>OY759168.1:103745380-106529668 GCA_963662145.1 Sturmia bella | reverse complement strand
TTTATGTTGTTGCTGTTGTTGTAGTGATTTGGCGGGTCTATTGGAGATGATAACACTACCTAGTATCGGGTACTTGATTTGTATTTGCTGCCGACATGGATGCTGAAGCCGCAGATGCCGCAGCAGTCTGTTTATATTTTTGTGGTTGTTGAACTTGTTGTTGCGACTGTGAGCCGGTAGCGGCTGCTGTTGCTCCTCCCGCAGCGGCGGGTGGTGGGCGACCACGTCGTTCAATACCTCTATCTGTGGCAACACCAGCAACACCACCACTGCCAACACAACCGCTGGCTGGTTTAATGCCAGCTGCAGCACTATTAGCAACTTTCTTTTTGCTTGAATATGCCTGTTGTTGCTGTTGCTGTTTCAAATCATCCACAACAAAGTCTTCGGGCGAGGTCTGTTGCTGCTGGTGAACTTGTTGCCGTCCAGTTTGTCCACTGCCATTGCCGCCACTCGTTGCATTTGTCGTTTGAGCCGATGCATCAGCAGCATTATTATTCATCATAGTTTCTCGTACATCATTATCAACATAATTTTCACTATCATTGGCTGTGTTTGTTGTGTTGTTGCTGCTGCTGTTTGCAGCTGCAGCGGCAGCCGCCTTTTCATTATTTACATTATCACTGTTGGTTGTCTCCTGCGATTCTGCACGCCTGTCATGATCATCCTCGAGTTCGAGTGAAGAGCAAGCCAGTGTTGAGAGCAGTAAAGCCTGTACAAATTGTGAACTGAAATTAAAAAAATAATAATAATATTCGTTAAGCAAAGCAGCTAAAGGTTATAGATAATACAACAAAAATATATTTCTTTAATTTGTGTTCTGTGTAGTTTTGCAGCCGTCTATAGGTCGTAGATATTTCGTTGGAGTCATTCAACTCGAGAAACATTGAAAGACCGCTTAATTTTTTCTAGTCATTCTGTTATTTTTAGAAAAACAAGGAGAATTCAAAGATACCCAATACAGAACAGATATTCAATACAGAAAACAATTTACTAATTTTACTTTTTTTCAAAAACTTCCTTTTTCCTAGAAATAATAAAAGAATTGGTGAGGCTTTAAATAGTCTTTCAAGGATTTTCGAGTCTACTGACGAGTTGAGTTGCTTCGAAACAGCCCGTTTTCCAACTAAAAAAAAAATTAACTCCCAGTTTCTCTAAATTTGAACGGAGGTTCCATTTGTGGAGTGGGTCTCTGAGACCAGCAGGTTTCGCAAGATCCTATCGACTACGAAGAACATTCCAAGTTTCGTGAAGAAATAAAATGGTAATTGGACGACCAGCGCCCACGAAACCCTTAAGGTACTCACGGATGCTCAATTCACAGGATGTACTCCCTATGAGGGAGAATATATCAACGACGAGCAAAATGGCCAAGGGGATGACCTGTTACCTCTTGATAGAGACAAGACCCTCTGGACGTCGAATTGTTTTGATCCATTCAGGCCACCGGGTCCGGATGGTGTCATACCTGCTGACTTGGAAAGGAATGCAGAAATTGTAATGCCATGGTTAATGAGGATATACAGGGCCTGTCTCAGATGGTCCTACGTACCAACATCGTGGCGAATGTGTGGTCTTCATTGCGAAGGGAGGAAGGACCTCACACACCACTCCGAAGGACTTCAGACCTACAAGTCTGTCATCCTTTCTCTTAAAGACCCTGCAGCGGATTATAGATCTGCGGCTTGGGATGTCTATAAGTCAACACCGATGGTCCAACTCTCAGCACGCCTACACAAAGGGCAAAAGTGTTGAGACCGCACTGTACTCTTTTAAGGGTTTTATAGAGAAGAATCTAGAACAAGGGGAGTATACTCTGGTAGAAGAAAGATATAGAAGATGTTTTTAACAATGTGGATTCAGGAGTTACAGCTATGGCTCTGAATAGACTGAATATTGATCAGTCGAATGTATACTTTATACAGAATTTGCTGACTAGCTGGTTCGTAACTTTCACAGGGAAACTTCCACAGAGATACTCCCCACTGCTGTGGAACATTTCCCTGAACTCGCTATTAATGGAGTTGGACTCCAAAATGTTTAAGACTGCGGCATATGCTGATGATATTTGTAGCGGTTTCGGGAAAATAACCCGAAATCCCCTCACAACAGATGCAAATGCCACTGACGACCATAAGTAGGTGGATGACCAACAGTGGTCGTCTCAGTGTAAATCCGGAGAAAACAGAGCTTGTCCTCTTTACTCGGAAATATAAGCCTGCGTCGTTCAAACCACCAACTGTAAAGGGGATTGAGCTTAAATTGACTTTTTTTTCTGTTTCTTTTTGATGTATTTCATATTCTCTCAACAACATTCAATTGATTTTTATGCTTGTTGCTATTATAAAAAAAAACAGTGAAAAGTGGAAAGTTGATCAATGAGATTAAATATAGAGTCAGTAATGAAGAGCTGCTGCTTAAGAACAGTATATGTTACAATTAGTCATGGCCTGTGTTCGCAGCAATTTGGGTGCTGATGAGCGTCGTGGCGGACGTGAAACAGCCACAGTGTATATTCCATCTTTACTTTTCTTGTCTTCTTTAGAAATCATATTGATCACTACAATTTTATCACAAAAAATAAATCTTTCTCAAATCTGAGGAAGAAAAATCGAACTGAATCGCGATAAAATAATTAACAGGTGTTGTGTTCAACTTGAAGCATGACAATATGTAACGGAATTTAATGACATAAAGTGATCAATACATTCATGAGATACACTTTCAGAAACACAAAAATGGCGGTTTGGACACAGAAATGATTTTGTACTCACCGATCAGCTCGTTCTCTTCCAATTTCAGCCCATTCAGCATCGCTCAATGTTGGTTGCATGAATTTTGTGAGCAAGAATTGCGATTGTGTGCCATCAACGCCACTGCCACTACTGATTACTGCGCCGCCATTAGCTACACCATTTCCACTAGTTCCGGTGCTACCAATTGCCATGCCAAGCATGCTGTTTCCATTGCTACAACTGATTCCACTGCCACAAGGCTGTAGAAAGGAGGAATATTGTGGTGACAAACCAAAATCGTTGAAAGTCAAATAATTGCTAGAATTCAACGTTACTTCTCTAGTATTCAAAGCATTTGCGGCCAAATTTGATTGCTGTGATTGGTGTTGCGCCGACACAGACCATTCATTTGTACGGCAAGAGCCACTGCCGCCACTGCCTCCATTGGCATTGCCACTTCCACTTATTAGACCGCTGCCACTGCCAGAACCTGACCCAGTAGCACCATTGATAACTTCAGCCATTGTTGAATTTGAATTCGATGATGAGACCAAAGGATGTGCGCGTCTTGGTAAGCGTTCCAACTGTTGACGTGTGGCCTACAAATGGATGAGAAAAGAAATCGAAAAATTAGCAAAGTCAAAACAGTTCGTTTTATTTCAATTTATGCTTTAATAATTGCCGTCACTTGTTGGCGTTCCAGTTGAATTTGCATTTGCAATTGCTGCAGCTGTGAAGTGGGGGGACGTCTTACACCCGAAAGTTGTGAGAGTAACTCAGCAATCGGATCAACTGGATCCCGTCCAGATGGCGACAATGCTGAGAGACCACTAGAAGAGCTAAAGTGCATGTTAGAACGTCGAGCCCGAGGACCACCCAGTGTACGTCCTGGTATGCGACGTACTCCACCCCCGTGTCGAATAGCTGATGGTTCATCGTAAGCACAAATTAAGTTTAAAACCATATAAAAAGTACATGACAAAAAGCTAATACATATATACAAGCATACTCTAAAAGCTTAAAGAATAAATTGTACAAAAATAGAAGAACAGCAAAATGAACACAAAAAAGAAAGTGCAAAACGATTGAGGAGTGAATTTTTTTACGCCTGAGATTCGATTACAAGGGTCGACATGCCCCCACATAAAGTAGGCACAAAAAATTTGCACTCAAATAATTGCACTTGTTTTTATTATTCTTTAGGAAAATATTTCATTGATAATTGAAAATAAAAAATATTCGTGATGAAATTAATGAAATATCGCATGGAATGTGTGAGAATGTAATGAAAAATGTGCTCAAAAGGGCTCGCATTCGTGAGGGTAACAAAGGTAGACTTTTGATAGTGTATTCCATGGATAATTGCCGACATTAAATAAAACATTTATCAATGTAAGATCGATTCTCTTTCATTTAATCAAAATTTATAAACAAAGTAGTATACCTTCCCGGCAGACACCTTGTATATTAAGGTTTTTTTTTTGTTGAAAATTTTATTTTTGAATTCTCCTTGTTTTTTTTCGTAAATATTAGAATAAGTTAATTAATTTCTATTATTCGAACTTTTTCTTATATAATTATTTCTGTATTAAGTTTATCAGGCTGAGTGACATGGTTGTCGCTTTTGAAACATGAGATGTTTCTCGTCAGCACCCAAAGAAGGGTACTGACGAGAAAGTGTGGCGGCTTCGAAACAACGAGTTGTCCACCCTGCTAAATGTCTTCTTTGTCTAATTTAATTAATATTAATCACAAGGATGATATAAAAAGAACTTGAGCCTGATAAACTTAATACAGAAATTATTAGAATAAGTATTAAATTGCTAAAAAATAAATTCAATGTTTTTCGCGTCTACTAGCAAGTCGGCTGAAGATGATTTTTTTAATGATTGGGCCAGCATGCCCTTAAAAAGAAATCTATGGCTGCCGAAGCTGTTAAGCAAGAGCAAATCACCGAGCGATATCGAATTGATTTGACATTGGAGGTGTTATAGTGCAGGATTTTGGGATTTGAATTTGCTAGAACTTCTTACTTTATGGGGGTTGGCAAAAGAAAAGCATGAGCTAAAAAACTAGTAGAGTGGGATGGGGATATATGGTTTCGCATAGAGCGCTTAAAAGTTCTTCATGACTATTCCCGGTTCACTCTCTTGTGAACCGCAAATGTTAAAAAAAAAACTAAAATTTCTTTTAGAAAAGGAAAAGAAATGTTGTTGTTAAAAAAAGGATATTAAAAACGAAATCAATTCCCGTGGTCCAGTACGATGTTCCAGCGATAGATGACCGGCAAAATCATCCGTGACTAGATTCGGTTCACCACCTGGCAGTCCGGCACAAACTGGGCATACGACTTCCAAACTGGTTTCCGTATGCTCTGATGATACATGCTCCAATAAAGTGGCATCACTAAATCCCATTTTCTTACAATAGGGACAGGTAAAACTTTGTGGCTGCTCTGAATTGAGCATTTCCCCGCCAAAGAACAACTCAGTATCCGAGCGTGTTAAAATACATTGCATTGGATGGTCCACCAAATGGCGCGTAGAAGTGACACCCTCCTCATAACAATCAGCACACAAGTCGTAATCATAGCAAATTAAACATTTATAACGGCGACCATTGAAATTCGATTTAAGACATGAATCGCAGCTGACACCTTGAATTGAAATCGATAAAGACGTTGAGAAAATTAGAAAAAAAAAAAACGATAGGCACAAATGAAAACTTACCTTCATGACGGCTCATTATTTAGTAGCGAAAACTTCAATAGTTTTCTATGATATACTTCTCATCCACCACCTCCGACCACCCTTTGCAATTGCCGTAAATTTTTTAAATGCTAATGATTGACTGTTTTCAACAGTTGACTTTTTTTTTTTCTTTTAAAGCACCCCAAAATGATCAATTATTCGTTGCTTGATGGCAGCAGCAGGTTGGTAATTTGTGTTCTATTCCCTCCAAACAGTAACTGGTACTAAATACTTTTGAAATTCGGCTTTATTTTATTCCAGTTTCAGGATGTTGAATACAAGTAGTTAATGTTTAGTTTTGCAACAAATTATGCTAGAAAACAAAAGTGAGTATAAATAAAAATTTTCAAAAATTTATTCAATATTTGCCATCAAAGTTGCTATGAAAAGTAAAATGTGTGGCAATACGATTAAATCATTGGTGGACCCCGGTTCATCTGGTTTACGAAATTGTTCGGGTATTTTCTTATTCTCTTCGTGACAGAAAGCAATTTTTTTTAATGAGATTTTTACACTTAGATTAATAAATTTCATTGCACCAGTTTTCAACACAGAATTGAGACTCAATTTGAAATTAGGAAAATTTTTTATGAAAACGTAAATTATAAATTTCTATCTTTTTCGGCCGTCTACATTCTTTTAAGAATTATTTATGTATTAAGTTTATCAGGCTTAAGTCCTTTCTATATTATCTTTGTGATTGATATTAATTAAATTAAACAAAGAAAACATCAAAACATTATTTTAAGAATTTTTCGAATCTACTGATGAGTTGATTAGCATCAACGAAATGTCGGCGACATATAGACGACTGAAAAGGACAGAAAACATTTGTAAGGTCTATTTTTGATCTGAATTAATACATTTCAATTGGCTCTTAAAGCAAATAAATAATTAGGTCCATATTTAAAATTTGTTTCTGTAAAATAAATCAACATTTATAGATTCCCCTGAAGTAGACAAGAAAACATTGACATTGGAGGATTTAGGCCTAATTAGCTTAAAAAGAACTAAGGTTCATATGAACACAAGAAAATTATTTAAAAAATTTAAATCGAGTCGAAAAGATTTCACATATTTTTATTATCGAAGATTTCACATATTTTTATTATCGAGGATTTCACATATTTTTATTATCGATTTTGAAGACACAGTATGTGATGCTTATGGGCCAGTAAACACGTTAAATAAAAAAGTATATTCCAAATTGTGTTAAGTTTCTCTGTTTTTCTTATGAGTCTTTTATTTAATTTTGTTATGAATCTTTGTTTTCTTATGAAAACTATTAATTCTAAATTAACAATGCCTCAATAACAATTTGAAAACCGAGTAAATTCAAAATTTACTTATAGATAACGAACTTTTTTATATTAACGAAACTTTAAAAGTTTCGTTAATATTAAGTTGTTTTTTTTACAAAGTAAAGCTCAGTGACTGTCAAGAAAATATTTGCCAAAATTTTCAATTCTAGCAGTCTATCAGAAATCGACAGATCTTGCATCCTATAAGACGGTACACAATCTTTGAGAGCTCCTTCCACTTCTGTGTTACTAGAGTTTGAAATTTCTTACCGTGCACTCTAAGAGACTAGCTTCACGCCTAACACATTGAAAAAAAAGCTTGTAGAATATGCATCTAAAAATAATATTTGATGTAAAGCGCAATACAATTTGTCGTGTAGGTATTCAAGGTAGTAGTTATTGAATTGAAAATATAGAAATGTATTTATTGATTATTATATTTTTATCTGTATATAAAAGGATTTTTGTTTTTGCCTACATATTTATTTTATTTATTTATTTATTTATTTATTCAATTCATTTATAAATGAATTATGTTTTTAGCCTGGCAACTATATACAGCTCTATGAGCTCAGTTGGGCTTTTTATGAATAAATAAATAAAAAAAAAACAGTTTAAATAATTCTGTTATTTATACACCGATTTTCAAAATCCGATGTGCTTTTTAAAAGTGCTTCTCAGTAAGAAGACCTAATACGTCTTATAATTAAAGACAAAACCTGTTTGTAATATTTTTTATTTTTTTATTTATTTATTTCATTATTTAATCGAGCCCATTGGGCCATATATGATTAATATATACATACATATAAATTGTAATAGATGTATAAATAATTTCTTTTGACGAAAATCATAAAACGTCGACAAAACATCGGGTGCAAAAATAAATAAAACTTTGTTTTAATTATAATACCTATACCACTGAAGCAGCACAACACTCCATTTTTTTTTTTTTTTTTTTTTTTGTTCAAAATCGAATTCGAAATTGATACAGCAAAAATATAAATTTTATAAAAACCACAGCACTGCATGGCCTGGTATACATGTATATCCACATCTACATATGCATGTGCTCCCGCTATGCGTTGAAATAAGACATTTTCCTTGTACATATGTATATACCGTAAAGCAGTTTAAAAAATATTTCAGCGCAAGACGCAAATTATTCGATAACTTTATAAATCTAATCGAAAAAGAAGGTAAAAATATATAATTTCTAATAAAAAACATATTATTTGGATAGAGTATTGAGGAGCCAAGAAAAATAAATATTCTAAGAAAAACCAAATCTATCGGAACGCTATACTCTAACCCCCTAATTCATAAAAATTATTACAGGCTTATAAGACTGTTATTTGACATATTTGTATGGAAAATCTGTCAAATAAGAGCTTTATAAACCTGTCATAATTTTTATGAATTACACGGTAAGGGTCTTATTCATAATAAATATTTTAGGTTTAGTAAACTTTTATTTAACAGATTTTCCATACAAATATGTCAAATAAGAGTCTTATAAGCCTGAAATAATTTTTACGAATTAGGGTGTAAGAATTTTTAAAGAACTGCGTAAAATATCAAAATAATCAAAGTTGCAAACTATGACTATTTGTACATAAATCAAGTATGGCTGCTGGCCAGAAGTGTGGCGGCTACGAAACAGCCAATTGTCAACAAGCTATAGCTCTTTTATGTTTTCTTTGTCTGGTTTAGATAATATCAATCACAACATTAATGAACTTAAGCTCGATAAATACTTTCCCCCTAATTCATAAAAATTATAACAGGCTTATAAGACTGTTATTTTGACGTATTTGTATATAAAATCTGTCAAATAAGAGCTTTATAAACCTGTTATAATTTTTATGAATTAGACGGTTTATACATATAAAATATTTGAGCACAAATTTTAAAATTCAATTAAAAGTTTAAGCCGTGCTCAGATTTAAATTTTGAATAGAAATTTAAAATTTGTGTTCAATTATTTTATATACATAAATAACATTTATCGAGTTAAGTCATTTTTTAGTAGATTTTTCACTGCTTAGATACTTGATATTGAAACTAATCTTATGCTTGGATTAGTTCTAAAATAATAAATAAGAATCTCATGTGGAGAATTAGAAAAATACCTATTGCTTCATGCTTGAAGTCAAACCAGTACTACAAAAAAATTTATATTATAATTTATCTAAATGAGGCCGAAGCCTGCTAAAAGCCATATCCAGGCGAAAAATAGTTGATTTGCAATTTTAATTTAGAATTTAATTATGTATGTAGGTGCTTGAGTTCTAAAACGCATATGGATATGCGTATCACTGTGTATGTACATAAAATAAAAAACGCGTGATAGATCAAAAATCGACATAAAAATAATATATTTTTATAGTGTGTACGGACTGTTTTTATAGTCCACACTATTACTAAATTTGTATATTATAAATTTATCTTTGAAAAAAACTTTCAATAAATAAATAAAATAATCTATTTTTACCTGCGATTAGTCGATTAATTGAGCGGGAAGAGAAATGCTTACATAGTTCACAATTCCATATGTAAAATTAATAAATAAAATATAACAAAATAAAGCCGATGTTTAGTTGTCAATACCAACTATTACCTAGATCTAAATTATAAGAACTGTATTTTTTTTATTTTTATAAACCAGACCATACTTTACAAAAAAGACATTCATGAACTTTGTATGTATGTGCATATATTACAAAAAAAGGGCTTGCAAACTATTTACCTGCTAAGTTTTTCCTTATGACAAATGCCAATAATTCCTTATGCCCTTTAGTTAATTTATAGAAATTAATATTTTAGGTAAGTACCTACACATTAAAATGTATGATTTCAATAATGCACCTAAACGCATTTTCATCAAGATATACAAAATTGTGGCATCTGCCTTGAGTATGGCAATGACCTTTTGGATATAGCTCTCACATGTAGAGGTCTGTCATTGTATACAACTCTGTGGTAACGAATTAGGTACGCTAAGTAACCACTGATGGCGTGATTTAGCGAAATGGAAGATAATGTAAAAGAAAGAGAAAAGAAAATTCTAGATACCTAACGGTTCTTACAGCCTGCAAAAAATTTTTGAGAGTTGATTTTTTTACTGATATACCGCCTGATCGAAGGCGTGCTTTCTCTCTGGTGGCGAATGTGAATGAGTACGGTTCAGACGTGGGGCCGTGATAAACAATTTATAAAGAAGCATTTTTCAAAAAAAAGTTACTTAAAATTAATTAAAACAAAAAGTGTCAACAAGTTTGTGTAAAACCTAAAAGGAAAATTGTCAGCAACAAGTTTATTTAAAACTAGTCAACAGGATTTTCCTTTATTCCAGAAAGGCTGTTTAAGCAAACAAAAAAAAAAAACAAGAATTTTTTAACAAAGCCTGTAACATTTCTACACCTACCTAAAACTAATCAACAGGAAATTTTTCAACAAAAGCTTACGATATTTCTACAGAGCATTCCAACAGAAATATCTGTTTAAACTGGTCTAAAGCTTAAGACTAATCGCAAGGAAATTTCTTTTTATCAAAAGGCCCACTTAAAGCCAAGCAACAGCGATTTTTTGTGTTTATTCAACAAGAAGTAACTTAAAACTAATTAACAAGAACGCCAAAAGGTACCTAACAAGAAATATTTTCAACAAAAAGGTAACCTAAAACTAAACCACGCAACATCATAAGGTTCCTAACAATAAAAATTACAACGAGAGGAGTTAGCTACTTAAAACTAATTAACAACAACACCAAAAGGGCTGCAAGGAATAAAATCTTCAACAAGCGTTAGCTACTTCTTGCTAACCAACAGCTTAACACCAAGAGGTTCCTAACAACGAAATTTTTAACAAGAGCTAACAAATTTGAGAAGAGGATCCGTGCCTTACAAAAATTTTATCAAGGATATCGAGAACTATCCACAAAAGAAAAACAAAATTTCAACGAACGGGACAAAATTTCCGAATAGCGGCATTATCAACTAATTTACCCGCATAGTCAACGGACACAACAACGAGATAATTTCATCATCAAGTTCAAGGAAAACTTCCGCCAAGTCAGTAAGCCACCACCTTTTTCACATCAAACGGGGAACAACACACCGAACTGAGCCTCATAGCGATAACCCGACCACTTGTTGGAATCAGATTGTATGTATCCATCTATTATAATTTTATCATACTATTTTCAAGCAGTTGACTTGCAATTATATTTTTAATTTCGGGTACGTAGCAGTGCTTTGCCAGTTTTGTAGAAAAAAAAAATAAAAATATAGCTGCAAGTCTGTTTTCACTAAAAAGATTTTTCAAAGAGAAAAAAAAAAAACCAGTTTGATAAACAAAACGTGGTTACCATATTCGTAGATGCTTATGGTAGTTGTTTAGTTTTTCCGTTGTCGATAAACATAGGTACTTAAATACATAATATCCTTTTGTAAATCCATCGTATATCGGAGAATCTAGTTGCAATTATATGTGCATATATAGATATATACATACATATGTATATACATATACATATATACGTATATAGGTGCATTGTTTTTGGTTTTGTCGACTGTTGTATTGCCGATTTCTCGGTGAACCTTAATAGAGTACTACATGCCATTTGGCAGAAGGAAATATGGTTGCAGCTATATTCCGGGATATACTTATCGATAAATTGTTGATTTAGAAATTCTTTTTTTTTATATACTCGGAGAATTGTGATACAAGCCTTTCTGTTTGCAATTAAGAATATATGTAGTTACTATTTTTTATGTACTTCTCAGTATTATTTTCAATACTTAAAATTTCCCAAAAACAATAATAATTTTAAACCGTACGCAACTGGTAAAATATTACCACGGAAATATACTTGTAATTATCAGTTTCTCAATAATTCTTTTGTTTTGTACACAAAAGGAAAAGTTTAACACCTTGATTAAAATTTTAATTAATTGTAAAACAATTTTATTGCTGCCATTAAGGTTTCGGTTAGTTTAATGGAAATACTGATTACAATCATATTCTATGTATTTTAATTATACCAACGAGTTTTCCTATATTTCTATTTCACTGACTTACCTTTCTTTGGCGTATTATCATTATAACTCGAGCTACAATTATATTTCCTAATTATTTGTGTTTTTGCAATATCTTTATAACATCGTGTTTTTATAATCGCCAATAAATTGATAATCTTATATATATATATATATATATATATATATATATACATATATATATATATATATATATCTATAGATATATAGAAAATATAATTGCAATGACGTAGTGATCCTAGTACCCCTTGTTGGTTTTAGTAGTTGAAGCGGATACAAGTATTCAGATTCGGCGTTGTTGTAGGTCGCGAACGTTGCAAATATATTTTCAGTATTTTAAGTCAGGGACAATATAAGGCACCGTATATTTGCTGTTGTATGAGAATATCTTATCGTAGGAAACTGATATAAATTGTTCGTACTGTAAGAAGAAGTTAGTAGTTTTGATTTAAGCCGGCTGGTAGGTAATAATATAGAATTTGTTGTGGATTAATAAATGGTAAGGAATAGGGACACGTAGGCTCGGTCTAATAGAGAAATCGGGGTAACGGAGGGTATATCTATCGCGTCAGTACGTGATTGTTTTCAAGTCTGGTATTTGATAATTAAGCCAGGGAGTTCGGTAGGACTAATTTAAACAGGCAGTTACTTTTACATGCGGGTTGCATAGCTTTTGATTTAAAGTTCCTTTTTTTTTGTACCACAACTATGAATTGTTTAGTAAGTAAGTGATTACAATAAGTACGTATGTATGTACGTAGTATTACTCTTATACTTTCTCGCTCATACCTATTTACGAATTTGTATAAACTAATAAGTTTAAACTTTTTATGATTAATAAACTGTTTGTATGAAGCAATGGTTGAATTTGAAACGCGAGAGAAATTGATTTCGATGGAATTTTAAAAACCCCTTGATGGGTATTGACGGGTAAGTGCGAGGGGTGATGGTGAAGTTTTAGGGGCAGTCCGAAAAACCTTTTTTGACCATCGGCTGCATTGGTAAAGCCTGAAAAGGTTTTTCAAGAGGGAGGGCGGTCAATATTGGCAAGACATCTGCCAATGCTGGGGTTTGAGTGGAGTCTGGTGGCATGTGGCACGGTTTTTAGTAAGATTTGGTTTTTTTTGATGTGAACTCTTCGAAAGGGCTCCACCGATTTCATTTGTATTTGGATGATTTTAAGCCTGGTATGAAAATTTTTCGTGTAGGTGTGTACGTGGAAGAGGATACCGAAAGTGGGAAAGAACCACCCCCATCCGGCGAGCTCAGCCGCGCTAAAAGCCAGCATACCAGCACCCCCCGACTATCGGTCCACTGAACATTGTGATATCAGCCGACGTGTACGTGCACATTACAAGAATGGCGCCCAACGTGGGGCCCGAAACGAAAGAGTTGTTTATAGTTTCCGTTTTCCTTTTAAAATCTTTTTTTTGCTTGTCTCGACTTAGTCTGTGATGCAAACGTAAGTCCCGTTTATAACGCCAGTTAGGCAATAATCGCGTTGCGACGTTTCGGATCACAGATGGAGTTTAAAGACAAAATTCACTAGTGTCGCGCCGCGTATCACAAGAAGAGTCTTAGGAGTAGAAACATATTTTTCATGTGTAACCTAATCGCTTCGACTTGGTCTACCCGGTGTTAGATACCGTAGTTTTTATGATGCAAGTTTCAGTAAATAGACACAAATATATAGTTGTAACTCACAGCCAAGGTCATCGAAGCCTAGTCCTAGAAGATAAATCTTTCAATTTTATTTCTAGTTGCAGGTCATCGGTAGCCCCAAGCTGTAACTTCTAATATAGCTTTGATATCAGTTTTCACCTTTTTTTTTCGGTTACTACGAATGGTGCCTCATGTAGCATCGGACGCTATTCAAACCCAGAGTCTATCTAGACATTATATATATATTTTTTTTTGTGAATTACCATCAAACCTCGTCACCCAAAATGTCAAGACCCAAATACCAAGTATTTTGCTTTTTCATCTCCTTTATATTTTTTTATATTTTTTTTAAAAGTTTTATTTTTGCATATATTTTTATTTTTTTTTTCCCACATATGTATATGTATATATAATATAAAACTATATATATACATATATTTTTATTTCTCATAAAAAAAAAAAAAAAAAAAAAAAAAAAAAATTTTTTTTGTTTAGCTATTAGCTTTCATTTTTTTACTCTTTTATATATATTTTTCGAATTTCTCTCACTATTTTACAACGATAATATTATACACCATTTCATTGAATTCTTGGTGAACCCAATTAAAGTTCACCAATAGCAAAGAAATTTAAGAGCCTAGTGTTTCGACGACAGTAAGTTCAAAATTGGCGGTGGACTAACATTCACCCGTTTAGTTTTATTTCTCTTTCCATTTGGATTCGACGTCTAAACTACTAAAATCCCACTAGGGTAAGATTATATTGCGGTAGGTTGTAGACCTGACTAGCAAAGAGTTTCGGCCGGTCGTTTTAGTTCGTTAACGGTGATTTTTAGGTAATGGTTCTAACTCGTCAAGGTTGGAAAAAGATGAATCCTAATTCAGTTCAAGATTTGCAACGAGGTGTAGTTCCCGAAACATCGGTGAACGATATAGCCCTTCACCACCCCACGTTAGCTACTGCAACTAGTCTGCCAGTTGTAGTTCCAACAGCAAGAGAGTCAGTTTCATCTATAGCCCCATCCGTACAAAACTTTATTGATAACGCGCGTGATATCTCGGGCATAAACGAGTCAGAGCAATCCAACTCCACAATTGTTACACCACCTTATAGTAGCATCACAGCACGCAATGTGGTAACCGCGTTTCGGCAAAACCCGTCCGGACGAGACATCGCCGCATCGAGACCAATAAGTACAGGAAATTACCGGGAGGCACCAGTAAACTCCGCAGCGGTACCTGATCAAACCCATCAGGGTGATGACCGGATTCGAAGACTGATTGTGGAAACTATGCAAGACTGGACAATCAACAACGCTCCGCCCAGACGTATTAATCTGGATCAGTCAGCGTCGAACCCACAGAACCTACCAATGCAAAGACCAAACAATCCGGGGGCGCATACAAATCAACATCCGGCGGTATATAGAGATGACCCGAATGTTTTGCCACAGCCTTACACACAGCAAGCTGCCGCCGCTACACCAGGACAATTTAACAGGATACCATTAGTTCCAGAGTTTTTTTCACAGCAAAGACGACATAACCCAGTGTCATCAGATCCGGGGTGTAGACATAACGCTTTTACAGAGTATCCACAAACAAGGTTTCCGAACTCGAACGCTCCTCTTGGTTACCGACATTCCGAGGTACCGAGAAAGGCGGAAGTAGAAAAGTGGGGCCTTAAATTTGATGGGACGGAGAAAACAATGGATGCAGAAGATTTTATTTTTCGGTTGGAGGTATTACGTCAAGATTATGACTGTTCATGGGCGGAAGTAATTAGGAACTTACATCACTTACTAAGTGGAAACGCGTTGGAGTGGTATTGGATGCACCGGAGGCTAGCTCCGATACAGTCATGGGAAGAATGGAGGGAGGCAATACTTACACAATTTAGACGTTTTGAAAGTGAATTTGTAATCCAAAAGAAAATAATGGACCGTCGACAACACCCTCATGAGTCTTTTGAAGAATTTTATAATGTCATCATCAAATTGAGAAACCAACAGCGAAGACCATACGCAGAGCAGGAGCTGGTTGAGATTATGAAGAGCAACTTGAAGCCTTCCCTAGCACAACTTATTTTTCCGTTGAGAATATCGGGATTATGTAATTTCCGTCAGGAAGTAAAAAGGGCTGAAAATATGTTGATTAACCAACGTCAAGCTGCACAGCTGCGTCCACACGCGCCACAGAGAGTTCACGAGCTGGACTTGGATGACCAGTTTTCTGCACTGAGATTAGAGGTTGAAGAAGTAAACGTGCCCAGCCGGTATGTTTGCTGGAATTGTAAGCAATTGGGTCACAGCTTCGTAGACTGCCCATCGCCAATTAGAAGAATATTCTGCTACCGTTGTGGAAAAGAGGATGTAATAACACCCAGTTGCCCGAAATGCCAGGGAAACGTCCGTCGGGTTCCGTCTCGGACGGGAGAGACGCGATCGACCCAAACCTAAGTACCAAACCCGTAAACAATACATTTTCAATACTTAAGAACCAAAACCGACCTGCCGTAGTAGCGAACCCCGGCTCATTTGTAAGACCGCTGAAGCCGCTTCACGTAAGAATTAAGCAGTACCAGGAAACTCGTAATAAAATATTTGAAGTGTCCAATAAGATTAAGAAAGCTAGAGAAAGATATCAGGCTCGAAGGCGTGTAAGGAGAGAAATCGCTTCGGCAAGTTTATATGAGGGCGAAGACTCACGTTTCTATGCCAAGATACACATTGAGGGACAACATGTCGAAGGATTGCTAGACAGCGGAGCTACTGTGACCTGTTTGGGAAAAAACTGCATAGAGTTCGTAGAAAAAAATGACCTACACGTTGATAAAATTACAGCGGTCATCAAAACAGCAGACGGTAGTGCGCACCAGATAATTGGTCGAGTTAGAGCATCAATATTTTTCAATAATTTAACGCACGTGATAACATTTTTTTTAGTACCAACACTCAGCCGCGAATTATTCTTGGGAGTAGACTTCATGAAAGCTTTTAAGTTGTTCGCAAATGTTGAAAGTCTTAATACCAACCACATCAGCCTATGTGAAGAAGCCGAGGACGAAGGAGACAGAGTAAAGCATAAACTATCAGCTGAACAACAGCGTCGTTTAGACCAGGTAGTGGCTAAATTTCCATGCTCCGTGCGTAGTGGCTTAGGCAAAACAGAGCTTGAGACACATCACATTGACACTGGCGAGGCTGCTCCGGTTAAAGACCGATACTACCCAGTCTCACCGGCTGTGCAGAGGCTCATGTATGCGGAGCTGGATAGGATGCTTTCGCTGGGAGTCATTGAGCCAAGCGAAAGTCCTTGGAGCCACCCAGTTACATTAGTCCGTAAAGGAGAGAAAAATCGGCTTTGCCTGGATGCCCGAAAGCTCAATGCTCTCACAGTGAAAGACGCCTATCCACTTCCGCATATCGAGGGCCTGCTCAGTCGGTTGGGAGACACCTTTTTCATTTCTAGTGTGGACCTCAAAGATGCGTTCTGGCAGATTCCATTGGAGAAGTCTAGTAGGGAAAAAACCGCATTCACGGTGCCAGGTAGACCACTTTACCATTACACGGTCATGCCTTTCGGGCTGTGTAATGCCGCCCAAAGGTTATGCCGTTTAATGGATAAAGTGGTCCCAGCTGCAATACGCGATAGGGTTTTTGTCTATCTAGACGATCTTTTGGTAGTCTCGCCGGACTTTGAGGCCCACCTGGAGTTGCTGAGCCAAGTGTCGGAGTGTTTGTCAAAAGCTGGGTTGACCATAAACGTTTCGAAATCGATGTTTTGTTTCAAAGAATTACGATATTTAGGCTACATTGTCGGCGGAGGGAAACTCAAGGCTGATCCGAAAAAGATAGAGACAATAACACAGTACTCTTATCCCAAAACGGCGAAACAGGTGAGAAGTTTTATGGGAGCCACAGGGTGGTACAGACGTTTCATCCCAGACTACGCTACAATTGCTGCTCCGATTTTCGACACCTTAAAAAAGGGAAAAACGTTTCAGTTCACTGAAGAGGCTAAAGTCGCATTTGAGAAGTTAAAACAGGCCTTAGTATCAAGTCCAGTGTTAGTACAACCCGATTTCGAACGACCGTTTTATGTGCAATGTGACGCCTCTGATGTTGGAATCGGCGCCGTATTGTTCCAAAAGGACGATTCGGAAGCAGAGCATCCAGTGGCGTATTTTTCCCACAAGCTAACCCCTGCGCAGAAGAACTACTCGGTAACAGAGCGTGAATGTTTGGCTGTAGTGTTGGCAATAAAACGTTTCAGACCTTATATTGAACTCATGCAGTTTAGCGTTATCACAGATCACAGTAGTCTCAAATGGCTGATGACGCAGAAAGATCTGAGTGGGCGACTAGCTCGTTGGAGTTTGCATCTCCAATCCTACACCTTCACAGTGGAACATAGGAAAGGCAAAGACAACAAAGTTCCCGATGCCTTATCGAGGTACGATATTGAAGAAGTTTCAGGAAGCTTGGAAGCTCTTGTGGACCTTGAAGCTGAATCGTTTAAGTCTGCAGACTACCAGGAGTTGATAGAGACTGTGAAACAGAACGCTGATCAGCTGCCCGATGTTAAAGTTCTGGACGGATACGTGTATAAAAGGAGGTTGCCGTATGACGGAGTGCCTCTGAATGAAGACTTTGCATGGAAGCTGTGGGTACCGATAGATTTAACTCAGGAAATAGTGGAAAGGGCACACAATCCTCCACACGCAGCTCATGGCGGATTCCAGAAAACTCTAAAAAGAGTGAGAGAGTATCTTTATTGGCCCAACCAGAGCACCCAAGTGAGAAAGTTTGTTCAAAATTGTTCAGTATGTAAGGAGGCTAAGCCTGCGAATGTCGTACTGCGTCCTCCGATGGGGAGGGAAGCGATCATCGAAAGACCATTTCAGCGGTTATACGTCGATTTTCTCGGGCCGTATCCTAGATCCACAGCGGGAAACAGCTACATTTTTATTGTTTTAGACCACCTTACGAAATTTGTGCTGCTCAAGGCAATGGCGAAAGCTAATAGTAAAAATGTTGTAAAATTTTTGATAACAGAAGTGTTTCACAAGTTCGGAACGCCTGAAGTGATCGTGTCCGATAATGGTAAACAATTCGTGAGCAAGGAATTTACGGACTTGGTGAAAAATTTTGGGGTGACCCATACAAAGACGGCGATATACTCTCCACAAGCTAATGCGTCCGAGAGGGTGAATCAGTCAATCCTATCTGCCATCAGATCCTATCTCCAAGAGGATCAGCATGAGTGGGACAAATACCTATCAACGATAGAGTTTTCTTTAAGATCGTCAGTCCATAGTAGTATCGGTGTTACTCCATACTTTGCGTTATTCGGTATGAACATGGTAAGCCATGGCAGCGTATATAAGATAGCCAGGAAGCTCAAGGCACTCGACGACCCCGAGACTAATGTGGTTCCCAAAGTGGTTAAGCAAGACCTGATTCGACAGAAAGTAAAAGAGAATTTACACGCTGCTTTCCTTAGAAATGAGAAATCCTATAATTTCAGATGTCGGCGAGTAAACTTTGTTCCTGGTCAGGAGATTTATCGGCGGAATTTCCGCCAGAGTGATTTTAAGCAAGGGTATAATTCTAAACTTGGAAAGAAATTCCAAAAATGCCGAGTAGTTCGACCCATCGGTAACAGCTTATACGAGATAGAAGATTTGAAAGGTAATGCGTTAGGCGTCTTTCACGCCAAGGATTTAAAGCAGTAAGGATAAACTGGAGGGTTTAATGTTTTTCCCTTTCATCTCTCTCTGATCGGTCAAGATGAGTGGGTTTGTGGCATCTGCCTTGAGTATGGCAATGACCTTTTGGATATAGCTCTCACATGTAGAGGTCTGTCATTGTATACAACTCTGTGGTAACGAATTAGGTACGCTAAGTAACCACTGATGGCGTGATTTAGCGAAATGGAAGATAATGTAAAAGAAAGAGAAAAGAAAATTCTAGATACCTAACGGTTCTTACAGCCTGCAAAAAATTTTTGAGAGTTGATTTTTTTACTGATATACCGCCTGATCGAAGGCGTGCTTTCTCTCTGGTGGCGAATGTGAATGAGTACGGTTCAGACGTGGGGCCGTGATAAACAATTTATAAAGAAGCATTTTTCAAAAAAAAGTTACTTAAAATTAATTAAAACAAAAAGTGTCAACAAGTTTGTGTAAAACCTAAAAGGAAAATTGTCAGCAACAAGTTTATTTAAAACTAGTCAACAGGATTTTCCTTTATTCCAGAAAGGCTGTTTAAGCAAACAAAAAAAAAAAACAAGAATTTTTTAACAAAGCCTGTAACATTTCTACACCTACCTAAAACTAATCAACAGGAAATTTTTCAACAAAAGCTTACGATATTTCTACAGAGCATTCCAACAGAAATATCTGTTTAAACTGGTCTAAAGCTTAAGACTAATCGCAAGGAAATTTCTTTTTATCAAAAGGCCCACTTAAAGCCAAGCAACAGCGATTTTTTGTGTTTATTCAACAAGAAGTAACTTAAAACTAATTAACAAGAACGCCAAAAGGTACCTAACAAGAAATATTTTCAACAAAAAGGTAACCTAAAACTAAACCACGCAACATCATAAGGTTCCTAACAATAAAAATTACAACGAGAGGAGTTAGCTACTTAAAACTAATTAACAACAACACCAAAAGGGCTGCAAGGAATAAAATCTTCAACAAGCGTTAGCTACTTCTTGCTAACCAACAGCTTAACACCAAGAGGTTCCTAACAACGAAATTTTTAACAAGAGCTAACAAATTTGAGAAGAGGATCCGTGCCTTACAAAAATTTTATCAAGGATATCGAGAACTATCCACAAAAGAAAAACAAAATTTCAACGAACGGGACAAAATTTCCGAATAGCGGCATTATCAACTAATTTACCCGCATAGTCAACGGACACAACAACGAGATAATTTCATCATCAAGTTCAAGGAAAACTTCCGCCAAGTCAGTAAGCCACCACCTTTTTCACATCAAACGGGGAACAACACACCGAACTGAGCCTCATAGCGATAACCCGACCACTTGTTGGAATCAGATTGTATGTATCCATCTATTATAATTTTATCATACTATTTTCAAGCAGTTGACTTGCAATTATATTTTTAATTTCGGGTACGTAGCAGTGCTTTGCCAGTTTTGTAGAAAAAAAAAAATAAAAATATAGCTGCAAGTCTGTTTTCACTAAAAAGATTTTTCAAAGAGAAAAAAAAAAAACCAGTTTGATAAACAAAACGTGGTTACCATATTCGTAGATGCTTATGGTAGTTGTTTAGTTTTTCCGTTGTCGATAAACATAGGTACTTAAATACATAATATCCTTTTGTAAATCCATCGTATATCGGAGAATCTAGTTGCAATTATATGTGCATATATAGATATATACATACATATGTATATACATATACATATATACGTATATAGGTGCATTGTTTTTGGTTTTGTCGACTGTTGTATTGCCGATTTCTCGGTGAACCTTAATAGAGTACTACATGCCATTTGGCAGAAGGAAATATGGTTGCAGCTATATTCCGGGATATACTTATCGATAAATTGTTGATTTAGAAATTCTTTTTTTTTATATACTCGGAGAATTGTGATACAAGCCTTTCTGTTTGCAATTAAGAATATATGTAGTTACTATTTTTTATGTACTTCTCAGTATTATTTTCAATACTTAAAATTTCCCAAAAACAATAATAATTTTAAACCGTACGCAACTGGTAAAATATTACCACGGAAATATACTTGTAATTATCAGTTTCTCAATAATTCTTTTGTTTTGTACACAAAAGGAAAAGTTTAACACCTTGATTAAAATTTTAATTAATTGTAAAACAATTTTATTGCTGCCATTAAGGTTTCGGTTAGTTTAATGGAAATACTGATTACAATCATATTCTATGTATTTTAATTATACCAACGAGTTTTCCTATATTTCTATTTCACTGACTTACCTTTCTTTGGCGTATTATCATTATAACTCGAGCTACAATTATATTTCCTAATTATTTGTGTTTTTGCAATATCTTTATAACATCGTGTTTTTATAATCGCCAATAAATTGATAATCTTATATATATATATATATATATATATATATATATACATATATATATATATATATATATATATCTATAGATATATAGAAAATATAATTGCAATGACGTAGTGATCCTAGTACCCCTTGTTGGTTTTAGTAGTTGAAGCGGATACAAGTATTCAGATTCGGCGTTGTTGTAGGTCGCGAACGTTGCAAATATATTTTCAGTATTTTAAGTCAGGGACAATATAAGGCACCGTATATTTGCTGTTGTATGAGAATATCTTATCGTAGGAAACTGATATAAATTGTTCGTACTGTAAGAAGAAGTTAGTAGTTTTGATTTAAGCCGGCTGGTAGGTAATAATATAGAATTTGTTGTGGATTAATAAATGGTAAGGAATAGGGACACGTAGGCTCGGTCTAATAGAGAAATCGGGGTAACGGAGGGTATATCTATCGCGTCAGTACGTGATTGTTTTCAAGTCTGGTATTTGATAATTAAGCCAGGGAGTTCGGTAGGACTAATTTAAACAGGCAGTTACTTTTACATGCGGGTTGCATAGCTTTTGATTTAAAGTTCCTTTTTTTTTGTACCACAACTATGAATTGTTTAGTAAGTAAGTGATTACAATAAGTACGTATGTATGTACGTAGTATTACTCTTATACTTTCTCGCTCATACCTATTTACGAATTTGTATAAACTAATAAGTTTAAACTTTTTATGATTAATAAACTGTTTGTATGAAGCAATGGTTGAATTTGAAACGCGAGAGAAATTGATTTCGATGGAATTTTAAAAACCCCTTGATGGGTATTGACGGGTAAGTGCGAGGGGTGATGGTGAAGTTTTAGGGGCAGTCCGAAAAACCTTTTTTGACCATCGGCTGCATTGGTAAAGCCTGAAAAGGTTTTTCAAGAGGGAGGGCGGTCAATATTGGCAAGACATCTGCCAATGCTGGGGTTTGAGTGGAGTCTGGTGGCATGTGGCACGGTTTTTAGTAAGATTTGGTTTTTTTTGATGTGAACTCTTCGAAAGGGCTCCACCGATTTCATTTGTATTTGGATGATTTTAAGCCTGGTATGAAAATTTTTCGTGTAGGTGTGTACGTGGAAGAGGATACCGAAAGTGGGAAAGAACCACCCCCATCCGGCGAGCTCAGCCGCGCTAAAAGCCAGCATACCAGCACCCCCCGACTATCGGTCCACTGAACATTGTGATATCAGCCGACGTGTACGTGCACATTACAAAATATAAATATGCGTACACACGCACATACATATGTATAAATAAAACTGATTCACAAATATGCACATAATTCTTTGCTGTTCATGACACCAATAATTGTTTGTCTTAAATAGAATTATCGGATGTATTTAAAACTATTACAAAATTTTCTTGCGAATATCGGTTATATTTCCGTAGATTTTTTTTACCATGTTTCTTTTAACTTGTTTAACAAAACAATAGACTATTAAAAATTTTTTGCATACAAAAAAAATGTACAACCAAGACAGACAGAAAAGAAAATTACACACAAATTTATGAAATTCTCTTTGTTGTTATTGACTAAATTAAATAAACTTTTCCGTTTTCTTTTCATCTAATTATTAAAATGCAGCGCAGTTTTCATTGTGATTTTTTTCTTTCATTCTATAAAAATATATATGTATATGTATCTATGTGTATAAGTATATCAGGAAAATAAACCACGATATTTTTAACTTTAGGTTTGAGCAAAAATACGAATATAAATTTTCTTTTATTTTTATTCTTTATCAGATGACGTTTTCCAAGTGATGTTAACGTGGGGTAAAAAGCGTTTTAAAGATGTGAAGTACTCATATTGTAACATCTATTAACGCTCCAGCCACAAAAGAAGTTTGTTACTCCACATATTGTTTGTCTAAAATCACACAAACTAAAAGCTGTAACTAACTGTAGGCTGCTTTCAATTTTAAAGCATTTTTTTATTTTCAAAATATCATTATTACATTGTTGCATTTGGGACTAACTGTGCACCACGGGCAAAAATAACTTTTGTGTAGAGGCACATATAAAGATGTTTCTGGAAGAAAAATTGCAGAATTTTTAAAGAGCATATTAGTAAAAAATTTAGATGCATTAAAAATTGAACTTGTAACCCTCAACTGAAGCAAAAATATGCGTACCCTTGAGGAAATCTCAATAGCTCAAATGCAGGGGCTAATTATTGATACAGTTAACAGTTTTAGAAACTTATCTTATCCCAGGTTATGTATTATATTTTTCCTCGGTTTAATAGGCTGAGCTTGAGGTCACTTTAGTTTTAATAAATATATACCTATTTTTATAATTAAAGTCTTCAATATTTTGATACTTCTTTATAATAAAAACTTTAATAATAATAAAACTAAAGTGACCTCAAGCTCAGTCTATTAAACCAAAGAAAAATGTATAAGAAAAGGTCGAAAAACTGGTATCCAGAACAGTTATGCATTATATTTATTTATATTATATACATAGATATTAATTCTATTGAGTAGATACATATATTTTCGTCATCATATGAAATCATTGGATATAAAAGATGCCTGATACATTTTCAATCAGTTGTCGCCGCTGAAAATTTGGACATGAATTGTATACCTATGTCAAGTGTACAATATTTTTTCTTATCAAGGCAAATATAAAAATGTTGACAACGTGGCCAGCCTCCGAAAGAATCGACAAAACTATTGATTGGAAGCATAGTACCCAACCCAATGCATATGTACAATAATTGAATCCTCTTGCTAAACTGCATAAGAAGAAATTTCTTTCTGGTTATGGGCAACTAATATGGCATCGCATTTTTAATGACCGCTAATTAATCAGCCCTACCACAAAAATTTTTCGGAATGATTTTGATTTGATCGATTTTGTTTCAGCTTCTTTAGATTTTGGCCGATTTACTTGAATCCGACAAAATTGAAATTTCAATGTGGCAATTTTGAGCAAGCCAAACGAAATGTTTATAGGAACCTATATGGTTCTCAAAGAAAATAACAAAATATAAATTTTTTATGTAGATAGGTACTATCACATACGGAAAATACCTATAATTCAGCCATAAAACTAAGTGATTTTATTCTGAGTAAATTTATCGATTTTAATCATCCGAAGAAGCTTTTACGGAAGTAAAATAATTTTTGATCGAAATAGATGAGATCCACGATATAAAATTTCTTTTGCAACTGTTTAGCAAAGTTTTGCATTATGATGCACTGAGTAAGTCCAAAAATATTTGAACTACCTACATATTATATATGTATGTATATTACACATGTAATTCAAACATGTTTATATTTACACAATGCCTCATAATGCAGAACTTTGCTAAGCAGTGGCAAAAGAACTTCAAGTTTTTATCGTGGATCTCACCAATTTCGGTCGAAAACAATTTTATTTCCGTAAAGGCTTCTTCGGATGTATACCGGTTAATAATAATAATAAAAATTGTGTATACATATGTATGTAAATATATATTGATATACACATACATATTTATTTATATGCCTATTGAATGCACATAAATGAAATGTTACCTATACAGATATTTTATGCGTTTAAAGTAGGCATCATTGACAGAAAGCTCGTTGGCTTCAGACTTTTGCCGACGAAGACCTTTCGTATTATGTTAAAAATGACAAACAAAAACAAAATGTAATTCTAACACCATATTCTTATAGGTACCTTAATTTGTAATTTTTATTAACCACACAACTATTTTAATTTCCTTTACATGTCCTTTACGTTTTCTTATTGGTTTTTATCATTATATTTTGCAAAAAGTGCATACACATACATATGTATGCATGTATATGCATGCATATATACCCATATAAAATGCACTTACAGTTTTATCTTGTATTAAAAATTGAATTTGTTGCTTAATTTAGAAAAAATAATAATAATTTTTTTTTGCAACAAATATTTCATGCATATAAATTATGGGGTCTTGCGATGAGAACAATGCGCTTTAATTGCAAGGGGGTTCAATATAGTCGTGCACAAACGAACTTGAATTGGTTGGTTGGGTCACCATCGTTGTCCCGCGAAGGTAAAAAATGTTATACTTTTTTGTTTGCTCCACACGCACGCACACACACACACACACAACAATTATTAAATAACCAAATTTTTGCACTTTTTACCAATATTATTCCCTAAGGAAAGGGGGGATAAGACATATAGATATGTACATGTTTTTCATTTTTAAGTATCACACAAATATTGACTATATCTATTTTATAAAAATATTTATTTAAACAGCTAAATTTCTATTTATTTCTCCAGATTTTGTCCTCTTTAATTAAATTGCCATGACAAGTGAAAATTTTGTGTATTTTTTTTCTTTCACACTATTGTCTTTTTATATATTATGAAAAATTATATTCACGTACTTTTCGAATATGTTGTTTGTGTACTAAAAATGTCTTTTAGTTGAATTTTACTTTCTTTAAATTATAAATTAACAAAAATTTAGAAGTAAAAAGAAAACAATTTATTATATATTTCTGTAATATTTCGAGACGATTTCGTGGTTTTTTCTCTTGCCTTGTCGTACTCGATTAGGATGTGTTGCTATAACTGGTAGTATCATTGCACGGGTGATAATTATTGTATAAAACTTTTAGTGTACCTAAGTATTTTTTTAGAATTAATTTTTTCAATAAATTTACAAACTATTAAAATTTTTTTTGTTTATGCACCACAGTTTTGCATTAAATGTCATTGCACCTGCATTCTGTAATTTCAACATTTCGAAATGAAGGTTTCCACAATGAATAGAAATATACCAAGCTGGCATCTCTGTTCTAGGAGATTGCAAAAAATGACAAACGCAATTATCTACATATGTATGTGCTCCGCATGTGTGCATATACACATGTACATACATATTTCTATTTTATTACATATACATATATTACATTTTTTATAACTTATATTTATTCTTCCGGTTTTTCTGGTGGTGGTCCACATGGTTGCAACATACGCTCCATTAAATCAAATTTTACTCTTCCCTTAGTTTCATTCAAAGCAATCGCGAAATAGTTGAGCATATCATAGTGTCCCATATAGCTCGCCAAAGAATCACGATGCTGGTTTGTTAGCCACTCATACTTAGTAGTGTCCGCATGCCCAGTGCCAATATATTTACTTTGCAAGTGTTCCAATTGACTATGGATGTTATAACGGTCTCCCATGTTTAGTTAATTTAGCTTTTTAGTTTATTTACTTTACTGCGAGCTTGTTTAGAATTCAACTTTATACAATTCTTATCAATGGTTGGCAGTTCTAATTTTAAGGAGAATTGCTGTTACCAGGTAACCGCTGTAGCTAACGACCAGAGCGAATTAATATAAGGTGAACTTGGTAGCACAGGTAGCTTTTTTCTGCTTCTTGCATTGGTGGGCAGAGCATTGCGCCGAAGGAATTTATCGGCGGCGGCTGGCTTGACAAAAAGCATTCGGCGGCTTTAAGCCGCCGGCTGAAAATCGGCTTAAAATTACAAGCAATCGAAATTTTTTCGTTTTTATTCAACTTAAACAATTTTTTTCTCAAATCAGAGAAATTTTATTTAGAAACTAATATTTCAGTCTTATAATTACGAATTAATTGTATTTAGAGTTTATCTAAACATTAATATTGCTAATACACCTTTATATATGTACATACATAAAGATTTACACCCATATTCATAAAAACTATTGAAGGTTTATTACACGTTTATTTGACAAATATTCCGTAGAAATACGTCAAATAAGAGCTTAATAAACTTACAATAATTATTATGAATATGGCCTTTAAAAATTAGGAAATTTGATTTTCAATTCAATATGTTAATACAAAATATTTTCATGTATTAATTCAGGTCCAAAAATGAAGCTTTTCAAAAAAAGGTTTGTTGTATTTTTCAGCTGCCTATATGCCGACTACATTTCGTTGGTGCTAATCAACTCATCAGTAGACTTGAAAAATTCTTAGGTTTGTTTGAAACTTAACTACTTAAAAGATTCAAGTAAACTTTTAAGAATTTTTCAAGTCCACTGATGAGTTGATTAGTCGTCGGCATATAGACAGCCACAACAAACATTTTTTAAAAAGGTTTATTTTTGGACCTGAATTAATACATTTAAATTGCTCTTAAAACAAATAAATAATTAGTTCATAAAACATTTTCATTTAAAACCGATTATTAATTTTCGAATAAAAATTTGGTAGCACTTGTATTTTTGAATAAGACTGTATGGATTTAATTGCAATTTCAATTTGTAACATTACCGGACCAATTTAATTTATGAAATAACTCGTAGTTGGACCTTTTAGCGGTAATAAGTGAGTCTGCACTTGAAAACGCATTCTCTTGGGCATATACATATATTGCGAAAATTCCGTCTTTTGTTATAGAAACGATAACGGCATAAGATTTGTGCATGAAAAAGCGTAGGTAGGGATATGGTACAATATTGGTCGTATTCGATGGTTGATATGTAACCATCAAACATTGTTTTATCTCTGCATTTGTATTTACATTACGAATATAGGGCCTTATAGCGTATGGTATTTTATCCTGTTTTTTAGACAATATATATTGTTACGGCAACACTAAAACTGATTTCTTCTAGAGTTGATAAAAGAAACATACATTTTGTTTCTTCTTACACAATTCAATATAAAGCAAAATGAGTTATAAAAAAAAAAGTATTATGATGTCTTCAAAAAAGAATGAAAGGGATGAAAAATGAAGACATACATGAAAATGCAATTCAAAGAAATCGGCGGCCCAGATCAAGCCATTTTTAAACCGAAAATTTTTTGAAATCGGCGGCTAATTTTAAGCCGGTTGCAGCCGAGGAAATCGTCGGCGGCGGCTAATGCGAAAATAGGTCGGCGGCGGCGGCTAAGTCAATTTTAGCCGACCCGGCGCAATGCTCTGTTGGTGGGTGCACCTATATGTTATTTTTGTTGATGATATTGCCTTAGCTATGTTGTTATATAAAGACACCGAAATATGTTTCAGTATGTTTAAAATCCGTACGGCACTTGACCATCACAGAAGGAGAGAAAATATGTCACGCCGACAGTCCCAACAGTATCTGGCGGCTTGGCTCAACCGTTAAGGCGAATGTCTCTGATTGCTATAGGCAGCACTGTTTTTTTTATTGTTTATTTATATAGAAAACAAATGCAAACCATAATCTGAGTAAAATGTGCGGGAGGACTTGCTTGTAAGTTATAAATTTATCTAGTTTTCTTCAATGGAACAAATTTCATGGTTAGTTGGTTATTTTAATCTTTACAGAACGTTACAACCGAACGAAATAGTGAAAGCATGTCACAAATGCAAGAAAAAAGAACAGACATCAGCAGACACAGACTCGAAAGAAGGTTTAGAACCAGAATATCGCTTAGAATTTAATTGTGGTCGTAATTATTGTCCATCTTATAATATAGCCCCAACTGATATAACTCCTGTGCTTGTTTCTAGTGATCATTTTTACGACGCAATAGATTCGAAGAAATTGAAAAGTAAACTTATGGTTGTGCCGATGATGTGGGGCATGATACCTTTCTGGCATAAAGGAGATTGGCGAAAACATGGACTGACTACAAACAATTGCCGTTTAGAGCATATGCTAGAATCAAAGTTATACCAAGGACCTTTTAAGCAGGGACAACGCTGCGTAATTTTATGTGAAGGCTTCTACGAATGGCAAACAACAAAATCCGCCAAGCCTTCAGAGAGAGCGGTGCATCTAATATATATGCCGCAGAAGGAAAACATTAAAATATATGACCGCAACACTTGGAAACCGCAAGATATAAATCTGTTAAAAATGGCTGGTCTTTTCGATATATGGGAGGATGAAAATGGTGACAAAATTTACAGTTATGCGATTATTACATTTGAATCGTCTAAAATTATGTCTTGGCTGCATCATAGAATGCCAGCCATATTAGAAAGTGAAGAGCAAATTAACGTAAGTTGAAAACGCATTAAACAATAGATGTTAAAACAATTTTTAGTTAACATATCCGTAATTAATTCCATTAAAGAATTGGCTTGATTTTAAAAACATTTCCAACGAAGAAGCTTTAAAAGCACTTCGACCTGCCAGTAAACTTCAGTGGCATCAAGTTTCTAACATAGTCAACAATTCTCGCAACAAATCCGATCAATGTAATAAACCCATAGACATCGTAAAAACGCAAAAGCCTGCTATGAACAAAATTATGTCTTCGTGGCTAAATGTTCGCAAACGAACATCTGATTGTGAAAACGAGGAATCTAAAAATAAACAAAGCTTTGTGCCTACAACCTTAAAAAAAGAACCAACGAAAAGTGATGAGGATGTGTCCTAAAATAGTGGACTCGACAAGGAAGTAAAAGTATAATGTTTTCGCGATTCCAGCAGAAACATTTACTTTTAGTATTTTTATTTTTTGAAAAAGAAAAATTATTGTAGCATTAGATTTAAGCAAACATTTTTGTAATACCTGAATTAAATAATAATATTAAAAAAAAAATCAACAATAAGCTTAAATGAACTCTTTTTCCAGTTTAGATTGCTTGTATCCGTACAAAGAACAAAAGAATGAAACTATTTTCATGAAATTGGACTAAGTTTTCGCGTCCTTGTCAGTACAAAATGATATAGAAGACAGAGGAATTACGTACTTAAAATGCATTTTCACATGTTGCTCTTTATTTTGGAAACAAAATTTTTTTAAGCGAACAGTAAAATCCTCTTAAGGATCGATCTTAACGTAAAGCGTTATAGAGCACGTATGTACATATATGTAAATAAATAAAAATCTTGAATTTCTTACTTTTAAGCACAAAAATCAACTCAATGTACAAATGCTGTTTTAGCAAAAAATAAAAAAAAAAATGCAGACTTTGAAAATTGAAGGTGATTAGTGCAACTCGTAAAAAAATAAAAATGATTAAATTAAAACCATTATATGTTTAAAGAAAACTACTACTAAAAATAAAGAAGTATTGTAGTATAGGTATTGGCACATGGCAAAAAGCGTACATACATATGTATATAACTTTTAATAATTATCGTTTTTTTTTTTTTTTTTTTTTTGGCTAAAACTGCAAAGCAAAATAGCTGGCGTTTATACGTTACGATCATTTAGTTTGTAATTCAACATTTTTAAACTAAACCTAAAATGTACATATTTATTATCCATTAGGCTGGGTAGATTTGTATAGCTTTTTCCATGAGGAAAATATAATTGTAAATATAAAAAAGCTTCCTTAGGGATTCCCATACGAAAAAAAAATTTAAAAACTGGGTGCTTCGAAAACGAGTTTTGTTTCTCATGTCAAAGGCTATCGAAAAAGCGATGACAATACCGATTGCAATATCGTCCTTCACTAATATCCATACACAATAGGCCTCATATATTTTCGAAACTTTGTCCTGTGCAAAATTTCCATGTATTTAATATTAAATGTTATTATAAAGTGTTCTTAATACAAAATGAAAAATATTACGTCAAATGATGTATTTTGGCTCTGTAGATTCAATTTTGTATAAATGATACATACATACATACATATGTATAGCACAAATCCATGGAACTGAAAATGCGTGTTCTGGTGAACCAATATGATGACTGCTTATATATACTTTGATATAAAAATCATCGATAGATTTCACAATTAAATAATAGTAGCAAAATCAAGCGGTTTCATTAAAGAATTAATTTAAAGTATAAAATTTAGTTTCTAGTAGCTATTTCCTCTTAGTGTCCAATTATGCATAAGTACTTGTTAAACTAGGTATGTATATTTTTTGCTTGAGTCGTCTTACTCGAATTGTGTATTAAACATATTTATATTAAGATCCTCGAATGTACCAGCAGCACTTTGGTCGAACATTTGCAGCATATCGGATATTTCTTGTCCTTGCTGAGGTGGTCCCTGTACCGGGACATGGGCGTGTGGGTGTGTGCTGTGGGGATGAGAGTGGGGATGTACTGCCGGATGTGAATGGGTGACATGGGCAGCATGTTGGGCATTTTGCCAGTCCCACATGGCAGTTGGTGCTGTATTTGTTGGTGTCGTTTGGTATGTGGGGGCCTGGCGGGAATTTCCAGCACTTAGCTGTGTGTAGGTTGGTCCGTTTGGTGACCGCGCAGGACTCGATTGCTGATACTGATAGCCCTCAGTAACTGGTTGTTGCTGCTGTTGCTGGGGTGGCGGTGGCCTCAGAGGCCAATTACTTGTTTGTGGTGGTGAATTGTTAGCTTTTGGTATTTTGGCCATGTGAACTGTGTTAGGAGACGGTCCACCAGGAGCAGTGTTATAAGCCAAAGGCGAGTGTGTGTTGTCGTAAGAGTAAGCTATGGGATTTTGTGTTGAAGCTGGTCTTTGTACATTAGGCGGTGGCGGTGCAGTTGCTTGGCCCAAGTGCGTTGGTGGTGCTCCTCCAGAAGCCAGCATATGGGTGGCATACATATTCGGATCTGCAGGCCCAGCGGTTGGAGTTACGTCGCGTCTAGTTTGTAAAGTGTAATCAACTCCAGGTGTTACGTAAACGTGTTCTGACTGTTCAGGGTTATTGTTTTCGTGACCGCTAGAGGCAGCATGCATAGATGATTTATTTGAGCTATTGGTGCAAACAATATACTCAACTTCGTCTGTATAAGGATTAAGAAAAGCATATGCTTGCGTTCTAAGCCAAACAAAGTCTCCAGATTTGGCTCTGGCACGATACATTAAAGAAAACATTTGCCCCTTTTGTTTTAGAACCTGTTCAAAACTCTCCTTCATATGAGCTTGATCTTCTGGATGAAAGAAATCGTAGCATATTTTACCCAGTAACTCCGGAGGGGTATAACCCAAAATATTTATAACTCGTTGATCAACAAATGTAAACTTGCCATCAACAGCGTGACGCGTTATAAACTCCGATTGGTTGTTTGAGTTTGAAACATCATTTGATGCAGTAGAAGTTACTTGCAAACGTCCAATTGCGACTAAACAACAATGTGAACCATGCATGTCGTCATCAACAGGTCGTTCCATATGCACGCCGGGAAACATCTCGGTAGGAGGCCAATTTTTAATATAACCCGTGCAATGGACAACAGCAAAATTTGTTCCATCTCTAGATGGACCTAATGAATTACGTTGCTTCAATCGGTTCAAATGACCTGTTACCATCGATTCCGGATTAACGTTACCAACACGCATGCGACATATAAAACCTCTCCTAGCACCCATACTTAAGCGCATTGAAGATTGGTGACCCTCTTTTTTGACAGTTCCTGATTTCAAATCTAAAATTCGACCTGAATTTTGTGATTCTTGGGTAGACAACTGTTCCCTTATTTTCTCACGATCATCAGGATGTATGTGGTCATATAGACTTGTGCCATACCAATCACTTTGGGTGTAATTTAAAACTGGTGTAACTGAATCAGACACATAAATAACACGGCCTGAATCACAAGATACAACAAACAAAAAACCATCTGCCGCTTCTAATATCAAGTGTTTTAGCTCCTGATCGGTTAGAAAAGAAGGTTTGTAGGTACCATCACTGCTAGTGTTGCCAGTACCTCGCAATGCTTTCATATGGGCCACTGCCATACGTAATATTGTTAACTTGTCGGGCTTTCTGGCTAAAGCACTGCACGTTGGCACCATATCCGACAGTTCCGTAATATAGGCTGTCATTTTGTTACGTCTTCTGCGTTCAATCTCGCAATGGTTTTCACGGCTAGCATAGCGCTCTTTGTCCTGTATGCTACTATCATCCATGTTTTGAATACTTAATGACGTTCAGTTTAATTCAACAATAAAAAACTATTTAGGTCGCTCAAACACTTTTTAGCAACATACATGTACAAGAAAGTTCTTACACTTTGATTTGCTAACTGCACGAAATTTCTGTTTTCTCTGAGTTGCGTCTGCTACTAGTTCTTTTACAAACGTTTGCTTGAATTTTTCTGCCGACTTCTCTGCCGACTTTTTTCTCCGATTTGTGTACTCTTTTTTTTTATTAATTGTTCACTCTATGAGGGTGCTTTGTCTACGTTGATTTATTTTTTTAGTATACATTCAATGAAATTTTTTGGATTTATCTTGATGCACTATTAAATTTTTTTTCACTAAATGCAGTTTTCCATGACTAAAGGCTTTTAACTAGGTATTTTTTCTAATTTTATATTACAATTTTTGAGATTTTTTAATTAAAACATTTAGCAAAAATCTGTAGTTCCAAGAAAATTTTACGAGATGTTTGCCTGTACACTAGTGTTAGACAAGTAACGAGCTAGTTAAAAGTACCTGTTATTTGTTGATTATCATGGTATTAAGTGCTGCCAGATTGTAAATAACTGAACACTGTTTAAAATGCGGTCAAAGACAGTGGCATACTGGAAAATTTAATTAATAAAGAATAATTTAGTTAGGTAACTAAATAAAAAATAATTTATTTATGTAACGATCATTTTTGATTTTTATAAATTTTTTTCAATTATGTTAAATAAATGTTAGAAATTTTGAAAAGGTTCATTTTTGGACCTGAATTAATACATTTCAATTGGATCTTAAAGCAAATAAATAATTAAGTTCATATTTGAATATTCAAAAAGCTTTTACTTTTTGATACTTTCAAAAATACAAATCGCAGTAACCGATGGTTGCAAAGATAAATAAGAATTGCAAAAACGAAAAGAAATGTTTGCTGTGTTAAAGGTTTGTTTGAACATTTCTGATTGTCATTTTGTTCATGGGAATTATGGAATAAGTAGTTGAGTTTCAAACAAACTTTTAAGAATTTTTCAAGTCTACTGATGAGTTGATTAGCACCAACGAAATGTCGTCGGCATATAGACAGCTGAAAAAGACAGTAAACATTTTGAAAAGGTTCATTTTTGGACCTGAATTAATATGTTAGAATTATTAATATCCTTTGTGAAAGCTTTTGAAAATTGTAATATTTGAAAAAAAAACATTCAGCCCAATCTAGAATGATAATTCCGTGAGAGTTTTTTCTCTTTTCCCATTCCTCTTATTATGTTGATAAATTCCTTAGGAAATTTTTTTTAAACCTTCCCTGTTTTAGCCACATCGAAGGGGAAAAATAGTCGGCGGAGGAAAAAATAGGTATTTTAAAAACATATGTTTTTTTTCCTATAAAAAATTTTGATATTACCAACTTTTATTTTTTGGTTTCTCAGGTAATTTATGTTTGGAGGAAAAATTCCTCGAGAATATTCATGATCGGGCTGATTATTTCCTGAAGAAGTTTTCCAAAGGAAAACGAAACATTAAAAATAAAAATAAGAAACAAGGACCTTAAGCTCGAAATCTTATAATTAAAAAAGATCATAGCAAATAGGATAAAGAAAGAAAATTGAAATGTTTTCAACTAGAAATAGTATTTTTATTATTTTTAAGCCTTAAAGCTCAATTCACTTACACTTCCATTTTCGCATATTTCGCTTCAAAAGAAAACATGCAACAACCTAAAAATTACGGTTACAGAATTACTTGAAAATAACAACTGTTTTAGGCAGTTGCCTCACGTAATACTTTTTTGACAACTGGCAACGTAACTGAAGTATCGACACAACAACAAACAACGAAAAGAAAAACAGGAAAAACGTGAAAACATTAACTTTCACAAGAGTATATATTAAGGTTATGTTTGCTCAACGACCAAATACAACATTTAGAGCAAAATTGTATTTGTTCTTGCAAATTTTTTGTAAGATTAAATAACTGTTCGCTGCAAATTTTGTATTTGAACGTTGAGCAAACATAACTTCAAAATATATTCTTGTGATATTTAATTTTTTCCTATGTAACCCGAGGCAGAAAAACCTCGGGTTACATGGCCCTATAGCAAGTTATTGTTTGACCAGCGGCGTCATCGATGTCCCGATGACTCCTCCAGCGTGAACAGCGCAACATGCATTCACTCGTGGATTTTCGGTGGCCCAGAAGCAATATTTTTGCTTGTTCACGTACGCATTGAGGTGGAAATGAGCCTTATGGCTCATTATGATTTTGTCGAAAAATTGTCACTTCGTCATAGACACAATTCCACGTCCTTGGTGAGTGTATCACTATTCATGGCTTGTTCACTTGTATTCTACAGCTGTCTAGTTCACAAATGTAAAAACACATTTGACATTGGCCGCCATTTGCAGAAATAAGAGCAACTTCCAATAGGGTGATTTCTTTTGCCCTACCTTTTATATGCATTTTTAGTTCCATGACCAACACATAGGTCAACAAGAGAGTAGTGGTCACGTTGTTTGTGGGCTGATATTGCCTTAAAAATATGTTAAATACTTTTAATTAAATACAGCTATCAACCTTATACTATATAGATTAAATGATTCAAAAGTTCCTTTTACTCCATTTAATTTATATTTATCATCAACAATGGCCATCAACATCTTATATAATCATGCTGTAGAAAAAAACACAATCTCCCTTATTCCAGTTGTCACCATGTCACGTCATATGAAGTCGTCGTAAGAAATTTGTTATTTTTTTTTTGCTATCAACAAAAGTTGATGATGATTAATGGGCTTTATCTGGTCCTTAGGTCTAGAAAATGTAAAATGTCTACAAAGCTGGAAATGCTTGTGGAAGATGTGACGACAATTGGGATTATGGGAAAATATATGTATAAAAAAAAATTCATTTATAACCAATAATTACAATTTTATTAATCATTTAATTCTGTTTTCATTTTAAAAAATAATAATTTTATTTAAAACCCCTAGTGATTTTGAAAATAATGAATGTTGTTTTATTTTTGAGCGTATTTCTTTTATGATTTTTTGTTTGTTTTAATTTAACTTGTTTCGAAGCTGAATTCTGAATGTTTTTATTATCCTTAAAGCCTTAAAAACTAAACAGGTTTTTTATTTCATAATAATAATTTTTGTATACACTCTGCTAATTGAACATATATGCATGTATATTTTTTCTAAATTTATATGATTTTTTTATATCTTAAAAGACGAATTGATGTATGACAATTAGTGGAGATTTATTTATAGGGAAAGAGATCGGTTGCACAAGTTTAACGGAATAATTTCTGTTCAACGGTAACACTGTTTACGAGACTTATGTATATGCCTGCAGCAGCAACTGTTACGCGTTTGCAAATTAACCTTTAATAAAAAAAAATCAGCTTGTTTAGATGCCGTACGGAAGGAATTATCAAAAACTGTGTTCAAACCAAATTTTGTGTATATTACGACCAATCAACTGTTAAACAGGAATTTTCAATTATCAAATATTTAATAGAACTTAAAAAACAAGCTGCAAATTATAGCCATGCTCAGTAGTTTGCACAAGCAACACAGAAAGTCTGCTCGGCTGTGGAAACGAAGAAAATGAAAATTTAAATATTTTAAGATCCAGAGTGGCAAGAGTTCTATCTTAGTTAAAGTGTGCAAAGTTGTCTTAGGTGGGTGGAATGTGTTGTGTCGCTCCAGGTGCCAACCTCGACCGTGAAATCCTAATTGTCTAAACGCATTTTAACTGAAATTAAGACCAACATCTAGCTAAAAGGAAGGCATAATTAAAAATCGAAATGATGGAGAAGATAGTAGTCGAAGGAAATATTAGAATATCTAATGTGCTTCACTTTAAAATGCTGGTCTCTGGACGTATTAAAAATGTCATAAAACCTTTGAAAAATGAAAGAAATTGAAAGGGCAATCTACAACGCCAAGATAGATGTTAACTTTTGTTTCAACATTTATTTCACCCTAGCGCATATATTTTCTTCCATAAGTATACGCAATAATTGTTGCACGTATGCTATTATCAAATAACACTCATACGCAACTGTTATTTGTACATTAGCCAGCAAGCATCAATGGACGTTTGCACAATCTCACACACTTTTATTTGTTTGCATAATTGCATTCAAAATACGCACAAAATTTGGAGTGGTATTTTTGTTTTCAAATGTAATTCTGCGAACGGATAAAAATGCTCGATGCTGCGAAATTCACAGTTAAAAGTCGTTTTTCTCAGCATTTTCAAGCCCTTTAAATACATATATACATATGTATTTATGCTTTGATTTAGACCAACGAGAAAAAAATATCGTCGTTCATTATTGGCAATTAATTTGCAATCTTAAACGTTTTTTTAAGTGCGAGCTAACCTAAAAAAAGTTTGCCCCTTTGAATTCAGTGCACTTTTATAGTTTTTCTTACCGGCTGTCGCGTTAGTCACATTTTTAAACTAATGTACCATTTTTCATTGAAATTGAGAAAATTATAATAAATAAAATTAAGGTTTTCAAAAAGCCAAAAAGTTTAGAGCAGCTCTAAACTTATTGAGTTCATGAAAAATTTCTCTGGCTTTGAAGCAAATAATAAACTATTACATATACATATGTGAAACTTAAATTTTTTAAATTTAGAAACATCTGAATGAAATTGAGAATGTCAACCTAAAAAAGAAAAAAAAAAATTAGCAAATAAAAATATTGAAATTAATGAAAACAAATTTAAATAAACTGAAGGAATTTAATTCCATATAATTTTCATTTACTTGAAATACACATGCTAATGTTACTAACACTGCATTTCAAAGGACTTTCATGAAATGTTTGTATGCGTATTATAAATAAAAATTTCGACAAAGCCCACAAATGTGTTAGTGGACGTATGCAATGTACTGCAACTTTCAGGAAATTACTTTCCTTTGTAAAGACTATGTTACATACACAATCCCATATAAAGATCAAAAAAGACAAACACGAAATCGTAGTAGGAATGCTTTTAATTTTTGAAGGTCAAAACAAATTATATTGATGACTGTGGCCCGTTTGTATAACTTACCGATACCTGCAGGAAGGATTTTATTGGTCGGGTTTCGCAATAAGATTTTATGGTTTGAAACTTTAAACACAATGAGATTCTTGACTAAACGAAAACTTATTTTTTGAGAATGCAAATTCTGAAAACTTAATGTGAAATGCGGGCAATAAAATCCCAACTTCAGCTGTGGATAAGGACGGTCAAATTGACAAATATTATAGAATATGGTGGCAAACAATTTAAATAGCCCACACATACATATGTATGGGTAGATCAACAAACATCAGAAAAAAGTAAAACATTAAATTTCACAAGAATATATTTTAAGGTTATGTTTGCTCAACGAGCAAATGCAAAATTTACAGTAAATACATAATTTGATAAATAATTATTTGATACTACAAAAACTTTGCCGTATCAAATGCAAATTAGCTCTAAACTATGTATTTGCTAACTGAGTAAACATAACTTTAAAATATGCTCTTGTGAAATTTCAGGTTTTTCCTTTTCGTTGTTGTTGCATCTAAGTGTGTATACATGAACTTTTGTTTTTGGAAAAAAGTTAGCAAATATTTGTGCATATCTGATAACTGCTTTTTAAATTTTCCTTATGTTTCCTTATATTTCTAGTTTGCTGATATTAAAGTTATGGTTTTTTTCAATTTGCTCAATTTAAAACTAAAAATTCATAATTTCATATGGAACAATGACAAATTCTAATTAAAAACCCTAAATTTCGTTGGGACTATTCTGAATTTCAATATATGTATACTCGTAATTTAATTTGGAGTTTTCTCCATTTGATTTAAAAGTTTTCTAAATTTTTTTTAGTTGCGTTAATTTCAATGAAAAATAATGGTTCTTGTAGTGTAGCTCTACATCTTCTATTGCCTCCACCTTGTATTTATTAATTACCTCATTTGGAAATTTTGGAGAATTCTTAAGTCCGCGGTTTTGCCGCAGAAACTGAATTCGTCCTTTGCATCCAGCCAGTCACATATTCTAAGAAAAGATGGCACCTAAGCCTAACATAAATGCCAGAATAAAGCCAACATAAAGCTTTCTAGCTTTACATTCCACTGCATATGGAGACTTCACCAAACACGCACAGTTGCATTGACAACTACTGAAACTGAAGCATTTAGTTGAATGTGAAGTTAAGCTCTACATTTTATAGATGAAAACTTTTTATTGAAGGAAGGGTATAGAAATTTATGGGAAAAAGACGTTTACACATACATGGACAATCAAAGCACAATAGAACTTATACACAATCCTGAGTATCAAAAGGAAAACATAGGAAACATACTGAAGATATCAGTTTTATAAGGAAAGATTTTGATGATTGTGAATCTGAGTTAAATTTTGTTAATTCAAAAGAACAATTAGCAGACATCTTTACAAAACCTCTTTCAAAGTCTATGTTCGAAAATTTTAGAAAACATTTAAGTGTTCTTCCATATTACAATCATAACTAGTATTCGTTTAATATGTTAAAATATAATTACTAGATAACATTAAGAGAGCGTGTTGGTTATAACGTTATTTGTGTATACTTTAACTACGAATACTGGTATTTTATGAAATCAGTTTTAAAAATTTCCGTTACTAGTCATTACTTGTATAGAAAACGTCAATATTCAACTGTTATTTTTAAGCATATGATCTTTTCTAAATTGTTAATGTTCCATTAGGGCAGCTGAAAAAGAAAAATAGATTTTGAAAATGTCTACATAAACGCATTTAGGAAATTTTAATACTTACGAGAAGGTGTGCGGACTGTTGTATTCTCATTTGGTGTGAAATTTAAAAAGTCCCATATTAAAATTGTATCATCATGCGAGCTGCTTACAATTTGAAATTCATCAAATTGCAAACGAAATACACGGCCTGTGTGCTCCTTTAAGAGAAGTAATTGTAACAATAGATATTCCAGCCGGCCAAAATGTATTTACAAACAACACTTACCACTAAAGTGTTTAAACACAATGAATTTGATTGAGCCCTAGGATCTAAGGCAGCCACTAAGTCCCATACTTTAATTTTACCATCATAAGCGCCGCTCACAATACGCTTTGAATCGAAACGTATGCAACGTACCAACTCTTCATGCCCCTCGAGCACACGTAGGCAAGCACCACACTCAATATCCCATAGTCTAACAATAAAAACAGTAACTTGGATCTGATAGATAAGTAATAAATTTAATTGATCATCACAAACCTTATTGAATTATCTGAACTGCCACTGACAACTAAACGATCACGATACTGCAAGCAGGCAATGCCACGCTTGTGCCCATTCAAAGTTCTGACAAATTCACACGACGAAGTTGACCAAACCTTAATTGTACGATCACCACTGGCCGAAACAATATACTTCTCATCGAAATCGACAACATTGACGGCAGCGCGATGTCCAACTAATACACGACGTAATGTTATTTCACTAGGTGAAGTCATATCCCAAACAGCAATTGAACGATCCTTAGAGCAGGTAACCATCATGCCATTATTAAAACGTAAGTGTAAGACGGCCTCACAATGATGTATGAGTGTGTTAACCATTTCTCCGGTGTTCACGTCCCAGACGCGCACCGTTGAGTCGGATGAACCGCTTATAATAACTTTATCATCATATTGAAGACACAACACTGAACCGGTGTGGCCAGTAAGAGTCTATTTTAAATACACAATGGCACAAAATATTACCGACAATATTTCCCAATCACAAAGCCAAATACTACATACCTTAACACACTGCAAGTCCGTACGATCCCATATTTTTATAGTATTATCTCGTAAACCTGACACAATTTTAACATCGTCGTACTGCAGACAATAAACACCCTTTGAATTCTCTGAACGACAATTTATACGACGCAGCATATGACGGCCAGTTCTCCAATTGTGTTCAATACTCTCAATGTCCTTAAAATAATGAAGCATTTAGTAAATAATTTTTTTTTTGGGTGGATTGTGAAGCGAATGCTTTTTAAACATAATCAATAATAAAGACTTACATTCATAATTTTAGGAAATAATGACCGATAGAACGAATGAGGTCTGTGCGTAGTACCAGGTCGTGGCTTAAATAAGTATTGTATCCAACCACGGCGTTCGGCTAAGCCACGCCATAAGGAATCTGTACGAACTTTACGCTCAATCAATTTCTTCCACAGCATTCCCTCGGAAATAACACGCAACCATTCCTTGCATACTAACTCAGCTGCCTTCAAAGAATCAGCATCCAAGTATGACAAAATATTTTCACCAATATGATCCAAACCTTTTTCTGCAAGAAATGAAATTAAAAAAAAAATCTTTAATCATTATTTTATAACAGATATATTGCGATATCATCGATAAATTAAAAATTCTCTACAAGTAGTTTTGCCATAAGGGTTTTCACGTGCAAACAAAGCAAATATGAGCAAAAATTCTCTGTTTTTTTTTTTCACACAACTACAAAATGTATGTATTTGCACATTTTTTTCCACATTTGCACTAAAAAACCTTGAGCAAATAGAAGTGTGCAAAAATGCTCAGTTGAAAATAAATAAAAAAAAAATAAAATTTACGTTATTTAAAATCTTGAAATACATAAAAGAATTTAACCAAAAAAGCAACAATTGTGTTCTTAAAAATAAAATAAAGAATTTGCTTTTATTACATTGCAAATTTGCACAGCTACCATCGTGAAAACCCTTCATGAACGCAATAATATGAAAAGAAATTCAAATGAAACAGTTCGTTGTATGAATGATATTTTTTTTTCATTGCAAAAACGAAATTGTTCACTGCTACAGTGAAAAACTTTCACTGAATGAATTTTCTCTTAACGAAAACGTGGAGTATATTTAAGATTATATTTGCTCCTCAAGGAAATACAAAATTTGCAACGAACAATTATTTGATTTTACAAACAATATGAGAGAATAAATACAAATTTGCTTCAAACGTTGTAGTTGCTCTTCGAGCAGAGTTAACCTTAAATAGGCTTTTGTGAAATTTATTGCTTTTCAGGTTTTACGTATTTTTCCGTTTTTTTTTTTGCTGTTTATTGTTGTAAATATATACCATAGTGGTCACGTTTTTTTGGGACGAAAATTAATTAATATTAAACCCTTTTAAAAAATCATTACTCTTATAAAATTTTTTGTATTGTAGTTTTTCTTATACTTGAAGCTTGAACTTATTACTACTACTCGCAGCTATTCTAGGGACAAAAGATCTAGAATACCTTCCAACAATTTATAAGTAATTTATTTTGTAATTGTAACTGGTGTTACTATTTTTGCCGGCACTGTATGTTTGCATGTATTTAAGATTGTGTTAAAAAAAGTCAAATCACGTTTAACCTTATTTAAAACAACAGTCAGTCATTCATTTATATTAACTAGCTCTACCAGGCATACTTCCACTCAAATGTACGTACATACATATAACACAGTTTTAGACAATACGACAAACATACATGTACATATATACACATGTATTTACGTATAACTCAACCTAATAATTAATACCCTTGTAAATATACATACATATGTACATGCACACTTACGTACGTATACAGTTTTTAAGTGGGGAAAATAAATAGATAAATCAAATAACTCTTACCAAAGTTAAGAGGAATGCTGTACGAGTATGTATACTGAGTGTATACACAGCACTGTATGGATCTTATGGAGTGTTATTTTCTGACAAAATGCTACATTTCCCTGATAATCATGTTCTTTTCTAAACAAAATATATGATACTCTTACCAATGATATCATGTTCTTGGGTTGACTTTAGTATAATGGTACCAATTGCCATAAAATGAAAAAGCATTGATAAAAATAAAAATTTCGAAAAGACGTCTTTGTTGGAAAAATCAAATAAATCCATACGAATGGATGATAACGCCGATCTTTAATTTGGATTGATAATGAAAGAAACAAACTAAGTACACATTGCAGTTTAAATCCATTCCAATTCCATTTTCTGTTCTGATTGAACAAATTAGGTCTGGGGGACATGTGGTTCCTCCAACAGGACGGAGAAACGGCACACACTGCGCGAGCCACAACCGACATTCTTTTGTACCTTGGATTCCGCTTTATAAATAAATTTATTGCTATTGCGAAAAATAACATTTAGCTTAATATTTGGGAGTTTAGAAAAATTTCGGAAGTAGAAAAAACGATCGATCGTCAACCATCATGAAGTTTTTTTTTTTTTTTTTCATCTAAAATTTTTATTAAGTGAACAAGCAACTGAGAAAATAAAAATAAGAACATAAAGCAAAAAACCTTTTGAAGGCATTTTTACAAACATGAAAAAAATACTCTAATGTGTATAACCCAAAATAAAACAACTAAAAATTTTATATACCTATTTAAATGGGTATGTGCACAAATGCACACACATTGACATGTCTTTATGTGTGTGTGTGTATGTGTGTGTACATTGAAGCCAACAGTCATTAGTCAGCCAAATTTCTTAAGCATTTCTTATAACTGCTTCGCAGTGATACATCTTGACACTAAAACTAGTTTTGCACGAAAAACAATTGATTTTATTTTCCAAGATTTTCTTTATTTTTTGTGGTAAACATAACTATGCTCGTATTTATGTATGTAGCCAGCCACATATATAGATGTTTGACTTTCTTGCGCGAGCGAGCTCATTTATAAAGGGGTTATGCTAAAGCAAAGGTTATAACTTCATGGAGACAAAACTATAGACAATATTGTAGGTATGCATAAAGTAATTTTTTAGCATATTCAAAAATCCACTTAATTATTTATTTGCTTTAAGAGCCAACTGAAATGTATTATTTTATTTCCAAAAATAGGTTTTATTAATGTTTTCTGTAGGCCGCCGACATTTCATTGATGCTAATCAACTCATCAGTACACCAGAAAAATTTTAAAAGAATGTTTGAAGCCCAACTACTTATTCCACAATCAGTTACCCATGGCAACTCGTTGCATAGAGGTTGTGAAGAAAAGTAAAAAAAGTGTTGCAAGACGATAAAATGTTTTCTGTATTAAAAGTTTGTTTGACCATTTCTGATTCTCAATTTGTTCATGGAAATTATGGAATAAGTAGTTGGGTTTCAACCACACCGTTACGATTTTTCGTGTCTACTGATGAGTTGATTAGCATCAAGAGACGGCTGAAAATTACAGAAAAAATTAATGACTATTTTTAAACCTAAAATAATAGTATTTTTTTAGCTTTTAGTTTGCTTTTATTTTTTCTTCTCTAATTAAAGGCACTACAATTTTATTTCTAGAAATAAACAAATTTTCTTGAAATAATTTTGAAGATAAAAAATTTTCAAGAAAAGTTATTTAAAAAAATGTCTAACGATTTTCATTATTTTAGGTCTAGAAACTATAAAAACTATAAAGTCTTTCAGACATAAAATAACAAATGTCAATCGACTTCGAATAATTTTTTAAAAATGTTTTAAGCGAAATATTTTTTTTTTATTTTTATTTATTTTTTTTCTATAAGGATTTTTTTAGGGGTACTCCTTGAAAGCAAAAGTAGATATATCTCAATAAATACGTATCTATTACATGCTACTGAGATGAGCAATTGCTTCAGTTTTGGGCAATGACAGCAATTAAGTTTTTTTTTTTTGCCAAAATGGGTATTTTTGTTTTTTTTTCGGGAATAAAATAAACATTAACACACAGGTTTTAATAAATGAGCGCTCATTTTATTGCTATTACATGCAGCTATATGAACAAATAAAAAAACTGGAAAATATTTGCCACTTTATATTTTTTAAAAATTTTCCAAAATCAAAAATTTTGCAATTTTTCAAAAAAAAAAAAAAAATATGTTTATTGATTTTTTCCTAATAACTCTAAAATTATTAAGGACACCAAAAACTGATGTTAGCAAAACTTAAAGCTGACATAATTTATAATTTGTTGACGTATTGCAACCTTAACGGAAATCTCATTTTAGAAAAAAAAATCTTAAAAAAACTGATCCATAGAATTTGAAATTTTTATGATTTTTTGTTGTTAAATTGAAATGAATGCAACATATGTAACTCCTGCACTTTATATATACATTTAAATATTGTTCGTTTGGTTATAAAAATACTTGTAGAATTTTTATATAGCAATCTTAGATATTTGATTGTATGGGTTGTCATATTTTTTCATTGTAAAAAGTAGTCTAATAAAATAATTCAAACCAATAGGTTATGGGTTAAAAATGAATTAACACTTCCGGGTGATTCAGCTGAGCAGCAAGATGTTTCTGCAGAATTAACACTTCAGGCTGAGCCTCAAGAACAGCAAGTGGATGCATCGGATGAAAGCGAATATGGTGATTCTTATGAGTGGTCATCTCCTATTTCTTCCCCAATCGAAAATCATGGTAGTGATTGGTGTCCAAATGCATATGAAATGCAAAACATTCCGTTAACAGAAAATCTTCGTCGCTCTAAACGTTTAGCAAATAAAAATACATCGCAGAACTTTTGTGCAATTGAGTTGTTATCAGATGATCCTAAAAGCGCGTTGAAGGCAATTTCTTCTCAAAATTCAAATGAGTGGAAATCAGCGAATAGCGAATTTATATCATTGATAGAAAAAAAACATGGGAGCTTACAGATTTACCTCCAGGACAAAAGGCAATCAAGCCAAATATCTGACGAATAAATTTGGTCTTTGCTAACTTAATGTGAAAAGAAATTTTAGTTATTTTTTAATTTGTAAAAAGTGCATGAGATATAAAATATTCAATTCAGGGAGAGTGTTGTTAAATTGAAATGAATGCAACATATGTAACTCCTGCACTTTATATATACATTTAAATATTGTTCGTTTGGTTATAAAAATACTTGTAGAATTTTTATATAGCAATCTTAGATATTTGATTGTATGGGTTGTCATATTTTTTCATTGTAAAAAGTAGTCTAATAAAATAATTCAAACCAATAGGTTATGGGTTAAAAATGAATTAACACTTCCGGGTGATTCAGCTGAGCAGCAAGATGTTTCTGCAGAATTAACACTTCAGGCTGAGCCTCAAGAACAGCAAGTGGATGCATCGGATGAAAGCGAATATGGTGATTCTTATGAGTGGTCATCTCCTATTTCTTCCCCAATCGAAAATCATGGTAGTGATTGGTGTCCAAATGCATATGAAATGCAAAACATTCCGTTAACAGAAAATCTTCGTCGCTCTAAACGTTTAGCAAATAAAAATACATCGCAGAACTTTTGTGCAATTGAGTTGTTATCAGATGATCCTAAAAGCGCGTTGAAGGCAATTTCTTCTCAAAATTCAAATGAGTGGAAATCAGCGAATAGCGAATTTATATCATTGATAGAAAAAAAACATGGGAGCTTACAGATTTACCTCCAGGACAAAAGGCAATCAAGCCAAATATCTGACGAATAAATTTGGTCTTTGCTAACTTAATGTGAAAAGAAATTTTAGTTATTTTTTAATTTGTAAAAAGTGCATGAGATATAAAATATTCAATTCAGGGAGAGTGTTGTTAAATTGAAATGAATGCAACATATGTAACTCCTGCACTTTATATATACATTTAAATATTGTTCGTTTGGTTATAAAAAATACTTGTAGAATTTTTATATAGCAATCTTAGATATTTGATTGTATGGGTTGTCATATTTTTTCATTGTAAAAAGTAGTCTAATAAAATAATTCAAACCAATATTTTTGTACTTAGATAGGCATAACACATCAAAAAAATATAGTGGTCACCCATGGTCAGAAATTTTTTTTTTTCATTTGTTGTGTAGTGTTATTACTATAGACCAATTGCAAGATTAATAGTATTAAAAACATAGCGGTTTTCACACAATATAATACAATATTTAAAATACTTTTAAATATAATACTATTTTAAACTTGTAAGTGTGAGCGACTTTTTGTTTGGTATTGTAAAAAAGTTGTAACAGCTGATTTTTGTTTAGATATTTTACCGCCAAAAGTACACAAAAGAATTTTTCAATTGGTGTTTCGTCTTTTCCATTGCAAATTTAAGAAATGTTTACAATACACTTTATTATATGTAAGCAAAAAATAATGTGGCTCTAAATCTGTCAGCAGTTTCATACTTGTAAACAAATCCATTTACTACATATAGTAAATCTACTACTGTTTTTGACATTGCAGAGGTTTTAATTTAGTAAATTAAAAATTTATGAGATTTGTTGTTGCGAAGTTTTTTATTTATCAAGATTTATTAAATTTAAAATATCTCCAAGATCTACAATAGTACTTCAATACGATGAGTGAAAACCGCAATTATCTTTTCAGGCTAGTAATGGTCATTCATACCTTACTTTTATAAAAATAAAGAAAAAAAACTTTTGTTAACTATTCGAATTATACAGATCTGTACAAAAATTTGCAGACGTAGACCTTGCCCTAAAATATCTTTAAGCAAAGTTTTTTAGGTGAATCTTCAGATATTTTTATAATTTATTTTTGTTTAAATGGCATAAAGAAACATAAACAAATGTGCAAAAAAGACCATTTGTTATACAGTTGCACCTTAGCTTTAAATAACATGGAGTTTAAATAAAAATAAAACAAAAAAAAAATAAACAAAAATTATCTTACTGTTCCGCTAAATTTGAAGTGTTGTTACTTTATAAAATAACGTTAATAAAAATATATAATATTTTAATTGCTTTTGTTTATATCAAGTTTAGTAATTTGTATTTTTCATTAACAAGATTTTGTTGCTGACTCAAAGGTCGTTGCTTTCATTACAAATAAAAAATATTTCAAGATAACAACAAATACACTCATATGTAGATACACATGTACATATCTATGTATACAAGTCAAATCTTACAATTTTTTTTTTTATTGAAAGTGTACCTACGAAAATTAAGTTAACAAAATATATACACATATTTAAAAATTGCTTAGCGTGTAATCACATTTCTTGATTTATTGCAAAAAAGGAAAGTTACAAAAATTCCAAAGTTAAAAAAAATCAAGTCAACATCAAGCCGATATGGTGATATGGGTAGAAAATTATTTTATTTATTTCCATTTCATTAAAATAATAAAAAAATAGTTTTGTACAACCTCTAATAAAATTGTTATACTGGAACTACAATTTTTATATTGACCATGAACGATCGAGTTCTAATGAACAAAGTTAATCTTCAAAACAAAAAATATAGTTCGTAAACAAAAGGGTCAACTGAACGAATAAAGGTGCAGTCATACATGAACTTTATTTGCTAAAAAAAAACGTGACCACTACTTTCTGGTCCATCGTTATTTCGGGCAAATACATGCATTTAAACAATACGCCATCCGATGTTGCTGGGCTGTCATTTTCTTTTTTTTAATTCGTTTCTGTTTATTTGAACCTTTCGAATTTTATTAGTTCACTCGACAAGATGATATCGGACAAATTGGCACCGCCACAATTGATTACTATACGGGCTCGTTTTATAGCATTTTAATCATCACTTCGACTAGAACTTGGGGTGGCAGATTCTCGCACTCGTTCTTGTTCACGTAAGCGCGTGACTTAAAACAAAAATCTGGAACGTTTAAGTCGGGAGACCCAACGGGACCTTTTCTAGGACCCAAGTGAGTCGGTCTCAGGACCGGCGGCCCTCGTAACATAACATAAGTCGGGAGATCTTACGGGCCAGTGCAAATCGCCAAAACGAGAGATGAGCCGATTTTCGTCGAAAAATTGTCCACTTCATCCTCGAGATTGAAGATGTCTTGGGCGTAGATTACACGCATTTGGCAGACAGCAGCTGATGCACGGACTGGACTTTGCACGGGAACTTGCGCAGGTCTTTGACCAAAATTCATCTTTGGGACGATTGTCTGTTCGCTGTTTCTGGCGATAGCTCGACATGCTCGGCGATATTCTCGGCAGCGTCTCGTGTGGCCCCATACCTTTCAAGATTGGTGACCAAATGGCGCAGTGTTTGCGCAGTCGATGAAATAGACACGATTATGATGTGTTCTTGGGAAGTATATCGCTCCATGGTTTGTTCACTTGTATTCTACAGCTGTCTAGTTCACTAATGTAAAAAACAGACTTGACATTGGCCCCCATTTTCAAAAATAAGAGCAACTTCCAACAGGGTGATTTCTTTTGGCCCACCTTGTATATATACTTTTCGTATTATTCAAATATTTTTGTCGATATTTCGCTCTCCTTCGGATATCTTCTACAGGATCATAAATATCAAAAAAAAAATTTTTTTTAAATATTATTGTCCTGTATAAGCTATCCGATGGAAAGCGAAATATCGACAAAAATATTCGAATATGTAACATAAAAGGTATATGTACTAAAAGACCTTCAGCTCAAGAAAATAACATTAAATAAAAAAGGGGTCGAATAATACCAAATATTAAATGGAATTCTCTTTCTTGTTACAATTATAAATAGAAGTGATCCAAAACGTTTGTAAAATAAATTTGCTGCTTTCATCTTCAGCCCAATTTATAATTTATATTATTATGCTTTGATTTGAAGGAAGGATTCAAATATCTTTTCATGTTGTATGCAATCTAGTCGTAAACGCAATACCTATTTATAATAATAGATTTTTCTATTATTATAAATATGGCGAGAGAAATACGGTGCTTAAACAGATAAAAACATGAAATCACAATGCAGACAGTGGAATCCACATCAAAGTAATTTAAAAATATCACAACATTTACATGTTCATGGAATCTAGAATGCAATCTGAAATGAAATCATAAACGATGCAATCTGCAATGATATTTGTTAGACAGCGTAAATGGGTTGCATAGTGTGTAGCCACCATAACAAATTTGTTCCAAGCTTTTTGGTTTTTCTTTTTTAAAAAATTTGATTTTATTGATTAAAAAAGCCCAGTGCTAATTTTGCAGCTCCGTGTGTTCACACACATATCAATTCAATTATACTTAATTTGCTGTGTGCAATAAACAACTGGAATACCAGTGATGGCCACAATCAAATGCAGTTTTAATAACGAACATTTTCCATAATTTAGAAAGTTGATAATAATCTTTGTATAACAAAAAAAAAAAAAAAAAAAAAAAAATTTTTTTTGAATACCTATAAAGCATATAAAAATTGTGCCGGTTAAATTATTACTTACTAGGTAAGAGTGAAATAAAATCTCTCTGTAACATTGGCTTAAGAAAAGCATCTATATGACCATGCTGATAATGGCACATGCGTGACAGTAGTTGCTCAACAAAATCCACTTGATCAGCTTCGTTCCATTGGGAAAAGTATGTCAAACAGGTTTCACGTTCAACTTGAAAAGTGGGTGAGGACTCTTTCTTGCGCACAGGATCATATAACATTGTTGAAGTAAACTAAAATTAAATGTAAGAGAAACAAAAATTAAAAAAAATCTCGTACATCAAAAATAAAGTAATTGTACATATTCATCTATTTATGTGTAAGTATGTTTGTGTAGTTCCACCAGAACGAATGTTTATAATCATAAATAATTAAGAAAAGCAAGCAATGTCATCAACATACAATACCGCAAAATATTAAAGCCATTCTCAAAACAAACAAAATAAAATACATAATTTGCTTATTGCCAATTTATAAAATAACGTTTTTGTAAAGAGAATTTACAATTAAAACGTTAAAAAAATAAGAATAATAATTAAATGCATTTGTCAGCTAAAATTATATTGGTTATCAAGAGGGTCGATGACATATTTTTGGGCATATATGGGTAGATTTTTTAAGAGTAACTCAACTGGACCTCATGGAGAAGGAAGCCAAGGATGTGGTCTATTTACTGATATAGGTGCAACTTCTCAATTGTATTTGAGAATTTTTTAAACAATAAAATAGGAAGCCAATAATGTGGTCTATTTACTGGTATAAAAGCCATTTCTCAATTGCATTTCAGTATTTAAAAAAAACTCTTTAAATTGTGACTAGGCGAAAAATCTATGATGTTTGAAAGAATTTGCGCGTATATATATGGGTACATTTTTTGGGTGTGACTCAACTAGACCTCATTGAGAAGGAAGCCAAGAATGTGGTCTATTTACTGCTATAAGTGTTATTTCTCAATTGTGTTTGAGAATTTTTTTTTAAATTTTTTAAATTTTAGATCACCGATTTTTTACTTAAACAAAATTTCAAATTTTTTTTTTTTAATTCTTAAATACAATTAAGATATGGTACTTTTATCACTAAATAGACCACATTCTGGGCATCCTTTTCCTTATGGTTCAATTGAGTTACACTCCAAAAATATTGCCATATACATATGCCAAGTTCTTTCAGAGATCAATCGGTCATCACTTGTCAAAGCTTAAAAATTTTTTCAAAAATTCTCAAATGCAACTGAGAAATGGCATTTCTACCATTAAATATACCACATTCTTGACTTTAATTTCCATGTGGTCCAATTGAGTTACAGTCTAAAAATTTCCGCATATATGCCTTAAAATGTTGGTAAAACAGTGCTGCTAGAGGAAAGTGTTTACGCAGAACATAAAATCGCGAATTAGTAAACGGTTTCAAGCATCCAAAATCGTATTTTTTTACATTTAATTCCAAAAATTTGTTCATAGGTATGAAAAATTTTTTCTTGACAACCGGCCATCGGCCGGGCTGAGGGATTTTCTCCTCCATGGTATAACCAACACCGGCTTCGCGTACAAAATCTGTAAGCATCTGGCAGCACACTTTTTCATTTTAGGGCAATTGGTAGTACCATTATACTAAAGCCGACCCGAAATAACACTTACATCAGTAAATGAATCAAATTCTTGGATTCGTTTTCCATGTGGTCCAATTGAGATACACTACAAAAATCTGCCCAATATGTAAAATTTTTTTCAGAGATCATTGATTCTTTACGATGTTATGGTAATATTTTTTAATTTTCTTTTATTTTATCATAAGTTGCATATGTATATTTATGTACATATTTACTTTTACAGATAAACATATTGGTAGAATGTTCGCTTACGAAAAACATATTTTCACACTTAGTATCTCGTTACGTCACGTTATTACGTCAAACATATTTAACTCGGCATATTTACCTTAACACAATATCAAACAATACTGTAATTTTTTTTGCAACTAAACTATAAATGACGCTTTTACAACAATTTTTTCATCTACATACATACCTACATATGTATATAAAATTTATATTTATTTAGTAGGCTAAAACTAACTGTCATTTTGCATTCTGTTTCTATTGATATTTCTACTGTAAAGTTCGGATTTTAAATTAATTATACATTAAGTATAATTAATTTAAGGCTATCGAAAAAGAATTCTAAGAATATAAGTAATTAAATCCAGAAAGCAAAATACGCCATGGGAAGCTTGTGCATGGGCATGCTTATATCCGAATACTATGTATTTATGAGCATATTTATGATTACATCTAAATTAACCACACATAATTAATTATAATTCATGTATGCAAATGTAGGTGTGTATGTGTGTGTACACATACATATGCATGTACATACATACGTATAAATAATAATGTGTATATGTAACCTTGTGAAGAGTTAACACTTTTAAAACACATACTTATCACATGCATATGTACATATGTATGTATGTATTTTCTATGGTTTTATTTTGCGTACCTGTTAAACAAACAGAATAAATGAAACAGTTTAAAAATGATTGCCACAACAGCCCCCAAAATGCAGGCGATCTAGAGCTCCGATTTGCGTCGTCAACTTATTAGGCTAAAAACTAATTATTGAACTATTTTGTATTAAGCTTATCTGGCTCAAGTTCCTTCTATATTATTTTTGTGTTTGATTTTAATTAGATAAGACAAAGAAAACATCAAAGACCTTTTGTAGCGTGGACAACTAGCTGTTTCGAAGCCGCCACACTTCTCGTCAGTACCCGACTTTGAACTCAGTTAGACGTCTTTGATGTTTTCTTTTTATTTATTTAATTGATATCAATCGCAAAAATAATATAAAATAATTATAGTAGAAAAAGTTCGAGTAAAAAGATCAATTAACTTAACAGCCGCTGGACACAGCAGAACACTTGAAATAGTTAGGTAATTAATTTAGGAAATTAATTTACATAGACATTTCACTAACAATACATGTATTATTGGCCATGAGGCTTTCTTTGTATTGAAATCAAATAAATAAATAAATAATGAAAAATAGAAAGAAAAATATAAGAAAAATACAATTGTTAGTAACATTATCATTTCTATTTCCTCAAAATGAAGAAAGATTTTCTGTGACAAACCTGGAGTGATGAACATTTTTAAAGAATACAAGAAAAGTAAAGTTGAAGACTTACTGGGATTTCTCTTCACTAATAACATACATTATCTGTTCTTCATTCAACATGACCCGCCTCTAACGTATATATAATCGTCTTATAAGGTACATTTTCAAATTTAGAGTTTTCCAGCATTTGTCAGACTACGCTAAATCATTTTTAGACAGCTCCTTCAAGGACTTCGTCAAACTAAAAATCTTATACTTTTTTTCGATATAATAAAATCAGGAACAAATCTACTTTGAACCAGTTCATTTCGTTTTTCAAGATCAATGCGTAATCCACGAAATATACGAAAAATAATTTTTATTTCGAGTACCTATGTAGACTTTATAACGAACTTCTTAACTTAAAGAATTTTAGTCAATCTAGATCGAGTTTTAAAAGTAAATTGTGAGTTTTACCAATAAAATCTCTCGCATATATTTAAGGCCATATTCATAATAATTATTGTAAGTTTATTAAGCTCTTATTTGACGTATTTCTACGGAATATTTGTCAAATAAACGTTTAATAAACTTTCAATAGTTTTTATGAATATGGGTGTTAGACCTTAGTCTTGAAGCACTGTCTATCAGGCAAACAAATAAAAAACAAACAAAAACTGAAAATTAAATATTTATAAAATTATTTGTAAAACATGTAGATAAATGTATATAAATAAATACATAGGTATTAAAATTTTGTATAGAATTTTCTTAGGATTTATAATAGATATTTATAACCTTATCACTTTGTAAGAAATAATTTTTAATCATGAAATAAAACAAGGAGAGAATAACGGCATTCGTGATCGAAGGAGCTATGGAGTAATAATAATGTATGTTTTGCGGGCTGCCGCACACGAGATCAATCAGCTTGGGTACTAGAATGATCCCACTGTTCTAAAAAAATAATGTAGGACAAAAACAAAGTAAACAACAAACACACAGTATACGATCACGAGTTTACTCGATCACAAATGCTATAATTCGGCCCTGGCTTAATGTACAATAATAATTGTTTTCCCATTTTTTTTTTTCGAACACAATCTCCCCGTACTACGCTTCTTTACGGCACTCCCATAAAAAAATATTGAAAATCAGACGCTTCTTTATCCTTACGCTGAAAGCTATCGAAAAATTGAAGTCACAATAACAACAAATAGGTATTAATTGTCCATACAAATCACACCTGGCTAATGTATAACATGCATACATACCTTGGTACCACATACATACATACATACATATAAAATAAAAAAAATTAGCAGATTAATTTTCAGCAAATTACAAAAGCTACAACACACACACACACACACTTTGGGCAAACTGCTACTCAATTTTTTGGGATAAAAAATTAAGGAATACTTACAGGTTGCGAATTTGAATTAGTTTCATCCATAATTTTATCAGTCTCCATTTTCATCATATTTTTGTTTTATTTTATTACAATTAACTTTTATCTAATTTTTTTCTTTTTTGACAAAATTAATTACAGCAATAATTCACTTTGTTTATTAAATATTTTTGTTTGTTTTGAACACAAAGTACTTACTAATTTTTTATTAGCAAAAAAAAAAAAGAAAAAATCACAGTTAAATGGAAAAAATAAAAGTTACAATATTTTTATAAAACACACTTGCGTTTTGACTTTTTTACAAAAACAATACGTACACTTTAATTACGATAAAAAAAGAGATAAATAATTTAGCTCTATAAAGAGCTATATTTTGTTCTTTCACACTTTGTGCACGAAGTTACTTAAGGCCTTGCTGTATACAGCGCTCTCTTTCGCACTTATTACCTTGCCATTGGTAAAGAAAACATTCTTTCTTCCTAATATAAATTTAGTTAATCTTTTTTGTTTCGAGATGAACAAGCGCAAGTCATTGACAAAGTAATCTTAATTTTTTCCTTTCAATACTTGGAATTATTGTTATATAAATGTTTCACAGCACAAAAAATGCGTACAATATGTAGCCCTCATTGGTAATGGATACTTCTTTTGAATTTGTTCAAAATAAAAGGTTTGTAAATCCGAAGTTGAAGAAAAAAATTATAAACACAACCAAACTCAGCGCGACCAGAAATAAAACTGAAAACAGTGTGACAGATAGTGATAATAATATCAGCGACTCAGCAAGCATTCAAGCGATTTTAAGGAACGCAAAAACACTAGTCTGGGCAAAATTATGTTAAGACAAACGTTTGCCTGCATATGAAATAATTTTTGTCTTAAATTTCTTCAGTTGTAAACGTCAAATAACTGTCTATCCAAAAAACCACATATATTAGATAATATGTATATACAATAACAATGCTTATTTCCATAAGAAAATAGTTGTTCGTTAAGTTTCAAGTTAAGAAAAATATGTTAAAGTTCTTATGTCATTGGCGATCTCTTTCTAATGTAATATAAAAAAATTCCTAGCGTCTTGACAATCACTGCTAAAGCTTTAACCACAAAAATAGTATTTCAAAAGGTATAAATTATTTCAATAGAAAGTAAATTGCACCATACGGTTGAATCTGATTAGGTTATTGAAATTAAATTTTTATTTGCGGGAATGCAAGTGCTGGTACATATTTCTTACCGCTGCATGCAAACAAACGTGTGTTTTGCTGTTGAGATTAATGCTTTTGACAAGTGCACAAACAAAACATACTACATTTACACAATTAGTAGAATTTTTAATAAGTGTGTATATAATGTTTAACTTGTATGCAAATTTAGTTGTACAACAGTTCCCACAACGGTGATATTGCATTACCACGGCTTATCAATGGATTAATAGATGTAGTACGTGTAACAGTGGATAATACTATTTCTTCAAAACATCTGTTAATGACATTTGTTATCAATGTTTTGCTTAATATGTATGCGATGTTTTGAAAGCTTTTTTATTTTTGCAAAATAGAAATTTTTTCAAGTCAAAAGTTATCACCAGTTTGGCTTATCAACAAAAACTTATCAATTAAAAGTTAGTAAGAGACCAATCTAAATCTATTAATATTCCTAAGGGCATATCACTTTCAAATAGCCCTGACTATCGAGAATAGTAAAAGCCGTTGTCAATAAATTTAATTTTAACATTTTATTTTTATCAATTTTAAAGTGGCTATAAAGCTTGTGTTGAGTACTGTTACAAAACGAACAATGGGATCTTTCGGTGCTACTGAACTGGAGTCTTATGCTACTAACTGCAGAAAAATTGTAGGAGCTGCCTTAAATTACATGTATGACACAAAAATGATTACGAAAAAACACACAACTTATGTAAAAATCTAACTTACTTTAAGGGACATAGTTAAAGAAAGAAATGTACCAGTTCCGAAAGTGCCTCTACTATTTTTAAAACCATCAACATCAATAATACAGGAAGGTCAAGATATTGTAGTAAGTGATTTTGAGGAACGTAATTTTTTAATGCTAAAGAAACTGAATTTTTAGATACCAAAAGTGTTTCAGAAAGTTGCTTTTGAAGTAGAACTTGGAGTGGTAATAGGCAAACATTGCAAAAATGTGCCAACGAATCGTGCACTTGAATATGTTGGTGGGTATTGTTTAGCGTTGGACATGACTGCGCAGTGTTTGTTGGGTGAGGCACGTTCTAAAGGTGAACCATGGACATTGGGTAAGGGTTTCGACACTTCGACTCCAGTATCGCGTTTGATTAAGATTGAAGACATCAAACATCCTCATAATGTGGATCTGTGGCTGAAAGTGAACGGAGAAAGCAAGCAAAGTGGCAACACATCCGACTTGATTTTCAATGTAAATGATCTTATCGCTTACACCTCCAAGTACATGACTCTCGAACCGAATGATATCATATTGACTGGAACTCCTAAAGGCTCACAGCCAATTAAAAATGGTGATGTTATCGAATGCGGCATGGGAACACTGATTAAAATGTCTTTTAAGTGCAAAGATGAATAAATCTTTTACTTAGAATTGATGAATATAATTTTTTTTTGTCTTAGAATATAAGTATTATGTACTTGAAATTAACATTTGGTTTTTAAATACTTTAAATGGTCTATGCTTTTCATTATGGAAATCATTTCCGTTTGTATATTAGCACTTTCTACAATGTAATCCAATGAGTTTTTATATTGTTTGGCTGCATTTCGCAAAGACGTAGAGGGTAATACGGTAAACCAATGCAATGGCTCTAAGTAGCCTTCGCCCTTGTCTACTTTATGGCTTAGCAAAGCTTTCTTACTACCCGAAACTGAGTTGTTGTTTGGCTCCTCTGTCACTAGAGTTAATGCTTTAAATTCTTCACTATTTTCGGTTGGAATATGAGCCACACTTATTGAATGCGAGCCTTGATTATAACGAGTTTTCGCCAGAAGCAATTGCCCTGCATTTGCTGCATTAAATGAAATTCATTAGAAAAGATATTTTATAGAAATATTTTATATTACTTGAACGTTCAATATTAATTCTACAGGCAGTCTGCTGTTCTACTAGGTTCAACAATTCTAAGTAAAGTTCATCGAGCAAATTATTTATATTAATTAAATTTGACTCCATTGTATTTGAAGTGTAGATGTATAATATTCTGTGTTTTTATAAGGAACTATTTTTTTACACTTCCTTTATTTCAACCAGTCAGCAAAATCACGAAAAAGTTAAGTGATGAAGACACAGCATAAGTAAATACAAATCATATGACATTAGAATACGTTCATAATATTTAAAATAGTTGGCAAGTCTAAGTTATTGTAACATAACCAAGGCAATCCATTACGTTTGATCGTAACCGTAAGATGTAAAGTGCCAACGTTTCACTTGTAATAAAAAGAACACCACCCGAACTTTGGATATCAAATGTTTCATACAACGATAGATAGTATTTTTGTTGAAGGTCCTGCCAGGGTACACTATATACAAGGCTGATCAACTACAGGTTCAATTCGCTTTAACATTTTCTCTCAAATTGTCATACGTTTTTTGTTTGCTATCAGCTTTGACAACTCAGAAAATAAAAATCGTGGAAAATGTTGAAGCGAATTGGGATGCGGACACTTGTAATGCATTCGCCTTGACTAGGTATGAGTACCTGCGCTGTCACGAGTACTTTGGAATGAATTGGTTATGACAATTCGCCTTGGATTACTTACCAGCACTGGAAAAACAAAATACTAATCAGGGCTGCCATTCACTCCAATACCAGCTTGTTCATTTTTTTAGTTCACTGGAAGCTTTGTCACTAAGTTCCCCGGTTTAAGCTTTTGGTAGAAGCTGCCCTCTTTTAAATTTGGTAACAGAAAAGTATTATTTATGGTTTTTCTCTTTCGTCTACATACATATATCTACAGTGTATAAATTAATTCTGTGGCAAAAAAATACAATTCTATACGTGCACAGAAGATTATATACATATAGGTATGCATATCTGTTGGGGGAGTTGAACTACAGCAGACCGTATCTTTCTCAAACAACTTTTGAAAGTTCCTCTTTTGCAGAAATCTTAATATTGTTTATATATTTACTTGTTTTTCACTCTAGTATAGTTCCTTGGAAATTGAAGTAGAAAGCAAAACCAGCTCCATACGGAAGGAATGGGTTTTCAGCTTGTATGCATTTGTATGAATTCCGAAAATGTGATGTTATGTATGTCTCATCTATATGTATACTTTGCCAACTTTTTACTTATAAAATATTAGTTATATAGAATACAGTAGATTTTGAGGGAAATTATATAGATTGTTGGTAGAATACTTTTTACTTCTGGCAGCCCTTATACTAATTGACATAATCTTGCATATTTTGCTGTGGTTTTTTTGTATTTACATATATTATTTGTTTAATGAATTATTATAAAACTGCTTTAAATAATGAATAAATTCATTCTATTTATATAAGATTTACCATGCGCTTCATTATTTACATAGAAAAATACCCGTATTAACCTGAAAAACCAAAGTTAAAGGTAAGTTCAAAATATTTTAAAGCAGGAGCAAGTGCAACAAACTAAACAAATCAATGAGCGATTAACTTGCTCGCCGAGAAGAGAATTAAAAATGTGCTAAATGTATTTACATGTATGTGCCTATAGAAGTCTCAAAAGAAAGTTGGCAAAAGGTTTTTAGGAGAAAAAAAAAATTTAAAAACTATGTTGCAGCTGCATATGTACGTTAAATTACTACATGCAACGGTTTTTACAGATATAATTAATTCTTTGATTTAATAGTGAAAGCTGATTCAGCAGCCAAGACAAACAACAACAGCTATGCACTCTTCATATGCACGAAGACGTCATAATTTGGTTAGTTATTATTAAATAATAGTTTATGATTATGGATTTGTTTTGTTGCTAATTCATAATTTTCAATTGTTTTGACTCCAAGACAAATGACTACTGGTTTGCATACTAATCAACGCTAATCTCAAAGAATTTGTAAAACAATTTTAAATTTTTTCTTTTTTTTTTTCTTTTCATGTAACTAATGTTTGCATAGGACTGGGTACATAGCTTCTAATTCACGTGCAAATGCCTTATACCTTACGAGTCTGGCCCACGACATCGCTCGACGTCATTCGCTTGCTTACTTAGTTGCCAAAAGAAAAAATATTTAAAATTTTGTTGCTTTCAGCTTTTTTCTTTTGGGTAAACGAACGATGTTGATTGTTATCGTGGGGTGATATATAGGTGTATAATACAAATAGAAAGGTTCTAACTCGATTAGCTTTTTGAAGATTTTTATTGCCAACAAATATGCACATAAGTATGTGTGTTTATCAAAATATGCTAGAAACTTGAATCAGAACAAATCGATTTAGAGCCTGTTACTTTTATACATATCTATGTATGTATGTATTTCTTTGCTTACACTATTTTATTGGTTTTTTTGCCTAAAAGTTTATACTAATATTAATTGTTTACAAACTTATTTATTTTATTTAGGAATTCTTGTTTGCATTTTTGTGTGATATTTGGTTAAATACGTAAATAACAGCTAATATATGTACATACATACCAATTACATGCATATTTACATACCCCTCCAAAAGCAAGTTATCTTTAAAATTCTATACAAACTATTAGTAATGCAATGAATGTTTTGAAAAGTGTATACCGAAATTATGCCAAAACTCTTTTAACCTTCATTTTATAAAGTAAAATGTAAACACTTATAAAATATTTTTTTTCATGATATTTCTATTTTATTATAAAGTTTGAACGTTGACATTATGTTTGAAACACTACATCATTTAAATGACCACTACGCGAAATCTTGCAAGCATTGATTCTTTTGAGGTAATTTTCGGTCACTTTTTGACACATATTGGGCGATATCTCAGCCATAACTTGACGAATGTTGGTTTTTAAGTGCTCAAGAATTGAAGGTTTATCTGCATAAACACGGCCTTTTGCGTAGCCCCACAAAAAAAGTCTAATGATGTCAAATCGCATGATCTTGGTGGACAGTTGATATCGCTACAACGATAAATTACGCGGCCAGGAAATGTCTCTTGCAATAAAGCGATATTCGCTCGAGTTGTGTGGCATGTGGCACCGTCATATTCTTCAATAGCAGGCAAAAAAAAGTCTGTTATCATATGACCATAACGCTGCAAATTGACGGTGGCAGTCGTTCCATTGTCGTTTTCGAAGAAGAAAGGTCCAATCACACCTTCGGACTAAAAAGCGCGCCAAACAGTGACTTTTTCTGTATGTAATGGCCTCTCTTCAATTACTTAAGGTTTCTTAGAAGCCCAAATATAACAATATTGTTTATTAACATACCCACCGAGTGAGAAATATGCTTCATCGCTGAAGAAAATTTTGTTCGAAAAATCGCCCTCCACCGCCTGTTGTTCAAACACCCATTGCATGTATCTACAACATTGTGAATGGTCAGCTGGCTTCAGTTGTTGTGTGAGCTGGACTTTATATGGATGTAGGTGTAGATCTAAATGCAAAATATGCCATAATGTGTCGTTAGACAGTCCTAATTCCTGAGAACGATGAGGAATCGACACATTCGGGTCATCGGCAACACTTTCACTTACAGCAGCGACATTTTCAGCGGAACGAGCGTAACGATGATGCATATGATGATATTTGTAACCGCTCCAGTCTCTTAAAATTTCTTCACAATTTTGGCAATTGCTGGCGTAGTTGGACGATTATGTAAACCACAATCTCCTCCTAAAGCACGATATGTGACTGTGGCAGAATCACCATTTTTGTAATATGTTTTGATAATTTTATTTTTATGCGTTGTGTGATAATTAAGCGATCCACTTTCGTCAATGTCAGACTTTCAACTGGGAAGAAAAAATTAGATTAACAACTTAGTTTGACAGATGTCCAATTCCAGTCCTATACTTTTGAAACCATTATATTACAAGCAATTGTGACCGTTTTTATCATTTAAAAATTATTCATACTGAACCACTGTCGTTGAACTAAATACCTTTCATTTGGAATTTCAAATCTATGTGTGTACATACGTATGCATGTGTATGGATGTATTTGTATGTAAATAATTTGTGCAACCCCATACAATGGGCATATTTATCTTATCGCTCTGCTATCTACATATGTTATACAATTTGTATATCTTTTTATTATCTAACAGAACCTGGCACTGCTATCGCAACACCAACGCGAACAGACTTCGGCTGAACTTGAAATAGACAGTATGTTTAAAAGTTCCTTTGGCAACGGAGAAGACGAATTTTCTAAAAACCAAAATACACTTCACAGCCGACTTACTCACATTCAGCATAAGAGAACCGGTAATTTCGATACGTATCCCCCCAAAAGGAACAGCTTTAAGAAACAGCAGCAGCAGCAAAAAAATAATTCATTTTCCACGAGCAGCACTTTACTAACAACCATACAGAAAAGAGCAATGTCAACGCGCAGCTCGCCGCTCAGAAATACAAATACGGAAAGATTTTATACCAAACGTTCAGCAAAGCGTAGTGTTAGTGAAAGTTCAGCAGATAAGTTACACAGATATACGACAAGTGATACCAGTAGTACAACGCAAGAAGAGGATGATCTAATGATGAGCACTTCGGATAAACGAAAAATGACACGCAGAAGCTTGAGTAGCGGACTACAGCATCATAAATATGCACATCATCAGGTGCAACACAAGCATCATCGTACAGTTCATAATTCAAACGATAATGATTATGAAGAGGGCAACATTTTCGTTTGCACCAGGATATTTGGCGAACATTCACAGTATATCAGCGATATGATCGACATTGGTATAAGAGTTGCATTGGTTGTTGTTTTTAGGTAAGTCGGAAATCATATGCGTTCTTGTGAAATGCGGGAATTAAGTTTTTTATTTTATACATAATAAAATGAAGTCTTTTTTTACGCGATAAAACTGTACTGTATTTGTGTGAGAAGCGGTATTAACAACTTTTTATAACCTTAACGGGATGTTCGTCTTCTCAAAACACGTTAAAGTTTAAAGCAAAACGCGTATGTTTGTTGATTCAAAATAAATTATGTTGACATTGGCAGCCCGCGCGATCCCAATTTGAACGAAAACTCGCCTCATACTCAAAATTCGTGCAAGTGAGAGAGATTTTGAGAGAGAACCCAGCAAGAACAGTGTCGGCCATTTGGTGCATCGTCTGACCGACATTGTTGATGGGTTTCTATCATTTTCTTAAGGGCAAAATGAAAAAAAACTAATGTAAAAATTCGTGTAACTATGATTTCTCTTTTAAACCAGCGTTACCACCTCACTTCTTTTTCCAAAATGCCCATAAAATTACATCTACAGCCCAATCATGAATATTCTCATTTTATTTTATTCCTAAGGAAAATACGTTTCTCTCGAAAAAAAATATTCCTTCAATCATAAATTACCTGAGAAACAAAAAAATAAAAGTTGGTAATATCGAAATTTTTTATAGGAAAAAAATTCCTCCGCCGACTATTTTCCCCCTTCGATGTGGCTAAAATTTCCTAAGGAATTTATCAACATAATAAGAGGAATGGGAAAAGAGAAAAAACTCGCACGGAATTATCATACATGATTTGGCTGATAATGTTATTAATTTCCTTATTATTATTGAATAAAAAAAAAGTGTTTTTCGAGAAAATTTCAAAAAGCAATTCAAAGAGAATAGAATAAAATATTTTAGTTCATCTGATCAATCAACATAACGACAATTTTAATGTTGATCGTGAGGGTACCGTTTTTTTTTTGAAAATCTGCACAATCTGTTTGGTTTATTCCCGGGTCTTTTCTTGCAATCTTTGCTTGTTGAAGGTTTGAAAATTCATTGCTTTAGTAAAAACAAATTTTTTATTTTATTTTTAAGAACACAATTGTTGCTTTTTTGGTTAAATTATTTTTTTTATTTAAAAATTCTAAATAACGCTACCGTAATATGTATGTAACAGTGAGCTGCAATAAGTATGATCGAGCAGTCTTATTCGCATTTGATACAACTTCGATAAGATCAAATCAAGCCTACAGAATTTTTGTGCACGTTCGAGTTGTGTACAAGAAGAAAAAAATTCTGCTACATGCAAAGATCGCCAAAGACAGTATGCTTGATTTGATTTGTTTACAAGCTAAGCGTCTTGCTTATGAATAATATTTATGTGCACGTTGAGTGACTTTTGCATGGATTGTTTGTGATCGAAAAAAAATGTGCGCATACTAGATCGATCATGTTTGTGAGTAAATGTTTGTGTATGCGTGAAAGTTGGATATCTTTAGCCAGTCAATGAACATGAGCATTGTTTTTGGTTCGATCAGTTTTGGTACAATCATACCAAAAAACGATCTCGAACATTCAACTCAACTGCGAATAAAACTGATCGTTCGATATGAATTTTTGCTAAAATGAGACTGTATCGTTCATGACTTAAAATTTTTGATCACATAAAATCTGTGTAAAAGATTGTGTATGCTCGAAAATTTGATATCCGTAGCCAGTCTCTGGTATGTAAGTAATAAGGCATGAGATGTCACAGAGCGCAAAGTCCATCGGCGTCAACTTGGCACGCAGCCGCCGTCGACTTTATTTTTGTGCTACAAGCCGCTACCGATCTTTATTTCATATTAACTGTGAAATATGCAAATATCTGAGCTTAACTTTAATGCGCCACCAGAAAGAAGTGTCCGATGTGGCTCAAGTTTTCAGCAAAGAACTTTTAGACCGACCTGTTGTTACAATATTCCGTTGAAAAAACTTAAAAAAATTCGAACAACAATTTTCTTACATACAAACCATTGTCAGCCTACGGTACATGCTAATGCAGAAACGATTTTTATGAAGTTAGATTTTCAGAAATACTCTTTTTTTTCAGAAATAAAATAAACCTGTTCTCTAGTAAATATTAAAATTAATACTTAGTTACTTACATACATACATATGTATGTATGTATGTACTATGTATTTCGATGCGAACGCGATTGATCGTGATAAATTTTTTGCGTAGCTCGTGTTGGAAAGAACGTGTCTAAAAAATGTTCGTGCGTACAAATATGCGTGATTGAAAAAATCTTGCTCGTGGGGCTGCGTAAAGTGAAACCAAAATAAAAATTGTCTTTAATGTGCTTGAAAGATCGTGTCTAAAAAATGTTCGTGCGCGCAAATTAGCGTGACGGAAAAAAATCTTGCTCGAGGGGCTGGGAACCCCACATAAAAATTGTCGTGCGTGAAGAAAACTGTTCTGACAAAAATCGTTCACGCGCTCTATTGCTTTTACTTTGTTTATATGTATGTATGTAAATATGTTTAAGCTCGTGCACATACAATTTATTGTTTTACTTTCATTCTTAATGTTCAGCAAATTGGAAACACATACATCTTTCAAACGCATCATTCACTCAGAAGAGATGTGGAGGTATAAAAATCCTCGAACTAAAGATTTTGTCTCCGCTGTAGCGCTGCTATTTGCAGTTATACTTGGCCCTTTCGTAACAACTTTACTACATTTGGGTCTAACAAAAGATCGCAGAGATTTTCGTGCCGCCAGTTGGGCTTGGACTTTGATTTTGGGAGTCAATGGTCTTTTCACAAGTCTGCTGAAAATAAGTGTGGGACGTCCAAGACCAGACTTTTATTACCGCTGCTTTCCGGATGGAGTAATGCAAATAACGAATAATGGCACTGTCACTGATAATGTATTGGATTTGTTTAACTGCACCGGTAGTATACGTGATATAAATGAGGGCCACAAAAGCTTTCCCAGCGGACATTCTTCTTGTGAGTAAATATAAGGCTGAAAAAAAAAACAAAATGAAATTTTCTTCTTTACTTACAGTTGCTTTCGCGGGCTTTGGTTTTATTACCTACTATGTAGGTGCCAAACTGCATGCTTTCAACCATCGCGGTCGTGGTGAGTCATGGCGTCTGTTTGTTTCTCTCACGCCTCTAGTCTTGGCTGCTTTAATTGCTGTTAGTCGCACCTGTGATTATCACCATCATTGGGAGGATGTAACAATTGGCAGTTTGCTTGGTTTATTTGTCTCTTATTTCATATACAGACAATATTATCCCTCCATCTTTTCGCCCCACTGTCATCGAGCTTATCCCCGCGATGTGTATGCGGTTGTGAAGGCAAGGTCTGATCATTGTGTTAAACCTCGTTCACGCAGGCGTTTGCATTCTTATAAACGGGTTCCCAGTGAGGAGTGTGGAGAAGCGAGTATGTTGTGTGAAAACCAAGCTGACGGCGTTTCCGTCGAAAACGACAAACGGTCGTTATTGTTTAGTGGACAGTGCATCGAAAATGAATGGTTTCATTAGTAGAGTTCACTTGCTGGTTTAAAAGAAAAAAGTCTTTTCTGTTAATTTTGTCAGGTACATATGTATGTGGTGGAAAATGGAAACAAAACAGTTTTGAAAGTTCTTTTAATACGCTTTACATCGAATTTTTACAATTTCTGTTTTAGAATTTTGTGAGCGCTTAAAAGATTTTTTTAAGTCTAAAATATGGTCACACATGACCACATATTCTCCTACTTTTGCCCCAAAAACGTGACCACTAGTCTCTTGTTTTGACCAACTACATGGATGCAAACTATGAAAAGTAGAAATAACAAATAATTAAATGCACTCTCTTTTATTTTCGTTAATTTGCTCTACGCCAACTTCTCTTAACAAATACAATATTTGTTTCTCTTATGAGAAAAACTCTCAACAAATTGTATATTCTCCACAAATAAAATAAACCTGGGATGGTAAAAAAAGCAAATATCAGAACATGTAAACATTTTTGAAAACAAAACTAACATTGTTTATATAGTAAATAAGGGTTATACTCGAGTATTTTGTGTTAAATTAAATGTGCATACAATATAATAATATCTATTTTATATACTTATTTTCTTTTATTAAAATATTTGATGATTTTTGTCGATATTTCGCTCTCCTTCGGATAGCTTCTTCAGGACAATAATAATGAAAAAAGTTTTGATTGGTTTTTTTTTTCAAAAATCAAACATAACCAATCCAAACTTTTTTCATTATTATTGTCCTGAAGAAGCTATCCGAAGGAGAGCGAAATATCGACAAAAATAATCGGGTGAATTCTAAGTTTCGACTCGGATTGATTTAGCAAAATATTTTTAAATTCCCATAATTCATAAATTGGTGTTCTCAATTCAGCATGTTTTTACATATTCGAAGTTGCTGTTCGAAAAACAAATCTAATTGTCAAATATATAAACAACTGCTTTTTATCAGCTGTTGAAAAAATTTTAAATTATTTTAATTAGAAAAGATTAAGTGAAAAATAAAGTTTTTCTAAAAATGCCTGGAGCTACTCTAATTGAAAACGAATAAAAACATGGGGAAGCGGATTGCAAAACACGAAAAATGCTAAAGTAATTCACTTTATAGTGAATTCGAATTCTAGAACACACCCGAATCAAATATTTTAATAAAAAAAACCCTTAGCTCAAGAAGATAAATATTCACAAAAAATATTTCAGGCTTATAAGGCTCTTATTTGACATATTTGTATGGAAAATCTGTATGGAAAATCTGTCAAATAAGAGCTTTATAAACCTGTTTAAACCTGTTTTATGAAGAGCTTTATAAACCTGTTTTTATGAATTAGACGGATAAAATATAAAAAGGGGCCGAAAAAAACCTAAATAATAATATCTAGTAGAAAAAATATATTTTTTTCAATTTTAGGTACAAATAAATACAAACTGTAACAAATTGTAAATATTAATTTGTATGTATGTACATACATATGTTGAAACGTTGATCCAAAATCAAATTCATAATAATTATTGTATTCATATTCATATTCATAATAATTATTGTAAGTTTATTAAGCTCTTATTTGACGTATTTCTACGGAATATTTGTCAAATAAACGTGTAATAAACCTTCAATAGTTTTTATGAATATGGGTGTAAATGTTTTAAATACTTTAAATACACTTCTGGAATAACAGCTACATTTTGTTTGTTTTTATTTTTTTTATTTTATACAAGTCGGAGCAAATACAAATACCTTGGACGTATAAAGAGAATAACATTTTCATTTGTCTCGTGTTTTCTTTGAATTTGCTGCTTCTGTTCGTCATTTTTATTTAAACTTAAAGTAGTTAAGTGTATTTGAAAAAGTAAATGTATTTGAATTTAAATGCACTTGATGCTAATAGTTTCAACCTGAGTTTTCGCACATCTTTTGTCTTTCGTTGTCAGTTTTCAAATATCTTTATTATTTTTCTCAAACTTAAAATACAAATTAAAATTAGTTTTCTTTAAAGTCAATTCTGCTTATAAAGCAAAATTCTATTTAGGGCACAAAACAAACATTTCGGGGAACTCCGTCTGCGGGTATTTCACCTGCGTAAACAAAAGTATTGGTTTGCATTTTCGTTTGGGAACGGAAATGCAATTTTATTAGAACAGAACAAAAATTTAAATTATATTAACCCTCGTTATGGGAATAACGGGTGGTACTGTAACAGCTAACCCCTAAAACAAACAACTAATAATGCATAAGTGTACATACATATGGACACGTCAACGCACACCAACGAAAAGAAAAATCAGAAAAAAATAGAGACATTTTATTACACAAAAATATATATTTTTGTTTGCTCAACGATAAAATACAAAATTTACGGGAAACCATTATTTGGTCTTACAAAAAAATTATAAGAGCAAATGCAAATTTATTCTACACTTTCTGCTTGCTGGTTGAGCAAACATAACCTTAAAATAAGCTCTAGTGAAATTTAACGATCTTATGCTTTTTCTTTTCATTGTTGTTGTTTTGTTGTGTCTATGTATGTAATTTGTTACATAACCTTTTATTATTTTTGGCTGCCTAAAACTATGCAAAGGTTTCTTCTATTTTACTAAGCTTTCGTATTAAGAGTTTATTTCATGGTTTTCTCGTATCATTTGCAAATCTCTCTCTCTCTCTCAGGAAAATAGTGAAACTTTGTATGCTCAAATTGTGGGACATGACCCAACTTTTTTCACCTTTTTCGTGCTCTGCCTCTAACATGCTTTTCGCTTAAACGACATTAAATGGTTGTGGGGTTCGCTGCTTCTTTTGCTTGTTACCATTCTGAAGTGGTAATATTTTGTAATTAAAAAGGGTTTAGATCAGTATTGCCAGTTTAGGGGTGTTCCCCCCTAGGGGGAAACAATTTATTTTTGGGGTATTTTTAGGGGATTTCTGTACTTGGTTGAACGGTAAAATGGCAGGAGTTAGAAGATTTTTCAGCTGATAAATTTGAAGACTAACGATTTTTAAATTAAAATTAAATGAGATACTTTATGTTCATCTGGTGTAGCTTCAAGTACAGAATTTTGCAACGGGTAATTTTAAGTACTATTTTTTATTGAGTTGAATGAATTTTTTCCTTATGGGTCATTTCTTTGAATTTTTTCCGTTTCTTAAGAATTGGGAAAATTAAAATATCTAAGAACCTGTGATAAAATTGAAACTCTTTTTATGAAAATGTCAAAAGAACGTAAAGAGCGAAGAAGACTTAGAAACTCTTAATGTTCACCAAAATTTTTTTAGGGGATTTTGAAGAAAAACATTGTATTTTACAATTTTTCTGCAGATTGCTTGGAGGGGTTTTTGCATACGCTTAAGCCAGCATAGGCTTGTTGTGTGCTCCCTGGATTTAACCATGAAAAAAGAAAGAAAGTAGTGGTCACGTTTTTTTGAGCAAAATCGGGCAAAAATCATGTCTGACCGTACCTGTAGATTTTTTTCATAAACAAATTTCTGACAAATTGTGAATTATTTTCTATATTTTGAATTGGTAAATACATTTTCAAATAAAATGTACATACATACATACATAGATACATATGTACATGACAATTTGTGATAAAATTCTTTTAATACAAGAATATTATTAAAATAAAACTCCTTTTCATTTTCATTCTCCGTTTCCACCACATATGTATGTATATTGATTAATCGTCCCTACGTTTGTGTGTCCAGTTGACTGTTTCCACAAACTTTTTTTCCATATTTTATTTCAAGTTCTTATACGTCTAAGATATTTTTATTTTAGCAAAATGCTTAGTTTTATCTATCTACACTCCGTTCCGTAGTAAAAAGCAAAGATAAATTATTACTTTAGAAGCTACATACATACATATATAAATAGTAAATATGTACATCAAAGCTAAGGTTGCAATTGCACGACATAAAATGTCAATATGCAAGTTTATAGAATATCAAGTTTATATAAGATTTTAATTGAAGCTGTAGAATTACACACTTAGTATTCCTTTATTTATACTAAATTAAACAAATTAGAATAAGTAAAAATTAAGCTACTTTTTCCCCCTTCGAAAGAAATAAAGCTGATCAAAACAGACCATAATAACATAATTGGCAGAAAGTTGTTTTTCATTTCAGGTAAATGGGTAACATTTTTAATTTTTTATCCATTTGGATCGGCTTTAGTATAATGGTACTACCAATTGCCGTAAAATGAAAAAGTGTGCTGCCAGATGTATGCAGATTTTGTACGCGAAGCCGGTGTTGGTTATACCATAGAGAAGAAAATCCCTTAGCCCGGCCGAAGGTCGGTTGTCAAGAACAATTTTGCAGACATATGAAAAAATTTATTGAATTAAATGTGAAAAAATACGATTTTGGATGCTTGAAACCGTTTATGAATTCGCGATTTTATGTTCTGAGCATAATCTTTCCTTATATGTACAAAAAGGAAATAAGTTCTTTAAAAAAAGTTTAAATTTGTAGTAGCGTTGCTTTGTAGTTTACAAAATTATTTAGCAATTACATTTCAATTTATATCCGTCACAACAAGTGTACAGGGTATATTTAAGTCTGTAATTACCTTAATTTTGAATTCTGACCCCATAAAGAATATATGCTCTGGATTATGATACTACTAACTAATAAGGTAACCTTTTCCCTTTATAATAAGAACAACTTCAATAAAAATAACATGCATTTTGTTTTTGTACAACTTCTGAAAACTGTCAAAAAGACACCACTTCTACATTTACAGAAGAGAGCTGAACAGAGCTTTCGCTGATTGGCTATCTCGTTTTCATCTCTGTATTCTCTTGACAGTTTTAAGTAGTCAAATGATTAATGGTTCAGTTGATGAGGCTACCTTATTAGTTGTACCATGCTCTGGATCAGTGTCGATAGAAAAGTTGATTTAGCGATGTCCGTCTGTACGTCATTAAAATGCCTTTACTGAGGAAACTAATAGGTGGGCCAAAATAAGTCATCCGATTTTGTTTGGCTTTCAGAAAATCGCGTGTGTGTGATGTTGCTCCGTCCTGCTGGAACCACATGTCCTCCAGACCTAATTCGTTCAATTGCTGCAGAAAAAACTCGGCCAACATGGCCCTGTAGCGCAATGTTGTTTGACCAGCTGCGTCCTCGAAAAATAATGGCACGATGACTCCTCCTCATTGCTCGTTATCAACAATTTTTTACAGAATGTTTTAAAATATTTTTTCACACTAATTTCCAATTTTTCTTTTAGCTTCCGCAAAACATTTATTTTTTCTATGTTATTGTTTATTTTTTTGAAACAAATGACAGCTGAACTACTTGCCCAAACTAGCCCGAAGAAAAAGTACGGGCTGTTTCGTGCAAAAAGAAGAAGCATAATGTTCTCTCACAAATACTCTCTAGAGTAAAGAAACAGAGCTAATGCTATTAATTTCTTTATTATTAAATAAAAACAAAGTTTTTTGAAAAATTTCAATTAACAATTCAATAAAAAAAACATTAATGCTTAAACGTAGTTCCAAATGAAATTACCAAACTAATACGGGAAAATGAAAACACTAAAACAATCATTGTAATGGCAACGCTGAAAGCTATAAAATTGCTTTGCATGTGTTAGTTTCCATCAGCTATTTATTGCAGGGTTATAACCAAGGCAGATTAAAAAAGTAAATCTGCCTTGGTTATAACCAATTTGACAGATATAGTAAATTACACTAGATGGCCGTTATCAACTGACAAAGCTCAAAAGTCCCTGTTGGAAGACCCTTTATACATACATACATACATAATTACATACATACATATGTACATATGTATGTGTATATGTGTACATAGGGACGAAAGTAGAACGCGCATGGGTATGAATATACGACATGGATATGTATGTATGTATGTATGTATGTATGTATGCATGTATGTGCAAATGCAGCAGGTACATACATACATACATACATACATACATACATACATATTTAGTTAAATTGAAAGTATCGATGATATTGTTAAACAATAAAATGATACGAGTTAGAAATTCGCTGGTTGGCTGGCTGATAACGATTAGACAACACTTATCGAATCTGGGCACATAAACTACTTTAAACTTATTATTTAATTTTTGTTTTTTTTTTTACTTTACGTACACATTTTCCCATGTACAAACATTTTCACATACATACATACATATGTACATATGTATGTATGGACAGTCATTAGGGGCACTTATTTTTAAAATTATTATTATTATATATTTTTTGGCAAATAAGTCTTACACAATCTTTCCAAAAAGGCCACTTCTTCCTTCTTGCTTGCGAATAAATTTAAATAAAATAAAACATATTGAAATCCTAAAAAATATTAAAAAATTTAAAGGAAAAGCAAAAAACTCTAAATACATTAATTTATCATAACCAAAAAAAAACATTAATTTTAAATGGAACATAAAAGCATAAATTTTACTCACTAGAAATAATTATATATAAAATGGTACATGCACTCATTAATAAAATATATTTAGCTAAAAGAATTTCCCTTAATGTTTTCTGTATTTTCAGCCGTCTATATGCCGCAGACATTTCGTTGATGCTAATCAACTCATCAGTAGATTCGAAAAATTTTAAGAACGTTTCTCTGTTTTGAGAGCTTCTTCTTACATTTTCTGCTTTGTTGCATCCTTGAGATCTAGAGGCTCATTTTATTGATGCAACTCAAACGTGTACGCCATGCCAAGCGGTAACAAAATATTTATTATTACTAATTGAAATTGAAAGTGCTTATCATGTGGTGCTGCTTAATTTTATTCCAAAAAAAAAAAAAAAAAAAATGAGTCACACCCTAATGTAAGTATGTATGCATAATTTCGTTATACATATATTCTTACATACATATATACATACACACAAGACAGCCTTATCAGAGAACAAATAAAAGAGCAATCGGTTTGGTGACTATTTCTTATTGAGAGAAAACCATGTGCATTCCTTAAATAGGAATAATTAGGTTCATACATGATGTACATACTGTATGTGTGTATATTATTTAACCTGTTGACAAAAACAATGAATTATGAAAAACGCATTGGTTTTAAAATGCACCTGAGCATTTTAGAAAATCATAAGAGTAGAGTTTTCTATTTAAGGTAATTATGTATGTATGTGTTACATCTATACATACACATACACTATTGGTGTGCGTCGATTTGTACCCTGAAGGAAATGTCAGTAGAAACCCTGCCGGCAACTCAGCTGGTGGTGGTTGACACTTAGATTATTTTTAATGGAGATGACTGACTATTTTAACATTACGATGTCCTAGGAGGTGGTCAATTGTCCGACTGTGCATTACTTTTCAACTAACTTAAAGTTAGCTACTTAAAAGTCAGTACACTCATAGAAAAACCATTATAGCTATGATGTATTTTAACATGAATACGATGACAAAAAACATCGTTTTTGACCCCATGACACTTTTCATCACGGTGATGTCAAATTTTACATAAGGTGTTCCAATTGTTATTAGCAATAAATATAACAATTGTTACATCAATGCCATGTCCAGTATCATCAATATGATGTCAATGAAAAATTACTGCAATGATGGCAAATATACGTTAATATGATGCCATTTATTGAAACCGTATAGGAATACATTTAAACACAAAAATAATAAATTAAACCATAACTTTTTATATATATATATAATTATAATTCATAAAACTTTTTTATTAAAGTTTTATTTCTTTCCTATTGGTAAAACTTATAAAAGTTATTAACATTTTACATTATTTGATGTCACGGCAGTCTTCACATTGATGACACTCAATTTATGCCGAAATTCTCTATTGACTTTTGTCATCAGGTTGATATCAAGTTTTAGATCTGTGATGTTGTTTGGCATAATATTGATGTTAACATTTTTATGTTACGCTGTCATCAGTATGAAAATACATTTTTCTATGAGTGTACGCACAGAAAAAAATGTACAAATCAAGGCTGATTTTACATTTTTCGATGGTAATATTTTATTTTATTAAATTAAATTTCATCCTACTTCCTTTTTTTTTTTTTTTTTTGTTAGCCTCTGGTGGGAATCGAACCACTAAGCCTCAAGACTGGTGAGCAGCCAACATACCCACTCAGCCACCGCAACATTTAAAACGAATGCGACAATAGGCAATTTAATTAAAGAGTTATTTACCGTGTATGTGTGTATGTTGTTATTTGAATTTTGGGTTAACTCTACACTACGTTTCAGCTAGCTTATAGGCAGTACACAAAAAGTGAATTACAAATCGATTGTATTGTAGCTAATTTGAAGCTAGTCCAGAAAAGTTAACGTAAAGTTAAATATTTTAGAAGTCGACTACTCAATATCCGACAGGGATGAACTATAAGTCGATTGATTTTATTTGTAGTCGACTACCAATTTGCTGGCAGGGAAAACTCTAGTCATTTACTATTGACATGGTCACCAGTACTAGTAACATATTATAGCTCATACAATGATTTTTTCTGTTGACATTTGCTTGTCATTGTAAATCAACTACTGACGAAGAAACTAGTGACTAGGTGGTTCTAATGTGACTGTATGATGACTATGGTGCTATTGTTTCTATAGACATTGTCGCTACGCTGAAAGAGATGTCAGTAGAGAAACTCAAGAAATAAAATTTGTCTTCTCATTAACAATGTTGTCAACTCTATGTTTTCTTTCCAAATAAAAACGATTTTTATTTCATTATTTTGCTGGACTTACAAATTTCAACAATCACAACACTGTTCATAAAACAAAAAACTGGAGACACTCTGTTCACAATTTGATAAAAAAAAGTCACCAATATAGGCGAAAAATGTAGCGACTTGGAGCCACTTGACTCTAGGTTCCCTTCAGGGTAAGGACAAAAATTTGTCGATATTGTGCCATCGATTTCAGTGACAGCCTTTGGCACGAGGAAAAACAAGTTCCTCTACGACATACATATCAGGGAAGGCGTGGTATGGGGGGTTTGGTGTGTTCGCAAAAAAAAAAAAAAAATACTGGAGAGTAAAAATTATTGAGACCTTTTCATTCATTTGACTGACTCCTTCCTCTGCGGAAAATCACGATTGAAGAAAATATGAGTTAAGAAAGCTTTCAATATTAATCAGTCCCTGGGTATCGATAGAGGAGTCAACAATCGTTAATCTTAATTGTTAATAATTTTTTTCATTTAAACCATGTTAATATGTAGGTGTGTAGTATGTATGTATATCTCTTAGTGAATGTTACCCAATTTTTATTGTTCCTGGTATGTAAACTGATAACGTTTAGAATTTTGCCAAGCTTTTGTGTATTCACAAAGTTTTCGAAATTTTAATGCCACAAATGCAACATAACAAGTTAATCATTGTTTTCGTTTCAACCACCATTGCTCCAATTTTCAAAACGGAGCGCAACCGTGAAAAACGCTTTAAGTCACAAATCATAACATTTTTGGCAAATCAAAAACACGTTTTCTAAGAAGAGCAGCATGATATACACTACAAGAAATGCAGGACCGAAACTAAAGCAGACATACATTTTTTTCTAATACTGTCGCCTGTGTTCCCGTGTCATTATTGATAGAACTAACGTCATCGTTGACAAGTGTCATTTTTGACATTTATTGATGGGAAATCAGTAGTTTTTATCAATTATAAAAAAATGTGCAACAGAAATTTTCTAAAATACTGCAAAATGTTAAAAAGGATTATTAAATTGTGGTGTGAAATATTTTTTACGTGCAGATGTTGCTTAAAAGTAGAGATGTGCGGTTGTAGTGAAAATTTTGTGTCACGAATGATTCACGCGTGATCGTGATCAAATTTTAGAAAAATCACTCGTGAGTGAGTGAGCATGATTTAAAAGTAAAATTTTGTGAGTGAAATTTCACGAAAAAGTTAAGACACTAACCCCCGATTTTTGACTTGGGACTTAAATACAAAATTAGTAAATTTTCGTTAAAATTTAAGTTGGATTTAAAATAGCTTTTTGTTTTACAGTCAAAAATTATGTTTGGTAATTAATTGTAATAAAAGTACGGCAGCACAATGTAAGTGTCAAAAAATTATCGATAACTCAATAAAAAACAGCTGTTTAAACAAATTTGGAAGCAAGTGAAATTGTGAAATAAATTGTTTTGTAATAATTATTAAAATGAGTAGCAAAAGTGATAAAAGGACTCCCAATTTCACTGCCACAGAAATTTTCCAGATTACCTTCTGGAAATAATGAAAAATCAAATTATGAAACAAAAAAAAAACATGTGCAATTTTCTTAATTTGCAGAACAAAACCAAACTGTCAAAATCATATGGCAGTACGAAAAACTTAAATCGATTTTAAATGGGCACGGCAGGCCCTTTAAGTTTGATTTAAATTTAAATGTATTTAAATCAAATTTAAATTGAAATGGCATTTAAAATCCAAATCAAAAATTGGGGGTAACTTTTTTGGTTTGCAAAAAAACTTTCACACATTTTTCATTGTATTATTTTGCATTGCAAATTACTTCAGCTCAATGTCTAATGAAATGTACATCACTACACAGGTGATGTACATTTAACTGGGGAAATTTTTAGAAAAAGTTTTTAAAATCGTTTAATAATTCCATAATTATAGTAATTCCATATTATAGTAATTTCAACCAAATGAGCGGTTTGGATATGAAGCGATTTTCCACTGAGTAAAATTTTTAAATGTAACTTATAATTAAAATGTATCAGTTATCATTAATTTAATTTCACTATAAAAGTCAGCTATATAATTTACAATTGTTAATAATTTCATCGGGATTTCCAGTTCGATTTTCACCGCCTCAAAATAGAGAAAGATTTTCTCGTGACAAAGCTGGAGTGATCGACATTTTTAAAGAAGAGAAGAAAAGTAAAGTTGACAACTTACTGGCTGGAGTACTGGTCGCTCATCAGTTTCCAAATTTGCTTCGAACTCAATCTTTCTCTTTTCTTCAGTTATACATATATTGTTTGCGATAAGAAACTGATCTAATTGAACACTAAATACACGCCAAGCTTTTTCAGCATGATTGGAAAAGGGAACTCTTTCAATTAGTGGTGAATTATCACTCCCTACAGTTTCAGGCATATTCAAAAAACTATTTTTTCTCATCGCCACTGTAATACATTGGGCCTTAACTATAGTCAAACACTAAAGTCGGTTCTTTTTAGAAACAAAATTAAAGTTGACTTTAAGCTGAATCAGCTTTAAATGGGTGTCACATTATTTATCGAAAATGTCAAGTTATTTATCATACATACAACCACTTACAAATTTAAGTAAAATCCCATCTCTAATAAGATGACTCTCAAAAATTGTGCACAAATGTAAACACACACCTACATAAATGTAAGATTGTATTAGTAACTAAACAAACAACATCAAAGCGAATTGAATAAAAGTCAAATTTTAAAGATTAATAATAGTTATTAATAATAGTTATTAAAAAATCTTTAATTTAATTATTTAATTTATAAAAAATTTACACTAAAAAGCTTTTACGTTTCAAAGTGACATTTGTTCGATAAAAGCTGTTGGTAAATAAGTTAAAGACAACTGCTGTTGGTTTTAAGTTTAGAGCAAACTTTTGCGCGTAAAGTCGGGCTTTTTCTCGTCTATAGTAGACTTTTATTTAGCAGTGACTTAAAGCAGTTGCTTAAAGCATACTTTTTCGATGTCTATAGTTATGGACCATTGAAATTCGTTGGCGCAATTATTTAACGCAGAAAAATTCTTTATTCTAATTATTAGTTCTTGGCTGGGTGTCTTTAAGTTACAGAATGATTTAATAAAATAACTAAAGCGACAGTGAAGAGTTGTTAATTACAAGTCGTTACATGTGACCATCATTGTGATGTTATAAATAAAGGTAATAAAAATGTAACAGTGCAAATGTTATGGCATGAACATGGCATACATACTTAATATGTTAATGATTTCTTATTGTGCAGAGATGGATACACTACAATTGGAATGTACTTTATATTCTCCAGCCAACATCTAATTGACTTGCAATTGGTTTACAATTGATTTTTTTTCTGCTATTATATCAGTGATAGTAACGCCTTCAAACTTTTCACCGTGCCCAGCGATTTTTAAAGCATTAATTTGAACTTTATAGTCGAACGTAGTGATATACAATTGTTAAGAATTTTATCGGGCTTTCCAGTTCGATTTTTACTTCCTCAGAATGGAGAACAATTTTTTTGTGATAAAATTGTAGTGATCAATATTTTTAAGGAAGACAAGAAAAGTACAGTTGAAGACATACTGGCTGGGGTACACGACCACCACTCTATCATCATCCGTCGCTCATCAGCACTCAAATGCTTCGAACCGCAGCCATGACTAGTTGTATACTGTTTATATTTTTCGGAGGTTAATCATACATTTGACTCTTTTATGTCAACACCTCTGGGGCAAGCAATTGAGAAAATCGGTTGTCAATTTTGAGAAAGTAAAATCGAACTCAAGCCTCATAAAACTATTAACAATTGTAAACCATGTATTAATTCAGGTCCAAAAATGAACCTTTTCAAAATATTTGCTGTATTTTTCAGCTGTCTGTCTATATGCCAATCAACTCATCAGTAGACTTGAAAAATTCTTAAAAGTTTTTTTGAAACTTAACTACTTGCTCCATAATGCCCATGAACAAAATGAGAATCCGAATTGTAAATCATGTTGTGCGACTATAAAGTTAAATTAATAATTAAATTTGTAGCTTTCTGCACAAAACAGAATTAACAAAACTTGCCACTTACAACGTTATTCGGTGGTGTGCTTAAATTGGTTTATATACGAACACCATTTTTTGTTTGTTTTTTTGTTTTTTGTCTAGCAATCGTCATTTTAAACCCCTTTAACGAACAGAAAACATTTCTAATCTTATGGTCAGTATATGAGAACGAGTACTATTAAAAAAGTCATAATTATTTTCACGTTTCGTAAATAAAAATGTGTCAAAAAGACGAAAAAAAAAAACGAATAACGATTTATATCTTTGATAATAAATACGAACAAATAAATAGAAATAAAAAAAAAACAACAACGAAAAATATGTATAAAATATGCAAGTGCCAATCGCAATCACTGTACTCTTCGTAGAAATCCATAAGTAACAGTTTAAAAACTCGCATATCTTTTCTTTTTTTTTCGACGCTTCAACATGGTTGAACCGATATAGAGCACTGACGATATCAGGGAATATAAAATTAAAGATAACGGTTAACATATAAAAGCAATATCAGTAAAATGATTTGTCATCATTAGTTAATCGAACCGCAAGGAGTGTGCTTCAATACGTTTCATTTATTTCACTATCAATTTCCCAAAAGTTTCATACACACATTTCAATGACTGAATATTAAAAAGAAAGTTTTAAAGAATTCTAAAAAGGATAATAAATGAAAGAAAATTGCAACAAAAGACGACGAAGAAGAAGAAGAAGAAGAGAAAACTGTTATTAACTGTTTTTGTTTCTATTGTGCAAGTGACCAAGACCAAGACCAAGAAGTTCTATTTTTCGATTGATGTCACAGGGCGAGTAGAGTAGAGGGCTCCTCACATGTGTTAAATAATTTGTGAGATTCTTCTATTCTACTTTCAACATGCATCACCACTCAACGGCTTATTTGGAAGGAGTATAAATAAAGTGTTTAATATCAATGACTACCAAAAGTTTGAGAATGTTTGCTTATAAAAAATATGTACATATGTTAATATTTATTTCTTTAATCTGTACGTACGTACAAGCAATATGTATGTATGTATACAAGTGTTTGTCAACAGCCAACTGATAATTTGTCAATGAGAGTGTTCGAAATGCGTAAATACATATGCACATACGTAACGTACTTGTGTATGTACATATTTACATAAGAGGAAGTCAAGCGGGCCATGTGACAGTTGAATTTATTAGGTCCTTTCGGGTACTTTTGCAGTAAAATCCAGTAACTGAGTAATTTAAAGAAATTACGCTCAATAAAACTCTGCATAAAATATTACGTCAGCCGAAAAAAAAAAATTCAGTCAAGTTTATGCAACAGGTGACTGCAGCAGCTAATTGTAGTGCTAAAAACTTGGAAATTTATTCTTAAAAATATAACAAATTTTAGAAAATTTTTGGACTCAAATATGATTTGATTTATCAGCAGAAGTTTATGTGGCTTGAGTGCGTCACTCACAGGTTTTGAAATTAATTTGTAGAGCAAATGTAACAGGTGTTCCAAAAGAAGTCATCCTACCCTGTTGGAACCACATGTCCTCCAGACTTAATCTCGGCTAACATGTTCCTATAGTGCGTTGTCGTTTGACCAGCGGCGTCCTCGAAAAATAATGGCTCGATGACTCCTCCAGCATGAACAGCGCATCATGCTGCGGTCACTTTGAGCGGGTGTAATGGCTCCTCGTGCATCACTCGTGGATTTTCGGTGCCGAACGAATGCGACAATAAGCAATTTAAGTAAATAGTTAATTATTTAGGTTATTTGAATTTGCTTCAACTCTGCATTACTTTTCAGTTAGTTTATAGTCAGTCCACAAAAAGTGAATTACAAATCGATTTCATAGTAGCTAGCTTCAAGCTTCAAGTGCACAAAAGATAGCTTGAAGTTAACAATTTTCGAAGACGACTGCCCAATGTCCTACAGGGGACTTTCACAATGTGTATGTATTGAGTTGCATCTACTTTATTGAATATAACAGGTGGGCCAAAAGAAATCATGCGATGTTGTTTGGCTTTCAGAATACCAGCTGTGGCTTCCGCAGTGTGTGCTGTTGCTCCATTCTGTTGGAACCACATGTCCTCTAGGCCTAATTCTTTCAATTGCGGCAGAAAAAAATCCGGTTAATATGGCCCTACAGCGCGTTGTCGTTTGACCAGTAGCATCCTTGAAAAAAATGGCCGGTTAAGCCTTCAGCGCTAGCAGCGTACCATGCAGTCGTTTTGAGCGAGTGTAATGGCGCGCCGTGCACCACTCGTGGATTTTCGGTGCTCCAGAAGCGATAGTTTTGTTTATTCAAGTACACCCGCTAAGGCGGAAATGGGCCTCACGATTATTCCGCGTTGCTCCATGGCTTGTTCACTTGTATTCTACAGCTGTCTAGTTCACAAATGTAAAAACAGACTTGACATTGGCCGCCATTTGCTTCTTCCAATAGGGTGATTTCTTTCGGCCCACCTGGCCAAGTCGATTTGTATGGGCAAACAATTTTCGTTATTGGGCCGTGGATTTCTCAATAGTTTCAGCATGAGCTGAAAAAGCAGTTCCTCTACGACGACAGAAAAAAAATCATTTTCGAAGTGTCCATTTTTTTTATAAAATTAATTTTTGTACTAATTTTAACTTTATTGTCCAATTTTATGATTTACAATTGTTAATAATTGTTCGATTTTTACTTCCTCAGAATTGAGAAAGATTTTTTTTGCGATAAAATTGTAGCGATCAACATTTTTTTGAAGAAGAAAAGAAAAGTAAGTATTCGTTACATTCGTTATAAACTAAAATTTTGTCTACATTACTTACCTTCTTAAATAGTTTACGTAATCAAATAAGCATAATACATGCAATAGTATAATTATTTCCATATCTAATCAAAAATTTTACAAACTCCAAAACATATACACAGCTCATTAATTTGAATCAAGAGCACATCATAAATTAGGTATAATAATTAATTATAGTGCCTGTTTAAATAATAAATTTGAGAAAAAAAGAGTTACTAGTTTTGCAAAAAATAAAAGTTTTTCATGTGCTTTCAAGAAATTGCAGCTAAATCACTCATACGCAACAACGGACGTTTCATTATAACTTATGCATGTATGTATGTATTTGTTTATATGGCGCAGTGTTGTTTTGCTTACGGGCATGTATGAAGTGCTTCCGAAATTTACCAATATTTCCGGAATGTTTTCGTATTAGGATCCAGGAAAAAATATTTTATATACATAACTATGTATTTGAGAAGATTTGAGGTGCTGACAAGTGAAGATTTTCAAAGGCAACACAAACAAAATGTTTTATATACCGTTTACTAGTGAGAGAGAGAGAGACACATACTCACACATTGTGTTAAGTTTATATGCATACATACATATAATTATAAAGAAGAGAGAATATTTTCATACATATTTTGTTTCTGTTTTCTATACAAATATCACTACGGCGACATGTTTTCTCGAATAGCCGCCATTAATTTTAGCTACAAGCCATTGGCGCTAACTTTTTTGTGTGCACATTTGCATAAAGCAAATGTGGAAGAATCCAGCAAAAATTCATCCAGACTTGTAGGCAAAAAGTTTTTTGCTTTTGCCTGTAAAAGTGTAACACTGTAATTACTTTCTCCATGACTTGACAAATGCATTTGTGTAAGGCGACATAGACTAAATTTTCCAAGCTATCTTTTTTCGAAAATCAAGTAAATTTTTTTCATACAAGAAAGAAATCAATGTAGTATTTATTTAAGTTAAGCAAAATGAAACGAAATTTATGTAATTTAATAAGCATACATATGTATATAGCTATTCATTCTATGGTTTCATAAAATAACACTGTGGAAGAAATTCAAGTTAGCAAAAGTTAGGTCGATTTTGAGAGTGAGAGGTGTAAATAGAGGCTAAATTAGAAGACGCGTATCGAGGCGATTGTTTATGTCATTTAATTTTTTTTTAAGCGACCTTCGAACTTTGCACTCAAGTGCCGATTTTCAGCCTTTTTGGTTATATGGTTTTCTGGCTATATATCATATTTATTAAGATCTCATTTGGTAAATATCTATACATAATTTGTCAAATAAATGTTTAGTAAACATGGTATCTATATTTTTTAAAATAAGCCAATAAGAAACAGCACTTGAGTTCACCTATTACGAGTACACATTATAAAAAACACGTCCGCTCTGATCAAAATTTCACAAGCAACCTGAAAATTGAGATAGATGTTTTGTGATAAAATTGGAGTAATCAATATTTTGAAAGAAGACTAGAATTATCCAATTTTATCGCAAAAAATCTTTCTCAATTTTGAGGTGGCTTGTGAATTTTTTATCAGAGCGGACGTGTTTTTGGTGATGTGTAGTCGTAATAGATGAACTCAAGCCCAATAAAATTATTCAAAATTTTAAAATATTTTACAAATTGGCTGTTGATTAAACCTCAAACTTTACATCTAAAATCATAATTTTTTGTGGCATTGAAAATTTGTATAGAAGACACAAACATTTTTTAAAGATGAAATTTTAAAAATTATATATTTGATAAAATTTTAAATTTGTTTTTGCTTTGCACATATAAATTCTGGTGTTGCGTTGTGAATTACAAAATTAAGGTCAAAAAATTTTATTTATTTATAATGGTAATCAACACCAGATGAGTTTGCATAGTAACAGAAATGCAGAAAATATGTTGTGCACGACCATGCGTGATAAAGCTTAAGTGTGCAAGCTTGCTCACGATCTCATCTCCACTTGACACACACGCACACACACACACAACAAAGGCAAATGACTTCATTTTTATACCATTTAAGTAGATTTTAACTAATCATTTAAAAAATTTATAGATAAATCTTATCAACAATTTTCTTGACAAGTGCTTTAAAATAAAAAATGAACAAATAACTTCACAATAAAAATTTTTATTACACAAGCTAAAGCAAGAAAAAAGAAACAGCAGAAAGTACAATAAAATTTAGTTGATCAATTTAAAATCAATAAAAGAAATCAATTCTTAAAATTTTATATACACATAAGTTTTTCGATTACGACTAACAAATAATATAATCAGCCTATGTATGTATGTACATTAGGGTGGATCGATCACATTTTCAAGCATATTTTAGCTTTTAGTCGATTTTGATGTTTCAAAGCAGTTGAATGTATTTTTCGAAAGCATAGAAGAAATGCTTGCATGCCAATGATGCCAAAAAACTTAAATTTAGAACGAGCTTTTTCTTTCTGTGTACCCTTCCGGCAGACACACGGGAACTTTGTTTATTTTTGGTTGTGTTTTATGGAACCTAATTTGTCTGAAATAAATTCTCTATACTACATGTTTTCATTAAAATATAAGAAATAATTTTTTATTTAAAATATTTTCGTTTATAATACATTTCGAATTAAATTCACTTAATTCGTATTTTTATACAAATTTTAAAATGTTGCTAATTTTTTTTTTTTTTTTTTTTTTTGCATACACAAATGTTCTCAAATTTACTAAATACATATGTATAAAGAAAGCCTACTGCAAGGCAATAAAACTAATAAGGTAACCTTTTCGCTACAATAACAACAACTTCAAGAAAAATAATACTCATTTTGTTTTTGTACAACTTCGGAAAACTGTCCAAAAGACAGCAGTAGTGCGATTCTCTAACTTTTAATGATCCGATAATTGTAATTTTTTCTACATACATATTTCATTGCCTGCAGTAACAATTGTGTGATTCTGTAAAATGTAATATAACGACGGTAAACAGCTGTGTTTCTGAGTACATTTGGATTAAAATTTATTATTTAATTTTTCATAAGGCAAGTAAAATAAGTTGTGTTTCTATTTGTATTGTTTTTGATTTATTTGCTCAAAGTACACTTTCCCGATTAAATAAATGGGCAGTAAAAGTAACAGCTGCTTTTAGTCGCCAGCAAATATCGTTAAAAAATTTTACTGAGTATCACATTCGATCAAATATCGCTATATTTATTTTAACGATACGATTGTCGTAATAAAAGGTACAGAATCCAGGCTCAGCACTGTAAACTTGACAGCATTTATGAAAGAGAGATGAACAGAGTTTACGCTGATTTGCTATCTTGTTTTGACTACTTTTCATCTCTATATTCTTATGAGAGTTTTACGACGAAGTCAAATGATTACCGGTTCAGTTTAATGAGGTTACTTTATTCGTTTTATCATGGAAAATACCAACTTCGTACTTTGAATCTGCGTATTTTTTTTTTCATTAGAAAATTAAAAAACTATGAAAATTTGGAGTGAAATCATTTCAGTTTTATTGATGAAATCAAAAATGATTTTATGCCAAAACAGCTTTTAGAGGTTTCTTCTCTTCAGAACACAACAAGGATTGAGGACACTTATTTCCGAGCAGAATTGAGCTGTGTGGGAAGTTTTCTTTTTTATTTTATACAGAAAAATAAAGCACTTACTAAAAAATGTAATATGTAGATGTGTGGCCTTTATAATATTGTTAAAAAATTTCCTAAATATTTATAAATAAAAAATTATATTTACATCATAAATAAACCGTAACTTAAAAGAAAAATATGATGCAGTGTAGAATACAACATTTACAAGAATTATTTGAAGATTAGTTTTCAAGCTTAAAGTATGTGTACAGAAAATATATGTACTCGTATGTATATGCATATATATTTTTTTTAATTAATAATTTTAATATCACAAAAAGAGGTTTAAATACATAAAACAATTTTGTTATTGCTGTTTAGAGTAAACAAACGTAGCAACAATTTTGCCAGAACGAACGAAATTAACAGACAGAATGTGATAAATTAACAATAAAATATAAATTTTTATAAAGCTGCTAATTGTTTTTAAAATAAAATTTTAATTTATTTAAATAATATTGTATGTATGTAATTGTAATGACTAAATTGGTTAACGTGAAATGAGTGACTGTTTATTATTTCAAATAAACATAACAAAACAATAGCAAGGCAAAAGAAACCGTTAGGCGGCCTCTTTTTGTGTTGCCATATTGAAAGCGTATGGTGTGGTAAAGAATGTGTTGCCATTTGCATTAATTAATAAGGGATTTACAAATAAAGTGGTTTTAGTGGGTTTGCAATAAGAACACGAAGAAATCGTTTGAATTTTTACTTAAACGTTTAAGAAATAAAAGAGAATAAACGAATTGATATCAACAAAACCACTAGAACCCAGATGGGAAGTTAAAAAGTGACAAGTGTAGTAAATTGTTAGAATTCGACTAAAAATTCTTGGGTTAACTGCCTATTCCTCTAAAGGCCGCCGTGATACACTATCCTACTCAATCGTACCATCCATTCACTGAAAACTGCTAGTTAGCACTGCTAGTTTAGACGGGAAAGTACTTTCATTAAATAGGAATACAAATTTCAATGAAATCTGTGATTTCCTTGCAAAGGAACGTGAAAATTCATTTTAAAAATGTCGTCAAAGCGAAGAGTTGCAAGTATTATTATTTTGCAACCATCGTTATAGTTTTGCTTACTACTGAAATAGAGTTGCCAAGACTACTACAAACATAAATTTATGGGGCAACATTCGAAAATAATTTTTATTGCTAAACTTTTATCAACTAGTTTAATAATTATCAGTATAAATATGTTCTTTATTCATATTTGCTGTAGAAATGTTTTAAATATTTTCTAATGTACAAAATAATTGAAAATTCACAATTGTTATACTACTGCAATCCTGAAAATTTGTATGTGCAACCGTGTTTACTACCTTGTAAAATTTACTTTCAGTAAATGTCAAAAAATTACTTTCGGAAAATGTTTGCCGAAAACTGTGTTGAAAGTTAGAAAATTGTGAGTGTTTTGCAACTTTCAGGCATTTACTTTCCCGTCTAAATGCCCCGTAAATCTGATGGAATTCTGTCCTACCTTACCGCACTATTACACTTTTGTCAACAACTTCGAAAAGGCAACTCTGATGGCATAGAAAAAGATAGTTTTTAACATTTTTCAAAAAATTAGCAAATCGGACAGACTTGTCAAACAGTCTTTCACACACATACACTTTTAGACTATCATACTTTTTGGACACACCTGGCATTTTTAACAGATCGTACGATTCAGTAGGATAGTGAATCACGACGGCCTTAAGTGCGCACGAAGTTTTCTTGCGCATATTTCTATTAAAAGCAGCATTAAATATTTGATTGTTTTTTTTTCTGTTTGTTTCCAATACAAATGTGCGAAAGAAAACTTCGATTGCATTTAGAGGAACAGCCAGTAAGTATCTAAAGCTATAAGGCCTCGAAATATAACGTTATGTACACTTATAGTGATGTGTATCACTTTTTTTCTTTTCCCTCTTTCATAGACATTTCACGATAATTCAAATATTTTTTAGTTCAAAATTTAGTTACAATTTTAATTGTAGTTTGTAGGATTTGTTATTTTAGCTGCATACATATTGGCAACTTTGTAAATAAATTCGTATTGTTCCTTGGTCAAGACCGCACTCGCTCTGCCCCTTCTCACGCTGTAGACAATTTGTGGTATGTCGACGATACGCTTGGGTGTTTCCAAACTTCTTATTGCAATGTCACAGGCAATTATGGTGCCTGTACGTCCAGTACCTGGAGAGCAATGAACAGTTAAGGGACTAAAAATAAAGTTTGAAAAAATAAATGAACAGTTTCACATCACAACAATTAAACAAACATGAAATTTGACAAATATTTAGATGATTGCAGAAAGGGTTAATGCGTACACACCAACCTAAATGATCGCTTCAAGCGTATTATTGCCGTCTAAGCCACCCATTTAGATAGCAAACAATATGATTGGCGCGCTATTATGGGTTGGCCTGTTAAGTGTTATTTTTTTTTTCTTTTCTTAAGAAAACTATTTTTTTACGCCTTACTGCCTGTTCCTCAATGTCAAAGTCGTGCTATTGTTCGCATTCTAAGCGCAAGAAAATTGTTTTGGGTTCCTCTATGATGTACTTTTATTCGAACGATGACTCGATAAACAAGTCGAAAAGAAAAAAGTGTTTTCATACAAAATCCGATTCCTCTATATCGATCATCATTTATTGTTTTGCTATCGAGTGGTTGTTTTTATAGAAAAAATTTCATATTTAGAAGAAACATTTTTCATTTTTATTTTATTTAGTAAATATATATTAAACAATTATCATATGTATGCATGAAGTTTCCCTAAACAGTTCACTTGTTCGCTAAATGGAAGAACATCTTGAGTTGGCCAGAGGACTGAATACCAGTGTTCAGTGCGTCAAAGTACTTATTAAACGTCTTTACATAAAACTACTTTTAAATTTGAAAACACCACAAAAACTATTTCCACATTTTCAGAATGTTTGCTTTTTTTATTTTGTACTTATTTATGTACATATGTTTTTGCTTTGGTTTGCCAGATGTAGCCAGTGCTGGACAAAATAAATGCTCTGATGTATTTAAAATACAAAATACATGAAAATTGTGTATTTGAAATACAAAAATACAAATACTTTTTATTCCATGTATTTAAAATACAAAATACTGCATTCTAAAAGCAAGTATTTGAAATACAAAATACTTTTAATCAAAAAGTTTTTATTTCCATAATCATTTTTATAAAAAATATTTCTTCAACAGATTAAAATAAAAAATAATAAAAAGCATCTCCTGAAGAAGTCGATAAACATTATCGACGAAACGTTGAGAGAAACCCACGATGAAATAAAATTGTTTTATTTACATCTTGAGAACAAGGGATGACCATTATTAGCCCAAAAAGTAAATTTTTTTTAAATTAATCCTGCGATTGGTAAAAAATAAATGTAAAAATACAAATACTTTTTATACCACGTATTTGAAATACAAAATACAGTGTAACAAAAATATGTATTTAAAATTCAGTTGCGTTTACTTTACAGAGGTATTTTACGTTTGGTAATTAAATTGTAGTACTGCCAGTTTTTAAAACAAAAAGCAACATTTTCATTTTTCAATTGATGTATGAATTTAATAATTTTTAGCGCATATTTTTTAACATAAATTAGAAATGGGTTTGGAAAAATGTATTTTGAGAGCACAAGTATTTGAAATACAAAATACTCAAACTCTTACATCGGTAAGTTTTATATGAAAACTGTGTCGTAAAATGTGTTTCAACAATGTTTTATTTTTTATGAATACCGGTGATAGTATTTAAAATACAAATACTAAATACATTCATGAGACGTATTTAAAATGCAAAGACAAAAAACGTATTTGTATTTCAAATACGTATTTAAAATACATGTATTTCAATTACTGCCCAGCCCTGGATACAGCTGACCAGTTTTCTTATACAAGAACAATTTTGTAGTATTTTCAATACTGCAATAAATTATCAACCGAAACTTTAATTTACCGATCTGGTGTGTCTGTGAAATAAATAGCAACTATTTCATGACGTATTTTCTTGCGACATTGAGGAACAGGCAGATAGAGTTTCGTCAGTCATAGCACAGTGTAAAATAGCACAAATTTTCTGCTGAATCTTTATCTATAAGCAAGATGTTCATTAGAAAATTTTCATGAAAAGTAGCTCAGTTTTTTCCCTAAAGTATTTGTAGAAAAACTTCAGTTTTGTGTTTCAAAGCTGTAACCTAAATGCTAATGGGGATACCTCCCAGCAAGAACAGTGTCGGTCATTTGATGCATCATATGACATCATAAAAAACTGAATCATATGGAAAAAACTTTTGCAGCACCATTTTTTTTTTCAAAGAAAAATGCGGAAAAATGAACCTATAAAAACATTAATGCATAAACGTAATTAAAAACTAAATTACCAAATTAATACGGGAAAATCAAAATACTAAAAAAATCATTGTAATGGCAACGCTGCAAGCTATAAAAGTGCTTTGCATGTGTTAGTAAATTAGTTGTTAATGAGTTGGTTTCCATCAGCTATTTCTTGCCGGGCGGCTTTCAGCTTTTATCTTCAAAAATTGAAACGATAAAGAACTCACATGTGAAAGCGCTCCAAAACCCAAATTTATTAAAAAGCCTAAAGGTATGCAACAAATATTTATATCACATAGTAGTGCTGCCACACTACCTAAAAACTTGCATCAAGAATTATAACTGAATAGATTCAAATTCAAAACGAACTAAGCCTGCTGCGCTATGACTGGGAAAAAAAAGATATTCCTTCTTATTTTAAATGCCGTAGTTGTCATCACATGGCGAACATTTTTGAGGTTTTTAGGATTCAACAATTTCTATTGAACATTAGATATGTCAAATATCTATGAAAACTATAATTAAGCGAATATTGAGGCAAACGCTTCTTATGACGACTTCATGTGACCACTAATTACGACTTTTGGCAGAAAGAGGATTATCTGCGCTTGTTTTAAATTTTTGAAATACATATGTACATATGTATGTACATACATAGAATAAATTTTTTGCGAGATGAATGTTGTTAATTAAACTGATCTTACCCTTGATTTCTAGCAGCCTTTTTTATATGCACCATTGATATGTTACCATTTATTTCACTAGTGCTGCTGTTGGCACTATTTGCGTTTGAGTTGTTTGTTTGCGGTGCTGTTGAATTGTTTGTCGTCGCCGTACCCTCTTCGGCTGACTTGAGTGTTGCCACTGAGGCGGATTTCTCTTTGTCTTCATTGGCCTGTTCAATGGCATAACTTATTAGAGAAGAACGAGCCTCTAAGAGCATTGCAATGATGGGAGCTTCTTCAGCAGGTACGCCCTTTTCGGGCCATTTATACCAATAGTGGGTTAATTCTCGTGTGGCATTCTCACCCACATGTTTTAGCAGTAACGTTGAAATGGCATATTTATCTTTTACTTCACGATTTTGTAGCGTAATTTGGAAGTCACCAAAACTGGAATGATTGTCCAGCGTTACCGAGGGCGGCAAATACTCTGCACATTTTTCCACACCATTTTCAATGAGATCTGTTGCTTGTATAATGACTCGTGATTGCTGCTCCCAAATCATGCGCCAGAAATCTTCCACAGTTGATTCGAGAGGCGCCTGACAGGCTATATAGTAATTTGGTGGATCGTTGGTACCCTGATGCAATACAACAAAATAAAAAATAATTAATAAAAACACTTTTTTAGTTAAAAACTTCTATTCAGGTGAAAATGTGTCAATATTGAGTGGGTGAAACAAACAGTATCACTTAATATGGATAATTAATTAATGATTAATCCAAAACAAAAAAAAGCTTTTTTTCGCTCAAAGTCACTGTTTAACAAATTAGGAACAATTTTGAATGGCAAAACATGACTATTAATAATAAGTTTTAAGATGTGCAGGTAAAATACAGTGGGAGAAAACATTTTACTATAACAAAAAAAAAAAAAAAAAAGAGTAATGACATTTTAAATATCTAACGAGTTACCCCCCATTTACACACGCAAGTACAAGTGTAAGTAACTCAATACATTGACATTTTTGTAGTAATACCATCATGCTTCTGCAAGTTGTGAGCTCACTTGCAGGAGCATTTGATTGCCAGTAATTTTTTTTTACTTGTATTTCGGTAAAATGGCAAAAAAGCAAAAACAGTGTTACTTTATAAAGATTATATTTTAATTTTAATAGATAACTTACAAGGTCATGTCATGTAGACGGCCAAAAACCAAATTAAACAATAAATTAAAAAGGCAAAATATAATAACTTTTAAATACAAAAAATTGAACCGTGATTTTGTAGTTTTTTTCCGCATAATTGTTTTATTATTATTGCTTTCATTTAATTCGTTTATTTTGAAAGTAAAGCAATTTTCTTTAAGGCCAATTTCTTTGACGACATTTTAAAAATGAGCTTGCACTTGCCTGTGTATACAATCAAGCAAGTAGCAACAACTTTTATTGTCTCTGTCAATGTATTGGTTGTTAATATGTACACATAACTTGCCACAAGTTACTTGCATGTGTAAATGGGGGGTTAAGTCCCTTGTCGGGCACCGTTTCACCCAGGTTACGAAGTTTTTCAGGTATTATCTTATTTTCTTCACGTACCCTAAAATACCCAAAAACATTCCAACCAACTGTTTTGTTAAATTGCTTTTTGAATTTAAAAGATACACAGTGTCGGCCAAAACATTGCGAACAAAAAGCATTGTTTCACATCAACAGCGATAAAAAAAAAAATATTATTAAATTATATTAACTTTATTCGTTTCAATACAACTCCAGTATTAAAAGTTGCAACTAGAGATGTGCTCGTGAGTCATTTATGGCTCACGTCACGCATGCATGAAAATGTTGTGTCACGCGTGATCGTGATTAAATTTTATAAAAATCACTCAAGAGCGTAATTTAAAATTAAAATATCGCACGTGATAGTGCGCGATTACATTTTAAGACAGTTCACGGAATTTCACGAGAAAGTAAAAATATGATTTTTTTTTGGTTTACAAAACAACGTTCACACATATTTCCTTGATTTATTTTTCAATGCAAACTATTTTAGCTCAATTTCTGCTGCACGTGTAAAGTACATTCGCCTGGGCCATTTTGTATGAAAGGAAAAAAATGTAAACAAGCATTTGGAGGGAAATAATTCCATGAATAATTCCAGCCCAATTAGAGCTATACATATGTATGTATGTAGTGCAAACCAAAAATTTAATTCATTAGTTAAACCTACGAGTAATGCTGTTTCAAACCTCGGCAAATTGTTTTGTTTATGAATACAAATGAACACCCTGAAAGCGTACATTAAGTACAAAAAACATGGATTGCAAAGAGTAAATGATGATTAGAAGATCAAACTATGATGTCTATATGTGATGTATACAAACAAATTTCTAGCTGTAACTCTCCAGTTCTGCTTGATCAAACGTTGAACGACTTTTTGGATAAGTATTACATCTCAAGTATTGAAAATTAGATTACATCACTGATAAAAGTAAAAATTACTACCAGCTATAACGTTTTAAAATGCTGGCAGTCTGCTGGTATCAAAGGAAAGCAATGCCGCGTAATTGTCTATTGTTTGCTTAACTCAAGGATATGTCTGTGTTCACCAGCGATAAGAACATACGTATGTATGTATGTCGACTTAAGATGAGTTATATGCGCTACGATATTCTACTAAAAGAACTTTATATTGATGTGAAATATCCATGTTTGTGAAAAAGATGTAAACAAAGCAGAATAGAAATAATCCTTATAGCCATATACAGTCCTATATAATTCGCAATAAGAGCCAAAATGACCTAGAAGTCATGTCTTTCTTGAATTCTTTATTATTATAATCTTTAATTTACCAAGAAACTCTTCTAAAATATGGGCACTCCATTTTTACGAAAAAATTGTTCTGCATTGAAAATACAGCTTTCTCGAAACTACGCCTTAAGACTTAGGCTCTTATCGCTTCCGACTACAGTTTATATTTTATTTCAGTACAAACGTGTTTAATGGTGGGAGCTTTTTTGTTTTCGTGCGTGATTGAAACATTTTTGCTCGTGAGCGAGCGTGACATGAGGCCCAAAAAATTGTCGTTCGTGTGGAAAATTATTGTGATAGTGAGCGGGCGTGACGTGACCCAAAAACCACTCACCCGCACATCTCTAGTTACAACAACACTTGAAAATAGCATAAGAATTTTTCCGTTAAATGATATAAACAACAAAAAATAATAACGAGGTGTAAAAATTGCAGTTTAGGAGAAAAAGTGTAGAGTCCCGCTCGTTTTATTACAATTTGTAGTATTTTTTCTACATTAAAACTGTGCATTAAAAAGTCAAAACTGTAGCTTAGCAAAACTTTGCTGTGATTTAATTGCAGTTTAAACTTGACTGTAGGAAATCAGTGATCTCAATTCGAAGATGAGCTTGCACTGATTTTTTGGGCATAAAAACGTCATTACGATACACTATGCAGACCGATCTAAGTGCATTACAATGAAAGAAAAAAAAATGTCCGAATAGTGCGCGAATTAAAAAAAATATTCTTTTAAATCAAATAAATGCACCTTGGTGATTTCCTTCAAAGACGAAAGCGAAATCCGTGTGATTACTTAACTCAAAATATTTTAGTCTGTAAATCGCACGATTTAAAATCACACGAGCTTTAAATCGCATGCTTTTAAATTAACTTAGTTGCCTGCATATTGATTTTGAAGAACAAACATCTGTAGTGCAATTCACTAACTTATTTTACCGATAAATTCAGCGTTAAAAATAATTAACTACAAAATATTTGGCTTTCTGATTCATTCTTTCTGATGACTACATTTACTGGTGCTAACTTAACAACTAGAAATTGATTGTGGTTTATTTTAACCACAAAATGTTAAAGTATTCTAGTATAGATACAAGCCAATGTTCTATAGCTTAGTCGAGTCATAAGCCAATTACTGTGACTTAACTGTAGGTCGACTACTTAATTCAAAATTATTAGTGGTGAGTTTGGTTTGTCATTCTTTTCCGCAAGGATGCCACTTGATTCTCCATTTAAAATTATGTTGAATATGATAGTTTATGAATCACTGAATCGTTAATGCAAACACCAAATGCTGATGTTTAGTTTAACGATTGGATTGTCTTTAAAAGTTACTGAATTGCACTACTGATTGAGGTTACAGAAAAGAGAACGAAAGTTACTGCACCCATTGGACTGAATGCAAAGAAAGACAACAATAAAAATCTCAGAACATGTTTGCACTCATTTTGGATATTGCTTTGTTTTTCAGTCATCTACTGACAATGAGAGATAACAAAAAAAACCTACTGGTAATTTCAATTAAATGAATCACTTTAAATGATTAAGCAAACAAACGAGGGAGAGAGAGAGAGAGAGGGTAAGTAAATTACATACGTACTCATCTTCGTTCGATTTTCAATTAAAAATATTTTATTCTTATCTTGTTTTATTTAAGGCAAAATATAGAAACCGATACTGGGTACGTTAATTTTTATTTGTTGTTGCTGTGCTGTTACTTAAATATAAATATTATTTATTTGTAGGTATGTATGTTTGTGTTGGAAAGTTTTTTCCAACTCACTTTTGCTTGATAACTACACACGCACATGAATTAAAAATAATCGCATTGAATATGAATAAAAATATTTAATAAATAAAAAAAAAAACATCTAGACTCGCATTTAAACCGCAATACTATCATTATTATTATTATTTATTATTACAACAACAACAACAACAATCGTGAATTTACATACATAAATTAAAAAAGGTTAAATTGTTTTGCGTCTACGAACTACAATTCCAACACAAAACACCAGCAGTATTAAAAATAAAAACATTTCTAAAAGCAAAACGCACTTGTTTGAATAACAAAAACATACGGGCATACGAGGGCAGTTTGGGAATTCAATTGCCACGCAACCCTGCAATACTGCCACTTTGATGAAATGAAAAAAGTTGTGGTTTTTGTAGTCCGGTAAACGGGTGACCCTACTGGTAGTACTCTTTGGTTTTACTGTGATTTGGACTTCATGTCAAACTTAAATGTATTTTTGAACACAACCTCGTACGCATGTTTGTAGTTCATAAAACACATTTTGTTTACAACGTTATTTTTAAAGCCTTTGTTTAATTTTGCTCAATATTTTTTGTACTTGTACTACTTAAACATCAAGTTAAATAAGCGTCTGTATCAAGATGATCACCGCAATTGCTTAAATATTCTGTACATATGAATGTACTATTTCATTACATGATAAGAAAAGTGACAGTTTTTTGTCTTTAAGATTCACAAAGCACAAACAAATATTTTTTATCATATCGTGACCATAAGTGCGTGTAGGTTGAATGGTTAGGTTAGGTTAGGTTGAAGTGCGTGTAGCAATAAAAAATGTTTTTTATTTTTTTTTTTAATATGTATCCTGCTCCCTCTTTGTGGAAAGAAAAGAAAGTAGAATTGGATAACTATTGATTTGTTTGCAACTAAATTTTGAATTGTTTTTAGTGAAATAAAGAGCTACGTATTACTTTTTATGGTTTAAATTCTTAAGCAGGCTCAATAAGTCTTTAACTTTACTTTTCTGGTCTTCTTTCAAAATGTTGCGGAATACAACTCAAGCCTGATAAAGGAATTAACAATTGTAAACCATAAAGTTTGAGTATAAAGTTAAATTAATGTTTAAATGAACATTATTAATGGTCACCATGAACTCAGTGCTTCTGTTCGGTAGCGAAGTGAGGGGCACGTATGTAAGTAGTTATATCACAGAAGAGCGCAATAGGGTCTGTTATAGGTCCTGAAACGTTCTGCGGGGTTAAAAACAGTTTAAGGACAGAATTCGACGGCAATGGGAGGAAGAAAGCCTTGCTAACTATTGGAGAGCCCAAAAGGGCATGCGGCAGGCTAATAGATTCCGGCAGAGTGAAGTTCGACCACATTGTGAATCTTGACAGAAGGGATATTGAACTATACATATAGGGCTACGACTGGGCACTGTTGGCTAAACTACCGTCTCAAAAACCTGAAATTCGAACTCAGGTCATAACTAAATCTCACACTGTTTTTAAGCAATAGCATATACTCATCCTACTAACTTTGATCACTGTCTATCACCAATCAAGACAGGAGGTCACAATTCAATTTACTTTCCGTGATTTTGCTATGAGTTTGGACAACTCATTGGTATGCGGCCACCTGCAGTGGATTCGTCTCGCTCCCTATTTATAAGTCTTTCACTTTCTATATTGATCAACTTACAATTTTTGGCAAAGTTTGTTATTTATCCTGCTTCTTCTCCAGCAATATTTGTTCAATGCAACTTAGGGCTTTTATGAATTCATATGACGATATGTTCTTCATATGATACATTACGTTGATTTTTATATTTTATATAACTTACTGTGACATAATTGGCGTTAATATATTCCGTTTTTTCATCATCATTGAGACGCTGCAAAATGACACGAGTTTCAGGAAGCGGCAACACATTAGCATATCTAAACAAATAAAAGCGAGAGAGAGAGAGAAAGAGAGAGAGTACGTAAAAGTGATGAGCAATAATAATTGTAAGTAAAACTGATTATTTATTTCAAAGTCAAGATAACAATTTGTGGGATGTGAATTTAATTTTTTTCTTTAGTGTAGTGTTCTCAGTTTTTGGGAATTTGTCCCATAAATAGGGGATTTTTTTCCTGATTGGGAAAGAATTTTGTGAAAACCCGCCAGGGGGATAAATCTGTGCGATTTGCTTATCTTTTGAAATTTTTCAAAAACTATATTTGAGACTCGGAAATGTTCAAACAAACTTTTGACACAGAAAACGTGTTTTCGTCTTGCAGCTCTTTTACTTTTCTTAACATCCTCTATACAACCATGGGTTACCATCGGTTACCACGATTTGTATTCTTGAAAGTATCGAAAAATAAAAGTTTTTCTGAATATTCAAAAGTTAGCTTTATTACTTATTTGCTATAAGAGCCAGTTGAAACGTATTATTTTAAGTCTAAAAATAGATCTTATTAATGGTTTATTTTTATATTATTTGATCTTGAGATTATTTAATTAAGTATTCAAGCTTTAGATCTTTGTTTTTTTTATAAAAAAAAAATAATTTGAAACAATTATACTTATTTATTTTCAATATTTCGCCAACAATTTGTTGGCATCTTCATTTTTTTCCCCTGGAGATGCTAACAAATTGTTGGCGAAATATTGAAAATAAATAAATATAATTGTTTCGAATTATTTTTTATACAAAACAAAGATCTAAAGCTTGAAAAGTTAATTAAATGATCTTATTAATGTTTTTTGTTTTTTTCAGCCGACGACAAAAAGTTTCCTACAAAGTTTCCATGAAAAACTCGAAATTCATAAGAATAATCTGTCGAGCTGCGAAAACTGCCTGAATGCATGGGAATTTATAGTGGCGTTTTCCCGACGGAATTCCGGAATCGCGGAATTTCAGAATTTATTGGCATTTCACTTACCTATTTTTATCCTCACAGCCTGTGGGCACTTCATCCAAACGCGAAGTTATTTGTGGCACATCGCGGAACTCTTCGAAAATGCGCAACTTCTCCTGCACAAATTTGGCCAACTCCTGCACGCCCATCGGATTGTGACGCAATGTGGGATCATCGAAAGCCAAATTGCCATAAGTTCGTTTGGAAGCCCGCAAGGCATTACTTTTGCGCATACTATCACCCACCGAGGCATTGTCAATGGTGTACTCGTCCAGGCTAACGGGGCGACAGCGTTGCGAGTAGGAAGTTTGCTTTTGACGCTTACGCATTAAATACAGGAATCCCACCAGCAGTATCAGCGCTATAACACCAATCACACTGACTGTGATGGCAATAATGACATTGACATCTGTTTCGCCCGTGGCCTGAGAGTTTTTCGTATACATATTGCCACTGTTGCCACCCATTATGGCGGTGAGAGTGGGCAGGCGAGTGGGTAACATTTGGTTGGGCGGCGGTGTGGTTGTTGGTGGCAACATTTCCGTTAGATAGATGATGGTGGCGGTTGTGGGCGAGCTGGACTCAGTGGTTGCTGAAGAAGTGGATTCTTCGGCGATTTCCGTTAGCAATTGCTGTGTTGTTGTTTGTATTACTTCGGTTGTTGTACTGTTTATTACGTTATAAATTTCCTCCACTTTGGTTGTTATAGGCGAAGGTGAAGACGTTGTCGTTGTCGTTGCGATTGTTGTTGTTGTTGTTGTTCTAATTGATGTTGCTGGTGTGTGAGAGGCATCTGTGGTTGAGCTTGTGCTTGAGTGTGGTTCAATTGCCGCCGATGCTGCAGTAGTGGAGGAGGTGGTGGTGGTGGTGGTAGTAGTAGTTGCTGTCTCATTCAATACATTTATGTGGGTCTCTTCCTCTTTAATTGCTGTTGTAGAAGTTATTGCGGAAATGGTTGTAGACTCTTGAGTATTATTCATGATTTTGGTTGTTGGACCAGCAGCAGTTGGCACATCTTCTTCAACTTGTTCCCTTAAACTATTTTCCTGAGTATTGTTCGTTAGATGTTGGGTTATAGTAGTTGTAATTATGTTTTGTTCTGTAAAAACTGGCGTCGTAGTTGCCTGTGTTGTGGGAGAAAAGTTTTCGGCAAGTTGTTGGTCTTTTGCTGTTATGAAAACAACAGGTGTTTCTGCTGTCGTAGAGACACTTGCCAGCAAATTTGTTTCAGTTGTTGCTTGGGCGGTTGTTGTGGTATTTTGATATTCCTTGTTCTCAAATTTCTTGTCTCTTAAAACAGCTGACCCAGTTGTGGTTTCTTTGTCAAGCTCTATGTATTTTGTTTGTTCATTGTCTTCTTGTTTGAGGGTTGTTTGTGTCGTTATTTTTTCATTTAAATTAAAATTATGTTCGGTTGTTTCATTTATTGTCACTTCTTTGGCAGATGACGTAGTTGTAGTAGTTTCGTTGTCCTTGGCAAAAGACGTAGCAGAAGTTTCGTCTTTACTGGCTGCTGCTAATGTTGTTCTTGTTGTTAGATGTTCTGTTGCCGTTGACGGTGTCGTTAATGTATCAAATGTGGTAGTCTCATACACAATGGCCGTTGTGGTATTATTTGGCTGTTGTAAGTCAAATTTAATTATTGATTGTTGTGTTGTATGTGCTAAATTTGTTTGAATTTCATTGCCTTTTTGGTCGACTTCCTGTTCAAATGTTTCGGCTTGGGAGGTAGTAGAGGTTATTGCCAAAATTGTTGGCCTGAAAGTGGTAATGGCTGGTATAACGGTTGTAGTTTTTGTAATTAAAGCACTGTTATCGTATTGATTTAATTGATTTTTATTTAGAAGGTTGTCGTCTAATTCGTTGTGTGAGGCTGCTTTATTTACGTTAGGCAATTTATTTTCAAATTGCGTTTGTTCAGCAATGGCGTCGCTATTTGACGATACGTTTTGCTTAGTAGTCGCGAGTGTACTAACTGTTGTTGTCTCACTGGAAATTTGCTCAACTGTAGTCATCACATCATCATAAACAGCTGTTGCTGGTGTTGATAACGTTGACATTGTGGTCGTTGGCGTCGTCGTTGCTGCACTCACAGTACTTGTTTCTGCTGCTTTTACGTCATTGCTGGTTGTGTGCTCGCTGGCCGCTGTTGTTGTATACACATAATTATTTAAGTAGACTTTGGTTTGATTTGAAGTCAAGTTTATTTCATTTAAATTTGGTTCAATGTTCAGCGAAGTGTTAAAGGGGTTGATGTCCACATTTGTAGAGGCGAAACTGGCCGTTAGCGTCGTTTCGATATGATTATTCATATTTTCTTCAACTTTCTTATCTGTCAAACTTAAGTTTTCATTATGGTGTTCTTTGTTATTTGAGGGCCATGGTATTGTTGTAGTGATAGCAGGTGAAATGGTGCTTGTGGTTAATAGCTTTTGCTCTGTAAGGGAATTCATGGTTATAACCTCCTGCTCCTCCTCCTCCTGCTCCTCATTATCCTCCTGATCAGCCTGCTTTCTTATCACAGTATTGCCTTCCAAAGTTGTTTCAGTGGCTTGTGGTTGCCCAATTCGTGTGGTACTTGATAGCTCCTTGTCCATCATGATTTGCGACCAATCTAATAAACTCTTTTCACTATTATTATTATTTAAACTCATCGTAGAGGCATTTTGTTCAGATTTTGTTTCTTTCAAAGTGTTATTGTGGGCCTGCGCTGTATCCATGGTTACATTGGATTTGGGTAGGGATTTCATGGCCGCCAAAGACCATACTTCAGCATTATTGGGTAAATTCAGTTGCTGGGCATTTGTGGAATTATCATTTATAAATTTAGGCTTCTTCTCTTTAATATTTAGGAGAACAGTATTCGTGCTATTTAAGGCTTCGTTGTGATCTTTGTGGACTTCTGGTATGCCTTCCTTTATGCTCAGTTTGACTGGTTTAAATGTGGTTACTTCCAATTCGATTAGTTCCTCATCTTGTGCTGTGGGCTTTAAAGTGGTTATATCTTCCATAAACATAGATCTGGCATACTCTTTTTTATCACCCTCAAATGCCAGCAAATCTTCTTTTATTATTGACTCTGGCGTGGTGGCATCAGAGGAGAAGCTGGTCTTTGGTTTAAAATGAGTCAAATCATTTTCTTTTTCTTTAGCTTGGTGTTCCAAAGGAACTATTGAATTTTTATTTAAAACCTCCAAGCTTTCAGTTACCGTGGTCACTGAAGTGGAAATTTTGTTAGTGTTAATGAGATTCAATTTACTCAAATCAGCTGATGGCGCTGATATCTTATCTTCAAGATGCCTCAAATCCTTTGAAATAGTTGGTTCTAAGGGACGGTGAAAAATTTCATTCACCAGAATTGTAGCTGTTTTATTTTCTAATTTTATGCCTACTTTTTCTTTGCCATCTTCTATACTATTATCCAAAGGCCTATTTTCGGTATTTAATGTTGTGGCAGGTTGTTCTGTTAGTTCTGCCAACAAGTTGCTAGATGTCACTAACGTTCTATTATCTAATTTCAAGTCTAATTTTTCTTGGCCATTTCCTATACTATGATCCACAGGCCTATTTTCGGTACTTAATGTTAAGGCAGGTTGTTCTGTTAGTTCTGCCAAGAACTCGCTGGGAGATATAGAATTTGATTGGTCATTTTTATTATGCTGGAGGTTGGGGGTTTTGTCTCCTCCGCTTTCGTTAAGAGATTTTGCGTTTAAAGTTAGGTTCTGGTTCTTGTTTGATAAATTACTTTCAGAAACAGAAAATATTTCTTTGCCTCTTGCGGCATTTGAGTTCTCAAGGGGAATTTCACTGAATTTTTGAGTTTTCTCTTCTTTTACATCATTATTGCTAAATTTATTAGATTCTCTAGTTGTTATCTCTTTATTTTCTAAGTTTTTATTGATTTGCTGCAAATCTTGCAAATCGTGTGTTGTATTATCTGCTTCTATTTCTTTTTTTGCCGCTGGCCAGCTCTGATTTGTTGCTTGATTTGTTGTTTCCATCTCTGCCAATAGTTTTTTGGCTTCATTTAATAAAATTTCATTGTAGGTGAATTCTTTAGATGTTTCCGTTGCCAAGCTGGCATCTGTTGGCCCTGTTGGCGATTTTGTGACAAGTGTGGCAACACTGGTATTGAGTAGTTGCCTGAAAACAGTGGCTTCTGGTTCCGTTTCCTTGCTGCTTTCAGAAACAATATTGCCACTTGCCGTTTCTGTTACATTTGTGTCACGCTTTTTTATCACACCCGCTTGGTTGGAGCTGATCAAACAACATAAAATAGAGAGATAAAGTAAAGTCAAACAACAAGAGAGGGACTTCAACTTTCTTTGCCGTTTCATTGGCAGAGGAAAAGAGCGGAGCTGTAATAACATTGTGTGAAAATTAAAATAATTGCCGCGTTGGTAAAATTAATCAGAAATGGTTTGCAGATGGCAATAATTTTTATTTATTTATTTATTTTTTTCTGTTAAGGCTATTGGCCCGCAAAAAATGTTAGCAATTATTTACACACAATTATTATTCAATGTCGGCCTGTGTTGGGCGTGTGTGTGCGTTTTAAAGCTGGTTAAATTGTCTTCACTTTTTTCATTTTCTTTTACTGAGATATTTTCTTTGTTGTGTGGAAAGTAGTTTTTGTCGTGGCTGTTGCTGCTGCTGATGCTGCTGTTGCAATTGTTGGCAGAATGAAAATTTGTAAACATTTCATTTTCCTTCTTTAACGTTTTGTTTTAGATATTGTTTGGATCGTTTATTTTTCCAAAAACACCTTCAGTTTTCGGGCTTATTGGAATGTTGACGATGATGATGACGATGATGACAATAACACAATTTCTGCAGGAAAACAAAAACAATAGAATTTATTAAAAGGGCTTTGCTTTTTTGAGTTGAAGGGGAATTATATCTTATCATTGCAATTTGAAATAAATCTTATCATTTACTCGTAACATTGAATTTAATTGGGTTTTTAACACTTTCAATTATAAACCTGTTCATTATCAAAGTTGAACTTTTTCAGCCCTTGATTTTATGAGAAAGGTTGTTTATAAAAACGTTTAATCAAAATTAAAGTTAAAAAATGCTCAACTCGAAACTGCTAAAATTCAATAGAGCGACAGTTAAAGTGTTCTAGCCAGTGTGGCCATTTTAGCGTTTTTCAAGTTAATATTTTGTGCTGTTGCCATTTTAAGGTCAGTATGGAGGTCTTAAGGAAATTTAAGTTTGGAAAATAACGATTATATCTACAGAAAAATGAACTTAATTATTTATTCGCTATAAGAGCCAATTGACATGTACGATATTATTTCAGGTCTAAAAATAGACCTTAATATTATTAAGTTAATTATTCAAGCTCTTGATCTTTGATAAAAATATATAAAAAAAAAATAATCTTAAACAATTATTTACTTATTTTCAATATTTCGCCAGCAATTTGTTGGCATATTCAGGCAAATAATTGAAGATGCCAACAAATTGTTGGCGAAATATTGAAAATAAATAAATAATTGTTAAATTGCTTTTTCAGGCTCAAGTTCAATTCTTGGTTTGTCACTTTTAAATCAATATCAATTACGCAAAGAAAGGGTGAAGGGTGTAAAAAATTTTTCTTTTCTTTACTTAATTAATATTCATTTAAAAGTGACAAACCAAGAGTTGAACTTGAGCCTGAAAAAGCAATTTAACATAAATGTATGTAGATCAAAAATTTAAATAAAAATGTAAAAAAATAATTGTTTAAAATTATTTTTTATAAAAAAACCAATAGCCCTTAATGTTTTCTGTCTTTTTCAGCCGTCTATATGCGGCCAACATTTCGACATTATAAAAAACTGGGCTTGAAACATTATTTCGAGTTTTTTCGAATCTACTGATGAGTAGATTGGCATCAACGAAATGTGTGCGGCACATAGACGGCTGAAATAGACAGAAAACATTAATAAGATTTACTTTTAGACCTAAAATAAGTTATATAAGTAAAAAATTCCTTTTACATTTCTTTTTTTTACTCTGTCCGGTGTATAGAAATTTACCTAAGGAAATTCCGAAGTTTTTTTTTTACATGCAGTTTCCTTAAAACCGCCGTTTTAAGGAAACTGCAGTTTGGGCATTTTTATAAATACAAAATATTTGGCAGCCTTTAAACACTTTTAAGCTTCAGGTTTGTCTTTCCTTCCGCTGTGAACTTCAAATTACAGATATCATTGTTATTGGTTGTTGTTATCTATTTTAAATAAAACTACAATTTTCTGCTGTCATTCATTTGTATGAATGAATCTCTTCCTGAGCCCTCACTAACCTCAAAAACAAAAGCATGAAACTACAAATTGTTACAAGACATTTCAAATACGAGGCAAGTGCAAGTGTAAATAGCTCAATACATTGACAGTTTTTAACTAATACAATCATATTTCTGCAAGTTGTAAGTTCACTTGCAAGAGATTTTGATTGCCAGTAATTTTTTTACTTGCATGTCAGCAAAATGACAAAAAGAACAGTGTTACCGTACAAAGACTATATACTTTCATTTTAATAGATAGCTTACAAGAAAACAACTTTTAATACATTATTTATTGATCTTGCATACCGAAAAATAAGATAAAATATAAAAAAATTTAATTGAAATATGGCCTTTATCGATTTGTAACATAAATTTACTATTTATTTTATTAAAAAGCTACACGACTAATTTGCTTCCCCATAATAGTTCACATGACAATACTTTGGCAACCCAGCCATTAAAAATTCATGTAGACGGACAAAAACAGAAAAAACAATACACAAAAAAGCAAAAAATAGTGATTTTTCAATATAAAAAATGGAACAGTGATTTTGTAGTTCTTTTTCGCATAATTGTTTTATTATTATTGCTTTATTATTTATTATTTTATTTTGAAAGTAAAGCAATTTTCTTTGACGACATTTTAAAAATGAGCTTGCACTTGCCTGTGTAAACAATCAAGCAAGTAGCAACACCTTTTATTGTCTCTGCCAATGTATTGGTTGTTAATGCGTACACACAACTTGCAACAAATTACTTGCATGTGTAAATGGTGTGTATGTTATTGATTTATATTTTTTATAAAATAACATTTAATGAAATAATTTTTATAGCATTAGTTTTTTAAATGGTCACACTACAGTTTGCACTAAAAGTAAACAATGTTTTTCATTGTGGTTGCGCTTGACAACATGAACTTAAGCAGTGAAGTTTGAACGACGAATTCGTTGTTCGTCCCAGTTATGTTCCCAGTATCATACTTTCACAATGGAGTAGTAAAAGAAACAAGATCTCAGCTTAAGCATTGAACAATTAACCTGCACTGCCAATCAAATGTTTGAACCACCTTCGTATGTGGGCTTTCAATGAGCGTGTGTCGCATTATTTGCGGCACACACATATACACACAAGCATATGCATGGAGATGGTAGAGTTGATTGCAGTAACCTGCATGTTTAGGGGACAAAACAGAGTGTGCATATATAATTTTATTATTATTTTTGCGTTTTTGCTGTAATTCATATTTAGTTGCAGAAAATAAAAAAAAAAATAAGTTTAATGAACTGTTTGATTTGAAATGAAATGAGAAATCTCTTTGTTTTTGTCGCAAACAAAATTATGAAAAGGATTATTTGTGAAGTTTTATTTTGTTTGCTACCAAAAAAAAAAATCAATTAATTTTAATTTATATACTTTTTAATTGCCTCTAAATTTTGTTCTTGTAGAGTTGCTCTGACCTTAGTAATGGATCCTGGGTATTAGTTAATTAAGGGCTACAAAATTGGCCCTTAATTGATCTAATTTTTCAAAGAAACTGGAACGTATTTTAAGCGTCTCAGCGAAAAAACCAAAATTTTAACTATCAGTCCCACGATGTCATTGGACATTGCTAGCTGGCTTAGTTATAATGAAACAATAACAAATTTTTTTAATCTTGATGTTTTTTGCGATTCTGTGCGAGAGAGCGAACGATGTCGAGTGCCATCGTGGGTCTGGCATTTTTTACTACATATTTATTACATATCTTATTTATAAACACGACTTTTATGTTTATTGAGCAGTTGTTTTTAAAAAATATTCTCTAGAAGTTTGTCAAATAACCGAACAAACATGAAATATTTTTTATAAATAAAACCTTCAAATTCTTACAGAACATCCCATTGTGCAACCTTGGTGAAAACAAATAATATTTAAATGTATGTGATAACTTTTTAAAAATATGTACTGTGGTGGAAGGCGAAGTATGGCATCTCTTGTTTTGCACTACAAAATAATGAAAGGATAGACAACTATAGCATACATTTAGGCGGCCGCTAAATAAACATGTGAGCAAAGAATTAAAACACAGAATTTGTTTGGTGTTCTCAAAATGTAACTGAATTTATGGAAAAAAAATTGTTCACTAAAGACAAAAAACGTTATTACATTTGCTGCAATCTGTTTAGTTTTTGATAAATATTTCATAATTTATTTGTGCATTACGCTCTCTACACATTGCGTGCAATTTGAAAATTATGTTGGATTTTTGATATGTAATAATGTTTCTCGTTTTTAAATTGCTTTTTTTTCCAAGCTAAAATCAACCATTTATATCGGAATTAATGATAAGGAATAACATTTAGAACTGTGTGTTTGGTGTTATTGTTGCACACACGCATGCACACACTCTCTATGACAGCAGTTTGCTTGCAAAAAGTAATTTACAGGTGGTTGATTATTATTGTCTTTTTTGGTAGTACATAGAAGTTTCGCGTTTCGAATTAACGGTGCCTCTTAAACTGCTGTTATATGGACAACTAAATGGAACACTGAAAGGAATAGTTGTTGCAAAAATAATTATTATTTAAAACAATTTCTTTTTATAATTTTTATTTTATTTGTTTCAGTGTATGTTATTGAAAGAAAACTATTTTTCTGCCAATATTATTTTAGAACAGTTATGTAGGTTCCATGGTTGAATAATTTTCGTTCAAAAACACATAAGTTTAATGAGTTTCAAACAGATAAGCAAGTTAATAAAAGAAAGCTGCTCGCAGATAAAATGATTGCAGAGAAACTTTAAGACTACATGAATTGTGATAAGGGCGACAGATCATTTAAATGATAGAGGTAAAAAATTTTAGCTGTATTTTTTTTTTGTTTTGTTTAAACAAACGTTCACAAACACTGCCTTTTTCTACCACCTTCCCTTACTTTCCTAGCTCCGGTACCAGGAGTACTGGTCCAAGATAAAAAAGATCACTTGGTCTTAAAGCAAGTGTATTTGTTATTTCATTTCCATTTATTCCTGCATGTCTTGGCACCCATATGATGCTCACCAGTTAATAGATTTTTTGGAGTTCCAAACTGCCCATGATTTGATCCGCTCAGCTGAGATCGCTTTAATGACCAATTCAGTTCCCTAATTGATTCCCTAATACATTCCGTTATAGCTCGAGTCTCCACCTGCAAAGCTGTGCAACAATTTGACAGATGGTATAACAGTTGTGCACTGGTATTCGCTAGACAAATACCGAGTCTCATTTTTCTCCTCACCTGTGATCCATGCGTGTAGCTCCATGGGTAACTGACTAGAAGAGTCGATCAATCAGGAATGAATGTCGGGTATCAATGTTTTATAATTGGACTCTAGTCAGGAACTTCATTCCAAAAATGTCTGTATAAAACAATTAAAAAAGTTTCGATTTCTTCGAGAAGATGTGTTTTAACCCACAAAGAAATTTTTTTCAAGCAAAAAAATATTAAAACACAATTTTTGCCAGATTTCTTTCCAGATAAATCTGAAAATATGACAACACAAGAAGCATCTGTGTACTGAACAACAAGTGAGTGCAATTACACTGAGTTCACCATCCCTGTGATGATTACCAAAGAATTTGTTAAGAATGAAAAGTATTCTTTTTCTTAATTCACTCATTATCTAGGTAATCAAACCACTTTTATTGGCAGTGAAAGCAATAATCAATCAATTTCGCTTCACTTTTTTCTTTTGATCAAACAGTTTATTATACATTTTTTTCACACCTCTAGCCGAGAATCTTTCTAAAATCAACAACACATGAGTAAAAAAGCAAACTGTTCATAATACAAAAAAGCGAAATGTTTTTAGAACGTAAAAAGTGGATTGAACGCTACAGATAAATAAAATAAAAATACTTATATTTATTCCAAAGTAAAATGCTATGAAAAAAATAAAAAAACAGACACACAGAAAACAGACGCTACAAAATAGGAAAAAGCATTTTGAGGTCCATATGTTTGTATGCACGGCTGTGGAAAACATTGTCAGCCACATACAGGCGTAAAGAAAATTAGAAAATAAAAAGGCAGTTAGTTAAAATTTATGGAAAGCAGTAAAATTGTTGTTTCCTTTAGATGCAGGTTAAAACAGAAATGAAATAAATTGTTATTCGTGCATAACAAATTGTATGCAAAACAACAATAGAGGCATTCACTTGATGCTGGTGGAGTTCACAATAAAAATCTTTTAGATGCTGAAACGGGCACGTAAAAATATATGTATGTATTGAAGAGCCACTGTGCAAATGAATAAGTGTTGCATCACGAGCATAAGGAGCTCAGTTTGAGATTACAAATTACAATTTCGGATTATTTAGTCTTTGAGTGCAATGAATTTGTTTCACGAAACGTAAGAGATCGTTTAAATTGTGTTTTTTTTTTATCTAGCTTTTCACACAGGAAAAAACCTGCTCGGTAAAATTAACCTGACAAATTGTTGATCAAAACTCACATTAAACTTTGAAGAATTTTCGAGTCTACTGACGAGTTGATTAGCATCAAAAGATAGAAAACATCTGTAAGATCTATTTTTGGACCTGAATTAATTAAAATGTTGTATTGTATTTACAATTATTTTATAAATAGAAACTTGGCTCAATAAATACAAGGTAAAATCTATTTTTGGACCTGAATTAATACATTTCAATTGGCTCTGAAAGCAAATAAATAATTAAGTTCATATTTGAATTTGCAGTTTATGTAGATATTGAAATAATTTTGCATTTACTTTATTTAAACTAAAAAATACTAAAGGATTAATTAATCGGAATGAAAAATGGTTCATCGAAAAAGCGAAAATCGACTTTTGCTTTCTGATGCCATTCCCTAAAAAAATACCTCCAGGCGCAGAAAGGGTTAAGCGAACAAATTCGTTTAGTAAACAAGAAAAAAATGTTCATAAAGCAACAATAATTGTTGAATAAAAAGATTAACGGCATTGTTAAATAATTTATGGACAAAAAATAAACATTAGATTTAAATTGCAACCAGACAACAACAGCAACAACAGCTTTGGCTCATTGACCAATTGACCGTTTTCTATTAAAAAAGAGAAACAAACGGGGCGCACAAATCAACAAACAACTCAAGCTTTGCTGCCAGTTGAGCTTTTAAACGTTTTAAATGAGATTGTATAGGAATTTCTTGTAACTAATTATTCTTCGTCAAAAATTTACATAATTAAATTTCTAACACAAATTCCATTACAATTTGTAATTTGTGATTTGTTTGAAGAAAAAAAAAAGAGCTCTAAACACAAAAGAGCAAAACATATTTAATAAACATACATACATACATCAATGGTTTTACAAAAAAGTAAAAATCAAGAATGCCGCATTTTTAAAAAAACGCTTTTAAAATGTTTAACACCACAGAACACGAGTTTTCTGGGTCGTCATAATTTTCATTTCACTTCATTTTACTCCATAAACGCATACATATGTATGTATGAATATTTTTTGTCGGTGGCAGTGGCAGTTTTTGAATTCCATTCCCAAGTTTTTGTTTTTCAAAATATTTGCTTGAGTGATTTTAAAAATTGCCTTCGAAAAAAAGCTTTAAAATGGAAGAATAAACGCTTGAATTTTTTGTTCGCTTTTAATTGCACATTTCGGGTCAGTGCACAAATATTTATTATTGTTGAAAATTATTGACTAAAAATGAGAGAAAATTCCTTCGAATATTATTGGTTAAATTACAAAATAAATCAATTATTTTACATTGAAATTTACAAAAAATGTAAAATAATTTTTTCAAGGTAAATCAATACAAAAAAGTAACTCGTAATCGTACATAAAAATTGTTTTGCAAAAATTTTAGAAATTAAAAGCATTAATTTAACTTTATAGTCGAACTGCATGGGATTTACAATTGTTATTTTGTAGGGCTTGAGTGCCCTCCACTCCACTGCCATCTATATCAAAGATAATATGGATGGAAATGTCGAGTGTGCCTTCAGCAACAACGCACTGCACAGGTTTGTTGTTGACGAGTAAATAGACGACATTGTCCTCTAGGTTAGGTTAGGTTGATAAGCCAGTATAAATTTGTTTTGCGCTCCATGGCTTTAGTCATGAACAGTTTGACTCATGGGTCTATAGCAACTTCGTATTCCATAATTTCATCCAGCATATGTCCAGGTAAGGTGTTGCTAACAAGATATCGGGACCGTATTTGTGAGAAGGCGGCGCACTGGCGTAAATAGTGCTCTAATGCATCGCTCTCTCCACATGCTCCCGCTGTTGCTATAGGATTAAGATGTGCCAGTAGTTGAGAGTGAACTGTCCTGACCCCCAATATTTAATTTAATTTGGACTTGCGAAGTCTTAGCAGTCCACCCGTTTTTACCTCGTCTGAATCCCCCCCATATAATTCTTGCATTGATTCCCACGGTTTCGTTATTCCAGAGAGTTACATTTTTTTTTTAATAAACACAAAACTGCGAAGCTTTTGGCTTGTCTGCAGAAACACCCAAAGCCTTCGGCAGGAATCGAACCTGCGACCTTGGGGACTCTCAGTGGGACACTCTACCAATTCATCCATCGAGGCGCTCAATGGGCTCTATGCGCCCAATGCTTGAGCTGAGTTTTAACTGCATCGAAAGGTTTCGCTCATGCTAATCTTATGTTGCTTCACTCTCTTGCTCTTGAAGCAAATGAGTTTGGCATATATTGTTCTCTGTCTACTAAGTCTTTCTGTATACGGCATGTCCGCCCGGGTGCATCTTCCTGATCGTAACCAGCTTGGTGCTGTGCTACCGAGGTTTCCTGCACCTCATTTACGGTGCAGGAAACCTCGGTTATTTTAGTGGTTAGAAATTCAAGGCAGTTGCCGAGGGGTTGCGGAGTGTACCGAGGAACCTGTTGAAACCCCCCACAGAGGGGCGATTCGGCAGTAAGGATATCGTAGCTCCGGGATGACTTTATAGAGTCTTCTGGTCCGGTCATAGGTTGAGTAGCCTCATGGGCTGAAACGTACTGGCTGTGGTTGCTACCATAAGTTCGCATAGAAGAGAACGTTGGTAACCAGACTGATCATACAGCCTTCGGGTCTATGGTCGAGGATCGAAATGGGCCCGTAGTGCTGTTGCTAAGCAACAGACGCTGCTTTGTAAGGAACCGTATTGGCGGTATCACTGGGGATGATTCAAGGACTGATGTTCTTAGGAATTTCGGGCTACCAACCGTAGTCGCGATTTCCTCTGCCGTCTAGGGAATTGTACTGCAGCAGAGATTAGATAATTCAGCAAGGGGTTTTATTGTGGGCCAAGAAAAGCAGCATATAAACTGTTACCTGAGCAGTTGTACCGGCTGTTCGGGGGCGGTGGTATAACGTCAGAATTACACCACGTGATTTCATCCATCTCCAGGTTAGGGCTTCTCGGCAGGTACTTACGTAAATCACTCCACATCTCTGTAGGGCATGCTGAGCGACATTGTCTTAGTTTGTGTCATGCACGATTTAGTGGACACTTGTATGTCCCCTTACGTATCGTGCAGGAGCATTTATTGATGATTCGTGCACGACATGACCAAAAAGGATGGCATGCTGAAGTAGAAAGTTAACCCTGCAAGAACAGTGTCGGTCATATGATCCATCATATGACCGACACTGCTGATGGATTCATACATCAGGGTTTCTATCATTTTCTCAAGGGCGAAATGAAAAAACTGATGTAAACATTCGTGTACGTGTGATTTATTTTTTTAACCAGCGTTACCATCTCAGCAAAGCGATCATTCGAAATCTTTTTTTCAAAATGCCCACAAAATTACATGCAATGCTATTTATTTCTTTATTACTAATTAAAAAAAGAGTTTTTTCGAAAAATTAAAAAAACAAACTATACAAGGGAACAGAATAAATTATTTTAGACATATTTAGATAAAATTAAGAGAAAAACAGTAGTCAGTAGCAGTTTTAACAATAGAAAACTGAATCATATGGAAAAAACATCCACAGCACTAAGTTTTTTCAAAGAAAAAATACCAAATGAACCTATAAAAACATTAATGCGTAAACGTAGTTCCAAATGAAATTACCAAACTAATACGGGAAAATCAAAATATTAAAAAAAATCATTGTAATGGCAACGCTGAAAGCTATAAAATTGCTTTGCATGTGTTAGTAAATAAGCTGTTACTGTGTTAGTTTTCATCAGCCATTTCTTGCAGGTTAAAAAATGTTCTTTTTCATTCGTTGGTAAAAGATAAGCAATTTTGATTCAACTTTTACACACCTGAACACGAGCAACAAAGTTATAATAAAGAAAGCCGTGAATTCTTACACGAAAAACAGCATTTAGTATTAACTTATTTTTTTCCTATATTTCAGTAATTTTAAACCCGATTTCACTGATTCCCAATAAGTGGCAAGAAGAGATAAATTAAAAACTGATTAATTTAAAATTAAGGTCAATAAATTGTCCAAGGTTTTTGAAAACGGCTTTTCAAAACAGGTGTTCAGGCAATAAATCTATATAAACCCTTTGGGTAAAGGGTATAAAGGAGGTCATATGTTTTATGCGTTCGGAAATGAAAACTGTGATAAATTGAACGCCCTTAAGACCAGTTGTGAAAAATGGCTTTAGGAAAAATAAAATTATTTCTGAAGTTTCTTTGTTAATAAATAGCGTGATTTATCTGCACACGTATATTTCTATGCACACAAATAAGCACGTTATTTTAATTGAAACGAGTTTGATTTTGTTATTAAAGAACGTGTTTATCTTCAATTTCTGCTGCATGCAAATGCGAACAATAAATTTAAATTGAAAAAAAAAAATATGTATACAAAATATTTTAATTCTAACACCAACCAACAGCGAGCTAAAAATTACACGGGGAAAAAACCTTAAAAAGATTATAAAAATGAAATTTATCTAAACGACAACCCTGCTACACTTCCCATGTGAAGGCCCAGTGACCAAAAAAAAAAAGCTGGAAGTTAAAACTCGACCTCGGCAAAACTTTTATTTAGATTCAGCTGAAAATGTGAGTCAGCAATGCCCAAAACATTAATTACGAGCTAAAACTCTAATTTAACATGCAGTTTAAGCTTTTGTAAATTAATTGCATTTATTTAAACATTTACACCGGTATTCATAAAAAATAAAACATTGTTAAAATACATTTTAGAACAAATTTTTCATGTAAAATTTGTTCTAAAATGTATTTGAGCAACGTTTTATTTTTTATGAATACCGGTGTTATTATTGATTGTTTTTTTTTTCGTAATAGAAATTTCACAACGTTGCAAATAATGTTGCAGCTTAAAGGCTAAATTTTCTTCATTTAAATGTGATTTAAGTATTCACAGACTTATGCCCAAAAAATCAGTTAGAGTTAAAACTCTAATTTAACAAAACTTTTCTGTAACTTAATTTAAAATTGGCTTTACTACAACCAGTAAACTATTCATTATTGAACATTTTTAGAAATAGAAACTTGGCAACGTCGCAAACAATGAAAACTAGCTAATGTTTTGCACTGTTTGATGACTGAAGTTTAATTGCTAAATTTTCTAGCATGCACTGACTTAAAGCTTTACTAGCTTAAACGTAAATTAAACCAAACGTGAAGATGATCGTGCGCTGATTATTTGGGCATTAACGATTTACTACTACGTGGGCCAAAAGAAGTCATCCGATGTTGTTTGGCTTTTAGAATATCGGTTGCGGCTCGCGCAGTGTGTGCCGTTGCTTCGTTCTGTTGGAACCACATGTCCACCAGACATGTGCCGTTAAAATGCGGCAGAAAAAACTCTGTTAACATGGCGCTATAGCGCGTTGTCGTTTGACTAGTGGCGTCCTCGAAAAGAAATGGCCCGATGACTCCTCCAGCGTGAACAGCGGCGCATCATACAGTCACTTTGAGCGGGTGTATTAGGTTCTCGTGTATCACTCGTGGATTTTTGGTGCCCCAGTAGCGATAATTTTGTAGTTTAAACGTAAACTAAACCACACTAGAAGATGAACTCACACTGATTTTTCGGGCATAAATCACCTTACCATTTATTGTTCTAGAGTTGTGCTCATCAGCTCCCTTGAGTGAGAACTCTTTTTAGTTCGGTTCTTTTCATTGCACTAGGGGGCTGTTTTGTTTAGTTAGTTCGAGATAAATTTGTATAGATGAGTCTTCCAGTTCTTTAAAACCTTATTATTAAAACTATATTATAAAGTTAAATAATGTTTAAAATTATTAAACATGTTTTAACTAACAAATACTTAAACAGACATTTTTAGTCTGTAGAAAAGTTTTCAACAAAATTTGTGTTATTTTCGGTTTTTTTCATTTTTTTCTTTTTTAATAATGTACAACACTCTGTGGTTAAAATTGCAATGCAAACGAAAAAAAAAAACAAAGGTTATTTTAAATCGGTAGCCTTTTGATGAAGTGAAACAGCAAAAATAAACATGGGCTAATGGCGAACTAAGGAGCTAAACGAGGTCGCTGTTGTGAGCTACACATGTTCGTGAACTACACATCTCTATACTGTTCATGCTTTTCCAAATAATCCTTGGCAATAATGCTGCATAACTTATTTTATTGTTATAAAATATGTTGAATAAATAAATTTAAAAATTGACCCCTCAGACTTTCAGTTGAATTTTGAACGATTTAAATATAAATAAACAAGTATTTCTCTTAGTGTATTATACGAACAGGTCATTATTTTTTTTTTTTTTAGGAATAATTAACAAAACAAATATTTATTTATTTTAAAGATAAATTTAATTTATGAGAAATAAAACTCCAGATTCTATTGAACTTTTTTCTTGCGTTTGAACATTTCAGGTTTATACGACTCTTATTTGACACATTTGTATGGAAAATTTATCAAATAAGAGTTTAATAAACCTAAAATAATTTTTTATGAATAATACCCCTACGAAAAGCATAAAAAAAATTAGGCCATTTATTTTCAATATGTAAAATTTCAAATGTAACAACAATTTTTGTATGAGTTACCCCGGACTCCTTTAGTTAAAATTTAATTATTTCATTCTCAGCTTTTGTAGTAACTAAAAATAAAACCTGCACGTGCATGGTTGTTACTCGTAGATTGTGATGAAATTCTGCTTAAGTAAAGCTTTTTTCAGAAAATTAAATCTCAACGTAAAATTATTTTATTTAAATAAAGATGTTCTTAGAAACTGAAATGTTTTAAAGTGTACATATCTTATTCAAAAATGAACTTAATTATTTATTCATTATAACCCCCAATTTTTGACTTGGATTTTAAATGCCATTTCAATTTAAATTTGATTTAAATACAAAATTGAGTCAAACAGTTGCTATCTAAATCAAACTTAAACGGCCTGTCGTGCACATTAAAAATCAATTTAAGTTTTTTGTACTGCCATATGATTTTGACAGTTTGGTTTTGTTCTGCAAATGAAGAAAATTGCACATGTTTTTTTTTTGTTTCATAATTTGATTTTTTATTATTTCCAGAAGGTAATCTGGAAAACTTCTGTGGCAGTCCTTTTATCACTTTTGCTACTCATTTTAATAATTATTACAAAACAATTTATTTCACAATTTCACTTGCTTCCAAATTTGTTTAAACAGCTGTTTTTTATTGAGTTATCGATAATTTTTTGACACTTACATTGTGCTGCCGTACTTTTATTACAATTAATTACCAAACATAATTTTAGACTGTAAAACAGAAAGCTATTTTAAATCCAACTTAAATTTTAAGGAAAATTTACTAATTTTGTATTTAAATCCCAAGTCAAAAATCGGGGGTAAGAGTCAATTGAAATGTATTATTTTAGGTCTAAAAATAGACCTTAATATTTTCTGTCTTTTTTAGCCTGTTTCAAATTTTTCAGAATGTTTCAAACATTCTTTTTTGATTTTTCGAGTCTACTGATGAGTTGATTAGCATCAACGAAATGTCGGCTGCATATAGACGGCTGAAAAAGACAGAAAATATTAAGGTATATTTTTAGACCTAAAATGTGTAGATACATATCTTAAATATGTAAATAAAATATTCTAAAATTGGTCCCTCGGACTTACAGTTGGATTTTCAATGATATAAAACAAAAATATAAATAAATAAACAAATATTTCTTTCAGTGTATAATTCAAACAAGTTATTTTATTATTTTTTGTTTGTTTCAGGCATAATTAATGCACAGAAAAAAAAACAATTACTTATTTCTTTTGAAGGCAAATTAATTTATGATAAGTACATACTTAAATCTGCTGATTTTATCAAACTTTTTATCGTTACGTTTGAAAATTTATATTGAAAACAATAATAAGTTTAAGTAATTTATTTTCAATATGCAAAAATTCCAAAGCAACAAAATAAAAACTTTCCTGAAATCAAATAAAAATTTATTTATTTTATTACAAGCTCGTGTTACGTGGAGTTTAAATAAAACCTGCACGTGCATGGTGGCTACTCGTAGATTGTGGTGAAGTTCTGCTTAAGTGAAAATATTCTCAGAAATGAAATCTTAATGCAAATTTTTCCATTTAAGCAGCACCAAACAGTAATCAAGGAAAAGAAAAATATTGCCGCTTTGTTTTCTTTGTAGCAACAACAAAACACTCAGAGTAGGAAGAATGCCAGAATTATTTTCTTTCTCAGGCAACAGAAAACAATAACAAAAGTTGATACTTTTCTTCATCGAAGAGCATCAAACAATTCAAGAATACAAAATAAAAATATTTTTCGAATTTTAATTTCAAGTTTAAGTTTTACAAGTTTTAAAAAGAACGAAGCAATTTAAAATGAATTCGTAAGCATAATTTTCCTCACCCTGAAAATAAACAGCGTTTGATATTTTGATTGAAAAAGAGAAAATAGCAACCTGCTGTTGACTTGCATATACTTTATATTACTAAACTGCACCAGAATTTACAGGTGTATGTGAAAAAACAACAAATTTGAACATTTAACTTTATAGTCGAACTACATGATTTGCAGCTGTAAACTATTTTAGCGCGCTTGAGTTCGATTTATATTTCTCCGGAATTGAGAAGAATGTTTTTTGTGATAAAATTGTAGTGATTAACATTTTTAAAGAAAAGTTGGCTGGGGTACATGCACAATGACAAAATTGAAAGCTGATCAATGCGATTAAATATAGACAGTCTGCAACGAAGAGCCCGGGTATTAGAATGGCTGAGCGCCGTTGCGTGAAAACAGTCAAGGCGAATCCATATAATTAGCCATGGCCTGGGTTCGCAGCGAATTTGGGTGCCCATGAGCGTCGTGGTGGACGTGAAACAGCTGTGCTATGTACTCCAGCCAGAAAGTTTTCAACTTTACTTTTCTTACATATAAAGGGTCCGCCAACAAACTTTTTTTCAACTAGTGCTTATTTCGTGAATGGTAACACTTGGCTCATGTCTGATTTGACAGATAATTAGTTTTATCGTTCTACTGAATAAATATGGTTGTTGATACGCTTCGCTAAGTGGGCCTGCGATCGACTTACAGAAGATGCCGATTTCGCCAAAAAAAAAAACATATTTTTAGATGAAGCTCATTTTGATCTTGGCGGGTATGTAAACAAGCAAAATTGTCACATTTGGGGCACAGAAAACCCGCACGCCTACCTTGAAAAGACGACGCACCCCAAACGAGTCACTGTTTGGTGCGGATTTTCGTCCAGAGCCATAATTGAGCCATTTTTCTTCGAAAATGAGCCAGGAGTGGCCGCTACAGTTAATGGCGACCGTTATCGGGCCTTGTTAAACGAATTTTTGTTCACAAAAATTGAAGAGGAGAATATTGGTAACATTTGGTTTCAGCAGAACGGCGCTACGTGCCACACAGCCGAAGCTACACTCGATATTTTGGGTCGTTTTCAAAAACAAAACAGGTATTTGGCGGATCTTTTATAAAATTTGGAAGTGGGTTGTACCCCAGCGTCTTCAAATTTACTTTTCTTTAATAATGTTGATGACTACAATTCTTCACTAAAAAAGAAAATATTTCCCAATTTTTAGGAATACGAGTTCGCCGAGCATCGTTCTTAGTCCAAATGTTTATATCATTTTTATATGTCCATAAAATGTTTAATTTCCTCACTTATTTAAATGACATCACTGACATATAAGAAAACATTTCTAATTTAATTTTCTAGTTGTTTCGAGCACTACAATTATGCTTAAATTTGTTAAATTAGTAGGGCTAAAAATAAACAAAACAAACAAATGAACCATAAATTATTAAATTAAATTATGCAATTTCAGCTGTGTGAAATGACTTAATAATTTCACTTTCATGCGGTCGAACCCTCAAATCACATGATAATTGCATAATTTAAGAAACCTTAAAATTAATACTACACACATACATACATACATACATACATACATACATACATACATACGTACATGTTGGTATAAAAAGCGAATGAATGGAAATATGAGAAAAGAAATTCTCATGTTTAATTAAATTAATTCCAAAACAATTTACACAATAGCACACAGGGATAAGTGGATGAAAAACTCACACCCTGCTCTCCCCAAATAAACGCAAAGAAATGGCTGTTTTCAAGAGCTGTTTATCTCAATGTTTACATATGTTTCTATGCTGCCAAAGAGATTTGTAGATTAAAAATATTGTTAAATTTAAATTGTGGCTGCACATACATACATACGTAGCAGTAGTAGGAAACATATTTGATCCAGTTTTTTCAATAGGGAATTTTCAATTCCTAAGGAAAATTATTATGCGCGACTGGATCAGATGGATAAATAGCGGAGCAGGCAACATAAATATGAGAAAAAAGGTATATTGTGGGACTCTGCAAGGGGACGGGGCCATACGATCAAACCCATTTTGTTTAAATGGTTTGGAACTTTGGTTCGTGGTGAAAAGAACAGTTTCCAATTGAAAATTTCCCGAATAAAGAAATTTATTTAAAACACTTTTGTATAGGAAAAAATTATTTAAATTATTGTTACAAGTAAATATTTTTTATAAAAACTAGATCTAATACAAGTTACAAACTATATAGTCCCTAATCACACTGCTTTTGGTATAGCAAAATGTAACAGAAAGATACATATGTATTAACACACAAACATACGCACGTAGCTACACATATGAACTTGAATTTTCTTTATACATACATACATACATACATACATACATACATATCTATTAATGAAAAATAATATCTAAATGTTAAATTTACACGCTATTGAATGGTGAAACGAAGCAAGTCTAAGAAACCGTCATACGAAGATAAAATCAGCAGCACTTTTAATGATAAAATACATGAATGGAAAGTAAAAGTCTTTAACGAACATTAAAATATCTTATGAACCACAGCGAGTGTAACGACTTATTAATTTCTGAAAGAAAAAAATAGTGTTCGTGCTAAAGTGGCATGACCGCATGAAAAACCGTTTAAACGTTGACACATGCGCAACGTTTTTTTGTTTGTAATACACATTATTATCTACGGGTGTAAGAATTTAGATTTCTTTAATTTTTTTTTTGTATTCCTGTTTATTCAAAGGCAAGCTGGTTCGATAGAAGAAATATAGAAAATAAATTAATAGGTCCTATTTGAACTCATTAATGCAAAGAGGATTTTGTCTTAATTACAATCTATACGAACATCCACAAAAAATATCGTTTAGCTTACGATGACAGGTCACTCTCAAATACTGGCACATTTGAACAGCATAGAAATAGCGGCAGGAGATGAATGTAGAGCATGTGTGTACGAGAGAGCGAGACACTAGAGCAGTATTTATGCCACTGCCCCGCCTTCTCTCAACAATAACGCTCATGACATCTTGGGAGGGACACCTTACCAGACATAATCCAATTACGGGGCATATGCTGCCGGAAATTAAGGAACTTTGTGACTGAGACGGAGTTTCTATAGACCTATGGGTCATAGTGTTCATGGTTAAATCCACGAAGCGCACAGCAAGCCTATACTGGCCTAAGTGTATGTCGCAAGACTTGGACGTACAAATCCCTCCCTTCAACCTTACCTAACCTAATATTTTCAATAAGGATTTCCTTATAAAAATAATAACACGTGCTTCTTGAAAAATAAAATTTTGAGAAATATCTTATTAACTTTGCTCTAATTTATTAGACACAAGAGACCTGTTCGAATAGTTTTAGTAGGCTTTCAGGCACTTTTGAATTTTTTTGTTACTTGCATTAGGTCCAGAGATATAGAATTACAGACTTATCCCTGTTTACCCCCTAAATGTTCAAATTTAAAAAAAATTATAAAGTTATATGGAAAAATTTTCAATGGGTACTAAATTCTGTTATAGTTTTTTCCTTCACATACATAGATACATAGAATTCAAAAAAGTACCAAAATTCAGTTTTTACCCATTCTATTCCCTTAGTACTCAAAATATCAAAGAAGTACCAGACACCTGTACGTTTATCTTTATTATGCTTTTGGGTGCTTTTTGAATTTTTGTGCTACCTGTTCAAAGTCCGGAGATATTGAATTACCCATTTTACCCTCTTTTACTCGTTCTTACCCCTTTCTGGGGTGAATTTGCAAAAATCACGTTTTAGTGTATCCTTACATCAGAAGGGCTGCCCATATTCGAAATTTGATGACTCTAGCTTTAGCCGTTAGGGCTGGGCGATGATCCTCCAGTCCGTCAGTCAGTCAGTCAGCCACGTTACAATTTTATATAAAGGGTCCGCCAAATAACTTTTTTTTTTTTGAAAACGTCGCAAAACGTTGAGTGTAGCTTCGGCTGTCCTGTTGAAACCAACTGTTTGCCGATATCCTCCTCTTCAATTTTTGTGAACAAACATTCGTTTAACATGGCCCGATAACGATGGCCATTGACTGTAACGGACACTCCTTGCTCATTTTCAAAGAAAAATTGCCCAATTATGCCTCTGGACGAAAATCCGCACCAAACAGTGACTCGTTTTGGGTGCGTCGGCTTTTCAATGTGTGCGTGCGGGTTTTCTATGCCCCAAATGCGACAATTTTACTTGTTTACATGCCCGCCAAGATCAAAATGAGCTTCATCTGAAAAGATGTTTTTTTTTTTTTGGCAAAATCGGCATCTTCTGTAAGTCGATCGCAGGCCCACTTAGCGAAGCGTATCAACAACCATATTTGTTCAGTGGAACGATAAAACTAATTATCTGTCGAATCAGACATGAGCTAAATGTTACCATTCACAAAATAAGCACTAGTTGAAAAAAAAACGTTTGATGGCGGACCCTGTATATGGATTGTTTTCTCTATGTATTACACTGAAAATTATTGAATTATTATGCCATTTTTTTTATTTATAAATTGCAGTTCTTGCTTAGCATATTTTAAAATACTTGAAACCGTGTAACTTAAAACAAATTAATTTTTTATGTCAGCCAATTCATGTAAAGTTCATGTGACATTCTAAATATTGTTTTCGAATTGCAAGTTTCTAGCGCTAAAAGTTCAGAGCACATCAGGCACAATCGTTTGCGAAGGAAAGACATGGTATTTAAATCCTCTTTGCTGTTAAGACTTGATATAAAAGAAAAGTGAGTTTGTATTCACTACAATCACTTTCAACTCCTACGCCACGCCCTAAAACCTGATAAAACTTTACGATTACAAAAATTTAATAACTTAATACTTTATTTATTTATTTATTTTTTCTTATGTACATTTTTAACTTTAAAAAAAAAACCTTGCTTTGTTTGTGCAGTTTAAGCCGTGTTAAAAGCATGACTCATAGCCGGGCCAAGACAACAGTCGCACAAAAGAATGACTTTGAGGTGGTTCGCTGCGGTTGTTTGGTATTCAACATGTGCATTTAAATAAAGTTTCTTGAATTGCTGGTGTATGTATGTGTGAATGCAGGCATGTATGTATGTGTGTATGTATGAAGTGGTTTTGTACACATCTAAAGAATTTTAAATAAAATTTATAATCATGCATAATTTTTTATTTCAGTTCTGTTTTGAAACTGTTTGATTACGTTCACTTTACGACTTTTATTTTTATAAGCCTTTCAAGTTTGTTTTATAGTATTTATTTATGTAAGTATTTCAAATTATATGTATGCATATGTATGCATGTGTGTATACATGACTTTTTGAAATATAAATCAATCAATCTGGGAATAATAAACATAAAGAACATACAACATAGAATAAACAGAGTGGTGAGAACATTTAATACATACAAGCACCACCGTCCGGCAAATGTTCGGCCTCCACAAAACTTAAACTTTTATCTTGTCTTTATTCCCATCAAATTTTATGTTTTTTTATCAAAACTGGTTTCAAAATTATTCCAAATGAGAAGGTACTTTAAGATCGATACAAAGTTCTTATGGAAATATAACTTTTCATAAGAAACGTGTACAAAAAAAACCCCCCAGAGTTGCCAACTATTGGACACTCGCCAAGAACCAGTTTTTGTATAGTTTACAAACTCGCACTTTTGAAGAAACCGGTTTTAGGGGTTTCCGCTTAAAAAACGGGTTCGGATAAACCGAGTGCTTTCGGTTTATTTTATTTTTGTCTTACATGATTTTTACTCGATAATTTCGAGTTCGAACACGTATGACATAATTCGACCTCTGGTATTTTCGGTTTCTGCTCACTAAGAAAAAGATTTTTACAATTATGTAAAGAAAATGAACTTAATTATTTATTTGCTTTTGTATTAATTACTTTAGGTCAAAAAGTAAACCTTATTAATTCTGTTTTCTGTCTTTTTCTGCCGTCTATATGCCGCCAACACTTCGTAGAAGCTAATGAACTCATCAGTAGACTCTGTTTTCTGTTTGAAGATTTCTGATTCCCATTTTGTTCATGGGAATTTTGGAATAAGTAGTTGAGTTTCAAACATTCCTTTAAGAGTTGACGAGTTGATTAGCATCAAGGAAATGTCGGCGGCAGATAGACGGCTGAAAAAGACAGACTGTCTATTTTTAGACCCAAAATAACATAATTATTTACATTTTTGCCTTTTATTATTATTTTTATAGAAGGAAATATCGAAATTCACAATTTTATTATTAAACTGTATTACATTTAAAATAAAATAAGAGATAAACATTTTACAACAACCAGACCCAAAAAGCAAGGAGTAGAAAATAATCACTGTGCCACCAAGTTCACCTGCCATAAATTCGTCTTAGAGTTTGCGTTGATATTTTTTGGGTTGCAATTCCTCCAAAGCTGACGATACACACAGAAAAAATTTAAGTTCCCTAATTAAACTTTTTAATTGCTTGAATTTAAAAATTGAATTGACAGTTTATTTAGTTAAATTGAAAAATTAATTAGAATGATTTATTAAGAAAAACTAATACAACAAATTTTTTACTGATTATTTTTTGGTTTAATTTTTTTCTGTGTATACAAAAGCCGTTAAAATGTATTGCTGCTTTAAATGGAAAATATTCCAAAACGGCGAATACTTTTCAGTTGGAAAGCTGGATTTTTTCCAGTTCCAAAAAAAAATGTTTAACAGAAAAAACCGGTTTTTCGAACAGTTTGAAATACGGGTTTGACAACTCTAATAAAAAATTATAGACTCTATAGACTATATTAAATTTTTGAAGGAAATTTCGCTATAGACAAAAGTAAATTAAAAAAAAAAATGTAAAAGAAAATTTCGCTCAAGATTAGAGAAAATTTTTGATACAAAATTTCCCTCTAGACAAAAAAAAATATTTAAGAAAACTTCGCTCTACATTTTTTAACCCTTAAGTGAACACCAAAATGAGTATGAAATGTAATTTCTATTGCATGTAAATTGATAAACCAACAAATTTGAATTTAAAATTAAAATTGATTTTGCTCTGGACTAGATAAATTTTTTTAAAGAAAATTTTGTTCTAGACTAGAATACATTTTGAATAAAATCTCGCTCTAGACTAGAGAAAAAGGTTTTATAAAAAATTTCGCTTTGGACTAGAGAACATTTTTTATAGAATATTTCGCTTTAGACTAGAATAAATAAAATTAATTTATTTAAAGAAAACTTCGTTCTAAATTAGTATATATTTCGCTCCAGACTACAGAAATTAGTTTTTTTTTTTTTTAAATTTGCTCTAGACTAGAGTTTTTAGGGAAAATTTCGCTTTAGACTTGATTACATCTTTTAAAATTCATTTTGGTCTGGAATAGGATAAATTTTTTAAAGAAAATTTTGTTCTAGACTAGGATACATTTTGAATAAAATCTCGCTCTAGACTAGAGTAAAAGGTTTTATAAAAAATTTCGCTCTTTTTAAAGAAAACCTAGATCTAAATTAAACTAAATTTCGCTCTATACTATAGTAATATTATTTTTTTTTTAGCAAATTTTGCTCTAGACTAGAGTAATTTTTTTTAGGGGAATTTTGCTCTGGACTTAAATAAATTTTATAAAGAAAATTTCACTCTAAGCTAGAGTAAAATTTGTTAAGAAAGTTTCACTGTATAGTAGAACAAGTTTTTTAAAAGAAAATTATTAAAGATAACTATTTTATTTTGTATAGAAAACATCATTATAAACTAAAGTAAATTTTTTATTATTATTTTCGTTCTACACTAAATCAAATCTTTATACAAAATTTCACTCTAGACTCTAGTAAATTTTTATAAAAATTTTGGCGCCATACCAGAGCAAGTTTTTATAGGAAATTTATTTATGTCACTAGAGTTTTAAATATCGTTTTCGCCCACAAAACAAAAACCACATTTGAATATGAATTAATATACATTAAGGTGAAATTGGCTCTCAATATAAAAACTTCTTCATAAATGAATTGCTAATTGAACTTCCTAAAGTGTTGTTGAAGACAAGGAAGCATTTCAACAAATCTTTTTTAATTAAGCCAACTATAAAAAAAAAACTAGTTATTCTTCACATTCAAATCCGTTCAACAACCAACTCGCCAAAATTGTATGTACGTATTAACTCCAGCATAAAATCTATTAATGCAAAGTATGAGACAGACAAAAAAATACTTGGCTGCGGTCAAGCAGTAATTTCTGGTTTAAAGTTAAAAAGCAGCAGCAGCAACAACAACAACAACAACAACAAAACTGTAACAAATAAAATTACGACATAACTATAATTACAGCAATAACAAAGTAAATTAAACTTACAAACAAACAATTTTAAATCAGTGTATGCAGGAATTGTTTATTTTGTTTAACCCAGCAAACAAAACAGCGTTCTATATTGCCACTGAAGTAATAAATGTAAAACAAAACTTTCAATACAACAAATTATCAAAAAAACTGCTGTAGATCTGAACAAAAAAAAAACAACAAGTTTGTTTTAGACAAAAAAAAAATCAATCAAACAAACTATCAACAAAAAAATTGTTTTAGACTCGGACAAAAATTTGTGCAAAAGTTTTCTGCCTAGAGTAAAATTTTCTATAAAAGTTTGCTTTAATCTAGAGCGAAATTTTCTGTAAGAAATTTTCTATAAAATTTTGCTCCAGTCTAAAGCAAAATATCCTATAGAATTTTGCGCTAGTCTAGAGCGAAATTTTCCATCAAAAACTTGCCCAAGTAAAATTTGGACTCACAAAAATTTATTGTTTTGCTTCTAATGAAAACACAATATAAAAATTTTTTATAAGAGCGTATTTCACTTGTAATACAACAGTTATAGGTTTTGAGAAACGAGACCCCAGTATAGAGTTAAATTTTCTATCAAATCTTACTCTAGTCTAAACCAAATTTTCTATAAAATTTTGCCCCAGTCTAGAGTGAAATTTCGTATAAAAATTTGTGCTAGTCTAGAGCGAAATTTTCTATCAAAAATTTATTCTGCTCTAGAGTGAAAATTTCTACAAAAGATTATTCGAGTGCAGAGTGAAATTTTCTATAAAAGTTTGTTCTAGTCTAAGGCAAAATATTCTATAGAAGTTTGCGCTAGTCTAGAGCGAAATATTAAAAAAATATTAATTCATATTTCTCAAAAATTAAAAATTTTACAAAATTGTATAATATTGCCTTTGGTTCTTCTAATGCAAACACAAAAGAAAGTATTTGTATAGGAGTGTATTTTATTTGTTGTATTGGAGGTTTTGAGAAACGAGACCCTGATATGGGAAATTTTCAATCGAAACTTACTATACTGTAAAGCAAATTTTCTATAAAAGTTTGCTCTAGTCTGGAGTGAAATTTGTAATAAAAGTTTGCGCTAGTCTAGAGCGAATATTTCTGCCAAAAATTTATTCTAGTCTAGAGCGAAAATTTCTATCAAAAATTTATTTCAGTCTTAAGTGAAATTTTCAATAAAAGATTGTTGAAGTCTAGAGCAAAATGTTCCACCAAAAGTTTGCTCTATAGTCTAGAGCGCAATTTTTCAAACGAAATTTTATATAAAAGATTGTGGTAGTCTAGAACGAAATGTTCTATAAAAAATTTGCTCTAGTCTAAGTTAAAAAGTCAAAAATTCACTTTTGCTGCGAACTCCGATCCTGACTAATTGCACACTGTTTTGAAGCAGCAGCACTTAGACATCCCACTGATTGAGTTCTTCATTACTGACTTTCTATATTTAATTTTATTGATCAACATTCAATTTCATCACTGTGTTTTTCTGTTGATTGGAATATAGGATTTTATAATCTTTCACTTTAGTCTAGAGCGAAACTGTCTACAAAAAGAAATGGGGTCGGGGGACCCCTGTTAGGAACGAAGTCCCTTACGTTTTTTCTTCATCTTCGAATGTAATCCAAGGTGAAATCTGTATGTTTTATTTCGTGTTGTTTTTGAAATTTTAAAATTTTGTATGCTTCTTAAAATTTTTGGAACGTTTTACTTTTTTACTTTTGACATACATACATATGCAGTATTTTTTGTCAATCTGCTACAAAACGAAGAAAATTTTTCAATATTGCTGTTTTTTGTTGTGACATACTTTAATTTAGCGACAATTATCAACTGATAGTGTCCGTTTTCACAACTAATTAATATTTATTGGTGCTGTCAGCGGAGACACCTACACAATTGCTTGTCGACAGATGCACCAATACATATAAACAGCTCACACGCTTTCGTGACGATTTCTACCGCGTTAAGGAACTTCGTTCCAAAAATTAATCTATAGATTATAGACTATAGTCTAGAGAGAAATTTTCTATAAAAAATGTACTCTAGTCTAGAGCGAAATTTTTTTAAATAAAAATGTATTTGAGACTCAAAGGAAAGGAGCGAAATGTCCTATAAAAATTTTGTTCTAACCTGGCTCAAAGCTGCATACGTCCTCATAGAAATCGTGAGTGTGTGTTGCTTGGTATTGTTCTTCTGCTCTTGCGGCAGTTTGCCTGCAACACAAAAATTAACGAACTTGCGCAATACGCAATCTTGGCTTTTTGAAACATGTTCTATAATGTGCGGTATACCGCCGTTAAACAAACACTTGAACGCTGATTGACTGTAATTGAATTAACAACAAGAAGCAAATGAAATCTTTTTATGATTGTATTTTTGATATTCCTTGAATTAATCTCAACAATAAGACTATTATTTAAGCATATTATCGGTTGATTTTGTAAATTTCAAAACCCAGGAGGGAGGGGGAGTGGAGGAAGAAAGTGTAAACATAAAAATGGAATTTAAATCAAATGAAATTAAAACTTTCTGTAAACCAGTTGAACAGAAGAAGCAGCTAAAAGAGATATTCACCATATGGTAAAGAAATAAAAGTTTCTAAAAATTTAAATTGAAAAGCGCATTTTATGCAAATTAAGTTTTTCTTAACAATCAGGAAACAATTAATTAACGATCAATTGATTTGCTGTTACAGATACATTTGAGCGTTTTCTTTTTTCAGCTTTGACTATTATTGAAAGAAGATAAAAACTCGTTGTGTAAGTTTTGATTTTAAAATTTATTTTAATTTCAAAACAAACAAAAAAGCACAAGCTCGGGGTTTGCAGTCTTGTAAAATGCTCTGTAAAAATTATTTGTAAACATTTGTAATTTTATTTTTCAATAAACCGGTTTCAAACACGTTTGTTTCAAATTTCAAAGCTTAAATTAATTGAAATTGTTAAAGCATTTATGAAATATTTTTCAGAGATGGCAAGTTTACACACAGAAAAAGCACAATATCACTGTGGAACAAATTGCAGTTTGCAAAATTTAGGTTGGTTCTGAGAGTGAGGGGTGAAAATAGAGGCCAAATTAGAAGACAGCCACGTGACTTTCGTTTATGTTAGTTCGTTATTTTTTTAATCGACCTTCGAACTTTGCAGGCTATAACTTCCGCTTTTCTGGCTATAAATCGTCGACTAATTGATATTTTTTAAATCTGTAAAAGCCAAATTATTATTTTAGCTGTTGCACAGGTCTCTAGCAATGATTTGTCTTCTGCAGATTTAAAAAATATCAAAATAGTCGACGAGTTTTTTGAAAGACATCGTAGTTACCGATGGCAGCTCGTTGTATAGAAGATGTTAAGAAAAGTAAAAGTATTACAAGACAAAAAAAAATGTTTTCTGTATTAAAGGTTTCTTTGAACTATTTCTGTATTAAGCTTATCAGGCCTTGTGATAATATAGAATGAACTTAAGCCTGATTAACTTAATACATAAATTATTATATAAGAAAAAGTTCGAATAATAAAAATTAATTAGGTTTGTTTGAACATTTCTGATTCTCAATTTGTTCATGGGAATTTGGGAATAAGTAGTTGGTTTGCAAACATTTCTTGAAGATTTTTCGAGTCCGCTGTTGATGAGCATCAACGAAATGTCGGCGGCATATAGAGGAAAAGACATATGAAAGGAAAAGACAATATGAATATACGAGCTTTTTTACCTTTTTATGTATATACGTAGATGTATGCATGTAAATAGAAAAATAAAACAAATCAAATTTTATTTTATTAACCCCTTTAGTAAATAGATATAAAAAACTAGACAACTTCAATTTGAAAAAAAAAAAATTATATGTAGTAAATACATGTACATATGTACATAATTCATTTTGTACGATTTATTTATTTATTTACGAGGCAAGAAAGAAAAACTTCTCATGAGCACTAAAAGTAAAAAAAAACGATGTTGTTGTAAAACTGTCAGAAAACAGAGTTGTCCATGCAAACTACATAAATTCAGTGTTGCCCTTGAAAGTTTCTTATATAAATTCTTTTTCTATACATTTTGTGGTTTTGGTGTTCAAGTAAAATGTTCTTTTATCAGTTTTTTCTTATAAGCGTTTTTCTTATATGAAACTTTTTTTGTTAGAAAAAAACACTAAAAAGATATGGTGTTTTTGCAATTGTTTCTTATAAGCGTTTTGTTCTTATATGAGATGTTCTTATATCCGATAAATACTGTATTTCAATATTTTCTATTATGGTCTACGGCAATTATGTGTGAACTAAGATATCTGCCAAATGTGGCGAGCACAGCTTTGCTGGCATACCTCTATCCGCTTTCACACATAATTGACGTTCAACGTCGTTCGTCGTCTCGAACTACATTATCCTTTAGCGCTTGAGTTATTCTTGTCTTACTGATGTAAACTTTGTCTTTTAAAAATCGCCAGAAAGTCTATTTTTAGACCCAGAATAATACAGGGTTTGCCATCTAACGTTTTTTTCAACTAGTGCTTATTTCGTGAATGATTTGACAGATAATTAGTTTTATTCTTCCGCCGAACAAATAAGGTTGTTGATACGCTTCGCTAAGTGGGCCTGCGATCGACTTACAGAAGATGCCGATTTTGCCAAAAAAAAAAATCATCTTTTCAGATGAAGCTCATTTTGATTTTGACGGGTATGTAAACAAGCAAAATTGTCGCATTTGGGGCACAGGAAACCCGCACGCCTACCTTGAAAAGACGATGCACCCAAAACGAGTCACTGTTTGGCGCGGATTTTGATCCAGAGGCATAATTGGGCCATATTTCTTCGCAAATGAGCAAGGAGTGTCCGTTACAGTCAATGGCGATTGTTATCGGATCATGTTGAACGAATTTTTGTTCACAAAAATTGAAGAGTAGAATATTGGCAACATTTGGTTTCAACAGGATGGCGGTACGTGCCACACACAGCCGAAGCTACACTCGATGTGTTGCGCCGTTAAAAAAAAAGTAATTTGGCAGACCTTTTATATTCTCTGAAAACTTTCTGTTTTATTTTTTAATGTAAATCGTACATTTTGTTTGGACCACTCTGTATAATAAACAGAGTACTCATTGCTGATAAATTCTTTTAGTCGATGGAAAATTCTTCTTCAGATTCTAAAGAATAAAATTAAATTTTTTTTTAAATGCGTGCGACATTAAATTTGAATGGGTAAAATAAAAGAAAAGAGTTGAAAAATGTTCACCCGAACGTGATTTAATGCTTAAATTAAATTAACTTTGAAGAAGTCAATCAGCAATATGTGCTGAAAGTTCTTTAAAACATTCATCGTTGAAAGTAAAAAATATTAAATCAGATCTGTAAAAATTCCCTCAAGTTTTACACAAAAATATGCAAAATTATTCATGATACTACTGGTGATCATGAGTTATTTACGTATTTCCGTTAAAGATTTTGTTAAATAGATAAATTCTTGACCAAAATACATACACACGCACACACACACACAAACGAGTACAAATCTATTAAACACATACATATGCAGTAAAAGACCAAGTCAAGCGCTGTTTAGTGCTTTAACCGCTTTTGAAACCAGTTTTGGAATTAATCAAAAAGAGTACGAGGAGTGGTGGCAAACAAAGAAAAGAAACTTGTCTGCGCCTGACCTTTCGTCCCTGTATTTGAGTTTTTGCACATTTTTTTATTTTTTTTTATAATTTTTCTAAATCATTGTTTTGTTGGGTTTCTTTTGTGTTTTGTTTTTCTGATTTGGTTTGGTTTGCGGCTTTTAACTTCTTTAGCGATTGTTTTAAACTCTTATGGTTGTGGCTTGATGTTGTAATAACAATAATAATAATAATGGGTTAAATTGACTTGGGTTTCTTTTTCTCGCTCTTGAATTGCTTGAAGCGGTTTCAAATGTTTTCAACTTTTGCAACAAGCATTAGAAAGAATGTTATGACTTTTGGCTTAAACAATAATTTACGTTGTATGAAAATATTTTGAAATTTGAGAAGTACATAGAAAAGAAATAGTGAGATGAGACACCTTGAGCAAGAGCTTTGATTTTGATAAAACTCGGTATTTGGGGGGCTTTTAGGTACAAAAAGTTGATCTAGTGTCGTCTCGGAGCCGGGGTTAAATGGGAAACGGGGTTAAAAAAAAAAACGATAAAATCGGTAATTCAATATCTACGGCTGGGGACTCTCTTTAGTTGTAACTTAATTTTGTTACTATTATCTAATATTTTTAAAAGAGCAATTCATGTTAGTAAAACTCGTTACTTGGGTGGTTTTCAGGTATGAAAAGTTGAAAACAACGGGACCCGACACAAGCGGTCCGGTCTCATGACGGGCAGCCCGCGTAACATAAAATGTGGTGTCGGATCCGGAGTGTTCAAGTTTCAAAATAAATAAATAAATATTTTTTATTTATCACTGTGTTTTTCTGTTGATTGAAATATATTTCATAGTCTCTCATTCTAATCTAGAGCGGGATTTTCTATAAAAATTTGTTCTAGCCTTGAGATTATCGTAGAAATTTGTGCGCATTCAGAATATAAAAGAAAGTCAAATCCAATATGCAATTTGGGTGCTGATGAGCGCCGTAGTGGTCGTGAAACAGCCATGGTTTGTACCCCAGCCAATAAGTATTTAGCGTTACTTCTCTTGTCTTCTTTAAAAATGTAGATCACCATTGTTTTATCGCAAATTAGGGTCTTTTTAAAAGCCATTTCATTCGATTCCCAATATTATCTCAGATATCACACCCATCAGGAGTCTTAGAGGACCACCCTTCAGACCACTATTTGCATATGGTGTGTAGTCCGCTGAAGAGCTCGTTTTTCCAAAAACTCTCCTCATCTGCTCCAGAAACTAAAAGAAATTCAACTTTTTCAAAATTAGATTTTTGTTATTTCTAACACTATTTCAAGTGTTCCTGTGGTTAGTTAGCATGGAGCAACTTACAAGCTGTTATTTGCGCTATGATCCTGATAAGATCCCGCCACACATCAAAATACCTGTCATGATTCTGAGGCAGTACAATCGAACTCAAGCCCGATAAAATAATTAACAATTGTAAATCATCAAATCGAATTTTATTATCTTTTAAATTTTTTGGATTCAACACAACTTTGAACAGACGCAGGAGTTCAATGCAAATATTGTAAAGAAATTTTTCATAAGAACAAAAATGCCACAACAATATACCTGATCGATGCAATGAGTGTGTGAATTGGACAAATGATCTTTTCTTAAAACATTCTTATGTACGTACATACATCAACTAATCTGCAAATATTTCAACAAATGCTTATCTTAAAACAAAAAGACATAAATCGCTTATTTAGCATTTCTTGAGAAACATACATTTCAAAACCAAGTTGAACCGACGATGAGTCATGCCGCAAGTAATAACTCGTAACAAAACAAAACAATCAAAAACGTATTTGAAAAAATTCATGTCTGAAATGGCAAAAGAATAAACGAAATGTAATACAAAAACTAAAACAGAAGTCAGTGAAATAAAAACAACTAAAATTATATTTGCAAAAAATAATAATAAAAACTAAAAGATAATACAAATAATATAGAAAAAAAATTAAAAATAAAAATATGTGGAGAGGAAAATCCAACAAAATGATGTTGAAAGTCGTTTTGCCAGTTTAAAATATTGTTGGTTGGTTGGTTGGTTGGTTGGTTGTTGCAAACGACTTTTGTTTTTGTTTTGCTTTGTTTCCTCTGTTTTTAAACGCATTTCTTAAATATTTGAAAAAAAAAAGTTTGTACAAACCATAAAGTGATATACATACATACATACGTATGCAATTAAAAATATGTGGTCAAATTTTGTAATATAAACTAATTACAAACAAATATATGGGTTAATAGTGTTACATTTGTTAAGGCAAGTAGAGTACATACATACATATGTACATACACGCATAAATACATACGGGCATTTCCAAAATATCGAACCTGATCGTCGTACACATATGAAATGAAAAACGTGAATATCTATGAATTTTTATATTGAAAATTAATTTAAGGTACGGTCACATTGGTAAATATAATTGCACACATAACGTAACCACTACTCAGTTATTGGGCCCTATTTGGCCAATTACATGAGTAAAATAGCTACAAATGCAAGTATAGAGCTATACAAGTAAGGTTACACCTGAAAAAATACTTGTCCATTTTTGCAACAAAAAAAAACGTGACCACTACTTTTGTGTTGATCTTTATTTTAGGCCAAAACCAGCATATAAAGAACTAAAAATGCATAGATACATCGAGAAACGGTAAAGAAAAGTAAAACCAGGAGAATAAACACACCAACACTAAATTTTGCAAAAGTGTATTTTAGGGTTATGTTTGCCCCAGGAGAAATTACAAAATTTACAGCGAACAATTACTAAATCTTACTATTATAAGTAAGTATAAAATAGTAAATAAACTTTTTTTATGAATGTTGGATTTGCTCGTTGAGCAAATATAACCTTAAAATATCTTCTTGTGAAATTTAATGTTTTTACGGATAGTCCTTGTTTTTTTCTTTTTGTTGTTTTTCGTTGTATCCATATGAATGTATGTTTTTGCATTTTCAGTTATTTGCTTGCATTTATTTGCCTCAAACAAAGAACAGCAAGAAAGTAGTGGTCACGTTTTTTGTTCTTTGGTAATAACATGTGGATATATGAACGTATCTAAACTGAGCCTATAATTGGTGATTGCATTAAATAAATAACTGCAAAAATCCGAGGGGTTCACATGGAACAAAAACAGAAGTTGATCGATATGATTGAATATAGACAGTCTCAGTAATGAAGAGCTCAGATAGTAGGATAGCTAAGAGCTGCTGCTTAAAAACAGTATACAATTTGTCATGGCCTGATGAGCGTCGAGGTGGACATGAAACAGCCAATAAGTCTTCAACATTACTTTTCTTGTCTTCTTTAAGAAATGTTGAACACTGCAGGTTCACCACAAACAAATTCTTTCTCAATTTTAAGGAAGTAAAAATCGAACTTAAGCCTGATAAAATTATTAATAATTGAAAAACAGAAGTGGTTTTCATGTAAAACAGTGAGAACACAAATTTGAGAGAGATTTATCTACTCGTATAGCTTCAAAATGGCGAGAGATAGTATTGAAACTATCACAGGTTATGTGGTTGCTTGGCTACAACAACTACAATTACTAAACAAGCAAACTTTCAAAATCTCAGGGGTGTATCCGTACAAGGAACTATAAAATTTAGCTGTAGCCTTCAAAGCGTGAGAGATCGACTTGCAATTTGTATAAAATATAAAATTGACTGACCGCTGCAACAACAAATGCTCAAATAGCAAAAAGTTGCGAACTAAGGGGTGCACCCATACAAGACACTCTGGAATTTGGATGTAGCATGCGAACTGTGAGAGATAGACGCCTGAAATTCGCACAAAATAAGTAGTTGTCTGTCCGCTTTGTAAGCGAATACGAAAACAAATTAAAAAGCTAAAAACTAAAGAGTGTTCTCATGCCAGAACATGTGATCCTTGAGAGATAGAAACTTGAAATTTACGCCCATAGAAGAAATTACGAAACTCAGCTGTGACTTGCGAATCGTGGGAGCTAGAGACTTGACATTTTCACTGTATAATTGACAATGAAAGCCAGTAGCAGTGATCATCACAAAATTAAAAGTTTAGAGGTGTTCCCATACCAGAAATTTGTTTATCTGAGTATATAACTTTTGAAACATAATAGACAGACACTTGAGAGGTTCACAGAATATGGAATATGGAAAATATACATACAGACCGAGCTTTGTACGGAATTTCAGGATTAGCATTATTTGTAAGTATTAGATTTTCAGGCTCTTTTACAATTTTTGTGGAGCTACAGAATTAAAGATTTTTCCAATTTTTACCCCCTAAGTTTTCAAAAGGTAAAAAAAATTTGCATTGTCTATTCAAGAATTTTTTCTTACAAGTTTAATTATTGATTAACTCTTTTTTTGGTCCCACCCGTGTGTGCCATTCAAAAAGTACCAAAATTCAGTTTTTACTTCTTTTATCCCCCTAAAACTCAGAATTTCAAAAAAACGCCAGACACCTGGCCGATTGTTTTTAGTAAGCTTTCAGGCTTTCAATTTTTAGTAAGCTTTAAGGAACTTTTTTGTTACTGGTATTAGGCTTAGAGATACAGAATTGCCGCTTTTGCCCTTTTTATCCCTTTTTTATCCCCTAAATGTCTAAATTTAAAGGAAATGCGGAAGCATATTTTTTAAGGGGAGTTCAATTCTGTTTTTACTTTCTGCCTGTTCCTACCTGTTTTATGGATAAAAACAATTCAAAAAAGTACTCAAATTCAGTTTTTACTCGTTTTACGCCGTTAGTGTTCAAAATTTCAAAAAAGTACCGGACACGTGTCCAAATATTTTTATCATATTTTTAGATGCTTTTTGAATTTTTGTGCTAACTTGATAAAGTCCGGAGATAATGAATTGCCAATTTTAACCCTGTCAGATTTAACTCCGGATCCGACATCATATGTTATGTTACGCGGGCTGCCCGCCATGAGACCGGCTCACTTGGGTCCTAGAAAGGGGCCGTTGTGCTAAATCCGATACCATGCTAGATAAACTTTTCATACCTGAAAACCCCCAAGCCCCGAGTTTTATTAACAAGAATTGCTCGTGTAAAAATATTAGATAATAATAACAAAATTAAGTTAAAACTAAAGAGAGTCACCATAGAAGAAATATTATTTTCACAGACTTTCAAAACATTCTTAAACGTATTAAGCAATTCTCTCAATCATCTGTTCAATAGTAGCCTCGTCTTCAAAAACTTGGGTAAAACAAAAAGGTGTCCCCATACTAGGAACATACATACCTTCTTTAAAAATTCTCAACGACTGCAATGACTTAGCCGAATATGAAAGTTCTAAGAATTAGTGGTCTTTGTGTTATAATTTTGACAGGTTGTTGGGAAGAAGTGACATTTGTACATATTTTATCTAATAAGAATTTTTAAACTGGCGAAATACACATAAACTGCTAACGAACAAAAATATATAGTGTTCAACTAAATACACATACATACATATAAAAAAAGAAACCACTAACCTTGAGCTTAATTTTAACAATTCACATAATAATTGTGTAAATCCATCAATACCCAAATTGTTAACAGCCACTAATAACGAGAGATGCTGGGACTGTTGAAATGCTGTTGAGTATTTTAAACCAACAAACAGCTGTTATAAAATTCACCAATTTTATTGTTTTCATCAAACACACAAAAACCCTTGAATGAATTTAATAAAGACGGTTTCACGTTTAGTTAAAAGTTTTATTATTTCAGTTGTTTTGTTTACATACATTCAAACATAAATTGCTCGTTGTTTATAGCGCGGAAATGCTATTTTCGGTACTTGTACTTTTTTTCTTATTTCTTATTTTTTTTTATTTATTTCTGTTAATTATAAACACACGAAAATGAGCTGAAAATAGTTAGTTAGCACTCAATTGCACAAGCTCCTAAATAATTAATTAAACACACTTTTCTTACCGGTGTAAGAGGAATGTAAAGGAATGTTGCTGCCCAAACAAAAACGCCAAAAGCGATAATTTGTTTGCACACTTCTATATTCTCAGACAAATTTGTTATTTACACACATACATATGTATTCCTTTTTAAAACACTTTCATTTTTTCAGCTTGTTGAAATCCTTAAAAAAAACAACAAGATTTCATCTAAAATCTGCTTTAAATAATTTTTTTTTTTGCAAACAAACACTTTTTATTGTTGCATTTAAAAAAAAAAACAACAAAGCCGCACTTTATATTTTCTTTATTATTTTTAAAACGACACCAGACACGTATTAAACAAATTAAAGCGTGTAGAAACCACTTCCATCGCGTTTCAATGTTTCGACTCGAATGATTTGAATGTTTATTTTCCAACTTTTTCTTATTCCTCAATAAACTCAGTCGCGCAAACACACACACACACACACACACACACACACACACAACCAAACACATGCTCATCGAAGAATCAAATGCTCCCAGCTCTTGTTGGATATTTATTAAATTCAAGTTTTTTTCTTCCTTCACTTTTCATTTTGTATGAGAGCGAGAGTGAGTGGTGTTTGTTGTTGTTGTTGTTGTTATTTATTAAAAAATCATGATTTGATAAAAAAAAGAGCTGAACCCGAATAAAATGAAGCTGGAGGCAATGAAATTGGTAAACTAAAGTACTTATGTATGTACTTTATAATTTACCAATAAAGATTTGAGTTATTTTTTGGTTTTTGAAATTCTAAACACTATTGCTAATAATAAATTTTTTAGAGTAAACTTTAAAGAAACACCTTTTTTTTAAATAAATAATGGTGAATTTTATTAAGAGGCCGCCACATGCTCCATTTAACTTCAACGCAAACTGAAACAGCGTTGCCAATGAGCAATTTTTTTCTATACTATGTGAATAAATAAAATTTTTGGCAAAATTATTTGAAATCTAGAAACGTTTATATTATATTAACTGATCAGCGTATGCATAATAAGTACTGTGGAAAGCGTTTGTGTATGCATGTCTCAGCTTTTTATTATTTTTTATGTTGATTTCATATTTAAAAATATCAAATTTGCAAAATTTAATTAGTATTCTACTTTGAGCCGATGGTCTTGACAGCTAGTGCTCACAAAATCTCGCTTAGACCCGTTGTTATAACTTTCCAATAGCTAAAAGTAGACATTTTTTAAGTTTCATTTCGCAATAGGTTTTCATAATTTAAAACTTTAGATTCCTAAAAACAAAAGTTTTAGTTTATTCAAAAATTACTCCAATGCTTCAAGTTTCCAAATTTAAAATATTGTTGCCAAGGCCGGCCAACAAAATCCTACCTTTAGCTATCGCTAAATAGTAACAATGAGCAGTAATCTTAGAATTTATTTATAAGATTAAGCTAGTTAATTGATTTTTTTTTTTTAGATTGGGACCAGTACCCAGTGGATGACCCCTGTGTCTGCATTGCACAGTTACTGGAACTTGGAAAATAGAAAAGAGCAATTGTTGGGTGAAAAAACGAAAATGGGGAGTGTTTCTGGACGTTTGATTAACCAAAAAAAAAAAAAAAATTATAGCATAAAAACAGAACATTTGTTTTTGCAGGGCTGATTAAGTCAGGACTAACTGTTGTTAATTTGTCTGTTTAGTGTCCAGTGTATATACATTTGACACTCTATCCAATTAACAACATTTCACGCAACCTCTTCAATATTGCAAAACGTGGACGAAACAGAACAAAATGACGACACAATAGCCACGATAAGACCTATTACGAAAGTTTACTTTGGCGGACTTATTTTTTAAAAATATCATATATCATGTTTATTAAGATCTCATTTGGCAAATATCTGTACATAATTATCCAAATAAATGTTTAATAAACATGGGATATTTTTTTTAATAAGCCAAAAAAAGCACGACTACACATCACATAAAACAGGTCCGCTCTGTTCACAAACAACCCACAAACATGCTCTGGCATGTTTGTGGGTTCCAAGAAAGTACATCAAATATTTTTTGAAGCAAAAAACTTGGCTTTAAAAAAAACGAAAAGATTTTAGCAACGGCGCTAAAATTGAAATGTGATGACTAAAAGTGAAAGTCATCGCTAAAAATCGCTTAGTTCAGCTTAGAGATTTTTAGCGATGTCTCTAATTTTAGCTAATTACAGAATTGGACCGCTGAGCTCTGTTTCTTAAAACTTACAAGCTAAATACGTACTTACATAAATTTATTATGTTGATATCTTAAATTAAAAAAATAGTTATAATATAAATCTTATTAATGCATGTTTTAATCGTAACACAATACTTGTAAGTTTTGAGAAACAGGGCCCGATGTGGGTTGCTGGCCGAATTGAGCAGATCATTTATAATTTTTCAGAAAAACTACTACATTCTCAAAATTAGAAGTTAGATGAAGGGGTGTATTTTAATACATGGCGGGGATCCTAAGAACTATAAATAGGGGGTTGACATACTTGGCAAAAATATTGGCGGAGAAAATTTACTTGCGAGCAGCCATGCAACTTTTAAAGACTTTTGTCGCGTTTTCCTCTATTTTCGTCTCTATAGGGTGTGATTTAGATATTCTAAAGTATCCAAATCTTGTGAGTTAAAATATTTACGAAATACTGAAATTGAATCTGTAGTTTGGGATTAATACCCCCTTTATTTGTTTTCGCTGAGTTCAAGAATATCCAAAAAGGATAAAAATGGGAATATAACTTGACATAAAGGAAACTTTTTTTTATATTATTTGTAGTTAATTTTTCACTGTAAACTCAATTCATTTTTAAAGCCAATGAAGATATACATACATGTAAACATTTCTAGTATTTTTATTGGTACTTGATTTTTTATCCAAATGCGCTTTCTTATAGACACTTCTTTTAAATTCCAAAATGATGTTAAATAAATAAAAAGTACTTATCATGCTGGCAACACTTGCCGCCGCCAACATCAACTGCATTAAATTGTTTGTTGTTTATGCATAACAACAGCTTCACATGCAATACAGCAATAACAACAAAGAAAAAAATGCAAAAGTGGGTTTTCAACACATTTCAACACTCTGATGATCGAGAGTAATAAACAAGGTATGAAAACTTTAATAAAGATTTAACTCATTTTAAGAGAATTATCTGTTAAAAGAGAAAATGTGGAGAAGCATTAAAACGCATCAAGTATTAAGAGATTTTGATACAAGAATGAGACGGCTGTTACTGAATAAATTTCAAACACAATTTAAATATTAAATAAATTTTATTTAATAAATTTAGCTTTTTTAATATTTTAAAATCAGAAAGGGACACTCTTTAACGAGACGATTGTTACTGGGTCTTCCCAGCAACCTGTTTAACTACATTATTTAGAAGTTTCAAAATTTTATGAGACTGGGACAAATTCAAGTTGTGTTTTCAGCCAAAACTTATGCACGTACTTATGTACATACATACATATGCATGTATATAAATTGTGTATTAAACAGACGTTTAGCTATTACAAGTGATTAAAAAACATTTTAAATTCAAATTAATTAAAGGCGTTGCTTTTTTATGCTTTTTAAACAAAATTGTGACTAATAAGTTTAAGTAAAACGCCCCATATAAACACATTAAACCGTTTTTATGATAAATCGCATCTGCAAATATACTCCCTCTTTTTCCAGTCATTTTTTTCATACAAAGATTGTAAAAATCGCCAAAATTTTAAAAACCGAAAAAAGTCGCCGCAAAACTAGAAGCCAAAAAATCGCCAATATGTTGAAAAATTGCCAAAAGTTGAAGAATTTCAACACTCATCAAGAATTAATAAAATAATAAGCTCCCGTTTGTCCTACAAGGAGCAATAGCCAAAAATTAAGGCATTGAAAATTTGTGAGGAATATGAAAATGGAAAACTCTTCCAAAAGTTTGAAAGTTTGAAATTTGGACAAGTGAACCCATTCTGCAAAAGAAGAAAATCGCAAAAAAAAATGTTTTTAATCGGCAAGATTGTTAACGTTTAGAAATCGCTAGGATTTAAAAATCGCCAAGAATTTGAAAATTGAAAAAATTTTTAGAACTTGAAAACTTCCAAAACAGTCAAAAATTTAAAAAGTGAAAAAACACGGCAAAATTTCAAAATTGCCAAAATTTTAATAATAAAATATTGTTAAGCTGTATATTGTCCACTTTTATTTATTTGTAGTCAAATCGAACTTGATTTACTATATATGTATATAAAAAATCACCAAGAAATTTGAAAGTTGAAAAAATCGGTGAAAATCGAAAAAAATTGCCAAAATAATACTGAAAATTTTCAAATGAAAAAGTGGCCAAAAGCTTTCGAGTTCCAAAACTCGGAGAAATTTCGTTAAATTTCAAAAATAGTCAAAAATGAAAAATAGTTGTAAAAATTATAAAATAAAAAAAAAAAATCGCCAAAGGTTTGCAAACTGAAAAATCGCAGAAAATTTGAAAGTTGAAAAAATCGATGAAAATTGAAAAAAATTGCCAAAGTAATACTGAAAATTTTCAAAATTATAATTCCAATTGAAATTGAGAAGACTACAAATACAATTGGGAAAGTTGAGAATTTCAAATTTATATTTAAAATACGCCAAATGAAATGGAGAAATTCAATTGGATATTAAGAAAATTCCAAATAAAATTGAGAATTTAAAAATTGATATTAAGAAAATTCCCAATTATTTTTGTATTAAGTTTATTAGGTTCTTGCCGAATTCATGCAATTAAATAAAATACTTTCGACACCCTGTAGTTCAGCATGTGTTTCAGCAGGATGGTTCGAATATCGAACATTCATGAAGCTCAAGGCTTGCCGCTATAATTTTTCACAGACATTATTTTCTAAACGAAATACAAGCCTTAACTCAAATCGCAGCCCACTGTGCTGGGCTGCTCATATCGAGAATATAATTGATTCTTTTTCTTTGGTGCCTCAATTTTGCCAATGTAGTAATTATTGAATAATTAGTTATGTATAATTTAACAATATATGTGGTTAAACTAACTTCTTTTCGCTTAATTAAAAGCACTTTAATTAGTGAAAGTTAAACACAAGCAAAAGTGTTTGTAGAAAATGAAATTAATAAAAAAAGAGAGGGAAAAAATCAATTATATTAAATAAACTTCAAACAATTGCATGATCAATTGCCTGCTTGGTTGAGTGAATTAGAAAAAATATAAGATAAAAAATCTATGAAAACATTCAAAACTTGTTGTAAAGATATTTATGTATGTAAAAAAAAATAAATAAATAAAAAATTTGCATAAATTGAATTTTACTACAAAAAAAAAAAAAAAGCAAACAAAATTGCATTCAAAAAAAGATAAACAGCAATTATTTCATGTATGCAGTGAATTATACAAAAATTTGATTAAAACACTACTAACGAATGAATGAACAACATCTTGTACGAAATTTTAAATGTAATAAACATTTTATTGAAATATTTTCTTAGGCATAATATTTAATACATTAAATATTTTTTCTTAAATATGTAATAATAAAAAGAAAAAGACTTAAAAGTGAATTTATACTTGCAGTATGTCATGTTCCCAGTCGATTACGGTTAATGGAGGCTTAAAGCGTTTCTGAGGATCTGCAAGGAAAATAGAATTGTTTAGACCCAAATTTACAATTAGGAGTTTATTATTCGTAAAATCTATGCCTAAATACTTTAGTCTACTTTCGGGCGCCGCGGCACACCAACCAATGTGCGGTAAAAGCGTTCACCCACTTTCAACTTGTGTAGATGAGAGCGGTTTTAAGCGAATAAAATTCTGCTTTCTTTTGAAAAATTTCATAAACCATCTTTTTCTATGCGATCAGGGGCCGGGTTCTGGCATTCGTGATCGAATATACTCGATAATAAAAACAATGTAGAGCAAAAACAAAATGAGCAACAAACACACAACATTCTATAACGAAATCGTTCAATCACGAGTGCCAGAATTTGGCCTCACAGTTGCCTTTTCGAAGTTCTTTGTAAAAAAAGACAGAATTCTATCAGATTTAGCCAGCAATTTTCAGTGAATGAGTCGTACAATTGAGTCGGATAGTGTATCTATCACAGTCTTCAGCAGTGATTCCTGCTGACTCCGTAATGTAGACGTTCCTTTCGTCAAACTCTCACCCAGAGCAGTAAATCGTTATCACGGGGATCCACGCACTGAGCACGATTCTTCGGAGAACCTCTCCCTGATCATATTTTGAAAAGCTTTTCTTGGCTGAAATGTTCTTTACATGGCGATGGCGTTGCATCAATGACACGGGACAATGGCTGCTTGTTGTAGTTTCAATGACAGTCGATAGTTCTATTGCTTCCCCTGAACAGTATTGTCTGTAATGAGCTAGCTTGTCGGATATATTAGGCGTACCTGTCCAATATTCTATTGCTTTCTGGGATAGAGTGCTGTTAAGATAAAGTGAACTAAAGGGTCCGCCATCTATCTTTTTATTTCAACTTATTTCGTGAATGGTAACACTTGGCTCATGTCTGATTTGACAGATAATTAGTTTTATCCTTCCGCTAAACGAATATGGTTGTGTATACGCTTCGCTAAGTGGACCTGCGATCGGCTAGTAGAATATGCCGATTTTGCAAAAAAAAAAAAAAAAATCATCTTTTCAGATGCAGCTTATTTTGATCGTAAAATTTGTTCTAAAATGCATTTGACATTTTATTTTTTTATGAATACCGTTGCACATATGTAGAAAAGAATTACAAATTCTTGCCAAATTCATGCAATTAAATAAAATACTTTCGACACCCTGTAGTTCAGCATGTGTTTCAGCAGGCTGGTTCGAATATCGAACATTCTTGAAGCTCAAGGCTTGCCGCTATAATTTTTACACAGACATTATTTTCTAATCGAAATACAAGCTTTAACTCAAATCGCAGCCCACAATATAGAAATAATTATATTTTATATTCTTGCATCAACATTCAATAGATTTTTCTGTTTGTTGCTATTATTGTATCAGCAACAACAAAAGTTTCAAACTTTTCGCAGGTTCCACAAATTTGAAGGCAAAATGAATTGAAATTGATTTTCGTGTTTGTTGCTATTGTATCAGCGATAACAACAGTTTCAAACCGTCTCAAATAAATAATCAAGCGATTTACTCACCCATCATGGCGTAACGTTGTTCATTACGCAATTGCGTGTAATCGATATTGGGACCCTGCATTAACTGTTGCGCCGCCGACACTGATTGCATTTCTGGTATCCAAATTTCGTCCAGCGAATCTTGCATTAAGTTTAGTAACTTTTTTTGTTGCTGCTGCAAGCCAGTGGCCAAATCATCACAATTGCAAAGTATAAGAGCTTTACAGGCATCGTGTATGTGCTGTTGTTGCGAGTACGATCTGGTGATTTGATTGTAAAGCGCATCGATGTAAGCAATATCCTCAAAAGGATTACCGGGCTTAAAACTCAACAGTTTGCGTTCGTGTTTGCGGCGATTTTTGCTAGAACGGAAAGTTTTTCTGCGAAGAGAAAGAACGAAAACACAATTACAGATTATGCGGTTTTCAAGTGCAAAGTGAGAACGATTTTCAATTCAATTTATTAATTTTTTACGACTAATTGTAGTGTTTAACTATATGATTGCAAGTAAGTAAGATAAGAAAAGTAAATAAGCTGGGGCACAACTAGCTGTTTCGTCTCCGCCACGATACTGATCAGCAACCAATTAGCTTCGAACAGCGACTCATGGTGAAACATGCATTGTTTTTGATAGCGAGTTTTAACCAAATAAGTCTTTGATTTACTTTCTGTTTAGATCTACTTATTCAGGGCAGTCAAATGTGAAGTTTGTTCCATGTTAATTAAATAAATTCAAATAATACAGGCTTTCATTTAATTTGATAGTGAACCATATGATTTACAGTTGTTAATAATTTTATTTTTTGGCAATAAACATTTTTGAAGAAGACAGACCACCCTGTCGCTCATGAGCATCTAAATTTGCTGCGAACCCAGGCCATGAGTAATTGCGTACTGTTTTGGGGCAGCAGCGCTTAGCCATTCCACTACCTGAACACTTGATTACTGATTGTCTATATTCAATCTTGTTGATCGACTTTCCATTTTATCACTGTGTTTTTCTGTTGATTGGAATATTATTCTCTCACCATCCATCAATTGATTTCCAAATGATTCTTGTGCTTGTTGCTATTGTATCAGTGCTAACAACGGTTTCAAACTTTTGGCCGGGCCCAGCGATTTCCAGGCATTAGCATATAGCATTTTTTATGTTAAAAGTTTTATTGGGCTTTCTAGTTTTTTTTTCTTTTTTTTTTATCATCATTTGCAATTAAAGAAATAGAGTTTTTAATAAAGGTTTACCACGCAACAATATTAAAAAAAAAATACGTAAATTTGAAAACTCATTAGCAGCTGTGCCTCGGACTCGTCAGAATTTTTATTCAGCTAAAACAAAGTGTTGAAAATTAAGGGAAAATCTTCATTGCCGCCGCTTAAGACAATCAGTTAGTTGTTGCAACTGTTTCCCTTTTCGCCGTTGTCAAGTGATAACAATGTTTTCAATTATCCCTCGGGGCTTAAGCATTTTTTTTTTTTGCAATATAAATAATTTAAAGTGTATGTGCAATAATAAATAATTTACCCCGTGCCTCTCGAACTGGCAGTGTAGCGTGAAGATCTCACACTTGTGGTGTCGGACAACAAATCACATTCATCAATATCCGGTTGATCGCTGCCATTCAACGCCGTTTCTTCGTCCTTCCTCGTTTGTAGAACTCGTACTTCCAGCAAGCGCTGTTTATGCTTTAAAAACTGTTCCTCTTCGTTCATTAAGTTTTCGCAAAGTTCTTTGTGATAATTTAAAAGATTCGGCAGCAATAGGGTCTGTTGCAAATCGCAATTTTGCTGCATATTGATTTCATAGATGGCTGTCAAAAATAATTTGCCCATGAATAGTGATTCTAAGGCCAGGCTGAAATTGTCTGCAAACTCTTTGGCCAATTGATAGGCTTCCAAATACTTGCCCTGCTCTTGTAGCGGCGCAATTAAAGACCTAGAGAACAAAACAACAACAAAAAAAAAAAAAAAAAAAAACAAAAATTTGTTAAAACTTCATTAAGGTACAAAAATAAATAAATAATAAAAAAAAATATTGTCGGGTGTAATTCTTTACTTCTCCAGCAGCTTTGTGATAGAGAAAAAATATATCAAATTTACGTTCAATTACCGTCAATTATGAAAACTTGTAAAAACGCGCGCAAACAGTACGTTATTTCATTACGTCAAACATATTTATCTTCACACACATTCACATGGATGCAACAACAAATCACAATGAAAAGAAAAAAAAAACAACAGGAAAGAAAACGTACAACAGAAAATTTTACAATATCTTGTTTTAGGTTTATATAAAATAATTGTTCTCAGTAAATTTTGTATTTGCTCGCTGAGCAGCAAACATAACCTCAAAATGCACTCTTGTGAAATTTAATGCTTATACGTTTTTCATTTCATTTTTGTTACGGATACAGCAACGAAAAGCAAATCACAGTAAAAGAAAACGCGACAAATATTAAATTTCACAAGAGCTTATCTTGAGGTTATGTTTGATCAACGAGCAAATACCACATTTAGAGCGTATTCACATTTGCTCTAGCAAAGTGTTTGTAGAATTAAATAAACGTTCGCTGTAAATTTTGTGTTCGCTCGTTGAGCAAATATAACCTAAAAATTAATTTCTTAGAAATGCATTGCTTTTACAATTTTCCCCAATTTTTAATTTCGCTGTTGTTTTTTTTCCGCCATTTGGTTCCGCTGTTTGTGGGCAAATATTTGCCATTGCGATCGTATCTTACGATTAAAAAGGATACATATAGAAGTTCACATTAATAACGAAACCAATCAAATTGATAATGATTTCTCTAGATCTAAATAGGTCTTATTAATTGTTTTCTGTCTTTTTCAGCAGTCTAGATGCATCAACGAATAGCTGAAAACGACAAAAACCAGCTGGTAAGGTCTATTTAGAGCAAATAAAAATGAAATCCATTTTGTATTATTAACTGTTTAATAGTTTAACTCAAAGTTGTTCGTATTTCTCATATGCTAGACATGAATAAATTGAGCCGGCAGGAATTTTACGGTTTCTTATACTTTTTTGATGCTTTTTGCTCAACTTTAAGGAATTTTTTTTTTTTTTTTTTTCAAACTTACATTGCCACATTTTTGATCGATGTTGGATCGAGTTTTTGGGCCAACATCAAAACTCTTTGCCAATCTAAGGCATGTTTAGCACTTAACAAGGCCTGCTGTAGATTCGAGGCTCTTTCATATAGAATGCTGGCATTTTCCAGTTTACCTTGTGCTCTTAAGAAATCAGCAAAAATCAAACAAATTTCTTGGTAGCGCTCATGATCATGACTGTAGGCTTTTAAGGCTTGAGCATAGTATTCATGTTTCTTAATAAATGTTAAAGCTTCTTCAAACTTTTCCTTTCCGCACTTGACAATATGAGAGAAAGCCTTTTTGTAGCGCTTTAAATACTCATCAATCTTAAATTTGCGATAATCTAAGTCATATGATTTCAGTTCATTCAAAAATGCCAAATATTCTTTGGGATCTTTTTGCGACTTCTGGGCCACAAACAAAGCCAGGCCAAAATCATAAGTTCCCAAAGCTATATTGTAAAGTTCATTAACGTCCACCAAATAAAGAAGATGCTTCAGAGCTCTATCTCCTTCTTCAGGATCATGTATCTTAGCCTTCCATACGATTCCAAGAGCTTTTTCCAATTCACCCATTTTGACGTAGGCCGTAATGATGGGTGTACAATAACATTCTTCACTGATTTCTTCCAAGTGGCGGCACAAGGCTTTGCACAAAAAGTTGACTTTCGTTTTAATTTCAAAGCCCTTTGGATAAATTTGGGAGTTTTCCTTGTAATAGCTGGCATACATGGTTTTGGTGAAATCCTTAAAATGTAAAACGTGTGAAAATTTCAATTAGTTTCAGAACTGCATTAGGCTTTAGCAAAAGTAGAAATAACAAATAGTTAAATGCACTCTCTTTGTTTCGTTAATTTGCTCTACGCTAAATTCTCTTAACAAATATAATATTTGATTCTCTTATGAGAAAAATTCTCAACAAACTGTATATTCTCTACAAATAAAATTAATCAAATTTGAGTACCTGGGGTGATAAACAGAGCAAATATCAGAGCATTTAAGCGTTGTTGAAAACAAAACTAACATTGTTCATATAAAATAATGGTGTACTTGAGTATTTTGTATTAAATTAAATCAAATGCACTACATAGTATAATAACTACAACTATTTACTGCAAATAACGGGTTATCCACTTTGCGGTTTCAAAAGTAAACGTCAATAAAACACATATAAAATGTTTTTTTTCCTGATATTTCTTTTTAGGGTTCCGCATTCATCAGAGTGAAACGGAACCCTATTACCGAGACTTCTTCGTCCGTCCGTCCGTAACAGTCTGCATTCTCCGAAACGGTAAGAGCTAGAGAGCTGAAATTTTCACAGAATGTTGTTGTACCTAGCCGCTACAACAACAAATACTAAAAACAACAACAAGTCGAAAACTACCAGGTGTCGTCATACAACGAAAAGTAACAATTAGCTATAACTATCGAACCGTAAAAGATAGAGAGCTGAAATTCGCTCAGTGTATGTATTTACAGATGCTCTACAACAACAAGTACTGAAAACAACAACGAGTCGAGTAAACCACCAGATGTCCCCATACAACATAAAGTAACAGTTAAACTCTCAAGCTGTAAGAGACAGAGATGAAATTTATACAATATATGTATTCACATATGCCATTCCATACGCACATTACACATAAGTACATACATATGTACGGGACCCTAAGTGTGCGAGACCAGCCTCGCACTTGACTGAATTTATTTATTATAAAGTTTGAACGTTGACATTATGTTTGAAACACTACATCATTTAAATGACCACCACGCAATGTGTTGCAAGTGTTGTTGTTCTCTTGAGGTAATTTTCGAGCACTTGTTGATACATGTTGGGTGGTATCTCAGCCATAACTGGGCGAATGTTGGTTTTTAAGTGCTCAAGAGTTAAACGTTTATCTGCATAAACACGGTCTTCAAATCGCATGATCTTGGTGACCAGTTGATATCGCTACGACCAAAAATTACTCGGCCAGGAAATAACTCTAGCAATAAAGCGATATTCGCTCGAGTTGTGTGGCATGTGGCACCGTCATATTCTTCAATAGCAGGCAAAAAAAAGTCGGTCATCATATGACCATAACGCTCCGAAGTGGCGGCAACAGTCTTTCCATCGTCGTTGTCGAAGACGTGAGACCCAATCACAGCTTCGGACCAAAGAGCGCACCAAACAGTGACTTTTTCTGGATATAATGGCCTCTCTGCAATTACTTGAGGATTCTCAGAATCCCAAATACGACAATTTTGTTTATTAACATACCCACCGAGTGAGAAATGTGCTTCATAGCTGAAGAAAATTTTGTTCGAAAATTCGTTGTCCACCACCTGTTGTTCCCCGTGTCTACGACGTTGTGAATGGTCAGCTGGCTTCAGTTGTTGTTGTTGTGTGAGCTGGACTTTATATGGTTGCAGGTGTAGATCTAAATGCAAAATACGCCATAATGTGCCAGTCAAGACAGCCCTAATTCCTGAGAATGTCGCACCGACATTTCCTGCGGAACGAACGTAACGATGATGCACCGGCCTTACAATATTTGCAACCGCTTTAGTCTTTTCAAATTTCTTTACAATTTTGCCAATTGCTGGCGTAGTTGGACGATTATGTAAACCATAATCTCCTCTTAAAGCACGATATGTGGCTGTGACAGAATCACCATTTTTGTAGTATGTTTTTATAATTTTATTTTTATGCGTTGTGTGATAGTTAAGTGATGTACTTTCGTCAATGTCCGACTTTCAACTGAGAAGAAAAAATTTGGTTTAACAACTTACGTTTCACAGAAGTCGAATTCTAGTCCCATACTTTTGAAACCTAGAAATGAATAAACCGTTACTTTAAAGACACTTGGGAATAACAGCTACATTTTGTTTGCTTTGTTTTTTATTTCGGTCGGAGCAAATACAAATACCTTGGACGTGTAGAGAGAATATTATTTTCATTTGTCTCTTGTTTTCTATCCCACTAATTCATAAAAATTATTTCAGGCTCATAAGACTCTTATTTGACATATTTGTATGGAAAATCTATCAAATAAAGGGTTTAATAAATCTACAATATTTATTATGAATAACACCATCTGAATTTGCTTCTTTTGTTCCTAATTTTTTTTTTTTTTTTATTTAAACTTAAGGTCATATTCATAATAATTATTGTAAGTTTATTAAGCTATTATTTTACGTATTTCTATGGAATATTTGTCAAATAAACGTGTAATAAACCTTCAATAGTTTTTATGAATATGGGTGTTAAACTGAGTAAGGGGTTTCACGTGGTAGCTGTGCAAATTTGCAATAGCGGTTCTCACTGTTGATAGTAAACTCGGTTGCACGTTTGGTTAAAGTAACAAATTTGATCAAAGTACTAGTGTTTACATCACTGCAGCCACAAAATGTACTGAACTTTTATTTTCTACGCTGTGATTAAAAAATCAAACAAAAAGCTTTAGTAAACATTGTAAAAAAATTACTGGGAATCACAGATATTCTGTGCTGTGAATCGTTTTGCCTGCAAAACTTTATTTTGTGTTGAGAAAATAAAAAATATTGAAAAAACAAATAAAAATATACTGGTGAAGAGAAAATGTGACAAAATTCACAGCAAAAGGTGGACAGATAAAGAAATTCAGCAAGTTTTAGAATATTTGCAAGAACATGCAGACTTTGAGGTAAGAAAGCCATTCGAGCTTTGTGGTAAAAATCGTAGTGAATATAGCAGAGTTATAAAATTAGTATCAAGAGTGAGAACCGCTAATGCATTTTATGGTTGAATGGCTGATCGTGAGGTTTTTTGGGTAAATTCTTTGATGTATTTCAAAATTCTAAATAACGCTACAAATAACCCTAAAACGAAAATCCATTGTGGTAACAAGAAATTTACTGAGATTCGGTTTACAGAGCAGACATCAATGTGAAGTTATGCTGAAAAAATATCGATGTTTGCGCCAAGTATAAACAGTTGTTATTTAAATAAAAAATAAATCTTGCTGAATTTTTGCTCTGGTTTACTCACCTCATTTTGCAAGTTGCTTATGAAAAGATTCAACCAATCTATATATACTATGTCTTCTATAAATCTATGTAGATTCTCAACAAAACCACACATATTGTGATCGCATAGAATATTGAAATTAATACGGTGTTTGCGTAGCATATCAAATGCCAAACTATATCGTTTCTGCTGCAATAAATCTCCTACCAGCTCCAATGACAGCACTCTGGGACAAATGGCTTCTAAATTGCCTCTGGGCATTTGCAAAATTGTGCGTGCTAAATTTGGCACTGTGCTAACCAATTTGGAACCCTTTTCCAAACGTCTCTCATTCATCAAACGCATATCGTTTAAGCGTAGAAAGTGCAAAGATGACAATTTCGTATAAGCCAAGTAATTGCCTGCCATACAAAATGAAGTTACGTCCTGATCAAAACGTTGAGCATTAATAAACAAACTCTGATTGCTAGTCAAAGCAATGGAAAAAGTTTTATCTTTTGAAGGCTCCGTGTAACATTCCAAATGCTCAATTGGACTTTCTAATTGGGCGTGTAAGCGCCTGCTGACCTTAATGTTCTCTCTAAGGTCAATCTCTAACCACATTAAAAAATAATCATCGAGACTTTGGAGAAGTATGTGACAGGAATCTTTTTCGCACGTGGCCTTTAAGGCATAAACTGTGCCAGTTATATTCAGACAATGCCTTAAATCGTAGTGATGTTCTCCCGAATTTACAACGATGAACTTGAGTGTAGTGACTTTTTCTATAGTGGAATGAGCCACCAGATAAATATCGTCTGCAACGTCAAACCCAATAAAATCCGGATTTCCCAAACTCGCAAGTTGTAAATTCCCATATTGCAAAGGTATGAAGTCATCTATATTATCCTGAGGTGTATAACAACAATATAAATAGAATGTTATGGGCGATTCTAGTATTGCCTTGTAATGATGTATATTGTGTTTGGAGTCATACAAATATAAGTGAATCGAATTAGAATATATGAGGAAACATACTGAAATAACAAAGGCGTTATTTTCAAGTTGTAGTTCTTGACTGAACATGGGAGGCGGAATGACGGCTTGTGAGAAATTGGTTATTAGTAAACGTTTGCCATCCACAACAAATACCAAACCGTATCTATCATAACGATCAATTGCCCAGTGCCATTTATACACCAAATATTTTCCCGTTTCCAGCAAAATATGCAGAGTTTTCTCTTCTCCCATGCGATTGTCCCACTGAAAGTGATTTATTTGTGTTTGCGCTGAAAATTCTAATTTCTGTTTCAAATACCAGTGATAATTGCCAATTGTATACAAATACAAATTCTTCGGGGTTTTAAGACAGAGTATTTCAGAATCTGAACTCCATTTTATAGACTCAACAGGCTCTTTTTGCAAATCAAAAGGTAAAACCAGCTCACGATGTCTAAGGCCATTCTTTTCAAATAGTGCTATACAGCATTTATTAGGCAGTATTTGAGGCACAGCAATCCAGGTTCCCGAAGGCCTCCAGGCTATGGCAGCGCCTAGGTTTGGCTGTTTTTCAGCAGCATATTGCAGCTTGCCCTCTCTGTCGAACACTTTGAATGTGCGGCCACGTGCCTGGGAAACAAATGAGACTACAAAATAAGCACCATCAGCACGCCAGTCTATAAAAATGTCCTGTAGTTTGAAGAGAACAAAAAATTTCATATCATTTTTCGGTTGATTATAGTTTTTTTTTTTTTTTTGTTCTCACCTTGGCCAGTTCATTCAAGTTAACTTTGTGTTCATCGTTTAGTTTTTGTTTTGCCGCCTGCTTGCCTTCCGAGCCATGAAACTGTGTCTCCTTTTTGCCCCAACCCACATTCACGAATTCTCCCTCTGCCGCCGCCGATTCATCGTCCAAGGGATGTTCACATATGGGATCATAAGTGCAAGTCATTACCACAATGTTGTGTTGTTTCGTTACAAATACTACAATTTCTTGATCTGGACTCCAAGACATGCACTCAATGCCTACATCGCAAAAAGTACCTTCAGTTTTTTGCAGAGTCTCGGGATTTACCAGCAACACTTCGCCCTCAGCTGTAGCCAAACAAATTTCACTTTCCAAAGCCAAATACTCGGCAGCTACAATACCGGGTACCTCGGCCAAGACTTTAGGCGAATCCTCCGAACCTGGCTTCATCAAAAACAACTTGTCATCCGTCACCACATATCGCGGATCATCAAAATTACTTGAATTACAATTTAATAAAAGAAACTTTGACTGGCCAACAATGGCTTCAGAAAATTGTTGACAGTATTTTAATTTCAAATTGCGCATAGTTCTTTTACTTTTCGATTGCTTTATGAAATAAAAAATCCAACACGTGCAGTCGTAGCGAAAAAAAAACTCAAATAAAAATTTTGTTTTGCTACACAATACTCGTGCAATGCTCTGAAAACTAATAACTCTACACAAGGGCGACAAAAAGAGTTGCCATTTTCCCCCGCATTCCAAAGTATGTGTCAGAATGAACAAGGCAAAACACTTCCTTAACAATTTTAGCCTGGCAACGCCTAAAACTTTTAGTCTGGAAGTTTGTGAATATTTTGTGTGACGACTTTGATAAAATTTAAACAAAACTCCTATTTGAATACTTCGAAAATTAATAAAAATCATTTTATTTACCACGCAAAAGCTGCTTTAACATATTCTTTAAAGAAATACACACGAAATTGCTTTTAAAAATGAATAAGGTGCGTTTTAAAGTCTTCATATGAGCATTGAAATGCAAATGAAAAAGCAGGAATTTTTGTATTTTCTTTTAATTTTTTCTTCATACTAATAGGCATGTTTTACCACTTGATGTCATAGTGTTAGTGATTAAAATGTAAAAGTGTTGGCTAAAAAAAAAAAAGAAAATACAAATCGTTTGAAAAAGCAACGACAAAACCACGAAATACATATTGGAAAATTAAAGCACAAAACGTAAAACAAAATATTTTTGTACGAAATTCCATGAAACAAAATTACGAAAGATGTGAAAAGCAAAAAAATAACGAAAACAAATTACTATGTGAGATATGTGAGAAAAACAAAAATATTGCAAAACTCAAACACACTACAAAAACACACATTTTTCCTAAACCAAACAAAAATTCCTACTGATTTTAAAAGTGCTAAAAGATAAATTTAAATGAACTTATTAATTGATTCTTATAACTACAAAAACAGCAGTAACAACAAACAACACAACAAATCCCGCAAAAGCCTGTGGAAGCTATAAGCACCAACATTGAGCGAGCTCTTAATTAAAAGTAAGTGTTTAAAAAAACAAACAATTAAAATTTTAAAAGGGTGTGCTTGGCGAACGAACATCAGGTGCATAGTGTCATTGTGTTAACGCAGTCAACCAGTAAAAAAAAGTAAGGCCAATTTAGCTTTCTGTAGCTTATTTACATTTCCTTAAGTGTGTTCCCAAAACGGCTCATCCAAATTTCTCCGAGAGTCATCATGCAATCCTACAATTTGCATAAATAGATGGTCATCTAAAGCAGTGTTCCCAGGTCAATGTATTTCTTCCCCCTAGAAAAATGTTAAAACCCCCTAAAATGTAATGTTTTTCTACAAAATCCAGCTAAAAAAATTTGGTGAACATTCTGCTTTAGTTTGCGAATCACAAATATTAATGCATTGACAATACGGAAAACGCATAAAATTTTTAAACTTTCCAGAAATAAAAATTAACTGATTATACATACATACATACATATGTATTTTTTAGTGCATATGTTATGATTATATTCATTATAAATTTTCGATCTATTTGTACCTATTCACATATTTTGAAATCTAAGTACATACCTATTAATAGGCAGCTCGAAATTGTTACCTGCGTAGTAGGTATCTAGAGAAAATTAATTGTCTCCAAAAGTATTAAAAGTTTCTAAGTCTTCTTCGCTCTTTACGTTCTTTTGACATGTTCATAAAAAGAGTTTAAATTTTGTCACAGGTTCTTAGATATTTTAATTTTCCCAATACTTAAGAAACGGAAAAAATTCAAAGAAATTACCAAAAAAAAAATTCATCCAACTCAACAAAAAGAAAAAGTACTTAAAACTACCAGTTGCAAATTCTGTACTTGAAGCTACACCAGATGAACATAAAATATCTCATTTAGTTTTACTTTAAAAATCGTTAGTCTTCAAATTCATCAGGAGTTCTAACTCCTGGCCATTTTACCGTTCAACCAAGCACAGAAATCCCCCAAAAAATCCCCAAAAATAAATAGTTTCCCCCCAAATATCCCCCGTAAGAATTTCAAACCCCAAAGAAAAAACTCCTAAATCTAGGGGGAAACCCCCGAATAGCCTTTTCACACCTATCAACATTTTTGTGGAACGAGTTAAATTGCATTTTAAATACACCTCATGTATGTATTTATTATTTATATTTTAAATACTAATTGCTAGAGTATTTTGTATTTCAAATACTTGTGCTCTCAAAATACATTGTCCCAAATACATACACACATTCTTTCATTTATGTGAAAAAATATGCGCTAAATATGATTAAATTCAGACATCAATAAAAATGGAAAATTTTGCTACTGCTACGGCGTAATTACGAAACGTAAAATATCTGTGTAAAGTAAAAGCAACTGAATGCATACACATTGAGAAACTCGCCAAGCTGTCAGAAAGTTAAATAATGAAAAAATAAAATACAACGAAAAAACAGCGTTTGACATTTTAATCTAAAACAAGAAGAGTAAATAAATATCAATCAGGTGTTGATTTGGATAGACTTTATATATGTACATACATATGTACATATATAGTCTTTGGTCAATCGTTTTTTATTGTCGCTTATTTCCGAATTCCATTATGTATTTCTATTTAAATAAAATATCGGTTTCTAACAAGAAATCATTGAGATTTTGTCGTTAGCTGATTTTATTAATTTGCCATCAAGGAATTGTTTCTCTGATACCACATTTGAAAAGCTGTTGTTTATGAAAGGAAATAAAAAATGATTCTGATTAAAAGTATTTTGTATTTTAAATACATGTTTTTGTTACACTGTATTTTGTATTTCAAATAGGTACTTGCTTTTAGAATGCTGTATTTTGTATTTTAAATCAGGGTCCGTAACTTTTATCGTCCGTAACTTTTATCGTACAGAAATAAAAGTTATTTTTTACTTTTATTTTTTTCAAGCAACACTAAAAGTAATTTTTTGTCTTTAATTTTTTTGAGCAGAAATAAAAGTTATTTTGTGATAAATTCATTATATTTATTAAAAAACTTTTTCAAACAGAGATACTTTTTCAGTGAAAATAATTTTCATATGCTCAAATTGCTCCATTCAAAGGGATTGAAAACACAAAAATAACTTTTATTTCTGCTCGAAAAAATAAAAGTCAAAAAATAACTTTTATTCATTCTCGAAATAATAAAAGTCAGTAATAACTGTTATTTTTGTTCGAAAAAGTAAAAGTTAAAAAATAACTGTTATTTTTGTTCAAAAAAATTAAAATCAAAACATTACTGTTAATTTTGCCTGGAAAAATAAAAATTATATTTTTAAAAAGCATCGCATTTTCTGACAATTTGGTCCAAGACTTTCAAAATGGTATACCTACTTCCATTCATTCTCCGACAATTCCTTAAGGTTGCTTTTTTTACTCAAAAATTCAAAACTAACAGTTATTTTCGGTCCCTGTTTTAAATACGTGTAGAAAAAAGGTATGTCTTTGTATTTTGTATTTTAAATACACAACTTTCATGTATTCTGTATTTTAAATACATCAAAGCAGTATTTTGCCCAGCACTGGATACAATTAAACGAAAAACAGTATTCAGTAGCAGTTTTGACAATAGAAAACTGAATCATATTGAAAAAACTTTCACAGCACCATTTTTTTTAAGTAAAAAAAAATACAAATGAACGTATAAAAACGCTAACGCGTTAACGTAGTTCCAACTGAAATTGCCAAATTAATTAAAATCAAAATATTAAAAAATCATTGTAACGGCAACGCTGAAAGCTATAAAAATGCTTTGCATGTGTTAGTAATTGGGTTGTTCATCTCTAAAAATGAGCGGTTGTTGGAAAATGTCATGTCACGCGTGATTCACGCGGGATCATGATCAAGTTTTAGAATAATCATGCGTGAGCGTTATTTAAAAACAACATTTCGTGCGTGATTACCATTTTATGGCAGTTTGCGAAATTTCACGAAATTACACGAAAAAGTTAAAAACTAATGTCGATTTCGTTTCCACAGCAAACGACAAAATTTTCAATTTTGTGTGGCAAAATGTTTTTTTTTTATTAATTTTTATTTATTATTTATGGTTACGATGGCATTTTTTTTATCTTAGTTTCACTTAAATCTTAAAACTGGTATTTTAGGAAAAAAAGTGCTTCGCAAAATTATCACGTAATTTTGTATAGAAAACGGTTTAACTTTTCTGGCTTAGAAAAAAACTTTCACACATTTTTCATGAATAATTTTTCAATGCAGATTATATTAGCTCAATTTCTACTACACATGTAAAGTACATTAGTCTGGGCTGATTTTTAGGGACGGAAAAAATCGTTGGAAATAATTCTCTGATTAATTTTTACCCAATAAGTGACACGCAGTGTAATACCAAAAATTAAACCTTTGGTTAAACCTACGATTATTGTTTTTTCAAAGCCTAATTAACTTTTTTGTTTCACGAGATTAAGTTGAAAAAGCGAGGATTGTAAGAACTAATGAAATGCCAGAAGAGCATACTATGATATGTACAGGGTGGCGCAAAAATAACCTTCCGATGTTTTTTGGCTTTAATAAAAAAAAAAAAAAAAATTAAAAACTTTGTGGATTATTTTTATTTGGTCTTTTAATTTTTTTACATCAAGTGGATAATATGATGTCATATAAATGGCCGCCGCCACAGTTGATTGTCAGTTGAGCCCTTTTTATAGCATTTTCCATCACATTGGCCAAAACTTCCGGCGATAGGTCCTCACATTCTTGGCGGGTATTGTCTTTAAGGGCTGCAAGAGTCTGAGGCTTGTTGACACAAGCCCGCAACTTCAAAAAGCCCCACAAAAAGAAGTGTACAGCGGTCAAATCAGGCGATCTTGCTGTCCAGTGCAAATCACCAAAACGGGAGCTTAGGCGCCATGGAAATGCATCCTTCAGCATATCGGTTGTGGTACGTGCAGTGTGTGCCGTAGCACCGTCCTGTTGGAACCACATGTTTTCCAATCCCAATTCATCAAGTTGCGGCAAAAATAACTCGTTGATCATTGCTCTGTAGCGCTCACCATTCACAGTATCCGTTTGGACCGCAACGTCTTCGAAGACAAAAGGTGCGATGACTCCTCCACCGAAAACAGCACACCATACAGTGACTTTGAGCGGTTGTAATGGCTCTTCGTGGGTTACACGCGGATTTTCAGTGTCCCAGAAGCGTAAATTTTGCTTATTTACGTACTCGCTAAGATGGAAATGGACCTCATCATTCGTGATTATTTTAGATGAAAAATCATCTTCCTCTTGGTGGTGATCAAGGATGGCTTGAGCGTATATTAGACGCGATTGACGGTCAGCAGCTAACAGCTGATCCAGCACCGTCTGGACTTTGTACGGAAACATCTTCAAATCATGTACCAAAATTCGCTGTAAAGACCGTCGACTGATACCCATTTGCGTGGCACGTCGTCTGGTCGATGTCGACGTCGCTTCCGTGACATCCTCGTCTACCGTAGCAATGTTCTCTGCAGAACGGCTACTCCGGGGTCTGCCATGCCTGGCAGCATCTCGTGTTGTGCCAGTCTCTTCGAGGCGAGCGGCTAAACGTCGCAGTGTTTCACCAGTAGGCGTTGGACGGCCAGGAAATCTGCGACGAAATTCACGTTGTGCCAAAGTCACCGACCGATTATTGATCAAATAAATAGTCACCAATATTCCGCATTCTTGCATTTTCTAGCAGTTGGCAACATTTTTCTAACAACAACAATAACGACAACAACGTCAAAATGTAAAAAGTCAGATCATCTTATTTTCTTCACAGTTTTTTTTTTTATTATTGGCGATGGGGTTTTTTTATCATTTTTTTTTTTGTTTGTTTTCTGGTTGTTGTTATTGTTCTATTTATAAATAAATATCGTGCCACCTGCAGCACGTAAAATCAGAATATGAAGCTGAACATTTATCATAATTTTTCTATAATAGGAGTGACGGTAACAACAACAACAACAACAACAACCGCAAAAGGAGGACTACAATAATAAACAAAATGTTGGGGGTAGTTTGTTGGTAGATAGAGTTATTCGAAAGCGGCCCCAGACAAATGTCTGCTGCTGTTTTTTTTGCTCCGCCTTTTTCCTTTTTTTACAAATACATGTGTGTATGTATGTGTGTGTACATACTTTAAAAAACCTAAACCTAAATTCAATAGTGTTACGCATTTTTTGTTTTAACTACATATTTTTAAGCTGTAATAATTTCTAGTTTTATTTTTAACCTCCTCTTCCTCCCCCTCCACTGTTTTGCCATTTTTTCTTTACATGTTTGCCCTGTTTTTTCTTGCCACTAAGAGACTCCTATAATTTTTCATCGCATCCTTCACTCACTTATTTAATACAATTTGAAGGACACTTTACATTTTTGTAGGAGGTTTTCTTGCTTTTACTTTTTACATCTTCTTTTAAATGTATTTTTGTCGTATTTTTCTTTATCGAGGGACGCGCCCTTTATTGTAAAAGGAAATCTGTTGTGATTATTTACTTTTGCTTTGGGAAATAAAATGTAATTTGAAAATATTCCACAGCTGTACTTGGAATGTTTACAAAATAAAACTGCTTTTGTAGGTACGATTTCTTTAATTTTTGGAGCTGTTCGTTTGGCAAAAAAAAGCAATTAATTACATTCTGCTATTTTTCTTATATATATTTTTTTGTATAAAATGTTTAAGCACTTGTTCAAATGTGTTGTTCTAAAGCATGGGTGTATACATATGTATGTATACTATATAAAGTCCTTAAAATGTGACGCAGTTTGTAAAGAGTATAAAAATGTATTTTTGTGAAACGCAGCAATCAAACTTTGATGTCAAAATTTTATAATAATTGTTAGCGCCACTGTAGACCAGGTATTGCAGGGATTCCTCATTTATCGTTTATCGATTATTTGCTTTAAGTATTCTGCAACTGATGATTGATGTAAAGTTTATGTCCCTAACGGGGAAAAAATTACACAATTGTTTAAGAATTGTTAAAACTAATTGAACTAAATATTAATACGTATGTAAATCAATCAATTTAATTGGATTCAAAGTTTTTTTTTTTGTACTCAATTTACACACTAAGGGTCATATTCATAATAATTATTGTAAGTTTATTATTTGACGTTTACGTCAAATAAGAGAAAAAACGCTAGCCTAATTTTCTTTTTTAATTAATTAATTTTCAACGCTGAAATAAATACACAACTGGATTAATATATTTCTGTCCTTTTATTTGACGTTCAAAATCTGGTCCAAATTGGATGCGCAAGCGAATTGTTGACACAATAAGTATTTTCCATTTTCCAATTCTGTATGTTGCGCTCCAGGTATCTTAATAACAGATAGCTGCATAACTAAAACAAATACAACACAACAAATACTTCATATATTTTGTTGGTTGCAATACTTTAAATTCTGTCACCCATTTATTCGCGTGTGTGCGTATTTTGACAGCTGAGTATTTCAATTAAGTACAAATTATTTAAGTTATCTGTAAGAAACACTTCTGTAGATGAAATAAATAAATAGGCAAATCGGATGGTCTTATAAGTTTACCGGGTATTAAGGTACCAGTATTAAGGTATTAAGGTACCAGTTAATTGCGATCAAACGCCATTATTGTTCGATAGTTCGTTCGATATTGAAAGCGGTACGTGTACATCACTACAGGCCTGCCCTTCTTGAGCTTAAAAATGTTTTAGCATTTTGCGTATACAGTGGAAGCTCCGAAAAGCAGTTAAGCAGTTTGATTTGTAGGTGAGGAACTTCTCCGAATTCTTGACTTTTGCATAAAAGGCACTTAACTTTTTAGAGTCATGTATGGTGAATGAAAGCTGCCTAACTTTTCCATATACTTAACTTTTCTATGACTTCACTTTTTCGATCGAGGCTCCACTGTAGCCATTCGATTTAAGACACCAACTTTAGCCGTTTCAGCGTTTTCACTTTATTTTATTTTTTGATATAAAAAGTAGCTCAAACCCCCCTAAAGAAATTTACAGCCAAAACATAATTTTTCAAGGTGGGATCACACGATTGCCGGAATTCAGCAATTTTTGTTATATTTTGTATGCCAATCGTGTTATATCACAATTTATTGGCTCATGCGGTAACCAAAACGAATATCGTTCCTATTCGTCCCAATCAAACTCAACTCTGATGCGACAACCGTGTGAACACTTTATATACAACTGTACACCAACAAAAATATCGTGTGTTTGCAGAGAATTTGATTGCAGAGAAGAGCTCCACTTCAGCCCAATAAAAATTGTGTAAAATTGGTGCTTTGCGGTATGATCTCGTGTGATCCCACCTTTATACTCTTTTTGCAAAATACGTCGAACAGGTTGCAGCAGATGAGCTCATCCCTTTACTATTTACACACAATTAAACATTTTAATAATTTTGAATATGGCAAATTTATGTACATATGTAGATATTTATCAATCATGATGATGTTATACCAGTTCTGCTCACCACATTTGTTGATACATATTTATATATGTATGTATGTATGTTTCATATTCATTCCTTTATTCTATTTTTAGTACAAATATAAACATACAAAAACTGAAACAGAAGAGAAAAAAAGAATGCTGCAAGTAATAATAATAAACCAGCAAAGTAACATCAGCAGCAACATTGCACAAAAATGTAAAGTTTTTGCTGGCGAATAAAGAATGAATTGAACTTTGCAGCAAAATGCAATTGTGTTTGCTGCATTCATGTTTGCTTGCTTGCTGGCTGGCTGGCGGTTGGCTTGCATCCACCGCCGCAAACTGGGTCTTGTGATATTCTCGCATGGAGAACAAACGACATTCATGAGGGAATGCGTCACATTTGTGCAGTTAGTGCACAATTGACAAATAAATATGTACATACATACATACATACAACACACAGGCAATTCGGCGAATATAAAAATCATGTGTACATATGTCTGTATGACTGTATGTAGCAGATTGCGTGAATATGCTTGCAAACATACAAACTAACTTTTGTTGTGCTTACTCGTATGTACATATGTACATATATTGCATATCACTGCCACTAACCAACCCAAAACCCATATCAACAATTCGGTTGTTGGAAAATTGTTTTTCCATTCCACACATTCGCGCATATGGCCTGTATTTTCATACATATACATACATACATGTGTACATATATACATACATATATACGTACGTATGAGCATAAGTATGTATATTTGTATTAATCTAGATTGCATGGTTGAGAATGTTCTCCTTTCTACGCCAATTTGGTTTTTTTTTTTTTTTTTGTTTTATTTTTAAACGCTTTTTTTTCTTTGCTAGACTTGTTTCTTCATTATGTGTTTGGTTTTTTTGAGTAGTTGATATGAATTTTGCGAATACTTTAGGAATGTCTATGCTACAAAATTCCTTTACTATAATTTTTGTTGTTATTGTTTAACATGTCGTCGAGTTCGCCGAAGGGGAATTAAATTTCTTAAAGAATATTTTTTGAGATGCCAGATGTGCATTAACTGTCTGAGTATTGGGAATTTTAAGACCATATACAAATTCGCTCCAAATATTACATTTGCTCGTTGAGCGATTATAACCTCAAAATATGCTCTTGTGTATTTTAATGTTTTTTACTTTGTCTTATTGCTTTGTACATTAAGCTTCTTTTTTTTGTAGGAAATGAATATTTTTTTTAACTTGAACCAGAACTTTAGGGACGACCTAAAATAAATAATAATAATAATGGACTACAATCCGTTTGTGCTCTTGACGATGCACGGGGGTTTCGAGATCCCTGATCTCGTCTGAGCAAAATCCATTGTAATAGTGATAGAACACATGCCACACTGCAACGATGCTCCAGTGAATCAATAGAGTTGGATACCCTATTGTCACTGATAAGCTTCTTCGCCCTCTCCTGCACACGGTCGAGTAGCCGCAAAATAGACTTTGAGGCAATTTTAAACGCCTTTTACAAGGGCTATTTCTTATCGATTTTAGTATACAACAATTCCATTTTACAAAAACTAAACGAATTTACTCCAAATGTTGCGTTTGCTCGTTGAGCAACTATAACCTCAAAATATGCTCTTGTGAAATTTAAATGCCTTTTACGTTGTCTTTTTGTTTTTTTATTTTTACTGTTTGATGTTGTAGCCATGTGGGTGTCTATCCACTCCAAAAATGTGCCCGTATATGCCCAAATTCTTTCGGAGATCACCGATTTTTCAATTAGTCAAAATTTCAAAAATTCTTTTAAAAAATCTCAAATGCAATTGGGAAACGGCACTTAAACCAGACCACATTTTTAGATTCCTTTTCCAAGTGCTTCAATTGAGTTACGCTCCAAAACTGTGCCGTTTCCAAACTCTTTCAGAGATCACCGATTTTTTACGATGTAATCGTTTAAATTTTTTTATCGCTATGTGAACATTTTGAAGTTTTTTTTCCTATTATTAAATATTCTTTTATTTTATTATAATTCACATATGTATATTTATGTACATATTTATTTTTACAAATAAACATCTTAGTACAGTGATCGCTTACCAAAAAAAAATTATCTTCATACACATTTTTTAAAACGAATTTTGCTTCTGAAAAGAGTTTGTCAGCAAAATAAAAAGATTTTATTTTTTTCTTAAATAATTATTTTGTGTTAAATTTGTCGAGATCTTTCTATATTATTTTTGTGGTTGACAGTAATTAAATAAGGCAAAGAAAACATCAAATACATTTAGCAGGGTGGACAACTAGCTGTTTCGAAACCGCCACACTTCTCGTCAGCACCCGTCCTTGAACTCAGGGGCTCATGTTTCTAAAGCGACACTCATGCCACTCAGCCAGCCAAGAAGTTGTTGTATTTTTTCTGTCTAAATTTTTAATTACATCAAACACAACCATTATTACTATTTTTATTATCGAAACAACTAGTTACCCGTGCTGCTTAATGTCTTTGATGTTTTCTTTGTCTTATTTAATTAATGTAAATCAAAAAAAAATAAAAATGTAGAAAGAACTTGAGCCCGACAAACATAATACAAAATGATTTACTTTTGTTAAATTTTTTCTTTTCATCCATTCCCTATTTCTTTAAAATTCAAATTTTAGCTTAATATTATTTAAAACTATCCGGACTAACCAATAAAATATATATCACATATTCATGCATCCTCACATTGAAAGAATTTCCTTGCATTTTTGTCTTATTAAAGATCAGATTTATTTTTAAAACAAAACGACAATTTAAAGAACCCAAACGAACTTTTGCACGTGAAAAAAGCTGACTAAAACAGTTATCGCATTGTCTAATCCATTTGGAATTAGTAGTTGAAAGCGATTTCTCAATTTCTGTAATATTCAATAGAAACCAGAGTCCCACCCTAATATTTTTCGTTGTTGTTTTTGTTCATGCATGTCGTTTGTCTAAATAGTTCATAACATAATTGAAGAAACCTCAACTTTAGCTGTAAATATGCCAACCTTGCATCGCAGCAGCAAATGGATTATTGTGAATATTGAAAAGATAAATTCTATGTATGAGTATGTGAAGAAGTCTCTTCAAATTGCACATTCACACTGGCGAGCAAAACTATTGATAACAAAAAAATGTTTATAGAAAATGTATAAGTAGCAAAAATTGTCTGCACACATGTTATCGATAGCGAAATAATTTTTATTATTCGAACTTTATGGTTATAAATATAAAACTTTATTTAGCTGCTACAGACTCGAGTTTAATTTATTAATGGTTTTTGATTAATATAAAAAAAAAAAAAAAACAAAAGCAAAACTGAGACTAACTGAGATTTTCGAAAACGCAATGTTTCTTGTCAGCTGTTTTAAATTTTAAAAAAAATTAATACATGTGTTCGAAAAAGTAAAATAGTTGCGTTTGTGTCAACAGCATAGAATCCAAACCATAAAACCTTATCAACCTGATTATATGTGTTAAATATACATAAATGTTTTAAGAGGAATTTTCTTAACGCGCATACGTTGAAATGCTCGAAGTCGTGTGGCTACTGAATTTCTAACTTCTCTGCTGCAGCTTCAACATTTTCACATAAGACAAATTCATATACATTTCAGCAGAAAATATATCAATTTATCGATAATTTATGTAGCTAAATTATCGATGGCAAAATTGTCTATGAAATAATATATCAATTAGAGGTGTGCGGTTGTCGTGAAAATGTCGTGTCACGAAGGATCATGACCAAATTTTAGAAAAATCACGCATGAGTGCGTGAGCATGATTAAAAAAAAAATGTTCATGCGTGATTACTATTTTAAGGCAGTTCACAAAGTTTCACGAAATTTCACGAAAAAGTTAAAACACTAATGCCGATTCCGTTTCCACAACAAACGGCAACATTTTTAATTTTGTATGGCAACCGAAATTCTGAAGGGCATTGTTTTATTAGTTTTTTTTTTTTTTTTAATTATTTATGGTTACGATGGCATTTTCTTTTGATCTTAGTTTCACTAAAATTTTAAAAGTGAAAAGTTTTAGGAAAAAAGTGCAAAATAAATGCGCAATTTTGTGTAAAAACCAAAACGGCTTAACATTACTGGCTTAGAAAAAAACTTTCTCACATTTTTTCATGAATTATTTTTCAATTTATATATTTTTAGCTCAATTTATATGAGCTACAACAACAGAGTTTCATATTCATATGAATTTCAAATTAATGGGACTGACAATTTTTTTTTTAAATTGAAGAATTGAAGTAATCCTTAATAAAAGTCCTACAAAATTCGCAATAAGCGCCAAAATGTCCTAGAAGCCATGTTTTTATCAAATCTTGTATGCATTCCTTAAAATATTATAACTTTAAATTTTATCAAAAAACCCTCCTAAATTGCAAATTTTAGTTTTTTTTTCTTTTTTTTTTTTCAAAGAAATTGTTCTATATTGAAAAGACAGCTTTCTCGAAACTATGTTTTCAGACTTAGGCTGTTATCGCTTTCGACCACAGTTTATATTTGGTTTCAATACAAACGTGATTGTTCGTGAGTACTTTTTTCGTTTTTCGTGCGTGAAAATGCGTGATTGAAAAATTTTCGTGCGTGAACGTGCGTGACGAGCCAAAAAACACTCACGCGCATATCTCTAATTTCTAGTCTAAAGGCCATATTCATAATAATTATTGTAAGTTCTTATTTGACGTATTTCAACGGAATATTTGTCAAATAAACGTGTAATAAACCTTCAATAGTTTTTATGAATATGGATGTAAAAATCTAAAAAGAATTTTTCGAGTCTACTGATGAATTGAACGAAATTTCGGCGTCATATAGACGGCCGGATAAATTAAGGTCTATTATTAGACCAAAAATAATAAATTTTATAAAAACTTTAAAACAGTTGCAAGAACTCAACAAAAGTTAGTGAAGAGTCGAAAATAGATTTGCAACTTTTCATTTTAATTTTTTGTCATCGCAAGCGAAAAGTAATCGATAAGTTTTCGATTTGAAGTTGCCATTTTACTTATGGCAATTTCAAGTACTTGCTTTGTGAATTCAATTAGCAAACATGGAAAACCGGTGGTAATCGTTCATCAATTACTTTGTCTTTGAAGTAAAAATAATCTACTTCATAATTAATGCGATTACTAACGATTACTTAACAATGTATGTATGTAATACAAATTAATTGCAAATAGACGGCGCACCAGACTTGCTCTACACTTTGCATGTTGAAAAAGATTGAAAGAAAAAGTTAAAATTAAAAAAAAAGAAAAAAAAAGTAACTCATATACAGTTGTACTTTTGATGCACTTGTCGTAAAGAACATGAAGCTGGTGGCAGAGACGGACAAGAGAGGTCTTAGGAACAGAATGAAAGTGCTAAAATAATGCTTCAAAAGACGTTTAATGTTGGCTGCCAGTAAAAAAGGAAATGAAGAAAAATATTAATGTAAGATATTCGCGATATTCTTGGTACAAGCACAGCAAACAAAGATTTCTTTGAAAGTTTTCAATTTCAATTTAAAAGAAATAACAGCAGCAGCAACAACAACAACAACAACAACAACAACAAAAAAGAACAAATTATTCACAGAAGTTTAATGTAAATCTTAGTTTTAGTCACGTCCGTCGAATGCAGATTAGTTGAATATCATTTTATGAAATGTTTGTTAAATTGATTTTGTAGTAACTGTATTATTGGAATTATGTACAGATGTTTTTTTTTTTCACTCATTATTATTATTATTGTTTTTTCTCTCTTATAGTTTCAATTAAGCAAAATTACGTCATATTAATACATATTAGAAAAATTTTCAACTTCTTAATATGGAAGAATCATTTGAAAATGATCAGAAAGTATAGTGTCACAAACATGCAATAAAACACAAGAATTCACATAGAATTTACCACACCACAAGAATTTTGTTCATAAATCCAATGAACTGCGACATTTATTTAATGAAAAAATTCATTATTTTTCAAGCAACTTTGGGGTTCATTGAATCAGTGAATTCTGATTCATTAAAGTTAATACCCCTATCATGAATAGTTTTTCCCCCAAAATGTTTCCCCATTTTCCAAAAGTGCGATCATGAATAACTTTTCCCATAAAATGTGATCCCATTCGAAATTTCCCCGATATTCACGATAGTGAATGGATTTTTCAAAGACATTTTGCCCACTTTTTTGTATCAATTTTTTTCATTTTATTTTCTTTGGTGAACTAGAAAAAAAAAATTCAAGTAGTTGCTACATTTTAATAGATATCTAAATTAGCTGAAAACTATTTTTAGGCCTAAATCAATAAATAATGTGCAACATGACATGCTTCTCAATAGGGTGCAAAATAACCGACCTGTTGCATGTGGTTTTGTGAAGGTTTCTAAAGATGTGGTGGCCGAATTTTGGTATTCCTATTAAAAAAGTTCATGAATGGAATTTTATCCATGGATATTTTATCCATTCTGCGCAGAGACTTTTCTAAAGCATCCACCACTTTAGAGAGCACTTCGCAAAAAGTGGATTGCGCCATTCCTACGTCGTAATCTCTTCCAACACTTTTTTGGTATCCACCCTCTGCAAAAAAACGTAAGCATGCGCTTAGTTTTACGATGGGCGGAATACCAAATGATTTTTTTTTTTTTTGTTTCCGGCAGAGAATCTGTCAAAATATTCAACAGGCATGAAAACGCCGATTTATTCACCCTTTTTACCTTTTAAACTACAAATTTCTGTTTATTAGTTATAAAACATAAATTTAATTACTTTTTACATCACTTACCAACAAATTTTCAATAAATTTCCCTTGTATCTACATTTTCTCTTCCCTATTGCACACTCACTTCATATTGATAACAAAACAAACGTTCCCATAATATTCATGGTAGCAAATTTCCCTACTTGGGATTTTATGGGAATTAAAATTTCACATTTTACTCACGATAGGGGTTATCAACTTAATGAAGCGATTCATTAAATACCGAAACTCGCTCCTTGATCTAATGAAAACAGAACATAATTTTTATGATGTATATTATTGAGGTTACGCATAACATTATTATTAACAGATATTCGAAAAAATGTCAGTTTTGTTGTGATGCCACTTTTTAGGTGTTAATTGTGCAAAAACAAAATGCATATTATTTTTATGAAAGTTGTTCTTGTTGTGCAGGGAAAAGGTTACCTTATTAGTTGTATCATGGTAGCTAGCAGTGGTGTCTTGTTGACAATTTTCTGAAGTTGTGCAAAAACCAAGTGCACATTAATTTTCTTGCAGTTGCTCTTATCTTTGCTAAAAGTTGTGGTTTGAGTCCGGAGACTTTAATGGGTATTTATCTTCACACACACATATTGTAGGGAAGAAGTTATCTTATTAGCTGTATCATTTTGTGATAATTTTCCAACTAATGGTTGGCAACAATGCCACAAATGTCAACTATGACGTGCATTTGCATAATAATTATGATTGGATCTTAAACGTTAAAAAGTTGACTTGAATGTTCTCTGATTTACCGATTTTCACGGGCTTAAATATAAATCGCACTGAAGACACATAAATTGAACTGAACCAGTGATTTTATGGATCTCATAATGACAGAATGTTAGACTAAGCAGATGTGCTGCCAGGCATTCGGTCTGCTTGTTGCCTCACATTTTTACACATCGAAAATCTATGTACTAAAAATCAAAGCGCTTATTTGAAAAGTACAATTTATAATAATAATTTTAGGGACAAATTTTCAGTTCAAATACAAAAGTATAATTTAAAACATCCTAAATAAAAATGTACAAACAGTAGTTTATAAAGTGAGCAAGTGCAATAAATAAAGCAAGATTTTTAACACACATTATTTTTACTCGATAATTCGTTCGATCACGAATGCCGTAATTCGGCCGCTGATTTTATCTTAATAAATATAATTTCCTTGAATTTATCATCTCTGGTGAACACTTACATTTTTATTTACTCCGCGCCTCATCAACGTACAACTCTACACGAAAATTTTACAGCATGAGAGAGAGAGAGAGAGAGAATAATTTTCATACTCTTTGCTTTCAATTTGGCTTAAATGGGCAAAAAGTTAAAAAACAAGTTAACAAGTTTAGTTCATTTCCAAACGCGGTTGTTGCAACAGCTGCATTACGGGAGCGTGGCTTTGAAAACCGTGAAACGAGTGTGCAAAGCAAATCAATCACAACACAAATTCGGTGAAAGAAATACACATATAAAATCATGAAGTGGACGACGGCCAACCTTTAAAATGTAAAAATACATACAAAAAAAGATTGTAAAATTACAAAACGTGACATAATAACTAAAGTTTGTGCCCAAATCAAAACTTTGTTACTAAATAATTTCAAATTACCACAACAACAAACCTTAAACAAAACCAACAAAAAATTTCAAATCAAAAATTAACAAAGAAAAAAATAATAGAGTTAAAACAACAATTTATTATCAAAATATTTTAAACGTTTTACGACAGTGTCATCTAGTTTTTATTAAAAGAGAAACATTTAACTCCAGCAAATTTTTTTGTAAAATTTTAGGCCTAAGATTTTAAGCAGTGAAAATGTTGTTTTGGACATTGCGTAAACCAGACCTTGACAGTTTTGTAACAAACGGTTTAAAAAAAAAATATATTATAAAAGCTGATTTTATTTAATATATAAACCTACAAAAACACAAGTGCAAATTGTTTTGAAGATATAAAATTTGTTTGTCAGGTCTATTTGTGATACCGTGATGTCATAGAGCAAAACTTCCATAGTGCTATGAAACGATTTTGGCGCTATTAAATTATAAAGGTCTCACTTATCAACATTATTTCAGGTGCATTAAGCTCTAATTGAACAAATTTCTATACAATATTTGTACAATAAACGTTTAATAAACATGAAATGTTATTTTGGTTGTAAATAAGCCAGCAGTGAGAAAAATAGCGGCACCAAAGGCAAATAGCACTGTACAGCGAATCAAAAAAAAAAAAAAAAAAAAAAAAAATTCCCAGTTTTAAACGAAATCGAGTATTTTGCAGATATTTTATTAAGCTTTTATTCGCATTTAATCAAGACTGGATATCAGTCCTATTATTCTTGTTTTAGTTTTTGGGCTTTTCAATATTCATGTCTGGATTTTTTCCAGCATTTAATTTTGTATTTTTGGCATTAATCTAATTGATCATCTGCAATTATAAAATAATGTTTTTCCTGACCAACGAAAAAAGTTTAAGGGCAAAGTTTGGTTTATGGCCTAGAGCCATAAAATTTTTGGTTAACCCATGTTATTGAAAAAATGTTTCACGAGGGTTGACTTTTATACTGCGGGATTAGAGAACAAAAACAAATATTCAAAAAAAAAATCACTTTTTTTTCAAAATACTCCCTTCGGGCTAAAAAGGAAAAACTTTCCTAAAAAAGTTTTACAGAAATAAAAATTATAAATATTTATAAAAGAGAAGGATCTCAAACTCGAAATTAAATTAGTATAGACAATAAAATAAAAGTTTTGAGATGTTCAAATTTATGTCAAAATTTTTCCTGTGATACATACAAGGGTTGCCTTTTATATTTCGGAATTAGAGAACAAAAATAAATATTAATCATCAAAAATCACTTTATTGAAGATCTTGCACTTTTGCATGCGATTGAACCAAATGTCGAAGCACTTTTGCCACTCTGATTGAGGTAACTCCAAAATATGCATTCTGTATGCAGCAACCGTTTCTTCAGGTGTTGAAAAACGCTGACCTCAGTTTGTTTGGGACTACAAAGAAGTCATTCGGTGCCAAGTCAGAGCCATCAGGCGGATGACTCATCAAATCGTTGATGAGTCTGGCCTGGGTTCGAAGCAAATTTGGGTGCTGATGAGCGACGTGGTGGCCATTAAACAGTCATCGTAGGTACCCCACCCAGCCAGTAGGTCTTCAACTTTACTTTTTTTTTTTTTTTTTTTTTTTTTTTTTTTTTTTTTTTTTTTGAAAATGTTGACCACTTCAATTTTATCACAAGAAATCTTTCTCAATGTGGAGGAAGTAAAAAGTCGAACTAGAAAACCCGATAAAATTACTAACAATCAGAAATATTTTATTGTTTAAGAAAATAGTGAAGAGTAAGAATTTCAAAGCCTGAAAAATTTATTTTCTCGGTAATACCATGCCGCCCTGTAACTTGTTTGTTGGCTGGTAAAAAAAAAATTATTTTATACAAAACTAGCTGACCCGGTCCGCGTTTTTCGTACATTTTTGTTGTGAGTGTAAGGCAACTACATATTCTGTGCAAACTGCAGCTTTCTATCTCATATCGTTAATAAGTTACAGCTGATTTTCACTTTTGTATGGGGCACCCTTTAATTTAAAATTTTTGTTGTTGTTTTAGGTATTTGTTATTGTAGAGCATGTGTAAAAACATATCCTGTGCAAATTTCAGCTCTCTAGCTCTTATTATTCAAAAGTTACAGCTAAGTTTTACTTTTCAATGTACAGGGTGTTTTCTTTAGCGTATGGTTTTTGTTGCTTTTAGTGTTTGTTGTTGTAAAGCATGTGTAAAGAAATATCCTGTGCAAATTTTAGTTCTCTAGTTACAGCCATATTTTACTTTTTAATGTACAGGGGTTCCTTTGCATTTTGCCACGCCTTTCCGCCCCCAGACCGAAAATCGAAATTCAGGCTTCACAGTGTCACCTGCCAGAATATTCTGAAGACTCCCTGAAAATTTCATCAAAATCGGCCCAGCCGTTTTGGAGTCTATACGTTACATACATACAAAGAATTTTATATATATAGCTTAAGAGCTTGAAAAAAGCAAGACATTAATATTGAAAAGCTAGCATCTAAAGAATATATCAAAATTACTTGATTTTCCAGCTCTTTATTCATCACTTATTTATTACTCATATAATCTGGTCTTGATTAAATGAAGATAACAGCTTAATAAAGTACTTATAGAGAGCTTTTCATTTTTTGACACTATTACATTTTGTAATATTGGTGGTGCGTGCTACTTTTCTCATCCCAGCTGTACACAGCAAAGTTATTGTTCATCTATTTTGATAATTTCGCTTGAGACAGAAAACATTTATTTGCAGGTTGGTTGTGCGTTTTTCTTTCTTTTTCTTTTTTTGTATTCTCCTCACAAAGTGTGAAAAATAGTAAAGATGGGTGGGTAAAAGCGTAGCAAATAATCCTGTGATATAAAATTTGATTCGTATGGAGTGTTTTCTTTTATTCAGTATGAAGTGCAATCTAACAGGGGGGCCAAAAGAAGTCATCCGATGTTGTTTGGCTTTCAGATATTCTTTGGTCCTGTTGGAACCACAAGTCCTCCAGACCTTATTCTAAACTCAGTTAACATGGCCATATAGCGCGTTGTCGTTTGAGCAGCGACGTCCTGGAAACAAAAATGGCCCAATGACTCCTCCAGTGTGAACAGCGTCAACCATGCAGTCACTTTGAGCGCGTGTAATGGCTCCTCGTGGATTTTTATGGGTGCCCCCATAAGCGATAGTTTTGCTTGTTCACGTACTCGCTGATTTCGGTCGAAAAATCGTTAACTTCGTCATAGAAACGATTATTCCGCGCTCCTGCGGAGTGTATCTTGTATGAATTCTTCAATACTATTTTCTTTAATTTATCCAAAAATTTTCTTCATAATTACCCATTTAGATTTTTGCAAAGAAATCATTCTATATTGAAAGCACGGCATTGTCGAAACTATTTTCCAATGCAAACGTGATTTTTCGTGCGTGAAAATGCGTGATTGAAACAATTTTGGTGTGAGGTGAGGACCGAAAAAAATGTTCGTGCGTGAAGAAAATTATGCCGATCGTGAGCATGCGTGGCGTGAGCCACACTCACGTACACATTTCTAAATTTTAACATATGCTCCACTTATAATAGGCCTAAAACAATATGCAAACGTATGTATGTGTATGTGCCCTGTCAATAACATTCAATTGAATCAAAAAAAACTTGGCATCACTCTCTATTGTTTTTGTGTTCACAACTTGGCAACGCTGTAACAAATGCAGGCAAAGTTTTATTTGTTATTTAATGCAATTGTAATTTTTATATTATTAATTGAAGACACATCTACGAGTATGTATTTAACAATCGAAGCACAGCACAATTGAGAATTAGTCATCATTAATTTGCTGCACACATTTATTGTGACAGAATTCGACAAATGAAATACAATACAATAGTTTGAAATAAAAAACTTGTCTACGCAAAAACCGCAAAACAAGTTTTCACAATTTTTCCTTCCCTTCTTCCCCACTTTTGCACAATTCAATTGTTTGTAATAATGCCACCTAAAAAAAAAAATAAACAAACTCCATCATCATTTTGCCAGACAGACGGGACATTTTAAAGACTGAAAGAAAAACCTCCGACATGATTACTGTTATAGAAAAAAAATGCAAAAAAAAGTAGAAAGAAAGAAAAACCTAAACTTTTTATTTACCACATTATTTTTTTTATCATTATTTCACAGTTGTTTAAGAAAATTTGTTTGCATTATTTGTATTTCCATTCCAAAACCGTCAGCGCAGCGCAGCGCAACATCAAGCAGATTCAAAAGAAAAACGTTTTATTATTTTCTTACATACATAATTTTCTTTTTTCGTTAAGTGAAAGTGGACGTTTTATGAATTAGTTAGTTACTTACTTGCTGTTGCAAGAAAGAAAAACTACATTAAAACACTTAAAATTTATTTTTTTGAGTTCTTCACGTTGTACAAAAAAGTGCTTTCAAAGAGTTTTGATCAATAACGAAAGAAACGGTGTTACCATGCTTTAAATAATAAAAAAGTAAACAAATGCGAAAAAAATACCACCATTATTTTATTACTTTTTTTTATTTGTTATAAAAATTTTACTCTTCTCCCCCTGGCGGTAGTTCAATGGAGGACGCTGAAGACGCCGTTTTTTAATATGGAGCAAAAAAAGGCGGCAGCTTTGTTATGGGCGAACGGAGGGGAGTACAGAAATAATTTTGGTACCGTTGGATAGGTATTGATGCCGCCTAACGGAATTTTGTAAAACAAAATTTTTCCCTCTAACCCCTTGGCGGTTGAACAGGGAATGATCGCAAAAAAGGCGGCAGCTTTGTTATGGGCGAACGGAGGGGAGTACAGAAATAATTTTGGTACCGTTGGATAGGTATTGACGCCGCCTAACACAATTTCGTAAAATTTTACTCTTCACCCCTTGGCGCTACCCCAGTTGCGCACTTTGGACCCTCGTGCACATGCCCCATATGAAATGGGAATTTTTTAATTTTATGAAATCCTGTTAGCCCTCTTCAAGACCTTTCCAACGGTACCAAAATTTTGTCTGTGGCACTCCCCGTTCGCCCACCAGCCCATTTTGGGTAGAATCATTTTTTCGCTTGGGGCATCAAAAAAAGGCGTGAACCGGCTCATGGGCGAACGGAGGGGAGTACAGAAATAATTTTGGTACCGTTCCCGCTTATGTTCCCATAAGAACTGCGTGTAAAACACGTACGGAGTTTCACCAGGGTAAATTCCTTATGGAGATTTCCTTACACCAGTACGGAGTGCAAAAATAATGGTAGACGGAATTTTTGACTATTACATATCTATTACACTGTTCTGCAAAATAACACTTTTTGGTGGTGTTTTGAATAAAAATATGTATACTATGTATACTATGTATGTATGTATTTTGGTGCTCTAAACCCAAATCTGCTTTCAGTTTTACTCTATCACGTAAGGATAGAGGGGGCAATTTTTGCCCCCTAAATTCTAGAATTACGCCCTTATATTTAACCAAAATTCGGAAGAACCTTCTCCATCTTTTGATGCGCTATAAAATTTTATTTCAAATACTGATATACAATTTGTTTCTATCTTATTTGGCTTCAGAGTTTTTGACATTTGGTTCATTATTAAAGAGATGAATAAATTTTTTGAAGAATATTTACAGCATGAAGAGTTTCATTTGTAATTTGTAACAAATTTCTGCACATATGTATGTAAATCCACACAAGTATTTTACCGTGTAGAGATAATTGCTATTTTCCAAAAATGTAAATTTCCTTACAACCCTACGCACTGGAAAGTTGCTCAATATGATTATGTGTCAGTAATGAAGAGCTCAGGTATTGGGATGACTAAACCCTGCTGCTTTAAATCAGTATGCAAAATGTCATGACCTGGGTTCGAAGCCATTTGGGTGCTGATGATCGTCGTGGTGGATGTGAAACCGTCTTGGCATATTTCCCAGCCAATAAATCTTCAACTTTGCTCTTCTTGTCCTCTTTAAAAATGTTAATCACTGCAATTATATCACAAAAAATTCTCTTCAATTTTGAGAAAGTAAAATCGAACTCCAGCCTGATAAAATTATTAACAATTTACAAAAAAAATTATATTTTTACTAATACTGGAAATTTCTCAAATCCAAGAGTAAATATTACCTGTACCTGTATATTACAGCACTGCTCAAGCTTGAAAATTTTGGCTGGCAGAACTTTCATTTACTTTTCGATATTTTTGAGGGTGATTTTCCAATATTTTTGCTTGCGTTTGCTCTCTCGTTGTTGGTTTTTTGCAAGTTGAGTTATTAAACAAATCTTATGTATTTCAATTATCTTATTTCCCACTGGGCAAGTTTTTTTTTGCACGCAATTTTCATTTTGCTGTGATAATAGAGAGAGAGATAGAGGGAGAAAGAGAGAGAGAGATCTTTTATTTGTTACTCTCCTACGAAACAAAAGGTTCAGGGCGTGAAACGAGATTAAATGGCGTACTTTTTGAAGCATTTGGAATAATTTAGGACATTCAGCCTGCTTACGGTTTACGGCATTCGAGTAAAAAATGAGGCGTTTTTCAAAAATGCTACTGCCATCGGCGAAAACGACAAAAATGCATCAATGTCGAATTTTGTTGACGCCATTTAAAAAAAGAAATAAATAAAAAAGAGGAGTTTAACAAACCATAAATATTGAAATTACTTTTCTGTTGTAAAAAATGCCTATTGCTATAAGTTTTTGAATTAAAATTGGAACTACAAAACAATTTATGAAAGTGGAAGGAAGAAATTAAAAGAGACTTTTTTCATCAACTTCAGCATCTTCATAAATTGTTTTGGAGCTCTAATTTTTATTATAAAACTTATAACAATATGTATTTTTTACAACAGAAAACTAATTTCAATATTTACGGTTTGTTTGAACTCCTCTATTTTATTTATTTCTAAACTTTATTCATATAGTTTTTAAAATGGCCTGAACAAAATTCATATCGACAGAATTGGCGAGTTCGCCTTGCGCGATACCGTAGATTGCAATAGATTACATAATACTGATGCATTTTGCTCATTTTCGTCGATGGTGTAGTAGCATTTAAATTAACAGCTACAAAAAAGAATTGTTACTATTTTTTTTTAATAACCAATTGGAAACAAAAATAACCAAACTGGCCACCCTGCAAAGAAAACAAACCACGAACATTTTGTAAGTGTAAACGCATCGTATACACGTAAAATAATAATATTTCATTTGTTTTTTATATATATGCATATATTTATACTATTTGTATATACATACTATTTTTATTTTGCTCATGCGCAACTTTGAGTTTTAGGTTAAACCAAAATAATAATTATTTCAGGGCCAAAACACATTTACAAACACACCACGGATTTACTGTTTTAAACACTCATGTTTGTTTAAAAACATGTTTTGATAATAAAAAGTTTTATTTTATTATTATTATTATTATTTGTTTTGTTAGTTTCAAGTATAATTTATTTTATTTCCAAAATACAAACCAATATTTATGAACTAACGCTTCTTTATTTGCTAAATTTTATTTTACTTTCACTATTCAATCTGGCGTTGGGGCTCGATAACAATATTCAAAAAAATGGCTATTACTACATCGCAGCCATCACTTTGCATCCACAACAGCTTAATCATCCAAAAAAAAAAAAAAAAAAGCCAGTAAATATTTAAGCTGCAAAGAAAAGAAATAGGCATGTAAAACAACAGGTGATTGATTTATCCCTTGAAAAAGTGTAGATTTAAGTTGAAGCTTTGAAAAGCTTTAAAATTTTTTTTAAGTTTTTGTTTTTTAGTTTGTTTAGATTATACCACATAATTGAACCCGGCCAGCTGCAGCGTATAATAATTTTAAAAATATTAAGTTATAATTTGAATTTTAAAAAGACATTCAAAAACTTGTTTTTCTACATCGATTTCGAATTTGATTATAAACAAATATGCATTATCGTTTTACTGGTAAACATTTTTTAAAACGCAAAAAGCACTTTGAAAATCGATTTATTCAATTCTTCATATTCATATTCCACTCTTTCAAGAAACAAAACTTATTTTAAAAACCGGCTTATAAACGGTCGAGTTTTTCGAAAATAAATTTCTTCGAATTTGATTTCGTAAAAAAATGATAATATTTTTTTGCTCTTTCAAAAGGCAAAAAGAATTCTGAAAATTGATTTATAAAAGACCGATTTATTTAAAATGCAATTTTTTCGGTTTCGAAACCGAAAATAATTACACAGTATTTTTTAAGGCAAACATTTTAAAGAGCAAAGCAGTTTTTATTTTTTGAAAATCGCTTAAAAAAATTCCGATTTATTTAATTTCGGATTCGGCACTAAAGCATGCAAGAAATAGCTGATTGGAACTAACGCATTAACAACTTATTTACTAACACATGCAAAGCAATTTTATAGCTTTCAGTATTGCCATTACAGTGATTTTTTTTAGTATTTTGATTTTTCCGTATTAATTTGGTAATTTAGTTTTTAACTACGTTTATGCATTAATGTTTTTATAGGTTCGTTTGTCCTCTTTTCTTTGAAAAAAAATGGTGCTGCGAAAGTTTTTTCCATATGATTCAGTTCTCTATTGTTGAAACTGCTACTGACTGTTGTTTTTTGTTTAATTTTATCTAAATGTACCTCTAAAATAGTTCACTCTATTCTGTTTGAATTGTTTTCTGAAATTTTTTGAGGAACTATTTTTATTATTTAATAATAAAGAAATTAATAGCATTATATATAATTTTGTGGGTATTTTGAAGAAAAAATTTCGAATGATCACTTTGCTGAGGTGGTAACGCTGGTTTAAAAAAGAAATCACACGTACACAAATGTTTATATCAGTTTTTTTTTTTATTTTGCCCTTAAGTCCTTTTCTGATGTATGAACCCATCAGCAATGTCGGTCATATGATGCATCAAATGAGCGACACTGTTCTTGCTGGGAAGAAACCCGAAAAATAAAATATAGACTTTAGTTTAAGGCGTGTTCTGTTCACGAAAGCGATTAAAAAGGTTTTTTTTTTTTTGAGTATTTTTCGTGATTTGAAACCAATGAGCTAAACAACTGCCGATTTTAAATCACTTGATCATATTTTGTCATTATTTTTCTATGAATCTAGCAAAAAGGCTGATTGCGTTTTCTACTCATTCATGTAATACTATTACATACATTTTCGGCAAAAGAAATCACATCACTTGCTCTTTTAAAGTAAAGAAATACTTGGAAATCTTCGTGCTTTACGTTCTGCTCTTTAGTAGTCAGTTGTTTTATTTGGTTCGCAAATACATCAGAAGTTGCGGATTCACAACAGAAAAAACACTTTGAAAAGTTTAAAATCTCATAATTTACAGAGCACCAAGATATCACCTCTGTGATTTTAAAACGGCTCGTGACTTAAAATCACCTTTATTTCAGAACAAGCCTGGTAGTTAATATATCTGTGCAAAAATTCATTGAAACCCAGTAGTTTCGCAAACATCGTGATACTAGATTTAGATACTAGATACAGTGGACTCGCGATAATATGAACTAATGAAGCAAGGATAGTTGAAATTTTTGGAATATTTACAAATGGCTCAAAATTTCTTATCCCTCAGACTCGAAAAATCTAAAAAGAACGTTTGAAGTTCATTCTCATGCATTTTGGAATAAGTAGTTGGGTTTCAAACATTCTTTTTAGATTTTTCAAGTCTACTGAAGAGTTGATTAGCATCAACGAAATGTCGGCTGCATATAGACGGCTGAACGAGACAGAAAATTTTTAAGGTATATTTTTCGACCTAAAATTGTAGCTCTTTTTCATATTGTATTTGAGCGATCATTTGCTCTGCTTTTATGGCAACTGATTTATCAGGTCTACAAATGTTTTTCCTTGCGGTTATAAACGCGATTTTTGTTCTGGAGGACAACAATCAATTACCCAGATCTATATTGAAGCACAACAAGTAAACATTTTATTGTTTTACAAAATAAGTTTATATAAAGATCAAAACCATAACCTGCAACAGATATATTGCCAAAAAAAAAAAACTTAACAAACAAATTTTATATCAGCTTACAGTTTAAACCTTAAACTAAGTCGTTAATCATGAACCTCACTTGAAGGCAGAAACCTCAAGTCGACTGAATATTATTGATAACAAAACACCAAAACAAAAAACCAAATAACTATGTTTTGTAATAAAAATCATGGTGACAACAATCAAAATTACCTGTGACGGTGTATTTATACAATCGAATTCGTTTCTGACCTCATCACCGACCACAACGTACACGACAACAACAACAACAACGGCCGATACTATAAATCCCCGGGAGACAGCCACACCAACGGACTCAAATTCAACCTCTTCCATCTCAACCGACTCTTCTCTTTTGTGCAAAACTTTAAATAGTGACAAAGACAAATCTACTACAAGCATTTTAGAATGTGACAAACATCGTCGCCTTGTTTCTTCTAATTCGTCGAGCACATCAAACTCGTCCGTACGCAGCTGTCAAAAGTCTGCAAACAGTCATACCAGCAGCCGTGGCAAAAGGCCGCGTACTCCCAAAAGTGATAATCGTCGTCGTTATTATTTCGGTAGCAATAGAATTTATTGGTGCAAACAGTCGTCCGAGCGCCAGTTAAATTTGGGATGTTGCTATAAAAGTGAGTCGGTTTTGGGTCGTAACTCTTCGTCCTTGTGTTTGCAACGTAGTGCCAGTTCCGTTACGCACAAAGAATTGCAACAGCAAAAATGTCACAGCCACACCAGTCGCTCCAAACATAAACCCTTAACTGCTACCAGTAGTCTTTCGGCGGTACCCACTACCCATCATCACCATCATCATCATCACCAGCAACACAATCGTAAAACGAGTTCAAGTTATTTGAATACATTTTATAATCTTAACAAATGCAACTCTGCGGCCCTAAAAGCGCCTCCGCCCAAAACAATATCGGGTGCCACTTCCATATTTCTCATTAACGGTTTTAGTGTCAATTCTTCTGCCTACAGTAACAGCAACAGCAACAACAACAATAACAAATGTTATGCAGCATCGGACACTCGCCTGCTGAGCTTTTTACGCTCCGCTCGCAAATTGTATCGTAACAGTGTGCGCGTAAATAACAACAACAGCACAAATCCAGAGCAACACAGTTTTTGCAATGGCAACACCACCTCGTCGTCTGACAATACCAAAGCCAAATCATATGATAAGTATAATTCCGCGAATTATTTAAAAACAAATAAAACTAAAAATCATCTTGACGAAAACAGTGATGAAACGAAATGGCACAACAACAATTCTTTAGCTGGCAAAATAAAACAAACATACATATTTGGTGTGAAAAGTTTAACTGCAAATAACAACAGCAAACATTATTATAACAACAACAATAATTATTTTAATAATAATAATAACAACAAAAATGCCAAAAATATAGACAACAATAATAGAGAATTAAATGAGGAATGGTTTGGTTAGTATTTTTTTTTTATTTATTTTAAATTTATATATGTACATATGTACATATACACATACATATGTAAAAAATAACTACAAATCTATTCTATTTTAACGAGGTTAAACACTTGAGAGATTAAACAAATTGCTAAATTTAGTCTGAACTTAGCTAAAATGTTAGTAAACAATTAAGTATTTAGCAAAAATGAAAGTTTTAATTTTAGATTGTTGTGCAAATATTTTTTTTTTATTTTACTATCACTTTCAAAATTACTCAGCCAAACATTTCATGGAAAATGTTCAACGAAGATTTTCTCATTTTTTTTTTATTCTTGAAAATAATTAAACAAGTTTTTATGTTGTAAAATAATGAGGCACAATTTAATTAGATTTACTTTGTACGTCTGGCGGCGAGAACAATTATTTTTGTTTTATTTATTTTTTGCAAAAGGAAATGTATTTAAAATGAAGGAAATTTGCATGAAGCTGGATCCTGTTCGAAATTTTTATAAAATTATAAATATTCAACCCAATCGTGATTAAAATGGGAAATTTGCATTCCCCATAAAGGGTAAATTTCTATTGTGTAGCTCATGTCCGTGCTACCAGTGCGCAGTGAATGTACATTACAGGCATGAAAATAAAATAGATAAGAAGAATATAAAAATAGCAGTTGCACTGTTCTGCAAAATAATACCTTTTTGTTGTGTTTTGCATAAAAATATGTAGACTATATGTATTTTGGTGCTAAAAACCCAAATCTACTTTCAGTTTTTCTCTATCACGTACGGAGGTTTTTTGTGGGCGTGGCTAATTTTGCGCCCTTAAATTATAGAGTTATGCACATACATATATTTAACCATAATTCGCAAGACCCTTCTCCGATTTTAGTGAATAGCACATCAAAAGATGCGCTATAAAATTTTATATCAAATACTGGCATACAATTTGTTTTCATCTTTTTCCGTTTCAAAGTTATTCAGAAATCAATGGCGAAAAAAATGTTTTTTCATGCAAAATTCACTTTTGTTTTGTTTAATATTTTGTCTTATTTAATTTATAACGGGTTATCCATTTTGCGGTTTCAAAAGTAAACGTATATAAAACTCATATAAAATATTTTTTTTTCATGGTATTTCTTTTTTATTATAAAGTTTGAACGTTGACATTATGTGTGAAACACTACATCATTTAAATGACTACATCATTGCAAAGTGTTGCAAGCGTTGATTCTTTGGAGGTAATTTTCGACCACTTTTTGACACATATTGGGCGGTATCTCAGCCCTAACTTGACGAATGTTGGTTTTCAAGTGCTCAAGGTTTATCTGCATAAACACGGTCTTTCGCGTAGTCCCACAAAAAAAAAAGTCTAATAGTGTCAAATCGCATGATCTTGGTGGCCAGTTGATATCGCTACGACGATAAATTATGCGGCCAGGAAATGTCTCTTGCAATAAAGCGTTGTGTGGCATGTGGCACCGTTTTGTTGAAACCACCTATTCTCCAAGTCGTATTCTTCAATAGCAAGCAAAAAAAAGTCGGTTATCATATTACCATAACGCTCCGAGTTGACGGTGACAGTCCTTCCATCATCGTTTACGAAGAAGGGAGGTCCAATCACACCTGCGGACCAAAGAGCGCAGCAAACAGTGACTTTCTGGAAGTAATGGGCTCTCTTCAATTACTTGAGGATTCTCAGAACCCCAAATAAGACATTCCCAATTCCTGAGAACGACGTAGAATCGACACATTCGGGTCTTCGGCAACACTTTCGCTTACATCAGCGACATTTTCAGCGGAACGAGCGAAATTATGATGCACCGGCCCTTACAATATTTGTAACCGCTCCAGTCTCTTCTAATTTCTTCACAATTTTGCCAATTGCTTGCTCAGTTGGACGATTATGTAAACCATAATCTCCTCCTAAAGCACGATATGTGGCTGTGGCAGAATCACCATTTTTGTAGTATGTTTTGATAATTTTATTTTTATGCGTTGTATGATAATTAAGCGATCCACTTTCGTCAATGTCCAACTTTGAACTGAGAAGAAAAAATTTGGTTTAACAACTTACGTTTGACAGATGTCGAATTCCAGTCCCATACTTTTGAAACCACGAAATGGATAACCCGTTATCAATCACAAAAATAATATAGAAAGCACTTGCGCTTTCCATATTAAGAACATTCTTACTTCACATAGTTTTGATACTGATTGGGACTGATTTAAGTAGAATTGAATTTGTTCCGAGTGTGATGATTGATAATGCAGCACTTGATTCGATGTTTCTAAAGCCTATTTAAACCCAAATTCGTACATGAAATAAACCGCTCTACTTCCTTTGTTCAATAATAATTTATAAATTATTGTGTCTCTATGCTGAATTGAACCTGAAACCGAATTACCAGTTCGGCCACTCTACCCGCTCTACCCATTCAGCTATCGCAGCAATTAAAAAAATAAAACAAATTTCAATATATTCTTGATGCTCATTTTTCGACCTTTGCTGTTTAATATTTTAAATCAATAATTAGGTCACTTGTTTTTTTTTTTAATGCTTGTTTAATTCAATATTTCGATACCCCAATGGGTATCTTCTTCTGGAATTTTTCAATACTTATGCAAGCAGACACAAGTGCTGGTTACTCATTTTACAAAAAAGTTGTTCGCGTAAAGCTATTGAAAAATCGAAGGCACAATCCGGATTGCTAAATCGGTACTAGATGAAATCTAAAAGAATGTAAGTAAGAGGTTTTTTAAATAAATCCAATCGATTTCTATTATGTTAAGATTATTCACGCGAAACAACATATTGTACGAAAGCTGAGATTTGTTTTCTTCTTCACTGTACATGCATACATATTTTATTTATTTATTGCTTTTTAAAATTCTGATTCAAACTCATTTCAAAAGAAGAACACAAAACAGTAGCACTACATATGTTTGTATATCTTTTAAGTAAAATGCAAATTTAAAATAACAATTAATGAATGACATGTTGTGCGAATTTGTTTTAAAAATAACACACAAAACACCTCAAACTCACACATATGTACATATTTAGACACGAGTGTATTCAGAGTTACTTACACAGGCGCACAGTTGTGAATCATATTAAACGACATTGTCTTTATTAAATTTTGAAAAACGCAATAGCCGCAAAGAATATAATGTAATTAAAATTTAAATAAATTCATTAAAAAAATTCCATGTTTATTTAGCTTAAAAGGGGAAAAGTTGAATGTGAAGTGCCACTAAACTTTTACATTTTTTTTTGGTTATTTTTTTTTTTTATCAAGTTTCATTAAGGAAATAATTAAAATAAAAATGCTAAAAAGTTTGAGGGTTGCCTTTTATATTATTCATCCAAAATCACTTTATTGTTTTGCCTTTTGAGGGTTGCCTTTTATATTATTCATCCAAAATCACTTTATTGTTTTCCAAAATATAGAACAGCGGGACTCAAGTGGGCCGATCTCATGACTGGCAGCCCGTGTAACATATTGTTTTCCAAAATATTGCCCCTGAAGATCTACATATATGTACATTTTTGCATGCGTTTGAACCAATTGTCGAGGAACTTTTGCCACTCTGATTGAGGTATCTCGAAAATGTGCATTCTGAATGCAACAACCGCTTCTTCAGGTGTCAAAGAAAACTTTCTTTTTTAAGTACGGGGATAAAAAGAAGTTATTCGATGCCAAGTCAGGACCACACGGCTGATGACTCGTCAAATCGATGTGTTGGGTGCTCACAAATGCATGCAGTTGTTTGAGCTGAGGTGTGACAGCTCCCATGATCGTGGTGAAGAGAGATCCGTCTTCTGCGGTTTGTGTTTCTGATTTCTGAGAATTGATCTGTTCTGCGTTGTTCTAGTGGTACGGTTGCCACATGTCCAGTTTTTTTCTTCGAAAAAAACAGGCGACCATATGTTTGGAAGTGCATCGTGCCCGAACAACTTTTGTTGGATTTTGCTCATTTTGGAACACCCCTGCAGTCGACTGCTGTTTACTTTCGGGCTCATATGCGTAAATCCATGATTCATCACCTGTCATCATCATGTCACAGAGCCAATTATTTTAGATCTAAAAATAGACCTTATTAATGTTTTCTTTTATCAAAAATTCCCTTTTGATTAGCATCAATAAAATGTCGGCGTTGTATACACATTAAAAAGGTATATTTTTAGACCTAAAATAATACATTTCAATTAACTCTTATGGCAAATAAATAATTCAGTATATTTTTGAATATTCAAAAAAAAAAAAACGTTTGTTTTTCATACTTTCAAGAATACAAATCATGGTAACCGATGGTAACCCTTTGTATGGCAGCGTTAAGAAAAGTAAAAGTGTTGCAAAGCGAAAAAAATGTTTTCTGTATTAAAAGTTTTCTCTACTAAATGTTCAATTTCTGATTATTATTTTGTTCATGGGAATTATGGAATAAGTAGTTGGGTTTCAAGCATTGTGTTTTAAAGATTTTCGAGTCTACTGATGGATTGATTAGCTTTAACGAAATGTCGGCGGCATATAGATGTCTGAAAAAGACAGATCTAAAATAACAATTCGATTATATTCAGGGGATTATTGAGTTAATAAATTTGTCATTAGAACTTGAGGGAAGAGCTTTTCTTTTGGCCGACTGTTTTTGTTTGTTTTACAACACTGTCTTTGATTGACATAAACTCAATGGCACTAAAAAATTTCATAAATGGAGATATTGAAATGCAGTCGTAATGGCATTTATTTCATCTTTAGAGACTTACGTAACCAACTTTTGACATACACATGTAGTTCGTGTTATTCGAAAGAACAAAAGCTTAAATTTAAATTTAGATTTTCTGAATGGTTTTATTTTATTATTTGTTTTTTTTTAATTTATTAGCTTCACATAATAAGATTTGTTTTGATGGAAACAAAATAACACTGCTCCCATCCCATTGTAAGTGTGTCAAGAAAATAAATTACCAATTTTATTTTTAATATACATACATACATATAGAGTTAAAATAATGAGCAAGCAGGCAGCTTGTATAGTAAAGTCTGCTTTCGAGTAAATATGGCTTTAAAAGACAATAACAATAAGGAAGAAAATGTCTATCAAAAAATGGTTCACACGTACTGGTTTTGTTTTTCGAAAAAGGTAAATTATTTACAAATCAAATAACGAGGGTGGTGCAAAATGAGAAAGAAAAAAAAGATCTTGACATGTAACGAGTATGTGTTTAATTAATACATTACTCGAATAGGGACTTGAACTGGTTTATTTATTTATGTATGTATGTAGGTTTGTATGTATGAAAGCATGATGTGGGCTAATTTCCGCTTCTCCAAGAGTCCGGATATTAATACACACACACACACACATACATATACTTACGAGTACAAAAATTTATGTTAATTTTTAATGTTTTGGTTTTTTTTTATTTTCAATACATATGTATGTGCATATTTTTCCTCGTTACCACATACGTATTTTGCAGTTGGCACCTTTCCCTCGTGGTATAAAATAAAGTGTTTGAAGAAATACAAACAACTAAGCAATATTTATTTAGAGTTACTTGCTATTTTTTTTAGCGGTGTGTAATTTATTTCTTCCAAAATTCCACTGAATACTTATGAAACTTGTATTTACTTGCAACACTTAAAACATATTGTTGCCTCTGTCCATAAAAGTAAAGATTTTCATTTATTTGTTTTGTTTTTCCTTTTTATGTATTAATTTTTATGTTACAGTCAATAAACATTACTTATTTTAAAGCAAATCAATTAGTTAACTTATGGAGTCTACTTAAGAAACTGACAAAATAAATAGTTAGTGTACAGATCGATAGCAAAAAAAAAAAAAATAAAAAACAAAAAAATAGTTACTGATAATTAACCCACTGCGGGTTACGGAGCTCTTACGCAAATTTCTAATGCAAACTTCCGTGCCCTGATTTACAAAACGAACCTTAAAATTTTTTTTTTAGCTGAAAATCACTTTTTCAATCTCCTTTTTATTAGGGCGGTTTTCACAATTTAGCGATAGCTAAAAGTAGCACTTTATCGGCCGCATTTCACACCCTGAATTCTTAAAAACAATTCGATTATTCAGCTATCGTATTCATGTTTAAAGTTGCAGACAGCGTTGTCTTCGGGAAATTTCAAAAAATGGCACCAAAAGAGTATTTTAAGAAAAACAAGTAAGACTACTATATTCGTCTGTGCCGTATCTTTTATACCCTTTACCAAAGTGTAATTAAAAGCTTTTCTATATAAATGTTACATTTATTACATTTTTCTCATAGTAATAATTTAATATTCCAAGATGTTGTAGCTCCTACAAAAGTGAAAGAAATAAAACGTGACAGATAAGTTAATCAACTGCTGTGGTCTATATCATAAAAAAAAAAACCAAATAAATCACTACTAAAATTCTTTATTACTCGTTAAAGGAGGAGTAACCAAAATCCACGAAGATAAAAATGCAGATATTAATAAAGTGTTGAGAAACAAAAGTTTCACAGAGAAATTACTAAAATAAACTCTGTTGTCAAGTACGAGGCTGGCTTGCACTCTTAGGATTCCGTACGTATGCTTTCGACTTGTTGTTATTTTTATGTGAATACATGTATTGCATAAATTTCATCTCTCTGTCTCTTACAGCTTGCGAGTTACGTTTAATTGTCACTTTACATTGTATGGGGACACCTGGTAGTTTTTAGCTTCTTGTTGTTTTCAGCATTTGTTGTTGTAGAGCATCTGTAAATACATACACTGTGCGAATTTCAGCTCTCTATCTTTTACGGTTCGAGAGTTATAGCTGTTACTTTTCGTTGTATGGGGACACCTGGTAGTTTTCGACTTGTTATTGTTTTTTAGTATTTGTTATTGTAGCGGCTAGGTACAACAACATCCTGTGAAAATTTCAGCTCTCTAGCTCTTACCGTTTCGGAGAATGAAGGCTGTGATGGACGGACGGGCGGACGGATGTAGAAGTTTCGGAAATAGGGTTCCGTTTCACTCTGATGAGTACGAAACCCTAAAACGACTTTGTTGTTTATGTACAAAATTTATACTAGCAATATATTTTTATTTTTTCGAAAATACAAAAAATTCTGAAACTGTTTTTAAAAACGATTAAATGGCCACGCCGCTCCATCTTAATACTTTTATTGTGTAAGAGGCTGTTCACAAATTACGTAACGCAATTTTTGCAGATTTTTTTTTAATTATTTATGGTTATGGTGATATTTTCTTTTGCTCTTAGTTTCACAAAAATCTTAAAGGTGGCATTTTACGAAAAAAAAGTGCAAAATAAATGCGTAATTTTGTGTAGAAACGAAAACGGCATAAGCAAATTATTTCTGTATTAACTTTATCAGGCTCAAGTTCTTTCAATATTATTCTTGTGATTGATATCAATTAAATTAGACAAAGAAGACGTCAAAGACATTTAGCAGGGTGGACAACTAGTTGTTTCGAAGCCGCCACACTTTCTCGTCAGCACCCGTCTTTGGACTCAGGGGCTCATGTTTCTAAAGCGACAACCATGCCACTCAGCCACCCAAGCAACTTGGGTCTTTGATGTCTTCTTTGTCTAATTTAATTAATATCAATCACAAGAATAATATAGAAAGAACTTGAGCCTGATAAACTTAATACAGAAATAATTATATAAGAAAAAGTTCGAATAATAGAAATGAATTAGCATAAGCAAATTATTAACGAAAAATAAATCTACTTATAAAATATTTTAATTTCATTTTTTATTTTACAAATTTATTAAGGCGTATCAAAAACTGTAATTAAATGTATTCGTTGAACTCTTTTCAAATAAATTTTAAATTTAACCCCTTTTTTTTTTTTTGATAGGAAAACATTCTTTTGTGTGCAGAAAAAAAAGTAAAAAAGAAAACCTGTAACAATAACATTTGGTTTTGAAAACAAAAAAGTATAACACTAGAATCACTCGAACGGAAATTAACGAAAACAAATAGCTCACAAGTATGTATGTAGATTAGGGTCGTTCGATTTCTATAAACAAAAATTCTCTGATATTGAGTCATCGATTTTGGCATGAGGAAAAAAAGTTCCACTACGACACATAAAAAAAAGAATAACTTTCTAGGCGTCTGATATTCATTTTTTTTATGATGGGAGCCTCTGCCCTCCCCCCTTAAAAAGCCGTGGCTTGAAAAAAATATGAGTGCTTAATTATTCGATAATTATAAGAGACAATTGAAATGTATTATCTTAGGTTTCAAAATAGACCTTATTGATGTTTGCTGTCTTTCTCTATTAAATACCATTGGAGAAATTAAGATCGAGGCACACTACCGAAAGCTTGACCATATACTCGTATAAGAAAAAAAAAAAACGTGTGTAAATTTGGCGTGTTACGAGGTCGCGTTCAAAAAAATATTGGGGTTTGAACATACATTTAAGTCCTCTGCGGGGCACCCTTTTCATTTCATTTTCTGGTCTTCCAAATACGGGCCCCCTGGCTCCGACTAAGAAGTAGAGGAGTCAAATGTATGACCCCCCAATAATCGTATCTCAATATTTTTTTCGACCACCCCGTGCCACACATCTTTAGGACAAGAAAATACAAGAAAAATATCGGTCGTCTTTAAATGGATTATTTTTTTTCTTTGGTATGTCGTAGTCCTCATGTCAAAAGCTATCGAAAAATCGTTGGCACAATATTGATTGCTAAATCGACCCACCCTAATGTACATACATACTACTTGCACTCTTTATTTAAATTAGGCGTATTGTTTTTTTATTTCTATTCAGAGCTTTTTCTCTTAATTATTATGGCCCTTGTGATGAATTGTGATCGGTTGGTTGTCTAATTAATTAGACTGTGCAACTAATTGCAATTCATATACATACATTGCAACCTGTTGTATAACCTCAAAATATACCATACCATGTGTATATTTTTCTTTTTCAATTGTTAAAATCAACTTTTGCAATTAAAGTTGAGCAACAGATTGAAAGTTTTTAATTGGGCAACCATTCAAGACCAATCTGGTGAACAATCCGCCAAAACATATAGAGGAGAAATTGAGGAGAATTTTTTTTTCATAATGTTTCCAAAATTTTGATTTACAATTGTTAATGGTGGAATTTTTTATTTCAAAGTTTTCGATATGAGAAATCTTACACCAATGTTGCTGAAGTCGGAAACAGTTTACATGATTTTAATATGTGCTTATGGTCGCTTGAAATATTTTATGATATTCGAACGGCAACAAAGTTTCCAGTTCTGGTCGCTGTAACGAATAAATAACACTCAGGACTGGATAAATTTTCACGATGGATGTGATCTTTGATAAATGATGCACACAAATTTTGCACCTCCTTTCCTTTTTTTAAATCGTTTTCAGAGCTCACTCAAATAAGTATTCCTCCCCCCCAATACCGCCAAACATCGGAAGCCGCTTGTAAGAAATATAGACAGCTTCATATATTTAATACGCGCGGCTTGCCTTTTATATTTCGAGATTAGAGAACAAAAACCAATATTAATCATCGAAAATCGCTTTATTGTTTTCCAAAATATTCCGACTTTACGCGCAAAAGTTTGCGCTAAAATTAAAACCAGCAGAAGTTGTCTTTAACTTATTTTATTTAACAACAGCTTTGCTCAAACAAATGTCACTTTTTTACATTAAATGATTAAATTAAAAATTAATATTATTAATCAGAATTTTCATTGAAATTTTAGTTTTATCCAATTCGCTTTGATGTTTTTTGTTTGCTTACTAATGCAATCTTGCATTTGTATATGGCTGTGTTTACATTTGTACATAATTTTTGAGAGTCATCTTATTAGAGATGGGATTTTACTTAAATTTGTAAGTGGTTGTATGATAAATAATTTGCCATTTTCGATAAATAATCTGGCATCCATTTAAAGCTTTAATTTTGACTATATTTAAAAAAAAAAGTTAGTAACACTTTTTAAAATAGAATTTGTTTCTTAAAGGAACCGACTTTAATGTTTGATTACAGTTAAGGTCCATTGTTTACACAATAAAACTCTTAAGATGCAGCAGCGTGGCCATTTAATCGTTTTTAAAAACAGTTTTAGAATTTTTTTTTATTTTCGAAAAAAAAAATAAATGAAAAGACACTGCTAGTACAAATTTTGTACATAAACAACAAAGTCTTTTTAGGGTTCCGTACTCATCAGAGTGAAACGGAACCCTTTTCGGAGACTTCTACGTCCAACAATAGTCTTTTTTTTTTAGTAGTTTCTCTTCGCACTATTAAGCACACTTTTGTTTCTCAATACTTTATTAATATCTGCATTTTTATCTTCGTGGCATTTTGGTTACTCCTCCTTTAACGAGTAATAAAAAATTTTAGTAGTGATTTATTTGGTTTTTTTTATGATATAGACCACAGCAGTTGATTAACTTATCTGTCACGTTTTATTTCTTTCACTTTTGTAGGAGCTACAACATCTTGGAATATTAAATTATTACCATGAGAAAAATGTAACCAGAATTACTACATTTTTAATCCTTAGTACGTATGTATGTACATATACAAAAAAAAAAATGGTAAATAAATTAATATGAGAACTTTCCGCTTTCAGTTCACGGTTTTATGGTTGTTTTTGTTTAATTGCGTAAACTATGTAAAGGGTAATTTTTTTTAGCAACTTCCTTTTTGGTAGCTCCGCTGCTTTCGAGCAACATCTTACTATTAGATATGTTCAGTTTGTTCTATAATTTAAAATAATTTGGACTTACAAAGGAACAACGCTTGCACATTATTGAATTTTATTATCAATTCTTGTAATTTTTCTATTCAGCCAGCCTTTTTATTAATCAATTAAATAGATAAATGAAAATTTTAAACAATTATTTATTTATTTTCAATATTTCGCCAACAATTTGTTGGCATCTTCAGGAAAATAATTATAATTTTTTTTTTTTAATTTTATAATTATTTTCTTGAAGATGCCAACAAATTGTTGGCGAAATATTGAAAATAAATATGTAAATAATTTTGTTTAAATTATTTTTTATAAAAAAAAACTAAAGATGAAAAGCTTGAATAATTAATTTACCAATCTAAAGATCAGATTTCCGAAATTTTTTTAAATATTTAACTTAAATATTTATTTGCTTTAAGAGCCAATTGAAATTTATTATTTTAGTTCTAAAAATAGACCTTATTAATGTTTTCTGTATTTTTCAGCCGCTTTTATGCCGCAGACATTTCGTTGATGCTAATAAACTCATCAGTAGATTTGAAAAATCTTAAATGAATGTTTGAAACCCAACTACATACTTACTTATTCCAAAATTCCCATGAATAAAATGAGAATTGTTCAAACAAACCTTTAATACAGAAAATATTTTTTCGTCTTGCAAGGTCTATTATTAGACCTAAAATAATACATTTCTTTTTCAATTTTATATGTTTTTCTTAATCAACTCCGAAAGCTCTTTTAAAAAAAAAATCACCCATTACATTTGTATGTGAATATGAACGCACGTATGTGTGTGTTTGTGTGTATATGTATGTATATTTATTATGACCGGAATTGAGTTTAGATTGTTTATTGTTTCCCGTAGAATAATATGTATGTATAAAGTTTTTCATAATCAGAGCTTTATGGGAAAACAGATATTTAATATAAAACACAATTAATTGTGTGCTCACTAAATTGAAGTGCTGTAAAAAGAAACTTAAAAAAAATAATTGGCACTCCATTCTGTTCTGCAGATTTAAAACATGAATTTTAAAGAATGGATTTTAAATTAATCCAGAAAATTGTTGCTGAAAAAACAAATAAGGAAAATTAAACTTAAAAAATAATTCTCCGTCAACGCCGCCACACTGGATTTATAAGGCCTTATGTATTCTGCTGAAATTGAATTCGTAGAATTATTTGGAAATAATCAAATAATTTAATCCACTAATAAACTTTATCTAAACGATAAAAATCAACATGATATTAATTGTGCATTTCTTATTTTTCTAGATGAAGAAGCAACAACATGTCCAGATTGTAATGAACATCAAAGTTCTCCGCAAAATCACTTAAAGATTCTGGCTAATGAAAAGCAGGCGCCGCAACAGCTTCAAAAGCAAGATATAAAGAATAATAATGAAATAAAAGCTCAAATTAACAGCGGCTTAAAAAATTCCCTCCAATCCAAAGGAGTCGTCAGTTCGGATAAACCGAAACTTGCAACCAAGTCTGCCAAATTAAGCACAACTGATGTTGAGCATTTTGCAACTTCAATTTTGTCAATATCTCCTGCCCACCCGCAAGCAGCAACAAGCACTGCCGGTCTTAGCACAACAAAATCTTCGCCAACAACAAATAATTTAAATTTTGCCACAAACGTAACATCCAAAAATTTAACGGTCAAAGAAGAGCAGACCGCAAAACAGCAACCACAACAATCAACGGCGAACGAAATTTCCCATAACGACGTAACGCAGCCAGCCACAGCTGCGGATATACGTTTAAACAATACCGTTATGAACAGTCACGTTACAGCTGCACAAAACGGACAAACAACTGTTGTGGGCCATCATCGAGGTTTCTCTCAGCCAACAGTAACTGTGGCCGCCTCGAATACCGGCGGCGATCCATGGTTTTTGCAATCAACCGGGCATCAAATGCCACCAACAGCGCCTTTACGTCACAATAAACGACCAGCGCCACAGCCATCAACAGCTGGCGGCATTTCGGCCACACATCCCAATAACTTGTTGATAAACAATACTACTGGAGGAGGTGTCGGCGTTGGTATTGGTGTTGGAGTTGGTGTCGGTGTTGGAGTCGGTATCACCACTAATATAACGCTGCAACAACAGTTTAGCCAATCCCAACCACATATTGGAGCCCAAACTGCGCAACTGTCAACGCATCACAACAACGTGGTAATATAAATTTATATACACATGTATGTATGCGCGCTAGGCCGAGTCGTTTTTATGTGCCATCGATTTTCCGATAGGTTTTGGCGTGAAGAAAAAAAAAAACAAGTTGCGTAGTCGTAGTACATCATTTTCGAGCGTCCGGTTTTCAATTTGTTTTTTTTTTTTTTGTATTTTTATTTTAACACAAGGAATGTTTTCTGCCGATAGAATTTTATACTATGTGACACTAAGTTTTGAAATTCTGACTCATAAAGTGAATGCGGTTCGGACATTGCTGAGATTTCGCTGTCCGTCCGTTCGTCCGCCTGTAAAAACTCAAATTTTCTTAGCATATACATATACAAACCTGGCAGCTACAACAAATATCCAAAACAAAACAAGAAAAATGGTAGTTGGGACTGAAAGTGTATGTGTGTGAAAGACTTTTCGACAAGTCTGTCCGATTTGCTAATCTTTTGAAAATTTTCAAAAACTATCGTTTTCTATGCGATCAGAGTTGCCTTTTCGAAGTTGTTTACAACAGCACAATAGTGTGGCCATTTTGATGCGACTTTTTGGAGTAGAACAGAATTCTATCAGATTTAGCTAGCAATTTTCAGTGAATGAATCGTGCGCTTGAGCAGGATAGTGTATCTATCATAGCTTTTATCAGATAATAACAACAAAGTTAAGTTAACATGTAAAGGGTGGCCCCCACACAAGAAACCGTATTCACATACATATACATATGTAAATTGATTTTCAACTGACTTATGAAATTGTTAACGCGAACAGAGTTCTTCGTCTGATTGGCTTTTATAGCAAATATAAAATTTATTTATTCAATATTCAAAAGTCGTGTTGACACTTTCAAACATAGAAATCGTGGTATCCAACGATTGCGCGTTGGACGAGGGTTGTTAAGCAAATTAAATTGTGTTGCAAAATTACTAGATTGTTTTTTTTGTATTGAACGTTTGTTTCAACATTTTTAATTCTCGTTATATTCACAAGAACGCAAGTACAATAGAATAGTAGTTTTCAAACATCAAACCTTCGTTTTAGCATTGGGCAAGATGTTTCATTTGACTGAATCGTTCGTTCTGTTTTAGAAAGCTAATGTGAATTAATTCGGTCATCTATTCAAAAAGCATGTTACATATACAGTCGAACTTCTCCAACTCGAATTTTCTCTAACTCGAACTAATTTTATTGGCAGTAGCGTTAAAAGAACAAATCACATACAATTTTCCTTCCGTAACTCGAACTGCCATAAGTCGAAGTTCTCCATAACTTTTATTCTATTTTGACAAAAAATTCTGTAAATCGAAGTCTCCGTTAGTCGAAGTTTTTTTTTTTGGGATAATGGTGATTGGGATAATGGAACTTCTGGACTGTAATTCAAAATGAAGAAAAGTGAAAATGTTTCATTTATACCAGGGTTTTGCTTCTTAAAACCAAAATCTAATTACATATTTTGTTTTTGTTTTTTTAATTAAAAAATTAATGAACTTAATTATTTATTTGCTTTAAGAGCCAATTGAAATGTATTAACTTAGGTCCACAAATAAACCTTTTCAAAAAATTTACTGTCTTTTTCAGCTGTCTACGAAATGTCGTCGGCATATAGACAGCTGAAAAAGACAGTAAATCTTTTGAAAACGTTCAGTTTTGGACCTAAATAATTAAAAAATAATAATAATAATAAGTAATATTTTTGAGCAACAGGCTCCAGGTGGGTTTACTCAACCACAGGCATTAATTAGTTGCATAAATAGCGCAACGTCAAAACTAAAACATAAAAAATAATATGAATATTCGTAAAAGTGAGAATTAATAAACATAAAATAAATTTCATTAAATAGAAAATTTAATAAAATTGAAATCATCAAAATTAAGTTGAAAAAAAAAAAATAGAAAGGTGATAAGTACAGAAATCAAATACTGAAGTAATTCATTCATTCAGGTGAAGAAATCATTCGGTGGAATTAATTCATTCATTCGTGAATGACACAAGCCTAATTCGTTTGAGTCGCTTCGAGTCTAGTAGCATTAACGAAATGACGGCTGCGAAAAAAAAACACAAAACAATTGAGAGATTATATTTAGAAGAATATATTTTAACGAATTATAGAGCAGTAGAATAGCCTTTTTAGGGTTCCGTACTCATAGAGTGAAAACGAAACCCTATTACTGACACTTTGCTGTTCGTCCGTCACAGTGCCCATTCTGCTCCGTAATGGTAAAAGCAAAAGAGCCGTCAAATTACAGAAACAAATATTAGTTTTGAAAATAAAAAACATTTACACCCACATTTCTTAGTGGGTTTTGTTTAGATTAGATTTGATTATGCATTCGAAAACATCATATTATAGTTATCAGTAATTAGTGAATTGAATTAACTGTAAGATAAGGCATATTTAATCAGCAATACAATGCAGTGTCAGACGACCTAAAAATTCGCTGTTAATGTGTCGCAGTGAGAATATTACCTGGTATGCAAAATCACACTCGTCAGGGCTGCTGTGGCACAACTAAAAATTAAATTAATCTAAATTCGTTTTTACAATATTACGTGCTAGACGAAACAAAGAAAAATATTACAATAACATTATTATTGGTACAAAACGTGACTTTTACAGAGAAAATTAAAAAAGATAGAGAACAATGTTAAACAAGTAATTTCTATGAGTGATTGTAGTATTCATTTGGATTTAATGTTTTTGCATTTAATTTACAGAATCCACACCATCATAATGCGATTCATTTGTCCTCGCATGCACTTAATAGTCATAATTTAATAACAAATGCAACGGGTGCTGCTGTAGTTCCTCCCACTAATCATTCACCCAAATCTCCAAATCAACACCAACAACCCCAAATTCAACAGCTGCAGCAGCAACAGCACATGTCAACATTTGCTCCCCCCTCCTCTGCTACGGCCGCAGCAGTTGCCAGTGTTACACATCAGCAGCAGCAACAACATTTACAATTGATTTCGGCTGCCAACAATTGCAATAACAATCTCATGTCATCTTCGCTAAACGCTGCTCAGAGTGCACTTTCTTTACATGATCGTGGCTTGCCACCAAAAAGTATGGCGCTGCAATCGAATGCAGTCGGTGGCAGCAATATGTTACTTCATACACAACATTCTTCCCAACCACATCTCCAAGCCCAGCCAGCGATGGTTGTGAACCAAGCAGCAGCCACTGCAACATCGATGACAACTTCATTGCATGGCTTTGATACAAATGGTGGCGCCATTGTGCCTGCAACAACACAATCCTGGACCACGCCTTCCTTATCGCCTACAACTGGCTTAGCACCCAATCACGGCTTAATGCATGGCCAGCATGCAAAGAAATGTGAAGTTAAACTAAATGCAATGCCGTGAGTTGAATGAGTTCTTATTGAGTTTTAATAATTGTGCCTTAAAATGTGTATGTTTTATTATTTCAGCTGGTTCCATGGCAGCATTACACGTGACGAGGCTGAACACTTATTGCAGCCTCGTGAGGATGGCCTGTTTTTAGTGCGGGAATCAACTAACTTTCCCGGCGACTACACTTTGTGTGTATGCTTTCAGGGCAAGGTGGAACACTATCGTGTTAAATATTTGGAAAACAAATTAACCATTGACGATGAAGAGTACTTTGAAAATTTGGGACAATTAGTGGCGGTAATTTTAGCTTTTATTTCGTAAATGTTTTGCAATTCTCTTCGCTACATATACATTTTTCGACATTTATTTCCATTCGAGCTCGAAATCACTTTTATTTTATAATACACAATTTATTTAAATGCTTTTATAGCCTCAACATTTCCATACCATTTGGACATTTTCATCAGGAATTTGTTTTTTTTTTTTTTTCAAATTTATAAAACAGAAACGAAAACAATTTGCTGACGAAGAGAGCATTGAAATGCTCCTACCAATTCTGAGCGAAAATTCCGTGAGAGTCTTTTTTCTTTATCGACTCCAGCGTTAGGAATAAAAATTTCTTTCCGGAAAAAATTTCCGGGGAACGAGTGTGATAAAAAGCGTAGAATTTTTTCTGCAAATTTTCTTATGATAGAGATACAGATAAATGTACTCTTAAAATTACAAACACATGCAAATTATTATTGTAAATAAAATAGGCAAACAACGGAATGCCACCAAACAAAATGGCTGCGCTCAACACGAGGTATTGCCAACTTGATTGTGTTTTTGTTCTCAAGGTATTCAGAATTGAAAGATTTTTTCTCGTGAAAAATGCACAGAAATCTCAAAGACAATAAATTTGTTCCCGTACTTTTTGGGCAAAGTTCGGGTAAATTGAGAGCAATCATGAGCATGAGAGCAATTTCTCTCAATAATAGACAAAAAGCACAAATGTACGGGAACACCAAAAACCCCATTTCAACCTCAAAAAATAACGTCTGATATATTTTGATGGTGTAATGACAATTGAAGAGTACATTTTGGGAAAATTACATGGTTCTCTGGATGCCTTTAAATTTTAAAGTGTTTCGTAGGTACTTTTATATAAAATACTTATTGAAAAACATCATTGGACGATTCAGTTGAACTTTTTTTGTTTGTTATTACTCACTTTTTGAAACTACTTTCCCAAACTAGCCCGAAGAAAAAGTGCGGGCTGTTTTGTGCAGCAAGAACAAAACTACTTCTCTCTCAAAAACTCTCTCACTTGCTCGAACTTTGAGTACGAGAACAGTTTTCCTGCAAATTGGGCTCCCAATATTGAGTACGGGGACAAACTTAATATTGATAATTGAGCTGATTGAAATTAAAAAACTGCTCAAAAATAAAAGTGGCCTTGAGCTGAATATATTATTTATTTTCTTACGCAAGAATTCATTTTTATTACGCTTGCAGCACTACGAGGCCGATGCTGATGGCTTGTGCACACAACTTATAAAATGTTTACCCAAGCAGGGCAAACAGGAATATTGCATCAATTCTAAGGATTTCATAGACAAGGGTTGGGTCATTCCCGAATCCGATTTACAATTACGCGAGAGCATAGGCAAAGGTGAGTTTGGCGATGTTATGCTTGGCATACTGCGCAATGAAAAAGTGGCTGTTAAAATGCTTAAAGATGAGGGAGCGGTACAAAAGTTCTTGGCAGAGGCTTCTGTTATGACGTAAGTTTTTTCTTTTACGTCTTTTCTTTTTCATTTTATTTTTAATGGTGTTTATTTTTGTTTCAAGTACTTTGGAGCATGAAAATCTGGTGAAATTTATTGGCTTAGTTTTCACTAGCAAACACATTTATTTGGTGACAGAATATATGAGCAAAGGATCACTGGTTGATTATCTGAGATCGCGGGGTCGACAACATATTACGAAAAAGGATCAAATAAATTTTGCTTAGTAAGTTTTACAATGTATTTTTTTATCATAAAAGTAAAAAAAAATTAGCAGTTACATTCATAAAAACTGCTTCTAAGCAGCTTAGTTTTATAGAACTATATTTATAAACACTTACTAGCTTGCAACACGTTTACTAAAGGTCGTGATTCACTATCCTACTGAATCGTACGATCTGTTAAAAATAACAGGAGTGTCCAAAAAGTGTGATAGTCTGGACTAAAAGTGTATGTGTGGGAAAAACTTTTTTACAAATCTGTCCGATTTGCTGATCTTTTGAAAATTGTCTATCTTTTTCTATGCGATCAGAGTTGCCTTTTCGCAGTCGTTTACAAAACAACAACTAAAAATGCATAAACACATGTGCATACACATAGATACAAAAACTAACAGCAACGAAACAAACAAAAAAAAAACGGGGAAAAAATAAAATTTTACAACAGTAAATTTTGAGGTTATGTGTGCTTAACGAGTAAATACAAAATTTACAGCGGATTGTTCATGTTTCAAAATAAAATAAATAAATAATTATTTGATCTTACAAAACTTGGCAAGAGGAATTACAATATTTTTAGCAGTCGGTAAACAAATATAACCTTAAAATGTGATCTTGTGAAATTAAATGATTTTTCATTTTTTCCTCGTGTTTTTCTCTTGTATTCTTGTATTTATTAAAAAATAAACTTAGAAACATAAAATTTTACAAAATTGCATTTTAAGGTTATGTTTGCTCAACGGGCGTATACATAATATACTGAGAGCAATTGTTTGATGTTACAAAATTTTGCAAATACAAAATTGTATTTGCTAAATAAACTAACCTTGACATGTACTCTTGTAAAATATTATGTTTTTTCTTCATAGTTTTTCTTTTCGTTGTTGTATTCATGTAAATGCATGTATGTGAATTTTTGTTATTGTTATGTAAATATTTGCCCAAAATAAAAATTAATAAAAAAAAAAGTAGTGGTCTCGTTTTTTTTGCAAATATTAGTTAATATGTCACCTTACCTTTAGGTCCTGTTGATACTTCTTGAGCATAATATTTAATTTTATCTGGGTTTTCGCCATTAGTGCTGCCAGAAGTTATGAGTGTTGCCAGCATAACATTTTTTTAGAGAAATCTTACATTCGCTCAAAAAAAAAATATCTCATTGGTGCGATGCGTGCGTACAAGTTACACAATGACTATCCTAAATGTTTATGAATTTTATTCCCTTTTATCCTCAACACCTCATAATTTACGTAAATTTTTCCTTTTTTGCAAACAGTGATACTGCCTCTGGCATGGAATATTTAGAAGCGAAAAAGGTTGTTCATCGTGATTTAGCTGCCCGTAATGTTCTCATATCGGAGGATTGCGTTGCCAAAGTTTCCGATTTTGGTTTAGCTCGTGAAGAATGTTATAATTTAGATGTTGGCAAGTTACCAATTAAATGGACTGCACCTGAAGCATTGAAAAATGGAGTAAGTTGCAAAAAAATCTCTCGTTTTGTATGTTCATTAAATTTTTGTATTTTTATTTAAGCGCTTTTCCAACAAATCAGATATGTGGAGTTTTGGTATACTTTTGTGGGAGATTTATTCCTTTGGTCGTGTTCCTTATCCTAGAATTGTAAGTACGATATTTTGTTGTTATTTATTTTTTGTTTTTGTATATTTAATAAAAAATTTCAAGCCTTCAAATATTCAATATTAAAATCAATAAAATAAAGATTTTTATTGACCACATGTTTATTACTTCTAAAGATACGTCCGCTCATGAACACTTATTTGCCCAGGAAAAAGTGACCCCTATTTTTTGTTGAACTTTATTTTATGCAAATACTTGCATATAAACAATTGAATATGTGTATATATGTACATTGAGCAACAAAAAGAAGAAATAGGAGTGAAAACGTCAAAGCATTAAAAATCTCAAGAGCATATTTTAAGGTTATGTTCGCCCAACGAGCAAATACGATATTTAGAGGAAATAAGTATTTGCTCTTACAAAGTTTTTGTCAATTCGAAAAAAGGTTGGCTGTAAATGTTGAATTTACTCTTTGAAGGTCATGTTGGTTTAAAGTTTGAACAAACATAACCTTAAAATAAGCTCTTGTGAATTGAATTTAATTTAATTTAATTTACGCTTTTTTCTTGCTATATTTTTTACGTTTGATAAAACAACAAAAACAGCAATAAAAACGTTAAAACAGGCGGTTACTGTGAGCGAAGTTTTCCTTCGCCTGCTTGTATGGAAAATACATAGTAACATTTTTTTTTAATTTTTATTGCTATTTCCAACAAAAACATACAAATGAAAACTTCGTTCGAATTAAAAAAAAAAAAAAAAAACAGGCCGCAAATTTCGCAATAGCATATTTTTTAAGGTTAAATTCGCCCAATGAGCAAATATTAAATTTGGAGTAAATTTATTTTTGCTCCTGAAAAGTTGCTGTAAGATATAGTAACTGTTTCCAAAAAAATTTCTATTTGCTCGTTGAGCAAGTTCAACCTTAACATATACTCTTTAGAACTTTAAGGTTTTACGCACCTTTTTTCATTTTAAAGGCTGAAGCTGAGCTGCTACAGTTTCAAAATAAAATCATAAGGCTGAGCTGAGCTGTTTAAAATGTGTACAACCACAGACTTTTGTTGAAAAAGGGCTGTTTGACTGCTCAGCCAGCAACTATTTTTGGCTGCTGTGTCTGTTTGACACACAGCTTTCTGAACGCTGTTTTTACACCTGCATTTCCCTTGCGTTGGTGTTGCTGATATATCCATGTGAATGCATATGAATTTTTAATTGCTTATATGCATGTACTTGCTCAAAACAAAAGGCAACAAGACAGTAGTGATCGCTAATGGTCCCTGAGTCTGTACCTTAACGGCCAGGTCCGCAATGTCACTTGACATCGTTCGCTTACACAAAAATACTGACAACAACAAAATTTTCAATTTTTGAAGGGTGTTTGCTACCCAATAACAGCCGGTTGTCCACCTACATATGTAGCTATAAAATTTTACTTTTCTTTACTTAATTGATATTGATAAAAGAAAGTGGCCAATCAAGGGTTGAACTTGAGCCTGAAAAAATAATTTAATATAAATGTATTAGAATTCAACTATTTTTCTAATTATTTTCATCTGCAGTTTAAAATTTTCTATAAAAATGTTTGTTTCTTTTTTATTTACTTCCAGCCTTTGGCTGATGTTGTTAAACATGTGGAAGTGGGTTATAAAATGGAAGCCCCAGAAGGTTGTCCACCCGAAATCTATGAAATGATGAGACAAGCTTGGGATCTTAATCCTGCCAAAAGACCAACGTTTTCCGAACTTAAAAATAAATTATTACATTTGAAAAATAATACAGCGTGAAAACATGTACATACACAACAAACTAACAGTGACATAAAAATACAAACAAAAAAAGAAAACACGCAAACGTTTGTCCTATTACAACATGAACCCCAAAATCCCTCCCAGTTCTCTCACAATCTTAACCAATATTATTAACTACATTCATACATACATATATCAGCTGTTAAAAGATTCAAACAATTTACAACCTACACACATACATACATATTTGCATATACAAACACATATAGTGCATAAATATAAACAACAATTATAATTAAATATATTATTGATAAAACAATAACAATATCTAAAATTATAAATCATATACATAAATAAATTTAGTATGGGAAAATAATTTTGCAGCAACAGAAAAGTATGTTGTACGTTTTTGCAATATAAATTAAAGACATGCATACCTACTTAATTCATACTTGTGTTTATCCATCAATTTAATAAAATAAACACCTACCAGCAGTGAATAACAGCCAACCAACCAACCAACCAAACAAACGAAAAGAGAATATTGTAAAAAGCATAAATTTAATTATCAATAATAAACTTTACCACCACCCCTTGAAAACAAACACATAATAATAAATATTTTGTAATGATTTAATAAATTTTACCAACAAAATTTAAAATTAAACATAATAAAAATGAAAGGCTACAATTAAAGCAAATTATAACAACAATTCAACGCAACAATAACAATCTTTAATTTATTTTCAAAAACATTTTTTATGACAAATAAGCAAAACAAAAAAAAAAGAAGATTAAGCTAAATTTATTTTAAATAAAAAAAAAACAAAACTTCTAGTTTTAAGCTATTATTATATTCAAAACTTAATTAAACCCCTTAAATTACGTATGTATGTTATTTATGTATATTCAAAATTTTTTTTTATTTTTATTATTATTATATATATATATTTTTTTTTTTGTTTGTCAAAGTAGTAAGCTAAAAACTTATTATAGCGCATGTAATTTTATTTATGAAAACAAAATGTTTAACGTTTGAAAATCCTTTTAAGGGAATATATGAAAAGAAAAAAATTATTTTAAATTGTTATTTTGAAGCCTTAAAAGTGAAAACTCGTCACTTTCTTTTTGTCATATTTATAGTAAGAAATTACAAAAAAAAAAAAAAAAAAAAATTATCACAAAATTAAAGAAAACACCAAGAACATGGCAACATTATTTGACTTGTCCATTTGGATTTGGGGACCAGCTTAATAAGTATGCATGTTTTTATGTTCAATAGATTTTAGCGGTCATATTCATAAACATTAAAATGAGTTTTTTTTTTTTTAAATTCCATTAAAAAAATTTTCGAAAGCTTATGACGAATATATTCTTAATGCTAGTTTTTCGACCTATGCTGTTTAATATATTGAATTTTTACATTGAGCTCAAGGTCACTTGTGTTTCTTTAGTTTTCCATAAAAATGTTATATTATTTCGATATTTCGATGCGGCGTTGTTTATCTTTTTCAGAAAGAAAAGAAGATACACAACGGAGTATCGAAATATCGAAATAAAATAACATTCTCATTTCACATACATACATTTATTTGAAATGAATATACCCCAAAATATAGCAATTTTCAAATAAGCTCGAACTCGCATTCGATGTGTGATAAATCCATTTTAATATTTAAATCAAAATCGATTTCTTTAAAAAGAAAAAAAAATGGTGTGCGGCCAGTTCCCAGAGAAAATTTATGTTTGGAAAATTTTACAGCGCTCTTCCTTCTTGCTACGTAATTTCAATTTACTGAAGCCCAAAACGAAATTCGTCTGGATCCCACATAGAAGTTCTGCATTGATTCGCAACAGTTTCGTTATGCCAGAGAGTTAAATAGGCGCTATGTGCCCAATTCTTTAACACAGATTTGACTGTGCCGCAAGATTTCGCGCATACCAAACTTCTGTTACTTAACTCTCTTGAAGCAAGTGAGTTTGTTCCTCTCTCATTTCATTTCTTTTCTCATAATGCGCAGTTTGCCATGAGTCGAGTAACTGTTAATAGCGTTTTTGTAATACCAAACTGTTTGTGATTTAATCCGCTCAGCTGAGATCGCTCTAGTGGCCATTTGACTATCCGTAAATACTATATACACACATCCTGGCTTTCCCATTTCATGGAGTTCTCTAATCTACTCTGTAATTGCCTGAACTTCTGCCTGAAAGCCCATACGGCAGACGGTTTCGTGGTATTTTCTCTATAAATACCAAGTCCTGGGGACGAATTTCAGCATTCGTGATCGAATGAATTTATGAGGGAATGCTATATGTTTGTTGCTTGTTTTGTTTTTGTTTTACATTATTTTTGTTTTACATTATTTTACATTATTTTTTAATTTATTTTACATACATATGTATGTATGCGTGTACTTATTATTGCAACCCCAAATTAGCCATGTGTACATTTTTTTTCACAAAATTTATATTAAATAAATGTTTTGCATTCTACTTAAATAGCAATAAAGTATAGAAATTAAAAATATGACAAATATATTTGAAAAAAAAGAGAAATATTGTAAATTAATGTTATTCAAATTTGCTTTATATTTAATTATTTAAAATTAATACTAGGAATTCCTTTCAGCCTTTTTCTTTGTTACAAAAGTGGAAGAGAGAAAAACTTATTTTGGAAAAGCAAACAATAAAGGTATTCAGTGCAGCTTTTTCGCTTGAAAGAAAAATATATTTTTTTTATTTTGATAACAAACACATGAAAAAAAAAATTTTTTTTTTTAATTATTTGTCCATATGTTTGATGTCAGGAAAAAATACATTTTCTTTGTTGTCCACTTTTCCAAAGAGGGAAAATGCTGCAATGAATACTTGTAGGGAAAAAAAACTTTTTTTAATTTATTATTTTAGGTCTAAAAATAGATCTTAATGTTTTCTGTCTTTTTCAGTCGTCTATTGTCTATATGCCGGCGACATTTGATCGTTGCTAAACTTAACAGTAATCAGTAGACTCGAAAAATCTAAAAAGAATGTTTGAAGCACAACTACTTATTCCAAAATTTTCATGAACAAAATGAGAATCAGTAGTGTTCAAACAAACTTTTTTTTAATTTTGTCCATGTGTTTAGTGTTGCAAACAAACGCAAAATGTGTCTCTTTTCCACGATTTTTTTTTTTAACCAGAGAAAAAAGCTGAAATGAACACTTTTAATAAAAAAAAAAAACAAAAATACAAAATTTTAATTTGATTTAAGAATCTCTGTTTTACTTGCTTAAAGCTCTTTCCATTTAATGTTTTAAAACTTGAAGTGATTCGGTGCAAACGCAAACAAGTGTTTGAATTTTTATGTATTCCATAAAGCTTTGGAGGGACCGAATTACATATTTAACTCCCAGCAGGGTTTCTTTCAAGCAGCTGTTAATTTAAATGTTGATTTTATATTTATTTGTTGTTAACATTAAGCAAATTGAAAATACTAACACCGGTATTCATACAAAAATAAATCGTGGCTCAAATAACAAATTTTATATGAAAAATTTGTTGTAAAATGTGTTTCAACAATGTTTTATTTTTTATGAATACCGATGTTAGAGTGTAAAACTACTTATAAATTTGTAACTAATTTTATTTTTCGTTTCGTCGACTTGTTAGAAGCGAAGAAAATGTTTAGTTTTTTTAATTTTAAAATATTACACCAACTTAAAACATTTCATTTTCAAAATCCCATTTTTTTAGTGGTAAGTTATTTTTTTTTGTCTCTCCACATTTTAGCAACAAGTTAATAATACAAAAAAACCAAAATTTAATTTTAAATAAATAAATAAATATCAGCGTAAATTGTTTTATTGTAATAAGTTTGTTTTTATTTTTAATACACTCCCCCCCCCCCCCATTCATTCATATCTCTAGCAAACTTAACTACATACTAATTCTATCTACTAACAACTATTGTGTATTCTTAATTGCAAACGTTAATAAAACATGTGTCCTAGCAAATACAATTACAAAAAAGAAAAAGAAAACCATTTAAAAATTATTTTAATTACGAAAATGATTTATCTGATTTCCACTATCACCAGCATTTACGAAATATTTATTTATGGCATGGCATATACATATACATACATATACATATAACTAATTTAAAGCGTACATATGTTTAAAGATTACAAAAGAAAAAAACCTCTTTGGCAAAATATCTTCATAAAAGTATAAAAAGTTCAGCTCCAGCAAAATACCAATTCAAAATTATAAATGTTTTTAAAAATACAAATTGAATTTAACTTAAAAAAAAAATAAAACTACGAAATGTAACAATTGTAATAAAATCGATTTAAATTAACTTACTGATATGCATACAATCGAACACAAACATACATACACTCACATACACATACACACATGCAGAAAAGCAGCGTCAGTGTAAAAATATATTTGAATTAAATAAAAAAAAAAAAATAATAAATAAAAAAATAACAATAAATTTTAAATAAATTATTTGAAATAAAAAGTAATAATTAGTATAAACTTAATTATAAATGAAAATTTTGTTTTATTTTAGAATTATACAAAATCGTTCACATCAAAACGGAGTATCGAAGATCGATCGAGGTTGGAAGCCCTGTCGAAAATTTCGTTCCTCAACGATTTTTTTTTATCGAATGAAGTGTTGAAAAAATACAAGTACTTTCTATGTGGTTTAATTTCAGGTAGCTGTGACGTAGGCTGCACGCAATTTCATAACAATTCGTTTTCAAGATGCCGTCAAGAAGAAAATTAAAAATAGATGCTTCATTAAAAGTACTATCAGAAAGAAAGAAAATAAAAGAAGAAGAAAAAAACCAGAGGGCCGAAAGGAAATACTGACGATATGACGCCACATTCATATTCCACAGAACTTCGTGGCCTCTGTATAGCTCTATAAATCGCAGCACATCACTATATTTGTTGGTTTTGCACGTAAACATTTTTATTTCTATTTTTAAGCTTGAATCTGTTTAACTTTTATCACTTTTAATTGCAACTTTCAAACAAAAGAAAAAAAATATTTACAGACAGAACGAAAAAAAATTGTTGTCAGCTGTTTTGTTGATTGTGACTTGATGCACTCTATGGAAAGCAAAAATTGTCATCAAGTTTGCATCAATTTTCAAAATTGTCAGTGTATTAGTAAAAAAGTGTGAATGTATTAAAACTTGAAAGGCCAAGTTATACGAAAAATATTCGACAGCTAATAATTTGTAATAGATAAAATCTGAGAACAGTGTTGCGAAACCTTAAAAAACACACACTGCAGCACTGGTTGAAATTGACAACTAAAAACAGTTCTTCGGTGGTACATAAGTTTCATTATTGAAAAACATATACAGCCTTATTATGAATTCCTAGTGAACATCACTCGTAATGGGTACTCTCCGTCACGAATTCGTACAAAAAGGTATTATGATATGATTCCGAAGGATTCGAAGTTGGTGCTGCCATCATCCTCTTGACCTAAGTTCGAATTAGTACAACAAACTTTTTAAATGAAAAACAGATGTTTTTTATTTATATTCTAATGGGCATTAAAAATATTTTTTAAAAAATAAAAACTTAAAGCAATGGATTCGATTGCTGCACCCGTTTAGTGATGGAAGAGGAGTCTCAAAACAAAAGATGTTTGCGTATAGAGCGCAAAGTCTTGAGAGATGGTTACAATCCCTTTGATTTGAATGACAAGGCGTAAGTTGCTAAAACAAATGACCAATTATGAAAATATCCACATATGTACATATGTAATTTTCCGTTTAGTTTTATGCAAAATTAGGTTTCTTTTTTTTTTTTGTTTTTAATATGCAATAATAAAAATGGACAACATTTTACATTTTCCTAAATTCAACATGTCTAAGAAATAAAATAAGCTATAAATCATACATACGGTTTAATCTGCTCTAATGGGATCTCAGTTGAGCGGATTAGACCACAAACAGTTTGGGATTGCAAAAACGCTATTAAAAGTTACTCGACACATGGTGAACTGCTTGCTCATCATATGGGTGCCAGGGCATGTGGGAATAACTGGAAATGAAAGAGCAAAATCACTTGCTACACAAGCTTGGTATGCGCGAAAGAATTGTCCACATACAGCCAGCCCATTTAACTCTCTGAAATAACGAAGCCGTGGGAATCAATGCAAGAATTTTATAAGGAGATCCAGACGAGGAAAGAAGGGGGGACTGCTAAGACTTAGCAAACCCAAAGTAAGTAGAATAATAAAAGCTATGACAGGTCATTCTCAACTACTGGCACATCTTAATCGCATAGGAATAGCGGAAAGAGATGAATGTAGAACAGGGTGGGAGAAGAACGAGACATTGGAATAATATTTATGACAGTGGCCCGCCTTCTCACAAATACGGTCCCGATATCTTGGAGGAGACACCTTACCAGACACAACCCAATTACGGGGGCATATGCTGGAGGAAATTAAGGAACTTTGTGAATGATACGGAGCCCCTATAGACCTATGTATGTGTCAAACATTTTTGTGGTTAAGCACACGGAGCGCCCAACAAGCCTATACTGGCTTAAGGGTATATCGCAAGACATGGGCTAACATACCCATCCAATCAACCTAATCTAACCTAAACAAAAAAAATTTAATCTGAATCAATCAACATCAGCAACAATTTCGATGTATTTCAATTAGTTTTTCATATAAAAGTTCATTTTCTCAAAATTTATGTTACAAATTTCATTACATTTTTTTTTTTTTTTTTAATAGAAATGTGGTTTCTAGTGTTTCCGTACTTTTGTGCATTTTATCTATTGCTGAGAGAAATTCTTGATGGCTCTCATTTTACTGGACTTTTGTGAAAAAGTACGAGACCAAACTTTATGTACGTATGTATGTATGTATGTATCCATTTCAATAAAAAATGTTGCAGTGTAACTGCTAAATCGATTGGTTACTACGAAACCAAACTTGTTATTTTGTTTACTTAACAAGTGCTTAGCAAATATTTTCGTTTGGATAACAGGCACCCCCTTTTAGTCCATCTTCGTGCGTCAAAGTGTGGGAAAGGTAAAAATGTCCAACAATTATTACAATGAATCGTGGCATTTGACACAGCATGAACTGGAGTTATTGGCCCTGTGTGACACTGAGCGACAAAGCCAAGATGTGGAGACGACCGTGGCACTATTTGCTGCAGCCAATGCTGACAGCGATTTAGTTACCGGTGATACGAATGCCTTAATGCAGGCAAGCACTTATGAGTTTTATCTTAAATACATTTGTTTGGCTAATCGATTGGAAGAGGTACATGACAAAATGATACAACCGCAAAAGCGTCAGCTGATACGCAACCTTCTAGACGCCACTCTGGGTAGAATAATTGAGCTGAAGCATGATTTAGTAAACATAGACCTGATGGAGTTCAGCTACAATGATGCAATAGTGGAAAGTTTAAAACTGACACCCATTGACTGCGAACTTAGAATTCCCCGATATTTCCTGAGGGAAAGACGCGCTGAAATAGAGCAAAGAGCTAAAACTATGCACGACATTCTGGTTAAGTTGGGTTGGCTGGAGGAAAATCCAATTAAAGAACAGATAACAGAAATCGAAGCCATTCGTTTGATACAAATGCACGAAAGAGCGCGTCAGGGGCGTCTCAGAGCTCATTTTATGAAGGAGATACGCATGCTTAAGGAAAAAGGTAAAGCTGAGGAGAGAGACAAAGAGAGGAGTGACAGCGGCCTGATGGCTGCTATGAAAATACAGAAGATGTGGCGTGGCCATACGGCTAGACGAAAGACGCGCCGGCGGAAGCTGGATGAAATGATATTGATTGGAATGGTGCCGCCTCCATCACAAGTGCTAAAAACAAGAGCGGAAGAAAATGAAAAACTGAATGAGGTAAGTCCGTGTGAGTATTAATGGTGTGTGTTGACATGCTGTTAACGTAGATTTTAATTTTTATTTTTTTTTAATTTCTGCTCAAAATCATTTTATGAAACAACAGCAGAAAGTTAAATTGTGAATTTGAAACTAAGAACATTCCAAATGAAATTGAGAAATTGTTATTGCTTACTTTTTGCTCACTCTTTAACTACCACGAAGAAAAAGTGCGGCCTGTTTCGTGCAAGAAGAACATAAATATTTCTCTCTCAAAAGCTCTCTGACTTGCTCGAACTTTGAGTACGGGAACAGTTTGCGTGGAAATTGGGATGCCGCAAGCTCCCAATGTTGATTGATCACAATCAATATGAAATTTAGAAAACTCCAAACGAAATCGAAAATTTGAAATTGAGAAAATGGCAAATGAAATTGAAATTCTCAATTTAATTAAAATTAAGAAAATTCGAAATTAAATTAAAACTTTTAATTTTAAATTGAGAATCTTCTACAAGCCATTGAATAGTTCTAGTTTTCAATTGATGATATTCTAATTTAAGATGAAACGTTTTAATTTTATATTGTGAAAATTTCAAATAAAACTCCAAATGATATCGAGAATTTCAATTTGAAATTAAACAAATTCTAAATTAAAATTAATAAAATTTGAAATTAAATTAAAAATTTTAATTTTAAATTGAGAAAATTCTACAACCTTCTTTCAATTTTAAATTGCCATTTTTTACAGAAAATTTTAATTTTATTGAACTATTTTTATAAATGCATTATAATTTTAAATTGCGATAATTCGAAATAAAATTGAGAACTTCAATTCGAAATTAATAAAATTCAAAAACACAAATCAAAAATTTTAAATTAGAAGAAGTGGAAGTTACTTAATAGTTCCAATTTTAATTTAAGAATTTTTCAATTTTAATTAAGAAAACCAAATGAAATTAAGAATTTAAATTCAATGTCAATAAATTTTGAAATTGAATTAAAAAGTTTGATTTTAAATAGAAATAATTGTACAATCCACTGAATAACTCCAATTTCAATTCAAAGCTGGTAAAATTCAAAATTAAATCAACACTTTTTATTTTAAACTGAGAAACTTCTACAATCACCTGAATAATTACAGTTTTGAGTCGTGAAGATTCCAAATAATATTGAGACGTTTTAGTTTTAGGCTCTTATTCATAATAAATTTTTTAGGTTTATTAAACTTATAAGCCTGAAATAATTTTTATGAATTAGAGGGTTTTTTTTATTAAAATTCGAAATTGAACCAAATTTTTTTTTGTTTGGGAAAATTCCAAATAAAAATTGAGAATGTCAACTTAGGACCGATTTCTCACCTGCGAACGTTGTCGTTCGTTCGCACAATTACATTGAAAGCGAAAACAAAATATTGAATATTGTTTTTGTTTTCAATGTAATTGTGCGAACGAACGACAACGTTCGCAGGTGAGAAATCGGCTCTAAAAATGAATAAATTTCAAGACTAAATTTAAAATTTTGTTTTCAAATTAAGGAACTTCTGCAAACCTTTGAATAATTCCAAATAAAATCGAGTTTTATTTTTGGAGAAGAAAGTTCTAAATGAACTTGAGAATTTCAATTCAAAACTAATAAAATTTGGATTTTAAACCGAGAAACTTCTATAAACCACTGAATAATTACAAAGAATCCAAATAAAAATGGGAAGTACTAATTATTGAAATTCGAAAATAAAAATTGACAATTTCAACTCAAAATTAATAAATTTCAAGATTGAATTTGAAATTTTGTTTTCAAATTAAGGAACTTCTGAAATCCTCTGAATAATTCCAGTTTTAAATTGAGAACACCCCAAATGACATTGAGAAGTTTAAATTTTGAAGGGAGAAAATTCTAAATGAACTTGAGAACTTCAATTCAAAACTAATAAAATTCGAAATTAATTTAAAAAATTTTTTTTTGTAAATTGGGAAACTTCTGCAATGCACCGAATAGCTTCAATTTTAAATTGAGAACATTCCAAATGAAGTAGAGTACTTTCTATTTTAAATTGAGAAAATTCCAATTGAAATTCAGAATTTCAATCGAAATTGATAACAATGGAAATTAAATGAAACATTTTGATTTTAAGTTGGGAAAGTAAAGTTTTTTTAAGCTAAATTTTCAAATGAAATTGGGACGCTTTAATTTTAAATTGAGAAATTTCTAAATGAAATTGACAAGTTTTCATATTAAATTGAAAATATTTAGCTGCATAATTTTTATTTAAATAATATACCACATGCTAGAAACAAGCATCGCAGAGCACAAAGTGGCCCATACACGAGGCCGGCATGCATGCGCAACCAAGTGTTGCCTCCAAGCAACTTTGTCGTGTGCGGCCATTTTGTGTGATTGGGCGTTTTGCCGTCAAACAGAGTTTGGTATCAGGTCAGTGTAACTCTACAACAACAAAATACCTGCTTGTATTTTGTTTGTGTAATAATAGTGGTGACGACACTGTCCGACTCAGCATTTGACAGTTTCGCAATGAAAACACACAAAATCATATGGAGAGATGCTGCATTGACCTGATAATTGGAGCACGGTTTGGTATTTTGCTGATGCTGTTGTTATGTACATACATACATGTGTTGAAATCAGTTCAGCTGACATAAATTTTCTCGCATGAAGCGAGTCAACACAGTGCTTGTGCAGGATAATCGGCTCATAATGCTTGATGCGTAATACTGACAGTGTGGTGTGATCTTATTAAAGATTTTCAGCAGGCGCTATGCTATTCAAGAAGCATTTAAGGAGAAATATGAATCCACTGCACAACTGATGTACGAAGAGATAAAATGTAAACATGGTGCCGCTATAGCCGAAGATATTGCAGACGAGCTGCGATCCTGGATAAAAAGTTGTTACGAAAAAACAGGAAAACTGCCGGATTTTCCATCTGAGGAACATGGCGGTTCGTTGCACATTTTCAGTCGGCCTGGCACTGAAAGTGAATTAAGTCGCTCTTCGGCACGATCGTCCAAGGAATCACGTAAAACCAAAGACAAATCAAAATCCCCAGCCAGAAGTGGCGATTTGAATTTGAATGAAAATCAACTTGATGTGGATGGCGGTTTGCAACCAGGCCAGTCTAATTGCTTGCCCGACATAAGAGTGGAAATTGAAAGGTAGAAACACAGACAGACAGTCAGCTTTGGAATTAAAATATTAATGTTTACTTGTATATTTTTCTTTCAGGTTCAATGAGGTTTGGCGTGATAAAGATGAGTCGGATAATTTTCGTCAAGCCCCCTACGAGGACATGATTTACAATGAAAAATATAATGAAATCGAAAAGGAGTTTCGAAAAGTTGTAGATGACGTTATGAGACAAGAATTAGAATTGTTACAGGTAATTATTTCGACACGATATCTACATATGGATACTCGTGTACACATACATATGTAGAGATGTATGCCTGTGCCCGTACATCAGCGCCATTCTGAAGATCACTGCTAGAAATCACTTGATTCGTAAAAACAAATGCCATCAAATGTCCTATACTGATCTCTTGTGATTTTTCTACAGTTAAGTCGTTTAAAATGTTATTCGAGACTTCACTTATTTTTTTTAGTATAGAACTGTATCTTGTTGAAGTAAAGCTCAGAAATCAGGTGATTTGCAGACCAGGCGACGATATATGTATATGTAAATATAAATATGTACATTCTGCTAAGCAAATTTTTGAAATTTTTTAAACTCCTTAAGGAGAACAAATACGCTTAAAATGCTTAAGCACCCCTGAAGTAAACGTCAGTAGAAAAATTCTAGTGACTCACTATTGGCAGGGCCACCAGTACTACTGACACATTATAGCCCATGCAATGCTGTGTTCTATTGACACTTAATATGTTCTTGTCACGTCGCCTGCTAAAAAAAATTTTAGCAATTTTTCAAACTCCTTAAGTGGAACAAATACGATTAAAATGCTTAAGTATCACTGAAGGAAATGTCCGTAGAAAAACTTTCGAGACTCACTATTGACATTAGCACCAGTACTACTGACATATTCTACACCATATAATGATTTTTTCTGTTGACATTTAAGATGTGTTAGTGACCTAAGAACTAGTGGCGAAATAATTCTAATGAGACCATACCACGCAATAATAAATAAATACGATCAAAATGCTTAAGTAAAAATTCTAGAGACCCACTATTGACATGGTCACCAATACTACTGACATATTAGATCCCTATACAATCAAAATGCTTAAGTATCTCTAAGGGAAATGCCAGCAAAAAAAAATATTGAAACTCACTATTGACATGGTCACCAATACTACTGACATTATACTCCATACAATGATTTTTTCTGTTAACACTTAACATGCATTTGTCTCTATAGAGATTGTCGCCAGCATTGTTGACATATTAAACTACATAAAATATTTTTTCTATTGATATTTAATATGGGGTTGTCGTTGCAAATCCATATATTGACTTGCGTACTAGTGACTATATGGTTCTAATGGGACAACATAATACAAACATCAAACAAAAAACTGAAAACTCTCCGTAAACAATGTGTATAAATATGTATGTATGACATCGATATTGTTTACAAAACCGGTGACTTCGATACACTTGCCTGTAGGCTTCCTTGAAGGTCAGTATTTTCTACTCTAGTGATTCACTATTGGCCAGGTCACCAGTTTTTTTTTTTTTTTAATAGCATTCAACTTGTGCTTGTCATTGAAGATGGTTCTAATGGGACTATACGATGACTGTGATACTAAAGTGTGTTGTCGGACATTGTCACCAATATTGTTGACACATTAAACACCATATTTTTTCTTTTGATATTTAACATGAGCTTGTCATTCAAAATCCACCAAGTGACTTGCGAGCTAGTGACTATATATGTATGCAGTTCTAATGGGACAGCATAATAGATAATGCAGACTCTCCATTAGCAATGTGTATAAATAAGTTACCAGCATAGTTGGTAAAACTGGAGACTGGGATACACTGAACTCTTGCGCTGCTTTCAGGGTCTCTTCAGTGATGTTTATAGTGAAAATTTCTTAATTTCTTAAAAAAACAAAACATTTTTAAAGAAGAAAAGAAAAGTAAAGTTGAAGACTTATTAGCTGGGGAATGGTGATTACGGGTGCGAAGCAATTTGGGTGCTGATGATTATCGTGGTGGAAGTGAAACAGCCATGATATATTGCCCAGCCGATAAGTCTTCAACTTTACTTTTTCGTGTCTTCGTTAAAAATGTTACCACAAAAAATATTTCTCAATTCTGAGGAAGTAAAAGCGAACTAAAGGCCCATTAACTTATTACATATAACAATTGTACATCATATAGTTCGGCTATAAAGTTGAATTTATGCTCAAAAATTAACTTAATTATTTATTTGCTTTAAGGTCAATTGAAATTTATTATTTTAGGTCCAAAAATAGACCTTATTAATGTTTTCTGTCTTTTTTGAGATTCCAATAAAAATTTGAAGCATTTTTTTATGGCCTTTGAAACGATTTGTATTTGGGTCCCACCATATTTCATTTTAATATTTATTTTTCAACAAAACAAAAAAGAATGCCAGCGGCAAGAAATCGAAAAAGAGCAATAAGAAAGCAAGACGCTCGGGCAAAAAAGGCAAAAAGAAAAAGGAAAAAGATTTAACACCAGATCGTACCACTGAATCGCTTTACGAGGAATTAGTCACCAACGGCATCATACGAAAATATCCCGAAATCAGATTGATGCAATACCTCGGCGACAAGGCCATTACCGCCAGGTCGGGTACTAATCCTTCACCGGGCGATATAAGACAAATTCTAACCGAATATTGTATTTTACCTTTGGGCTCGGAGCAAATCCACAATGCTTGCCCACTAATACGCTCTATTTTGTTGGTCGGCCCAAAGGGTTCGGGCAAAAAGGCTTTGCTACATGCCATTTGTACAGAAGTTGGTGCAGTGTTGTTCGACTTGACCCCAGCCAATATAGTGGGCAAATATCCGGGTAAGTCAGGCCTGATCATGTTGTTGCATTTGGTATTGAAAGTATCACGTTTACTACAACCGTCCGTTATCTATATGGGTGATGCGGAGAGACCGTTTATGAAAAAGATTCCCAAAACCGATCGCACAGACCCGAAACGTTTGAAAAAAGATTTACCCAAGCTGATAAAAAATATAGCTGCCGAAGATCGAGTTCTATTTATAGGAACTTCCAGTCTACCCTGGGAGGCTGATCAAAAGCTTCTGCAGCAGACGTACAACCGTTTCATTTACATACCCCGGCCTGATTATGGTGCCTTGTCCTACGCCTGGCATAAACTCTTACAGTATGTACATCGGTTTGGTAAAGGATTTTATTTTTCTTTCTAATTTGAATTGCAACTGGGTACCCTAGTTACTATTCCGGAGGCCTGTCTAACTTGGACAGCAGTGTCATGGCAAAGATATCGGACGGTTATACTATAGGTTCTGTAAATGCTTGTCTAAAGGAGGTATTGACCTGCAAACGTAAACTACAACTGCGCTCTCAGCCGTTGACGCATGTTGAACTTATAAATGCTTTATGGTAAAAATGTAAAACTGCAAATTTTATGAACATTGAGATGAATTAAAATGTTTGTTTTTTATAGCACAAGGGATCCTGTTTACCGTGAAGAAGAAGAGGCATATGAGTCCTGGTGGGTAAAGACACCGCTGGGACGCCGACGCCAGCGCTTTTTGGAAATGGAGGAAGAAGCTCGTCTAGAAGAGCAAGTATTGGCAACGAAACAATCCAATGGAAAGAACAACAATTAAATGTTTCACTTTTAAATTGAAATTTATTTATTATTAAGGTTAAAATAAAATTCCTTAAAACCACTTTTACAATATAGCTTTTCAATTTTCACAGACAGGGGCAAACGTTCCTCCACAGCGTCCAAAATTGTTGGAACTAAAGACTCGACCAAAGCAACACAATCTCCAGGGCACCATAATAGGCTGATGTGAAATGATGGTTCCTTAAAGTACAGACATATTTTATATAATTTAGATTTTTCTTTTATTTGGACTAGTGCTCAAGGGACAATTCCTATATATGCAGTGCATGGTACCGGAACTAGGAAAATAGGTTTGGGGGAGGAGGAAAGATGTAGTAGTGTTTGCGTACAATGTCACTGTAAAGAAACTCGTCTGCCGACAATTAGTTCCACAGACGTACCGGCTGGCTAATTGACCACGAACGCATGAACCCCGGATGATACACGTGTATTGCGTACAAGGGTGCGGATTTCGGGAGAAAGATCCCTGATCTGAAATCCATTGAAGTAACGACAAAACAGTGTGACACAACCTACGCTGTGACGATACTCCAGTGAGCCAGTATCCAATAGAATTGGATACCCTACTGTCTTGAGTTTCTTCGCTCTCTCTCTCTCTCTTTCTCTCTTGCACACGGTCGAGTAACCCCAAAATAGACTAAGGATCCGGCCCAAAAATGATAGTTGCATTCCATTTTCGATCGGATGGAGCGAAGTATATCTATACATCGTCTCAAGAAAATTAGGCACTTAAAATGCTTCTTTTACGACACAAAAACTATTTTCAGTCCAACGGAATGCGTACTGAATTTTCATTTCAAGGACACTGAGAGCTTCCGATTACTCAATACCTATTGCATCCATGAGTAGAGATGAGGCAGCATGTTTGGCCGAGAGTCAACATGTTAATAAATAGCATTGGGTCTTACGAGGGTTAAAATTAGCCCTATTTTTACGACGCCCTCCGTTCAAGTTGGGGGATGTACATATATACCCCCCACCAATCCCTGCTTTCAGGGTGGAACCATCTGTAAAAACCACAATCACGTCTTCTGTTTGAACTATTTCGACAATACCTTGTGAGAGGATTTCGGGATATTTTCCTGAAACTGCTACAGCAATATCATCAGCATATACATATGTACACTTTACAGTCCAACTCGATTAATAGCGAGTTCAAGGCAATCTTTCACAGCAGTGGGGAGAGAACCCCTCCCTGTGTAGTGCCGCTGTTTGCCACTCTGCAGACTGTGGCATGCCCCATACTGGAAGTTATGAAGCCTATTTGGGCAAAGTGCGTTAAAATGAAAGCAATTAGGAATTTCTCTGAATAATACACAAAAAAAAAAACACAAACGTATGGGAACACTAAGAATCACATTTCTATCCCAAAAAATAACATGTGGTCTATTTTGATGCTGCAATAAAAATTGAAACATACCTTTAGGGAAAATTAAAGGTTTTTTTGGACGCAAAAAAATGCATTATGCTGGTTGATTCAGTTGAACTTTTTTTGTGTTATTGCTTACTTTTTGCAACAGCTGATTATTTAACTAATTGCCCAAACTTGTACGAAGAAAAACTGCGGGCTGTTTCGTGCAAGAGGAACAAGAATATTTCTCTCTCCAAATCTCTCTCTCACTTGTACGAACTTTGAGTGTTCTCGTACTCAAAGTTTTCGTGCAAATTGGGATCTCACGAGCTACCTGAGTTCGAGGTCACAGCTATTATTGACAGAAATAGCCCAAGAAGCAGCGCATATTAGCTCTGCAAGTGGCATTTGTAGCCAGAATGACATAAATGAATGTAACATACCGTGCAGAATATTGCTTAGAAAAGGGCTTTTAGTTTTGAAAAATTATTTTAATTTAATTTTAAATTTGTTTTTTTTTTTTTTTAGCTTGAGGTCACTTGTTTTAACAAATATATATTTTATATATTTATTTTATTGGGCTAAAGGTATTTTTTTTTTAAATATTTAATTATTTTTGTCGATATTTCGCTCTGCTTCGATAGCTTCTTCAGAACAATAATAATGAAAATAGTTTTTATTGGTTTTTTTTTTCATTATTATTGTTCTGAACTTAACTCAAGAAAATAAATATATATAAAATATAAAAACAGGGGTCGAAAAAAACCAAATAACAAATATATATTTTTTAATTATTAAAATCTTAAATTTTTTCGATGCACCTTTGAAAATGTCAATAATTAAAAAATGTATTTATTAAAATAAAAGTAGCCTCAATTTTTGATAGTATTTATTATTCGAAATTTCAAATAATTTGCATAAAATTATGTTACCAAATTGTTATTCATATGAACAAAAAAAAAAAAAAACTTATGTGAGTAAAATATTCGCATTTTTCACAATAAGCATTATACAATTTTTAATTACTTATTCCCCTGCAGCCAGTTCCCTATTTTTTGGTTTTTATTATTAATTGGTAATTTGCTTGTTATTAATAATTGTAAATAAAGTAATTACTTATTAGAATTAAGGATTTTATATCTATATATAGACATAATATGTATGTACATACCTCGTAAAATGTTGCAAGTTTGAATTCTTTCATAACTGTATCAACTTTATTTATAAGCCTTAACATTTTCTCGATATACAAGTCGTCTAGTTTCAGCGCTAAAAAAGTTCGTGTACGTTCTGCATTTGTGTAAACTTTTAATTTGCTAAGGGACACTGTAAAACTAAAGATTCAAATGTTAAAATACTTCTAAGAACTAAACAATCACTACACATTGAAGGCTTAATATAAAAAATACGTTTGCTTTGCATCAAAAAGAAAGAAAAAAAAACAAAGAAACATCAAGGTAGAACCTTTTTCTATTAAGCCATCAACATGTACATACATACATACATATTTATGTACATAACTACCTCTCTACATTTTGTGTGGCTGTTTGCAATGTTTCAACAAATGAGTCTATAAAATGGTATTGCAACACTACTGTTTTTGTAAGGCTGATGTGTAATTCGTTTGATTTCTTAAAATTTAAGCTATCCCCTAAATGTGTCTGACAAACATCTTGCACATCTTCCACTAGAGTTTTGTTTACAGGAATACAAACATATGTAGCCCAATTACCGCGTTCGTGTTTAAAACTTCTTATACGTCCATCGTGTTTTGAAGAATCATCGATAACTTCATCATCTATTGTCTTAAGTTTACGTTTCCCCAACAAGGAGTTCGCTTGTGGCAACAGTCTGATAGTAAAATTGTAAATTATTGAAAAATCAAAGTTTTAATAATATAACGTATGTATGTAAATTTGTGGGATTTAAAACAGAGTAACCCGACTGTTGGTTAGAATGGAATACCAAATCGCGTTATTTGCATAAAAATTTGAAATATTTGATGAGTCTGACCATAACTTTAGCGGCAAACAGCTGTAGCAGTGCCGACCACAACTTTACAAAGCAACCGGCTTTGAAAATAAATCAACCGTCCAAGTTCTCTGCCTTAAAATACATATTTTTCTGATCAACTCCAAAAATCTGCTTACCAAATTTTAAGATATTAATTACCTTTTATTTATACTTGTTTCACCTTTTTCTGTTCCAATACTACTCTTTGATTTCTCTTCTTCTGAATCTGAGGAGCTGCTGTAATTAACCAAGAGCATTTTAACTTGAAACTTGTCCCACTTTTTAAACACTGCTGCACTGGTGACAAAACGTTGCGCGTAAATAGTCCGTGTTAACTGTCGCAAATTTACTATAACGAAGAAGAAGCATTTATTTTGACATTCAAAACATAACCTACAAATACAACAAAAAAAAAATCGCAAGCTCCTTTTGTGCAGCAATTTCATAAAGTTTATAAATTGTGCAAACGCTTTAGAGAAACATCATTAAAGTCAAGGACCATTTATATAAATTTACTTTGATCCAAGTGAATAAAAGGGTAAATTGTCGATCGGCAGCATGCGCTTAGGGTCCGTGTTATACGTATATAAAGGCGAATGGGGTCTTCCTTCAATTGATTTCGAGTGCTTACAAGCTCTAGTAAGTTTTTGTTTTAAATAGTTTGAATTATTTTATTTATGTTGTTTAAATGTTTTAGTGCTTAGTTAAATTTACTAGATGTCCCGTGAAGATAGAAACAAATTCTAATCCCTTACGTTCCGGTGCCGGCAAATTACCTTATCTCGAAATTGGCAACGAAAAATTTGTGGGTTATAGAGAAATAAAAAAACTACTAGACAAAGAAGTGAGTACAAACGAAGTTTTTAAATTCTATAAATAAATATAAAACGATATCAAGATGAACGAACTTTGTGGTTTATTTTAAGGGTTATCCAATTGGTGCCAAATTAACCCCAACAGATAAATATTTGTCAGATTCATTTTCCAGTTGGGTTTTTTCTAATTTGCACGCATATTATCATTATTTCTGTTTCGGTGAACCAAACAACTTTGAAATAACCAGGTCTCTGTATGCAAAAAGAACACCTTTTCCTTTCAACTTTTATTATCCGTCTTCATACCAAAAAGAAGCTTACGATATTGTCTCGATACTGGGTAACTTTGATATAGATGACAAAATCGAGTTCCACCCTGTAGATTCTGTGAGTAATTTTTGTTTTGTATTAGAAACTGCTAAATAATTAAAAATTTACAGCTGACAAATATTGCAAAAAAGTGTGTAAATGTATTGTCAAAACGGCTTGGACGAAATGTGTGGTTTTTCGGTGACCAACTTAGTGAGTTAGATATCATTGTATTTTCATATCTGTCCATTTTATCGAAAATAACGCTGCCCAGCAATCCCATACAAAATCATATAAAAGGCTGTAGAAATTTAGTAAATTTTATCAATCGGATATCAAGAGATGTTTTTAAAATGGAATCATTTAACTCAATTAACACTAGCAAAGACAATGCATCACCAAATAATCCACAACTAACGGAAACTGAAAGAAAGTTCCTAGAATCGGAAAAGAAAACAAAAATCGTAGCTGGGGTATCAGCTGTAATAGCTATGTCATCATTTGCCGCTCTGAAATTATTCTATAAAAAAAAGGTAAAAATGTAATATTTATTAAAAATTTTAAACTTATATGACATACATAATTATAGCTCTCCAACACTCAAAAATATTACAATGGCTTAAATTACGAAGACGACGATGAATTTGAAGAGGATGATATGGATTAATGATTTTTTACAGGAATTTATGAAATCAAAGAACTGCCTTGTAAGCACTTGGTTAGGTTACTTTCTACTTTAAATTAAATGTTAGTAACTAAACTAAATCTTCCAAAGGAATCGCCTTTACAAGCTTAGCCCTGAATTTTAATTGGCGAGAAAAATAACAAGTATTTGAATTGCAAAGTAAATTACAAATAAATTTGTTTTCAAACTGCTTGGAAAATAGGTAATTATTAAGACATATGTATTTTTGTTTCCAGGATTCAGTGACGTTTTTATCATACCATCAAATTTTGTTGCACGAAACTATTTTTTCTTTGAGTTTTTAATTTAAGATTTTCTCCCACTCTCAGCGAAAGATTAAAGTTGCATGCTACAAACTTATTTAGCGTTTCTCTATGGTCTTGTCAGGTGCCTAAAAAGTTTACTTCAATATTTTTAAATGAAATCAAATATCTATGAAGCTACTTTAAATATATTTTTAAGTTATAATAAAATGAACTTATAGCTAGACATATTTTTAACTAGAGCTTTAAGGCTTCTTGAAGCTTTCTGCGCGCCAAAGTTACCCGGTCTTCTTGTTTGCGTATATCATCTTCAGAGATAAGGATGCCTTGCATAAGAGGCTGATCAGGATTAATAAAAGCGGTAGCATTTTTCTGAAACTCAGTTTTCGATGCCGTTTGTCCAGTCACAGGACTATTCAGCACATGTAGAGCTGTTGCCAATGACTGCATGACTGTTTGTTCATGAACATTGGGTCCTAAAGGTTTTAGACTCTTTGGCAAGTTAATGTCATCAAATTGTTCGCCGGTTGAATGGCAAGCTCTCATGCGCTCTAAACGTTTTTCCCAAAATAATTGTTTTGGTTTATCTTGTGCTCCTTGCTTTGCGTCAGACTTCGACTTGCTATTTTCATGATTCCTTATTACAGTTACAGGTTGTTTGAATATGGAGGCTGTTTGACGTATTGGCGGTACCAGAGATACATCTGTTCGTATAGCGCGACTGTCGGTTCAAAAAACAGTTATTAAAATTCAGCATAGCCAACTTTTGTAATACATATGTACTTAAAAAATAAACCACAAAAATTGATTATAATCCGATTCTTTTTTTAACTATACAATATTTTTTTTACTTAACGAAAATAACACACATACATACATATTCCTGAAATAGAGAAGTAAAATTGAACACGATTTTCGCAAACAGTGGGCTAGCACTCTATTGCCTTGTATCGTCACCATAAACGTAAACGAATGTAACTACAAAAAATTTTGAAATATATATATGTACATACATACATATATAAATTCTGAAAAACATTTCTATGACCACATGATTGTTATGATTTTGAAACAAATTTCGCTTGTGTAAAAAAATAATGTATCGTTACATCCGTTTACATTTAAGGTGTGGTATAGGTATTAATTCTCTTGGAATTTGAAGAGAAAATTCATACATTTATCTTCAATATTAAAGAAAATGTTTTAAATTGCCACCTGCCAATTATAACATAATTGTAAAACGGAATTTAAAAAGTTCTTATTTATTTAGAGAATTTTAATGTTCCAGATTATAGATTTCTCTTCTTGTTAATTCATAAATTTGTGGAATATGTATTGTATGTTGACGAGCAACCCATGCATTTAAAATTAAAAAAATAAAACATGTGCAAAATAGATTGAATATTTTAAAAATACCAATTATTAAAAAAAACAGTTGGATTTTGATCAAAATTTATTTCCCATTAATTAATGTCCTAAAATTGCCAATTATATTTTAATATAAAATATATAAATAACAGGGTGAGTCATGGAATACGATCTTATCGGAAATGGATTTGAAACCGACAAAAAACTTCCCGTAGTTTTGAAAGCTCAAGATAGATACCAGTTTTCTGTACGGACTAGAATTAGCGTTTAGTTCAAGAAAACCGATAACATTGAATTTCATGACACCAAATAAATTTGTTGTCAATTTCAAATCCGATTCTGTTAAGACCGTATACTATGACACCCGCAAATATGTCAATTTTGATATTACTTGACAAAGACATGCAACACAGATTTGCCGTTATTGATAACATATTTTTCAAGGTTCTACCTGAATTCTAACTGTTGTTGCTTAAGTGGCAAATTTGCTGTTGAAGTCGCCATCGTTGTAGAAGGACTTAATAGACTATTACCCGAAATTGAAGTGGAAGACAAAGTGGGAAAACTTTGAGATCCCATTTTATGTTTGCGCTTTAAATTATGTCCAACGGATGAAGGATGTGACGGTATTATGGTGATACCACCACCCAATGTTGGCAACAATGTAGCACCACCAGAAATGTTTAAAGCAGCATTACTGCCGCCACCTCCTACACCGATCCCACTACTACTAACTACAGATGTTGTGCCAGGTATGCAGCGGTATAGTGATATAGAAGGGGAGGGCAAATGTTGAATGAACTTGCCTTTTTGAAAATCAAAACTGCTTATATCTATAGCGTCTCCTAAATGTCGTGCCAATTGTGGTTTGCTATCTATACGTTTCCCAGTAGGACTAAGGCATCATTATTGGCGGTTAACATCAGCAACACCAAATCAAATTTTATTTAATATCGGCATATCGTTCAATGTATAAGATTGCAACAAATTATTTTTGTAGTGTAAGGGAGTAGGGTTAAATATGTGTACATACATACATAAATAGATATTAATTAATATGGGGGAATGAGGAAGATTGTGTAGTTTAAAATTCATATTATGGAACATTTTCTCTTGCTTTTGTTTAGCGTGCGTTTCGTTACTTTGTTTAAAAAACTTATTTTAAGTTTTACCTGTAATAATACACATCAACTTTTCCTGCCGAGATTCCAGACTTTCGCAAAACTTCCTCTCTTTTCCATCCTTTGGGCAGGGCGGAGCAGTCTACTCTCTTACGTTCAATTGAAATGTTGGAATTCATTTGTTAATATTCTTTGATGAAAAACTAAGTTTTGAAAATTTTTATAAATAATTTACAAAAATATGAAATAGAAAACAAAAACAATTTACTTGTTAACAGGGCTGCCAACAACCATTAATTGATTTATGTTCGTTGAGCGAAATTTAGTAATTTGGTTTGTAGGCTCAAATTTTGACAGCTAGTCATGTGTACTCTAACAAAACTTTATAAACTTACATGTGTTGAATAACGTATTTTTATGTACATATGTACGTATATAGCAATATTATATAATTTTAGCGAACATAAATAAAACTATCCATACACATATATGTACGTATATCAATATATTATTTTGCTCACTATATATAATCACATATATCTGTACATATATTGTGTTATTTTCAGTGAAAAAAAAACAAAATTATTTGTACTTTTCTTCGAAAAAAAAAGCGTTGCTTGTAAACAACCTTTTCACAAAGTGCTGCTAGTAAGCAACGAAATGTTCTAGTTCTTTTTCTTAGTAAGTACGCCAAAAACAAGGAATAGAGATTTTTGGAACTCATGGCAGCCCTACTAATTTGAAGTTAAATTAAAATCAGTCTTGTCAATTTTAATGCTGCACAAAGCAATGATAGCAAGAAAACGCTTAAGAACTGATTGCTACCATGATACAATTAACAAGGTAGCCTTTTCGCTACAATAAGAACAACTTCAATAAAAATAACATGCATTTTGTTTTTGTACAACTTATGCAAACTGTCAAAAAGACGCCACTTCTATATTTACAGAAGAGAGATGCACTGAGCTTACGCGGATGTGCTACCTCGTTTTGGCTGCCGTTCATTGTATCATGATTGTTAATTGTATCATGATTGCTACCATGATACAACTAATATTAGTTGTATCATGCATTTTTTATGCCCCAACTGTGCTGTCAATTTTACCTGCTATGAAATCACCGTGATTTCAAAAACGCTAATTTTCAACTTTTTTCAAACGCTGATAACACTTGCTGTTAGTGAACGATTTCTCCCCTAAAATTTTAATTATTTTACTGTTTGTTAAAAGAATGTCATTGTAATTCCTGCAAGCATATTTTATGTGACATAGGTTATACTTTGTGGCAAAGGTTTGTCTTAAATTAATATGTAGTAAAAGATTTCATTTGAATAACAGCCACTATAACGAGTTTTTCCTGTCGTAACAACTCTTAAGAAAGTTTTTAAGTCGGAACAAATATTCACAAAAAACTTTCTATTAGCATAAGTATGTATGTATGTATGATCTCTGGAACACAGCTTCTAGACATTCACGTTGGCTTACGTGGTTAATAAGTGGAGTTATTTTGAAACCCTATTTATGTACATGAAAGAATCAAAAATATAAAAAAACTTGGAGCTTGCCGGGTTCAGCTAGTGACTTATAAAAAGAAATACATACATACATATGCGAAATAACTAGATTTCTAATTAAAATCTTATTTTCTTACAGGTTGGTAGCAAACATTAGTAATAACATGATATCTGCATTGAATTTGGAAATCTGGTTGTATATCGGAATAGCGGTTTTATGCCATATTTTAGTATATTTATTTGTGACAAGAAAACGCATGAAGAGTATAGTTGATAAACATGTTGTAATCACAGGAGGCAGCAAGGGAATCGGTCTATGTTTGGCAGTGGAATGCGCTCTGAAAGGGGCCAACGTTACCGTTATCGCTCGCGATGAAAAAATGTTGAGTAAGTCGCTTCATTTATCTATTAACTATCTCATACAAATGCATCTTGGTTAGTTTTATAAAGATTCGATTGTTCTCGGCCAGCTTTTATTATCTATAAGTTTCAGCAATATTTTATCTTTTACGTTTACCATCAGTTGAAAGAAAAGCAACCTATTACATACTTTGATGAGTCAATATGTTTTCGTTTACTGGTGGTACATGTGGTCGAAAATCAATCAAGTTTTTCAATTGTACGTTTTTTACTTGCTGTGCTTCTGAAAAGGGCATAAGTTCAATAAATGTAGGGAGAAATTTAACGCATTCTCATGTTCCTATCTATGGTAAAAAGAATGGTTTGCAATAACTTTCACAGAAACCTCGTCTTCTTCCTTCTGATTTTCATAAACTTCCAATGGAATTAACATTTTGCCACACTTTTTCGATAGGAAAAATTTCGAAAAGAAAGTTGGCAGCTTGCACAGTTGTTGAGAAACAAACCAATATTTTTGCCAAACTTTTTTAAATGCACTCTCTCAAAAATAAGGAATATCTTTGAAAATCTATCTAAAATTGGAAGAGTAATTAAAAAATAATTTTTCGAACTGATAAAGGGTAGTGTTTTTCACTATTTAATATTATTCACCCCTATCATGAATAAAATGTGAAATTTTTATTCCCATAAAATTTTCATTTCCCAAGTAGGGAAATTTGCTATCATGAATATCATGCATTTTTTCTAGTTCCGCAAAGAAAAGAAAATTAACAAATTAACACAAAAAATGGTAAAAATGTCTTTGAAAAATCCATGCACGATAAGGAGAAATTCATGATCGCAATTTTGGGAAATGGGAAAAAATTTTAAGTACGATTTACATGCACTTGTATGTATATAAGACTAATAAGTTTACCGTGCATTCTATGCTTATTCATTTACTTAGAGGGTGCCGTGGCTCTTATGGAAGTTATACGTCAGAGACCAGAACAAAAATTTCAATACCGGTGCTTGGACTTGTCATCAAGTTATGATGAAGTTACTAAATGCTTAGCCGAAATTGAACAAAATTTTGGTGAAATTTATATGCTTATAAATTGTGCCGGCTTTGCTATATGTGGTGTTTTTGAAGAAGTACCAGTTGAAGACGCTCATAAACTTATGAATGTAAATTATTGGGGAACTTACAACTGTACACGTTATGTCTTACAAAATATGAAAAAGAATCAAGAGGGAATTATTGTGATCACTTCATCAATGGCTGCGTTAATTGGTATTTATGGTTATGGACCATATACAGCATCAAAATATGCTTTGCGAGGTCTTGCTGAGACAATAGCAATGGAGTCAAAACATTTAGGTATTAGTGTTACATTGGCATTGCCAACTGACACTAATACTACCGGTTTTGAGAACGAAGAAAAGACAAAGCCTAAGGAAACTAAAATTATTTCAGGAACTGGGGGTCTGTTGCAGCCAGACAAAATAGCAAAACAAATTCTCAGCGACGCATTGGTATGTAATTTTCGCAGCAAAAAGTATGTACATATATATATATATTTTTTTCCATTTTGTAGAAAGGTAATTTTATATCAACATCGACTGTTGAGTCGTGGTTGATTGCCTTGGTTGGTGGCGGCCTTTTCAGGTGGGGAGGATTTTTCCAAAACTTATTCCAAGCTCTGGCCATGGGGCCTTTTCGTATAATTGTGTGCTTCTTACATCTCCACTTTGAACGTATTATTAAAAACTGTGCCAAGGAAAAGAATGACTGATGACAGCAATTGTCAGCCATGACAATCAATTTAATTGCTGGAAACTTTGTATATTCCTTATTATTAATTTAATTTATTATGTTCGTTGCAAAGTTACATATACCTACATATGTATATGTATGTATATTGTAAGTATTTTCTTCATTTACTTATCTGTTTATACACAAGTTTTGAAAACGAGTTTCGCTTTTATTTTGTTTCGTTTAAAATAAACTAAAGCAAGTACTTAATTTTTTTAGATAAATCATTTTCAGAATCGTTTATTAATTAAAAGTTTTTTTGTTACCTAAAGAGTTAAAGACACAATTGTTTCTGTTATCAATAGATAAAACTTGTATTAATTGGTAGTCGAAATGTTCGTTATATTTTTAATATCTTTTTTAATAATTGCTCATGTTTTATTTGAAAAATCTGTAGATAAGTAGAACAATGTGTAGAAAAACAAAATTTTGTTAATTTCAAAGCTAAAGTTTGTTCTGAGCGAAGCAAGAGGAAATGCTTTAGTCATTCGCGTAGTTTCTGTTTGTTATTTGAATCAGGCAGATGTTAACCAATATCAAAATTTGTTTAATTCTGCTGATTTATTTTAACAATACTGAAGCAGCCAAATATCGCATTGTCAATGGAAAAAGTGCAAATATAGAAGATTTTCCGTTTCAAGTAAGCTAAAAAATACGAGAAATAAAAAGAGTTGCGGAACTAAATGAAAATTTACAGCTCTCTCTTAGACGTCAGACAATTCACATATGTGGCGCTGCGATTCTAAGTGGAAATTGGGCAATTACAGCAGCCCATTGTGTACATGATGTTGAACACACACCTAGCTATATAACACTGCGAATGGGCAGCCGCTGGCGCTCACGCGATGGTGTAATCGTTTTAGTTAAACAAATACATTCACATCCAAGTTACGATCCAGACACTATGAACTTCGATGTAGCTTTATTAAGAGTGAGAAAAAATGCTTTTTATCATCGCGATTCATCTGCGAGATCTATTGAACTACCAAAGTTGTCGGCAAAATTTGATGATAACATGGAGGTCACTGTCTCTGGCTGGGGCTATCAAAATTCAGGCCAACATGTGCTAACAACTGAATTAAAATATACAACAATTTACATAGTGAGCCAAAAAAGATGTAATGAAAACTTGCGCTCTCATGGTGGTGTGACAAATGCGTAAGTGCTTCACATGGTGCAGTATACATACATACATATAAATTTCGCTTTTTTTTTTAGAATGTTTTGTGCTTCTGCACGTTTTACTGATGCTTGCCAGGGCGATAGCGGAGGACCCGTTCAAATGAATGGAACTCTTATAGGTGTGGTATCTTGGGGTGTTGGATGCGCTGAACCATTTTATCCAGGAGTTTATACTCGTCTTGCTTATCCACCAATACGTTTCTGGATAAAAACTTTTACAAAGTTATAAACACTTTAAATCCTTTTTGGAAAAAATACTGTATTTATATTAAAAGTATTTATATAAAGTTTTTTGCTCTTGTTAGAAAAGTGGAAAAGGGAAAAGTTGAGGGGGCCTCCATGCCGGATTGTAGGGTGTTTTTTTAATTCATAGTGGGGTCCATGATACAACTAACAAGGTAGCCTTTTCGCTACAATAAGAACAACTTCAATAAAAAGAACATGCATTTTGTTTTTGTACAACTTATGCAAACTGTCAAAAAGACGCCACTTCTACATTTACAGAAGAGAGATGCACTGAGCTTATGCGGATTTGCTATCTCGTTTTGGCTGCCTTTCATCTCTGCAATCTCTTGACAACCTAAAGTAGTCAGTTGATTAACGGTTTAGCTGACGAGGCTACCTTGTTAATTGTATCATGGTGGGGTCAATTTCACACATTTATTTTTGCCGTGTACTACAGAAACAATTTATTATTACAGTGGGTATTTCGCTTTTGTAATGAAAGCTCAAGGACTTGATTTTTTAAAATTGGTTGTGAGGAAAAATAAAAACATTTCATTTTGATTTTATTTTTTTCAATTTTGAGTATGCGTTTTTTTTTTTAATATAAATTATACAGATTTTGGTATAACTAGAAAGAAATATACACACAACTCGAAATGGGCTAAATTTTTATTTACATTTGGTAGAAAACAATTACACTTAAGGGAAAAGTTGACACACTGTTCAAGCGGGATTCTTTCATACACTACTTATGAAAACTGCACAGTGTGGCAACCTTTCCTCGCAACTAAACTAAATATTTTGACACTTGTTTTATTTTAACTTTCTTAACACTAAGAAAAGCGAAATCGTGAGAACAAAATTATTTTTGTTTATAACAAAATATTTTTTTTGGGGAAAAGGTTTACAAAAATAAAACATTTTTGCATGGGCTTATGTTAGTGATGAATCTGCGGGATTTGGATTTCTCATTAACGCGACGTTTATTGTTTGTAGTGTTGCTTCTGGTCATTATTTTGTTTTTAAAAAAGCTATTGTCATCGGAGGAATCTTTGGTGTAAACAGAAATGAGCAAAAGACGTGTTTCCTATTTTTATAACCCGGATGTGGGAAATTTTCACTATGGTCCTGGGCATCCTATGAAGCCGCATCGGCTGTCAGTGACCCATAGTTTGGTCATGAACTATGGATTACATAGAAAAATGAAAATTTATAGACCTTACAAGTGAGTTCATGGTAAAATAAAATAAAACTAAGTAAATTACATTTATTCATAATTTATTTTAAAGGGCTAGTGCTCAGGATATGCTTCGTTTCCATAGCGAGGAATATATAGAATTTTTGCAACAAGTAACCCCGCAAAACATTCATTGCAATTGTAAGTAGTAACACATTTTTAGATTCAAATTTACTTTCAACATTTCTTATATTCAGCTGTGGGCTATACAAAATATCTTTCGCACTTCAGTGTGGGCGAAGACTGTCCGGTATTCGACGGGCTTTTTGAATTTTGTTCAATGTACACTGGGGCTTCATTGGAAGGAGCACAAAAACTAAACCACAATCATAGCGACATTTGTATAAATTGGTCCGGCGGTTTGCATCATGCTAAAAAGTTCGAGGCTTCTGGATTTTGTTACGTCAATGACATTGTTATCGGTATTTTGGAACTGCTGAAATACAATCCTCGAGTTCTTTATATAGATATTGATGTTCATCACGGAGATGGTGTACAGGAGGCATTTTACCTAACCGACCGCGTTATGACTGCATCATTTCATAAATATGGAAACTATTTCTTTCCGGGGACTGGAGATATGTATGAAATTGGGGCAGAATCTGGTCGTTATTATAGCGTTAACGTTCCATTGAAAGAAGGCATAGACGATCAAAGCTATTTTCAAGTTTTTAAACCTATAATATCAGCAGTTATGGATTTTTATCGACCCACAGCAATAGTTTTGCAATGCGGTGCAGATTCCTTGGCTGGCGATCGCTTAGGTTGCTTTTCGCTTAGCACTAGAGGCCATGGAGCGTGTGTGGAATTCGTCAAAGGATTTAATGTGCCCACATTGGTTGTTGGCGGAGGTGGTTATACACTACGTAATGTTGCTAGATGCTGGACCCATGAAACATCTTTATTGGTAGATGAAGTTATTACTAACGAGCTCCCTATGACAGAATATTTGGAATTTTTTGCTCCCGATTTTACTTTACACCCCGATGTGAATTCGCGACAAGAAAATGCTAATTCTAAACAGTATTTGGAGGCTATTGTCAAACATGTTTATGAAAATCTTAAAATGTGTCAGCACTCGCCCAGTGTGCAAATGGTACAAGTCCCACCTGATGTTGTTGATATGGAAGAACTGCGTAATATCAAAGAAGAGAAAGAAGATCCAGACGTAAGAAATAGTCAAACCGAAGAAGATAAAATAGTCGAGCCAAAAAATGAATTTTATGATGGGGAGCAAGATCAAGACAAGGGCGACAATACAACCGATAGTTAAGTACTAAGAAAATAGAGTACATTTTTTGAGTTTAGCAGTTGATCTGTGTTTGCGTTTATTTAAGGTATTTTATAATAAAGATATTTTTCACATTCCTTTAATTGTTTTCATACTTTTGCTTGCTTTATAAAAACTGTTAGACTAAGCGTACCCCAGCAATTTTTTACGCCCCTACAAATACAGTTTTTATAAGAAATTAAACTAATAAAAATTTGTTAGCCGCATTTAGTCTCAGATGTTGATGCACAAATTTTAGCTCTACCCAAATATATAAAAAAACAATATTTCCAGCGTTTACCATCCGGTGGTGGTGTTTGCCAAGCGTCGCATGCGTCTGGTATTGCGATCCTGGTCCCTAATTTTCTTTTCCATTTCGGCGTCAGTTAATGTTTCCAAAAATGGCGCCCAAGCGTCGGCATCACTTGGATTACGGAATGGAACATCTACAGTTGAAAGTGGCGCTTCACTAAATGCATAAGTGCGATAATGCCACGACAATTGACCGCGAATGCTATACGCAATGGCTGTCACGAATTCACCTCCAAGACCTAATTCTGCACATAGTTTGATAGCGAATTCCTCCGGGTTATTGTTCTTTTCCGACATATCCCATTCTATTTGATCTACCAAGGAAGTGTTACCAACGTGTATGTTTAATTTAACAATAACTCGTTGATCACAACTTTCTTCTATTATCGGAGGCTCGCTTGGGAAGGCTTCAATTTGTTGACGTATTGCCTGAGCAATAGCTGGTACAAATGGGATGGGATTTAGGTCCAAGTCATCGCATAAAACTTCTGCGAATTGTTCAGGAGTAATCATGCTTTCATTTTTATTCCATGTGAATGTATCTCGCAGCTTCTGACCTTCTAATTCCATATCCAAGCGGATGGGTACTAGACATTCCTTTTGTGAAGCATTTTCCAAATTTGATGTGGGGTCTGTATCGTCAAAGCACATTGGAAAAGTTCTCACTTTCTTGGTATGTACTCTGTTGCGATTAATCGGAGTTGCTTGTGGAACCGCATCCAAGTGACTCGAATTGGGCATTGTCGGCACATATTGCGGTTGCTTTTTCGACTTACTTTCACGCGGTAATGGCGCATCCGATGTGTTTACAGAAATTGCTCGATATCTGGAATATGAAAATGGTGTTATGTATGCTGGAAAATCTCTTAAACTTGGTTTATTTACTTCTCATCGTTTCCATGGATAATATCATCTACCTCACAAGCCCTTAGAAGAGAAACTGAGCTGGCCAATATATGCGGACTTAGGCCGGAATCTGCTAACCGCTTACGCTCTTCATTCGACAGGACGATTCTTGTCATCCCCGGATATTTTTTATACAATATACCACGGAATAGCCTTAAATAATTACCAACTTCTGAGCCAACATAGTAATATTCTCCTCCTTCCTCCAGCTGAAAAGCCACTGGCTTATCGCCATAAGTTTGAATAGACATTTTAATTGATTAATCACTGATGATCACAATTTCTAATTTTTCAATCTGAAGACAATTGTATACAAATCAATGGCGTCAAAAACTTCCAAGCTCGCAAACAATTTAATAACAGTGCTGCCAGACTCTTTATCCAGCGGCCAGAATGTTATCATATGCATAACTCCGAAAAATCCCTCAGTATCAGAGCTCGCCGCAAAATGTTTATGTTATTATTGAACGCTCTGCGCTCTTCAACGGGAGTATAAAATTATGCATGTATATGTTCTTAGCTCAATCTTTCTATGGATGGAGTCTAATATTCCATCTAGATTGTGAATTCTTTAATATTTATTGCAGCTTATATGAGTTCAACATTTGCTGCTATATATGCTAACACATTTATTGCTGGTCTAGACAGTGAGAACACATGAGTGTGTTATCACTTAGCGTGTAAGCTGGAGAAAATTAGTCAGACTTGGTAGAACTATTATTTATAAACAGCTGATTGTTATTCAATTTCCTCTGGAAACAAGTGCCGTAAATTTTTATTAACTTGATTTTTTACTGTTTTAATAATGTCCTTGTTGAGATCTTCAGTTAAAATTTTACAGCACAGTAAAATTATTTCATTCAGTCACACACAAAGTGAGTAGAAGTCTAATATTATTTTTCATGTTGTAAGCAATCCTGTTTTGAAATTCATAGTTTCACATCGTTCTGTGAAAAGATGGGTAGCTCCGACTCTGCGAGAATTAAATAGAAGAGCGAAACTTTTGGGACCACAAGCCCCGTCTCCTCGTTCAGGATATATTGAATGGAACTATAGAGCTGAATTGTTTGCGTTTGGAAAACGTTTGCAAGAAGAGTTTGACTTGTCTGCTTTGAATACGGCTTTTACGCAAAAATCGTACGTAGCAAAAGAAGAGGCAAAACACCGCGAATTGGGTATAGAAGACAACGGTGTGCAAACAACTCACAACGAAAATTTGAGCAAGAGAGGCGCTGATATTGCTAAAGAGTATATTGACAAATTTATAAAGTACTCCCTGCCTGACGTGCCACAGGAAGGACAAACGTCAATAGCATCTTATTTGTTAAGCACTGAATCATTGTCATACGTGGCCTCTCATTTAGGTATGAAGGAACTACTTTTGGACGCCGACTACCCGCCATCAAAAGAGTCCATGGCACAGTCCTTGTTAGCGGTAATAGGTGCACTGGAGCAATCAGCCGGCTTGGAAAGAGCATTTCTTTTCGTAAGAGATTTTATATGTACCCAGCTTAATCAGAAAGACCTTTTAGAAGTGTGGCATATTGAGCAACCAGAGCAATTGCTAGCTCGTATATGCACAGAAAAAAAATTACCTGCCCCTGAACCCCGTCTCTTAGGCGATTGTGGCAAGAATACGGTTTTGGCTGCTTACTATGTCGGAATATACAGCAATAAAAAACTAATGGGAAAAGGTAACTTTATTATAAATGCAACGAATAGGCATACTCAAAATATATTTCATCTTGATTTTAGGTTTTGGAGAAGACTTGGATGTAGCCGTGAAAGCAGCTTCATTGGATGCTCTGCAGTCCATCTTTGGCATGCCTGATAGTATGAAACCTTTCAACTTTAAAGTAAAACTTGACTTGCAAAACAAAAATTAATTCAATAAACATATGATTAGTTGTTAACACAAACTTTTTAATTTTAGCTAGCTCTTAAGTTGCACTTTAAATTTTACAGATTTCTTCCTTTATATTTTATTTTATACAAACAAAATTGTCTACTTAAAGAATTGATGAAACGGGTCCTACATGTTTTGCTAAGCACAAACACGATACTGGTTTTCAGCATAAAATCATCGCTAACTAGAAATAGCTTATAGATTACCGACTCTCATACTGACAGGAAGGGCAAATAATTTTTAGTCCGTTTGTTTAGCTGGATTTTCCGGACTGTCTTCAGATTTGCTTTCCAGTGAGAAGGGTGGGATCTTACAGTCAAACATGTGACCATCTTCTCGTTCTAAGCGAAAAGTGCCCCACATATGGCCACTGGGAGCTTGAAGGCTCACATGACTACTGTACTGAAAAGCTGGTAGCCGTGGACTCAAAATGGGTTCTTGTCCAACCACTCCACGGCCTCTTACCGTCTCCAAGGTTCCAGATAAAGAAAATATACGCCAGTGTCTTTCTCTCAATTGTACACTTGTGGTGCCCAGATTTTCTAAACGTATCGAATAACGCCACTGAAAATGATAAAAAATACATAAATAACTCTCTTAAAGAAACGCCATTAATTTTAAAACAAACCCAGTAAACTGAGGAAGCTGGTGTCTCTCGACAACCCATGTAGAATGGTATCACAGTTACACGTATGTTTTCTGTTGTCTCCTTATGAACATCACTCAACTCCAGCCAAGGATGATTCTTCTCGTGCCATGTTTTCAATGTTTCTTTTGCTTCAAAAGATGGTTGCTTGTCCGGTACATAAGTCAAAAACTTGTCAAACAATTCATGATGTAAAGGATTCTTTTCAGTTGAAGAATATGGCATTATGTCATCATGCGATACGTAGTCTAAGCCAGGTATAGCATATAAACTTCGATTGGAGTCTTGATTACCCAAAAATGTAACCGCCTCTGTTTGAGCACGCTAAAAATGTGTACAAAAAATTCATTTCAAACTAAATAGGTACTCAAAATATTGTTTAGAGAGTTCGTGCATACAATGTATGGACAATCCCGAGAATCAATCAAAACCTGATAAAAAGTGTGAACTTTGCCTTTGACTTCTTTGCTATTCGGTTGTTCCTGTGGTTCGCCAGAACTGGGTTGCTCCGAAGTATTATCATTTTTTGTACCACTTGCATTTGGTTTGGGAACATTTTCATGTTTTGAGGATTTCGATATTTCTGGCGTGCCAACAGCAGCAGCATCATTCGGCGACTTAGCATCGTTCAAATGGGACTTTAAAGAAGAAACTACACCATTCTCATTGTTCGAAGGCTTATCGGAAGGTTTCATAGATGTTTCTGTAGCATCATTTTTGCTCGATTTTGACGAGTTATTACTTGAGACGTTGATGGACGATGGTGGCGTCTTTATCTTATTTGGATTCTGAAGATCGCGATCGTAAACTCTCGCTGTCCAAGGAAACAATACTACTCCTCTGTAACCGAAAATTCGATGCAAAAACAATTGACCAGTTTCATATTTTCCATCACATTTTGCCGGTTCTAGACGTCCTACCTCCGCCAATCTGTAAACAAAACAGCAAGAAGTGAAGTAGAATTTTTCATTACGCAACATCTTATTGTTAATTGTTTGTGCTATTAAAACAAAGGCTAACAAACAATTAGTGAATTGCGCCAAATATATAGCATATACTTTCTTTATAAGTTTCGCTCAATTATTTACAAAATAACCATTTTTCAAAATCTACTCACCTGGCTTGTTGCGAATGTTTCTTGATGCTCCTTGTTACAATAATCGTTACAGTTTGTAATAAAGCCGTTGATTTTCTTTGGTTTTGATTCCATAACATTTGTTGCAAGAAACCCATTTGCGTTTTATTAATTTTGGCAATATATTTTATTTTTACAGTGACTTTAAAAACTTCTGGTTTTTTGAAAACGTCTTACCTAGTAAGATTTGTTAGTTTCGTTAACTTAATGTGAATTGAAATTTCAGACAAATTTTATTTGTTTACAGCCTAATCAATTGTCGCTTAAGTCCAAAACAAAATTATTAAAAAAGATTTTAAATTTGTACGTAAATATTACAAAAATACATTTTTCAGAAGAAACTTCCAACGAATAAATTATTTTTATTTTATAAAAGTCACTTTAGAATTTGTAAACATATCTGATGTCAGAGTTATAAAAAGAAGTAGTATACTTTTCGGAGTGTAGGGCATTCCAAACTAAAATATAAATAATAGCACATGGGGTCTAAGTAGAATTAAAATTTATTCATTCAAATAATTCAGTTTTTGAATACAGAAAATAAAATAATAATAGTGTAAATCAAAAGCTTTCAGTTCATTTATTGATACAATATTACTTTTAGCTAATATATTGTTAGTGAAATAGCACAAAGAAAAGACTAATATTTTATAAAGAAAACAGATTATAACGTCGTGACCACATTGGAAAACTAGTAATAAAATTAAGGCGATTTGAGCTAGCAGGTGATTATTTCTTGCTTCCAGCTGTTTCCATCTTGTTATGTCAAAAATTGTTTAAAAGCCATATACTCTGCTATGAGAGTAGCTGAGCAGAGCTAACAATAACAAAATGTATTGCGTTTTTGCTTACAATCGCCTAATTCAATTCGCCTTGTAATAAAATGGTTTAATATTAAAAATTAATCGCTTAGTAAAACAAAATTGGAAAGCCTAAAAAGGGAAGCTGTTCTAAATAAGGCTGGCATCACTATTTCATTTAATATTTTGTTTACATTTTTCGTTGTTGGTTCTTGATTATAATTCTCACTACAATATTTGATAAAAAGATAGACACATATTAATTAAATAAAACTAATTAAACAAAGGAACTAAAAACTCCTTCTTATCAACAAAATAATGCATCACGTCATTGTTTTAATATTTCTAATAGCTGGCTCTTGCAATACAATCCTAATAAAGTAAAAATATTTGCTATAATAGAAAATATTTTGGTATGCAATACAATTTTTATAAATAACTTTTTTAGATGGACTAATACATTGAAAGGCGAGTGCAACGATGCAATATGGCGTAATTTCCAGCACCCCGTAAGTTCCAAAACTATGCCCATAAAAAGAAATCTAAATTTTACTAATTTAATTTAAAACTTGTATATCTACAGGTTGTCTTAACATTTCTTATGTTTGCTGGTGAATTTCTTTGTTATTTGGTTTATAAATCCATATTTTGTTTTTTACGACGTCGTAATGTATATAATTCCGTTTTACATTAAAAGTGAACTAAAAATGTTTGTAAGAATATACATATATTTGCATTTTGCAGGACGGATCAGAAGATACAAATCTATTGACAAGTGGTGATCGTGAGTTCAAACCGATCAACATGTTTCTACCGGCTTTATTGGATGCCATATCGACGATTCTCTTTTTGACCGGTCTTTATTTAACTTATGTGTCTAGTTACCAAATGATCAGAAGTATGTATTACAAAAAAATACAGTGAAAAAAATTGTTTATGCCGGATAAGAGCAGTTGCTCGAAATTAGAATTATGCATTTCTGTTTTTGTTCACATTTACAATTTCATATCTCCTCACTTACAATCTATCCAGTGTAGTGTAAAGAAAAATCGTACTTTCGTTGATAATGTACCGATGAAACAATAGCGTATTATTTATTAGCTGAAATTTTCAATATTTTCGCCGTAAACTTAATTATGGTAACAAAAATTTAATTTTTATAAACTTGCCACAAAATATTTTACGAATTCAATCAATTCACCATATCGTAAATAAATGTAAAATGTTAAAATTTTTTAAGTACATTTAATTGGCTTTGCCGATGACATTGCACTTTCGATGAGTGCACTCTCTGCACGTGATTGAATAATTAACAGCAAAATTTTAATAACATAAAAATTGTCATAGAAATTAAAAAGGTAATTGAAATAAATTTCAGTTGCATACAAAATTTTCATTTTAAAATCTTTTTTATATAAATTGCTAGACAGCTACGCCATCTGCTGGCGCCATCTATTGTTGTTTACATTATTTATTTTCAACTGAGCATTTTTGCACACTTCTATTTACTCAAGGCTTTTTATAGTGCAAATGAGGAAAAATGAAGCAAAGTGCAAAGTATGTACACTTTGTTGTTGTGTGGAAAAAAGCAGAGCATTTTTACTCACGTTTGCTGCGTTTGCACTACCATCGTGAAAACTCCCATTAAAACATAAAAAATCAAAAGAATCAAATAGCTGCAATGATTTTTTTTTTCAAAATCAAAATTAATTTAAAATTACTATCTATTATGATACATCTTCTTGGATGTTTTAAAATACCAGATAGGAATATCAGGGCTAAAAAATTGTGGCTGATTTGTAAGTGGTAAATGAAGAATACCTCTTGAATTTGCAACAAGGAAATTTTATTCTCATAACCTCTCTTTTATTATGTGTATTTTCAATATTGAAAGTAAGATTTTCAAGAAATAATATATTTCAAAAGTATGAATTATTTATGCTGAGTAAAACTTTTGTCCAATATTTGAACATGACTGGAACAGTCATGTTTACACTGTGTAATTATAGCCTGTATTATTTAAATAATATGTAAAAATTTTTAATTTTTGAATTTATTTAATTTTTATTTGTTTCAGGCTCAACAATTATATTTGTGGGACTTTTTGGTTCGATACACATGAACCAGACTTTAATAGGACGCCACTGGACGGCCATTGTCACTATTATATGTGCACTTTTTATAATTATATCAACCGATATGCAACGCATTTTTTATGATCACAACTCAATTATGCATATTAATTCAAATGCAGTCCTCTCGGGCGACTTAATGATAATATGTTCTTCTGTTTTTCAAGCAGGTCGCATGGTTTATGAAGAGAAATATTTAAAGGCATGCAATGTACCAATTTTGCAGGCTATTGGCTGGCAGGGCTTATTTGGCATTGTTATTACGACAGTTTTGGGTGTGAGCTTGAATTTTATGCCAACTCCCATTATACCTTTCAACGAAAGCTCGCGGCTAGTCTTTGATGATCTTGTGGACGTGTTTAGTCAACTGCGTAGTAATTATTGGCTTGTGCTGGCCTTGAGCTTATTTGTCATCACCAGTTTATTATATGGTTATACTTCATTGTGTATAATTCGATCTTCTTCGGCGGCTAATCTTGTTTTGGCTGAAAGTGTACGCTCATATTTGGTTTGGCTGGTCGCTGTGCTACTTGAATGGGAATATTTGAATTTCGTTTCCATCATTGGCTTTCTGATTTTACAAATAGGCTTGATAACATATCGTCGAGCAATACTCTTGGAATGGTATCGTACTTTATTGCTACGTTTATCGCGTAATCGATACGCTGACATGTCTGCCGACCCCACTGCTACTACTTCAGGAGAGGATTCATCAGAAGTCCCTACTAATCGTCCGGCAGATATTATTTAATGTTCTTTTTGACACTCATTGGTTTTTAAATTATGACCAAAATCAGTTAGCAGTATATCGTTGAAAAGATAATTTTGTTAAGAGAGCTACATACATACATACATATGTACGTATTTCGCTTCATTTTCAAATAACTAAATGAAAAGCGAATGGCTAAGAAAATAAGACTTGTTTGTAATGAATGAATTTAATCTGTAATAAATCTTTAACTAAATAAAGAGCGTAATAAAAATACATATGTACATAGTAGAGTTAATGTCGTGGTTCCAATTTATGTGCATAAAATACATTCGAATTTTAGTATCAACTACATATTATAAAGTGGAATAGACCCGATAAAAATGCTTAGTAAACATGTTTATTAGGGTGCGTCGATTCAGCAATCGATGGTGTGCATTGATTATGCGATATCTTTTGGCATGAGCAAAGAAAACTTCCACTATACATAAAAAGCAATATTTTCAAGGTGCCCGAATTTAAATATTTTTTACCACTCCCTAAGGAGGTGAGGTACGGTGTCGGTGTGCTCGAAAAAATGATTGGGTTTTGGTCATATTATGTTTCACGGGCTGTCATCGTGTGACCAGTTCACTTCGGTCTTAAGAGGTCCCGTTGTGCCAGGGGCTTGGTCATACATTTAATTCCTCCACGAGCACCCTGGGACTCATTATTGTGCTAATGGAATAATTGTTCTTCAAAGCAGCCTAAACATTGTAAAAACAACGGCTTTTTATAGTTAATTTTTCATTAAAAAAAACTTACTTTTTGATACTTTCAGGAATAAAAATCTTGGCAACCGATGGTAACCCGTTGTATAGAGGTGGTTGAGAAAAGTGAGTGTTGCAAGACGAAAAAATGTTTTCTGTATTAAAAGTTTGTTTGAACATTTCTAATTCTCATTTGGTTCATGAGAATTATTTTCTCTCCAAATACAACGATATACCATACACAATGGTCTAACCATTAAGTTAAAAAGTAGCAATGCAACTGTTTTAAATTTGTTTTTGCACCATCACATACACACATTTGAAGATCTTTTATAAAAATGGGTGATTTCATTTTGAGAAAATTTATCGATTTTAATCTTCTAAGAAAGCTTTTTCCGAATTGAAATGACTTGTGATCGAAATTGATCTCTAAGGCAGGCCAGAATATTTGCAAAACTGAGAGCAACCGTATTTAATTTAGATGAAATCATTTGATAAATACTTACAAGTTTACTTAAGAAAAGAAAGTCCTTATACATATATAAGTTTGTATGTGTTTCTTATACGGGTAGATATATATTATTTTTTTTAATATATTGGCATTTTTCAAATTATATTTTCTTTTACAAATGAGAAAATTTAAATTTGTAGGAAATAAAATTATTAAAATTAAGATAGCACAGTCTATAAATTGTAATCCGCTTATTTTAAAGAGGATCTAAAAAGGAAATTAATACTATTATTTTTAACTTTAAAATAAGAAAAAATCATAAAAATATACAAATGCAAAGGGAAGTATAATAGACTGATGTAATTCCTAGTTTAGTATCTGCACACGGCTGTTTATTTATTAGTTAATTGACAACAACAAGGACACCACATTTAATACAATTGTGTTGTTCAGCTATGTATATATTTTCAGTTATATGTATGTATAATTTTATAAACACAAATATACATGCGTCACCCTTTATGCAAACATACATGACTACACAAAAATCCAAAATCGAATGTGTGATGGATTATTGAAGCAAGTTTTAAAAAGCTTGGGGAGTCATTCCCATAGTCACCACATCACATTCTAATGGTTGTCATTAGTCACTTATTGTGACAATTATTACTTTTCGATGTGAATAGTATCATGTACATCTGTAAGACAAATTCTAATTTTTTATGACAATTATCAATTAAGCGACTAACAGGATATAACACAAACAATAATGCGACTATAAGAACCAGCGTCTACAATCAAAACTTTATTAAAGAATTTTAATCCGTCTTTATTATTAACGGTTTTCAAAAGTCTTTCGACTCTCTTGCAAAAAAGTGTGGTTAAGTTCGTTTGCATTTAAGTTGACGATATAATTCTTTTTAAGATTTTGTTTTTAATTACAATTGAAATATTTTCTTTCTTCTAAAATGTCTTAAGGATGCACGTTTACGTTTAAAGCAAAACAAAAGTTTATTGCGAACATAACAATGAAGTAAATATGTATGTATATTTTATATACATACATACATTTACCAACGTACTGCCAACAAACTGCAAATTCAAACAATGTACTATAGAGAGTAAATAATTGGTTAAATGTTTATAAAAAAGCATTTTCATATATTATTCATTTATATGATTTGGTTGTACATAAATAATTAACAAATATGTAGCTTAGAATGGGTTGTTTTATTATTCATTCATTATGATCATTTATTGTCTTGTATTAGTTCTTTGTGATAACGTACGTTTCTGAAATTTAAGCTCATAAGATTTATTTCAAAACTGTGTCCGAGAATATTTATAAGAATGTTGTAAAAAAATTTTAAAGAAATAAATTAAAATCTTTGAGTCAAGCAAAAAAGAAGAAGTAAAGAACATAAGCAATGACAGACAATATACATAAAGAAACATAAAAAGGAGATGGTTAAATTTTAACAGCAGCTTAGCTTTTAATTTTAATAACACAATAACAGTTATAAATTTTCCGATGTACATACATATAGGACGACACACAATGGAAATGCATTAGTTTCCAGTAAATTTGTTCCTGCAATTAAAAATCTAGTTTTGCTTAATCCTTTTTAGGGGTTTTCAAACCCAACAGGCCCTCAGCGACTCCCAAAAAGTAAACCATTTGGGCAATACCGAACAGCGGTGCGATAACAATCATACGACACAAACCACCCTTGAAAAAGGCGGTGGGTCCTTCGTATTTCATAGTCTTCCTGAAATTGAAAAAAGAAACAACGTATGTAGTAAGATATTATAGTGTATTACAAATGGAATTTAGTTTAAATGATTCACATCACTCATATTAATAATAACGATTAATAATAAATATTAAAAGCGTTTTTGGAAAATATTTATGCTACGCTCTTCCTAATTAAATGACCGATAAACTCCTTTTACATTTGTGGATTTAAAATTGTATCCTGATTGAAAGAACTAGGACCACATTTAATGCTCGCTTTGAACTAATTGCTTTGACGAGTTTTGTATATTTGTTCAGTTATGAAATCGTAACATCCATAACAGAATCGCAAATCGTACAATTCGAGTGCGGAATTACGTTATGAAAAGTGTGTGTTCATATGACGAGTGCCACGTATGTACGTTCAGAGATGTTACGATTCCAGTAAAATTTTGTTCATTTTTCTTTAAAGTAATTTGACATACATATTTAAATTTAATTTATATACATATATTTTATAATAAATTTACTTCTCTATGATAAAAACACTTACGTTATGCAATCGATAATACCCTTAAATTCTTTTTCACCATCAGCTTTTTTAATGGCTTGTAAACGTGTTTTAATCACATCCAATGGATTAACGAATAATGCTGAAAAAGAACCAGCTGCCAAACCAGATAAGAAAGAGCACCTTTAATGAGAACGAAAAAAGAAATTGTATTTCTCAAGAAATCATATTTTTAGGATTAAGTCTAGTTTACCGAGATTGTTTAAAATTAAGATAAAACTCATATTGAGATACAAAAATTTAAAAACTAGAAGAAAATATTTATTTATTTATTCATTCAAGCATCCAGTTATGGAGTTCCGGCTCCACATCAAATGTTGAAAAGCTACAGAGAAGACTATCACAGATCTTGAGAATTATCACGGGCGCTCCGTGGTATATACGGAATATTAACATCCACAATGACCTCAATATTCCTACCAGCCGAGAAGAGATTAAAAAATCATGCACGAGTTACTGATCCTCCCAATCCATTTGCGAGGGAGTTACTTTTATTCGAGGGTCACAGCCACCTCAAAAGGGCGCAAACTTTTGATCCGGCAAGATAAACATTTTTTTTCCGAATATTTTATTTATTAATTGTTTAATTTTTTTTTAATTAATTAATTTCAGAGTCCCATAACTTGGAAGCCAGGCGTTGTTTGCATCAACTTTGATTTCACATATTTTCTTCTTGGTTTTAATCTTTGTACCACATTATAACACCGGTATTCATAAAAAATAAAACATTATCGAAATACATTTTACAACAAATTTTTCATATAAAATTTGTTCTAAAATGTATTTGAGCAACGTTTTATTTTTTATGAATACCGGTGTAAGTTTTTGTTTTTTGTAATTTTGAGCAATACTGCTAAACTGTTTTTGTTTTGTTTTTTTGTCTTACCAAAATACTGCTTCCCCTGAACCATCGTTTCGCCTGGGCCCCAAGGCATTTAGAGTAGCAAATAGCGGGAAGTAGACAACAGAGAAGGTAACATCTCGAAGACCAGTGGCACCGATTCCCTTGTACAAACCGAATATACCCTTTTCCTTCAACAATTGTGACGCCAATTTGGTGGCTGAAGTTTTCTCAATAGTTTTTCCGGCCAATTTAGCCTGGGCTGCAACACGACCAGCATCTTGCATTTGAATTTTCAACAATTCCATAGGCGTAGTAACAACAATTTGGAATGCACCAGCTAAACCACCAGCGAGCATTTGACTACTAATGGGCAATTTGCCATCCTTGGTTGTGAGCTTGTGACGGAAGTAATCGTTGGCAGTTAGTTTAATGGCTTTCTCTGGTGTTATCAAAAGAATGTTGACTCCCGAACCGCGATACATGCCAAAATAGCCCTCAGCACGGTATGTTTTTCGAAAGCAGTCGAACCTTAACACATACACAATAATTATTGTGCTGAAAGCCAATTTTAATTCCAATTTTCAAACACTTACATATTTTTGTACATTTTTTCGCCATTTGGGCCGATTTGTTGATTTTGCAAACGGGTTTTGACTAAATCCAGTGGAAAGACACATGATACACCAATTATGCCCGCAATACCACCGTTAATAATTTTGGGAAGCAACCTAAATCGAAGAGATGAGAAAACAAAAACCATTTTATTTATATTTCTTTTCAGGCAAATGAGTTCATATTCACTTTAAGAGCCAAATCAAAATAATAACTGGTACAAATTAAATAAATTCAGCCAAGTACGAGATTGACTCGTACTGGAAGAGTGTCTCTTAAATGTGTTACTCCTTAGTTTTTACGTTTTTTGTTATGTTTAGCATTTGTTGTTGTAGCAGCCAGGTTAACTGCATATCCAGTGAAAATTTCAGATCTATGTATATCTCTTACGGTTCGAAAGTTATAGCTAAATTTCAAACTAAAGGGTGACCCAAGGATGCGGCACCATTCGAATTAGTTGTTACAGAGGCCCAAGCAACTAGATATGCTGTGCAAATTTCAAGTTTATATCTCTTATGGCTAAAAATTTACGGCTAATTTTCAAACTAAGGGGTGCCCCCATGTATAAGGCACCATTTAAATTTTGGTTTTTTCTTATTTTGTATTTAGAGGCCAAGCAGCAGATATACTGTGCAGATTTCTAGTTATATCTCTTCTGGCGCAAAAGTTACAGCGAATTTTGAAACTAAAGGGTGACCCTATATATTGGACACTATTTCAAATTTAGCCTTTTCAGATTAGAGGTTGAGTAGAGGCCAGACAACTGGATATAATGTGCAAATTTTAAATCATTGTTTGCCGCAGCCCTGTATTGGGCATTATTTATATTTTAACTTTTTGTTTTTTGTTTGTGGTTGCTGTTGTAGAGGCCAGGCAATAAGATATACTGCTCAAATTTCCAGTTGTTATCTGTTACGGTCCAAAAGTCACGGCTGACTCTCATATAAATAAACATCCTGGAGCTCATATAAATAAACATCCTGTACAATTTCTTATCATCTCTATATTTCATGTGCCGAAAATTACAGCCAACTTTCACAGTTTCTTGTATGGGGGCACCCTTTAGTTTCCAACTTTTTGTTGTTTTTAGTATTTGTTTCATCTCTCTACCACTTATCGTTTTGGACAATAAAGGCTGCGACGGACAGACGGACGGACAGCTGAAGTCTTAGTAATAAGGCTGCGTTCCCCTCTATGAGTACGGAACCCTAAACATTAATTCGCACTAATGTAGTGTATTTAATTCAATGTGTTCAATGTGTTTTTCTAATGTAAGATAAAAACAAAACTGATGATTCGACGCGTGCCTTCATTTTTGATGTTCTCTTTAAATCTCATTTTAAATAAATCATTAGCGCCTAAATGAACTTGTCGATGTAAGACAATTTTTGTGGCAAGTTTTCAAGAATTTCGGCAACAGTCACAACTTCCCTTCTTGCTGTTCGATTTTTGTGTTTTGAACAAGATCATTATCATTTAATTGCTAGACATTTTGTTTATTTCGCAACAGCTATGTGCATATAAACAATTTAATTAATTTAATTTTTCTAGGGATTTGAACTTGAGCGTCATCAATTGCCACACATTTTTATAGTCGTTACGACTTAATTGAAATGCACGCAAATATGTATGTTGCTAAATTAATGTCGTAAATTTGTGCGCGCTCAGAAGAAAGAAAATCGTAATTAATTAAATTACACAATTAAAATTGTGGGTCTTAGGAAAATCGCAAGAAACAAATAAATTATAGTAAGATAGACACATATGGGATATTCCACAATATTATTACCTTAACATATCAAAATATACATAAAACTGAAAAAGAGCTATTGACGATTTTTCATATTCAGTTCAGCGAAAAACGTTCAAATTAATTTGACAACCAATCGCACAAGTAATTTACAATTTGTTGTATGAAACTTTGGATGCTGATGAGTAACGTGCTGTATACGACACGTCTGAACGTCCCCCAGTTGATAAGTCTATAAACATTTCTTTTTTGCTCTTTTATTTATAAGCTCACGGAAAATAAGAATATTTTGATTGTAGTCCTAAATGGCCTTCAGCTCAAATTATGTAAGATATTTGTATAGTAATTTGGGGTATTACGTTAATCAGGCTTGAGTTCATTTTAAATTATTGTAAAGATTAATATTAATTAAACAACACAAAGAAAATATCAAATTCTGTAGCTAGGGGACAATTGACTATTTCGAAGTGGTCCCCCAGCAAAATCTCTTTGTGATGTTTAACTAATATCAACCATACCAACAATATAAAATGAACTCAAGCCTGATTAACGTAATACCAAATAACTATACAAATATCTCTAATCTCTAATTTAAGCTGAATGTCATTCAGGACTACAATCATATTAAAATGAGCTTAAGCCTGATTAACGTAATACTCCAAATAACTATACAAGTATCATGCAAATATATTCTTAATTTTCTTACTGTCTGTTCCTCAACATCGTTGTTGTGCGTTTGTTCGCATTCTAAGCGAAATGAAATTGATTTGGGTTTCTCTATAATGTTGTTTTATTCGTACGATGATTCGATTGACAAGTCGAAGAAAATATAAATATTATACAAAATCGGATTCCTCTATTTCGAACATGTTGTGTCTACTGCGAACACATAGTGCACCCCAAAATTAGAGCGTAAGACGCTTTTTATTTATCAAAAATCCTCATGCCGATACAAAATGTATGAATCAAACCGAAATAACGCGGCGTCAACGTTTTGTAATTGGAAAATTTTATTTCGACAGAACGTAAAAAGTGAAGTTGGCTGCAAAAAAGTTTAAACAAAAGTTTCCTAAATTGTACCAATTCAGCTGCTTTCCAGTCAGTTTAGCGATTTTATCTTTATTTATTATTTCCATTTAGTGGTTTTATTAAAAAAGTTAAGTAATCACTACTATTTCTGGCACAACGTTAACGTCGTTGTTTAGGTTACTCAATTAAGCGTAAAAGCAAGGCGCTAAATTACGTTGCCTCTTACGCTCTAATTTAGGGTGCACTGACAAATGTCAAAATCAATCACTTGTTGTTTTGCTATGGAAGTTTTTGATGGAAAACATTTCATACTTATTTCTTGAAAAATAAAATATATTACCAATGGAAAATAAATAAATACATACTATGTATGCCTATAAAAAATTATAAAAAAATTTTCTGTAACAGTTTTCATTTTCAGAAGCAATGATTCTCTTGTGCAGACTTTAAGTAGTTTTCACTAAAAACTTTTCAGCAATGGAACATTTTGTATCACTTTAAAGAATGCAAAAAAAAAATCCCGAGTTTGGCGGAGGAATACCTCTGTATATTTTCACTAACCTGTAGTGCCATTCTGTAACTTTTAGCGATTGCAGTAACGATTATGTGATTCTGTAGATTAGAATAATAGACATAGTTCTAAGTTGTTATTTTTTATTGTTCTTTTTTGGCATTTATTATCTCATTTTGAAGTCTCAATAAATTCAATTCAATTTATATTAAATTAAAAAAATAAAAATTCAGTAAAAATGTTTTTAAATATTATTTAATTTTTAATAAGGCAAGTAAAATAAATTGGGTTTTTTATTATATTGTTTCGAATTATGTGCTTACATTTTAAGCACAAAATACACTTAAAGATTAACGCTTATATTAAAAAAAAATTCATATTTATTTCATATCAAAATTAAAAAATTTTTGTATCGAAATTTTCAAATGAAGCACATATAATAAATACTTAAATTTTTTTGAATACAAGCATAAATAAACAAGAGGTAAATGTTGGCAGCGAAAATATTGTTAATGATCAGTAAAAGTGACAAATCAATTTAGACTTCAGTAAATTCGATAAAATATGGTTAAACTAATTTTAACGATGCGATTATCGTTATAAAAGTTACAGAATTCCATTACTGCTCCTCAGTTTACAAGAGCTGCACGACGATGGTTAATTCCATAATTTATTCATTTACTAAATTCTTATAAAAAGTATAACTTTCACAACATTTTCAAAATAATTGTTTGTTTTATTTTGCAATTATTATTATTATTTTTGTTTTTATTTATCAGATACAGATGATCGATCAGCTTTACGCTGAGTTGTATTTAAATAAGAACAATTTGGTAATTTTTTTTTTTAATATTTTGATGAGAAACCAACTAAAACTTGTAAATTGCCGATGTGACATACCATGCGAACGCAAGCTATCGAAATCAAGGAAACCAAATTCATTCGAAATCGAGCGACTAAATTTCGATCGCTTATATTTTCCTGCGATATTGAGGAACAGACTTTCCTTTTTTTATTTATTTTTGTTGTTGTAATAAACAGCCAGATGATTCACGGTGCAAAAACAGTTTGTGTAGTTCATGCACAATTACGCGACGTGAAAGTCTTTTGGCTCTTGTAACCTTGAGCATCATGAAACGAAAAAAAACTGAATTGAAGACAATTTATAAGCAAAAGATGTACATAAGAACATACATAAGCAAGAAAAGGCAAAGATTTTACTAAAGAAAATGCAAACAAACCTGAAAAATGTGCAATTAAAATAGTTTTAATGTCGTCATCTAAAATCGAAAATGCCGTAAGAGCCAAAAAAGTTCAAAAGCAAGACTTTCTGATGGATTATGTTAGAAATAATAAAGATGCATCTGGTCCAGTGTTTGTCGTGGGAATGAACAGAAATTCCACAAAACCTTGTGTCCTATCTTCCCGGGCAAGTTTGTGAAAATTTTATTTCTACAAGACGCCGTCAAATACGTACAACGCAATCATGAATATTCTCATGGAATTTCTCTTTGAAGGAAAATATTTTGCTCAAAATAAGATTCCTCCAATCATAAATATTTTGGAAAGAAAAAACACGAATTTTGTTTATTGACATCATTGGTTGTTAACTCTCAAGTGTTCTGCGAGATTTTAAAAACTTTTTTTTTCAATTTTTTTTTAAATTTGTTTTTTTTTCTTCTTTTTACAATATTTCTGAATGGGGAACAAATACCGCAATCCAACTGTATCAAATACCTTGGAATGCACTTGGATAGAAGATTGACTTGGAAAGACCATATTAAAGCCAAAAAAGATCACTTAAATATTAAAACAAAAAAATGTATTGGCTACTCGGCAGAAATTCCCAGTTAAGCCTTGAAAATAAAGTAATGCTTTACAAAGCCATCCTTAAACCAATATGGACGTATGGAATACAATTATGGGGAACAGCGAGCAACTCAAATATTGAAATATTACAGCGATACCAATCTAGGACCTTAAGAATGATAACTAGTGCTCCCTGGTACATTTCCAACAACAGCATTCATCTAGATTTACGAATGCCCAAAGTCAAGAATGAAATAAGTCGGTTTAGCGAAAGGTACGTTAATAGACTCAGTAATCATAGCAATGCCTTGGCTTTTGCCTTACTTGATGACAGTGAGGAAATTGTAAGGTTGAAAAGGTTTCATGTTTTGGACTTACCTTTAAGAAAATAGGATCTTAACTTTTTTAAATATGTAAATATTACCTTTTAAGTATTATTGAATATATAAATATATAGATATACATAAATATATTTTTATGTACATATATGTTTTAGTCTTACTAGAGAGTAAAACAAATGTAATGTTTAAGCCTTCATGAAATTTGCTTAATATGTGCAGTGTTATATATACATACATATGTAGATTGCAAATAAATATACGAAAAAAAAATTTACAAAAACTGCGAAGCCAGAACCTTCGGCAGGAATATAACCTGCGACCTTGGTAGAGCTCACTACCAATTCATCCATCGAGGCGCTGTATATTAGGCCGAGTCGATTTGCCGATATCGATTTTTCGATACCTTTTATCATATTTTTCTTATGCCCACTATGACATTTGTATCAAAAAAATATTTTGTAGGCGTGCGATTTGAATTTTTTTATTTTTTTTTTGTATCGGTGCTATGGGTGGCGTGGTACAGGGTCTGGGACTGATTAGACCGATTTTCTAATTTTTGTATTTGGTATACAAACTATTACAATTAGAGATACCTGCTTTAAATTGTGAATAAAATCAACATTTGTTTATAGATTTTTATGATTCGTAGCTTATTTTATTTCTAAGACATGTTGAATTTACGAAAATATAAACACCCATATTCATAAAAACTATTGAAGACTTATTACACGTTTATTTGACAAATATTCCGTAGAAATACTTCAAATAAGAGCTTAATAAACTTACAATATTTATTATGAATATGGGCTAAAAAATGTAAATTTTTTTTTATTGAATATTAAAACAAAAAATAAAGCGAATGAAAAAACATTTTTTCGTCATTGATTTCTGAATAACTTTGAAACGGAAAACGATTGTGTACCAGTATTTGCAATAAAATTTTATAGTGCATCTTTTGGTGCGCTATTCACTGAAATTGGAGAAGGGTCTTTCGAATTATGGTTAAATATATGGGCGTAAGCCGCGTTAAGGAACTTCGTTCCAATAAATAAAAATACTCAATACACGGGGTACTTAATCAGCACTAATTTATACTTTATGGGATCGGGTCGCAAATTGAAATTGAAGACATTACAAACGTAGTCATAAGCATATACATACATATGTATATTCCCTTAACACTTGTGGTGAATGGGGGGTTGTTATATAAAAACTATTGACAATAAATGATAATTAATTGTTTTTCATTATGAATAAATCCCATCACTGGCAATGAAAATTCAATGTTAATGAAAAAATCGGTGTGTTAATTCATACAAATTTTTTTTCTCTCCTTAAAAATCTAGAGTCAATAAGACTTTTGGTATTTTAGGTGAACATACATACATATATTTATATGTATTTAATATGAAAATTTATTAACTTTGCACATGTGTATGCGGTGGGCGATTAAAATACATTCATACATACACTTTTGATACTTACGAAAATTGTTGAGCCGGGGCCTGTTGTGAGTTTGACATTTCTAAAAAAAAAAACGTAAAGAAAAAAGTTAACTAGTTTATTATGAATACATAAATATTGTTTTTAATGTTCTTTTAAATTATAAATTTAAATTTATTATAGCAAAAAAAAAACAAACAAAGTTAATGTTTGGTGGACAAAACATTTAAGTTTGTACGTATTGAGTTTCTTTTTGTTTCTCATAAGCGAGATAAGCTCGATATCTATTATTTTTCGAAAACAAGTTCTTGATACAGTTCGTGGAACATTTGGTTTATTTAAAACATAATTTCATGTTTTATTTCATTTTATATGGCGATAAGCTACTAAGATAGAAGAGTATGAGCAAATTAAAGGGTGTACACAGGGACAAACATGTGGCAAGTTCATGCAAAGTCAAATTATTAAAAATACTTTTGCATAGAAAATTAACTGTAATACCGTACACAACCTTGAGAGCCCGCGGGATTCCAATTTGCACGAAAACTGTTCTATATTTAAAGTTCGTGCAAGTAAGATAGATTTTGAAAGAGACATTTCTGTTTAAGTCTTTATCTCTTATGGTTCACTTTAGTTCTTTTGTTGTTTTTGGTACTTGTTGTTGTAGAACCTATGTAACCACATGTCCTGTGCAAATTTCAGCTTTCTAGATCTTATGGTTCAAAACTGACAACTAATTTTAGTTAATTTTCACAGTTTCTTGTATGGAACGAAAGGGTGTTCGAAATTTTCGTTTTGTTTTGGGTACTTGTTGTTGTAGAGCCTATGTAACCACTTGTACTGTGAAAATGTCAGCTTTCTAACTCTTATGGTTCAAAAGTAACAGCTAATTTCATATAATTTTCGCAGTTTCTTGTATGGGGACCCCCTTTACTGCAGGGGTGGCTGGGTAACCACATATACTGCAAAAATTTCAGCTCTCTAGTTTTTACCGTTTGGCAGAATGGGTACTGTGAAGGACAGGCGTACTCAGTAATAGGGCTCCGTTTTCACTCTTTGGAGTACGGAACCCTAAAAAAGCAAAGCAATTTGCTATATTAAGCTAACGAAATATAAAAAACTAGCACTAATTAAATACATGTATTATTTAAAATTTGTAATTTTCGGTTAAGCGATCAACAATTTACAAACCCAATTAATGAATTGATTAATCGGACGCAAAAGTCGAAACAGTTGTATTTTGTTCTTATTGAACAAAATATGTTCAGCAAGATTTTGCAAGAGCTAAGTTATTGAGAGGTAAATTTGTAATTCTCATTCTCCTTCTCTACCTCTTTCGTCCTCTCTCTTTACTTGTCGAAGAAAGTAACCGAAGTGTATTCACTATCAGTTTGCACAATTTAATGCAAATTATAAAGTAAACAAACACACCTATTAACACTTTCATAAAATGAAATTCAATTTAAAAGCAAATAAATTTAATGTATGTCAATGGTTGCTTATTATTTAACGAATAATAAAATAGTGGATCAGTTTGCGGCAAGTAAAATTTTGATCTACAGTAAAAAAAAAACTTAAACATTGCAATGAATTATCACTTTTCTGCGTTGAATAAACAATAATAATCTAATACACAATACTTGAAAAACTTACATGCTTACGTAAATATGTATGTATACATACATTCATATTTGTCGATTAACATCTTTTATGATAACTTAGGTAAAATAATAATTATAAATAACATTTAAATTTACGTATTCCGAAAGTTAAAGGTTTAATTTGTTTTTGATTTGAGTTTCCTTTCTTTTAAATTGATAAGGAAAAATATTTTGAAATCAATTTCAAATTATATTTAATAAAGTAGATGAACCTCAATAGATAAGACATGGAGACACAGACACGACAAGCTGTCAGTAAATTGTTGAATACAAGAACGAAGTACAAGGAAATAAACAGCGTTTGACATTTTGATGGAAAAAAAGAAAAAGAAAGAAGATTTTTCGATATTGTGCCAACGATTTTTCGATAGCTTTTAACATGAGGAAAACAAGTTCCACTACAACAAATCAAATAAATCACTTTCGAGCCGTTCGAGTCAAAAGTATGAACTCCCCATATTTTTTTTTTGCAACAGACTGCACTAAGCCTCCTTATTCGAGCTCCTACACAGAAATACAAACAAAAATTGAAAATCGGCAACTTCGAAAGTGATTTTTTTTTTGTCATAGTGGAATTTTTTTCCCTCATGTCAAAGGCTATGGCAAAATCGATGGCACAATACTGCTAAGTCGACTGACCATAACCTAATATAACGATAGTGTCTGCGTTAATATGTATGTATACATACATAAAATAATTTTTTTTAATAAAAATTAAATAGTATTTTTGAGTTTTTAAATTGAACTTAAGGTCAGTTGTCTTTCTTTTTTTATGAAAAATGTTAAGTTTATTCTGATATTTCCTTGAGTATCATCCTCAGGAAAAAATTTTTTTCCTGAAAAAAATACATAATACATTGGTGTTAATCAACTCATCAGTAGACTTGAAAAATTCTTAAAAGTTTGTTTGAAACTTAACTACTTATTCCATAATTCCCATGAACAAAATGAGAATCAGAAATGTTCAAACAAACCTTTAACACAGCAAACATTTCTTTTCGTTTTAAGAATTTTTCAAGTCTACTGATGAGTTGATTAGCACCAACGAAATGTCGTCGGCATATACATATGTAGGCAGCTGAAAAAGACAGAATACATTTTGTTAAAAGGGTTAATTTTTGGACCAGAATTAATACATTTCAATTGGCTCTTAAAGCAAATAAATAATTAAGTTCATATTTAAATAAACTGTGCTTTAAAAATTCTATTCGTCTATCGGGAATTCTTTTTTTTTGAAATCACAAGTTTTATTTTCTTTTCGAAACAAAAAATATGATTGCATGTATCAGACTAGACATCATGTGCCACGCTCGCGGTGTCACTCGACATGGTTCGCTTACACACTGATAACAATAACAACTTTTCGAATTTTGTTGTTGTTTTGCATATACCTAAGCGAGCGAGAGATGTCGGGTGACATTAATTAATAAGTAATAAATTTATATACCAAAATGGGTGATGATAGAAGCGTGGCAACTTCGACTTGTTGTTCCCCAGCTAAAGTCATAATTTGACTTATTTATTATCCAATTTTATTCTTTATTATTTATTACTGTGCATCATAACAACCATTGGAACAAAATAGCGTATTTACAATATACAATAAGAAGGTTCACAATACTAAAATCCATACCAAAATAAAAATTGTTTGTGTTACTTACAAAATTAAAACTTCAATTTATTGACAATTATAGAATTTAATATTATTTTATTTATCACCACTTACATTGTGTAGTAATTATTTTTATTTGTTGCAATAATTGTATGCGCCTATATGGGCGCTTACTATATTAAAAAAAAGGAATACCATTTTGTTGAGGTACAAGTTAATCGCTAAATGCCTACCAAGGTATTGATACAATTTTTTAACAAAAATTTGTGACATTAGGTGCTGCAAAAAAGCATTTCAATCACATACAAAATGTTTATGTAAGAAAACTGCTTTATAACTTGTTCATGTAGAACTTTTAGTCATTCCTTCGCGTAAATGATCAATATTTACTTGTACTCATGATACAATTAACAATACAATTAGTTGTATCATGCTTGTACTCAAACATGTCCTAGATACACACACACACATGAGACTTTCAATAGAATAGTCAAGTTTCGTTTATTATATTTTTACCAAAAAATTAATTTTAAAACTAATCGCTAAAATAAACTTTTATAATTTTGACCTAGATAAGCGGTACCAATAATAAAGTTATAACCCATAATTATAACTTTTATCAATCTATAGCCCTACATAAAAAAAAAATCAATAAGTCGTTTTATAAAAACTAATAAAATGCTTATTAGTATAATACGAGCATTGAAGCAACAAGCTTTTATTGCTTTTTATGACATAAATTTTGCCTTTTAACTAATTTTTCATATTGTGCCTGTTCTATTTACGTAACTAGTTGCCATTTGGGGAAAGCCTCTTAAAAAAAAACAAAAGCACCCAGTTAGAATTCAAATTCATATAAAAATATAAAATTTTTGATGAAACACAAACAACAAAACGTTCGTCTTTATTGTTGCATTTTGAGGGTCAACTTACTTTTGTTTATTGCTATTATGAACTAAGTTGTGTAGTTTTCCTTCTTCCTTTGTTTCACGTAATTTACCTTGATTTTAATATAGATATACCGATTTATTAACGCATTTGGATACTAGTTATTTAAATAAATCTCTATTGATGAACCCCGTTCACAAAAACCCGCTAGCAATTACTGTCTGTCACAGCCGTCAACTAAAAATAAAGGCATATAACTTGGTGGTGGGCTTAGCACAGCTGATAACCCCAGCAATGTCAAATTTCAAATAAATAATATTTGACAGTATCGCAATTTTGCCAACTCGATAGTGCTGCCAAAACTGCTTATAATTTTATAGGCGCTTTTACACAATACATGGGTGCTGCCAAGTTTGTTGGTGTTTTTAGGAAAACTAAATTTCATCCCGTCTAGAGTAGCAATAAGTTGTTTAACATTTATTGCAACAAACGTCAAGGTCATATATGTAATAAATGTCACTGAATTTTCGATTGTAGTTATTACAACTTACCCTCTGTAGAGAGCAGCCATAAATATATTAGTTATTTATTATCAACAATGTCGACGAATTTTCAATTAGACCGCTAGCAAATATTTTTATAAGCTGCAATAATTGTTAATGAAAATTCACTGACTTTTATTTATATTATTCATTGTCTTATTTTTTATGTGATTGACGTAGGCCAGAATAAATGTAAAATAAGCTACATAAGAGAAAATTAGCAACAGGATTAAATAGGTTGGCTAATAAATAAATCGAATGCTAAACATATTTATTACAGGCTTGGGCCTGCAATATATATTAAGATGTAGTAATGTGAACCTACAGGCTTTCAATACAAATAGACAATTTAATTAAAACAATAAATTTTTCTAAGTGCACACGTCAGAGTTGCAAAATTTTGACATTTTCATGCTGTTCATTTGTATGCCATTATATCACGCATACATTCGTACTCATTCTGTTTGAAAATTCAAACGGTTCATTTAAGTTTTTGCTGACTTCGGTTTTCATGTTTTATTTCCAAATTTTCTTTTGTAAGGATAATTTTTCAATATATACATATATATTTTAAGCGAACCAATTTTGTTGGAAGATGTACAAGAAACCAACAAATCCAGTAAGGGGCAAAGAAAATAACTTAATAATTATTGAACACAAGAAGGGGCAAAATGCTGTAATTATCACTGGAGAGAGCCGGCGTTCCGGGCCAATGGTTATTAATCCGGTACATTTTGCATTATTTAAACATAGGAAACCTTAAATAGCCAAAATTCCACATCATTACAATTAAATATTTTTTTTTAGGTGACTAGTAATCCCAAACCTGGGCCACACACTGCGGCAGTTGGAAAACCTGTTTTGCCGCTTGCCTCCAATAAAATATTGGATGCTGCACCGTCTAAGAAAGAAGCTGCACTGACAAAGACTGTAAATGTGGCTAAGCAACCAAAAGCAGCGCCATCGACTAAAGAAGAAGCATCGAGCGTAGAAAAACCTTCATCTGCAAACAATGCCAATAATCAAGAAAAAAAGACTGGTAAGTGCTTAATGATAAACTTTACACTTTTGGAACAGTCCGGATTTGTTTTTCATTGAAAAAAAAAAACGCATGTCAGCTATTTATTTAATTAGTACATAGTAATAAATCAAGGCCAAAAAAATATTAAAATACATATGTATGTTCTTTTAGTAGGGTCAGGTGAATAATACTTTATAATTTTTTTGCAGAACCAAAAAAAACCTGGTCGTTAAGTAATTTCGACATCGGTCGTCCTTTAGGGCGGGGAAAATTCGGAAATGTGTATTTGGCGCGTGAAAAAGAATCAAAATTTGTTGTTGCGCTTAAAGTTCTATTTAAGCAACAAATTCATGAATCGAAAGTGGAGCATCAAGTTCGTCGTGAAATTGAAATTCAGTCTCATCTACGCCATCCACATATCCTAAGGCTTTACGGATATTTTCATGACGAAGCCCGAATATATCTCATTTTGGAATTTGCACCAAAAGGCACTCTATTCAAAGAACTACAATCTCAGCCCCTTAAACGTTTTGATGAACGCCAATCGGCAATATATATAAAATCATTGGCCTCAGCACTGCAATATCTCCACGAACGTGATGTAATACACCGCGACATTAAGCCCGAGAATTTGTTGCTGGGCCATAAAGGAGATCTAAAAATTGCAGACTTTGGATGGTCTGTTCATGAGCCGAATTCAATGCGCACAACATTGTGCGGTACTTTGGACTATTTGCCACCAGAGATGGTGCAAGGTAAGCCGCATACAAAAAATGTAGATCTCTGGAGTTTGGGAGTTCTGTGCTACGAGCTGTTAGTAGGACGAGCACCATTCTTGGCAACAGATTATGATGATACTTATAAGAAAATAATAAAGGCTGACTACAAATTACCCGACTTTGTGACAAAAGCTGCTGCACATTTTATATCCAAGCTACTGGTTTTAAACCCACAAAGTCGCTTGCCTCTAGATCAAGTGCTCATGCATCCTTGGATTAAAGCTCATGCCCAATGAAAACGATAATCGCATTTCATAATTACATACATTTTTCATTTTATTTTATATGATTTGTAATTTTCTCTATTTATTATTGTTTATTGCTAATTTCATTTCATTATTCTTTTCATCATTTTAGCATGTTTTTATTTTAAATAGAAGATTTATGGTTTGAAAATGTGTAGACCTTGCTGTAAAGTGTGAGCAAAGGGTAAATTTCAAGTCCGACACTTTGGATATGTGCTTTATATAAAAATTATATGTATGTGTTTAAACGTTTCTTCTTTAATTTGATTTTATTGTAATTTTATTAAAATAAATTAAAAAATAATACATAAAGTGAATTTTAAATTTGTCAGGTAAAAATACTTAATTTTAAATACATTGCATTTGTTCGTTATTCTCCGGGAAGAAAGGGACTGAAATTTAATATTTTCGAAATGCGTAGTACTTCTAATGCATATTAGAACAATTCGGTTTCATAAATATGGTAATCTGGGTTTCTCCGATTATTCTTTCTAACAAGCATTACTCTAAAATAGTTTATCACAGAAAGAATAAAATATGTAATTTTTGCTGAATTGGTGAACCAAAGTAAAAAAAGAAATGGTATCTTGGTTGCAAATGCATATGAAACAATTTGTTTAAAAAAACCTTAAGAGCTAAGAGAGAAATACTTATTAATTTTTGGAGCATGCATTAAAATTTGGTTAAATAAAAATAAATTAAAAACCTAAAAAAACATAAAACGGTTCACGAAAACGAAACTGACCCCGAAAATTATATTTCTATTAATACATACATTTTCTTCCCATTGTTTGAAAAGGAAAACGAATCTATTAAGCCCGCCCAAATCTTGCTCAAAATACATTTACAAAATATTCCATGTTATTTGAGTATTCGCATAGATTTTACTATCAACACTTAATGGCGTATGGCTTGACCACCAGCTTGCTTGCGAGCCGAGGGATTTGAATAATCATCTGAAACATTAAAAAAAGTCAATTAAAATGGAAATAAAAGAGTGCACCATTTTTCGACAAACCGTCGTCATCCTCTTCCATAGCACCTTCATCTAAACGCAATCCATCTCCGAATTCTTTGCCTTGGTCATCGGCAATCTCATTTCGAAGACTCTCGTCTAAAAGTTGTTGCTGCTGGTTGTGCTTCACTGCAATATCACCAGCCGCTGCACCGCCTAAAATGTTGCCACCACCATCGTCAGCTCCTAAGCCGCCGTCATCGTCGTCATTTCCCACATCGTCTTCCTTTTCATCATTAATGCCCTTGTTTTTATTGTGCTCCTGATCATTATCAAAGAAATTGTTGACGTCATCATCATGATGCGCAACATTTGAGTCTGCTTCAGCTAAAGTATCTTTTATTTCATGAGCACCCGAGTCGTAATTGTTATTGTTCATAGGTGATTTTGCAGGCTTATCATTTCTATCATGATTATGATTTTCATCTAGAGGCAAGGGATCGTTGTTACTTTTGGCATTTTCATTATTAGATTTGGCAAACAAATCTTCAAAGTTTTCGGGTATGGGTGCTACATTTTCGGGCAGTTTGCGTTGGTTAGGTGGCAAAACCAATGGAGGAGAATTACTGCTAATTGCACTACTACCTCGAGCAGTTCTTACACTTGCAGAGGTAGCATTAAACGCTGGCGCTGCTGGCATTTGTTGTTCGGACTTGGGTTTAGCTGACGACACCAACTGACCACTGTTTTTTGGAGCACTTAGAGGTGCGACCGGATTTTTATCATTCTCCAAACTGATCTGCCGATTTGGCTTCTCTTGCTGCTGTTGCTCTTGATCGGCTACATTTTTAATAATTTTGGGTACAATCTGAAAATTTTCAACGGAATTTAAGATGAGACTTCCATTAAAATGTTTAACTGTTATTGGTTTAAGACCATTGTTAGTATCTAATGGATTTTGTAATGACATTTTAGTAGTTTGTTGTAGCGATAGTTTATCCTTAACACCTAAATGAGCTTTCTTGTCATTACTACTGCTCACCCCACTTCCATTAAGAGTTTTATTTTCTTTATTATTGTTATTAGAAAAGTTCACCGAAATGTGATAAACACCCTCACTCACAGAATCTTGGTGGTTGAACGATTTTTCACTTGTATTGGGATTGCCAATATCCGGCTTTGCGGACACTGATTTGCGGGAATTGTCAAGACCCCTGTACTCACAATGGGACTCATAATCTTTAATCATTTGTTCCAATGTTTTGATTTGAGTGTGAAGCTGTTGGTTGTTGGTTGATAAGCGTTTGTAGTCGTTTTCCGCTATATTATATTTTTCCTTAAAGAAAAGTAATTCAAAACAATTTTATATAGGAAAAAAATTATCTTAACTTAGAACTTAATAAAAGAATGAAGACACATTATTTTAATACCAGGACTCAAAGCCCCAATTCTTACCCTCCATTCTACAAGTTCACCCGATTTATTGGATTTTTCCTTTTGTAGTTCTGACTTGATCGACTGTAGTTTTTTCTCCAAGCCATTTATATTTTCCAATTGCTGTTTATTTGCCGTTTGAGTTTCCTCTTTCAAATGGTTGTGTTCACTTTGTAATATTGTATGTGTTTGTTTTAGTTTATCAAAGCGCATTTGTTGTTCAACTTGATCCTTTTGATATTTTTCTTGCAATTCTTTAAGTTTTTGTTCCAAATTACGTTGAGATTCTAGGTGCTCATTACGTTCGCGTTCCTGATTTCTTTCCAAATGATACTTTTGCTCTACCAAAGCTTTGGAATATAAAATTATTTTTTCCTCTTATTAATTACAGTTTAATTTGCTTACTGGTCAGACGTTCATTTAAAGCTTCCTGTTGCTGTTCGCAGTGCAAACGTTGCTCTCGGGTTTCGTCCAGTTGCAGTTGTGAACTGTGGAATACAGCTACCATACCTGCCATTAGAATGAGAATTCCCAAGCATACCAAAAACCTGCAACGCCCAGTTCGAGCAAATCGAGTGCCACTCATCCTTCTTTTATCCAGTTTTATTTTAGATTTAATTTTACAAAGCTATAAACACGACAAAATTATGAAAAATATTTTAATATTTAGATAAAAATTTTCAGTTTTCTTTATTTTTTTTTCTATATTTTTTATAATCTCTGGCACCACCCAGCTGTTTTAACAATGGGCTTAAGTGGTAATGCCCTTAAATCTTGCTTGTTGCCATACTAAATTTTTAAAGCTATTGGTGTCGAGTCGGCTTTATATTTTGTGTCGATAATCGACAATCGCAGAAATATTGTATGTAAAAAGCAACTATCGATAAGCTATCAATTGTTTTGCAGCTCTAATGTAATTGGAAGATCAAAAGTAAATAGAAATAGTCGAACTAATTTACAAGAATGCCAAAAAATACATCTATTGAATTTACGGTAAGATTAATAAACTCAATTTCGTTAATGTTAGTATAGCACGCCATCTTGCAGAATCCAGAAAGGAAATCGTTAAAGGATTTATACTTCAGCTTTGCAGCCGAAGATGGCGTTAAAAGAAATATATCAGCATTGGTAAGTCTGTGCTTTGTAGAATCAATACTTGCAGAATATTGTTCTTGGGCTGGAATATAGTTTCTCAGACCGCAACATCTCTGCCCATGCGTTTGATGCATAAATTCTTACAATTCATAAATATAAACGTCTTGGTGTTTAGGACAAGTATTGGGCTCCTCGTTCAATATTTTCTAACTACACCAGTTTGGTAGGGGCTGGAGGGCATTATAAGTCAGGAGCTGCTTTACAGGAGTGGCTGCACGATGCTGACACATTTAAGCAAGACTTGGAATTTTTGTTGAATTTAAGGCACCATGAGTAAGTTCATAATTGGAACAAAGTTTATATGTACATATAGTGATAAAAATCACAATTGACATATTTTAGATTTTGGTCCTACATGGTGTTTCAGAAATCAGCTCTAAGATGCGTTGTTTCGTTTCTTCAAAAAGCTACACCATTTTATATAAATATATGCACAGAACCGCCAAATGATGATGACGTTCAAGATCTATATGAAACTCTACTCAATTTAGTGTTACGAATTATATGCAGACTTTTAACACCAAACGAGTCTCGTGATTCATGGATAAAAAAAGATGACTTGCGTGAACTTCTGTACAAAAATTATCTTATTTCCGTTCCTATGCTCTTTGACCTATTGATAGCTGTAGGAAATTCTGAACCTGAAAATGCTGCCATCTTGCATAAAATATTTCAATCCCTTTTGAGCATAGAACCTAATTATAAAAAGGACTTAGTGGCTGCATTAAACTTCTTTCGCGCAGCCTTCCATTCCATTCAGACGCAAACAGAGAATGAAGGCTTTGAAGGTGCTGGCGGTGGATTGCCTGATGTCAGTTCTGAAACACCTTTCGACGATGTTGCCTTATACACATTGGACTGTGCTTTCACTTTGAGCGTTCTATTGGATGTTTGTCCTAGTGTGAGATCTTTGTGTGGGGAAATTAAGTTGGGTCAGAGCATTGCAAATTTTTATGAAAACACTTTGACGTTTTTATATAAAAATATTTACTGTATTAACGAATCGGCGAAAAGTTTAACGTGGCTCAATCAAGCTCGTCTGCAGTTTTTGCAGGCATTTCGTAGTATTTCCTACTCTTATGTGGATGCAGTATTATCGAAACCGTAAGTCGTCGTCGTTTTGGAAAACTTTTATTCTAAAAATTTTTTGTACTTAATTTGTAGTAAAGCAAGTGTATTGCCAGCAGAAGATTTTATAGGATTATTAACAGAGTGTTTGTCTGAGCAAACCTTTGTTATTGACTACGAACGCCATTATTCAGTCGCTTCGGATATGGAGATTTTAAAGCAAGCTTGTCAGGACTTGTATGTAAACATTTTTCACAATCAGCCTGGTTAATGAATTTTACTTGAAGGTTAATGAAAATCGCTTTTATCTGCCATTAAATGATTCGCAGCTGAAACATAAACGCAATGATTCCTTCGACACTCATGTTATTTATTTATGATTCAGAATTACGGAAGTAACTTGGAAAAGAATAGTCTCTCCAAACACAAAATGCACGAATTTGTAATTGGAATAAGATTAAAAATTGATTTTCAATCAAATTCCTTAAACAGGCTCCATACTCAACACATTTTAACTTTATTTTTTCAAATTATAGAGATACTTTTAAAGCAGACTTTGTGGTTCAGGGCTATCAAAGGGAAGCTAAAACTTCAGCGAAAGTTACATTTAACAATTTACGAAACTTAATAGCAAATCAAAGTAGAAAAAACTCTTGCGATGTTTTAAATACACAAATTCCACAAGAAGATGTTACACTAAACCGAATTGAAAATAACGTAAAAACAAGCTTGGAACGTGATACAGAATTGGAGGTATCGATGGTCTTAGATTGTCTGCCTCATTTAGGAACTGGGTTTATAAGGCAGCTTTTAGCTCGCTATGATTCAACAGAAGAGGCGATTGCCGCAGTGCTTGAAGATAATTTACCTCCAGATCTAGCCACAGTGGATAAAAGCGAAGAATACATACCGGCCGATCCTCAAGACAAACTGTTCGAACAGACCGGAATTAAACATTTCAATATTTTTGACGGTGATAAATACGACGTAATGACACAGGACAATCCCCAGTGTATCATCAAACAAGGCAAAGGGTTTCCGAATGCTCCTCAAAACGCTGCACAGTTATTAGATGATAAAAGTGATTTGGCTGCAATCAGGCACCGTTATCAAGAGTATTCGCTGGTAAGCGAAAGAGATCCCGAAGATGACGAATACAACGATGAATATGATGACAGTTATGAAGCTTTATTAGAAAGCGAAACGCGTGTGGTCAAGTCCAAAGATATGAAAAACGTGTTGGCCAATGTCGCCGATGTATCGGAAGAAGAGACCGAGAGTGAAGACGAAGATGCAAATAAACAGGTGGAAAATTCACGTAATAAAAACGCCAACTTTTGTGAAAATCCTGAAGATGTTCGTGCGCGTTATGAGGCTAGACGTCAAGCGAAGTGGGCAAAGAAAGGAAACTTTGTACACCAGCAACAGCCGCCAGATGTGGCAGGACGTGCCAAAGGACAGGGCCAGGAGAAGGATGTTTTGCGCAACCGCCAGAAAAAAGAAGCTAATAAATCTTCACGGGCTAATCACAATCGTAAAGCCGGTGCAGCTTTTAAGCATAGCAAGGGCATGTTTTAATTCTGGAGTTAAAAATACATACATTTTTTATGTTCCTTTTGAGAAAAGTTTTCGTGAAAAATTGTAATTTGAGTTTTTTTATTTAATATATTTAAATGAATATTGTTACATTAAAAAAAAATACATTAGGTCCTTCTTTCGGCCTATGTGCAGTTAACATGTAATTTTCTTGTAAATTGTTGTAAAAATATTTCAGGTGCCGGGATAAGTATGTTAATTGAGACAAGGCGGCTTTCAAAAATCCTACAATTTTTTTGTCTCACTTTCATTTTTTAAACAATCATGAATTACTTTCGCTGAAGGTCGTTCCTCTGGTATAGTGTTTGTACACAAATAAAATAATTCGACTACTATATTATATTCTTCATTTAGTTCAAAGGCTTGTGGTAATGGTGGTCTTGTACCTAAAACTAATTCCATTCGTGTCAAGTTGCCAGGCGTAAGGGAAGAAGAATCACTCTCGCTGTTCAAGCTTTCTTCCTCTTCTGAGTCAATCATCTCCAAGGTATGTGGTGGCACTAAAGCTATAGTTTCATATACAACCAAGCCAAAGCTAAATATTTCGGCCTTGCTATCGATAATTTCCTCTTCATTTATAACTTCCGGAGCACTCCAAATATTCGTTCCTACGTAGTTTGCGTTAACAACACCGTCTTCGTTCAGCGACACACTTACACCGAAATCGCAAAGTTTGCAAATTTCAAAATCTCCTTTAACCAGAACATTGTGCGACTTTAAGTCCCCGTGCAAAATCTTTGCATTGTTGTGGAGGTAATCTAGAGCGCTAGATATGTCAAGCATCATTTTTTTAATATGACAAGCTGGCAAAGCGCCGAGATTTTGCTCTAAGCGATTTTCCAATAACAATCCCAATGATGAGCTACAACATTCTAAAGCTAATGTACCAATACCGTCTTTTTCCTGCTTAATTGCACGAAATCCAACAATGTTAGGATGCTGCAATTTGCTCAAAATTTCAGCTTCTTTAACTATTCTCTCATTGAAAAGATCCGAATTTTCCTTATTAGCCAATCTTACACGATTTGAAACTCTTTTAATAGCCCAGGGAGAACGCAGTTGTCCACTCGGACGTGGGGACCTTTCCAAATAATACACATTCACGCCAGTGCCGTATCCAAGGCTTTTGAGAAGAGGTGATGCTGGCACTTGAAACGGAGTAGTTGGTTCTTGCAAATTGGCATGATGTAAATTGCGTAATACACGTTTTGGTGTTTCCATTGTCTGCTATTTATTTATTTAAGAAATGTGTCCTTTGTTGCGTTGTTGATAAATATAAAATGATGAGAGGCGCGTCTTCGTTAATTTAAACGAATCATGAGTTACCAACGTACTGAATTGGCTTCGGTTGGCAACTTTATTTTGCGGAACTAGAAATCATAGCTGCCAGACTAAATGGCATGAAAATCGTTCAGTTTATGGTCCACAAAAAGGGAGAAAATTGTTGAGCCCATATATATTACAATCATTACATATATGTATATTCATGCTGCTATTACAGGTGTCAATAGCAGATATTTTATTTATTTATTTTTGTATAGCATGCTGGAAATTTCAACGGACGAATTTATTATTAAAAAATAGTTTGTGTATATGTGTAGATCAGCATTTATTTAGAGCAGTTTCATGCTTTTGGACACCCTTCTGATCTGCCCAACGCTTTCACACTTGGAAAATTAGTAAGCAGATAGAAACTCCACGTAGTCACATACACTCAGCTTACAGCTTTAAAATGACAATGGCATGAGAAAAATTATGTGAAGCGTCAACTTCCATTGTATGCTTTTCAATTGCCAAAGTGTAAACGCCTACTTAACCAGAGTGTAAAGAGGCTATGTCGTTAAGTGTTTTCTGCACGTTAAAAAATTTCTGTATTTTTGCGGCAAAATTGATAGAAAAAATAACTATTACAGTTTGGTGGTGTTCTTTCTCAACAAACAATTTCATGTAAGTTCAAAGTTGAGCAAAAATTACACAAAATCATTGCTGGAATCAACTTTGAATATTGTAGTACGGGCCGGAAGCATTTGTGGCAAATAGTGTCCGGCAAACACTATAAAATTTCAAAGACTACAAACAGTTAAGGAAGAGCAAAGTGGCAAGTGTAAATTTATATATTTTAGCTTTTCGTGTGGTTTAATAAATTATTAACTTTTCTAATCTTCAACAAAGTTTTCACTTCACTATCATATTTTTTTTTTCAATACAAATTCATTTTTTTTGTAACGCTTTGACCTTTATTCAAGTCTATAAACAATAGTACAACTCACGATACAACTAATTAGTTGTATCATGGTTCAACTGTTTTTGTGCAATTACCTGATACGTACCTTGGGTTTATACAATGAGAGGATTTCAGCACAAAGCACTCTGTGACTTCAGTCAAAAAATTAAAATAACGTGTAGGGTAAGTGCCCCTAAAGTCGGCATGTCCCAGCAGTTAGCATGTTTTGATTTAAAATACAAGGAAATAAGAATGAGTATGGCTTAAGATAAAAATATAAATTTATTTTTTTTGGCTTCTCTCTTCCCCAAACCTTTAATTTAGGCTAATATACATACATAAGTATTCAAGCATCATTACGTCTTTTTTCCTCTGCCAACTTTTCAAGGTGCGTGTTTTCTTAGCAATTAATTTTTCAGATAGTAGACAAAAATTTAATAGCGATTTTAAAATATTATTTTAACCTAAAACTAGTGCAAAATATATCAGAAAAAAGAAATTATTTGAAATTATGTTTTAAAACTATAAAAATCTGCATTTTCTTTTATATTTTTTCTTAAAAGTGGGTGCCGTTGTTGGGAACAAGATCTTCGTTCACTGGTCGGCAGGATATGCCGACTACTGGCTTTCTTGTATTTTTCAAGTTGGCAGGTGTTTTCACTAAAATTTCTATTAACTCCTTCAGAGTCGGTGGTAAGAAAAATGTATCCTTTTTACAATACATAGGCACAAATTTTGTGTATTTCGTTAAAACGCAAGTCTGTTTTAAGATGCATACATCATTGACTTATTAACGTGTTTAACAACAGAGTCATACCAAAAAATAAAAGTTGAGATTCACTTCCTTATTTTGTGTATAACAGCCCTGGAATGGTTAATGAAAGTCTTAGTGCAGACTACTGGGTCCAAAGTGCCGACTATTGGCACAAGTGGTGTTTTTTAGATAATACTGAAATTTCTCAAATTAAATAATAATATACATACATACATAAAAAAGTTAACTGAGCTTCAAACTACCCAAAGCACTCAACAACAATAAAGTGTTAACAACTTAATATCATATTCAAAACGAATAAAAGTTAAAGTGCCGACTACTGGTACACTTACCCTATATGCATAAATTAGGGTGGTTCGAAGTAGCAATCGATATTGTACCATCGATTTTTCAATATCTTATGATATGTTATCTTTTGGCATGAAAAAAATCATTTTCGAGACCACCAAATTTACATTTTTTATATTTTTATATGGAAAATTTAATTTTTTTTAAATTTTGATAAATTGATAAATACTAAATGCAATCCAAAAAAAAAAAAAAAACAAAATGTCGACTTGTTTAATGTTGGCGTAATTGATGAATCGAAATCAATTACACCAGTATTTCATAAATATATGTACATATATACATTTTAAAGGAAATTTTTTATGAAAAAGCTGTTCTAAAATGTATTTCAAATTGACTTATACTTTATTAATACCGGAGTTAAAGAACATCATTTTATCAGAATAAAAAATATTTTTAGTGTTTAAAATTCACTTATACTTTACTTTAATACCGGGGCTAAAAAATAAGAATAACATTTTTTTTTTAGTATTAAATACTTTGAAACTTTTATTGCTTAATAAAAAAAAAAAAAATACATATGCATAATAAAAGCATAATTTTATCAGAAAAAAAAAAATATTTTTAGTATTAAATACTTTAAAATTTTAATTGCTTAATATCAAAAAAAAAAAAAAAAACATATGCATTATAAAACGATTATTTGGTTAAAAATTACATACATACTTAAAAACGGAAAGTATTAAAAACAATTGTTTCTATTGGATTGTTGCTTGGTCTATTGCATTAAAGCCCCAGTTAGAGGGTTTTATTGGAAGAACCTTTGGCTTTGGTGGTAAAGGCGGTGGCCCTTTACTAGCTGCGCATGTTACATCACATTCAGTTTTATTTATTGTTTCGCTAGAACTGCGATTTGATTGCATCTTATTACATAAAGAATGTCTTGTAGAAGATTGAGTTCTATCAAGGCTTACGGGACGTTCGCTTGAGGGCATTATTTTATTAACCGGACTTAAATTTGCTCTGACACGTCGTAAGTTAACGGCTGTTATTTGATCGCTTTCATTGCCGTTTTCGGGTGATTCTGCCGAAGTTTGATTTTCCAAACGAGTCTTTAGACTTAAAAGTAGTTCATCTAATGAAAAGAAACAAATGTTTCATTTATCGTTTTTTCTGTTGTGATTAACAAACCTTGCTTTTCTGCCACCCTTTCTGTTACTTGCAGTTTAACGCCTGCTTTCAACTTGGCTATAATCGGTCTATGAAATTCATTTGATGCTTGAGAGCTATTTGAGGATTCCGTGGAATGTTGGTAACTAGATGGGTACTGTTTACTCTTCATTCGTATCATGGACAAGGCGTTGGCATCTTTTTTGCTGCTAATGGTACCAAAAATTGAAGATGCCTCTGATCTGCATTCTTCAGACTGAAAAAATAAAAGTGAATTTAAAAGTAATTTAAGAGGGTAACGTTTTATTCATTATGACTAGACAAAGTTTATTTAATAATATTTCTTGAATCGATTTTCAACAATACATGTATCTTCGATGTTTTTAAGTTTTTAAAAAGGTAAGCACTTGCAAAAGGTGCTGCACGGTGCAGAAGTGCAAAAATTCGCAAAAATGTTTCAATATTCAAAAACTTTCAAATTTATGAAAAAAAGAGCTACAGTTGTTTTTAAAAAATTAAAACGCCTGCCAAAAACGGCAGTGGGCTGCACCTCAAAGCATTCAGGAAATTTGTTCCAGTCAATAGTAGGCCGAAAATAATTTGTAATAAGTTGCAAGTTTGCAACTTAAAACGTTTGCAATATAAAATTACAGCAGTTCTTAAAAGAGAAAAATAGTTGCGAAAATCTGCGAAAATATACTCCCATCACGTTTGAAAAAAATTTAGGTATTTTACAGTAAAAGAAGTCATCCGTGACAACAGCCTTTGGCATACGACTCGTTTAATACAACATTTCAAGGGGAAGTCAGAGAGTTACCGGCGAACGAAACCATGACACCCATAAGACTTAAGCGATATGCACTATCAGAACTCTTTTTAATCGGCTGAATAGTTTAGAAAATAAACATTTTTTTTTATGAAAAAAACTAAATTTTTTTTTTGCAAAAGTTCGATTTTTGTATTTTTTCAATATTTTAAACCGTTTTCGAGTTACGGGAATACATGTTGTCCTACCTCCTCCATTTTTAAAATAGCGGTATATCTCAAAAACAAAAGCTAACCTAAGAAAACGGTTAGCACCACTGAATTCAGTGCACCCGAATTAGGTTTACCCACTGGGTGCCCCATCTGTCGGTTTTTTCCAACTAGCACAGTGTTATTAAACTTGCGTGTTTTGTAATTTTTACTGTGGTTCTCTGTGTGAAATTGATATACATATACAAAAAAAAAAACACACACTTTAATGTTTCATTGTGTACTATGACCAAATTTACCTTTATTGAATACTGATCTGTTTGTTGCTGCTTTCGCTCTGGCTTTGCCTTGTCTTGAATAATATCATTGAAAATGCTATTGGTGATTGCATCTAAATTACTTTGTGAGCCCGTTACCGCACGCCCAAAATTATCACCGTTCGCATTGCGTGCCGCAATTTCGTTGGCCAGTGCTTTTGATTTTATCCATTTCATAGAAATATTATCATTTTGATAGTCTAATAATTTTAGCGTTTCGCCCGTTTCGCCATCTTTGTGACCAACAATTTGCAGGCGTTGACCATCAACTGTTGTTACCAGTTGTGTTAAATCGACTTTGTCGTGATTATCACGACGCAAAACATCCACTTTTTCTAGATCATAATTATATTTTTGCAGAATGGGTCCCACAACTTCATGTAAGAATTTCTTTGGTTTACTTTTTACGGATATTACTTTTGGATCGGGCAAATAGATTTTGAAGGTAATGCGCTGTTCGATATCCACCTCTTGCCCGGCCAACTCCTGGGTAGAAGCTTGCAGGTCAATGGCCTTAGTTTGACCCTTAATAATGACCTCATAAAGCTTGTAATGAAGAGCACGTTTTTCTAATACACGTTCCACAAGTTGTTGTATCGTTTCGTTTGGTTTTATTTGTACAATGGTTGTGGCGCCATCGCAGAATTTCACCCTGCACAAAGAGCAACTGGTTTCCACCGCTTTGAGGGAAGTGGGTAGAGAAGATCTCAAGTTTTGCTGCAAATGGCTAGCAGAGTTCTCTGTGGGAGGTTTCGTTTGAGGAGGTAGAGTAGAAGAGAGCTGGTTGAGTTTTGAAGACGGTACTAGAAGATTATTCAAACCATTTGAATTGCTATCGGAAGAGTCGTTATTTGTCTTAGAGCTATTGTCATTTAAAAGATCAACGCGATCGCGGGATTTACAGCGCACTTTACGGTGCCAAGGTAATACTATCTTACGTCGACGATCCTCGGCATTGCTGGCCGACTTTTTTAACTAGAAACAAAAAATAATTCGTTGTATTAAAACTTTCAAGTGTTTTTTTCATAAGTTTTAAGAGCCTACCTTTGGTGAGGCATTTTGTAGAAAATTAATTTTCAACAGAGCATCCAAATTCTCAGCACTATAAGGTAAAGGTTGATCTTTTTCTTCAGCTTGTAAACAATTCTTATACAGGTCCGAACGTATAAACCTCTGATAACTATCAAATTTCATCAAATGGAAGATTTGTTTTTGGGCCGGCACAAACAAGTTGCGTTCGGCATTTTTTAGCATTTCCTCACTTAAATTACGACTTTGTGAGTCCAAGTTGACGGGATCTCGACAGCCGTTGGCTAAATATTTCTGGAAAATTTGCTTAGCCTGGATCTGTCTATCGCTGAGGCTATCCGTATTGCGATAGCGTTCGCAGCTGGTCCAGAAATAAATATTTTCAGCGGAAAATTCTAATTTCAGAAATTCTGCAAATGTTGCTAATGCTGCCGGCTCTTGCAGCAAATGTTCAAAGGAATTTGCCCACGACTTGACATCATGATGTTGAGAAGCTATTAATTTTTCGGCTTGAGTTCGCATAGGCATTATTCGATTAGCATTTGATGATATCAAATTGAAGCATTGTCTAGAGCCGGGTGAAGCGGCACACTCGTTAAAAGCATTGCCTTCCGATGCGATCATGGGTGCCGAACAACGCAGACCAGGACTAGTTTGCTTGACATTTGAAGTAGTATATGCTTTCGTACGTGGTGCAGCACGCAAAGATGATTGCTCCCAAACTCGACGGAAGGGCGAAGTATTTCCAGGAAATAAACGAGTCTGAAAGTAAAATTATTTTTATTAAAAATGCATTGAAAAATGAACTTAATTATTTATTCGCCACAAGAGCCAATTGAAATTTATTATTTTAGGTCTAAAAATGGACTTTACAAATGCCTTTTATTGTTGCTAAACAACTCATCAATAGACTGGAAAAATCTAAAAAGAATGTTTTAAGCCCAACTACTTATTCCAAAATTCTCATGAACAAATATTTCTGATTCTTTAAAAATTATAAGTATTGAGTTAATTATTTATTATAACAAATTAACTAAAAAAATTAAGCCAAAATTCATGCTTTTTCATTCATTTTGAGTATAAAAACGTACAAAAGTATTTGTCAAACTGAAAGTAATAAGAAACAAATTTAACTTTTCTTCAATTTCGTTAAAGCATTGCATATTTATTTATTTTTTAGGTTAGAAATTTCGTTCTTAATGTTCTGGTAATTTTGTGCATTTTCTCAATTATTGGGTTTTATTATTTCTCGTTTCCTCTCATTTTGCCATAATTGGCTTAAAAGGTACTGGATCACAGCTATTACTAACTGTTCCAAACGAATCTTAGAGTTAAGTACATACATACATACGCTTTCATGTTAAAAATAAATTTTATCCTGGCAACCATATAAGCTCCAGTTCAGTTGGCAAACCAGAGAAGCAACAATCGCAGTTGCTTTCGCCATTACCATTTTATTGTCTGTGTTATCATTTTAGTCGACTGCCTTATCATTTGCAGTATGCAGTTGCAAATTTAAATGTTATTCAGTTGTCATTATCAATCAGGGCATCAATTAAAAAAAAGCAGGTTTAAAAATTTTCAGGAAGCTTTTATAAACTGTTTCCTTTTTTTGGTTTACTAGAAAAGCTTTTCAATATCTTTGTATATTTTTGGTCTGCTCTATTTGTCTTTTAGCATAAAAAGCAAATATGTCTCTCTCTCTCTCTCTCGCGCCCCTACTTTGATGTTCCTGCCGTTACTAGATGAAAATTTTATTGCGATTTTTATTGACATGCCCAGCACTTTTATTGAAACTGCTTAAATTTGTGTAAATGAATGGATGCATGAAATTCTAAATACTTGTATCTTATTAAGTGTCAATTAAAAATCAATTCAATTTCAGTCACTTTTAAATTTGCATAAATAATTGCTCAAATTATGTGTGCACGTCCATTTTTTTTTATTCTTTTCACTTGTGAACTTAAAATTTGCATATGGGAGTTTTCGCATCTGCTGTTTTTGCTGTTGTTGCAGGAAGTGAACAATAACAGTGCAGTAGATTTAAATCAAAATTAATTAAAAATCAAGCCACAAACGAAAGATGCACTTTTTTGCACGTTGATTGTAGCAAATGCTGATGACTACTGAGCTGACTTAAACGTTTTATTATTGTGCATCAAAAAAGACAACTTAGACAAATGTGGAACACAGTGACTGATGCTTCTCAGATGATGCGTTAGATAGAAGGGTTAGGAACAAAAGAACATACATAAATCAAATGACTCAATTGTACCTCAATAAAGAGTAATCGACAAATTGTTCCAGCTCAAGAAAAATTATCAGTTAATATTTATGTACTACACACATATTCGTATGTATCATATAAATGCCACTAAAAAATATACCACCAGCAAATGATTTATGTAGAATACGGTGTTTGTTGTCTAAAGTTATGTGTATTGTACGGGCGATAAATATCGAGGATTCATGCTCTAACCTTGACTCAATCAATAAGATTCGCCATAAAACTTTTTAAGAGAGAATCTTCTGGCTTCATTATTATTAATCTTGCTGCGAACCCCGAAAAAGTAACTGTACTGTTTCTGCTCCAAATTTGCTCACAAGAAGTGAGAGAAACAAAGTCATGAAAAGAACATACAAATGCTTGTATGCTAAAAAATTTAATAACAGCATATTAAAAATTTTGTATGGAAATTTCCATAAAAAATTTTTAATATGCTGTTATTAAAGTTTTTAACATACAAGCAAAAATACTTATGTACTTATACTTATGTATAAACATTTTTTAAATTTTTTTTTCAATTACTTTTTTGTAGTTGCCATAAATTTAAAAAGGAGCGAAGCTAGAAAAACGTCAAAATGCAAGAGCTTCTGTGAAGAAATACGTCAAACGTCATTTTAGTGTTTTTTGATCAAAATTACGCCAAAATAACGTAAAATCGTCACATCTAACACCCCTGCATAACGGGATTGATTCTCTTTAATAATCCCTATTCGACTTGTTTTAACTACACTTGTGTGTTATGCGTACTTCGTACTAAAATCAATGGAAAAAAACTTAAATTTAGAACGAGCCTTTGCTCCCAGTGTAGTATATGAGAAATTAAAACCTTGCACAAGTCGTCTTTAAAAATTTTGATCACTACAATTTTATTGCAAAAAAATATTTCTCAATTCTGAGGAAATAAAAATCCGAACTAGAAAGCCCGATAAAATTATTAATTAAAATAAAATTATTATATGTAGTTCAACGATGAAATTAAATTAGTCTCAGTAGTATATTTTAAGACTATCCCCCGATTTTTGATTTAAATACAAAATTAGTAAATTTTCCTTAAAATTTAAGTTGGATTTAAAATAGCTTCCTGTTTTACAGTCTAAAATTATTTTTGGTAATTAATTGTAATAAAAGTACGGCAGCACAATGTAAGTGTCAAAAAATTATCGATAACTCAATAAAAAACAGCTGTTTAAACAAATTTGGAAGCAAGTGAAATTGTGAAAAGTTTAGAAAGTAATAAATTGTTTTGTAAAAATTATTAAAATGAGTAGCAAAAGTGATAAAAGGACTCCCAATTTCACTGCCACAGAAGTTGATTACCTTCTGGAAACAATAAAAAATCAAATTATGAAACAAACAAAAACATGTGCAATTTTCTCAATTTGCAGAACAAAACCAATCTGTCAAAATCATATGGCAGTACGAAAAACTTAAATCGATTTTAAATGGGCATGGCAGGCCGTTTAAGTTTGATTTAAATAGCAACTGTTTGACTCAATTTTGTATTTAAATCAAATTTAAATTGAAATGACATTTAAAATCCAAGTCGAAAATTGGGGGTATGTTTGCTCAACGAGCAAATACACAGTTTACAGGGAACATTAATTAGATTTTACAAAAACTTTGCAAGAGTCAATACTTATTTGCTCTAGATATTGCATTTGCTTTTTGAAAAACATAACCTCATATATAGGAGCTCCTATAGATCTATGAGTTAAACTGTTGATGGTTAAATCCATGGAGCTTATACATAAGTTTATGTCGCAAGACATGGGCAAACAAACTCCTCCAATCAACCTAACCTCAGTAATTTCATTCCGGGTAATTTGATAGATTTTTACCGTCCAAAGAAACCTTTTTGGGATTGGAAATGATTATCGATCGATAGTGATTTCTGTGATAGTCCTGAAGCCGAAATACGGCATTCATGATGGAATGCTGTATGCTTGCTATATATTTTGTCTTTGTCTTAAATTATTTTTACTCGTTCGCTCATTCGATCTTGAAAGCGGTAATTTAGCCCCTCATACGTACTTTGTATAGAAAACTATGCCTTTATACATGCTGATGATGTCGAATGTATTCTGGGATCTTAGGATTTGAAAACTCGAGATCACGGGATTTTTCGAAATTCGAGAAATTTTCAAGATTATTAAGGATTTACGGTGCTTTTAAATTTTTAAAACAAAATAATTATTCTGTATTGCTGTTAACAATTTTATAAAGCTTGAGTTCAATTTTTACTTCCTCAAAATTGAGAAAGATTTTTTTGTGATAAAATTGGAATGATCAAGATTCTGTATTACGTTTATCAGACTCAAGTTCACTCTATATTACTTTTGTGACTGATATAATTAAAAAAAAAGCAAAGAAAACATCAAGAACCCATCGAAGGAGCCACACTTCTCGTCAGCACCCGCCCTTGAAAAATATAATAAAAATTCCAACTAAGCAAATTTGAATGCAGTTTTCCACTTTTTTTTTTACTTTCACAAATCTCTAACCTGAGGTAAATTTTCCCGAATGGCAACGCTGAATTCGTTAAAAATATGAATCTCAAATACCTCTTCCTTCCCATCAGATTAAATATGAAACTTTAACAAAAACAAAGCACTATAAAAAACTAAAATGTTTTAAATTTATATTAACTTTTTTCCATTTAAATGTGTATAGGTGTTCTTTTTAATTGTTTTGATTTTATCTTATCGGAATTGCATTGAAAGAAAATTAATCATAGTAATGGCGAATAATTTCTTAATTATAATTAAGCATTACGACAAATGGAGCAAAACTTAAAATATTTTAATAAATAAATTGCAAAAGAGAAAACGTAACAATTTATTGTCGTCAAAAAGGCATAAAAACAATAGAAACACATTAATATGAACAATTCAATAGCTCTTACTTTTGTTGAGTACTTTAATTTTGTTTAATTTTATTCGAAACCAATTTCATTATTTCACTTGTTTTTTGTTTTCTTTGTTTGAGCAAATAAATACCCGCACTTTTATATCTCGTTTGACTTTTTGCTAGTTTTATTTATTTAAATTTCTAAAAGCAATTTTTTCCAATTAAGCCAAAAGTAAAATTTTTATTTGTTTTATTTGTAAAAGAAAAAGTAGCGCACTATTTCGTCATGTTTGTGGAGTGTAAAATTTAACTTCAACGCTCAAAATACAACTGAAAATTTGCAAATAAAAGAAAATAGATTCAACACAAAAATGTTGAAAACATCAAGTCAGGCAGACAGACAGACAGACATACAGACAGCCAGCCAGCCATTCATATAAATTCATCACACACAAGTAAGAAATTTTTACTCATATTTTTAATTCCCTAGTTTTAAGCTGCGGGCTCGTAGACTGTGATCTATAGTCAATTGAAAGTATCCATTAATTGAAATTTCCATAGAAAGAGAGATCTGAAAGATACTTATTCAAGAGGGATGGTCAAATTTAAAGTACTTTATGCGGCAGTGTCAACGAAAAACGAAAAAAAGTCTGTAAATAAACAAATTTAGAGTATTTAAAAAAACTTTCCTTAACTCAACGACTAAGACTGAGTCAAATAAATTTCAAAGTGTATTTGAAACATAAAATGCAAATACATATTTTCGGTTGGCCGTATGTTTGTCTAGATTATAAATCTCAAGACGTACTTTTTGGGCAAAGTTTGGTAAAATGAGAGTAATTATGAAGTTCTCTCAATAATAGACAAAAATACTTAAAAGAACCTCATTTGTATCCCAAAAAACAACATATGGTATATTTTGATTTACTGCCTGTTCCTCAATGTCAGCGATCGAAATGTAGTCGCTCGATTGCAAATCAATTTGGATTCCTCTATGTCAACAGCTTGCGTTCGCATGGGCTTACGTCATGAATTTTTTTTTCATTTTCCTTACAGACATGCCAGATCCGCAAATTAAAGTTTTGGTTGATTTTTTATTAAAGTACTGACAAAAACTACTAAATTCTTCCCCCCTAATTCATAAAAATTATTTCAGGCTTATAAGGCTCTTATTTGACATATTTGTATGGAAAATTTGTCAAATAAGAGTTTAGTAAACCTAAAATACTTATCATGAATAAGACCCTTCTTCTTGTGTAAATACAAAAAAGTACAAAATAAGTACAAAATAAAAAAGCAAACATTTTGAGAGTGGAGGAATAGTTTTTGTGGTGTTTTAAAATTTAGAAAAATTTAGCAAAAATACGCTTCACGCGGTAATTTTGGTTGGGCTGTTACATGTTACAACTAATAAGGTAACCTTTTCCCTACAATAAGAACCACTTCAATCAAAATAACATGAATTTTGTTTTTGTACAACTTCTGAAAACTGTCAAAAAGGCGTCACTTCTCTACATTTACAGAAGAGAGATGAATAGAGCTGACGCTGATTTGCTATCTCGTTTTGGCTGCCTTTCATCTCTGTATTCTCTTGATAGTTTTAAGTAGTCAGATGATTAACGGTTTAGCTGATGAGGCTACTTTATTAGTTGTATCATGGTTGTGCTGTTAAAGGCCCAACATGATACAATCTATTCTATAGCACGATTCATTCACTGAAAACTGCTGGCTAAATCTGATAGAACTTAGTCGTATCAAAATGGCCACACTATTATATTTCTGTTAACAACTTCGAAAGGGCAACTGTGATCGTATAGAAAAGATAGTTTTTGAAAAATTAGCAAATCGGACAGTATTTAATACAACCAAACACTTTTCGTCCAGACCGTCACACGTTTTGGACACACATGTCATTTTTAACAGATCGTAGGATTCTGTTGGATAGTGAATCACTGTCTTAGCAGGCTAACCTAAATTAGCACATGAAGCGTATTATTGTTGTCTAAAGGTGGGGTCACACGGTTGCCGCAATGTACCCGTTTTCATAAGTTTTTATAAACCAAACATGAGACTTCAAGTCATTTGTATTCATTTAGAATTTCATATTTGCATAATACGGCATGCATAAAAGGTGCCCTTAGACACTGGCCTTATTTGAATAAAAAAAAGTACTTTTATTTAAGATTCGTTATTGGGTTTCATCTCTGATGTTAATCTTTACAATACTGACAGAGAAAGAGAGAGAGAGAGGCCAATTAACTTAGAATTGATTTGTTTAAGTGTTGCCGCTGCAGCAAATTCATTTTAACCCTTCAACTCTTTCTTTACAAGCAAAAAAAGCCATTTATTATTTTTACTTTATTATGAACAACATTCGATCTTCGACAATGGTCGAAATTTTTTATCGAATAAATTTTAGTTTGGTATTACGACAGCCATTCGATGAACAAGCTCTATTGTGAATTCCGCTGATATATATATTATTCACAATAGTTACATCTTATCAACTGGGCTTAAATGATTATTAACAGTTTCTTTGCAAATTTATTTAAAATAATAAATTTATGCTGAACGTTTAGTGGAATTAACAAATTACATTGAAGGTTCCTTTCAACGTTTTCGAAATGGGTTTCAGCACATGTGTATAAAATCTAATTAAATCAAATGTATTTGAGCATATGCATACGTGTGTACAATAATCAATTCTGCAAATGCCTTTTGAAAATCGAGGATTGTCCTCTACCAATGAAATCTGAGTCTCCATCACGACGACACAGAGTATACAGAGATGAAAAAAGTGACTTGAAAATCTCCCAAATCAACTGATGGAACGTTTGTTACAAAGCGATAGGTATACTATGTATTAGATAATCTTTCTTACCACATAAAAGCAACTGTGAGAAACGTTTTTTCTTTTGTTTTGTTACAAATTCTAGAGCATTTTTAGAAGCGAGATGTACAGAGTTTACACTGATTTGCTATCTCATTTTGGCACTGTATACTTTGTGACGACGATCATCAGTAGCCCCATTGATTGGTCATAACTATTTGTATACTGTTTTCAAGCAGCAGGTCTTAGCTACTTGAGATCTTTATTACTGACTGTCTATATTTATTTCATTGATCTACTTTCAATTTTATCACTGTGTAAATTCTTAACTTATTATTGAGAAAACAAATCTAAGAATTAGTTTTATGACAGGTTTGCTTTTAAAAACAATATACATTCAACTTTTTAATTACAAAAACATACTTTCATTATAAAAAGAAAAACATTGCATGCATAAGCATTACACAGAAATCGGCAACACTGATTCGTTTACAGACACATACAAAAACTTGTGAAGAAAAGTATCTATGAAATGAAAATAATAATCAAAATTTGTTGGTGAGATGCATTTTTGTGTGTGTGTGTTTTTTTGGTCACCTTTTTTTTAAGTGAATGTATGAGAATTGAGCAATTTATTTTAGAGATAACAGACAGAGAACGTGAGAAATTGTGACATTCTAACAGATACAAATTTGGGCGAGTCCCATAAGTTTCTTTTATGCAAGTGTTTTCTATTTCTTTCTTTTTTTTTCTTTTACATAGAAACTTTATACATGTCTGGGAATGCCAGAGTTAAAAGACTTACAAACATATATGTAAGTTCATATAGAAGTATGTATATGTATATCAGGGTGGGTCGATTGGTAAGGGCACAAATTTGTCGATGTTGTGCCGTCGATTTTTTCGATAGCCAAAACATGAGGAAAATAATACAAATATAAAACTTAATATTTAAGTGCCTGGAAAATTTTTTGTTTGATATGCTGTAGTGAAACTTTTTTCCGCATGTCACAAGCAATCGCCAGATCGATTGCTAAATCGACCCACTCTAATGTACATACATACATATGTATATACCTTGTATATTCATATGTACCTTTGAACAATTGTGAGTTCAACAGAATTTCTTATGAACTCCCCTCTAAATAAAAGAGAAACCCATCATGACAAGATTGAATGCCACAGCGCAGATCATCAATTACATATCTGTGTGAAGCAATCAGAAATCTGAGAAAATGCTTATAGACCCGTTCAGCACCAATGTGCAAACGGGGCAGCTTATTGTAAATTTAAAATTAATTTAACTTTATAGTCGAACCATACGATTTACAACTGTTGTTAATTTTATCAGGCTTGAGTTCGATTTTACTTTCTCAACATGGAGAGAGATTTTTTTTGTGATTAAATTTGAGTGATCCACTTTTTTAAAGAAGACTTACTGGCTGGGGTACGTACCATGGATCAATAAGATTAATTATAAACAGTCATTAATGAAGAGCTCAGGTGTTAGGCAGGATATGCACTGCTGCTCAAAAACAGTATGTAATTAGTCATCACGTCGTGGTGGACGTGAAACAGCCATGACATATTCTCCAACTTTACTCTTCTTGTCTTCTTTGAAAAATGTCCACCACTCCAATTTTATCACAAACAAATCTTTCTTAATTATTGAAATGTATTATTTTAGGCCTAAAAATAGACCTTATTAATGTTTTCTGTCTTTGTTTATATGCAGTCGACATTTAGTTGATGCTAATCATTTCATCAGTAAACTCGAAAAAACTTAAATGGGATGCTTGAAACCCAACTACTTATTCCATAATTCCCATGAACAAAATGAGAATCAGAAATGTTCAAACAAACCTTTAATACGGTAAACATTTTTTCTTTTCGAATGTTGCCCTATAAATTTATGTTTGCAGTAGTCTTGGCAGCCCTTTTTATTTCTGTTACTTTACTTTTTTTTCTACATATTTCTAATTCCTTTAATTTTTTGTAACATAATAATACTTGCAACTTTTCGCTTTGACGACATTTTTAAAATGAATTTTCCCGTTCCTTTAAAATTGAGCAAGAAATTTTCATGAAAGTCACAGATTTCATTGAAATTTTTATATATAATACGTATACAAAAATTTTATGAAAGCACTTTCCCGTCTAAGTGCAGTGTAATAGACAAAACGCATAAAAGTACGGCAACACTAAAAACCACATCTCTACCGCAAAAAATAACATATGGTATACATATGTGGATGCTGCAATGTAAATTGGAATATAAATTTTGGGATAATGAAGTGTTTTTCTGTGCGCATTTAGATTTTAAAATTATTGGTAGGTATTTTTATATGAAATAGTAATTGAAAAACATTAAAATTTGTTGCAAATGCTGGTCGATTCAGGTGAACCGTTTTGTTTGTTATTGTTTGCTTTTTGTAACAGCTGATTGTTTAACTACTTGGCCAAACTAGCGCGAAGAAAAAGTGCGGCCTGTTTCGTGCAAGACGAACAGGAATATTTCTCTCTTCTAAAGCACTCTCACTTGTACGAACAGTTTTCGTGCAAATTGGGTTCCCGAGGGGTCCCAGCGTTGAGTATGGGATCAAACTTAATGTGATTACAAAATTATTATTAATTTTTTCTTTGGTAAAAAACGGCATTTCGCCTCTCTTGAGCTGTGATTGCTTATGCTTTTAAAGAGCGATATGTACTACAGGCATAATTTAATTAATACTTACACAGATACTTGAAGTACTTCCTCTGATTCTTCGATTTGTTGTATCTTCTAAAACATTCTTCTTCTTCTTCTGAGTTTTCTCTGTTGCCCCACCACCATTTGGTTTCGGCGTCCGCAGCTGATCAGGAAGTAAATCTGCGCTTTGCAAATTTTCATTTTCACTGAGAGAACGACGCAGATGAGTTATTTTTGCTCGTTTGACATGGAAAGAGCCACGTAGAAATCTGGCCAATTCATAGCCAGCATTACGTTGTTGTTTTGCGGGCGGCGTTACATTGTACGAGGGCAACAAAGGCGGATGCATATCGAACGAGGATTCCGTCATACTGTCGAGTGCGTCGTCTGTCAATGGCAGACTGTCATCCAAAGCCATATTCCTCTCATCGCAACACATAAAAGGTTTGCAGCCCATAGCGGTATCTTTCAAAATTGCAGAATCAAGTGTACTAGAAACGGGTGTCGTGGCAGATGCTGAGCAAAGAAGAACGTCATCTGTGGGGCATTCTGGCGCTGGTTGCAAACTTTGGCTATACGAATTACCAATGTTGTTTGATATATAGCTATTCGTTCTAAATTTCTTTGGAGTAGACTCGCCGATGTTGTTATAAGCCTGCAGTTTTTCAAATTCTTTGACAAAACGTTGCAAATGTTCACGTTCAGCAGCGTCAAGGCGTCGATTCTTTTGACGTTGCGGTGTTGATGGCAAATATTTAACCTCAAAACTGGTTTCGAAAGTGCCTGAATCATTCACATGAGCAATTGATTGCACGAATGCATGCGTTTGTAACATTTTGTTAAGTTTTACGAATGATTTTGTTTTTATTTGTTATTATTTTTATTTACAAATGAACGAGAGGATGGATGAATGTTTCTAGCAATTTGGAGGCTTTTCGTTATCAATGAATGAATGCATGAATGAATGAACGATGTTTGTGGGATTGATGATCATATGATTTTAACTGTAAATTTAAATTTATTTATAAAAAGATATGTATTACTATAATTGTAATGATAATTGTTTATAACAAGATGTGTGCATGCGTGTGTGTGTTTTCTAAATGAAAAACGTTTTTAAGGTCAATATTTTTATTGAACTTGTGTACACTGGGAACATTTTCTGGGCTTATGAACAGTGCGATCTGTTCTTTGTGTATTGTTGGTCTCACATAGAAAGGCTCTAACTCTCATTTTTGTAATCTCGCAAAATTATTTTTATTTTTTTGGCAAAATTATTTTTATTTTAAAAGCTTTTTTCATGTACATATAGTATATTTTTAGGGTTCCGTACTCGAATAGTGAAAACGGAAACCTTTTACTGTGACTTCACTGGCCGTCCGTTTGTCCGTCATAGTTCCCAACTTCCCAAACGGTAAGAGCCAGAGAGCTACGGGACATGTGGTTACCAGAGCTTTGCGCCGATGCATTTTGTAGGCGGCGGTTGGCTTGCCAAAAAACTGTCATGCTGTCATTTCCTTTTTTATTCAACTTAAACGATTTTTTTTAATCAGAGGAATTTTATTTAGAAACTAATATTTCCGTCTTATAATTACGAACTAACTGCCTGTTCCCCGATGTGGCAAGAAAATGTAAACGATCGAAATGTCGCTCGATTTCGAATCAATTTGCATTGCATATATGTCGACAGCTTGCGTTCGCATGGGCTTACGTCATGAAATATTTGCTATTTATTTCACGGAGATGCCAGATTGGTAAATTAAAGTTTTGATTGATTTTTTATTGCGGTATTGAAAAAAACTACTAAATTGCTCTTGTGTAAATACAAGCCTTCATTAAACTGGGGCTGGATTCTGGCATTCGTGATCGAATATACTCGATAATAAAAACAATGTAGAGCAAAAACAAAATGAGCAACAAACACACAGCATTCTATAACGAAATCGTTCAACCACGAGAGCCAGAATATGGCCCCTGGTCAGCTATATATGACAAGCCAAAGCAAATACATACATAAATAAGTACAAAATAAAAAAAGCAAACATCTTGAAAGTGCGGCAAGAGTTTTTGAGGTGTTTTAACATTTAAAAGGATTGGTATTCTTCAGGACTTTCTGCCATCCAGCGAACAAAGGAACTGTTTTGGAAAACTGCATGTATACATGTGATAATTGTTTAATATATTTACTAAATAATAGAAAAACGAAAAATATGTGGAGTTGCTAGTTTTATTTCCTAGTTTTTTTTTAACAAAAGTACATTTTGTAAAAAGGGTTCATTTTTGGACCTGAATTAATAAATTTCAATTGGCTTTTAAAGCAAATAAACAATTAAGTTCATATTTAAAAAAAAAAATTTTTTTTTGTTTTTATAAAATTATGACATTTGTGTTCGCAGTGCTGACGACATGATCGTTATTGAGGAATCGGATTTTGTATGAAAACACTTACGTTTTTTCGACTTGTCGATCGACTCATCGTTCGAATAAAAGAACGTCATAGAGGAACCCAAAGCAATTTTCTTTCGCTTAGAAACCGAACAATCGCACGACTTCGACATTGAGGAACAGGCAGATAGTATACAAATTTGCGAAAGAACACGAAATAAAGCCGTTAAAAAGCAGTACAATATAATTAATTTTTAGTTTAATTTTTTTTGTGTGGTCTTTTTTTTTAATATTTAATTATTTTTGTCGATATTTCGCTCTCCTTCGGATAGCTTCTTCAGGACAATAAATATGTAAATAAAATTATTGATTTTTGAAAAAAAACCCATAAAAACTATTTTCATTATTATTGTCCTGAAGAAGCTATCCGAAGGAGAGCGAAATATCGACAAAAATAATTAAATATTTATAAAAAAAAGACCTTTAGCTCAAGGAAATAAATATATAAAATATAAAAACAGGGGTCGAAAAAAAACCAAATAATAAATAATTATTTTATTAATTTTTATTTTCATTCCATTTGACATTATTTCTTTGATTTTCTGCGAAAATTTTCCCAAGTGTAGGCTCGTCAATGTTTGAGGTTATGAAATGTATTTGAATTTAAATTATATTTAGTAAGCATAGATGGATGAATAAATGAATTTAGCGAGTAATTAATGAAACATGTGTGTATGTGCAGTCAGCAATGATTGGTTTTTCTAAAAATTATTTCGAAATGATTCATAAAATAGCTGAGTGTCTTCTCACCTGTGCAACACACGCTTTTTGTGTAGCAAATTGTTTTGTCTTTCAATAGATAAAGCTTTTCATACAAAATTAAGCTTAAAAATAGTTAATTCTATTTATTTATGTTATCACCCACGTATTTACAACACTGAAGTGACGACAGTAAAAGCCGGCTGACGATTGTTATCAAAAATCTTTTATTCTACTTTTCTTATCAGTAATTTGATTACGATAAACAATTCCAGTGCATGATTTTTATTTATTTATTTATTTTCTTGAAGAATAAACACTTTTCGTTAAAAAAACACTTGATATAAGGGAATTATTTACAATAATGCATTTATGTGTTGTTGTTGTTATTGAATTATAAAGTTTTATTATCGTGGACTATTTGTTTTTCTTTCATAAATTTATGTACATATGTATGTATGTGCATATGTTGTTATTTCATATCACAATTTAACTGCAAATACTGCAAAGTATGGAAATATGAAAAGAAAGAAAATATGTAAACTCTGTTGTGTAAGTATTTAAAGCCGTTGACTTTTTGTTAATGGTTTGCTCGTTTCTAAGTTTGTTTCAAGACTGACTCAACTAAATGAAATTGAAATTTAAAAAACGTACAAAAAACAAATACACACCACCACTGGCACTCGCAACACTACAGCATTTAAGCATTATGCCTTTTTGGCGATCAAGAAGTCATTTACTAGCGGGAACTGCATTGAATAAACAACTGCTGTGTTTGCTTGGTTGGCTGACAATTTTACAGGTCTAAAGGCAGGCTGGCTGGCTGGCTGGCTGGCGGGCGGTGGTTGCTGATTCATAATAACTAGTATCTTTCTATTGAAATATAACGCTGTTGGTAGTAACTGTTGTAATTAACATACAATATTGAACCATTGATAACAGATTTGGCGTTCGATCAATTCCGTTAACTTGGATATCCCATATAGTACAGTGGCACTACGCTATAACGAATTTCGATAAAAGGAAAAACTAAATATAACACATGTTTTCTTGAGCCCCTTGAGAAAACCTCTTTATTGCAGTTTTTTCATAAAAAATACACTACGGCTTACAACTTTTAGAAACTCAGAGCAGCGGAGTATTAATTATATACAACGAATTCAGAAACAAATTCAGCCAAGTACGACACTCACTCGTATAGCTGGTGTTCCGTACTACTCTTGTATGGGGCACCCTTTAGTTTTCATATTTTTGTTGTTTTTATTATTGTTTGTTGTAGCGGCCAGGCACCCACATATCTTGTCAAAATTTCTGGTGTCTGTCTCTTACGGTTAGAAAGTTATAGCTAATTTTCAAACTATAGGGTGTCCCCTTGCAAGCGGCATCATTTAAATCTTAGCTTTTTGCTGTTTTTGCTATTTGTTGTTGTATGTATGTATGTGTAAATTTCAAATCATTATCTGTTAGGGTTCAATAGTTGCAGTTGATTTCCAAACTAAAGGGTGCCCAGTGATTAGAGCAACATTTAAATTCGTATGTTTTGTTACTTTTTAGGGTTCCGTACTCATCAGAGTGAAACGGAACCCCATTACCGAGACTTCTAGGTCCGTCCGTCCGTCCGTCCGTCACAGCGTCCATTCTCCGAAACGGTAAGAGCTAGAGAGCTGAAATTTTCACACGATGTTGCTACAACAAAAAATACTAACAACAACATGTCCAAAACTACCAGGTGTCCCTATACAGCAAAAAGTAACAATTAGCTATAACTCTCGAGCAGTACAGATGCTCTACAACAAAAAATGCTAAAAATAAAAACAAGATGCAAACTACCAGGTGTCCCTATACAACGTAAGGTAACAATTAGCCGTTACTCTCGAGCCGTGAGAGACAGAGGGATGCAATTCGCATAATATATGAACTCACATATGCTCCACAACAACAAATGCTAAAAACCACAACAACTCAAAACTACCAGGTGTCCCTTTAAAACGTAAAGTAACAGTTAGCTATAACTCTCGAACCGTAAGAGATAGAGAGCTGAAATTCGCACAGTGTATGTATTCTCAGATGCCTTATAACAACAGATGACAACAAAAACAACAATTCGAAAACTACTGGGTGTCCCCATACAACGTAAAGTAACAATTAAACGTAACTCTCAAGCTGTAAGAGACAGAGAGATGAAATATATGTATTCACAAATGCCATTCCATACGTATGTACATTACTCTAAGTGTGCGAGCAAGCCTCGTACTTGACTGAATTTATTATATATATACATATATTGTTATATAGGCCTGGCAACTGCATTTGCTGTGCATATTTAAAGCCTCTATCTTTTACGGCTTAAAAGTTTCAGCTAATTTCCGTTTCTTGTATGGGAGCCCCCTTAAGTTTTTATATTATTATTGTTTTTGGTATTTGTTGTTGTAGTGGTCGGTTATCTACATGTTTTGTGAACATTTCAGCTCTCTTGCTCCTAATGTTTGGGAGAAAGGGGTCTGTGATGGACAGACGTACCGACGGACAGCGAATTCTCAGTAAAAGTGTTCCGTTTTCACCTGCACGAGTAGGGAACCCTAAAAAGCCAAGATGGTAGAGTTGCATTATAAAAACAGCGAAGTCTAAAAGTATTTGCAAACGGCACAAGTTTTTGTTAGTACTCTCATGAGTTGTTTTTCGTAATTCATTGAAATTATATCACACGCACCTACACCACTTTGTGTAAATATTCCAAGTTGTGTAAATATATTTAGCATAAGCAGTAATTTTAACTTTATTATCGAACTTTATGATTTACAATTGTGATAAAATTGGGGCGATTGACATTTTTAAAGAAGACAGGAAAAGTAAAGTTGCAGGCTTTATTGGATGGGTTACATACAATGGCTGTTTCACATCCATCATGACGCTCATTAGCATCCAAATTGCTTCGAACCCTGGCCATCAACAATTGTATGCTGTTTTTAAGCAGCAGCGCTTAGCCATCCTACCGCCTGAGCTCTTCATTACTGACTGTCTAAATTTAATCTTATGTATCAACTTTCCATTTAATCAGTGTTTTTCTGTTGATTGGAATATATTTTATATTCTCTCACCAACATCCAATTGATTTTTGTGCTTGTGGCTACCGTATCATTGATAACAATGGCTTTGCATACAAACAATTTTTTTTTTTTTTGCTAAGCCGGGAAGTAAAATTGAAACTAAAACATTGTTGTTTGTGGAATAATAGTGTACGTAAAAATAATTGATAAATAGAATGCAAATTTTGTTGATGAAAAAAGTGAAGTAAAAAAGTTATTAAGGCTTATTTTATGCGTAAACTTTATCACAATAGTTTTTTTTTCTTTCTTTTTTTTGTTTGTTAGAAATGTTCTTTGTTACAATATATTAAAAAAAAACTATTCTACGACACAAAATCATTTAACGATAATTTTGAGAGTAGACTCATCTTTAGCTACAAAAAATATCCCTCTTTACTCAAGACGATTGTGTGGCGTACAAACGTAGAAAGTGCATCTACTCAACACCTTCTACGGGTGTACAATACAATTGTAGTGATTCTACTTTTGTGAGAGCCGCATGAAACGTTGCGTAGCGCACAACGCCTGCTATACGAAACTATAGCTATATTGCAATATTTTCGCATTCCTTTGAAATTCGTTTTACTCAAGTTTCACTGTATTAATTTACATTGCATTTATTTTGTCCTAAGGGATTACATGAAATCTTCATTATCTTAAGTTCCGCTTCCCTAATGCCACTGCACTTATAACATCTAGTATACAGTCAAGGAGAAACCCTCACATACACATTAAATTTTAGGATTTTCGAAATATTTTTAAAAAAGAAATAAATTTATGATATATTATAAAGTGTCCGCAAATAGTTTTATTTGCACAAAGAAAATATATTTAAATTATATACATATGTATGTATGTAAGTAGTGCTCAGAAATTCAAAGTTGAAGCACAATATCAAAAAGTGTAACGACTAAAGAATGATTATTTTTAATACAGGGTCCGCCATCTAACATTTTTTTTTTCAACTAGTGCTTATTTCGTCAATGGTAACACTTAGCTCATGTCTGATTTGACAGATAATTAGTTTTATCCTTCCGCTGAACGAATATGGTTGTGTATGCGCTTCGCTAAGTGGGCCTGCGATCGACAGAAGATGCCGATTTTACCAAAAAAAAAAAAAAAAAAAAAAAATTAATCTTTTCAGATGAAGCTCATTGAAGCTCTTGGAGGGTATGTAAACAAGCAAAATTGTCGCATTTGGGGCACAGAAAACCCGCAGGCACCCAAAACGTATCACTGTTTGGTGCGGATTTTGGTCCAGAGGCATAATTGGGCCATTTTTCTTCGAAAATGAGCAAGGAGTGGCCGTTACAGTCAATGGCGTTCGTGATCGGGCCATGTTGAACGAATTTTTATTCATAAAAATTGAAGAGGAGGATATTGGCAACATTTGGTTTCCACACAGCCGCAGCTACACTCAATGTTTTGCTCACGTTTTCAAAAAAAAAAAGCTATTTGGCGCACCCTTTACATACGAATTTTCAATACGTACTTTCTTTTCTTATGAGCGAGTCATTTTAAGGGTTTGTCTCAGTTTAAAAGATCGTTGACTTAAATTCTGTTGCAAGTGTTTATTTTTTATACAGGTGCCTGAAGCCGGTACTACGTTTGCTGCTCTGTGTGCCATTACAGACTTATTGGTTTATAATTTATGTTACGTGCTGCAGCACACAAATGCATGTGTCCTGTGTATTGCTTTCGTCTGGCCAAATGTATTCTTTAATGCATATAAGCTGTTACCGCATGTTCCTGCTTTTATTGTTTGATTAATAATTACATATGTACATATGTATGTATGTATGCACTAAGTATTGGAATGAGCCAAGCGGAACAGGTGTTTTTGTTCTATGATTAGGGAGTATTTTTCAAGGTAAATTTTTATACAGAAAACAAGTGCAATGCCGAATAAAATTGTGTTTGCGATCATTTTTATTTTGACATACATACATACATACATACATATGTATGTATGTGGCTAAACATTATAAAGGGTGGAAAATAATAAGACTGCGACACACGTACATATGTAAATATATACATATGTATACACATAAGAGAACATTTCTAAATTGTGTTTAACGGATTGTTTCTTTTTTAAGTAAAACAGGCAAGAGTGCAGTATTCGAATCTTTTGCCGTTTTTGCTTTTACTACAGAAGGCAATATTTTCAATTTTGTTTTGCAACAAAAATTCAAAAGGGTATTATTTTATTAACGTGTTTTACTTTATTTATGTTTATTACAACATTTTCCTTTGACATTAAACTCACAAAAATATTAAAACCTGCATTTTAGGAAAAAAGTGTAGAACAAATGCATAATGTTGCTCAAAATCAAAACTTTTGACCCTCAGATCTGAACGATATAAATCGTTTTCAAAAGTTTTTGTGTTTCATACCGCTGATTTGCTATTGCAAATTACGGAAGTTACTGGCATCAAAAATTATAATAAAATAATAACTTCTGCTTTTTGGCACCACAACTTGTTTAAGTTGTGTTCATTTAAGTTCATAATAATTATTGTAAATTTATTAAGCTCTTATTTGACGTATTTCTACGGAATATTTGTCAAATAAACGTGTAATAAACCTTCAATAGTTTTTATGAATATGAGTGTTATTTTTTGCCCTTCAGGAACTATATTTTATTAAGGCAACCACGTTTTCAGGCCAAAAATTGTTTAGGTTCGCGCACAAGCCCAACTTCCTGATAAAACGGTTTCCGCTGCTACTCGACTGTATTTAAACCGATGTCGAACATTTTAAGTAGGCTTATTTTGATATAACCTCAACTTTGTGAAGCCAAATTTTGTTTCAACTCGAGTCCAGGTCTAACTTCTTGAGAAAACGGTTTTTGCTATATTTCGGATACATATGGATCAATATTGGAAATGGTTTAGCTTTTAATGGCCATGCCAAATAATAAAGCTAGTTTTTTAAAATATATATGTACATATTTTTTTTTACAAATATGAACTTATTTATTTATTTGCTTCAAGAGCCAATTGAAATGTCGTCGGCATATAGACAGCTGAAAAATACAGCAAATATTTTTTGAAAAAGGTTCATTTTTGGACCTGCATTAATATTTTTTTTACAAAAAAAAAAAAAAAAACTAAAATGAATATTTGTTTACCTCTCTCGGTTTAATGTCTATGTCTTGTCTGTTCATGAACAAATTTTGTTGAATTTCAATATCAAATACATAACACGGCTCATGAACAGTGTGTACTCAAACTGAGCTCTTCATTGCTGACTGTCCTCTACTTAATCTTATTGGTCAACTTTCAATTTTATCACTACCAAACAGACAGTCAGTCATGGTGGACGGGAAACGGCCATGATATGTACCCCAGTCAGTAAGTCTTCAACTTTACATTTCTCCTTTTCTTTACACATAATTGTTGATCACTACAATTTTATCACAAAAAATCTTTCTCAATTCAGAGGAAATAAAATCGAACTCAATCGCAATAAAATAAGAAAATAATTAACAATTGATAGCAAATAATAATTAAATACATTTTTCAATATTCAAAACAACTTTAACTTTTTATAGAGGACTCTTAAACTAAAATGTAGTCGTGTTCGTAAGTATGTATGTTCTTTTGAAGTGCAGCTTTATTATACATATGTATATACATATATATGTTTGTATGTACATATGTATGTATGTATTTCAATAGTTCGCCACACTTTACCCTCTCATTTTGAAGTAACAATTTTTAAAGTCTCTTACCTTTTATGGAGTTTGCTTTTCCATCTTACTTTTCCTCTGTAATTAAGTATGTATGTATATCAGCCAAAATTTATTTCTACGGATGGCTTATGATTTTTCATTTCACACTATGTTTTTTTATTTAGCCTGACATAATGGCTCAGCCCAACCTAAATTGTCTGCTCGTCAAGCGCATTTTTGATGTCTAAAGCCATTTTATGTGGAAATTGGTGCTTTAGACACATCTCATCTGCATCCGTCCTTAAACGTAGAGGCTTATGTTTCTGAACCGATACTCAAGTCACTCAAACCCAAGTTGTTACTTATTTTCTGCCTTAAGTTTTAGTGTCTTATTGATAATAAATATAAATAAATTCATAATAAATAAAAGTTGATTAAACTCTTATTTGACAAATTTTCCATACAAATATGTCAAATAAGAGGCTTATAAGCCTGAAATATTTTTTGTGAATAAGGGTGTTAGTATGTTAGTATTTTTATATATATTTTTATTTAAAGTTTTCATTGGGAACCTGATAATATGCATGGTGAGCTTTGCCTTTTTACTCGTACTATTTTTTGTCGCTTTTTAAAACCGGCTTTTATTGTATATCTACATCAAATATTTATCAGAAAAATCACTTGGTTACCATCCTCCGGAAACTTCAAATCGGCAGCTATTTGACAAGCTTTGCTGAAGAGTATTTATTCATTTATATTTATAAAAAAAAACGTTAAGAAATTCAAAATAGTATATTAGATTGCAGATAAGGCTGCCACCATTCATATAATGGTTTCAATGGGTGGTTGACTTTACTAAACCAATCATTCCCATTAAACTGATAGCCTTACTTTAAAAACAAGAGGCAGGCAGCATGGTTGTCAAAATTTGTAAACAAACCGGCTGTAATCTTGTTTGTTGTTAACGAAAAAAAACAATTGTTTTAAAGAAAATAATTTCATTTATTATACCAATTGTTGTGCGGTATACATATATTTTATATTTTTTCGTTTCTATTTCAACTTGTACAGACGTTTTACATAAGGTAAGCAGAAAATTTAAATAAATTATTGTATTAATTTTTGGACAACAATTAAATGTCCATATAAAATGTAATAAATGTAAATTTGGAAAACTATAATTAAATGTAAATTGTCAGGTTTGTTTGTGTGTTGTATGTTTGTAAGTATGTATGTACGTAATTATTAAAAACCTAAATCAGCCAGCACAGAATCCAATTCTGATTGCAAATTAGAAGCTTTATAACGAACTTGAGATATTTCGTCTTGCAAATTGTCCACATTAGCCTGCAATAAAACATTGCATTTTTTCATAGCCGTCAAACGCCCCTCGTGTTTCTTAACTCTGGGCTCAAGATTATCTTTCTTTGACGCGGAGCTGGCATCCTGCAAAATAATTTTGTTTGATAAATGATGTGTTCATTCTCAAAGAGTGATGAGAACCTACCTCTGCCTCCGATTCACTTTGAGTTTCATTGCCACTTTCCTCTGATTCTGATTCTTCAGACTCTTCCTCAGTTTCTTCTTCCGACTCTTCAGCATCTTCTGCTTGCTCTTCCTTCTCTTCGTCATCTTCGTCCTCGCCATCCTCGTCGACATCTTCCTTCATGGAAGCGGCCATTTTATGTACTTCTTTTTCCAGTTTCTTGAATTTCTTCTTTTCCTCCCTGTAAAATATTATTTTTTTAACTATTGTTTTAAATATACTAAAGTCCATTTTGTCAGCTTAACGTTAATTAAAAGAAGGATTTTATCCCACACACTTTGTAATTTTGTAAGATTTGAGATTAGTTAAGACGTTGAATTGGTAGAGAAGCAAGAACTTTTTCTTTATTCAAGAATCACAATTAATTATCGAATCATTATTTCTCATTGCGTCTAATTAAATATGTATGTACTATCTTTAGCTATCGATAGGCCGTGAAAATGGTTCTTCAGCTCTGTTCATTTTGAATTTGACAAAATGAAAACAGCAACCGCACGTATGAAATCAAACGAGTAACGAGTTTATTGCATGTGTCCCGGGCACTTTAAGTATATGTAAATATTTTGCATTAACTTACTTCAAAATTACGTGATTCTTCTTCATGGCTTCTTTAAGAGCCAGTTTTTCTTTTTTGGCAGCTTCTTCCTTGACCTTGGTCTTAGTGAGTTTGCTACGCAAAACCTTAATTTCCTTAACTAAACGTTTTTCACGTCTTTCAGCCTTCTTTTCTTCTGGCTCATCTGGATCACTTTCACTTTCAGCCAAATCGAAGTCAGGTGAACTATCACGACCATTGTGAAAATCACTGGCTCTTCTAGAGTCCAGGCCATTGCCCTTATCAAAAAGAAAATATTTATTTTAATTAAATGTAGAATACGGAAAAATACAAAAAACATTATGTCTGTTAGTCTGGTTAATAAAATGGAAAACCCGCTTCTAAAGCTACACTTACATTAGCAAATATTAGACCACAAGAGCTTAACCTTTGTTTGGGGATACACATGGATACAACAATAGATAGCAATGAAAAGGGACCCAAGAAAAAAACATTCAATTTCACAACAGTATCTATATTTTAAGGTTATGTTTGCTTAACGAACAAATTGTTAGAGTAAAATATGTATTTGCAAATTTTTTGCAAGATAATATCATCGTTTGCTGTAAATTTTGTATTTGCTCGTTGAACAAACATAACCTTAAAAATATGCTATTGTGGAAAGGAAATGTTTGTAGGTATTTTTTCTGTATTCAAATGTTTTCAGCTGTCTATATGCCGCCGACATTTCGTTGGTGCTAATCAACTCATCAGCAGACTCCAAAAATACTTAAACTAATATCAGCGGCATATAGACACCTGAAAAAGACAGAAAACATTTGATAGGTCTATTTTTGGACCTGAATTAATACATTTCAATTTGCAAAGGTCATCAAGAGTAGGAGTCACATTGTTTGTGGTCTAATATTTGACAATGGGTACGTACCTCTAGAATAGTTCTCACCTTGTCTTAAAACATTTGTAGCACATAGAACAAATTCGTTGCTACAAATAATACGCGCAATTTGTTTATCTAATGTTATAGTTTTTAAAAGAAAAGAAAATTAGTAGAATATGTTTCTTAAAGTACCTTATATTTGCCATTATAATGATTAAATGAAATGGAGTGGTCAAGCTCATCATAATCATAGCAAAAATCAAATTGCGTTGAGTTAGTAAGCTGGTGGCCCTTTAATAAAGCAAAGCAAGGCAAATAAAAATATAAGCAATTTTAATAAATAAGCAACATGTTTAATAATGTTTTCTATTTTAGAGTTACATAAACATTTATCTAATTTATCAGAAATTTCGCTCGTAAAGGTTTTGATTTCGTATTTTACTGCTCTTATAATCAGTAGATTGATTTTATATAATTTAATGAAAAAGTTTTATGCAATTAAATATTTATTGCATCTCTTCCGTAAGCCGCTGGCTTTTTGAAACGGAAATTCGATTTTTTTTTTTGCAGATTTTCTTCTGCATTTAAAATAAATTTTAAGAAAATTGAATAATTCTAGGTCTAATTGGACCCTATTAATGATTTTTTGTCTTTTAGCTGTCTATATACCGCCAACATTTCGTTGAGGCTACTGAACTCATCAGTAGACTCCGAAAAACTTAAAGAGAATGTTCAAAATTTTAGTAATTATTGTATTATTCCTGGAATACCATGAGAGAAAACAATTTAAACCTTCTGTAACACTTTCACTTTTCTTCACACAACCTTTATGCAAATAAAAACCGTCAGTTTTTACAATTTGTATGTTTGAAAGTATCAAAAAAATAAAAGTTTTCTTTTTTAAAAATTAAAAATTTAATTGAAATGTATTATCTTAGGTCTAAGTAGTGTATTTTAGCCGTCTATAAACAAATCAAAAAGCCCTACAATAATTCATTTCAATTTCAATTGGCTCTTTTAGCAAATACCAATTAAATTCATTTTTGAAAAATTTATTAATTTAAAACCGATTTTATTGCTTTCACAAGCCAAACTTTACTGTGTATAAAGTTACGATTTGGTGAATTGGCGAATATTAGCCTGCAAACAACGTGACCACTACTCTCTTGTTGTGACTAAAATTGCATATTTTACATTAACAAAAACAGCAAAATGAGAAAAACATGAAAAGAAACGTAAAACCATTAAATTTCACTGGAGTATATTTTAAGGTTATGTTTGCTCAACGAGCAAATATACAATTTACAGCTGAAAATCAATTGATCTTGCAAACACGTTGCAAGGGAAAATGTAATTTCACTTTTAATATGGTATTTGCTAGTTGAGCAGACATAACCTTAAAATGTGCTCTTGGAAAATTTTATGTTTTCAGGCGTTCTTTTGCATGCTTTTTCCTTTCGTTGCTGTATTACTCTGATTATGAATTTTAGTTGCTTAAATGCCTGCATTTGCCTTAAATATAGGCTAACAGGTAAGTGGTGGTCACGTTTTTTTTTTTTCGGGGGAAACTAGTCAAACATTTGTTTATATGTGGCGGTATCTTAAGATTTAAATCAAAACTTAAGTTCTTATGAAATCAAATCCTTTATAGTGTAACTCTGCGACAAATCAGAATATACTTAATCATGTGTCTTCTTAAGAACTTTTTTTTGTTTACCTGCAATGCTTGTGCCAACTTTCTTTCCAATATTTGAATTTGCCGCTTTTGTTCCTCAATTTCACTTTTCGCTTGATCCAACTGTTCGCCTGTGGTCAGATATTTCTTTTCCAATTCCTGGGCCGTTTGTTTGGACTCTTCAGCTTCTTGTTTGAGATTTTTAACAAAAGCTTCTTCGGTTTTTGGTGTTGCTTCCATGGTGGCCACAATAATTCGCGAACCATATTCGAAATTTTTCTCTCTGGATTTTTCACGCTCCAATTCTGCCTCCAAAGTGGCTATTTTGGCTAAAAGTTTTTTATTTTCTCTTTCTTGGGCCTCACGATTACGCAGCTCTAGCGCAAGCATTTGTTTGGTGCTTTGCAAATCATCACGAATCTTATCAATGTCGTCAAGCTCATCGCCACTGGGGTCGTCCAATAATAAACCAGAAACAATACTGCCGGCACGAGTTGAACTGGCGGAGGGTGCCACACCATCAGTGGTCTGAAATGGAATTTCATTATATTTTCATACAAAACAGGGGTGTGAAATCGTCATATATGTAAGTGATCGAATGAGTTCCGCGGCGTATGCTGAGAGTTTATTTTTTATTTTCACTAGATATTTCATGCGATCACAAATACGACAATTAGGCCCTAGACTTCATCATATTTTTGTAAATTACTTACATCCGAACCATCTGCCGCTTTGGGAGCATTCGCCAACATATTGATTTTAGATTGAGATTTTTGCAGTTGCTCTTCGATGGTCATTTGTTTGCGGAATTTGCGCAGGCCATCTATGAAGGGCTTACTGCGATCATTTGTTTGCGTGGGTTTCAGTTTAATGCCACCTTGAATTTGTTTCAACAGTTTGTTGTGTGAATTATCTTTTTCGGTTTCATAAATAAATTTATTATCCACTTTGGTCATCGATTTACACGTTAAGATGGGCTGAGATCTGAATTTAAGAGGAGTAATTTAATTAAGAAGTTATTTTAATGTGTACATTTCTTATATTCTACCTGTCATTACATTCCACATGCCGCAGTTTTTTGCCGCTCTCTACTTCTTTCATCATTTCCGACCAGTCAGGGCGTCGACGCGGTCTTGTTCTAAAATTATTTATTTAAAATTGTTAATTACTGATTTAACTTTATAATCGAACTATATGATTTACAATTGCTATAATTATAATTTTATCAGGCTGGAATTGGATTTTTACTTCCTCAAAATTGAGAAAGATTTTTGGTGATAAAATTGTAATGATTAAAATTTTTTTTTTTTCAAGGAAGACAAGAAAAGTAAAGTTGAAAACTTATTAGCTGGGGAATATACCATGGCTGTTTCACGTCCACTACGACGATCATCATACAGTCTTTATTTTAGTTTGTCTTTGTAGCAGGTCTGGTTGTCAAATAAACAGGAAGAGAATAAAAAAATACGCGAAAAACTTCGCAACCTGGATGAAGCGGAGCTTGACAAGGACTTAAAGCTAATTTAATAATTTAGAATTTTTGAACATATTCTGCATTAAAATGAAACACGTCATTTCAAAATTGTGGTGAGAGGTCTGCAGTGGCCTCTTGAAAAATCTCACATTTTAGAAAAGAAGCTCTGTCGTATAAAAACTTATTCAAACATGAACTTAATTATTTATTTGCCTTAAGTGCCAATTAAAATTTAACATATAATTTTAGGTCTAAAAATAGACCTTAATGCCTTCTGTCTTTATCAGCCGTCTGTCTATATGCCGTCGACATTTCGTTGATGCTAATCAACTCATCAGTAGATTAGGAAAATCTTAAAAGAATGTGTGAAACCCAACTACTTATTCCAAAATTCTCATAAACAAAATGAGAATCAGAAATGTTGATACAAGCTTTGAATACAGAAAACACGTTTTCGTCTTGCAACACTTTTACTTTTCTTAACAACTTCTTTACAACGAGCTGCCATCGGTTACTACGATTTGTATTTTTGAAAGTATCAAAAAGTAAAATTTTTTCGAACATTCAAAAATGAAGTAAATTATTTATTTGCTTTAATAGCCAATGTTTTCAGTATTAAAGATTTGTTTGAAAATTTCTGCTTCTCATTTTGTTTATGAGAATTTTAGCAAAAGTCGATGGATTTCAAACATTCTTTTAAGATTTTTCGAGTCTACTGATGGCGTCATTAGCATCACTGAAACGTCGGCGGCATATAGACAAAAAACATTAATAAGATCTATTTTTAAACCCAAGAGAATATAAAAACTTATTCATGGAATGTAAAATGTTGATGATTTTTTATATGAAAAAAAGAATTGCGTTTAAAAATTTTGTTTTTTGGCTGTTGCATAGTGTAATCCCTGGTGTTGTTATCACCGCAAAACGTTATAACAGGTAAAACGTAACAACATTTATGAGTTTAGTACAACTTACTTGAGCTTTTCGATGGCTTGTTTTCGTGCTTCCGAAACTTCCTTCTTTTCGCCTGGTTGGCCCAATGGTGGCGGAGGTGGTGGGGGAGCTTTTGGCACCAGTGAAGGCAACGGCGGCGGCGCCGGTACTAGAGTTGGGTATTGAAAAAAAAGAACACAAATAAATTAAACAAGGAATACTGCAACTTAAAACATTTTTACTCAATCAAATGAAAAGGAGTGCAAGAATTTTATACATGACATTGTTTGCATGAATTGACTGTACAGGAATGATCATTATTACTAATTGCGCTGAAAAAATTTTAAGTCTGGGTGAAGAGTTTGCTACTTAAGGCCATGATTCTTTACCTTACACAATCCCATGATCTGATAAAAGTGACATGTGTGCTCAAAAAGTGTGAGAGTAGGGACTAAAAGTGTATGTGTGTGAAAGATTTTTCGACATGTCCGTCTATGCGATTAACTGGCTGTTCCTCAATGTCGAAGTTGTGCGATTGTTCGCTTTCTAAGCGATAGAAAATTGTTTTGGGTTCCTCTATGACGTTCTTTTATTCGAACAGTGACTCGATCGACAAGTCGAAAAGACGTCAGTGTTTTCATACAAAATTCGTTTCCTCTATTTCGATCATGTCGTCAGCACTGCGAACACGAATGTCAAAATCAAGCACTTGTTGTTTTGCTATCGAGTGGGAGTTTTTATAGAAAAAATTTTATATTTATTTGTTAAAAAACTGGGAAATAAAACTAGAAAACCCACATATTTTTCATTTTTATTTTATTTAGTAAACATATCAAACAATTTTTATCATCTGTATGCATGTAGCTTTCCTGAACAGTTCACTTGTTTGCTGGATGGAAGAAAATCTTGAGTTTGCCAGAGGAAACCCAGTGCTGAATGGGTCAAAGTACTTATTAAATGTCTATGCCAAAAAATTCTTTTAAATTTTAAAACATCACAAAAACTGTTTCCGCACTTTCCAGATGCTTAATTTTTTATTTTGTACTTATGTATGTATTTGCTTTGATTTGTCAGATACAGCTGACCAGTTTTATGAAGGGCGTTGTATTTACACAAGAACAATTTAGTAGTTTTTTTTTTCAATACTTTAATAAAAAATCAAAAATTTTCCAAACTTTAATTTACCGATCTGTTATCTCTGCGAAGTAAATGCCAAGAATTTTATAACGTAAGCCCATGCAAACGCAAGCTGTCGACATAGAGGAATCGAAATCGAGCGACTGCATTTCGATCGCTTGTATTTTCTTGCGACATTGAGGAGTAGGAGCAGTAAAATTGTCATTTCGAAGCTGTTGACAAAAGTTCAATAGTGTGGCTATTTTGATGCGGCTTTCTAAAGTAGGACAAAATTCTATTCGATTTATCTGACAATTTCCAGTGAATGGGTTCGAAGCCATTTTAGTGCTGATGATTGTCGTGGTGGACGTGAAACAGCCATGGTATGTTCCACAGCCAATAAGTTCTCAAATTTACTTGTCCTCTTTAAAAATCTTGATTACTACAATTTTTGTAAAATCGAATTGAAGTAATTGACAATTGACGATTGTAAAGTTCTACTAAAGTAGTAATTTATTGTCAACTTTCAACTTTGCAAATGTAGTCGAGTTTATTATAATACAATAATCTCAAGGTCCTCTCAAAAGTATGTGTTCACTGTCACTGTGAGTTGTTAATGTTTTTTTTTTATAATATTCTTCATTTAATTTATGACATTGTACCAATTAAAATAACATTTTTCTTTATTTAAAGGTTTTAAAATTAATTTCATAAAATACTCTCTTTTAATTAGCATCATCATTTCAAATGTAAATGATTAATCAGCCAAAATACTTTCCGATGACTGAATTGTGAATCAATTTTATGAAAATTTTATTGCATGTACATATTAGGTCGGTTCGCCATGCAGGGGCAAAAATTTGTCGTTATTGTGCCACTAATTTTCCGACAACTTGTGTCATGAGACTTAAAAAATATCAATTAATCGACGAGTTATAGCCAGAAAACCATATAAACAATATGCTGAAAATCGGCCTTTGACTGCAAAGTTTGAAGTTCGATTGCAACAAAATTCCAACTAACATGAACAAACGCCGCGATACGGGTCTTCTAATTTAGTCTCTATTTTCACCCCTCTCTCTCTCTCTCTCAGAATCGAGCTAACTTTTGCTAACTTGAATTTGTTCCACAGTGTAATACTAAAGTCGAATTTTCTCTTAGTGTATTATCAAAGAATCGATGCCACAATATCGATTGCTAAATCGACCCGTCCTAATGTGTATTACATACACATGTTTGCTATCATTTATGTATGTATGAATGTGTGTGCCTCCTGTGTACTTGCAATATACATACCCTGTCGGACATTGAGTCGACTAGACTACTAAAATAATTAACTTTTATGGACTAGCTTCAAATTAGCTACAATACAATCGATTTGTAATTCACTTTTTGTGTACTGGCTATAAGCTAGCTGAAACATAGTGCAGAGTTAACCCAAAATTTAAATAACAACATACACACATACACGGTAAATAACTCTTTAATTAAATTGCCTATTGTCGCATTCGTTTTAAATGTTGCGATGGCTGAGTGGGTATGTTGGCTGCTCACCAGTCTTGAGGCTTAGTGGTTCGATTCCCACCAGAGGCTAACAAAAAAAAAAAAAAAAAAAACAAAGTAGGATGAAATTTAATTTAATAAAATAAAATATTACCACCGAAAAATGTAAAACCAGCCTTGATTTGTACATTTTTTTCTGTGGGCACTGACTTTTAAGTAGCTAACTTTAAGTTAGTTGAAAAGTAATGCAGCGTCGGACAATTGACTACTTCCTAGGACATCACCATGTTAAAATAGTCAGTTGTTTGCATTGAGAAGTAATCCAGGCCTCAACCAGTACCTGTTGTGAAATAGTTAGCTGTGACCCGGCATTTAGACGGGAAAGTGCTTTCATTAAATTTTTGTATACGTATTATGAATAAAAATTTCAATCAACTCTGTGACTTTCATGAAAATTTCTTGCTCAATTTCAAAGGAACGTGAAAGTTCATTTTGAAAATGTCGTCAAAGCGAAGAGTTGCCAGTATTAGAGTTTTGTTTACTACTGAAATAGAATTGCCAAGATATACTGCAAACATAAACAAGAAAATACTGCAAACATAAATTTATAGGGCAACATTCGAAAATAATTTTTATTGCTAAACTTTTATTAGTTAATTTAATAATTATCACTATAAATATACTTCATTTGTGTTCTTTATTTATATTTGTTTTAAATTAATTAATATCTTTGTAATATATCTTTCTTCGCCTGGAAAGGCTTTTTGTATTACTGAACTTGAATAAATAAACAAATAAATATTTTCTAATGTACAAAATAATTTAAAATTCACAATTATTATTCTACTGCAATGCTGAAAATTTGTATGTGCCGTGGAGTAGGCAACCGTGTTTACTACCTTGTCACTTTACTTTCAGTAAATGTCAAAAAATTACTTTCAGGAAAATTTTGCTGAAAGCTGAGTTGAAAGTTAGAATACTGTGAGTGTGTTAGTAAAAAATTGTGAGTGTATAGCAACTTTCAGGCATTTACTTTCCCGTCTAAATGACGGTTAAGTTAGCTTGCTTTCCGACAGGGTATGTATGCGTCGGTGAGTGTGTGTGTGTGTGTGTGTGTGTAACGTATCTGATTTTGAAAACTATTTGATTTTGCATTGCATGTATGTATTTTAATGATCCCTTAATGTATTTTGCCATTATGAAGGTGTTATTAATTGAGAACATCTGTTCCATTTAATTAAAATAATAAACATTATAATTTGGAATTGTGTTTGAAAATGTTTCTTAAGTCGTTCGTTACAACACAAATTGATGTACGTTCATATGTATGTGTATGTGCATGTGCATGATTCAATAAATGATGATAAATACATACATATATAGGTAAACATACATACATACATAGTAAACAAAAAGTTCTTAAAAAATACATTACCGCGAAAATAAATTGTTTTCATTAAAAAATGGGTTCATTGGCTCGAAATATTTACAAAAAAATTTTAGAAAAGCTTCCATTAAACAATGAGCAAAAGTACACACTGGCAAAGAAGGTGACGGACGCGTTGTTTTTTGTTTGTTTTTTTAAAGCTTTTATTTGGGGTTACGTTGTGGCAAACATGTTTGTACGTCGTTGATAATTCCTGACTGGGTTATAGGTTAAGAAAATTACAAGCTACAAAGTCTTCAATTTACTTTTTTTTTCTTCTTTAGTAAATGAAATCAAAAATAAATTGAAAATCTATTCAGGGATCAATTGGATTTGGGGTATTTTGTTAAAGTATTTTATTATTATCGGCCTTAATAGAATTGGTTTTCTGTCTCTTTCAGCCGTTTATACGCCGCCGACATTCCGTTGATGCTACTCAATTCGTCAGTAGTATTAACGAAATGTTGGCGGCAAATAAACCATTCATTTAGGTCCATTTAGAAATACATTTCAACTGGCTCTTACACTGAAAAAAAACAATTAAATCTATTTGTACTTAAATCAATCCCAAGCAGCGTCAGAAGTACAGTGAGTACGGTTTACTTTAAATCAAGTACGTTGTGCTTGTTTTAAGTACGGATTTTTCGAGCGCTAAATGCTTAATTTTATTAAGTATTTAATTTTGGCTTCGGATTGACTATAGCTGAAATCCGTGTTTAAAAACAAGAACGCCGTTCTTGATTTAAGAATATTGAATACTTACAACAATACTTTTGACACTGTTTGCCCAGCTATAATTACATGAGAACTGTGGCTTTGTTGGGTATTGCGCGACAAAGGCTACACACCCTAGTGGCTGTTCTAACAGGACACTGTCACATGCAAGTACATGCGAGAAGATAAAATTTTCCATATAATGACTTCTACAGAGCCTACAATGACGAAGATGAAGAGGAGGAGGAGGAGGAGAGTGTCGAACACTTCCTCTGCCGATGTCCAGCTCTTCCTAACAAGACAACGAATTACTTGGGCAGACCTATACAGGCTGGTTTAGGGCAGAACCAGTAGATGGTGTCTTCGCCTCTTCGCTTAGTACAAGGGGACCTCTTCGAACCCAAGTGGGCCGGTTTCACGGCTGGCAGCCCCTTACACATAATATAGCATAACATAACATGACATGATGGCCACATCAAAACATCATTTGCATTATGAAAAAAATATTTTTTGAGAAAAATTAATCGGGAAAGCAATTATGTAGGAGAATATTTTTTCTTATCCCATTCCGAGAGTTATCATAAAAATTTCTTTAGGAAAAATGTCTCCCAAAGAAGAGAATTATACATGAGAATGTTTTCTCTTCTGTAACTTTTCACAGTACGAAATCAATTTCCTGGGTAAGATTTTCCAGGAGGAACTATGTATGAGAATTATTCCTTTGTCTCATTCTTCGCAATATATTTGAAATTACTTGGGAAAATATCCTGGGGAAAAATTATTCTCGCATTGTAAAATAATTTCCCAGGAAAATTATGTATGAAAATCACAAATTTTCTCGACTGAAATTTATATAGAAAACTTTGTTTATTCTCTCAATTCTAGCGTGATGAAATAATTTCCCAGGAAAACATTTTTCGCGTTGGCAATTATGTAAGCGAAAGTTTTCTGTCGTTTTCTGCAATATATAAAAAGTTGCCCATAGAAAAATTATGTATAATATTTTCTTTCATTCAAAAATCCATGGGAAATATTATGTATGAACATTTTTTCTATTCCCTCAATCCTCGTACTAGGAAAATAGATTAATTTGAAAAAAAATTTCTAGGGAGATAAAAAATGAAAAATGATTTCACTTTTCTCAATCCTAGCACTATGAAAAATATTTACTTTTAAAAAATTTCCGGGGAGAAAAATTATGTATTAATAAGTTTTCTCTCATTTCAAGCACTTTGAAAATAATTTCTTGAAAAAAAAAAATGGTTTAATGGATGTTTCTAGGCAGATTTCTTGGGCAAAAAAATAATTTTATAGAATGTTGTTAGACTTATGCGAACTATTGATGCCGATAATTATGGTTTGACGGCTGTTAATATTAAACTCTGTTTTCATTTTTGGTCAGAAAAGCTTCGCAGGTCATCAATAAACACTTCTAAATTGCAGAAATTTATATTTATAGATGGTAGTTTGAGATCATACTTTATTGGAGGTATACAGAATGTATTTTTTTTTGCAACAAAATGGGTTTCAAAATAGTTTTTTTTAATTTAGATAATTTTTGCCATAAATGCAGTGATGGATATTTCCATCACAATTCAAAGCAGAGACAGAGAGAGAGAAATAATTTTAATGACAGGAAAAGAAACCTGTCTTTCCACAAATGAATTCATTTAAGATACTTCAGTTTTTTATAACTTCATTTTAGATTCCTAAAACTCAAAAACGTTCTGCCTTCAATTAATATCAAAATATTTTACTCTCATCTCAAAGACTACAACAATTATACCCTTGATCCAAATAAATCCCCCGTAAAACTGGCAGCCTTTGAACTATTAAACAATAGAATTGTAAATCAGTAATAGCAGAGGTGTGAGAGGGCTTCAGCTTTGAACCCTAAAAACTTACCATTTTTCTTACTGGGTTCACGTTTGATTGACGGCGTTTTACGCAAAGTTTTCGTTTTGAATTCGGGTTTGGGTTCTTCTTTCGGTTCCTTAAGTATTTCATCGACTTTCGGTACTTTTTTCAAAACCGGACGAATTTTCATAATATTTTCTGTACTCTTGCTAGGCAGGGGTTTCTCTTCGCGCTTGACGTGACGCAGTTTGGGCTTTTCTAATTTAAAACGTAATCTACGCTCGCGCTCCTCTTCGGTTTCACCTTCTTCTGCCTCCTCGTCGTCATCGATTTTTTTCATCGATTTATCACGTTTAACTACAACCGGTCTAAGTTTGGGTTTTTCTAATGAAAAACGACGTTTTAATTCGCTTTCTTCTTCGTCTGGTTTTTTGGGCGGTTGGGTGGTCTTGGGTGGAATAATTTTTTTACCTGTTACTGTAGGCGGGGTTGTAGGCTTGGGCGTGGGCGTGGCTTTGGTTTTGTTGTTTGTTTCCGGCACAGGCTTTTTGGCATTTTTCGTTTTATCGTCTTTTGGAGACACTTCTTCGGACTCTTCTGTCTCTTCTTCAGATTCCTCTTCGCTTTCCTCCTCGCTTTCTTCTTCGGTCTCTTCCTCAGTTTCCTCCTCCTCCTCGTCCTCTTCCTCATCATCGGTTTCCTCTTCTTCAGACGAAGAGGGTGGAGTGGGTTCTTTTTTCTTTGCCGCTATATTCTTTGTAGCATTGTTGGCAGCTGCGGGCTTCTTAACAGGTTCCGGTATTTTTTTCACCAGGGCTGGGATTTTCTTTACTGGTTCGTTGGTTTTCTTCAGGGGTTCTGTTGGCTTCTTCAAAGTGGCGGCACTGGGCTCAGCATTACTTTTAGCCGAGCTGGTTGCATTTGTGGTTTTCTTTAAAATGCTGGGGTTGGGTATTTCAGCTTCTTTCGTTTCAGCATTCTTTTTGGCCCAGGGCACTGTGGTCTTGGGAGTGGGTTTCAAGCCAGTTTGTCCATCCTCCTTCACCCATGGTGGCCGAAATGTGGTACGACCAGCAGCATTATTACTTGCCGTTGTCTTCGGTGCTACAAAAGGCATCACAGTATGTGTGTGTGTGTTTCACTTCTTCAGCTCGAGTTCTCAAAATTAGTTTTGAATCCAATTTATGTTTCTGTTTTCTCAATTTATGTTTCGTTAAAATTTAAAACATGTTAAAAAATAATCAAGCTTTGCTCGTTATGTTTGCTTTATTATTTATTTTTTTTTTTAATTTAACTTTAATGACTAATCACGAAACTTAAGAAAAAAAAAACTATTTGGATATTTTCGTCGTTCTATCGTTGCAGCAAACGAAATGAAAGTTTCTTGTTAATATAATTTTGTTTTCGTTTGTTTCGTTTCAATAAAAATTTTCTTAAAGCAAAACAACTGTTTATGTTTGCTCAAGGCATTAAACATTTTGTTTTATATATAAAATTTTTGCTTTTATTTGAGCTTTATTAATAGAAAATGAATATTAATACATAATGCTAATAAACCAAAATTTGTGTGTTTTAAATTGTGATTCTTCAATTTTTTTTGGCACAGAATTTGTTTACTAAAAAAAAAAGAAAAACAAAATCAACACCAACGTATGCACATTTATTACTCATGACGTTCACAAAGTGTCCCTTAATAGATGTGAAAGAAAGTAGAAAAGCAAATCGCCACATAAAATCGAAAAAGGCTCAAAGCACTTTCTGGTCTTTTATAGCGGAAACAAAATACTTTCCGAATTTTGGAAGTGTGCACATACATTTTGAAAGGGGCTGAGTTCGTATTTCAGGTATTTCTGTTTGTCAGTCTTGGGACTTGGTTTCCGAAATCAGTCATGGTCATCAGCTACTTGGAGGTCGAAAAAAATTTATTTGCTTTTGTTGCATAATTGCGGAAAATTATTCACTCAAAACATACAATATGAAATTAACTTTTGTGAGAAAACAAATTCGTATCCAGTTTTGTGGAATAAACTGTTCTAAATAAACAAAATATAAAAATTAACTCAAAATAGATAAACAATTGCAAACTACGCAACAGGATGTCAAAAGGCGAAAATTTGCAAAAAGTTTGCAAATTGCAAAAAATCATCGACAACACATTTTAAAAACTTTAAACAAATGCAATGAAAATTATGAAAAAATAAATTAAAATGTTTTTTCCAAAAAATTTTTGCGAAAAGTGGCGAAAAATGTTCAAGTTGCACAAATTGGACAATTTGAAAATAGTTTTTAAAAACATTTCACAGCTGCAAGAATACAACGGGCTGCAAAAGTGCAAAAGTTGGCGAAAAATCAAACAAAATATAAAAATTTACTCAGAATACATAAACAATTGCGAATTACGCAGCTGGATGTCAAAAATCGGAAATTTGCAAATTGCAAAAAATCATTGAAAATTGTTTTTAACAACTTCAAACAGTTACGAAGACGTTAGCAGATTGCAAAAGTGCGAATACTCGCAAAAAGTGTGCAAATTGTAAGAAAAAACAAAAACCTTTTGCGAAAATGGGCGAGAAGAATGCAAATTGCACAAACGGATTGAAAATAAAGCTGCAAGAAGATAGGCTGCAAAAAATGGAAATTTGGCGAAAAATCGAACAAAATACAAAAATTAATTCAGAATAGACAAACAATGGCAAATTACGCAGCAGGATGCCAAAAAGCGAAAATTTGCACAACATTTGCAAATTGCAAAAATTTATTTAAAATTGTTTTTAACAACTCTAAGCAGTTGCACAGGGATTATCAGATTGCAAAAGTGCAAATACTCGGTAAAGGCATACAAATTACAACAATAAAAAATCGCTTAATATTTTTTTCGAAAAACTTTTCGCAAAAATTGGCGAGAACTATTGCATTGCAAATTGCACAAACTAACTGAAAATAGTCGTTTAAAACATAGTCTGCAAAAATACAATAGGCTGCAAAAGACTGAAATTCGGCGAAAAATTTTTAAGTAGAAAAAATTTCCTTGAAATAGTTTTTAGCAACTTTAAACAGTTGCAAAGTGTCCAATAGGTCGTATATACATATGCGAAAAATATGCAAATTCAAAAATAAATATATCCCACCCCCCCATTAAAAGTGGCGGTTGGAATACACAGCCTTTCTGGCTATAGAAATATTTTAAATTAATATTTTTCCGAAATAGATCTTACTTGCAAAACAGTCTTTTTTAAATAAAACACTACATCTTTGACTTCTTTTTATTAGTTCCTCTTGAAATGCAACAGAAACTGAAGCAGAACTGCATGCACATTGTGCGACGTAAAAGTGGGTTGCAGAAAATATTTATATATATGTATATAAATTTTTTATTTTAGTTTTTGATTTGTTGCAAACTAATTTTCAATAAGATTACTTGCTTTTCAATACAAATCTTTGTGCACGACTTTTTGTTGTTTTCTATTTGTTTTAAAGGCATCTATTTGTTTCTTTTCTTCCCGATATTTCCCAGAGTAATTCGCGCATTCTTTGTGTTTATTTAATTATGTATGTGCATACATTTATATGGCTTCGGTGCTTTTCGTGCTCTTTTTTTATTTTCTGTTTGCATCTATTGAATTTTATTTCTTTCGGTGAAAATTTGTGAAAACTTTTTTGTTTATATATGCCGAATGAATATAGAGAAATATGTACAATGTGCTGGGCATTCAGAAAGGCACAAAAGAGTGCACTACGTGCGGCAAGTGTACGTATACCATCGACGACAAACAAAAAGTTTGAGAAAAACCATTTTGAATAAAATCGGTTTTTTTTCTAGTTTTCCACAAATCAGATTTTTAGAAGCAGCTTTAAAAAATGTATCTTTTGCACAAAATACCTTATAGAAAATTAATTAGTTTTCATTAAATTAGTTTTAAAAAGTTTCGTTGAATAAGTATTTTTGAAAAATTTAATTGATTGTGCAAGCTTTAGATCTTTGTTTTTTATAAAAAAATAATTTAAAACAATTATATTTATTAATTTTCAATATTTCGCCAACAATTTTTTGGCATCTTCAGGAAAATAATTATAACATTTTTGAAAAATGTGCCTTTGAACAAAAGTACCTAAACTTTATAAAAAAATACACTTGTTCAAAAATTCTGTAAAAAATGTTAACAAAAAGAACTTTTAAAAAAAGTACCTTTTAGCTTTAAAAAATTATATATATATTTTAAAAAAGTTGCTTTAGTGTTTCAAAAATGTTTAAAAATTTAAAATTTTAACAAAGTATCTTTTTGAATAAAACATTAAAAAACACCTTTTTGAACAAAACATTGTTTTAAAAAGTACCTTTGTAAAAAGTAAATTTTTTTTAAAAGGAACCTTCCAACAAAAGTACCCTTTAAAGAAAAAGTACCTTGTCAAAAAAGTACCTAGCTTAAAAAGTATCTTTTTGAAAAAAGTATCTGGTTAAAAAAGTTCCTTTTTGTAAAAGTATCTCGTAAAAAAATTACCTTTTTAAAAAAGGTACCTTAAAAGAGTATCTTGTTAAAAAAATTATCTTTTTAAAAAAAGCATCTTTGTAAAAAAAGGTTTGGTAAAAAAAGTACATTTTTTCAATAAAACCTTGTTAAAAAAGTATTTTTTAAAGAAAGTACCTGTAGAAAATACCTTTTTAAGGAAAGTAAAAGGCATTTTTGTTACAAAAAGTTTTTTAAAATCCTTTTAAAACGTTTAAAAAAGTACTTTTTAAAGAAAGTACCTTTTAATAAAAGTTCTTTTTGAAGAGAAGTACCTTTTTAGAAAAGTGCTTTTTTTTAAAGTATCTTAAAAAACGTGTTTTGTAAAAAAGGACCTTCTTAAGAAAAGTACTCTGCTAAGAAAATTATCTTTTTAAAAAAAGTGTCTGGTTTAAGTAACTTTAAAAAAAAGTACTCTGCTAAAAAAATTTATTTTTGGAAAAATATATTTTGGAAAAAGTATTTGGTTAAAAAAGTACCTTTTTGTAAAAGTACCTTGTTAAAAAAGTACTTTTTAAGGAAATTACCTGTACAAAATACCTTTTTAAGAAAAGTACCTTCTTTAAAAATTTTTTTTTTATTATTTTTGAAAAAGTACCTTTTAAATAAAGTAACTTTTAAAATAGTACCTTTAGAATTAGTACTTTTTAAGAAAAGTATCTTAAAAAGAAGTACTTTGAAAAAAGAAAAGTACGTTCTTAAAAACGTACCCTTTAAAAAAATTGCATTCTAACAAAAGTACTTTTTTGTAATGGTACGCCTTTAAGAAAAGTGCCTCTTAGCAAGCGCATATGAAGATAATAGCTTGAAAAAAAGTAACTCAAATTTTGTTTAAATGAACTTAATTATTACTTGCTTTAAGAGCCAATTGAAATATATTATTTTAGGTCTGATAAAAATGTTTAATATTTTCTGTTTTTTTCAGCCGTCTATATGCCGCCGACATTTCGTTGAGGCTAATCAACTCATTAGTAGACTCGAAAAATCTTAAAAGAAGGTTTAAAACCCAACTACTTGTTACAAAATTCTCATGAACAAAATGAGAATTAGAGATGTCCAAACAGACCTTTAATACCGAAAACACTTTTTTTTTTGTCAAGAAAAGTAAAAGTATTGCAAGACGAAAAAGGATTCAATGTGTTAACGGTTTGTTTGAACATTTCTGATTCTTGGGTTGGGTTTCAAACATTCTTTTAAGATTTTTCGCGTCTACTGATGAGTTGATTAGCATCAACACAATATCGGCGGCATATAGACGGCTGCAAAAGACAGAAAACATTCATAAGGTCTATTTTTAGACCTAAAATAATTTTTAAAAGCAAAAGCTTGAAAGCTACTTTTTTCCAAAAAGTAGCTTACAAAAATTTGTTACTTTTTTTAAAGTACATTAAAGATGAGTTACCAATACATTTTTCAAAACAAAAAAAAAAAAATGCTTAACATATTCAAACACAAAGAATTAAAAAAATTTTTTTTTATATAAAGTAAGTATTCTGTATATATATTTTAGCCAAAAAATGGGCATTTAAGTTTTTTTTTTCTACAAATTCATTTCTATAATAGAAGTGTATAAACAAAGCATCCAGCAGCTGAAGGCTTTTTTCGGTCACTGACTGTATTTAATTTTGGTGTGTTGCTCTGTTATACATACATAAAATAGTATTTATATTTGTGTATTTTAAATAAAAACGAACTGAACTGAACTGAAATGTCTGAAATGAAGACAAATAAAACAAAAGCAAAACCATACTACATGTATGCATACACGTATGTGTATGTAAGTGTATATACTCGTGTTAACAACAAAAATATAAAATAAAAGTTTATTTTCCTTTGAAAACCAACAAACGGACAAAAATATAAAATAAAATAAAATTGAAAAAAAAAATTAAAATTTCTATAAAAATAACATTCATGGAGGCGTTATAACGCAATATACATACATACATACAGACAGACAGACATACAGGCATACGAACATATTTGAATTCAAAATTCATTGTGCCATTTTGATTCAATAAATAAAGCAATTATTAAATTTATCAAAAATATTTATAAACTGTTTTTAAGGAAACTCAAATAAATAATTATAAATATATATGTGTGTGTGGGGTAAATTTTAGTAGCATTCATTAAATTTAATATTTATTATAAAATAACTTTCAAATATTTATTTTATTCAATAGCAAAGTCATAAACACAAACAGTAGTTTTGCTTTTAATTTTTCCACTGGCTATTTTAGGGAACTATTTTTCCATTAAAGTTTTTCATTATTATTCCATATAATTAAATATATATTTTATATGTTTTTTTCCCATATTTTGCTCAAACACTTCTCTACACTTTGCACTTTTCTGTGGAATTTCAATACTACTTTCTTTTCAATATTTAAATAGGCAAATTTTTTCGTTGCTTGCATGTGTATATTTTTAAGATTTAATGCTGTATGCGTGTGTGTGTGTGCGTGCGTGTGCGTGTTCGCTTTCGACCTTACGCACTAAAATGTTTAAAATTATCTCGAGACAATATCGTTCCACGGCCTAAACTGAACTAAATATCCCAAAAATATGGCTGGCAAAAGTTTTCATTTGGCCAAAATAAATAAATGAAAAAAAAAACAAAAAAAAAAAAACCAAATTGGAAATGAATTTTCATTTTTGCTCTATGTGTGTTTGTGATTGTACTCGTAGAGAAATGTTTTCTTGTTGTGTTTATTTTTTAAGTGTGCATATTCTATATTTCCGTTGAGTGGTTGCTTCATTCTCCGGTCTTTAGCTCTTTTTTCATCAGCGCTGACCAAAAATATTTATATGAGTATGTGTGTACGCATCAATATTTTGCGCTGCCTATATATTTTGACTCTCTTACATTGCCTCTCTTGGACTGTTTGCGTTTGCTCTGCCCGATCGTTTGTGCTTCCAATGCAAAAATAATTTTACGTTTGCATTTCTTAATTTTTATTGTAGACACTGTTTTTTTTTTGTGATCTTTTATGAGATACGAGGGTTGTTCAAAATAAAATAAAAGGTGCAGTTTTTTTGGGAAAGTATTTATTTATTTATCGTTATCCATCTTGTTCCCTTCCAAGTAGTCCCCCTCAGACATAATGCTAGAACTTCTTCCAACCTTGGAGGCACTTTTGAAATGCGCTTTTTGGTATGACCATCAGCTCGTTCTCCGACTCTGACCTTATCTCATCAATTGTGGCAAAACGCCTTCCGATCATTGGTCTCTTCAGTTTAGGAAATAGAAAAATGACACAGGGAAAATTAGGTTAATTAATCAAACATGACAGCCAAAAATTCTTTCTGTAAACGTACTGCGTTTGGTTAATTTTAAAACATACCTCGTATATCGTTCGTTCGTAGGCACATACGTATATGTATGTATATGTTCTGAGAGCATATTACATGTTATATAACAATAATTTATAAACATTTTACATTTTTCACCAAACGGTGATCACATCTCTGGTAAATGTTGCGACTTTTGAAAACTTTCATTATCAAGGAGAGAGCGTATCCTCACCCTTACACTTGATTGGATACACTTCCCTTCGTTTGTTGTCATTTAAAACAATTGTGTGTGGGATTTTGAACAATGTTTTTGTCGCTTTTGTGATGTTTTTGTTTTGTTTTTTAATTTCAAATTTCAAATTTATAAATTTGGTTGGTTCAACGGTCTTAATATTCTTGAAGGTTTTTTTTTTTTTAAATTTTCTTTTCTATGTAAATTAAACAAAATATTAATTTAAAAAGTAAAAAAAAAAAAATTATGTTTTAATAATTATAAAGTATTTAATATATATTTTGTTTATCAATTTAATGCATTGATCATTTCGATATGTTCTATTTTAATTCTTTAGTTTATTATGTCAACAAAAAATAATATTATCCATAATAATTGCATGCCTCTAATTTTTTCAATGAATATTAATAAAAATTACAGTTTTAAAAGAAATTTTATTTATACATACATATATACATATGCACGTATGTAACTGTAGAAAAAGCAACAAATTGCCCAGTTATATTTCGCTATTATTTTAATATAAGGTTTTGGGCCATTTTTCATGGAGCCTATCGGAGGAAAATCATTGTTTATTACTTAAAATTTTTTTGAATTTGTGTAAAATTTTTCATGGAACATGAAAAAAATGGCGCCAACCTTGTTGTTTATTGTCTTCAATATAAATTTGTAAAATGTTGGGCCAGTTTTCATGGACTCTATCTGTCGCAAAACCAAATAACATCCAAAAAACTAAAATGTAAAATTTACATCATGTTCAGAAATATATACGGACGGAAAAACTTACCAATTAAGAAGTCACCAAAAACGCTGGTTAATTAAGAATCGAATATGTGTGTATGAATATTAGCTGTCACACACACAGTGAGCGGTTTTTCGATTTCGAAATGATAGAATCTTTTATTTGGTGGGGTTTGGAAAAATTAAATGTTTGAGTCAAAACAAAAAAGTGGGAAAATGACTGTTCACCAGGGTGAGAGCTTCAAGGCAAATGTGTGGAAAATTCTATGCAATGTGCAATTAATGCGGCACAGTCACCGCTGGAGCGACATAAATATAGTACTGGCTGTGTTTGTTTACATGATATATTGTGATAATATGCGTAGCTCTGCTGCATGCTGCGTAGCACGTCAAGCACAGACTAGTCCGGTATATAGTTTATTTCAGGTTTGGTGCAGGTCAATTGGCCGGCCAGATCATGCGATGTAACGCCTCTAGACTATTTTTTTGCGGGACCAAGTTAAGGCTCTTATCTAGAGGATCAAGCGCGCAACAGTTGGCGCATTGCATGCCACTTTTAAAGAATTTATTCGCGAGCTTCTGACCGATATATTTGAGAGAGTCAGCTAACAATTGGACCCAGCGTATGAACCATTTGGACTGTAGCCAGCATTTTTTCTTTAATTGAGTTCGATTGCGAAGTTGAAAGCAATTTTGTAATGAAATTCACATAATATTTTTAGGCATTGCTTGTAATCTTCATGCTCTTCTCAACTGAATGTACCAAAACCAGAAAAATCTTTTTACAATCTAGGAAGAGTAAAGAATTTTGCTGATGCTGCTGTAACACAATGATTACAATTTTTCTTCCTGAACTCTTTACTTACTAGCTTTTGTCTCAATGCAACCTTTTTCACACTTTTCTGGCCCCAAAAAATGTACTGAAGCAGTATTTTCCCTGTCTACTCAAATTATCGTTATCTTGATCCCATGCTACATCTTGGACAGTGGCCCATAGATTGCTCAGGTACTCCCATTATCTTTCTAAACGAAATATCTGGTTCTCCCCCAGCTTAACACATTATTTTACTCTACTTCTGCTTCCTAAGAAACGCCAATTTTTATTAGAAGAAGTTGTAACATGTTTTTAAACCCTCTTTTTTTTTTGAAACATCCACTAAAACGTCTCGTCGATCTTTTTGTCAGCACATTTTTGCTAATTAAACATTGTAAATTATGTCTAGATTGAAACATTATTGTCCATTATATGGAGGTTAAAAAATTAATAATTAGTCCATTGATTTTATCAGTAAGTGGGTGGGTGGGTGGCTGGCAAAATAATCTTGATATAAAAAATTCTTTCGGCAGCCACAAAAACAAAAAAAAAATATATATAAAAAATGCCATTCAAATACTTACATTTAATTTCAATATTGTATGGACAGTCAATATCCATTTGCGAGATAAACCTCTTACGTATCTGCACATACAACACGTCCATTTCAAAAGATGAGTATTAACGCGCAAATCTCTCAAAACAACAAAACAAAGCAAACCAAAACAACAAGAGAACTACTCAAATAATCAGCAGCACTTGTGTATGTACGAATGTGCTTCCATCGCTGGACTCTTTTGAAGAAGACAGCTTTCAATGACGTTAAGTTGACGATGATGATGATGATGATGTGTTAATTACCTTAAAAAGACTAAATGATGTTGGCGGTAAATTGGGCCAATTAAAACAAAAATCTTTTTGTGCTTGAAATTACCAAAGAAAATGCTGCGAAAAGCCAACAACAAACAAACAAACTGCAGATGAAAACCATCACACTTTTAGCAAAAAAAAAAAAACAAAACAATCAAAATAAAAACGAAACAAGTGTCAAGAAGAATAACCTCTTTTGTTTTTCAATGTAAATGTCAGAGAGATAAAAAAAAAAAAATGAAAACTTAAATTGAAAAGCAAACGAAGAACCCAAAGAAATCATTCATTTGCCGATAACGAACTCAACAAAACTAGAGGACTAAAGTGCCGAATTTAAAGCACCTTTTTGCTGTTAATTAAGAGCAAAATAGACTGACATAAAACCTTTACAAATCAGAGATTAAGTTTTGTAAAAAATGTCACACTTGGCCCAAATATATCTGGTGGCTTGGTAGAGAAAGGATACAAAAAATAAGAAAAAGGACTAAAATTGCCCATATTTTTTTTTTAAATGTTTGAGAAATAGAAAAAAGAACGCTTTACAAGAAAAAAAAAAAAATTCAAAGTGCTATAATCCACCAGTCCGAATCTCTAAATACCCTTCAAGTCCCTGTATACCCAAGCATGCACAGGGTTGGGTAATTGAAATGTTACCCATTTCACGTTCAAAGCAAATACTGACAAACTGATAATTCCAGCTACATATGTATGTCAAATTCATACCAATGACAGCCGTTCTTATTATTTAAAAGTTAACATAAACGTTTTGCATTTAAGTTTTGTAGAATAGAAGTTATTCGAAATGGAATTGAAACGCAATGATGGAATTGCTTTATGATTGGCTCGAAAATCACATACAACTATTTTTTCTTAACGATTAGAGCCATCGCAGAGGCAACAAAATGCTTGCGTATCGCACCATAAATCTTTATAACACAGGCAGTACAGCTAAACGATATGGTTGGTGGTGGTCGAAGTCGCTACCCCAAAAAAAATGGTGCAATAACTAAAAATTCGACCTGATCGAAATCCACCTCACAGTGGTAAACAAATGGCAAAAGATCTGAAAATATCGCGACGAAGTATACGACCCCTATTTCCAAATGAGCTTAAGGTAAAGTTCTAAAAAGCGCACCAAAGCAAAAAAAAAAAAAGAAATGTTAGACGCGAAAGAGCAAAAAAGTTATTGCGTTTGCACGAACATGTAGAATTACTTAAGCTTTGTCTAGACGGTTGTAAGATCTTACAATATTGTCAGAAAATGTATAGAATATTTTTAACCAATCGTGAGAACTTACAATTTCCTTCTGACAATATTGTAAGCAAAATTATTGGCAGGCCACCATCCTAACAATTAATTGTCAGTTAACTGTCAATCGTCTGAACACTTTGGTGTCATCATTGCTAGTACATTGTCAGGCATTGTCATATTGTAAGATGCATAAATTCTCAACATCTTACAATGGCGTCATTGTCAGAGTAATGACAAATAATATTAAAGAAAAATGTGTGTGTACGAAAGGGAGAGAAAAAACCTCTCGTACTAAAAAATGTGAGTACGAGGTAAAAAGTGCAGAAAAGAAAATAAAAAAAATTAAAAACGAGAGCGAGAAAAATAAAGAATGAATAATGGCATGTATGTGTGTGTATTTTGATAATGACAATTGGTTGACGATTTCTGATACGTAGAAAATCTTACATCCGTGTAAGCTGACAATTTTCGTTGGTAGCTAAATTTATTGTCAGGCAATTGTCTGGCAATGAAATTGTAAGATTTTCTTCCAATTGTCTGAACTGACAATTTTCTTAATGCTGACAATTTTGATTTCTAGTACATTGTCAGCACGTTGTTAGGTCTTACAATATTGTAAGATCTGACAACCGTCTAGACAAAGCTTTAACATTGAGTTTTCTGATGAAAAGAATTTTCCTCTCAGAATAAGTGGCTTTAATTCACTGCACGCACTCACAAAAATCTAAGCAGACGAACGGGCACATGCAGCAATTTTCCATCGCAAGTAATGGTATGGGTGGGCAGCTGCGACCGCCGATGGACGCTCTCCAATACTTTTCATTCAGCCCGGTGTCAAAGTCAACGTGACTTATTGTTGGGAAAATGTTTTGGAAGTTACTTTAGAGCCGGTGGGTACCCAAAAATTTTGGTTACAGTGCACGGACGTTTGACTAAGAGTCGGCACTGTCTCAAAAAACTCGTGTCAACCAAGAATGGTTAAAAAAGCACGTTCCCCATTTCATTTCGTACAGCAAAAAAAAAAAAAAAAAATGTTTCACATTAATAAGCAACTACAAATTTTCACTCCTTACAAAACTGCCTTACTGGAGCGTATCCCTGGCTGCTAATCATGGTTGTATGCATTTCACATGCAATTTATTTTATCCAGCTACACAGTACATCCTCCTTCGCTTACGAGTGCGCAACTGTTTCAACGATTGAGCTTTTTCTTGCAAAAGAAAATTTTGTACGAATTAATTCTCGCAAAAAAAAGTGCTCTCTGACACAATTGTACCCTCCACGGCGAATGCATTACAGGTGCCCGCATCCCAATTCGCTTCAACATTTTTCCAAGATTTTATCTTCTGAGTTTTCCAAGCTGATAGCAAACGACAACAAAACCTATGACAACTGCGACCACCTGCACTTGATTCGCCTTGTCACCCTCGTAAACGAGAGAGGCTACACTAATATAAATATGACATAATATACATATGATATTTATGCCTCTAGGGTAGTATGAAATAAGCAAAAATAATATACAAAACTAAAAAAAAAAACAGAAGGGAAAACGGAGGCCTTGAAAATTATTTTTCTGATATGTCGTAGTGGAACTTTTTTTCCTCCTGCCGAAATCTATCGGATGGCACGATATTAATTACAGTACAGGCATACATACTTAACTCACAAAGGATCGCATTTTTTTCGCCAGTATTCGTGTTCCATTTGTCATTTATTGTATAAATATAATTTTTTTTTTGCTGAGCCAAAGTAACATAAATTCTTTCATTCTCTCGCTCTCTCTCTCTCTTTTTTTGATTACTCTACATTCATCTAAGCAATTTGCAAGGCCCAATTCACCAACGGAATTTCAAACTAAACACTCGTGGTGAAGGGTATTAAGATGCATTTTTTAAATATGCGTAGTTTTCTAAAAATTTGCATAAAATAATATTTTTAAAGCAGAATACTTTGTAGCAAAACGTGCCATAAATATTCTGGTTTATATTTTTAATACGATTTTTTTTTTCGAAAACGTTTGTTTATTTCCTCAGCTGTGGCAATTTTTGCGTTTATCTTTCAATGTTTCGCAGCATGATGAATGAAAAGAAACCCGCAAATTATATTTCAGTGACGGATTCTTCAATTACGCAAGTAAATTTTTCTTTGTTCTTCAATTCAGCATGGATTTTGTGTATAAAAAGGAAAACTATTTTTAATATGCTTCTTGCAACATTTTTTCAAGCGCACTACAGACAGGACAATACGTTTATTGTGATGATGACAATGTGGGCATGTGTATTCAATTCGTTATTAAAATGTTCAATGTTTAAAAAATCTTTTATATGTTTGCCTTTCTCTTGTTTCAGTTTAATGATCTAGAAACTTTTATTTTACCTTGTAACAAATACCATTCGTCCAAAAAATCTAATCCCATTTTCTTCTTTGGAATTTTTATTTGCCTTTTGAAATTTTATCACAAACGGATTTAAGCCAGGAGTCAGTCAGGTTTCTTTCAGTGATTTTCTGTTTTTGCAAAGTGGCTTTAAATTTTATGGACAAATGTCACACATTTCTTCAATTAAATTTTCGCACTTTTTCTACATTTCTAGATTTTTTTTTCTTATCTTAAATATATTTTTTCTGTTATTTTTCACTCAATATCTTTGCTAGACTAAAAGTCTTGCGTTCAAGTGAATCGTTTAAATCTCCTGATGTTTTTTAATTATTTTTTTTGTTTGTTTGCTTTTTGCAATTGACAATTCATTGATGCGTATGAATAAGATGAAGTGTTGAATTGTTTAGAAACGTTTTGCAAAGATTTAATCGATTTATCTTTATATCTTAATTAATGCGATTAAATGATGTTTCCTTGCAAGAGGGAAATAAGAAAGATATTAAAGCAAAATGCCAAACATTTTTATATGACTTAAAGTCGGATAAAGATGATTTCTTTTTTTAGAGAATCAAGATGCTGGAAGAGAAATATATTCTGCAAACCTTGTGCTTTTAAACCGTGTGATTTCTAAACTCAACAGAAGCACAACTTCAACAAGAAAAAATTCTATGCCATAAGTGAATTCGTAATTAACATTTTAAACGATATAGCTTTAGAAAAATTACAGTAAATATCACATGATTGCAAGCAAAAGTAATATTCAGAACATACCGGTTTCAGAATATGTTATGTTATGTTATGTTACCAGGCCGCCGGTCCTGAGACCGGCTCACTTGGGTCCTACAAAGGTCCCGTTGTGTTACATGAATAGGCTGTAGGGAGATGTCCCTACACGTGCCCCGCCGGTTCCGCCCTGAACCAGCCCGATGAACGGATGAAGGAGTCCACCCTGTCCAATCCCCATTCCGACACTTCCGGTAGTCCATCTAGTGTCGGTCTGCCCAAGCAATTTTCTCTCTTGCTAGAGAGGGCCGGACATCGACAGAGAAAGTGTTCGACACTCTCCTCCTCTTCCTCATCTCTGCAACCTCTGCAGAAATCATTGTATGGAAGATTCAGTCTACTCGCATGTGCTCCCATGTGACAATGTCCTGTCCTGTGACCGGTTTCAGAATATACATGTATTAAAAAAATGTTTTGAGTTGACACTTCTACAAAAAATGTCCATGAAGTTGTTCAATAAAGTATAGTATTTCAGTCTCAAAGAGCAAAATATTGCCATGTCATTACTTTAGGTTCAGCGACTCATAAGTAGACCCCAGACTTTACTTTGCTACCTTTGGCGACAACAAAACCACGTTACAAATGTGCGGGTACGTGAACAAGCAAAACTCACGCTTCTGGGGCACCGAAAATCTACTCAAAGTGGCTGCATGCTGCGCTGTTCACGCTGGAGGGATCCGGGCCATTTTTTTTTTGCGCGAGAAGGCCGCTGATCAAACGACAGCGCGCTATAGGGCCATGTTAACGAGTTTTTTTTACGCGAATTGAACGAATTAGATCTGGAGGATATGTGGTTCCAATGGGACGGAGTAACGGCACACACTGCGCGATATTCTGAAAGCCAAACAACATTGGTCGACTTCTTTTGGTCCACCGGTTATAAATCTGTAATTTCGTTGGTAATTTTCAGAATTTTTTATCTAACCCCAGCAAGTTAAAACAGGCCCACGATATCACTCGACATCAATCGTTCGCTTAATTACATGCAAAACAATAACAAATTTTAAAACTTTGCTGTTCTTTTGCTGTTATTTGCGATGTCGAGTGACATCGTTAGGCCTGGCGCTTAATTTAGGATTCAGCGATGTCCGCTTGTCCCAGCAGACATGTGCGAGCTAATAAAATATCGTTACAGAGAAACTCAACTGATTTAAACTATGATAAAATATGAAAAATAGTTTTTTTTTGTAAAACAAAAGAAAACGTGACCCCTACTTTTGTGCCGTCCTGTATTCTGGGCCTAAATACATGCATATAAGCAACTAAAAATATCTATAAATTGACATAAATACAATAACAAATAACATGGACAAGAAAAAATCGTGACGAAAGTAAATTTCACTAGAGCATATATTGAGGTTATGTTTGCTCAAAGACGAAATACAACATTTAGAGCAATATTGCATATAATTTGTGTTATGTTTTTTATATGTTTTGATCAATTGAAGGATCTTATATTGAAATATGCAAAAAACTTGAGATTGAAAAAATGTGAGTTGGGGCCTTTTTACATGAGACCAAGGATGTCGTCTTGCAAATTTTTTTTTAGATCAAATAACGGTTCGTTGTAAATTTTGTATTTGCTCGTTGAGAAAACATAACCTTATTTTTGCAAAAAAAAAAAAAACAAAAAAAAAAACGTGACCACTACGTTTTCTTATTTTGGACAAATTCATTTATATAAACAACCTCAAATTCATATAGTATAAGTGGTTACAAGAAACAAAAAAAAAAGTAAGAGCGTTGAATTTCACCAGGGAATATTTTAAGGTTATGTTTGCTCAACGCACCAAATATAACATTTAGAAATACTAGCTGTGTAGCAGGTTCCAAGATCCAAAACAGCAGGTTCTTCGAACTTGCTGTTGTATAGTTTTGATGTTGCATATGTATTCCTTGGACATCGACCACACTGTAGAAGCTTAGGTCATAATCGGCCTGCATTTAAAGTAAAAAATACCTTTTTTACCAAAACAATTCCAAATAATATTCGAACATGGTCACATTGTCGGAATTGTTTAGTGTTCGCTGGCGTATGAAAAATCTCTGCGTTTTTTGTTTTTGCACTGCTTGACTGATTTATTTTTTTTTACTTAAACCCATATGCATTTCAATTAAATTTAAAATCTTTTATTTTTCTATCTAAACTAAACAAATTCTTTCTGTAGATCTGAAATTTATTCTATTCTATTTCATTGTCGATTTCAATTGGCTTGGGACTAAATTGCGCCCATGACGAAATTTCAGCAAATAAACGATCTCCCGGGCATTCGGTGTCACGTACTTGCCGGTGGCCCATTAATTTGTACTGGGGATCTATATAACCTTTGCTGATGCCGAATGCTATCAACTCCTTGGTCGCCTTTAACATTTGCGGTGCAGGTAATTCGGCTGAAAGGAAATTTTATTTAACTAATTATCCATAAAATATTATAAAGCAGTTAAACACTTACTTCTCCAGTCTCCTATCAGACAAATGCCCACACTTTTGTCATTGTATTTGGGAGCATGGGCGCCAATCACATTAAAACCACGACCCACATAAATCATGCCATCGCCCCCAATGGCAAAACTGTAGCCGATATCATTCCAACCCCGCTCCAATTGATGATAGTCCTGCATTGATCTCATGGCTCTTTTACAGTCTTCTGTTGTATAACAAGCTGCCGGTTCATAGGAATGATGTACAATCACAAAACTTGAGGGGCCCTGAAAATGTTCAACTTCTATGGGCGCTCTGGCGCCCCACTGATCCCTTGTGATCATGCCAGTTTGCGACAGTTGCAAGTGCGCCGAACCTTAAAATGACAATCGAGAGAATGAGAAGTTAAAACAATATGTTGCCATATTTATAAACAAATTTCGAATAATATTTTAAGCAGAAATAAAAAGCTGTAAGCAAAACTTAAGCCACCGCTTTAATTTTGGCCGTGTTATCAGATGCGACTTTAACACAAAAAAAAAACAAAAGTTTTTCACCGTCAATGTTTTTGCTTAAAAAAATATTTGACACACATTGTCATTAATAATCAGTTCAGTGATTTAAATAATTCGCCATAAATATTTTTTAAGTACTAAGAGTATGTATATAATGAGTGTTTGTATTAAAATTAAAAAATTACCTTTTGCCATAACCCAGCGAACATTTTCAGGCAAACAAATTGGAACTTATCAAATTGTTTTTACTTTGTAATTTACTTTAACATTTATTTAAGTTTATTAAACTTTTTATAAAAAAGAGATAAAAAATTAATGGACAAACTTATTTTTATTTTTTTTTAGCAAACGCAATTTTGAACTCTTAACCCGGGACCTGCCTGAATGCTTTAAGCGGTAAGAAATTATTAGAATTCTTTTTCACACTTTACTTATTTATTATTGCACTTTTTCCTTTTTAATTCATCCACTGAAACCCACTGCTAAATGCATTGCGTGGAAGTGTTATTACTACGAACGATTAATTTTAGGGGACGAATATTCGTTGTAAAAAAATTATTACAGACGAGTTCATTGTGTTGGGCGTAAATCGTCGTTCGTCGGAATCATTAATATATATTAAATCCAATGTACAATCAAAAAATACAAAATCCACTACCTCACTGTGTTGGATTGAATTTCTCCTCATTACCCCGGAAGTATGAACTGATAGAGTATCCTATTAAAAGTCCTCGAGGTCGTAGGTTCGATCCCTGCCAGAGGCTCTGGGTGTCTCTGCAGACAAGCAAAAAACTTTGCAGATTTGTGTTTTTTTATAATCAAAAAAAAAAAAAAACAAAATGTATGACCCCAATAACACTTTTTTCGAGCACACCGACTCCGTACCACGTCTACGGAGCGGAACTCCCATACAAAATTATAAAAATTTAAATTTGGGTGACTTTTATTTTTTTGATATACAAATGTAACAGCTGTGCCCAAAGAAGTCATCCGATGTGGTTTGGCTTTCAGAATATCGGTTGTGACTGGCGCAGTGTGTGCCGTTGCTCCATGCTGTTGGAACCGCATGTCCTCCAGACCTAATTCGTTCAATTTCGGCAGAAAAAACTCTGTCAACATGGCCGTATAGCGCATTGTCGTTTGACCAGAGGTGTACTCGAAAAAAAATGTCCCGACAACTCCACCACCGTGAACAGCGCAGCATGCAGTCACTTTGAGCGTGTGTAATGGCTCCTCGTGCATTACCCGTGGATTTTCCACCGTGAACAGCGCATCATGCAGGCGTGTGTAATGGCACCTCGGGCATCACTCGCGGTGCCCCAGAAGCGATAGTTTTGCTTGTTCACGTACCCGCTGAGGTGGAAGTCAGCCTCATTGCTCATTTAGCTTTTGGTCCAAAAATCGTGCACTTCGTCATAGACACGATTATTCCGCGTTCTTGGAGAGTGTATTGTTCCATGGCTTGTTCACTTATATTCCACAGCTGTCTAGCTTAGAAATGTAAAAAACAGATTTTACATCGGCCGCCATTTGCAAAAATAAGAGCAACTTCCAAAAAACGATTTCGTTTGTTCCACCTTGTAGTGTAGTGGAACTTTTTTTCCTCATGCCAAGAGCTATCGGAAAATTGATCACACAATACCAAAAAATTTTCGTCCCTACAAATCGACCCACCCTAATGTGCATTCTCTTAGATGTATACAAATGTGTTAATTTTTTGACGGCGACTGACATGCTTTATTCATTGCTGGCCGCCCCAGTCGTGTTCGTAGCACAAACTCAAAAAAAAAAAATAATAAAACTAGTTACACTGTCCGCTTTGACGCTTCATTTAGTTGTTGTTGCTTTCTTTTGCAACTCGTTTGAAACTTCAAACTCTTCCGTTTAGCGAAATTGATTTCCATGGCCAAGCGGGGATTTTTTTCATTGTTTGCTAAAATACTAAAATGGTTTGTGGTTGGCCTTATGCTGGCTGAGTTCAGTAACAGTTACCAATGAAGATTTCTTTAAGATTTTTTTTTTCATTTCATATTTTTTTTTCGTACTCATTTTTTTTTTCGAATGAGTGAACTTTTCTTGGGAATAAATACAAAAAAAAAAATAATTTCTTACTAAAACAATTATATAAAAAAAGATTACAGGTTTAATTTAAATTAAAATGCATTTTAATCACACAAATGATTGATTTACGATAGTAAAAGTTTTTATTTCTTTTGAGTGAAATTCGGGGATTTTTCTTTTGTTTATTATTGAAATTCATAAGGGTCTTGTGATTTGACAAACTGTAAAAGTTAAATTTGTTTTGTTACAGTCTTCAAATATTTAATTTTATTGATAAAAAAAAATGTGCAAAATTTGTGTACAATTTATTGATTCATATTTGGCTGATAAGACATGAATCATATGTCAAACAATTAAGTGAATGCAACACCGTGCAGTTTGGCAGATTTTGAGGAAATTGCTTTTGTACTATAGCAAGTGCTTTCAACGAGTGCAAAAGAATTTTTCAATCCCGTTCGATTAAAATAATTTTTAGGTTCATATCCATTGATTGAACATTATATGATGGATATTCGTCTGCCGATTACACTGGCGCCAAAAAACTTATTAAAATTTTAACAACAGTGGTTTTTAAAGGATGATGCAATAAAATCATATTTAGTCCCTAGTGGAGAAGCGTTTGTTTCTTCACTATATTGGCATGCTTTAAGGTATGATCACATACTGGGTTGGCTCTCGTCGACAAAAGTCACAATTCGACTTTGGTTTTTTCACACGGCGCTAATTTTGCGAATTTTATGTTTGTTTTATTTCAACTATATATTCTATTGCCTATCAAAAATCAGTCGGAATTACTAGAAACATTTTCCAATAATAATTGTTGATAATAATTGTTGAAACATTTTCCAATAAAAAAAAAAACATAAATCGTTCCTCTTATTTTTGCAATGAATTTTTTGTATGTTATATTTTCTTTCGTTGTTTTTTTTCCTATTTATTTTTATAAATAAAAATGTTTGAAAATGTCACATTTTGAAATTTTCTGCAGGCAACCCTGGTCACATGTGAGCCCTATTCTCACGAAAAACGTGACCACTAATTTCTTGTTGACCTTTATTTTGGACAAGTATATGCACATCAACACCTAAAATTCATATACCTTAACATGTATACACCAACAAACACCATTGCAAAGAAAAACCTTAAAAACGTTAAATTTCACGGAGCTCATTTTAAGGTTAACGAGCAACCCGTTGAGCAAATGCAGCATTTAAAGTAAATTTGTATTTGCTCCTGGGAAGTTTTTGTAAAACCAAATAATTCTCGGCTGTAAATTTTTGTATTTGCACGTTGAGCTTACATAACCTTAAAATATACTCTGGTGAAATTTTTTCTTTGTTTTCTAACAACAACCAAAATAATGGAAAAACCAAAACTTATTTCTTAAAATAATAAAAAGCAACCCCTGAAGAAGCTCACAAGAAATGGGCGAAACGTTGGGAGAAAGAAGCAAAATAAATTTGTTTTAATTTATAAAAACTGGAACTGAGCAAAATACATATGTCTAATTAAAAAATCCCCTCAATTTAAAATAAAATTTTATGTCTCTACGTTCTTTTCGTGTTTTTTTGTTGCTTTTTGTTGATGAGTCCATATGTAGGTATATTAGGCCGGTCGATTTATATGGACAGGAATTTTGCACGTTGAGCAAACATAACCTTAAAATGTATTCTGGTGAATTTTAATATCCTTACGTTTTTTCCTGTTTTGTTTTGGTGCTTGCTGGTTCATTCATGTCCCCCTGAGCCCCTTGAGTAGAAGTGGTGCGGTGTCGGTGTGTTCGAAAAAATATTGAGGAAAAAAATTATTGGGGAGAAAAAAATCAAAAATTATTTGACTAATCTACGGGAAATCTGGGCATGTTAGTGTAATGCGGAGAACACTTCATATTCGAGGCCCCCAAATACGGTCCCCTAGAGGCCACTAGTTCCACGGTGCCTGTATATGAGTCAAATGTATGATCAACCCCTAATAATTTTTTCTGCTTAATATTTTTTCTTTAAAACGACGACCCAGTACCACATCTCCTAAGGGACTCCCATGCAAATTGAAAAAAAAAAAAATTAAAGTTGAATGCTCTCAAAAATGATTTTTTTGATATCCCGCAGTGGATTTTTTTCGCTCATGCCAAAAAATTATGGAGAAATCGATGGCACCATATCGATTGCTAAATCTTAGCCAAAGTGAATGTCAACAAAAGAATAGTGGTCACGTTCTTTGCTGGCTAATTTCTTTGTCAATGTGATCGTATCTCTACACTCACATCTCATATAATATTTGGTATTGGAACGAAACTGAAAGAGTTAATTTTAAATGCAATTTTGTTCTAAAAGAACAGACTATTGTTTGGTTTAAGTCGGTATAGCATGTAAAGACTGTTCACAAACAAGTTTATCCCTTCCTGAACTAAAATTACTTCACTACTCTGTGTTGAATCGATATAAAATTTACTTCAAAATGTTTTCTACAATCACCTCATTAAAATAAGTGTATTTATTAACCACAAGAAATCATAATACCAAAATTATAATTTCCCTTTTGAGAATTTTTGGGAAATTTGTATTCGAGTCAAGAATGTTAACTGGCCCTAAAAAGAACATTTCATCAACATCTCTGCGCTGCCAGTCATTCAAAAACGTCATATAAATTCTATAAAATCGTATTTACATGCATGCATAACTTTTTGTAATAACTTTCAAATGCTTAATGTACGTAAGCATTGCAATTTATCAGGCATGGTTTGATAAGATTTCAATAAATATTTTTGTAATGCACAACAACATGTGTAAGAGTACTTCAACCACTGGTTACATGCAAAAGTGTGTGCGATAAAATGTGTTGGAAAATTTTAGAAAATAATGAAAACACGTGCGAAACTGTTACTCTTCTACTATCGATGATAAATTTCAAGTAGCTGCGGCAAGTGCTCCACAAATGAGTCAATTCACAATGTTGCCAATTTGAATTGAATACATTTGCTTGTAATTAATTTAAAAGGACTCAAGTGACAGCTGGTGCGATAAGAACCAACAGCCTGTTTAACATGATTTGAAGGTCAGTTGCAAAAGTTTTAGAAAATTTAGATAAACTTGCATATGCATAATTATTATTATGCGTTCCAAAAATGGAACGAAAGAAGTGAAACTGTTGGCTATTAATAAATAAAAAGTTGCAATAATGAAGAACATGTATTGCAATAAAACATGCAGGGTATTCAAATAAATTCTTAAATGCCTAATTACCTCTTGCAGTTCTTAAATTGTAAATTGTTATATTGGTTGGGTTTTTTTTTAAACTTTCTGAGAACTATAGGTATCGCTAACTGTAACTTGACAGCTGAGTAGATCAAGTTGGTAAGCCAGTGTGAATCGTTTAAGGTCAAAATAACGTTTTGAAATCGTGGAAATTCGATTCAAAAAAAAGAAAATAATAAATCTGTTCAATAATTATTTTGTATTAAGTTTATCGGGCTCAAGTTCTTTCTATATTATTTTTGTGATTGTTATTAATTAAATAAGACAAAGAAAACATCAAAGACATTTAGCAGGGTGGACAACTAGCTGTTCGCATCAGCACCCGTCCTTGATACACTTTACACAAATTAATTATATAAGATAAAGTTTGAGTAATAAAAATTTATAAATCTGTTCGTGAAGCTCAAAAAGTATTTCGTTTATTTTACGTTCATTTTCTGGTTAAATGTCTCATGTTGAGAAACAAAATTGCAAAATTTGAAAGTCACCATTGCATTCATTGAAATTGACTGGCGCGGTGCGGTTTGCACGCTGGCATCATCATTGGTCCAGAGCTGCCGTTTCCAACAATATTGAGTGAGATATCATTGATTTTTCGAAAATCTTGATTATCATGGCATGCGGAAAAAAAATTCCACATCAATTTTCAAGTTTTCTTTAATATTTTTCTATGGGAGCACCCCTAAGGGGACTGGTAGGGGGTCGTTCCGTTCAAAAAAATATTGAGAGAAAAACTTATTGGGGTCTTGTCAAACATTTGACACGGCAACGGGCTGACAACAAAAGGCCCGTATTTGGGCGCCTCCAATAGGCCAAGTATCTAGCTGGACCCTTAAATAGCTGTTCAGAATAAACAAAAGGTTACCGGGACATCATTTGATATGCCGTAGCAGAAATTTTTTTCCCTCATGCCAAAAGCGATTACACAATAGCGACAAATTGTTGCTAATACAGAATGGCTTAATAGACATACAGAGAAAGAATTTAGAAACATTAGACTTCACAAGCTCATATTTTGAGGTTATGTGTGCTCAACAAGCAAATACCAAATTTACAACGAACATTTGATTAATTTTATAAAAACTTAGCAATATCCAATACAAATTGGCTCGAAATGTTGCATTTGCTCATTGAGCAAACATAACCTTAAAATATGCTATTGCGAAATTTTATGTTTTTATGTATTTTTCCACGCTGTTTCTTTGCTTTATTATCACTATTTGATTACATAAAAATTGTCAGATATTAAATACATGTATTTCCCCGAAATAAAGGTCAACAAGAAAGTAGTGGTCACGTTTTTTCAATTAAAAATAAACATGTATATTACTCATATGTGATCGTATGCTCATAAGTGTTATAACAAAATAGAAACAATGAAATCATTACAAAATTTAACAGTCCTAATGAAAAGCCCCAATATGTACAGGGTGTCCGGCTTTAAGGTGCACCATTTTGTTTGGCTGCCATTTTGGTAAACCTTTACCGTCTAATTCATAAAAATTATTACAGGCTTATAAGACTGTTATTTGACATATTTGTATGGAAAATCTGTCAAATAAGAGCTTTATAAACCTGTTATAATTTTTATGAATTAGACGGTTAGTCTTCACAGTTCATATAAAGTAGAAACATGGCAAATTTATTATAACGGTGCCACATACAGCCAGGATTACAATGGAATTACTGCGAGATCTTGTTCTACAACAACTTATTTCAAGAAATGGTGATTTTGATTGGCCTCCACGAACGCCGGAATTGACTGCTCAGGACTCTTTTTTGTGGGAATATCGGAAAAGCTTTCCGCCAGTTCCGACCTGCACCAACCCGATGAACGGATAAAAGAGTCCACCCTGTTCAAACCACATTCCGACACTTCCGGTAGCCCGTCTAGTGTCGGTCTGCCTAAGTGATTTGCTCTCTTGTCAGAGAGGCCTGGGCATCGACAGAGAAAGTGTTCCCCTCCTCCTCCTCCTCGTCACTGCAGCCTCTGCAGAAATCATTATACGGAAGATTTAGTCTTCCCGCATGTACTCCCATGTGACAATGTCCAGTTAGAACAGCTACAAGGGTGTGAAGCCTATGCCTCGAAAAGTTCAACAAGGCCACAGTCCTCCTATACTCATAGCTGGGCCAGCTGGAGAAACTCGAAACAAAATATTCGTGATGAAATAAATGAAATATTGCGTGAAATATTGTATGAGAATGTAATAAAATATATGCCCAAAAGGGCATATTTGTAAGGCCAACCGAGGCGGGCATTTATCTGGTATTGTATTCCACACATAATTTTCAACGTTAATTGAAACATTTATCAATATAAGATCCATTCCCTTTCCCAATTATTCAAAAATTAGAAACAAATAAAATGAAGGGATACCTTCTCGCCGGACACCCAGTATGTCGTTGTGTTTGCAAAGCACAATTATTTTAGAGTTTTGGAACAAATAAAAGCTATTTAGAAATTTATTTTTGATTTATTGACAAACACCATTTTAATTGCCATCTACGAGAATTATATAAAAATACAAAATAACAACAATTAACGACATAAATTAAAAAAATGTACTTTTTTCCCGTATTTTATCTGTTAAAGCTTGATGTTGTTGTTTTTGTTGCCTCATGCAATGTTAACAATACACTAAAGCCCCGACTTGCGTCGTTCCGATTTGCGTCGCTTTTTAAAACTGGAATATTTGTCAAATTATAACTTATACTGGAAAGTGCCGACAAATCTGCAAATGCAGGTCGTTTCGTAGTCTTCTTCTCTAAATATTTCCGTTTTCAAATTTTGTGAGGAAGAAGTATTTTAGAAAATACAGTAGAAACAAGTTGTGCATCCGGTGGGTGGGGGGTTTTCAATGCAGTTTTTTGGTATGGAATATTTGTCAAATTACAACTTATACGGGAAAATGCCGACAAAACACGGTTACATTTTTTACTGCATCATTGTGGATTACCATTTTTAGCATTTGTAGTGTAGTATGTATTTAGCATCTTGAATTCATTACTTTTTACAACTTCTGGCAACAACGACCGGGGAATTCCCTTTTCTTTTATATAAGTGGTGCTAAGAGCAGCTGTCTGGTTATGGTAAAAATTTAGTGTGTGACTCACCAGAATATGCCTTAAGGACGTAAAACATGAGTCAAAGTAAAAGAAAAGTAATAAGTCTGGAATTAAAATTGGACTTAATAAAATGTTTTAAATCGGGAGAAAAGGCTGTTAATATAGGAAGAGCTCTTGGACTAGCACCTACAACAATAAGAACAATTTGCAACAGAGACAGTGATAAAATAAATCAATTAGCTGAAATTGCAATTACTCTAAAGCCCCAACTTGCGTCGTTCCGATTTGCGTCGCTTTTTTTTTTGCGTCATTGCGATTTCAAGTTGCGTCGGTTTGAGTTGCGTCGTTTTGACCCCGATTTGCGTCGCTAAACACAGTTACATTTTTTACTGCATCATTGTGGATTACCATTTTTAGCTTTTTATGAATAGTATGTATGTAAATGAATTTAATTTTTATGTTTTTTTTTTTTACTTTATGGTTTTGTTATTTCTTTATAATATATAAGTATAAACAATTGTTGAAGTAAATTAAATAAATAAAAACGTACTTATACTAGTATTTTTTTTAATCAAAAATACAAAATTGTTTGCTTTGTTTTAAATATTTTCCCCAACAAATTAAATTGCAGTGCATTTATATAGAAAAAAATGATTCGATTGGCGTCGTTTCGATTTGCGTCGCGTTTCTCCGGTCCCCATTAACGACGCAAGTCGGGGCTCTAGTGTATGTTATTTAACAAATTGAGTTGTAAAATTAAATAATTCTTGAATTGAATTCAACTTGACATTAACAATAATAACAACATTCACACAGACACAAACACACACAAACACACACACACACACACACACATGCATACACACATTCATACATACTCCGCCTATCAGGTTTTCAAATGCCGAACAAAACGAACAACAGCAACTTAATTAAGAGAGTTACGAGTATTAATGCCACTGTCATGTACAAAAAATGCGCTCGCTAAGAAGTTCTTCGACCAGAGCTACAAATTTGCTGCCCATTTTGATGTTTATTCCAATAGAAACATTTTCGAGAAATATCATGTATGTATGTATAAATCGTGTTTATAACTTGTTTAACACGCTGTTTTGCCAATAAAAAGTGACATACATATTTGTTTTATATATTAAATGCACAAATGATTGAAAGTGTTTTGAAAATTAAATTGCTTTTATTTTTCAATTTAAAATGAAAGTCAGATTAATATTGTAAATATTGTACGGTTTAATATTGTAAATATTGAGTGTAAAAATGAGCAAAAGTATGTTAAAAAAAATAAAATGTCTTGATTGTTAAATTTTGAGCTGTTAAGTGCCCAGGACATGTGCAATAAACGTGTCGTGCTTGTTCGGCTACACGTACATGTGATCGGCCCTGCTTCAAGCAAAAATTAAAACTTTTTCATGTTTTTATTGAAATAATTTCTTCTTCTCGTGTGCACTATTTCGAGACAGAAAAAATCTCATTTGGTTTGAAATTTCGTGGTGCATAGAACATGCGTAATTTTTGCTTCTTTGTGTTTCTTTATGCATACATATAGACATATGTATGTGCATATACATGTATGAAGTTTGTTTGTACCCTGCAGGAAATGTGACTGCAATGATTGAGTCAGTTGTACTACAGGCAATTTCTGAAAATACTATTCACTATAAAAATTTCAAATGTGGGTGCTGTTGAATATTGAATAGTAACAAAAATGTAGATTCATTGTTTCATGGACAAATCATTACAATATTCTTGCCGCCTTGCAGCTGATGCCTTTCTTCAGTTTACTATAGGGGAACTTTATTTTTAAAAGTACATCTAAACAGGAAAAAAAATGTATACCAGGATGTAAAATCAATAGAGAACTCTCCTTTCCCTGGCTTTGATTGCAACAAAATCAATAAATTTTAAATTTTAATGTGAAGCTCTCGTGATGAAAAGAAGTCATTTGGTACGCAATGGTCAAAGTGATGAAAATAAAATATGATTTTGCCGTTTATTGAAAACTATCTTTGTGCGAGACACAGCAGCTCGCCAACCGACGGCATAATAGAAACGAACGCTAGAAAGTCAGAAAAATCATGATGTTTGCGTGTTTTATTGAGAGTCTGCAGCAAATTGTTAAAAGAAGTGACACGCACACAATCAAATAAGAGTGAGGACATTTGTGCACATGTCCTGTGCACTTTGGAAGGAAAAAGCAACATTCTCAGTACGATCGTATCAAACTCTCCATTACTGGCAGCATCGATAATTGTATTGTGTTGCCGAAATCTACTACTAAGACCGAAATCAAAAGGCACGTGTCTCCCAGTTTTGCCCCCCCAAGTCATGCAGTTTTCTAGGGGCCACCAAAGATTTGGTGACAAAATGAGACCTCGGTGTCATTTTTGCAAAAACAAAAAAAATATGATATTTTTCCCATTGCAAACCATTCAGGATAATGATTTACTCGCTCTTCTTGTTATAAAGAACAAAAATTGTGAACATATAAAATCAAAAAAACGTCATCTTTAACATCAAAATTGAGATATAGATTTACAGACTTATCCCTTTTTTACTCCTTGAAAATTTACCCCCTAAATGTTCAAATTTAAAAAAAGTGACAAAGTTATACATATCGAGAATTTTTCCATGGGTATTAAATTCAGTTTAAAGTTTTTTCCTGTTTCTATCCTTTTACTCCGTTCCGGCGCAAATTTCCAAAAATCCCGTCTTAGTGTATCCATACGTCAGAAGGACTGCCCATATACGAAATTTGATTACTCTAGCTTTAGCCGTTAGGGCTGGGCGATGATTCCCCAGTCAGTCAGTCACGTTACAATTTTATATACATATGTATGTATATAGATTTAAGATAGCTACATATGTAATTTGACTTACCCATTAAGGAAAAGAACACTAAACTGAAAGCTGTCATCATGTTTTAGTATATTTAATTTAATTTAATTTAATTTGATTTAATTAAAATTATTTAAATTAGTTAAACCAAATACTTTATGTTTAGGAACTTTAGTTTCTACTTTCGTTTTGAAGCATTAAAATAATTTGTTGAGGTATTTATTATTCTAGTTGAATGGGGGTTTTTTCTTTTTCTTTAATAAAATTTAAAGAATTTTCTTTTGGCAATTGGCAAGAATTTTACTGTGGTTTTGATTGTTAAATAATTTGTACTGAATTTGTTTTTCATAACTGTGTGTGGTTTTACTATTACAATATTTGCTACTTCTTTTGTTGTATTTTATTTTTATAATTCACATTTGTATTTGTTTTGTTTTGTTCAAAATTAATTGTTTTTGTTTTGATTTGCAAAACACCACTAATCAATTGTTGCAATAAATAAGGAATAAAACACCAGCACCAAAATCAAACAAACACATTTGCTTGCACTCAATCCCTGTCTCTTCCTCTCACTCTCTCTCTCTTGATTTCTAGCAACCACAAATACAGGGAGCAGAATTAAAGCAAATACAAAACGTATCAAAATTGAAGCACCAAACTGGCTGGACAATAACTAAAAAAAAAAACAAAAACAAAAAACGATTGTTAACCGAGCAGAGCAGAATTGATTGAAACAAATAAAATAACGCTGCCCGCTTGCAAACGAATTCGGAAGTTGAGTGTTCGATATGGGTCGGCAATTTATGTATTTATTGGTTGGTTATTAGTTTTTTGTTGTTGTTGTTTGATGGAAAAATGACTTTTGATTTTGTTATTGATTAGTTGTCGTTTTGTTAAATTAATCCGTTTGAACGTGTGCGCGGTTTTTAATCACATCCATCATTTATGTATAACAAACTCGTCATTTAAAGTGGGAACTACATACTACATATGTACATACATACTTGCAATAATGATTGCGTTTAAAGCAGCTTTTACTACTGCTTTAAAGGTGTTAAACTAACTCAAAAACATAGTAGGTATTATTTTATTATTCGAGCTAAACAGCAATAATAAATATAATTTATTAAATTATTGCCCTGAAGAAGTTATCCGAAGGAGAGAGAAATATCGACAAAAAATAACTAAATAGAAGAAAGGACCTTTAACTCGTATAATAAAGTAATATTCATAATAAGAGAAATTATTGCCATAACGTTGATAAATCACTATTGCGAAATTTCAGTATAAGACTGGTACTAATTTATGCATTTTATTGTAAAAAAAATACATAATCATAGTTCATAAGAGTCCTGGTTAAACTAAAAAAATGGGTAGAATAAACTTAATATATACTAATAACGGGTGTTTTCAACAGGGACGCTACAAAAGTACAATGACAGGGACATCAGACGACGCCATATTTCTAGCTGATCTTTTGACATTTCTCTTCAGTAAGATTTGCCATTTCATGATGGAAATAACGAGCCGAAATCATTAAAATTTACTACCGAAATTCGTAGTCAGTGGCCTGAGCGCTACGTCCAATTTATGATGAGGCTCAATTCTGCCTGAATGGCTTCGTCAATAAACATATGTAATATGTGTTATTGGTCAGGCAGCATGCAATGCATCCCGAAAAAATTACGATTTGGTGCGGTTTATGGGCCGGCGGCATCATTGGTCCGTAGTTCTTCCGTGATGATCATGTAGCGGTACGTTACTGTGAATGGGAATCGCTACCGTTCTATCATAACTGAATATTTTTGGCCCCAATTGGATGATATGGACTTGGAGAACATGTGGTTCCAATTGGAATAAAGAACTTAATTGATATCCAAAACCGTTTTTGTTTTATAAAAAAAAACTTTTGTAGCACTCTTATTGAAAAACCCTGTATTATAAAGAGGAAAGATTTGATTGTATATTTGTCTGTATATTTGTCTGTTTGCTTCGAATAGGCTCTGAAGCCACTCAATCGATTTCGAAAATTCTTTCTCCTTTGAAAAGCTACTCTATTCCGGGTGAGCATAGGCCATGTTTAATTTGACCATAATGAATATATTAAAAACATAATGTTGGTGTTTTATTGTGAGTGGAGTTTTACAGCAAAATATGTGAAAAAATACATGAAGAACTTATGTACATATGTATCAGATGGATGATTTATAAGTTTTAGCACAGGAATCTGTGGAGCAGCTCAGACGTGAAAAAAACTAGGGGACTACTCTAGCACTCAGCAAACCTGAATTGAGTAGAATAATGGGAGCGATAGTAGGTTAGAAACAGCCACTGGAACATCTACACCACATGGGAATTATGGGAGACGATATTGATGTCTCTACCCACATGTGAAGGGCATATCTAGAATACTGTTACATCCAACAACCATTACCATACTCAAAGTTTGCACAATGGAGAGAAATTGTGTGACAACAATTTCGTCTTATTCTTGTGCAGAATTCAGCGCTTTTTAGAGTCATGCACTCAATGAATGAAATTAGAACCCTATTACTGAGACTTCGCTGTCCATCGTTTGTAACATTAATTTTGTTTTCTTTTCTTGTTATACAATTAATTATATTTTAAATTAAAGCAGGACGGGGAAGTACCGAGAGAGTTCAGAGAGCGTTTGTTTATCGATGTCATAGTATGATACTAAAAAAAAAAACAGGAAAAGAAATCGAAATAAATAAGCCAAAGCCAAAATGTGAATCCCAGCATTAAAGTTTTTTGGCTTTTAAATTGTGTTTGTGTGACCTTAGACGGCGGCCAGGTGGTTTTGTTTTTTTTGCAGCTTTGCGTGTCAGTTTGTGTTGCTTACTTTATAGGCCACACATTCCTACTCAATCGTATAAGATCTGTTAAAAATGACATGTGTGCTGAAGAAGCGTGATAGTGTGAACTAAAAATGTATGTGTGAAAGACGATTTGCTAATCTTTTTTTAATTCTCACAAACAACTGAAGATTACTATCAAACTTAGCCAGCAGCTTCCAGTCAATGAATCGTACGATTGTGTTGTATAGTGAGTCATGGCTTTTTATAGCAGAAGATTGGTGTTTCGAGACTGCGAAATATATATTGTTACAAATTTTAGATAAAGGTGTATTTGCAGTTGTTTTCAATCAAATATGAATGGATTCGTTAGTACTGCCACAAGCGGCATTAGTTCGCCAAGGAAAGCACCACACTAATGTACCTCATGTAATTTAAATAACTGCTGCCATTGCCATACAAACGAAATCAATTGAAGGTTTTGTAGATGGTTCTCGACTTAGAAATTTATGGAAGCTAAGTGGGTGTATAAATATTGGCATGCATTCTACTGGGTGATTAAATTTTAAGATCCGATGCTGATTTTGAATAAGACACAAATTACACTACCCAACAGCAAAAAAAAAAACCATGGATGACCACTATATTTTTTTGAGGTGTTATGCCTATCTATTCTATGGAACAGTTTTTTTTTTATAAAATATGAGATTTTCAGACCTCTAGTCATAACTTAAAAACAGCGTGTCCGATTTTGTCACGTAATACGTCAAAAAATTATAAATTATGCCACCTTTAAGTTTTGCTAAAATCATGTTTTGGTGTTTTCGTTAATAATATTAGAGTTGTTAGGAAAAAATAAAAAAAAAAATAATTTTTTTTGAAAAATTGCAAAATTTTTGATTTTGGAAAATTTATAAAAAATATAAATTTGCAAATATTTTAAAGTTTTTTTTATTTATTCATATAGCTGCATGTAGTAGCAATAAAATGAGCTTTCATTTATTAACATATGTGTGTGAATGTTTATTTTATTCTGGAAGAAGCAAAAATACCCATTTTGGCAAAAAAAAAAAAAACACTTTTTTGCTGTCATTGCCCAAAACTGAAGCAATTGCTCATCTCAGTAGACTTCCTCCCTAATTCATAAAAATTATTACAGGCTTATAAGACTGTTATTTGACATATTTGTATGGAAAATCTGTCAAATAAGAGCTTTATAAACCTGTTATAATTTTTATGAATTAGACGGTTCGTATTTTTGCACCCTTTTGCTTGCTACCTGCTATCTGCATACGCCTGCGAAAGTACACACCTTCACCAAGAAAACCCCTCTTCTTGCCGTTATTGCCAAAAATTTTAACAATAGCTTGTCTTAGAGGCATGCAATAGGTACCTGTGTATATCTCAATGAATAATCAAATCATTATGTGTGTTATAAACTAGAATAACAAGTACACTTCGTATTATCGCACCCTTTTGCAATATTTTCTGCACTATAAGCTGTAAGGGTGCTTTTTAAATCTACTACAGACCCGGTGTGCTAACATTTAGACGATTGACCGAAAAAATCACGCAGTGCATGATATACATTTTGATTTGAACGCCTGAATAAATTTGAAAGAGTTTAAGTAAAGTGTTATTAACAGAATTAAATAGTTAATAAAGGTTAAACTGCTTAAAATGGTATAAGGTACAGATCGAAGTGTGTTTTATTATCACTTGCAATTAAAGAATCCGCAAAACCGTTTTTATTAAAATGTGAAAACGTAACAAAACGATATTCATTGCATATTTAACTTATTTTTCTGTTGCTTCATGGCTTCCGAAAAAGTTATCGGGGGGTTAGGTTAGGTTGATAGGACACCGACAGCTACCAATTCCATTATAGGTTTGTTACGCGCTCCGAAAAACGTAGTTTAGTTGTTAATTTTTACTTTGAAAAACAAAGTATGCAAAAAGTATTAATGTAAATGATGATCACTTAGAAAATACTTAAGTGTATTATTTGGCTTTTTCAATTCTTTTTGATGTTGTAATATCACTTTTTATCGCTCGTCTCCAGCGGTAAAAAGTTAAACAAGTATGTATGTATGTAAACCGTTTTTCACATTAGTCATCTAATATGTGTATAATTTTTGCAACGTGTATAATTTTTGAGAGCCAATGTTTGCTCTGCATCAAAAAATCGCTCTTCTTATTACTGTTAAATCGTTAACAGTGCTCTGTTAACTGCCAAATTTTACTTTATTATCTTGTTTTTGTTTAGGCTTTTTTACAATGTAGGTATATGTTAAAAAAAAAAAAACAATTTACATTTTTAGCCATATTCTTCCTGTGTGTGTTGTATCAGCTGAAATAAACCGCTATTGAATTAATTAAATATTATTCTGTCTAAACATACATACATATACATATGTTTGTTTTTTAACAAGTCTATAACTGGATTTTTTCAACTTGAATTTTTTTCTTGCTGAATTGATTTTATAGAAAAAGAAACATGTTTTTATTTGCTTCTCATTAACATTTGTAAATATTTAAATTTTTGCCTGAGTTCCTTAACCAAAAATTAATTTATTTTAATGAATTCATTTTCAAATATGTTTTTCACAAATCTCCTATTTAAATACAGTTGATGAAATAAATGTCAGAACTAAATTTTTTTCTCATCAGAGTTTGAATTTATTTTTTTTAAAATTTTTTAAATTGCCTTGAGTAAAACTTAATATACCTTTTTACGTGCAAGTAGAGGTCTCACCTGAAGCTCGGGACAATGGAAATCAAATCATCTGATTAAATGAAATATTTTGGAGTAATACAAAGAAAGGGCGGTCTCTTTAGATCCTTTGCAGGTGCTGAACCGTTTTGCGGGATTGAAAAGAGTCTACGGCAACAGGAGGAGGAAAGCCTTGCTAACCACTGGAGAGCCCTAAAGGGAATGCGGCAGGTAAAAAGGCTAATAGATCCCGACAGAAAGAACCTCGACCTTATTGTGAACCTCGGCAGACAGAATATTAGACTATATACATAGCTAATGACGGGGCACTGTGAGCTGTGATTCTTGCAGACTCTGTTATGACTAGAAGGAAACCGCGAAACACATTCTTTGCAAATGTATTGCTGTGTTTAGAGGCAGAACTACATACCTGGGCACTGGGTTATTGGATCCCAGAAGCCTCAGTAACATCAAACCTAACGAGATTTGCTAAAATTCTAGATTTTTGTCTATAGGGAACAAGGACTGCACAACCGATCGATCCCAATTGATAATAATAATAATAAAACTTAATTGTTAATAGCTTTATCGGGCTTGAGTTCGATTTTACTTTCTCAAAATTGAGAAAAAGTTTTTTGTGATAAACATTTTTAAAGAATACTAGAAAAGTAAAGTTGAAGACTTACTGGCTTAGGTATATACCATGGCCGTGTCACGATCACCACATCCAATATAGAGTATCAGCCGGGTAGATACCTTTACTTTGCATGTTTACATGCATTTACATTCATAAATGCTTTATTTAATGTCGGCAGTTATGTATGGAATACAAATGCGAGACCTTTTGAGCACATTTAGTAAAAATAGAACTAGTGAGCCCAATAAAATTACTAACAATATTTTGCTCTATTTACAATTAACATCGTCCGTGTTGCTTGGTTAACAACTTTAATATCTACAACACTGTGGGAAATTTGCAAATGCTAACTCGACATACTGTATTGTTATGTACACAACCGTGCACGCTAGTTTGTACACATGTGTACGTAAGTTGTTTTTTCCCCCGCATACAAGCATTTATTATGTTGAACGTGCAGGTTGGCTCACGCACATGCACACGTGTGCATGTAAATTTGCACAAATGCTTGTATTTAATTAATTCATTATAAATAATTTATCGTGTAAAAAAGGAAATGTGCAAGCGTCACTACAAACCTGCTCAGCCGCTGTGTTGTTATTATTGTAATTGTTACTGCTTCTTTATTTACATATATTTTGTTTGTTGGCTGGTTGCTGCAGTTTCACTTGTTATTTTTTATTTTACATCATTTTCATTTATCCGCCAAAAGTATGAATGGATGAATGATAAAATTTATACGTGTATGAATACAAACAACGAGTAGATGATGGTTTTTAGCTTATGAATGAATTATGCAAACTAAATGGATTTTCGTTTTTATAAAACCTGATATTGACACAAACAAAACTCAGTTTACATTGGCATTGGTTTCGCTCTTTTTTTTAAATTTATTTACTCTCAATTAAATGCATTGATTTCAGGGATGGTGAAGTGTATTTTTTTCAATGAGGCAATACTAATTTAAAATTTTTTTTTTTTTTGGAAATCATTTTTTTTAATAAGTATTATCTTTTTTTTTAGAAAATCCTTTTTATTTGAAAACAACTCCAATGCGATTAAATAATGAGAAAATCTTATAAAAAAACTTGAAAAAAAAATCACATAAACCAGGTTAAATTCCATTAAACTTAAGCAGAAACTGAACCATAAATTTACATCTACTGCGCTTAAGTTTTTATATTATATAAATTATATATATAATTTTAGATAAATATACAAGTCATTTTTGTACTTTTATATATATTTTTAAGGTAGAAAAGGAAGATGTAATATATGATTACTCGTTGTAGATCTATGGCCAGGATATTACTGAGTCTGTTCATGCAGCTGTATTTATTTATTTCTTCTTTAACATTAGGTATCTTAAGGTCACTAGGGATATTATTATTTCTGACGAACCACGGTGCTTTTGCTATGAGTCTTAAAGTTTTAGATTGATATTTTTGTATAATCTCGATATAAGAGTATGAGGCAGTTCCCCATAACTGAATACCATAAGTCCAGATAAGCTTTAAAATTTTTTTTATATAGTACTGCCTTATTGTATAAGCTTAGTTCGGAGTTTGAACCTAGTAGCCAGTATTTTTTTTGTTTGTTTATTTTTATATCAAGCTGTTTTCTCTTCAGTTGTAAATGATTTTTCCAAGTCAATATTTAGTTTGTTCACGTATTCATATGTATGCGTATGCTATTTTTTTTTAGTTGTTTGTATTGAAGTGTTGGGCCAAAATAAACGTCAGCAATTTAGTTAGTTATAATAGTTGATAGTCTGAATGCATCTTAAGAAAAAAGCATAGTCCAGGAAAAAAGTCAAATACAATAACATCACTTCTATTCTTTTATTTATTTATTTTTTTGCTGTGTAATTTATTCATGCTTCTATTTCCTGCTTTTCAGATTGTGCCTTTTAAAGCTGACCATGTCCCTAAAAGCAACTCATTTGCAAGCTCTGTTTGCCAGACGCCGAGAGGCCGAGCACAACCGCATTGAGCGCACAGAGGCGGTGAGTAAATATTTCAATCATTGGGATAAAGTCACGGCACGTTTCGAAAACTGGACTGCACCCGATTACTACAGACAAGCAGAAGAACAACTAGAAAATGCAAAACAACAAAAAGAGAAGGAAAAGAAACTGGACGAACGCAGAGAAAAACTCTCTCAATTGTTGGAGAGCGAGAAAGAGAACTATGAACTTGAAATGCAAGAAAGGCGTAGGAACAAGTATCCGAAGCGAGCTATCGACACTAAAACTCTGGAGAAAATCGATGCCAACTTAAAAGAACAACAACAAATTCGACGTAAATTGGAATTGGAGGCGAAATTGTATGGGAAATGGCGTCATGGTGTTGCAGATGATCACCTGATATTTGAATCAAAAAGCAGCAATGAAGTTTTGGCCAAACTGAATTGGCTGGACAAACAGGTGGAACAGCAGATGCAACGTGAAAAGGAAGAGACAGCCCTAAGAGAGTGCCAATTGAAATTGCAAGAGGAAATCAATAAGTCTCAAGAATTGCAAAAAGAGCGACAAACAATAAGAGAAAAAGAGATTCATGAAATACGTTGTATGCAGGAATATCATTTGGACCAACTGAAAGCACGTCAAAAAGAAACCGATGACATTAAACAGAAAGAGAAAAAACTACAAGACAACTTAATTGAATTGAAAAAAGAACTCGAGTTGCTGGAAGAAAGTAATGCCGTTCTAGCAGCTGCTGTGGATTTAACCGATGCCTATAATCTTAAAAATATAAAACTTTTCATACGCAAAAGATCTCAGGTGTATCGCAATCATATACAAATTTGCCTAAGCATTTTGGAAAGAACTTTAGATTATGCTGAAAAACCGGAAATTCTCAAGCAATACCAAACACAATTAAAACGCCAGCTGGAGAAGGAAAGCGAAAATATGTCTCAAATAGAGGGCATGTATGAATCGGAGGCAAAATGTAGTCTACAGTGCACAGAGGACTTGTGGCAACAAGAACAGGCTGAACGTTATAAGGATCTAAAACAGATGTTATTAAACGAACATCATGCCATAAACACCACCTTAAATGAACTCATTAAAAGACACGAAGAACTTCTGGAAATACGTTCCAACCATTTGGGTGTTATTGAAAATTCAAGTGGAAAATTAAAACTTTTAATACAAGAAGAAGAAAACTTACCACGTTTTCCAAAAAAGTCAGTAGTGGAGCCGTCACAAGCCCTACACTCACCCAAAAGGCATAATTTTAAACACAGTCAGTTGCAAGAATCAGCCGATACTCCGCTCTATTCTCCCCGGCAGGGTAGTCAGGGTAAAATAAGCTCCCTCGAACCTAAAGAAACTGTACTACCAGTAGAATTTTCCACGCGTCGCAATTGTAATGAATCGCACGAAAATAATATGTCACCCAGATGTGCCAACATCAATCAAATATCGAATTCGTTTAGCAACCTAAATTTAGATGTTTGGCAAAATGACGAAGGCCATTTGTCACCACGTGATGCAAAAATGCAAAAGACCACCTCGCAACGCTCGCTGCAAGTTGTTACGCCAGAGACTGAAGCCGAAAGGCCACGATTTGGACGCAAACGTGTGGTCTGGAATTAGAACTGTTTTAGTATCGTTTAGTATTCAGTCGAAAACAATCAAAACTATCTTTAAATAATTTGGATATTTGTTTAGAAGATGTGTAACTGCCGTTAGCTCCGCTTTTTATGCAAATAAATACTTTGGCACTGTGTTTAAGAAAAATAATGCATGTATGTACTTAATTCTTTATTTTTTCTATTAGTTTTTGGAAAATTTTCAATGAAAAATAGTGATCATATATGAGATGGCTAAAGGAACGATCACACTTTTGTTTGTCCGTTTCTGCCAAAAAAAAGGGCGACAACTTTCTTGTTTGCTCTTTATTTTGGGCAAATACATACATACATGCAAATGAACATCCAAAAATGTACATTTAAATACTATATGAATACATTGACAAACACCAACGAAAAGAAAAAAAAAAGCTGGGAAAAAACGTAAATGCATGAAGTTCGTAATGTGATTATTTTGTTGGCTGGCTCAATGGCAAAAAAAAAATTTAGAGCAAATTTGTGTTTTTGCTCTTGCAAAATTTTTGTAAGATCAAATACGAGGGTTGCCTTTTATGTTTCGGGGCTTGGCAACCCTAGTGCTGCGATCTGGCAACGCACAGCTCTATTGTAAAGTTGGATATTTTTGAGGATATAGCAGGTCGGCCAAAAGAAGTCATTCGATGTTGTTGGGCTTTCAGAATATCGGCAGTGTGTGAGGTTACTCCGTCCTGCTAGAACCACATGTCTTCCAGATTTCGGTGCCCCAGAAGTGACAGTTTAGCTTGTTTCAGAATACAGGTTGTGGCTCGGGTAGTGTGTGCCATTGCTACGTCCTGTTGGAACCGCTTTCCTTCAATTGATGAAGAGAAAACTCTGCTATAGCGCGCACAGTTCAATGTTGTCGTTTGACCAGCGACGTATTCGAAAAAAAAATGGCCCGATTACTCCTCCAGCATGCAGTCTCTTTGAGTGGGTGACTGGCGCTTCATGAATCACTTGTGGATTTTCGGTGGCCCAGAGGCGATAGTTTTGCTTGTTCAGCTTGTACTCGCTGAGGTGGAAATAACCTCATCGCTCATTATGATTTTGGTTGAAAAATCGTTCACTTCGACATAGACACGATTTATTTTGCGTTCTTGGGGAGTGTATCGCTTCATGGCTTGTTCACTTGTATTCTACAGCTGTCTAGTTTACAAATGTGAAAATCGATTTGACACGGGCCACCATTTGCAAAAATAAGAACAACTTCTAATTACGTTTAAAGTAATGTCAAATATTCATCTCAGCCCAAAAATGGAATTAAATCATGAACAAGGGAAAATAACACATACAGCATTTTAGACCATTTGCATCAATGCGAGCAAGAGTTTGTTCGTGCGACTAGTGATGCCACCTGGTTAAACTCACCTTACGTATATACATACATATGTGCTTTGCTTCCTTTGAAACTATTTTACAGTTACTGAAATGTTTTTACTTTTTTACTATTACTAATGCATAAAATGACCCCGTTCTTTGCGGTTTGCCAATTCAGCGCAAAGTAATCTCTTTACAATCTTGTTAAGTAGTTTGTTTTCAAGTAAAATGTTCACTCACTGCTGCTGCTGCTGCAAGAAACATATTTTGTTTAGAAAGAAGAAGAAGAAGAAGCAGAAGAAACATGTTACTGGCCTTATTGCGAACAAAGCTGGTCCTTATATTTTGTTATTTTCCAAAAATAATATTTCACAGTTCTGGTTTTTCACAACAATTCATATCAGCCTACCCAGTTCAGATTGCCTGTGGGCATTTGACCTACTCAGTGAATACTTTTAATTCAGTTTAAAATAAATAATTTTGTTTGTTGTCTGCTTTTTTTCTATTCTTGCATAAAATGGCAAAAAGAAGTGGGTTCAAGAAAAAATATTATTTATGTGCTGCTGAAAATGTTGCTGCCGTTTGTTTGTCATCACTGTTTGTTTGTCTAACAACAGTATTTCCTTGAGCAATTAAATTAAAGTGCAAAACGTTGCTGGGAGTATGTTGCTTCCAACGGATCACATTGTGTTTGGATTTAATATCGTATAAAATATTAATATTTTAATATTTCATTAATATTTAAGCCTGCTTTCCCAGTTGACCATGGGACTTTGTAAGTTGAAATAACAAGTGTATTGTGCCGCAAAAAAAATAAAGGAAATTAAAAGGGTTTGTTAATGATTTTAGTTATTTATTTAAACAGGGTGTCGAGTGGAAAATTTTTGTAATATAAATGAAAACTGGTGTAGAACAGGACTTTTGCCGGGCAGTAATGTTTACAATTTGTTATTTTACCTGCAGACAAGTGCTGAAAACACTGACATCGGAATTTCGCTACCAGTAGAATTGCAAGTTCAACAAATTTTACTACATTCGTAAAAAAGTGTGAGTGTATTGGGTTGCTCGTACTGGCTCTTCCTTGCAGATAAAGTGAGCAGTATAGTTAAGTTTGAACTCAGGCTGGTTGCACATCTCATTTCTTTCATATGTATAACGAACTACATATCTATTTTTACTTTGGATTGAAAAAGGACCCCCCCAACCAGTCCGTTTGTGTGCAGTTGTGATACTAGTATTCTTTACATCACTTGTGTTGTTTGCTTAGTACTAAGTCCTTAAAAACTCTTTGTTTTATTTATATTTAACATCGAGCATTTTGTGTAGACCACCCTTTAATGTTTCAAACTTTCGTTTTGAAACATTTTCATCCGTTATGATTTCGCAGATTTGGTCAAGCGGCTTGCTTTAGTGTTTTTGTTCATGTGCGTGTGTGTGTGTGTGTGTGTGTGTGTTTATGTATCCATTTATGAGTTGTTGCTTTTTAAGCTCTTCAACTCTTTTGAAGAATCAAAACAAAGTGGTTTCTCATAACAATTCGTTTGATGCCTGCAGTGCATTGCTTTTGGCTCTCTTCTCCGTTACTCACTCTTTATGAGTGTATGCATGTATGTACATACATTCGCTGGGGCGTACGTGTGTCTGTGCGTGTGTATCTCTTAAATTTTCTGCTTTTGAATTTCTAAATACTCTGCATACTTTTGTAAAATTGCATTTAACTTTGAGTGTTGATGTGAAATAAAATTCATTTTCCCTAATGGCGTTTGTGCAACTTCCGCTTCGTTTCGTTAGAATTAAAAAAAAAATGTTGGAAAAATAAAGTAAACATTTTAAAAAATACCAAAACATACGCCAGCAACAACAACAACAACGAAAATAACAATAATGGTAGAAATACCGCCGCAGCAACAAAAAAAAAAACAAAAAATTCAAACGTAAATATTACAAAGTGAAAAATGTTAAATTGAATTAAAAAATTGCAAAAAAAAAATCTGGAAAAAGTACGCCAGCATAAAATATGCAGAAAATCAAATTTCTGCATGAGAGCACTTACATTTTTTTTACTTTCTTGTAGATTTTATTTCTGCATTTCCAGCAAAGCAGAAGCAAACAGTATTCCCGTTTTCAAATTAAATGCTGCTGTTATTGTTAAGTGACCAGTACTTTGAAAAGGGAGAAAAAAGGAAAACGGTACAAATATGGCAAGCGAAATACATACATTTGCATTTGAAATGCTCATAATTATTAAATATTAGTCTAAAGAGTTCCCGAGCCATTCCTTAAGCCCACATGGCACTACATTTTTTCTGGCATTAATTCTTACCGCATTGATGGAAAAAAATACCAATTGCTAGAAATATACAAAATATAAAAAAAGAGAAGACAAGAAGAGAAAAGAGAATAAAACAAAATTCTAACTCTGAATTTAACTTTATCGATCCTTAGTTCGATTTTACTTCCTCAGACTTGAGAAGAAATTTTTGTGATAAAATTGTAGTGATCCAGCACTCTAAAAGCTAATAAGAAAAGTTGAGTTGAAGGCTTATTGCCATGGCTGTTTCACGTCCACCATGATTCTCATCAGCAGCCAAATTGGCGCCTAACCACTCTACCACCTGAGCTCTTCATTACGGACTGTCTATATTTAATCTATTGATCAACTCTCAATTTTGTCACTGTATCCTGTTGATTGAAATCTGAAATCTATTTTTTATTCTCTCACCAACATCCAACTAATATATACATAATTGATTTTTGTGTTTGCTGTTATTGTATCAGTGATGACAAAGCGTGAAAGCTTTGAACCAGGTCCAGCGGCTTTTAGCCACTTTTACAACGGACTTAATTTCGATTTTATTTCCTCGGAATTGAGAACGATGGTTTTGTGATAAAATTATAGTGAACCAACATGTGTAAAGATGACAAGGAAAGCAAAGTTCGGCATTTTTTGTCGATAAAGTGCAAAAAATACTAACTGATAGAGCAAATTTATGTTACTGTTAGGTGCGGAGACCAAAGAAAAAAATCGCTGCTTAAGCTTGACGATTTAAATAATTTTTAAAGTAATTTGTAAATTTGTTCAGTAATTTAATGCTCCTAAAAAAATGACTTCCAGCCATCTCTGAATTCTTCTTAAAGATCAAGAATTGCCGAACTAAAAAAGCCTTGTTAATAATTTTATCAGACTTGAGTTCTATTTTACTTTTTTTTCCTTGTGTAATCTAGTTCTAAATGCTTTCGTTGGAGCAGTGTACAAACTGGATTGTGTCCGTTAATATAAATTTTTACGTAATCATTAAATTCAATTCGATTTTAAGCAGCTTTGAAAATCGGCCGTAAGAAAAGTTTTCGAATTGAGCAGATGTTTAGTTGTAAACAAAATTTACTTCCTGCTTGATAACTCGCAACCAATTAAACAGTATTGTTGTAAAGTGCTGCAAATTAAAAAAGAAATTAAATTCTTGTTGTTAAGCTTTTCTCTTAATCACAAAAAATGACGCAATTCTTAATTAACGTCATTATTTTAAGATCTATTCTTTGGCAAATACAGTTGATACATTTAACTCCCGTCCTTGTGCTCAAATACCAGCGTTTATCACAGATGTGTGCATTTGTTAAATAGAAACGATTCTATTTTTCTTTTGTTTAACATCTCTCTGGTTTTTTTTTGGCTCAACTTTTCCTTCTACGCTTATTTTGGCTCTTAATTAGAGAGACATAAACTTTTATTTAACGGCACACCCGCTTCCAAAGTCATGATTTCCATTGTTTAGCTGTTTTGTTAAAAAGAAAATTGTAGTTTCATCAAGCTCCTTCGTCTCTTCCTGCTCCTCCTGCTCCTGTTGCACGTTGCCATCGTCGTCATCGTCACCACCACATGTGGCTGCCATCACAATGCACGTACAAGTGACATTTTTGAATGCAGGCTGCAGTGACTCCCTGTCTTTGCAGCCTGTTGTGAGTGGTTGGCGTAGTTGTCACAATTGTTTCATTTCAACAGCTCAACGAGTGTTTCTATTTTGTATTTTTTTTTTTGGTTTGTTTAGATTTTTTGTCGCAGCAATTTTAAGAATCCAACAATGAATAACTTTTTAATTAGGCGCAAAGTGAGGTCGTCTCATTTGTGTTTGCGTTGCAATTTTGCTGCAACAGTTGTGGAAAATGTGGTGGATAGAAATGTGAAAATAATTAAAACAAAACGATGTCAAAAGAAATGGAAAGGCATAAATATGCGAAAGTAAGAGCGTTATTATGTGTATTTCAAGTGTATGAAGAATGTACATACTTATTTATATGTATTATTTTATTTTTTATTAAAGTTTATTTAGCTGTACTCACACAATTATAATTTTTTATAAAAGCACAAAAACTGCAACAGTGGGACTAAAAGGAAAAGCTATAATATGCAACTGGGTTTGGGTGCTAATAACCGCCGTCATGGTAACAGCCAATAAGTCTTCAACTTTACTTTTGTTGTCTTCTTTGATTTTTCATCACTACAATTTTATCACAAATAAATCTTTCTCAATTTTGAGGGAATAAAATGAAGCTAAAGCCCGACAAAATAACTAGCAATTGTAAATTATATAGTTCGATTAGTTCGACAGCCGAAAAAACCCATGGATGACCACTATATTTTTTGATGTGTTCAAATTCTATGGAAGAGTTTTTTTTAAAGATTTTTCTTCTTCTAAAATATGAGATTTTCGCAAAGGTTGATCCAGACCTCTAGTCATAACTTAAAAACGGCTTGTCCAATTTTATCATGTATTGTATTTTAAATGTGTAAATCACAACATGTATTTAAATTTGTGGTATTTTTAGAATTTACCCTTGTTTCTGAAAATTGGTTTTTTTTCTTTCCTTTGGACATTTTTGAAGTCCATATATGAAAAACGTTTTCACAATTTTTAATACTTTCTGCCCACTGTTCGTTTCAGACCCAGTGCAGACTTTTTAATGCTTTCAAGTGCTTGTGTTAGTGTGTGTGCGTATTTGCATTTTGTATAAATTTTAGTTTGATTAACGAGTGTTTTATAAATTCATGTACTTGTCTCTTGCATACATTGTTTTGCTCCATTTGTTTGTTTGATATTTTTTTTGCATTGAAAGCCGCATCAAGGTTAAAAGAATGCCATGGAATTTAAACTTTAACGCAGTTTATGTTATTTTTAAATAAAATTGCTGCCTGCTCAAACAGTGGAATTTTAGTAGTTTAGATTTTAGGGCGTTTGCATTTTGTTCAAGACATTCAACAATATTGACAGGCAATACGATTATTGTGATATTAAAAAGGCATACCGCATACATACAACTTCCCTGGCATAGAGAGAGAGAGAGAGAGAGAGAGAGAGAAAGAGAGAGAAAGAGAGAGAGTGTTCATTGTGACAGCAAACATCTCTGGAGGATGAACAAAAGCAAATAAATAAACAAACAAACAAATCTAATCAATAGATATCTTAATATGTCACCACTGGGAAAACCTCTCAGTTCCATAAAAACACATACGAAAACCCCTTCAGGAATACACCCATTTCTTTTATTTTTTTATAGAATTTAAAAGAAATAAACGACGACAACGCATCTACATAAATAAACAAAAGGACTCATATGCACATAAATCCTCACACAAGTGCTCTCACTACTGTGGGGAACTCTTTACATGTGTGTGCGTGTGCGTGTGCGTGTGTGGCTGTGTTATGCTTTCTTTTCTTGCAAGAAAACATGGAAGTTGAAAGCAATGTTAGTCCATTAAAGCCATCGATACTCGCCTTAAAGGGAATGACATAAACTCCCATCCGAGATACATTTAATATTCGCATATTTTCCTCTGAGCACGGAGGATGTTGCCTTTGGAAGTCAGTTAATGTTCATTTCTAACGTGCTTCTTAATGTGCTTCAGAAAGTACGCTCCAAGTCTTTGTCGAGCATCAATAAAATTTTAATGTCTGCAGTTTAGTTGCTTTGTTGACTTGTTACATTTGAAATGTATGGTTGGGTATTAACACTAGTACAACCAGGCGGTATTAGAAAAGTCACAGCTGTTTCCATGGCTTATAAAATTTAATTCAATTACAATTCATACAGTGTAGAAGTAAATTTTGGCAATGCCCCATACACATGCGATTTTCTAGCTATTCCTGTGTTAGAGCTTTAAATTTTAATCATTTGTTAAAAAGACACCGCTTCTATGAAATAATTTCGCCATTCGCCGGCACAACTATTGTTAAAAGGGAAAATGTTCGCTGGAATGTTTTGAAATGCTTTCGTGATGCAATAAACAACATTAGTAACCTTTTTTTTGTCCAACTACCAGTGAAATACAACACAAATGTGTGTTATGCAATTCACATACACTGCAAAAAATCTACTGTATGATTGAATACTTTTAGCCTGTAGTAGGGGAATAAAGGGTAAACTTTAGAATAAGCAGCCGGGTCTTGAAAGAAATGAGTTATTTAATTTTGTTGAGAGGGTCATGGACCTTTCAAAACAGAATTGAAAGTTTGCCGTAGGCTTTTAGTTTCTTAATAATTCGATGTTGAAGTTGCGGAATTTATTAAAGAAATATTGGTAAAACAGTGTTGCCAGAGGAAAGTTTTGGCGCAGAACAAAAAAATTGCTAATTCATAAACGGTTTTAAGCATCCAAAAGCGATGTTTATTAATTTCTTCATAAATATGCAAAATTTGTTTCTAACAACCGGTTAAGGGATTTTCTTTCCCACCGTATAACAGACACCGGCCGCGCTCACAAAATCTGTGAGCATCTGGCAGCATAATTTTTCATTTTAATGGCAATTGGTATTTCGCATTGTACTAAAGCCGCTCCGGAATAAGTTGATTGGCCACTTATTTTGTACTGTCCTAAAAAAGTATAAAGGATGAATTACAATTTTTTAATTGAAAAACAAGATGAAAATTGGCAACTTTTAAGCGGCTGCACTCCTCATATTTTTGTAAAGGCAGAGGCAGCTAAGGCAGCTCTTAGACTACCTGATCTGCTCGCACTCAGGGAGGTCAATCGCAGGGGACAAGTTCGTATCCTAAAAATGCTCTGGGTTACTCTGGGATAAGTCTTATGGTCTCAATGTGGGAATGATAATTTCTCTCATCCTGGAGAAATGAGAACATGGTTGCAAAACAGTTTCCCCACACTGACTTACAGATGACTTCCAGTAGGAGGATGGCAGTGTAGGCGCTGGAATAGTTGTTGGGCCTAGCTTGCAGAAGGCAAATGAGATGGAGAAAACGTCTACAGTTTTTCAGGTAGAGGTCCACGCCATAGAGCCTTATGTGAGAGCATGCTTACGTATTAATATATCGAGAACCGACATGTGCTTCCTTCCCGAGGATGAGCAAAACGTTTGGCAATGTTAAAAACTTCTTCAAGCCCTATCTTTGAGGAATAGATTTGCCAGGAAGGACATGAAGGTAACGTAAGGGACAACTACTTGGCTAAAAAGGGAACAGTAAAATCCTTTACAGGTCCTGAGCAGTTCTGCGGTTTTAACAACAGTTTTAGTGTTGCAATACGAACAAATATTTTTTGATACTTAAGGTTTATTTAAACATTTCTGATTCAACGAAATGTCGGCCGCATATAGACGGCTGAGAAAGACAGAAAACAACAATAAGATCTATTTTTTTAAACTTATTATTCTTAAAAGTTATTTTCTTAAAGCGTGTTTTATTAAAAGGTACTTTTTTAAAAATACTTTTTTTAAAGATACTTTTTTAAAACGTACAATTTTTTTTTAAATTACTTTTGTTGAAACCCTTATAAAGGTTTTCGTTTTTTAAAACGCGCTGTTTAAAAAGTATTTTTAGATAAATACTTTATTTAAAGGTGCTCAGTTTTAAGGGTACTTTTTTTTAAAAGGTACTTTTTTTTGAAAGTTAATTTAAAATACTTTTTTTTAAGAAGCAATCAATCAGTTTACGGTTCTCTTTGCAATAGGCACTTTTTATAACAGGTACGTTTTGTAAAAGTTACATTTGTAGCAGATGCTTTTTATGAAAGATACTTTGTCTAAAAATACTTTTATAAAGACACTTTCTTTCAGCGATAAGGTGACTTCTTAGGACTTTTTCAGAAGTTACATTTTTAAAACATAATTTTCTTAAGGATACTTTTATATGTATTCGTTTTTAAAGGGTACTTTTTTTGAAAGACAATTTTTGTTTAAAACTAGTTTTTCCTGAATAGTACTGTGGCTTAAAGGGTACTTTTTTTAAGTGTTACTGTCTTAAAAGGTTTTTTTTTTCGAAAGTCGCTAAAAAGGTACTAATTTAAAAGTTTCCCCTATTGTAAAAATTACTTCTTAAAGATTACTTTAATTTAAATTCTTTTTTAAATAGAGGACTTTTACGACAAAAAGTAAAATTTGGTGGTGATCTGTACCCATGATACCATTTCTCGCCAAACTTTTTGCGCACCGAAATTTTATTCATCAAGCAAATTTTTCTGGCAGTGTCTGTTTAAAGGTAGTTTAGATGCTTCGTATTAACTTCAAGCGTTTAGCCCACAAAGCCAAGAATCTTGCAAGAATTTAAAGGATCTATGGCTCCATTAATCCAAAAGCACACACATACCTTCGTACTAAATTGTTTGTACTTGTTTCTTAACATTGCACAGATAGTTCATACTTTGATGCCGATATTGTTAGCATTTGCCTGTTCGTTCGTTAGTTCGTTCGTTCGCATGTCGAAAGTGAGATACTTTCAGTGGAAATTATGGCGCTGCTCTGATAACTGCTACAGGAATTAAGCAAACGATTTAATACAACTACTGCAATATTTTATGTGTGTGTGTTATTTGCTCATGTTCTTCCTTCGTTGGAATGTGTGCATATTTGAAGGAGTGGAAACTATTTAGAGTTCATTGAAATAGAATTAACTTTTGAATATCGTTTGTATGATGACACAAAGAAGCAAACAAATAAACACACACGCACACATGTGTGCTATGCACAGCCACACATACTAATATTTTCTCTATGAAGAGGGAACAACAAAAAGAAAAAGAAGCTGGAGCAAACGAAAACATTTTAATGTTTCACTTGCAAACGAAAACGTTGCATGTGAGTACAATTTATGGTTGAGCGTTCTCAATAGAAGGTGTGCATGAATGGGTGTATGTGTGTGTGTGCTTTATTGAGCATTGACGAAGGACGTTGTGCTTATTGATGTATGTAAAATGTTTGCACGTATTGATGATACAAATAAAGGAATCACTTTTGCAAAAGTTTATTCGTTTAAAGTGCTTATTCAACAATATTTACTTCTTACTTCAATTAACGAAAAAAACATGACGACAAATTTAAGTTTGATTTAAAAATAACAGAGAAAGAAGAAGAAGAGAGAGAAGTCAAATACATACATATATAAATAAAGCAAAAAGGGTTTAGAAAATTATCTTAATATATTTTACTATGATAGAAGAATCTATCAGGTATGTTCTGAAAATCACTTTTCCCGAAAGTGATTTAAAATCACTGAAATGGTGTTCTGTGCACAAATTTTTTAATAATTTCGTGATTTGAAACCGGTCAGCTAAAGGACTATGGATTTTAAATCACTTGCACATGTTTTACAATTATGTTGTTAGAAACCAAATAAAAAACTTATTGAGTACTTTATATAATGTGTTTTTTACTTGTTCATGCAATAATATTATATCTTTTATACAAAATAAATTAAAAAAATCACAAATTACTGAAGACACTGCTTGCTTTTTAAGAAAAAAAAAAAAAAAAAAAAAAATACTTCTGTTCATAATCTTTGTGATTTACTTTTTACTTTTTAGCAGTCAGCTGTTTTGTTTTGTTCCAAAAAATATATTGTGGTTAGCTGATTGTATGAGCCAAATAAATTATTGATAATTTATTCAATTAAACAAATTATTTTAAACAAAATTTAATTAAATTTATAATTAATGTTTTAATTTTATGAATAATTTCGAAGTTTAATTGGTAAATTCAATGATATAAAAGCAAAAGATATATGTATATTACAAAAATACCTAGTTTAGAACAGTGGCAACACTCTTGTTTTTGTATTTATTTTCTATTGTTTAACTTTCCGCGTCTTAACAATTATGTATGCAACAAAATGATAGGGACAATAGAGCAATATTCCAAAATACTTCTAACCAAAGAAATGTATAAAGATAGAAGGGTATATGCGTGCCTGAAATCTTTAGAATTTCTTCTAATAAAAAAGCTACCATACAATAGGCTCTAAACCCAACGTAATCAATATGGCTTGAAAAATTTAATATATCGTCAAAAATTATTCCTAGACTTTTCACTAGCAGTTCATGCTTAAGCAAAAGGCTGCTTATAGTATAATTGAATTTAACAGAGTTCACAATATGAGTGTAGAATACAGAGCAACATTTAGAGGCATTAATATCTATACCATTAGTAGAATATCAGTCAGATAGCTTATCAAGATCAGCTTGCAACTTATTTCAAGTACTTGAGATATGAGATTATAATTTTAAATTATCCGCGAATAACAAACATTTAGAATAATTAAACGTTAACGGTAGATCATGAATAAAAAGTATAAAAACTAAAGGGCCAATATGTGTTCCCTGGGGTATACCAGAATGGGCATCTACTAAAAACGAAGAGTTAGTATTTCTAATTCTAACAATTTTTATTCTAACTAAAAAATTCTTAAAGAGTCATAATAGATTATTTCAAAGGCCAAATAAAACAAGTTTACGTAACAAAATATGATGGTTGACCATATCAAAAGCCTATTAAAAATAAAAAAAGAAATGCGATCGGGGGACCCCCGTTGCGAACGAAGTTCCTTACGTTTTTTCTTCATCTTCGAATGTAATACAAGGTGAAATCTGTATGTTTTATTTTGTGTTGTTTTTGAAATTTTGAAATTTTAAATGCTTCTTAAAATTTTTGGAACGTTTTATGTTTTTACTTTTGACATATGCAGTATTTTTTTTTTATCAATCTGCTACAAAACGAAGAAAATTTTTCAATATTGATGTTGTTTGTTGTGACATACTTTAATTTGCGACATCTATCAAGTGATAGTGTCCGTTTTCACAACTAATTAATATTTATTGGTAGATGTCTCCTCTGACAGCAGCGGAGCAAGGAACTTCGTTCCAAAAATAAACTTAAAAATCTAATAACACAAATAGATAAACTCTTCATGATTTAAAAAGATTCTCATTGATAGCATAAATCAATATTTTTTTTAAACTATTTAAATATACAAATGTGAACTTAATTATTTATTTGCTTTAAGAGCCAATTGAAATGTATTAATTCAGGTCCAATAATGAAAAATGCAGCAAATATTTTTTGAAAAGGTTCATTTTTGGACCTGAATTAACACTATTTAAATATAATTATGATATACAAATATTTCATTTTAAAATTAATAAATTTAATGGAAATCAATGTAAAATATAATTCAAGGCCTGCCTGTCCTCTATGGTAGTGACAATAACACGAGTTATAATAAATAAATGTGTAGCAGTAGATCTATACGGCATAAATCCATGTTGTCATTGGTAAATAAAATCTTTAACGTGGCCAAATAGTGTATCTTTTAAAATTTTATCAAACACCTTTGCAAATGGACTTTGAGTATATAGTGCGTATGAGTGTTATTTGGTGGCAAATTATTTACATATGTACCAAATTGTTACGTATACGCACAAGGGAATGGAGAAGGTGAATGGACATGCTATATGCACTTAATTTTTTTGCTCTGAATATTATTAGTTACACTTTTTTTTTTTACTCTCATAAGACATCAGCTAAAATTTTCTGTCTGCGTAACAAGAAATCTCATCTGGTACCATTTTTCTACTATATTTCGTTATTATAATTTATTAAGAAATAAAATAAAAGATCAATTTTCTTATTTTATGCAGACAGCATGCAGACATAAACTTTTCTTTATTTTCTAGTATCATTTAAACAGAATGTTGCCAGTTTGTTAAACACATTATTAATATTAACATTATTGTTATTATTATATCATTTACGATTATGACAGTCATCAGAAATGATGAGCGTTGTCACATGATTGTCATAACTACTTTCACAGAATTGTCACCGCTGGTGGCAAAAGAAAACCAGCAAAAATTATAAAACAGAAATACCACATTTTATATGCAATTTGCCACAAAATAATGATGCTAATAATACACAAATGTTATAATGCAAAAATGTACTGGCTTACTTTTACAATTGATGATATTTGTGGGGGAAATAACTAACGCAGAAAATACTAAAAGTGGCATTAAAACAGCATGTTTTGGGCTTGATTTAAGAACTAAGTAGTTACTCAATTGATTCGCAGGCAGTTAGTTGCCATTTCTAATACTATTAGCCACAGACAAAAAACAAATTAACATGAAAAAATGTTGATTAAAAATAATAATAATATTCTTATAAAAAAGTTATGATTTCATTAAAAGCTAAAGCTGTTTTTGCTTCTACAAGAATTATGCATTAATTTTGCACTTTCTTCTGAAAATACGAATTTCAACATTTTAGTGAAATTAAGATCAATAGACAATGTTGTAATAACCATAAATACTTAAAAAAATAAAATAAAATAAAATAGAAAACAATACTCTATTATATTTTTCAACAGAACAAAATCGAAAATGTTGGCTTTTATTGTAAGTAACATTCTCAGTCCATTCATGCTAGTTCTTTCAATGGCTAAAGGCCACTATAGACCAGTGTTGCCAGTTTAGGGGGTTTTCCCCCTAGATTAGGGGTTTTTTTTCTTTTAGAGGTGAATTTGGAGTGTTAAATTCTTTCGGGGGAATTTATTTTTGGGGTATTTTTAGGGGATTTCTGTGTTTGGTTAGAAGTTAGAAGATTTTTCATCTGATAAATTTGAAAGCTTTAACGATTTTTAAAGCAAAATTAAATGAGATACATATTTTATACTCATCTGGTAGCTTCAAGTACAGAATTTTGCAACTGCTAATTTTAAGTACTTCGTTTTTGTTGAGTTGAATGAATTTTTTCTTTATAGGTAATTTCTTTGAATTTTTTCCGTTTCTTAAGAATTGGAAAAATCAAAATATCTAAGAACCTGTCATAAAATTGAAACTCTTTTTATGAAAATGTCAAAAGAACGTAAAGAGTGAAGAAGACTTAGAAACTCTTAATATTTTTGGAGAAACTTAATTTTTTCTAGATACGCAGATAACAATTTCCAGTTGCCTGTAAATATGTACTTAGATCTCAAAATGTGTGAATACAAATAAATCGAAAATTTATAATAATCCTAACATACGCACTGAAAAATACATATAATCAGTTAATTTTTAATACTTTTTAATTGGGGAAAGTTTAACAATTTTATGCATTTTCCGCATTCTCAATGCATTAATATTGGTGATTCGCAAACTAAAGCAGAATGTTCAGCAACATTTTTAGGGGGATTTTGTAGAAAAACATTGAGTTTTAGGGGGTTTTAAAAGTTTTATGGGGGGGGGGGGGGGAGGAAATACATTGACCTGGGAACACTGGTTCAGAATATTATACTGTGTATTAATACTTGTAAACAATTCAAATAATACGATCAGTGTGATAGTGTGAATGCAGTGCGTTATATAATAATACGCTAAAAATTTGACATCCCCTGCGAGCTTTTTGAAATTTTTCAAAACGATATTACTTTTCATTGGATCAGGGTTGCATTTTATAACAGCACACACAAAAGAGCTTTATTGAGTGGATAGTTTTACCGCCGATAGCGAGCCTTATACACTGGCTCAAAATTTGGATTTCATTAATCGTATAGAATTGTATTTTGTTCACGCCATGTCACGGGATTTTGCTATAAATATTTTTTTGATGTTATACATAACGAGTACTTTACCTGCTAAATATTTCTAGTGGGCAGCAAGACTTTGACGTACATAAAATTGCTCATAGGCCATCGTTGAAGATTCTAGCGTGACGTGAACAATTTTTCATTTTATTTGAAGCGTGATACTGTGTGAATATAGAATGTAATTTACTTTAGATTTTTTGATAAATGCAAGAAATGTATTAAGACTTTTGTCTCGTAAAGCGGAATGAAAGTATTAATATTTGTACCATAGGCGGGGCTACCCTCAAGTGGGTGTGATGGCTGAGGAACACCCGCAATCAGACAAGAACAAGATTTTTATAAATGTTCTTTTTATCATCTTAACTAGCCACCATTTTGACATTTCCTCGAAACAAACCAATCCTCTATCTCTGGTACTGGTGGCTTCTTTTTCATTGTATCACTCTATGATACTCAATATTTTTCGTTACTCTATACTACTTAATACTTTGAACGGGCACAGGAGGCAGATTTTTATATGCATTGGTTTTTATATTTTGTATTGCATTAATCGTTCTAATTGATTTAGAAATTTTCCTGCATCGTCCTCGCTGGGGCCAAGTTGCCCTTGGAGGAGCCAAATGTCTTATTAATTATGTGTTTGTTCCGAGAAAATTTCTAAAAAAGAATACTAAGGGGGGTTAGTAGTCTCCCTTATATTTGATAACAAGTTAAGTGTGATCCCATGGCAACAATTTTCTGTTTGTTTTTCTTGGTGAACACAAATTGTATATGAATTGTAACAATGTAGAAGGTTCTGACAAACTTAATGCAATAATGAATTTTAATTGTTTGGCAAATATATACACCGGTATTCATAAAAAATAAACCATTGTTGAAACACACAAATTTACAACAAATTTCTCATATAAAATTTTTTCTAAAATGTATTTGAGCAACGTTTTATTTTTTATGAGTACCGGTGTTATAATTTTTTGTTTATTATTAAAAATAAAAAAAAATTCAAAGAATTATAATTTTTTGATTGAGGGGTTGTACAAAAAATGGCCATTTTGGTGAGTAGATACCGGGGATGGGAAAGCCACAAATTCAATTTGCCGCCAAAGCTAAAAGTAACTAAAAACAGAAATGTGCGTATTAAAAATCCCTGAAAAACGGGTTCAAAAATTTAATGATCGGTTTGTAAAAGTCAACAAATTTTTTTTATCCTAGATGGCTAATGGCTCAATTTTTATTTTTGACTCACCTTAGTGTGCACTCATGCATCGACATGTTCCAAGAATAATTACAACGTGGCTTTTGTTGTTTAAATACTTTTCTTAAATAATCCCCATCAAATTTTGTACTGGCATGATTTCCCATCCCTGTCCCACTGTACTGTTTAAGGTAGTAAATTGAATTTTATTACAATCTAAAGTAATATACTAATTACAACGCCTGTTAAGCGAAGCCTTTAAAGGTTTTTACATTTTATTAAATAAAACATTTTAATTCAACTACAATGCACATCTAGAGATTACGAGTTGTGCATATGCATGAAACGTATGACTGCTACGTTTTTTGCCACACTTTCTCGCTGACTGTCGAGAAAATTAAATACCTAACAGCACACGCTCTTACACCCCCATACAATATGCTTTCTTTGTGTTGACAACATCTTATTCGCAGCTGGAGCTGAGTTTTCATTTAATGTGCAGCTTTACGAGTGAAAACCTTGTTGAACAAACACCCCTCTCTTGTTCAGAAATAGCATGTGAGTATGTATTCACCTAAAGTGAACACGTTTTCAACTGTTCTACTCCAGCAGAAGTTACTTTTTGTTCCTTTCATTTTCCTGCTAATTACAATTTTTAAGTTGCACTTTATAGTTTTCTTTGAAGTAACGATTGTCATCGTCGTCATCATCATTTAGTACCTCAGAAAAAGTTTCATTTTTTGTTTCAATCTAAAATGTTGTTGCTTTTGTTAGAGAATTGTTTGGGTAGGTGTTTTTCTTTATTTCCTCCCCCCCACGAGCAACATTTTATGCTCTTCACGTCTTTGTAGAGTTGTCAAGAGCATTTCAAGTGCTAACATGAATTTAAATCCAGTATTTCGGAGAAGTACGTGAATGCAGTAAATGCATCAATGGAGCTGAAAAATAATTACGACGGCTCATTGATGGTTTTAATTTGAGAAACATGAGATTGTGGAAAATAGCAGTGTGTGTCAAGTTGCAAACTTTGAAAGCAATGTGATACAGATAGATGTTTGAAATTGAAATAGTTGTTACTAATTTATCTGTAGAGCACGTCCACCGTTGATTGTTAGTGCTATGGAATAGAGCTGGTGAAGTTTTGGATATTAAGTTACCGACTACTGAGTATTTGCATGTCTTTTCCATCTTCCGTTTGTTACTGTTGACCATCGCGGCTGCTATTCTGTGATACAACTTGCTTCCACATTCTCGCAAACACGATCACTCTGTGGTAAATTGCTGAAGCTCGACCTCGACCTCCCCCTCTTGTTCCTCGCCAATGTGTCCCATGGCTTTATTGCTGCAATGACAGAAATTGCCTCATCAGATACCGTCCTCTATGAACAACAGGCACTAAGTCTATAAGCAGAACTGACCGGTTTGTAGTGCGTCTTAAGTCTGGTTGACTCTGCCCATATCGGAGCTGCATAGAGAATAATGTGCTTAGCCTCTCCTAAAAGCACCTATTTTCTTATATATTGCTGTCTCAAGAAAAATTCTTCGTTTGTACTTTATTTGTCCCTGTAAAAAAACTCGGCTTTATGTCGAATTGAAATTATGGGCACCATCTTCAGTACATTCACACTATTAAGCCATATTTTGCCAAAGAAGTTTTCAAGGTTTTTAAGAAAAGCTTCTGGCCAAAAATTCCCTATACTAAAAATTTCGGGCTTGTTTCTCGAGTTCAACCAAAATTATAAATAAATGTTGTATCACCACTCACACTACTTTGAAAACTTTAAGCGCACTTTGTCAGAGATTATTTTCTCAAGATATGATAGATAAGCCAGAAGAAGTCATGCGATGTTTTTTGACTTTCAGAATAAAGGTTGTGGCTGGGGTAGTGTGTGCCATTGCTACGTCCTGTTGGAACCGCTTTCCTTCAATTGGTGAAGGGAAAAATCGGCTATAGCGCGCACAGTTCAATGTTGTTGTTTGGCCAGCGACGTCTTCGAAAAAAAAATGGCCTGATGACTTCTCTAGCATGCAGTCTCTTTGAGCGGGTGACTGGCGCTTCATGAATCACTTGCGGATTTTCGGTGCCCCAGAGACGATAGTTATGCTTGCTCAGCTTGTAGCCGCTGAGGTGGAAATGAACCTCATCGCTCATTATGATTTTGGTCGAAAAATTGTCCACTTTTTCATCGATACGATTTTGCTGCATTCTTGGGGAAGTGCATCGTTTAATGGCTTATTCACTTGTATTCTACAGCTGTCTAGTTTACAAAGGTAAAAAGCTATTTGCGAAAATAATCACCCAAAAGGGTGATTTGTTTTTGGCACACTTTGCAATGAAAAATTGCAATCAAGGAGCAATATATGCTAAATCTAATGAATTGTGGCCTTAAAAATGGAATCTAAAATTTCTAAAAATATCCTTGAGACTTGTTGAACGGAAAGGATATTAATAAAAAAAGCTTTAAACATTATCTTAAAAAATCAATTATAACTCGAAAAATTACTTTTAAGAACCATGGACCTTAACAGTTATGCACTTTATTTTAAGTGGCTTAAGACAGTTCTTATTTTTATTTTTAATAATTTTTTTTCTCAATATATTTCATGACCTTTGAGCGATATTTCTATATTTTCTCTTTATGACAAATTCAACATGAAAACATTTCTACAATGTGCCACAAATTCCATTGTTGTGGCAAACTGCTATTTCTTAATGATTTTTTCTTTTCACGAATTCTTGAAATGTGTAAATGGCGCTTTTCGTGCTTTCTTTTGGCGAATGGTATTTTGTTCTTTGTGCTGCTCTTCGTTTTGTGGTTCATTTCGTTTTGTTGATGACTGTGTCGCATAACGATTTTAAAGTTGAATGCAGTTTTCTTTACAAAGTCATTAAGAATATGCGAGGGTGATTAAAAATGGAATAGTTTAAAAGGGCCTTGATAAATTTTGAAATGTTTACTCGACTACAAAAGAAAGTAAATGTGAGTTTTATTTAACATAAAAATTAAAATTGCGCCTAAAAGTCTGCTTAATGTATCCCTCGTTTCTTACGTACAAACACTGCCTTATCGCAATAACGAGTTTTGTAAATATCAAATGGTAAACTTCTCTAGGCTTTCTCAGATAAGGCATTGCAGACAGTGATGCTAAGGTTTGTATTAGGAAAATCTAAATTTGCAGAAAAATATTATACTTGTGACAAAAGATTTCTGAATCAAGTTTTGACCAAGAAATATAAGCGATGATTAAGGCCAATCTGAGCCGAATATGCTTATTAACAATTTTGAAAACGAAAAGGGTTATTAATTCGTTTTTATATATAATTGGTTGTTTCGATACAATTTTAATATTGTTTGGAAAGTAAACGGATCGCTTTTTCTACAGCCATCTTCTATAGGCCGACATCTTGAATAGCAAATCTCTCATTATAACCACAAGCCAGATTTAGTCTCTATGACTTTTCTGACTAGAACATCCTAAGTAGAAAAAGTTTTAATATAAATTGAAGGTAAAAGGGCCTTGTATCTGCCAGAAGGCCCTGGGACTGCTGCCTTTCATTGTAAGGTGGTAGTAGCAGTAGTAGTAAAGCCAGTAATTGTTGTTAAGTACTTGAAAAGCACATTTGGTTGACTTATAAGTGGGTGACATAAAACTAAAGATAAAACAAGTTCTTTGAACTTTTTTAATGAATGTTTAAGACTTCGTTAACGTTATCTTTTGCAAAACATCAACGCGCTGCAAACGCTGTTGTACAACAAAATGTTGTTAAGATGTTTGTCACTAATTAGCCAATTTTATGTTGTCAGCAACGAGACAATTTGAAAGAAGAAAACTGCAAAGGAAAAAAAAACTTAATATAAGTGTTTTTCTTTCCTTATTTTATCAACATTCTTTTGAGTTGTTTTTTTTTATGATTTCATTTCTAGCAAATAATGGACCTTTTAATCACATACTTATTACATACTTAAATAAATTAAAATTACTGCCAACTGAAGGAAAAGAAACACTCGGTTCAACAAAGTTGAATTATCCTTTGGACAAAAACCGAATTTAAAACTTCAATAGTATTAGGGGTAGTTATTTCAAATAAAGTTTCTACAAACTAAAGTTTTGTGAGGGGAATTGTGACAAACAGAATTTAGTGCTGAGCTTCCAACACTAATTGAAATATGTTGAGCATAATGCGTAAACTACATTTGGAAAACATTTGAAAAGAAGCAAACTGTATAAGAATCATAAATTAGGAAAATTATACATTCGCTTTGAAAAAAGATTGATATTAGTAAGTGACCATTTTCTGAAACTTCTTCTCATGCTTTACAATATAGATTTGATTGTATAACACCAAAGGGTAGTAAAATTCTATAGCAAACTTGCCACTTTTTAGACTAATTTTTTTTTTTAGCAATTTCCAAAAATCCAAATATGAACTTAATTATTTATTTGCTTTAAGAGCCAATTGAAATGTATTAATTCAGGTCCAAAAATGAACCTTTTAAAAAAATATTTGCTGTATTTCTCAGCTGTCTATATGCCGACGACATTTTAAGTCTACTGATGAGTTGATTAGCACCAACGAAATGTCGTCGGCATATAGACAGCTGAGAAATACAGCAAATATTTTTTGAAAAGGTTCATTTTTGGACCTGAATTAATAAATTTCCAAAAATACTGAAACTCTATGGACTCACAAATAAAGTTGTCAGTGGTCTTTGACCTGAAGCTGATTAAAACTTGAGGAGGTCTCTTAACTCTATATTGGATAATAACATATCTGAGGTTTCGTTGAATAAATTTGAAAGCTTCATTTAATGAATTTTTTATTATTCGAAAATTTTCTCTTATACACATAGTATAATTATTTATTATTAAGCTTATTGGGCTCAAGTTCTTTCTGTATTATTTTTATGATTGTTATTAATGAAATAAGACAAAGACAACATTAAGGACATTTAACATCGTGGACAACTAGCAGTTTCGTAGTCACCACACTTCTTGTCAGCAACCGTCCTTGAACTCAGGGACTGAAGAGAAATGTGGCGGCTTTGAAACAGTCACATCTCCACCCTGCTAAATGTCTTTGATGTTTTGTTTGTCTTATTTCATTAATATAAATCACAAAAATAATACAGAGAAAAACATATTCATTTTTGAATAGTCAAAAAAATTTTACTTTTTGATACGTTCAAAAATACAAATCGTAGTAAAGAAGTTGTGAAGAGAGCGAAACGAGTTGCAAGCCGACCAAATGTTTGCTGTAAAATTTCTGATTGTCATTTTGTTCCTGGGAACTATGAAATAAGATTTCAAACATTCTTTTAAGGTTTTCCGAGTCTACTGACGACTTGATTATTATCAGCGAAATATCGGCGGCATAAAGACTGCTGAAAAACGCAGAAAACTTTAATAAATCCTTTTTTTTAGATCTATAATAGTTCTTTGTGGATGTTTAAATATTTCATGAAACTGTTGCAAAATAATTTTCACCAGTTTTTGAGGTTTTCTGCCAAGTGTTTTCTTTGTAACTGCTAATTTGCTAGAGATGGGCTTTAAGTCCACTTTTGAGTTTAAAGTTTGGTTTTTATTTTTATTTACCTTAATATTCTTAAAAACTCTTGTGGGTTCTGTTTGTAGCTGCAAAAGCTTTTCAGTAATTATTGAGGGTCTATTTTTGCATCTTGCTATGTTTGATTTCTAGTTCAGCCATACAGGGTCTTACTACGCGCTGATCCCATCTTTGCGTCTTTCCCAAAATCTTTATTTTCTGCTCAGTGCTTCAGCGGCACTTCATCGCTTCAATCCATGAAAAAACAAAAAATAAAACTAAAAACGGTTGATGCCACTCTCAACACCCAATACACCAAAAGTACTTTGATGTGAGTAGATAAGCTGTTTAGGATTTTGAGTTTTTTTCTCTTGCACTAAGAATGTCCCTAAATGTTGGGTAAATAAATTGCTTTGCAACATTTATGACCCAGCCAGAAAAACTCAATGTCATGTGCTAATTTGTAAAACAATTTCAGTTGGAAATTATTGCCACCAAAAAGGAAGAAGAAAACAATAAATATTTAAAAACCATTGCATATAAATTAGTTTATTGTTTAGCTTTTCTACTTCCCTTTTCTCTTCCTCTTTCGCCTCTTCAAATCTGCTTAAATCTACAATTAGCACTAAATAAAGAGTCAGAAAAAAAAATTCATTTTGTTGTTGTGTTTTGCTCGTTAGGGATAATTTAAATTGAGAGAAGGAAAAAATAAATGTTCCGTTTCTTTTGCTCTTCAGTTCCGGTTTTGTTCAATAAACCTGCCAACAACGGACCGACATTAAAAAGTGTCAGGCAAATGTAACCAGGAAAACTTCAAGTAAAGTTTTTTTTTTTTTTTTTTTGAACAGTATTCCCCTTTGCTTTGCTGCTATTGTAAGTATTTTCTTCTTCTTCTTCTTATTAAATTAAACATCCGGTCAACAAGCATCATTTCCGTTACAAAATTCAAAACTCGGCACCAGCAAGTAATAAAGTAATCTACTTTCTGATTGTAGTATAATTAAAGTGTTAATAAAAAGTTATTAAAGAGTTCAAATTAGTTGGTGTAAATACCACTAATAAGCAGTTACCTTTAATACTTCGACGGACCGGAAATACCATCATTAAGTTTCTTTATTGTTTTGCTGATTGAATTAGCGAGAGCGACAGAGAGAGAGAGAGAAAGGAAAGAATAGCTAAATCAATTAAAACAGAATAAAAGCGTCAGTGGCATACTAAAGAAATCATAAAGCGGCTAAAAAGTTTATGCAAAAGCGAAAAAATTGGCAAAATGCAAAAACAGACTTCAAATAGTTTTTGAATACTTTAAGCAATCGCAGAAAAGCATAACTGGCGCCAAAGTACGAAAGTCTATTTTTAGCCCTAAAATAATATATTTAAATTTTAACTATTTTATCTACACTGGCCCAATATCTTCACCTCAAATGAAATCAATTAGAACTTCTCCGGTTAGTTAATTTGTATTATTTCCTCTGGCCTTTTTATTTTTCAATTAGTTTGTCAATAAGATTTGTTTTGTTATTTTGATATTTGAAAATTTATAAAATATTAGAAAACACATTTTCCTGAAGAAGATACACAAAGGTGTATCGAAATATCGAACAATTTTTAAAAGTAAATAAAAGTGACCTTGAGCTCAAATTAATAAACCTTATTAATGTTTTCTGACAGCTCAAAAAGACCGAAAACATTAACTAGATATATTTTTAGACCTAAACTAATAAATTTTAATTGGCTCTTAAAGCAAATAAATAATAAAGTTCAGTTTTAATAATAAATTTAATTTTAAGGCTTAAGATCTTTTTATAAAAATGTTTGTAACAAAACAAATATATTTATTTATTTCAATATTTCGCCCACAGTTTGTTGGCTTCTTCAGGAATATTTTTTTTAATATTATTTTATAATGTGGGCGAAATATTGAAATAAATAAATATATTTGTTTTGTTACAAACATTTTTATAAAAAGATCTTAAGCCTTAAAATTAAATTTATTATTAAAATAAAAGAAAAGATCAAATAAACTATACGTTAAAATAAAGTTCAGTGTTAAAATTTAAATTCACAGGGACTTAACTACAGTCAAACGCTAAAGTCTGCTTCTTTTTTCTAACTATAGTCAAAATTAAAGTTGACTTTAGGCTGAATCAGTTTTAAATGGGTGCCACATTATTTATCGAAAATGCCAAGTTATTTATCATACAACCTCTTCCAAATTTAAGTAAAATCCCATCTCTAATGGGACGACTCTCAAAAATTATGTATACATGTAAACACACACCTACATAAATGTAAGATTGTATGAGTAAGTAAAGAAAAAACAGCAAAGCGAATTTAAAAAAAAATTCAGATTAATAATAGTTATTAAAAAATCTTTAATTCAATTATTAAAAAAAAAAAATTGCATTAAAAAGCTTTTACATATAAGAGTGATATTTGTTTGAAAGAAAATTCTGATTAATAATAGTTATTAAAAAATTTTTAATTTAATTATTTAATTTAAAAAAATTTAAATTAAAAAGCTTTTACACATAAGAGTGAAGAGCAAAGCTGTTGCTAAAGCCCGTATGCTACTTCATTTTTCTTTCATTAATTGGTATAGAATTGATAGAAAGAAACAGCAATTGCTAGAAAGAACCAAATATACAAAACGTAAACAAAACTGGCATCTTTTTTGTAAGTGTTGCATTCTTTTTATTTCAAGAAAGCGCTAGGAAATAAAAATTTTACAAAAAAGATGCGTTAAATCGCAAAAATTGTCCATAAACCGCTGACACAGCAACATTCAAGTTTGAAATGTCAATTTTAAGTTGAAAAATTTTACATTTTTTTGACATAATCTCATTTTTTATCGATAACTTCAACAAAAATGTTGACAGTTTTGCATTTATCTTAATATAGCTGGACGCGTTGCATATACTAAATTCTACTATTACATTATATTTGCACTGTTCTCAAAAATTTGAACAATGCAAGAAAAATGTAGTGTCATACGGGCTTAAATAAGTTAAAGACAACTTGTGCTGGTTTTAAGTTTTGAGCAAGAGCGTAAAGTCGGCTTTTTCTCGTCTATAGTAGACAAAAAGCTTACTTTTATTTAGCAGTGACATAAAATTGCTTAAAGCATACTTTTTCGATGTCTATAGTTATGGGCCATAGTTTTTAATAAATTAATGACTGCAGCCAATCGTTTTTAATATTCAAGAGATTTGCTTTAATGGACAAGTAACTTTACATATATACTTCTATCAAATCTGCTGCAGTAACACAAATCTCTGTTTCAAATTGGCTAAACACAAATTGGCGAAACTTCAAAAACCATTTTCCGATTTGCTTTGCTGCCTGCCATTATCTGCTACTTTTTCTCCACACATTGTGTTTTATTTATTTAATAAGTTTGTTTCTATTTCCCAAAACTTTGAATTCATAATATATTCACAATTTTATTGTAACTATTAAGATGATTATGCCAACTTTAATGACTTACTTACAGTTGAGGGTTTTGAAAAGTGTTAAGGAAATATTAAAAAGCTCAAGTTGTTGCCATTGTTATTTTGCCACATTTGCAGTTGGTTTCTTTCACCTCCTGCCATTAGGAAATCTCAATGTGCTCCATCATATTTCTCTTAAAAGTTGGCATTTATGGGTATTTGTTTTTATTTCCATTTCACTCCCTCGGACCTCTTTCCATGTTGTTTCTCTTCCTCGGTTTAAGAACAAGTTGCTGCTAAGCCAAGAACAACTCTCTTTTTTGTTTGTTTGTTTTTGGTGTGCTACTTTTGAACTTAAAACAACACCATGGAATGCTATAGTTGCATTTGAAAGCGACAATAATGGCTACTGCTACTGATAACCCAGCAAACGTTTGTGGTAAGAATAAGGAAATCATTGAAATACAATAAATGAAATTTGCTTTTGTGAGTTTTTCGGTGTTTTATTGGTACTCTGCGAATCGTCAGTAGGCTTGAATATTTTGGAAAAGAAATTAAAACATTCCATCCTATGTATGTATATTCTATTGCCTTGTTGCAACAAAATTTCCATAGACCAGCAACACAGCAGAGGAACGTACACCTTGGTTGTCTGGCATCCACCATGCCGACTATAAGCAGCCAAATTGCTTCGAACCCAGGTCGCAACTTATTACATATTGTTTTTAAACAGCAACGCTTGCTTAGTCATCCTCGCGAACTACCTGAGCTCTTAATTATTCACTGTCTATATTCAACAATACTGATCAGCTTTAAATTTAAATTACTGTGATTTTCTATTGACTGGAATATATTTCATATTCTCTCGCTAACATGCAATTTATTTTTGTATTTATTGCTGTTCTGATGGCAATGCTCTCAAATTTTGAGCAGTGCCCAGTAATTGTTTAGCATTGGTTTAACGCTGTAAGTCGTGAGACCGGCGCGCTTGGGTCCTACAAGGTTCCATAGTTTAACTTTGTAGTCAAAGTCTATGATTTCCTATTATTAACTGCATTATCAAGCTTTTAATTTGGTTTATCTTCTTCATGGCATGTTCCCCAGCCAATAAATTTTCGACTTTTAATTTTGAGGAAATAAAATCGTATTAAAAGCCAGATAAAGTAAGTAACAATTAGAGTAGGATTTTCTTTGTTGAATAGAGTTTGAGCATTCGTTTGCAATCAACTGGCACCAGTGAAATGTGGACTCAGGTTAGCTTAGGTTGATTGGAGGGGTTTGTGTGGCCATGTCTTACCACATGCACTTGTGCGCTTCCTGGATTTAAATGTGGACTTACAAACAAGTAGACATTTTTTTTTTTGCTATCAAAATTCTCTAGCCCAACAATTAGTTTGGAGCACACCACAACGACGCATCAGCAACGCCACGGCAACGCTTTGCAATTGGAAAATGTGAGCAGCTCGTTCATTCTAAAAATGAAAAAAGTGAATTTCGCGTGCGCTCATCAAACATTATTTTTTGCAAAACAAAAAAAAAATCAAGCAAAAGTCCGATAAATACTATGCGGACTCTGTACAATCGATTTCAATGGTAAAAAAGTGGTTTAGAGGTTTACGTTGTGGTCGCACAAATAACGCTGAGCGTTCTGGGTGAACGACCAGTTGAGGTTAGTACAGCCGAAAAAGTAAAAAAAAATATATATCCACGATATGATGTTGGCCAACCGAAGGGTAGAAGTGCGTGAGATTGTTGATGTTATAGGCATTTCATACGTCAGTGCGGTTTCGATTTGAAATGATCAGCTGGGCGTAAGAAAGTCGTTAGCAAGTTGAGTGCCGCGTTTGATGTCAATTGACTATAAACATAAACGTGTGGCAACTTCAAAGGATTTTTTGAAGTTGTATAACCGCGATACGAATAATAATTGATAATTAACAGGACCAAGATCTTACTCAACGATATTCTTTATCAAACTTCAAACCCTATCCATTCTTTTGCAGACGACAGCAGCATTCGCCAGACGTATTCATTTAATCTTAGGCGTAGTATGTCGCATATCAATGCCAAATAAGCCAATAAATAAAAGAAATAACATTTAGCTTGAATAATAAACTAATATTAAACTTGTAATTAGTGCTTAATAATTTTTTTGTTTGCTGGGACATGAGAGCACGTTTACAGACACCAACTTATGCTCAAGAAAATAAGTTAAGAAACACAAAAAGTTGAAAAAACTCTTGCGTTTATTGTTTCCTATAGTTTCTTTTGCCTTTTGCTTACGTTTATTTTTTACTTTCTTTCTTAGGGCTTTGAAAACAACATGACGACGCAAGTATCAAGTTTAATATAATGTAAATTTTATGATTACTGCGTGCGGTAGTTGCTCTAGCAGCTACGGCAAGGAATATAAAAGAAAGCCCGTATTGTGGGTAAGAAGAGCAGCTTACTTCATTGTAAGTTAAATCTGTTTAAAAGTAAAGAAAATTCTAAGTGCTGGAATCAACTCGAGTTGCTGCTGGCTTATTCTATCAGAGACGTTTTAAGACAGGAAGCGGCATGCTGCTGCCTATTGTGTTTTGTTGTTATTGCTTTCTTAAACTGCCGCAATGGCTTATCATGTGTGGCATTAAGAAATTCTTGGCTAGTTTAAACTTTTTTTTTATGCTTACCGAACAAATAAGTAGAGTGGAAAGTTTTTCTTTTCATATGGCATGTTCTATTTTTAATTGAAAAATAAAAAGGAAAAAAGCAAAATGTTTGCCAAACCTTAAATGATGGCTACACATGCATGTGCGTATGGCATCTCCTGCATAAATAGCCAAAATGTGCTCCACAAAACTAAATTTATATAAACTTTTAAATATATTTGTTTTACAAGTGGCCACAAAACGTATGTTTTCTTTATTGCATTGGCTGCGTGCTGCATGCTGCTATTCAAAGTTGCAGCTGCAACTGTGTTGCTACTTATTTAGCTTCATAATTGCTTTAGTTGTGTTTGTTTGCAAAATTTTCCAGTTTAAAGTTTTTTAATCGCATTAAACAGACAATAGGAGAAAAAATAAAAAAAACACAGAGTTTCAAAACATAAACTTTGGCATGTGGTGTTTTGGTTTGCTTATTTTTCTATGTTTCAAATAACTCAACCACTTTCTGTTATTAAAGCAGAGTTTTTTTTGTGCCCCCTGTAATCATAACATATACTCTGAAAAATACATACATATGTATAAACAGTTAATTTTTACTTCTGTTTTAGTTGGCGAAATTTGAAAAATTTTATGCATTTTCCGCATTGTCACTGCATTAATTGGTGATTTGGAAACTAAAACAAAATGTTCACTAAAATTTTTTAGGCGAAAACATTGAATTTTAGGGGATTTTAAAAATTTTCTGTGGCGAAGAAATACATTGTCCTGGGAACACTGATCTATAGCAATATTTAGTGGTAGCCTAAAAGAGTCAGAGGGGTCATCAATATTGTCCGGGATGACATTGGCAGGGATGGGCACGTCTGGGAGTCAACACCTTTCCCAGAATTTGGTTTGTAACGTCATCCGGTGAATTTAAGCGTGTAGCAAATTAAGTTGAACTCAGGTTCAAACAAGTTTTCATTTTTTTATTCTATTCAAATAATAAATTTGTTTATCGTGCGGAACTGTGTGGAATGGGTTGAGGAACACTCCCTCGGATAACAAAAGCTAGTCGGCGATTGAAACCACATGTGGAAGACCAAAATGTGTTGTAACAATAAATGGCTCTTGATATATATGGCCCCCTTAAACACTCTCGTCATAACCTTAAAAAATAAAATCCGGTAAAATTTAGTATTTTTACGTTTTTTCTTTTCAAGGTTTTTTTTATTCAAGGAATTTATTGATGTCTCTATATGTGCAGTACGTAAGTATGTAAATGGTGACCAATATCAGATCTGTTTTAACATTTGCGAACTACACAGCTGTGGCATGCAGGTGAACAAGCCGTAAAGCGATACATTTCGCAAGCTCCAGACCGTACATCAGCTGCTGCCTGTCGACCACCAAACACGTGTAATCTACGCCCAAGCCATTCTCAATGTCGAGGACGAAGGGGCCAAAATCATAAACGACTGATGAGGCTCATTTCCACATCAGTGGGCACGTGAACAAGCGAAACTGTCGCTTCTGGGGCAGCGCAAATCCACGAGTTATGCATGAGGAGCCATTACACCCGCCCAAAAAGAGACTGCATGTTCACGCTGGAGGAGACATTGGTCCATTTTTAATTTTTTTGAAGACGTCGCTGGTCAAACGACAACGCGCTATAGAGCCATGTTAGCCGAGTGTTTTTTTTTGCAGCAATTGAACGAATTCGGTCTCGAGGACATGTGGTTTCAGCAGGACAAAGCAACGGTATACACTGCGCGACCCACATGTCCACAAAATGAGAGCCTAACAATATCGGATGTCTTCCTTTGGCCCACCTTCTACATATGTGGTGGGGGATGTCCCCTGAGTACGGTCCAAATTGAAAAAATAACAAAATCAAGTGTCTCGGCTGCTTCCCTCCCTCCCCCTTTAAAAAAAATTATAATTACATTTTAATAAAAAAAAAAATGGGTGCTGCACTTTATGCCACTCGGCTTTCATTTTACATTTATCAGTAGAGAGTTTCCTCGTGGAGGTAGAAAAGATCTCACATATTGAAAATGTTCAAAACATTTCATCTGAATGGAAAAGAGCAGTAGCATTCAGGCAATTAAGGCCTTCGCACATAAGAAACGCACGTTAATGCCTTTGGAAAGATGCAGAATAGAATTTGGATGGAAACTGTAAAACAGCTGGTAACACTCGAAAAATCCTATAAATAATTTTTTTTTACATTTTTATTACCAAATAAATTTCACTGCCATTTAAAACATATTCGCTTTGAAATATTATTGCCTGATCAAGGAAAACGGAAGTGCAAACGGGAGAAATAGTGCAAATAACAGATTGTTTTAGTTGACAAACAATAACATTCACTTCCTCCGCTAAATCCCATCAAAAAAAAAAAAAAACTTTCTTTCTCTGTGTGTGGGTGGACATGTATTATAATGACATTAAGAAAACGCTTCCATCGCTGTGACAAGACATAATGTAATAAATGCCTTTTGCTTAAATCAAAAGAAAAATAACTTACTTCACTGTTATTTCATGGTTTATTGCATTTTCTGGTGATTGATTGCAGGAAAACTTTTGTAATAAAACAATTCAATGGCATTATTTAATATTCATGTAATCGAAATTATGACACAAATGTTGCCAAAAGCCAAATGAACAAAATAAAAATCGATTTAGTAGTTTATTTAAGTTGGCTTGAGGACAAAAATATTCGTGCTCAAAATGAAAAAAAAAACCAGAGACTGAGAATATGTATAAATAGTTTTCGTTACTTTAAAGCAAAAATTGCAGCACCAGCAAAATTTTGTTTTTTTTCCCCCCATTTTTATTTGTAATAATTTCAAGTCATTTATTTTTAATTCACTGCACAAAGACGGCGATGACGACGACATACTGAGAGGCAGCATAATGGAGGAAAGTTCCCTCTCAACAGAACAGAAAAAAAAGACAAGCCACCGACCGGGCTGTACATGGGAAAGGGAAAGAAACAGCATGTCAGCAGTCAGACGAACACAGCTAAAACATTAGTTTACACTGCAAAAGGGATTCGAAACTGGCAGAGACCAAAAAATTAAAAGCTAAACATCTGAAGGAGATGAATTTTGGCTTACAGCCAGCGATTAGGTATTACGATAGTTTTTGGCTCAAATGAGCTAAAGCAAAATGCAAAATAAAAAACAAAAATATTACAAAGTAAACGGAAATATACCTGAAAAAGTTCAATCACTTTAACATAAAACACAAACAAATAACAAGAAAATCAAAAAAAGTTTTAAAGACTTCTCTGCAAAAGCATAGAAAATATTAAATTTCTTAAAAGTGTGCGAGATAAATAAATCTTCTTAATACATACAGAAGACAGAAAAAGAGACTTATATAAAGTGTATTTTTTATTCCACAAAAGTCTGTATAATCTTAGACTAAAGGTGCAGACATTTGTAGCCTGTGCTTGATAACCCACCAAACAAAAGATTTTGCCAGAGAGCAGATTTATTTGGCACTAACAACATGAGTCAAGGAGTGTAAGATTTTGGCCAACAAATTTTAATAAAATGCATCACCTCCATAACAGATCCCTAAAACCTATTTAGGGTCAAAATTCCCACACATAAATATTAATTATTCTATCAAAAAAAAAAAAAAAAAAAAATTGGTTGGAACATATTACTTGGGTTGATTGTAAGTGTATGCGATAACCTGATATTTTGTGCTAATTAGTGCAAATTATTACTCGCTGTTATTTTCTTACTTTCTGCAGATGTGGAGTGATTTATGTCAGTACCAGGCCCAAAGCACCAACCTCTGAAATTACACCGCCACCCCCGACCAGCCGACCAACATAACTTTTTGCTGAAGAGTTGAAGCTGCTTAATATCTACTGCAATTCAATTCTATGGATGGCTTCTACAAATCCTGATTACGGCTGGCAGCCGGAAGTTCCTTCAGGTGTACAGCGTACCTTCCAAAATTTTTTTCGAGCATTGGCACGTTTGCTTGATTTCTTCTTTCGTTTCGTCTTGCCTCTCTTCTTTTCTTTTCTTTTCTTTTCTTTTCGTCTCTTTTCTTTTCTTTTCTTTTCTTTTCTTTTCTTTTCTTTTCTTTTCTTTTCTTTTCTTTTCTTTTCTTTTCTTTTCTTTTCGTCTCTTCTCTTCTCTTCTCTTCTCTTCTCTTCTCTTCTCTTCTCTTCTCTTCTCTTCTCTTCTCTTCTCTTCTCTTCTCTTCTCTTTTCTTCTATTCTCTTCTCTTTTCTGCTCTGTAATTTATTTTTCTTATTCTTCACTTTTGTATGCTTCTCTCTTAATATAATATTTTCCCAAAATTTCCTTTTTGCTCTTTACCATCACAAAACATTTATTGGGTAAACCACACATTGCCTTGCGATGCTTTATTGAGTGCAAATTTTGTGATAATATTTTGAAGGTTGCATACACAACATGACAAAAGTTAAGAATTTAATTAAGCGAATAACATATTAAGCCATTTTCTAAACTTTTCTAGCTGTCATAAATAAATAGAAATAAAGCTCTTCGACAAGTTCAGTAAAAATAAAGCAGACGCAAATACTTAGCGACAGACATATTTTGTGACAGCTCTGGTAGAGATTTGAGACATATATTTAATCCATGTAAAAGATAAACAATATATATTCTTTGTCTGCTTAAAAATGGCAAAATACAAACTAGAGACAAACAATAATTGATGTAAATCTCAAAAATAATAAGAATTAATTGAATAAGTTTATGGACGTGTGCACAAATTGATCAATTAATTTAAAACAAGGTGATTTGGCTGTTTTTTTATACTGGAAAAAATCTTTGTTGAGCAGTTACTTGGCCTACGGAATATTCTGTGAGCTATTCAGCAAACTCTTCTATATCTGTTTGATTGTGTAATAAATAAAAGTTTTTATCCAGCACTTTCATTTAAAACCTACCACACGACTCATGAAATTATGAGTTAGAAGGATAACTCATAGTTTCTGCAAAACTTCTGCTGCAATTTTAAAATCTTCTTGAAATGCAGAGCAAATGAAAAATCGAATTTCTGTTGTTACACACTTTTCCAATCAAATTCTATTACAATCAATTTATTCAAATCAAAGACATGTTTCGACAACTTTTGATAACTGATGTGTGACATCAGCTTTCATTACCTGCAATTATTCTCCAGGACATTGTTTTCATTTACAGATTTCAACAAGTCACATGAGTTTTCCTTTTTGTTTTTTGGTGAATAAAATTTTATAACTTGTACAACGATTTGTGTAAGTGCTGCAGACGCATTAATGAAAGCATTTCTCAAAGGTGTTTTCGACTACAGCCAAATCTTTTGCTTAGAAAGCACATTTCTTTCATTCATTTAAGTAACTACATTGTTCTATTCTATTGGCTTTGGTGCATGAAGAGATTTTTCTCCTTTAGAAATGTAAAAATTTATTCGCAAGAAGAACACGTTGCAGCAATAAAAACTATAAAAGGACATGGGAGCTTTTAAGATTGGCAAAAGAAAAAAACCTCATTTTTATTGATTGTGTGATATTCATAAACATATGTACGCAGTTTTGTACTCGAATGTCAGTGATGTTCACGATTGACAGCCAACAGGAGAACAATATTCACAAAATAAAAAAAAATTAATTCAACATTTTAATAATGATTATTTCACACTGGAGCGGGTTTAACTGCCTTGTACTTCAGAAGATTGAAAAATATAAATGAGGGAGGTTACCAATGTTTCCACTTTCGCGTTAAAATAAACGAATAACGAGAAAAAGAATTCGGCAAAAGAAACTGTTATGAAGCGTTCCTGTTGCCGTTAACAAGAATGGCTTTCGTTGTCACTAGCCTCTCGTTTTTAGTTCTTATTCATTCTTTTTTCTTGACATGTACTTATTAAGTTAAAGGCATGAAATTTTGCCCAAACGTCGCTCTGAAAATTCTATGGCCAAGAATCTTTTCTGGTAGCGGGACAAAGCACTTTCAGTACTTCATAATAACAATTTATTTTGCTTTAATTTTATTTGCCTAAATGACATAATACTCTTAAACACTACAATGAAACTATATACATGCACACATTCGTTTGCAACTTCAACAAGCCATTAAATTAAATTTATTTAATTTGCCCCACAGACGTGCTGACGTAAGCAATATACACTTAAGATAAACAAAAATTAAGATATTTGATATTTCTTTCCCTTGAGAAAAGAAATGAAACGAAATCCTTTCGACATTCAAACGGCCCTTCCAGCAACAATTTCACACTTGAAACAGCAACAACAACAACAACAACAATAAAATTAACAAAGTGAAACAGCAAGATTTCACAGTATTGAATAAATATGTATTTTTATTAGTTTAGCAAGTTTTGTTTTGCTCCGATTTTAGTAAAAGTTAAATTGTTATTTAGGTTCTACACAGTTTCCATTTAAGAAAAGAAAGAAAAGAAGAAATAAATAAAATAAATTTCAACAAACTTTTACTCGAGCACGTTCAAGTGCGTTTCGTAACAGTTTTATTGCGTAAACGCCTTTAACTGTTTTCAAGCTTTTCAGCATCAGCAGAATACACACACACACAATTACACATAAATAAATAAATTTGTGCTGGCTTTTCAAAGCAGAAATGTACAGCAAAACGAAAAAGTTGTAACAAATAAAACTACAAATTGCAAATGTGATTTTCCAAACAACAATTGAATTAGTTTCAGTTTAGCAACTTCCCAGAATTTTGTTTTAGCTTAAAACAACTAGAATTATAACAATAGCAAAAACAACAAAGACTATTAAGGAAAATGTAGCAAAAATAGCAAAAAAAAAAAAATATGATAAAAGCAAGTGTAGTTAAAATGTACATAAACATTGAATTTAGCACAAAGAGAAGGATATTCATGCTTGTGAGTACGAGTGTTTGTGTGTTTGTATGGCTGACTACGCTCTCGCTCACCTGCATGACCGTAAACAAAGCAATGCATTAAATTACAGGGACGGCCAAATTAGTGTAATTATAATTTTTAACAAAAAAAGAAAAAATAATTTTAAAATAAAAAAATTCAGTTTTTCGAGATTATTTATTATCTAAAATTAAATCATTAAATAAAACTAAATTACATAGTATAAAATAATATACATAAAAATATAATAAACAAAAAAGAAAAAAAAAAAAAATAGAAAAATGAGATAAAACTGAACATAATATTGTTACGTTTTAACCTTTTCAAAACGTTTTCCGTAGATTCTTTAATTGTAATGAAGTTAAAACACTCACGTCTTCAGTTTACAATAATCAACAGTTCAACACTATTTATTTTAACACACTATACTTGTAAACACTTTAATAAGAACACTTTACTAAAAGAACAACACTTTCACTTAATCACTTTTTATTACTTAAGACACTTTACACGTTAGCGCAGCTAAAAATCGACTGACTGTCCAGCGTTAAGCTCAGCTGCTTTTATACCTCTAATGATCATTACTCGAACATTCTAGACGTTTACAGAAGCCACATCTATAGTGCGATGTGCGATGACTCATCATGAACAAAAGATATACACACACACCGACATACATACACGCGGCAGTGAAACTCAAACACTGAGCCGCGCACATACATACACACACGAATATTGTATCGTGCGGTGGTGGTTTCTTTTATTTCGCTGTTGTGCCTATTTATCTACACATGTGTGTCAGTATGTGCACACTCGCTGTGCTGCCGTTTTGTTTATCAACAAGTTTCTATGTAAGCATGTGTGTATATACCTCCTGTGTTCATTTACAAATAATAACAAGACAACATACGCACATATAAAATAACGATGATTCAGCACGTTCTAGAACAATCACAATCGGTCCGTTCACGACCAAATTTGTAACAATATAATAAAATGAAATAAAACAAATGCAAAATAAAATAAAAAAATTAATAGATAAATGAATAAATTAATTTTCTTTGGTTTAATAGGTTGAGCTTGAGGTCACTTTATTTTTAATAAATAAATATATTTTTTTTTAGTGTCAAAAAACTATATTTCTTATAACTAAGGTAACCTCAAGCTCAGTCTACTAAATCAAATTAAGTAAAATAGATAGAAAAACTAGTATCGATAATAAAAAAATAAATAAACAAACAAATAAATAAATAAATAAATAAATAAATAAATAAATAAATAAATAAATAAATAAATAAATAAATAAATAAATAAATAAATAAATAAATAAATAAATAAATAAATAAATAAATAAATAAATAAATAAATAAATAAATAAATAAATAAATAAATAAATAAATAAATAAATAAAGAAATAAATATATAAATAAATAAATAAATAAATAAATAAATAAATGAATAAATAAATAAATAAATAAATAAATAAATAAATAAATAAATAAATAAATAAATAAATAAATAAATAAATAAATAAATAAATAGATAAATAAAGAAATAAATAAATAAATAAATAAATAAAGAAATAAATATGAACTATTTTTCGTCACCAAAGATTGTCTAGTTGGTTTTTGGGCAAAACTTCTTGAAAAATTATGTCACTGTGAATGTCAACATGTATGTACACGAATATATTACTGAGTTACCAGCTCTGATTTTCAATTTTGGTACATGAAACAACTCATCTTACTAAACTTCAATGAAAAAAATCAGACATGTTTATCCAGCTAGCAAGAGTTGCAGTGTTTTACTATGAACACTAATTAGGAAAAAGAATGCAGCTCTATGTTAACTAGATTGTTCTTTCTTCTCCGTATTATTCAAAAAGGCATATGAACTCCAAGCTGATTTGCGTTAATTTATAATTAAAAATTTACATTAATTGACAACCAAATACAATTTGAAAGTGGTATGCCATCTTAGTTAGCACTTGTCTGAGGCTCAAAACAAAAAACCACAACATAGTTACTATAGCATGTCTAAAAGATTATGCTTGTTAGAAAAAGAAAAATAAATTTGCTCCTACGCCATGTGTAATACAAATGCTGTTGCACTCTACAGTTGTTACTTGACATCTCTGTGCTTCAGCTTCAGAATTTCCCCTTTTTCAAAAGACCAAAAGAAGATTCGCATGCAAATATACTAAACACGAGCATTTTCATGCATGTTTTATGTTTGTACCTTTGTGCAGTGATTTCAAAGAAAGTGAATATAAAAGAAAATTTTCAATTTAACAAATCCTTTAATGTCAACTGTTCGACAATGGAAAACATTTAAAACGAATTTCTATTGATACCGGTATTATGGTACTGAATTGCACAAGGATCTCAAATGAATACTTATTTCCTCGTTATTGTGTTTTGTCAAGTTTGTATAAATTTTTACATTTGGTAAAGTTTTCATGGCATTAATTTGCCCCAAGGATCTGTTGTTGTGGTTTTTCATTTGGCTTTGTTTTAATTTCGAGAAGTTGCTTAGCTTTTTTTTTTTTGGTTTAAATTGATGGGATTTTTTTTTTGTGTTTAGAAAATATTTAATTGCTATGCATTACATGGTGTTTCATAGTTATTTGTAGATTAACACTCTTTAAATTATTTCTACAGACCATTTCAACAATGAGATATTTATTTTGCTGTATTTATAGCGATTTAATTTTTATTTATTGACCACTAAACAAACAAACGCACAGACCAAAATTTGTATGTTTAACGAAGAAAAAAACTGAATGAATCTCGCAAAAAAAATAATCACCAAATAAAATCACTAATAATAAATTGCTTTTAGATTTTTCAATAAATACTGCTAAATTGACGCAATAACAAAAAAATAGTAGAACAAAATTAAACCGAAAAATACAACGCAAAACGGTACACAAACACACAGCAAATGAAATATCAAAAAACAATTAATAAATCATTCTAAAAATACCAGATTATGGTTTAAAGTTTAATAAAAATTCAATTCAATGAACATAAATTTTTCATAAAATTAATAAATGGCAGCGAGCATGTGCGCGCTTTCAGATGGGACAACATAGATTTTTTGTTAAACATTTTACTTTAATACAATGCTCCTTTTAATTGCACTATTTCGTTGGCCATAATTTTTTGTGTGCCTCCAGAAATTCTGGAGACCAGTAGGCCCTCAAAAAAAAGGTATTACTATTTACTAGCCAATAGCCAGCTTATATTTGGTGGTAAAGTTTAACTGGACATGGGCGAAATATAGCTTGAGGGCCACTAAGTAAATTGAATTGGCATCTCTTGCCGAAACAATTGGTGTTTTGTGTAGTTTTTCGTATTTATAGAAAACTTATATTTTATATATTTATTTGAGCTCAAGGTCTTTTGGAATTTGAGTAATTATTTTTGTCAATATTTCGCTCTCCTTCGGATAGCTTCTTCAGGACAATAAGAAGCTATCCGAAGGAGAGCGAAATATTGACAAAAATAATTACTCAAATTCCAAAAGACCTTGAGCTCAAATAAATATATAAAATATAAGAAAAAAAGGGGTCAAAATAACTAAATATTAAATTTATAGAAAACAATAAATTACACTGTGCTTGAATTTCAAAATTTTTTTTTCCGGCGGGCAGGTAAACCTAATGCGGGTGCGCTAAACTCGATGGTGCTAACCGGTTTTTTAGGTTAGCTCTTGTTTTTGAGAAATACTGTTATTTTCAAAATGGAGGAAGTAGGACAACATATATTCCCTTAACTCAAAAACAGTTCAAAATATTAAAAAAGATACCCAAACCGAAATTTAGCAACAAAATTATCTTTCAATAGCTGTAGAAATCTTTTGAATCGGTTTATTAGTTTAGAAAATTTTAAATACTTTTTGCGAAAGTTTAAAAATTTTTTTGTAATTTAAAACACCATAAAAAAATCTAAAAATAAAGTTATTCTTATGAATTTCCATACATTTATAACAAATAAAGTTTCACACAGAAAAAAAACCTAAAATCGGTGCACAACTTTAGAATTAATTCACAAAAAATCAAAAATTGCAATTTCAACCGGTCACCAGACGAAGCCTTAAAATATAAAATAAATTTTTTTTGTTAAATGAAAATAGTACGCAAGAATCATTTTATTTGCTTATCAAAAATAAAGCATTTTCAACTGACGGAAGTAAAAAACAACTTACATATCGACACCCAAACGGGAAGATTCCGTATAAATTTTAAATTTATGCAAGATTTTTGCGATTGTATGCAGATTTGGACGATTGAATTGGCCGAAAAAATCGCGGAATGTACGATATTTAATTTTATTTGAGCACAAATTTTAATAATAAGCCCGAATAACTTTTAAGCGTTGCTCGATTGTGTATGTTTTAATGGTCCCAACTGAGTTAGTCTGAAATTGAGAAATGTCAAATGAAAGGCAGAGAAAAACTTGACGCTCAGGTGTGGTTTACAATCAACATCGACCCTTAAAATTTAACAAACGGTTACTATGATGTTCCGGTAACTAAATGGCTATAAACTTTACACTTAAATATTATAAGTTCTAACGGTGCAGGGTTCAATTTGTATTCTGTACTCGTGAGTCTCTAAATCTAATGTCTACAATTGGTCTCGAAAAGATACCTAGACAATGGTATCAAGACAAGGTCTATAGAAAATGTAACTTCCTGGGATGTAATAAGCCCCAGTTACTAGCGAAATCACCTGTGGAAGCTCAACCTAAACGAATAACAATGTAGGAAAAATCTTACTGCTAATACGTATGATGGATGGAATGCACCTTATCAGCTGCATGATATTTTATATTACGTATACGTATACCATAATGGTGGCTATTCCGAAAAATACGCCAAAGAGCTGAAATTTTTCTTAGCAAAAAAAAAAAAAAAAATAGAAACAAAATATAAAGAATTGTATGTGTTTTCTATACATTGCAACAACAAAATTAATGAGAAAATTAATCTCACCAGTAAACGGTAAATTTTGTATGAAGCACAAAAACAACTTAGATGTGTGAGTTGCATTCTGTTGAAAGTCTGCACGAGTGTTGATTGAGAGAATCCGTTGCTTTGTTTGTACTCTTGAAATTTAGCTCTTGTTTTTTTATATATAGATTAATTTCACCAGCACGTTTTCTCGAATAACTACGAATATCTTTTTATGTGATGACTTGTAAGTGTTCAGATGTTGGGAATACGAAAATTCGTTACATCACTAGTTTCTCTAACGTTTTACTTTAAATTTTTTTTCTTTGTTGTCTGAATTGTATTTTGTGCAAGCAAAAAAAAAGACATTTGTTTATATCGCTGAAGTTGTGTTGATTTTCAATTTAAACTTTACAATCTCCGCTTAATACAATTTCAAATCAAAACAGATAAGAAACCGCCAGAATGAGATGGAGCAGAAAATAATAAAGTTTTCATTCTTGTCGCAAGCAGCGAAAAAAAGGAATAAAAAAGTACTGGATAAAATGGCAATAACAGCAAAACAAAAGAAAGAAAAACTATTTATACAATAAAAGTTAAAGCTAAATTTAACAGGATGGACAGACATACAGACACACACACTCACCCACAAGAGACAAAGAGAATACAGTAGCGCATAAAGAAAAATACTTTTACAATTTTACTTTTCATTTCACACAATTTTCACATACAGCTCATTAACAAAAATGATCATTTATTATAAATCTATGGTGCGATAATGGTGTCTGATAAAATTCAGAAACTCCTTCTTCTTGTTTTTTTGTGCAAGTATTTCAAATTTTATTTCTCTGTTGAAAGCAACTCGTATCTGTTGGACAAAATGCACATTTCATTTAATAAAATTTTTGTGCATACAGATAATAAAATATGAGTTTTGGTTTTTTTCTTTTTGCATTATTATTATTATTTTATCTATAAAAGTTGATTTGGTCATTAATTTTGTGAAAATTGTTATTTTTACAGTTGTTAGTTGGTTATACAGAAAAATAAATGATTGAAAAAAAGCAATTAAAATGACAGTTGCCAAAAAATATTTAATGACTTATTATGTGCGAGGGTTATCTTTAGAAATTGAAGAGTATTTGTCGAGTTAACAAAGTTTATCAACAGTGTTTTCGAGTTTATGGATGGCTTGTTGAAGAAGCTGCTGGGAAGCTCGTTATACCATAGAGTAAAAGTTCCTTCCATTAGGCAAAAGGTCATGTATTTAGGATACTTTGTAAGGAAAGTCAGGCAACCTCCTTCGCGTCTCTGTGATATGCTGAACTCTGTTTTCGTTTACATAATACTCTAATTGATTGACCTGACAGCAAGCTGAAGGGAGTTTTCTTCAGTGTCATCTCGAATTCCAGTTTGATTTACAGCTGTATTCCCAATGGTTGAGTTTCAGCCAGGCGGTAAGATTTTTCACAATCTGATTTGTCAAAGTCTGGTTTCGATTACATGGTATTCTTTATAATCCACCCTTAAGATTACTCTTACAAAAACTATTCCTCTATGATATATCGGCTACTTTTTCGAAATAAGGATTTCGTATTGTCCATGAAGCTTGGCTTACTTTCAGAAGTGTGGTAAAAATACATTTAAGAACGGCATGCACCCTTTCGACATTAAGATACTAGACTGGTGCTGATGAGAAGTATAGCGGTTTTGAAACATCTTGATAAAAAAAGAAAACATGTAGAAAAAAGCTTTCATATAAACAGAGAGCAAAACAAAATAACAGTCTTCTAAGAAGATAAAATATCGTCCATGACTGCAAAAAATATATCATTGCTTTGGTTAATGTTAGTTAAGTATATAAACAGAAAGTAAAATTGCATGAGCTTTGGTTGCCGAGTGGTTAAAGGGGCTGTGGCAAAATTGTGAAATTTGGCACGTCCAAAGTTCATAGGGTGCTGATGAAGGGTGTTTGCTACCCAGAAACAGCCGATTGTCCACCTAGCTATTACATTTTACTTTTCTTTACTTAATTGTTATTAATTAAAATAGTGACAAACCAAGGAATGAACTTAAGCCTGAAAAAGTAATTTAATATAAATGTATTAAAAAAATTTCTTAAAGTTTGTCCAGTTTGTATGTTATTCGCAAAATCAGGGGCCAAATCGTCGCTTACGTGATCGAAAGAATTTTGTTGCCTGGGCCTTGTGGTTGTTGTTTATTTTGTTTTTGTTTTATATTATTTTTACTCGATAGTTCATTCGCCCCAGTTTATTTAGAATGATATTTTAGAATATTTTACCACCACAACGAATGACTCTCATATATGGATATTATGCATATTATTTACAATTGAATAGGACAAACTGATTTTCTAAAGATTCGCATTTCATTCTAACGTTTCTGGTTTCGCCTTTTGTTTTTATTTTCTATGATCTTTTATTTAGTTGTTATTTGCTATTGTTTTAATATCCTTGAAGCTCAATGCTTTTATGCATACAATCAACACGGGCAAAGTTTTATTTATTACACAATTACATACACATGTATGTGTAACAGGTTCACATGTGCTTGCGCTTCTAGGCAATTTAGTTCAGACAATCGACACATCCGCTACCTTTATTGGATGAAATCATCATTGCAGTTGAGCCCGTCTATTAGATGTTAAAAATGTATTGTTTGAATGTATGATTTTATGATCACAGCAAATCGATGGGGTGTAACAATTTTATGAAAAAAAACACACACACACAGAAATCTGGTTTTCTTTAAAGCTTTGTGTACAAATATTCATGTGGGTCTCATAGTCTTGTATTGGATGGTTTGTTTGAAAAATAAAAAGACAGAAATATTGTGTAAATAATTTTATTTTTAACATATCTTGGTGCATATCCAGTGGCATACGTGTCTTTTGCATACTGAATTTGGATATGTTTCTTTATTGTTAAAATTAAGGCGTTATTGGCTTCGATTAAGATTGATTGCTATTTTCTTAACCCCGAAACTATTTGTTATTGTTATGGTTCACCTGCTGCTCCATCCATGTGCTTTTGTATTTTCATTATCATTATTGACAGTTAATTTTCCAGCAAAGAATTTTTTTGGAGGTTTTTTTTATTGATTGATTTAATTAATTAAGAAGGAACCAGTTGCAATTATGTGCCAGAAATATGAAAGATATAAAGTAAAAGAATTTTTTTTTGTAGACAGACAGTGGTGAGCAAAACAACAGAAATCAAGTTCAGGTTTAAATTATGATATTTTATATGCGAATGTGTATATGGGCTTATTTTACATAAATACCAAGTATAATCTAAATCAAACAGTGTAAAGACAAGATACAGCGTTTTATTCAGCTTAGCCAATTCTTAAGTACCCTTTGCAATGATCCGTATGTGTAAAGGGTGTTTCAAAACAATGCACGAGGTTTTAAGGGCTTTCACGATGATAGTGCAAACTGTGCAAACGAAGCAAATGTGAGCAAACATGCTCCGCTTTTTTGCACACAATAACAAAATGTATGTATTTGCATTTTGCTTAATTTTTCCTCATTTGCTTTAAAAAACCTCTTAAGCAAAAAACATAGAAGTGTGTAAAAATGCTCAGTTGGAAATAAATAATGTAAACAACAGTAGATGGCGCCAGCAGACGATGAAGTTGACTGAGTTTTTTTAGGCAGAGTAGACAAAAAATAGGGAGGCTGATGAACATTATGGTAGTTCCCAAAAAAAAAAAAAAAACATTTTTTCCGGGAAAAAAAACTTTTTACCCAAATTTTTTTTTTTACAAAATTTTTGACAGTCGGGCAGACGGTCATAATTGATGGTCACTAGTGGAGTATATAAAAAAGCTATATCATAAAAACTAGAGCTGATAGAGACAAACTGATTACAGATTTGAATTCAGCGCACCGAAATTAACTGGAAACAATTGATGAATGCAAAGAAACAAAAATCTTTTTTTAATTTTGTCGCGCTGTGTAATTCGTTAAACGAAATCTATTTATTGCCCTTAAAAACAGTTTTTTTTTATTTATTATCCCCATTCGTGAAACGATTTTTTTTTATTTCATTTTGTGCTTTTAACTATAACCCTTTTTCGCTGTCATTTTGTCCTGCCTCAACTGCGTTTTTGTTTTCCATTGAAAATTTAATTCTTTCGTGCCGAACCTAAAAGGCATGCAGACGTTGTTTGTCCACCTTTTAGTTTTCATTTACAACTGGCGGAATTGATAAAGAGAAAAAACATGGTGTTTGCCTGTGAATAAAAAGCATACCTTCACTGGTGCTCGCCGTATCACTTTCTCGTTGCCTAAAACACCACCTGACAGGTGTGGCGGGCTGTATTAACACCTGCCAGTGTATAATGATTAACGTAGTGAATGTTTGTTCATCCACTACGTTTATACTCCGAGCCATTCAGTCTTTAATTTTTTTTTATTTACTTTTCATGCTTTAGGCTTGTAAATTGTTCTCTGGCATGTATTGATAGTTTTTGGGAGAAGTTAACAAATGACTGACAGTTTTGCAGTCAGCAGTCAGTCTGCTGTTTGTTCAGCAAGCAAATTGTTTTCTTAAACACTGAAATGCCTTAGAGTGTTGTTGTGTTTTTTGCACATTTTTAGCACTACAATCGCGTTTAAAGTGTAATTAAAACGAAAAAAAAAAAAAAAAAAAAATTAACCGGAAGTTTTTGCTATTTAAACTAAAAATTATTGCAGATAAAGTTGCGATTTTTTTTATTTCTTTAGTCAGGGCATTTTCAAATTTGCAGTCGTATATTTTTTTTATCATGTTTTAAGCTTTTTCTTTTCAATTGCATGTATTTCAATATTGCTATGTTTTTTCTTTTTTTGTGAAAATACTTTAAGGGTTCTTTTGATTGGAAAGGATCTACAACAATATAGTACAGCGCACAGTGGAACATTTTACGAGTTAGTGGCAAAAAAACTTCCTTACTTATTTTTGGTTGTTCAGCAATTGATGAAATTATCTATTATTAATGAACATTTTTGGTCAGGTTTTCGCTTCAAATTGTTTTTGCAAATCATGTAATTTCAGGCAAAGTGATTTGCAGAACTGATCTAATAGAGAATATTAAAGAAAATTCTTAGTTCTTAGTTGCTTTTTGGAATAAAACTTAAATAATGTTGTAACATGTCAAAAAAGTTTATACCCTAAAAGTAAATTCTGGTAAACAACTACTGAGCTCAACCAACAGCGTTTGACGTTAGCTCGGACAAAACCAAAAGTGTTCTATTGATAAGAAAGACAAACATTTCTCCATATGATGGATGACCCACACTTTCTTGTAAGAACAGCAAATATTTCTGACAGCGTGAATTATCTTGGAGTAATCTTGGTTTGGAAGCTAAAATTGAAATACCACATAGATAAGTCCATAAGGCGCACATATGTCGATCCATCTGTAAACGAGCCATAGGCACAAAATGGGGGCTGAAGCCAAAGATGACACACTGGCTTTAAAGTAGTAAATAAAGTAGTGTTCAGACTGATTATAACCTACGCTTCTACAGTGTGGTGGACGTCAATGGAGTATAAATGCAACATCAAAACTACGCAGAAAGTTCAAAGAACCTGCTGTCTTGGCCATAACGGCCAGTTACTTCTAGATGTGACCACTTTTAGTCACATACATAGATGAATTTTCACTACAATGCACTTACACTTTGACAATTTATTGAGATCAGTAGAAATCAGTATAGGTACCCATGTGTATTTAACTTGAAAACCGCTCATTGCACATCTATGTACCTGCAACGTATTACAGAAAATTTACAAAAAAATAGCATGTAAAAGTTAATGTGTGTATGTATATTTTATTTACTTATTAATTAATTTATTTATTGTATATGTAATTTATTAAATGAATTTTATTTAAATTTTAACTGAAATACATACATACATATAAATGACAAAGAAACACATTTTCAATTGTTAATAACTTTAACGCTCTTTCCATTTAAATAGTTACAACAGTGATTTTTTCACTGCATAACACATGCAAGCAGAAAATATGTAGTCCCGTATCTGTCGCCGGTCCCAGGCAGAAGCAGCAAAACTGCATATGCATTCGTGCACTCTTTCGGACACATAAATGTTTTAGGTATTGTGTGTACAGCTACAGCCACGTAGTCACATATCACAGTACGTAGAAGGGTGTGCAGATAAATTCGTGCGTTAAATATGTACCACACCTCTGTTAACTGAGTTACACACTAATGTTGAACACAGTTAAAAAAGGTATTTTTTAATTTTCTTTATTCTTGAGTAAAAACACAAAATAATTTACTATTTTTTTTAATTATATGAAAAAAAAAAGTTTGGAACATAATAATTATTAAAAAAAATATAAAAATGTTGTATTAAGTCGTGCATCTCGGAGGGGTTCCTATGCCGTTCTATGGTATGGAATATTTGTCAAATTACAACTTATACGCGAAAATTCTGACACATCTGCAAATGCAGGTCGTTTCGTAGTCTTCTTCTCTAAATATTTCTGTTTTCAAATTTTGTACACAAGAAATATTTTAGAAAATACAGTAGAAACAAGTTGTGCATCCGGTGGGTGGGGGGGGGGGTTTCTATGCAGTTTTTTGGTATGGAATATTTGTCAAATTACAACTTATACACCGCCTGTTGTTCAAGCACCCATTCCACGTATTTACAACGTTTGGAATGGTCAGCTGGCTTCAGTTGTTGTGTGAGCTGGACTTTATATGGATGTAGGTGTAGATCTAAATGCAAAATACGCCATAATGTGCCGTAAGACAGTCCTAATTCCTGAGAATGACGAGGAATCAACACATTTGGGTCTTCGGCAACACTTTCACTTACGGAAGTGATATTTTCAGCGGAACTAGCGAAACGATGATGCACAGGCCCTTACAATATTTGTAACCGCTCCAATCTCTTCAAATTTCTGCACAATTTTGCCAATTGCTCGCATAGTTGGACGATTATGTAAATCATAATCTCCTCTTAAAGGACGATTTGTGGCTGTGGCAGAATCACCAGTTTTGCAGTATGTTTTGACAATTCTTATGCGTTGTGTGATAGTTAAGCGATATATTTTCCTCAATGTCAGACTTTCAACTGAGCAGAAGAAAATTGGTTTAACAACTTAGTTTGACAGACGTCGAATTCCAGTCCTATACTTTTTAAACCACAAAATGGATAACCCGTTATATGGCAACACTACTCCAGCTTGCCTCGTTTGCTGTAATAAAATTGTGAAGTTTTCGAGCAAAAAGTTTTAAACGGTAAATGCGATGAGACTGTATTGTTCATGAACTAAAAATTTTAAACATAAAAAATGTGTGTAAAAGTTTGATATCCGTAGCCAGTCTCTGGTATAGGTATATACATTTGACACTAAACAGACAAACTAGCAACAGTTGATACTGACTTCATCACTATGTTATAATTTTTTCGCTTAATCAGACGTCCACAAACACTGACTTCGAATCAGAAGATTCCAGTTTCGACTCCTGGCAGGATGGCCATGTAGTTCCTAAATCCATTTTTAAATAGAAAAGGACCATTCCCTTCAAGTTCAACATTTAGACTGTGTGTCCGGTTTAATAGGGTTGCATTCTACCAGGGATGGCACTATACATTTTTGTGTTTTCACCCACCAATCCCTCTTTCCTATTTTTCTGGTTCCAGTACCAGGCAATGCATCTGCAGGTACTGGTCCCAATCTAAAACAAAAAAAAAAAAGGTACGAACAGTTAAGTATAGAAAAATGGTGCATTTCATTATCATTTTCAATTAAAGAATCTGCTAAAATATTTTTGGCGAAAATAAAAACGTAAAAATAACTTCAATAAAAATGGAATGAAATAAAATATGTTTAATTTCGCAGCAATTCAGTTCAATTTCTCAGACCAGCTGCCAAAAATAATTTTTTTCTTTGAAAACGTATTGTTGTGCCATCATTCAAACATGTACGGTTGCAACGACAAATACTTTTTGCGAAACTTATTTGCTGATGTGTCGGTGTGTAAAAGGGCACTTATTCGACATTTGAAACACACTCGCCATTTTTAATTCTTACAGTTTGATACATTGCTGTTGATAATTCTGTTTAGGGCACGTACGGTCCATATCAAAGTGAAGTAATAAACCAGGTTTCGCTGCAAAAAAACGAAACAAACAAGATTTTCAATGCACATGCTTCTTCTAAAACACAAATATGCACATACATACGTAACAACATTACGCACGAATCCTAAATTGAATCCTTTTTTTTTCCCTCTCGCTTCTTCCATACTTTAATTGGCTTTTGTTGTTGCTGTTGGTGCTGCAAAAGGGACTGATACTTATTTATATTTTGCACCTGAAGTTTCACGTACACTTGTTTTGCTGTTTTCCTTTATGTACCCTCCTCCCATCGAGCGCGCGTGCAAGCGAGTATGCATTTCAATGAAGATACTGTCAAGTTTTGAACGTAAATCAAGCGTAGAATTTTCAAATACTTTTGAGTGGATTTTATACGCTGAATTCTGCTGCTAAGCACAAATAGATATGATACGTCTGGGTGTATGCACGTTTGTGCATGTGTGCCTGTTTTAAATTTATGTTGTTCTTTTTATTTCACTGCAACATTTGCACGTAGTAGAAAAGAAAAAAAGGCTTCTTTGCTCTGCTTGTTTGCAGTGTGCATTTGTTACATTTTTCATTTTGCAACTGCTGCAACATTTGGTGGCATTAAACAATACATTATTTACACTGACATGTTACTTTACTAATTTTTAACAAACTTTTTGTTTTCTATTTCGTAATCAAGCTTGAAGGATTGTAAATATTTTCAAGATTTTTGAGCCACCATTTAGGAATTAAGCATGCATTGGTTTTTTGTTTTGTGCGCTCTCTACTTTATCAAATTTTAGATGGCAATCTACCAGGGATTTATTGAATATTGCCAACAAAAAAAAAAAAAAAATAGTAAAAAATTGCCATGATAAAACTGTTTGCAAAACAAAAGACTTGGAGAGTGTGGGAGTGTGAGAGAGAGAAGAGAGCACATTTTTACACAAATACGAGTAGTTGTGTTCAAGTACTGAAAAAATACTGTTGGAAATTTGTCTGGAAAATAAAATAGTTGCAGAAAAAGTTTTGTTTATTAAAAAAATATAAATTTACAATAAATAATTGCTAATTGCATACAAAAGGGCTTAAGTTTTAATTCCTCAAAACTGAGAAACACTTTTCAATGAAAAATTGTGGTCATCAACAAACACTTTAAAACAATTCAAGAAACATCGCAAACAAGCTAATGTTTTTGATTGTTTAGGGTTCCGTTCTCAAAGAGTGAGAACTGAACCTTTTTACCGAGACTTCGCTAACCGTTCGCCCGTCCGTCCGTCTGTCACAGGCCTCATTGTCTCGAACGGTAACATATGGTTACTAGCAGCGCTAAAATTAAATTTTCTCTCACAAAAGTTTATAAAATTACGGTCGTCTGTAAAACTCGCTTAGTTGAGTTTAGAGATTTTTGGCGATGTCTCTAATTTTAGCTAGTTACAGAATAGGACCGCAGGCGTTCTTTTTGTATTATGGAGCAATTTCATGCAAAGAAATTTTAACTTTCTTGAAAATAAATGTTGATTTCCCATCAACAGCATACCTGCAAATTTTACACTCTGTTTTTTTTCTATCCATTTTATGTGTAAAAGTAAACTCTATAGACAATATTCATAATAATTATTGAAAGTTTATTAAGCTCTTATTTGACGTATTTCTACGGAATATTTGTCAAATAAACGTGTAATAAACCTGCAATAGTTTTTATGAATATGGGTGTAAAAATATATTTTAAATGCCAAAACAAAGAATCAAAAGCAAACAACAGCTGTTTTTTAAATGCAGCTAAATGTCGTCTGTCACCGTAAAATTTTAACTCAAATTAGTGAGCTCTTAATGCAAATTAACTCTGCCGTCTGTGTAGCCTATTATCGTGACAATTGTAATTGGCCGCCAGGATCATATTATTTAATATTGTTGTAATTGTCATTGGTTTTGCATCACATTGAAAATTATTTAGCTAATTCTTTGCAAACTTTTTGTTTTACTTACAACTAATATCATGCATTAAGTTTGAGACACCCTTTAGTTAATTCAGTATTTTCTACCTGGAGAAAAAAATTAATAACAGAAACATAAAACCCAAATAATTTATCATTCGATGAATCTCTTTACGCTTCAATAAAAGTTGATGAAACTTTCAAACATTATCCATTCACTTGATTTAAGTTTTCAGTAGAATGCAAAACACATACATACACATAAATAAGTATGACAGAGGGAGTGGGAGAGAGAGAGAGTGTGCGTGTGAATGCGTGTGTGCGTGAGCTAGACTGTTAACAAACATTTTACAAGTGCATGTGTAGGAATGTGCAAGTAGGAAGTAAATTTAGGTATCAAATAGCCAGGATATTGAATGGTAAATCAAATGGCATGTATGTAACTAAAGAAGAATGTATTAAAATGCTTTTATTACTGTTCTCTGGATTCATGTGTTCTGTGTAAAACTTCTAAGCCTGGTATAAAATCGGTTTGGTAAAAGATTAGAGCTTAATTTTTAAGCAAATGAAATGATTCCTTCGAAAAGGTTGGACTCAATTAGTGCTGTTCCTAAAAATCTCAAAAAATAACTTGAAATTCAAAAATGAACTTAATTATTTATTCGTTTTTCGAGCTAATTGAAATGTATTATTTTAGGTCGAATGGCAAATTGTTTAATCAAATGTTAATTGAGAGGTATAGATGCGTAAGGCTTCATCCTCCACATTTATGATCTCCATAATAAATGGTAATGCTAATCTGTAGCTTGAAGTATGTTCATATTGCATTTTTTGCTGTTTAGTTAAGAAGAATGTAATGCAAGTTTTAACTAATTCAATATGGCAGTTTGCTGGCAATATATTAAAAAAATTTTAGATAGCTATATTTATACTGGAAACATGCAAACCGGTTTTTTATTTGTACTCAAAATAACCCTTAAAGTATTTAAAAGACACAACGCATTAATTTCTCCTTGACAAGGTTTAATTTTATTTTCGTTTTGTACATTAAATGTGAATGGTGAACATGAAGTGTTCGATAGATAAAAGTTAAATAAATATTTCTTTATTCAACACTTGAAGTAATTTACCAAGTAATCACGGCTATTGTCTCTCGAACGAATGCTTTGTGAATTCTTTGATTTTTTTTGGAATTCATTTTCGCTAGTGATTTAGTGGCAGTTCGAAACTTCCAGCACGAACAAAACTTATTTGTTGGAGCAATAATTTCCAATGAACAAGGTTTTACAACATTTTTTTCCGTTTCGATTTAATGCACTTTCAACTTTAGCTTATTTTTTCGCCAGTTAATTGCATTAATTTTAGCTCGGTAAAAACCTTTTGTGGTTTCATCGCTTTAGCCTTCGTATGGGAGCAGCCATGGTCAGGCTACAAATGTGTAATAGAATTGAAACTATAGTCAGGCACCGGTTCATCTAGTTTGAGAAGTTTTTTTAATACGTTCTTATTCTCTTCGTGTTTAGTTCACAACCAGAGCTGCTACGCAGACAAACATTTTTCTTAAAACACACGAAAATATTTAACAAACTTAACTGCTTTCTTGCTTAAAAAATGTTTAAATAATGATCAACAAAAAAAAAAAAAAAAAGCAGGCCAGCTCCATAAAAACACAAGAAGTTTTACATTGCAATATGAAATTTTAACAAAAGTGCTATATACCACATATAAAAGCTTGTAAAATGACAATTTTGGTCATTCACTACTGCCCATAGAGAAAGTTTATTGTATTTTTTCTTTCTGCTACAAATAGTAACAGCGGCAGCCCTAAATAAAAGAATAAAAGATAAGAGATCTGAAATTTTGAGCTGGAGGTTCTTGTTTGTTATTTTTATTTTAAATATTTCGTTTTCCTTAGGAAAACTTCTTTAGGAAGTAGAAAACGAAATATTGAAAATAGAAAACGAAATATTGGAAATAAAAATAACAAATAAGGACCTCCAGCTCGAAATTTAAGAAATCTTATCTTTTTATTGTTTTATTTATGGCTGCCGCTGTTATAATTTGTATCAGAAAGCAATATTTTCAATGTTTCGTTTTCCTTAGGAAAACTTCTTTAGGAAGTAGAAAACAAAGTATTGAAAATAAAAATAACAAATAAGGACCTCCAGCTCGAAATTTAAGAAATCTTATCTTTTTATTGTTTTATTTAGGGCTGCCGATGTTACTTTTTGTACCAGAAAGCAATATTTTCAATATTCCGTTTTCCTCTGGAAAACTTTGTAGCAGCCTATGCTTCGCTTGTCAATTTTGTTTTATGTAAAAATCTATGTCTTGAAATGTATCTCTTGTTTTGCGTAAAATGCCCTTAAGTGTCCTTAACATAGGCCTATTTTGATTTGTATCAATACTATTTTTATATATTCAGTTTGAATTTCACACCAGGAAGTTAACGGACAAGCGTCTTAATTAACGCAAAGGCCAAGCCTGCGTTAACATGCGACAACGCACCTGCATTGTCATTAAGACATTTCGTTAAAGATACTGTCATATTAGCGGATATGACTAAACGAGGTTTATTGGGGTCCAGCGTGTTATATGAAGATTCTTTTTTGATCCGGCTTTCGAAGTGAAAAGAACATTTTTCTGCAATCAACATTTATTGAACTGGTAAAAAAAAAAAAAAACAAAAAAACATTTTAATTAAGCCTAAGGGATTTATTATACCCGTGGCACGGAATATTTCTGAAAAAGACAAAAAAAAAAAAAATAAAACAACAAAATACTAAAATTTCCTCCAGCCATCCTGATAGGAAAAAAAACCCAAATTGCTGCATTTAAGCAATAATTTCTGATAAGCTTTGTTAAGCACTCTGCACGCAAATTTACGACCTAAAAAAAGTGTATGTAAAGATTGGCCGACGTACTCAATTTCGGTGGAGAGACCAAAATAATTAATCTCAGCAATCTCCCGCACATCTGATTAATATTTTGTGACAAGAATAAGGAAAACGCAAAATAACAAAAGGCCACAAAAAAATCCACACTTAAGAAACAAGCACCGTAACTAAAATTTTAAGAACAACCACGTTGCAATCCATACACAGTCCCATCGAAAACGGCATCAGTATCAAGGAAGTGTAGTAAATTTCCAGTAAGAAGATATAATCTATTACTACGGAGAATCGGAAACCGGAGTAATAAGCTTCCCAGTCTTTGATTTTATGGCCAGTACCAACTAACCGTGTCTGTCCACAGAAGTGCCGAAATTGTCATCATTATCTATCGTGGCGTGGTGATGAAGGTGTTTTCCACAACAAAACAACAAGAACAACAAAATTTTAATTATACCAAATTTGTAACTATACATTAGAAAATACTACGTACATACATTATAATTTCATTAAAAAAAAAATAAATTTCAACGTGCCCAATTCCTAAAGCTAGTTTAACATGTCAGGAATATCGCAAAAGCAACAAAACAAAATCAAAAAAATTAAAACTTTTGCACTGAATCAACAAAGCAAGTAAAGGACTCGGTATCTAGTAATAAGCAAATACAAAAGAAAGAAAAAAAAAAAAACAGATTAACACTAAAACTAAAATTATTTTATGCCTTAAAAATATCTACCTAAGTCAATGGTAGGGCGGGTTAAGAGGCATTTCTCCCCCATATTACCACCTTGGGGAGCTTTACAGTAAGTTCTGTAGCATTGGTTAAGATTTCTTTTTTTTTTGTGTTCATTTTGTTGATCTTGATAGGGGCTTATTTTACATCGTTTACGTGATGATCAACAACCGGTTCATACTGTTATAGTATAGGGAGTCTATAATAATATTTGTGTGATGAGTTTAGTTTTGAAAAGTAAACGAGGGAGAACGAGCAAGAATCCCACCCCAACCCGACTGCTAGCTAGATTGATCAATGGCTCCCGCGCTTTCTTCTCTCTCTTTTAGAGCAACCAACAATGACAATTTATAAACCTCGATGAAGTAACAGAACTCACATTACATAAATTGGCGCCCAACGTGGGGCGAACGGAAAATAGGTTTTACTCCACAAAGAAACTAAACTGTTTTCCTTTGCCCGTATTTTTTTACTTTTTGTTTTAGATTTTTTGCAGCTCATTAACGCATAACCACCACAGTTATTATATGCAACTACGATGGTTGCCGGAATAAAATTTAGAGTCTTCTGGATATTCAATTATTTGAGGATTTCACGGTTCGAATATATTGACCGAAGATATTGAAAATTTTCTTTCTTGCTTCAAATTGAGTTTTATATAAGAATTAGGTGGCTGTGGCAGCTTATTTAAAGTTTATTGCGGTTATGGATTTCTTACGTCGAGTCGGAACATCCTGGTATTTATTCGGATTTACAATAATTTTGCTAGCTGCAACTGATTGTCCAATAGTATCAGTTATCATTTCTAGTGCAAAAAGCAGCATGTTCATTAGGTTTGATTTTAGTAATCCAATAAAGTTTAGAAAAGCTCAATAGATTTATTCCGTTCCTACTTAACCGTTTTGCTACAAAAGAACAATTGTAAAAAAAAAAAAAAAAAAAAAAAAAATAACAAAAAAAAAAAAAAAAAAAAAAAAAAAACCTCATTTTCATTCTCATCGTATAAGTAAGAAACTACAATACCATATTCTCAAGTGAAACAATCAAACAGCATACCATAAATTCAGAAAATTTAAAGACATATATTTATAAATATCTTTTAGGTAAAGCAAATATATGAACCTAGTTCAACAATTTGCTTGAAGCGTTTATGGAAAATATCCCATAAACATATTTTCTTGTAGATATTTTAAATTTTTTTACTAGTATTAGGATAACGTAAACGGTTTTCACATATTCTTTACTAGTCGTTTTGTTGGTAGCAAATTGGTTTGCTAGAACTTAACACTTCAACAGCTAATTGAAAATAATTCTGCTGGAATAGAATAGTTTTGTTTTGCTTTATATAGTTTAAACCTTTTTATCAAAATGATGGGAAGATCACCTCCTCCTTCGCAGACTTGCGATCAAGCCAGCAATGCTCTAACTTACAATCAAGAAACAGTTTGTTCAGTGTGTACTGCCCCGTTGGCGGAAGGTCAAGAATGTTTGCTCATTTCGGAATGTCGACACACGTTCCATCGTGCTTGTATTGAGAACCAGTTAGCAGATTCTGCCGAATGCCCTAGTTGTAAGCGGCCTTGTGCTTTGTCGGAATTACAACGAATTGAAATGGTAGCACGTAATCAGACTTCAGAAAGATCGAAGGCTCCTAATCGAGGTAGACCTCGAGGTGCTGCGAATGCCAATATTACCCATTTTACACGAAGTCAGGCTAGGAATTTCATGTCTGCTTCACATATACCTTCGCATGAAGCAAGTGCGAATCTGAGCTTACCGTTACCAGTGGATAATGCTCAGAATGAGAGTTTTAATAATTCTCTGGCAAACAGAAATTCGTTGCCAGATCAGCAATCTGATAACGCTAATGCCAATGTTGATTTCTCACAATTAAATGCGATAATTGAAAATACGGTGTCACGTTTATTGCAAAATCTAGATTTGAATAGAATAGATCAGCGGTGCAACAGGAACAGTGCCTTGCAAGGTCATTCGCCAAACAATCCAGCCATTCAAGTGCAGAATAATTCGTTTAGACGATCACAAAGATCTCAAGGTATTAATTCAAATCGGCCAGTTCAACAAAGGTCAGAACACAACCAGGTTCATAATAATAGTGTGGTAGGTGCGCCAATACATAGAGGGTTCGATGAAAATGCAGCAATTAGATCGGATAAGATCACTTCCATAATACAAAACTGGAATATAAAATTCGATGGCTCCGCTAATGGCATGAGCGTCGACGAGTTCTTGTATCGGGTGAAAATTTTAACGAGTGCAAGCTTTAATAACGATTTTTTACCCATATGCAAGAATTTACATGTTTTATTAGTAGGAAAGGCGCGTGATTGGTTTTGGCGCTATCACAAACAAGTCGATACCGTGGAGTGGGCAGATTTTTGTGCCGCTCTCAAATATGAATACAAAGAATTGAGATCGAAATTTGATATTCAAGAGGAAATACGCAATCGTAAAATGAGAGCAAATGAAACGTTTGAATCATTTTATGAGTCAGTCTCAATCCTACTTGACAAGCTTGAAACCCCTATTCCGGAGTCGGAAGTGGTTGAAATTCTGACAAGAAATCTTCGTCCTGAAATAAGGCATGAGCTGTTATATGTTCCAATCTATTCTATAGCGCATCTACGAAAGCTAGTGCAGATGAGAGAACACTTATTAGGAGAGGAGGGCTACAGGAGGAATAATGCATCAAAAATGCAGGCAAATTTTGCATCCCGACGTCAAGTTTCTGAAGTACAAGGCTCAAATGACAATATGTTAGACACAACAGGTACAAGAACTTCCCTATCCGTAAATGCTGTTCAACATGAGCCAAAATGCTGGAACTGCAGTCAGCCTGGTCACTACTGGGAAGATTGTCTGAAGCCCCGAAAAGTGTTTTGCTATGGTTGCGGAGCCAAGGAAACATATAAGCCCCAATGCTCACATTGTGCCAATAAGAAATTAACTAATTCAAAAAACGGGATCAGCCCGAAGCACTTTCCTCAATGCCAGTAAATTTTAATGAAAAAACGTCGCCGCTACCTGACCATATTGATTTAGGAAGTAAATATATTTTGCAAAATTTCACAGAAACCCCTAATGCCAAAAATAATTCTTCTGAAACAAAAGTTCACCCAATTTTACCCTACCACATAAAAGTGCAGAACTATTACCAAAAGCGTAAAGAAATATTTGCGTGCCACGAATTGTCGTTGATAAAAATCAGAAAACCTAAACGGTCAACACTACGTTTACGTAGCTATTTTAATAATCGTAAGTTATTTTCCAAGTATTATCTGTCTGCCATAATTGAAAATCCTCAGGATAAACGATTTTACGCTGCTATTAAATTTTTAGACTTTCACGAATTAGGTCTGTTAGACACAGGAGCTAATATATCGTGCATTGGGTCTAATCTGGCCACGTATGATTTTGCTCAATTCCCCGAGTTCAAACCGGTAAATTCATTTGTTAAAACCGCTGATGGCAGGATGCAGAAAGTTCGAGGTTATTTACAGGTTCATGTAAGCTTTCAAAATATTACACGAAAAATGAAGTTGCTTATTGTCCCAACAATCACCCAGAAACTAATTCTAGGGTTGGATTTTTGGAAAATTTTTAATTTGGTCCCCGAAATTTTTGGAAATATGGTTTACCTGACAACCGATGAGAAACCACAAACCGTAGGTGAAGTAAACAGTTTTCAAGTTGAGCTAACCAGGAATATAGCGAAGTCCAAGCCCAGTTCAGAATACCCTTTAACATTATGTCAGAGACAGCAGCTTGCAACTGTAATAGAACTATTTCCAAATTTTGAAAAACAGGGCTTAGGACGAACGAGTCTTATTGAACATACAATTAATGTTGGCCACGCAAAGCCAGTGAAACAACGGTATTATCCAATTTCTCCTGCGGTTGAAAAATTAATGGCTGGAGAAATTGATAGAATGCTAGCGTTAGGAGTCATAGAGCCATCGTCATCTCCGTGGAGTTCCCCAATGAGGCTTGTAATAAAACCCAACAAAGTGCGTCTTTGCCTTGATGCGAGAAGAATTAACCAAGTTACCACCAAGGACGCTTACCCGTTACCGAATATAGAAGGTATATTTTCACGACTGCCCAAAGCTAACATAATTTCTAAGTTAGATCTTAAAGATGCGTATTGGCAAATACGTTTGTCCGATGAATCGAAAAAGTTAACTGCGTTCACGGTACCCGGAAGACCGTTGTATCAGTTTGTTGTAATGCCCTTTGGATTATGCAACGCTCCCGCTACCATGTGCCGATTAATGGACCAACTAATACCTCCCGACTTGCGTCATTGTGTGTTTGGTTATTTAGATGACCTAGTAATTGTCTCTGAAGAATTTAGCACACATTTGTCGATTTTAATAAGGATTGCGGATCGCTTTAAAGACGCCAATCTTACTCTTAATGTTGCCAAGTCAAAATTTTGTGTTACTGATGTTAATTACCTGGGCTATCTAATAGGTCAAGGAGGTATAAAAACAGACCCGGAAAAAGTAGAGGCCATTAAAAATTGGCCAACGCCCAAAAATCTCAAACAAGTGCGCGGATTCTTAGGCTTAGCGGGTTGGTATCGACGTTTTGTCCACAATTTTTCGGATATAGTCTTTCCTATTACGGAAGTACTCTCGACCAAACGGAAATTTTGCTGGACGCCTGAGGCCCAGAAGTCGTTTGATGAAATTAAGAATATTTTAACTGCTGCACCTGTTTTGGCCAGCCCCAACTTTGAAAAAAAATTTTACCTGCACTGTGATGCCAGTGACTACGCTATTGGCGCCGTGTTAGTCCAACCTGATGAAAATGGAGATGAAAGACCCATTGCCTTTATGTCCAAAAAATTGAATACAGCCCAACGTAACTATAGCGTTACAGAGCGCGAGTGCTTAGCTGTACTTGAAGCTGTGAAAAAATTCCGTTGCTACTTAGAGCTACAGGAGTTTGAAATTGTAACGGACCATTCCGCTCTGTTATGGTTGATGAAACAGCAAGACTTGACTGGAAGGTTAGCGCGCTGGGTATGGAAGCTTCAAGGATATCAATTTTCCATCAGTCATAGAAAGGGCAAAAATAATGTGGTACCAGACGCCTTATCCCGCATTCCCGATCAGGAACTCGCCGGTATTGAAATGTCAGAACCAGAAATCGATTTAAGTTCCAATCATTTTTATGATGAGGATTATGCTGAGTTAAAGAATAGGATAAACAACAACTCCCACAAGTTTCCAGACTTGAAGGTAATTGACCAGTTTGTATACATACGAACACTACCTTATTCTGGTCATGATGTACAAGATTCGGAAACATGGAAATTATGGATTCCTGGTAAGCTTCGCAAAGATATCATTAAAAGATTTCATGACTCTCCAACCACATCTCATGGTGGCATAGTAAAGACATTAGAACTGATTAGGAGAAAATTTTATTGGCCTGGGTTAGTTAGGGATGTGCGAAAATATATTGCTGATTGTGATACTTGTAAAATGACAAAAACCCCAAATTGTATTACTAAGCCCCCTATGGGGAATGCTATAATTACGGACAGACCCTTTCAACGTCTTTATGTAGACCTACTTGGACCCTACCCCCGTAGTAAAGATGGGCATATCGGAATTTTGATTGTTCTTGATCACTTAACAAAATTTCACTGGCTTTGCCCGTTGAAAAAGTTCACAGCATCCGTGATTCAAAATTTTTTGTTAAAAGACATTTTTCACGTTTACGGAGTACCGGAAGTGTTGGTTAGTGATAATGGTTCTCAATTTAAGGCTAACGAATTTAACTCATTCCTAACGTCATTTGGCATTAAACACATATATACGGCATTGTACTCGCCTCAAGCCAATGCTTCGGAAAGAGTCAATAGATCCATCATTGCCGGACTTCGATCATACCTCGGGAAAGACCAGACTCTATGGGATCAATATTTGAGCCACATCAGCTGTGCTCTGAGGAACTCGTTTCATCAGGCTATACAATGTTCGCCTTATCATGCGCTGTTTGCCCAGGAAATGATTACCCATGCCGATTCATATGAAGTACTACGAAAACTCCATATGCTGACGGAGCCTTCCTTACAATTACAAAAGGACGACCAGCTACAAATAATTCGCAGGGATATCAAAGGTCATATCGCTAAAGCCTACGAAAGAAATAGGAGCCAATACAACTTAAGAGCTAGACCCATTGTTTACAATGTGGGCCAAATTGTATTCCGCAGAAATTTTGCTCAAAGCAATTTTGAAAAAAAATTTAATGCAAAGTTAGCCCCAACCTTCCTAAAGGCAAAAATCAAGGAAAAACTCGGAAACCACTACTATATACTGGAAGATATGGAAGGCAAAACTATAGGCACGTTTCATGGCAAGGACATTATAGCCTAGAGAAATTCCTCGTAATATTGCAGCTCAAAGAGCCTATATTACGCGGTTTGTAGCAGCCTATGCTTCGCTTGTCAATTTTGTTTTATGTAAAAATCTATGTCTTGAAATGTATCTCTTGTTTTGCGTAAAATGCCCTTAAGTGTCCTTAACATAGGCCTATTTTGATTTGTATCAATACTATTTTTATATATTCAGTTTGAATTTCACACCAGGAAGTTAACGGACAAGCGTCTTAATTAACGCAAAGGCCAAGCCTGCGTTAACATGCGACAACGCACCTGCATTGTCATTAAGACATTTCGTTAAAGATACTGTCATATTAGCGGATATGACTAAACGAGGTTTATTGGGGTCCAGCGTGTTATATGAAGATTCTTTTTTGATCCGGCTTTCGAAGTGAAAAGAACATTTTTCTGCAATCAACATTTATTGAACTGGTAAAAAAAAAAAAAAACAAAAAAACATTTTAATTAAGCCTAAGGGATTTATTATACCCGTGGCACGGAATATTTCTGAAAAAGACAAAAAAAAAAAAAATAAAACAACAAAATACTAAAATTTCCTCCAGCCATCCTGATAGGAAAAAAAACCCAAATTGCTGCATTTAAGCAATAATTTCTGATAAGCTTTGTTAAGCACTCTGCACGCAAATTTACGACCTAAAAAAAGTGTATGTAAAGATTGGCCGACGTACTCAATTTCGGTGGAGAGACCAAAATAATTAATCTCAGCAATCTCCCGCACATCTGATTAATATTTTGTGACAAGAATAAGGAAAACGCAAAATAACAAAAGGCCACAAAAAAATCCACACTTAAGAAACAAGCACCGTAACTAAAATTTTAAGAACAACCACGTTGCAATCCATACACAGTCCCATCGAAAACGGCATCAGTATCAAGGAAGTGTAGTAAATTTCCAGTAAGAAGATATAATCTATTACTACGGAGAATCGGAAACCGGAGTAATAAGCTTCCCAGTCTTTGATTTATGAAATTTCTGGAGAAGATGATTGGGTTTTATGGAAAAATGAGGACTTCTGCGAGGTACTGACCATATGGAACTAGTTGCCTGGAAGGTTAGCTATAATTTCTGGTACCTGGGATGTCTGAAATAATCTTTGGAGTCCCACAAAATGACTTTTGAAAACACTCCATTTATGAAATTTCTGGAGAGGATGAGTGGGCTCATGGAAAAATGAGGACTTCTGCGAGGTACTGGCCATATGGAAATAGTTGCCTGGAAGGTGAGCTATGATTTCTTGTACCTGGAATGTCTGAAATAATCTTTGGAGTCCCACAAAATGACTTTTAAAAACACTCCATTTAGGAAATTTCTGGAGAAGATGAGTGGGCTTTATGGAAAAATGAGGACTTCTGGCAGGTATTGACCATATGAAAACGGTGGTCTGGAGGATTAGCTATGACTTGTGGTACCAAGAATGTCTGCAAAAAATTTTTTAGTCCCAGAAAATGACTTTCAAAAACACTCCATTTATGAAATTTCTGGAGAAGATGAGTGGGCTCATGGAAAAATGAGGACTTCTGCGAGGTACTGACCATATGGAAATAGTTGCCTGGAAGGTTAGCTAAAATTTCTGGTACCTGGGATGTCTGAAATAATATTTGGAGTCCCACAAAATGACTTTTAAAACACTCCATTTATGAAATTTCTGGAGAAGATGAGTGGGCTCATGGAAAAATGAGGACTTCTGGGAGGTATTGACCATATGGAAACGGTGGTCTGGAGGGTTAGCTATGACTTGTGGTACCAAGAATGTCTGCAAAAAATTTTTTAGTCCCAGAAAATGACCTTCAAAAACACCCCATTTATGAAATTTCTGGAGAAGATGAGTGGGCTCATGGAAAAATGAGGACTTCTGCGAGGTACTGACCATATGGAAATAGTTGCCTAGAAGGTTAGCTATAATTTCTGGTACCTGGGATGTCTGAAATAATCTTTGGAGTCCCACAAAATGACTTTTAAAACACTCCATTTATGAAATTTCTGGAGAAGATGAGTGGGCTCATGGAAAAATGAGGACTTCTGCGAGGTACTGACCATATGAAAATAGTTGCCTGGAAGGTTAGCTATAATTTCTGGTACCTAGGATGTCTGAAATAATCTTTGGAGTCCCACAAAATGACTTTTAAAACACTCCATTTATGAAATTTCTGGAGAAGATGAGTGGGCTCATGGAAAAATGAGGACTTCTGCGAGGTACTGGCCATATGGAAATAGTTGCCTAGAAGGTTAGCTATGATTTTTATTACCTGGAATGTCTGAAATAATCTTTGGAGTCCCACAAAATGACTTTTAAAAACACTCCATTTATGAAATTTCTGGAGAAGATGAGTGGGTTTTATGGAAAAATGAGGACATCTAGGAGGTACTGACCATATGGAAACGGTGGTCTGGAGAGTAAGCTATGACCTGTGGTACCAAGAATGTCTGCAAAAAATTTTTTAGTCCCAGAAAATGACTTTCAAAAACACCCCATTTATGAAATTTCTGGAGAAGATGAGTGGGCTCATGGAAAAATGAGGACTTCTGCGAGGTACTGACCATATAAAAATAGTTGTGTAGAGGGTTAGCTATGATTTCTGGTACCTGGGATATCTCAAATTATCTTTGGAGTCCCACAAAATGACTTTCAAAACACTCCATTTATGAAATTTCTGGAGAAGATGAGTGGGCTCATGGAAAAATGAGGACTTCTGCGAGGTACTGGCCATATGGAAATAGTTGCCTGGAAGGTAAGCTATGATTTTTGGTACCTGGGATGTCTGAAATAATCTTTGGAGTCCCACAAAATGACTTTTAAAAACACTCCATTTAGGAAATTTCTGGAGAAGATGAGTGGGCCTTATGGAAAAATGAGGACCTCTGGGAGGTATTGACCATATGGAAACGGTGGTCTGGAGGGTTAGCTATGACTTGTGGTACCAAGAATGTCTGGAAAAAATTTTTTAGTCCCAGAAAATGACTTTCAAAAACACTCCATTTATGAAATTTCTGGAGAAGATGAGTGGGCTCATGGAAAAATGAGGACTTCTGCGAGGTACTGACCATATAAAAATAGTTGTGTAGAGGGTAAGCTATGATTTCTGGTACCTGGGATATCTCAAATTATCTTTGGAGTCCCACAAAATGACTTTCAAAACACTCCATTTATGAAATTTCTGGAGAAGATGAGTGGGCTAATGGAAAAATGAGGACTTCTGCGAGGTACTGGCCATATGGAAATAGTTGCCTGGAAGGTAAGCTATGATTTCTGGTACCTAAAATGTCTGAAATAATCTTTGGAGTCTCACAAAATGAGTTTTAAAAACACTCCAGTTATGAAATTTCTGGAGAAGATGAGTGGGTTTTATGGAAAAATGAGGACTTCTGCGAGGTACTGACCATATGGAACTAGTTGCCTGGAGGGTTAGCTATGATTTCTGGTACCTGGAATGTCTGAAATAATCTTTGGAGTCCCACAAAATGACTTTTAAAAACACCCCATTTATGAAATTTCTGGAGAAGATGAGTGGGTTTTATGGAAAAATGAGGACATCTAGGAGGTACTGACCATACGGAAACGGTGGTCTGGAGAGTTAGCTATGACCTGTGGTACCAAGAATGTCTGCAAAAAATTTTTTAGTCCCAGAAAATGACTTTAAAAAATACCCCATTTATGAAATTTCTGGAGAAGATGAGTGAGCTCATGGAAAAATGAGGACTTCTGCGAGGTACTGGCCGTATGGAAATAGTTGCTTGAAGGTTAGCTATGATTTTTGGTACCTGGGATGTCTGAAATAATCTTTGGAGTCCCACAAAATGACTTTTAAAACACTCCATTTATGAAATTTCTGGAGAAGATGAGTGGGCTCATGGAAAAATGAGGACTTCTGCGAGGTACTGACCATATGGAAATAGTTGCCTGGAAGGTTAGCTATGATTTCTGGTACCTGGGATGTCTAAAATAATCTTTGGAGTCCCACAAAATGACTTTTGAAAACACTCCATTTATGAAATTTCTGGAGAGGATGAGTGGGCTCATGGAAAAATGAGGACTTCTGCGAGGTACTGACCATATGGAAATAGTTGTGTAGAGGGTTAGCTATGATTTCTGGTACCTGGGATGTCTGAAATAATCTTTGGAGTCCCACAAAATGACTTTTAAAAACACTCCATTTATGAAATTTCTGGAGAAGATGAGTGGATTTTATGGAAAAATGAGGATTTCTGCGAGGTACTGACCATATGGAACTAGTTGCCTGGAGAGTTAGCTATGATTTCTGGTACCTGGGATGTCTGAAATAATCTTTGGAGTCCCACAAAATGACTTTTAAAAACACCCCATTTATGAAATTTCTGGAGAAGATGAGTGGGCTCATGGAAAAATGAGGACTTCTGCGAGGTACTGACCATATGGAAATAGTTGCTTGGAAGGCTAGCTATAATTTCTGGTACCTTGGATGTCTGAAATAATCTTTGGAGTCCCACAAAATGACTTTTAAAGCACTCCATTTATGAAATTTCTGAAGAAGATGAGTGGGCTCATGGAAAAATGAGGACTTCTGCGAGGTTATGGCTATATGGAAATAGTTGCCTGGAAGGTTAGCTATGATTTCTGGTACCTGGGATGTCTGAAATAATCTTTGGAGTCCCACAAAATGACTTTTAAAAACACTCCATTTATGAAATTTCTGGAGAAGATGAGTGGATTTTATGGAAAAATGAGGACTTCTGCGAGGTACTGACCATATGGAGCTAGTTGCCTGGAGAGTTAGCTATGATTTCTGGTACCTATGATGTCTGAAATAATCTTTGAAGTCCCACAAAATGACTTTTAAAAACACCCCATTTATGAAATTTCTGGAGAAGATGAGTGGGCTCATGGAAAAATGAGGACTTCTGCGAGGTACTGACCATATGAAACTAGTTGCCTGGAGGGTTAGCTATGATTTCTGGTACCTGGGATGTCTGAAATAATCTTTGGAGTCCCACAAAATGACTTTTAAAAACACCCCATTTATGAAATTTCTGGAGAAGATGAGTGGGCTCATGGAAAAATGATGACTTCTGCGAGGTACTGGCCATATGGAAATAGTTGCCTGCAGGGTAAGCTATGACTTCTGGTACCTAAGATATCTCAAATTATCTTTGGAGTCCCACAAAATGACTTTTAAAAACACTCCATTTATGAAATTTCTGGAGAAGATGAGTGGGTTTTATGGAAAAATGAGGACTTCTGCGAGGTACTGACCATATGGAACTAGTTGCCTGGAGGGTTAGCTATGATTTCTGGTACCTGGGATGTCTGAAATAATCTTTGGAGTCCCACAAAATGACTTTTAAAAACACCCCATTTATGAAATTTCTGGAGAAGATGAGTGGGCTCATGGAAAAATGAGGACTTCTGCGAGGTACTTGCCATATGGAAATAGTTGCCTGGAAGGTTAGCTATGATTTCTGGTACCTGGGATGTCTGAAATAATCTTTGGAGTCCCACAAAATGACTTTTAAAAACACTCCATTTATGAAATTTCTGGAGAAGATGAGTGGGTTTTATGGAAAAATGAGGACTTCTGCGAGGTACTGACCATATGGAACTAGTTGCCTGGAGGGTTAGCTATGATTTCTGGTACCTAAGATGTCTGAAATAATCTTTGGAGTCCCACAAAATGACTTTTAAAAACACCCCATTTATGAAATTTCTGGAGAAGATGAGTGGGCTCATGGAAAAATGAGGACTTCTGCGAGGTACTGACCATATGGAAATAGTTGCCTGGAAGGTTGGCTATAATTTCTGGTACCTGGGATGTCTGAAATAATCTTTGGAGTCCCACAAAATGGTTTTTAAAACACTACATTTATGAAATTTCTGGAGAAGATGAGTGGGCTCATGGAAAAATGAGGACTTCTGCGAGGTACTTGCCATATGGAAATAGTTGCCTGGAAGGTAAGCTATGATTTCTGGTACCTAAGATGTCTGAAATAATCTTTGGAGTCCCACAAAATTGTTTTTAAAACACTCCATTTATGAAATTTCTGGAGAAGATGAGTTGGCTCATGGAAAAATGAGGACTTCTGCGAGGTACTGACCATATGAAACTAGTTGCCTGGAGGGTTAGCTATGATTTCTGGTACCTGGGATGTCTGAAATAATCTTTGGAGTTCCACAAAATGACTTTTAAAAACACCCCATTTATGAAATTTCTGGAGAAGATGAGTGGGCTCATGGAAAAATGAGGACTTCTGCGAGGTACTGGCCATATGGAAATAGTTGCCTGCAGGGTAAGCTATGACTTCTGGTACCTGGGATATCTCAAATTATCTTTGGAGTCCCACAAAATGACTTTTAAAAACACTCCATTTATGAAATTTCTGGAGAAGATGAGTGGGTTTTATGGAAAAATGAGGACTTCTGCGAGGTACTGACCATATGGAACTAGTTGCCTGGAGGGTTAGCTATGATTTCTGGTACCTGGGATGTCTGAAATAATCTTTGGAGTCCCACAAAATGACTTTTAAAAACACCCCATTTATGAAATTTCTGGAGAAGATGAGTGGGCTCATGTAAAAATGAGGACTTCTGCGAGGTACTGGCCATATGGAAATAGTTGCCTAAGAAGTAAGCTATGATTTCTGGTACCTGGGATGTCTAAAATAATCTTTGGAGTCCCACAAAATGACTTTTAAAAACACCCCATTTATGAAATTTCTGGAGAAGATGAGTGGGTTTTATGGAAAAATGAGGACTTCTGCGAGGTACTGACCATATGGAACTAGTTGCCTGGAGGGTTAGCTATGATTTCTGGTACCTGGGATGTCTGAAATAATCTTTATAGTCCCACAAAATGACTTTTAAAAACACTCCATTTAGGAAATTTCTGGAGAAGATGAGTGGGCTTTATGGAAAAATGAGGACTTCTGGGAGGTATTGACCATATGAAAACGGTGGTCTGGAGGGTTAGCTATGACCTGTGGTACCAAGAATGTCTGCAAAAAATTTTTTAGTCCCAGAAAATGACTTTCAAAAACACCCCATTTATGAAATTTCTGTAGAAGATGAGTGGGCTCAAGGAAAAATGAGGACTTCTGCGAGGTACTGACCATATGGAAATAGTTGTGTAGAGGGTTAGCTATGATTTCTGGTACCTGGGATGTCTGAAATAATCTTTGGAGTCCCACAAAATGACTTTTAAAAACACTCCATTTATGAAATTTCTGGAGAAGATGAGTGGGCTCATGGAAAAATGAGGACTTCTGCGAGGTACTGGCCATATGGAAATAGTTGCCTGGAAGGTTAGCTATTATTTCTGGTACCTGGGATGTCATAGCTAACCTTCCAGTCAACTATTTCCATATGGCCAGTACCTCGCAGAAGTCCTCATTTTTCCATGAGCCCACTCATCTTCTCCAGAAATTTCATAAATGGAGTGTATTAAAAGTCATTTTGTGGGACTCCAAAGATTATTTCAGACATCCCAGGTACCAGAAGTTATAGTTAACCTTCCAGGCAACTATTTCCATATGGTCAGTACCTCGCAGAAGTCCTCATTTTTCCATGAGCCCACTCATCTTCTCCAGAAATTGCATAAATGGGGTGTTTTTAAAAGTCATTTTGTGGGACTCCAAAGATTATTTCAGACATCCCAGGTACCAGAAATCATAGCTAACCCTCCAGGCAACTAGTTCCATATGGTCAGTACCTCGCAGAAGTCCTCATTTTTCCATAAAACCCACTCATCTTCTCCAGAAATTTCATAAATCGAGTGTTTTTAAAAGTCATTTTGTGGGACTCCAAAGATTATTTTAGACATCTCAGGTACCAGAAATCATATCTTACCTTCCAGGCAACTATTTTCATATGGCCAGTACCTCGCAGAAGTCCTCATTTTTCCATGAGCCCACTCATCTTCTCCAGAAATTTCATAAATGGGGTGTTTTTAAAAGTCATTTTGTGGGACTCCAAAGATTATTTCAGACATCCCAGGTACCAGAAATCATAGCTAACCCTCCAGGCAACTAGTTCCATATGGTCAGTACCTCGCAGAAGTCCTCATTTTTCCATAAAACCCACTCATCTTCTCCAGAAATTTCATAAATGGAGTGTTTTTAAAAGTCATTTTGTGGGACTCCAAAGATTATTTTAGACATCATAGGTACCAGAAATCATAGCTTACCTTCCAGGCAACTATTTCTATATGGCCAGTACCTCGCAGAAGTCCTCATTTTTCCATGAGCCCACTCATCTTCTCCAGAAATTTCATAAATGGGGTGTTTTTAAAAGTCATTTTGTGGGACTCCAAAGATTATTTCAGACATCCCAGGTACCAGAAATCATAGCTAACCCTCCAGGCAACTAGTTCCATATGGTCAGTACCTCGCAGAAGTCCTCATTTTTCCATAAAACCCAATCATCTTCTCCAGAAATTTCATAAATGGAGTGTTTTTAAAAGTCAATTTGTGGGACTCCAAAGATTATTTTAGACATCCCAGGTACCAGCAATCATAGCTTACCTTCCAGGCAACTATTTCCATATGGCCAGTACCTCGCAGAAGTCCTCATTTTTCCATGAGCCCACTCATCTTTTCCAGAAATTTCATAAATGGGGTGTTTTTAAAAGTCATTTTGTGGGACTCCAAAGATTATTTCAGACATCCCAGGTACCAGAAATCATAGCTAACCTTCCAGGCAACTATTTCCATAAGGCCAGTACCTCGCAGAAGTCCTCATTTTTCCATGAGCCCACTCATTTTCTCCAGAAATTTCATAAATGGAGTGTATTAAAAGTCATTTTGTGGGACTCCAAAGATTATTTCAGACATCCCAGGTACCAGAAATTATAGCTAACCTTCCAGGCAACTATTTCCATATGGTCAGTACCTCGCAGAAGTCCTCATTTTTCCATGAGCCCACTCATCTTCTCCAGAAATTTCATAAATGGGGTGTTTTTAAAAGTCATTTTGCGGGACTCCAAAGATTATTTCAGACATCCCAGGTACCAAAAATCATAGCTAACCCTCCAGGCAACTAGTTCCATATGGTCAGTACCTCGCAGAAGTCCTCATTTTTCCATGAGCCCACTCATCTTCTCCTGAAATTTCATAAATGGAGTGTTTTAAAAACCATTTTGTGGGACTCCAAAGATTATTTCAGACATCTTAGGTACCAGAAATCATAGCTTACCTTCCAGGCAACTATTTCCATATGGCCAGTACCTCGCAGAAGTCCTCATTTTTCTATAAAACCCACTCATCTTCTCCAGAAATTTCATAAATGGAGTGTTTTTAAAAGTCATTTTGTGGGACTCCAAAGATTATTTCAGACATCCCAGGTACCAGAAATCATAGCTAACCTTCCATACAACTATTTCCATATGGCCAGTACCTCGCAGAAGTCCTCATTTTTCCATAAAACCCACTCATCTTCTCCAGCAATTTCATAAATGGAGTGTTTTTAAAAGTCATTTTGTGGGACTCCAAAGATTATTTCAGACATCCCAGGTACCAGAAATCATAGCTAACCTTCCAGGCAACTATTTCCATATGGCCAGTACCTCGCAGAAGTCCTCATTTTTCCATGAGCCCACTCATCTTCTCCAGAAATTTCATAAATGGAGTGTTTTTAAAAGTCATTTTGTGGGACTCCAAAGATTATTTCAGACATCCCAGGTACCAGAAATCATAGCTAACCCTCTACACAACTATTTTCATATGGTCAGTACCTCGCAGAAGTCCTCATTTTTCCATGAGCCCACTCATCCTCTCCAGAAATTTCATAAATGGAGTGTTTTCAAAAGTCATTTTGTGGGACTCCAAAGATTATTTCAGACATCCCAGGTACCAGAAATTATAGCTAACCTTCCAGGCAACTATTTCCATATGGTCAGTACCTCGCAGAGGTCCTCATTTTTCCATGAGCCCACTCATCTTCTCCAGAAATTTCATAAATGGAGTGTTTTAAAAGTCATTTTGTCGGACTCCGAAGATAATTTGAGATATCCTAGGTACCAGAAATCATAGCTAACCCTCTACACAACTATTTCCATATGGTCAGTACCTCGCAGAAGTCCTCATTTTTCCATGAGCCCACTCATCTTCTCCAGAAATTTCATAAATGGGGTGTTTTTGAAAGTCATTTTCTGGGACTAAAAAATTTTTTGCAGACATTCTTGGTACCACAAGTCATAGTTAACCCTCCAGACCACCGTTTCCATATGGTCAATACCTCCCAGAAGTCCTCATTTTTCCATGAGCCCACTCATCTTCTCCAGAAATTTCATAAATGGAGTGTTTTTAAAAGTCATTTTGTGGGGCTCCAAAGATAATTTTAGACATCCCAGGTATCAGAAATCATAGCTAACTTTCCAGGCAACTATGTTCATATGGTCAGTACCTCGCAGAAGTCCTCATTTTTCCATGAGCCCACTCATCTTCTCCAGAAATTTCATAAACGGAGTGTTTTAAAAGTCATTTTGTGGGACTCCAAAGATAATTTGCGATATTCCAGGTAGCAGAAATCATAGCTAACCCTCTAGGCAACTAGTTTCATATGGTCAGTACCTCGCAGAAGTCCTCATTTTTCCATGAGCCCCCTCATCTTCTCCAGAAATTTCATAAATGGAGTGTTTTAAAAGTCATTTTGTGGGACTCCAAAGATAATTTAAGATATTCCAGGTACCAGAAGTCATAGCTAACTCTCCAGACAACTATTTCCATATGGTCAGTACCTCGCAGAAGTCCTCATTTTTCCATGAGCCCACTCATCTTCTCCAGAAATTTCATAAATGGGGTGTTTTTGAAAGTCATTTTCTGGGACTAAAAAATTTTTTGCAGACATTCTTGGTACCACAAGTCATAGCTAACCCTCCAGACCACCATTTCCATATGGTCAGTACCTCCTAGGTGTCCTAATTTTTCCATAAAACCCACTCATCTTCTCCACAATTGTCATCTGTTATAAAAATAGCGCTGTTAACTCGTTAACAGTGCTCTGTTAACTTCAAAATGTGGCTTTGCTAAAAATTATGGTTTGAGTCCCGGAACTTAAATACGTATTTATCTTCACACACATAATTATATAACATTTTATAATTATTTTCCTGAAGATGCCAACAAATTGTTGGCGAAATATTGAAAATAAATAAATAATTGTTTAAAGTTATTTTTTTTTTATAAAAAAATCAAAGATCAAGAGCTTGAGTAATTAATTTAACAATATAAAGATCAAATAAAATTAAATCAAGTACGTTGTACTTGTTTTAAGTACGTATTTTTCAAGCGATAAATACTTAATTTTACCCATATTAAATCTCAGTTTCAGATGTATTTTAAATCAGGTGGGCTCAAAGAAGTCATCCGATGTTATTTGGCTTTCAGAATATTGGTTGTGGCTCGCGCAGCGTGTGCCGCTGCTCTGTCCTGTTCGAACTACATGTCATCCAGATCTAGCTCATTCAAGTTGTGTATATGGATACAAACGGCTAACAATACATTCACAAAAAGAAAGGAAAATGTAAATTATAAAATCTCACTAGAGGATATTTAAGGGTTATGTTTGCTCAACCAGCAATTGCAGAATTGACAGTAAACAAATTTTTGTTGTTAGAAAACTATCAACTATAAAGTTGTATATATGTCAATGTTGTACATATGTATTTGCTCATTGAGCAAACATAACCTTAAAATATGTTATTGCGTAATTTTATATTTTTATGTTTTTAGTTTAGTTTGCTCTTTTCATTATTGTTAATTATTGTATCCACTTCATCATATACTCGTACTTTTAGCTGTTTATTATCAAGTAAGTGGCCAAATTAAAGGTCAGCAAGAAAGTAGTGGTCACGTTTTTGGCGCTAAAATTATAAAATATTTGTTTTCAGGAGGAAGACATAATACTTTTTTAATTTCCTTTTAAATAATGTATCAACTTGTAACGTGACATTTTTTCAATAATTTTTTTTTTTTTTTTTTGCAAACTCTTGTCTCTTTATAAGCGGAAATACCCATATTTTAGTATATTCGAAATTTTGGCGTTTAAAACATCAGCAAAAATGAATTTCTTTTCTTTTTTTCTCCTGTTTTTCTTTTTCCCATAGATATTTTTTGCCGCTGCCATGTTTAGCTGGCGACTTCTGTGATTTGTATTTGTTGCAAACTTCATTGAATGTGTATTTAATGACTTAAACTTACAATTGCGGTAACTATCCGCAAACTTTTAATTTACCAGAAGTGTGTGTTGAATCTTTCAAGTAAATACAAGTAAAAATAAGAAACAGGTTTTATAATTTTCTTGTGGTCTTTTTCTCTTACAGCTTGTTTTTTTATTTTTTGCTTCTATATATGCAGTTCCTTTAATTCTCCGCAAGAACTTCCCTTAAGGTAAGAAGAAGCACGGCAAGTGCGTGTATGTGTTGCCAACCAACACTTTGTTATAACAACCGCATTGAACAAGCAATTGAGGTTAAAGTTGGATTCCAACACCACAAGCACAAGTTGCTTGAAAAAGGCATTTATTTACAATTTCAACCAGTAGTTAAAATATACAACGAATGTAGTGCACTGTTAGTGATTTATATTTTGAAAATTAAACAAAAGCTGGTGCAGCAAATTTTTTATGTTTGCCATATAAACTTTTTGAATGCAGAATAAAATATTTTGTAGTAATTTGTATTTTAAATAAAGAAAGCATTCTTTAAATAAAGCAAAACTATTCTGTATATAAAACATTTTATTAAATACAAGATTGTGGACATAAAGGAAAAGAAAAGTATAGAAACATGTATAGAAGTTGATTTGCCAATAGAGAGCTTAATAGAGAGCACCTGGTGATTGAAACACCAAATACAAATCCAAAACTGTGAATGAGGAGCACATTTAAAAAGGAAATGTTTGTGAACTTAATATTTTGTATGGCTCGTAGGGTTTTTATTTTCTTAGGTTTTCTTTCTTCTGTACAATTATTGCAATGTAGATGAAATTTATAATAAACAAAATCACATGTGCTGTAGGGTGGCGCAAAACATTGAGTAGATTAATGGTAGGTTTCCACGTAATGCCCTTCCTCCTCTCTATTTGTGTTTAATACCCTAATCAGAAGCGAAGCAATGTACTTCGTCATACAAAATTTTGAGAGCCAATGAAGTTGCTTCATATTTAGGCTTCATGCAAAGCACGAACATTTCCTGTCTTCTCTAATTTATATCGCAATTTTATCTGCGCTATCTGTCAAGATCATGCAATTCTTACTGCCAAGACATTTCCATATGAATTTAGATATGATTTCTTTGTTCATTTAGAAAAATTTGATTCACGAAATTATTCGAAAATTTATATTGGCTTATTAAAAGCAAAATTCAAATCGAAGCACATAGACGAGTCGTGTAAACGATGTGATATATAAATATAATTGAGAGAGTGAAGCGTTTAATTTAACTCGTAATGGAAACATACTATAAAATAAAATCAAATAAAATAAAGTCAAATAAAGTATAGTAAAAATAGCCATCCAAGCGATAGACAAGGGCTACTCCTGTTATGGGGTATCCTTTAGTGTTTAACTTTTTGTGCTTTTTAGTATTTGCTGCTGCAGAGGCTAAACAATTACATACAGCGTGTAAATTTCAAGTCTCTATCTCTTACTTCTTCCAAACTCATAACTGATTTTCTAACTAAAGGGTGTGTCCGTGTGTGAACACCAATTAAATGTTAACTTTTTGCTATTTTAGGTATGTGATGTTGTAGATACTTTCGAGCAACATATACTATGAAAATTTGAAGTTTCGGTCTTTTGCAGTTATAAAACTAAAGTAAATTTTTAAATTAAAGGGTGTCCCCGCAAAAACGGAAACATTTAAATTTCCAGTTTTTGCTATCTTTTGTATTTAATGTTGTGTAGGCCTTACAAATGCATACCTTGACCTAATTTCAAGTCTCTATCTCTTACGGTTCAAAAACTACAGGTAATTTTAGTTTCTTCTATGAAAGCACCCTTTAGTTTTTAACTTTTTCTCATTTTCTGTATTTGCTGTTGTAGTCTCTATATCGTGTGATTCAAAAGTTGCAGCTATATATACTTATTTTCACAGTTTATTGTATGAGGGCCCTCTTTAGACTTTAACTTTTTGTTGTTTTTATTGCTTATTGTTGTAGAAGCCGCCGTGTTGAAGCACATGTACTGTGAAAATATCTGCTCTCTAGCTCTTGCCGTCTAAGAAAATGGGTCGGACGGACGTAGAAATCTCAGCAATAGTGTTCCGCGTACGGAGCCTTAAAAATTAGTTTTTTAAATTCACAACCCATTTTCAAATTTTCGGAACTACTAATCTTTTTTCTTATGTCAGGTGCCAGTCTACTAAACAGCCATTTATTTACTGCACCGTAAAAATTCCAATAGTACACATTTATAAAATAACTTAGCAACAACTTGCATGCAATAAAAAAAAAAAATTAATAAAAAAAACTCAATAACATTTATAACACTTTTTTCTATTGCAATGCTGTAGTGTTGTATAAATCTTCCTTTTTCTGAAATAAAAAACAACAATAATAATAAAATATCAACAAAAGTATGCAGGAGTCAGACCATATGTGTAGCAGTTTATGCAGCAGTGTGTGTTTGTGTGCGTGTATGGCTGTGTGTGTATGTGTGCATATGACAAATGAAACTGACCGCACTCCAGGAGGAAAGCAAAAGAAAACAATTATACCTCTGTATTAGAGTACCAAAAATGATGAAGTTTATTTAAAAGAGAGGTGCAGTAGTTGCGAAAAGGTCGTGTGGCATGAGTCACGCGTGATATTGATTAACTTTTGGAAAAATCATGCATAAGTGCGAAAGCTAAAATTTCGTGTGCGTAACGTAGCTTGAAACTGATAGTACGTTGAAAGCGAAGGACATACATACTATATACCCCCACCAACCGCTACGTTCGACCATGAGCAAAGACCATTATCACGTCTTTGACAGGTTTACTGAACGATATGTCTGTGCCCACAAGCAATAATAACATAAGTCTATTTAAGGCCAAATTCAGTTACATAAAATGCTACAATATTCTCTTAACAAAATTTTGTATTTATGAAAAATCTTCTTTTCTTCAACGAAATTTTTTTGGAAAAATATAAACAAAACAGGACTGAATTAATCCTGGGACTTAATAAGTCCCATACAAATTAAAAAAAACACGAAAATATTTATGTTTCTCAAAATGCGAAAGTAAATATCGAACAAAATAATTAACAGCTTTAATTTTGTTTGAACACAAAACGTGAAATTTTTGTTGTTCTTCCTTCATGCAATTGCGTGCTTAAGAAATGTTTGTATGTGAAGATTGAAAAAATGAGTGACGTGAGCCGAAAAGACTTGAGCGCTTATCTCTAGTGTTTAATGCAAAATGAGAATACATTCCATATAAAATTTTATTTCATAAAAAATAAACAGAAAGCAGGGGAAACTAAAATTAATTTAATTGCATGTCTTAAAATTAATTGCAACTTCAGAAGAATTTACAAATTGACAGCTAGTTGTATGTGTATCAGTAAGACTAGTTCCACACGAGGAAAGTTTAACAAAAAAACTTATGCAATTTTCTTCTAAAAATTTACGTCAGTATTCGTGAAAATTAAAATGCTGCTAATATACATTTTCGAAAAAACTTCATGTGAAAAGTATGTTCTAAAACTTATTTCTACCACATTTTAGTTTTTATGAATAAAGTTGTTATTTTTTATTTTTCTACACAGTCTAAACTGCCTCTCACAAATTTCACTCTCAATACAATAACACTTCTTGGTCCATATACCAGAAAGGGAAAAATAGCGAATTACAATATAAGTAAATACAACCCTGCCACAAAACTTTGCGCATAAAGAGTAAACTTTCCTCATGTAGCAGTGCTCTAAAGTAGGTGAGAACATGTGATTGTTACTTTTTGCAAAGGTGAGGGTTGTGTAATTGTTGGTGTACAAGTTTAAATATGTTGCAATGCATGTCGGTGCATGCTTGTCAGATAAAAACATAAATATTTTATTTTGTGAGCAAAAAAAAATTTAATTATAAATTCCTCTGACAGAATTGCTTGATTTGTTTTGTTGCTTTTGACATTTTTCTTGTTTTTAATTTGCAGGATACTTAATCTTTGGATTGCGTCAAGGAAGTTAATAGTATTTGAGGGTTCTTATTTAGATAAAATTAAATTATTTAACTTTTTTAAGCGGAAAAATGAAATAAAATATAGAGTTTAAGTAAGTGATTTTAAATTATAAAAAAATCTCTGGTGCCAACGCAATGTTTGACAAATGTTTTGCACCAAATGTCAAGAAATAACAAGACATACAAAAAGCAAAAGGATGTGGCTGACAGGATGTAAAATATATATTGAAATCATCAGAAAAGTACAGTCCTAAAAAATGGTCGAAAGACAGCCCTCAACTACACCGCTGCTTCAAAATAGCTCAACTATTACAATGGCCTGACGCTGCTGCTTGAAAATCGTATATAATTTAGTTGTGACCTGAGTTCGTAGCAATTGGGCTGCTGATGCGAGTTGTAGCGGACCTAAAACAGTCATGTTATGTTCTCCAGCTACTGTGTGTTCTTTTAGAACGTTGAACACTGCCATTTTACCGCAAGAAAATTCTTTCTCAATTCAGAGGAGAGTTGACATCGATATATAAATAATTAATCACCGAAAATGTAAAATGTTTCATACAAATAGAACTGGCTGTTGCAAGATTATGTTTTACCATGCACAAATTAATGATTTAACATTTTAATGCACAGCAAAAAGAAGTTTGTAAAGCGATCATATTCATATCCAAATTTTAAAATTGAAACTTTTTCATTGTCACAATTTGAAGTAAAGATCTCTATGAAGGTACCTCGATACCAGGTAGCTACAACACACACAACACCAATAAGCACCTCATGTATTGTGTTGATAGAAATACCTTAATTAAGCCGGATATGTGGGATGTGTGGAAATACCTGTGCATGCATGAGCATGTTTGTTCTCCAGAATATATTGCTGTTATTTGCAATAGTGGGGGAAGAAGAAATTAGTTTTTTTTTAAATTTGCAGGTACTCATCGTAAATTGAAGAGTTTTGTAGTGCATTAATTTTTTTTTTTATAAAAATACTTTAACTTGAAATCAATTCATATTGAATTATACTTTTTTAATACATTTATTTCATAAAAAAAAGGAAATAAATAAAAATTTTTTAAACGAAATTTAGCGGCAGAATCTTAGATAATTACGCTGAACTCAAAAACTCAGATAAAAAGCGCTTGATTTTGGCTTAGGGGTATGAGAGTCTTCATCACTTCATGTGAGTGATACAAATAATAATAAACACAAAAGTCGATTTTAAACCAACTGGATGTTGTTCAGGGAACATAAAATATTTTCCATACATTTGATTTCTTGCTAGATTTTAGCAGCTTAACTCTGATGTTGTATCACCAGGCAACGAGTTATCATAAGTAATGACAAGAACTTAAATTTCCAAAAAAAAAAATGCTAAAGTGCGAAGTCGAGTCTGACCACCATAAATCGTCATTACAGATAAACAGTTTTATGTACTCTTATTTTTTTATTTTAATACTCGCATGATAAACTTTGTGGCTATAAAATGTATTTTATTACCCCCCCCCCCCCCCCCCAAAGTAGTTTACATTTCATATGCTTAAGCTGGGGAGAAGGTGTTTCTGATGTTTGGAAACATGTAATCTCCTAAGTCCTTTATTTAAATACCTTTATTGCTTTTGGAGTTGAGTTTCTTAAAAGAAACTTCTTTTGCTGGTTGCCTTTTGAACTTTATAGCAGTGTTTGGCAAAAATATATGGCAAGACGAAGTTGGAAGTTTCGTATGTTGATATTTTATTCGGCCATAAATTTTAAAATATTTTGATTAAGACATTTTTATGAGCCAAATTTCATTTTAGAATTACGTATGTCTAAGATACTTTGGAAGGAGTACTGTTTCATTTTTTATTTATTCACTTATTTTAAATTTGTGTGGCTGTGCTTGTGAATGAATCATTTGTTAAGATTTTCAGTTTATGCTGGTAAAATAACAAATAATCATATCACTACAGCACTGGCTTGATAAGGCGGGTTTGGTTGTTCTGTGGGGTTGTACGGCTTTTCCATGCCTGTCTATTTTCCAACTAAATTAGCAGGGTTTTCAGCAAAAAATCATCATAAAAAAATAGCAGCAGTCTGGAGAAAATTAAATTTTGGCCGAAAACATGAACCAGCTGCATGGCTTAGGCGAAACTAGCCACATACTCCTAGACGCCATTCTCTTACACACCTCACAACTTTTCTTTTTTCCATTTTTTTTTTTTTTTTTTTTTTTTTTTTGTTCTAATTGAAAACATCTCTTCTAGAAGCACATCTCATTTTATCACTGATGTATGTATATTTATTTTGTATATAATATTTATTTGATCTTTTTAATTATTTGAAAAACTAATTTATACAGCTTCAGATCGTTTTAGTATAAAAATCAATATTTCGATAACAGCTTATTATCATCTTCAGGATAATATTTGTAATTAAATTGAAAATGTTGAAAAAATTTTTGATTTATAGAAATTCAAAAATTGAAAAATAAAAACAATATACATATGTACATGCACAAATAACAGTAAAAAAATTCAATTTTTTAATTTTTATAAATCAAAAATTTTTCAACATTGTCAATTTAATTACGAATATTATCCCGAAGATGATAACAAACTGTTATCGAAATATTGAATAATATTGTTCATAAAATTTTTTTAATTAAAACGATCTGAAGCTGTATACATTAGTTTTTTAAATATATTTATTTTGTTTTTATTGTGTCAATTCAGGTAAAGCAGTGATAAACTGTTATCAAAATTAGGGAAGATACTACTTTTTACGGGTTTCCAGGAAGATTTAGTAAGAACAACAAAAAAGATTCGCTCTCTAAAATTTGTATGTCAAACTATGCTGATTCAGTAAAAATTTGCTCAGGAAACTTAAAATCGAAATCAAACCATCCCTATGAACATGTCTTCATTATGTGTAAAACAAAATATTGTCCACATGTTCGTCATGACTTCAGTGTGATACACACATCCGTATTTTCAATGTCTTTGAAATGGAATTGCGGTTTAATGTTGTTATTCTGCCGGGGGAAACTTTAGAATAAGGAGCCAGACTTTGAAAGAAATGAGTTTTATAGGTTTGTAGAGGGGGTCGTGGACCTCCCAAAACTGAAGTCAAAGTCTGCCGGAGGCTTTTAGTTTATTAATAATTCGATGTTGAAGTTGCGCAATTTACTAAGAAAAATATGAAAATGTTGGTAAAACAGTGCTGCCAGAGGAAAGTTTTTGCTCAGAACATAAAATCGCGAATTCGTAATCCAAAATCGTATTTTTTTACATTTAATTCAATAAATTTTTTCATAGGTCTGCAAAATTTGTTCTTGACAAACGGCTTCGGCCGGGCTAAGAGATTTTCTCCTCAATGATATAACCAACACCGGCTTTGCAAAATCTGCATGCATCTGGCAGCACACTTTTTCATTTTACGGCAATTGGTTTCATTATAATAAGGCCGACCTTTCTACCGAACTATCTAATACCTTAGTTTTTGATTTGTTCCTGGCTTATTGATTTTAGTTTTCATAGTTAAATATTCTCAAAGCTAGAATCTTAGAGACAGAGCTGGGGGTCAATACTGGTTCTGTGAAACATTGAAATGAAAAGTTTTTTTTCACGTTTTTATAGCAGTTCTGATTCTTGTTCTGTGAAAAACTAAAAACATACATCACAGCGTTTTCATATGAAAACAACAGTGGAGCAAAACGGGATTTTTTTCATCGTTACACAACTTTTGCGATTCTGGTTTTGTGAAACAGTGTTATCAACTATCAAAAATGGTGAAAAATATATTTCAAATGGTTTGGAAAATATTTCAACAGCTGCCAGCAACACAACTCGATCAAAAGTGCAAAAAATCGAAACACAAAAAAGATATTATGCATGCAGTTTAAAATAAATGTGTTTCTGTAGTTTACAAAATTAAGTCATTAAATAAAATTCATGACCTGATGTCTTACAGGAATTATAAATAACTAATTCAGGTCCAAAAATGAACCTTTTCAAAAAATATTTGCTGTATTTTTCAGCTGTCTATATGCCGACGACATTTCGTTGGTGCTAATCAACGCATCAGTAGACTTGAAAAATTCTTAAAATTTTATTTAAAACTACTACTTATAAAATAAATAAACTGCTATTGAAAACTAAATTTATTTTAAGTACCAACGTAAGATCCCGAATTAAACATCGGTGTGTAGGAGATAATCAAGAAAATGTTCCAATGTCAATTCAGTTAATTAAAAAAAATAAAATCAATCAAATCAAGAAATTCCGCTGAAGTTTGCAGAGTTTTACCTTTTTTTTCCATTTAGGAAAAACTAACTCCTATTTTTACCACGAAACGTCACTGTCCCTAATTGTTGATATTTTATAAGCTGCATGTTTGATTACTTTATCTCTTTTACCAAAAGCACCGTTTTTCATGTTCCGTTCGAGAGCAAACAGAAGTTAAAAAAAATTAATGTTTTCTTTGGATTTTTGTCTCATTGAAGCATGGCACGAGGGCTACTATGAAGGTACCCTTACCACTTATTTTGAAAGGTATAGAAAACCCATCAACATCGGTCTAATCGGACTAATGACAAAACGAGACACAAACTCTCGTCTGAACCTTGAGCGAATAAACAGATTAATTTTGTTTTCATTTTTACTGAAATCCAATGTCAATAAAGTTGAATACTTTTCGCTATCGATATGGGTATTGCTCCTGGGGCTGCTTGAAAAACCGCCCCGCATAAAGATGATCTAATTTATGAATTGAATTTAAGCCAAACGATATATATAAAACAAGACCAACACCCTAAAAATAAATATTATTTATTTGTTTATTTAATAAAGTGCACTTAATTTATTTATTGCTCCAGTAACACGATTTTATTTCACTTTAAGCTGATTAATAACATTTTTTGTTTTCTTTATCTTTCATCTTTAGTCGCACGTCATAAAGTTTTATTTGGCCAAATTCATTGATTTCTTTCAATTTATTGAATTTGGTGTTATTTCGTCCGTGTTGTTTATGGCTGTTTTAGAATATACATACATACATATGTACGCATGTTTGTGGGTGTGTGTTTAAGCAGATTTTTCGGATTTTGCTTTTTATGGCCCAAAAGTAACATTTAGATAACGACAATTTCGATGCGTGCTAAATTGAATGCGAACAACTTGTCTGACTACTTTTGTTTTCCATTGACAGCAAAATGACAAATAATATTTTTAATAAGTCTACCAAGTGAACAAGATTAAAGTCTCGATAATTTTCTTTAATAACTTGAAGAAATAAGGACGCGCATTTGAGTTTTACGTAATTATTCTATTACATGGACTTTATGTTGGCTCATTAAAATTATAGGGCAGAGACTTTGACTGCATTTGAGAGCTGTTTAAAGCCTGTTTGCTCGTTTGCCTGCTTTCTTGTCGCTTCAAGCAAATTTCACTGCTTGTTCGGAGTTTCACAGCCAGCCCCAGTTGAAAGAAACATGTTCATTTTATTTAACGAAAACGTGTAAGTATCTTATAGCGAATATAAACATAATTATGCATATTAGTACACAATTTTGCTGCTTTTATTTATCTTTTTATTAAAATATGCCGACAAATACAGCCCTCAATGAAATACGTTCGTGAAAAATCAGTGTGTTTTTATTTGCACATTAAATGTTGTTAACAAAAAATATGACATAAATTCTGTTAATCCGCTCATAAATTGAAGCTTATGACATTTTTAAAGACAACTTGACTTTCAGCATGTATCAAAGTGTGTTGGCTTGTTTGTTTGAACAGCAGCTGAAAACAAAAGTTTGGGGGGCCAAACGTATTTTTTTTTCGTCTTCATTTTCAGTTCTCGACAAATGTGTGTTACATATTTATTTATGTTTGCATGGCTGTTTGCATGTGACGGAGCATATCTGTAACATGGCATTATGACATTTGGGTTTTTGTCGTTGTTGCTTTTATCTTTTTGTTGTTCTTATTTCGTGCTTGTTTTTTTTTTCCTTTGTTTTTTGATGTTCGCAAATATTGTGTATTTATTTATTTAGTCATCAAATAATACTGCATGTGTATTCATGAATGATAATGAAATACAGAACTGACTGGTTGGCACATGTCATAAATTTTTTTGATTGTACACATATGCACACACTACATATCCTTTATGTGTCCTTATGGTGGTAAGCTGAACATTTTTCACTGCCATTTTGTAGCATCATCACTGTTGCAAAAAATAAACTGAGTGGAGAGCAAGTAGAGACAGAAAATGTTTATGATTTTTGACTTTTAAATTAAACTCATGGAAAAATTTTGTGCTTTTATAAAAAGCATAGTAGCAACTTTCGCTTTTCAACCGAGTTGCAGTTGCAAGTTGGTAAAACGGCAATTTCTGTTGTTGGAAGAATTACTCAGGTACTGACAAAACGAAAGCTATTTTTGCATTTATATTGAACTTACCACAACTTTCTGAGTGCACTAGAGCAGCAAGCGTGTTTTTCATAAGTTAGTTATTTAATAATGTTGTAAATACATTTTGGGGATATGGTATAATAAAACCATTATAAAGACATACACATACATCATCTTGTTCTTATATATGGTGGCCAACAAGCCACCCAGCAAACATTTAGATTTTTTGTCAATGAAGCTTTTGGTTGAAGATTTTAAGAAATCTTTTGTTTACTTTGCAAGGACAGTTGACCTTGCGAATCGCTCACCGGTCCCCATAATTGATAAGGGATTACGCCTAATTCTATCGAATGCGTCCTTAGATGGTGTCGAAAAAGATCAATGAGAGAACGCAACCACAGTTTTTACGGATGGTTACAATTGAGAAGTTTAAATCTTCCATACAATTGTTTCTGCAGAGACTGCAGAGATGAAGAGAGAGAGAGAGATAGCCTAACACCTCTGCTGCCTAAATCCAGCTTCTTTCTCTAATAAAAGAGCAGATTACTAGATAATATGTTTATGGGCAATGAATTATGGTACAAATTGAAATGCTTATTAAAGCAGTGTAGGGAAACTTTCAAATAAGGATCCAGGCTTTGAAAGAAATGAGTGTAATAAATTTTGTAGAGAGGACTCCGAATCTTTCAAAACCCTAGTCAAACATTAAATTTAAACATTTGAAATCAGCCCAATTCCAAACAAGAATTCCCGTGTTAAAAATTCCATAAATATAAACATATTAACTATTTCTGTATTAAGTTTATCAGGCTCAAGTTCTTTCTATATTATCTTTGTGATTGATCAATCACAAAGATAATATAGAAAGAACTTGAGCCTGATAAACTCAATACAGAAATAATTATATAAGAAAAAGTTCAAATAATAGAAATTAATTAACTAAACACATTAACGTTAAAATGTCAAATACCTGACTTTGACATTATACTACGCCATATATTTTTAGTCTTTGCGCCCTCGGAAGCTGCGAAGTAGTTCATCGATACGAGAAGTGCACTGCTCATGACCTCTGTTGTTGTTTATAATTAACAAATGCTTGAAAGTGCTATACCATGTTCATACATGCGCCTTTATTGAGGAAATCGCAATAAAGTCCATTATTGAACTCAATATTCCATACAAAAAGTCAATAAAGTTATTGCTCAATAAACTCTATATTGCTTTGAATATTGAGAAAAAGATGGAACACAACACTGTAAAAGATGTGTTTAATAAGCAAAAGTATACAATGCGAAATGAATGACGTGATATATGTAAAAAAAAGCAAACAAAACAAAATAATAAAAAATAAAAATAAATACAATAAAAATAAAAACATTGCAGCATTTCCAAATTTTTATTTCTCTTTCATTTTATTATTGCCGCTTTGGAGTCATAACATGAACGCAATGCTTGTACAAGTTCCATATTTTTATTGTACAACACTAAAATCTTTTTAATAAAAGGCAGTTTTTCTTCCATTTTTCTTATTGGAAAATATTTTTCACTTTTTTTTCTCACTACCAAAACAAAAAAATTTTTTTTTTAGCTGTCAAATACTAATTGAGTTAGCGCAATATTTGTATGTATGAACGCAAAAAATATTATGTCAATAAACTGAATATTATCTCAATTAGAAATACATGTATGAACAAGGTGTTAAACATTTTTTAGTACTGTCTTCCAGAAGAGCCTTCAAAATGCCATCTAAAATCATAAAATACAAATTTGTCGACAGATTATTTTGTAGTTGCTTGCCTGCAAATGAATATGTGTATGTGTAAGAAGTATTTAAGATCTCTTGAAGAGCTTAAAAAGATACAAAAAATCGAATTGCACTCATAACGACGTTACTAATTGCGAACTCTTACAAAGCCGAATCATTATTAATTCATAAGCATGTGAACAACTCGGCAGCATAAAAAATAAAATTCATCTGTTATTACAATTTATTTTATGTAATACATAACTTACAAATAACTCCAATTTATGGTTGGCATGTACATCTCTGCCCCTCCCCTTACACTCTATTATCGCATAAATATTTAACTTAAATATATATTTTTTATGTTGCCAATGAGTCTGCTGGTGTTTAATGTTTGTTGTTGGGGGTGCAGGCGTGCTGTTGCTTTTAATGCTTTAATATGTTTTTGTGGCTAGACTTAGATAGAGTTAGATATCTCTTTTTGTGTATATTTAAGCATTAAATTTATTGGCAGGCATTGTAAAATTTGCATATGCTTAAGCAAAGCAAAAGCATGTGCTTTTTTTTTCTCCAAAGAGTTTGGACAAATTTAGTGGTTTCAGAGTAGTTTAGAAATATCATTGGTAAAACTGAAAGTTTCAATGATCTTTTAAGGTTGACAATCATTTTTGGGTGTTATATTTTTTACTATTAAGCTGTGATATTTAATGTCATACAAAATTTAAAGGTTATATTTATAAAAAAAAGAGATAAAATGTATTTATAATGATTTGAACTGGAATTATTGAACTAAAACATATTTGAAATTAATTTAAGTTTTCCTGCCAACACTTGTAAATATTTATTTGCAAGTTTGTGATTTTGCTTGAAAAATCCTAAACATCTCATAAATGCCATTAACTATCTATGAAATTATTTTGTTAAGTATTTTCTTTCTTGAAAAAGCAACAACAATGACTTTTGTACATTTTCTGTTCAAATTATCTTTATTAAACTTGTGACTGCATCATTAGATACGATTATATGAGCAATTTGTAAATTTTTCTCCTTTCTTTCACTTTTTTTTTTAATAAAATCCCAGACTTTTAGGGAAATAACGAGTTTTTGTTAGCGCTTTTGTAGTTGTTGTAGATTTGAATAAAAATAGTTTTTTGCTAAAACAAGAAAGAAAATACGATGCGCTTAAGGGAAATATATTCATTTGTTTATAAAGTTTTTTGTGTGTGCCGCTTGGAATGTCATTTTTAAGGAAGCTACCACCCCTTGGTCTCCTTTTCTGCTGTTTATTCTAGTCCAATTTAAGCAAAAACTTGAATACACTCAAAGAAATAGTACATCATAAAAGACTAATGCTTGTATGCTAAAAAATTTAATAACAGTATATTAAAAATTTTGTATGGAAATGTCCATACAAAATTTTTAATATGCTGTTATTAAATTTTTTAGCATACAAGCATAAAGCAGTTAGCTTTAACAATATTAAAAAAAAAAAAAAAAAAATTAAAAGTTTGTTTTACGAATAAATTGTTTTAGATCTAAAAATACCTCTCTAAAATGTTCTCTGTCCAGCCATTTAGACCACCACTTATCGCCGATAAATCATTGATGCCATTAAACTCATCAGTAGACTCGAAAAGCCATGAGGGATTGTTGACTCGTTGTATAGAAGGTTGCAAAGAAAAGTAGAAGTGTTGCAAAATGAAAAAAGAAATGTTTGCTGTTAAAGGTTTGTTTGAACATTTCTGATTCTCATTCTGTTCATGGGAATTATGGAATAAGTAGTTAAGTTTCAAAAAGAATTTTCCAAGTCTACTGATGAGTTGATTAGCACAAACGAAATGTCGTCGGCATATAGACAGCTGAAAAATACAGCAAATATTTTTTGAAAAGGTTCATTTTTGAACCTGAATTAATATATTATATATATATATATATATATATATATATATATATATATATATATATATATATATATATATATATATATATATATATATATATATATATATATATATATATATATATATATATATATATATATATATATATATATATATATATATGTATATATTCGTTGAAGTTGCGTTGGTTTGTAAAACCATTGTTGATTTCTGTTATTTTCATTAGTTGTTCGCCGTTTTGTAGTTGCTAGAAGTGCTCATTTGTTTTGAGGATCTGAGGCAATTTAAGCTTGTAACTTTGCTGCAAACCCTTGTTTAAAATTCACTTCAGAGACCTTCACAAAATCCCAAGTTTTTGGATACCACAAGAGGATGCTGAGGTCTCTTCTGGTATACTATTGCGATCAACAGTGATGATATCTGTAGAACGAGCATGCATGTGCATGCTCAATAATTTACGTGCATTGCCCAATGGATCCAATTTGCTCATTTAATTTAATTATGCTATTTTGTAAGAGGCTTCAGCACTCGTTTTGTTTTGTTTGTGCACGTCTCGCTTCCTTAATTTGTCAAACGTTGAGACAAGGAAACGTCCGCTTAAGTCAGAAAACAAAAACCTGGACCACTCTTGGTAAATATACAACTTCTGCTGAGGTAGATAAATTTGAAATTTTAGCTTCTGGTGAAGGAGTATGACTTTTTTCTTCCATGCCCAACGACACTTATTTTGTGTAAATATAAGTTTTTTACTTTTAGTAAGTTATTTCTTTGAGTGCTATTAGAACTAAAGAAAGGAAGTGAAAAGAAAATAAACTTCAGTTAACAAAAGTAAGGAATTCGTTTTAAGGAAAAATCCCTCTAAATAAATGAACAAAACTGAACCCTTCGTATTGTATAAGAGTATTTGTTGCTCTATTATATATTTTTTTGGTTTTGATGTTATAAGATGTTTTCTATTATTTTTAAGCAGTTTATGTTATCGGTACATAATTTTGTTTAATCAAGCGTTGCAAATAACGGAAATAAAATGTAATTTGCAATTCTGATAAAGATGTTTTCTTTTTAACCAACAGATTGTCTTCATCACTACGAACACTGAAGAAATAAAGATAAGCAAAAGGAGACTAAAAATAACAAAAAGGATGAAACAAGCGGCCAGTCAACACTGCCTTACCTCACAAAGGGCTGCAGAATTTCAAAATGTTTATGGATGTATATTGTTTATGACATATGAATAAGGAAAGAAATCGAGCAAAACTTTACATACATATACATACATTTTTTATTAAGCTGCTGCCAAAAAAGAATTAAACAATTTTTAGAGTTTTGAAGACATACAATTTTTCTGGTTGAATAAAATTTGCTACATGAATTGGCAGGCTTAAAAAAAACGAAAGAATAAAAATAAAAATCATTGGTATTAGATATTTCATACCATTGTTCGTAGTAAATGTGTGTTATAGAAATATAAAGGCACAAATGTATGTGACCATTGAATACTGGAGGCATCAATTTGAACACAATTGTTTTTCCGATAAGCACACATTTGTTTGGGCTGCAGAAGAAACTCTTTTTGTTGTTGTTGTTTGCCTTCCTCTTTGAAAAAAGGTCTGTTTTCTTAAGTGCTATTTTATTTAAATGCCGGCGTAAGTGTGCCATAAACAGCATGTAAAATAATTCCAGAAAAAGAGCGTTCAAATCGACTAATCCTTTGAAATAGGATACCCATTCTGTAAGAAAATTAGCCAATGATTGCCATAAATAACCATTAAGTAGTGTGGCCAATATTAAGCCTTGATGAGGGTTATGAAATAGAAAAATATTCAAAGTAATTTTTTAACTTGTTGACTTTAAAGGGTCTATTTTGTTTTTTGTTTTTTATTCAAAAGACAACTAATTTGGTATATAATGCTAAAACATTTAAAGGATGTGTGAAGAATCGGAGCTATACAATAGCTCATTCAGAATATATAGCTACCAAAAATAGCTTATTTTATAGTTATACAACTCTAAGGGTGTAGATGAACCTCATCAGTAAGAAATAAGATCTCAATTTTGTTTTAAGCCCTCCGCCAAATGGGTATGTGTATATAGATTTAATTTGTTTCGTAAAAATTACTTTTTCTAAATGCCGTTTTTGAAGCTATTAGACAATATAGAGGACTTAATTTTAAATTATTCAATTTTGACTATCCCTTCTTGCATGGCATTGAAAATGGGCAAAATAAGGTTTAAAATTACTAAGATATGGCAAAGCATAAATAATTTTTTTTGGTATAAGGATTTGCCATTTTTCATAACACTTTTATTATGCGTGTTCAGGTGTGTGAAAGTTAGTACCCTTAAACTTAAAACAATTTGAAATCAGAGAAGGAAAATGTTTTGTTAGAGACTTTAATTTTTAAGCCCAGCTTACGTTGCTTTTTTTTCTTTTATCTATTTTTCGATCTCCTGCAAACGAATAAACACTTATTTTTACATTCAGCTTCAGCTGTTGGTCATTATTTTTTATTGTCCTGAAGAATCTATCCGAAGGAGAGTGAAATATCGACAAAAATAATCAAAAAAATAAATGTATAAATTATTTTTTTTAGTTCCATACTTACATGCTTGATTGTGTTGGTGAGTAAGTGCCTAGATCAGGGGTGCCCAAAACCTTCTTATGGAAGCGCAAACACCAATACGTATACACTATATTGACGCACACAAGGAAAAACAGAAATATTTCATTACGTACACTGGTAAAAAAATTAAATTTCATTTTCACAAAGTTTATGTACTGTATTAAAATGCCTTTCCAAATCATATTTACTAATCGTCTTGATTATTTGAATGCAAATCATACATTGTACTCGATTTTCAAAATTTTTAGCGAAAAAAAGTCGGTTTCTCACGTGTCATAAATTCTACAAAATAAACAGTTGAAACTAATAACACAAAATTATTTCTTCAAGTGTTTCATACTCACGAAATCATTAAACAAAAATCAAAAAAATTTACGCTTGACACCAATGTGTACCAACAAAGCCTGCGTTCGTATTGGTGTGCATATGAAGGTGTTGTTGCTTTGAACTTGGGGTATGTGTGTATTTCATACAAAGAGTTGTGTATACATATTAGAATGCTCAGCCAATGCTTCGCGCTTTTACAAAAACAAAAGCGTACCAAGCGTATAGGCCGTGGGCACCCCTGGCCTAGATGAATGCGAAAAGCTAAAAAAAAATTTCTATTTGTGGACCTGAATTAAGACTATAACACTAAAAACCGTTTTAAATTTTTCGAAGGAGAGCGAAATATCGTCAAGAATAGTCGAAAAATAATATATATGCAATTATAATAAAAAATACCTTCAGCTCAGAAAAGTAATTATATCGAATGTTTCTACAATTTTTATTTTTTATTCATGTATTCGAAAACATTTATATGAGTTTTTAGCTGTTTGTATTTATGCATTAACTTAAAATGTAGCTCAAGAAAAAGTAGTGGTCACGTTTTTGTGCAAATATGGTAGAATATTTATTCACATGTGTCTTAAGCAACTGACGTGTTTCAGCTCAGTAACGCTTTATGGCTGAAGTAGACCCCATCTCGAATATTTCTAAGGTTTTTTCCTCTGGCATAAACGGAATCTCATACTGAAATATGAAAAGAATCGGAAATTGACAAAAATGTGAGTTGTTGCTTTTTTGCATTAGACCAACGATAGCGTATATTTAACACTTCTGTTTGCCTTTTTAACTCAATTGCTGAACTTTTCAAAAGCGAAACTGAAATTGTGAAACCAGATTTGAAATCCTCATAAACTTTTTCATAATTTTTTTTTTAATATTATTTTAAATCACATAATTGCAAATCAAAAGCGAAAGCCGATATAAAATTTGCCATAGCTTTGTTAAAGTTTTCACTTTAAATCAGATAATTACAAATCAAATTACATAAAGCAATTTCGTCTTCGTCTTGTTATTAACAAGCAGCTTTCCTCCTGTTTGATTATCCTTGACATCCCTTGGCAAACCTCTTTATTTAAATATGTAAATAGTTTTTGCCATCCATTTCTAGAGCAAACAGACAGAACGAAGAATATCGTTTCACTTTTTTTGTTGCACTTTAATTCAATTACGAACTATTGATTTTGAAAGTTTTTCTTTCTTGATTTATTATTTATGGTAAAATTATTATGTTGAGAAAATTTATTCAGCAATTACAGTAAGAAGTATTTTTTCTAAAGAAATCGAGATAGTTTTTTATCAAGTGTTCTTTTTTTTTATTTCTGATTTCGGCAATTGCAGCAAATTTTCCTGAAGTATTTATTGAATCTGTCCATGGCAATTTTCATTGCTTACATTTCATTTCACTTTAGACTTTCTTGGCAAACTTTCCCTCAATTAACACAAGGCCGTCAAAAGGTAAGAAAAAGAGACAATGGCTGAAAGAAAAACAACCCTTAAAAGAAGCTCGTTCTTCTTTAGTGAAATAAAAGTTTATCTTTGAAATTTGTAATACATTTTATGGCGATATCTTGGTTTTCATTCGAATTGTTATTTAAAGCAATTTCTCGTTCAACACTTTTGTCTACGACATTTAATGCATATTTTATTAGAATATCCTTTCAGCATTTACAGCCAGATATCAGCTATAATGTTTTAAACAGTGGTCACAAGTGGAAAATAGATTTTTTTAAGAAGTTGCTTTTTTTTATTTTATTGAACCCCTTTTAAGAATAATTTTAAAAGGTACATTACAAGACATTTTTTTAAGAATATCTTGTATGCAAAGCTTTCATTAAAATGTAATTAGTTTTAAAAGGTGTATTTTACTTTTTCTATTTAAGACCACATTTTTAAAATCTGACTTAATCAGAATTATTTTTAAAAGCATATTTTCTAAAGCGAGTAACGAGCGTATTTAAAAAAAGTTATTGAATGTTTTAAATAGATATTAAGAAAATTTTTAATGAAAATTTTAGTTAAATTTCATTTCAAATACGAATTATTTTTTCGAACACTCTTTTAAGTTTTTCAGCGATACTGTCTGAAAGCGAAGTTCTTGTGAAGAGTAGTTTTTGAAAACGCGGTTGCTCTAGACAACCCTGTTTGAAAAACTAGTAATTATTTAGTGATTATAAAAGTAATTTTATCAAAAGATAATTTTTTTAAATTAGGAATTTTTTAAAGTGCCTGGCGTAAATTTTTTTTTTTTTAGAAATTACTTTCTGAAATTTATGTTTTACAAATATAAAAATATTACAAAAGTTTCAGTTTTTAAAAAGTAAATTTCTTAGCACATAGTTTTTTGAAAGGTATTTTTTAAAGGTTTTTTTTACTAGGTACATTTTTTTTAAAAGCACTTTCTAAAATCTTAATACTCGCGTTAAACACACTGTTTGCTAGAAACCAAACCGTTTTTATTTTCCACCAAAACATTGCACAGAGATCTGCAGAACTGTTTAGGTTAAATTACGTCTTTTCGTATCTAAAACACTGTCCTTCTTCTTGCAAATTATTCTCCTGATGATAACGATGATGTTGATGACAGCGAGGATAATGTGTTCGGAAGAAAGAAAGTGTGAATTTTGCATTGTTTGCCACTTCTATTCGGACATTGTTTGCATACAGAATTAAGGAATGTTAAAAGGGATAAAGTTCAGTTCAGACATTAAGAGAAATATTGGCAAGGAATAAAATTACAAACATCTGGTTAAAACAACAAAAACGAAAGACACAAAATGAAATCAATGAGGATTTGAGTCAATTGGACAGAACAATAATGAGGCAAAAGCATCAAAAGCAACCAATTCGATTGAATGAATTGTATAAATTGAAGCAAAAGTCATTTGTCCTATTTTCCTCATTTGGGCCTAGAAAACATTTCAAATTGCTGAAGCTGTTAGTAATGTGTGTGGGTGTGAAGAGCATGTGTGGGTGTAACGCATGTCTACATAAATTCGTGCTGATGATGAAACATAATGAATTTGCAAAAGTGTCATTTGAATTTTGTTTGTTGTCCTCTTCCCAAACCTGAGTGTGTGTGAGTGTGTATGTGTATATGTGTTTTTGTGCTCATGGAGGGGCAAACTAACAAGCTCTCTTAGCTTTTATTTGCATGTGTGTGTGTGTGTGTGTGTGTGTGTGTGTGTGTGTGTGTGTGCGAGTTTTCAATAATTTTAAACTGTTGTTTGCTTACGCTTGTCATTATGAGTATTAACAGGTTTCTCCCTTCATTTGCATTATGCCATGCAATTATTTTCTAATAAATTGTATGATTTAAATATTATTGACACGAAATGGAATTCTAAACCAACCAACACACAGTTCACGGGGGATTTGTCGACATACAAAATGTATTATTTATTCTGTTCTGTATATAACAGATACGTATGTATTTTTTCAATATATTATTGATGAAAATATGTATTTTGTTGTATGCATAAATGTAAATTTTTAAAACTTTTGTATAAAGTAATATGCTTGTTTTAAGTTTTACGGATAAAAATAAATAATTGAATACCTAGAGGAATAAGCAAATGGATTTATTAAATTTACAGGTTATCTAAAGCACAGATTAAAAACAAGATAATAGAGAAAAATAAAATCAAAAGGCTTGATTTGTATAGAATTAGCAAAATTTAAAGTTTCAAGTTTCACGATTACACTTTTATTATATTTATAAGGACTCTAAGAGATTGTTCATTGAAAGTGTTTGTAATGCTTGGAAACGCTCAAAAGCTGTAAATAACAAAAACAAAAAAATAACATTTAAAAAGTGCACTTAATAAAAAGGAAACTTTAATAATAAAAAACTGTCAAATATAGAAAATGAAATAATAAAATTTTAACTTTACTTTTCTTGTCTTCTTTAAAAAATTGTTCACTATAATTTCACCACAAATAAATTCTTTCGCTTTACTTCTGAGGTAGTAAAATCAAGTTAGAGCTTGCAAAAATAATTAACATTTATAAATCATTTAGTTCGATTGTAAAAATAAATTAATGTTTACTAAGCGCTGGACAGGGCCAGAAGCTTGGAAAAATTGTTATCACTGGATACAATAGCAACAAACACAAACATCAATCGAATGCTGATCAGAGTATATACAATATATTCCAGTGCACAGCGAAACACAGTGATAATATGGAAATCTGCTAAATAGATTACATAAAGACAGTCAGTAATAGAGAGCTCGGGCAATAGGATGGCTACTGGCTGCTGCTTGAGGGTAATTCAAACTATTGTCTATATTTTAGTACTTGTCAAAAATTCAAATAAAATGATCAAGTGTAATAGTGTAAATGCAATACAATAAAAATCTGAAATGTTTTGAAAATTTAAGTTTATATTATTTATATTTATAGTTGTGTTATATTATATCACACACAAAAAAGCTTAACTGAGCCGATATTTTATTTTTTTCTGATAGAGAACCGTTTTAGATAGTATTATTCTTCCTTGTACAATGGGTCAAATTTTGGATTTTAGTTGTCATGAAAAATTATATTTCATTTAGGTCATATCTTACAGATAATGGGATTTTATTGTAGACATTTTTGTGCACATAAACATAACGATGCCCTGTACTATGTACCAGTAGGTACCAGTAAAAAATTCAAATAATACCATCAATCGTGATAGCGTGGATGCAAATGGAAAAAATACCATAAACATTTGATATCCTCTTCGCCTTTGAAATTTTTCAAAACAATAATATTTTTTTTATTGAATCAGGGCTGCGCTGTATCGATAGTTTGTTTTGCTGCCAATAGCACTGGCGGTGATAGTATTATTCTTTCTTATGCAATGGTTTGTTATTAGGGTTTTAGTAATCGTTTTAAATGTATTTCATTCGCGACACGTTTTATAGATAATGGAATTTTGTTATAGAAATTTTCGTGCTTTTAAACATAAATATTATTTTTTGTATAGTAGTCTGAACTGCACCTTAAACACGGTATGCAATGACATTCTTACGAAAACCGCCACTAACTGAAATACGCATTGTAAACCTTAATTATTTTTCAACATAGACTCAGTGAATTTAATTCCTTAACTGAATTTATATTTCTAAATTATTTTTTAGTTTATGATTTAAAATCACTTATAGCTTTTTCAAGCCCCAAATTCAACGATTTTGGCTATTAGGGCATTTACAAAATTTTGATGTTACTCAAGTAAAACCGATTCATTTCGTTCAGTGAAGATATTACCCTAAATTCTTTTATAAAACAGAAGAACATAAATGCCGATTATGTTCTTCTTTAAACTACCGATTCAATATAATCGGTAGTTAAAATTCATAATAATCGGTAGTTAAATTCAATATAATGGACAGTTCTATTTTAAACGGATAGATGCCAGCCCATCTCACACATCTCTATTCATCTGATTACTCCTCGTATGAGTATTAAATGTATTCAACCATAAAATACAATATTACTCATACGCCAACGGTCTTCACCTGTTTTTAAGGGACTTTACAGATTTGATATATGAATGAACCTTATTAAGTCACATGACTAAATTATTTCTTATTTATAAAAAATTTGCGATATCTCATAAACTAAAAAATAATTTAGAGATATAAATATAGTTAAATGCTTGTATGTTAAAAAATTTAATAACAGCATATTAAAAATTTTGTATGGAAATTTCCATACAAAATTTTTAATATGCTGTTATTAAATTTTTTAGCATACAAGCAAAAGACTTCAATTCACAGTGTAATTCGTTATTTTTCTACATAAACATGACGAAGGTTTTCAAGCCTAAAATATGTCGATATGTTGTTTTGAGCGTAAAGGTGAAATCGTTGCTGGCTTGACTTCTAAGTACACTGCTCATAAATATAAATGATGATTACACTTTTTCTCTTGATATTGGTATAATTTTGGTTGACGATCAAATTTCGTAATTGAAGTTTCTGTATCAACTCTAGATACAGGTTTTCAAAAGAAGTAAGGTTGTACAGGGTCCGCCATCTAACGTGTTTTTTTCAACTAGTGCTTATTTCGTGAATGGTAACACTAAGCTCATGTGTAATTAGTTTTATCCTTCCGCTGAACGAATATGGTTGTGTATACGCTTCGCTAAGTGGGCCTGAGATCGACTTACAGAAGATGCGGATTTTGTCACAAAAGTCATCATTTCAGATGAAGCTCATTTTGATATTGACGGGTATGTAAACAAGCAGAATTGTTGCATTTGGGGCACAGAAAAGCAGCAGGCATACATTGAAAAGCCGACCCACCCAAAAGGAGTCACTGTTTGGTGCGGATTTTGGTCCAGAGGCATAATTGGGCCTTTTATCCATCGAAAATGAGCAAAGAGTCTCTGTTGTCAGGCTATGTTATCTGGCGATCGTTATCGGCCTATCTTGAACGAAGTTTTGTTCACAAAAATTGAAGAGAAGGATATTGACAACATTTGGTTTCAACAGGACGGCGTTACATGTCATACATCCGAAGCTACGCTCGATGTTTTGCGCCGTTTTCTAAAAAAAAGAAAACAATTATTTAGCGGACCCTTTATATCTGAAGCCATAATTTTTCTGATAATTTGGTGGAAGGTGAATACATGATTTTCCGTCCTTTTGCGCAGTCCGCTTCTTCTATATCTAGTGTTTGACCAAAGTAATTTTTCTCAATCTCAAATGTAAACATTCCAGGGCCCCAGCAATATTCTTTGAATAGCATTAATTGAACTTTAAAGTTCAGCTATATGGTTCATAATTTTTCATAATTTTAATTGGCTTAAGTTCGATTTTACCTGCTCACAATTGGAAAAAATTCCCTTGTGATAAAAGTAGAATGGCCAACATTTCTACAGAAGACAAGAAATATAAAGCGAAAGGCTTACTGGCTGGGGTACATACCAGGGCTTTGTCACTTCCGCCTAGGTGATCATCAGTACCCAAGATGCTTCCAGGTCAGTTCGTATCTAATTGCATTCTATTTGGAAACAGCAGTAATTAGCCCTTCTACAACCTGAGCTCTTTAAAATTTGCTGTCTGTATTTAATATATTGACTTACTTTCAATTTTGCCACTGTAGTTTTCCTTTGGTAAGAAATTTTATTTATTACCCTATTTAAAGGCATATTCAAGCATGCATGGGAATGACGGCTTGCGAGCTTTGAGTTTAATTCTACCAGCCATACCATATTTTGGTTTAACGTTGATTTTTTGAGCCTTTTTACAGATGTTTAAATATTCTTTACAAACTATTTGAGAGCTTCTTTTGCAAACTGCAAATTTTTTGCTTTAAAAAACTTTTCTATGATTTCATGCTATATCAGGCTTGAGTGCATTTAAATCAATCTTATGATTCAAATGTTCTACGTTTAAGTATATTGTTGTGTTGGAGCCAAGGTTGCCGCTTTTGTTAATTTTTGTGCGCGTGAATTGCTACAAAGTTTAGCAACAATGTTTATTTAATATGTTTAGAGCTTCTGACAATTTTGTCACACTCTCTTTGAATTTGAGGCTCTCATGTGCCACAAAGCACATGCGCTGTTATTGGAGTTTTCAAATACTTGTCCTAAGACAATATACAAATTATTTTTACTTGCCAAACAACATTTAGTAGTTAAAAATACGTGCTAACAAACGGTCGATTACAATTTTATTTGACGGTTAAAATTGAATATAGGAGAAGATCGGACACTCCTGCTGCACATAGCGATAAACCGAAGAAGACATTATTCATGAGTGAAAATGAATCGTAGTGTTTTTTGTTGTTCTTATTTTTTCAACTAATCGTGGCCCAGTTACAGAATCAACTTTACTTTCTTGAGCTTGAGAAGGAACAACAACAGCAGCAATCGTCCTTGTCGCTGTTTGTTGTATACGCGATGTTACCATTTGTCTGTGTGTTAAAGCAGTCTTGTTACGTGTTACATTATTTAAATTTAAGAGTTTAAGTGTCTGAATATATATATATTAAGCAACATTAAAGAAAATGTGCTGCTAATATTTTCTGGATGAGATTTGAAAGAAGAGTTTTAATTTAAGTATTGAATTATTTAAGCGAAAGTCTTTTTGTGAAAAAACTGTTGTGCTGATTTTGTTTTTTCTCTTTTGTGGAATAATTAAACATGCTTCAGCATGCACAAGTGTTTAAAAGTTTGCAATTGTCATTATCTTCATCATTATCACCACCATCAGCCCGACCAACAACAACAGCCACCACAACTGCAACAAGAATATTACCAATATCATCCCTGCCAGGACAACAACAATTTCCGTAAGAAACAACAAAGTTACTAAATAACGAATTGTTTTTGTTATTTGCTAAATGGCAAAACTTATTTTTGCATTGTGTTAACCGCAACTCCATCCAACTTTTACTCCACGGTTTTGAAATAAAAACATCATTAATTTTGAGCTAAATATAAAAAAAAGAAACAAACAAAAAAAAAGTAGCAAATTATGAATACAAATTTATTTTCACCACCAAGAGAATTCCAAGCGATCAAATAAAAACTTGTTTGCAGCAGAGCAACCAAAAATGAAAAGAATACAAAAACAAGTGGAAAAATTATCTTTTCATCAGGCGTTGTCATTGAAGAGTAACACTTAATTTCCTTGGATAATCATCTTTGACTGTCTGCTGTTGTCAGCCATAAAATGTTTGGTGTTTTATGCAACTGGAGTGCTAATTTAAAGAGGGTAGACCGTAATAAGGCCCCAAAATTCAAAAAAGAAATTATCTTTTGTTGAAAAAGATATCAAGTGTATAAACAAATAAAATAAAAAGCCAAACATTTGCAAACAGTCTTTTATGTTTTACACGCCACACTTAATTATAATAATTCAGTGAAAATTTATGAAAACTTGTAAAAAGAATAAAAGAACCTTTTCTAACAACCATTTCTAAGAAAACACATAAATCTTATGAGATTAAATTACTTGTGTTTACTTTTAAATAAAATTTAACTGCTAAAAAAGTTATTAGAAGTTTTATCAACACCAAAGTTTCTTCATTCCCTTGAAAACAATTCTCCCTGAACAAACAAGAAAGAAATTAAACAACTAATAGAATTTTTTGCATTTAAAATTTTATATAAGAAAATTTTTCGTGCTAACATGTGCTGATGTTTGTGTATTTCCGTTTCCAGTTTGAATGCTCAAACTGCAATTCATTGTTGCTGTCAGTGTCAAACAACTACAACAACAACTCCTGCTTCATTAACATTCTCAACAGCCATCGTTGTTAATATTACAACTGAGAAAAACAAAAAATAGTGCGATGTCAATGTCGTTGTAGTTCATCGGAATACCAAAAAAAAAAAAACAAAAAAAAAAAAAACAAACGAAAAAACGAAGAAAACGTGCTGCAACAACGACATCATTAAGAATAGAGAGAGCGACTTGTAGCACTAATTCACCATTACATTCACAAATATTTCTCCGGTTTTATGTATGCTCCTGTAATTGTGTTTTATATATGTTGTATGAAGTTGTGCATAATAAATTTTATATAATTTATTCGTTTTGTTTTTGTGTGAAAATATTCACATGAAATGTTGCTGGAATATTTGACGATGCTGTTTATTTTTGGATTAACGACACATATTGAAAGGACACGCTACTTAGTACAAGGTGAGTTTTAGACATTAATTTAATTTGGTAAATGATTAACGATACTGCAGAAACACTTGAAACACTATTACTTGAACTAGATTATACACAGTCAAGTTAAAATAGAGTTGATGGCGGCACCTGGGTCAGAATTGATGATTTATAACCTGATTTTGACGATCGTGAAGACAAGGTTTTTTATTTATCTTGACTAAACTTGTAGCATGTCGCTATTATCTATTAATTATTATTATCAATTTTTTGTATTATTATTAATTATTTCATTATATTATTTTTGCATATGAACACCAAAGTATATGCAAGAGCTTTTATTGTTTGATCCTTAACATTTATGAGAATCGTTGTTAAGCTGAAAGCTCTTTTGCTTATTGTATAGTCATTCATATTTATGAGAAGACAGCTTAGGGTAGAAGCTTAGGCTAAACGTATAAAAGAGCGACGCAAACGATGATCATTCATTCTGTGTTTATAGGTTGGTGTGAATGGTCAACAAGCATTACTACTAAATATGCGGCTTCATGATGGCGATGGTCGTCGTTGCTTATTGTTTAGTGTATTTTGCTTTTGAACGATTTGTGTTTGCTATTGGCCGCATGATTTTATCCTTGACTATTCACATTTATGCTGGGTTTATAGATTATTTGCTTGACAATTTTAAATTATATACATTCCACTACAGGTTTATATTTATCTAAAATTAAATTGACATTTTTAAAAAATATAATTAAAATCCATTACAAGCGTTAAATTAAATAAAAAGAGGCCGAATCAATTATTTTTATTATTGTCAATAGCAAGGAGTGAGATGAATTTAGCTACTACCTTGTTATACACATATGTATTTGTGTTTATAATTTGTATTGAGTATTTTTTTACTACAATACGATTATATGCAACATCTGTTGATTAGAATAGATGTTGATTAAAAAAAAAAAATTACAAACGACATTAACGTAAACGATTTTTTTACAACCAGAATATATAAATCATTAATATCTATAGAATTGTTTAATGAAAGTAAGAAATTATATAAATAAATCATTGATATACCTGCCACCTTTCAATTGAAGTAGCTAAAAGCATATACATACATGTGATAAGTGTTCCTTTCTTTTAGTGAAGAAAACACATTTCTTTATTAATTATAGTTAAATTATATTATTAATATTATTTTTGATATTAATAATGATGAAATTTTTATTATTTATATTTTATAAATTAGAGTTTCTCCGCAATGTGTCCGTTGTCGTCGGGTTTCCAATATCTATTTTTTATATTTTTCTATTTCATTTAGTATATTTTCTTTACTTAGGTTTTCCTGTCATATCAAAAGAGTGTTTCTATTTATTACTTTAACCCACGTTGCTCGCTGGGCTTATTGTGTTCGTTCCTACATACATATGTATGTTATTATGAGTTTCCTTTGTTACTTATAATTTTGTTTGATGGCTTTTTAATTACCCTGTCCAACAGAAAACCAAATAACAATGTTCCTTTAACTGATTTTTGTAGAGGATAGCGAAAAAGATATATTGCCTATACATATTTAAACGTTTACATCTAACACATATTTTACGGCGTAATTGAGTCTAGATTTTTATGTCGACAAAAAGGCTTTGGTAATACAATCTAGGCAACATTTTATGGGTCTCCTTTTGAAAAACAGCAGCAATCACTACTATAACAAAAACGTATGTTGTCATAATATTGTGTGAAAATGTTTGACATTAAATTCTATTATGGGCCATGGATGGCACTTAAGGCACAAATTTAATGTTCAGCCCAGATGTAAGAAAAAACTTAAAAGATGTTGTAAGCATCAAGCAGTTATAGTTTTATTCAACCTCCAAAATTTTCATTAGAACTTCCCTATCAATCCGACACTAAGCCTTTTCGTTTAATAAGTAAAGTACAGCCTGAAATAAAATTAAAACTACGAAAGCCATACAAAAAATGGTTTTGGTTTTTCTCTTTTCCACTCTGAGTCAGCCAGTTTCCAGTGATTGATAAAATGTTTCCAGAATTCCAATTGGAGTGCCCAAAACCAGATGAAGTAACGATACCCATTACTTTTTATAATATCTGTTTAGTTTTTTTTTTTTTTTTGAAATATTCTGTTTTCAAAAGTTTTGTCCAAAAAATATTTAATATCTGGCTTACAAAAAATTACTGGGGGACATGCAAAAGGCCATAGACGAATGTTCTACAAGACAGTGTAAAATATTATTGGATTGTTATGACGGAGAAGAGTTATGCTGTATTGACTTGGAGACTTGTGGATGACAAAGAAATTTTATAGCTTCAACTTGGAGTTTGAGTTTAATAACTTGAATACTTAAAAATATTGAAAAAATTAATTCAGATCCAAAAATAGACCTTTCAAATGTTTTCGGTCTTTTTCAGCTGTCTGTATGCAGACGACATTTCGTTGGTGCTACTCAACTCGAAAAATTCTTAAAAGAATATTTGAAACTTAAGTACTTATTCCATAGCTCCCATAAACAAAATGTGAATCAGAAATGTTCAAACAAACCTTTAACACAGTAAACATTAGCGCAGTTCATTATTTGGTGCAAATGTCTTGCGTAAGTGCGAATGCAAGAAATCGTTGCTTTTTCTATGCAACCCAACAACAAAATATACAAGGTTGCACTCGCAATATTTTTGCATTTACGTACCGCTAATTACGTGTTGCTTTTTTCACATGAGTATTGCGTTTGCAATACTGACACTCGAACAGCTGACATTTTAAAACAAAGCAAACAAAAAATTGTAGAAGTGGAACCAACAGCAATTACCAAAAAAATAAAACGCGAAAAATTAAAAATTGTGTATTAATTTATCAGCTGTTATTTGGAGTGCAATAAAATTTGCAAAGTTGTTAAAAAGGGTGCTCAATATTAGTTGCAATATAATCGCAAATGCAAGTAGTCGCAACCAAAAAATGCACCAAACGCTGAGTACCGCTATTTTTGTTTGTTTTGCAACTTTCTATACAACGAGCGCTGAAAAAGACCGAAAACATTTGAAAGGTCTATTTTTGGACCTGAATTAATACATTTCAATTGGCTCTTTTTTCGTTTTGCAACTGTTTTATTTTTCTTTGCAACCTTCTTTACAACGAGCTACCAACAGTTACTATGATTTGTATTTTTGAAAGTATCAAGAAGTAAACATTTTTTTAATATTCAAATATAGGAAAAGACCGCAAACATTTGCAAGGCTATTTTCGGAGTTGAATTAATACATTTCAATTGGCCCTTAAAGCAAATAAATAGTTAAGTTCATATAAAAAAAAATTTTAAAAGGAGGGTTTTTGAATTAGTGCTGTAATTTCCCTATTTTTCGCAGGTACAGCAGTTATTTAGAAGCTTAATATCTCCCAAGTTCAAAGACAAATATCTGGATGGCAGCTCTATGATTTAAAATTTTATGCTTGTATTCAAAAAAATTTAATAATTTTTTATATGTGTTTTTAATTTGAAAATTTCCATAGAAAAATTTTTTTAATTTGGATATGAAATAGATATTAATTTTTTTTGAATATAAGCGTTAAATTTTACATTTAGCATAGAACCCCAAATAGCCCGTTTTCTGGAAACGTTGCTTTTACAAAACAAACTGGAGTAATGCATTTTTCTTATAATTAAAAATATAATTTTCTAAAACAACAGTTCATATACATAAATACTAATTGATTTTCTCGCTGAGGTAAATTCAATTTTCCAGCAGTTTTAACAAACAAGTAGTGATTTGTTAAATAAAAAAATATGATTATTAAATTGTGTACATTGCAAACAATGCATAAAGCGTATAACTTTTAATTTGTAAATAGTTGTAAAACGCCTTCTGAAAGTTGCAATTAAAACTTTATGTTTGTTATTGAAATTAATTACGGTGTTTGAAAGCATTCGTGTTAAGGTCGGAAATTTCACATCTGCCTGCAAATAAGTATGTTTCTAATTTAATAATTCATGGCATGCCTTACTTACATGTTTACACACACACACACACACACATATGGCATGAAGTGAATCACATTTTATTTAAGCTAGATCTTTTTCGATTACTTTTTTAATTTACTACTAATGTGTATTATGAAAGGTGTGCAAAGAATTTAAGCACAAGACTAAAATCCTGTTTTGTGTATTTTTGTGTGTGTGTTTGCTGAAAAACTGCACTCTGTGTTGTTCAGAAATTCGTGTGTGTGTGTGTGTTTTTATAGCAAGAATATCAGATAGAAACTACCAGTGAATGTTTGAGAACAGATGTTGAAATAGCAAGATGCACATACACACATATGTAGATACTTATATGATAATAAATTGCTCTACGATAATGATGATGATGATGTCCTAGAATAAAATTTATAAAAATAACTACACATTCATAGGTTGTCTTAAAAAAATATATTTCTGCAAAAATCGTATCGTTTACTGGCCCAAAAACAGGTATGCTAGTGGAGGAAAAAAGAGAAAAAAATAAAAAATGAAAAAATTCGAAAATGAAACCAATACATGAACAATCAATTTTTAATTTTCATAGAAAAACAAAAACCGAAAAAATATGACTTACTTGACTACACCACAACCGGACCACTAAGGATTAAACTGAGCTGGTCTTAATCACTTTCAGGCCAAGAAATATAAATACTTCACACACTACTAGAACAATTGAGACCCCGTTTTTTAGTAAATGGTTTTTGAATAATTTTGTAGAGCCCAGTTTCGAATATTATTTTTAACAGAAAACCGATTAATTGGAGTTGTTCCACCAACTCGGTGTTTTATAAAAACATTTCTATCTCATATGTTCTATTAATAAAATTATCTTTGCTAGACTCGTTTTTACAACATGCCAATAGCTAAGGTTGGGACTTAAAGACATAATATCGCAGAAAGGTTTCTCATTTAAAAACTTTAGATTCCTAGAAGTAAAAGGTTTCAATTGTTCAAGATTAACCCTCATTTAACAGCAGGACCAAAAGAAGTTATCCCATGTTTTTTGGCACTCAGAATATCGGTGGTGGTGCGCGCAGTGTGTGCCGTTGCACCGTCCACATATTGTATTGTATTGTATTGTATTGTATTGTATTGTATTGTGTTGTATTGTATTGTATTGTATTGTATTGTATTGTATTGTATTGTATTGTATTGTATTGTATTGTATTGTATTGTATTGTATTGTATTGTATTGTATTGTATTGTATTGTATTGTATTGTATTGTATTGTATTGTATTGTATTGTATTGTATTGTATTGTATTGTATTGTATTGTATTGTATTGTATTGTATTGTATTGTATTGTATTGTATTGTATTGTATTGTATTGTATTATAATAAATAAGATAATATATTGTGCAACACTTTGTCCCTCACGAGTTTAATAAATCAAGAAACAGTATTAGTTCCTTCTGTGGAAGCCCTTGCAAGTCCTGTGAACCCAATGTGTAGGCCTGCAACAGCCTGTATCTTCTGTGGCCAAGTGCCACACATTCGATAATCAAGTGTTCCATTGTCTCCTCACCGTCCACAAATACTTCAGACCTAATTCGTTCAGTTGCGGCAGAAAAATAAACCATTAACATCGCTCTACAGCACGTTGTGGTTTAACCAGTGGCGTCTTCGAAAAAAAAATGGCCCGATGACTCCTTCAGCGTGAACAGCGTACCATGCACTCAAAGCGATTGCATGGTACGCTGTTCACTTACAGATGTTATAGATGCTATAGCTCTTCGTGCATCACTCGTGGATTTTTGGAGCCCCAGAAGCGATAGTACCCACTTCTTCATGTACCCGCTGAGGCGGACATGAGCCTCATCGCTCCACTTTGTCATAGACACGATTATACCGCATTATTGGGGAGTGTATCGCTACATGGCTTGTTCACTTGTATTTTTTAGGTGTTTAGTTCACAAATAAAAAAAAAAAAAGATTTGACCTTGGCCGTAATTGGCAAAAATAAGAGCAACTACCAAATGAGTGATTTCTTTTGGCCCACCTTCTATAAAGTTTTAAACATGAGACACTGTTGCGAAACGCCAACAACAACGTCCTACCTTTAGCTATCGCCAAGTTGAAAAAGTGAGCCTTAATAAATTTAATTCATGTATCAAGAAACAAATACTAGGAAAAACCAAGGTGGGTTTTTCATTAAAAAATCAGGTATTCTTTTTTTGAAAATGCTATTCCAGATTGCATTTATATTATAGAACTTTAGTGTTCTAGAAGTAAAGCTTATTTTGAATTTAGAAAGCAAGTGATTTGAGAGCACGTTATTTGTAGAACAGACTGGAAAAAATACATTTTCTGTTGTTTTATTTCATATTGTGGTTCTTGGTTTCTTGAGAAAATCACAAAAGCAATGAGTTCCTTTAACCGTAACGTTCTAGCTCAGCCCGTTTGGGAAAATAGGGCCTGTGATGGATGGCGAAGTCTCAATAATAGTCTCTCTTTGCTGATAAAATCCCACCGTTAGCTGTAGTGGAGTCATGAAAACCGGCTTTAAACTTTTTTTGCACAAACATTTTGGCCTTATATCTAAAGTTATAGTGAAGTCGTTTAAGCACAATTGCCAGATTTGATACTGTTTTGTAGATATAACTTCACTGCAATAGAAGAGCGATATGTTAATAAATTTGTCTTCTTCTCTTTTTGCGATGCAGGCTGCTATACCTTTAGTTTGCTTTGAACTTTCAACAGACCTTGTGTACGATAAAATATCCATGTCAAGTTAAATAAAATACTTTAACAGGCATCAAGCTAAGAACCTTAGATTAAATTTGGTGTGAATAAGTTTTTAATACATTGAACATTGAAGACTTTATTAAGGATTTAGCCTTGATACCAACGCAAAACTTAAATACCATATCTAAATCTTTTCATGCTTCAGGAGAAAAAACAAAAATATATTTTCTTTTTCATTTTTAATTTGTGCACGTTTTGCTTTGTTTAATGTCAAACGTATGTATATTGTTGTTGTGGACAACAGTTGTTAATGTTGGCATTATGTGGGTTACATTTATTTGACATTATTATAAACAATAAAGAAAAATGAAAACAAAACACTAAACAAAAACATCTGTTTCACCTTTGTTCAGTTTCCAACACGTAATATAAAAACAACCACATTATCATTATCATCATCGTTAATATTCCAAAATTGAGTTCGTTATCAAGTCCTTAAACTCTCAGGCTTAGAGGTCTACAAATTTTCCAGGTTGGTTATTTTTCTTTATTAAAACACACAGATGGTCACGTAATAACAAGGGCAACAAAGCTTAGTAACAAACGTGCGGGAATTTGCCTTAAAGGACACTTTGACGAAAGCGAAGAGGGGGAATGATTTTTCCAGAAAAGCAAATTAGATGGAAGCCATATGATGCTTTTCTCATATTAATATTAAATTTACTCCATGGATTAACTGAAGCAGATTAGAACAAAAAACATTATTTACATTAAATCATAAGGCAAATGTTGTAGAAGAAAACAGGCACTGCAATTGAAATATAAAGGGTGGTCTAAACAAAACTCTTAAAGTGTTAAATATAAATTAAATAAAAAGTTTGCAAGGAAAGAACCTTATTGTGATAAAAAGATGTATGACAATTTTAATTATAGGTTTGCTTAGTTTTTGCTCTTGCTTTCCCTTCTGCGCTGTTCCTTTTGGGAGACAATTATTTCAAATTGCTTCCTCAGTGAAAGTTGTTTGTTTTTTTTTCACTAGAAAAAAATGATTTTTCTTTGACCAAAACTATTTTAATAATAAACAACTCAATGCCCTTTAACAAATTAATTGCATTAAAGCAATTGCCATTTAGATTTAGCACCAATTTTCAGTTTTCAATAATAACAAGCAAAATATATTTAATTGTAGATGTCACTTAAGGGCACTTCAGACTATTATACAAGTATTTTTCGAGTTTTGTGAAATGAAAGTATATTTAAATTTTTTGCGACTGTCAAAAAGTCTAACGTAAATTACATTTTACATTCACATTTCAAATAAAATAAAAAATTTGAGTTGAAAAGAAAACAGCTGTTGCATATGTATGTACATACGTTATTTTTTTCCAACGTGTTTTGTTTTGTGCTAGTGAACAGAATAAACGTGCCAACATAAAACTTTACACGGCGGCAGAAGAGCAATATCATGTTGGCGAAGGACGTGCCGGCGCTAAAAAATATTCAGCAGCTAAAATAATAGTTATGTAAAACAGAACCAAATTGAATAACACAAAAATATTTTACATATTCTAAAGGCCGTGATTCACTATCCTACTCAATCGTACGATTCATTCACTGAAAATTGCTAGCTAAATCTGATAGAATTCTTTCCTACTTTAAAAAGTCGCATCAAAACGGCCACACTATTATACTTTTGTAAACAACTTCAAAAAGGCAACTCTGATCGCATAGCAAAAGATGGGTTTGGAAAATTTTCAAAAGATTAACAAATCGGACAGACTTGTCAAAAAGTCTTTCACACACATACACTTTTAGTCCAGACTATCGCACTTTTTGGACACACATGTCAGTTTTAACAGATCGTAAGATTCAATAGGATAGTGAATCACGGCCTTAAATACAGCTAGAGCAAAATACATTTGTATACGGTAACCAAATTTCGAACCCTTGTATAACGTAATCAAATACCATCAGTGACGGCACGCCATCGGCTGTGAAACAACTGGCTAATAAATTTTTCAACAGCTGCTTGTGTTAAAAAAACAACCCTGATCGAATGAAATGTATTATGGTTTAGAAAATTTTCAAAAAACGGTGAAGTCTTATGAGATGTCAATTTTTTATCGTATTATTTCTCGTTTTCATAACACATTGCATTCACACCATCACACTTGCACGTATTATTTGAATTTTTGGCAGGTATTAATACACAGTATAATAGTCTGAATTGCCCTTTAACATTGAACTGTATTCTCCCCAGGTTCGTCGGAAGGCCACAAAAAAAAAAAAAAAAAAAAAAATTGTAAAATCATTGAGTCTGCCACAGTCCAATATACCCGATACCTTAACATTTTTTTTTCTGAGTTAACTCACACTTCCATCGATCAGACTATCATTCATTAAACTCTGAGGCAAAAAATAATGTTTTAATTTTGTTTATGGCACAAAGCAACGTGAGGCACTCAGTATTGATTTTATTGATTTTTGAGCTTTTCTCAAATACAACACATTAAAATATTCTGTTCTCATTTCTGTATTAAGTCTACCAGGCTCAAGTTCTTTCTATGTTATCCTTGTGATTGATATTAATTAAATTAGACAAAGAACACATCAAAGACATTTAGCAGGGTGGACAACTAGTTGTTCCGAAGCCGCCACACTTTCTCGTCAGCATCCGTCTTTGAACTGAGAGGCTCAATGTCTTTGATGTCTTCTTGGTCTAATTTAATTAATATCAATCACAAGGATAATATAGAAAGAGCTGGAGCCTGATAAAATTAATTAATATTCTATTCTCTTATTACGATTACGGTTCACCAGCCGTAGCAATTGTAAAATCAATTAAGTACTCATATTTTTATATAATTAAACTCTATTACATTTTGCTTCCTATCGAAATTTATGGAAAAATAATTTTACAAATTCTTTTTCATCAATAGTCAGAGCAAAGTTTTCTTTTTTATTTATTTAATCCCTAGAAATCAATTACAATGTTGATATTTGTGGCAAAGATAAATTGAAAAAATTGATATTGATATTAAATTTAAACAAAATGTAACATACCGAGTGCAAGACAAAAACGTACAACAAATTAAGACTACAGAAATAAAAAACAGTTTTTAATTAAATCATAAAACGAAAAAGAAACAGAAACAGAAATAAAACAAAAATTCAAGAAGGTCCGTAAACTAAAGTTTTAGATAAAGCAAGAAATTAAATGTTTGTTTTTTTTTTTTTTTGTTGTATCATCAAATATTTTGATGCAGTAAAACTTAATCTTAATAATATTTCATTGCTTTTGATATGCTTCTGCTCTGGCTCCTTAGTGATGTTTTGTGATAAATAAACGAATATATATTGGTGCTGTGCTTGTTGTTGCAGCTGCCATTTAATTGTTTGCTTTATATGATGAGTGAACGTATAAATAAATTGTGATGCTCTACTTAATAGTCCTTATTGTAGTTTATGGCAATATTTCATTTTATCAACATCAGCAGCAGCAGCAGCAGCAGCTTCCACTTCCACTTCTGCACATCTTCCATGTCTTCATCAACAACCATTTTTATCATCTCATTTAAGCAATGACTGTAACAACAACAACAACAACAACAACAACAACAACAACAACAATAGAAAAAAGTCACTATAGCAACAGAAATCTTTTCTTTTATTTTTGTAGTTTTTTGTATTTTTTTTACGAACAAGTGGCAACAGCAATAAAAAGAACAACCCCAAGCAGCCACCTCATCATGTTCAGCAGATTTCTGACACATCAATAAAACTTTTTCGCTTCCAGTAGTTTTTGCTGTTGCTGTTACATTCTCGAAATTATTATTGTTAGCTTTGAGCTCCAGCTCTGGTTGCGGGTGCACGAGTATCTGAATATGGATTTGAAATTGTGTGCATAAATTTCATTATTATTTTTATTTTTTTTTTTGCTACATAAAATCCAGAAGTGAGCTATAAACACAAAACAGAAATAAAAAGCAACGAAGAGTTAAATCAAGTACTTGCAATAGTTCCCCAAAAGGATGACAGGTACTTAGGAAGGTGCTAGAAGAACATGTTGTTTGTGGAGTATTGGAAAAGTGTGGCTTGCCTCTTGCATTTCTCAGATTTTATGCTTCGTTTTTTCCACTTAGCTTATGTATAAAATTACATATATTAAAGTTTCTAAATCGCTACATTTGAATTTGTATCTGAAACTTAACAAACAATTTTTAGGGTTCCGTACTCATAGAGTAAAAACGGAAACCTATTACTGAGATCTCTATGTTCGCCTATTCGTCCGTCTCCCAAAGACTAACCCCCGATTTTTGACTTGGTATTTAAATACAATATTAGCAAATTTTCCTTAAAATTTAAGTTGGACATAAAAATAGCTTTCTGTTTTACAGTCTAAAATTATTTTTGGTAATTAATTGTAATAACAGTACGGCAGCACAATGTAAGTGTCAAAAACTTATCGATAACTCAATAAAAAACAGCTGTTTAAACAAATTGGGAAGCAAGTGAAATGGTGAAGAGTTTAGAAAATAGTAAATTGTTTTGTAAAAATTTTTTTTTATTTCCTGACGATGCTAACAAATTGTTAGCGTAATATCGAAAAATTAATAAAAAAATAAAAGACCTTAAGCTTTAAAAACTAGCTTTATGAATTTTAACAATAAAGGTCAAAAATTGTAGATAAAATAATAGTTTATGATTGTTGTTGTTAATATTTTTAAAATTTTTATTTCTCAATTTTTTCCCATGATTTGTTTCTTGTTATTTGAATTTCATAATTATTTTCCTGAAGCTCCTAACAAGTTGTTGGCAAAATATTGCAAATAAACAAATATAATTGTTTAAATTTATTTTTAGAAAAAGGATCTTATGCTTGAATAATTTATTTAATACAAATTATATTTTTGCTTAGCTTCAGTTTTGTTCAGTTGGGAACTTATTTTTCGTTTACTTTACAGCATCGTTCACTTCTTAGAAATAAGTATTCAAGGAAACACTTCACCTCACAAAATACACAATTATTGCCGACCATTAACTTTGATTCAAACTCATTGAAGAAAGTTTCTCTCAGCAATAACTTCTTTCACGAACTTGATTGTCCTTTTTGGTGTGCAGAAAAAACGAACTAAAAATAAAAACAAAAAAAATATGCGCCCAAGTTTTCGGATAGAAAAAACACGCAAACAAACCACAAAAATTTTAAGAGTTAAAAAACAAATAAAAAACTAAAACCTAAAAAGGAGAAACGTGCTTGTTTTAAAACATCCGGCTACAAGTGTTGCAATTTTAAGCAACGAATGAATTTTGTGCATAAATATTTTTCCAGCGCTTGGTTTGCGGGTGCTTCACATTTTAGCCAGAAAAACGCAATTTTTTGGCCATTTCTTTTTTTCCACTCTCTAGTTTTTCTAGTTTTGCAATTACAAAAAAAAAAAAAAAAAAAAAAAAAAATAAAAAAAATAAAACACTATAGAAAATTATAAAGCACCAGAAATCAAGTGATTTTTTCTAAGTAACTGATCAGCTACAAACCAAAATATCACATGAGAAATATTTGATGCAAATTTAATAAAATCAGATTTATACCAAATATAGCAATTTTGGGACGGGTCAACGATTTTTCTACATATTTTGGCATGAGAAAAAAAATAGTTCTAGTGCGACATAACAAAACAAGCACTCAAGTTAATTAATTTTGATTATCCGAACTTTTTCTTATATAATTATTATTGTATTAAATTTATCAGGCTCATGTTCTTTCTATATTATTTTTGTGATTAATATTCATTAAATAAGACAAAGAGGACTGTAACGACCGGAATTCCCATATACCATGTTGAGATAGTTCAGCGGCTGCCAGGACTCGTTACAAAAATGTGTATGTTCGCCAGGGAATGAAAGAAACACACACTTCTTTCTAACAAAATACTTATTTTATTTCACTCGCCTCGTTCGTATCTTGTGATGCCAACACCAACACTATATCCGCTCGTCAGGCTACCAAAGCCTGTTGAGTTGATTGCAAAGAATGCTTTGAGGAGAGTTTAAGCTCCGAACCGCCCAAAGATTCCCCTTCCTCAACAGCCAGTCAGGTAATGGCGAAAAACCTTGAGGAGAGCCTAAACTCCAACAACCAGAAGCTGAGCATACCTGGGGCCAGATTCTGACATTCGTGATGGAATATACTCGATAATAAAAACAATGTAGAGCAAAACCAAAATGAGCAACAAACACACAGCATTCTATAACGAAATTGTTCAATCACGAGTGCCAGAATTTGGCCCCTGAGCCACCACACTCTCTCGTCAGCATCCGTCCTTGAATTTGCTTCAAAACAACTAGTTGTCCGCATTGCTAAATGTCTTTGATGTCTTCTTTGTCTTTATCAATTATTATCAATCAAAAAAATTATGTGAAAAGAACTTGAGCCTGCTTAACTTAATACAGTCATAAAACAAACACTCCGATATTTAATTTTTTTTTTCTTTTGTGGGAGTTCCCTTACAAGGAGTAGGAGAAAAAGTTATTGGGGGTTGATCACACAAATAGAGCAAATTACTTGGACAGACCGACACTACATAGGCTGGCGGATGTGTCGGAATACAAACTAAAGAGGTTGGTCTCGTTCATCTGTTCATCTGGTTGGCTTAGGACCGTCTCTGCGCGTAGCACAAAGTTACCTTTCATGGCCTCCGGACTGACAGCCCGTGAAAGATAACTTAATAAATCACACATTTGACTCAGCTGTGGCTGTCCTGGGGACGATTAGTGTGATGGTGGAAATATTTCATTTTCGAGTGGTATTTTTTTTTATTTATGATAAACCATGTTACTTAGTTTCGTTATTTTGGCAATAATATTTTTTTTGGAAAATTTTAATATGTTTACTTCCAGCTTTGAAAATGCCCATAAACGATACCCTGCTCGATTTTAGTCATAATAGCATCTTAGATAATTACGACAATACACATCCGGAATTTGATAATTCTACAGAAAGAGACGTTATAGCGGCCGTGGGTACAACAGCACGCCTGCACTGTCGTGTGAAAAACTTGGGCGATCGAGCGGTATCATGGATACGAAAACGAGATCTGCACATACTCACAATTGGCATCATGACCTACACAAATGACCAACGATTTCTGGCAAGGCATATAGACAATTCAGATGAATGGGTTTTGAAAATTGTATCTGTGCAGCCAAGAGATGCGGGAGTGTACGAGTGTCAAGTGTCGGTAGAACCAAAAATAAGTCAAGCCTACAAACTGATGGTAGTTAGTAAGTATATCAGAAACTTTAAATAATTGAAATATGTATTTTTGTTCAATACTTTGACACAGTTTAATTCATTTTATTTTTGTCCTCTTGTTTTTTTGTTTTTGTTTCAACAGCTTCCAAAGCACAAATTTTAGCCAATAGGGAATTGTTTGTGCAAAGCGGCAGTGACATCAATTTAACCTGCATTGCACCTCAAGCACCGGGGCCCTACACTCACATGTTGTGGTATAAAGACAGCGAGCTAATAAATGATTCAACGCGTGGTGGCATACGTGTTGTATCCGAACAACAAATGAAAACCAGCAATTTAGTGATTTCACGTGTAACACACACCGATTCGGGGAATTATACATGTGCGGCAGATAATTCCAGTAAGTGTTGCTTTTCAGTGTTCAGACTGTAAGAACAGAAAGAAAAGTCTGTATGTGTATGCTTTTGCTTTTGTTTTAGACAGCGACAGTGTTTTTGTACATATCATCAATAGCGAAAAACATGCCGCCATGCAACACGAGTTAGCGTCACGACTGCACACACCACGAAGCCTTTTAGTGATACTAACCTTCTGCTATGTAAGTATTAACTGCCAATGTGAATAGAAAAAAAAAAATTGAAAATTTTAAATTACAATTTAATGACTTTAGAAACATGCTCAATTATGCTCTGATTTGCAACATGACCGCACGTTTTTGTGTAATTTTTTTTTATTTACTCATAAACGAGAACAAAAGAGAAAAGAAAAAAAAACAGGTGTATAAAAAAATGTTTTTGCTTTAAAAAATTTAATGACTTAAATTATTTCATAAAACAAACCATTAGTATAAAAGCCAATGAACTGTTTTTGACAGCTTTCACACAATTTTTTTGAATACAGACTGTTACTTGGTGTTGGCTTAGTCCTTGATTTTTTCCAGCTTGAAATTAGAGCGGCAAATCAGATTCTATTATTTTGTATATTAAAACGATATTTTTTTTGTTGCTTCTACTCCTATTTTTCTTCTGCTTAATGTGTTTTTAAACTCAAGATTCTACAACGAGTCATCAAATGAAACATCACGAACAACTTAAGTCTGCTTTATCACTACATTTTCTAGTCCTAAAATAATAATAAATTACATTTAACCACCGCCGCCACTAGTAGCAGAACCAACAAGAAAGAAACAAAAAACAAAAACCAGCAAAAACTGAGCATGACACGTAAAACTTACTACAAAAACGTATTGTAGGTGTTGTGTAGTCTTGACAACATCCTGAAAAAAACTTCAAATTACAGTCAGTAACGAAAATTTATCCGTACGCACATACTCACCAGAAGAATGGAGGATGTCGCAGGGATGTCCTTCTAAGGAATTTTCATAAACAGTTTTCAGGTAAGCTTAAATTGACGAATTTTTCTGGCAGTGTTTGTCCTAAAATATCTTTCAACATTTGTTAAAATAAAATATTTAGAAAACTTTGGCTCCTTAAAAAGTAAAAAAAAAAATTGTCTAAAATATTCCCTTAAGCAAGAATTGTTTTCTCTTTGTTTTATACTTTTGCAGCTTACCTTCATTATGCATGAGCTGGATTTAGCTTCAACCTTTAAGTTCCAACCACCTGCAATAAATGCAAGTAATAACTAAATTCTACTACAACAAGCAACAATGGACATTTGAAACTCTGGCCAAGAACACTTAATTTATTTTTCTTTGCTTGATTTGTTTACTAAGAAAACACACAAAAAATGCTTTTAGACCTTAAATTCACATCGATTTAGCAAAAAAAAAAAAAAAAAAACAGCATAAAACTTAGGAATGGACATGAAAGTTCATGTTAGAAACATCACCAGCCCAAAAGTATGCTTCAAATTTCAAGAAGTGCTAAATAGCCAAATAAGCAAAGGTGGATTTTTTGTTTTTACGCAGATTTTTTATGTGTGAGACACATTTCTTCTATTTCTTGATCTCAACTATTACCCAGCGGAGAGAAATTTTATACAATGGTTGCGTTCTCAAGATGAAACTGTTGCACACTTTTCGAGATCAATTATGTTTTATGATCGCGATAACAGTTGCGTTCTGCCAACACTGCAAATACGCTTTGAATATATTAAGCAATCTGGGCTAATAGGCAAACAATTTTTTGTGGGTTGGTCATCTAGCATAACATGTTTTTGATAGCACAAATGGTAGCAAATACTCAACTGTGGAGCTAAGCGATGTTACTCAATGAGATGTTGAGGAGACAAATATTTAACAGCTGTACAAGGTTTATATCTGATAAGAGAAACTCGTATTTTTCATAAATAAAGATATAAGACTATATAAACAAATATTTTCCCATTTTTGGAAAAAAAAAAAAACATGACCACTATTTTCTTGTCAATCTTTATTTGGGTTAATTGCCTGCGTTTAAACAACTAATATGGCATACACATTCGCATAGATACAAGCGAAAGCAACAACAAAGGGATAAAAGAGAAAAAAACCGTAAAAAGCTTAAATTTGGCTGGAGCATATTTTAAGGTTATGTTAGCTCAATGATGAAAAACAAAATTTTTAGCTACATTTGCAATTGCCCTATTTTTTTAAGATTAAATTATTGTTCTTCGTAAATTTTATATTCACTCACTGAGCAATCATAACCTTAAATATGGTATGTTGAAATAAAATAAGTTTAATGCTGTTACGCCTTTTCTCTGTATCAATATGTACGATGTATCCCAGTTAATTAATACTATTGGTGCATATTAATTTACCTTCGCTACGAAGTTCATAGAGCATTTGCCTATTCGCGTTGTGGTTATTTCCCAACCGGCGCTGCCATGAAGGCAAACATTTTCTTACAAAAATGAGCTTTAAAATTAAAAAAAACAGCCTTACACATTTTATAAATTTTCATAAATTTCCTAACCTAACCCTAAATAAAACAACCATAGATAAAACTTTACGACTTTGTCTCAGTTGTTGGATACATTTTTACAAAACAGAAGTATTTTTGACATTTCCTAGTTTTTGCTGTATTTCTTTGAGGCCTAACTATAATAACCTTAATCGAAACTAAGAAGATGTGTGAATAAGTATATTCTAAGAGTTTCCGCTGGGTATTGAGAGAGAGAGAGAGAGAGAAAGGGAGTGGGAGAATATGGAAGTGAGTTTCAATTTCGTTTACTGTCCCCCAGTCAATAACTTTAAAAAAACATGTAAATGAATAATTTTTTTTAGCAATTTTTTTTTTTATAAACTAATCGAACAATTTGATATCTCAAACTAGTTTTTGCTTAATCACACTCGATTTTAATTTGACTAAAACACGCATTTTATTCCCCAGTGAACTAAATATCTTAAGTGCAATTTTTTATATGAGGAAAACAAGAGTTTTGCTAGTTGACATAAAACATGATAATAATTAAATTCATATTACCAGCTCTTGGTTAATATTTTTCAAAGAAATTCTCGCTACAACCACTGTAATATAAATTGTTTTCATAAAAAGAAAAAAAAAATAAAGAAAATATAGCAAATTTGCAGAACGTTTTAAGTCACTATTAAATGCTTAAGTTTTTTTTTTTACAAATTCTTAGAAGAAGCACAGGAAAGCTGTTAACAAAATGAATACAACTCATGCTGAGTTTAAATACACAACTGAACAATGATTGTTTTTTTATTTGACTTATTTCGTTTCTTATTTCTAATCTTAAGGATATGTGTAGTATAGTAAAATACTCGTATAAGTATGTATAACGAATGTGAGTATGAGTGCGTGCGTAGATATGTCTGTGTTTGGGTTGTGTTGTGCTGTATTGCGTTGCGTTGTGTATATGACACAGCAAAAATAAACAACTAATGCTTTTATAAGCACCAAAAACGACCAGAACATAGATCGTAAAGGTATCTGCGGAGAGATTAAACGAGAAAAAACACAAGAAAATTAAAATCAACTTAAGAACCTTTTACCATTTGCATGCATTATCATCCTCCACACTTAGAAGAGTTTCTCTAATGGGGAAGTCAAGTTGTAAAAACATACTTAATATTTGTTTCATTTATTGAGCAAACAAGGTAGGCATATGGTGATGTAAGGCATCCGTTACAGCAAAATAGCCATATTCGAATCGGTTTTTTTTTTACGAATTTTGGTTTTCTAATCAAAAATCCATGGTAACAATGCTGTATTTCAGAATTATATGTTTTATTTTAGGTCCAAAAATGAACCCTTTTAAAAAATATTTGCTGTATTTTTCCGCTGTCTATATCTCAACGACATTTCGTTGGTCCTAATCAACTCATCGGTAGACATGAAAAGTTCTTAAAAGTTTGTTTCAAACTTAACTACTTATTTCATAATTCCCATGAACAAAATGAGAATCACAAATATAGCTGCATCTTTAATGACCATATGGCCATCAACTCTGGTGGCAACTACTGGCTAGTTTTTATGTTAACGACTTACTGGAATAGCTCTGATGTAATAATTGAAAAATTTCTACACGTCAACCCGAAGTTAACAGAAAAAAGTCCACTTTTACCCTAAACCTGTATACTTATTTCAATTTGAAAGTCTGGTGGTTATGAACTGCCTTTTGAAGTGCTTTCACAACTTTCTTTGTCATTATACACCTACTGTGTGATAATTATGTATCCAAGACATTTTTCCTCCAAAACCAAAATTTCTGTTACGTTTTCATCAAGCACACATTTTGTTTGTTTGCAAAATGTCTGCACTTAAAGAAACAAATTAGCAAGAAAAGAAAAACACAGAAAACTAGAAGCAGCGAAAATTTTAATACAGTTTGCAACTGGCTGTTGTGCCAGTGAAAGCCAATTCTCATATGTAAATAAAAAAACACATGATATAAAGGGTATGATAATGATACGACAGGCCTTGAAGATGGCCTGATTACTCAGGCAAACTGTTTATTTATTACACACATTATTCCGATCCATCAGAAGCTTTGCTCCAAAAGTTTGCTTTATCTGGATAAGAAGACAGATATGGAAGGCACTGAGTGACTTCTGCTGATATTTACTTGATTTTAAAATGTGTTTATTTATGTTGTTATGCATTTATAAAAGCTTTAACCATAGTCAAGTTTGATTCCTAGACGTTTAACTGTTCGTTGTATGAATTAAAGAAAATTTGTAACTTTTTTATAGGGCCCAAGTTTGGTTTCCCACTTCCTCAGAATTGAAAACGATTTTGAAAGATTGAGTAAGATAAGTCTTTAACTTTACTTTTCTCGCCTTCTTTAAAAATGCTTATCATCCTAATTTTATTACAAAAAAAAAGGTTTTTTTTATTTCTGAGGAATTGAACATTGAACAATTGTGCATCATATAGTTGGACTATAAATTTATTTAATAATTTTTAGTGACTTTTCTTATTGTGCTTGCATAATTAAATATTTGGTTTACTGGAAAGCTTCTCCAAAAGTATTTTTCCCTCCCACAATAAGTGCTAAGATTACATATATTTAAGCTTGTGATTTTGTTTGTTTTGCTGTGGAAGAACCTTAGTAATAATTATCATGAGATCTCAATACCTGCACAAAAAGGGTTTTTTCAAAATGGCCCCCTAAAGTTGCTTGCTCAATGTTTTAATCCTTTTAATACTCCGAAAACACAACGGCACACTCACTCATACTCGCTCACCCATCTACGCATTTTCTCACACACATTTGTAAATGTAAATAGTTATGGTGTTACATGTAAATACTTTTTACCAGGTTCTTAATTTCTTTTCATTATGGTTTAAAGAAAATTTTTTTCAAACTAGTCATTTCTTTTTTTTTCATTGTTGTTTTTTAGCTCTTAAGTATTTTTGTACTTCGTCTTTTAGGTAAAAAAAAGAAGAAAAATAATAAAGCAAACGTAAGCAAAACTTGCATAGAATTTAAGTAACAAACCAGAAAACAAAAGCATATTATAAGAACAATAATAATAATAATTTAAATTTAATTTAAATTCATAACAAAAACAATGTGAAAAAATCAAAAGAAAAAATGAGAAATAAAGAAAATCAAAATAATAAAAAATAAAAAAAAATTGATAAAAAAATTAAGAGAAAGGAAGTTATTATTTTTTTGTTCATTGTTTAATTCTCAGGTAAGTAATCTAAAGTAGCCTTCTTAGCCTCTTAAGCTTTTATTTGCCCTCTAAAGTAACTAAGTAGAATTACTGAAACAGCAAAAGAAAATTAAATAACAGCACTCTTCCTTTTTTGTTTAAGATCCGGCGGGGCAATCATTGAAATACTTTTTGAAATGAGTTTGACAGTCTTAGTTTTTTATTTCTAACAAAAACATCCTTGGGGAAAAATTGTTTTACAAAGTAACTGACATTTTAATTTTAATACAACAAACTTAATTAATTATGTTGTTAAAATTTTATTTAGCGAACAGAAAAGACTGCTGCGTACAACAAGTACAATTGCTGGGAGAATAATATATTTCATAGAATAATATATTTCGTAGAATGATATAATATAATATATATATAGAAGTTTGTAATTTTCATCATAAATTTCTCAGTAGTTGCACCATGGGCAAAATAACATTGGGAATTAAAAATTGTACATTTTAGCATTTATCCGATAAAATAAACATAAAAATGTAGGCGTCAGATCCGCGATGTGACTCGACATCGTTCGCTTACACAAAATCAGGGAGAGCAATAAAAAGTTATGGAAATAAGGGAGCGAGCAATGTCAAGTGACATCAGTGGCCTGGCAGTACATGTTAAGAAAACTGCAAGGGCCCAGCATGATGTTTTAATTTAAATTTGAGAAGCAAACTAAAAAAACACTAAAACGGGGAAAAGTGCCTAAGAATCTTGTACGAGATTAAAAGTATCATTCAAAAGAGGCAACAGAACATTTGCTTTTTGATTAAAACCGATAAAGCAAAAAAAAAAATTAATTAATACATTTCAATTGGCTCTTAAAGCAAATAAATAATTAGGTTCATATTTAAAAATAAATAAATAAAATCAAGTGATATATTATTTTATTTATAATTTTTGACCTTTATTGTTAAAATTGACAACACTATTTTTTGAAATTTTAGAAAATAAAAACAATTAAAGATTCCAGACAATGCTAACAAATTGTTAGCGAAATATCGATTAATAAAGAAAGAAAGATATAAAGACTTAAAGCTCTTTATCTTTGGTAGTTTAATTTTTGTGCTGACGATGAACATGGCGGCTCAAAAAGATTTACTCTCATTTTTAATATTAACTAAAATAGCAGCCTTTTATTCAGAAGCACTTTAAGTCTGTATAAAAGTTTAATAAATAATTCTGTGTACTTACACGTTTCAAAAGCTCTTCTTACTTCTTTTTTTAAGCTTGTTTTTAAAAATTCATTTTTGCTATGGACTTTGCAATTTATAGCGCTGAAAATTTATAATTTTAGATTTTAAAACGGACCTTAAAAATGTTTCCTGGCTTTATCAGCCATCTTTATGTCACCGTCATTTCATTGGTGCTGATGAATTCATCAGTAGACCCGAAAAATCTTAAAGGAATATTTTAAACTCAACTACTTATTCCGAAATCCTCAACGAAAGCATCCATCAATATGCTCTTTTCTTCGGCGACAAATTCCAAAGTTACTCAAGCGTAAGTCGATTCATTTTGTTCAGTATACATATTATAGTAATTTTTGTTATAAACTAGAAGAACATTAATATAGCCAGATTCAAAATAATCAGCAGTTCAATTTTAAACGGATACACAGCCCATATGATACATTTTCTATTCTTCTGTCTACTCCTCGTATGAGTATTAAATGCATTAGACTTTAAAACACAATATTACTCATACGCCAACAGTCTTAATCTGTTTTTAAGGTGTTTCACAGATTTGCTATACGAAAGAACTTTATCAAATCACATAACTAAGCTATCGCTTATTTTACAAATGAGCGATAACTCATAAACTAGAAAATAATTTCGAAATATAAATACAGTTAAATATATGAATTTACTGTGTCTATGAGTTAGTGGAGGTTTTCCTAAGTATGTCATAGAGAAGGGGAAATCGATATCAAATGCACATCTTCGTATTTCTACCAAACTCATATTCCAGAAAGTGTGAAATATGAAGCTATTGCTAACCAGATATGAATATAGTTGTTTCATAGAAAGAGTAATACTTGAAAATGTGTCGATATTGATGGAATCGTGTTATTTATTTATTTTTTTTTGGCATTATTTTGAGTGCAAAGTCCAATTTACAGATCGAAAAAAGTTCACAAGCTCTTACCATATCTCGCTAATATCTTACACTGTGCATCAGCATTTCTGATGATTGCATTATGTCGTTTGATATTAATACAATTTCGGATGACGATTAAATTTTGTGATTGAAGTTTGTGTATCATTTCTAGTTGAAAACATATAGCGTGGATGTTTTTTATAATAATTTGTTAGCACTGGTATTTAAAGAAGTAAAGTTGAATACTTTTACTCCTTCTTTTTCTTTTCTGTCTACAAAAGGTCAACACACGATTTGCTTGCCTTTTACGGAATTCGTCTGTTTCTAGTGTGTGAGCAAAATAATTTTAGTCAACCTCAAATATAAGCATTGCAGCCCCTAAACTACATCCCTGTCATTGCATTAATTTTAAACTTTCTAGTCTAGCTATATGATTTACAATTATTCGTAATTTTATAGGGTTTGAGCTCGATTTTACTTCCATAAAGTTTGAAAATATTTCTTTGTAATGAAATTGAAATGATTTAAATTTTTATAGAAAATAAGAAAAACAAAGCTGAAAACTTACTGGCTGGGGTGTATACCAGGGCTCTTGCATGGCCACAGCGATGCTTATGCACATCGAAATCGCTTGAAACCCAGGTCACCCGTAGTTGTATGCTGATTTAATGCAACAGCACATATCCACCTTACTACCTGAGCTCTTTATTATTTACTCCTCGTTTAACTCTATCGACCTTTAGTTCGATTTTACTTTCCTAAAATGAGGAAAATTACGCTCATTAGTACCCAAATTGTTTTGAACCAGGGTCATGACTGATTGCACATCGCTCCTTTTTTTCGGGTAGAAGCCTTTTTAACTTCTTTCATTACTTTCTGTCTTTATTTAATGTCTTGACCAACTTTCAATTTCATTGCTGTATTTTCCTGTTGATTGGAATAAATTTCATATCCTTTTGTCAATACCCAACTGATTTAAAATCGATTTTTGCGGTTGTTGCTGTTGTATCAGTGATAACAACAGTTTTAACCAATTTGATGGGCTCAGCGTTCAAGTCTATAGTAAATATTAATGACTTACAATAGTTATTGGTTTTAACGTTCTTGGCTTCGATTTTACTTCTTTAAAATTGAGATAGATTTCTATAATATAAAATTCGAAAGCTTACCATTTTTAAAGAAGGCAGTGGAAAGAACAAAACTGAATTTTCTGGTACTGCGATGGTTCAAAATCAGAGCTTGGCAATGGCTTTGCGGTCGTAACTGAAGAAGGTCATACGGTTAAAAAAGGACTGATTTTACACTATACCTCAATCTTCACTTCAGAATTCACAGCCATACAAACAGCTTTAATCTCAAAACCGCCGGGGAAAAAACTAATTATCTGTTCAGACAGTCTATCATCCATTAAAGCTATTATGAATACAAATATGAAGGAATCGGTGTTTACATCCGAGAGCTCCTACGGCGACAAAAAAATACCAGATTATTATACACTCTTGGTCATATAGACATACGTGGAAACGAGTTTGCTGATAGAGCTGCAAAAGAAGCAGTTAAATTACCTTTCTTAACGATTAATAACTACACTAAAAAGGATATTAGCAGATATATAAGTAAAAAAATCAAAGAATGCAAGGAGAGTTCTATCAATCTTATTACACCAAACAACCATTACAAAATCATAAACCCAACAACCAGGTCTATATCATATCCACCTAAAATATTAAAATACCAACAAAGAATCATAACCAGGCTTAGGCTTGGACACAGTAAACTTATCCACCAACCTTATGTAAACAAAGAAAATGCTCCAACATGCACTAAATGTTCCGAAAAACTTACAATCCTTCATATTCTATCATGTTACAATAACCCATCAGTTACAACCAACCTCCTAAATTCTGTTCAAATACTGGATTTCAATCTAATTAATAAACATATTCCAAATTATATTCTAAAAAAATTGTAAAAATCAAATATTTATATTTTAACGTATAGATTATTTGATCTTTTATTTTAATAATAAATTTAATTTTAAGGCTTAAGATCTTTTTATAAAAATGTTTGTAACAAAACAAATATATTTATTTATTCAATATTTCGCCCACAATTTGTTGGCTTCTTCAGGAAAATTTTTTTATATTATTTCAAAAAATATAATATAAAAAATAATAATATAAAAAATATTCCTGAAGAAGCCAACAAATTGTGGGCGAAATATTGAATAAATAAATATATTTGTTTTGTTACAAACATTTTTATAAAAAGATCTTAAGCCTTAAAATTAAATTTATTATTCAAATATTTATATTTATGAAAAGGACGAAAGCCACAGCAGCCAGCTCCTGTCAAGTGTAGTTATTAATATATAAATTTATTTTCTATATTAATAAATAAAAAATAAAAAAAAAATAAAAATAAATAAATATTTTTCGTAAATATTTTTCGTTAAACTTATATCTCCGAAGGTAGGTGTTGCAAAAAACTGTGTCAAGTTAGGAAAAAATCATTTTACAAATGTTAATTACGAGACAAAAGTTGATGTCATTTTATACAGTGCTATTGACAGTGAATGAGCTAAAATTTTTATTTTCGAATACAACGAGTTTTTTGCGCAAGTATTTAGAGCCCTGTGTTTATATGGAGGTATTTGTAACCAATTGAGCAAGATTTAATTTAAAAAAAACGCAATTTTTGCAGATTTTTAACACCCCCCCCCCCCTTACCACCATGTAACAGTTCGTAACAAAAAACGAAACCACTAAATAATAAAAAATTTTATTAAAAAAAATAATAATGTAATGTAATTCATTTTATGTGCATGTGTATATACACATTATATACAAATATAACTCAAGAAATTAAATTCATATATTTAACGTGTAATTTAAAAGAAATATCTATTGATCAAAATTAGGGACTAAAAATTGGCACATTTCAATTATTGGTCCATGGAAATTTTGCACACAATAAATAATGGTGCTTATTCGGGAAAACATGCCAGCGAAGTGAATCTGTACATGTAAAATAAGAACAAAATGTCAAGAACACAAACAAATTGTTTTTATGTTTCGTACAAAATTTACCGTTTACTGGTGAAAGAGATACGCGTGGCCAACTACCTCGTCAATTCTTCATATTTTGTTTTTGTTTGCCAAGGAAAGTTTTGCCTCTTCGACGCGTTTTTCAGAATACGACGACTTGACGCCTGTTAGAATTTTCTATTAAAACTGTCATAACACTCCACTGTATTTCCAACATGGTGTTTGTGTACTCAACGCATTTAGTATTATAGTACATTTGTAGATAGATTTTAGTTTAGCTAGTTGCTATGATTGATAGTAATCTTCTAAATATATAAAAATAAGTCCGTATATGTACGTCGCCGAACTAATCATAAACGCGTCGTGCGATTTCAACCAAACTTATACACTACGTAGGCAGTGGCCCATATATGGTTTACAAGTGTGTTTCTTTTCTTATTTTGTTTTGCCGTGCGAAGCAGGCAACGGGTCCGCTAGTAATATATAAAAAGAAAGTCGTGTCCTTAGCTGGTGCACAACTAGTTGGGGTTCTGTGTTCATTTGAACTGAAGTTGGTTTACAATTTCAACACTTCATGCTCATTTTTGCAAAACATTAAATATTTTTGTGCTATCGTGATTTAAAATACATTAAATTATTACCTTTATAATGTATAATTTTCTCCGTTAGAATTAGTTTGTTACAAGCAATTTGCAAATGCAAATGCTTTCAATAGCTGCTGTTTACTTTTCATAAAAACTGACACAAAGGAATAGCTTTCTCTACTAATATTATACTAATTACTACTGTTAATATTATACTATTAATAATATACTAATTTTTCAACTATTTCCTTTGAAAATCCATATCAAACTTCCCTGTTAATTAAATGAGATATTTGAGTAAAACTAATTGAAAAACCTCCCACTGTTTTTTGTATTTTAAATATTTTGCTCGTATTGTTCTTTATGTAAACTTCTCAAAAACAGACGTAATGTAAAAACAGAAGAGAAAAACAGTTGGAAGTGAACAAAGAACAAATATCATTCTGCAATTAAAAATCTTTCAAGAGAATTAACAAACAGAAAAACAATTAATACAATATTTCTGACAATACAAAAGAAAAAAACTGCTTGATTATGCACTTTTGTGCTAGAGCTGCAGTTGAAAAGTAAATTCTTCTTCGCTTACAATTTTATAAGGTAATAAATATATTAACAAACGGTTTGCTGTGAGTACTTAAATATAAGATTAAAATATGTTCAAAAATATGTAATATAATATAAAATATTAAGGAAGAACAACGCTTTGAAAGGTGTGATGAGGCACCTAGATTACAGGAAATGAAATCTATGTATGTTTAGACGCACTTATTTATATCAAAATGATTTTTTTATTAAAAAATTAAAAAATTACACACTAATTGCAAGACATCATTAGAACTCAAAAAATTCTAAGGCAGTGGTTTTCAGATCACTTAAAGACTCCAGCAGAGGCCGGTCAATTCAGTTATATTCAGTTTAGTGTGCAGACAATTACAATAAATTGATTGAATGAAGCCACCATTATTTATTTTATTATTACTAATGCTAGGTCGGTCCAGAATGGCCCTTCGCACTGCGACCATGAATGATCTATTTTGCAACCCTTTTCTCTCACGAGTTTAATACATCAAGAAACAGTACTAGCTCCTTTTGTGGAAGCCCTTGCAAGTCCTGGGAACCCAATGTATAGGCCTGCAACAGCCTGTATCTTCTGTGGCCAAGTGCCACACATTCAATAATCAAGTGTTCCATTGTCTCCTCTTCTTCTCCGCAAAATCTGCAGGTTGCCGTGCTGGATAGTCCCATTCTATGTAGATGCTTCATGCAGGTATAGTATCCTGTTAGCGCCCCACACAATATCCTTAGATTTCTTCTGTTTAATTTTAGAGCGAGGTCCGCCCTCTTGGCATCAAAGCTAAGAAATTTCTTCGAGTGTTCCAGACCCCTAGTGTCGTTCCACAGTTTTCCTGTGATGGATGCTGTCCATTTCCTGATCTCCCCCCTGAGGAGAAGCATGAAGCCACCATAATTAAAGAAAAAATTTATTCATCCTTCCTTCGACAAAGCAATTTATATTTGACCACACATTTCTATTGTTCATTATTCTTTTTAACTCTACGATTTTAATTTAAACAAAATAGTTTTTGTGTAACTTGTATCGTTTGTTTTTCAAATCTTTTGAATAAATATTTTTTAGCTTAAAATCGATTTCAATTTTTGTTAAATATCTGCCATCATTTGGATTGTGGCTCCTTTGCTGCTGTATTATAAAAATATTTTTTGTACTTCTTTATACAATTTTCAATTCTAAATACATATTTATTTTAAGCTACTGCACTCATTGATTTATAACAACAATCGAATGAATAAAGCTGATTTCGTATGTAAATTTATTTGTTCATGCTTCGATTTCTGTACAAGAGACTGGCAAACAGTAAAAGAAACGAAAACTACATACTGACAGTTGTTGCAACTTTGCAGTAACTTTGATAAAATGTCAATAGAAATAGAAACTTCAACAGTTGTTGTTGTTTTTTTTTTTAAACTTACTGGACATGAGAAGAGGATAATCAGATTTGTTCTATTTTGCACTCAACTAAACTTGAGTGATGGCATTGACTTGCTTGTTAAGCATTTCTTTTAAGCTGTCACATTGTTGTTTTTCCGTCACGTTAGATAAATGCAGTTGCATTTGTTGCCTCGTTTTTCTTTTGCACAAAGTCCACACTGTGCAACATGGGATGTAAAAATGGTGCTGTATGGAAATTTTTATGAAAAAAAAAATTATTCAACAATGAACTTAATTATTTATTCGCTATAAGAATAAATAATAATAATTATTTATTCGCTATAAAAAATAGACCTTAATGCGTTCTGTTTTTTTTTTCAGCCGTCTATATGCCGCGGACATTTCGTTGCTGCTAAACAACTCATCAGTAGTCTTGAAAAATCTAAAAAGAATAAAGACGGCTAAAAAAAGACAGAAAGCATTAAGGTCTATTTTTTTTTGGACCTAAAGTAATAAAAAAAAACTATTGGTAATTTCTAAGTTTTCACACTCATAGAGTAAAAATGAGACATTGTTACTATGACTTTACTGGCTGTCCGTCCGTCCGTCCGTCCGTCCGCCCATAAAAGCGCCACCATTTCGTAGCGGTTAGAACTATAGAGCTGAATTGTTTCAGGTCATTTGGTTACTCAACCTCAACAACAGCAACAAAATTTGAAAACTAAACGATGCCTGTTAAAATTAGATGTAACTTTCAAGTCATAGAAAGTAGAGACCTAAAATTGACACATAATATATCGTCATATAGACTCTACAAGACCGAATGCCAAAAACAAAAAAAATTATTTATTAGCACTAACGGCTGCTCCCATAATTTCTCCTGTGACTTCTACACCTTAAAAGAGAGTCAGTTATAAAATTTACAGAGGACATGTAACAGGTGGGCCAAAGGAAGTCAGCCGATGTTGTATAGCTTTCAGAATATCGGATGTGGCTTGGGCAGTGTGCAAAGTTGCTCCATCCTGTTGAAACCACCTGTCCTCCAGAACTAGAAAAACTCGGTTTACCTGGCCATCCTAGAAAAAAAGTGGCACAATGACTTCTCCAGCATGAACAGTGTAACATGCAGTCACTTTTTGTTGCACACTGTTCGTTCATGTACTAAATTGAATTAAAGTGTAGCTACAAATCCAGTTAAGGATTGTAAATAGTAGTGTAAATGTCTCGAAAATAAAATAATCCAGTGAAACTAAAAAGAAGATGGAAATAAATTAGACTGAGTTTCTTTCGTACTTGGCCAAATCCTTAGTTTAATTTCACTGCTTCTTTACATGTCAGACAAATTAAATGGCTTTCGATTAGAAAGCAACTAGCGTTCCCAGGGCAAAACAATGTCTTCAAGTTAAAACTATGAGCCACTCTGGGCAGAAATCTCTGAAACAGAATTTAAAAATAACTTTTAATTGGTTTGAGTGCAAAAGAACGATAATAAAGCATTTTAGGGAGTCCGATCATCACCTTGATGAAGCGAAAAATATTTTAACGCCTTGCGAAGTGTTCATGCAAAAACAAAACGTTTTACAATTTAATTGCGATAGCAATGTAAGGTAGTCTGTAGCAATGCCTAAAATTTGTAGTTAACCAAAGGTATTTATTTAAAATGCAAACAAAGAGAAAAAAAATTTGAAAATATGGTTGCATTAACAACACGATGTTCTTCATAATGATGTTTAAACTTGTGGTATTCACTTTATTTTTATTTAACCTGTGGCAAATAAGTATTCAATTATTATAAGCATATCACTACAAATTTAGATAAGATTACATTAATTTGAAGAAAAACAAGACCTACAATCAGCATATCAAACAGCACTGCCAAAGAAGCTTCTAATTTACTTTACGCAAGCTCACTTCTTAAAATAATATTCTTAAATAGGAGAATATTATGAAGAGCTTTGAAAAACTCATGGCTAGTTTAAGACCCTGTTTTGAGGTAGTACGATAAGAAATACCAGTGGAATGATTAGTCATGTTAAGATTATGATCCATTATATGTATATTAACAAAGGTAGTGACAAAACAACCTGACCCGTGAAAGTTTAGCTCCCAATAATAATGTATTTGATCTTGACTCAAGCACTTAATACTATTTAATAATAATATTATGCTTGATCTTGATTTTTAACACAATTAATATTGCTAAATTGTAATTATGTAATTCAATAATACCATGTTACTTTTCCAATATAGTTATGTAGCTTTTGTACGCATGTCAAAACTGAAAAACTAATTAATTTTTATTATTCGAAGTTTTTCTTATATAATTATTTCTGTATTAAGTTTATCAGGCTCAAGTTCTTTCTATATTATTCTTATGATTAATTTTAATTAAACTTGAGCCTGATAAACTTAATACACAAAAAAACTGAAAAGCTTTCAATATAAATTTTTTTAATTTGATTTGAGCAAACAGTTTTTTCTTAAGCTACATTTACATTAAAAAATATGTGCCTGAGAAAGCATGATAATTTTAACCTTTTAGGCTTTTTTTTTTGGAGAAAGTATATGTATCTAAATAATTACTACTTTGTTTCAAAACAATTTAATTACCCTCATTGAGTTTAACGCTTTTCGGCAAAAGTCAGAGATATGAAATGAATGTTTAAAAAGTATTTTAAAGTTCTTGAAACGAGTTGAATGGCATTATAGAAATGTCGGTGGAATAGGGTCAATCAAAATATGTTGTTAAAGTAGATAGAAACCAAGTAAAGAGATCTAAAATAACTTCTTTTATTTTCAGCACTGCTGTTCTGCAAATTATTCTAACAGTTCACCCAAACAGAATTTTCTACGTTCAAATAATTACATATATGTACATGCCACATTTTTTTTAATTTCATGATTTTAAGCTTTTACAATCACTGATTTCGCATTTGATTATAAATAATTTGGTGGTTGATACAAACATGAGATATGAAAATTAAACATTATTTATTGCATTCAATTAGATATTATTACAATCTCTAAATCCAGTATTCATTACAAAGTTGCAGCTGATGCATATTACCATATTGGCCATGTATATTTTTAATAAATCTCTATTTAAATAATAAGTAAATATTTATGAAAACAAATGTGGCATATGATTATAAAGTGTTTTTCTTAAATATTCAATCCATTAAGAGATGTGTGGTTAGCAGTCATGTGTACGTACATACCATTCAAAGTATTGCAATATGCCAACTCCATGCACCTACTTAGAAAGCATTCAACTTAGTTCTTAGTACGAAAAACTAATGTGAATTTTTATTTAAGAGTTGTTTTATTCATTTGAAAGACTGCATTACCCAGCAGCCTAAAATGAGAAATTTTTACTTCCTCAAAATTGAGCAAAGATTTTTTGTCATAAAATTGGAGTAATCAACATTATTTAGGAGGACAAAAAGAAGTGAAGTTGAAGACTTACTGGCTGGAGTACATACCATATCTGTTTGTTCATATCGGAGTGTTCGAAAAAATTATTGGCGAAAACAAATAAATTGGGGGTTGGTCCTGCACTTGACTCATCTGGAGCAAGTTAATATGATGGGCTGAATATCCTTTGTTCGAGGCGCCTTTACTACGGATTTTTAATACGATGGCCATAGAGGAGTCAGACCAATATTAAATAATCCAATTTCTCCAATATTATCTTTTTTTAAATAGTCTTAGCTCCTAAATATGTTTTTATAATACACAGACCCCATACTAGGCCCAATTAAGGGGCTCCCATATAAAAATAAGAATAAAAAAGTTAAAGAAAATGACTCTCTTGATATGTCGATTGCTAAATTGCAATTGATAAATCGGCCGACCCCAATTACCTCTGAATACTAATGGAAAGAACAGCAGAGCTCAGCTGAAGTAGTTTTACCACACATAAATACTAGTTAGCTGGTGGAAGCATTGGGATAATATAAATTTCTGGCTGCCGTAGAGTAGAACATAAAATAAAACTCTACTGGATCCAGCGCCTGATTATAAGTGCTTGCTTCTTAAGTGCCGCTTCAATATTGTATTTTTTAACTATTTGATATTTTGCTTATATTATATAATTTCCATAACAAAACTGCACTGCTTTTTTTATTTTGTTTAACGATACATTGTTTGCCAAGAAAGAAAACATTTATTTTTTAAGGATCCTAAAAACTAATTTTTCAAAATTGCTTCAATACTTAAAAGTATTGAAGTAATTCCATAGCAAAGTCTTTCTTCCAGAACAAATATTTCAGCAGCTGACTTTTCACAATAAAAATGATTTTATTTCCATTTGAATTTTGAATACTTTGGTGATGAAAAGAATAATAAATGTTAGTTCTTTCTTCAAACTCATTTTTTATTGTATGTTTTTTAAAATATTAATTTTTTTCATTTTTCTCTCTTCTTTCTGTGTGGCCCCTTCTATTGCAATTTCCAGTAAATCTCAAAGTTTATTTAACTCTGTGATGATGATGATGATGCTGATTACGTTGCTCTCTTCAAATATTTAGCCAAACGTTAAATTGATTAATGTTCTGTCAAACGAAATAATGTGCAGCAACTACAGAAAATAGAAGTATGGTTAAGTAACTATTTACAATTGAATATACTGAAACAAATCTTCACAAACAGTTTGAACTAAAATAAAAAATAAGAAACCGAAACAAAACATTTCTATTGTGTGTAATTGGGATAAGGAAATAATCATTCACTCAGTATTTGCTTTACCTGGCCGGTGTCTTTCGACTCCCGGCCGGCAAGAGAGTCACCCAAGCCAAACAATAAGTTTATAAATTATTTATCATTTGTTATCGAAATGAAAGGTAAATAAAATTTTGTTAAGTGCTGCTTTTTGGGGCTTATCAAATGGTATTTGTTTGGAATACAAAGCGGTAAATAAAGGAATTATTTGATTAGAAGAAAAGTGCTTATCATTTCTGGCAATTATTTGCACAGGAGATGAAGAAGACTTTAAGTTTACGAAGACCCAAATGGGGTTTGTTTTAGTGAACAAACTACACTCTGCACTGAAGGAGAAAAACTTAGCATACTTCTATCCACTTAAAAACTTATGGTATAGTTCTTTTTCTTTTATTCAGAAATTAACTTACTTATTTGCAAATATGAACTTAATTATTTGATTTCTTTAAGAGTCCATTGAAATCTATTAATTAAGCTCAAAAAATATACCTTTCAAATGTTTTCTGTCTTTTTCAGGCGTAAAATAGAGTAAAAACTTTTACTTCTTGATACTTTCAAAAATACAAATCGTAGTGATCGATGGTAACTTATTGTATATAAGTTTGCAAAGAAAAGTAAAAGAGTTGCAACACGAAAATTTTTTTTTACTGTGTTAAGGGTTTGTTTGAACCTTTCTGATTCTCATTTTGTTCAATGAAATTGTGAATGAAGTAGTTCAGTTTCAAACATTCTTCGAAAACGAACTTAATTATTTATTCGCTATAAGAACAAATTGAAATTTATTACTTTAGGTCTAAAAAATATACCTTAAACTAAAAAACTTTTTCGAGTTGATGAGTTGATTAGCATCAACGAAATGTCGGCGGCCTATAGACTTCTGAGAAAGACAGAAAACATTTAATTTTATTTATTTATATCAAGAACACTTAAGAATAGAATTCTTTTATGGTTCATTAAAATGTTACATTGACATATATGGTAAAACGGAAAAAAATATACAATAAAATATAATATATATATAATAAAAAATGTACTTATAAATGTACTAAATAATGAAATAATGACCTGAATTAATACTAATTTATTTACTTCAACCTATTTATTTGAGTTTCAAACATTCTTTTAAGATAAGTTAATTAGCATCAATGAAATTCAGGCGGCATATAGACGGCTGAGTAAGACTGAAAACATCAAGGTATATTTTAAGACCTAAAATAGTATAGTAATTTTTTTATTTAAATCTAGAATGAACCCCATAATTCATAAAAATTATTTCAGGCTTATAGGACTCTTATATGACATATTTGTATGGAAAATTTGTCAAATAAGAGTTTAGTAAACCTAAAATATTTATTATGAATAGCGTCAGATTTATTATAAAAAAATAGTTTTAAAATTGCTAGCTATTCTATTGGACTTTTTATTCGATTCGATTTTATTCCTCAGAAATAAATCATTTGCCACGTGCATGTATATTAAATGTTTTGCTCATTATTTTAGTGGAAATCTATAAAAAATTTAAATGGCTAACATAAAGATAAGCATCGCTTATGATTACTAATTCATTTCCGTATCCCATAATCAACCACCAAATCATTTGCAATTTGATGTAAACTCAATGATTGTAAAAATAGAATTCATTACGTTAATTAAATGCGGCGCATGCATGAGATTAGTTGACCGTAATACATTTTTGTTGTGCAAATTGTCAACATTAATTTATTCAAATAAATTCATACACATTATCACCTGACTATAAGTTTTGCATAACAACCACTAAAAAGACACTGAGCTAGAGATAAGGCAGACATACAAAAATTTTTGTATATTCTGAAATACTGAGCACAAAAATAAAGAAGAAGAAAAAAAGAAATGCGGTCGGGGGACCCCCGTTAGGAACGAAGTTCCTTACGTTTTTTTTCATCTTTGAATGTAATACAAGGTGAAATCTGTATGTTTTATTTTGTGTTGTTTTCAAAATTTTGAAATTTTATGACTCTTTAAATTTTTTGGAACGTTTTCCAACTAATTAATATTTATTGGTAGGTGTCTTCGCTGCTGTCAGTGGAGACACCGCCCATCATACACAATTGCTTGTCGATAGTACACCAATACATATAAACAGCTCACACGCTTTCGTGACCATTTCTACTAATTTCCACTACCAGCAAGCCGCGTTAAGGAACTTCGTTCCAAAAAAACAATAATGAAATTGAAAGTCGATCTATGGAATTAAATATAGACAAACAGTGATAATGGCTTTAGATAGTAAAATGACTTAGCCATGCTGCTTAAAAACAGTATGCAATTAGTCATGACCTCTGGCAATGTGAGTGCTTGTAAGCCTTGTGGTGGGCGTGAAACTGACAGTGATATATACCCCAGCCGGCAAGTCTTTAACTGTACTTTTTTTGTCTTCCTTAAAAAGCAAGATCACTACATTTTCATCACCAAAACATCTTCCCCGATACGGAGAGCGTAGAATCGAACTTAACCCCCATAAAAGTTATTAACAATTGTAAATCGTTGTTAACAATTTTATCCTGGCTTGTGTTCGATTTTTACTCCCTCACAATTGAGAAATTTCTTTTTGTGATGAAATTGAAGTGATCAACATTTTTGAAGAAGACAAGAAAAGTAAAGTTGGAAACTTATTGGCTGGGGTATACTTCACGGCCACTACATCGTTCATTAGCAGCCAAATTTGTTTCGAACCCAGGCCATTACTACTTGTGTACTATTTTGAAGCAGCAAACGCATAGTCATCCTTCCACCTGAGCTCTTTATTACTGACTGTCTATAATTAATCATGTTTATTAAGTTTCCATTTATCACTCTGTTTTAGCAACATCGAATTTTTTTTTGTGTTTGCTGCTATTGTATTAGTGATAATATCAGTGATATTTAAGCATTGGCTGCTGTTGAGTAATGTGGTGGCAGTGACCCAGCCTTGATATATATCCCAGCCTGAAAACCTGAACACAGAATACCAAAGTTGCCGATCGCGGAAAATTTCGATCCGAATCGAAACGCAGAATAAGGGTGAATAACTTTTATTGGGTTCGATTTTAGGCTCTCAGGATTGAGGAAGATGTTTTGCTGATGAAAATATCTTTCATAATTTTGAGGAAGTAAATATCGAACACAAGCCCAATAAAATTATTCATAATTGTTTATTATGTAGTTCGATAAAGTTAAAATTAAATATATTATTTTATCTATAATTTTTTACCTTTATTGTTAATATTGACAACACTGTTTTCTAAAGGCCATATTCATAAAAATTATTGTAAGTTTATTAAGCTCTTAGTGGATGTATTTCTACGGAATATTTGTCAAATAAACGTGTAATAAACCCCTTCAATAGTTTTTATGAATATGGGTGAAAGGCTTTAGGTTTTTATATTTTTCTTTCTTTATTAATCGATATTTCGCTAACAATTTGTTAACATAAAGAAAATAAAAACAATTAAAGATTCCTGACGATGCTAACAAATTGTTAGCGAAATATCGATTAATAAAGGAAGCAAAATATAAAGACCTAAAGCTTTAAAAAATAGTGTTGTCAAGTTAAAATTAAATTGTAAATCATGTATTTTCTTTACAAAGTTAAATTAATAGACTTTGGGTTAAATTAAATATATTTTTGTATATACGACAGTTTGTTGCTTTCAGTAAATTTTTTACACAAAAGCGTACAAATTTAAGGCGTTTATGACATTTATTTTATTTTATTTTTATGGTATTTTTGAAGTTAATTGCATATGTATTATTTGTGATTCCAAAACAGAATCTTGTGAAAGTTCAAGATAATTACTTAGGATTATTGATAATTAAAAAAATAAATATTTTTAGCAAGCTGAATAGCTGACTACTTTAAAGTCGCCACGTTTTTTTATCAGCACCCATAAATAAAACTGTTTTATTTTGCTTTTTTGCATGTTCGTTTTTTTTTTGAACCTTTTAAAATGCACCAGTTGCTTATGCATGTAGATTTACATGAAAAATATATATGCTATTTCAAATTTATTGGCCATTAAAAATGTGAACAAATAAAACAGAAATTGAATCATCCATCAGTGTATGGATGTGTAGAACCTTTACAACTGCATATGAAGCAACATTACAAACAACACCAATTGATATATTTGAATTTATTCGTTTGTTTGCGCAATATCATATTAAATTAAACTAAATGAATTGAATTCTGAATTGAATGCAAAATTTGCCGAAATAAAAGAGAAAACGATTTCGGGCACAGATATGCACACGCATACACGCACACCCACACATACATACTAAAACACACACACACACACACACACACACACACACACAAGAGATACAGCGGCATAAAAAACAAAGATGTGTGACTGATATAGAACTTAGCAAAATAAAGACGAAAATCGATGATGGCAACTCTGTTGATTTCACTTTTGTAGGAATTTGTTTTAATAGCTGGGCTAAGTTTTTCAAAAAATTACACATACATATGTATTGCCGTACACACTTGTAAAAATACACAATTATAAAAATTATTATTTTCCTATTTTTTTGATTTTAAAAAGAAAAGACAAGTTTTTGTTAAGTTTTGAGAAACATGACCTTGTAAGAATAAATATTTGCCCAATTTACAAGCTCATCGTTTCAAGTGTATGGTTTTAAGATTTTGGACAATTGCGTATTTTTTGCTAGCAGTCTGTATTGAAAACTATGTTAAAATAATATACATCGATTTGGTATCTTAAAAAAAAAAAAAGAAATGCGGTCGGGGGACCCCCGTTAGGAACGAAGTTCCTTACGTTTTTTTTCATCTTTGAATGTAATACAAGGTGAAATCTGTATGTTTTATTTTGCGTTTTTGAAATTTTGAAATTTTATGATTATTTAAATTTTTGGAACTAATTAATATTTATTGGAAGGTGTCTCCACTGCTGTCAGTGGAGACACCGCCCATCATATACAATTGCTTGTCGACAGTACACCAATACATTTAAACAGCTCACACGCTTTCGTGACGATATCTACTACCCTGCAAGAAATAGCTGATGGAAACTAACACATTAACAACTTAATTACTAACACATGCAAAGCAATTTTATAGGTTTCAGCGTTGCCATTACAATGATTGTTTTAGTATTTTGATTTTCCCTTATTAATTTGGTAATTTCATTTGGAACTACGTTTATGCATTAATGTTTTTTTAGGTTCATTTGTCCATTTTTTTTTAAATATAGTTTATTATATTCTCTTTGAATTGTTTTTTGAAAATTTTCGAAAAATTCTTTTTTTATTTGTCAATAAAGAAATTAATAGCATTACATGTAATGTTGTGGGCATTTTGCAAAAAAGATTTTGGATGATCATTTTTCTGAGGTGGCAACGCTGCTTCAAAAACGAAATCACACGTACACGAATGTTTACATCAGTTTTTTCATTTTGCCCTTAAGAAAATGATAGAAACGCTGATGTATGAACCCATCAGCAGTGTCGGTCATATGATGGATCATATGACCGACACTGTTCTTGCAGGGTAATTTCCACTACCAGCAAGCCGCGTTAAGGAACTTCGTTCCAAAAAAAATTATTGAATCTTTATCTGAAAATGCTGAAATCGAAATCCAAACGTATAATCAGAGCAAATTGATTTATGAAATCTTTAAACATTTAAAAGGGACAAAATTGCCACAGAAGCATGAATATCCACTAAGGTTTTGTAAAACTTACTTAAAATCGGTTTAGAAAAAATCAAACAGTTGTAGAAAAATTTGAAATGCTGGCACCCACGAAAAATTTAACAAATGGATAAAAAAAAATCTTATCATATTTCATAAGATCAACATTTAAAAAACCCACAACAGGTTTCAAGAGGGCAAAGCTTTTACAAAATGCAAAAGTGACTTACATTGGACTTAGAAAAATTAAATTATTGCTGAAATGTTGAAGAAAATGAAAAAACGCTGAAATCCACAAAAATTTAATAAACTCACAAATGGAGTCAAATGGTTTCTAGTAAAAAACCAAACAGCTGTTAAGACCGCTGGAATCTGAGCAGAAATAAAGAACTTCATAAAATAAAAAAGTGAAAAACTCCAATAGAAACAAAAACTCTAAATTAGGCGCAAAATTTGCAAAGTGCAAAAATAGACTAATAAAATGTTTTTTTAAAATTTAAAAAACCTGTAAAAAGGCGAACAAAACGAAGTTCCCCGTACAAAGTGCGAAATTCTAAACAGACTTATCTGAAAAAAAAATTTTAAAGGCCAAAATAGACTCAAACACCGGTATTCATAAAAAATAAAATGTTGCTCAAAGACATTTTAGAACAAATTTGATACGAAAAATTTGTTCTAAAATGTATTTCAACAATGTTTTATTTTTTATTAGTACCGGTGAAAATAGTTTAGGTTACAAACCTTTTTAAGAAACTTTTAATTTTGCCTTTGGCGTTTTTTAGAAAACTTTTTAGCGGGTCTTAAGAGTCATAAGACAGATTCTGGTTTTTGAGGGCAAATTTACGTCCTCTTTTTGAACTTCGCCATTTTTTTGCGGCTTGGTACTTGTTTGGCTTTTTACAAATTGTTTTTTTTTTTTCATTTAAGAGGCCTCTTACTCTGTTTTACATTTTGCAACTCTTTTCACTTTTATAAACTATTTCAAGTGTAATTTTAAGCCCTGAAATTTTTTTTTACAAATTTGTGTTAAGTCAGGCTCAAAATATCGAATACTTAATTGAAAATATGTGTCAGATTACATGTAATTCTGTGTTTACAAGGTGTAATTTATAACGCCAAGCAACGATATGAGGGGAGCTTGTGCTCTTAGCAATTTATAAGGAAAGTTTTTCTATTTAAGATTTTTTTAAAACTTTCAGAAACTTTGTATTTTTCTTCTTGAATTTTGACTGTTGTAGAATTTATAAAAGGAATACTTTAGTTAAAAACTAGAAAGAGGCAAATACTGAATTCAAGGAAACAAGCCAATAACTTTATTTACATAACTTCTGCGAAATGCACATGCATGGAATCCCATTAATAAAAGGTTGCTTTCCAATAATCGGGTTTAAGCAGACATCTCCCATTTGTGTGTCCGAATGCTGTAGTTTGTGATGCAAATATAATCTTTTTGTTTGTATCATGGATATACACATGACATACAAACGTTTGCATTATTTGAATGAATTTGATATAAAACAATATCTCATCTCTCAGCCAATTTATGCACGTTTTCACTACACTGAAAAAAAAATCTTTTAAAGCATTAGTTGTTTTCAAGAGAATTCTTTTTATTACAAATTTTCATAAACCCTTTTAAAATTTCAAAGTTGGTAATTGGAAAACTAATGACCATAAAATATTGAATCTTCAGATCGAGGAACTATAAGTGTTTTAGAGTCGGCAGATTGACCATTTGTAAGGCTCGGTTAAACAACTCCATAGATACAAGCTTTTAAAGATTATCCGTATGCAAACACATAACTGGGGTAAGTGTGTATCCAAAAGAAACTCTATAAATACTATTTTACTGAAACTCTATTTATACTGAAATTACTGGGGCTGTTACTAATATGAATATTCTAATACATTGTACCTTAAATTTTAATATAAAAAAAATATATTAACTTACTTTCAATGGGCTCAAGTTTAACCCTCGATTGATCAGTTTGTTTTTTTTTTGTCAATATCAATTAATTAAGGGACTGTTGAACTAAACCAATTTTTTTTATTTGGGTCAGGTAACGAACTAGGAAAATATGTTTTTGGAGAGAAGTAGTAGTGTTTGTGTAAGTTTAATTTGGTTCTTTCTACATTGTAACCGAATCGAACTACTTCTGTAGGCAGATTATTCTAGAGACGAACTGTACGGCTGAAGAATATAACATTGCGACATGTTGCAATTCTTATTTACGGTATTCAAAGGGTCGTCCTAAAGTCAGAATTCTTAAAATAATAGCACGAAAATATATGACTACTGTGAGGAACCTGTCATAAATTAATGTGCTATATCAAATATGAATCAGCTGTTAAAGGAAAGGAAAGCAATTGTAATATTTTTATCAAAATGCCAAAAATAAGTGAAAAAACTAAAATAATAGCCAGTTTGTGCGATAATAATCTATTAGATGTTTTGATAGCTGATTCAAGTAAATTTTAAATGAAATATACTCCTATTTACGAACAAATATACATTTTAATGCATTTATTTTTTAGGTGACGCTGTGATACTGTTAACTTATGACGAATCACTAAACACAGTCGATGAAGTCCTATTAATTTATGACTATTTTTGTTTGCAGCACAACAACAATTTTTTTTAAACTATCATAAAATGTTAGGACTTTCTGACATTATGACACAATATGAGACCGTTTGAATACCGTAATTGTGTTTGAGAGTATAACCAGAGTAAGTAGTAAAGATTCACGCATTTCTTTTCGTTTTTGTTTTAATCTTTTGAAAAGGTGAGTAGCATCAGCGAGTCGTGGGCGGCATACAGACTGCTGAAAAAGACAAAACAATTGACAGGTCTACTTATACCTAGAATAAAAGAAAACTTGTTGAGTACTTTAAGCCAGTACTAATTACTGAGCACTTTAGTATTTTGATTCGACAGCAGTTTTTTACTCTACAATTTATCGAATTTCACTCATCAGACCACATGACGTCTAGAACGCTATTTGCTTAGATATTATGTCACATTGCTAGGCATGATATTGTCTAGGAATGTTACTACGTATCAGGAGAAGCTACCACATCACTAGCTGGCAAAATAAGTTGTGGAAATTGATGTAGAAAAATTTGAAGAGATATTTAGATAATTTAAATCAAAATTTTGTTTTAATAATTTTTTTTTTCTGTGTACCACATTTAGCTTTAACAAACATGACCAATTTATGCATTTGTAGGCAAGCACAAATATATCTGATATGAGAAATTAAACAAAGCTGAGCGGCATAAATAATTAAAATGACATTTGAGCGGAAATTATTTAATCAAAATCAACGGCTGATGATTATCCACTAATGTAAAAGAATAATAAGCAATTTAATTATCGAAAACGAGAGCAATAACAAAAATACTTTTTTTTTTTTAATTTTTCGATTGAGCAGTAACTTTTGGGCAACTAATTGCTACAGAGATGGGAAAGAGAGAGGCAACAATGAAACAGTGGGTGAGAGAAGCTGTATTACATTTACATTAATTATGGGCCATGTTTAATATCGGCAAGGATGTTATTAAATATTTTACTTCGCTGAAGAATTATTGCAAATCCTTTTTTGATGTACTTTTTTTCTATTTGTGATTTGAATTTCAATGGAAAGTATATATGTATGTCATATTATATAAGTTAAGGTTAACAAAAACGTTTATTAAAACATGAGTTCATACTGTAGATGGACTAACAGCAATTAACTTAGCAATCCTTACTGATCCAGAATATATCGAGCCTATGCTGCCTATGTCTTCTAAGTCAGGAAATTTAGTTTTTATATAAATAATGAAGATGGTCTAGTAATGTAAAACCTGAACATCCTCTAATTGTTTTACTTCTTTTAGATTGGTTGGTGGTGTTGATACAGAGCACTTTGTCACTATAAGAAGTTGCTGTTGTGCTATTGGCGTTTGGCTGCTCCTTAACATTAGAAAAATAAGAACATGTAAGAGCGATGTAGGGGTGGTTCTTGTTCTTCTATTCTGTCGGGCCAATCTTAGAAGTTACATAGATATTATTATAGACTCCCGTTGTACTATTGCCAAACTGTAAAAATGAAAATAATGGAAATTGGATCTGTATAATCGCGGGAAGTGTACTAAACCCTTAGTTAAATTAAAGAAAAAAGACAAACTGTATGGAAAAAGAATTATAAATATCTTACGTTATAAGCACGTGGGAAAAGAGTTGAGTTACTTTTTTTCAATCAACTAGTGCTTAATTTAAAACTATAATGCGCTTTCTGCAAAACAAACATTTTTCAGTTGCGACCATATCGCAGCAAAAGCTCGACATGTGTATATTAGCTCTGTTTCTTTACTTTTTGGGCAAAGTTCGGTAAAATGAGAGCAAACTATAATTTCTCTCAATAAGAGACAAAAATGCATAAAAGTACGGGAGCGAATAAAAAAACAAATATTTTACCACAAAAGAAAACGTCTGGGTTCTGACAGCGCAATTTATAAAAAAAAATTTTTGTACTTTATTTAATTTGTGTTTAAAAAAGTTTTCTCCAAACAATTAAAAGGAATGAAATGCATAAAACCTTTTAGGAACACAAGAGAACTTATAGATTCATCTACATCTGTAAATGAAATCGTAAATATATTTATATAACAATCAACAATTTTTAGAGAATGCTTTAAAATATTTTTTCACACTAATTTTCAATTTTTCTTTTAGTTTCCCCAAAACATTTATTTTTTCTATATTATTGTTTATTCCTTGAAACAGCTGACAGCTGAACTACTTGCGCAAACTAGCCCGAAGAAGAAGTACGGGCTGTTTCGTGCAAGAAGAAGAAGAAGCATAATGTTCTCTCACAAATACTCTCGTTTGCCCAATTTTAAAGTACGGGAACGCTTTTCGTGCAAATTGGGATCCCTCAGGATTCCAAAGTAGAATAAAGAGAGAGAGCTATTATATACAATATATGGAACTATCAAAATTTAGGATTGTAAAAATTACCAATGTGTTAAATGCTTGTTTATACAAATTTCTTGTCTTTATTTTCCTTTCTGATTTGAGAAAAAAAACACTTTATATAATTTTTTGTCTGTGACACTGATGCCTTTTAAAGACAACACACAAATTTAGAAACAAAAAAAGGTCACATTTGCTAAGTTGTCCTGTTGTATTCTTATCTAAACAGGCTGGTAGCTTTTCTTTGCCTCTTTTTTGCAAATGAATACAAATGGCAAGGGGAAGAAATAAATCACACTTGGCGCAGAAATGCCGTCGCTCACAAATCATATTCAATATCTGTTATGCTCAAACAGGCCAGATTTCAATAACATGCCAAGTTTTGAGAGCAACAAAGTAATAAAACGATAGATATACCATACACATACATGTATGTGCATTTGTGTACCCAGTGGGAAAAGAGATTTCAAAAATATGAAGATTTATTGAATGGGAGTTAAGCTCAGCTTAAGCGTGCAGCAAATGGTCCGGGAAATAGCGATGAAAAATTGTATGACAGCATTTCTTTTCTAATAGAGTCTTTTCTTCAGAGTCATATAACACCCATATGTATATGAATATTTATTGCTTCGTTTACAGTCCAGTCACGAATATTTGCACCGAGCAAAAGTTGATCCCCAGAGTTGGGGCTAAATTTAGGTATTCGTAGGTGAATAGATGCCCTTTGTAATTTACTTTATTTCATTTATTTTTATTTTAAAATATTTTCACCGGACAGTTTACTTGATGATTTGGAATTTCGATTCTTAGAATACAAAACTTCTTTGTCATTAGTGTTTACATGCATACTCTATATTACCTACATATTTCTAAAAAAAAATAGTATTTACTGTAACTTCTAGCACTTCAGCAGTCAAAGGGAAAGCACTTGCTAAAAACTATTTACAACAACTAGAAAACATTTTGTAAGTATTTAGATTTAGAAGCTAAGAAATTTTTCTGAGAATGAAGTTTTTTCGGCCAATTGATTCCCAATAACGTCAGAAATAAAGAACGTTCGGCAAAATGATATTAAAGTATCTTGTAGCAAAGTTTTTGTCATATTGTTCAATGAAATCAAAAATGTGTGCAAACACACATACACGCAAGCATTATTTTCGCTCAAATATGTCTGTTACTTAAGGCCTAGTTATGCGAACGTCTACGTAAGCTAACGGAACTTTCTTTAACGTACTGATACTAGAGCAGTTATACAACGTTTATAATGTTGAAAAACGTCAAACAACTAAAAATATATTTTGAAATTAAATAAACTTTTTTCATTGAAAGTTGAAATAAAAACATAATTTCATTTCAACTTAATGGATGTGGAGGACTTATTTGTTGATTTAAGCTTCTTAAATCTTAAAATTTAATTTTTCTTCATCCATTGCATCAAAAAATGCCCATAAAATGCAAAAAATTTTAGTTAAAATTAAAATAAATAAACTACGGTGATGGTAGCTGAAATGGCTTATGTTTTCGTATGGTTGATAGAAAAAGTACCATAAGAAAAAATAAGGAAAAATTTGAAAAAGAAAAAGAAAACTGAAAATTATTTTATTATTACCTAAAATCAAAAGGTCGTACTGACAAAAAATACTAAATCACTACTGGATTATGATGTATTCAACTAAAATATGTTTTTTTTTTAGACCAATTTTATTAACTACAATATCAACAACCATATAGGCGAAAAGGCTAAAACTAGACTAATTAATCTTATTTTGTAATGTGAGCGCTGATTCTCTCCATGTAACCAATAATGAATTTTAGTTTTTTTCTTAAATAAAATGAATTATTTTCTGAAATTTGTGAAATTAGCAGTAATTAATTTTGTATATCTTATATTGAAAACACAAATAATACAAAGTATAGAATGTAGTTTGATTAAATACATAGTTAATAAGGCTAAACAGATAAATTTTTCATCCTAATTTGATGTAATAAATGGGTGGCTGTTATGGTTTCTTGATATTAGAAAAAAAAAAAAAAACAGTGTCAAAAAGCTGTGTGCATTCTGAAATTACTGTCATACTAAAATTTCTTTAAACTTGTGGTTATTATAAAAAGATAAATTAATTAGCATTTCAATATAAAAGTACGAAAAGGGATTAATTATGCCGTACTAATGACCAACAAACGTAAGTTCCATCACTGATTTACAAATATCAAATAGAAGAACAACACTGGCTAGCAAATGTCACGTAAAAACGTTATGACTTTCTATTTAATACATATTGAAACGTTCCGTCAGCGTGACATTTGATTTGGGTAAGCACTTACATTGTCTTAATATGCCAGAAACACACGTCCGTTCTGTTAGCTTACGTAGACGTTCGCACAACTACGCCTATACACTAAAGTGTATAGTGTGCATTTTTGCTTTATCCAAATTTAAATAAATAGCTTTTCATCTGTTTTAGCAAAAAATCATTAATTTTTTTTAATTGTATGCAGCCTAGTAATAAAGTTGCAAGAGCTTTTGGGTTTCAATTTTTTAAAATCAAAACTTTCAAATTTTTTAAGAAAACCAAATTTTTTGTACTTAACTTCAGCAATAGTGGTTATACTAACAATCGATACAAAAACATATCAAAGCTTCTGGAAGTTTAAATTCTTTAACATGACATGCGTAATAAAATTGAATACGTTATTTCAGAGTTATAATAAATGTATGCAGTAATCCTGCCAAAACACCTTCATGTCAGAAAACATTTTCTTAAAAAAAAAAACGTATACATAGAATCTGAAATAGTGCTGATTTTTAAGATAAGGGGAGCTTAGGCTGCAATAAAAAAAATACAAAGCTTGACAATAGGTAAAAAGTCATTATCTGAATTGTTGTGTAGTGCTGTTATTGACTATTTGTATTAAAACAACTATTCAAGCAATAAGGGGTTCCTTAGGGAGTCCATATTGTTATCTTGGGTTTTTTTTTTGAAACATTCTGTAAAGGTACATCTTTTTCATATTTTTATTTACACTCCTAATTATTTGACTTTTTCTTTTGAAATAACATTTCTTTTTTGTTTACTGTTGTTTTGTATATTTCTTATTTTGTGCTGATCTAAAGTTAATTTGAAGGCTGGCAAAACAATGCCATTATGGCTTTAACCTTAAGGAGTTAAATAAAACATTGACCTTTAAGATTGAACGATTTAAAGTAAACAGCTTCGGCAAACACTATACCAAACATACAAAGTAGACTTGGTGTATTAATTAAAATAAAGGACAGCATTTGCAGATACATACAGGCGTTGAACAGAAAACACAACATTAAGGAGAGGGAACGAGAAAATAGCAAAGAAAACATTGCTATTTAATAACGTTGTCAGAAAACTTACAAGGACATTTAAATGTATTAACTTTCGGTTTTAATGTGCTGTCACTCACTTTATAGCCATTGGCAGGACATCATTTTCTTGGCAGACGTTTTCATATGTTAATCACAGCATGACTTTGACAGTTCAATCACACTGCATCTTTTAAAAATATTTTCATATTGAATGACATTCCAGATAAGACATATTGAGACAGAATAATAGAAACAAAGTAGTTGTGTAGCTGGATTTATTATGGAGAGTTTCAGTGGGTAATCTGGTGTGTGCGTGTAGAAGATATTTATATTTATATGAATAATTTGCAGATGGATCAATAATATAAGAAAAAAAAATAATAATTTTTGCAACTTGATATAAATACAAAATATTATATTAATAAATACAAATAAAAATTGTCTATATACATTTTTCCAAGAAATTTTTGTCGCTGAATTTCTTTTGAAAGTTGTCGTTATTCATAAAACATAAAACGTTATTCATAAAACATTTTTCATGTCCATAAAATTTCAATAAAAAATTATTGACATCTGTAAATTACAAGCATTAATTAAAGTTTAAAGTCAATTTATAGGCATTAAGATTGTTGTAGTGTTTTCACACCTACAACTGAAATCTAGTTTTAAGGTTAAAACCAGAAAAATATTTTGTATTCACACCTTATCTATATATATAAAAATAAGTCCGTATATGTACGTCGCCGAACTAATCATAAACGCGTCGTGCGATTTCAACCAAACTTATACACTACGTAGGCAGTGGCCCATATATGGTTTACAAGTGTGTTTCTTTTCTTATTTTGTTTTGCCGTGCGAAGCAGGCAACGGGTCCGCTAGTATTTTATAAAACCAAGTTTTAACTCACAGTTTGTCCAATAAACTTTTTATTGAAACCTAATATATTTCAAATATTTGCTATTAAATATATGTCAGTACTATAACACTGAAATTTTTTTCTCCCAATATTATATACGTATAAAAATGTATATGTATTAAAAAAAGCTCTTAAGCTCAAAAATATGTTGATATATATTAAAGAGGTTTCGAATAAAACCAAATATTTCCTATTACTATTAAAGTAAATGAAATCTTGGCGGCATCTAGACATACTAAAAAACTAAAAGACAGCAAGTAGCTACAAGCTTCTTTCCTTTTTTTGTTTTTTAATAAATTTCTCTACAAAAAAGTATATTTTTGCTCTTCTCCATGTACAAAATTTATTCGACAAACTGTATAAAAATGTTTTTCGTTCATTATTAATTGGGTTGTGTGTGTGATTTTCTTTTTATTTATTTTTATTGAAAATTATTCAAATTAAAAATTATTAGGTTTGTTGTTGTACTTTCTGGGCAAAATTCGGTAAAGTGAGGGCAATCATGAATTTCTCGTAATATTACACAAAATTCAAAAAAGTATGGGAATTCTAAAACTTACATTTCAACCTCAAAAAATACCATCTGGAATACTTTGAGGCTGTAATGAAAATTGAAACATATATTTTGGGAAAATGAAATATTTTTTTGCACTTCTACATGAAATGTTAATTGAAAAACTCTGCTTCCTTTTTGTTGCCTAACTACTACTACTACTTGCTATTTTCTAACTACTTGATCGTTTCTAGGACCCAAGTGAGCCGGTCTCATGACGTGGCTGCCCGCGTAACATAACTACTTGCTCAAATTAGCCCGAAGAAAAAGTGTGGGCTGTTTCGTGCGAGAAGAAAAAAAATATTTTTCTCTGAAAACGCTCTCTTAATTGTCCGAACTTTGTGTACTGGAACAGTTTTCGTGCAAATTAGGATCCTGCGGGCTCCGAGTGTCGAGTACGGAAACAAACTTATTTTCAGTTTTTACTGGTAGCACTTTATATACTACTTTAAAAACAATGTCGCATTTCATGAAATCAACTTAAAAACAATTCAAAAAAAGCTTTAAGAAATTACTATTGGTTATTTTATGGGGCTTGAAATTGCTGGACCTGGTGCAAAGTGTTTAGGCGTTGCCAATAAATACAGAGGTAAATTAGAAATCAAGCGGTTGTTGATTCTTAGTCCTCATAGCTAAAAATTTATTCTTCAAGTGCGTCGGTTTCTTATAAATGAAAGCTGACTTTTGTGTAGTCCGCTTAATCAAGATGAAAAGGAACAAATGTCTTTTTTCTATTTCGGCTACAAAACTACTGACAGACTGGTCAAAATGTCATTTTTCTATTTCCTAATTTTTAAGAAAAGAGTCGTTGTAAGAAACTCAGACAGGCAGGGTAAAATCCTGACCATCTTTCTCTAAACTCTTTCTTTAATAAAAATATATATTAAGTGAATTCTGAAAACCATTTGTTTTATTTTCTTTTCCTTCGAATTCAACTGAAGTTTTGTTCTGAGTCTAAAACATTTCTATTCCATTGGCTCAGCTAGCATATATTCGTCTTTAACAGCGCCCCCGCTCAATCGGAATAGAAAATACAGCGGTAAAATTGAAAATTGTTTAATAAGATTAAATATAGGTAGTCAGCAATGAAGAGCTCTGGTGGTGGGGTGCCTGCTATTGCATCAGTGATAACAATGGTTTCAAACTTTTTACCAAACCCAGAGATTTTTAAAATTTAATTTTCGATCATAAGCTTTGTCTTTAAAGCTAAAATTAATGTTTGTTTTTTCAGCCGTCTATATGCCGCCGACATTTCGTTGATGCTAATCAACTCATCAGTAGACTGGAAAAAATTAAAAATAATGTTTGAAACTTATTTCAAAATTCTCATGAAGCCAAAGGAAGTGCAACGAAAAGTAAAGGTGTTGCAAGACGTGTTAATGTTTGTAGCTAATATTACATTACACATTTCATTTAAACGTTTCATCAATATATTCGTAGTCCCACCGAACCTTATGTAAAATGTAAAATTTTTGAAATTTTGAAAATTTTTTTTTAATAATCAAGAAAACTTTTGACCCAATGCTGTCCTGGCTGTACAATTATTAGTGCTAAGAAGCAGTGTGTTAGCACAAAATTGTGTTACTTTAATTATGCAGAAAACTGTAATGATGGAAAATTTTTTAAAACTTGTTCCATAAATTTTATTTATAGAATATTTAAAAGGAAAAATTACCTTATTAAAAAAATTAAAAAAATTTATACATAAAGCTTTCAAAAACGATAATTTTTTTGTATTTTTGCTGTTACCAGCAATCATGCTGTTTGAGTTTCTTTTATCAGGGCACGTTTTTGAAATGTTTATTAATGGTGTTCTCTGCTTGAAGGTCCTAAGTAACTGTCTCCTCTGTAGTATAGTTGACATTTTAAGTGTACTGTGACACGTTGATTAACTTCAGAATTTCACTCGTTTTATGTTGTGTGACAAATGAAAGAACATCCGGCGTAAATCTGTTTATAATTTATATAACAACCAACAACTTAAAGCCGGTGGCCTTAAAAGAGCACAGCAGCATGCAGTAATTGAAATCTTTAGCACAATCAAAAACTTTACACATCTTACCTGGCTGCCATTAAACCAGCATGTACATGTGTATTCGGGTTCTCTTTTAGTGCTGCTCCTGCACCAGCACCAGCAGCAGTATAATTTAATGTAAACATTTAATGCCCAAACACTTGCATGCCCAGACATAATCGTATACCTAGAAAACTCATAAATTGTTTTTTATTTCTTCTTGGCAAATCTTAAGAAAATTTTCTCAAGGGCTGAGTTAGTTTTTGTTGCTTTGTTTTTAATAATAAAGTTGTTAATGCAGGTGAGCCAGAGCAAAATGTTTTCATTTAATCATGTGATCCCATGATATATTTTTATTGTTATTGCGGCTTTAAATTTGCATAAAACATGAAATCTGGGTAAAATTAAACTTCAGTTTTTACAACTCAACAGCAAATTGTGCTATAGGGCTGACTAGTTTTGTGTGTGTGTGTGTGTGTATTTTTCACACACTTTCGCTACCACAGAAACTGTATCTCCACTGCACTTATTGATAATGTCTCAATTTTTGCGCATAAAATAAATTTTTTCACGGAAGTCGGTACTTTGTCCAACCTTCTTATTTTTCAAAAAGCACAAAAACTGCCACTACAATTTTAGATTCTAAATTAAATTTTCAAAAAGCACAAACGCCCTAAGGCCGAATAGCATGCGGCATGCACCGTATGGTCATGCTATAAAAAAGCCATAATATTTAAATTACTGGTATTTTCTGTGTGTAGTGTTTTTGCATTCTAAAATGAAAATCCTTTAGTGTAAACAACATTGTCAGGCTTGAAAAGGTTTACCGCGAAGGAGAAATCAACGTCGAAAGGGTTGTCTTGGTTCTGCGGTGCTGCAGTGCTGCTGTACTGGTGGCTGTTTGTTTTGCTTGCAACGTATTTCATGTTTACATTAAATTAAAAACTATAAATCATGATCGTAAGTAGAACGTCTTCGTGTTGCACAACCATTATTTTTGATATGAAATGCTACCAGTTAACACGCCCTGTGCAACAAAACTTACGCAAACATTTATATTTTCACTTTGACAGTGCCCTACAACATGCGAACATTGAATTAAAATTTGATAAGAGTTTTAATTTTTTTTATTTTTCTCTTTTTTTTGGTTTAGTAAGTGGTAAAGAGCAGCAGCGAAATGGAGACCTGAGGGCAAATTCAGCTTTAGGTATAAACTTTTTTTTTTTAAACTACATTTTATAAAAAACAGTAGTGGCAGCTATTGCTTTTACAAAGAAAAATGTCCGCCTAAAGTTCTCTTTAGAGAGCATTTTTTAAGAAAATTTGCTTTAGCGATCTTTTTAAGTAGACACTTTTTTTAGTTTAGCTTAAGAACATCAGTGAGTAAGAAAGTAAGTACTATAGCTATTTAATCAAATTTAGAAAAATCTTACAAAAACAGGCATTTTGTATGTAAAAATAAATGGAATTTAAAATAAATTATCTTAATAAAAATAGCTTCATAGAGAACCCATCAAGCATGTAAATATCCGAAGATACTAATTTAAAAATAAAAATTTTAAATAACTCCTTTTGCTCTTATCATCAGAACTGAAAACAATTATTTTTCGTGCTAGAGTTGTACAGATTCAAATTTTTAAAGTAGCTAAGAAAAGTAAAGTTGAGGATCATCACCAACCAAATCGAGTCCAGCGGAGGTAATAACTTGTTGCATACTGTTTTTAAGCAGCAGCTCTTAGCCATGGTAAGTTTTCAACTTTGCTTTTCTTGGCTTCTTTAGGTATGTGAACATCTTCACAATGTTATCACAAAAAATCTTTCTCAATTCTAAAGAAGTAAACTTTAACTAAAACACCTAAACGGTAATTAACAATTCTTAATAACAAAGTTCGTCAGCGAAAGCTAAAATGCAATATTAGTGAAAGTTGAAAAGTGCAGTTGATCTCCAAATTTAGTTTGATTCTCCAAATTTAGTTTGTATTCCAAGAGTATTTTGTTGCGCATCTTTGGGAAAAAAATTAAGCCGATCGGATCATTACTTTAGGAGTTATTGAGGTTTTAGTGAGAATACAACGCGGACCTGTGAATAGGTCCGTATGGACCTTATACTGAATTTCACTAATAAATGCAATGTTTTGGGCATCATTATAATTTTTTTATTGCTTCAACACATAATTCAAATTCTAATTTTATACTACTAGCAATAAACCAGTTCTTAGAATTTTTTGTTCTTAGTATTTTGTTCTTAGTATTTTGTTCTTAGTATTTTTGTTCTTAGAATTTTTTGGTTTTATGATCATCCCTAATGTCTTTGAGTTTAGGTCTTTGTGTTCAGAACAAGTAAATTATGTGTTGAATTAATAAAAACAAATTGAAAAAATTATTTTTGTATGTAGAATTTAGTTATAAACAATAAAAAAAAAAAAAAAAAAATCAAAAAAAAAAAAATTTTTTTATATGAAAAAAAACAAAAAAAGGTCCGTAGGGACCTTTTCACATGGCCATGAAGTTCAGAACTGTCACTCATCGGAGGGTTAGATGGCCAAAATTGTCTTAAGCAAAAGAAAAACTTCTTAGAAAAGTTTAAATTAGAAAAACCAATAAAAGTTTCGAGTTCCAAAAGGTGTCAAGTCTATCACAACGCGACCTTTTTAGGACCCAAGTGGGCTGGTCTCATGATCGGCAGCCCACGTTACATAATATATGTCGAGTAAGATACTTGTAATTTGAAGTAGACTATTACCAAAATAGTTAATACTATTTTAAGTATGCAAAGTGCTTCAATATTTTAATTTGTTAATTGATTTTATTAAAACTTTCGAAAAGCAACTACTTAAAAATATCTTAAACAGTACTGAGAAAGAGTCCTATAAATTCTTCTTTGAATAATATTCGAATGAAAGTGTTAAGGGAGTTTAGAAAAAAAATTTATATAAATTAGCAGTTATTTAAAAAAGTTGTTTATTAAACAAAAATTAACTTAGTTATTTACTCGCTTTAAGAGCCAAATGAAATATGTTAACTCAGGTCCAGAAATAGACCTTACAAATGTTTTCAGTGTTTTTCAGCAGTCTATATGCCGCCGAAATTTCGTTGATGCTGATCAACTCATCAGTAGACTCGAAAAATTCTTAAAAGAATGCAACATTGCCGGAAAGCTCAACTAGTTTTGAGCTCTGATATGCATTCATATCAGACAATCTTCTTCGCTTAATGGTTTAAGCTTAAGTGTTGACTAATTTACAGTTGTTAGCTTAATTAATCGCCACTCATTTTTGCGATATAAAAGTTTAAGACATCGTGAGGTCTAAAAAAAAAAAATAATTGAATTTCTGTATTAAGTTTATTAGGCTCAAGTTCTTTCTATATTATCTTTGTGATTGATATTAATTAAATTAGACAAAGAAAACATCAAAGACATTTAGCAGGGTGGACAACTAGTTGTTTCGAAGCCGCCACACTTTCTCGTCAGCACCCGTCTTTGAAAGTGTGGTGGCTTCGAAACAACTAGTTGTCCACCCTGCTAAATGTCTTTGATGTTTTCTTTGTCTAATTTAATTAATATCAATCACAAAGATAATATAGAAAGAACTTGAGCCTAATAAACTTAATACAGGAATAATTATAAAAGAAAAAGTTTGAATAATAGAAATTAAATAATTGAATTTTTAAAATATTTGTACGCGCTAGTTATACTTAGCTAAACTATTGCCCCAACACTCGCTGCTATTTTAAGAACTTAATCATAAAATTTAATTATCTACTATTAATTAGCAGCCAAAAAAGGCATTTGGTTAAATTTCATAAGAAGGGCTTTATAGAAGTGCTGGTTTTATATTCGCTTTATATTGTGTGCCACATTACTATTGCTTTCACATTTATCCCTTTATTTTAATCTTTTAAACTCTTCTGTTTGGGGTTTTGTTTTTTCAAATAAATAAGTTATGCTCAATGGAAAGCTGCTTAAGCTTTAAGCTTATTATCAAGAAAAGTAATTAATTGTGAAATTTTTATTTGACAATACCCTTTGAATTTGCTTTAAATTTCTTATTTTTGCTTTGCCAGTAATACGAGCAAAATCGAACAACTGTGGAACAAGAAGTTGCACACATAATTGGCATAAAATTTTTTGCTTTTTTGCCTTTTTCATGGCCTTTGATATAAACGCTAAATTATATTATTATAAATTTTTAATTTTTTTAAATGATTCTAAATAGTTTTTAGCTAGCTGTATTGAAAAGTACGGCTTTCTTTGGTCGTCTTGTTTATCATTTGCTTTTTGTGCACATTTTGCTGTACTTTTAGTGTTTCAGGAAATTTTGTTTATGCCACACAGTGTTGCTGATACTGACACAAACATTGTTTGCTTGTTTAAGGCAGAAGCAATTTATCATGCTCCTTTCTGAACACTTTTATTTAGTTTTGTTTTTTTTTTTTCAGGAAAAAACTTTATTACCTTTTCTCTACTTGTAAAACGTATAATTATTCAGTGCTCATTTCTCCGAAAAAAAGCCAAGGGGACGAAACTTAAGAATACAGCCTACAGACATTAGTTGTTGCAATACACACTAACGCATGTTGTTGTAGTAAAAGGCGTGCATGTTTGTGCGTTATATGTGGGAAGTGAAGATGACTTCAACTCTTTGTTCGGCAACAAAGGTCGGCAGCAATATTTTTTGCTGGAAATTATTTTTCTCACAGCCGCTTAAAGCATCTATTGTAAAGTTTGAGTTTTTTTCTTAAACCCAAGTAAATTTTTTCAAAGAGTTTGACTGTTGTGTATAAACGGCCTTAAAATAAGTTTTAAAACACAAAACAATTTGTAAACGCAGGACCTCTTACGTAAAATAAATATTTGATTAAAGGAAAACAATTTTTTTTTAAATAAATGTGCTATTAACATGTGGGGCAGAAGAAATCAACCTGTTGGAAGTTGCTCTTATTTTTGCAAATGACGGACAATGTCAAAATAGTTGTTAGATTTGTGAAGAAGCCATGGAGCGATATACTCCCCAAGAAAGCGGAATAATCGTGTCTGTGACGAAGTGGCCGATTTTTCGACCAAAATCATAACCGATTAGGCTCATTTCCACCTCATCGGGTATGTGAAGAAGTAAAACTATTACTGCTGCGGCCCCGAAAATATACGGGCAATACACGAGAACCACATACACCCCTTCAAGGGGCTGTTCACGCTGGAGGGATCATCGCGCCATATTTCTTTTTTTTTTATTTTTTTTTATTTTTTTTTTTAAAACAAACACAAAACTACGAAGCTTTTTGCTTGTCTGCAGAAACACCCAGAGCCTTCGGCAGGAATCGAACCTGCGACCTCGAAGACTCTTGGTAGCGCACTCTACCAATTCATCCATCGAAGCGCTCGGAGTATGCTGCTGGTCAAACGACAACGAACTATAGGGCCATGTTAACGGAGCTTTTTTTTTTGCCGCAATTGAACGAATTGGGTCTGCAGAACGGAGCAACGGCATACACTGCGCGAGCCAAAGTCGATATTGTGAAAGGCAAGTAACATCTGGTTACTTAATTTGGCTCACCTGTCATAAAAAATAAATATTTAAAAAAATAATTAAAATATCGAAACTTTAAAAAATTGCCTTTAAATAATTAGCATTTAAAACACATATATATATAGTTTTTTAGAAAACTATTTTTAAAATAAATTACCTTTAGGAGAGACCTAAACAAAGTTCTTACGCTTTCTTTTTAAAACGTGATTTTTTAATAGATCCTTTGTAACAGATTCTTTACAATGAAATAATATAAAAGCCTGTGACAAATTGTATCTTTGTAAAACACACACCTTTTAAAAACACACTTTATAAAAAATACTATTTATAAAAAAAATAAATACCATTTGAAAGAGGTAACTTTTAAGACATGAACTTTCAAGAAAGGTAAATTTTGGAAAATCTACTTTAAAGATATTGATTTGCGAAACAGACTTTTTGAAAGAAGACCTTTCGATTAAGGTACCTTTAAAAAAAATCATTTAAAAAAGTGTTTAAAAAATTACTTAGTAAAATAAACAGTTTCAAAAATACCTTTGAAAGAATTATCTTTTAATCAAAGTAGTTGTTGAAAAAGCCATCTTACAAAATAGTATATTTTTAGAAAAGATTTTTGTTATGCATCATCAGAACACTGCTTTTGAAGCAAGTACCTTAAAAAAAGTTACTTTTAAAATAAACCTTGAACACAATGTTGTTACTAGAAAAGTATTTATTAAGAGCGTTATCGTTAAAAAAAAGTTACTTTCAAAATTTTATCTTAAGAAAAAGTACATTTATAGAAATATTACTCTTGAAAGAAGTACTTTTTAAAAAAGTGCTTTGAAAAAATACTTGGACCTCTTGAAGGCATCATACTAAACCATTTCTTTTTAAAAATATGACCGTTTAAAAATGCAACTTTTTAAAAAAATATATTTTAAAATGGAATTTTTAAAAGCAGTACAAGAACCTTCGAAAAACAGTACCTTAATATATAAATAATTTTTAAAAAGAACACTTTAAAACAAGCAACTTAAAAAAATAATTTTTAAGAAAGTATGTTTAAAAATAAATACTTTTTAAAAAAGTACTTCCTTTCCAAAAAAGAACTTATGAAAGTACCCTTTGAAAAGCTCAATAAAAGAGAACCTTTTCCAAATGTAACTTTTCAAAAAGTAATTTTTATTAAAGTACTTTAATAAAACTACATCCTAAACAAATTTGTACATTTTGTTAAAGTACTTTCAAAAAAGTACGTCCTAAAAAGGAGCATTTCTTTTAAAACAAATGCAATTTAAAAAACTGCCCTCAAAAATACCCTGCAAGAACAGTGTCGGTCATATGATCCATCATATGACCGACACTGCTGATGGATTCATACATCAGGGTTTCTTCTATCATTTTCTTAAGGGCAAAATGAAAAAACTAATGTAAACATTCGTGTACGTGTGAGTTATTTTTTTAGCCAGCGCTACCACCTAAGGAAAGCGATCATTCGAAATCATTTTTTCAAAATGCCTACAAAATTACATGCAATGATATTTATTTCTTTATTATTATTAAAGAAAAATAGTTTTTTCGAAAAATTAAAAAAAAAAAAACTATACAAGGAGAACAGAAAAAATTATGTTAGACATATTTAGATAAAACTAAGAGAAAAACAGTAGTCAGTAGCAGTTTTAAAAATAGAAAACTGAATCATATGGAAAAAACATAAACAGAACTGTGTTTTTTCAAAGAAAACAAACCAAATGAATCTATAAAAACATTAATGCATAAACGTAGTTCCAACTGAAATTACCAAACTAATACGGGAAAATCAAAATATTAAAAAAATCATTGTAATGGCAACGCTGTGTTAGTTTCCATCAGCCATTTCTTGCAGGGTACTTATTAAAAATGCTTTCAAAAAGTACTCGAAAATTGTTTTTGAAAATAGCAAACAATAGACTGCTCAGCTATTACTTTTCGAGGTACTTCTGTGTTAAGATCGCTGCCATAATAAGACTATTAAAATAAAATATTTTCTTCTTAACTCATTAAGCGATTTTGTATTGTAAAATTTCTAAGTTTCACTTAGAGAAAATTCCGTTAGAAGTTTGTAAACTATAAATATTTTTTATTTTAATAGTCTTATAATGGCAGCGATGTTAACACATACTTGTTGCACTTTATGATGCAGAGTTGAAAATTGAAAATTCAATGAAAATCGTGTATATGAGATTGATCATTAATACGACACTTGTTGTTTTGCAAATATGTTCTGCCAAAAAGTTCTTTAAATAATTTATGGAAAACATTTTTTGCATCACAATTTTCTTTTAAAACTATTCCAACGTATGTACATACATACATATGTATAACTTAACTTCACTTTTAATTTTCGTGTGCTCAATAAGCGTATAATTAAAGTGTAACTCCCCTTTTTTGTTCAAGAATTCTTAACTTTAGACACGCATACATTTACATTTTTATATCATCTTGTGCATAATTTGCCAAAAAGAAAAGAGCAAGAAATGGAGCCACAGAAGTCAGAAAAGTTAATGTGCGAGTTGCTGCGTAACAAGCAAATATTATGCCATAAATAAAGCAACTGAACAAAAGTTAAGATGCGCATTGTTAATATTGTAAGCAAAACTTCTATGCAATAACAACAAAGCTAACAAACGCACAAAAGCATGCTGACGCAACTAAAAAAAAAAATTTGCAACTTGGCAGTTATTGTTTTAAATATTTTCTTTTCACCATTATTTGCTGTTGTCTGCTATGAAAACTTCGGTACAGGAAAAACTGCAACCAGAATCAGAAGAATAAAGTGTCCAAAAAGCACAGCAATAGCTTGTTTTTGCTTGTTAATTATTTAAGGAAAATGGAAAGGAAAAAGCAAATTAAATTGAAAAATATTTATGGGTTCAAGAAAGTGCAGTAAAACTCTCAACACTCTGGTTTACTATAGAAACTATAAATAATAATTATTAGCAATCCTTTGAACTTTATGAGCAGTTATATTGAACTATATTCCCACAGAAGTGAGAAAAATTTTAAAACAAAGATTGTCATGAAACCTAAATGATACTTTTTTAAGACATCTTTAAATATAAGATATGAGTGCAACAAATGTGTTGAAAATAGGGAAACTGTAATATTATAATAATTCTTACAATATAGACCAAGCTTTCAAAGGTACAAGCTCAGTGTGCAAATATTAATACCTTCTAATGTTATATTAGAATTTATAATCTATGTTAAAGATATTAACGTTTTCACTGACCAAAAGATTGACAGCCATTAAAAATAGTTTAACAATTTTTACAATCTAAATTTTAGTGAAAGCTTCTAGTGAAAGGCCAGGTTTTTCCCAAATGTTTAATTTATCCAAATTTTTCTTTAACTTTGGTTGCAAAATATTTAAATGATAAAAAAAAATCTTTTTGCGTCTCAACAAACGATACATTGAATTGATTTTGAAAGGCCCAAGTTATTTTTGTACTCACAAGACAAGACACAAGACATTTGGTAACATATGCAAAGTGGCCATCCGTTGCGAGCATAAAGCAAATATTTATGCCAAATGTGCCTAAAGCCGATATACTTTTGTATGTTTTGTTATAAATGTAACAAAGATAAATGGTACCATCTAATATTATCTCAATGTAACGAATAGAGAAGAACGTAACAATATCAGTGGTAGAAGAAATGCAGCCAAAGTAGTCAGTTGAAGAAAGGAAAAGAATAAAGTCGTATTGATCGAAAAAAGTTGTCTGAAGTTGAAAGATTTTTCTAATTTGAAGATTTTTTAAGTTGTATAATTTGAAGATTTGATTTGTCTAATTTGAATATTTAATTTAAATCAACATTGCATTTAATCAACATTTACATTATTATTATTACTATTAACTATTTTTTCTATGAAATAAAATCAATTTAAAAGGAAGTGGAACTTTATTTCTAATGTGTTTGCCACCGTAATTACACTTTTTATATCACATGAATACCTTCAAAAGTAAGCTGCAGGTATATTATTTAAAAAATTTATTTATTGTTTTAATAAGTTTTTTCTTCAAAATATCACTCATGAAATTACAGGGTGCTTGAGTGTTCTAGAAAGCATTCTGTGTTTAAGGAGGCTGTTTTGAGATTTAATTAAAATTTCTTATGTGTTTGAGACAATAATTTCTTCATATATATAAAACTATTATTCATATATTCAGTCAAACCGTCTTTTTAAATATGATAATTTTAAAGAGAAACCCAAACACGATAATCAAACAAGATTTTTTAAAGGATTGGATTGTACATTATCTTTTAACTTAAATTTCTGCACAAAGAAAACCTCTGATTTCTTATAAACCACACAAAAAAAAAGCAAAATTTTAAGGATGTTCATAATGTTATTCTTCTGACTGCTAAACCTTTTTTTTGCTGCCTTACTAACCCTGTCTGTTTGTTAAACAGACAAACGACCAAAACACTAAAAAGTATTCACAATCTTACTTCTTAACAGGATTGTGAGAAGTTTCGCTTGGATACCTAAATATCCTTTTCCAGGGATAATTTTATGATCGGTAAGCATTTAAATAACAATAACAACATTTATTGAAAGAATAATAATAAAACGGTCCCAAAACAACATTGCTGAGTGAGTGCGATTTATAAATACAATTTTCCCTTCCCAAAATACAAGAAAGAAAAGACCCTAAATTTTCTCAACTTATTTTTCCATATATCTTTAAGCAAAACACTAGAAAAGTGTTGCCGTAGTTACAGTGCATGACAAATGGTGGAACTTAAGAAAAAAATTGGCTAAAGTAAACAGCTGAAATCTTAATAAAAAAATAGGCATACTAAACAAATTCTAAAAAAGTAGTGGTTTTCTATTAAACAAAATTAAAAAAAAAAAAAACAATTTATTTTACTGTAAATTTTAATGTTGTTATTGAACTTCTGTGTTGTAATACATTAGTATTAAATTACTTTTTCAGGCTCAAGTTCAACCCTTGGGTTTGCACTACTTTTTAATCAAAGTAGGGTGTTTGCTACCCAGAAACAGCCGGTTGTCCACCTAGCAAATAAATTTTACTTTTCTTTACTTAATTGATATTGATTAAAAAGTAGTGAAAACCCAAGGGTTGAACTTGAGCCTGAAAAAGTAATTTAATATTAATGTATAAAAACAATATATATTTAAGTAAGAGGTTGGTTTACCCACGTCTTGCGGCATACACTTAAGCCAGTATGGGCTTGTTGTGCGCTTCGTGGACTTAGCAATGAACACCTTGACCTACAGGTGTGTAGGAACTCACGTCAGTCTTAAAGTTCCGTAATTTACGCCAACATATGCTCCGTAATTGGTTTATCTCTGGTACGGTGTCGCTCCCAAGATATTGGCATCGTAGTTGTGAGAAGGCGAGGCATTGGCATAAATGTCTTGTTCTACATTCATCTCCTCCCGGTATGCCTGTGCGGCTAAGATTTACCAGAAGTTGGGGGGTGAGCTGTCATAGCTCCCACTATTTTTCTTAATTCGGGCTTGCTAAACCTCCTGTTTTTGCCTCGTTTGGATCTCCCCACAGAACTCTTGTGTTGATTCCCTCGGTCTTGTTATTCCAGAGAGTTAAATGGCCTCTATGTGCTCAATTCTCAGCTCATGTGTAGTTACATCGAAAGGTTTTGCGTATATTAAGCTCATGTTGCTTAAATCTCCTGCTCTGGAAGCAAGTGAGTTTGCCATCTAATTTCTAGTTATAATGATCAGTTTACCATTAGTCGAGAACTATTAGTAGCGTTTTTGTAATCCCAAATTGTTTGTGATTTAATCCGTTCATCTGATATCGCTCTTATAGCCATTTGAATAGCCATGAATATGTTTGCAGGTCATAGCCTTGCCACTTCATTGAGCTTCCTAATACACCAGGGGTGTTACCATTTGGGGTTTATCCTAATGGTTGCAAATTTCCCTTGCTGGTGGCTTTTTTAAAAATATGTTTGCGTGTATGCAGTAGGGAATCATAATTAACAATTTTTTGTAAACAATTAATTTTTATACAACAGTTTGCTGAATATAAAAATTTTTGAGCTCTTTTCAATGTTTTGTTTTTAAATAATATTGAGTAAGAATCACTAACATATAAAATCTGTAAAGACACTTTGAGGGCTTATCGTTACTACCTCTAATATATATTCTTAAAAAGAAAACTTCACTGACAGAGTACTTGCTAATATTGAGGAAATGAAAAACCGGTTGTACCTACTTTGTTTCACTATATCTATCTAGAGATTTCAATCCTTAATAAACCTGAGCTGCATACGGCTGTTGCAAAAGCCACTGTACTTTAGTATATTTCTGAACATTTCTGATTCTCATTCTGTTCATGGGAATTATGGAATAAGTAGTTAAGTTTCAAACAAATTTTTAAGAATTTTCCTAGTCTACTGATGAGTTGAGTAGCACCAACGAAATGTCGTCGGCATATAGACAGCTGAAAAATACAACAAAAATTTTTTGAAAAGGTTCATTTTTAGACCTGAATTAAAATATTATTTCATATTTAACAATTTTTTTTCAAATACTGTAGGTGGCATGTCTAGTAATACACAAAAAAGTTAAAGTCAATAATTTTTTACTTGGATAATAAATTGAAATTAATTGACAAGCACTGTTTATTCTATTAATCAGTGCGACAAAAATTTTCATAGACTGGATTTTTCTTTATCTGGATCCGTAATTTTCTGTTATCTTTTTTGTGTAGAAATTTGTTTGTTTTTGACTTTAAAAATTTTAAAATCCAACCAGAAATTGACCAAGCTGGCAATACTGCACCAATAATGCAAACATTAACATACAAACAAAGTGGTAAAAGTTTTTACGTATGAGTATTTTGTAACCCAAGTTTTCAATAATAATACTCATACGCATCAGTCGAGCCAAAACACATAAATTAAAAAGCAAATGCGAGTAAATAGAAGTAAAGGAATATTAGCAAAAACTACCTGTCTTAAAAGCTAAATAATTTATGCATCAATTATAAAGGTTGCTATTGGAATTTTTGTGTGTTACTACAGTATTTGTCAACGAGAAGGAAAACATGCACCACACGCAAGTATTTTAATATCACATACCGCTTAGTTTTTAGCTAAAAAAGCATGAAGTTTATGGCAGGTGTGGTGTTATGTCTTTCGAGCTTGCACTAAAGAAAACAAGTTTAACTTCGTTCATGTGGAAAGTTTTCTTATAAGTTTTCGTAAATGTTTCTTTTTGTTTGACTGTGGCTAATGGCTTAATAATAGAATGGTGCTCCGGCGTCATATTTAAGTTGTATGTGGATGGTATTTCTGTGAAAGATAAAGGATGGGTGTTTTACTTTTTTTAAATTTATGTTACTTCTATAAAAACAAATTTTTTATGCTTTTGATCTTTTTTTTTAAGAGATGTGTTTTTTGAGAGGTGGTCTTTAGAATGATATTTAAGGTGTTGCTTGAAGTGGGTTTCAAGTTTTTTGGGAAATTAATTTTTTAATAACTTTGGTATTCATAATCCCATTCTAGAAGCTTTCTTTAAGGTGCTGGCGAACGCCATGATTATACTAAAATATTTTGGATATAGGAAAAACTCTTTTTTGTTCGAAATCTCATCAGCTGACTTCCATTTTCATTAAACTCATTAAGTTCATGATCATCTCAGAAAAGCGCACACTATTCATCGTTACTGCCTGACTGGTATAATTTTGGACAAAATACGGCCCGATGATACCGCTTGTCTTAAAATCACACGAAACAGTCAGTCTTTGTGGGTGCATTGCTTTTTCGATAAATGTTTCAATTCTGTTTAATGATGGGTCTACTTAAGTGAAAATATGCTTCATCACTGGAAATCATTTTCTTCGAAAATTGATCATGTTCAATGGTCAGAATTTCATGCCAGAATTCTGACCATTAACCATGCTGGGAATGGCTAAGAGGCTTTTGTTGTTGAGTCTATTGCACCTTTGCAAACATGTAAAAGCAAGTCTTAAGTACTCATCAACGACGACCATAAGAGGTGCAATTGTTGGCCTCACTATCGCAAACAGCAGCAATATTTTCTGCAGTGAGAGCTGTACGAGTCTGAATTGGGGTTCTCACACCTGCTATCGATCCGATATGCTCCAAGTTTTGCTTGATCTTTGCGATTGTACGTACATTTGAACGATTAAGTTGACTGAAAAATCACGAAGTGCTCGATATTCATTTCGATTTGAACGCTTATTTTCATAATAAGTCTAACTCACTTTAACGCAATGCTCGATTGGGTGTCTTTCAATTATTTAATTTAAAATAGTATGAAATTGAGTTGTTTCGAATAAAATGCAGAAATAAAGCTTGAAGTTTAGGTGTGGTTTACATTAATAACGGTCACTCAAAATTTACCCGTTACTCATAAAAACTTTTAAGGCCTAAGCTTAAGTTTGTTTTACTTTAAGCGGCAGACATCGAATTAATACAAGGAAAGGCCTGATAATTTCCTATTAACTTTGTTTACAAAAAATTACACGCAGCAGACATAATAAAAATACAATACAAACCATTTAGTTCCATTTATAAAAAAAAAAAATCATATTTGTTGTTGATTTCTAATGAAATTTAGTTTAGGTTATTTATTTTTTGTTTGCTACTGATGTTTTGTTCAACTTTTGCAATAAAACCACTACAAGGCAGTCAGCCAGCCACCTGTGGGCATGATTAATTACTTATTGCTGTCAGGAAGGGGGGATGGGGGGGGGGGGGTAGGGGGCGGTGCTGCTAGTGGAAACGTTAAGAGTCTGGCTCTAGGGGTCATTAATAGTGTCTTTTGTTTTTTGGCTGGAAAAACAGGGTCTGCAGTACAACTGAAATGACGGAAAAGAGGACTGTCAACCTTTTGAAAGATTTATTGAACTAAACGAATTATTTGCCCATTTATTATGGTATCAGTATACAAGCAGGCCATGAAGTGTGAATACATAATAAAATATCTTTTATATTGGCTTATAAAGGATATAAATTAAGCACTTAAGTGGGTGTATGTGTGCATTTTGCTTGGGTGTTAAAATGTAAACAACCAAATAATTTCAACAAAGTCTCCAAGTAACACCTGTGTTAAGAAATGACAAATAAGGAAGCCATGATTTAACCCTGCAATAGTTAATCTATCACTAGACGCTGTGCAATAAATAATAGAGATAGATCCTTTTAGCCATAATTAAAAAATCGTATTATGTGTACATACCCTGAAGGAAATGTCTGTAGAAAAACTCTAGTGATTTACTATCGACATGGTCACCAGTACTAGTGACATATTGTGCCTCGTACAATGATTTTTTCTGTTGACATTCAACATGTGCTTGTCAGTTCAAATCAACTACTGACGAAGGAACTAGTGACTAGGTGGTTCGAATGCGACTATATGACGACCATAGTACTATTGATCCTCCAAAGACATTATCGCTACCCTGAAAGAAATGTCAGTAGAGAAACTCAATTGAAAAGTCAAGCAATAAAATGTGTCTACTCATTAACAATGTTGTCAACTCAATGATTTTTTTTCCAAATAAAAACGATTTTTATTTCACGATTTTGGTGGGCTTACAAATTACAACAATCACAACACAAAACTGGAGACAATCTGTTGACTATATATATACATATATAGTGCTTTCACACCCTCACACTCCAAACCACTACTACAATATTTTCACTCCTTGGCCACTGTACACCATATTGTATTTCTACATGTATACGTCATTTAACGGTTGTTATTTTCTTCCTCCTTCAGTATCAACGTTTGGTTTTGTTTACATTCGTTCATTCACCGCTTGCTTTTGTTATAATTTATTTATTTGTTTTTCGTACACATTTTGCGGAAAACCCAAAAATAGAAAAAAAAACAAAACACAAGAGAAAAACCGAAAAATAGCAAAACCAGCTTAAATCAATAAACAGCGCGCAACGTGGCACAGATAAGATTTATGGGTCTGATTATTGCGTGAGCGTGGGTGTGAATTGATTACGAGTGTTTAGATGTTGCCAAGTTGTGGCAAATTTGCAGTGTATTCAATATGCTGAAATGTGTGTTGAGCAATAATCATATCTATGATGCCATGGCTCTATTGTTGTTGTCTATTGATAAATTTATTTACAATATGGAGGTGTTTTATTTAAATTGCAAATATTAAATGTAATCGCTAAAACTGTTTGACAAAATTTTTTTGGTTAGATAAATTAAATGGAATTTTTGTGTGGCTTCGTCTTACTTAAGCAGTTTCAGTAATTGCTCAATTCACAAGCTTTCTTAAGGCTATGTGGGGCGTATTAAAAGAAATATTTTAACTATAGCAGAAAAATTTATTAATCCTAAATAGATTTGAGATTTCTAGGCTTTAGCCTTGGGTAAATTTAATAGAATAGAAATACAATACTAAGCAAGCGCTTAATATTGTTTTTTGCACAAATAGGCGTTTAAATCAGAGCGCAATGCAATTTAAAAGGTCAAATATCCTTTCAGTTAACAGTACATGCCTTGAGATCGCATCTTTCCACGTGTCACCTGCCTTCATGCACATTCGTCAAGAATGTGTCGGCTGGCAGCCAGTGTAGCCTCGGAAGATGCTGTAGAGCCGGAAGCACTTTTTGCCGTCTGAGCAAATGCACGCAATTTTCTTTTAAAATTCCTTCAGTAGGTGGTTTTTTCTAGCACCTTTTACCATACAAGCGGCCCTTGTACAAGTGTGGGCTTCAAAACCATAGCAAAGAGCCAATAGAAGTTTCTGGGATTTATTATCTTGAACATATTTACTAAGGTCCTTTTGGCACAAACATGAGGCAATAGCTGCCTTGCTAGCTCTTGCCTGAACATTCCATTGTCATGTAAGGTTAGAATCGAGTCAAGATCCAAGATATTTCGCATTCTCCGTCCATTAAATTTCAATGCCCTCTACAGCTGGTGGTTTGTACTACGAGTAACCAGAACAGGCTTTGTTTTCTCTGGACTTACACTCAGGCCACTGTGGAAAAATGTTTCTACTTTGAGTGGTTATAATTTCATATAGAATAATAATAAATTTAATTTTAAGGCTTAAGATCTTCTTATAAAAATGTTTGTAACAAAACAAATATATTTATTTATTTCAATATTTCGCCCACAATTTGTTGGCTTCTTCAGGAATATTTTTTTATATTATTTCAAAAATAATAACAATGAAAAAAGTTTTGAGTTATAAAAATTCAAAATTCAAAAATTTTAAACTCAAAGAAAAATGTTTTTAAAAATATTTACACCTTAATGAAAAACTCATACATATTCAAACCAAATAATAATAATTGTACGACTAACATTTGTTTTGTTAATATCTCAAAATGTTGTGTATTAAATTAAATTTTAAAGAACAAATGTTACTCATAGAACTATGTACATTTTTAAAAAAAAAAATTGTGTTAACATTATACTTATAATATTGCATTTCACATTATGTATTTAATTTCTTACTGACTAAATATCTATAATTCTGTGCTACATTCTCTGTATCTATGTTAAAATTCATTCTACGTGATATTGGAGTACTAATATTCTCTAACATTTCTAACATAAAACGTTTCTTATAATTATTTTCTGTTTTCAATATTGAAACATTTTCAAAATGAGGATAATGATTTGATCCAGCACAATGAGAAGATAATGCTGTCTTATCCCTGTATCTCTGGTCCGATTTACGTCCTGAAATTCTAGTTCGTAATTTATTTTTAGTTGTTCCTATATATACTTTATCACAATTCTCCTGATCATTGCCGTGACAAGGGATTTTATATACCACATTCGAAATATCCCATTTACTATTTCTTAAAATTAAATTTATTATTAAAATAAAAGATCAAATAAACTATACGTTAAATTCATATAGAATATTTAGCATCGATGTTTTTTTCCATTATCTGAACCCATATTGTTGCATTGGCAAACAATTGGTACAGTTTTCTGAAAACAATATTGCATTGCAAATTAGCTGATTGTATTTGCAACTGAAATTTGACAGTTGCAAAAAAAAAATCCAAATATTAAAATATATTAATAAATATTTTCAGTTGAGATGCGTAAAGTTAAATCTTTTTGTATCTTATTTGGTTTTCCATGTATTTGTGGGCAAATACAAGAGTATTGGTTTTCAGTGTTTTGTTGGTTTTGGCCAAAAATAATTATTGAACAGTTTTATTTTTTGAGTGGCACCCAAATCAATAAAACCAATGTTTAAGTCTAAATGAAAAATTTTCATAAAACTATTCAGCGTTTCGCTTACAGTGTGTTTGCAAAACCATTTTGATGGTTAAACAAAAAAATGTTTTTCTATAATTCTTCCATTTTATGACTCGCTATTTGATTCGAAAAATTTTGTTAGAAATAGTGGTCAAACTGGCACGCATCAAATCATCTACAGCTGAAAATGGAAGAGGAAAAAAAAATCAAATAATAACCACAATTGCCCGACAGAATTAGAATTTCATTTTAATTTATTTCAAATGAATAATTTCTCTAGTTTTTTGTTAAACAAAAAAAATAGAAAATATTTGGTTATTGCGCTTCCATGCAAATCAAATGTTGCCAGGATCAATTAATATGCAATGCACAGCAAGTGCCATTCAAAAGTATTTAAAAGCATTCATAACAACTTATCAAAAGTAAGAATTCAAGAGACGAGTGCTTCACTTGATTTCAAAAAATAGTAAAGTAGCCTTTGGCTAATAAAAATTCTTGTACTGTTTCGACTGCAAGCAACGCACAGTGCTCTGTTCTATAGAAAAAATTTTTTTGGTTCACAAATTAAAAAAAAAATAGTAAATTGATTTTGTTCTACTCATGCAGACGCCACCAGGGGTGGTTACTCTGAGTCAAAATTAAGCAAAAATTATTAAAAAAAAAATAATAATAATTATTTGCTTTAAGAAAATTGTTGTCAAGGCTAAATTTAGTTAAAAATGCACTTGAAAGTGTTATTTTTTTAATTATTCAATGCAAAGTGAAGAAAAATCAATACTTGATAATCAGAAATCATAATCACTTTTCGGTTTCAAATTTATCTTAAACTATCCTTTCCCAATCCAATTGTTAAATAGTAACTATTATTATTTTTTTTTGAAAAAACATCAAAACATTCCTGAAGAAGATATCCATTGTGATATCGAATTTAATAAATACTTAAAAAAAAAACAAGTGACCTAAGGCTCGAACAATTAAAATACTATTGTTTTTTTTAATCGCTTAAAATTTGCCAAACTAATTTTATGTATTTTGAATTCTAATATATTGGCAAAGTAACATAATTATTACTAAGTTCATTGTTTATGAAAAAAAAAAATCAGATATGGAAATAATGAATTGGTCCCAACTCTGCAATTAACATATAATTTATTGTGAATTAGTTCTTTTAGCGAAATGTTAAACGTAACGGATTTGCTGGTGCTTTTATTGAATTTTATTTCTGTAAAGTTAATTATTCAGAAAACTCGCCACCAACAATTTCCTCCAACTCCATTTTTCCTATAATAAAGACTATTGTATGTTACCAGTTTGAAAAGAATCTCCTTAAGCTGCCTTAGTAATTTACAGAACATTGGTTAATCACAGTAAGTCTCTCACTTCCCGCCCCAATACTTTACTATTTCCAAAAGGCGAATCGGTGATCTCCCACCAGTAGCCTTAACTTTCATTTTTTCAACTATTTGTTTCCCTTGCATAAATAGTTGCAAATTTGTTCATAAATTTTTTCTTCTTCCAAAAGTGGCCGGCCAACCAAAACAAGGTATTCATATGTTGAAAACTTTGCCAGAGAATTTCAAGTTTCATATATATTTCAAATTGGCATGAAGTTTTCTGCATTAACAGCTAATGGGCGAAATTATGGTTTTGTTTTCCTACCTTATGGGCAGCGTACGAACAAATTTCTTCATTAAGTGTTCTCTGCAATAGCAATTTTAATAAATACCTTTTAGACTATTTTTACTTTGCTTCCTTCAGCTCAAAGTAATGTTTATTGAACTATAAAAATTCCTTGCTATATTCTAAATTGCATATTTTCTTTACTTTATTAACCCACAGATTCCTTTTTGGACTCCATTATCGTTATACTTTAGTACAATAGAATTTAATTACACAGTTTTATTACGCAGTTTTATTACTGCGCTTATGATTACCTTCTACTGATAATTTTATGCAGCCAAAGGTAACAAGTCTACAGGACAACTTTTTATTTGTGAAAGCAAAAGTGGCAGCCTGAAATAAATTGAAGCAAACATTTGAAACAACCTATAATTTGACAATTAAAATAATGGACCATGGAGCTTTTATGGCCCACAAACATTCTTAAGAAGGTGATAAAACTGGTGAAAGTTATTTAAAATGGTTAAAGAACTTAGGTAATAGGAGGAAAATATAAAATGTATCTTGAAAACTACACAGAGAAATATATTTCTGAAATGGCTTTAACATTTCAATTATTATTTTGATAAATTGCAAAATTTTCTCTAAGGTTTTGTTGTGGAAAGGAACTTATTTAAAAAAAATTAAAAAAAAAAATTTATTTGAGGCTGTTTATAGGCTATTAAAATATCAACTTCCTTTTCGTATACAAACACTGACTGAACAAGTAATAATAAACTAAAAAGGTTAAGTAAAAGTTTGCTTGTAAAACAACTACGGTAGCTCCTTTAGATGTTCAGTTTTCAAATTTAATTTTCTGGTCTTCTTTAAAACTGTCAATGCCTACAGTTTTAGCACCAAAAATCTTTTTTCATTTAGACCAAGTAAAAAACAAACAAAAGTAAAATTAAAAAAAAAAACTACGACCATTACCCTATTGGAAGTTGGGTTGGCTCAAGTTTAACTCATGTTTAGTTAGAAGTTTGTCACCTCTAACTTAAAAGCTAACTCATATTACTTTTTATAATTTTTATTATCAGTAATTGTACAAAAAAAAAAAAAAATAAAGTAAACTGCATTTACATTAGGCTAAAAAATAGCAGAAATTCAAAAAATTGCTGAAGCACATTATGTCCTGTGAACGAGTCAGTACTCACTAACTCTGCATTAAGGTGGGATCACACGATTGCCGCAATGCACCAATTTTACACAATTTTTATTGGGCTGAATTGGAGTATAATAAAAAATTTGTCCCAATCAAATTCTCTGCAATCACATGATTGTGACATTTTACTGAAATTTTATTGTCGCAAATTGCCGCAAAACAATTTAGTACCAATAATTGCCGCATTATAGTCACACGATTGTTATATTATACGGCAACTGTGAGAAACAGCTGTTGTAGCTGATGACAAACTTTGTTTTCCCAAAAAAAAAAAAAAAAAAAAAAAAAAATAAATAAATTAAATGTTAAAAATATGGTTTGTTTATTAAAAAGAAAGAAAATTGCTTCGGCTATTATTATAATGTTGTCCGGGCTGAAAAAAGCAAAAAATGAATAGTAACAACAATTGAATTTTACTGATTTAAAAGCAGAAATCATGTTTGGAAGACGCGTTTAAACAGTTTTGAAACTAAATACATGCATACATATGCATATTATTGCCGCGTATTGTCTTCTTTGGTTGCCGCATGAGAACACAATAATTATTGGTGCATTTTTAGAATTTTTATTGGTGATTAGTTGTATGTCAACTGTTCACATGGTTGTCGCATCAGGGTTGTATTTGATAGGGACAACTAGGAACAACATTCGTTTTGGTTGCCGCATGAGCCAATAAATTGTGCTATCACACGATTGGCACACAAAATGTAACAAAAATTGGTGCATTGCGGCAATCGTATGATCCCACCTTTAGTATCACCTAACCATGAGCCAGTTCATTATCAGTAAGCTTTGAACTAAGAGCAAGTGCCTAGTTCATGGTTCGGCTTAAAAATCTAACTTATGGTGCATCAGAAATGATTGCATATTGCTTTAACTCTAAAGGGATACTTCTTTAATAAAATTAAAAGTTAAATATTACTTTTATTAATTTTTACTATCAGTGAACACACAAAAGAAATCGAAATGCATTTACATTAGCATAAAAAAAACATGATAACTTCAAAAATTCATATTTTGGTTATTTTTGTATTAAGTTTATCAGGCTCAAGTTCTTTCTACATTATTTTTGTGATTGATATTAATAATAAAGATAATAATAAGATAAAGAAGACATCAAAGACATTTAGCAGGGTGGACAACTAGCGGTTTTGAACTCAGGGGCTCATGTTTCTAAAGCACAGATGCCCAGTTGTGGCTGATATCAGCAAATTAAACTCACACGTATTATTACGCTCTTTTGTTTGATCGGCAATCAACCAATAGGAAATCACCATATTGAGTGGGAGAGACAAACTGCACTTGCAGGAATTCTGTGTCTTATTATTGGGATATATTAATGATGTCAGCCGAAAAGTATTTTATGTTACAAAATGCTTTTGATGACATGCAATATCTTATTTGTCATAAGACATTTAAAAACACTAAGAAATATAATTAAAAAAAAACATTTTGAAGATGTTCACAAAGACATGAATAAAATAAATAGCAAATTGTTTTCTTCCAGTGTTATTTCGTCACTCTCACCAATACTACTACCATGGGCCTCTATGTTCTAAAGCGACAACCATGCCACTCAATCACCCAAGTTGTTGTTTATTTTCTATCTAAATTTTCAATTATATCAAACACACCAATTCTATTATATTTTTATATTTATCATAGCATATTTACAGGATGACAGTTTCTCACCACTCAAAGGTAACCAAGTTGTATTACAACTTACTTATTTTTTTATTATTTTTTCCCATATTGAGTTGAAGGACGGGTGCTGACGAGGAAGTGTGGCGGTTTCGAAACAATTAGTTGTCCACCCTGCTTAATGTCTTTGATGTCTTCTTTGCCTTATTTAATTAATAACAATCACAAAAATAATATAAAAATAGCTTGAGCCTGATAAAATTAATACAAAAAGAATAATATAAGAAAAAGTTTGAATAATAAGAATTAATTAACGTCATATTTTGGTTAGATATATAAAACTATATAACAACACCCTTGTAGAAATTATTGGAATACATGATCGGTTTTAAGTGAAAAGGAGTAGTTACAACATGGTCCGATGTAATGCAAACGTGGAGTATGATGAATAAAAAAAAAGTTATTTGGCAATACTTGCAACACATGACTACCCTGTGGTAGTCCATGTAGTAGTGACATGGAGTAATTTTAAGACTAGCCCCGTCTTAGTTTTTGGATTAGTCTTACGTAAAGTTTTTTTTTTTTTTTGGATTACACGATCCTCTCCTAGGACATCGCAGTGTTAAATGGAGCATGTTTTTTCCATATATTTGGACTGTCTATGGACTAGTCCTGATCCCTTGTGGAGTTCTCTTCACTGTTTATTTTTTTCAAAACAAATTCCTACAGGTTATTTATAAAAGAAAGATGTTTTTGAAATACGTTTTAGAACTAGTTTTATATGAAAAAGGTAAAATTTGCGACATTTATGGATACTGGTGTTAGTTTATGTAAGCAGAGTTATTATATAAGTAAAAAAAACTAAGTAGACTTTAAGGCTCACTAAAAGAATCTCTGATACTGCTTTTGACAATCGGAACCTTTTGGAATTCCCAGAAGTACGTTATTGAAATTTAAACTTTTTTTTTGCTCTGTGTAACACATTGGCACGCAAGGTACATAAAATTTAATTTGATACTTGAGCAAGAAAGTATTTCCATTCATGCTTATGACTATGCTTGGAATTGTGTAAGTGAAATTTCTGCTGCGGCTTATGGTGGAATTTCAATGACTGACAGTGTTGTTAAGAGTAAAACAAAAATTGTTAAGACAGATGGCATTTTGTCAAATTTGAAATTTTTCAAAAGTCAACTTACAACCTACAACTTCTTGTACTGCCATAACAAAAGATGCCGAAAACAATGGAGTTGAAGCGCCAAAGAAAAAAAAAACCAACTGTAGATTATAATATTTGTATCAGCGTCATCTCACGACATAATTAAATAATTTTTTTTTTTTTTAGCTGATAAGCCTTAATTATAAATGAGATGAGAATACGAGTTGAATTTACATTGTTGAATATCAAACTCTTCCTTTATGCGTATGAAGTGTATAAAATTTTATTTGATGCTTGAGAAAGGAAATATTTCAATTCAGCTTTGTGTCATTCGGAATTTCGTAGGTGAGATATTTGCGGTGGCTTATGACAATGTTGTGTTGGAGGAGGTAAAACAAAAATTGTTAAGGCAGATGGTGTTTGGCCAAATGTAAACATTTTTCAAACGTATTTTCACCACCATAGAATGCAGCCAACAAAAAAAAAAAACGGCGTTGAAACGGCTACAAAACAAACAGTGGATTTTAATCCTTGTATCGCTATTTTCATATCGCGGCATAATTTAATTAAACTTTTGTTTTGCTGCTAAGCCTAAATTACAAATGATAAAAAGTACGGAGATGGTAACAGAAATGGCTTTTAAATGTGCAGATAAGCATTCAAATTTAATTTCCTTCTCTAATAGTATTGATCATTGCAGCTCAGCTTCAGAAAGTCTAATTCATGTTTTAATGACATGCAGCTGCAATATTTGTTTTTTGTTTGTTTTACGATAATAGACTGCGCTATACGCTTTTCGCGAAGTAAATTCAGCATCTCTGTTTTAATAATTTCAGGTTTCGTTTCGCTGATGCTATTGGTAAAAAAAATACATTTTAAAAAATTCCTGCGTGTAATTTTAAACGGTGGTGCTAATTCATTTATTATCAGTGAAAGAAGTATACTATTGCTTATTTCTAGAATATGAGTAAACGTGATTCCTTGGACATTTGGCTAATAAGACGAGTTTTCTGAAGTCTTGTTACCAGTATCCTAGTAAATAAAAATTTATGCATACTTTTGCGGCTTCCAAATGAATGTTCGTTCTTTTTGTTCACGCGTCTCTTCGAATCTGTCCATATCCATTACATTACATGTCTAAAGCTTATTTTAGACGATATGTTGAATCAGCATATTTATGTTGAAAATTTTGTTTAAGTGCCATCATATCGTGCAAACGCAAACTCTTTAGCAGCATACGTATGTTTAAAAAAGTTTGCGAACAATTTGTTAACAATACCAACAAATATACATATGTTGGAAATTTTAGCATATCGTGTGATCAGTATGTTTTTAGTCTTTGACTAATTTCCTACGTATGCTAGCTGATATGCCATTTGTTGAAAATGCTATTTTAGCTTTTCAGCATATATCGAATTGGTATGCATATTTGCCGAATGATTTTGTTGAGCCGCCGACAATTTTCGTTTATGTAAATATATACATATATTCTTCAAAATTTGCAAATGAGCACACACGTAATGAAATGATATTCAATGAATTAATTGCTTTCAAATTAAAAAACAATAAATAGCTCAAGGTGAATTCATACCAGGTGGGTGCAAGGGAATTTGCTGCAAAATGAAAAAAAAAATACATGTATTTCATTACATATATTTCAAAGTGAACAAAAAGCTAGAAGCCAAAATAATCACCTGTGTTTCAAGTCCTCTTGGTATGAATTCTGCTTGAAATAGTTCGAATAATCAACAATCAACGGCAAGGCGTTTACTATATGCATACATCCGGATTTTCTAATTCTAACGCTATTTTACAAGCAAATGTTTATACGATTCATCATACATATCACCATGTAATTATCAACATATCGTATAAACACAAACATTGTATGCTAACTCTTATGTTGACATTCCATTTGCTGAAATATGTTGCATTAAAAAATTTGGTAGTTTCAGCATATTGTGTAAACACCTATCATATGATATGTGATGACATATGCATTTGATATTACTTTTAATCATACAGTTGTTAGCATATACATATATGCTGATTCAACATATCGTCTAAACTAAGCTTAAGACAGATAAAATAAGGAAAACTAACTAGTCAGTTGTCCAGCGCCATCAAATGACTAGTAAGAAGGTTAGAAGGAAAAGTCTCAGAAACATTTTTGTATGGAAACATGGCTGGCTGTGTTTTGAGAAACTGTTTGAAACATTTTTTTTTCTTGGTGAAATTGTAGTGATCAACATTTTTAAAGAAGAAAAAAAAAATAGTAAAGTTGAAAACTTGTTGGCTGAGGTCCCTGGCATGGCTGTTTCACGTCCAGCTTCGAATCCACATCACAGCTATTTGCATATTGCAGCTCTCAGCCATGCTACTACCTGAGCACTTCATAAGTGACTGTCTATATTTAATATATTGTTTCACTTTAAATTTCTGTTGGTAGAAATATATTTCAGCCATGGTTTTAACGTTTCGAACTTGCTTCTTTTTCTGCCTGTGTGCTTCAAAAATTATTTAAATATTTATTAAATACATATTTATCAAATAAGCCATAAAAATATATGAAGTAAACCTAAAAATAACTATACTTACTTCTTAATTTAACCCTTTTTTAATATTATTCTGCTGTTCTTATTGAGTTGACTAAATTTTTAATTCTTTTATCCAGTTGCTAGTATAAAAACCACAGACTAATAAAGAGATATCCCAAAAGTGACTTTTTTTAAGTGGCCATATCATTTGTTTTGGGGGCCAGTCAGAAGTGAGCAGTACAGGAAATCGTAGCAACATGAGTGTATGAGACCAACTAGTGTACACAAGAACAAACATAAACAATGAAAAAACGTTGTTGTAAAGTGTTTGGAAAAATTTTGGTTTTGTTGTAGTTTTTACGAAAAAAGTAGAAAATATGAACGAAAAGCTTAGAAAACTAAGTTTTAAACATATTCCATGTAGAGCTAGTGATGTACTCAATGCAAATAAATTATTAAATACAAATAATTATTTTACTGTACATTTTAATTTTGTAATTGAACTTCTGTGTTGTAATAATTACTTAATTGATATTAATTAAAAGTAGTGACAAACCAAGGGTTGAACTTAAGCCTGAAAAATTTAAAATTTTATACAAATAATTATTATTTGTGTGCTTGTAAAGCTGTTTTGTTTGCATTAGATTTGCACTGAATTTTTCTAACCAAAAATCAAATGTAAACAAATGCAGAGCCTACCAACAGAGAAAGCTATATATATATTTTCATGTTTGCTGTCCTTCACTGGAGGCTCGAGCAACGCAAGGCTGGCACTTTCATGAAATTCGACAGAAAATTGGTAATTTTTGTAGTCCGGCAGCTCTGGTGAGCCTTCTGGTTCTATTCTGTGATAAAAACTGTTATTATTTATCAATGACAACCAACCACAACATTTTAATCCCTAAATAACTTTTAAAACTACCCTCCTAACAGCATTAATTATAAAACCTCTAAAACAATGAGCTTGTGGTTTGAACAAGGAATCCAAAAAAAAAAAAAAAAAACCAACATTTTTAACAAGATTAAGCAGATAATTGAACGCTTCTTTCTTCTGAACAGACAAAGCCAAGGACAAAGGAAAACATGCTCTCTGACACTCTTACTCATCAAACTTTAACACGGTTTTATTACAATAAGTAGCAGAAAGAAGCGAAACCAGTGTGTTAAGTAAGAAAATATAGCAGAATAAATGACTGTTTGTACGATTGTAAGAGCACGTAAATGTTTCGTTGTTTGAACAAATGACGACGCAATGATGACGACGATGATGGCAATGATGGTGGCAAACATTCGCTGCAGTCTTTATGAGGCTAGAATGAGTGAGTGAAGTGTTAGTGAAAAATTTTCATTAAAAATTTAAACCGGCTGCCAAACAAATTAAACAGCTGAAAAAAAAGTTACCATCTAATTTGATGTTATTGTTTGAGAAATTAAAAAGACAGGAAAATGTTTATGGTAATGAGTGTAATTTTAATTAAAACCACAAAAAAAGAAAGAACGTTTGCGTATGAATTATAAGTTTTTGCTTTTTAATTGTAATCAAGGGATTTTCTTCTGGAATTTCTATTGATTTAAATTTTTTTTTGTATTTGAATAATTAATAGGAAATTATAACAATAGTGTTTCAAATGTGCTTCATTGAATTACTTATGGATCAATGATTCTATTTAAATAAATTTTATTGCTCTATTATAAGGCAAACTAATTAGTATTTTCATATCAAGCCTTTGCTGCAATAGCGTCACAACTCCAAAAAGCTTGTTTTGCAGAAAACATATTTGATATATTGTGACTACATTAGCTTTGTTTCTTTACTCTATTTTGGTATCCCGTGGTAATGATAAAAAATATACGCCATATTTGCTCGCTAACGACATTTAACTGGTAACTGGTGTATACTAATTTTTTCTAGATATTTTATAATCTTTATCAAATTACTGTTTTCATAGAATTTTTAGATGGTTACGAAACGATTCTCTCTTTTTAACCTCTCCAAGTCAAAAGCTATGGAATTTGGGCTACTGGCAGCAAGAGCAAGATGGTTAAGTAACAGAAGCTGGGTATGCGAAAAAGCTTTCGACGCAGTTAAACATGTGAAAAAAGAATTTCGCATATACAGCCAATTTTACTCTGAAATAACGAAATCAATGCCAGAATCCTATGGAGGATTGAAACGGCAAAAAGTATGGCGGGACTGCTAAAGACAGCCAGTGCGAATAAAGAAGAATAATGGGAGCTACGCTGGAAATTATTACTCTCAACTACTTGCATATTTTAAACGCAGAGGAATAGAGGAAGGACATGGTTGCAGAGTATGTGGCTTAGGAGAGTTAGACATTAGAGCACTATTCATGCCTGTGCCTTGCATTCTTACAAATTACAGGGGATATGTGGAGGAAATTAAAGGACTTTGTGAATGATATTAAGCGAAGACTTCTTTTATACTTAAACTCCATTGAATATACTTATAATTGCTTTTAATATTGTAATGTAATTTTTGATACGCCAATTCATCCTGTTCTCTACTATATGTACTAATTTCTCAGCTGTTGTATGCATTTAGCTGAAATAAATAAATAAATAAATAAATAAATAGATATGAAGTTCTTATGGACCTAAATATATATATATAAAACTTTTTAAATACAGGGAGCGCATACAAATTTGTCACCTAAGTGGTTAAGTGTATGTCTCACGACATGGACAGACATACCCCTGTAATCAACCTAACCTAACCTTGCATATAAATTTAATGACTAACATTTATTTATAAAGTGAGTTCGGCTTGAGGTCTTTTCAGTAAATAATTTTACACAAACTTTAAGTTGATATAGAAGTTATTTTATTATCTCCAATATTTCGGCCAATTTGGTTGGTCATCCTCAGGGAGTTCTTTAATTTACAAAGAAACATTAAATTACATTTATAATATAATAAGCCGATGGCCAAAGTAGCCAGTGTTTTAGTCGTTCAATTTAGCCTAAGAATTTATTTCTTTAGACTAAATAAACTAATAATAATAATAATTAAAATATAATATGCACATTTTAATCTCACAAAATAATGCATTTGCCTCATTTTAATAGTTTTCATATCATTACATTATTATTGCTTTTTTTTAAATTTGCATACCCAGCATGCTGTTCTTTTATAATACCTTTGGCCTAATGACTTTGTATTACTATATTAAATTAAGTTAATAAAAAAATATATATAATATAATTTTTGAAAAAATGACAATACTGCAGTGCGTGTGTTTCTTCATCGTGAGCTGAACAATGAAATAATACTCTTTGCTAAAGGGCAATTCAGACTATTATACTGTGTATTAATACCTGCCGAAAATTCAAATAATACTTGCAAGTGTGATGGTGTGAATGCAATGTGTTATGAAAACGAGAAATAATACGATAAAAAATTGACATCCCATAAGACTTCACCGTTTTTTGAAAATTTTCTAAACGATAATACATTTTATTCGATCAGGGTTGTTTTTTTAACACAAGCAGCTGTTGAATAATTTACTAGCCAGTTGTTTCACAGCCGATGGCGTGCCGTCACTGATGGTATTTGATTTCGTTATATTTACAAGGGTTCGAAATTTGGAATTTGGTTACCGTATACAAATGTATTTTGCTCTAGCTGTATTTAGAAGATAACATATTTTTGTGTTATTCAATTTGGTTCTGTTTTACATAACTACTATTTTAGCTGCTGAATATTTTTTAGCGCCGGCACGTCCACCGCCAACATGAAATTGCTCTTCTGGCGCCGTGTAAAGTTTTATGTTGGCACGTTTATTCTGTTCACTAGCAAACAAAAAATAAAAAACACGTTGTATTAAAATAACGTACATACATATGCAACAGCTGTTTTCTTTTCCATTCAAATTTTTTATTTTATTTGAAGTGTGATGGTGTGAATGTACATACATATGCAACAGCTGTTTTATTTTCCATTCAAATTTTTTATTTTATTTGAAGTATGATGGTGTGAATGTAAAATGTAATTTACGTTAGACGTCTAATTATACTTTCATTTCACAAAACTCGATAAAAGTATTTATACTTGTATAATAGTCTGAAGTGCCCTTATGGAGGGTAACCAACACACGCAATATCTTTTGCACCATTGTATTACGAAGTAGACATCAATGGACTATGCGTGACGTAATTATAAAAAAAAGTTCTCAAGAGCTGTATATACAACATACTTGTAGAACCGCTCAACACTAACACAACATGACAAATGATATACCGAATAGTTTTGCATCATGCGCTCAAAAGTTTGAGTTTTTGAGTTACGACACTATTGCAGCCAATGCCCGATATACATAACTACAAGTGACGGCAAGGACAAAAAAAAATTGAGTCGTTTGCATTAATATTGATTAAAATTGTTTGTAGATTTTCTACCTTTTACATTTTGCTTTAAGGGCGTTAGTTAATTTTTGAAATCATTGCTTTGACTAAAGTTAATTAAGGAAGACAAATAAAGAAAATTAATTACTTAGTTTCAGGCCCCTCTGTGGATAAATTGCCAAGATGCCGTACTAAAAGCGTCCAAGGTCGCTCTGGCTATTTCCACAGAAAAGTGAAAGACTTCGCAGCCTTGTGTTTATTTTCACAAAAAGAAGATTGAAGAAGTAATGCTAAGATTTATAAATATAAAGTTTAAAATAACTACAATCACAGACAATAAAAATATTACACATTTTGCACACTGATTTGCTCTGAAAGGCACACCAGGTACAACAGTTGCAGCCTGCTGACCATTAACTTTGCCGCTTCTATATATGGGATTCATAAAGAACTTTGAAAAAACAGAACTTTTTTTGTATACAAATATTTGTACAAAAGTCTACCAACCTTCAAGAATATTTAACTTATAAATTGTTGTGGAAGCTTTAATGCAAATGCGGCCATGGCGGCATCATGTGTCTTCGTCAGCTCAGAGCTTTGGTGGTGTCTACAACACCAACAGTACAGTTTTTTTTTTATCAACTTGTACATTCACAAGTTGCCAAAAGAATTTAATTATTTTAATTAAATTTATTCAATTTTTTTTTGTTCATGCCAAAAACCAAATGCTGCACTTAATATCAATTCTTTATAACATTTGAACGTGTTACCAGAAAAAAAATTATTTTTTAAATATGGGAGAGAGAGAGAGAAAAGTAGTGCTACTTTAAATCTACTCATACTTTTCAGAAGTTATTTAAACATTTTTATGAAAACTTGGCGGCCATGAATGTGTCAAGGATTAAACTAGAGATAAGAGAAAAACGAGGGTGGGTTTAAAATAATGCAGTGTGGGTTCATATAGTTTTTAAAAATTGGCATAAGCAAATTTTTTGAAGTTTGAGGCCAGCTAACATGCCACGGTGGTATTACATTGGCCACGACGCTTAAAAAAAATTAATTTGTATTGTTTTAAAAAATATTAAATAATATGGCAGAATTTTTTTTTCATAGCAATAAGTTTTCGCCGTTTCACCCACACCCTACAGTATAAAGTAGCAAGCTCTATGGTGCTCTACTCTGACCTTGAGAATTGTGCTACTTACCTCGTATACGCTCATTGAAACAATTACATTCCATGCACATTGTTGTCGAAGCTACACAAATGAAAGTACTTGACATAAGTACTTATAAGAAGAATACTAACAATGCGGTATATCAGCAGTTTGAATGATGCAATGCATAACATTATCACATGTTTCATCGAAAACATTTTGAAAGACAAAAAAGGGGTAAATTATCTTAATACAGTTTTTCTTTGTCTTTTAAGTATAGACTTTTAATGTTTTTTGTAGACTTATATGTAGTCTATGGTTTTCAAAATAAATGTCAATGCAAAGAGCTGTAACAAGTGCCAGCTTAATATGAGGGGAACCAACGAAAAAAAAAAAAAAAAACTCGATAACATTCTTGTATATAAAAAAAAAAATTAAATGATAGGAGTATGTTATAGAAAGTGATAAATAAGCAAAAAATTTACTTTTGCTTTTAGAGCAAAAAACACATTTTTACTGTTAAATGGTTCTTTCAGTTTTTGATACTATTGAAAAATACAAATTGTAGTGGAAATTTGTGCTCATTGGATGAGCGATGCAGGAAAATTAGCAGTGCTGAAAAAGATTAGCATTTTTTTTTATTTTTTTGGTGGAAGGAAAACTATCAGTTTGGTATAATTATGAAATTGTTTGCTGTATTAAAAGTAGTAGATTTTCACTTATTTTATAAGACTCTTTTGTGGTCTAGGGACGAGCACAAAAGCATCAGCAAAATGCCTGCCCCTAGACAATGTGTGGTTTTTAATTTTTTTTTTTAGCTTATATACACTAGCCCAGTACTTAAGGCCATATTCATAATAATTATTGTAAGTTTATTAAGCTCTTATTTGAAGTATTTCTACGGAATATTTGTCAAATAAACGTGTAATAAACCTTCAATAGTTTTCATGAATATGGGTGTTAATATTTAAAATTTTAGAACCTAAACCAGTAAAACTTTTACATTTTCCCAGTCACTCCTTAATTTCAAAAAAAAAAAAAAAAAACGTTGTGAGCTTTCTCGTAAATTTGTAACACTCGTCTTGTATCAAAAGAATAGCACTATTGTGAGCAATTGCAAAAGTTTTTGAGAAAGTACCATTCATTATTATAGAATTTATATAATGGCGAGCTTGAGCTTTACCTATAAGCAAGATTGATTTATGTAACAACAAACATTTGTAGGCCTCCGTTGAAAATTTCCGAATATTATGACAATGTCATTTTGTTGATGTATTAAGATGAGTTAATTTTTCAATCGATATTATGCCATAAGCTTTTCGATAGCTTTTTGCACTGGAAACAAAAGTTCTGCTACGACATTTCAAAATAAAACAGAAAAACATATCATTTTCAATAATAATTTTTAATTTTTTTTGTGTTGTGATTTTTTTAAACTTTTTTCTAGCTAAAGTGTTCAAAACAATAGAGAGGATTTGACCACCTATGAGCAACCGGCAGTGATTAGTCCCAGGGTCTGCTCTCATATCACCTACATGCCCAAGGTTACCCGTAGAGGAGTTAAATGTAAGTCTACCCTTAATAATTATTTCTTTCCCCGGCTCTTTAGGAGTGCTCCGATACAAAAAGCAAAAAAAAAAATTTGAAAAATCTTTCAAATATGAACTTAATTATTTCTTTGCTTTAAGAGCCAATTGAATTCAGGTCCAAAAATGAACCTTTTCAAAAAATGTTTGTTGAATTTTTCAGCTGTCTATATGCCGACGACATTTCGTTGGTGGTAATCAACTCATCAGTAGACTTGAACAATTCTTAAAAGTTTGTTTGAAACTTTACCACTTATTCCATAATTCCCACGAACAAATAAATAATTAAATTCATATTTGAATATTCAAAAACTTTTACGTTTTGATACTTTCAAAAATACAAATCGTAGTAACCGATGAGAACTCGTTGTATAGACGGTTGCAAAGAAAAGTAAAAGAGTTGCAAAACGAAAAGAAATGTTTGCTGTGTTAAGGGATTGTTTGAACATTTCTGATTCTCATTCTGTTCATGGGAATTATGGAATAAGTGGTAAAGTTTCAAACAAACTTTTAAGAATTTTTCAAGTCAACGAAATGTCGTCGGCATATAGACAGCTGAAAAATACAACAAACATTTTTTAAAAAGGTTCATTTTTGGACCTGAATTAATACTTGAAAAATCTTTCGTTTAGAAAATTAATATATTGATATATCGTAGTGGAAATAGTTTTTCTTGTACCAAGAGCGATTAAAAAAATCGAAAGCAAAATAATAACGAATTATTGTCCATACCCTGGTCGATACTGGTCTAATAAGTATATTGAAAACTTCTACTTACTTCTATAGTTCCCTCCAGTGCTCCTGCTATAGCAAACTTCGTTACTCTAAAGAGGGCTTTGCGGCATTATTATAAGTAGTATTTTCTAAAATATTTCTTCATCAGAAAATTTAAAAACGGAAATATTTAGAGAAGAAGACCACAAAACGACCTGCATTTGCAGATTTGTCGGCACTTTCCCGTATAAGTTGTAATTTGACAAATATTCAAAATCAAAAAACTGTATAGAAAACCTCTCCGCAAGGAGGCACAACTTGTTTCTACTGTATTTTCTAAAATACTTCTTCCTCACAAAAATTGAAAACGGAAATATTTAGAGAAGAAGACTGCGAAACGAACTGCATTTGCAGATTTGGCGGCACTTTCCCGTATAAGTTGTAATTTGACAAATATTCCATATCTAATAGTTCTCTTAATTACTATCTTTTTTATCAGGGGGTTTCGTTTTTTACAGAAAAGCTTATTTAAATTATTTCACTCCATCTTTCGTTTTATTTCTAAGCTTTAGTTTTATTTCACCAAAAAGATTTTTTTTTAACCCTACGTCTTTTTTTACAATCAATGATAGAGTGATAGAGTGTAAGGACAATAAGTAAGTTCGATATAATAGTGACAAATTACTATTTTTTTGTTGAACTCCATTGAGAACCATAGCAGACAGTTTATAAATAACTAACTAACTAAAAAAAAAGATTTGTTTCACATATAAACAGTTATAAACCTATTAACTCCTCAATGGCAATTCGAGGATATGGTATCTCTTAAGTATCCTCGAATGTAGCTATTGCTAATAGGTTACCTCTTTCTAAATTCCTGCCCTTGTGTCTTTTAAGTTCATCTACAATAAACTTAAAATACAAGGACCTTGATGTATTGCTTGTTAATTTGACATAAACTCTGTAGGGCCAATAATTTATCATATAATCTTTGATTCGTATCCTTGCAAAATCTCAATATTGAAGCTACTGTCTGTTCCCCATACCTGCACATGATAAGCCCAAACAATTTTTGGTATTATCTTAAAAATTGTTATTTTATTTATCACGTTTACTTTTGATTACGGTGCTAATAACCAACGTAAGCGTTTAGTTCTAATATCCAGTTGCTGTCGCTTTACTTTAATGTGCGGCTTCCAAGTTAGCCTTCTGTCAATGTGCATTGCTTAGTATTGAACATAATCATCTTGAGGAACTGTATTATTATTTAGACTTGCTTCAAGCCTAACGATTTTCTTCTTTTTACATATGCTTTTGTTGAGCCATTGAAAAGATGCTTACAGTGCACTCTGGACTGGATTGCAAAATTTTTGGCATAAAATCGAAATTTTCATGGAAATATTTGTTCATTTTAACTATATTTTCTTAAAGTGCATACGCTAGGAATAACATTTAAGTAAATAAAAGTCATTTGATGGTAACCCTGAACTTTTACAAGCAGTACAATGTCCAATGTATACGTCAGCTGTTGGTTTTCACAAAAAAGCAAAAAAAGTTAGCTCAGCTTTATAATAACCGAAAGCGACTGCCGGCAAACAAAAAAAAAAAAAAAAAAAAATTGATAAATATGGAAAATAAAGATAAATGTATGTATATTATTAAAAACTAATAGCAATTGCTTTTTATTTGTTAAATGTTTTTGTGAATTGTTTTTTGTGAAGTCCTAAGGAACAGAAAAAATTAACCAAAACACCAGTTTATAAAGGAGTAAAAACTAACTTTCGCCCAATTTTGGCCAAAATTTAATTATGCTAAAATATACTTGAAAGTATACGTTATAACGTGTTACTAACAGTTTTTGCCCAATTTTGCCCGTTTTCCTTAAATTTGTGGATTTTTAGGTACCTTTGAGTTCAGTCATGCTACCCTGTTCAATGTGTGGCTAGACAACAATGGAAATGAAGATGCAATTTCAAACTGTTGAAATCGTTTGTTTATATATGCTCAAATACCCAAGGTATCCGATGTCGCCTACTTTACATAAAATCTTGATTCATGGATCTCAAACGATATCATCATCAGTAACGCCAATAGGTTGCCTTGGCGAAAACGCATCAGAAGCCCGCAACAAATTTTATAAACAAGACAGGAGATCGCATGCTCGTCAGAATTCGCGAATTAATAATATGCTTTATGTCTTTCACAGATCAATTGACTCTTCAGATCCTATTCTTTCGAGCATTTGGCTCAAGAAAAGGTCAGCTCAACTTAAAAACAAGGTGTTGCCCAAAGATGTTATTGAACTTTTGGGAGCACCAAATTTTGAAATTGAAAATAAAAATGAACCTGAGAATAAAGAGAGCGACTCTGATTCATATACATATATTAAAGAAAGCTATATATATATGTATTTAAGGATGCAGGTCTTTTTAAGTCCATTATCATACTATATTATACATTTATCACTTTAATAAATTTTTTGCAATTTAATAATATTATTTTCTCAACTAAAAACACATTGGTATTCGAAATTTCAACTGAAATTTTTCGTAATTTAGGAATTACAGGTCCAAAAATGGCCCGAGTTTGATCAGCTTGGGCCTGGTGTTAAATAAGTATGCATTCCTCATCTCAAGAAGCTCTTACATTTTGTACAAAACAGTATTTATGCAACATTTGGGTATATTAAATAGTTGTAACGCACGTTTTGGCTCTATATAAGAGGAAGGCAAGATCGGATTGGTCCAAAATTTTGCACAGATGCTACGCATACTATAACTATCAAATGTACCAAGTTTCAATTCTACAACTCTATTTTTAGACTTTATGCCAAACATTTGGCGATCCAGCCCAGTTTGCAGTGGTGCGATTTCTCAAGCAAAGTAATAATTCTCTTGTAAGTTAATCACAGTTAATGCTTTAGTGTGTCCATAAACTTAGCTTCTACTATCATTACTACTAGCCTACTACAACCCGGTTGCTTTGGAAACTCAGTAAACCTAAGTTCTTGCGTAATATCAAAATCCTTTTTTGTCCTGCCCCGCAAACTCTCGTAGTTAAGAGCCCAGCTGTTTTTTTTTTTTTTTTTTTTGGAAGAAAATCGCTTTGTATAAAAGAATTAACATTAACATAAATCAGAATATAGCAGAGAGGATTTCATAGCAGCTACTTTGTGTTCTGCCGTTTGTCCAATTACGCTGTTTTGCCACTCTTTTGCACATTTAATCATCGGTTGTGGTTATGGCTGATAAAGTATTGCTAAGTAAATTAGCAATAAATCTGTTAGCTTTCTACGCAGCGCCATCCATTTATTAAATTAAGTTTGTGTGTGGGAGACATTTTCTCACGTACGGCACAGACTGGTTGGTGGGTTGTAGGAATTTAATGAAATACATATACCAGCAATCCTGAGCGTGCCTTGCTTTAACACTATACCAGCAATCATCATTATCAGCATTATTATTGAATGCTTGTGGACAGTTGGTGGTCATATTACTCCAAGCAAAGCATGTTTTTGTATACTGTTGCTGTTTTGATGTTTTTCTTTGGCGCGAGGGGGAGAACCAGAATCACTATTGAGTGTATTAAATATTTGAAAAGAATTTGATTTCAGTATTATCTTAACGTTTAAAATGTAAAGCAAGTCAAGCGGGTGAGTGAAAAAGCGTTGTAATATTTTAAATAGCAGGATGAATTCTTTCTAAAACACGATGAAGTGGCGTATTATTTTTCATTTGAGCTGCTTTATTATTGAAAAAAAAAAAAAAAATATTAAACATAAAAGACATACATTGTCAAGGAAACAAGTACTTAAAATTTTGTTTGTTTTCATTCTAAAATTTAATGAAAAATAATACGTTTTGCTATAGCTTAAAGAAAACAAAAACTGTCTTACCCCCGATTTTTGACTTGGGATTTAAATACAAAATTAGTAAATTTTCCTTAAAATTTAAGTTGGATTTAAAATAGCTTTCTGTTTTACAGTCTAAAATTATTTTTGGCCGCACAATGTAAGTGTCAAAAAATTATCGATAACTCAATAAAAATCAGCTGTTTATACAAATTTGGAAGCAAGTGAAATTGTGAAAAGTTTAGAAAATAATAAATTGTTTTGTAAAAATTATTAAAATGATTTCACTGCCATAGAAGTTGATAACCTTTGGAAATAATAAAAAATCAATTTATGAAACAAAAAAAAAAAAAACATGTGCTATTTTCTTAATTTGCAGAACAAAACCGAACTGTCAAAATCATATGGCAGTACGAAAAACTTAAATCAATTTTAAATGGGCACTGCAGGCCATTTAAGTTTGATTTAAATAGCAACTGTTTGACTCAATTTTGTATTTAAATCAGATTTAAATTGAAATGGCACTTAAAATCCAAGTCAAAAATTGGGGGTTAATTATCAAGCTAAATTATTTCCTTTGAATGCGTCATGTATTTTAAACCAACTTGTTTATACATTATTTTTGTTTTTGCAACCCTACCTAACTTATTATTTTTGCATAATTTAGGGCACAGTACAGGCTCTGATCCAGGATGGGTGAGAAAATTTATATTATAGTTGAGCCACGTGTACCTCAATATTTGACAAGTGATCTCATTTTACTACCTGTCTTGCGCTGTTCCCAACGGTTGTCGTTTTGTTAGCTATTTAAAACTACGTTCTCCGTGCGGGGAACGCCAACGAAGTCATTCATGTCTTGCTGTAGGCAGCAGATCTCGCCAGTTCATCCGCTACTATATTTAAGGGCTCATCATTGTGTCCAGATACCCAGAGAAGCTGCGGGTTTGATTGTCTCACTATCTTATTAAGATATATTTGGCATTCACGAACCAACCTAGATGTGTTGCATAAGCACCTGCAAGCTCGTTTATGGCTACCTTGCTGTCAGTAAAGATTGGCATATGCTCGCCGTATATGCTATAGTACCTCATCCAGTTTACTTCTTTTCTTATTGCCTCAATTTCGCCCTAAATGGTGTTACGTTGAAGTCGCAGATTACATATGCCCCCACCAACCCCTGCGCACGGCTAGAAAACATACGTAAAAACCAAGCATCTTATTGGGTTATATCTTGGAACAATTTGTAAATTAATTTTCGTTTTTTCATTGCTCGTACCTGTGAGTATAGCAAGTTTCTTTTTGTGTGTGTAAGTTATTGACTAAAATACACTCCTATATTTTTGAACACAGCTGTTCCAACCTCATTATTTTCCTCGTCTCTGTAAAATGTCATTACCTCTAGCCGGTTCAATTTCTGTTTACAGCATACATTTATGTAAATTTTTTTGTCCATTAGAGACACGTTTATCTATCCCTGCCAGCAAAAATAATGTAACCGACAGTGAACTAACTTAAAAAAAGAAACAGTTATTGTTAATTTCGTTATTGTTTTTCTATATTAATAAAAAATTAAGTTTATTAGGTTCTAAGCCAGTTCAGTAGCATAAATATGTAGACTTAAAACAAAACCATTTGGCTGAAAATTGTTTTTGCTTTAAATGTCCTTAAGCAGGCGAACAAATAGGATCGATAGGGTTAAGTTCCAGTTAATCTTAAACTTTATTCAAATTTGCTTAGGTAAGTAATAAAGAATCAATTTTTATTATTCAAATTTTTTGTATAATTATTTTGTATTACTTTAATTGAGCTTGAGCTCATTCTCTGTTATTGTTAGGAATAATATTATTTAAACATGAGGTAGTGTCATTCCCGTCGCTACAGGAACATGAGCTTTGGCGCCAAATCCTCGCATTATCCCTACATTACACTAATTTTACATTAATTAATGCTCACCAAAATTCTACTTGCTAGTGCATTAGATATCGATTGTGGGCCATTGGGCCCTTGAGTTCATAAATTGGTGCTGACGTAAACACCGCTAGATTTGAATCTGTTAGTTGTCTCCCAGCTAAATGTCTTTGATATTATTTACCCGTATTCAATTAATACCCATCAAAACAATAATATTGAATAAATTAAATTCTGATATTTATTCCACATTATTGTTGTGATTGGCATTAAGTTAGCAAGGCGAGAAGGAACGACTACATACTAACTGAGCAGCTACAGGACTACGATGAGAGGTAATTTTAATTATTTTATCTGAAATTTTATTTTTCTTTTATTTTTTTTGAAAATTTTTTCTAGAAGTCTTTCTCCATCAATTAAATAAGGAAGAACCTGTCCTCCTGTAGGAATTATACATTTTATTCCATTATTTAATACACTTATTTTATTACCTTTAGGAATGACCGTAACTTGAGCTCATCATAGTTTGATGTAAAGAAATTGATTCCAAACCACTCAAGTATTATTTTTTATATTTATTTTTTACTCTTTGACAAGCTTACAAATATATGGAAGTATCTCAGAAGGGCACAAGTAACGCCTCAGAAATATGAGCCTTGAATTTAAGAATGAGAAGTGTGGTTACTCTGAAACAGCTAATTGACTCATAGTCTTTGATATATTCTTTACATTCTTTACTTTATATCAACCATACTTATACTATAGAAAAACCATAAGCCCGAACATAGAACAACTTAATGATGAAATAAAAAATATGAAAGTAATAGAAAAAAAAAAACTCTTGTATAATAACCTTTTTTCCTTTACACTATTTTTATGGTGAAGCCTTGATGTGATATTCTAGGTTTTTTCGCTTGTTCAATGCCCAAAAAGTTTAGTAAATTTTGAGCGGGTACTTTTAAACTGACAAAGTTTACAAAGTGTTTACGAAGGTTTGTTGTTTTTTTTTTCACCTGGTGCTTAAAACTTTTCTTTATTTACTCAGGCGGCATGCAAAAGTTCAGTATTTGACTCAAACGTTTTAAAATACACAAAAATGTTGCTTGTTTTTTTTTTCCTCTTGGATATAAACGGAAATTTTGTTTACTTGTTTTAAGTTTTTCCCATACTTATTGAGTCGTTAATGCTGCATTTTAATTTCATTTGTTTTAATGTTTTTCTTACGTTTTCGTTGACAAAAATATAAGTTTTGGATATTTTTTATAAGCTTAGCAGAAAAGCTACTAATGATTCTCACAATGGTGGTTGTGTATATTGCAGTTGGTCGTGGTTTTTTGTCCGGCTGAACAATTTTTTCACAAACTTTGTCTGCCAAAACGAAGTTAAGGAAGCGTGTTAATATATATTATATTTTAGCCGTTGTACTTAATTTTGTTGTTGTCTTCAGATAACTAAAACTAATTTCTTAAGATTTTTGCCCTGTATTTTTTTGTCACGTTACTGACACACTTAAGCAAAAATGTTGCCTACATATAATTATAAAAACTAAAGTAATAAGTAATATTTAGAGAAATATAAGATTTGGTCTCCTTGCGATTTCTTACAAAAAGTTTTAATTCATATCAAATCTGGGAAAGTTTTAATGAAGTCAAAATTAAATTATTTTTAAATTTGGGCAAACAGTAGGCCAGGCCAATTTGCATGGCTAGAAATTTTGCAGTATTCTGAAATCGATTTTCGATAGCTTTTGGCATGAGAAAAAAGTTTCCATTACTATACATTAAAAAAAAATAATGCGTGGTACGATATTCGTGTGTTCAAAAATATACAGTTGGGAGAAACAATTGTTGGGGGTTGGCTTTATATTTGAGTCTTCTACGGGCACTATGCGATAATTCAATATACGAGCTCTTTATTCTAATTAGACTCACGATGTCGCAGAGCAGTCAAATGTAAGTTTTACTCTCTAATATTTTTTCAAACACAAATATATAACCTGGTGCTTCTCTCACGAGACTCGCTCATATGAAATATGAATAAAAAATTTAAAATTGGATGCATTAAAAACATTTCGGCTTGAAACTTTTTCTTTCTCATGGAAAAAATTATGACACAATATGGACTGTTTAATCAGCCCACCCTAATCAATAGTCTTTTTGTGATTAAATGTGTTTTCTTATTCGTGGTATTACGAACAAAATTTTTCTTATGAAAGAATTGCCGAGAGAAAATAGTAGGTATTATAAATAGCAAAAACTTTCGAATTTCATTCTTCTCCCTTAAGAGAGAAAATAAAAATTCTTTTCTCAAATTTCTAGAATGAGAAAATTATTTGCAATTTTTAATAGCATAATTATATTTGTGTTTAGTTCATTAGGCTCCAGTTCCTTTTATATTATTTTTGTGATTGATATTAAATAAATATCAAAGCGATGTTTGTATTGAGTTTTCTTTATCTCATTTAATTAATATCAATCACAAAAATAATAAAGAAAGAACTTGAGCCTGATATAATTATAACAAAAATAATTATGTAAGAAAAGGTTTGAATATTAAAAATTTAATTAGCTTAATTGTTAATTACATTATCGGACTTAAGTTCGATCTTACCTCCACGGAATCGAGAAAATTTTTTTAAAGATAAGAAAAGTAAAGTTAAGATTTATTGTGCAGGGTACATACGATGACTATTTCACTTCAAAATTGTTTGGCACCCAAGCCATGACTAATTGTATATTGTTTTTTAAGCAGCGGCGCTTAATCATCCTAGCAACTGAGCTCTTTATTACTGATTGTTTAAATTTAATTTGCTTACATTAATTTTTTTAATTTTATCGCTTTCTTTTTTTGTTGCTTGGTATATTTCTTATTATTCCCCCGATAACAGCATCTAATTGGTTTTTTTGTTTGTTGCTATTGCATCAAGTGATGGCAGCGCCTTCATCGCTGGGCATCGGGCCCAGCGATTTTTAAGCGCTAATTTGACTTTATAACGAAACTCTATGCTTCACAAATGTTAATTGTAAGCAAGTAGGATTTTTATTAGATTTTATCTCTTGGGAGATATAATTTTGATAAAATCATAGTGACCAAAATTTTCAAAGCAGACAAGAAAAGTAAAATAATTTTTATTGGATGAATATTTAATTACTTGAAATCTATGCAATTTGTATACAACTTAATACATAATATTAAGTTACTGCAAAAATATCGAACTAGTAATATTATAATTGCAATTACATATTTTCTATTATATTCTAAAGTTCTATTTGCATTCAAACTTCCAAATTTGGTTCGATTTCGTTGCTCTCTAAAGCAAAAGGATTCAATACTTGTGCATATTTTTAACGGAGGAAGCATTTAAACATTTAAAGCTTTATACAAAACAGTCTATCCGTCTAATTCATAAAAATTATAACAGGTTTATAGAGCTCTTATTTCACAGATTTTCCATACAAATATGTCAAATAACAGTGGTAAAAGCCTGTTATAATTTTTATGCATTCGAGGGTATATATTTAATTTTTATAAACAATAACGCGATGCAAATGTGCCCATGTTCGCAACTGTGTATTTTTGCAGACTTCAGTTTGCTGAGGGGTGTTTGAAGTGTATCTGCGGTTTAATACGTACTATGGGATGGGCACCTGCCCCTCTAAAACAATTTGGTTTAAACTTGCATTAATTCTTCTTCATTCGTTTTGAAATATCATGAACACTTCTTATTTTATTTTCTTATAGAACTCTATTAGACATTTTTGCCAATTCTTCCTCTAAAGTTAAGCGCAAGAATGCAATTTAACTCATTGTGCATCCAAACTCAAACCAAACCAAATTGAACAATTCAGTAGCGGAAAGTGAGTTTGAGGTAAATTTGCGTTGCAAAACATTTTGCTTTACAAAAGCCATATCTTAATTTCTTAATAGCATTATTATAAAGTAAAACAAGTTGCACATTTGTAAAAACGGTTAATGTTGCGTGTTTAATACACATTTTGCAATCATGCCACAAATAGCAGCAGCATGGATGGATAGATAGAAATCATAAATGGAACAAATATTAATGGCTTTACAACTTACTCATGGTTTTGTTCTCGCTTTATGCTCATTTTACCATTAAGAACTTTAAAACTAATTTTGCTTTTCATTTTTAAGTGATTACTTTGCGCTTTTTTGGGCAAAATAGAAACCACCAGAGTAGTGTGGTGATGTAGTGGTGGAAGAAATTTAAGTTTTAGAGTATATAGAGCTCTAGAGAATGACAGTGATATTTATTTCTGCTCAACAAAGTATTTTTTTTTTTTTAAATTATTATGGATATGTATAGACAACTCGGGTCTATGATATTTTAAAATGAATAAAGAAGGAGGAATGCAAGTTTAATTTCAACTGAGAGTAACACTGTTTTTATCATATATATACTAAATGTATATGGATATACTAAAATGTATATGGCAGAATATACTTATGAAATTTTAGTCTGTAAGGGTAGTTTGAAATAAGCAGATAATTAGTAAAGCTAAGAGACCCACCAAGTATGGCTTTGCGAATAAAAATCATAAGATGCCAAGGCAGGTTGGTCAGCAGTAGTGTCCAAATTAGTTTGGACAAAAAAAAAACTTGAATTATTTCTAATAAGTATTTGAATTGTATATGATAAAATGTAAAGCTGGTAACACTGATGGGATATTTGGAAGATAGTTTCCAATTGTCAAGGTCTTTGTCAGAAAATCGAACCTTCCTTTTATGGAGGCCATTAAATTTATTCTTACTTGTCGTTCAATCACCAACCAAACCAAACTTATCCCCATCAGTGCTACCAGCTTCAAGGTAATTCAACTCTTGTTCATAAGCATTTAATTGAATAAATACCTTTTAATTGAAAGAAATTACTAAAGTTATTTTCTTTCACCGAAAATCTTATTATAATTCTTCTCCCCTACGAGAGAATTCTAATAAACCTTTGTTGCAGATTGCCCATTATCAATTAACCCCCCTTTCAATCGAATATCAAAGGTTATTTAACAAAGAGTTCTCAAGATCCACAACAGCGAAAAAATTGAATCTCTTTTGTTCAAGTAGTTTATAGTCTCTCGCTTACAAACTTGCTGCCGGGGAGACCGATATTTTTGCTGGGTATGTGCATCTACAGTGGATTAGCAATGTGCAATACCAAATCTGTTGTATTGGTTGTAATTTTGTTGTGTATTATACTTTTGCATCCTTTTCCAGGTAGCACAGCACGAGCGCAATCGGCTAATTTGTAGGAACATTAGTTTATCGATAGTGTTACTGATTTTTCGATAGGTTTTAAGCTAGCGAAAAGTTTTTACTCCGACTTAAAAAAAACTCATTTTCGAGGCGTCCAAGAATCAACATGTTTTCCTTTGGCAAGGGACATCTCCTTTTTAGCAAGCGTAGTACGACGTCAGTGTATTCGAAAACAATAGTCGGGGAGAAATATTATAGAGAGTTCATCAGACATTTGGATCCTCTGCTGGTGCTTTGAAAATGATTAGTTTAATGGCAATAAAAACAAGATAGCACAAACTATGATGGGAAGGGGCATTTAACAATGATCAATTCCGGCGTACAGGTGTCTCAATAACTTCCAATAGCTATTTTGCATGCATACGCACAACGTACCACTCTTCCAGTAAAATATAAGAAACCGAAATTCGGACGCTTCGAAAATGATTTTTTTTTGATATGTAACGATAAAGCTTTGTTTTCTCATGTCAAAAGCTATTGAAAAACACCTACCACAATATTGATTGCTTAGTCGACCTACATCATTGTACAATGCTCCTTGACTGTTGTAGAATGTCATACATACCAAACAATTTGCCATAGTTTTCTGCTAAAATTTCTTTCTTTTAGAAGTAAATATTTTATCTAAAATATTAACAGCTAGTGTATGTGGCCTTAAAATCTCATAGTAAATTTTTGGAAAATTTAACAAACCGCGCGCTTTATTCACGTCTTTGTTTACAACAACAATTTGTGATTCAATGGAATTTTAATGATGCCTTTGGTGACCATGAATAATGTGATATTTTACCTGCGTAAAATACAATCTGTTGAAATTGTTTGAGAGTAAAATTGTCGACCATGTTAGTTAAAAAAAAAAAGATAAAGGAACTGCAGGCATTTAAAATGCCATTGTTAATGAAATTATGGCTAAAGGCGTCAACAATCACTAATGTTTGGATGTGCAATGAAAGAAGAAAAAAATGTGGCAGAACCTCACAATTTGTTGGCCTAGTTTCAAATTGAGAAAAAAAAGTAATGTTAATAAAAATTGAGTTTAAGTTGAAAGTGCAAAACACTCGCAAAAATTTGTGACTGGAAATGGAATATATATATATATATATATATATATATATATATATATATATATATATATATATATATATATATATATATATATATATATATATATATATATATATATATATATATATATATATATATATATATATATATATATATATATATATATATATATATATACATTACTTCCGAAAAAGTTGTGCTTTGAATATTAAAATATTAAAAAACTTAAAACTAAAAAACTAAGATGGGAAGAAAATGAAAATTTTAATTTTTTTTTTGAAAATGAAAAATTAAGGGGATTAAGAATATTCCCAATTTTATTCCTACTTATTTTTACTTCTTGTAAAATTTTCAAAATATTTACATATGACAAGTGTACGTGTTAGTGTGTTTTTTGTGATGGGAAGAGGTGCAGCATACCCGTTCAAATACAGAGAGAACAGCAAATTGGTTGTAGCAACAATAAGTAGCGAAACCAGCATCAGGGCAACTTCATCGTCATACCCTTTCTGCTCTTTTTTTTTCAAAGTTTGGAAGGGCACATTTCCTGGTAATGATTTTGCATAGAATTCAATTGTTCAAAGTACATCCTTTTGCTTGTCATTTTGTCCGTCGCTGTGAGTCCCATTTTTTTGCAGCAATTAGTTCTCGGCATTGTTGTTGTGTCTCGTTGAAATGTTTTGGTATGTATTGGTTTGTTGTCGCACAGCACTGTTAACATTGAAGATTCTGTGGCTACGCTGTTATTGTCGTAATTATGTCACGGCGGTTTAATGTTGTTTTGGCGTATATATGTACATGTTTGTAAAATGTGTGAATAAGCTCGTATGTACTAGAACATCATGGTTTTCATGTTGTCGCATTAACTGCATTTTATGAGAGGAATTTTGTGAAAATTTAATTTTCATTGCCATAAAAAGATATCTCTATGGTAATTCAAGCATTTCACAGCAGCGGAACGCACAAGCAAACACCTTTACGAAAAATGAGTTGAAGTTTAGTTTATGAAATATCTAAATAATAATTAAATTCATATTTAAATGTTCAAAAAAATTTTACTTTTTGATACTTTCAAAAATACAAATCATAGTAACCGATGGTAACTCGTTGTATAGAAGGTTGCAAAGAAAAGTAAAAGAGTTGCAAAACGAAAAGAAATGTTTATTGTGTTAAAGGTTTGTTTGAACATTCTGATTCTCATTCTTTCAAGAATTTTTCGAGTCTACTGATTAGGTGATTAGCATCAACAAAATGTCAGCGACATATAGACGGCTAAACAATACAGGAAATATTTTAATACATTTCAATTGGCTCTTAAAGCAACTAAATAATAAAGTTCACATTTGTATCGAAATAAAAGTTACTCAGAAGCTTTAAGGCCCTCTCTGTTTACTAGAACCTTTTTTTCTTTTAAAAGGAAAAAGTTACGAGCGCAAATGGAAATGTTGTGTTCCAGGAAGAGGCTTATGAGCATTGCAATCAACCCTATTTTTACAACTCCATTCGGATATCATGCGCAGATCGTCATTGTGCGTATAATTCATAGTCTGGCTCTTGGAATTGATCTAGTATATAACTAGGCCTAGGATTAAATAAATACGATGGACAAATGCTGTTGTCGTCTGCATAAGAATGAATATTCTTTGAAGTTTGACAAAGAAGATGGTTGGGAAATGTAAGAAGTAGCGAGTAGGAGAAAGAACTGAGCCTTGCAGTAATCCGGAATTTATCTTGTACTCATTGAAAGAGGCCCCATCTATCAGAGCACATATAATGCGGTCTCTGCGAAAACTCGATATGAGTAGTATGAAATCGTCACTGACACCAAAAGTATTGAGCTTTGACAGTAATCCACCATGCCACCCTCTGTCAAATGACTTGGATCTGGAAACTTGCTTTAAGGTTATTTGTATTTTAAGTAATTTACACTCTTCAAAATGACTCGTTAACGCTTTTCACTTATTATATTAAATTAATGCATTTAAATTAATAACAGTTATTTTCTATTCTAAAATATTTATTTTTCTTTAAATCAGTAGATACTTTAACAGGAGTCACATACGTGGAAAATTGCAACTGGCAATGACACACTTTTTTCTGCGTTCTTAGCAGCTGGTTTGAGGTTGCGTTGGCTTCGAAAGTTTCTATTAAACGTGTCGCGCTAATTTTATAACAAAACATACACTTTTCTGCCTACTCTAATACCAGCTGCCAATATTGTAAATGAAGTAATTTTTTTGTTTTGTTTTTATTTAGCTTGACGTGCATACAAAATAAAAGTAAAAATGTTTCAAATGGCTTTAAATGCTAAACATTTGAAATGCCATTAATGCTCTTTTTTTCTAGCTTTGTTTTATTTTTGCATAATGGCTTTCAGTGCAAGATGACGACGACGACGATGACGACAATGACTTCAGGTTGAAATGACTGTTTGCTTGCCAGCCTGAATTTAAATTCGCTTTTGACTCTGAACACTTAAAAAAACACATACACTTTTACTTTTGTGAATAGAAAGCCTACTTGCAAAATAGTGCAGTTTGTAACAAAATTGAAATGTGTGTAATGATGTCAGTCTTTCCAACGCACAGTGGGATATTTGATATTTAAATGGGCAAGCATTGCTTCTAATGCTATTGATTTACTCTCTTCTAATCTGCTCTATTACCTATTTGATGTCTACATTTAATGACGTCTATTTTATGTCAATATTTGAAATTTAATTCAATATTAGTTAAAGCACATTTGTTTTGCTTTACAAAACCAACGTTGAAATCTAATTACATTTTCAAAGTCAACTTTCAAGCTATTAACTTGTAAAGAAATATTATGCTCATAGTTTCAAATATTTTAAGTAATTTCTACGCATATTTTTCAAACAGGCCATTCATTAGTGATGCTTTAGAGCAATATACAACTTTTCCAAAATAACTGAGTTATGGCAATAGATTCGAATAAGGAAAATCAAAATGATTTATACTTGTGACAAAATATATAATTTGATCTTTGGATTGTTAAATTAGTTATTCAAGCTTTTCATCTTTGGTTTTTTTTTTATAAAAAATAATTTTAAACAATTATTTATTTATTACTTATTTATATTTCGCCAACAAAAAATGTAAAAATGAATTCATGTATAATATACGGTATAACATTACATATCTATTAATAAATAATAATAATAATAATATTTCGCCAACAATTTGTAGGCATCTTTTAGGAAAATAATTATGAAATTAAAAATTTTATAATTATTTATAAAATTTTTTTTGAATTTTATGAAGACCAAAAATTTTAATAATTAATTTGACAAAAGATATATTCAAAATCTGTAAACAAAAACAATTGTGGGTACTTTTTCTATACCAAATTACGTTAACCTCGATAACAACTGTAACTAAAACGGCAATAGAGTTATAATTAAAATACAGGGATGAAAAGTTGTACTCCTTTTAAGGCACTGATGTTATCCTAATGGTATGACCATCTGTGCCAAATTTTGTATTTATAAAACAAGCCAGTGGCATAAATAGAGCACTCGCTCTTCTCCCCACATACTCAACATTCATCTACCCCCGATATTCCTATGCCATTAAGATGTGCGAGTAGTTGAGAGTGACCTGTTATCACTTATATTTTTCGGGCCAGCTAAATCTTAGCATTGCCCTGGTTTTTCCTCGTCTGGCTCCACACATATAATTCTTGCATTGATTCCCACAATTTCGTTGTTCCAGTGGACTCTATGTGCCCAATTCTTTGGTTCAGGTTTAACTGCATCCGAGGATTTTGTGCATAATAAGCTTATGTTACTTAACTATCCTGCTCATGAAACAAGTAAGTTTGATCTTTCATTCCATGCCCTGGCACCCATACTATACTCAGTTTTGCCATGAGTTGAGTAGCTATTTTTGGCATTTTTGCAATCCCAAATCTTTGCTGATTTAATGCGTTCAGCGGAGATCGCTTTAGTGGTCATTTGGCTTTCCGTGAATATATTCACAGATTTTCGCCTTCCCATTTCACTAAACTTCTACTACACTCCGTATTTGCACAAACTTCCGCCTGAAAAACAACCGTGCAATAATGCAGCCCTACTGGGATTAGGTTCAAAGGGTCGATCAACCAGGAATGGAAGCCACGAACCAATTTTTCGTAATTGGTCTCTAGTCTGGTCTCCGGTATGGTATCTGCCGTCACGTTTTGCAGCATAGTCTCGCCTATGGCTGTAAAAATTTGCTGATAATGCGCTTTGTGTCTATGATAAATCCACTCAAACATCATCTGTAATCATTTCACTGCAATAGCAGCTTCATATTTTATGCGAATTTCGATTGACCTGACGGATAATATCGCTTTCATTGCTCTTGTTGGTGTCGTTTTGTAAGCCCCAGTTATATTGAAAGCCCTACTTATAGTGCTTAAACCTTTGTTGTCTTGCTAAATGTGTTGTTGTACCGCTTAGGTTACTGTATATACTGAGAAAGTCAAATTCTTCTAGAGCTGACAGATGGGAAAATGAGGCTCTCTGACTAACCGAAGCACAGTTAAGTCTCCGCAAAGGAGTTCCTTCGTCACTCTTTGGATGTGGGGGTCTAAGAATGTGGCATTCAAGATCTAAATAAATTTTGAAAGACATACCATGTAGCATGTTAAACAAACATATTTGTCTTAATATCTTTTGCCAGTTAACATAAATTTTTCTTAACACCACATGCTAAGAGCATAGCTCTTTGGACAAAATGCATTAGACCTTCACCTCCCTCAAAATAAATTTGCATTACCTTTGTTCAAAATGTTCCACTTGTGGGTATATTTTTATACTTTCTTTCTGAAAATTTTTGTGAAACGCCTTTGTAAATACAGCACATCAGCTGCAAGTCCCAGCGACTCCCACGGGATTTTGAATAAAACACACTATCCAAGTTGCAATGTGTATTTATATTAAAATTCTTTTTGGTGTCAAAGTCACTAGGATAAAATTCGGAAAACTACAAAATTTATTGAGCTACAAAATTATTCAAAACACTATGAAACACTATGCGCAATCAGCTCGTATGATTTCTGATTACAGAACAAAGATGGTTGCAAAAAGGCGCAAGTTATTGAGCTGATCTTAAATACTTTCGTTATTTGGAAAAATAATACAATCAGAAAATTTGGCGATGACTTATTTTAAAATAAAATCAATTATTTTGGTATTAGCGTTATTTTCTGTTTCCTTCTTACCATACCATTTTCAAAGCTTATTTAGTCGTTTTTTTTGTTGTGAACAATATTTTACTATTTTAGCCCACAGCAGGCTTGATGTGTGCAAGTGAATTTGAATTTAAGAACACGGCTTTATTACGACGGTTGGGAACTAAATTTATTCATTTACTACTCATGCTAATATTGTTGGCTTTCTGGTTGGCTAGCTGGCTGGGTGGCTGCTGCCATGAAATTTGCTTTAGCTTTTAAATGAAAATCTGCTATAAAAAGTAGTGCTCTTAATAAACATGTTGCCGTGATATGTACACATTTGTTGTTGTTGTTGACGTTGTTAGTAGTTCGGTTTAATGGCCTCCTCTAGGATGCAACTAGATGCTCATCATTATAGAAATGCGTTTAAGATTTTGCTGTTGCATTCTCTCTCAATATTTTGTGAACGGTTTTAGTCTGTTTAAGGAAACGAAGTTGAGCATGTGAGTGAAAGCAGTCATGGAATCTAATAAAATATAGGAAAAAATTCAATTCATGAATGACAAGGAAATGTTAAATGCTGGCAATAAAAAGTGCATATTTTAAGCATTTTATTTCGCTAAGCTTTTTCCTTGTGTAAAAAATTGTATGAAATGGTTTTTCTTTAACAAGTTTGCCGCTACACATATAAAGAGCTAATGATTAAAAACATAAAATACTCTTGCTATATATTTCTAACAAAAAAAAAAAAAAAAAAAAAAAAAAAATGAACTAAAATTATATTAAAATGAAAAAAACTCTATTTTAAAAACTAAAGAATCAAAATAAGTAGTCGCAGCAAATTCGTAACAGGTAAATTTGTTAACGAAATTGATTAGTTACTTATCTCTTAATATGTCAGTCATACCATTAAAGCATCCGCAACAAAACACACAGTTTTGAGTGTCGAAGAAATGTTTAAACTTTATATTTGAAAACATATTTTATAAACATAGCCTTTAATCTCTACCTGCCACTCGGGCTTAATTAATCCTTGCTTCAGCTGCACAGTCTGAAATACACTTTCAGTTTCATAAAACGAAGTGTTTTTACTGAACATTTTTGCTATTAATCAGAGTATGATTACAATTTCTTTCATTCACTTTGTTCATGAAGTTGATTATATATTTTCTGCACTTATATTTCCTTTTTCACTTGACTTGAGAGTTTGATGGACATTGAATGTGCTGGTGTGGTAGTAAAAAAGTTTTATTTTTAGAAAAAGAAGAATACTTGCTAGCGAAAAAATGCGCTGAGTGAAAAACTCTATTATGAAAACTGCAAGTTAAAAGTTTTTTACAAAAATTTTATAAATTTCATTTTATTAGTTTTGCGTTGCTCTAATTTAACTGGAAACATTTTTCTTTTAACACCTGCACAAAATATTTGCACATTACTTGTCTTAACATCTCCTTTTAATCTCATATTCAGCAAACTGACTGGGTTTATAACGAATATTAAATTATATGCTATAAAATAAATATGAAATTTTAATCAATATTGAGTTGTTGCTGCCTTCATTCCTTTGCTAATAGCTCAAATTAACTACAAACTTTGTAGACTTAAATATTTTTTGGTCTGAAACTTTTTGTCTTTAATTTGCATTTAAGAAATCAAATCAAAAAAACAAAACCTTAAAGCAAAAACTTTTCAGCAGAAACATTTAAAAAGTTTTAAGTATTGTAATATTGAAATAATTTATTTATAAACAAAAAAGACCAAGTGGAAAATGAGAACAACATCTATTCTCATAATTTAAATTGGTAGAATTGTTAAGGCCTTGCAAGACAATTTTTATTACGACATATTTTTGTCCGCCTTTTTGGCAACAAATATTCATTGTTTTCTGGCAGTTTCTTTTAAAGACGTTTGGGGAACCATGTGTATATAAAATGTGGTCTGAACGGAAATAACCATGTTAATTGGAAATATTATATTTCATTATAATAAAAAAATCTCTCACAGTATTGCTTAAATGCTCCCCACATTTACAGCGGCATATTCTATCTGATGTTTTTAACGGTTTTGGATCTTAACTGGCTGTCATAATCAAGTGTCATTAATGCGTAATTTTTTTGATCTTAATTTATTCTTGGCTTATTGATGTAGCAATTTTTATTTTAATACATATTCGTAAAGAATGCATGCACTCACACGTTTGTCGCTAATATCCCTACAATATGAAATAAGGCAACCACTGACATTTTAGCGCAAAAGAGCTATTGTGTCGTTCTTTTGACTTTGAGAGGAACCGTCTGAGAAAAAAATTTATTTTAGATCTCCGTACCTTGAAGTTTTGTACACAAGAAGCACCTTATATTTTCGCAAACGCAAACACCATTTAATATAACTGGTTGATCGACCTGATTTAAAAAAAAAACCACGGCTCGTTGGTGCTGTCACACTTTATGGATGCATCAGCCTCTCAGCAATCATGCATAATATGTGGTTAAATATTGTATTTCTGCAAATGTTCAAATAAGTCAAATTTTTAGCTTCAAAAAATATTTGTTGCTAAAAAGTTGACTTGACTTGAGTGAGCGCTAACATTAAATTTTCGCCCACAAAAGTTTGTACAAGTACGGCCGTCGCTAAAACTCGTTTAGTTGATTGAGCTTAGAGATTATTAGCGATGTTTCTAATTCCAGCGAATTAAAGAATGGGGCCGCTGATGTAACTATTAAACTATTCGTCCAAACCCTAAAGAGAAAAAGGTTTACACAGCTGCATATATACTGACCCCTTTTGTAATTTTCTTTTCCTTAATTGCGAGTATGGTTTATTCAGTCGAAGTAAATAATATAAAAAATAATAAATAAAAATAATTTGATTACGACAGTAACCAAATCTTTCACAAATTTTCAGAAAGTAAATTTGTTCAGTATATTCGTAATAAAATATTTAGAACCCAATTACAGAAGAAAAAAATATGTTTGATAAAAATCTACTTAGACTGATCTCTTGTTTGATATTCATTTTAAAAGCTAAAGTCTCTTTTTCTATATTGCCCTTGTATTAAGCAATTTTCTGCTATATTTCGATAACTAATTTATTGACTTGCATCTAGTTAATTAAATGGAGTTTTAAGCATTCATATCTCTTTTATACCTCATGTTGGACCACTTTACATGTAAACACTACGTCCAAGTATACAAATTTCGAAAAAATTAAAGTAATATTTTATAACATGTGTTAAATATCAAGTCGAAACTTGCTGCCAGCATCTACAGAAAGTACGTTCAGCTACTAAATACTATTAATTTACACCTTTGGTTAAAGTAAATGCGTTTAAAATTTAAAGTTGTCGAGTTGGGTTTGGCTGAATTGATAAAGGTTTAAGCTTTTAATTGTAAAAAGAAGTTTGGTCGTATCGGTTTTCAGGCTAGCTTATAATATGAGATCTGTTTCTCTCACATGCTTCTGGGTCACCGGTGAATATTTGACAAAGGAAGTCTCCACAATAACTGAATGTAGTATTCATTTGGTAGAAGCAAAATCAAAGATATTGCTGACGATTGTATTGTATTGGTTATTATTTTTAGCTAGAATCCGGTACAAAATATCTGATAACCTTTTTCAAGAACTAGATTAGAGATTAGTCATAGCAATAGCAATAAGAAAGACAGCCTGAGTAGTTGTCAGTTTTGTTTTCTAATACTATGCATTATTATTGTTTTTACTAAACATTTGTTAAGGCGTTTCCTTTTTTAAAAAACTTCCCTGAATTTAATTGAAATGTTCGGTCTTAAGCAACATTTATTTCTTTTCTCTGAAAACATATCCCAATATATTATGCAAGCTAAATGGTTTTCAAGTGGTCCAAATAAATTTGCTTATATTAAAAATCAATTAATTTAACCCGCATATATTATATGATGATCGCTTTTTGAAAATCCCAAGCCATTTTTTGTTAAGCACATTGAGCCTATACTTAAAATATTGTTCTATACTATAGAAAAAAGTGTTAAGGTTGTATGCAGTCCTGAGAATTTTCATTAATATGTGTATGTGCGTACAAAAATATGTAATCTGCACTTAAAATATAAGCATAATTATGATTTAAACTTATCAACAAACTTTGTGTATCTATAATGTAAACTTGTTTACAATAGATGTTGACGAAACATCTCTCAGCAACATCAGTGAGAAATATGCTCTGTCTGAGAAAAGCAAGAGCGAATAAATAAATTGTAGACATAACAAAAATGAATGAGTTCTTGTAAAAGACTCCTTGTTATTACACAATTTTAGTTGATGGCAAAACATGATTCTATTGAAAAGTTTTTGCGGAAGTAAAATAATTTTCTTTGAACTCGTCTCATCTGAGTACGAAGAAAGTGAAATTAGAGAAATATTTAGTATTTGGTTTTGCAAAGCATGAAATAATTAAATGTTCATCAGGTGCAACTAACATTTCAAAGTATAAAATGATTAAATATGTGTTGTTTTTATTATTCTGAGTTAAGTATTTATAATTTATATCTAAGCAGCAGAGATAGAAAATGTGAAGTCTGGAGTGGTTTTTATCTACTGTACGTGCAGTACTTTATGTTTATGTTTTTCTAGAATTTAAACATGCCAAAAACAAGGATTATTTTATATAAATTGCAGTTATTACTTTTTTCAAAAGGTAAATATTTCCATACTGCTTATGAATTCTACCAAATTAAGATTTCTATATCTAAAAAAGTAAAGTGTCTCTTGGAAAATTAAAAATATTTAGTCAGCAACAATTTGAAACAAATCTATAAATTTTTTTGTAATTGATATAGCACAGATAAAAGCAGTAGTTTTGATTTTAATAGCTTTATATGTTTACTCCCTTATCGATTTTAAGATGCTTGCAAAATAAAATTTTCAATGAGCATACATCAATACTAACAACTTCATTTAAAAAAACTTTCTAATATTCATATATGTACCTTTCTTTTCAAACAAGACTGTAATAAACGAAAAATATGTTTTATAAACAAGTGAGTAGGTGTTTGATTTTCTTGGTTATTCTAATTGATTTGTTATAACAATTACTTTACAAAACATATGAAAACATATTTTTTTGAAATATTTTTTTTGGTGCATTGTGGTCTCTTAACTCCAATAATTTGTAGTATTTAAAGATTTCAATACCAGATTTTTTTTTTAATGTTATAGTATTGGTCAGGGTGCTGCAGGCATCTTATGTAATGTTTTACTTATATAAATTTGCATAATTTCATTTCTAGGAATTCATTGAAAGTAAAAATGTCTTAGTTTTTATGATTTCTTTACAAAAATTATTAAATATATGCTGGTCTGTGATAAAGAGGCAAAGCAAAAGTAACTTGCTAGACGCTGTTGACTACTCAACTAGTTAATTTGGCTTTTACAGATTTAAAAAATGCTGGAAGTCGACATTTGACTGCGAAGTTCGAAGGTCGATTAAAAAGAAATTTGAACTAACATAAACAAACGCCGCTATACCGGTCTTCTTTACTTTAACCCCACACTCTCAAAAGCGTTTTATCTTTTGCTAACCTGAATTTTTTCCACAGTCTTATTCGTGATTTATTGATGTACACTTTTTAATTTTAATAGCACTAAAGAAAGAAATGCAACTATGTTTACTTTTATGTCGCCGAAAAGTCCGGCAATAGCAAACAATTATCGCACATGATGCATATGTAATGAAAAGACGATGTTGATTTAGGGATGGTTGAGCGGCGACTGCGACTTGTTTTATTATTCTCCTTCCTTTAAACTTAAATTACAGTGTTGTGTGACGGAGGCTGAGTGCCAACGTTGTATCAAAACAGTAACAACAGTGATGGCACTACACACCACTCACTGAATTGCTTAACAGACCTAATTTTTGAAAAGGAACTATCCGATGATTTCGCTAGTCTATAAGCTGCACTCCCTATCACTGTTTGTGTATTCATTAGATTGGTATTAGTCACTTATCAATTCTTGTGACTATATTTGCACCTAAGCGCAAATTCTGATTGATAACGAATCTATTGAGGTGAAAATGTGCCTCGCTGCTCAATATGATTTTCACCATAAATTCTTTATTTATTTCTAGCTATTCATTTAAACACTCGGTGTACTGACGATGCTTTACCTGCTCAGTAGTTATATCACATCTTGAGTCAATTGAACCTCGGAGGCAAATGGAGTAAAATTTTGACTCCTTCTTCACATCAACGGTGCTCGTGAGAAATACAATTGTTAAATATGATGATGAGTGAAGGTTGACGGCTCTTTTACTACCCTACTGCGAATACTAATAATATCTTCCAGAAGACGATATAAACAGTTCATCACTAGTGGTTTATAATTTTTCCATACCCAATTCCCTCTGAAATTTGCGAATATTTTACCAAATGTAAACAAATTTGGTGAGCTATTCTAACTAAGAAAATTACGCATGCACAAAACGCATTTAAAACTGACCACCCATTTTCATAGAAGGACTTCAACAGTTTTAACATGGCGGCGAATATAAGTTTTCCCATTGTCATATATGTGAAACTCTGAAACAATGAAATATCAAGTTTAATTGCGAAAAGCACTTGACGTTAGGGATTGAGAAAACAAAACTTTTGCAATAATCAGTGGTGCATAACACTAAAGGGCCGCCATCAAAAAAAGTAACTATAAAATAGTAATACATAAATTTTAGGTTTATCTTGTACTTGTCTTTAGTGCTGGATCAACGGTAGTTTTTTTTTGTGAGCACCCCTAATTCCCATTCCCAATATGTGAAAATCCTTCTCCTGCTCTAGGATGAAAATAAAAAAAAAGAAATGCGGTCAGGGGACCCCCGTTAGGAACGAAGTTCTTTACATTTTTTCTTCATCTTCGAATGTAATACAAGGTGAAATCTGCATGTTTTATTTTGTGTTGTTTTTGAAATTTTTAAATTTTATATGTATGCTTCTTAAAATTTTTGTAACGTTTTATTTTTTTACTTTTGACACAGGCAGTATTTTTTTTCTGTCAATCCGCTACAAAATGAAGAAAATTTTACAATATTGCTGTTGCTTTTGTAGTGACATACTTTACTTTAGCGACACCTATCAACTGATAGTGTCCGTTTTCACAACTAATTCATATTTATTGGTAGGTGTTGTTTGAAGACACACCAATACATATAAACAGCTCACACGCTTTCGTGACGATTTCTACTAATTTGCACTATCAGCAAGCCGCGTTAAGGAACTTCGTTCCAAAAATTGGTAGACTTTTTAAGTTCGCTACACATTTTTGTTTAAAACAAATGTTATTTTTGTCATAAATGCGGCGCAGTTTTTATTTGATGTATCTAAAACTGGCCATAAACACAAATTGTTTTTTTTTTCGATTTAAATCACAAAATCATCCAATCCCCAATTGTCGGAACAACTGATTTCATTTTTATTGTATACAGTACGAAGAAGACAATTTAAAAAAAAAAAGAAAAACTTTTAAACCAGCCTCTAAAATATAAATGCGACAATTACTTTTTATTTCATTACATGACGTAAGCATTTAGTAAATTTGTTTAACTGAATGAATCATCAAGAAATAATGAAGGACAAAAAAAAAAAAACAAATAAAGAGGAAATATTTAGCCCAATTTAATGCCTACGCACTTCAGGAAATATAAAATTGAAACGCTTGAAATGATTTGAAATTTAGATAATATTTGAAAGTTTTATAAGCATTAAATGTAGAAAGATAAAGATTAGCAAAAATCCCGATCAAACAGGCATTTATGCTGTTTGGAAAAAAGGAACACAAATAAATAAGAAACAGGTTTTATGCCACATTAAAATTATTTGAAGAGCAGCAACATTTAAAATTGAAGAATATCGAAAAATACTTTAAAGTCAGTAGTTAAAGTCAGTAGTTAGTACAAAAAATAGCTTTAAAATACTCAACAGCTATAAATAATGCACTTTTTAGTCATCATACATAAAAAAAAAATGTTTAGAAATCTGTAGCATTTTTTGAAGCTGCAAATTTCACAAATAAAGCACGACACGGACATCAATTCCACTTAAAAGTGGTTTAATGTTTTTTCAAAAATTTTAATAAACTTCTCAATTCTAACGTAGTGTAGACACAAAATTAAGGCAAGTAGTCTTTGTTTTGCAATTAAATACTATTTTTATTAGTAATTTATGACACCTTTTTTAACTTGTTGTAAATTTTAAGATTTGTTTTAGTAGTTGCTTCGATACACTTGTTTATATTTATACATTAGTTTAATTGCTTCGAAAATTAAAAATAAATTTTTTTTAATCATTGGGAGTATTGCAGGCATAAAAAATACCCTCCAGAAGTTTTAGGTTGTGTATGAATTCTGCGTTTAGAAGCTCAATAAGTATTAATTTTAGTTGAGATACAAAATTATTAAAACTCAAAAAGTTTTGGAATTTTAAATAAAAGAATATGAAAAAGTCATTAAATAAATAAATCAAACAGCGCGGTGGTGCATCTAGTGCTTAACGTAACATATTTTCGTACTGTATATATTTTTCAGACATTTTTCGACATATTTTTTTGGCATAGCGATGAGAAATTTAACTGTGTTATGACCCTCTTGGATATAAAAGCCTTAGATATACATATATCAAAAAAATTATTGCCAAAGCGTGGATGTGTTAATTTATTTCAATTATTTTTATGTTTAAGCTCATTTACCCTCACGATACTGCGCCTTGGATTTTTCAATGGCCTTTGGCATGTCGCAAGAAAAGTACTCCAATGATATAACGAAAAATTCATTTTTGAGGCGTGCAAATTGGAGTCATGTGTATGACCATTTCCCAATAATTGTTTTTTGCTAACATTTCTTCGAACACACTCACCCCTTACCATATGGTACCTCAAAAATGAATTTTTCATTATTTCATTGGAGTACTTTTCTTGCAACATGCCAAAGGCCATTGAAAAATCCAAGGCACATTATCGTCAAAATTTTCTTCACACAAACCGATCTGGGTTTGCTATGCATCGTTGCAATTTGTACTCAAAATTTGGGATAGAAAGTTTATGATTGTCTGATATTAACTATAATTGGAAGGTTTTCTGTGTTAATATTTGATGGAAAATTATTATACTCCACTAAATAGTGTTTGTCTTGCTGTAGAATTTAGTTAAGGAATTAAAAACTCTTCTGTGTTAAACAAGTAAATGCGGCAAACAGTGGCGCCTTATAGACGCCTTTGCACACTGTTTCTGCTTGTTCAATGAAGTAGAAATATAAACATTCTATTCCTGCAGTACTGACGGACTTTCAGTAAAAGAAAAAAACACATAAATTATTTTTCTTTTTCTTCCTTAAACATTTTTTTTTTGTAAAATAATTTTGGGTATTCGGTTTAGTTTCCTGGTAATTGTTAGTAACCTAAACAAAAGTAGAATTAGGAATTACATATGAGCATAAGGATTAAAAGAAAAATAATTTTTAGCCAGTCTATGGAGTTGTTGTTTCCTGTAGAAATAAATGAAAATATATTTGTTCTATAAAGGTTGAAATCTTATACTTGTAGTTCTTTGGACAGGCAGCTGAAAGACTTATAGATATATAAATACTTTCAAGACTGTCTAAATATATGGTGATGTAAATAGGATGCTTATTGGTTTCTCAAATAAAATGCTTTCTTTTGAGTTTTAGTTTGAATCCTTAGAATAATTTTGTTCTATTCTTTGATTTTACGTTATGGATTTGAGGCTGGAGGTCACTTATTTACTGGTGAATAAAACTATTGTTCTATTTTATATAATAAATAGTATTTGCTTATTTCTTTAGCTTCTTTAAAAAATGTTGTGTGTAAATTTCGATAAAATTAACAAAAAAAAGTTGTATTTTATACTAAATAGCTGAGCTTGAACCTTAAATAAATTACCAAGTATTTAAATTTGTTGTTTTTAACAAACACAGAAACAACGAAGTCTTTGGCTTACCTGCAAAAATACCCAGGGTCCTCGTAAACAATTGAATCAGCGACCAATTCATGAAAAGAGCCTTTTTTTTGTTTTCTGTCTTTTGCGGCCACCTATTTTCCTTTGACCTTTCGTTAAGGCTACTCACCTCAGCGCAAATAATTAGAGAGGTTTATTTACGCTATTATGAAAGTAATTAAATGTATTTTTGAATATTCCAAGAAAATACTTTATTTTTTATTTAATTTTTTTTAGATATAAAACAACATTCTTGGCCATGAGGCAAACATTTCGTTTGATTTTTTTAATCTTGGAAAAACTAAAAAAAAACTGTGCTGTAAAAAAAGTGGCCATACAAAAGTGGCCTTTACGGGTCATCAGGCTCATGTTTTTGAAATTACACTAAAAACTTCGCAAGTAGGAATTTTTTGTGGTACCAATCTATGATAACCCAACAATGGGCTAATGTAGATATCAGTAACTTTAGTTCTAGCAAGATGGTGGTACGGGACACACAGCCTGCCAGAGAAATCAGTTATTGCATGAGAAATGCCCCAGGCAGGTAATTTCTCAGTCAGGCGATCCTAATAAGTCACATCATTTAAGTAATAAATATAACGCCACCAGAGAACTTTTTCTAGGGCTATTTTAAGGATCAGACTCATTTGAAAACCACAGAAAACTAACGCTCGTAGAAATAAAATTCGGCACTGCATTGAAGAGACAACCGAAATGTGGTGCAACATTTGTACAAAAATTAAAAATTTTTCCAACATGATATTATATTTTCACGTTACATTGGCATCAATAAACCAAGATTTTTCAAAAAACTGTCAATTTAATTCTTAACATAAACTTAGCTTAGCCCTCATGTTATCGTATTTTGCACAACTTAACATCTAAATTACAGATATTTTATGAAAAGAATTATTTTCATGATGCGAAAAAAGTTCACTACAACTACTGGGCTGTTCAGTAACAAGCCAAATAAAGCGAAACATTTACACATTTAATGCTAGTATTTATAGTTAAATATTTTTGATGTTCTCTGTGGAATTACAGTGAAAGAACTGAAACAAATAAAATGGAAAGCAAAAGAACAAAAACATAAAAAAAAAATAAAAAATTTATTTTCTTAACAGACTCTAAACAAAATGTATTGAAGCTAAAATTCGTGCATAAAATTGATTATCTGATCAGAACATGTGACATGAATAGCCATGTGTGATGCATGTCTGCATGGTGAGAGTTGGCGGGGTAAGGCCAGTGGGCTTAGAAGTGGCAAATAATTTTTAACCATACTTTTATACATACATGTTTAAGAGTCCTTGAATAGTTGTATCTTCACGAAAAATAGATAAAAATTTTTGCAAATTGTTTTTGTGTGCAATATTTGTTTTGAATTTGAGTTCAATACAAATTCTGTCATATAGAGAGAGAGAGAGAACAGTTGTAAAATGTAGCATAATCGAAGTAAACGTTATGTAGGTGCGTATGATTAATAATTCAGCTGCATGAGCTGTATGAAGTTGCAATACGTATACTAGAGGCGAATTAGTGTTCTATGGAAATCTTTATAACGGCCATACATATCACAAGTTCAATGCTCAAATCTATTTTTGCGTAGCGTTGTGATGCTTAAGCAGTGAACTAAGTAAATATCTTGATGGTTTAGATGGTGGGTGAATTTTATAAAACTATTCAGTGAATTTGTGTTGTGTATGTTGAAAATGCAGAGTTTTACCGTTTTTGCAAAGTCAATAACGAAAGGAGGAGGAGATTATAATGCTTTAAGTTTATTTTTAAAATACATTAAAGGCAGTGACTAAAGGAGTCCATTTATAGGCAGTTGAAGCGTATGAAAAATTAGTTAATATGCTTGGTAAAAAAAAAACTGTTCTGAGTTCAATTAGGCAATATGAAAATTATGTATTACTTAAAAATGTATTTTTTACTTATTTAGAATAACAATTTGAGCAATTTACTTGTACACTCTGTAAGAAAAACTTTGCATACTCTGTGCTTGAGCACTGAACTTAGGTCATGTATTAGAAACGAGATATAAATATGCTGAATTTCCTGACTTTGTAGTCTGGCAGTTTCGGCAGAAGTCATTATATGTAAGATTTAGTTTTCTGTCATGTACTCTCATGTAACGGTGTCCTGTCAAAACAGCCAGTAGGGTGTGTAATCTTTGCCTAGAAAAATCAAAGAAGGCCAAACTTCTTTTGTAATTATAGCCAGACCACTTGAGTTCCCATATTTTACAGGTAATCTCATTCGTCCACCTATCCTGCGCAGTTCTTTACAGCTGCCGTTGCATTAAATATTTACAGATATTCAGCAAATTCGTCAATGTCTTCTTGTTGTAAAAGGTCACCAAATCTTGCCAGTTTATCCACCACTATGCAGTGCCGGACATACTATTGTGTCCAGGTACCCAGAGAAGCTCTAAGTCTTAATGTCTCATTTTCTTTAGATTTAGACCAGCCAGTATGTTTTCAAACACCTGTAAGTGTGCTTATATTGTTGTCAGTACAGATTAGTATATTTTCCAGGTTTATACTGTAGTACCTCATCCAGTTTACAGCTCTCCTTATCACCGCAATCACGCTACACTGATTACATAGTCTAAAACTGATCCTGAATTGAAATTATTTGTGCTGCCACAAACTGTTTGATTGCTACTACAAATCCGCATTTTAAGAAATTAATTTATTAAGGGAATAGTAAGTAGCAGAAGAAAAGAAGTAGAGTCAGTTAAAACAGAACAAAGTTGGTCAGATTTGAGATAAATTTATACTAAAACGGCGCTTAACGAATGCAAACAGCACAACTGTGTTTAGGAGCGTAGTATTTCATGACAAAATTTCACAGTGCCAAAATTTAATTAATGAAGTTTCTTAAAACTCTTGAGCCACTGCAAAAACTATAAATATTGTATAGCTCATGATCTTACAGAAAAATAGCAGAGTACAATAATTGATTTAGTTACATTACTCACAGCATTAAAGTTAAAACGTTAAAAAAACACAAGCAGGAGCATTGAAAATGTGCGGACATTAACAAAAGTTTGAACCCTGCAGAAATATGCTTTAAATATTTTTTAATGCTTTGAATAGTTGTGGTGCTACTTCTACATTTTTAACAAAATTTCGCGTTTTCACATCAATTTCTTTTTTATCATGGTCAATCCCCAGCAAACCACCACTATACTCGCAACACATAAATGTGTTTGAAATAAAGTTTTAAGTTTATTTTTGCAAAGTGCAATTTTGCTTGGGTAAGATTATCTTGTTATTCGATTGAGACCCTAAGTTTGAAACACATTTCAATAGTTTAATTTATTTCTAGCACAACTACAACAATTTTGTATTTTCCTATTTTAATTGGTCAGCTGTTATGAATAGTAGAATAATTAAAATAGTTTATCGACAGAACGCTACACTTTACAACAGAGTGTATAAATTAATTTCAAACGAACCCTCTTTTTTTTATAGCACTTTCACGCTGTAGTGTGTGCGTTTCAGGCGTTTGCATTTCAGTAAATTTTTAATGTTTTTAGTTGAGTTGCTACACTGTTTGTTCGCTTACGCGGGGGCTTTGAACGCATTTCTTAAGGGCTTACTTAGCAATAATATTCTTCTTCCTAGGGTTCTGCTAGTTCTAGTTAGTTTTTAATATTTTCCGTGCATATGTTAGAATCTTTATAGCGTATTTAAATTTAATGTTGTCTTTTTTAAATTTTTGATATTTGCTCTTCATTTCCTAGAAATGTTCACGCAGTCTTAAAGCTTTTTGCTCCAGAAACGTTCTACTGGTAACATTAGTTTTTTATATTATCATTATTGTTTCATTTACTACTTTCATGAAGAAAAACAAACTTGAAATTGTATATAAAATAAATAAACAACTTTTAATTTGAAAAAAAAAAAAAAAAAAAAATATTAATTGGTTCTTTCCCTAAGATTAAAAACGAAACAGATTTTGGTTTACTTTATGTGTTCTTTCTCCATTAGAATACCATCAAAATACCGAAATACAGCATTTTATAAAATAGCAACTAAAATCCATTTAAACAAGTTATATTGGCCAAAACAAACTTGGTTAGTTATATCCCTTTTCATTATCGTGTTTTCATATCAAACATAAAACGATGTCGTTATGGTTTTTTATATTTTTTTCTTATTACGTCCATCTAGCTGTTAAAGTAACTAAAAAATAAAAATAAGATATTTGACAATTTCGTTGTGGATTTTCGTTTAACTTTTGCATGACATGCAGCATGATCTGCGTATGTTGGAAAAGTCCTGCAATTTTAGGGTTCTCTAAATGATGTGCATTTCTTCCATGTTTAACTTACAACTTGTTGGCATTTCCCGAATCGGGAGTGCACTATCAGGGCGGGTGTTTCGGTGTGTTCTTAAGAGTTTTGTTTAAAAACAAGAGCATAAATATTTTTTTAACTACATTGCTTTATTTACGAGTTTTTTTTTTGTAAAATAGTTAAATTAACGTATCAAAGAGAAAGTGTTTTGGTTGATTCTTCTTCTTGCTCAACCTTCATAATGTAGTATTTTTATCTTTCCGCTATTCATTTATATTTATTCGTTAGAAATTTAAATATTCCTCCTTTCAACATTATGTTTGTCTGCACTTAATGTGTTTGAATTTTTTTTTTATCCCTTTTAATCATATGATAACTACTTATTTAAATTACAAAAGATATTTTGCTTTCTTTCATTGTATTTCAAAACATGTTTAGACTGCTGGCAATAATAAAAATAAAATTTTATTATAATGGACAATTTTGAACTTTATGTTATTGAATAAAAAAGAAAATGGTGCTTTAGAAAACTTTTTAAATTTCAATACAACAATATTAGTAACTTAGGCAGCATATTCAATAGCACGTCACGGCTATTATTCAAAAGGTAATACTTATAAGCGCTACATATGTATGTGTATGAAAAACGAAAATAACAAGTTTCTGCATAGTGAAAGAAAAAAAAAAAAACAAAATTAAAAATTTTAAATTTTAACTAGTTTTAATGATTTTCAATTTAATTTTATTGTTAAAGTGTATGCTTTTGTTTTCTTCAAAATTGATCAAATATTATTTGCTACAGTTTTATCTGAGTGTCTATAAGCCATCCTCCACATATAGGAAAAGGCCAAGTAAGATTGGTATATGTCGGTCAATCGGTAAAATAGCTATAGGCACAATGTAGTCGGAAGTTAGTCCAAAGATGAAGCGCTGGCCTTACGGTAGGGTTCTAAGGCTAAAAACGACCTACGCTCCTATAATATGGTGTGGTCGATGAAATGAATCATCCAAATGATACAGATAATTCAATGATTCTGCTGTCTTGATATAAGTAGGGCCTTCAAGACGACACCAACCAGGGAAACGGAAGAAAGAGTATCTGTCGAACTAATCGAAACTCGTATGAAAAGCAAAGCTGCTCTCACAGCGACAAGATATAAGAGGATGGATGAATGGGTCGGACAGGGACAAGAGGCGCCTCATTAACAAATCTTTACAGATATAGGCGACTTCGTGTGGGAAAATAAAATGTAAGATCGCATACTGGAGACAAAATTAGAAGCCAATTGTGAAACACTGATTTCCGACTTCCATTTCTGGTTGACCTGTCACGCGAACACATCAAGGGTGAAGAAAAAACCCTGGACTTTGTATTTATGTCGAAAATCCAACAGAACTGTTACTTTGTCTGCTCGAACGTTGTACAGTTTTGCAGACTCAAGTGTAGGCAATAGAGTAGTGTTTTAGGGAGCCATATTAAATGAGAAGACCAAGACCTGTGAATATAATCACAATTAGTCAAGTAATCATTAGAGCGATCTCAGCTGAGCGGATTAAATCACAAACTGTTTTGGATCGGAAAAATGTCATTAGTGTTTACTCAACTCATGGCGAATTGTGCATCATATGGGTGCCATGGCATGCGGGAACAAATGACAATGAGAGGGCAAACTCAGCTGATTCAAGAGCAAGAGAGCTAAGCAGCATAAACTGGGTAAGCTGCATCTTTAAATGCACCATTTTTGACGTAAGGATCCGGGTTTTTTTTTTATATATTTTTGGTAAACTATTTTACTTAATTTCAATGGTAAGCACTTAAAGCAATATATGGGTAGTTTAAAACTAAAAAAGCTTTTTTGAATACAGCAGTTTTTTTAATTAACTTGATTTCAACACCCTATATATACGCACTTAGACCTCGGCTACACGACATTTCTATCAATAGTGATTCAGACACCTTATGGTATTGCAAATGAGAATTGTAAAAAATTGAAAACGAAGTTATAGAGTTGTATGAGGAATAAGAAACGAAAAAAATTTATTTAACTAAGTAAAATTTATAAAAAAAATATATTAGTCTAATTCTATATAGTAAGGCGCCAAAATTACTTTTTTCAGAATATCAGCAAGATGTAGGCCATATTAGTGTTAGATTTTTTTTTTGATTTTCTTTATTTTGTAGCATAATATAACAATATATTTGTATTATAATTTAGGCCTTTTACAAAAAAAGTTATTGATGCCACAATATGTAAATTAACGATTGGTCAACAAACATTTAAAATGTGTCTTTTTTCTTCATAATAAAAAATCTAAAACAGAAAAATTCTCACAACCCTTGCTTTAACGGCAAATAGTATTACTTTTGTAAATGTTTTGGAATCGCTTTTCTCTAACAATGGCCAAAAACGATGGCATGATTTCAAATTTATGACAACACCAGAACTTTTATTATTCTCGCAGTATACATTTTAATATTATAGATTGTTTTGCGAACAAAAACGAAATGATAGTATAAAATAAAAAAACAAAAAGGAAACTAAAAATAAAAATACAATACATTACATTTAAAATACCACAAACTGTATTTCATTCACCCAGAGCAGACAATGAGGTCACCGTTACTGCTACGCGTCACTGACTCGTTGTTCGACCACAATTACGCACAAAGGGCTTTTAATGTAATAATATTCAATTCAGCCATTTATTAAATTTGTTGCTGCTGTTATAGCGACTGTGACTATAAAATTAATTACAGCTTAAATTAGCGAACAAATACAATTATTTGGTTTAATTAATCATTTTCAGTGCAACAAAATTTAATTTAATGAAATAAGACTAAAAAAGAAGTAGATTTTTTTTTATTTTTTTTTGCAAAAATCCTGTCTTCTTGATTTGAAGGCGATTAATTTTTCCGACTGCTGCACTTTACTATCTTTAATTACTCGATAAGGCTTTATACATTGCGCTGAGTGCTTAATGCTACCGAATAGTTTTTTTTTAATAGTTAGATGTTATTTTTTGTTAATGGAGCGGTTTTCTGTCCAAACTTCTCTTCTGCCGTTTTTGTTGGGCAATATTTTTAATTTTGTATGGCAACCAAAATTGAGAAATTCGTTGCACAGCTAATTTTTTTTTTTATATTGATTTTGTGATAGTTTTACTTAAATCTTAAACGTGGCATTTTAGAAAAAAAGTACAAAATAAATGCATAATTTTATGTAGAAAAGAAAACCGGCATTAATTAGTTTATATAAGTTGATTTTTATTATTTTGTATTACGTCTATGGAGATTCAATTTATCGTATATTATTGTTGCAATTGATACTAAATAGCGAAGGCTATGAAAACACTCCAAGGAAATTTAGCTGAGGTATAACACGCTGTTTCCACACTTTCCGTCAGAATTCTTCTTTTTAAAAGGCCTCCAACACAGAACAGCAAACGGTTCTACTGTAGTTTCCTTGTCGTCTTCATCGTGAAAGCTTCCATATTTAAGCATAACGAAGTAATTTAGTTTTCAAGATTGTATTTGGAACGAAGTTGTAGTTAAAACTATGTAAAAAGGTGTAACGTTTTTGAACAAGGGTTATTAAAATCGTAAACTGCCTCCTTTTTGAAGATGGCTTGCCCAAGAATCCAGAGACTTAATATCAAAACCCAAATTCCGTTTTTCACACAGAGACACTAGATGTTTCTTAATAAAAGATATACGTAGTTTAATTCGAGTACCAAATAAGCTTTATACCATGTTCATACATGCGCCTTTATTGAGATAATCGCAATAAAGTCCAATATTGAGCTCAATATTCTATACAAAAAGTCAATAAAGTTATTGCTTAATAAACTCAAAATTGCTTTGAATATTGAGAAAAAGATGAAACACAACACTGTAAAAGATCTGTTTAATAAGCAAAAGTATACAATGCGAGATGAATGACGAGGTAAATGTCAACAAAAGCAAACAGATGTGGTTTCAACAGGATGACGCTACGTGCCATACGGCGAACGCAACCATCGACTTATTGAAATCAAAATTTGGCGATAAGTTTATTTCGAGAAATGGACCTGTCAATTGGCCTCCAAGGTCGTGCGATTTGACACCTCTTGATTATTTCCTGTGGGGCTACGTGAAGTCACTGGCTTATGTTGATAAACCAGCAACAATTGACGCCTTGGGGACCAGCATTGTTCGTGTTATTCGTGACATACGGCCAGCAGTGCTCGAAAAAGTGGCCCAAAATTGGACGTTCAGAACGCACTTCGTCAAGAACAGCCGCGGTGCCCATATGCCCGCAATCATTTTCAAATGTTAGTGTCACGTATTGATCTTTCGAATAAAAAAAAATTTTGATTACAATTTAATTTTTTGTATTATTTTTTACAATTTCAAGTTCTATCAGGCTTAAAAAAACACCCTTTACAACACTAAAATCTTTTTAATAAAAGGCAGTTTTTCTTCCATTTTTCTTATTTGAAAATATTTGTCACTTTTTCTTTCTCACTACCAAAACAAAAACAACAACTTTTTTCCAGCTGTCAAATACTAATTGAGTTAGTGCAATATTTGTATGTATGAACGCAAAAAATATTATGTCAATAAACTGAATATTATCTCAATTAGAAATGCATGTATGAACAAGGTATTATATTTGAACTATGTGATTTACAATTGCTGATAATTTCAGCGGGCTTGAGTTCAATTTTTGCTTCCTCAGAGCTGAAAAGGATTTTTTTTTTTTATAAAATTGTAGTGGTTAACATTTTTAAACAAGCTAAAAAAAGAGGAAACAAAGACTTACACACATCAGCACCCAAATTACTTTGAATTTAGGTCACGATTACATGTGCACTGTTTTTAAGCAGCAGCTTAGAACCATCCATGAAAAAGATAATTTAATTTACATTTAAAATTAAAATTAATTTTTTTAAATGTGCCCAAAAGTTTTTGGTTACACACTACGCTTGTCGAACTTTGAACCATGAACATTGGAATAGAGTTATTCTTAGAAAAAATATGAAATTTTATCATGAGGTCATGGCAGTTTAACTGAAAAATTTTTGTGGTTCATTTTTAGTACAAGAATACGTTTTTTTTTTGGGAAATTATTTTTCCAGAATTTTTGCATTATCATTTTGAAAATTGTAGAAAACTGAATGAAAGAGATTTATTAAATGTTTAAAATTTTTGTAATTCATACAGGAAAAAAACGAATTATATGCACTAGATTTATTTCTCAGAATGCCATATTAAGAATTTCTCCTAACGTTTATGTTACAGTGAATTTGTACAGAACAAATGATTATTTGTTCAACTTTAATTTACTGAGTTTTATCTTAATATGAAAAAAAAAAAACATTTTGCTTCAATTAGAGATACAACAAAACAGTAATTCTTGTTTCTGAGCAAAAGTAATGCTTAGTAAAAGTTCTTGTTAAGCATTAGAAATAATTTTCCTGTATACTTTTACAGGTTTTCTTTTTCACTAATTTTTATTTCCTTATAATTTCAGTTGTTTTGATTTGGCTTATTTTGCTTTTATTTTCAATTTATCTTGAAGCATCCAATTATTAGTAAAGTAATCAATAATATTTATTTTAAAGATGTTATTCTATTGTGTTTCGTATTAAACACCGGCAGGTTATTACTTCTTTCATTAAGATATATGTTCATATTTGTTTTTTATTTTAACAAAATGCCGATAGGAAATGCGAAATAATAATGTAGTTCGTAAAAAAAGTAAGAATTTGATTTAAATTACTGCCGGTGTTCAATTAAATTAAGTAATATTTTTGTAGTTATCGAGAAAATGAAAACTTCAAGTTTATATTGCAATTGTTTTGCATTGTTTAAAGAACACAAGCACTGCTTTGGCCATGTGAAACTAATAAAACTACAATATATGATGGGAGCATCATGAATTCTGTTGCCATAGAGGTTTATTTCACACATTAGAAAATATGGAATATCGTGTATTGAAGATGACGACAAATGTTAATTAGATTTTAAGCCTTGTGACGCAACCACATAAAGAAAGCAGACTCAAAATGCTCCGGCAAATATTGCAATAATTTGGCAAAATTTACGCAGTTTTTCGCTGCAACTTGGTGCTTGTCTGCCCATATAGCAGCGTAAGTTTTATTTCAGATATTCTGACTGTCTAATACTAAAGTCATTGTCCCACTCTTCCTGAAAATACTGTGAAAACAGAAAATGTGGCTTGACGCTCCCGTCTTGACGATTGTCTAGGATGTCGGAAAGATGGAAGGATGTCAACCAAGCCACTTGCCCTGAAGCTGGCGCTAACTTAGATAAGTTGGGTAAAACACAACGTATGCGTCTACGATTTTAAAGTTTTGCGTGCATACAATACGCACGTTTTTCTAGCTTCAAGTTACATGCAACGTTTTTTTAGTCGCCAAATTGTAATAAAACTGTTTTCAGCTTACAAAACTAATTTAATGGTATTTATCGATACTTGTAAAATATAAATGGAACTCGTTGATTTTATTGGCGTAATTTTTGTGCCAAAATATAAGTTTTCATAGATTGAAAAGATCACGATAAAATATATTTTGTAAGTAATGTTTTTGTGACAAACCATTTTTAAAAGCTTCTTCACGACCAAAAAGTGTTTGTTTATAAAATTGAGAGTAGACTCATCATTCAGTGGGACTTTTGAACAAGACGTAAAATGTTTTCTGTACAAAAACATTGTTTGAACATTTCTGATTCTCATTTGGTTCATGAGAATTTCGGAATAAGTAGTTGGCCTTCAAACATTCTTTTTAGATTTTTCGGGTCTACTGATTAGTTGATTAGCATCAACGATATGTCGGTCTATTTTTATACCTATTATACCGGTCTATTTTTATACCTAAAATAATAAATTTCAATTAGCTCTTATAGCGAATAAATAATTATGTTAATTTTTGAGTAAACATTTTTCAATAACAACACTTTGTAGTATATCAAAACTAAACTCTCATATACCAGCAGGCACACATATGTCATGTGACCGCAGCATACTGTCTTTAATAATCAAAAAAGAATTATATGAGACACATTATATGAAGTACATCATCTTTAGAAACCCTTTTACTGCAAATACCTGTTACGTTCCTATAAAACTCAATTACGCACGTTTGAAACAAAGTTTAAGAAACAGTTTTTGAAAAAAATATTCATTTAATTCCTAAGAAATATAATTAAATACCTGCTCAAAGTTATAACCTACTTAATTTAGATTTATTTTATTTAGTTACTCCTATTGTCGTTTTGAAACTTAAATAATTTCTCATATATTGGCATTCATTTGAAAAAACTTTAAACTGCTTTTCAACGACCAGTCTTTTATTTCAGTTTTTAAACTACTTTTAATTGTCATTAAAAAAGTTTTCTGATGGAGATTTGCTTATAGTTTATTTTCATTTTATGTTTATTTTTTTGCCTACTGACTTATAATTAAATTTCAAAACTACTCTTGGGACTTATTAACACACACACACTTTACAACAAGTATCATAAATAAACACAAATCCCAAGAGAGCATAAACATAAATATTTTAAATAAATGCTGTAGATTCAAAGTGACATATTAATAAAAATTTCGAAAAAAAAGTAACAAAACTTGTACACCAAACATTTAATACCTCCTCCCCTTCACGTAACTGCTATCTTTCACTGTAATTTTTTAAAACGTCAGCACACTAGCGATTCAGTAGTCATATAACTGCTTATGTGGTAGCATCAGAGATGGGAAATTTAAATTTTGAGTTTAAAGATTTGTACGCTGATAAATCAGTTAGAGTTTCATTATATTTTAACAGACAATATTTAAATGAGCAGCTTGAATGGAAATCAAAAAAAAAATGTTATAAAACAAAAAGAACTAATATCATTTACAAGACTCTGAAACAATAAAAAAAGCCTTTTTATTCCCGGTCAACAATATTAAGCTTTCAATTAGTTTTGGCGGTTTGTGTCTTGTATTTATTTTTGTATTTACTTCCTTTTGTTTCCTAATGAAATATTTTTAGACAGATGAAATTGCAAGAATGAAAATGCTGCGGACGAAAACTCTGTTTTCCTTTTAATAAGGAAATGATAGAGATTTTTACCCTATAGTCTTTCATAAAAAAAAAACAATGTTGCGGAAAAAAGCCATTAGTTTTTGTAAGAGAAGAGATATTCAATTTAAGTATTATTTTGTCTAAAACATTTTTTTTGTAATAATCAAAAAGTTAAATTAAACAACTTATGCTTGTTTTTCTTTTTAATTTTCATTAAAAATGTTCCCTAACACAAATAAGAAGGGTAGAAGATTTATTTAATTAATTTCTAGCTGTGAATAACAATAAAAAAAACCGGCATGAGAAGTTAAAACTGAATGAAGAAAAAACACCATGCAAACAAAAAGTATCCAGACAAAAACAAATTAATTAGTAATAAAGAATATTTTTTCAACCCTTCCATTTGCGTTACAAATGTAAAAATTAAAAAATAAATTTACAAGTAAAGAAAACAGGTGGAAGAATTTCGTTTTTAACCTAATTAGTTGTTTTAGCTTCAGAAAAAATTTAAATGTCTTAATACATACAACTTTCAACTCGTTGATAAAGTGAGAAATCAACTTTATAAACGAATGTAGTTTTAGCTGGTGAAGCAGAACATATCATTTAATTGTTTTAAGAAAGCCTTTTTTTCGTTGGGTTTTTAAGTAAACGTTTAGAACTTCACTGATTTATATTACTCAATGACCCTAAACACTGTTCCTTGGGGTAGTTGTTGCCACTCAAAACTTGTAATGGTGTTTTATGTATGAATTCTTGTAATTTTTCTATTCAGCCTTTTTATTAATCAACTAAATCCATATGATTTTATTCAAGCTTTAAGCCAACTGCATGCAAGTACATATGTATGTATATAAACATTATGTTTATTCTCATTTAAATTTGGTTTATACCTTTTTTAAGTTACGAGTATTACGTTCTGTAACCACAGGGCATCTAGTTTCTTTCTCCAATTTTAATCTGGATCAATTTAGCAATTAATTAAAATTTTTCTAATTTCATATTGTTAAAGTCTTCTCTTCATTAGAATTGAGAACTTGTAATTCCATCCATTGAAAAATTCTACTCATATATTTAAAAATATTAACTAACCAGGATTGTTGTTCTTTTTATGGTAATTTTCAGCATTAGTACATTAAAAATCACAAAGCAATAAGTTAGTTTGATTTCTTCATACACTATTAGTAATAGTGCTATCGACATCGTTTTGTTTTAATGAAAAAACGATTTTTCCATTTAAAATATTTTATTTGATAAATATTTGTAAGTTTGCGATATAATTAAAATATGATTTTGTATGAACATGCTTAAAGAAATATTATAAAACTTAAAAGAAAATCTGCTCTATTCCTTAGTAAATTGATTTAAAAAAATCTGATTCAAAGTCTTCTGATTCAAAGTCTTTTATAAGTTAGTAAATACAACTTTTATTTCTGTAGATTGTAGTTAAATATCAAGAGTACCATGAAATAAACTAACTAAATTTTTTGCTTCTCCCAAAACTGCAATCATGAAATAAAAGAAATTTTTGTTAGTTCTTGTTTTTAATTTTTAAAACTTGTGAAATGTGCTGAAAGAGAAAGACTTGTATGGTATATTGATGATCACAAATACAGCAAGTTTGTTAAACCTATTGGCAGGAAGTGGAATTCATGTTGCTATCTTAAATGCATCATTACTTTCTCTGGATAAGTTTGATTGCTTGTTTTGCGTATAGTATTAAAAGAATTGTTAAAAGAATTGTTTTTTTATATGACTAGGTAATTTTTGTTCCTGCACAAAGGCTCTTTTTGGTCGAGATGCACAATTGGAATTAAATTAATAATTTTTTTTGTTTTAAGAATCTTACTAATTTCACAAAAACTGACAACGCAACCGATTGTAATGCACTGTGTTACAGCGGGCCTGGGGCGGGTTAAAGGAAGAAGAAAGAAGCAAGCATGAAGAAGTGTTTGCGAAAATATATTTACAAAAAGGTATTAGAGAAACAAATCCGGATGATATAATTTATTAATTTGTTATAATGTAATTAGTCAGAGCTCACTAGAATTGCAATTCAGTTGAGTTACAATTATTTTTTTTTTTTCATATCTTGAACCAGTACTCAGGAAATAAAAACTATATAAGTATTGCATTGTGCCGGAACCAGTAATAATAAAAAAATAACGATAGAGGGAGCAACAGAAAAAGCAGAGAGTAATTATAGACATTTGAATAAACAATGAAATAAACATTTCTTTTTGTAGTGTTAAATAAGTTGAAAATAATTTTTTTTAGTGTAAAACCCTCATGATGAATATTAAACATAGTACTAAAGGAATTACCTGTTAATCGTTTGATGTTTAAATTTAGTACAATATTGAAAAAGTCAGAAAAAATTTGAATCTGTTTTTTTTAGTATAAACCCAACGAAGTTAAGATTATATAACATATTAAAAGTAATACCTGTTTAACGCTTTTTGTTAAATTTTTAATACAACTGTAATTCCATTTAATTAAAAGTGATATTTTTTTGCTCCAAATCTGTACAAATATTTGTTTTGTTTCAATTCGAGTAATAAAATTTTAAACCAATTTGCAACTAATTAAATTTTCAATTGTATAACAAATAAAATTCAGTAAACAATTAAAACACAAATGCACTGACATACACAAACAAACACACACACACAAATTTTTTAATACCTGCATGGCATGTGAGAAAAGGCAGCAGTTGAACGAACTGCTTGTGTCAGTGTGTGTATTTGTAATGAAAAATTTAAATTGCTTAATGGCACAAGTAATTTACGCACATTTTAATCATTTTAGTATACTCGCAATAATTTTATTTGTTTATTGAATTAAAGTCTGTAGTTGACTCTGACGCAAAAACTGACTGACTGGTATTAAAAATACGGAGAAGATACAAGAAAAATCAACAGCAATATTCAATTTGATGTTACAAGTTGATGTCATATATATTCATTAACTTATGCAACAAGTAATTAAATGGTAGTATGAAAAGCTTAAGGTACAATGGATAAGAGTGTTGTATACCAAATAATATTGGCAAGTAAAATTGCAAAGCCAAAAAATTATAATGAGCTTGTTCAAGCTTAATACAGTTGTTAGATTTATTTGACCGTATGAATTTAAAATGTATACTTTTCTTTATTTCTAGGCACTGGGTCAGAATAAAAAGCAGAAATTATTGCTTAATATGACTCATCAGATAATGTAATCCACACTGATTACTTAGCAAAGTCCTGAGAAAACTTTTTGCAGAGCTTCCACGTCACACTGAGCCTGCTGAGTGAATAAAAGGAATCTTCATAAGGTGTTTACTAGATGATCCTTCTCTATTAAATATTTGTGCCTTCTTGGTAGACCCGCCTCAATTACGTTTATAAAACCTGCATTCGGGTTGGAGTTGTTGAGTTTGAGATCACTTTAATAATGTTTATTTATGGCGATTTTTTTCAATACCTCAGTACATTTTTGTTTAATTTCGTCATGAAAATTGTTTTCCGTTGTGGTGAATGTTTCGAAAAATTAATTAAAGAATGCTACCAAATATTTCTGTATCCCTTTCGGTTAAGTGATATTAAAGCTTATTTATTTTATTGATTCTTTATTATTTGGCCTTTCCATAAAACACTACAAAGAATCTTATAATTTTAGTACAGAATAATAAGCAGCAATTAATATTACCTCATGCATAGAACAAAAAAAAAAAAAAAAACATTTATAATATTAATTCGTAGATACAAGAAAAAAAAATATCAGGACGATACAGACAAACGTACATTATTAAGTTTTTCGTAAATATTAAAAATGTGTTAAATTAATTATTCAAGCATTTGATCTTTAGTTTTTTATAAAAAATTTTTTTTAAAAAATTATTTATTTATTTTCATTATTTCGCCAACAATTTGTTGACATCTTCAGGAAAATAATTATAAAATTCAAAAAACCCAAAAAAAAATTTTTTTCTATTTTTTTGAATTTTTTTTAATAAAATTTTTTCAACAATTTATTATTTGGTTTTTTTCGATCCCAGTTTTTATATTTTATATATTTATTTTTTTCTAGCTTCTTCAGGACAATAATAATGAAAATAGTTTTTTTTTTCATTATTATTGTCGGAGACCGAAATATCGACAAAAATAATTAAATATTTTTAATAACAAAGACCTTTAGCTCAAGAAAATAAATATAAAAAAAAGTTTTCAATAATTTGTTTTTGAATTTTATAATTATTTTCCTGAAGATGACAACAAATTGTTGGCGAAATATTGAAAATAAATAAATAATTGTTTAAAATTATTTTTTATAATAAAACCAAAGATCAAATGCTTGAATAATTAATTTAACAATCTAAAGATCAAAGGTCGTTGTATGTTTTGCTAAATGATTGAAAAGTTATAGGGTTTCACAGAAAAATACTAAGGGCTAGGAACTACTACTCAGATATGTATGTTAATCTCTAGTTATTCTTTGAAACCCACCCTTAAAGTGTTTTTTTTATTAACACCTACATATATTCACTATAGCAGCATGATGTTGGTATCATTAAAATAGCAACAAAATATCAATTTCCTTTTTCCAAAGGTCATTAAATATTTTTATTGAAGCATTTGTCTTGATTGTGTCCATTACTAAATGATTTTAAATAAAACAAGAATGAGGACAAAATAATAAATTCTCTAAACGTGATAGCATGAACATTAAAGCAACTCAGGAAAAGATGTGTTAGGAAATACAACTACTTAGAAAGTTTCAAAAAAATATATTTGAAAATCTAGCGAAGATCATTTGTTCAGCAGATTTACACTTAATTTTGCGAAGTTGACTACATCAAAGTTAAATGCTGTTGATTAGTTTGCAAAATGTTCAAGGTACGTACCATCGACACTTTCCAGAAAACAAGATTTAACGCAACTTGATGATATTATAGATATTAATTAAACAAGACAAAGAATAATCGTTAAACCGTTAGCTGGGTGGGAAACTAAATGTTTCACTTCTCATCAGCATCCGTCCTGGGACTCAAAGGATCGTGTTTGTAAAGCGACACTTAGGCCACTCATCCACCCAAGCTGTTCTTTATTTGTTATCACATTTTAAAAAATTATTTATTTATTTTCAATATTTCGCCAACAATTTGTTGGCATCTTCAGGAAACTTTGATTAATATGTCTACTTTGATTAATATGAATTACAAAAATAATACGGAACGAACTTGAGCCTGGAAACGTAATAAAAAATATTAGAATAAGGAAAAGTTCGAATAATAAAATTAAGTAATATATTATTGTTTAGAAAAAGATCTATTAATATGTATAAGTGAGAGCATTTAGAACCATATATATTATATGTATGTGTTTGGTGTCATTTTCATAATGATATACTTGTGTGGAATATATATTTAAATATAGTGTGGTATACTTTTTAACTCTACACACGTTGTTAATTTATTAAACTAAACATAGAAAAAACATTCATTAAATCATGTGGTTCGGTTAAGGCAACAATACAAGACTGTTAAAGCAATTTTCTAATATGGCTGCAATAACGCAATTCCACTGTATACAGTTGTGTATTTCAACGAAAGTAGTCAGCCCTTGGAATATTGTCATCTTAACCACATATTTTTTCTACACGTGACTACTTGTCCTGTATTGCTTTTATCTTCATGTTCCTGCTGTTTGTTCGCTCTTTATGGCAGGGCAAGCCTCAATAAAACTTAAACTAAATTTATGCTTTTGATGTTTAGCTACAACTTGTTTGATGCTGTATCTGGCTGTTTTATTTCAAATCTACTGGTCAATTACATCTTCACGCTTGCCCAATTATTTTTCAGCAAACCAGTAAAATAGTAGTAAATACATTCGAAAAAAAATAAAAAAAACTAATGCTGGTTTTATAATGGTTTTTATATTCAAAATTTACCACATTTAAGTAATTTAAAGTTTTGTGAACACACACCGCTGTTGAAGAGAAGTTGAGCGTTAAATAAAGGACTTCTGTGCAAATGAACACAAAATTCCCATCAACTGACCACCAGTTTTGCTCTCATAAATGTAAACCAGTGATTGTGCGTGTGTGATTATGAAAAGCTTTGCAAATTCGTATAATTGCTTTGTAGTTGGGTGCGTATTTGGTGTAGGTGTGGGCTTGTGTGTGTGTGCGTGGCCATGTGTGTAAACATTTTGGTGTTTTTGGTTGGCTCTTAGTTTTTGGCTGGTTTTTGATTTTGGTTTTTGCATAAAATGCAAATAATTAACCAAAAAGAGCCACAACACATGTGAAAGCTTACAAATTGTCTATTTGAAAACTAGGAACAGTAACGACTGTGCTTTTGCAATGAAATGCATTATTAGTTGGTTGTTCTTTGAGCAAACCGAATTTTTTGCGCGAACTGTGAGCAGAGTTATTTTTTTCTATTAATATTGCTGGAAGAGTAGAAAAGGAACAAAACCTCATTTTCTGGTCTTCAAAAATTTTTCAAAAGATTGCATAAAAAATTTTCTTCGTTCTGTTCTTAAATGAGAAACAAAAAGCTTCTCAAAATTTGTATGCTGCTGAGCAATAACATATTTATTTTGCAAAAATAGTCAACAATGTGTTACAGCAATTTTATTATTATTTGCTTTGTCATTCCTTTTTCTTTCAATGACTAATTAACAAATGAATAATTGAACTTAAACATCATCTCATAATCAAAAATCTTAAGCTACACGGAACAAATTTTATAGCAGAAGTCAAAAACTGTATGGTATGGAGGTTTTTAAATATTGTTCTTAGTAGAAACTCCTACACAGAAAGTTGTTAAAAGTGGTGTCTCTTTCAAATGAAAAGATATACTAAGGACCTTGAAAGCCCATTTTGGTTGGACACCATAAAAGGAATCAATTTATGTTGTTAAAAGTAATTTGCTACATCAACTGAAATATTTGTATTAATTATCTAACCTTTCCAAATATTTCCTTAACTGATATTATCGAAATTTTAATTGCATTATATAAATGTTTAGTTCGGTTATTTTAAAAGTTTGATTAGTGAATTAGTTTTTCTGTATACGTTGCTCTCTATCAATAACTTGTCGCTTGTATTTTCGTATTTTGTATATTTATTAAAATATATTTGCTATTAAATTAAATTAAGTTAAAGTAAGTAAAGCTAATATAATTTTTTTTTATAAAATCGTATAGTTCAACTAAAAAAAAAAAAGTCGTTGAAAATTTGTTTGCACTTAGGGATTTCTGAAATCGTATGACGATACATGAACAAATAAATTAATTAATATAAAACAAGCACATATAAAGGCTGCTGAATGTATTAATTTATGTTACTTTAATGAAATTGTGGTATAGAAATAAGTCTGAAAGCATGCAATCAGCGTAAAGCTTTCTGGCGCCTTCCTCCCATACTGCTGTGTTTTTAACAAGTAATTTTTGCGATTAGACAATGAGACACGTATGCTGTTGGTTTCTGGTACTAAGCACATGTTACTTTATGGTAGATAAATCCATATATATTATTTTAATTGCTGCCATCACTCAAGTGGTCGACACAATTGACTACGGCACATTAAGTTTTGTAGAATTTATCAATTAATATAAATTATATATAATGAGCTTTATTTATGGCCTTTAACAAAAATCGTAAACTAAGAATAGGAAGAGAACATCATTGATTAATAATGAATTAATGAATATCATTAGTGAATTTAATTTTTTTAATGGCAATATATGCGACTGACTACATCATCAACATTCATTATAGCAATTCATTATAGCAATTAAAATCATTATTACACAATACATTTGTTATAAGTATAACCATTCAGTTATGGGGTTGAAATAGGTTCTTCTTTAGTAAAAATATGTAAGGAACCCTTTTATCCTTAAACCTGGGCATAAGGCTCTCTCACTCTATCGCTATATGTATTCATTATTGCAACTATTTCAGTATCTTGTCAAAAGCTATTCTAAATTATTTTTTGCGATATGCAAGATTTTTTCAAAATTCAACACTTTCACGCTTTGCTGTGTTGTTTGCAAGTAATCTATGTTTTCCCAGATCTATTTAAAGTGAGTTTTTGCACATGAGCACCAATTCCCTTTTTGAAAACTTTTTAAAGTTTTAAAAAGATGTTTGTATTCCATTTTTGTGATCTGGATTTTTTTCTGCGTTTTTCTGTACAAACTATTTACATATTTTTTGCCAGCCGGAAATGGAATAATGTGTTTATGGCTACAAAATCAATCTAGAGCTCAATTTTCTTTTTGTCTGGCTTTTATTAAAGCAAAGTAACTACACGACGGCGTAGCAGAAACAAACGATGTAACACAATGTGTGGCTAGAAAGTCACAATAATTATAATGTTTGACATCTTTTGTGGGACGTCTGCAGCAAAGTTATAAAGTAAACGGCACTTAAACAACTAAACTCTTTGAATAATTAGTTGCAGGTCTTTGCGTTACTTTAGAGATTATAACACCTTTAAAAAGTATGATGGTAACAAATGCTGTTTTTTTTTTGCTGTTTAATGATCCTTTCTGGAAAATTTTTATTAAAAATTTCATTGAAAACAAAAATAGAAAAATCATCAAATGAATTTTGTGTCAGCAGTTGACACTGACCCATAACTAAACATATAGGTGCGGTTACCAGGTTGTATTCTGTATAACAATATCAAGGTTGCAATCATATAATATGAGAAATAATAATAAAGTAGGGTTAAGGAACCATATTTTATTATGGTGGCAATCACATAAATTTAATGTTTACAACCACATTTTTCATGTCTACAATTATGATCCATTCAAGCATATCTCTTTTAATAATAACTTCCTCTTTGAATACATATTTCTTCCACATGTGTGGCTGTGCGAACGTAGCGTGTTGCTCTCAATTGAATATATGGGCATTAACTTGTAGTTCTTTAAGATTTCACAGGAAATTCTTGCTTAAACACTTAAGTATGTCAACAGCATTTTAATCTTTTGAAAACGTTGATTTATTGAAGCACTTTAAGAAACATTTTGTATACTTCGTAAATTAGCCTGCATATATTTAATTCTTTGTTAAATTAGTTGGCTTCTTTTGTTGATTTAGCCTGAGCAACAATCTAAACTATCTTTCGTTTGACTTTATAACCTTCAATTAGACTTTGACTTGTGTATTAATGAGTTTCTTGGAGACCACAATAGCAATTTGTTTATTGATTTTTCCTGAAATGCCTAAGAGTTTCCTTAATAATATTAAATATTATTTGAATGAAAGTGATTTATTATCAATGTCCACAAATAAATCTGTAAAAAGGATATAATAAATTAAATAGTATTTATGGAATTTTATATTGCATGTAAATTAAATACTTCAAAAATATCTTTTACTAAAATTCATTTCATTGCATTGAAAATTAAAGGCATAAATAAGTTTTGAGAAGTAAGCAATATTTGAAAACAATTAATTTCGAATTAAGTTGTTTGAATTAAGCTGCCTTCCTAAAGCTTTTGCTTTATTAATAGTTATAAAAAAAGAACTAAATTAAACCAAATTATCAGACACAATTTTAAGGCTCAGTACTTAAACATGCTTATAACGCAAATGGATTTTGAGCCTTGAACAATGGCAATATACAGTTCTTAGAATAAAAACAAGCATTGCCTTAAAATCTAAAATACAGTTGTAAGTTTTGTTTCTAAATCAAATTAAAAATAATGACCATAATTACTATTACACAGTTCATTTCACAATCCGCACCAAACAGTGACTCGTTTTGGATGCTTGCGGGTTTTCTGTTCCCCAAATGCTACAATTTTCCTTGTTTACATACCCGCCAAGATAAAAATGAGCTTCATCTGAAAAGATGATTTTTTTTTGTGGCAAAATCGGCATCTTCTGTAAGTCGGTAACAGGCCTACTTAGCGAAGCGTATACACAACCATATTCGTTCAGCTGAAGGATAAGTGTTACCAATCACGAAATAAACACTAGTTGAAAAAAAAAAGTTAGATGGCGGACCCTTTATATTAAAACTGCTCAAGAACGCAAATGTCCCAATTTAATATTAAAAATTCCTTAACACTTTTAAAATTAAAGAAAAAACTATTAACACTTTTTATTTTAACCTTTTTTCTTTCTTTGAACTGAATTTCTTTTAAAGTAATTTCATCTTAAGTATTAACTTCTTGTTACAGAAAATTCTATCTAAGACTAAATTTCTTTTCGCTAAACTTGGCATTTTACGAAAAGTGTTCTACTTTACTTGTACTCTTTAAGCAGTAGCTCATGAGAAACAGGAAAAGAAAAGTCACGAGAACATCAAAGAAAATACAACAAAACAGAAATATTTTTTCTAGTCATGCAACAAACACATTCGAGCAAACACACTTACATACCCTGCATGTTTATATCATCTTATTAAAGTCTGACATAAAAGGCAGCTGCTGCTTTAATTTTGCGAAAATAACGACAATTGTTCAGCTTTTTATTTCCAAGGTTGCAATCCAATGATACGGGCATTAAACTAACACAGAGTAACAATCATTTGGCATGCAAACTTACTTTTATTCTCCGATGATAATAACATAAAGGCCTTGGAAATGCTTGTACCGCAAAATGAAATAGGAAGAAGTAAGAAAATCATTGTGAAATTGGGTTACGAAGATCTTTGTGAAATTAGTTGCCACTTCTTTTCTATGAATGTATCTGTTACCGCTACGCTCGCGCGTACACACACTGACACTCACACATTTCCTTTGTTATCAGTCAAGTGCTTTACAAACCCTGTCTGAATTGATGTAATGGAGTGTAGTGAAAGGTTATGTAGAATTATGTTCTCTACTGCGTTATAATGCAATGTAATGTAATGTAGTGTAATGTAATGTAATGAAATGTAATGTAATGTATTGTAATGTAATGTAATGTAATGTAATGTCATGTAATATAATGTAATGTAATGTGATGTAATGTAATGTAATGTAATGAAATGTAATGTAATGTATTGTAATGTAATGTAATGCAATGTAATGTATTGTAATGTAATGTAATGTAATGTATTGTAATGTAATGTAATGTAATGTAATGTAATGTAATGTAATGTAATGTAATGTAATGTAATGTAATGTAATGTAATGTAATGTAATGTAATGTAATGTAATATAATGTAATGCAATGTAACGTAATTTAACGTAATAAAATGTAATGCTATGTAATTTAATGTAATGTTGTTTTTAAAAGCGACTTCCCCGTTTTGCTTTAAATTTAATTTAGCTTTATACTTTACACTGACTTCGTGGTATGGAGGGTATAGTTCAAGACTTCGTTGTATAGAGGATTTTGAAAAAATACTTCGCTATCTAGAGGCTTTACAGCTCAGAATTTTTTCGCTAAAAATTCGTTATGTTGAGTTTTTCGTTATAATGAAGTTCGTAATATCAAAGTTTCACTATATAGTCTTTTTAAATCTAAAGTTTTTTAATTTGATCTTTTTTCCTAGCTTATTTATTATAAGGGAGGAAAAGTAAATATAACATGTAAACTTTGCTTTTGTGTAATGTGTCTTCTTTTTTGCGCTAAAAGGATACAAACTAAAGTATTTAAGCCAAAATGTAAATAAACAAAGCATTTTAATGATTGCGATGATGAAAACGGGTGGGACTATTGTATTTGTTGTGCCGTATGTTTTGAAATTTGAATGGTTGAAGCAATTTTTTGCATTTGTTTGAGAACAAACAAGAAACAACGAACGGGTGGGTATAAGTGATGAAAACGGAAAATAAATAAACGATTGAATTAAAGCGAAATCAAATTTACTTGATATTATTCTTTCTGTTTTTTTTTTCAATTATTTGAAATGCCTTTTTTTTTGCATTTTGTTGTACAAATTTTCTGGTTTTGAAATGGCTCTGTAAAGCTAGTACTTTCTACTTTTCGTTTTATTTGGGAAAAATTTCCTAATTTTCCTTTTTTTATAAATTTCAATGATGTGAATTGATTTTTGTGTAGAACATCTTATTTGAATTTTTTTGCTAAAAAAATTATTATATTCTGCGGAGAACAAAGAAAATCAGTTTTTGGTTATTTTTTTAAATGTTTTGTAAGGATTGTTATTCAAGAACCCAAGGATGCTTTTTTTGTATCTTGAACCAGACCTCTACGTACGTATGTATTGTATCGGAGCCAATGTTTTGTATTGGAGCTAACAAAATAGGGGAAAAAAGAAGGAAAGCGAAAACTATTGACCGGTTGTGGATGTTTGATTAGTGAATAATGAATTCAGCTGAACCTGTGATATTGCCTTTTGACATTTCAGAATTGTTGTCTGGCAAATATACATATATGTAAATTTTTCTTAAGAAGTTAAAGTAGTCCTGAAAACGTTTTACTAACTACAGCATACAATGGTAGCAAAAAAAAGAAAAAATACAAACACAAGTCATCAAATACTTTTAGCTGAAAAGGAAAAATAAAAATCTTGTTTAAAATCACTTCATTAGCTGATTACATAAACTGAGCAAAGTTAGCACATGGTATGTGGTACATCTTTGTTAAGTTTTAACGTTCGCCACGCATCATTAGTTAACTAAGTTAAGTCACTTTCATATTATTTTATGTTTCTAACACCCCATCATTGAAAACTCAAAACTAACAAATTTTTCTAAATGTTTTTTTTCCTTCCTACCTCCAATGAGACGGCCTTAATTTACAAAGTTTTCAAACTTAAAAGTAATTTGATAAAGCACAAATCAACAAGCAAAACTTCTATTATTTTCTTAGCATAAATCACTTCTGGCCAAATACACAGAACAGAAAACCAAATAAAATCTAAATGCCTTAATAATCTGTAAATATTACAACTCATTGTGGACACTTTAATAATGATGAAGACATCAAAGACAGCAGCCTCTACATAAAGTACCTCAAAGGCAAACACACACACACACACACACACACTCGCTCTCTCTGCCACACACCCAAGCAAATTTTGACCTTTAATGGTTTTATGTTTAAACATGAAGGCTTAAGAGACCCAAGGGAGTTTAAAAATGGAATTTTTATTGCAGACCTTTAGGACATCACCATAAATATGTATATGTTTTAAAACCAACCACTTTTAACGTTTTATTCGTCTTTTAGTGTGAAAACAATTGTTGAAGAATCAAAAACTTTGATTTTTCAAAAGTTTAGAAAAGTCTTAGCGAGAAATACAGTCACATTACAATTAGTCAAGAATGTCTTATCCATGCATTATCAATGAAACTTTGGTCGAGAGGTCTGAAAGTCTCTAAAGAGCTCAGGACACATTCAATAAACTCAGCACTTGTTATATTGTTAGCCTACACGTACATGGGCTCGGCTCTATTTGAAAAAAAAAAAAAAAAAATCAAAAGTTATTGATATTTTTATTGAAGAGACTTTTTACTCATGTGTCCGCAATTGTGCAGCAAAAAAACCTCATTTTGCTAGAAATTTCGTGGTGGATAGATACGTAGAAACATGAAGAAACAGACGCAAAATGCATAATTCTTGACCCTTTTTGCATCTTTATGCACACTTAAGAAGTTGCAAGAAATGTGATTGCTGTGGTTTATGATTAAGTCAGTTGTATTACTGAAAATTTCTGAAAATATTATTTACTATGAATATTTTAAATGTTTAGACTGTTGCCATTTTGATAACAAAAATGTGCATATATTCCCTGTTTCGTGGTCAATTCATCACTAAATATTCGACAAGAAGTGACTTCCTGCTACGTTTCTTCAAATTACTACAGGTCGACATATTTTTCTTAAACGTAGGAAAATGCATTCCAAGATAAAAAATTAAATGCGAGTGAAAGAGAAATCGTTAATTTTTATATTTGAGGCCTTCATGACAAAAAAAAAGATATGTATGCAATTGTTGAAGTGATCGAAAAGTGGACGGATGAAAAAAAATCTTTTTACGATTCATTGAAAACTATTTTTGTACGAGACACAAAACCACAAAAGAGAATAACTCACCACCCGACGGCATAATAGAAACGAATGCAAAAAAGTCACAACAATTGTGACTTATACTGTCTTTTGTTGCGTGTCTCCAGCAAATCACTGAAATAAACGACCATAAAACGTGAGTGATGACTTTATTGAGCGTTTCCTGGACACCTAAGAGCTCGCCGCACCTGCAAATGATCAACGTAAAGATTTGAATACAACTTTTCTTCATATATAAATTAGTGTGTTAAATTACTTGATGTAAAAACAGTTTTCCAAATTTGTCATACTATTTGGAGATAATGTGATCTTACAAAAGGCCCCTAAAGTTTTTTTCCCTTCTTCTAATAATGTGCCTTTTTTAACTCAGCACAATCATCGCCTCCTGCTGTTACAACGGTTGCTCCAACTAAACTTTTTTCTAAGAATAAAATACTATCTGTGGACAAGTCGTTTGATGGGTCGTTACACACACGTACAAACAAACAATATAACACTCAAGTTTTGCATGCTCATCTAGAGTATCCTGCTGACAAAGACAGCGATAGAGGAAGTCGTCCTTAGCACCTCAAACGCACATTCATACTCACGTTCACGAAAAGTAGTAGCACAAAAAGACACACAAAAATGTGGTGCTACTGGAGTTTATTTAAAATAAGTATTTATTTACAAACGTTGGGGAAAATGAATGTCAACCTTTGTCTTAATAGCCCCCTTGCGTTGTAGAATTATAATACAAAGTTTAATTTCTTAGTCTTTGTCTCATGACGAGGTTAACATTGAGGCCAACTTATAAAATTTGGGTGCCCTTATTGACCCTGCAGGCAATGAAGCAAACGTTATTCAACTTAATGTTCTCAAAAAAAAAAAAAAAAAAAAATAAAACATTTTTGATACATATTCACAAGGAATGAAATTGCTCTTTCAAAATTAAATTTTAAAAGGGATAGAGATTTTCACACAAAAAGTTGCCTTTTATTAAACATGTTCTCAGAAAAGTTAACATACCTTAAATTTCACTATTTCAAAAATGCTTTTGAAAACCTTTCTTATTTGGAAAGTTGTTTAATAAAAATTCAATCTAAGGAAATCGCCTGGAATCTGCTTCAGTAGCAATTACAAAACTAGTTTTTGGTTAATTAAAAAAAAAATCAATACCCATTTCAAATTTCAGTTGAAATATTTCGTAAAAAAATTTTTTAACAAACATTTCAAATATATGTTTTTTTTTTAAATAAATGCCTAATCACTACTTTTTGTTTAATGTTCGTCAAACGTTCTCACTTAAGTCAATGTACTATATGCTTAGAACAAGTGAAAGTAAAATTTTTGAGAAAGGTACTGTGTTAGCAGGTACTTAATTTAAAATAATTTGTTAACACTAGTAGTGCCGTCCTATTAAATTTGTCCCACAAGCAAATGTTAAGCCAGTAATGGCTTTGTTTTTTATTCAGAAATCAAAACTTTTTATATGCTTATCCAACTCAAAATATATTGGTGCTTTAATACCCAGCTTTTATGAAAAAACAAAGAAACACATTTTGCTATAACTGCCGGTGGGTAATTTTTGTGCCATTAGTGTTCTAAATAAATAAGAAGAAAATAATATTGAGAAAGACAAAGATATAAAATTAAGACGCCTGTCGAGGAATATTCGGCGATGAAAACATTAAAATTAATCTAAAAATTGGGTGTAATATCAACATCAAAAATTTGGTACCAAAAATTTCATTCGTAAGCTCCTTTTTTAAGAAACTTTTTTATAAATGTACTTTCTAAGTTCTTTGCAAGAAACCATTTTTAGAACTATTCTCAAAATCAAAAGTATTTCTTTAATTTTTTTAGAGGTTACTTTTTTGAAAATAATATTTCTCAAACATTGCTTGCTATTCTAAAAAACAAAAAAAAAAAAAAAAAACGCGGCAGAGAAGTGAATTTTTTCTTATTTTCTATGTGTATGTGGGGGGGGGAAGGGGCATATTCTGGAGGAAACTAAGGAACTTTGTGAATGACACGGAGTTCCTATAGACCTATGAGTCAAACTGGTTCACGGTTAAAGCCACAAAGCGCACAATAAGCCTATACTGGCTTAGGTGTGTGTCGCTAGACATGGGCAAACAAACCCCTCTAATCAATCTCAGCTAACTTATGTATGGGTTCACTTCACTAGCGTGTTTTCTGGAATAAACATTATTATTTTAAAAAGTTTTTCTTAGAGATACTTTTTTTTTTTTAAATTTTTTTTTTTAAAGAGAACATTTTCGCAATAGTTCCAAGACGTGCTATTCTAAAAAAGGTACTTGATGTGAAAATGCCGCTATTAAAAGTACTTTTTGGTAAGACTGAACTTTGAAGAAGTTTTTTTTATTAAAGCCTGCTAGCAACTACTACTTGCCAACTTTCTAATATTATGTTTTACAGACTGAAGGTTCTGAGAAAGACCTTGTTACTCCTGCTGTATAGGGCTTAGTGAAAAGTTACTTTTCCTGATCGCATTACTAAAACTCGTTAAAGAGTATTTTCTTAAAAGCTGTTTAAAATCCAGTTTTGATTACTAAAGTAGTAGCTATAAGTTTTGTGTTCTTTTTTTGTACTACTATAGATTTTGCAACAATACTGCATTTTTTGCTTTACAGACAAAAAACAAAAAGGACTTTTATGGGCATAAATTCAATTTTGCCATATTTATTTTTTTATTTTGCTGAGTCTTCTCTTTAGTCTTCCTTTATGACAATTTATTTTTATACATGTCATTATTTTCATCTGGTCTGACATTTAATGGCGAACGTATTTACCTTACCATTTTGTTATGCTTTTCGAACACAAAAGAACCAGAAGGCACAGCTGCCACTCGGCCACTGCAAAACCCATCGTCATCGTCGTTCAGTGCATCGTCTTCAATTTCAAGAAATTCATAATGAAAAAATGGCATGGTTCTGTTTAAATTTATAAAATGAAATTCAAGAGAAGGTACAAGGTAAACTTAAGTTTTATTTTCAGTGTTTTTTGTTTTTTTTTTTACTGAACTTTTCCATTTTCTTGCTTGTCATAACGAATGAACATTCAAAGACAAGAGATTTATTTTTAATAAAATTGGAAGTGGAATTGCCAGTGAGTATACATATACATATGTGTGTATGTTTGTATGTGTTAGTAAGTAAACAGAATCAACAAGATTGTTCTTAACATGTTTATACATGTTTCATATCACAGATTACAAAAGAAGCAGTCCTTGTTTATCTTGGTACATCCCTTGCAGATTTTTTGTATTTTTAGAAAATCTAAAGTAAACTGACTTTTTGCAAAAAGTTGTAATTGTGTGTTAACAGAATTTGTGTCATTCGTTGTGTGCAGTTGTTTGCCATGTAGTCATTTATAATCTAAACAAAAAAAAAAAACACACACACACACAGATGAAGAAAACTGAAACCAAAGTGATGGAGCTAAAATTAAAAACACATGCCACACTCTCGTTACTTAAATGCCTCAAAATGAAATTATTTTCGGGATATATTAAACTTGCTAATTTTAAATATATAAACTTGTTGAAACTGTATTCTTCAGAGCTTTTCAATAAATCTTCTTATTCAAATATACTAATTAAGATTTTTGTAAAGCGTACAATATGGGTGTTATTTGTACTCGTAACTACTGGAGACATTTAACTAATACATTTTTAAAGGTACTCGTAGTTTATTAGAAAATTATTTCAGCTCCAAAAATATACCTTTTTTAAATGTTTGCTGTCTATATGCCGCAGACATTTCGTTGGTGCATCAAGACAGCTGAAAAAGACAGAAACATTTTAAAAAGGTCTATTTTTGGACCCGAATTAATACATTTCAATTGGCCCTTAAAGCAAATAAATAACTAAGTTGATATTTGTTAATTAGAAAATATACTTTCAATATGGTGTAATATTTCGAAGATGTTTTGGTAGTTCGAAACCGTCTAAAGAATGTGCATTTTGCTATTTAAAAATATTGAAACAGAAAAATTTGTTAATTTTTGGCAACAAAGTGTATTGAAAATTATCTTATTGCTCTAAGGTAATAAATGAAATTGCGCCTATGTTACGTTACGTTACGCAGGCCGCCGGTCCTGAGACCGGCTCACTTGGGCCCTACAAAGGTCCCGTTGTGTTACCTGAATAGGCTGTAGGGAGACTCCGCCCTGAACCAGCCCGATGAACGGATGAAGGAGTCCACCCTGTCCAATCCGCATTCCGACACTTCCGGTAATCCATCTAGTGTCGGTCTGCTCTAGCAATTTGCTCTCTTGTTAGAGAGGACCGGACATCGACAGAGAAAGTGTTTGAACTCTCCTCCTCCTCCTCCTCCTCCTCATCTCTGCAACCGCTGCAGAAATCATTATATGGAAGATTCAGTCTTCTAGCATGTACTGCCATGTGACAATGTCCCGTTAGAACAGCCACAAGGGTATGGAGCCTATGCCTCGGAAAGTCCAACAAGGGCATAGTCCTCGTATACTTATACCTGGGCCATGGAAGACCCGATATTCGACAGGTGATCTCGTTCGACCACCTCTCCTGCGCGATTACTAGCAGCTGTCGTTATACTAGCTGCTTGCAGCTATTAAGGGGAATACCTACGAATTCGTCTATATCCTCCTGCTGTTTCGTTTAGCCACATGCAAATTGCTATGGTGGTTATAAGAGTCGGGCATGGCCGAATATTAGATTTTTGTTTGTTTTGTTTCTCTTTAAATTTTTCGCATGGCTTACTCATCAGTGAGCCAACTGTTTGTATTGGTAAAAAGAAACAATTCAATTTCATAAAATTTTGACAGAAAAGTATAAATATATACAAACAGAATAGTTGAAAAATTTTTAAATCCTCAAAATTTATTCACAATTCAAGCTTGACAGAAAAAAAGCAGAAAAAAACAAGTAAGAGTGCTATATTCGGCTAAGTCGAATCTTAAATACCCTTCACAATGATGTATGTACCATTCTGATTGATTTTTGGTGCCAAAAAATGTTTTATTTGGCTTATAAAACCGATTTCTTGAAAAATCGGGAGACACCACATCTCAGGTATATATGGGCCAATTTCTAAAATCTTCTTCGATTTTTGGGATCAAATGGGCATTAAAAATGATATGGCTAACTTTTTAGGAAAACTTTTTTTTTTTCAAAAATCTGACCAAAAAAATGGCCAAAACCACCCCCCAAAACCCGGTTTTTTGGATATAGCTCGGCTATGCGTAATCCGATCTTACTGAATTTCAATAGCAGACCCACTACACATTTTAGGATTTAGGTTTCTATTGCAAACCGTTTTCTCAGAAACGGTATTTCAACGACTACAGACGGACAGGCGGACATCGCTTAATCGTAATCTCTATTGATTCTGATCAAGAATATATATATTTTATGGGGTCTTAGATGGTTATTTCAATGCGTTATACACGCAATCTCAAACTTACTTATTATATTATTTTTGTGAAACGTATATTTACATTATTTGTTCTATTGATAACATGGTATATGAGTTTTGGGTTTAGTATTTATAATGCAGCTTCATCCAATCAAAATTGCAGAAAGTATATGTAGCTAAAAGCTCTGGATGTACATCATGCTACTTTTAGAAAACAATTTTTTTTTATTCATTCTAAATTTTAAGAAAAAATGTGTAAGTTGTGTCATATAAAGTATGTAAAGTTTAAATAAATATAAACTATACTACAGAATGGTCGCCAAACAAACTGAATAAATTGTAAAAAACCTCAAACATCTACGGCAAAGAAGTAATAAAACATAAAAAAAAGCAAAATGGAAACACATTATTTTGACAATGAGAAAACATTTTACCACTTTTTTTTTTCAAATACAATCAAACTGGTGTTGTTGAAACAAATACTGAAATAAAATCACAGGAAAATATCTAGACCATGAAATGTAAACATCATAGACCTACTGGTTTGGTAACACAAAAACACACTCAAATTATAAAATTCAACAAAATATAAAGATAAAACGAAAAAACTATACTCAGGCGACAAGGGCACTGATACACACACACACACACACACATACAAACAGAATAACCGACATAAAGACACTTCGTTTAGATAACAACCATTCTCCGGCAAATAATAGTTTGCAACTAAAAACCAAAAACAATACTGTTTATCATGAATTTCATTGACAATAATGGCCAACGAACGCAATTGTTATCTCAACATGTTTGCGGCATGAATACAGTGTATTTTATAGTTTTGAAGATTATTTTCAGCATATAGCACATTGAGTTCGATCACTTCTGAGGACACTAAACGATGTTTTTTAATAAAAAAAAATATATATATATATATATATATATATATATATACATATACATATATATGCGTCATTGGTTAATACAACACAAGTGGTTGAGTAGCACTGTTATTAGCGATATCTGTGACCGAGTAGGAAAAGCACCATCATGCAATTTATATAAATACGGCCAGCTATCGATTGTTCGAAAAGAATCTCGAAAGGTGATGATACATCTTAAGCTTTAGCACAAAATTTGTTGTCTTAGAACTTTCGAGATCAATTTCTCCTTTGATGGCGCTCAAGTCATTAGTATAAGCGTGGTCTATGGTTCACGAATTAGAAAGTTCTCGAATTCGGCAACTTCATACAAATAGTGGCATGTTGTGAGCTTTGTGACAGTCTGGTTTTTAGCATGCTGCCATCAACATTCAGCAGTTCCAATTTATACAGTAGTTGTAAAAGTAGAATAAGTGTTTTTAGCAGAGTGCCTTAACATAGATGAATAATTAATGAAGAGTGAAGGGAAGTGAAAGTACTGTATCTATATAAAACAGCAGAGTGTGTTTTATTTCATTTGCAATCAAAGGATTCTTAAAATTTGATTTTTATTAAAGGGTAAATAACAATATATATCATTGCAGAGATTTATACGCCCATGTTCTGAAAATCGCATTTCGCTTAAAATTTGCGTTTTCGTTTTGAAAACGCCAAATAGATGTTCTCAAGAACGCTTATCGCTGGACGTTCGCGTTTTCGATTTGAAAACGCCAAACAGCTGTTCTGGCAAACAAAAACACTAGCAAGCTGGCGTTTTCAAACCGTTAATGTATGCTGAAACTACACTAAAAAGAGAAATTAGAATGATGTAAAATTTAAATTTAATATGTTTTGTTTTTATTTGAAGCAAAACTTTTGAATATTTATTTTTCTACTTTAATGAAAAATATGCAATTTAAAATTTTGCTTTGTGTTTAACAATTGGTGGTATCATTTGTTTACTTTTCAACTGGCGAGTTATGCAAACAGCTGTTCAAATTGATCTTCGAAAAAATTTTGTGCTAGCGATGTTAACTTTAAAATTACCTATTCGGTTATTTTTTTCAAACTTCTGATAATATTTATATTAAATTACTTTTTCAGGCTTAAGTTCAACCCTTGGTTTGTCACTATTTTTAATTAATATCATAATTAAAAATATCTAGGTCTCAATGATGCAAAAACAGAACATGTAGAAAAAAAAGCTTTCATATAAACAGAGAGCAAAAAATAACAGTCTTCTGAGATGATAAAATATCATTGCTTTGGTTAATGTTTGCTAAGTATATAAACAGAAAGTAAAATTGTGTGAGCTTTGGTTGCCGAGTGGTAAAAGCGACTGTGCCTAAATTGTGAAATTTGACAAGTGCAAAGTTCATAGGGTGCTGATGAAGGGTGTTTGCTACCCAGAAACAGCCGGTTGCCCACTCAGCTATTGAATTTAACGTTTCTTTACTTAATTGATATTAATTAAAAGTAGTTGTACTTAAGCCTGAAAAAGTAATTTAATATAAATGTATTACAATACAGAAGTTTAATAAAATTAAAATTTTCAGTAAAAATTCTGATAATATTATTTGAAATTTCTTAAGTTCGCATATTTTAATTAAAAAGTAGTAAACAATCCTTTATAAAAGTTCAAAAAATCCTGTTTAAGGAATTTTTCCACAGAACAGTCTATGAGGAAATCTTTGGAAATCACAGTTTTCTCAGGAAAAGACTATTCATGAGACAAAACTTCTATTAAAAACTACTTTTAAAGTCCGTTAGCCTGCACTCTTCGGCCCATGTATCTGCAGGATAGCGCAATGAGGATCGGAGCCCCAGAGTGACTCTTCTAGGTGGCTTTGCATCCAGCATGGGTTGAGGAACTTTCTTCAACTGAAACGTAGAAATTGTGTTTAAGAGAATTTTGGGAAGACCTCCAAACATCGGCATCAGGAATTCTATGTTCTAGAATCTGCTGTTTTATTATAAAAATTTTTTCATCTGACAAATTATTTCGCACAATTTTTCATCTGACGAATTATTTTGCGCAGTTTTTTATGTGACAAATTGTTTTGCATACTAAAGTGTTTTGTCAAATGAAATTGTTACAGACATTAGGCTAAGTTTTTCAGGCACATTTTTTATCAGAAAAATTTTCTGTAGGGCATTGTTTGTCAAACAGAAAATCATTTCATAGAAATCTTGTGCCAAAAAAAACTATATCAAACAAATTTTTGTCAGACACAAATTAGTATATATTTTATTTTGGTCCAATAAAATTGTAGATTGAAAATATTTTAGTCAGACAAAGTTTTTTTTATGCACATTTTTTATCACAAAAAATTTTTTGTACAATTTTTTATCTGACAAATTTCTGCCTAGAAAAATGTCTTGACAAATGGAATTTTTACAGACAAAATTTTTCAAGTATAGATTTGTTGCTAGATAAATTGTTTTTTTATAAAACAGAAAACCATTTCAAAGGAACCTTGTGTCAGGCAAAATGTTTCTAAATAATTTTTTTGTCAGACAGATATTTTCACGTATTTTTTTTTTTTTTTGTTTTTTCATACAAAATTGTAGATTGTAGAAGTGTAGATTGAAAACGGTTTAGCCAGACAAATTTTTGCTACACTAATTTTTTTTATCTAACGAATTGTCTTACGCAGTTTTTTATCTGACAAGTTTCGCCATAGAAAAATGTCTTAACAAATGGAATTGCTACATCAGACTAAGTTTTTCACGTATAGGCAAAAATCAATAGAGTAGTGTAAAATAATGCTGCAGTTTGTGGAGCGACATGTTTTGTTATTATAAAATATATGTTTCTTATTTGTTCGAACATAATTACGAAAAAGGCAAAACGCCAGCAAATCGCTTCGTTCTCAGAACATGATTATATGCGTTTTGCGATTTGAAAACGCCCCTTTTTTCAAAACATGGGCGATATTGTATCGCACAAAGATCTGGATCATCTGAAGTCAGGGTGAATGATTTTGAAATAAATATTTTTGAGCGAAACAGCTTAATGTTGCTGAAATTACATAAGATTTCTCAGGCATAGATTTATTTAACCAGCAGCACGATAGTGTCGTTAACAAGATGGTAACACAAAAAAGCACTGTAGTGGCTGCTGGCTGGGCACTTACACAAACCTAAATGGATGAATGCTGTGTAGAGCTTTTCCTGTGTAAGAAAATAGTAATGCTTTAACACAGCAGACCTGGAGAAACATAAATAGATTTTAACACTTCCACTCCAACAATTTAGAAAAGATTCAATCAGATTTAAATTAAGGACTGCTTTTGTGAAGTTTTAATGCAAACAGGTCTATGAAAGCTTTTAATACCTGTACGTTGGCAAGACACTTTTGCTTATTTATTTATTTGTTGTTTTAAACTTTTTCTCTGCACAAAAAGTTTTTCAATTAGTTTTTGGATTTACTGCAATAAAGGAAGGGCAGTTCGTTAACTTTGCCAGCTGTTGCTGTCCATTTGCTTAGCTTAATTTTAATTGTAGAACAACTTCCTAGAAACTAAAGTCACACGCAGATTTGCTACGCAACAATGTTTTCGTCGCAGTTAATAAGGAAATAGTTGTAAAGAAATTAGTTTTTTTTTCACATTGAAGTAGTTACTTAGTATTTTACGAGAAAGTGACAAGATAAGGAAAAGAAGTAAGAGTTATAATTGTTTCTAATATCTTCATTCACTTTACCATGGTCGTAGCTGCACAAACAAAACAATTTTTGATAAAATTTTTTGTTAAAAATTTTCACCAATGTATTTTATTTAAAACAAAATTATTATTATTCAGTTCATTTAAATAATTTGTTAACAGAACTGGTGTTGATCACATTTGTGTAAAATGGTGTCCATTTTTATTATTTTTATTATTAAAAGTATTAAAAACGAAACAGAAAGCGAATTTTGCATAAAAAGAATTTTTTTTCGCCATAAATTTCTGAATAACTTTGAAGCGGAAAAAGATAGAAAGGAATTGTATGCCAATTTTTAAAATAAAATTTTATAGCACATCTTTTAATGTGCTATTCACTAAAATTGAAGAAAGCTCTTCCGAGCTATGGTTAAAATATACGGGTGTAACTCTATAGCAAAGGGGGCTAAATTAGCCACGCCCATAAAAAATTCTTAGCAGATTTGGGGTTAGAGCACCAAAACACTTTTTTTTGTTCAAAACGCACCGAAAAATTTTATTTTGCGAAACAGTGCAATAAATTAGTTCAAGTAATTAATTTGATATCGTAACAAAAAATTTGGTATTGTATTCATTTGTTTTTATATCCATCTTTTTAGTTTACGAGACCGCCATTTTTTCTGCATTTGTTCTAATGTGTAATACTATTCCTTATTGATTTTAGATTTTATAGCGCCAAGCCAAGCTAAAACTTAAAACATTTTCTTTATATACAATTGCTGAACTAAATAAATTTCATTCACAGTGTTACTTTAATCTCCTCCTTTTACTACTGTTTCTCTATTCGCTCTAAAATTGCCGCTAACTACATTTATAAATCCGCTGCTTTAGAACTGTGTAATATATTTTATTTCTGTTTTAAAAAACAACACCAAGACTTGTGCAGGGAAAAATTTATTGCATATTTTATCTTAATTAGATCTACATGCTGCTGCTTTAGCGCATTCTCAGACCGAAAAACAAATTTGTTTGAATGCCAATGTCGATGGCGAATGCAACAACAAAAGTTAATGTAAATGGCGATGTGGATGAAGCACGTTCCTGGGCGGCGGAAACTCCAACCAACAGATAAACTCCAACTAGCGTTAGCAAAGGCAAACTGTTTTAAAGAAACAATCCTTGTGTCTAGCAAACGAATTTCTTATAAAGTACAAATAGTAAAACGTTTTTGCGTTGTTGGGACAAGTGTAAAATGCTGCAACGAAACCGCTAATATTTTCTGTTGCTTCCTTATTTTCATTGCCATATAAAAAGCAAGAGGACGGATAGAGAATGTTCTTTAGCTAAACGAAATCGTTGTGCACTTAAACAAAAAGTAAGCGAAATATGATTTAGTTTCAAGCACAAAGTAATATGTGTAGCCGTACAAGACAAATTTGTTAAATAAATTAAAAAAAAAAACTATTTTCTAAAGCTTTAGGTCTTTTATTTTTCTTTATTAATTTTTCGATATTTCGCTAACAATTTGCTAACATCTTCAGGAATCTTTGAGTGTTTTTATTTTCATAAAAACATTTTATTTTCAAAAACAAAAATCAAAGATTCCTGACGATGCTAACGAATTGTTAGCGAAACACTGAAGAATTAATAAAGAAAAATAAAAGACCTAAAGCTTTAAAAAATAATTTTATTAATTTTAACAATAAAGGTCAAAAATTATAGATAAAATAATATGTTCTACATTTATATAATATAATTTTACAATTTTTTGCTCTGATACAACAGTTTATGCAAATTGTATGTAAAATCAAATATTACCCAGATATTAGCCAGAGCTTTCAAGGCTTGGCCCTAGTGATATTCTGTGTCTTTTTGTACTGAATCATCTAGTGCAATTTGCAAACAATGATTGGAGATTGACGGCTTTCACAAGCAACAGCAATGTTTTCCTTAGTTAAACTGGCACAGGGTGTTTTTCATTTCCCACAGACTAGGATTGCTGAAATTTGGGCACAGTTCTCTTGGTTGTGCAGACATTTGATCAATTGTGCTAAAAGGAGTCACGAAGTATTAATTTAATTTTGTAGTGAACTATATGATTTACAATTGTTATTAAATTTATAGGGCTTTCTAGTTCAATTTTTATTTCCTCAAAATTGAGAAAGATAATTTTTGTGATAAAATAGTAGTGATCAATAGTTTTAAAAAAGACAAGAAGTGTATGAAATGCATTTTTATGTGAACAATCATTTTTGCAAAAAAAAACCTGCTCAATTGCAAACCTCTCCATTATTGAAGTTTTTGAAACACTGAAATAAAGGAGTACCAAATTAAGCTGTTCAAAATATTTAACGTTGAGATGTGGCCCACATTTAATACAGATCACTACGGTTACAAACATGAGGTATCTAAGCAAAATTCAAACTCGAAGATCTTTTCTTTGGAACTCCATGCAATTGAAAAAGTATAATAGTTCTCTGTTTTCAGGCAAACCATTGGACTTTTTGGTTAGATCTTAAAAAAGTATTTAATACTTTAGATAATAATTTTTTCGCCATGTATTAGCAGTAACCAAGTAATACTTTTAACTATATTTTCCAGTCTTAACTATGCTATTTGTTTGTATCAGTGTCTGTTTATTTGGTGGTCAAAGGATTTGTACAAATTATCCAAATGCTCGTACAGTGCAAAAATGGAAAAGCAATAGTTTCTACGTTTTGCAAATAACACAATATGGAGTACATAAAAAGTTTTAACGGAAATCAACAGAAATTACGCTTTTTTGCAAGGCAAGCTAAAGCGGAATGTAAAATAGAGGAAATAATAAAGGAGCATAGATAAATTTACGGGGCAGGTCAACAGTTTTCATAAGCTGAATGAGATCTGCTTACTGAAAAAGCTAATTCGAATTTATAGAACTCAATATTGCATTTCTATGTGTGCTCTTTTTTTGTCAAAGCTTATTAATTTGTAATGTAATTTTCACATATTTTTATCTATAACAGATTTTTGTTTATTTTACAAGCATCTTTAAACATTTTTAATCCAATTCAATAAACACGAACGTAGTGGCTGAGTACTACTTATCCTTAAATGTAAAATTCTATATTTACTTAATTCAAAACTTTTTGATCGCTTCTGTGTTGATAGAAATACATCAACCCAGGCCCATGTGCTACTTGTCCCTAGAGCGCTGACCGATACCGCGAATCACTATATTCACAACCCTACCATCTGTCATGTATGTTTGCGACAAATACTCATGACCTTGGCTCTAAGCAATTTGAGTGCTAACAAGCATCATGGTGGATGTACAGCAGCCTTGGTAAATGCCCCAGCCAATAAGTCTTCAACTTTACTTTTCTTGTTTTCTTTGAAAATATTGATCATTTCAATTTTATGACAAAAGTGAAATCGTACTTAAGTCTGATAAAATTATTGGCAATAATTTTGTTATATGAAAAAAAAAATTCTATTCTATATAGAACATAAAGTCGTTCTGAACTTCGAGGAATTAAAATCGTACCTACATAATGTTGATAACTTTATTTTTATATGAAAAAAAAAAATTCTATTCCTTCTATTTCTATTCCATAAGTCATACAATTTTGTGGAAAAGTGCATCGTGGCCTTAAAAATACGGTGCTTTCTTTTCACAGAAAGGAATTTATATAACAAAGCTCTTTTTTATAGAATTGAAGAAGAAAGATTCTGGCTCAAGAAATGGTGTTTCAAATTGGTAGTACATTTAAGCCTTCTGAATAAGAGTCAAGCCTCTAAGCTTTTAATTAGTTTTTGTCTGCTTAAGTATAGTTGTGGACTCCAACTGGACTTACGTCTTTTAAAAATTTTTTGCTTCACCATTTATTTATTTTGAGGGCCCAGCGTTTCTCCAGCCAAAATGCTGTGCTCGATTTTATACATAGAGGCTACAAGAGATGTGTTTCTTTTGTGTTAGAAGTAGTAAAAACTCTTACAAAAAAAATTATAAATTGATTTCTGTTGATCTTTTATACATAAAACTCATTTTGATAGATACTCATTTTGGAACCCTAAACAATATATTGAGCCATATTTTAAATGAATCAACTTTTAGCTTTACGTTATTTCACGGGATTAAAAATGAGCGAAATCTGGGTTGAAATTACTATGCTAGGTACACAAGAAATTAAATTAAGCTACATTTTGCTTATTCTGTGACGAGAATTTGTTTTTTTTTTATTACACATTTGCCTAGCATGCTCGGGCATGTCAGAGTTAGTGCAATTGAACTTAGCAGAATTTAGAACCAGAGTAAAAGAAGTTCTTTTAGCGAATACATTTCTTCATTACCAGCTTTAATTGGGGAGCTCTTTTGTGCTGCGAGCGAATAAAAACTCTGGATCGTCTGCGAGCGAATGAAAAACTAAAATTTACTTAATCCTTCAACACAACGCTTTCAGTTTTCTTAGTTGGCCCTAGTGTCTGTGTATATGATGGAATGGGCATATAAAATTCACTTTGATGAATGTCCCTGTTTTAGTTTTCATTCAAATAATTTGATTTTCTTAAAAGTCAGATATTCAAAGATTATTTACTTGTATTTAACACAATATGGAAGCCGAATACACATGAACACCCCAAAAATTGAATCAGCACTACACCTGTTCGACATGGATTTGCATAAATCTTTTGAAAATAATGAGCATAGTTTGGGTTTTCTCTAACTTTTAATAATTTTTAGTTTTATTTACATTTATTAATTTTTTATTTACTTTTATTATTTTTTGGGATTAAAATTTAAAAAGAATTGTTGTTATAAAATTTTTTATATTGTAGACAGCGCTCTCAGCGTTCCTACTCCATTCTCTTGTTTTAAGTTCGAAAATGCCAAGATTTTTAGTAATTCATATATAATTAATATGAAATGCGTCTGTATACAAATATTTTTATAGTTTTTTATAGTACATGTACATATGTATATGACTATATCGTCACGATGGGGTTTTCATTTGTGCAATATAATGTTTTCCAGTTATAAGCTTGGAACGATCATTGCGAGCATACCAAAAATATTGTTTTACGATACCAAAGTATATTGTAAAACGATATTGGTGGCATAACATTAAAGCGTACATAAGATTCCGGTCATCCAAACAGGACATTCTTACTTGCTGTTTTTTACTGATGACATTTTATCTCGTTTTTTTAAAGTTAATATTGCTTAAGCAATTTATAGTATTTCTTTTAATAACTAAGAATTATGCTTAGCACAAGCATTTGTGGTCTGGCAGTTGCAGTTTTGTGTTTCAAAATCAACTTTGTCAAAATAATACGCTGTATAAATGAAAGCACACATTTAGTTTAAAACATTTATTGTCTTTAAAATGTTCATACACATAAATCTACTTCCGTATAATGTTAAAGTTTTTATATACAAATTTTAATAGAGTCCATGATTATAAAGGCAACAAAAGCGAAAAATATTTGTTTGGGTATATCCATTGTTGGCCACATAAGCAAGCAGTTTGTAGCATATACATCATGCGTTTAACAAGGTTTCAAAATGCAAGCACCCAAAAAAATGCACAAGTAAATGGCTTCTCGTTTGGGTGTGTTTCCATTTATGGTGCTATAAAATATTGCAATCAAACATTTTCTATTTTGAGGCAGGCCATAAATCAATAGCTTAAACCAGTGTTTGAGTATTATTTATTCATAAAAATATGTGTTAAACGAAGATGAATGTTATATTAAAAATGAAAGATTGCATTACCAAAACATGAGAGAAAAAAGAGAAAAGCAATGAAAAATCTATCTGATAAATTTGAGTGAGTAACTGCTGGGTTTTGCTTTTTATTAAAAAACTTTAACTTCTTTTCTTTGAATTCTAATATTTCTTTGTATATTTAAGTGTTTAGAAAATTTATAATATTTTGACTCTGTTTAGAACACTGTTTGATGTATGTTCGTTAAGTGATATTCACGCAGTGCACATGAATCAGCCATTGTATGTAGCTTAGTCAATAAGTTTTGAACTTTGCTTTTCATGCATTCTTCAAAAATGTTGATCACTATAATTTTAGCATAAGAAAATCTTTTTTAACTCTGATGAAGAGGTTTATTTCTGCAATTTGGAATATTTTTTTTTTAGAATTTTTGCCAATATGACTTTAATAGTTGGCTATTAGAGCTGCACCAAATTAAACATTTTCATGTTAAAACTAAAAAGGTCTACAATTATTATTTTTGCTTGGACATATCTGAAAATTTTACACATAAACTATTAAAGACAACTAGTGTGTGATACAGCTAAATAAAACAAGCTAGCAGAAAGCAACAACACTGTATGGAATGCTAAACTCTTGCGCAAAAAATTTCAATTGCGAAAATTAGCTATTAAAATAGCTGTATCACTTCACGCGATTTGAGTAGCTTTCTTTTGCTGATTGGGCCAGCTTTTAAGTAAGTGGTTATGTTAAAACAAAACTTAGTGCATACGGGGCTCACAAGATCCTCGAAAAATCAATGCGTCCACAGTAAGCGATTACTTTGTTCGATTTGGGTTTAGGTGGCATCATCGAGTCGGAGTTTTGCAAAAATAAGCGGAGAACGCTACCACCCTGAATTCTTAGCTCTGTCAGATAATGACTATTACTTGTTTTGTAACCAAAAGTAGTTACTGTTGACATTAGTGCCACTGATTTAAGCTAAATGATGCCACAATATTGGTAACCATTGCACAATTTTCTGTCGTGTAATATTTTGATTTGGCGATGTTATTGGGCCTTCTTTCTGTAGATTTATTCTTGCTTATTAATTTCTATTATTTGAACTTTTTCTTATATAATTATTTCTGTATTAAGTTTATCAGGCTCAAGTTAATATCAATCACAAAGATAATATAGAAAGAACTTGAGCCTGATAAACTCAATACAGAAATGATTTATTCTTGCTGGATTCTTTTGTCTGGGAATGAGTTACAACTAGCCTCTTCGTAAACAAACCTGTAATAAGTTGTGCTGTGAAATGCGAAGCTTTGCATTGGCAGGGTAAACGAAACATTATATCAAAGCTATGTTTAACTGAAACTTTGTACAAATCACAGACGTATGCCTACGTGCCAGACATGCCGGACATTTACCTGTAGTGCGATTCAGTAACTTTTAAAGGTAATCCAATCGTTAAACTAAACACCCGCATTTGGTGTTTGCACTAACGATTCAGTGATTCATAAACTATCATATTCAACATATTATTAAATTCAGAATCAAGTGGCGTCCTTACTTAAAAGAATGACAAACCAAATTCACCACTAATAATTTTGAATTAAGTAGTCGACCCAAAGTCAAGTCACATTAATTGGCTTATGACTAGGCTAAGCTGTAGAACACTGGCTTGTAACTATACTAGAATATTTTAACATTTTGTCATTAAAATAAACCACAATCAATTTCTAGTTGTTAAGTTAGCACCAGTAACTGTGGTGGAATATCACTAATGAATAAGAAAGCCAAAAGTTTTGCAGTGAAATATTTTTAACGCTGAATTAATCGGTAATATAAGTTAGTGAATTGCACTACTGGCATCGCATTCTTTTATTTATCTTTATATCTTTGCTTTGAGTGCGAAAAATTTTAATGTAGTTTAGTGTTAGTGTTTTTTCTGAGATATTCATTTAATTTGAAATAAATATTTGTACCACTAAAACAAATAGCTCAAAACAAAATCCTACTTGTTATAAGAGGTTTCTTTATTTAACTTATACTAATTGCTAAAAAAGGAAAAAATTAATTACAGGCATAAACTTAATGTCGAGATTTAATCTGCAAGTTATTTCTTGTTTATTATCAATAACTTCTCTTAATTGAATACGTTAGAAGAAAAGTTTCAATTTGATTGTAATGAAAAGTTTTGGCACGAGTTATAACTAATAAAGAACATATGCCTATTCATGTCAATGGAATACTTTTAGATGATTTCTCGCCAAACTTAGAACTTTCCTCCTCTAAGTAGCACTTGAAACAAAACTATTGATTTATTGTAACAGCAAATAACGCATCTTTACTCCTGATCTGTTTAGTTTTAATTGTTTCCTTCTTCTCTTCATTAATCATTGATTATTATTTGTCTGTAGGCATGCAAAGTAAAATGTAACATTGTCAATTGGTTTTAGAGATATAAGTTTACAAAATATTATTCGTAGATTATTAAATATTATTTTCCATAAATACAAATTTACAAAAAAAAAAAAAACTTATCACTTTTCCTTACATATTAGTTTCGTTGCATCCTTTCTTACTTGTTATTTATAAATTATTGTAATACATTGGCATGCCATAAGTTTGGTGTGTCTGGCTTAGCTGCTGGAAAGTCTTGTTGGAAGAACGAAATACAATCACACAAGTCATTTGCATTTTCATAATCGTTATAGCTTATATATTATTTGCAGACAAAAGTCTTGTGTGTCATGTGCAATTTTGGTTTAAAAATTTATAGTACATTATGCATATATGTATGTATTTGTATGCTATCCAGAAACACTTGGAAACTTAAGAGTGTAGGATAGTTCAAATAAATGCATAGTTTAGCTGCACACAGACATATATACTACGTCAGTGCTTGTTTATGTTAATATGTTAATAACAGAATTGAGTGCTCAAGAGTCTAGAAGATATCACTTATGAATAAATAACATCTCAAGCATACTATGGTTTTTGTGTCTGTTGCTGTCAATGAAAGGAGAAGACTAAGTACTTAAAAATAAACATGATTATGCATTTGGATTTTTAACCCAGGGAAACAAGTCATGGGTCTAAATGTCGCTTCATCTATTTTACAGAGCACGATAAAATGCGAGTGCTTTGTGAACTGAGCCATTTGTAACAACTGAATAAATTAGTATTATTGTTTTCGAATCACAAGCGTTTTAGGCAACAATTATTATATTTATGATATTTTTTGTGATACAGTACTAAGATTTCCGTTGGTTTTAGAAAGACAAAAGGAAATACCAAAAATATATATGCATTGTTTGCTGGTGACTTTATTTTTCTGTTATTTATTTGTTGCTTATAAAAAATAAAAAAAGAGGTAAATTTCTGCATTATCATGTTCCAAACAACATAAGTTTGTTAGAAAACATAACTAATAAGACCTGATACGAATTAGATATAAAGCAGAAATGCAGCAAATGAACTTTAATGCAAGTGTTCCCATGAATTTCATATAAACTCAATGATCTTGCCGTAATTCAGATTGTACTACCTCCAAGCTCGATTCGTGTAGACAAGCCTGAAATTTTATCGGTCTGGAAAACTCAGTGCCTACTTATTAATATGTCATGTTTGGTTCGGTTTGATAATGGAGTATTAATATGCTAAGCTTGGTAGCTGGCAATAATTTATTAATAGCCAAAAATTCATTACTATTGCGTCAGTTTACCGTCAAGCAGTGTTTCTAATTTTTTGTTATCTGTAATAATAATGGTATCATTTGCTGGGCCGAAATCAGCGGGTTTTAAGCATTAGTTTACCTAAATAGTCAAAACATATGATTTTTTTATTGTTATTTATTTTATCAGGCCTTAACTCGATCTTACTTCTTAATAAATGAAAATTTTTTATGATAAAATTCTAGTGATCAACAGTTTGGAATAATGCAAGAAAAGCACTGTGAAGGGCTTAGTTTCTGGGGTATATACAATATCTCTTTAACGTCCACCACAACTCTCATTAGCAACCAAATTTCGTCACACTCAGGTCATCACTTTGTATTTTTTTTTCTTTTTACACTAGCAATAACAATACTCTTAGTAAATCAGCTTGCGTTGGTTTTGTGTTTTATGGTCTATTTTGAAAATATACTACTTTACAAAGAAAATTGGCATTTCTTAACATAGAACTATGACCTAAAAATGTCAAAATAAAGTTTTTGAATCAAAAACGAAGTATTCTGTTTGGTAAAAAAAATGTTACTGCGCAAAACAAAGCTCGACTAAATAAAGTTATTTAATTTAGATACTCATAGCTTACCCTACAGAAAAATCTATGCACTCGCACAATAACTTATTATGTGGAAGAAATATTGCCCTCCATACTTAATTATTCTTCAACTCATACGAACAGAGAAACAAGAATAGAAATTGTTTATCTTCAGATTCCTTTATCTGTTCGTTTGGTCGAATTCTTGACAGAAAAAATTGTTACAATTATGAGAATGTGTATATGCTTATCAAAGAGCATGACTTTCATTCTTATCCCAGATACAATGTTAAGAAGTTGTTCAGCCCAACCATAATTTTCTAGCTAGAGGCACTACACATGCCATTAAATTAAAAATTAACTTTATTTTATACATAGCTCTAAATATATATTGCAGAATACTTTCTTCTTACGGAAAAAATTAAGAAATAAAACCTGCAGAGTCTTCTAAAACTATCAAGCCATTTATAATAAAATTGCGTTACCTTAGCCAAAGAAACCAGATATGCTTTGATAAAAATTTTCATATGGTTTTAGAATCCATAAACTTGCTATTTTAGGTTACTTTCTCACTCTCGTGTACAGCAGCTGTGGTTATTTGATGTACTGAAAATCAAAATTAAAAAAAGAAACAGGTAGCCCAACACCGACAACTACTTAAATTAAAAGATTTTCTTTAGCATAGGGATGGCAAGCGCATTACAGTTCGATAGCCAAGTAATGAAAATAATAATACAGTGAAGCAACATTTTAACACACATAACAAAAATTCAATGCAGATGCCAACTCTTGTTTGTCACAATATACAACAAACACGAAATTCTACTCAATCTTCTCAATCAATTCAATCTTTATACCAGTCATATTGCATTCAATGTTATTGCGAGAATATAGAGAGCATGTAATTTAGGAGTAAAACCACATGTTGCTTTGTTGTTGGTTTACTACTGTGTATCGTAATAATGTGTGTTAAATTTGTATTACTCATACGCCACTATTGGATACATGAACTCAGAGAAACCAAAAAAGTATGCAATGGTTTCTGCAGATAGCAGTGGGTATGAGTGATATTTGCCCTCATCAAGGTAAATATTCCTCATGCACTCTACCTAAAGTAAAAACATATTAAAGTAAATCATATTTTTTTATAATAGTTACCTTGAAGTTAAAAATATTGTAATTGTATAGATGAAAACATATTGTTTTAGATTTAAATCTTAGGAAAGTTATAATCAAATTAAGTAAATCTAGATTTTTCATTTTGTCACATTTGTGAGCTGAAATATAATATGTTGTGTACTAAAATTAAAGCTTACAGGTATTTTATACTTTATTTTATTTGCGAAATATAAATTAAAAAAAAAAAAAAATCAACTAGTAATGAAATGCATAGATTAGTATTATTTTCTGGGTAAGACCTACCTACTACAAAAAGAGTTTTAAAGAACAACACATATCAATTTTGTTAGCTTTTAATAATCTTGCATTTTTTAAGAAGCTAGAACTATCAAAATAGTTACTAAAAATTTACGCACAACATATTTTACATGTATCCTATAGCTTGTATTTTTCCTCCTTAGAACAATTGTAGATAAAAGTTTTCAGTGCTATAGTCATAAAAACATGAAAGGTTTTTGAATTTAATATTAAAAATTAACTACAGTTCAGTTGTCTTAATTTATAGCTAATAAAGCAATCCATATTAGACCTATTTTTTTATTTTTTTGTTTTTGCTTAAGAAAGTTTACTGTATTTAATGGGAATATTTCCTCGTTGTGGCTTACTTTTATTTCAAAAATGTATGCCGCTCTTTACTTTTTGCTTTTGATTGAAGACTCTCTAGTGATTAAGAAGTACATGACAGGCACTCTGGACCCAGTGGCACTGAAAATGACACCAAGAAATGGACAAACACTTTAAGCGGGGTTTTTTTTGCTAAAAGCAGCAAAAAAAGTGTTTTTTTCACAAAAAAATGTTTCAACCTGCTTAATTTTTATTTAACTCTGCTTTTAGAAACAAAAATAAATTACAGCTTATGAAATTAACGTACAGTAAGGAACAAAAAAGCAACTAGGTACTATAGTTATAACAATATTCAAGCAAAGTAACTAAATAAAAATGAAAAAGTAAAAGAAACCAAGAAAAAACCATACCGGATTGATTGTGCACGCACATCAGCGTATTTGAAATACTATTAAGTATTCAATTGCTAGCTTCCTACTTCAAGCACAATTATAAATAATTTTTATTTTATTTTATGACACATGTGCTTGATTTTTTTGGCAAACATTCTTGTTCAATTAGCTTTGATGTGCATGAAATCATTTGAGCTTTTGATAATTCTGCCTAGCCCAGAAAACAATTTTTTAGCATTAAAAACAACCTAAACCTTGAAGCCCAACATGTGCCAAAAGTAGAAATTCTTTTAGAAAAAACTACAAGTAATAAAAAACTTGTTTTATAAAAAATGTAATAAAGGCACAAAATAAAAAAAAAGAGTTTCTGGTATTTGTACGTTATCAGTTGGAAAAATCTTTGGAATTTTGCTGGCGAATTTATTGTATGAGTGTATGGTAGCAGAAACAATGTCGCCTCTCTGAGCAGACTTTAGTAAAATTTTTTTTATTATTGCTTTCTCTTAGTACCTAGTAAGAAGGTTGAATTTTCTGTGTGTCTCTGTTACTAACAATAATGAAATCTTTAATTCGGCAATTATTAAATTCTTATAAAAATTTTGTTAAATTTTAAGGGAAAATTATATTTGTCAAAACGCTTTTAAGGTAAGTCAAAAATGTTTGCGTTATTTGAAAACAAGAAGTTCTGTTTTAAGAAGCTAACATTTTGTTTTTGTTAATTACTATTAAATGCAAATGATGCTTCATACCAGTAAGACATTTTTGAAAGGCTACACGATACACTTGAGTTGCTTTTATAACAAAAATAAAAAAGCTGCCAGTATTTAAAGTACTATTCCAAGTCCTAATAATCATACAAGTATAACTTCAGTTTCAAAAGTGCCTACAGCATCAAGCAACTCTTATTGCTACTAAAAATATTACAACATATTGCATTTTTAACAGCGAACTCCTTCCTTCTGTTTCTCGTTTTCTAGTAAAAATTTATCGGAACTTATTTTGCAGTTGAGTGTCGATTAACTACTGCACTTATTTTCAGTCGCAGGTTAGCATTATCTAAACTATGGAGACGCTAACAATTAGCCTAATTAAAATTTCAGTTAAATTAAGTAAATGTTGCTATAAGAGCTAATTGAACTATTTGCTGTGGGTCTAAGTAGAATTTATCAATTGTAATTTGGTTTTGGTCCCTGCTTTTTTGAATATATGCTTACATTAATGCCTAATTTTCTAGCTGTGGGACGAGTTGCAAATTGCAGCAATTGTTCAGAAATTTTGTATATAATTTTTGATAGTTTTGTAAGATCTTGTTACCAATTGTGCAAAGTTTTATGATCTAAAGTTAAGCAATAATGTAAGCAGTTTTTCCCATGCGTGTACGCATAGTTTGTTCATAGACAACACTCATACGCCACCACTTGCTAAAATTTCATAGAGCTTTGCTCTTGAGCTGCATTCATTCCCAAGATGCCCTGCCTGCTATAGACAAAGGGTTCGTTTCGAGCATAGTGTTAATAATTAACTCTGAATCAACAAAAACTACTTTTTTAGTGGCTCAAATTATACTGAGCAGCAAAATGTTTTTTTTTAGAAGAAATAAATAAATGGTTTGCCAATCGATTATTTTAAGTTCTTGCTTATGATTGATATTAAAGTAGAACATTCGCTTTGAATTGTTTGTGAGACCTATAATAGAATCTTATGACAAATGTTTTCACAATATATTTTATCGACAAGCAGTGTTGTTTTAAAGAATATTTCCGTTAAAAAAAATATTTAAAAAATAGTTTTAACCTGAATATATGCTAATAACATATTGCTTATGGTGTTCTTGATAAGCCTCTTGAAAACATCAAGTAGTAAAACCGTAAGTTTTCTATGTGTTTTAATTACATAGTTGTAGCAGTTCAAGTATTTTAAAACATAATTATAACTGATGATAAACATACATTTAGCATTAATGAGACTGCTATGTAAGAATCAGTTGGTTTTTTTTTTTGGGTTTGATAGTATTTCTAAATGACTACATATTCAGCTTTATTTTCATTTTACTACATTAAAACTAAAAACAAAAAAAAAAAAATAAAGTGAAAAATTGTGGTAATTGGTGCTTTGGAAGAAAACGAGGAATACTTATTAGCTTAAAAACTTACCGTGGTTGTTTTACATAGACTATAATGGCCATCAGAAAAACATTCTTCGAACTGCAGACTTATTGAAGTAAAATATTGCTTTGTAAGCAGATGCGTATGGTCGTTTTCCAGCTGGAACCTTTGATTATTAAAGCAGTGATCCACTTTTAATTTAAGCTCCATTCTTACATCTTACGCTGGGAATATGATTTATATTCTCTGAACATTTGTCAGTTGGCTTAAAATTGGTTTTCGGTATTGTTGCCCTTTCTATTACTCATACAAAATAGTGGCAATGTTTTCAAGCTTTATTACTTATAATTTAGATATTTAATTAAAATTTTGCAAAATCATATTTGTTAGGCTTCAATTTTCAAATTCAAAATTTGGTTTTTGAGGCAGCGAACCGAATAAAGGCTCATTTAATATGCCAAAAATGTATCTGCTGTACCTGAAATGATATTAAAATTAAAAAATTAAATATCTTTACATCATTGCTTCAAAAATATTAAAACGGAAAACAGTTTATACCTAACGAGATAAAAAGCAAATAATAATAAAGCTAAAAACAATAAATTTCAAGTTTTTATATAGAATTTTCACATTGCAGCTAATAACATTAAATAAATTTTATACCGTGTCCTCTTTAGTATTAATTTTAATAAAAATTTTATTCTCTATAAAAACAATTTCAAGCAAAATATTTCAATTCATGTAACTTTGTTATTTAAAAAATTTATTTTTTTCATCTGTTTGCTAATTTTCGTTTCCATTATAATTCCCTTTTGTTATGTCAACAGAAAGTGATTTCCTTAAAACGCTAATTCATATGATAAAAAATGATAATGTACACAAATGTTTATTTTATGCAACACATTTGAAAACAGAATGAACCAAACTATAAAAATGAAAACTCCTCTGAAAATATTTTGGATTATGTTATTGAAATAGATTCATTTTGGAAAATTGTTTACTTAAAATTCTACAACTTTTCATTGCATATTTAAATTAATGCCATTCGTTCCAACAACTGCATTTGTAGTTATTTGATACAGCTAAAGTAAATAATTCTTGTATTCTATTTGCTATAATAACATATAAATAATAAATATAATAAAAAAAGAGTATTCAAATTATTTTTAATTCAAACATTATTATTTGCCTTGTTCAACAGTGTAGTTTTTGCGGATTAATGCAGCGCGTGTTTGGCAATAAATATTATTTGCCATTTATATTATATTAAATTTTGTTACTTAGGAAATAGACTTTGAATACATAAAGTTATTTGAACTTCACTAACGTAAACTAGATAAGGAATTATTAAATTTTTGCAAGTATATTTCCATTATACAAAATTCAATTCATCTTCTTTCACCAGGGCAGGGAACTAACGTTAACAAGGGATGTTGTAGCTAAAGAAGTAAAGGACAGTACATTTTGTATAAAATGTATTTAAATGTCTTACTAGTTAAAAATCATGCAGAATTTATTTCTATGCTTAGTTATTTATACAATATTGTTTCTGCAATACTTCAACTTACTCTTACTTCGACCAAATGTAATCCACATGAAAACTATTATATGTAGAATATCTATTAAATTTCTATAATTATTCATTACAGTGTAAACTTTTCTAACTCTTTTTTTTTAGCTCGTGTCTGATTTGACAGATAATTAGTTTTACCCTTCCACTGAACGAATTTGGTTGTGTCCACTACCCTCCACTAAGTAGGCCTGCTATCGACTTACAGAAGATGACGATTTTGCCAAAAAAAAAAAAAAAAAAAAAATCATCTCTTCAGATGAAGCTCATTTTGGTCTTGTCGTGTTTGTAAACAAGCAAAATTTAGATATTTGGTGCACAGAAAAACCACAGGCACCCAAAACGAGTCACTGTTTGGTGAGGATTATGGTCAAGAGGCATAATATGGTAATTTTCTTCGAAAATGAGCAAGAAGTGGCCGTTGCAGTCAATGGCGATCGTTATCGGGACATGTTGAACAAAATTCTGTTCAGAAAAATTAAAAGGGAGGATATTGGCAACATTTGGTTTCAACAGGATGGCGATACGTGTCACACAGCTGAAGCTACACTCGATGTTTGGCGAAGTTTTCAAAAAAAAAAGTTATTTGGTAGACCTTTTATAATTATTTTCTTGAGCTTTTTTATTATAAACGTATATATTATTTTATTTGTTTGAATATTTTTCATGATATTTCACTCTCCTTTGGACAGCTTCGTAGAGACTATAATATTGAAACGAAATCCCAATCAAAACATTTTTCTATAACTTCTTGTAATCTTTCTATTCAGCCTTTTTATTAATAAATTAAATAGATATGATTTTTCAATCATATCTGTCTTGCAGAAGCTGTTCGAAGGAGTGCGAGATAATGACAAGAATTTTTGAATGAATAAAATTTAACATACGTTTATAATAAAAGAGACCTTAAGCTTAAGAAAAGAGTTATATTAAATTAAAAAAAAAAAAAACGGGTCGTAGAAAACCAAACATTAACACCGGTATTCATAAAAAATAAAACATAGTTCAAATACATTTTAGAACAAATTTTATATGAAAAATTTGTTGTAAAATGTGTGTCAAGAACGTTTTATTTTTTATGAATACCGGTGTATATGTATAACTTTAATAAAGTATGCATCCATGATAGAGATAAAGTTTTAAAATTTTTTTTCCTGGTAAGCTTAATACAAACTTTAAGTTTATATACATTAAATAACGCAGCTCACCAAAAAATGGTAAACCTGAAAATTCGCATTAAAATAACAATAAGTGGCCACACACAGTAAGACAAACAAATTACTTACACCTGTATGTGGAAAAGTATGTTAAAAACGTACACTTGATATTGTTATTGGAAACACAAAGTCAGCAGCAGTTCATTCTTTGTGTGTACATGTAATGAACCAGCATGTATACTACGACCCGGTTTCACTGCACTCACTTAAAAACAAAATAATACAATTTATTTTATGCACATAAATTCATACAGCAGAGGACAAAATAAGCGGATTTTTGTACATGTTATCGAAACAGAAATTTTTTCATTATATTGCTTTTGATAGGTAGTTTTTTTCGAGCTAAAAGCAAAGATTTTAAAATATTTTCATTAAAAATCAATTGATTAGGAATTAATGTCTGTCCAAGCTAATTTGGACATTATTATCTCTTTTTCTTTTTTCTTCTAATTCCCTAAGAAACAATCGCAAGATCAATGAACTACATTAAGCATATTTAAGATATGCTTGTAATTGTTTTTATATATTTACTTAACTTTTTTATATATTTACAGATAGTTTTTACATTTGAGTTTACTTATAATCACAATTACCTGCAAAGCGGTGTTTGGTAGTGTAATATGAGGTCGGCCGCCGAGAACGATGAATTTTCCAATGGAAATCATATGAAAAGGGGATTTTAATTCCCTGTCAATGATAAAAAAAATTAATTCTAATCATTTTGTGACCCCAAGCAAATATAGAAGTCAGTGCGAACGACTCTTTTTTTTTTAATTTTATATTATCATAAGGTAAATAACCGGAATAAATCCCCCAATATTTCTTTTCCCCCTCTCAAATACAATTATTTCTTTGGAAATAATTATATTTACAATTCTAAGTACGAAAGTAGGGGGTTGTAAGACTATTCTAAATGAGTTGCTTTATTTAAAAATGAAGCACATGTTGTGTTATTGGATGTGTGAAAACATTCATAATGCTAATTACCAAGATACTCTTAATGAATAAAAAAAAAATCTTTTATTGTTTAGCACAAAGAATTAGCAACTCTTTTTCTTCAACTTAAACTTCCCTTCAAAAAAAATCTTTTAACATGCTCTTCAAGTAGAAATTACTTAAGTAATACGATCTACTTTTTTAACTCAATCAAACTGTATAAAATATTTAGTCTCGTTTTGCTGGTTGGGACCTGAAACTTAACTACTGCCAGTCCAGCCACTGTACCGGTTCAGCTATTGCAGAAATTATAAAAATAAAACATAATTGCATAATACACTAAAACATTTCGTACTCATTTTAAGCCACAACACGATTGATTCTCTTTAATAATCCCCCTTCGGCTTGTTTTAGGTTTACACTTGTGTATTATGTAAGTACAGTGAGAGGATAAAAACAAGCGTAAGCAAAATATAAAAAAAAAACTTTTTACAGGTTGGTAAGTGGTAGGAAAGAAAATACAATGCATGACTTGTTTATCCTTCTAAAAAAGCCTTCTCTCACCTGATTTAGTTAATTGAAATATCACCTCTGTATTAAGCTCACAAATATAAATTTTGAAAAATGATAATTTGTATCAAAAGGTCTACAAGATCTTGTGACTCAAATTCTTTCTCCAAATGCTTCGATAAGCGCTGTGACGGGACTCTTTAATTCAGCAGTTCGGTAATGGTACGAAATCTTAGCATGCTTTCGTTTTATGTGTCAATCTTTACCAGTTAAACTTTATATGGGTTTTTTTTTAAGAAAAGTATCTAAGTTTGTTGTGCAATACTTTCCAATTTTACACCCGTTCTAATTTAATTGCTAGACACTGTTTTGCTACCTGCTACGGAAATTCGAAAAAAGACAATTTTATCATATACATTTACACAGGTATGAGGTGTTTTAACAACAACTACAATAACAACAGAATTATTAAAAATTAAAGACATATATTTTCGCTTACATGCAAAGGAAAAAAGCTGTGTTAATTAAACTATTTATTTTGTATGTTCGCAAGCATGTCATCTGTTCTTTAATAGAAGCATAAACATGAAAGTAAAGAACTTTTGTAAAAACTTACGTTTGCAAGTTTGTGAATTAGTACATACAACATATTGTGGCTTGCAACACGAACATTTTTAACTGGCAGCTAAAAGATCTAGTTTATATTATAACACGCTTCCTTAAACATGCAAACAAGGGAAATGTGTTTTCGAAATGTCTCCAAGAGAAAATTTCACTTTGTTTTCAAATCCTAATACATGCATACAAACATGTTGTCAGCAGCCAGTTTTTTTTTTCATTTAAACTTTACTAAGTTCGCTCTTCAAGTCGTTTTGAAGCCTGATTTTGTAGTAATCACATTCAATATATTACTTTTAAAATAGAAATACAAAAGTTTAACTTTGTTTAAAAAAAAACTTGTTAATCAATTATAACCCAGCTATCACCATTGTTCAAAAATAATCTTTCTTAATACACATACATACTAGAGTGCTACTAGATTCTAGAAAGTGAGTCCAAATGGCGACATGTAGCGGTCTTCATTGAAAAGACGTTGTGACAAAAGAAGCGGGACGTAGACGTAGGCATAACAGCAACGGTTCGATGAGAACAAAAGGGGAGCCCCACCCTGAAGCAATGCGAAAGCGGTCCCAGGGTGGAATGATTGGCTCAAATAAAAAGGAAGGGTTTTTAGTGGATGCAAGCTCCACATATCAGAACTGTGGCGATAGTTCTGAATGCGAAAGGCATTTTCCCTTCCTTCCAGAGAAAAAAATTTACATACTAGAGTGGGCCAATTTGTTTACACTAAAAAATTTGTCGATATCATGCCATCGATTTTTGATAGTTCTTGGCTTGAGAAAAATAACAGTTTCACTGTGGAATATTAAAAAAACCCATTTTTGAGGTGTCTGGTTTTAATTTCTTTTTGATTAGTTATGTACCTTATGTATTTTTATGTATATGTATGTATATTATATACTTGAGATTCACGGAAAATTCATAGAATGTTAAAATCGTAAAAGTTTTCGAAAGTTTTTTCTATTGTGTATTAATGTGTGTTGATTTGGCAATCAATAAAGCGCTATAGATCTTTTGCCAGCTACGAGGCGTTTCTTAGTAATTCGAGGTGCAGGGTCGAAGCATTCCATAAATATATTGGGGGGAAAAATTATTGGCGGTTGATCATACATTTGATTCTCCAAGAGGGATAGTTAAAGTGATGTAGAGAACAATTTATCTTCGAGGCGCGTAAATAAAGATCTTTAACACAAACCACTTTCACGGTACCTGTAAGAGAGTGAAATGTTTGACCAGCCCCCAATAGTTTTTCCAACAAATTTTTTTTCGAACACAACGGCCTTGCCAGCATCCCTAAAGGGTACAAATACAACGAAAATCTGAAACCAGACACCTTAAAAGTGGTTTTTACGCCATGTTGCAGTATAAGTTTTTTTGTCATGCAACATATTATCGCACACCAATGGCAACGAATGCCTTGGCAATTTAACCCTCCCTTATTTATATTAATATATATATGTGAAGCTGTCTGCAAATTACATTTTTATTATTTTTGGTAGTCTTAGGTTCAACATCTGGCAGATTTATATTTTTCTTATTATTAATTAATTTTTGAACTTTTCTGTTGGTATATGAGTTCTTTGATTATGAGCTTAATATCGAACTGGACAACTTCTTCAGAAAATAGTAATAATCTTTAGTAGTCTTCCAAAGGAAAATAATGTATTGAAAACAAAAGCAACCTTAAGCTCGAAATAAAAGAAATCATAAAAGAAATTTATCAGGCTCAAGTTCCTTCTATATTATCTTTGTGATTGATATTAAAAAATTGTCTAGTATAGAAAAAACTTGAGCTTGATAAACTTAATACAAAAATAATTATATAAAAAAAAGTTCAAATAATAGAAATTAATTGAAATAATATAATTACAAAATTATTAATTAAGTAAGTAAAAAAAAAATTACAGCTAGGCAGAGGTTAGGCTGTTTCTGGTTAGCAACGTCTTTCATCAGCACGACTGCGAGCTTTAAATATGCTAAATTTCTGACTATGAGAACTGCCCCACTTGAACCACTTATCTTCCAAGACTCATGCAGTTTCACTTTCCATTTTTGTAATTAATTAATATTAACCAAATATGGGAAAATGATGCCTCCTCCTTACAAGCAGCATTGAACATTCACGTGTTGTGGATGCTTTAACTTATGTGAGACCACACTTGGGTTTCCCAAGTCTCAAATACTTTAGTTTATTAATGTATAACCAAAAATGAAACTTACTTTCATTCGAAAAGATGATTTTTTTTTTCAAATTGTCTAATGCCCAAGTTTTCAAAAAATTTAAGCTTTGCTTAAACATGAATCGAAGAATTTAGTTCAGTGGAAAAAATATACTGAATTGCGTGACCCATTAGAATGACACAGATATTGCTAGATTCGATGGTTAAAATTCAAACCGATTGGTGCCCCAGCCTTTACACGTATAAACGTTTTTCTGTGTCTATATGCATATAGCACTGGTGAGTACTACAAACCAAAGAAATGATTATCAAAAACAAAAACAATTTGTAAGCAAACTCGTTTTGTTAATTTTAGTTCACCGAGGTTCAATTTTATTCTTTGTTATTTATGTTTTGGTTGTTCCATATAATTACAATACAGAATTTGTTCATATCTTCCAAACATTTAGTCAGAGAACTATTTATTTTTAAACCGAAAGTAACAAGATGGATTGTAGTTAAATTGATCGCAACGTTTTATAAGACATTTTTCTTGTACTAAATCAGTCATTTATTTTCTAATTCCATTATTGTTGTAAACAAAAAAATTTTTTTTTTTTAAATTTGTTTATTAACACAAAAGTGTTAAGCAAAATAATAGAACAAGTGCAAAGACGACTACTGTTGTGAGCTGTCTACAACAATATCAACATCGAACAACAACATCTGAAAATTCGATCGGTGAACGAACTGTTATTGGCACAACAAATTCATAATTGCTTAACACTGAAAATTAAGCAATCGGTCAATATTCTGAAACTAAAATTAATAATTAATTGGGCCACCTGCACAATTCCTTAACGCTGCAAAATAGGCAATTGTGCAAAACCCAGAAGTAAAATAAGAATTGGGTCACACGCGCTTCAAAATAATGGTGACAACAGAAGCTGACGGTGCGGAAGTTAAAAGAAACGAACAACAAGAAATTAATTATTGGTTTTGATATTAGGTTAATGTTATTGTAATTTAGACATAATGTTATTGTAATTTAATTGTAGTATATAAGCTAGTATAACTGAAAATAAAAGCAGAGAATGAGTTTGGAATTAAAGTTACAAGGTAGTCTTTTATTTCTGACAATTCTCCCCTAGGAAATCACTGCGGCATTTTTGCCTTTTTCCTAGTACGGTCGTTACTGCGGCACTAGTTGCCTCGACCACTATCCTGCGATCTCCTCGGAGCTCTCCAGGATATTAGCTAAATATAATTAATTTAATCTTTAAGGGTTATTCCTGCAGCAATAAGAGGCTGTAGGAATATAACCCATGACACTACTAATAAATTTTCTTTTAAAACATGTACTAAATACTAACATTACTTTTACATTCGCTGAAATGTGTTTACTGAATCTACTCGTTTAAAGGCGAATACAAAAATTTTTCTTCCACACACAAATTCTGTAGTATCGTTTGCTAAAAAATATTCTTTTTTAGGAACAGTGTATGATACATTTAATTAGTGCTGCCAGTATCTGTACATGTAAAAGAAAAAAAACTGAATAAAAAAAAACAAAATCGTATTAAAAAAAATCTCAAGCATACCTGATACTGACTCTAATCACAGATAACAAAAGTAGTTGGTATATTCCTTTTTGCGCGGTGAAATTTTTCGGGGTTTACTTTGATCACATATACTTAAAAAGTAAATAAGAAATCATTCAGCATTAACTTTTAACAGAATGCTAGTGTGCTGTATCGCCTTCAAAATGTAATGCTTTTAGTATACTTTTTATATCATTGATTTTTTTTTATATCTGATTCAATTCATCGCTTTTGGGTACGCTTAACTATTCATATCAATATGTTTCTACATTGTTTTTGCATGTCTGTAGGGAGGCTTGTTCGTTAAATGGATTTTTCAATGTTTATAGAACATTAAACAAAAAACTGACACGTTTCTTTATTTTCGAACAACAGATTATTGAAAAATATTCACCATGCTTTTTCATTCGTCATTTTCTTTTACTGTACGAGTCTATGCATACATGTAGCATGTTTGTTTCAATAGTGGGACAAGTACAATGTTTGAGCTGAAATACGATGCAATAATATTTAATTTTTCGATTTTTATACATTAAGTGCTTGACTTTCTAAATTTATATTGAAGTCATTTTCAGTTTTTAAACCGCTTCTCTTCCATATTTCGATACTCTGTTGTGTTGCAATTATTTATTTTATAAAAAAAAAAATATTAAGAAATACAAATGAATTTCTCCCCCTAAAGAACTAATTCTAGAAAAACTCGTATACGATATAGGAGGCTTTGAATAAGCACTTTTTTATATTATTTCGCATTCTCATTAAGTGTTAAGGCTACATCTTAGGCATTGCACTGTTTTGCTAAAATGCCACTTTTAAAATTTTACCGAAACTAAGAACAAACAAAAAAATGTCACCACAACCATAAATCATTAAAAAATATTTAAGAAAAGAACGCCCTTTAGCCTTTCGGTTTCCATACAAAACTAAAAACGTTGCTCTTTGCTGTAGAAACAAAAACGGCATAAGTTCAGCATCCATTTTATGTTCGTATATATAATTTTAAGTGAATGTTGTTTTGTTAAAGTAATACCATACATTTTATATTTTGCTGAAACAAATAATATACAAAACGAGTTATAGTTTTAAACTTTGATAATATCTGGAGCTGCTTTCATTTGCTCTTTGTAATTTTTAAGAAATTGTGCGAAACCACTCATAGGATGTTGTGCTCTTATTTTCTCCAGCAAATGAGCAGAGAGAAAGAGAAACAGAAGTTACAACATTGCAAGAGCTTAATGCAGTACAAATGCAATCTAATTTCGTGCATTTAATTTAAATGCACGAAACCAGGCACGTTAGGAGGCATATACTGCAAGAGCTAATTAGAATTAACACTGCTAATGCCAATTGACGCTGTCTTCTGTCTAGGTTTTAAGAATAAAAACAGTTTGAAACTAACTAAATACATTAATAAATTAAACTACTTCATTGTAAGGCGGGAAAACCTTCAATATAGCAACTGCATAGTAAAGAACGCGAAAGCACAAAAAAAAATCATATCAAAAAGCATTTTGTGTTATTATTGATACACATTTTTGGAGTCTGTTGATTGGTTTCTTGATTTATTTAGTTGCCATAGAGAGCTCAATGAAATTGATATGATAGAATGTGCAAATAAATTCAGGAATGGTAAAATTTCCATTAGAGCGATCTCAGCTGAGCTGATGAAATCACAATCAATTTGGGTATGCAAAAACTCTATTAACAGTTACTCGACTTACAGTGAACTGCGCACCACATGGATTGCAGGGCATACAAACAAACGCACTTGCTTCAAGAGCCAGAGAGTTAAGTAACATTATTTTGATATGCGCGAAACCGTTTAATGCAGTTTCATCTGAGCTAAATAATTGATTACGTAGAGTCTTTAACCTCTCTGGAATAACAAAACTGTGGAAATCAATGCAAGAATTCTAGGTGGCGGCCTCGGCAGACTGCTAGGACTTAGCAATTCCGAACTAAGCAGCATAATGGATATTATTATAGAAAACTCTCAACTACTGGAAGGAGATAAATGTAGAGCATATGGGGAGAAGAGCGGAATGTTAGAGCACTATTTATAATGATCGTTTGCCCCAATCAACCTAACCTATTCTAGCAAGCATTGAGTTCTTTTTTTTTTTTTTGTTGGAGAACATAAGAACATCTTTTTCAACGCTATCTTATTACTTTTAGTTAAACTTTATAATTTATATTTGTTAAAAAATATACTACGATCGTTAGCTTGAATTTACTTTCTTAAGGTTGAGAAGAGTTTTTTGTTTGAAAACTTCTAGCCATAAACATTTTTAGAGAAAAGAGAAATAGCCAACTGGGCGACTTCTTAGGTGAGCGACGTACCAGGGCTGCTTCACAATTATAATCATATAAATGCTTACTACTCAGCTCACAACAAAATGGTACGCTGTTTTTAAGCAGCAGCATTCAGCCACCCCACTAACCAACCAAACATTTAATTACTGTCTATCTACATTGATCAGCCTCCTAATATGACTTATTTTTATTTTTTGTTACTTGATAAAAACCTTTTCTGAAAAATATACACCACGTTGTATTCAAGTTATGAAAATAAAATAAGAAATCGTTCCGCTAACATGAGATGGTTGAAAATGAATTTAGAAAATCGAGGAAAATCTAGTATCTTAAAAAACCGAAAAGCTATTTTTAAATAAAATCGCTGTGAAACTAAAATGTTTTTTTTTTACTTTTCAATATTCAAGAAAACTATTCTGATACAAGTAAAAGCAAAAAGCTTATGCAAGGGTATGGTTTCCGGCTATAAATCGAGAACTTCAAATAGGCTTGACAATCCAAGTTGTATTGTGCACTGCTCACCAGCTCCTATGACCGAGTAGAGTTTCAGCGTAAGCCTGTAAAGCGTAGACAATCACAGGACAAGGTACTGATCTTCATGCATGACTCCAAGTTAATTGGTAGGAGTATCCTTAACTCCCGTTTTCCATGGAGGTTCAGTTCTGGGATATGTAATGAAAGCAATAATATGCAGGCCAAAATTGCAGCAATAAAGAGAGGGGAAAAATGAGGTGCTAGAGAATAAAAAAGAAGACAGACAACAAATTCGCAATAAAAACGCTGGAATGTTTCAACATGACATCTAGCTTGGCTTGTGAATGTAGCAAGTGTCTAAATGAGATGGCGGTACACACAAACTGGGAGCTCTTTTGAGTACCCAGTCACAGAGATGTGTCCGAAAATTTCCAAAAAAAAAATGGCGGTTGCTAAAAAAATATCCGCTAGCAAACACCTGCCTTAAAATATTGTACTAAAGTTAGAGGCTATATAAAAAATGTTAAGCTCATTTTGTGTAAAATATTATGATATGTCTGCTTTTAAAAACAAATTTACGATTCAAACTTACATAAAGAGAGACACAGATGCCTGTGGGCAGAAACATTTATTAGCAAATGTACAATGTCTAAGCATGCGAAATTAAATCCAATAAATCTACTTCATGCCACAATAAAAGCACAAACACATTTATGCATGATTTGTGTTTGCAACACATAACCTGAATTTGTGCCATAAAAATATACAACGCAATTTTCTATATCATATTAATAACATGGCTAGAGTCATAACTCTCAGCAGGGAGACATGCAAATGAAGCCGTTTTTCTATGGTGAGAAAAGGGATTTTTAAAAGTATTTTCTTTCATCCAATTCACAAAAAATGTTTTTTTTTTTTTTAATTATATAGTTTGTATAACATTTACTTCAAAAATAAATACATATATATTTTTTAAACTGTCCTTAAATCACATTTGTCCAATTCGTTTAAATTATGCTCAATGTAATGTGTACTTTTCAATGTCTTTGGCTTCAAATGGCCATTAACTTTACTTAGTAGTAGTGGCAGCAAAATTGAAATTGTCATAAACAATACAGACGGCATTTACTCATACACTTTGTCAAATTTGCAATTAAATAAGTAAACACATTTCATGTCAACTCAACCTGCCAGATCACAAAGAAATGCACACAAAATTAAAATTACTGCCGATTGATATTGCAATGCAAAATGTGGGGGGGGGGGGGGGGGTGGATAATTGGAGTTATGATGGCAGCAATAACAATATTTGCTGTTGTCCTTATTGACTGGTAACAAACACAATTTTGGCCTTTTGCTGAGCAGGACTAAAAGTCATCATATCGTCATTGTTTTAATTAAATCATTAAAATACATTGACAATATTTTACAGCCGGATCATAAAACTCTTTGAAGGGAAAATTGTTAAGCTTTGCTAACGACTAGAGTGCACGAATCAGGTAATCTAGATGGAAAAATATATATGTATGTTTTTTAATAATGATATCAAATAGCAAAATGTAAACATTGTGCAAAATTTGTCAATATCATTATTTTCTATTACGTTTATCAGGCTTAAGCTAGTTTTATATTATTTTTGTGATTGATATCAATTAATTAAGACAAGCAAAACATAAATGACCTTTACCTGGGTGAATGACTAATTATTTCGAAGCTGCCACACTTTTCGTCAGGACTCATCCTTGAACTCAGAGGGTATTTTTTCTGCAGCGACATTTAAACCACTCAGCCATGTTAAGGTTTTCCATCTAAGCATATAAAATTCCATATTCGCAATTTGCAAAACTGTGAAATTTTTGTTGTTTTTCAAAAATCACAAACAATACAAATACTACTAAAACATGCAACAACGTCCTTGGGCTTATACGCGCAATTCGTTCAATTTGAACAGAAGTATACTTATATTAAGTTAGGCCTTTAGTCTAAATTAGCCGTTCTTATGAAAGCTATTTGTCTTTAATTGAGAGTGTGATGTATTTTTATTTATAATTTTTTTTTTAGTCCCCCTAATATTTTAACTTTACGAAGGTATTATAATCAGCCATTATTATATTTTACTGTTCTATTAACTATTGTTTTCCCAAAGTCTTTACAATAAGAGATAAAAGAAAAATTTGTAATACCTGTTAGTTGCCTTCATTACTTTGCAAACTTTTATTGTTCACATGAGTATAATTGAGTGAAATAACTAACTCACCTGCAGTTGTGTAACTGTTTTATTTTTTTTATTCACCACCAAAATTAACTTGAAAAAAAATGAATTTATTTTCATTTCTACACTGCACTAAAATATGCACGACAGGACTAAAAGTGGTCTTTGGCAGATGAGTTTCAGTTACAATAACAACAGTCAACGTTTCCGTATATTAATACTACAATGTGCCAACAAACACTAGCGGACCTATCATTCGGTCCGCTAGGTCAACAATTGACAAGGTATTAATATATAAGGTGTTTACCTTATTTCAAAAATTAACGCTGTCATTATTGTCAAGCAGCTGCCACATTTCTCGTAATTAACCCTCCAAAATGAAAAATTCAAATGCCAAAAATTAATAAAAACTAATTTTTCTTTCCTCGAAATAAAACGAAAAAACTCTGTTTAAAAAAAGGACTTCAATAAGAGCATTAATTTTAAATTTATAGTTGAAGTATATGATTTACAATTGTAAATAGTTTTATCGGGCTTATTTTAAATTTTTACTTCCTCAAAGGTGAAAAAAATGTTTTTGATCAAATTTGAGTGATCAGTATTTTTAAAGAAGACAAGAAAAATAAAGTTGAAGACATACCATGGCTGTTCGAACACATGCCGTGACTAGCTGTATACTGTTTTTAAGAAGCAACTCATAGCCATCCTACCACCTGAGCTCTTCATTATTGACTTTCTTTATTTGATTTTGTTGATCAGTTTTATAACATGACCTAATTTTCTCATAAAAACCTTCCTCAACTTAGCGGAAGTAAAAGTCGAACTCAAGGCCGATAGAGTTACTAAGAATTGGTTTCAATAATATTTATCAAAATGATTTCCATGAACAAGGCAACAAGTAAAGTTATTTTTAATTAAAGTAGAAAATTTAATTAGTCTAATTAGCTTATAATCGAACGATTTTTTGTTCACATGCAGCAACAGCATTTGCCATATGAGTAGTCTATCAGCGATATCTTCGCATATCTTCGTATGGGGTCTAAGGCTAGACCCAATAGCTAGTTTGACTCAATGCTTTTTATTAATACATTTAAGTGTGATCGAGGATACTGAGTCATCTGTACATTTACGGAATTTGAGACCCATAATGTTCTTTAAAGGAATATTGAGTGCCGAATTCACTCAACAGAGCAGAATTGTTTTCATGCGATGAAAAAGGCATTTAGGTACTTTAGTATTTTGCAAATGCTGTAAAATAATTTTCACTTGATCCGATCTGCTCACTATTTTTACCATCTATATCCAACCGGCTCACGTTTGAGCCAGTGTCCAAAAACTTGTTCGTATTTACTCGACCATGTGCAAAACAGGACTAAAAATGTTAAAAGTAAAAGTAGGGCATCAAGCTCATTTGAATATTGGTATAGGTGGTGGTGCGCCAAACTATTTAACTACTACTTTACTGGGTTCTGCCCTGAATAGATCTGGGTTATTGTTCCCGTAACTGACATATTTTTAAGCAGCACGTGTACCCAGTAAGGCTCCTTCATTCACAGTCGATTGGCTAATAAACCATACAATGAAATACAAAGAAAGTTTGTTTGGCAGCCGTACATTTTGTCTGTAAAGTAAACAGTCTCCAAGACTGATTCTTACAATGTGATAAAGCTTAAATCGAATACACGCAAAAGCCAATCCCTTTTTCCTTTTCCCTACTAACATTTTATCTAATTGCAATACAATGCGGTAAGTACTGACGCCTGAATAAACAAAAATTATGGTGATACTTGTTTTTTCATGGGTTGTCTTTCAAAAGATCTTAAGACCATAATAAATAGCATATGCAAATATGCTATTTATAAATAGAACTTATCTTTATGTTTGCTGGGTTATAAAAATATTTTTTTCTTTCTATAATCATTCTCTCGCGTTATTAGACTGCGGTTAAAAAATACACAATGCTACTGCTACAACCAGCTACAACATGCAACTCTAAAAAGTATTAAAATTTTACTGCGGTTGCACAGTGGGGCAAACAGGCCCCAAAAAAAAGTTGAAGAGAAAAAAAAAGTTGCAGCAACTGTGATTAAAAAAAGAATACAAAACTAACTCTAGTTGTAAATAATTGGAGAGTTTAAAATTCCGTATTTTGTTTTTCAAATAATTTTTTTATATAACTATTGCAGATCAGTACTAGTTACGCCAGTGTGCCTCAACCTCAAATGCATCAGCTGCAGAAGTTCATTAATTACTACTGTTTTTATAATTCCTGCAGTTTTTGTTTTCATTTTGCAACAACAGCATGACAATTTTTTGTGAGTATTTGAATTGTTCATACTGTGTTGTTACTGTGTTGCAATTAGCACCAACAAAAAGTCAATCACAGAAATTTATTTTCTCTTTATATATTTGGCCCCAGAATTGATTAAATAAAGTTTTTAAAAAAGCACAAAACAATTTTTGTGTAATTTGCGTTAAAATAAATATTTTATTTATTTTCAAGAATTGAGGTTTTATTCAAGTTTAATTTGCTACAAATATTTTTGCCTCTTCCTTTTTGAAATAAAACCTAGATAATAAGAATTAAAAATATAAAATAAAAAAGAAAACGACAAATACAATATTAGGGTAAACACTGGCTATCAAGAGTTACATTTGTAAAATCTGTACTTTTAAATACTTATCTTACTCAATCTTACTTCTCGTCTTGCACAATTTCGCTTTTATGAATGTATGAACGACCCTAATGTAAACTAGTTTATTTTGTTTCTATTTGCGCGTCAGTTTCACTGGCTTTGTTTTAGGAATTGTCAATGTGATTGTTAATACTATTTCTGAGGAATGAACAAATATATACTAAGTTTCTTTTAATCCGGCTAAACTACACGGTATCTCGTTTTCTTTAATGCTGTCATAGCATACACTATTGCATAACCAATTAAAAGAACTGAGTCTTTTTCCTTCACCTTACTATTTAGCTTTTAATTAAAAGTAGAAAATCTAAGAACCAGCAAAACGAAATACAATGACTAAAATACATACATGTATAAGAAAGTAAGAAAATAGGAAAAAAAAAATAATGGAAATTGTAAACTCTTAATTAGAAATATGTATAAGTGTGTTAACAAGTCGCACTACGAGTATTGAGATTTTTGAAGGAGTAAAATCTAAATCTACTAACAAGTTCTAGTAAATCATCATTTTTCAAATTATACTAGTAGTGTTGCTTTAATCGTCATTAATGGTAATAATAGTTAAGGCTTAGCAATGCAAATGGAACTAAAGAAAAATCAAATTACAAGAATGCGAGGTGCATATGATGAGGCGCTTCGTGCCCTTGGATTATACATTGTATTCACTGTCACTAAAAATTTGTTGTAAAACGTGTTTCAACAATATTTTATTTTTTATTAATACCGGTGTAATTAGTTAGGTATAAGCTCATAATAAACAACCAATCCTAAAAGATTTTTAGCACTGAAAACCATTGCATAAAAGCAGCCATTAGACACAGACAACAAATAGACAATAACAAGTTTAAATGTTGACAATATTGTGTGTCTTGCCCTGGCCAATTAACACCCTTTCATAAATTGCACTGAATACTTTGGAAGGTCATTGAGCTTTTTAGAGTAAAGTCAAATGGCTGCTTTTGTTTATAAAAGTACTGAACTCCATTAGTGTTCCTTCTTCGCTTTTACACAGGCCACGTTTTCTTAAATGGCAGCATTGAGAAATGTTACTCCCAATTCAGATCCTGATATTTATCGACAACATTTTATGTCTAGAGAGGAAAAGTGTAGTGAAGCAATTGTCATAGTAAAAACTAATTTGATATTTCGTTGTTCTATATTATTTGTATTCTTCTGTAGAGGTGTTCACATTGATATTTTCATATGTGCTGAAATATGATGAACTGTATGTGGACTTCTTGATTGATAGCAATAATAAAATAAGACATATCTATAAATATTAATCGCGAACATGTAACGTGGTCTTGAAAACAATTTTAAAACAAATAAGAAAAGACATGACTTAAAATATCTTGGTATAAATTGAATGTGAAATTCCTTATACGAATTTTATTCAACATAATTTTTTTATTTTTATTTTTTTAGACTGAACATCATTTTAATGTTGTCTTTGCGAACAATATTTTTTTAAAACTAATTTATTATTTGTTAACATTTTACTCATATTGAATTATGCAATTTAATATGATATCCTTTTTAAGAGAGCAAACAGGCTATTGCTTGGAACACAACTGGGACGAACGAGGAATTTTTCGCCGCGAATATTCGCCGTCAAAAATAAAACACATTGCACACAGATACAGAGCACCGGTCGAAATTCGTTGTACGCGGCGAACTTGAAATGTATTTATTTCTATTTCTTACGCCGGCGAACGGCGAACAAATCAGTACCATGCGGCCATTTTGGTTTTAGGTTAAGTAAAAACAGTTAATTTTTACTTTAATAGTTTTTATTTTAAGTGCTAAACTGTAACTTTTTGCATTTAAATTAAAAAGCCTTTATATTAGACTATAAAACATGTTTGTAGTGTTTAGTTTTTTGTTTTTGGTAATGCAAAATTTTTTAGGCAACAAATTTTTTTTAATATGGTCACCCCATCAGCTGTTCAACTATAATAAGATAAAATTAAAAAACTGAGAAAATGGATACAAGTGATATTATAAATGAAAATGTTAAACTTCAAGGCTTTTACCATAATGAACATGATGTTCATTATTTTAGTTATTTTTACAAAATTTGAAATTCTTTGATTCATTTATTTTTGTTTTTATCTTTGAACAAACAATAAACAACTTTCTCAATTATAACAGATATTTTTGTTTTTCGTCGTTATTGTGCTTCATACCAAGAATCTACACAGCGAATTTTAACCGGCGTATTTGTCGTGTTGGGCGAAATTCGTCATTCGTCCCAGTTGTGTTAGTATTGGACTATTGCATTCCTATTGGACTACTCATTAGTTATTAAATACCAATAAAGTAAGAAAAAAAGAATTCTTTTACTTAGGTAGAGGACCAGCTGTTTCGAGGTCACAACACGCTTCATCAGCAGCGTTATGAACTTTGAAATGATATTTTACAACACATAGAGGTAAGTGATTGACGCAGGCATAATATTCTTAACTTTATAAGACATTGATAAATAAAACGAAAACGTTAAATGGTTTTCGTATTTGCAATACCATATGATTTTTTTAAAAATAATTTGCTGCATTTCTAGAAGTATGATATTCTAGTATTATGTGTTTTTTTTCAATGAAGCTCCAAATAGACAAAACTGTTATTATACATAAAGTACTTAAACTCATAAAAAGATTGCCAACACATAACTGCTAAACAGTTTATTTATAGTGAAACATCAAAAAAAAAAAAAAAAAAAAAAAAACAAAAGACTTGTTTTATATCATATTAGCAGTGAACATACAAAATTTATTTGTATACATAATTATATTCGCAGATACTTTTTTATCTCTCTAAAAAAGCTATGAATACATTGTTGAGAATACTTAATATTGTTAACAAAAATTTACGACATTAATTTTGTAAATCCGCTCATAAATTGAAGCTTATGGCCCTGTGAAAGACAACTTGACTTTGCACATAGAAAGTCAGCTGAAAAATAGCAAACATGAAAAGAGTATGAGGCGCCCCATTTCTATCATTTCAAAATCATACTCATGTGTGTTAAGCAAAAGAAAAACATAATCATTTACAATATATTTCGTATTTTATATGTTGTAAGATTCTTGTTAGACACACAGTTTAACGGCATTTTGCTGTTGATAAAAATTATTTTGTTGTTGCTGTTGTTTTGAATATTGGGTTTTATGAGCACTACATTATTTGCTTAGTCAATGTTTTTCCTTTTTTTTTTGCGCACAGCAAACAAATTATTGGCTGAAAAAAACATGTCATAAATTACTTTAATTAGGCAAATATATCATGTGCTAAAAAAAATATTATTTATGTTCAGGGATTTTTACATTTTGTGATTTTTAACTTCAACGTTAACATAAAGATTTTGCAACACCTTCTCACATCTGAGACAAAAAGTTATTATGATCTGTTTGATGTGAAGTGGATTTTTTTAAGGAGCCACGTATGTTATTTATCCTTTGGGACTCTTTGCACTGCTTAAAAGTGTTTTTAGTCATACAACCTCCGTATGAACATGCCCAACAGAGAAATTGAAAAACTTGTATCCAGCCAACTCCTGCGAAAAGATAACAATGCCTAATTAACACTAAATAAATTAGAAGTTATTGGGATGTATTTGTGGTTATTTTTCGAAAGGACAAACCTATCATTCTATTAGGTAAACCATTATTGAAACATAATACAACATTAAATTCAGCCGTGCCAAATCTTATATACTTTTTGCTAAGGTTTGCAGCAAAACGAAATTGTTAACACTTTCGACATGCTTTGTTGTTAAAATAGTAAATAATTTTCATTTCAAAATTTCATGGGAGCAAAATGTATCAAAAAGACTGGCAGCGCCAGCTGCAATATATAAAACTTCTGAAAAGTCGTATTTTATTTTCATCCACTATTCTTATAGTGCTAAATTAATAAAACTAATTACAAACTAGTTGTGTTTAATACTTCCATTGAAATTTTCCTTGCAGAATAGCTACGGCGCTTATCAAATGAAGGTGATTGTATTAAATATTTGACTTTAAGAACATCTTAAGTAAAATTGTACCAACTTTTGCATATCTGGCATTTGCAACTCAAATTAAAGGAATAAACTCAATGCTCAACAAAGCAAGTTTTACATGACCATTAATACATACACACAAACATACTGCCAGCAACGCCCACATTTCGTATAAACTTATTGTCACACTCAAGCATAGGAGTATGTATCTTAGCAAAAAGAACAAAGCTTGCTAAAGTTTAATTTGCAAAAAGGTGTTCTATTTTATTAGTTCGCAATGGATCAGAAAAATTGTTTTTATTCACAAATAAGAGAAAAAATCAGGCTGGACTTAAAAATTGGATTTGCATTGTTTTGTACTTCCGAATTATGTCAAGTTCAATTGCACCAACTTTTACATACGTGAACATGCAAAACAAATCTAAAATAAGAGAGTAAATTCTTGCACCAAACAAGAACGCTGAGTAGTTATTTTTTTTCTAAATTTTTTTTTTTTTTTTTAAATAATTTCGCTCACTTTTAACACCGTGCAGGAAGAGGTAGTTTAAAACCCACTAATTTAAAATTAAGGACAACAAATTGTCTAATGGCTTCAAAAAAGGCATATAATTTCTTGCTACGAAATTAATATACCTACAACCTATTAGTAAATTGTACACAAATCCACTCCAACTTACTATAAATGTCGTTTAAAATTCTTATTGATTTTCTAAAAAGGCTTTTTATCAGTGAATTTGAACTCAACCAACTCAGCCTCCAATGCACTCAAAAAAATTGCAGCAAATGCAGTACATGATTTACACATGTCCATGTTACAACGTCATAAAATCAGTGAGTTATAACAGATTATCCATTTCGTGGATTCAAAAGTGTGGGACTGAAATTCGACTTCTGGCAAATTAAGTTGTTAAACCAATTTTTTTCTTCTCAGTTGAAAGTCTGACATTGACGAAAATGGATCGCTTAATTATCACACAGCGCATAAAAATGATCAAAACATACTACAAAAATGGTGATTCTGCTACAGCCACATATCGTGCTTTAAGAGGAGATTATGGTTTACATAATCCTCCAACTACATAAGCAATTGGTTAAATTCTAAAGAAATTTAAAGAGAGAGATGTTACAAATATTGTAAGGCCTGTACATCATCGTTTCGCTCGTTCCGCTGAAAATATCGCTGCTGTAAGTGAAATAGTTGTCGAAGACCCAAGTTTGTCGATTCCTCGTCGTTCTCAATAATTATGACTGTCTTACATCCATATAAAGTCCAGCTGACACAACAACTGAAGCCAGCTGACCATTCACAACGTTACTGATACGTGGAATCGGTGCTCGAACAACATAATACATCTCTAAAGCAAACTAAACGTTTTGGAGAAAATAATATGTTCTTTTCTTTATTGATAAAATGAACAAAATTTATCACATGAAAATACTAAGGAGTTTGTATAGTAAAATCTCCGTTTATTTTTCATAAAAACGCTTAAAAATGTTTCATAAAGAACATCTTGTTGACATTTTTAGGTGGTTTAATATCTGTGAGATTCGACCATATTTATTTATTGATTTGATTTTTATTGAAAAAAAAAAAAAAATTCAAGCACTTTGCAAAATTGTATTGAATTTTTATTTTATTTGAAATTCATATAGAATAGCCAACATCAAAGACTTAAATGAAAAATTTTAGATCAATATCAAAAAACATTTTTTTTGGTAACTATTTTTCCCTTTAAATATTCTCTTTCGGTATATTTTATTTCTGCATCAGCAGGCTTTGCTGAGCTTACCCCCTCCACATTTTCCGCTGGGTACTTAACCATTATAACAGAGCAAAACTTTGTATGAGCAGTAGCAGCATATGTAAATGGTTACAGCCAAAAATTTATTATGGTATTTACGTTGATATACTGTCTTTTAAAAAGCAGCTTTCATGTATTATCGTAGATATTTTATTATTTATTAACAGCTCCTGCCAATACTCATGCACTTAAAGCTGGCGCGGTGTCCATGCTATTGGTTTTCATCGATGCTTCAATGCATTTTTACTTCATTTTATTAAGCATATCTCTTCAAAGATATAAGAAGATAGTCTTTTATACCTTAATATGGAAATTGCCTGAATGCGCCGAGGAAAATTGTACACAACATAGACTTCTAGTACAGTGTAATACGTTGCAGAACTGATTGTTAAATTATGTTTTAAGAAGGTGGGTTCTCAATAATTATTTTAATATAAATTGTATATTCTGCACTCAGAGAAAAATTATATTTGCTCAGATAATATTGTGTTATTTGCTATTAAGAGCAAAGTACATTTCTGAGAAAACTTAAAAATTTAGAGCTGTTTGTTGTCATTAAGGCTTCATCACGTCTAAATGCTTAAAAGCAGTCAGTACCTTTGTGTTATTACTCAATATTTTTTAATACCAAAAACAGTCTGAGTCAAACTGTAACGAGATTTTCTATATTATAATTAGTTCAGAAGTATGAAAATGCCGCCGACTTATTCTTCCTTCTCTTCAACAAATAGTTCCCAAGAATATTCCCTGTGTATCTGCAGCATATTAAATATCGATTATTGTCATGGCTGCCTGCAAGCCAGTCTCTGCTACTCGTCCCAGCTGAATGAAAAACTACCATTGAATGTTGTTACACAAAAATACGCAATAAAAAGTAAAGCGCAGAACTGAGTAAATAAGGACAAACCGCAGCGCACCGTTAAGACAGATTTGAGGTTGGTTAATTAAGCGAATGTACAATTTATTATTGCTTTCAACATATTGAGGAGAACACAAAAAGCAGCAAAAGTGGCAAAATCAACAACTTCAAAAATAAAGTGAAAAAACAGAATATGACCACGATTTATGGTAAAACGACTCGGAAGATGCAAAACAAAGAATATGGATGGTAAAGTGATTAAACATCAGGACAAAACGTCCACGATTAAAAATTAAGTATTTTGAGAAAACAGATTTTCTTAACTTTAAAAGTTTTTTAAATTCAGTTAATATTTAAACATACATATGTATGTCGTAATTAAATTAATATTTCACCAGTTGTTTTAAGCACAAGTACCATTTGTCATAAGCTATTCTTAGTTAAACACAAAAGTGTCCTTCACTATACACTGCTGAAAGAAAATGTAATTTAAATAAAATACTGCAAAGTCATACTTCATGTTTGTAGGAAAATTGGAAATTTAATGTAGTACAGTTATATTAGTTGTAAATTAAAAACTAAATACAAAACATTGAATTGTTAATTATTTTGGCAGGCCTGAGTTCGAACTTACGTCCTCCGAATTTAAAAAAATATTTTCTTTTTGTAATTTACCCCCCGATTATGGTTCACAACATCTAAATGTTGCGTTGTAAGCTTTACAACACAACTTTCAACTCTTTTTGTGATTACACGGTTCACAACATCTAAGTGTTGTGTATGTCACAGAGTTGTTTTTCATTTGTAGAGCATCTTTCCACAAAACTACATGCCTGCATACCAAAAACTACCAAGTAAAGTTACACTTCCAGAAAGATGCACGCTTGTGTTGCTTTCATTACAAAAACACAAGCGAAAAACAATAAATTTGGACATTTCATTAACAAGTTTTACAACTAAAAGACATGGAGATTTATTTATATTAAATTACTTTTTCAGGCTTAAGTTCAACCCTTGGTTTGTCAATACTTTTAACTAATATCAATTAAGAAAAGAAAAGTAAAATTTAATAGCTAGGTGGACAACCGGCTGTTTCTGGGTAGCAAACACCCTTCATCTCAGCACCCTATGAACTTTGGACGTGTCAAATTTCACAATTTTGGCACAGCCGCTTTAACCACTCGGCAACCAAAGCTCATGCAATTTTACTTTCTGTTTGTATACTTAATTAACATTAACCAAAGCAATGATATTTTTTGTTTGTTTTTTGTTGTTGTATTTCATATAACACCGCAACTACCGCATAGAAATGCATTGGTAAAAATGAAAAGAATGAAAAACGTTTTTCTTAGAAAAATACAAAGAAAGCCATAAAAATTTATTTAAATGTTGCTAGTTAATTCGGTTATAACAATGAAAGGACCAAAAAAAATGTACAATGCTGCTTAAATCCATTGCAATTACAAAATAAAACTATTTTGTAATAAAAAATGTGTAATAATTATGTGTACAGATGCATTTTTATTTATATTTTGTTAATAAGTTTTAATAATTAATTGTTTCTTATATTTATGCAACATATTTCATATGCACACTTACACAAATTTTATAATTTTTTCATAATTTAATTTGTAACATCAACAAGACAACACTCAATTAGGTGTCGTACGTTTTTGACAACATCTTATTATGTGTTGTAAGATTTTGACAACACTTGCCACAATAGTTGTAAACCATAATCACTTTTCAAAAAATAGAACATTAAATGAAGAAATGTTGTGAACCATAATCGGGGCCTTGATATAAATGATAAAGATATTTTTGTGATAAAACTAGAGTGATCAATATTTTTTTTAAATAAGATAAGAAAAGTTAAGTTGAAGACTAACTGACTGGGGCACCTATCACAGCTGTTTTACGATCACCAATACCCAAATTGCTTTAAACCCAGGTCATGACTGCTTACATATATACTGTTTTTAAGGAACAGCGTGTAGCTCTCTTGTCATCTGAGCTCTTCATTACTGACTGTCTGCAATTCATCTTTTCCATTTTATAAAGTTCTTTCTATAATATAGAAAGAACTTGAGCCTGATAAAACTTAATACAGAAATAAATATGTTTTTTTGTTAATTGAAATATATTTTTATAATATCAGACTAACATTTAATTGATTGCCAACTGACGCAATTGCCAATTGACTCAACGGAACATATGTTTCGAACTTTCACACGTTGTGGTGGACGTAAAACAGCCATGGTATGTACCCCAGCCAGCAAGTCTTCTACTTTACTTTTCTTGTTCTCTTAAAAGCGGTTACCAACTGGAGTGGTTTTATCGCAAAAAAAGTCGTTCTCAATTTTGAGGAAATCAAATCGAACACAAGCCTGATAAAATTATTAACAATTGTGGATCATAGAGTTAGAATAAAAAGTTAAACTTATTCCTGAGAATTTCAAAAAAATAACTAAATATATTTAAGGCCATATTCATAATAATTATTGTAAGTTTATTAAGCTCTTATTTGATGTATTTCTACGGAATATTTGTCAAATAAACGTGTAATAAACTTTCAATAGTTTTTATGAATATGGGTATTAATTATTTCTGTATTACGTTTATCAGGCTCAAGTTCTTTCTATATTATCCTTGTGACTGATATTAATCGAGGTCGCAGGTTCGACGCCTGCTGAAGACTCTGGGCGTTTCTGCAGACAAGCAAAAAGCTTCGCAGTTTTGTGTTTGTTCTATATAGAAAAAAAAAAAATTAAATTAGACAAAGAAGAGACATTTAGCATTTATGAACTTAACATACGGGTAATGGTTTTTAACTTTTTGAAAATTAAAGTTAAAAACCAAAAATGTTCTTTAATTTTGAAAATACAAACTCTAAACTCTGAAATTCAACTCGTGCGCATTCCAATGGTATTGATATCGATACCATTTTGCAAAACTCTTTGCCTCTACGTTGGCTACAAACATTTTTGATTCATCGTTATAATTATATGAAATTTCATCAGTGTTGTTAATTTGTTGTTGGTCTTGCAAAATCTTAAATTGTTAAAAGTATGACACACACCCGATCTTGATATTTAAAAAAATTTGTTTCTTATCAAAAAATAAACTTTAAATTGTGATTGTTTTTCTTTTCATTTTTAGCAACAGAAATGCTGCAAATCAAACATCATAATAAATTTTCAGGAAAAACATTCTTCAACACTGTATTGAAATCCATCAAGTGCTTACTTGGGTTTTTCTTTGAAGTTTTTGTATTTTGTTTTCTTTAGAAAAATTATATGAAAAAAAATCTAAAGATTTATTTGGAAAGCTGTTGAAGGCAACAAGAAAATCAAAAATAATATTCATTTATTCACTTAAAATGAATAGTTTTTCATATTCCGTTTTCATGCCACCCAATGATCAGCAATAATTTTAACCGCCTACTACAAATCTCAATTTTTGTAATCTAAAAATACTACGAGTACAAGCAGAAATTTAAGACCACAGAAATTGAAATGCTTTGTAAAAACGTAATACTTTGTTTTACTTTTCATAATCGATTTTTGTTGTGTTTTTGTGCACAACTCAAGTTAAAGTGTCACGAGAAGAGTGAAAAACATTTGGAGTTACTTTTTTTGTTTCGGCACTCAACAGGTGTTGCAAGGGCTTTAATATTTTACAAGTTGTTTTAGGGGTCCTTTAGTGACTTGCAAATAAACACAAGTATCATTTGGCATAAACTATTCATAATTAAACACAAAAGTGTAGTTTAGAGAATTGCTAAAGGAAAATGTGATTTTAATAAAGTAGTGCAAAGTGATTTGTACTGCGCTTAATATATGTATATAGATAAAAATAAATAAAATAAATAAAAGTTGATTCAGCAAAGAAGTATGTAAGAGTATCTACACGGAGCGAAAACTTTCTAATAGATTCAATAAGATTTTCTCTTTGAAACGTTTTTAGGCTGAGGGGTATCCTAGCAGAGAGAAAAGAAGATTTTTCTATGGGTATTTATTATTATTTCCATGTTGCAAATCTTATTAATTGTCTCAACAAGAAAAACACATAAAACCAAGAAGAAAACTTGTTACTCACGTTTGTTTTTACTCAGTTTCCGATTTGCATGGTAACGAAAAAAAATTCTATAGAGAAGAACTTATTGATTCTATTAGGTTTTCTTGTAAATTGTATACAATAAGGATTTCTTATTGATTTTATTAGGTTATCCTATTAATTTTTCCCTATTGGTTTTATTAGTTTCCTATATAAACACACGTAAATCATCTTTTTAATTTCATTAATTGTTGTTTTTTCAAAAAGGTTTTCCCATTTAAAATAATAAAGAATCCTTCTTGAAAAAAAAACATAGAGATATCTTATTGATTTTGTTCTACTTTATTAGGTGCTTTTTTCTCTGTGTATCCTTGCTGTTTAAGAAGTATACCTTTTAAATAACTAAATATATTTAATTATTTCTGTATTAAGTTTATCAGGCTCAAGTTCTTTCTATATTATCCTAGTGACTGATATTAATTAAATTAGACAAAGAAGACATCAAAGACATTTAGCAGGGTGGACAACTAGTTGTTTCGAAGCCACCACACTTTCTCGTCAGCACCCGTCTTTGAACTCAGTGGCTCATGTTTCTAAAGCGACAACCATGCCACTCAGCCAGCCAAGTTGTTGTATATTTTCTGTCTACATTTTAATTATATCAAACACACAATTTTTATTTTTCTACATTTATCATTGCATATTTACTGGGTGAGAGTTTCTCACCACAAAGGTAAGTAAAATGTATTTCAACTTTATTTCATATATTATTCTTATATTGTTAATTCAAATTCATTTCTTAGATTTTTCAAATGTTCTGCTGTGCCCAGCGACTTTAAAGTTAATTAATTTCTATTATTAGAAATTTTTCTTATATAATTATTTCTGTATTAAGTTTATCAGGCTCAAGTTCTTTCTAATTAAATTAATATCAATGATAAACTTAATACAGAAATAATTATATAAGAAAAAGTTCGAATAATAGAAATTAATTAAGTTTAAATATATTTAATTTTTTTTTTAATTGTTATGAACACAATTCGTAGAATTTTCGATCGACTTTGCACTCTTAAAATTGAATAGAAATGTTTTGCTGTAAAAATCACTAATCAAATCATTCTTTCGCCAAATGTTTTTGTAATAATAAATAGATTATTAAGTTTTAGCACTCATAAGCAAGTATTACAAGGCAGGTAAAATTAAATAAAATTTTAAAAATTAATAAATAAAAAAAAATATTTTTTATTTATTAATTTTTCCCCCATCGACTAGGTGGAACAAAATTAATTTTGAATGAATTATCAATCGCATGATCGATACGTATGATTGTTACATCAATTGTATGAACTGCTTATACGCAATACTTATACGCATGTTTTAGTTGCTTTACGTGACGAGTTCTAGGTGCTAGAGTGTTGCAATGAGCGCTCAATAAGAGAATATTATTTTATTAAAAGAGCAGAATTGCAGACGAAACTGCGTTTTTGCAATTTAAATACAAAATGAATTAAACAATCAATCTGTGCTGCAGTTGCATTTTATGTTTTCCTCGCAATTAATTAACTTTGTTTATCCAACTTGTGTAAAAACTCCTACGACACAAAGGTAGGACTTTAAAATGTTTATAGATTTTAAAAAACTTCTACCTTTTCTTAAATTTAGTTTTTACGAATTGTTGTGATTTTGCAATAACTGCTGCCTTTACATATGTGTTTTCAAAAATCTATTGCGTGACCACAAGGTCTATTCCTCACAACTTTTTGAAAAGAAAAAAAAAACGTATATCGGAACTGTTTGCATATTTTTTCCATTCATATTTTAAAACTATGTAGTACGCTTGGAACACTACATTCATACATACATTAGTTTCAAGTATTTCATTGGTACAAATCAAAGTGAATAAAAGTATTAAAACAACAACCTAATTGTTGTGAAAAAATCATTACTGATTGAAGGAATATCGACAAAAATATTAAAAAAATACCCTCAGCTTAAGAAAATAGTTACTTTAAAGACGAAACAAAACCTTTAGACCTTGAACATATTCAACAGAGCAAAACTAATGACAGCAATTTAGTGAACAGAGAAATGGTTGCGGTCGAAAACTTTTTTCGCATTAACGGTAATGGTTTGAGTTCTGTAAGTGGCAGAAAATCTAACAAACTGTTGTTTGTTTCAGGTGCTCTAACTATAAGACGCAATTCTTTAAAAGAAAATTCTTAACACCGGAAAAATATTATCTAAATATTTCCTCCTCTTTTTTCCCACAACTTAAAAAAAATGTTTATCCCATTGTATCCCATTATATTTTATATCTAACTGAATGAAAAATGACATAAAATTAACATTACCAAGTATATGTGTAAGCTTCATTTCATTTCCCTTTTTTGTTTAAGATTTGTTGCAAGGAATACAAACGAAAAATTAAGATATATATTAAGATTATGTCCTAGTTGTTTTCCTCAAATAAAACAAAAGAGCAGTGAAAAAATTGACATGTCAATATCACTGTCATTTGCACTGCCAATACAATTTTTTTTCTTCTTTTTGGCCATAAAAACACCTAAAGGAAATAATCGGTAAGAAAAAATCATATAAATTTACGTCACTGTCAGTTTGTGATTCCGGGTTGACCGCTTTCGGTAGACATATAAAGTTTTTTTTTTTTTTTCATCTAAAAATGCCACTCAAAGAAGAACAAATAACACCAAAGGCCCTGCTGATTTATAAATTAAAGTGATTTGGTTTTCTATTTCAGTGTGTTTTTCGTTTTAGCCAACACGTATATTTTTGGCGTAGTTGGTTTGATGTTGTTTATTTAAAGTTTCGCAATTATATTATTTGAACAACAAATCTGGAAAATGTAGCAAACTCTCTCCTAAAACACTGTACAGCAGTGAAAATGGGTTCAAGAAAAATATATGTAAATTATATGGATTTTAGTGCCCTGAATTCAAATTTGCTTTCAGTTTTGCTCTATCACATAAGGAGATTTGCATGGACGTGGCTAATTTTGACTCCTAAATTATAGAGCTACACCCATAAATTTCATCATAATTTGGAAGACTCTAATTTTAGTGAATAGCGAGCCAAAAGATGCGCTATAAAATTTTATTTCAAATATGTTTTAGCTCTGTGACCTGCCTGCAATAGTGTTGTAATTGTATGGCCAAATGTTTACATACAAATTAATACAAACAGAGATTCCTGCTTTAAATTGTGAATGATATAGATTTTTCTGACTTATACCTTATTTTATTTCTTAGACATGTTGAATTAACGAAAATGGAAAAAATGTAAAATGCTGCCCAATTTCATTTTTTTTTATATTAAAAACAAAGAGGAAGCAAATTTTGCATGAAAAAAAAAATGTTCGCCATTGATTTCTGAATAATTTTGAAACGGAAAAATATAAAAAACAAATTGTTCGCCAAAATTTGAAAAAAAAAACTAAATTTTATAGCGCATCCTCTAATGTACTATTCACCAAAAATTGGAGAAGGGTCTTCCGAATTATGGTTTAGTATAATATTAGAAACAAAGAAGAAGCAAATTTTGCATTAAAAAAAATTTTTTCGCCATTAGTTTCTGAATAACTTTGAAATCGAAAAACATAAAAAAAATTGTTCACCATCATTTGAAAAAAATAATGTTTTATAGCTCATCTTTTAATGTGCTATGTGCTAAAATTGGAGAAGGGTCTTCCGAATTGTGGCTTAATGTATGGACGAAACTCTATAATTTAGGGTGTAAAATTAGCTACAGCTATAAAAAAAACCTTACGATTTACCGAAAAACTTAAAGCTAATTTGCCAAATAAATGTTAAATAAACATGGAGCTTTTTTTTTTAAGTAAGCCAATTAGAAAAATCAGGCGTTCAATTACGACCACACATCACAAAAAACATGTCCGCTCTGAGCAAAAGTTCGCAAACAACTCGATTGGTTGCAATTTTCATGCAGTAGACGAGAAAGTTAAAACACTCCCGTTTTCGGTGAAAAAAAAACTCACACATATTTTGCTTTAAATTATTTTTCAATAAAGCTAATTTTAGTTCAATTTCATCTACGAGTGTCTCAATCTTTGTATAGATTGCAAAGTGCCTTTAATTTTGTACATCTGGCAACGTCACTTGACGTTTATAAGAAAAAAGAAATGCGGTCGGGGGACCCCTGTTAGGAACGAAGTTCCTTACGTTTTTTTTCATCTTTGAAAGTAGTACAAGGTGAAATCTGTATGTTTTATTTTGTGATGTTTTTGAAATTTTTAAATTTTATGATTCTTTAAATTTTTGGAACGTTTTCCTACTAATTAATATATATTGGTAAGTGTCTCCGCTGATGTCAGCGGAGACACCGCCCATCATACGCAATTGCTTGTCGACAGAAAACCAATACATATAAACAGCTCACACGCTTTCGTGACGATTTCTACTAATTTCCACTACCAGCAAGCCGCGTTAAGGAACTTCATTCCAAAAAAAGTTTTTGAACAAAATGCAGAAAACCGCTTCAAAATATTGATAAAGCTTCAATGTATACATACTATTCACTATAATACTAGAATATCTAGAACATTTTTTAACTTCAATATTTTCATTTATTTTATTTAAACCCCAACTAAAACTATAACTCATAAACAAATGGTAACGCTTATCTTCTTTTCACGTAATTAATTATTTCCGGCATAGATATTCTGTTTTGATCCTTTTAAGAACTAAAACATTTTTATCTATTTCACTTTACTTTGCTGTGGTGCTCAAAGAATATTCTTTTACAATTAATAATCTGTTTTGTTATGCTGCTGAAATCATTGTGTTTCATGGCCAAAAGGGAAAGCTTAGAAGCACGTAACTGCTCAGCAAGATGTGCGTGGCTCTGCAGGTCTGGTTGACAATTATGTATGTTTGACACTGAGCGCAAGTAAAAATTAATAAAGTGTTGTAAGCATAAAAAGTTTGTTTCTTTTTGTCACGTAGCTAAATTTGTTACACTTGTGCGAAAGATTCTTAGTTGAAGTAAGAAAAGCTAGAAAAATTATGCCAACGAATTGAATACTTTTCTATTATCAGAACCAAGAAAATTAAATTAACAAGGGAAAGTCTTTGCCCTAGTGCTAGTGCTAGTTTATAGTTAAATTAATGTGTCTTGCTGGAAATTTGACAGTGATAGATGTTCAGTGTAATTCATATTAAAGCGGAAAATGTATAGGCAGATGTAAAATCTTAATAAAAGTTACTTCTTCAAATACAATACAATAAAGTTAAATACAATTTGTAAGTAAAATTTGCAAACTTCCAATTATTTGTGGCACAAACTGGTACCGGGAGACCGTGGGCCTAAGTTTTGAGTTGATATTTAAATGACATTAAGATTTAAGTTCTGTTTAAAGAGCAAATTCTAATTGTGAGTAGTATTTTCCGTTTAAAGTCTACTTAAGGTTTACAGGCTTTAACTGCATATTTTTTTTAGTATCTGTTGTTGACATTTTATATAAAAACTAAACAAAGCATATAAACAGGCGTTATTATGAGGTCTTATAATTATTGGCTTCTATGAAATAAACTGGTGAACTTGTACAAGGCTACAAAATGACAAAACGAAAACACATAATATTACTGCCTGTTTCCCAATGTCGAAGTCGTGAAAGAAAATTGTTTTGGGTTCCTCTATGACATTCTTTTAATCGAACGATGAGTCAATCGACAAGTCGAAAATACGCTACTGTTTTCATACAAAATCCCATTCCTCTATATCGATCATGTCCCCAGCACTGGGAAAAATAGTGCGTCTAGAAGAAAAATATATAAATTGTTTAAAATTATAGAATGGTGGTGCCGGTATGGATTGATAATATCTGCAGAATGTACGATTTAGAAAACGAAAAATATTACAATAATGAGTAGGCAAGTATAGAAGAAGACTATTAAACAATGCAATCCGATAATGTATTAAAAGCATTTTTTTTCATAGATCTAATGAATTCTAACATTAACTGTCTATTCCTCAATGTCTAAGTCGTGCGCTTAATCGCTTTCTAAGCGAAAGAAAATTGTTTTGGGTTCCTCTATGACCTTCTGTTATTCAAACGATTACTCAATCGACAAGACGAAAAGACATAAGTGTTTTCATATAAAATCTGATTTCTCTATATCGATCATGTCGTCAGCTCTGCGAACATATGTGTCAAAATCAAGCATTTGTTGTTTTGCTATAGAGGGGGTGTTTTGATAGAAAAATTTTATACTTATTTTTTAAAAATTAAGGAAATAAAACCCCGCATATTTTTCATTTTTGTTTTACGTAGCAAATAAATTAAACAATTATCATCTGTATGTATGTAGTTTTCCCAGACAGTTCATTTGTTCGCTGGATGGAAAAAATCCTGTTTTTTGCAGAGTGATATCAGTGTTTAGTGCGTCAAAGTACTTCTTAAATGTCTATGCAAAAAATACTTTTAAATTTTAAAACACCACAAAAATATTTGACATTTTTATTTAGTACTTATTTATGTTTGTATTTGATTTGCCTTTGCAGATACAGCTAACCAGTTACAACCAGAGTTGTATTTACACAAGAACAATTTAGTAGTTTTTTTCCATAGTGCAATAAAAAAGCAACCAAAATTTTAGTATGTTGATGTGGTAGGTTTGTAAAGTAAATGAAAAAAATTTCATGACGTAAGCCCATGCGAACGCAAGCTGTCGACATAGAGAAATCTAAATTGATTCGAAATCGAGCGACTACATTTCGATCGCTTACATTTTCTTGCGACATTGAGGAACAGGCAGTAAGCACTAAACGGCTTTATTTAAATAAATCCTTCATTGCCATTTTTGAGTTTATTAATTGAGCTTAGGTAATGTTTTTAAAAATGAGATTATGCTTATTTACTTGCTATAAAAGCCAATTGAAAGGGATTAATGTAGGTCTGATAATTAGTTTAGGTCTTAAAATTAATGTATTCTGTATTTTTCAGTTGTCTATATGCCGTTGAAATTAAGTTTTTTTTGAGCCTACTGATGTATTGATTAGCATCACTACAATTTTACCCAAAATATTTTTCTCAATACTAAGCCAGTAACCCGATAAAATAATTCACAATTATAATGTTTTATTGTTATTAAAATCTTCAAATTACTTTCTCTGATTCAAATTACTGTCTCTGATAATATTTTGTGTATCCCAACTTCCATTATTTCTATGATCTTTCATTAAGGTACAAATGTTTTAATACATGTTTGTCGTTGTGAGATAAAATGCTCTTTAAGCATTGCTTATCATAAACATTTATTCCAAAACACTGAAAATTTTATATACTACTAAAATAATTTTCTTAAAATATCTATTCTGTACATACATACAATGTTCTTTCGTGTTTTTCTTAATTTTATTTGCTGTTCTGAGTGATGGCTTTATGTTGTACTACTACTTCAATTTATTCTTGGTTATGATAAATTATGTACATATTTTATTGGACTGTGGGCAAGATGAGAATGTGTAAGCTATTCAGGTTGTGAATATTTGGCTGTTTATTTTGTTGTTGAAGTTTTTGTGTTTTTGCAACAAATAAAGATTTCAAAATAACTTAAGTAAACTATTGCTAAACATAGTATAAAAAAATGTTGGTTTTATTACAGGATTTGTAGAAAAAATAAGGGAAGATAACAAAAAGTAGAGCATAAGTTTAGCTACTTTTTCAGGTAGCCTAGATCAGCACTCAACACAGTTTCTGTGCGAAAATTGCTTATTCTAGTGACAAGATAACAAAAATTGGATTGTGCAATTGTTTTTTTTATAATTTTTACAAATTCTGAGATTAGATCTATTGCCTAAATTGTAGAGGCACACAACTCGAACGAATACATACTTTTTGTCGAGAAAAAATACAAACCAATATAAAGTTCGCCAACGCCGATGCCTACTGCCCGTATTTACAAGACAAAAGTGTATTTTCCAGATTAGTGTTTTGTTTCAATAGAAACAATCGCAATCACAGAAGAAAACCAAATGAATAAAATAAAAATTTTTGACGTCGCTTTGCTGCTTTTGTTTAGGTATGCCACTTCAGCTTAAAAGTCACACGGAATAAAATATTCCGCGTTCCGTTCTTGTTTTAATAGAAAATAGTTTTAATAAAAAAAGTCCAAAAAGTGTTTGTTCGATGTTTTTGTTTTTTCCAATCAATAAGTGAAGAAATAAAACCCTACAAACCACGTCGTTAGCTGCTTGAATAATAACATCCTGTAAATTGCACCGGATCTTGCAGAAACCACACGAATATCATTGGTGGCAAATTTGAGGTTAGGAAGAAAATTCGTTAACACATATTTTTCTTTGGTCAGGTTTAGTTTTATTGATACCAGTTTTAACTATAAATATGGAAATTGATAATGGTAAGTCAGATGTCAGCTAAATATACACCTCTAGCATATTGGCAAATGTCCACTCTTTTCACAACATTTTGAGCCCCATATTGCAACAGAGAATTGTTCCGCTTGTCAATTGCAGCGCAGAGTTTCATCTTCCAGTGGATCAGTTATTTTAGCATTGATTATGTCAGCCAAGTCTTTGCAACGGCACCAGACAAGAGAATCCAGTCCAACCAGTTGAGAAATTAAGCGAGTAAGAATTTTCTCATGTAATAAATATTTTTTTTTTCGCCTAGTGTCTTACTTATGGCGCAATTTGTCTTAAGTCAGAGACTACAGATGTCAATATCAGCCAGTTGTATGCACAAGAAATCGGCTATCATGCATGGTTGGGTAGCGCAGAATATTCACAGCTAACCATTTAAAAAAAAAAAAAAATATTCAATTATTGTGCCTCCTGAACGTAGACAATCATTTTCTTTGGATGTAACAGTTTTCAGAGGAATGTTTTTATGTTGCGGAAGTCTCATAATTGACCGCTTTGATTAGCTTTAACTTGCAAGTATAAAAATGGCAAAATATACATTTTTGATTGAGGTGCAAACTTTGCCAAAAATAATAAATACTTAACATGAGGTTCATTATGTTTGAAATGAGAAAAATTAATGAAAATAATTTTTTAGAATACTGCTTTGTGAGTGAAAACTCAGTTTTGTCACATTTGAATTCTTTTAGCAAGAGCAAAGCAGTCCTCGCTTATAATTTCCCAACTAAAAGAAGGTCAAAAGATGACAGCCTATTTCTCAACAGTTTGTTATTTGACAACCAGTTTACCTTCTAACCTCAAATTTTCTCAGCCTTAAGGCTAAAAAGATAAACGATGGGTATTATAAACCCAAGCAAAACCTTTATTTTATTTAAATCTTGTTTAAGCTCTTCACCATTTACACCTTTTCAAATTAAAAGCTTAGAAATAATGTGAAAAAACTCAATTAGCACGTGTATTCGCAGCTTAATAATGATGGGAGCTTCGAAGTGCAATTTTCTTCTTCGTTTAATGGTAATTCCAATATTCTTCGTTGTGCAGTATTGTGTGCTCAAAAACACGTTAAACTGAAAACACATATTACTTTTTGAACATTGTTGACAAAAAACAAAAAAAACTCATAAAACGCAATATGATACAGGGATTATGTAAAATTGTTTCTACATAATTTCTATGCATGTTTTTTTTTTATATATTGCTCTCTAGCAATATAAAGATCCTGTTCTATAGACGTCATTGCATTATGCCTCTAGCATTGAGACTCACTTCATGCAAAACGTCGCATTAATTAAAAATTAGCTAACAACTTGTTTTTATAACAAATGTCCACTGTACATCGATACAAAACATGAACAACCAGTTTGTTGTACTACAAGTTAGTTATACCTCAATGTTTCAGATTGTTAGCATTTAAAGCATATAAGAATAAAAGCAATGGAAAAAAAATAAAACAGTAAAAGGAAATATTCTGCACTGATACATTTCAATTGTGTGAGTCATGTGAGAATACAACACACTGCGAATAAAACTGAATGTACTGGTGGAAAATGTCATGTTGTGTTAAAAGTTACTGTTTCTTCATTTCTTATTGAAATTTTATAACAAACGTTAACAGTTGTTATAGACAACTCATAGATATTTTTTTTGAATTAGAATAACTAACAGCAAACTTGGTACATTCATCAAAACAGTGATTGCCAAAGCTTCATCTTGAACTGTCAGACACACTTAAAAACTAATTAAACGACGTTTTCTTACCCAACCACTTACCTTGGAAGAACAATTTACAAATTTCGTTGCCAGGTGGTTTGAGGACTGCTCAATAAAAATTAAGGAAGAATAATAAAAAAAATTTTACGTGCCTTTCAAATTGTGTTTTCAGTACAACAAAGTAATATGCATTAAACAATTTAAAATTATCAAACAAATCTTTATATTTTTGAATTAAACTGTAACAAAAGGAATATTTTACTTAACTTTTTTTTTGTCTTTTATTTTATCAGTGCCTGGCTACGTGAGTTTTTATGAAACATTTGAGTTTTTATCGCGCACACTGGAAGCACCGTTTGCATACAAATTAAGTCAACGTTTCTCACAAACGAACTGTTGAGCGTGTATCGTACCACCAGCAACAAAATATGTTATTGCGAAAGAAAACATAAACATTTACATGTTTACTACATAAACACGTGACTGGTTTAAAAGTTGCCACACGAAGTTTAAGAACTTGTGATCGTTTTAAATTGTTAAACATTCTTTGTTTGTTGATGGTTTATTTCGACAGCAAAATAATTGTGTCAGAAATAAAAGAAAGCAGGACCAATAAGAGATAGTTGATGAATTTTTCTTTAAATAATTACATGTATAAGTTTTCCTAAAACACTAATTATTAGTTTAAAGTTTGGAATAAAAGTACTATGTAAATAAATTCAGTCAAGTACGAGGCTGGCCGTATGTATTTATAATGTACGTGTAGAATGGCAGATGTCAATACATATATTGTCCATTTCACTCTGATGAGTACGAAACCCTAAAAAAGAATGTAATTATTACAAAAATTGTCAAAATTATAACAACATTTTTTTTAAGCTAAATACGCCATATAATGAAAACATAACACCATCTCTGACAGCCATTGTGCGAAACAGTAAAAGCTAGAGAACTGAAAATATTTCAGTGTAACGCGATATTGTTACCCAGCCTCTTCAGCAACAAATACTAAAAACCACAAACAGTTAGAAACTAAAGGGCTTAATCATACAAAAAGCTGTAAGAATCAGCTGTAACTTTCAAACCACAAAATATGGAGAATTGAAATTTGTGGTTGCATTGGCTCTGCAACACTAATTACCAAAAATAAAACAAATAATTAAAATGTAATGGACACAAGAAACATGGCAGCATGTTTAAGTTTGAAAATCAGTTGTTTCTTTTGAGCTGTATTGAATAGAGACTAAACATTTGCATACGATTCTATAACAATAAATTCCAAGGCTAGTAAAGATTTAAGATTTATTGGCAGCAAAGGAAGGATAGTTAAACTTTAATGGGCGATGTTTATATGGAATTAAAAAAAAATATTTTAGACATGTTTTTATTTATTAATTTTTAATATAAAAAAACTGATATGATTTAATTATGCATGGACTAAAATATTAGCCAAATAGCCCTACAACGAATAGTCGAAATTTTTAATGGCGCTGAGGCATAATTGAACCTTATACCGTTAACTTGTTGAAATATCTCAACTTTTACCTCTCTAATTATGGCTGGCTTATCGAAGTATCCCTTTTTTTCAATAGCTTAAAAGAAAGAAGCTCAACGGTGTCAATGATCACATGATCTTCGCTGCCAGCTGACATCGCCATCACGTGAAATAACACCGCCATTGAATTTGTCCCTCAAAAGAGCCATTGTTTTGTTAGCTGTGCGGCCAGCGGCATCGTCCTGTTAACACCACATATCGTGCACATCCGTATCTTCCATTTCAGGCCATAAATGTAACATTATCTGTGTACGATAGCGAACACCATTTGCAGTAATGACCTTCCCGGCCATATTTTGGAGAAAATGCGGCTCAATGATGCCGCCAGTCCATAAATAGCACTAAATAGTCACACTTTGTGGGCGCATTGGTTTTCTGACAATCATTATTGGATTACCATTCGTTCAGATGTGGCCATACACCTTATTGACAAACCTACTCAGGTGAAAATGTGCCTCATCACTAGAGGTGATTTCCTTCAAAAATGGATCAACCATTGTTGCCATTTCTTGCCACCATTCTGACCACTGGCGACAATTGGAATGATCAAAAGGCTTAAGTTGCTGAGTCAAAGAGCAGCAATATTTTCTGCAGTACGAGCTTCTTTTACGGTCCCAGTTTGCTCAAACTTTTGCACAATTTTTCCGTTTGCATGAACATTTGGACGAACAAATTGACCAAAAAAAAAAAAATTCACGAAGTGTACGAAATGCATTTTGATTTGAACGCACATGTTCATAATAAGCCTGAATAACTTTGATTAATCACCGTGCAGATTTGTTCTTCCATAAGTCAAATTTAGTTAGTCAGAAATTGAGATGTGTGAAATGATATGGAAAAAAAAAACCTATACGTTTAGGTCAGGTTTACAATTAACATTGGCCCTTAAAACTTAACTATCCGTTAAATAAGAGGACACTTATTAGTCTAAAAACCATCTGTAACTTTTAAACTGTAGGAGACAGAAGCTTACATTTGACACAGTTTATCTACTTCCTCAAGCTCAATAAAAACAAACACTACACTAGTGGTCTCTGTAGTACCAAATATAAGTAGTTGCCTACTTGTCTCTTCAACAACAAATACAGAAATTCACAAAAAACTAACATTTACATGGTGCTCAATAAAAAGCTTCAACCTTTGCTGTAAGAATTGGGTGTAAAGTTAGAGCCACAGGCCACTACAACACCAAATCCCAAAAGCAGCAAACAGGCAAACACTAAAGTTCGCCCACATGCTTCCGCTGCCACTTGTATGATAATACGGAACTATTGCCAATTTAATTTAATTTAGTGCTAGATACCATCGTAAGTGAACTGGGATACCAGTTTCACCAGGATAATAATATTTGGTATACTGTTAGCTATGATTTTGCAAGTTACGAAAGGAAGAGATATATCAGAAATAATAAAAATAAATTCAGTCAAGTACCAGGCTGGCTCGCACACTTATAGTCCCCTAAGTATGTGTTACTTTACGTTGTATGGGGGACACCTGGTGGTTTTCGACTTATTGTTGTTGTTGTCATTTGTTGTTGTAAGGCATCTAGTAATACATACACTGAGCGAATTTCGGCTCTCTATCTTTTATGATTCGAGAGTTATAGCTAATTGTTACTTTTCGTTGTATGGGGACACCTGGTAGTTTTCGACCTGTTGTTGTTTTTAGCATTAGTTATTATAGGGCATATGTAAATACATATATTGTGCGAATTTCAACTGTCTGTCTTTTACAGTTTCGGAGCTACGGCTAATTGTTACTTTACGTTGTATGGGGACACCTGGTAGTTTTCGACTTGTTGTTGTTTTTAGTATTTATTGTTGTAGGGGCAAGGCACAACATTATTCTGTGAAAATTTTAGCTCTCTAGCTCTCTTACCGTTCCGGAGAATGGATGCTGTGACGGACGGGAGGACGTAGAAGTCTCCGTAACAGGGTTCCGTTTCACTCTGATGAGTACGGAACCCTAAAAATTCAGTAAGGATGAACATGGAAATAATTTGTTAAAGCTTTAAATTTCAAACTCAAATTTGAAATGACAAAAAATTTAAACCCAAAACAGACACCGCTTGTTTGCTTAAATATTTTAAATTTACTTCTTTTCCGATTTTTAGGGTTCCATACTCATAGTGTGAAAACAGCACCCTATTGCCGGGACTTCGCCGTCTGTCTGCCACAGGCCCCAATGTTCCAGTACAGTAAAAGCTAGAAAACTAAAAATTTTACAAAACATGTGCCAGAAACTATATCAAAAGTATTAAAAACTCGAAATTTTAATGTTGCGCTATACATTGGGACACCCTTTAGTTTACAAATGTAATGTAACTTTTGAACCCGCAAAAGATAAAGACTAAGAATTCTTACAGTATATGAAGTTGTAAGGCCTCGACAATAGTAGTCTGTAAGAATTCATTCAATTCTGTTGAAGAATAAGCCAAACTAAAAAGTGTGTTATAAAAATAACAAAATATAAAAATCTAAGTGTTAGTCTATTCACGGGGGCACTCTTTAGTTTGACAAACAGCTAGTGAGCCGTACGAGGTAGATACTGGAATGTTACACGGTTTATTTGCACTAAGACCAATTCCTTATGGTCACAACAAATTTTTAGTTGCTTAACTTGCTTTTAGTTTTTTCCACAGAATTTTTGTGTTTGTTGTGTGTTGTTTTTCCGATAGCTACATCATTCTGGTTTTGTCTAATGCTTTCAGCTTTAGCAGATAATATAACAGAGAAACATAATAATACAAAATTATTGCTCAAATATAAATATTTATTTAGAAATATGTTTTTATTTAATATCCAACCACGTTTTGTCGTGTTTCCCCAGGGTTGAACATGTTTTCCGTACATCCTGTGTTTACAAGACTGTTTATGTGTTTCAGAGTGTTGCTGTTGTTATTTATTTGTGAAGCAAAGTCTGCTTTTATAAGTGCACCAGTGTCTGGACTACAACATTCAGTAGTTTGTAAACAATGACTAGATAAATAAATGCGTATAAATATGTAGTATAAAAAACTATCTGCGAAACACAGTTACGGTATTCAAAGGGTCGTCGTAAGGTCAGAAGTCTTAAAATAATAGCACGAAAATATATGACTGCTGTGAGGAACCTGTCATAAAGTAATGTGCTATATCAAATATGAATCAGCTGTTAGGGGAAAGGAAAGCAATTTAAACATTTTTATCAAAATGCCAAAAATAAGTGAAAAAACTAAAATAATAGCCAGTTTGTGCGATAATTATCTATTAGATGTTTTGATAGCTGATTCAAGTAAATTTTAAATGAAATATACTCATATTTACGAACAAATATACATTTTAATTCATTTATTTTTTAGGTGGCGCTGTGATACTGTTAACTTATGACGAATCACTAAACACAGTCGATGAAGTCCTATTAATTTACAACTATTTTTGTTTGCAGCACAACAACAATTTTTTTTAAATATCATAAAATGTTAGGACTTTCTGACATTATGACAAAATATGAGACCGTTTGAATACCGTAAGTATTTCTGATTAAATGCGAAGTTATTTGTTCACAACATTTGAAAAGTAATTTTTTTTTTTTATTATTGAAAAACTGATCTAAATAAATTTTTTTTAGACTTAAACAAACTCAAAACAAAAAAAAAATAGCAGTTTCCAATTTGTAAGGCTTTCTGGTTCGACTTTTACTAAATCAACTTGATCAACATTTTTAAACAAGACAAAAAAGAAAACAAAGTTGAAGACTTACTGGCTGAAGTACATACCATGTCTGTTTCAAGGTCACGACATTGCTTATCAGCATCACAATTTGCTTTGAATTCAGACCATGACGAATTGTATACTGCTTTTAAGCAACGCATGGCCGTTCTACGATCTCAGCTCTTCGATATTGACTGTCTATATTTAGTTTTATGGAATTTTTTTTCCAGTTTGATCACTATGTTATTCTGTTTAATGGAATGTATTTATGTACTCTATCACCAGCATCCAATTGATTTTCAATTGATGTTTGTGTTTAATCTTACTTTATCAGTGATAACAACCTGTTTAAGCCAGTGATTTTTAAGCATTAGTTTTAATTTTTATAGGTGACATATAATTCAAAACAATTACAAAATTTCTTAAAAATACAACACAATTTTCATGTAAAAGAAATTGTCAACCTGATGTTTACACAGAGCCTCCTATGTGCTTATAGTCAACAGAACTTTATAGACGACGGAAAACAATGAAAAGTAGGTCTATAAGATTAAAAATAGGCAGTCAGTAGTAAAGATCTCAGGTGGTAGAATGGATATGCGCTGTTTGAAAACAGTTTACAATTGGTCATGGCCCGAATTTGAAGGAAATGTGGGTGTTGGTCAGTAAAGTGGTGGTCATGAAACAATCATGGTATGTGTGCCACCCAGTAAGTCTTTCACCTTACTTTTCTTGTCTTTTTTAAAAATGTTGATCACTCCAATTTTATTACAAAAAAAAAAAATCTGTCTCAATTTTGATGAAGAAAAAATCGAACTCAATCGACTCTGATAAATGTATTCATTATAAGCACTTATATTGTATGCTTAAAAGTACCCTGCACATAAGCCAGTATCAAAGTGCTTCTCTTAACACTGCACTAAAATTTTATGGCCACAGTAGCAGTTAAAATCAAATAGAAGTCAAAATCAAATCACATTCGATAATTTGATTTTAACTAAAGGTCGAATTCTACCAGTAGTTATGGAAAATGGTCCATAGACATCAAGTTGCTGTAAACTAAAAATACATAAAATTTAACTCAAAATTAATTAAATTGTACCACACAAGTATGCCAACAATAGCAAGGTATAACGTTGTCTTTTATATTTCCTGCCGCAAAACAGTATTCGTTTGTTTGTGAAAAAACCCCAAAGGATCTCATACTGGTCGTTATGAAGAAATAAAAGAGAAATTAACTAAAACTATTAAGAACTCAATATGAAGTGTCTTCCATGTATAGTTAAGTAAAATACATTTACTATCAATGTACTATGACTCTCATTTAAATGTTAGGGCGAAAAACTCAAACTTGAAAAAAAAATTATTTGTTTTTAATTTTGGAAAAAATTACAATAAACAAAACCTGTTGGCAGTTCATAACCAAAGGGTTGCCCTAGTAAATTTTTTTAAAGCCTAACAAAGCAATTTCAAGTGTATAATTTATTTACCTACTGATTTAACTTGTAATAAACAGCACACACCAAAAAAACAAATTAGCTAAAACAAAACCTGTCGTTAGCTTTTTAACTGCCACAGCATAAAATCTTCATAGTTAATTAACTTAATTGGGCACTTGATAAAGTCAATTTACAATATTAAAAATTTTCGAAAAAAAAATACTACACCATTTTCATGTAAAAGAAATTGTCTGGCTGACGTATACACAGAGCCTCCTGTCTGTTTGGCATATTATAAAATCGTATTTATTTTCGTAACTGCCCTAGTAAAAAGCAAACATTTTCTTTTTTACATTTTCATTTTAATAAGTTTGTGGCAATTTTGTCTGTTTTTAAGGGGCTCTTTTGGCTGTTTTCATTTAAGCGATGACTTTAAAATTTATTACTTCACAGAGGCATTAACAAACATTAATTTTTGCATAATTGCTGGTCGTTTCTCAGCTATTACACACATTAAGAATATTACTGAATATATTATGTATTTTTATTAAGCATATTTGTTTCAATTAACTTGGAATTCTTAAGTGAAATAAATTTAAAGCTATTTATGAAATAAATTTCAGATGATCATAAAATGTCTGTAAAGAAAATTTAATTTCTTGACATCATGAGGGAAAAAAATTTAAAATAAAAACATTAATATTAAGCGGATTTTGAGTAACGTAGTTACTAAGTACGATATATATTTTTTTTTTTGGCAAATAATTAGTAGAATAAAAGTAATTGCAATACATTTAAAATTTTTAAATAAATGTAACTGGCACTGAGGAGCAGAGCAAAGAAGCTTTACACACACGTGGCCTCAGTGATATGCCTGACATAAAGAAGTGATAAAAAAAGACTTTTAGAGCTTGACAATTCGCCATATTAAACACTGATTACATGGGCAATTATAGCCAAAAATTAGTAACAGTAAATCAGTGAATCATTTATTAATAATTGGTTTTAGAATTTGAAAATTAGCAGCGTGATAAAAATTATGTTTTTTACTGTTTGATGTCTGAACCTTGACCATTAAATTCTATTCATTTATGCTTGTATGCTAAAAAATTTAATAACAGCATACAAGCATTAAACATTTAAGTTTTTTAAGGTTTAACACCGGTATTCATAAAAAATAAAACGTTGCTCAAATACATTTTAAAACAAATTTTATATGAAATTTTTTTTTCTAAAATGTGTTTCAACAATGTTTTATTTTTTTATGAATACTGGTGTAAGTATTTAATAATATACTAGCTTACACGTAAAATAAACCAAACTTGATTTTGTTCTAATTTTTTTCATAACACAGTAGCAAATTCATCATGCAGTTCATTTCGCATGGCGGTGGCGTATTAGTAATTTATAAAATCTTTATAATGGCTTTGAGGCACGAGGTGTATGCCGAAACGAGTTGTATACGAAAATAGCGCCAGAGCTTTGCTCCGATTGATTTTGTCGGCAGCGGCTGGCTTGCTTAACGCCGCCGGCTAAAAATCGGCTTAAAATTACAAACAGTAAAAAGTTTTCTTTCTTAAAGATGTATTGAAGAAAATCGTTTTTAACAAATATTGCATTATAACGCATTCGCATGTATACACGGGTAACCCTTTAAAACAAGGGCAATGGTTTAGAATTTTGTAGCTATCTTCAAAGTCAGTCTCTCATACTTTTAAAGGATCTCTAAATTGGACCCGATCGTTGATGCGACAAACTACAAAATTAAAGCAATGCTCTTCTGCATAGTTTTTATGAAAATGCCGTCTTTTGTTGTAGAAACGAAAATGACATTAGATTTTTACATGTAAAAGCGTAGCTAAATGTATGCTACATCATTAGTCGTATTTTACGGTTGAAATGTAATTATCAAAGATTCTGCTTTATTCATGCATTTGTATATATATATGATGAATATAGGCGCTTATAATGCATCTACAATATTTTAAGATTTTATCCTGGTTTTTTGACATTTCCATCTTGTTACGGCAACATTAAAAATGATTTCTTCTAGAGTTGATTAAAGAAACATGCATTTTGTTCCTTCTTCCACAGTTCAATATAAAGCAAATTGGGTAATGAAAAATGTATTATAATGCCGTCAGAGAAGTACAGAAGAGAAAAACAATGTAAACATTCATGCAAATGCATTTCAGAGAGATTGGCAGCTCACAATTTAACAATTTTTAAGCCGTGAATCTGTTAAATCGGAGGCTAATTTTAAGCAGGTTTGCAGCCGAGGAAATCAGCGGTGGCGACTAGTGCGAAAAGAGGTTGGCAACGGTGGCTTAGTCAATTCCAGCTGAGCCAGCGCGAAGATCTGACCAGCCCTAAAATCTAGAGAATTACCCCCTAATTCATAAAAATTATAACAGGCTTATAAGACTGTTATTTTACATATTTGAATGGAAGGTCTGTCAAATAAGAACTTTATAAACCTGTTATAATTTTTATGAATTAGATGGTTATACACTAGATGTAGTTAAAGTGGCATTTTAATCTGCCATAAATGTACACCTAGCACATTACTTCTTAATTAAATATTTGTTGCGTTAGGATAGTATATATGTACATATATATTAGTATATACAAAAAGAAAACTGTCAATAGGCATATCGCAAAAAATCTAAAAAAAAAGCACCACAAAAGGGAGAGTTTTTTTTAGAAAAAAAATATTTCATTTGTAGAACAATGAAACCCGTCTCATATCACAACACAATCGACATGACCATAACAAAAAACGAAAAATACTGATAAAAGAAATACTGATTGAAATTTTGAGATAAAGTTCACATTGAGTTGTCTACATAAATACAAAGTGAACTAGAAGTCACAAAAGGATTACAGAAAAAAAAACATATTTATTATGGTGTAGTTGATTTTGACAAAAATTTATACCAAAAAATTTCCAATAGCAAAATATTTTCTTTTGATAACAACAAAATATATTTTTCTTGTAATTTCAACGACATCAGCCATTTAAATCTTCAGAAAAAATAGATGCCATATTAAATAGAAATCTGTTGTAAATAATCAAAGAAAAATTTAAAATTTTAAGAATTTACCAACGAGATTTGTATGCAAAAAAATACAACAAAGAGAGAGAGAGAGAGAAGGAGAGAGAGAAAAGAATAATATAAACAAATTTAAAGCTTTATAATCTGCACTCCTTTATTAATAAAGGACTGTAGATATTTGTTAAGGTCTCATAGAGAAGAGCAATGAACTATAAGTTTTTTCGTTTTTAATTGATTTGGGATTTCTAAAGCTTTTTGTGTGTTTAAATTACTTTTATTTTCTTTGTTATTTAAATGTGTGTCATTGGGAGACACTGATTTTTTGTGGATTACTGTAACCCAAATAATAGTTTACTTTTCAAGTTAGCACTACATCTTTTAAGTTCACTTGCAAATATTACTTATTTCAGGAACTTAACTGTGCCTGCAAACAAGTAGAAGGAAGAGAGCTAAGTTATTATATTTAATATAAATAAGTTGCAAGTATTTCATATGGAGTAAAGTAAAGTAATATAAATATTAATTTTTGTAATGTATTCAAACTAAAGTTAATTCTATAAACACATTTGTCACAGCGGGTTAGCGACGACTGAATGTCAAAAATAGAACACACACATTTACATGTAATCATGATTATAATCAAACTGGCAACCTCGAGGATTCTTAGTAGGACAGTCTACTTATTCACTAATCGAGCTGCCTGAGATTCATTCAAAAGCAATTATTATCTGCTGTTTGCAAAGCATTTGCAAAATTACAGTAAAATTACTAACTGTCCTTCTTTATGCCTCGAAATACAACAATCTGAGCTTCATATTTCTTTATAAAAATTTTTAGATTAAATAACTTGTTCAATTTTATTTAGCTCTACTCTTACTAGATATGTATTAAATCGTTGTAAGTATTTAAATGAAACAATAACTTTTTAATTGATTTTCACTTCTTTGCAAGTAATATATTTGCATTTATTATGTTAAACGCAGAAACATGAAAACTCCCAATGGGGAGAATAAATATTTTAATTTTCCGCTAAAATTTTTGCTTCAACAAAACTTTTTGCAGAACGAAAACAATTTTAGCTCTAAATTAAAATGCAAGAAAAAAAATAGCAGCAAATTGAGGATAGATTTTGTATTCAAATTAAATTGATATTAACATATTTGAGGATTGTCTTTAACAAACAGCTGCATAAATAATTTTCAGCAACTACTTTCAAAACAAATTTAGAAATATTTTATATAATGGAAGTTTTTACGAACAAACTTTTGTTCTCTTTTTTTAGCTTTCTCTTCATCAAAACTTTTAATAGTTTCTGAAACAAGAACTAAAGCAAAATTGAATTGGCAATTAAGAAGTGATGCTTATATGTCTAAAACATGGTTTGAAATTCATTTAAAAACAAACACTAGGCTTTAAAACGCTTGAACCCACACATAATTCATATGATGAAAATTAAAATTGTTTTATTCATAATTCATTTATTTCGTACACAAACGGTAGGCCTTTGTCAAAAATTTATTGCCGAAGTACTTTTAGAAACAAAATAGAACTCTTTAGGCCATTTACATTAGGTCTGGCTATTTTTTAATTGAAACTTTCATTACCAGTTACACAAAACTAACTTAATTATTCATTCGCTATAAGAGCCAATGAAAATTAATTACTTTAGGTTAAAAATAGACCTTCATTTTCTTCAAATACTCTGTTTAGATTTTTCGAGTCTACTGATGAGTTGTTTAGCAACAACGAAATGTCGGCGGCATTTAGACGGCTGAAAAAAGACAGAAAGCATTAAGGTCTATTTTTGCGCCTGAAGTAATAAATTTTAATTGGCTCTTATAAATAAATAATCAAGCGAAAAAATAATTTAAATCATTTTTGAATATTCAAAAAGCTTTTACTTTTTGATACTTTCAAAAATACAAGTGTTTGGCAGCCAAGGGTCACCCATTGTAAGGAGTTCCAAGAACAGCAAAGATGTTGCAAGACGTAAAATGCTTTCTGTATAAACAGTTTGTTTGAGCCTTTCTGATTCTCATTTTGTTCATGAGAAAGTTGTTTTTCAAACATTCTTTTTAGATTATTCGAGTCTACTGATGCGTTGTTTAGCAACAACGAAATGTCGGCGGCATATAGACCGCTGAAAAAAGACAGAAAGCATTAAGGTCTATTTTTAGACCTAAAGTAATAGAGTTACACAAAACTTTATTTCACAATATGTATTTAGCTGCTGACGGTCACACTTTCACAAGAAAGTTATTGCTAAATTTGAACCGCTTAAAATTCTTGGGTTAAATATTAAATCATATCTGAAAGTAAACAAGAAACAACAATAGACTGGAAACTTATTTCCTGCTGTCCCAATGTAAGCTTTATTACACTGATCGTTAGCTTTACTATTGCACGGTTTCTTATAAAATAAACTTGATATTTCTGACTTATTCAATGTAACCTTAATCTTTTTAAAAATCTAATCTACTGAGCACAGAAGTAAGCTTAAGCTCAAAATCTTGAACTGAAAAAAATTAATAGAAAAAAGTACGAAAACCTAGTATCAAGAACGTAAAAATTAATGTATAAATAAAGAATTCAAATGTCATATTTTTTAGCTCTACTTGCGAAATAATATCGTATATTTTATTGTTTAGGGTGCGAGCAGAAAATATTTATTGGTCGTACTGCAGCGTATGAGTAGCAAAATTTATCTTAAACATTCAACAAATTTGTATTGAACTCTTTTGTATATACGGAAACATGTCTGTTTAAAAGCGCATAATCCTTCTTGCAGGTTTCTAGTACATATATGTATGTATATGTAAGAAATACCACTATTGTGCCTTTTTATGAAATATATAGAGACATATACAGCAAGTAATTGACACGTGCCAGAAAAACAATTCCATGTGTTATTGTCATTTGTTTTTTACGTTGATTTCCTTTAAAGCAAAGAAATCAAAAATATATCGCAACTTCTTTCATAAACTGTCAATTAAAGTTAAACTGAGGATAAAGGTATTAAGCAATCAGTCTTGCTATTATTTACGTGATTGAAAGCAATGTTCAAAATAAAAGAAATTATATGTGTTTGTATATCTATTTTTTTCTTTGACAAATGAAAAAGTGTTACAATTTAAGAGCACATAACTGGAGTGTACAACAAGGGTAAGAACTTTTTTGATATTTTCTTATAATTAATTAAACAGTGCTAAATCAAGTTGGTAACAAAATTACCAATTACCCAATGACTAGAAATTAAAACTGAAAGTAAAAACTATTTTAATTTTCAGAACCAAATAAAGGGAAGTAAAATGAAACATCAAAACCAAATAAAATACCGCACAGTACAATGTTACACATTAAAATATAATAAAATGAGAATCTGTAATATTAAAAAAAAAAAAAAACAATTCTGCTAGAAACGCAGGACCAAAACTTATCCAGACAAAAATTTTTGCAAACACTGTCACTAACATGCCCGTGATAGAAACATTGAAATGGTTGAGAGGACTGATATTTGATATTTATTGATATTAAAAATTATCAGCCCAATCATGAATATTCCCAAGGAATTTTATTCCTAAAGAATATACCTTTCGCGAGAAAAAATTCCTCCAATCATAACTTACCTGAGAAACAAAAATATAAAAGTTCGTAATATCGAAATTTTTTATAGGAAAAAACAAAAAACATATGTTTTTAAAATACCTATTTTTTTCCTCCGCCCACTATTTTTCCACTTCGATGTGGCTAAAACAGGGAAGGTTAAAAAAAATGTCCTAAGGAATCTATCAACATAATAAGAGGAATGGGAAAAGAGAAAAAACTCTTACGGAATTATCATTCATGATTGGGCTGATTGTCTCAGTACGAAGCAAATTAGTAATATCTATTAATTTAAAACAAAATATACACGAAAACTTTTCAAGAATACTGCAACAGAAACGATAGTGCGAAGAAAAAGTATAAAATATTTCTCACTAATATCTTTTATTAAGTCCAAATGCTGACTAAATGTAGGACAGACAGTTTGGAATTTAAAATAGTGCCACAAATGGGGAGGGTCCAACGAGCCAACAGTTTCCTTGCATTATTTAAAACTTTTTAAATAAATAAAAATATCCGAACTTAACAGAAATATCTCATTATTAAAAATAAAAAAAAAAATATTTAACTTTTCTTTACTTAGTTAATATTGATTTAAAAGTCACAAACCAAGAGTTGAACTTGAGCCAGAAAAAGTAATTTAATATAAATGTATCTCACATTTTATTTTAACAAAGAAGCTTGTCAGCGGCTATAGTGGTCAGTTTTAAACAATTCTATATCAACCCTGACTAGAAAACAAAAATGCGTAGTAATAATAAAAAGCGTAATTAAATTTTAAGGGGGCGTTATTGGTTTTGAACATTCGTAAACCACAAATTATTTATGAACTATTGTAATCTCTTTTTATTATGATAATATTTCAATTCTATATACAACAAAATATCGGCCAAATGGCAGAAGGCGTGACCTCGGTTATGAATAATAACGTGTGCAAAGTTTTAAATCATCCTTAAAAAAGATATCAGCGATGTAGGCGCTGTAGTTACCACAAATTAAAACAAAAATTTTATGTAATTAAGAAACTGTATTTTATACAGTTATTTTTATAGAGAAAAGTAACCACTAAGAAAGTAAAACAAAGCTAATGTGTTTTTCATATGTCCACTATGAGTTTAAGGACATATTTCGCAATATTATGCTAAGGAAAACTGCCTTAACATTAAGCTTTGAAACCTGGCATGGGTATTGTATGTTGAGAGGTCTCAGCAGACTCGGACTCTGTTTCGTAGCTTGTAACGGTATAGACGAGATTATGTATATAATAAGCCGCCTCGCTCTTCTGCACACAGATGCTGTAATGTATGATATCTCCCAAGTTTAGTTCAGAGTCCATGTTTCTATATGTAAGATAACCACCATTTTCATCAGGTCCAGATGCAAAACCATATAAGCTGCCAATTTCGTTTTCTTGGAGTTCTTGATTTAGGTTGGCAGTGATAATGAAAATTTCTATACCGACTTCATATGGTATGGCAACCTCAAATCCTTTGCGATAAATTTTAAAACTTGGGTTGGGTATTTCATATGGGGAGGGCTCAGCCACAGCAGATATTCCCTCGTAGCCTGTGACGGTGTAGACGAGATTGTGTCTAACATATGTCCTTATATCTTTTCTTACAGTGATCCTGTAGTGTAAGATGTCTCCTAGTTTTAGCTCAGCATCGACGTTTTTATAAATCATGTCTCCATTTCCATCACGTTCAAAACCAATACCGAGTAAATTTGGAATTCTATTACTTTTGAGTTTTGAATTTATGTTGGCACGGAAAAGGAAAGTTTGTATACCGTGCTCATATGGTAAGGTAATCTCAAATCCCCTGCGATAAATTTTGAAATTCGGATCGGGTATTCTATATGGAGAGGACGCATCAACACCAGGTTCTGCCTCATAACCTCGGACGGTGTAGACAAGATTATGTTTATAGTAATCCACGCCGTTCCTTCTCACACAGACCCTGTAGTGTAAATTATCTCCCAATTTTAATGCAGAATCCGTGTCTCTGTATTTCAAATAACCATTTTCATCAGGATTAATTGCATAACCGAATAGACTGCCAATCTTATGTAGCTGCAGTTCCAAATTTAGGTTGGCAGTGAAAGTGAAAACTTCTATATCGTCTTCGTGTCGCAAGGAAACCTCAAATCCTTTACGAAAAATTTTAAAATTTACATCCGGTACTTCACTTTGAGAGGGCTCAGATTCTGTTTCATAACTGTTCACGGTATAAACGAGATGGTCTTTAACATATTTCTCTACACCTTTTCTTACATAGAGCCTGTAGTATAACGTGTCTCCCAATTTTAGCTCAGTATGCAAATCTCTATATGTCAAGCATCCGCTGTTATCAGGTACATTAGCCATACCAAATAAAGTGGAAATGGCGTTTAGCTGGAGTTCTGAATTTATGTTGGCACTGAACATAAGCAATTCCATACCATCTTCGTATGGTATGGAAACATCAAATCCTTTGCGATGAACAACAAAAGTGGCATTTGGTATTTCATACGCCGACAGGATTTGCACCAGACAGGAGAGCAGTATAGAAGAAGTTATCAGATGCATCATTTTAATTTAATTGTTCTACGCAAGTTAACGTAGAGACAAGTACTGAAAATATCTGGTTAATTTTTGGCTTTTAATACCATTTCTACTTTAGTTTTTGATATTAGTTATCACACGCTTGTTTATTTTGTAAAATTCTTTTTACAACAGCAGGAAAGCAAATATTTGTAGTACTTTAATGTACAAACTTTGCACGTTTTTGGCGATAAGATTATTGTTTTGTGTTGTTTCAGGGTAATTAAATAAAATTATCTATTTTGCGTATATTTAAATAAGATTCGTTATTAAAGCTAATTTAATTGTATAGAAAAATATTTTTTTTATTTAGAGATAAGAAAAATATTTTTAATTACTTTTTACATTTAAATTTAAATGCTACTAAGAAGCAATATTTACACACCAAAATTTTTTAGAGTCGAGCATAATAAGTTGTAAGCTTTTATGGTTTTTTTAACATAAATTGTATATAAATTTAAATTCCTAATCCTATCAACCATTTACCGAGGCATTTGATAAGGAAAATATGTTGGGACACCTTTTATTATTACTCTTATCTTTTAGGTCGGAAATGAAAACTACATCGTAATGCCATCAGCCTATATTTTTGTTTACTTTAACAACAACAAAAAAACCCTTTTTTCTTGGAAAGATTTCAATAGATTTTTTTTTTCAGATTGTTAAATTCTATTTAAATATGTTAAAACAATAAAATGTACTAAAAAAGAAAACGATGGCAACGCTGACAAGAGATGTCTCTAAAAGTTGCCTTTTTAATTTTAGTGTTATTCAATGTTATTTGATATATTCATTAAAAGTATCCTTGTCGAACAGTTACGTTGCCTATTGTATTGTAAGTGATGATATTGCGTATTTAACTCCTAGATTATGCCAAGTGAAATTGTGCCATCTTTTTCATATCTGACTTTAAAAAAAAAAAATTTTAATTAGAGAAATAACAACAACACGCACCAAAGTAAATTTTACATGTCCATTAATATACACATACAATATACAGCTACAGCTACAACGGCAACATTTCGCATCCATCTATTACTGTACTTACTGAAACAATCAATTGTATGAGTCTGCATGTAGGCAAGATAAATTATTGCATGCCGAGGTTAAATATTAAAATATTTCATCCCTTTGATTTGTTTTTCGTTTATAAACTATTTAAATATTTTACGTCTCAAAATAGACCTTAATATGTTCTATATTTTTCACCCGTCTATCTACCGCCGACATTTCGTTAATGCTAATCAACTCATCAGCCGACTCAAAAAATCTTAAAGTTTGAAACCAAACTGCTTATTCAAAAATTAGCATAAACCAAATGAGTATCAGAAATGTTCAAACTAACTTCTAGCAACACTTTTATTTTTCTTAGCACTTCCTTACAACGGATGACCATTAGATGCCACGACTTATATACATACATATGTATGTTTATTCTTGAAAGTATCAAAAAGTAAAATTTTTTTGAATATTAAAAAATGAACTTGTTTATTTATTCGCTATAAGAGCCAATTGAAATGCATTATTTTAGGCCTAAAAATACACCTTATTGTTTTCTGTCTTTTTCGGAAAAATCTTAAAAGAATGTTTGAACGCCAGCCCAATATTTTCTGCATTAAAAGTTAGTTTGAATATTTCTGATTCTCATTTCGTTTTAACTAGTAGTTGGATTCCAAAGAGTTTTATTATGTTTATTTTAAGAGTTTTCGAGTCTACTGATGAGTGGCTTAGTATCGATGAGATGTCGGCAACATATAGACTGCTGTAACATTTAAGTATATTTTTAGACTGAGATGTATTTCTCAGTTGCTCTTATAGCGCATAAATAATTAAGTTCAATTTGGAAAATAAAAAAAAATAAAAACTTTTAATTTTTAATACTTTTAAGAATACAAGTCGTGGTAGCCAATGGGGAGGAACACGTTGTTCATGAGCATTTTGGAATAAAAAGTTAGACTTTTTTTGAGATTTTTTGAGACTAATGATGGTTTGATTAGCATCAGCGAAATCTCGGCGTCGTCGGCATATAGACGGGTGGAAAATACAGAAACCATTAAAGTTATTTCTGTATTAAGTTTATCAGGCTCAAGTTCTTTCTATGTTATCTTAGAAAGAACTTGAGCCTGATAAACTTAATACAGAAATAAGTATATAAAAAAAAGTTCGAATAATAGAAATTAGTTAGAAAATATTAAAGTTTTCACTGCAAATTTTGATTTTATTGAACTTCTGTATTGTAATACATTTATACTAAATTACTCTTTCAGGCTTAAGTTCAACACTTGGTTTGTCACTATTTTAATTAATATCAATTAAGTAAAGAAAAGTAAAATGGAATAGTTAGGTGGACAACCGGCTGTTTCTGAGAGCATCTAGATATCAATGATGCAAAAACAGAACATGTAGCAAAAAAAACTTTCATATAAACAGAGAGCCAAAATAACATTATATTATGTTTATCAGGCGTAAGTTCACTGTTTCGAAGCGGCCACACTTCTAGTCAGCAGTCAGCTTCGGTATCAGGGACTTATGTTTGTAAGGCGACACTCCAGCCACTCAGCCATCCAAGTTGTTGTATATTTAAGCCTGATAAACTTTTTCTTTTACAGATAATACAAAAAGCCAATGTATTATGGGTCTCAAATTGTATTCGCTAAGAGAATTTTTTCCAAACTATGTTAAGTTCGTGACGATAATTAATCGACCTTATAAAATGTATATCCGTTTTTAATAGCAATTATGTCTATTCGGGCTTCCAAGGTCCGTTATTCTAATTAAATAAATAAAAGATTTATTTTATTTCATTTATTATTCGACGTTTCGTTGGTATTTTTCCAACTTCATCAGGGATTTATTTATATTTGAAATAATCTTATCCTTTTTTCATTTTATTTTTGACGAAAAATATGTTTTAGTTCGACACCAAAAATGTTAAGTTCGATTGAAGCAACTCTTACACACCTGAACATGTGAAACAAAGCTATAATAAGAATACAACTGTAGTTTTGAAAACGAGCAAAATAATATAAGATTATTGTGCAAAAAATATTTTCCGCAGCTTGAAAAACAACATGAACCAAGTATTAAACATTTTTTGAATTTTAAACAACTTGTGCTAAATTTTGGCGGAACTTGATAAAGGTACCTAATGCAATTCTGATACAATACGGCTAGTTGAAATTGGGTGTTGTTTTAATTATGATTGGAAAAAGTCATAAAATGTGAGATTTTCTTTGCGTATTACGCAATTACACTCCGAACTAGTAAATCCAGATAAAAGAAAGATAACTGTAGTGCTATTCAGTAACTTTTAAAGACAATCCAATCGTTAAACTAAACACCCACATTTGGTGCTTGCACTAACGATTCAGTGATTCATAAACTATCATATTCAACATATTATTAAATTCAGAATCAAGTGGCGTCCTGACTTAAAAGAATGACGAACCAAACTCACCACTAATAATTTTGAATTAAGTAGTCGACCTAAAGTCAAGGCACATTAATTGGCTTATGACTCGACTAATCTATAGAACATTGGCTTGTAACTACACTAGAATACTTTAACATTTTGTGGTTAAAATAAACCACAATCAATTTCTAGTTGTTAAGTTAGCACCAGTAACTGTGGTCAAATATCACTAATGAATCAGAAAGCCAAATGTTTTGCAGTTAAATATTTTTAACGCTGAATTAATCGGTAAAATAAGTTAGAGAATTGCACTACTGATGAACTTTTCTCAATATGACAATACCTTCTAAACAACGCTACACATTTGTTTTTCCTTTTTAAATTGTTTTAATCTATCACCAGTTTTCGTAGAAACAAAAAAGGGAACCACAAAATTCCCTATACCCTCAACATGTACTGTGAAGAATATATCAACAGAAATATTACAGCCTTGTTGAGCAATTGCAATGTTTCTGAGATGCTCAATAAAACTGCTGTGTATGAAAACGTTGATTAAAGCAACACATGTTTTAAGTTTTAAATCGCTTTTTATTAATGAGCTCAAACACAGAGCTTTACACTACCAAAAAAAAAAAAAAAAAAAAAAAAAAAAAAAAACAAACAACAAACAGCAAACAGCAAGCAAGTGCATTGGTTTTATTATTTTGTGTGAAAAACATCAATCTGCGTAGTCAGTACTGAGCATTTTATTTAAAGAGAACCGCTCGATATCATTGAATCCAATAAAAATTCATACATAATTTTCCATAAATCCAATTACATTTTTGTACGGAAACATATCCGATGACAGCATGTTTGGCTTGTGTGCTTCGAAGAAAATCTCATTATAATATTTAACCTTTGGATGAATGTTCAAAAATAAGAGTTAATTTTCGGGAATACTTTAGCTGCGAATAATTTAAGTATATGTAGAGCGTTATTTGCTTCCATACGATTTTAAACAATATGCTGACGGTAATGCATCAAATTAAATCAGTCATATAAAATTATGTTCTTTTTGTGCTTTTTTCCACACGCAAAACATTACGTTCATGTAGCTCTGGCTGTGGTTTTTAACTGCATTCTTTTGGATGTTTTATTTTTTAGCGTGAACAAGATGTCTGCTTTAATTCGATATTCTTAAAAAATATACTAAATTGTATTTTACTGCCACCAAAAAAAAAAAAAAAAAACCGAAAAAGTCAAATCAAATGTCACTAGGGCTGTTCAAAAAAAAAAAAAAAAAAAAAAAATAAGTAAATAGCCACCATGGACATTACAAATCTAGTTTTCTCTTTCGAGTCTGCCTATTGAAGATATTTTGCTCCATATGTATTCGCTAAGCTGGTAATAATAAATGTTTTTTTTTTCGATAGCTCCAAAACATCTGATGTTTCATTTAAAGTTTGCAACTTTTTAACATATAATACATAATATGTTCTTAATCTATTCTGAGATTTTTGCTCTATTCGTGGTAAAATATGTTATTACTAATAGAACTTGATGAATAAAACTCTAATTTTATTGCCATTATATGTAGCGTTGTGAATCAGCAATGCAATTGGGGGAAGTTTCGCGTGTTATTCTTTTGTTAATTTAAAACTTTTGAATTAAGATTCAATCAAAATTATAGAAGGTGTTAAAAATTAACTTATTTATTTGTTTTAAGAGCCAGCTGAAATATATTATCTGCGGTCTAAAAAAAATCTAATTTAATTTAATTTAAGTTATTTAAAATAAATGTATCTATTACAATACAGAAGTTCAATGAAATTAAAAATTTCAGTAAAAATGTTAATAACCCAGGCCATGGCGTAAATGTACAAATTGTATCAATAAAAGAGCATCTAGATCTCAATGATGCAAAACAGAACATGTAGAAAAAAGAAAAAACAGAGAGCAAACAAAAAATAACAGTCTTCTGAGATGATAAAATATCGTCCAAGACTGCAAAAAATATATCATTGCTTTGGTTAATGTTAGTTAAGTATATAAACAGAAAGTAAAATCGCATGAGCTTTGGTTGCTGAGTGGTTAAAGCGGCTGTGCCAAAATTGTGAAATTTGACACGTCCAAAGTTCATAGGGTGCTGATGAAGGGTGTTTGCTACCCAGAAACAGCCGATTGTTCACCCAGCTATTAAATTTTACTTTTCTTTACTTATTGATATTAATTAAAATAGTGACAAAACCAAGGGTTGAACTTAAGCCTGAAAAAGTAATTTAATATAAATGTATTACAATACAGAAGTTCAATAAAATTAAAATTTACAACGTAGAGTAACAGCTATAACTCTCGAGCCGTAAGAGATAGAGAGCCGAAAATCGTACAGTGTATGTATTCTCAGATGCCGTACAACTGACAAAAATGACGACAACAACAACAACAATTCGAAAACCACGAAAAAGTAACACATATGTATGTACGTAGGAACCCTAAGTGTGCGAGCCAGCCTCGTACTTGACTGAATTTATTTAGTTAATATCAATCACAAAAAAAATATAATATAGAGCAAACTTAAATCTGATAAACGTAATGCAAAATAATATCTTATATTATTAATAGTTTAAATAAAAAAAAATACATATTTCCCAAATCTTAGACCCTTTTGCAATTTAATATACAGCACACACTTCTAGGTCTTCAATTTATGGAAAGTTTTGTATTAGTAAGAGCTATTGCAAATATTTAAATTTTTAAAACGCTTATAAACCATTTAATAAATCGTCGCTATTATATACTTATGACGTTTTTTATAAGACATTTTGCTCATTAAATTCTTAGGTTATTTATTTACCAAATAGATCGCAAGCATCTTTTAGTCATGCACTCAAATAATAATTTTTCAAAACTATTCTCAACAATATCTGATGTATTGGCAAAGTTAAATAATTAAACTTACTTGAACTAATGAAATAATTAGATAATAATGCAAATTATTTTTAGAGCAATAGTTATTTGAATAACTATCAAAATACTTTTTTCAAATATTAATGAAATCTTATTAAAGTTTTATTTAAGAAATCTAATGATTTCATTAAGAAACACTAATTAAAAGTATATGCCCAATAATCGAACTAAAGAGTTTCTATGATAATGATGCCCAAGAAATCAGTTTAAGTTTCAAGTTTGATTTAATTTACTTTTAGACTAGTAAATCTTTAAGTCAAAGATCTAGTTTTTAAGATCTATTCACTAACTACACAATGCAGAGCATCAGCTTCTAGACAGTTTTTGCAACATTGCCAAATTTCTTTGCCTAAAAACAATTAGGAATAAATGGTTTACAAATTTACTACAGTCTTAGTTTTAACTGCACCTTAATGACACAAAAAAAAGTTTTGCTTCAGTAGAGCTTTAACTCTAGCTGATATTTTGAGTATAAAACTACAACCAACAAAGCGAACGTGACTATTGTGAAGGTAATTTATTTTAATATAAAAATATATTTGAACTCATAGTCTGTAATTACTTGAGCTCTTACAGTATTTATGGCGTTAATTAAACACAAGTTTTTGCTATTGATTGTACGTTTTTGTATGCTTTTTTCTTGTCCTTATTGGTGAGCGACCGCTCAAAGGGATTTTTCTGCTTTATAAAAGCTGTGTTTCACATCAAACTTATTAATGTATTGAGCAAAAAAGCACTGACAAAAAAAATACATACATAAATAAATACAAAGCAATCCAAATCCAATAAACCAAATTAATAAATTTATTTATGTATTAATTTTTGTTTGTATATGTCAATTAAAACTTATAAGTTTTTTTTTTTGCATTACGCCAACCATCGTTATAACACATACCGAGGCTTGTCAACATGGCTACCAGCCATTATTCCGCCATCCACAAGTTTTCTTTCCACGTTTTTAATGAAATAAAAGAAAAGAGCAGAAAAAATAAAACTCAATAAGTATTATCGTATTTGAAGGCAAAAAGGAGGCCGAAAATGAAAATAAAGAACAAACCACAATCGGTAATCATGACAGATTTGAGGTTGTGCAATTAAAAGAACATAAAATTTGTAACATGAAACTGTTGAAGTAAATAAATAAACCAGAGCAAAGAAAAAGTTGATACAAAAAAAAAAAAAAAATAACTAGCAGAAGAAATATTTTCATCGAACACTCACCGCGAAAGTTACCTAACCTATAAGCATAAATTTTACAGAAGTGGTTCTAAAGCATTCTTTGTACTATTAAAATATAGTGTTTCTGCATTTAAGTCTATTTTAGAAACGTTTTGATTTAAAATAGATTTTAAAGAATGATAAAACTGGGTGTCGAGAACTGTTTCCATAAAATTTGTTTTTATCGGTAACGTTATTTTCGCTGTTTGGAGTTGATGTTTGCATTAATATATTATATATTATTTATCTGAAAGAGCTTAGTGGGGTTTTATAATGAATACAAAAAAAAAACATATCCCTGAGGCTTAAACATAAAGTTAAAGTTTTTTTTTACAAAACATGTTTCTGTTTTTGATATGAGGTACTGCTAATTATTTAACAAATAAATACAAAATAGCTCAGTGTAACACTAACCAAAGGCTGGTTAACTTTAAGCAAGCTTATGTAAAGTGTTTATCAACATTACGCAAAGACGAAAGATCATGGTAAGTATAAACAAAAATAATAATACTGATTTTAACGTTATAATCAAACTTTATGATTTGCAATTGTTAATAATTTGATCTGGATCGAACTTAATGTATTTCCTCAAAATTGAGAGAGAAAAACGTTCATGACAAATAAGAGTGATCAACACTTTTAAAGAAGACAAGAAAACCAAAGTTGAAGACTTACTGGCTGGGGTACATACCATGGCTATTTTACATCTACCACAATGCTCATCAGTACCTACATTCCTTCATAACCAGATCATGATTGCTAGGCAAACCGTTTTTAAGCAGCATTTCAAAACTATTTTACTACCCCCTATTTGGACTCCAGGGCACTGCGGGGTTAAGGGGAATGAGTTCGCTGACAGAACCGCTAGGGAAGGGACGAATAGGCCTCTCCTAACTACGAGTAATCTGGAGAAACCAGATGTAAAAAGATTCTTGAGAAACCATTTCCTTCAGAAATCGGATCTTTTTGCAAAAACTTCTAACTGGTATCGGACAACGAACACTCTACAAACAAACATAAACAGCTTCAGCAATGATAGTAACATCAGAAGACTTGATTCAATAAAAATTGAAAGACTCCGCCTGGGACACTCTAGGCTGTGCCATGGGCATAAAATAAATTTGCCCACACCAAGAGTGCAATATCGAATCCGGTAGTGTAATCAGACACATTTTCTCAATATGCCCAAGATTCTACAAACAACGAGAACTTATTTTTAAACAAAATCCTGACCCTATATCCCTCCTATCGAATCCTAACACTCAGAACCGCACAAAAATCTTAGCATTTTTAAATGAAACCAATATATATCATTTAATTTAAGATCATAATGTAAAGGAAAATTAATGAGCCTAAGGCCTCGAAGCCATGGCCTGATATATATATATATATATATATATATATATATATATATATATATATATATATATATATATATATATATATATTAATTCAGGTCCAAAAATGAACCTTTTCAAAAATATTTGTTGTATTTTTCAGCTGTCTAGATGCCGACATTTCGTTGGTGCTAATCAACTCATCATATATATATATATATATATATATATATATATATATATATATATATATATATATATATATATATATATATATATATATATATATATATATATATATATATATATACATTAGTTTATAATTTGTAATTATTCTCTAATGCTTTAAATAAATAAATAAATAATATTTTACTACCCAAGCTCTTCATGAGTGGCTGTCTATATTTTTCTCAACTTTGGGGAAGTTAGAACGAACTCAAGCCTAATAAAATTAATAACAACTGTAAATTATAAAATTCGAAACGATTGTTATCGCTGAAACAATAGCAACAAACACAAAAATCAATTGCTTGGTGAGAGAATATCGTATGAATATGTTTAAATCAACACAAAACACAGTGCTAATTCGGAAATTTAATCATTAAAATTAAATATAGATAGATATAGAAATGAAGAGCTTAGGTAGTGCGAAGGCTATGCGCAGCTGTTTAAAAGCAGTATACAATTGGTCATGGCAGTTTTGGTACTAAAAAGAGTAGCGGTAAATGTGACGCAGCCATGTTGAGTAACCCAGTGAGTAAGTATTCAATTTTACTCTTCTGTCATTAAAAATGTTGACCACTCCCTTTTTAACTTTGTAGAAGCAGAATCGAATTCAAGCCAAATAAAACCATTAACAATCAAAACTAATAACTTAATTTAGAGCAAGCGTTCTGCTCAAATTTTTAATTATGATATTCGTTCTAAAGCTGAGTTAACATAATATGCTTAATCAGCATATGTATGCTGACACTTAAATATATAGCAACAAATTCCCATGTCAGTATATTTTGCATGTTAATTAAAATTGTAACAACGGCAAACAATCTTGGAATAACCTTCAATAGCTCCTTAATATGGCTTGATCACATTAATAGTGTCGCAGGTAAAACGTTTGCTAGGCTCAGAACGTTATGGAGCTCACTTTGCACCGCTACACATTCGCATTATGCTTGCAAAGACGTATCTAATGCCAACTTTATTATATGGTTGCAAAATATATGCTAACTGCGACTATGCTGGTAGGATGAAGCTAATATCGACGTATAACTCTATACTGAGGTATGTTTTTGGTTTGGGGAAATATGATCACATATCTCAGTGCTCGGAAAAGCTTTATGGTGTTACTTTCATGGATCTGATAAATATTCGTATCTAGTTAATGATGCACGATACACACATGAACCCATATATCTGTGTAAAAGGCTTCTTTTCACACGATCGGAGAGGAGCAATGACATAAGATCAATAAAATATAATAACTCTGCAGTTTTACGTTAACTCTATTCGCCTCTGCAGTGCAACACAGTTTAGGAAAGACGGTTTTAATCTGTATATGTCACACTGATGCTTTATTTATTATATTGTGAAATTGTTTACCTCTTTTTTGTTTTTTTTTTTTTTTACTCAATCATATTGTATATTATATATTCATTCTTTCATAAATCTTGTTAAACAAATACACATTTTGATTTATTGCTTATATCTCAATTTATTTACATATATTATTAATTGTTATTTATAAAAACCTGCTACATAACTTGCAACACGAAAATCCTTTACTATAATCATAAGATTTTATATTTTGTTGTATTTTAAGTATATAAATAAATAAATAATCCATTTAAGGATATTTTGAAAATGTCAACATATGTCGCCAAACGATGTCAACATACTTAACTAACAAATTCTGTGTTTGTACTATATGCTGAATTTTAAATGGTGATGTATGTATATGCTGAGTCGTATAAAAAGTTGTTCATAAAATGTCAAATGACAATGTCGAAATATAAACTATTGCAAAATTTACCAAGAACAATATCAGACATGTACGCAACAAATCTCAAAAAAAAAAAAAACAATGAAAATCTATAAAAAAACCTATTGCTTATACTTAAAGATATTTCTACAGACTTTTGCTAATTAAATAGATTGGCAGTTCATGGAAAGAAGTTTTATACGCTGAAAATCGATAGAATATTTGTTGATTTTACACTATTAAATTTTTTTCATTATTTCGTTCAATTTCAATGTAATTTGAATTTTATTTAATTGAAATTGATGAACCCATAAAGTTATATGCAGCCTTAAAGCTTTTTGCGCTTGGTGGAGAAAATTTATCGGCGGCTCGACAGCCGCCATATGCTGAAAAGGTTGAATATACTTTTTAACAAACAACATATCTGTCAGCAAAAAGATTTCTTAAGCACTAAATGAGAAACTCTCACCCAGTAAATGGTGATAAATACAAAAACTAAAACATAATTGGTGTGTTTGATGTAATTAATTTAAATTAGACAGAAAATATACAACTTGGCCTTCTAAAGTGGCAAAATTGTCGCTTCAGAAACATGAGCCGCTGAGTTCAAGGACGGGTGCTGACGAGAAAGTGTGGCGGCTTCGAAACAACTATATAGTTGTCCACCCTGCTAAATGTGTTTGATATCTTCTTTGTCTTACTAAATAAAAAATCAATCACAAAAATAATGTAGAAATAACTTGAGCCTGATAAACTTAATATAATAATAATTATGTAAGAAAAAGTTCGAATAATGAATATTAATCAATATTTAACCTCTCAAATCCAGCAGAACTCAGACCAAAATGAAGACTTGGCCATTAAGTTTTAATATTTAAATTTATGCTGAACTAAAAGTACAATTTGCTTTTCTATTACTGATTTCAGGCCTCAGGCTCATTTTTGTGACACACACATCAAAAGAACGAAGCAAATTGATAAGCATCAATAATTGAAGTGAGCATCAAAATTAATGCTGCTTTGTTTTCCGTCATAAAGGAATTGAAAAATAAAATGTATATATCTACATAAAAAGAAGGGAACAAATTGCCAAAATAATGACATTGTCACAAACGTTCAGGGGACAGACTGCCAAACAAACTTCAAAGCGTTTTCAGAAGAACTTAGTTCTGGGCATATTCTTATTATACGTCTACCACAACAACAGTTGGCCTGTCTACAATCAATTATAGTCCCAAAAAAAAAAAAAAAATAGTAGCTTACAGTTTTGTACATGCTCGTAGAAATGTTAAAGCGTATTAAATTTTAAATAAAGTTGGAATGGAAATTGTCTGCTTCCTTTTTAATTAAAATTTATTACAAATACAATATGCTTATGTTCACATTTGCTGCTCTGTAGGCACGAAGTTAATATATATATTTTATCAAACAACATGATGTTATGCAGAATAATTTCAGAGAATAAAAAACCAAAAAGAAACAAATGAAACCAATTTCTGATAAAATGAAAATTCATTGTTTTTTAAGAACTCATGTGACTACAAACGCTTCAAAATGTACAATTTAATTGGCCTGCCAGTGGCACTCGTTGTTGAATGTAGCAAAAGTTTAAGCTGCTTTCAGAAATACCTGAAATTTAGCTGCTACCATATGACGCATTTAAAACTGCGTATGACAGTTTGCTGGCCGATTGATTACGTCAATAAGTTTTATATTAAAAATTTTTTTATTTCTTTACCTACTTTTCTTTTCTACGGCGTAGTAAAATGCCGTTTACACAATTCTTATTCTTTTGTTAAATAGTAACCGTTTAATTCATAAAAATTATTACAGGTTTATAAAGCTCTTATTTGACAGATTTTCCATACAAATATGTGAAATAGCAGCCTTATGAGCCTGTTATAATTTTTATGAATTAGGGGGTAATTGTGTTTGAATAGTTAGACTTACGTTTCTCATATTTTCGCAGTCAGATTTACAATTTTTTTTACGTTTTTGTTTACATAAAAAGTAGTTATCTTTTAGTATAACTCAAAGCAATCAGCAAATTAACATTATTTCCAAGTTAGATTTAGGCACGATAAGAAACTAAAATTTGGGCTATAATATACATATGTCTTTACCACATTGGGGCTTAAAAAGTTTTTCACAAACATTTTCAAGGCGATAAGTTTCTGCAGTTTCAAAAATTTTCTAAAGCTACATACTTACATACAGACGGTTTGCAGATCTTAGAATATTATGAGAACTTGCTGGTAGTCTACGAAAATGTAAAATTATTATTAATGTCAGCTCAGACAATTGTAAGAACATCTTACAATTTAATTGAAAAATAATTGCCTGATAAGAAATTATGTCTACTAAAGAAAATTTTCAATTTACACCAATGTCAGGGTTTCTACATGTCAAAAATTGTTAGTCAATTGTCATTATCAAAATAAACACATGCGCAAAAAATTCATTAAAACTGTTTTCTACATCAATGTTTAGTCGCTCTTCAAATGTTACTAGTCTTGCTCAAAACATTTTTTTCACTTTATATTTGTTCTCTTTTTTGGCAAGTTTTTATCTCTCTTGCTCTCATTTTCACTATTCTCTTGTTTTCTCTCACTTTCACACAAACACATTTTCTTTAAATATTAAGGTTCAACAAAAAAATGTATAGCTAATTTTTGAGTAAAAGGGTGTCCCCATGTAGGAGGTAACATCTTGTTTTCACGTTTTGCTATTTTTGGTATTATGTAGGCCTGCTAATTGCAATTCTGTACAAATTATAAATCTATATTTCTTACGCTGCAAAAGTTACAGCTAATTTTATTTTCTTGTACGGGAGCACCTTCTATTTTTCAGCTTTTTGTTGTTTTTAGTAGTTGTTGTTCTGACGCCTATGTAATAACATACCCCGTGATAATTTCAGTTCTCTAGATCCTATGGTTCAAAAGTTACAGCTAATTTGAGCAAATTCTCACAGTTCCTTGTGTAGGGGAACCCCTCTAAAATTTACCCTTATCTCGTTCTTAGCATTAGCTATTGCATCAGACAGTGCATGTGTAGCCACATGCACTATTAAAATTTTAACTGTCTGCCTCTTAGCGTTTCGTAGAGTGACTACGAACGGACGACGGACGGACGTAATAGTCTTAGTAATAGGGTTCCCTTTTTACTATAAAATCGCGAAAAACAGTACCTTAGAAAAGTTGTTTTCATTTAAAAAAAATTAACCCAAACGACCACAAAAACATTACAATATATAATAAGAGAATAAGGTCTTAAAATAAATTATAAAATGATACAAAGCATACAAAGGTTGCATGTTTAAAATTTCTTTTTCATTCATTTTAAAACAATCATATACATATGTATTTATATATTTATTTATTTTTTTTTTTTTTTGGATCGCAGACAAAAGAAAACAAAAGCTGTTTACTAAAACTGTATTTGCTAAGGGCATGTATAGGGTTATCTGTTTCGTGGTTTCAAAAGTATAGGACTGGAATTCGACATCTGTCAAACTAAGTTGTTAAACCAATGTTTTTCTTCTCAGTTGAAAGTCTGACATTGAGGAAAATGTAGTGCTTAATAACGCATAAAAATGATCAAAACATACTACAAAAATGGTGACTCTGCTACAGCCATTGACAAAATTGTGAAAAAATTTGAAGAGGCTGAAGCGTTTACAAATATTGTAAGACATGTGCATCATTGTTTCGCTCGTTCCACTGCAAATATTAGGGCTGTCTTACGGCACATTATGGCGTATTTTACATTTAGATCTACACCTATATCCTACATATGAAGTCCAGCTCATACAATAACTGAAGCCTGCTGACCTTTCACAACCTCTTAGATACTGTGAATGGGTGCTTGAAGAACAGGCGGTGGACGGCGATTTTTTTAACAAAATTTTCTGCAGCACTGAAACACATTTCTCACTCGGTGGGTATGTAAATAAAAAAATTTTTCGTATTTGGGGTTCTGAGAATCATCAAGTAATTGAAGAGAGGCCATTACATCCAGAAAAAGTCACTGTTTGGTGAGCTCTTTGGTCCGAAGGTGTGATTGGACATTTCTTCTTCGAAAACTACGATGGTACGACTGTGACCGTCAATTCGGAGCGTTATGGTCACATGATAACCGACTTTGTTTTTGCCTGCTGTTGAAGAATATGACCTGGAGAATAAGTGGTTTCAACAAGACGGTACCACATTTATTTATTTATTTGTTTATATCCTGTACGACAAGATTCAATCTTATATTTAAAGTATAGGAAAGTAATATTCACAAGTTGCAAAAAAGATCACACATTTGAATAGACAAAAGTAAATAAATTTCACTCTAGCAAATATCGCTTTTTTGCAAGAGACATTCCCTTTTTTTTATTTTTTTTATTTGCAATCTATTTTACACGTTAAAATAATGAGCTAATTTCATAAATTTAAATATAACAAATATTGAGTTTTAATTAAACTCAAAAAAAAAAGGAATAAAAACAATAACTCCTATTTTCAGCATTTAAATACAATAAGTGGCATAAATTTTGGAATTATTCTATTTTCTATAAGGCAGAGCAAGTACATGTTACCGTTTTAGTCTTTGGATTTCTTCGCTATCATCTAAAAGATTTATTGCTAACACATTGGAATGATATCAACTGGCCACCATGCGATTTGACACCATTAGACTTCTTTTTTTTGTAGGGCGGCTTCGCGTAAGACCATGTTTATGCAGATAAGCCTTTAACTCTTGAGCTCTTAAAAACCAACATTTGTCAAGCTATGGCTGAGTTAACGCCCAATATGTGTGATAAAGTGGTCGAAAATTACCTCAAAAGAATCAATGCCTGCAACACTTTACGTAGTGGTCACTTAAATGATGTAGTGTTTCACACATAATGTCAAAGTTCAGACTTTATAATAAAAAAGAAATATCTAAAAAAAAAAAAATTTTTACATGTTTTATATACGTTTACTTCTGAAACCGCAAAATGGATACTCCATTATATATGGATGGCAAAGGTTATGGTTCGTTTTCGTACTTGAGTGCCGTGAGCCAATATTTGCTGACTCAGCATAATGCAACATATAAATTTTTGAGAGCTCATCTTTTTATGCTATATTGAATCTTCCTCTGAAACCAAAAGGAGCCCTATCTCCTCTAAATTTGGTAACAAGCTGTTATTCGCTAATTAATAACTAGCTATAAAAACAAAATAAAATAAATAGTGAGGAATAAAATGGGATGTGATGTTGAAGAAAACATTTTCAGTCAGAATAAAAATTAGATTAAAAGGGAAAATCAAATAATGTCAAGCGTCCTACGCCTTACGAAAGGGTGTGGTCTCTCGCACTGCATACGTAGCTATTTTTAGCTATACAGCGCCCTTTAATTAAAGTGCGCTTTTCAGACTGAACACATTTTCTATCACTTTTTCTTACTTAATATATGAAAAGAGTTGCTGAAATTATAAAAGTGAAATATATATTTTTTTGATTTTGTAAAATTTTGAAATTTTGTAAAAGAAATTTTTGCAGTAGTAAGTTGTACCTGTTTCCTTTGAAAATGTTTTCTTTGACGAAATTAAATTAAATCAAGTAAGAACAGATTTGAAATGTTTAACAAAAAAAAAAATAAGTAAATAACAAATTTAAATAATAGCACATAATGTCATATGACAAGAAGTTGTTCACTTAAGAATACAAAGAAAACAAACTTCGTGCTATTTGCTTTTCTTCATTTATTTTTCTTTTACTGCCTTGAAATGATAAAAGAACAAATTCTTTATATCAGGCCTGTTTACGTATTTGTATGCAGCAGCAACTTGTGTTATGTTTTTCGTGTGTGTTTTTATTTATTTGTTTATTTTTTTTTTTTTATGTACGTTGTTTACTGTGATATTTTTTTTTTCAAGTCCTTTGCTGGTTTCCTACAAGAGTACACACATTGTAAGCCAGAAAAGCATTGCAAAATACTTTGTAACTTTGTATATTAAGCTTTTCGTTCTTTTCCTTCTTTTGTTGTGCCATTTCTTTGAAAAAATTTAACGCAACAAAAATTATGACTGAGATCAAAAGTATTTTATTGTTCAAAGAACAGAATAATTGTTTTTTTCTCTCTCATAACTGGTTGTAATTGGTTGCATGTTGTTCGTTTGCCTTATAATTGTTTGAGAACACAGTTGAAAGTAAGAAAGAAATAAGTTGAAAATTTAAAGAAATTTATTTAAATAATATATGTATATAAGATAACGTAATGTTTTAGATGTGAAAACACATTTTAAATTGTTGCCTGTCCAGTTTCTTAGCCGCACGAAGCAACATTAAAGTCTTGCTAAAAGTCACATTCCCAAAGATAAGAACACATTTTCCAAAACTTTTTTTTTTTTTTTTTAGCAAAAAAGCTATTTGCAAAAATTTAAAAATAATTTTTATGACTTAAATTAAAATTCTAAACATTCACACAAAATTTATTTTCATATGCTAAAACTGAATAGTTTGATGCTTTCTGGCATCTGGTTAACTTTTGTTCAGCATTTCAAACAACTTGGAAGCAAAATTTGATACAGTCCTAGAAATTTCTAAATTGACATTTTCTTTTTTGCTTTGAAAAGTTAATAATATAGAAAGTTTTTGCACAAAACACAACACAACCAACTTAACAGCAACTTACACGTGCTTATGAAACGCAATCCTGGTGAAATTGAGTACAACCACTTGAACAAGGTACTTGCAACTTTGTTGTAGTTACTACATTGATTAAACAAACCATTTTGTTCTTTAAGTTTTTGTAAGTTGAATGTTGTAATGGTATTTAATGTGCCTTAGAAATTAATAAATATCAGATGGGTGTAGTTTTTTTTTTTTTTGCAACCTTATTTGAATAATGAACAAAAAATTGTTTAGTTTAATAAAGGTCTTCATTCAAAACCACTTAGCTTATCATTCTTGGCAGTATTTGAAGACTAAGCTTATGAGTAGTCCAGCTGAAAAATTCTAAGGGCTTGCAGTCTCTACCTTACTATTGCTACAGATTATTCTATTTTTAAAATAACCAACGCAAAAAAAAAAAAAAATTTAGCAGTAGTAGAAGAAAAAGACAAACAAGTGCATGAGGTATCGTTAGAAAAGAATTTATAATGTAGCTTACTAGATTGTCAATAGCGGTACTCAGCATTTGGTGCGTTTTTGGTTGCGACTATTTGCTTTTGCGATTATATTGCAACTGATATTGAGCACCCTTTTTAACAACTTTGCAAATTTTATTGCACTCCAAATAACAGCTGATAAATTAATACACAATTTTTAATTTTTCACGTTTTTTTTTTTTTGTGATTGCTGTTGGCTCCATCTCTACAATTTTTTGTTTGCTTTGTTTTAAAATGTCAGCTGTTCGAGTGTCAGTGTTGCAAATGCAATACTCATGCGAAAAAAGCAACAGGTAATTAGCGGTGCGTAAATGCAAAAATATTGCGAGTGCAACCTTGTATATTTTGTTGTTGGGTTGCAAAGAAAAAGCAACGATTTCTTGCATTCGCACTTACGCAAGACATTTGCACCAAATAATGAACTGCGCTAATGTTTATTTATGTACGATACGCAAATCGTAGCTAAAATGTTCAAACAAGTGCTAACCAAATTGAGCGCGGTACCAAGAAAGACATGATGTGGTTACTTTAGTGAATTTCCAACAACGCGGCTGTCTTTCAATTTTTACAAATTAGAACAGCTTTGACAAAATTTGAAACTAAAATTTTACATTTTCATTAACAATTATTTTACTTCAAGCAATCAATAAAATTACAAAAAGAAAAATAATGTTATTGTTGAAATATAAAGTCTTTGTTGTTTATAGTTTTTATAAATAGTAAATTAAATACAAGTCTATTGAACAAAATTTTCTTTCGGAACTGACCAAAATATTCATGCTTATTATGAATTCCGTCGTAAAAATGCTACCGACGTAGCTACGAAATTTTCGAAATTCGGGAGATTGGTATTATGAATTTCGAATGAAACGTATCTTTAGCGTTTTTTTAACAAAAATTTGTATGAACTCTTTTTACTGTCGGGAGAGTACAAAAATAGGTAAAAATAAAAACAAACTGAAAAGAAGTTCTCAAATTGAATAAAAACAATATTTAAGTAGTTATAAAATTATATTTCTTTAAAAATTAATTGGTATATTTTAAAATACTAATTGGTTTTGAAACAAAAAAGTAACACACATTAACTGATGATATTATGTGTTGAAAAAATCGCTTCATATACACCATTGCAACATGTGATAGATTTCTTGAAAAATAATTAACCATATAAACAAAAAAAAAACTAAACAAAAAAACCCGCCTTTTATGTATAGAACTAAATGTGTGTATAAAAAGCGGTACGAAAAAGCCATTACAGCATCCACATCTTTTCCAACACCAGGCAGATTCAATAAGAAATCGAATTGTACAGATTTGTTCAGCCGGAAGTTTTTAATAAAACTAAACGAAAAATTGGAAAACACATACATCTTACGCCTTGTAATCTAAATCAAGGGAATTCTGACCATTCCTCAAGACTTTTGCGCTCTATTCGTTAACAGCTTTTGTTCCTCTTCCGTCCTTTTTATTTTTTGAATAATATTTTTAACAATCCTTCGAATGTAAACAAAACACATCTGTTTTTCATTTAAAAAGTTGGTTGTACTTATTCGAACTTAGGTTAAGAGGATGGCAACACTAACTTCGAATCCGTCGGAATTCATAATACCTTTTTGTACGAATTCGTGACAGAGATTTTCCATTACGAGTGACGTTCACTCGGAATTCATAATAGGGCTGATTATATTTTAAGTGCCAAAAAAAAAAAAAAATTAGTTCAAAACTACTTCGATGTAAAATTAATATTATGAACAGATTGTATAAACTAAAATATTTCTAACAATTAATTTCTACCAAGTTAATTAAATATTGTTACTAAGTCTTTTTTTAACCTGTACTAATATCCTGAAATATTATTGGCATTTTTCAACCTTATCTTATTTCATACTTTTCCGTTGTTAAGAATTATAAAAACTTTTTTTCGCACCATTTTTTTTTTTTTTTGTATTTATAATAAAATTTAAATTAAGTTACAAATATCACATTGTTACGTAACATTTCATACTTCGCTGCCGCTTACATGGATGTGAATGTGTTGACACTAATGGCGCGTAATAAATCAATTTTACACAAACAAAGTGCCATGTATGATGAAAGTTTAATTATTCTCGTAAAATTTTTGTATTTCAACATGTTACAAATAAATTTATAAATGGCTTTAAATTAGCCAGAATTATGAGTGACCTATTTTAATGTGCGCTTACAGTAATTAGTACTATTTGAATTCGACAATTTAAGCAAGTCAATATGTTAACCCTTTACAACAAATGTCAAAGGCAAATACAGAACGTTGTGGTTCTCTATTGTTAATCATTTTATAAAAATTGGATTCGATTTTACTTCAACAAAATTGAGAAAAAAACTTTGTGATGAAAGTGGAGTGATCAACATTTTTAAAGAAGACAAGAAAACGAAAGGTGAAGATTTTTTGGCTGGATTATATAACATGGCTGTTTCACGCTCACCACGAAGCTCAGCAGCATCCAAATTGCTTCGAACCCATGCCATGACCAATTGTATACTGTTCTTAAACATCGTAGCAGCGTATAGTGATCTTACCTGCTGCTTAGAAACATTTAACAATAAGTCATGGTCTAATATTAATAATAATATTAATTTAATAATATTAAAGGATTTAGTTTTTTGTGTTTTAAATTTGCCTTTTTATGAGAAACCCACAAGTTCAGTGGAAATGCGTATCAGCTTTTAATTGACGTAATTTAATCATCAGAATTTTTTTTAAGTACTTTATTTTATTTTAATACAGGTTATAGTTTTTAGCCAACAAGATACTTTTAAAGTGCACAATTATTTAACGTACTTTCAGTAACACAATTATGCGTTTTTCTAAGGCAAAATTTTTGGTCTACTTTCGAAATGATCGTGAATCTCCTAAAAATGAAATCCCAGTCTGCCACAGGTTAATAATTCGATGTTGAAGGTGCGAAACTTACAAAAGAAAATATGAAAACGTTAGTAAAACAGTAAGAAAGTTTTTGCACAGAGCGTAAAATCGTGAAATTCATAACCGGTTTCATGTATCCAAATTCTATTTTTAAATTTCATTTCAAAAATTTTTTCATCGGTATGGAAAAGTTTTTCTTGTCCTCTGAGTGTAAATGTTCCTTTTGCCGGCATGTGTCTAAGTTCCGCTTTGGAATGTTACGTTAAGCATGTTGTATGTTTGAGGTTTCTATCGCGGATGATTTCTGATAATTCGTCTTACAACTATTACTACAGATGATCGTATGGTCTTCTTTAAAACTCTCCATCAATACAATTTCACCACAAATAATCTTTTTAAAGTCTGAACAATTAAAAACCGAACTAAAGCCCACTCAAATAACTAACAATTGCAAATAATAAAAAATTTACTAATAATTTAAATTAAAGTTCAAAAAATCCGTCGCAAATCCACAGCGCAAAGTAATTAACAAAAAAAATTTTTGCTTTTCTCCATAAAAATGTAAGCAATAAAACCTCATTTGCCTATACATAAGAACGCATTAAATAAACTTTAAGGTCTGTATGGGTGAAACAAAAAAGTTTTTTCTCTCAATAAACTGAAGGTCATATCGTAAAATATTGCACTTTTTGGCAATGACATAATTGCCTACAATTTTGGTTATTTTATTTTTATTTTAGCAATTTGAACTGCAATCAAATTTATATTTATCAAAAAAAAAAAACTAGTTCTTTGGCTTTTTCAACAATGTTCTTAAAAAAAAAAATATCCAGCAATAAAATGTTCATCAAATATTTAGGCAATTTCACAAAAAAAAAGCAAGCAAAACCCTTTAAGCTTAAAAGTAGTTGCTGTGTGTGGTTTTTTGTTGTAATGCTGTATGGTTGAGTGGAGCAGAGAATATAGAATAAATGTTTTCAATTTCCCCTGCAGCATCTAAAGGCCACATCATCACTTCCTTTAAACGTTTTTACCCTAAAAACTGTTTCCTTTCCTTTTATATGTTTGGTTTTTTCTTTCTACCCAATTTCTCTTCCCATTTATTCAATTTATTCCCAGCAACTACAAATGAAAAAAACCAAAAACATAATGTGAACATGCTACAACTCTACAAAGTTGATTCTTATGTCGTTGTAGACATTTTGAAAACATTAGGTTTGACCGGAGCTACTCACAATAGGGTTTATTGAAATTTAACAAACAATGAACCATATAAGGCAAAGGAACATAATGTTGAACATTAGATGAAGCTATATATTTTAATGCAGTATTAGATTCTGCTAAAAAACAGAAATTGAAATATACTAATAATATTTTTTTTTGTGTTTGCTTTATTGGCGTTTCAGGGATATTTAATACAATTTTGCATTAGAAGATCAAGATTATCTATTAATGGCTATTTTCGGTGTTGATTGGCAAAAAGATTCGAAGACATAATAAGCTATCAGCATATTATTAAATATTCCATACAATGAGTTTTACAAAGACAAAGAGGAGCAGAAGAGTGTCGAACGTTTCCTCTGCCGACATCTGGCTATCTCTAACAAACGAGTAAATCATTTAGGTTGAAATCTTTAAGCTGTTTATCTGGCTGGTTCGAGGCAAAACCGGTGAAAGGTGTGTTGGCTAGCTTCCCTACAGCCTCTTGGGGTAGCACAATGGGACCTTCTAGGACCCAACTGGGCTGGTCTTAATGACATACCAAAGATTGAGAAAGGACTGCACGAGCAGCTTAAAAAAAATATCTTGTAATGGTGTTAAAACTTTTCATAAAGGGTATCATTTTCCTTAAGGGCAGTTAGCGTTTAGAATAGTTCACTATAATAACACCAAGATTATTAACAAAAAACAAAGTAAATAAGCTAGCCAACAACACAAAAATTACATACGAAAAACTAACAAAGAAATTACTAGAAAAATATTAAGAATTATTAGTATGTTACTCTATTAAAAATAGTTAAATCTTTCACATTTACAAATTGTTTATAGTCTAACTGCACACATGATAACAGAAATTCTGTTAGCAGTAGTAAATTTTGTAAATTGGTTACTTTCTGTTCTTTTATAAAAGCCAATTGCAACATTAGCTTCCACATAAAACACTGCCATAAGCATTACTCAAATTAAAAAACACACACACACACACACGCACACTATATACTCACAAAACTGTTAACAAGTAGATGTCATACATCTCGCAGTTCAAACTCGAAAAGATTTTCAACACGATTAAAATCATCAAGTCATCACACAAAGCAAAGCTTATAATCCACCAGAAAGCTTTAGCAGGAACCACATAATAACTCTATTCGAAAAATTTCCTCTACATTGTACGCTGGTTTCGTGTTTCATTTGACTCGTTGATTGTAATATAGTCGTATCTTTAAATTAAGCCAACTTGTAAAACTAAATCTTAAAAGCAGTTTGAGTGCTAAAAACATTTTCTTTGCCTGACCTGAAGTTCTAGAACTAATATAAAGAAATATATAGGCTATATTGTGGAAATCGTTGTAAATATTATTCCTGGACATTTTCCAAAGGTTGGTTTTATAATGTGTTGAAGGCATAGCTTAACTAAAAATCCAGATATTACATTTTCACCTGATATATGAAACAATATGCCCTAGTTAAAAATTTCATATTTTTATTTACGACCATGTTACAAGAAATGAGCGACATGTTGCTCTTATTATTTTAGTATTTGTTAGTCAAAGCAAAACATTATCACAGCACGATTCCAGTAGGCGTTATGCTTGCTCCATGGGAGCTCCAAACACAAAAGCTTACTCGAATTTCAAAAGCAATGAACTACACTTCAATCGCATTGATACCAACATCTACAATTAATATGTAATACTTACTTAGTGCATCGATGCGTATGAGTAATAAATAACATTCATTATGCGCTTATGTTTGTAGTGAGACTGATTCATTTTGTTCACGTTTAGTAATAAACAGTATTGCTGCAAGCAGGAATCGATAGTACACTGTCCAGTGCCGAAAGCCGCAATGCTAGATTAAACTCAAAATTACTTTTCATTGACATAACAATCAAAGAAGTAATGCTCTATAAAACAGTTCAAACATCGGCATGTAAACGTGTTTAAGCACATTAACATTAGTGGTATATTACTGTAGTTGAAACGAATCTAAAGAACCAAATGTAGTCTTTCTTATATAAACTGTAACAACAAGGTTAAATGCGAACAGTCAAGAAAACGGTAAATTTTCTTTATAATCGTTATATCATCAATCTGACAGGGAAAACTAGGAAACTTTCCCCATAATTCATAAAAATTATTACAGGCTTATAAGACTGTTATTTGACATATTTGTATGGAACATCTGTCAAATAAGAGCTTTATAAACCTGTCATAATTTTTATTAATTAAACAGTTTGTGTATAACAGCAACCTGCTACAGGCCTATGAGTAAAAATTCGTATAGTCACGTCCACAAGTGCACAAAAATTTTCAGTTGCTTGCAAAGTGCATGTTTAGAGACATAAGCTCTCGTCAGCCTCTTCAATCTTACCTAACCTGTACTATCGACAGTTTTAATGTTTTATATTTTCTTACAAAAAAAATGTGCGCTACATTTTTTACAGGTTTTTTATGTGACCTAAATGTTAATTACTTTCTATGACTGACTTTTTATTTAATTGAGTGACTCAAAATTTTTACTTCCATATTTTTTTAATGTCATCTTTAGAAAAAATAATATAGGGCATAAAGGGACAGTTGATAATTTGAAGCAATTTTGGTTCATATATCTGTATTTAAAATTCTTTGTCTAACGCCCACATAACGTTATATTTTCATTGACTCCTACTACATTGACAGAAAGAAACAGCAACTAGTTACTAAAAAAAAAGAAATGCACGATGTGTAAGCAAAATAATAAACTAGTAAGCTTGGCAGAACTTCTATACTTTTGGCTTGAGTTTTCCAAATGTAGTTTTAAAAAAGATCCGAAAAAACTAAAAACAGAAATCGTTAAACTTGTTCAAAAGTCGCTGATGTTGCAACACTTGATACTATAAGATGTCAATTTCAATGTTGATACTTTAAATATTGATATTATTTTGCTCCTTGAACTTGGTATATTTTTTTTTACATTATATATGCGCTATTCTCTAAAACTTAAACAATTCATGTAAAATGTAGTATCATAGCGGCATAAGCAGATAAAAGTTGTCAATGTTGAATGATATCTTAGCACAATACTCCTCCAATCAACCTAATCTAACCTAATAGTTCAGAGAGTAATGATTGACCTATACAGACCTCTAGTGCTCCGAAAATTTTTCAACAGCATGCTAATACGAAATGTGAAAATATTAAAAATTTGTTTTAAACCTACGTACATATATTACTTTACAAACAGAAATGTTCATTCAGACTTGTCGTGGATAAAAGTAAAATCTTGATCGCTATTTGTCATGAGAAAACGAAACCACTATATTAAAGATTTTGTATCAAAAACTAACTTCTAATGCAGGCTCTCATCTGTTGTAAAGGAACCTTTTTTCCTCATGTTGGAAGATATCGAAAAATCGATGGCATAACAATGGCAAATTTCGGTACTTAAAATTTCACTTTGAAAACATTTTACTTTCAAAGTAAAAATTCAATGGTTTAATACATAAAGCTATACAAAAACATATCAGTCATTATAATATATTTAAACCTAGGCATATTTTCCATAACGCTCATTAAATATAGTGAAAACAGCTTAATGTTTGGGTGAAAATCTGAACTGGGCAATATCCACTTTAGGTAAGCAAAACTCAATGCAAATTAATACTTTCATGTAGTGTCTAGAGTACGGTGAGCCCAAGCGTACATTTGTAGAAGGAGGGACTTCCTAAAATTAATAGATATCGACGAAATAAATTTGTATAATTGCCACAGAGTTATCAGCCAAAAGAGAAAACAAAGATCATGGTTACCGATTACATAACAAATGAGCGCCGTTATAAGAGCACTATACAGAGAGGGGAAAATATTTTTTACAGCTGAAATTTGTAAGTCATTGCATGATAATAATGTAAATAGAAGTTGGTGAATATATTTGTATGTAAGCATATATCTCTGGCTATATCTTTTTGTGCAAATTATATAATTGTTGGTTTAACAGTTTAGCTCTACAAATCCTTAAACTAACTTTTCAAGTATTGCTTATTTACAGCATAAAATAGAATTTTCGACTCAAATGTGTTCCTAGAACACATACTTTCACAGTGCATTTTAAGCACGTACATCCCTCCTTTACAGGTAATATTGGCTTTAAAAAAATAAATAAACTGACAATATGCATCGAAGAAGGCCAACTATGGGCCGCTACATTATTTTGCTAGACAGGATCCCAAATTTAAATAGAATGTCAAATAAGTTTCAGATTAAAATTTTTTAAACTCCGACATACGTTTATCATTTTTCATATGTATTTAAAAATATATATGGAATACTATAAAAAAAATGTTTATGATTACAATTCGTTTTTAACAGCTATAAAGAAACCAAAATGATAGAGACACTTAACCATGTATTTGCAAATACGTAACCTCTTCTGAGAGTTAAGTTTTAGTATAGATAAAAGGTATCTGAAATAAAAACAACCAGAACACCGAAATAAACCAAATTTACAGTCCAACAAGCAAATTCTAGAAATGGCTATTAATACTTTTTTTCACCAGCAGCAAATAGGAAATACAAAATGTAAAAAGAGCCATTTATTGTCCTTAAGGTTTAAGATTAATTCAAAAAAAAAAAAAAAAATTGCCAGATTACAGCATTACAGAATTTTTGTCATAAAAATATTAATAAATACTCGAAATATTTCTTAAGTATTCTTAACAAAAGCTTATTTAAATTTTTCAAAAATTGGTTGTTAAAAAAAAAGATATTTCAAATTTGCTTACCAAAACAATATATTTTTCTAATTTATTTTTATTTAAATGTGGTATATTTAAGTGCTATTATAAAAATAAGCAAACACACATGTTACACACTCCAGGAAGAAGAAAAATTATTAGTTGGCATCTTCGAGGCAAAACAAATAAAATTTTACATAAAATAAACATAAAATACAATATGTAGAAAAACAGCACAGTTACATTCCAATAAAAATTTCCTAAACCAAATCTTCTTGTAATAAGTCATAAAACTTAAGATAACGTGCAGAGAAAAACCAAATAAATAAACAACATAAATTTACAATTTACACATATTACACACATATTTGATTTCTAGTACTTTTCTCATATTTTTAAGCCATAATTTTTTTTAATACCCAATAAATTATATAACAAAAGGCATGTCTTGTTGGACATCTGCTAAATATCTGCCATTGGGATTTTTCTGGGTTTCGCATGTGGCCTACAATAACAAATGCTATAAAAAACAACAAGTCGAAAATTACCAGGTGTCCCTATACAACGTAAAGTAACAACTAGCCGTTACTCTCGACCCGTGAGAGACAGAGGGATGAAATTTGCACAATATGTGTATTCACATATGCTCCACAACAACACTTGCTAAAAACAACAACAACTGTAAAACTACCAGCTGTCCCTTTACAACGTAGAGTAATAGCTATAACTCTCGAACTCTCGTAAGAGATAGAGAGTCGAAATTCGCACAGTGTATGTATTCCCAGATGCCTTATAACAACAAATTACAACAACAACAACAATAAGTGGAAAATTACTAGGTGTCCCCATACAACATAAAGTAGCTTTAAAAACAGAGAGATGAAATTTATAAAATATACATATGTATTTACATACGCCATTCCATACCTACATTACACATACATACGTACGGAACCCTAAGAGTGCGAGCCAGCCTCGTACTTGACTTAATTTATTTATATTTTATATATTTATTTAAGCTTAAGGTCTTTTAGAATTTGAGTAATTATTTTTGTCAATATTTCGCTCTCCTGCGGATAGCTTCTTCAGGACAATAAGCTCAAATAAATATATAAAATATAAGAAAAAAAAGGGGTCAAAATAACTAAATATTATTTCTTTTTTTATTATTATCATTATTATTTATTATTAATAAATTTTTTTTTTTTTATTATTATTAATGGTAATTTAAAAATATCAGCCAAATCACTACCCAATACTATAATATAAGACATGCTCTTGTTGTATTGTATTGACCAAATAATAAACAAATAAATAAATAAATAAAATAAAACGAAAATTTTTTTCAACTGCGGTACTAGCTGTTCCGAACTCGTCACACTTCTCAGCAACTTTTTAGTCAAAAATTTATTTGATTTCTGTTTTCAATTGATTTTATCAAACACAAACAGCCTTTAATATGTATTCTCTCTCTCTCTCTCTCTCTCATTCTCTCTCTCTCTCTCAGAAGGAAGCAGTGAGGCCTGCCGCTGCGGATCTTTTGAATTTTAATATTTTTCAATAATAACGTAAATACTATAAAATTTCGCCAGGTTAAAGCGATAGTCTACATACTAGTCCATGTCTTTTTCTCCTTTTTAAATAAGATGCATTTTAGGTAGTGAAATAAATTTTTTTTTAGATTTCGTCGCCTTATAAAAAGAGTAACCAAATTACTGTTTTAAGGCTGAGTGCAAATAACGAATTTGTTTGCTTAGTTTATAACAGTCTCGTTAACAGGTTTGCATAAATTTGGAATGGGAACAGTTAGAACAAATGCAATAGGGCTGTAGTTAGCAACACTAGCTATTAATTACTTTCTAAATTAACAAAATAAATGCGGAAATAAAACAGAAAACATGAATTTTTGATGCAAAGTAAATTACAATACAATACAAAACTTTGTTAAAGTATTTTTTTTGGCCAATTTAAAATTAATGTTTTAAACTCCTTGTAAACAAATAATATTTTGTAAACAATTACTTTAAATAGTTTCGCAAAGTTAGAATTTTTTCATTTAACAAAGACAGCATAGAGCTGCCAAGCCATGTATGTTGCAATATAAGGCTAAACCAAGAAATAAAATCTAAGAAGATTTATTTGATAGCAATAAATAAATTTCAATAAAATACTGAGATTATTATATGGTTAACGTTAATATAAAACTACCCTTGGTTTGCTTGATTCAAGCTTAAATTGATTTAAACCTTTCGAAATTGAATGAAGAAGGTTAGAGAAGAATAAAAGTAGCATGTCGAGAAAACTCAACATGTTGAGTCCCTTTGCAGGAGGTACAATCCCATCAAGTCTAACCGGAAAACCATATCGAATTCTAGGTGACAATAGTGTAATAGTAAAATGTGTTTAGGCTTAGCAGTTAAACCAAAAGTTTAATATTAAAAGAAATCTGCCCATTACTCGCCTTAAATATTAATGGTAGATATGTAACCATAGCTGCTTAAATTTTTTTAATAAAAAATGTTTTCCTAAAACAATTCATTAAAATTATGGGCGTTTTCCTGTTTTAAAAAAGTGGAAAACTTTTCTTAAAAGAATAAGTTTAACTCTTAAAGAAGCAAACATAGCTGCTGAATAAGAATAAATGTGAGTGTGTCTTCATCCACTTTTTTGTAATTAAAATTCTTTTAAACACTTTGAAACTCAACACCAAAAACGCCTTTCAAATAAAGTTAAAACAGAGTTGATGAAAATTGTAGAGCTACACAAATATATTTAAGATTGCTAAAAGAAGGGAGCTATTTAATTAATTTTTTTTTTTTTTTTTTTTTGTTATTCACAGGAAACTTTTGTAAATACCACATTCTTGAGAGCGTGTTTTTAATAAATATTTTTGTTTTCTTCTTTTTTAACATCAAAAACAATTAAAGTCAAATAGCAATTTTAAAAAAACAGTTTTAAGATTATTAATAATTTGCCATGAAAGTGCTTGGAAAACAGGTAAATTTCAAAAATAATTTCGTAAGTCAAATAGGAGGATATCATGAGAAGTAATCTTAAGTTAGGTCCCTATAAAAATAACTAGACTTCGATTTTTATGTACCACTAATAATAGTGAACGTAATAGGAAGACCACTCTTTATGAAAGTATGAGTTGATTTCAACTGTTCCTTAGAAATCGCTTCTCTACTGTACTTAAGGTTACGCCCACTATTATTGCTTTAAATTTTTATTTGTTCATGTTATTATAGTACTATTTAACACACTTAGCAGCTAGTGTTCAAAGCAAGTCTCTTGATCTTAGAATTTATTCATAAGCTTAAATTAGTCAATAAATAAATAATTATTTTAGGTCTTTAAGGAGCTGAAAATTTTAAAACAAATTTGACTATCCGTGAACATATTGACAGATCCTGGCCTTCCCGTTTCGTTGAGCTCCCTAATACATTCCGTTATTGCCCGCCATTACAACTGCATAACTCTACAATAATCTGGTAAATGGAATAATAGTTCCGTGGTGTTTCTCATGTAAAACTGTCTTAATCCAAAAAATTTTTTACGACATTATTTTTTTTTATAGTGCTCAATGTTATATAGGAAAGTTTTCTTTTCAACTGTGCCTTCTTTTAACAACAAGAGGTCCTTGCAATGAAATACACCAAAGAAGATATGAAAACATACTCAAGATGTTTGAGCGGAGATAGCGAGGGAAGAGAAGAATTTGCTGTAAGTTGTAAAGCCGTTTATATTTACGCCATTTATGAATTCTATTTTTACAGCCATGCAACAGCCATTTATTTATGTTTACAAAATGTGTATTAAACACGCAACATTAACTAGTCGCATTTTCATAGTTAGACAAGTTTTTTCTCTTTGATAATAAGTAATGTTGCTATTAAGAACTTCAGCAAATACTTTAATAGAACTCTACCTAAAAATATTTTTGTCCTTGTATCTCATGGTTTGCATGTTTCTACTTTGCAGCTTAAAAAAAAGAGTGTTAAAGGTTTCCTGCTGCTAAGATTTTTCTTTGTTAGCAACATTGTTATAAACTTCAATGTCCATTAAAAGCTTTTTGGCAGTTATGAAGTAATGAAGCTTAAGACCAACACTGATGAACACAGAAACAGTATTCAGACACAAGCAAGAATATATTGAGAGAGCAAATTAATTAGTTTGTGGTAAACCTACTTTATATTACTTTTACGCTTCAAATGTTTAGCGTTCGCAAAGAAAAAAGACGTTTGTTTCCTTGTCAATAATTAATACTCAATTTAAGAATAATAATTTTTTAAATTCAAACAAAAATCTTAAACAAAAAAATTAATTTTGAGAACAACATTTTTTCTTGGCCGATGTGAAGTTAATTAAATTTAAGTAGAAATATGTGAACCAGTAGATAATTGTGTTGGAGGAAAAGTGTGTGTTCAAGCCGTGCGTTTAAGTGCACAAACACAAAATTTCCATTAGAAATTTCTGTTGGTAGTATCACCGAATTTGAATTCGCTTAGTGCTGGCAACCGTTGTTTTATTTTTTGGAACACTGCCAAGCATGTTCATTGAAAAAGAGTCATTTAAAATGCCATTGTTAACCAATTTATGGTCTAAACATTTTTCCCAATCGTCAAAATTAAACCAAAAAGAAAATGAATAAACAAAAGGTCCCGTCAATATGTTGGCCCACTATTAAGTTACAAAATACTGCAAGGAAATTGTAGAAAAAAAATTAAAATAGACAAAAACGTTAAAAATGTGAATGATAAAAAGTATTTATAATATATTTTTGAGAGGGATTGGCGTTTGGTAGTTAAGATGTCTACGAGCACTAGTTTATTTTTAAACATTCTTAAATAATTCCAGCAAAAACAGTCAGGTTTTTATTCACTACCTTTGTGCGTTACGTCTGAACAATCTTATCGGTGACAGCTTTGTTAATGAAATACATAACAATACTTAAAGCTCTAAGCCTGGTAATTTGAAAAGTAATTAAGCTTTAATTTGTTCTTGAGAAATGATGAACTAAGACATACTTTCTTCAGTGCTGGTGCAGTGGTGGATGTGTGGCGAAAGCTGTCAAACGAATGACACCTTTAAACGTAAGCACTCACATAACATAGAGTCATAAATACTCCAGAATTCAAAATAAAAACACCACCCAAACAAATTGCGAAAACAAATGCAAGTTAGCTAATAATTACATAACATTTTGTTTTTTTTTCAGCAACAGTTACCTGCAAATAGATACAGTTACATGGCTTACTGGATCAGTTCAGATTTTGACCACCAACTTTCAATAAGTTTTGCCTTTCACAAGTCTCCGTAGAGCAATTCTGTTACTTTTAGCGATCCGATATTCGTATTCGTTATTTTTTGCAACATATATCACCACTTGCAGAATTGTGTAATTCTGTAATATATTTTTAATCATCTGTATTCGATTATCCGGATTTTTAGTTATATTATGAATTTCTATTACATCCGTCAACAAGGTGACAAGAAGTAATTGAATGTATCGATTGGTGTAATTTTAAAGGAATATCTTGATTAAAAATTATTTAACATAAAATATCTATCTTCACGTTTGTAAGGTCAACTTATTTTTATTTATTTAATACAATTAAGAGGATTTTTATTTCATTAATAATCCGACGTTTCATTGGTCAATGATATATTATGTTACGCTTTCATTACATTGTGGGTACTTAAACTGTTTGCTCACAACTGATAACTATGAAAGTAATTCGTTTCGTAACGTATATTTTTAGAGCTCGGTTGTTAAGTGGACAGGGCGAAAAAAAATATAAAAACAAACTATTTCACATAAGATCGCCACTAACGAATAAATTTACAAAGTTGGTATATTTAGAAATGTTTTTTTTTTGTAAAAAGTAAAAAAAAGTATACTTTGTATATGCTTTTATTTTCTTTAATTTTGTCCAAATATTGCCCACCTTCTTCTAATGCAACCTGCTTAAAATGTTCAACCAAGAAAACTCTACTTCTTTTGGTGAGAATATTTTAGATGGAAGGTGCGATGATGCCATTTTGCTTTTTAGAAACAAAAAACGCACTCATACACACATAAAAAAAAACCCATTATGCACCAGCTACAGTCTAAAGCCGCCGGCATCCTCATACCCGTTGTCTCTCAACTTTAAATGAAGTTTATTTTTTAGTTCGAAAAATATTCCTTTTTTGGCAATATTACTACCTGGAATCACATTTGTTTCGAAAGCTTTCCTTCTTATAACTTACTTACCCTATTTTCCAGCGCCCGGTTTCTGCCATTGTTGTTGTCATCCTTTGGTGTAATTAAATTTTGTACAAATCTGTCTTGATATACCAGTGCTTACATGCAAGAGTTCGTGGCTACGCTGATGTTGTCAAAGTTCTAACGCTACGGTTTAATACAAGTGTGTATGTTATAAAGGTTTGTCTGCGACATAACATTACTGAGCTGCAGCAGAAAACATTCCATTGAAATTTTATTTTCGTGGCCATTAAAATGCACTTCTGTTTATTTCGAACCATTCAACACTTAAATACGCATGTGGCTACGAGGTCCTTATTAAAAGTTTACTGTTTAATGACTGAATAGACAGCAATTTGTAGCGGCACAGAGTTTTGTAACAATTTTTCAACTGTGCCAGCTTGGAAGAGTTGTCGTTCTTAGTAACTTCTCATAGAATCTTAGAACCAACAGATTTACTGATATGCCAGCTAAAACTCCGTTATTTTTATGTTTCTAAAGCCAAACGATTCTGCTTAATGCCTGTATGTTCGAAAGAAAGTTAATGCTAGCAAAAAAAATATTTTTATAATGTGGTTGCGACAACAATAATATGTTGTCTATAACAATGCTAAAGGCTGTGGCAAACAAAAAAAATTTTACTTAGATGGCTTAAATATTTTTTGGTGACCGTAAACACAGTTTTTATTACAATTTAATAACTTTGTTGTCACCATCCTTGGAAACTGAAATATGATTATGCTAATTGAAAAAAAAAACACATCTGTAACCATTTTATAATCACCATTTGACAAAGATTTCTTTGTAACAAACATAGTATTTTGGATACATCAAATGGCAAACAAATGCTTCAACTTTACTTAAGTCTCCAACTTTAGTTTTCTTGTCTTCTTCAAAAGCATCAATTACTCTAATTTGATAACAAAAAAGGAATCCTTCTCAGTTTTGGGGAAGCGAAATCAAACTCCAGCCACATAAAGTTATGAATAGCAAAAGGTCTTAACAATTGGGTTTATTTTCAGTCGCCAACAAGTCTTAATAAGTATCATTTTACAGACGTGACCATTAATTGCATTGAACTCTTTTTTCACAACAAACAGTTCTTAACCTTTAAATATTATATTAGTTAACTTTTAGTAGTAACATATATAGAGGGTTAGTCAACAAGAAAATAGTTTTTCCTTCATTCACTCTATTTCCTAAAAACACAATTTTATCTTAAATAACTTTCAATTAGGCCTCGCCATGTAGCTACATTCTTTTAAGCATCAATTAGTTAGTTTGATTTCTTTCCGTGGTTTTATTGCAAGTGTTTCTCGTTAGATCTTCATGGTGATGGCAGCAACAATTTCATCGCGACTGTCATTCAGTATTTTTAATGAAAAACAAATTATATACATACATATAGAATTTCAGAATTCCATGCAACGATACAAAAGCATTAAGAGGAGGAAAATAATGTGTTGCACAATTTGACAGTTTCACTTAAAATACTCAAGAGTAAAATCTCTTCAGATGTATGAATTATTAAAAAAAAAATAATAAAACTTAATTAAAAAATTCATCATGTACACAATGTGCTTGTAAGTATTGAATGGCTCGTAAACTTAAAATTTTACTGCAATCTCTCGAATTTAATTTGGTTTTGTGGAAAACTTACATTCTTTATTTCTCGGACCAAGCGAAATATTGAATACTACTAACCTTTTATATAAAGAGCCTTTATTCTAAATTTAAGCAATTTTGTGCAAAAAATATCATATCTCTTGATTAAAAATTTTCAAATAAAACCGTAATATTGAACTTAAATTTCAAATTTGAAAACAAAACGATCTCAAGGTCAGTAAATGTAAAAGAGAAGTATTAACCAAAAACTAACAAAAAAAATTAAATAACTGGTATCAGGATAACTTGAGTTATTTGTATTAAAATGAGCGCTTGTTAAATTCAGAAACTGCAACCAATGCCGTGACTCACACACGTTTTGGTTTTTTAATACCCTTTACTGAAAGGATGTCTTAGGAATTATTCAGCCAAATATGCCTTTTTTAAATGCTGCTCTTAAAGCCATTAGGCAGTTTGTAGACTTTAATTAAATTTTATTCGGTTTGTAAGCTAACTTCCCTTGCATGGTGTTGAGAATAGGCAAAGTTGGGCTCAGCATCATTGAGATATTTTTTTTTTTCATTTTATTTGCAATCTATTTAAAAATTAAAATAATAAGCAAAATTTTCTCAAAGAATTTGGAAGAAAAAAATAACAGTGGGGTTAAATTCCATTGAATTTAACAAAAAAAAGTCTAAACAATTTTAGAGAAGTTCAATATTGTATATACATATGTACATATGTAGTTAAAATAATAAAACTTAGAATTTATACCGGAGATCTAGTATATGCAGTCTTTTTAGCCGTTTTACTTCATCAGTGTCATCCAAGAGTGTTATTGCTAATACGTTTTGATGGTTTAGGATATCAGTTTTTTTTTTTTATTTTTTAACTCTGGTTTGCTCAGTGTTTTCTTTGGCTGCAATGGCGTGCTACATCAAGAATTCTTGCCACAAGGTAGCACGGTCAATAACAAATACTTTCTTGAAATTATGAGCCGTTTGCGCGAAACAATTCCTTTCAAACGCTCGGAATTGTGGAAAAAGTAATCATAGATTTTACACCATGATAATGCACCAGCTCACACATCGATGCTTGTGCGTGCGTTTTTGGCCAAAAAGAAAACCCTTATCATGCCTCAACCATCTTATTCGCCGAACTTGGCCACCCGGAACTTTTTCCTCTTCCCAAAACTGAAAACACCGATGAAAGGAAAGCGTTTTGCTACAAATCATGGGATAGAAAAAAACTCGAAACAGCAGCTGTTGGCGACAGCAAAAAGTGCGCTCCAAAAGTGTATATCTGAAGAGAATTATTTTGAAAGGGGACCAAATAGTTATTGATGAATAAATAAATACTTTTTGAAAAAATTTAAAATAACGGTTGTTTATACCCTTTTTAATAACATTGACTACGAAACTTTCGTTTCTATTGCTGCAGCTTATATTAAGTCAAACTTTCAGTGAAAATTTACTTTAAACTGTTATTTTATCGGGTTAATTTCCTAATTAAATTTCAAAATGTTATATTGTAACAAATTAACATTTAGATATTTGTTTTATTTTGTAAAAATTGAATTTAATTTAACTTAGACGGTAGATTTGTCATAGTGTGAAGCTTGTACCACAAAACTTAATGTGATGGTATAGGGTTAATTGAAATGTTGATTTCTTAATACTTTTAAACTTCAACCACCAGCAATTTCCTTGCATTTATTGCATGCATTTTTCTTTAGTTATTATTTTAATATTTAGTCATATCTTGTTGTCGCAGTTTGCTGGTTACTGCCACATTTTTCAACAAAAAACTTAATAGCACACAGATTTTGACATCATGTTGCTTAAAAAAATATGCACAATAAATGATACAACAACAAAAGCATAAACAATTTTACTTAAATAAGTAACCTTTTTTAACAAACAAAAATATTTGCTTAATGCCAAAGTTTGCCGTGGCAAAATTTAAAATGTTTTTGCCTCACAACCCGCTGCATGTGAACTCGCAGGCAAAAGCACATTTAATTAAATTGCAGTGTTTACATAACGATGCTGCAGGCAAACGCAACATTTTAAGTGAATTAAAATAAATGAAATTAAAATAAAGATGCTGCAACTAAAAGAGTCCCTATTTGCTGTTAAAGGCAGCAAAGTCTCAAACTTAAACGAAAAATTAACCTGGGTCAAATTTACTCAAATTAAATTGTTTAGTTCAGGAGAAAAATGTTTTATGCGCTTGATATAAATATTTTAACAGTTATTGTACAATGGTGAACCTTAGTTAAGATACATTTTTCGTATTGTTTTTGGTACAGAACTCAAGATGTGTTTCTAAGAAAAACTTGAGGTGAACTCACAAACATTTTTATTTTATTTAAGGCCTACAATGAAAAACACAATAACAAAATTAAAAATTGACCACTATGAATATTCAACTTAGAAGGAAAGTCAGTAATGAAGAGCACTGCGCTGCTGCTTAAAAAATGTATAGAATTAGTCCTGGCCTGGGTTATTTTACTCTATTTCTTAAGACTACATACGCCAAAATGTTTTTTTTAAATATGTGATATTAAAATAAATTAAGTCAAGTACGAGGCTGGCTCGCACTCTTAGGGTTCCGTACGTATGTATGTGTAATGTATGTACATATATTTTATACATTTCATCTCTCTGTTTTTAAAGCTACTTTATGTTGTACGGGGACACCTAGTAATTTTCCACTTGTTGTTGTTGTTGTAATTTGTTGTTATAAGGCATCTAGGAATACATGCACTGTGCGAATTTCGACTCTCTATCTCTTACGGTTCGAGAGTTATAGCTATTACTCTGCATTGTATAGGGACACCTGGTAGTTTTACAGTTGTTGTTGTTTTTAGCAAGTGTTGTTGTGAAGCATATGTGAATACATATATTGTGCAAATTTCATCCCTCTGTCTCTCACGGATCGATAGTAACGGCTAGTTGTTACTTTGCATTGTATAGGGACACCTGGTAATTTTCGACTTATTGTTGGTTTTAGCATTTGTTATTGTAGGCCACATGCTAGTACATATATTGTTCGCATTTCATCTCTCTGTCTCTTACAGTTTGGGAGTTACGGCTAATTTTTACTCTACGTTTTATAGGGACACCTGGTAGTTTTTGACATGTTGTTGTTTTTAGCATTTGTTGTTGTAGGGCATATGTAAACACATATATTCTGCGAATTTCACCTCTTTGTCTGTTATGGTTTAGCAGCTACGGCTAATTGTTACTTTAGGTTGTATTGGGACACCTGGTAGTTTTCAACTTGTTGTTGTCTTTAGCATTTGTTGTTATAAAGCATCTATAGATACATACACTATGCGAATTTCAGCTTTCTATCTTTTACGGTTCAAGAGTTATAGCTAATTGCAACTTTTTGTTCTATGGGGACACCTGGTAGTTTTCGACTGGTTGTTGTTTTTAGAACTTGTTGTTGTAGCGGCAAGGTACAACAACATCCTGTGAAAATTTCAACTCTCTAGCTTTTACCGTTTCGGAGAATGGACGCTGTGACGGACGGACGGACGTACTTGTCTCCGTAATAGGGTTCCGTTTCACTCTGATGAGTACGGAACCCTAAAAAAATACATCACAATTTTATCCAATTTTTTATTTCACAGCTTATTGTTATTTTTGCAATGGTCGTCAGCAAAAATAAAAAAAAGTAAATGTAATTCCCTTGCATTAAAAAATATTCATTTCAGAAGTCGTTTTGCTTTGACTCTATTTTGTCACGCTTCATAAGCAGCATGTATTTTAAATGTTCGTTATTTTAAGGGTTGCATGTGTTTTACAGTAGCGGTTTTTTTCGGAGGATAGACAAACAATGTACACAAAAGTGCATTTGCAGATCACATATTTGGGGAGCCGCTTGGTAAATAAAGTCGTAAATATTTGTGCAGATTATGTGCACATATGTATATATTTTCATGCGAACAAACTTTTTGTTTACAGTGTCACAGTATGTAACGAAAAACATTAGACTTTCTTTAGGACTTGAAGGGCCAATAAGTGTGACAAATTTATGATTGTCTCTACTATGATCATAAATTTAGTAAGTTAGATATATATATATATATATATATAAATTAACTTAAGGTTCTCGTTTTTGACTTCCAATAGTACTTAGTACAACATTTTATTTACGAATTCCCTTCATTTGTTTATAAAGTGTAGATCAGGTAGTAAAGCAATAGCCTATTAGTTGCAATTGACTAAATTTTCAAAGAACTAAAAAAAATTAATCACTTTCTATAAACAGCTCTGCAGTAATTTAAGGGTTTTCAAATCTACTGACAAGTAAAGTGGCACAATTGAAATGTCGCCAAAATATAGAAGGCTGAAAGGAAAGTAATGGAGAAAGTTATCATTGCATAGGGCTTGAGTTCGATATCACTTTCCCAGCATTGAAAGAAAGTTTTTTTTTCAAAAATGAGCCTTATTATTTATTTATTTGTTTATTTATTTATTTAATAATTTATTTATTTATTTATTTACTTATTTACTTACTTACTTATTTATTTATTTATGTATTTATTTAGTTATTTATTTATTTTTTTATTTATTTATTTATTTATTTATTTATTTATTCATTTATTTATTTACTTATTTAATTATTTATTTATTTATTTATTTATTTATTTATTTATTTGTTTATTTATTTATTTATTTGTTTTATTATTTATTTATTTATTTATTTATTTATTTATTTATTCAAAAGTATTGTTTTAGTTCCAAAAATAGGCTGCCTTTTAAGACGTCTGTGTTGCGCCAAAATTTCGTTGATGCTAATCAACTCATCAGTAGACTCGCAAAATCTCAAACCTTCTCTTAAGAATTTTTCGAGTCTACTTATGAGATGATTAGCATCAAAAAAATGTCGACGGCATATATGTAGATGGCTGTAGCTCCTCAGCATTCAATAATAATTAATAAGGTATATTTTTTCTTTAAAATAATACACATCAATATGCTGTTAAAGCAATTAAATAACTAAACTAATTTTTTAAAAAACTTTTTCTCAATGCTTATTGTAATAAAATTGTAGCGATCAACATTTTTAGAGAAGACTAGAAGAGTAAAGTTGAAGACTTAGTGGCCAGGGATCATACCACGGCTGTACTCGTATAACACGTCACTCATCAGCAACCCAATCGCTTCAAATGCAGGCCACGAGCAATTGCATGCTTTACTGCAGCATTGCATATTGTTGAGCAGCAGTACATAGCCATCTTGCTTCCTAAACTTTGCATTGAAGACTGTGTATATTCAATTTCATTGATCAACTTTCAATTACATAACATTGTGGTGGACGTGAAATAGCTATAGTATGTACCCCATCTGGCAAGTCGATTTTATCACTGTGTTTTTCTGTTGATTGGAATATACTTTTTATTAACTCACCAATATCTAATTAGTTATTAATAGATTTTGTATCAGTGATAACAATGGTTTCAAACAAACATAAAAACCAATTGGAAATCAATACAAAGTATATTCCAATCTACAGAAAAACACAGTGATAAAATAGAAAGTTGATGAATAAGTTTAAATATGGACAGTCAATAAAGAAGAGGGCAGGTGGTTGAATGGCTATGCCCTGACGTTTAAAAACAGTTTACAATTAGTCATTTCCTGGGTTCGCAGCAATTTGGTTGCTTACGTGCTACTTGGTGGTCGTGAAACAGAAATGGTATGCACACCAGCCAGCAGTAAGCATTCAGCTGTACTTTTCTTGTCTTCTTTAAAAAAGTGTGTATCACAACAATTTTATCACAAAAATATTTTTCTCAATACTGAGGAAATACACTAGATATCAAGCCCTATAAAATTAGTAACAATTGCATTTCAGATAGTTCCATTGTAAAATTAAATTAATAATTCACAAAGCTTTTTGAGATCTGAAAACTACTGTTGTGATAATAAAATATTTGATTTGAAAAGTTATGAACATCCAAAAGTTAGTTTCTTTACTGACAGCTCTTTGTAATATCAGTACCTCAGTTAGAGATCTGTTTGACTAAGACCCAAAGTCCTGAACTACCAGGCCAGCAATTAATTTTTCTTCAATAAACCCAACCGGAGTACTGTCTAGAAAAAATTTTCGTAGAATTTACATAAAATTTATTTCTTTTATTTGTCATAAAATTTTAATATCTTTATCGTATCTAAAAAATCCTTTCTACGCTCAAAAAAATTTGGTTTGGTTTTCATCAACAACATATAGTTTATTCAATTTAAGTTCACCTTTTTTGTGCTTTACCATTAACTTACACTAACATATTAAAGAACTATTATTTGGGGCTTAAATTAATCTAGGTTTTGCTTTTGCCAACTTGGTCCAATTTTTTTTGGCAATTAATTGAATATTTGCTATTTGTTAACAGCTTAATGAAAATAATTTAACTGGAAATAAAAATGCAGAAATGCAGTTTTTTTTTTTTGGCAGCAAAATCAAATGAGATATTTGTTGGGTAAATTGAATGAAATATTTTTTAATGGATGTGTTTGTATTTGAGCGTCAGTAATATTTTTAAGCATTAGTCCACAAAAAATGTTTAAAATATCGTGTTGAAAAACAGACTGAGGGTATTGTTAAGGTAAAAAAAATTGTTAATATATTCTACTAAGCTAAAAATAACAAGGACTGTTGTAAAAAATATTTCTGCTCATGGAAAATCTACTGTGTTGCATCTGAACTAAAACTATGATTAAAAAACTACCTATTTTCAAGAAGCTTTAACACCATCATATATTACAGTAATAGTCATGTTAAAAAATCGGACAGAAATATGCTTATATAAAAGCTGTATGGAAGTAACATTTTATATGTACGTTAAAAAAGCGTAGAAACATTTAAGTTCCTGTTTTGTTTCTGTCATACAATAGCTATTGGTTTTTACTATGGAATCACAATGTCGGGTACGTTGGCCATGCTTATATGTATATTTAAAATCATTATAGATTTTTACTATTCAAATGCCAAAAAATACTATTTGTTTTTTTAATATTTCGCACTAGGATCTTCGAAAACGTATTTGTTGCAATGAAATAATTTAAAGCCAAAGCTGAAGCAATAGTTTTAGTCTTCACAAGACTAATTTGCTTACAGACAATATTAACATACCAAATATTACCAAGTCATATAAACACACAAGCCAAGCGCATGCAAAATTATGGCACAGGCAACTTCTTGGGAAATAAATTCTTAATTGTTTCGTCTCACACATTTCAAACAACAATTTTGTGGTATTCCTCCTGGAATATTATTCCTGCCAACATGACCTACTTAAAGTTTTCATTAAGGAAAATATTTATTTTAACCATTTATTTACTTAAGCGGCAGTAATTGTTAAGTTTTTTTTTTCTTTACTGAACTTAAAGTTTTTGAACAGTTCTATTTATTTATGTATTTATGTGAGTAGTAGTAACTACTAAGTTTTCCTGTACTATTTAACTTTAAAACTTTTTTAACTTTGTCGAAAGATTACTTTTGAACGTCATTAAAAAACCCATATTCTGTATATTATTTGTTTTAAATTTGTTGCTTGTTGAGTTTTAATTAAATTACCGGTTTTCTCTTGGAAGTTGTTAACACGCACTTCACAACAAATAAATATAAAAACGCATCCTCAGAGACAGACGACATAAATGCTTTTAAGCACAGCAAACATAAAAACGACTTGTCTGATACAACCATAAGGGCACCAACAATTTCAAAAACTAGTGCGCTTGCTACATGCACATTAATTTCAGGGCTGTGCAAATTGTGCAAAGGATATTATGAACTGTAGGCAAGGAGTGTTTTGTAAACAAAAAAATTTCTGCTAATAGTATTTATTATTTTGTGGAAGATTTGGATACAAAATTTCTATTAAACGGATACATATGAGTTACATTGAATATAGTGGCAGCAGGTAGGTATAGTACGAGTATGTTCAGATCATTGGGATCCACGCGACAGAACTAGAGATAAAGAGAGAAAAGCAAACAGAGAGAATCAAAGAGAGAAGCGCAAAGAAGATAAGAAAAAAAAAGCAGAGAAAACAATAAAAAAAACAGGAGAAAACTAGAGCAGAGGGGGGAATTGAAGTGAAGAGAAGAGAAGAGATGAGAAGAGAAGAGAAGAGAAGAGAAGAGAAGAGAAGAGAAGAGAAGAGAAGAGAAGAGAAGAGAAGAGAAGAGAAGAGAAGAGAAGAGAAGAGAAGAGAAGAGAAGAGAAGAGAAGAGAAGAAAAGAGAAGAGAAGAGAAGAGAAGAGAAGAGAAGAGAAGAGAAGAGAAGAGAAGAGAAGAGAAGAGAAGAGAAGAGAAGAGAAGAGAAGAGAAGAGAAGAGAAGAGAAGAAAAGAGAAGAGAAGAACAGAACAGAACAGAAAAATTCAGAAAAAATTTAGAGTAGTAGATAATAAAATAATAGGATAGCTGGCAAAAAGGACTAGCACTAAAACAAATCCAGCCATTTCTTGCTAGAACAGAAAAATGCAGAGAAAATTTACAGTAGTAAATAATAAAAAGAAAGGTTAGCTGGCAAAAAAGACTAGCCAGTAGACTAAATCCAGTAATTTCTTGCTGGAAGAGAAAAGTCCAGAGAAAATTTACAGTAGTAGATAATAAAAAGAAAGGATAGCTGGAAAAAATGATTAGCAGCAAAACAAATTCAGGCATTTGCTGTTTCTAGCAAATGCAAATAGTAAAAAAAATATTCCATTGACATAAACAATACCTCATTCTGTACAAAAATGCACTACAAAAGTCTCTTAGTGCACGGAAACTTCCAAGTCTTTCCCATCTCTGATGCATTGATGCTTACGCATTCTGATGGTTCGAAACACTCACTGCGTTATAGTTGTTTTATTTCCTATTTATTTATTACATGTTCAATCTCTTATTTATTTATACTCATAGCTGCCAGTCAGCTTAAAGCTGTTTACATACAAACTGACATTCAAGTATGTACTTACACTTAAAGCTTTAAAGAATTTATAATTAATCTTCTTATTTTTCTCAAGCGGATTAAGTTGTACAAATAAATAATTCTTCTGTTTTGTTTATTTTGAAAAATTATTATCTGTCGGTAATCAGGGCAGGCTGTTTTAAAAAATTTGAGGAAGCGAACAAAAAAGAAACACGTAAATTGAGTGAAATCGTTTGCGACAGCAAAAATTCTAAAAGTGTTGTAAATGCTAATTGTATTGTGTGTATTTTGTTTTGTGGCAAAATAAGCTGGTATTAAAAATTATAAAACAATAAATAGTGATCAAAGAAACATAAACTAAAGTAGATGGTGTGGGTAACCAGTGTATAAAATTCATTAAATAAAATACTTGCTCTGTTAACGCTCAATTTCTGTACAAGTCTATGAGAACCACCACATTTATTTTGTGCTGAAATTAGCAAAACTGTATAAATATATAATTTTAAATTTAACTTTGTAGCCGATTTATTTTATGATTTACAATGTCATAGGACTTGAGTTTGATTCGTTTTCCTCAGAATTTAGAGAGATTTTCTTGCGATAAGAATTTCCTATTAGCAATGTTAAAGCATATCAAGCACTAGTAAATATTTACATTATGAGCACAGTACGAAAATGTAAATCCTAATTGTAAGTTCTTTACCATATCAGTAAAAGCATAAGCTCTGCTGACATCAGACTGACATATTGAAGGTGTTGAAGAAGCCTTTTCCAAGGACGTCTTGTCTTTCAAAGTTTCAAAAAGTGCTATTGTACGAAGCCAATGCGCTTGAAAACAATATTGGTGAAAACAAAATTTACCCAGGGCAAATTAATATGGCTGGAGGAAAATCTCATTTCCGAAACATTTAAACAAGGTTATGTAAAACTGCTTAGTAATTCCCAATATTTATTTCGAACACAGGCTGATCGCTTCACTCAAAAATATCTTTTTTTTAATGTAGTAGCTCAAGTTTATCTTTCTTCACACCAAAAGTTATCCAAAGTTTGATGGCGCAATATTGATTGCTGAATCAACCAGACCCCGTGAATATGATATTCGCCAGAATACACACATCTTAAGTACCACAAAACACGCATTTAAATCGTATTAAAATATAATTCAGTCGAATTCAACTGTTTACTAAATACCACATATAATCAAACAAAATTATATACAACTCACGTCGGGACTGGTAACTCGAACTTAAGTTGGGCATTACTGACCCGTGTATAGCAGAGAGCAAAAAACAGTGTAGGTGATGACATATTATCCCACTTTATTCACTCACTGGTGCACCGCCGTAGTGTGGGGTATACTACACTTTTCTACCACACAGTACTCTTAGGCAAGATCTCGCTCTTTTAGCCACGCACTTTGTCTGTGGTAATAAGTGCTTGCAGACACATTTCCTGGCAGCTACAACGTAGAAAGGTTGACAACATACTTTTATTCGATTTCAAAATAACAAAATCCTATCATGAAACAATAACTAGAGGATTTAATTTTTTCTTGCCTGGCCTATTGATGGAAACGCCCATATAGTTTTAAGTTGTATCATACTCACGCCCCCATATGAGTAATGGACTACAAACCAGTTTTGATTTCAATGACAATAAGCAGCCATTAAAAATTTTATTTGACGAATTTATTTCCATTGCAATAAAGTGCCCTGAAATAGAACAAACATGTGTGCAAAGTAATAATTTTCACGAAAGTGGTTGTTTACAAATTATATGCTAATGTGAATGCCGTGTCGCTTCTCTAATGGGGACTCAGGACGATACTCATGTAGTCAAACAATTTAATTATCAGCAAAACGTAATTGAAATAAAACAAATATTGAGCACATGAAAATTATATGCCCAAAGGTTTAATTTTAAATGTTTACAATTTATGACATACACATATGGCGAAAAATGTGAAAATAAATGTTAGTGTAGAATTTAATTATTCATTTTATGTACCCTCAAGCTTCTTTCTATTTTTTCACCCCTCTAAATGAACAAGCGGTTCGTAACTTATTTGAAGTTTGCCCTATTAAATTTCCATTAGAGCAATTCTTAAACCATACTTTGGCTTAATTAATTTATTTTTAAAGGCCAAGGCAGTAAAGTGAAGTACAAGTGAAATTAAAAGTGGCTTTTTATTACCGCTATATGGTAAATATATAAACATACAAAATACATTCATTTGACAAAACAAACAAAAAATTTAACTTAAGCCTGAAAAAGTAATTTAATATAAACATTCATTTTCGCTTGACTTTTACATGACAAATTATAAGCAAAAATCATTTTTTCCATGTAGCAATAACACTTTTATTTGTGATAACTTGACCAGTGATAACTTGACCACTGAATATGGTCTGAGTTTCTTGACCAGGTCTCCGCTGCAAACAGTTACATAACTTATTATGACTCGCCATTTTTCAGTGCAGCACGACATTGAAACCACTTTTATTTATTTTCCATTTTTATATATAGATTATGAGTTTTTCTGATTTTTTTACAAACTTTATTTAAATAAAAAAAATTTTAATAATTTTATCGGACTTGAGTTTGATTTTTACTTCCTTCTTAATTATACAAAGACTGAGCAACCTTCTACACAAGGAATTACCATCGGTTTCTGTGATTTGCATTTTCGAAAGTATCAAAGAGTAAAAGTTCTTTGAATAATCAAACTTAATTATGTATATGCTTTAAAAGCCAATTGAAATGCATTAATTCAGGTCTAAAAATAAACCTCACAAATGTTTTTTTTGCTTTTTTCAGCAGCCTATATGCTGCGGATATTTCATTGACGCAAATAAACTCATCAGTAGACTCAAAAAATTCTTAAAAGAATGTGTGAAACTTAACTACTTGTTCCTTAATTCCCATGAATCAACAAAATGTTGGCGGTATATAGACATCTTTCGAAGACAGAAAACATTTGTAAGGTCTATTTTTGGGACTAAATTAATACATTTCCATAGGTTTTTAAATGCAAATAAATAATTGAGTTCATTTTTGGAAACACAGTTTCATTATTGCAATTTTTCGAGGGCTAATAAGATAATTAGCTTTGAACATACCATATTTTATAAACTATTTCTCACAAAAAAATTTTTGTTTTAAGTAATCTTAAGTTAAAAATTATTAAAACTTTTTTGGAAAATGGAATATCTGAAGTCCCAACTACAGCTGGCGGTAGGTTTTAATATAAGAATTGTAGTGTACCCATCTCTGCACATTAATAAATCATTAAAGTAATAAGTATGTATGCATTAAAATATCATGTGCACTGTTACATTTTTATTACTTTGGCATTAAATTTTTTTATAAGCATCATAATGATGATTACATGTAACAATTTGTAGTTAATAACTCTAAACTGCCGCTTTAGCATACAGTTAGTTATTTTATTAAAATCATGCTGTACCTTAAAGGCACCAAGCCAAGAACTAATTAAATAAAGAACTTTACTGCGTGAAATAAATTGCGCCAACGAGTTTAAATATATTACAAGAATAAAATCTCTGCTTGAACAAATACAACATCTTAAAGTCTTCTCTATTGTCTAAATCATCTCTTATTCAGTGTGAAATTCGCGCTCACTCTCTTTTTCATTAGCTCTTAGCCTTTCATATGCAGAGTAAATAAAAACTCTTTGCTCTATCACCTTTAAATTTCTCTTTTTTCGATTTTAAAGTTCCTTTTGTATGTTATTTCTTATTTATGAATATGTATGTTGATGTGGCTTGTTTTTTCTCTTCTGGAAAAATTTCATTTAAAGATATATACATATATAGAAATTTACTTTAATATGTTTGGATAGGTAGAAAAAGTGTTTAATTGTAGCAATATTACGTTAAGCTTGCAGGTTAAATTTCTGCCAAAGGCTTATATTTTACAAATTCAAGTGAATCATTTTAGTTAATAATTTTATTGGGCTTGAGTTCGATTTTTATTTCCTCAAAATTTAGAAAGATATTTCGTGATTTGATAAGATGATCAACATTTTTAAAGACGTTACAGTCGTACCATAGCAGTTTCACAATGAAAGTATTAGTACCAAAATTCAAACCGACACCATGACTAATTTGATACTGCTTTCAAGCAGCAACGCAAAGCCATCCATTTGAATCTCTATACTTTTCCTTTAACCAATAGCTTTCAAGTTTTTACATGACAAAATATATAAGTTTACTAAATATAAGCTTGAACAATGCTACTAACATACATTTGCTGAAACTGTTTTTATGTATAAAAATTCAATTAGTAAAATAAAATCAGTCGCAGTAAATAGATATATTTATCTCAAGATAAACATAACTTAACTTGTTTGCGAAATACTCCTTCAGAATTATTTAACAAGATTTCTTGTACGTATGAAATAAATATAATTTTTCATTTGTGCTATCATGTTTTCTGTACTTGTGTAGGCCATAAAATTCAAACGTGTAGTGCCTAAGGTAATTAACAATTTAAATCATTCAACAATTAATTGTTTTCTGCCCTTCTTTCCATGTGGTTGTGATTTATAGTTTGTGATTTGAGAGGCAGTCACGTTCGTTGCCAGTAAAACATGTTTCAATTAAAATTTTATTGACAGAAGAAAAAGAAAATTGTTAAAATATACACATTTCTCTCATAATCATTAATTGCACAGATATATATTGAGTTTTTGTTAACTGAGACTTAAAACTAATACTACACATTTAAAATTATTAATTTATGTCTGCCTGTACAAACTGTCTGGGACAATTAGGAAAGGGAATATATGAAGTTAATGTTAGAGACTTAATAATAATAAAAAAATATTAAATGGCTTTAAAGGTTCATAATTCGTAATGGAAAAGCTACGTAGTTGTTTAATGTTATTGAAATATAATTTATAAATATTGAGTACGCCTGCTTTGAGCAAATCACTGTAGGTAGAGAAATTAAAGAAAATAAAATCGATACTTGCATAAGCTATGGAGAATGGCGAACTGTAAAGGGGTAGTAATGATTCATATAAATAGTTAAATCAACCAGGTTGAATAAACATGTAGTTGCTAATACAGCTGCCTGCCCTTAAGCAGGAGAAACAGTCATCAATAGCAAATGAGATTTCAAGTCTTAATATTGCTTTGCTTGCTTGCTTTAATTAACGCCAGACATATCAATTATATTGGAATGTAAAAGAGAGCCCACTTGAAGCAAAACAAAATATTTATCAAATAAATCATAAACTCCAATACATGCCACAGCACTTTAAATAATCTCATTGCAATTGTATCGAAATGTGAAAAAAAACCACTTAAAGCAAAACAAGTTATTTATTAAATAGTTACAAAACCTCAGCCTATGGCAGTACGAGCTAGTACTGAATATTAGGACACCGATTACTGGCACTTGTTCTTCTTTCGGATATTCAAACTCAATGCTTTCAGAGTTGCACCTTTTAACCAAATTCGATGGAAAATAAAATACAGCTCAACTGGCAAATCAACTCTAAGCAACTCTATTGCCGAATAATAGAAGAAGCATTAAATATATGTACATAAATATAAATAAATCTTAAAAAATATTGAGTAGCATTGAGTAACGAGAAGCAGCGGCATTCACTAACTCTGGTAGTACAAACTACAAACAAGCGTATTACGAACCAAAGTTAATTAGCGAATATTATCAATCATACGCCCGGGGTATCCACGCACAAAAAATTTATGCTGGCTTCTCAAAAACAAAAATTCAAATCGAAGCACATAGATGAGTCGTGTAAACAGTGTGATTCATAAATATGATTGAGGGAGCGAAGAAGGTGATTCAACTCGTAATGCAAACATGCTATAAGGACACTGTGGGGGCGCTAACAGGCCACTATACCTGCAAGAAGCATCTATACAGAATGGGACTATTCAGTGCGGTAATCTGCATGCAATGAAGAAGAGGAGACAATGGGACACTTGATTATTGAATTTGTGACACTAGGCCACAGAAGACACAGATTGTTTTAGCCCTATACATTGGGTTCAGAGAACTTGCAAGGACTGCCACAGAAGGAGCTAATACTGCTTCTTGATGTATGTATTAAACTCGTGAGGGACAGAGGGTTGCACAAAAGATAATCTTTGGTAGCAGAGCAAAGGGCCATCCTGGAATAACCCAGTAATAATACAATACAATACAATGTATGTAAAGCCTAATTATGTATGTATGTAAAATCCTTTTTATTGTTAAATTAGTTTGTCAAATTGATTTGTTTTACAATTTTGATATATAAAAATTTATCAAATATTAGAAAATACATTTTTCTGAAGACGACGCACAAAATATTGAAGAATTCGACAATAAAGAAAAATATATACATTTATTAAAAATAAATTGATCTTAAGCTGATTCTAAAAACCAATTAAAATTAAATAGAAAAGGTAAAAAAACTAGTATCCACAACATTTCATTTAATCAACAAACTATTTGGAAGTACATTGTTTCCATGAATATTTTACGTTTTTTTTTAAGTTGCTATTTTCTTTTTGCAACAATTTTATATGACTTTTTCTTGACTTCAGATTGATTTTGTTATCACCTTAACTTACTGGCGATGCAGGAAGTGTTTGTCATTAGTTTTCACCATAAAGAATTTTACTTTATCATCCCCGCTATTGCCATGCAAAGTACGTTCCATTACTCTTCTTGCCACTTTTCCTTTGCAAAGCAATTACGCGCTTACCGCTGCAGTAAATCACCTTTTCGCAAGCGCTTTGCTAAAAAAAAACCATACTATAAGGAATAATTTAGTGTATATTTTATATTAACAAGATCTATATACTACTGGTTCAGTGCACTTTTTTGATTAGAAAACGGATTTGCTCAAATGAATGTTTAAGTAATGGCAGCAACATAAAGACTTTACACAACCAAATTATTCTAAAGGCTGAACACCATTGAACATCAAGAGCGAAAGACCTAAACAAAAGCTGCATATTTTTTTTGTTCATTTACAGAAACATGCTGTATATTTTTTTTATAGAATTTTATTGAAAGCTTAAAAGGGAAGATGCAGTATTATTAGGTATTAAGTGTAGACAAGTGTAAAATAGTGTAATAAAACCGCCATTTTTTTTTTCTGTCTTCTTAGTTTTTGCTTTTCTATTTTATTTTTTTTTTAATTTAATATGAGAAGGACAGACTGAAAAAGTCTTGTATACACTCAAAAAAAAAAATTGGATAGAAAATAATTAGTTATAAATAAAACTTAAAATTAAAAAAAAAAATGTTTTCAAACCAGTTTCATTACGAAGGCAAAGTTTTTGCTAAAAAATCTGGTTGAGCCAGGAGCTTTTTCCTGGCACAAAGCAAAGATTTTTGTACTTACTCTTCTACCGATGTAGAAGGCCCAAAATGTCAAGGTTTTTTCCAAAATTCAAAGGTTTTTACTTTCAACTTAACTCATGTAGTTTTCAAAATCAACTCAACTTCTTTTTCTAAAGCATGACAAATGAAATGAAGAAATAATTACAACAAACAGTTCTGCCCGAAAGCTAAATTTTTTTTTTTTTTGTATACCTTTTGACTGAGTGCAGTAACTAGCTGTTAAGGGTCATAAACCAATAAATTTCTGAATTCAGTTTCTTAATGTAAAAAAAATATTTAATCTTAATGTGCATGCATTTTCTCAAGTTAAAAATATCCGGTTGGAAATTTAGGTAGAATGTGCATAATTTTAGATAATTATTTACACACAACTCAACAAAATCATTAAATAAGAAGCACCCGAATAGAAGCTGCATCTTGGCTACACTACTGCTATTATCCATATTTTTTAAATCATTACGTATTCAACGTCTCTATTCCACAAAATTATGTCATATTTAAGCTACAGAATTTTTTCTCGGCACATGACTTACAAATTTTACACAATACCAGTGTTGTCAAGTCAGTCAAAATAATTCAAGACCAATGATAAAAAATGTTTACCAAAAATTATTATACATAAAATGATAAAACGATAAAATGATAATTTGATAAATGATAAACAATAGCCAAACTATTGTTTTTCCCCCAGTGTGCAAATTTGCAGCTCCAAATTTTCAGCAGTTAAGCTGGTCATTTGTTTGCATCAGCGGTTGTCTATTTACTTAGTGGTGTGAGAATTTGTACGAATTATATAAATACTTTCTAATAAAAATAAAAAAATAAAAAAATTATATCTTTTCGAAAATACTACCAACGAGCGTTCAAATTACTTGTATTGCTGTTTAGCAAGAGAATGAAGTCACGGCCAACAGAGAACCAGAAGTAGAAGAAAAAAGACTGCACAAAATCTGTTTACTACAGAAATAAATTTCATTTAGGAGTGAACAAAACAAATTATATATTCAGTTTAAGGTAAACAGCAATATTAAAAACACTGCTTGTTTCATAATGCGAAAGTCTGAGATCAGCTGCGGGGTTGATGTGCGGCAACAACCACACAAACGAAGTGAAGTAACGACTGCGGAACTTTTAATAAGAGGTATGAAAAAGTTGTCTAATTTTTACTTGTTTAATTAATAATTACAGAACTTACAAGCTTTTCTCATTTTGCATTGGGTAAATTGAAATATTTCTTGAGTTACACTGTATCAATATAGAAGTTTTTGTAGTTGTTGTAACTATAGTAGCCCAGCCAGCAAAAATACGACTCGCCATAAGTGGAAAAAGCAAATCTCCAGTGATACAAACTATAATCTCTTTAAACGATTTAGCGAATCTTTTTTTTTTTTTTTTTTTTTAATTAAGATGTTTGTGGTTTTTGATTGTAAACGAAATTACTGAAATAAACGAAACCCTCACAGTGACCAGTTTGTTGAGCGTTTCTTGGCCACTTAAGTTTCCACTGTTTAACCGAACACCCAACCCTCAAGATATTTAATTTATGTTTTTTTTTCAGGTATTTGAAATAGCATTATTAAGAGCGTAAAATTAAAATCCGTACCAAAAAATCCTTCTGATATGTGGTAATCCTTGTATGCATCAAATATTTGCCTTTCAGCTGTTAAAGTGTTTGTCGTTTCAACGACTGATACATTTAAATAGTTCGAAATGAAGTGGAAAATAAATACTGATGGTAGACGTAAGAGAGACATTTACACATAAATACTAACTGTATAGTTGCAGGATCTCTGACGATGACAAAAAAAAACTGACAGCCCTCCTCTCGCTTGTTTTACCTGCCAACTAAAATTCACCCACACATACATTCAAAAGTTCTTCAATTTCTGATTTTCTTTGCATTTTTGTTCATTTCAAAAATATTCTGCATAACAATTTCTCTGCAAAAGCTAGTGTGGCTAGTATGTTTTTGGTTTTTCTTTTTGTAAATATGTTTTATGTCTTTTCAGTCCAATACTGTGCACTATGAGAAAGTATATTCCACCTTATTGTATTACCCAGGCCACTGTTAGTCATTGTTGATATCAAAGGCTACCAAAAACATTAAAGTAGGTCACAAACACATATGCAATAACCCAAATACAGGCATTGGCATTTACTTAACATATTTTTTCTCTCCTTTTTTATAATTTCTTGTTCCTTATTTTTCACCATGTTGATATTTTCCAAAGCCTTAAATGCTTAATTTATTTAAAATTGCAGGCAATTTGCTTTCACTCCTAAAGATGTCTAATAAAAGTCTTGAGAATTTCTTTTCGATAACATGACATATAAAATAGAAATTTAAAATTAATCTAAAAATTATTGATGAGGATTGGAAATATTCCGATCAAATGATTAGAAAAAAAATTCAAAAAACTGGCAAAATATTTATAACGAAAAATTGCAACAAACTTGCCATGGCCAAGGAGTAAAAAAATATGGCTGCTTAATTGCAACGTACTCATATCTCAAAAACAATAAAACCTGATCAATTGCGTTTTAAGTTTTCCAAACAATATGAGAGGACAATTCCTTTTCTATTACAATTTATGTACCGTTTACTTTTCAACCTTTATACACATATTAAATTGTTATCCTCTTCAACTTACTTTGCAATTACTAGAAACTTAACAGTGTCATCGTAAAATATACCGATAATCAAGACTTTGTGTCATACTTCCATTCCAGGCAAATGCTTCCTTACAACCCCAGCAACCGCTCAGAATTGTAGTTGTGCAAAACCGAGGCATAAATAAGGAAACTCTACAACATTAACTACTTAATGAAAATTTGTGTTTTTGTATGCCAACTTCAAACAAGCTGCACATTTTGGTTTCTCAAGAAATTCTAACAATGTGTAGAACGACCATTATTGTGTATTAAAACATACAAAAGTTTCATGATGAAAAGACACAAAATGGTAAAATGAAATTAAATACAGCTACACAGTAAACAAGCTTTCAACCACTACTTGACCACAATTAATGAATATTATACCAGCTACCAACTTCCGTGTGAATAAATACTGACTTTTTCAAAACATGTATACCAGCTGGCATTTGGGTGTGGCAGTTTTGCCAAAAAAAAATCTCCTAAGGGAGTCTTCGGTGTTTACGTTGGACTATTAGTGTTTGCATCGCTACTCGACCAATTTAGAAAGAACTCACATGAGGCAAAAGTAAGCAGAATTTGCTACCACCCGTTTTTATTTTAAGCCACAGCAGGATTAATGTTCGCAATAATCCCTTAATTTAACTACACTTGAGTGTTATAATAAAATCAAGAGAAGAAAGCTTAGATTTTGGAGAATTTTTTCTTTCCGTGCACATATGTATATACATTATTCACGATTGAAAAAAGAGCCAATCAAAGATTTCGCAAATATCTGAAGAGTCTTAAGTGCTTGCAATTGAAAGAAAAGAATTTGAAGCACAAACTTGATTACCAACCCGCATTATGTGTTTTATTACTTTATTATCATCGTTTGGGGTCAATTATGCTACTCAACCAAAGAATTCTATTAAGCAGCCCTATAAACCAAGAGCTACACTGTTGGCAAATCTTGTTACGGCCTCTGGCTGCATGTTACCAAGTTGCCTATGACACAACAGCCTGGCGTCAATTTATGAGGCCCTACGTCTATACGCAGCAGGACATTCGCAAAAGATGTGTCTTGCCATTTTCCTCTCCTCACTACAATGCCAACAGTAATCACTGCCTACCGATTTTAGTCTTTTAAGATGCTTGCTAACAGTGCACGGTAAACAGTCTAATATCTTTTTTGCCTAGATCACAATACGGTTACAATTCACTCTGTGCGGATTTCTTAGCCTTTTTTGCCTGCCGTCTGCGTTTGACGTTTGTCGTAGAATGCCTTCCGGTTATTAACTTCCTGGATTGGTTGAAGGCATTTAAAAAAACTTACTGCCCCACTTTTAGTTTGTTACCGTAATGCCCTTTCTGACGCAGTGCTTCTATACGAAGAAATCTAATTCTTGAAGATAGAGCATGTAGCAGCTCTTAACGTTCATAAGCAAGTCTTGGCTGCAACGAGTAGGATGTTAACGCTTTTAGAGTTGCTTTAATCTCAGAGAAGTTACTCTATACATGTGTATTCTATTGCAGAAAGCTCCCCATTGCAATGATCTTCTGTTAGTTATGCCCAATTGTTCCAGGGCCTGCACTACCACCCTCTAATTTGAAGCCAGAGTTTGGAACTCTGTTTTACAACCTCGATATTGTTGTTGCAGCATGCGTGGTCACTAATAAAATGCCCTAGAGATCGATAGCGTTTTATTGATTTTCTTTAAAGCCGCAAAAGCTAGTCTTATCCCATAGTATAAGGATACGAAAGCGTTTCACGAGATTGCCCTAACTGAGTGTGAGAGAAGGGAAAAAGAATGCATCCTGTAAGCACTTCTAGGACAGCTGTTGGGCAGCTGTAGGAACATTATTTTCCAACAACGATTATACTCTCGAAAATTGAGCTTATATTAATTGGCTTAGCACTTATAGTTTTATCGCAAAACCTTTTATCATAAAACAAAATGCCACCTGGGTGGTTAGACACAAAAAGTAATAACATGTTTGCATGTATGGGTGTAAGTGTGTAAGTGAGGTCGTGGCTGAGTATGTGTTTGCGGTGATAAATTTTTTAATTGATTGCTTCTGAGCAGTACAAATGTGTGCGTGGAATTTTAGTACAAATTCCTGAATCATGCAAAAAAGATGGTGATATTTTTAATTAACTACTATTCCATGAAATAATAACAACATCTGAATTATTTTAAACCAACATAATTTATCTAACAGCCACCAGCTGAGACCATGACCAAATAAATAGAAAATAGAGCCGTTTCATGAATAAACAATATTACGTTTGTCTAGAGACGTGCAATTTTATAGGACAAAGAAAATCGGCCTAAGAACTAAAGGAAAATATAATGTTTTGTTTTTTTTTTAATTAATTTGTGTATTTGTATGCTATACGGGTCAATTAAAATTTATCACTTTGAGTTTTTTTTTTTTTGCATTTCTACTAGCCCTATAAACTAAAGATTTCAAAATTTGATAACTACTTTTGAAAGTGTTTTATAAAAGTTGCCAAAAAAAATGTAAGAATTCAGAATAAGTCTTGCAATGTAGACACACGACACTGTTCATTTCCATTAAAAACTCACGAAGAGAAATTTAAATTCTAACTTGATAGTAAACGATTTCTACAAACAGCAGTCACTCTGTACTGCTTTCAGTTTTATTTCAAATTTAAATATTTCGTTTTAGTTTTTCCTAAAATAAATAATATACAAATTTTAATACAAATTATTTCTAATTTTAGAATTGTAAGCAATTCAGCAATATATACTACATCTGCTCATTTGCATTAAAGTTTGTAACAGATTGTACGAAATGTTTGTAGTTGTTGTTTTTTATTTTCTCCACGCAGCACAGAGAAAGAGAAACAGGCGTTGCCATATCGAAAAAGTTGTATTTAGTATGAACTCAGTTTAATGTTTGTATTTGAGTCAAACTTAATGTAACTTGAGCACAAGTTAATTTGAATTTAGACCGCTAATGCAAAACAATGCAGCCATCTGTCTAGGCTACAAGGCATTTCGTCAATATATTATCTCACTTAACCAATTTTGTTTTCGGTTTTCATTCCTAACTTATTTCACGCCATGAAATACCCCCAACAAATAGAAATTTGATTTGCAAGGAAACAATTTTCTTAACAAATTTGTAAGCGAACCGCAGCAAATAATAACAGTTTTTTTTTAAACATTTGTGTTGTAAACTGAATATTTTAATTAAGGAGAAATAAACCACAAAACAAAAAAGATTTTAAAAGTTAAAAAAGCAAGAATTAAGTGAAATTTATCAAGGCAATATAATTTTAAGGCAAAAAAAAAGACAACTTAACGAGAACAAAACGCATTTAGCATTATTCCTATTGTATTTTGCTGTTTGCTGTAAAAATTTTCGTTTGAAAGGGGGTAATTTGACAAAAGCGGCATAACACAGAGTAGCACAGAAAAGCTCTCAAAATGTAGAACTTGGGTTTACTATATTTTCTTCAATATCTCTTGTGTATAAAATTTAAAAACAAGGGTATTTAAAATAGAAAACTGCAAAACGATTTGCCATGGCTATTTTGTCAAAACTTTCGTTTAATTACCCCCTTGGTAATTTGGCAAATACCGAATACCATAGAACTGCACAGAAACCCCCTCGAATGCACAACTCGTTTCTACTGTATTTTATAAAAAATTTATTGTGAAAACGAAGGTATTTAGAAAAGAGTACTACAAAACAATGTACATTTGCTGTTTTGTCAAAATTTTTGTTTGAAAGGGGGCATGACAAATACGGCGGCATACTATAGGCAGGGCTGGGCAGTACTTTAAATACATGTATTTGAAATACGTATTTAAAATACAAATACGTATTTTGTATTTGTATTTTAAATACTAAGCGCTTGAGTATTTTGTATATCAAAATACATTTTTTAAAATACATTTTAAATTTATGTTAAAATATATACGCTAAAAATTATTCCATTCATACATCAACTAAAATTTTGCTACTGTCTTATTTCCAAAAAATAGCAATACCACAATTTAATTACCAAAGTACCTGTGTAAAGAGAACGCAACTGAATGCACACACATTAGGAAAGTCGCCAAGCTGTCAGAAAGTTAAACAATGAAAAAATAAAATACAAAGAAAAACTGCATTCAACATTTCAATAATAAATAAAATATCAATCAAATTGTTGACTTGGATAGACTATATATAGTTATAAAGCATTTGGTAAAACGTTTTTAATTGTCACTTTTTTCTTAATTCCCTTGTATGTATGTCTTTCAATAAAATATCATTTTCTAATAAGAAATCATTGAGATTTTGTCGTTAGCTGGGTTTCTTTATTCGCCATCAAGATATTGTTTGTCTGATATCACTTTTGAAAAGCTGGTGTTTATGAATGGAAATAAGAACTTTTTTGATTAAAAGTATTTTGTATTTTAAATACATATTTTTGTTACATTGTATTTTGTAATTTGTATTTTAAATACTTGCTTTTGCAATGCAGTATTTTGTATTTTATATTTTATATACACAAAAAAAAGTATTTGTATTTTGTATTTTAAATACACAACTTTCATGAATTTTGTATCTTGTATTTTAGATACATTAAAGCATGTATTTTTCCCAACACTGACTATAGGGTTCTAGAGAAAGACCACTCGAAATTAACCACTTCTTTTTACAGTATTTTCTACAATATTTCTTACGTACAAAAATTGAAAATGAAATCATTGAAAAAATGGTGAATAGAGATCGTTTTGCAAATTTTTCTCTTACAGTTTCCGTTTTCAGATTTTGTACAAAAGAAATATTGTAGAAAATACTGTAGGAATAATTTGTGCATTTCGTAAAGCTTTTCTACGAAAATTTCGAAAAAAAAACAGCAAACGCAGATCGTTTTGTAGTCTTCTTCTCTAAATACCTCCATTTTCAAATATTTTACACAAGAAATGTTGTAGAAAATACAGCTGAAACAAGTTGTGCATTTCGTGGGGTTTTCTATGCAACTCTATGGTAATTTTTACCCCTTTAAACGAAAAGTTCGACAAAACGGTAATACAGGTCGTTTTGTTGTATTTTTCCTTAATATTTCCGTTTTCAAATTTTCTACTGTACTTTCTAATATATTTCTTGTACACAAAATTTGAAAACGGAAATATCTAGAGAGAAAAAAAAAACTATAAAACGATTTGTATTTGCTGTTTTGTTAAAATTTTCGTTTAAATAAAAATGTAAACAATTTGTATTCAAATACAATTTACTGGCAATAAACATGTAGAATCATACAATTAAATATTAATGTTTACTGTTATTGTCGCACAATAACAATGGCAATAATAATTGTAAAAAAAAAATTGTAACAGTTATTGCTCTCTTAATTGCTAGGTAACAAACGTTATTGTGGCATGTTTACAATGATTGTAAAATATTAATGATTTGGGTGCCACATGTGTTTAATTTTTCACAGCCATAGCGAATGCTCTTGAAATGACCTTTAGCAATAAACAGCAATAAACAAGAAAAGACATGGGCACTGGAAACATTGTCAGGTTGCCTTAAATCATTCAGAAGACAAAGTTCTTTAAAAAAAGATTATTTTTTTTTAATTAGAAATAAATACTAATAAAGAAAACTTTGGTTTGTGAGAAACTTATCAAAAGTTAATTACGATTGTAAAAAGTTTTTTAGTGAAAAATTGAGTGGGGTGTGAGACGAAACCCTGAGTTATTTTTCTTTTATTTTAATGTCATGATATAATATTAAGACCTGCTCAATATCTTTTGCATGTAATTTATATTGTTGATTTCAAGTGCTTTGATGTTGTAAATTTTCGTACAATGTTTTCTGGGTTCATTTCTCTAAACGTAATGTTGTTCTTTTACAAGTAAAGTAAGAACACAGAAGAAATTCTTACACTGTCTCTTTTCTCGTTTTTTTCTTTCTTTTAAAGCAAAGTAATCAGCTTATATAATTGTGTATTTATTTTTAAAACCACACTTCTATGAGTGATATGAAAAACATGAAAAACAGAGTCCTGCAATGAATAAAATTAGGAGTGTGATTAATTCACATTCCTTTCTGATATTGCTCATACGCACCTGCTGAATTTTAGTATTGAAATGCCTCCGATACTCGAAAAATCAATGACAGATATGTTTCAAATAACAATTCTATAAATCAGTGAACATTGAAACTACCTTCACACCAGGAAAATTAAGCGTTCAAACTACTGATATAATTATGTAGCAAATACACATGTTTTTTGGCTTTTGTGGGATTGTTGGCAACAAGTACTTGGAAAAGCATGAATATTAAATGGTATACTAATTTACTGACGAATAATTCAGGCAGAAATTCAATTAATTTAAATTTTTACCTAACAAACGCACTAATTTTTCGGGTATGTGATTTGCAGAGCTGCCAATAGTGAGAATTTTTCCCCAACCCTGATGATATTTCAAACGCTTTGGGGACAGAGGATATGAGAGATTTCCTTTAGGAGGTCAAAGTATGATGAGGATTTTGGGGGATTTCAAACTAATAATTGCGTATTACGTATTCAAACTAATAATTACGTTTACTTTATTCGTAGTGGTGACAAAATTTACGTTTTTTAGAAGTAAGCTATTCTAGATTTGTTTCGGCAATTATTATAATTAACACCATGCCTCTTCATTATGAACTTGAAACCACTAACTTAGTTGCTTACGATTAAACTATTGGTTTTAAAATAACTGAGCTAAAATGCCTGTTTTGCTAATTGTGAACGAGAAATAAGATCGAACCAAATAAAATGTATAATAAACTATAAAAACTAGATTTTTTGCCATTGAATCATAAAAATAGTGGATTTATAAAGTTATTTTGTTTTCATAAAATAACTATGGACCACAAGGGTTGAAGCACTAAGTGTGTACAACAAGCTTCGCAAAAAATGTGACCAATGCAATACAAATTTCATTGAAGAATATTTTAGTTTAATAAAACCAATATAATTAATAACGTGGGCTGGATGAAACCACTAAATAATGCTGGTGATAGTCAGCAACTTACGTGCTCAAGAATTTATTAGCAAGGGCGTGAAGCAATAAGTAATGCAAATTTTAATAAATTTAAAAAAAATCTTCTCTGGATTTGAGGCAACTTTTTCGAGTTTTCTAAGGAAAATGAAAAAATTTACCTCACAGCCTTGATGGTATGTAGTATCTATCTAGTATTTTGGCATCTTTATTTTACACTTGTTAGCAACACTATTTACAAAGCAAAGATGTTATATTTTTGGGATTCCCAAAGTAATGAAAATAAAAACAAAGAAGTTATAATTTGATTTTTAACATTAATTGACCAAGTTCAGTGAACAAAAATGTTGCACCTGAGTAGTATTTCTCTTAAAAGAAGTTTGTTAGTAATTAATAGAGTTGAAAAAGGGACATCAAAGAAACAAGATATAGATAAAGAGTTTGGAATTCTTCCCTGTACTTGAGGAAACATTTTGAAAAACAAGTCAGTTATTCAAAAGAATGTAGAAGACGACCAATTAAACATTAAACATAATAGACTTCAAACATTGAAGTAGCAATGCTTTTCACTTTATGTGCTACGAACTTTCTTGGAGATGGAGAGCAACATTCCAACAAATATATTTATATGTCTTGAAGCTTTTATTGATAAAGAAAAAGCGAAAACAGTAGTTCGAACAAAAATACCTGATTATTTTAAATAAATCAAAAATAAACATTTCTGTATAATGAAGTTTCTATATAAAGAAATAATTTTCTGTCTCCGCGGAGATTCACTGTAGCGAAGTTCGGCTGTAGTTGTTGTCTAATTTTCTTTTGTTTTATCCCATTTTATTCTACTTTGGTATTTTTATTTCTATTTTTTAGTTTAAGTTTATTAAGTTTATTCGACCCTTCTCTAGTTTAATATTGTTTTATTTTTTCGAACTTTGGGTGTCCTTTAATTTATATGTTTCATTTGCCAATCTTTCGCTTTCCTTCGGATAGCTTTTTCAGTTATTCATTCTATTTTATTTTATTTTACTTTGTTTTAAAATTTTTTAAATTTATTTTATTTTATGTTACCCCATTTTAGCCTTAAAACCAAAACAAACGAAATTTTCGACGGGGACTTTAAAACTTTCAAATGTTTTCTTCCAACTAGAATTTTTATGCAAGATTTTGAGCTATACCGTTTCAAAGTCTCAAAGAGAAACCACAATAGCACGTATCTGCTAAAAAGGATGTATGTGACTTAGTCAAACATTTAGACAACAATTAAGTTGAGATGGAATTGAAAACGAAATTAATGATGTGGCCCTGTGGTCGGCGGTGTAGCAAATTCATATGGTCACGTAACAAAATTTGTCAAGGTTGGTGCCCAGAATCTAATTCATCAACAATGTTGATACCAAATATAGCTACTCCATTGTAGCTAAGTAGATATTTAAGAAAAACGAAACTGCAAAAAGTACCTTTTAGTAATTTTCTTTTCTTTATTTTTCAATTTATCCAAAAGCATTTGTGCTGCTTTATATTCCTAAACAAAAATAATAAGTATCAGTAAATACTCCTTGTCGTATGAGTGTTATTTGGCAATAAGTAGGGGATAATGTTTACCACTCATACGCCTGCTTGAAAATGAACTGCCAATATCAAGAGCTTATACTCAAAAAGTAATACCTGCACGTAAATAATTTTACTAAACAGCAAAGTAATCTATAACTTTCTTTATAAAAGAGAGCTGTAATTTGAATTAAAGTAAACAATATTAGCATTTAAATACATCGAAGTTCTACTAAAGTCAGAAAAAATCTTAATCATTGCGCCCCCAAGGTAAAATATTGTATGTTTAAATATTAATGGTTTGACATAAGTTTGTAATAGGCCTTGCGAAAGATAAGCATGGCTCTCAATTGTTTTATTTTTTTGAACATTTATTCAAAATATATGTACATACATATACACCTTATGCGGTCGGAGAAAAGCATTGGGAAACCTATAAATTGAATTGCAAATTCAGTTTTTTTGTCGAAATACGGAGGATCTGCATGCTTATAATAAACGTGATTATAAACTCCTCCTCCGTATCCATAAAATGTTATTTATGGCATTTGATTATATATTTTTTTGCTACAGCTGCCATATTATTGTAGAAAACATATCACTGCAGCCATGTTTCTCAGTTTTTCTTTTTAATCTATTGGAAACTCCAAAAATGAACTTAATTATTTTCATGCCATAAAAGCCAATTAAAAATTTACTTTTTTAAGGTCTAAAAATAGACCTTACAAATGAATTCTGTCTTTTTCAGCCGTCTTTATGAAGGCAACATTTCATTTTTGCCAAACAACCCATCAGTAGACTCGAAAAATCTAAAAATAATATTTAAGGCCCCAAATTGGAAACTAATTTGTTAAATAGCTTAATTAGCAACTGGAAAGTCGTCAAGTTCTGAAAAAAGTAACATCATGTGTATTTAATAACAAATATTTTACATTGTTTGTTATTAAATAAACATGATATTTTGTTTGTATAGAAAATATTTTGGCATTTCTTACGTTCGCGAGCCCCATAAAAAGAACAAATATTATTTTACATTCTTGCAAACAAGTTTAGGGCTATAAGCAATTTAATGGCTTTTAACATTTACAGTTTGGCAGCGAGTTTAAAATTTATGACTTCATTAAAGCGTTAACAGGCATTAATTTTTGTATAATTGCAGGCCGTTTTGTGGCAGTGTTAAAATTATGTATAGAATTATATACAATGCTTTCGTAGTGATTAACCATTCATTTCCATTACCATTAAATTAAATTTTATGATAAAAATAAATAACAAAGTTTAACTAGGAGAAAAAGGGTATTTATGAAATCGCTTTAAAATACACAAACCAAACGAAACTGACTGAAAAAAAATTTTATATAATGTTTACGATAAAACGATATGTTTATTGTATAAGTTCATCTCTATTTTTTTTTTATTTATTTATTTATTAAGTCAATAGATTATTACATCCTTACTGACTATATACATACGTACATATGCAGTGAAAAACATAAATTACAAAAATAAATTATTCAGATATTAAGATAAACTATTAGCTTTTTCTTTAGAATTTCAATATTATCAGAAAAATCAATTATATGGTAGCATTCGTTGAAGTTCCCACAGGCACGACGGAAACAATCGTTATTGGCATAAACAGATCGGTAGAATTTCAAAGCCAAGAATGTAAATTTACGGGTTGGTCTTACTGGAACGTTGAAGTTTATTTGACTAAGCAGGAACTCGGAATCAACATCACCTCTTAACAGGCCCAGAACAAATAACGCGCTCAGCATCGTGCGTCGACTTTTTAGTGTTGGCAATTTAATTAAAGCCAGCCTGCTTTGATACGGAGGCAGGATATACGAATTCCACCCCAGACCACGAAGGCAGAAAATTAAAAATTGTTTTTGAACAGATTCAATGCGGTTAATATGAATAGAATAGCAGGGATCCCATACAACAGATCTAGCCTACAATAAAGTAATTTTTTTTTATTTATTTCCAAAATTCCTTTATTTTATTAAGTTTAAACAAAAACTTGTATATTCATATGATAATCACATGCTCCATTGCCAACTTTTCGTGTTATATATTCGAATTTATATTTCGCACACTTTTATTTTCTTCTTTACTAGCATAAGCTTAAAACAAACCTCCTTAAGTCTTCACTTCAAATAAATTTTACACTCAACACAGCATAGAAGTTTCTGTGACATATATTCTCTAAAGCAAAACTACTTTTTAGGCAAAACTCTGTCTTAAATGAAAATAAAATTACATGATTTAAAGCGAGATAAAAGAAAAACTTTAGACTTAAAAAAATACTGCAAAAATAAAAAGTTGGCTATGAAACCAACAGGGGGTTCAACACAACCACAAAACACATGACAGCGATTGTAAATTGAAACAATAAAATATGAAAGAATTAAAATTTTACATGCATCAACTGACAAATGATAAAAAATTGTATTTATTTTTTAATAATGTGTCATTTCACTGACATGAAAATTAATTTGTTAAAGTATTGACTGCTCTTGGCTTTTGTTTTAAATTGAGTTGTTTTTTTTTTTTTTTTGCTGGTTGCTTGATGGGGTTTTATCTTAAAGGTTTAACTGAGGTTGAGCCATACGAGTTGAATACAAGCTAAGTCGCTTTAGTTTGTAAAAAAGTAATACTTGCAGTTTGTTAATCCAAAGGTGCACTCACATTGGCTAACATTAACCTACAAACAACGTGACCACCACTCTTTTGTGGACATTTTTTTCTCTTGTATATACAAATGGAAACCTTGGAAAAAGCAAAAATCTTTATAGCTTTACCGAAAAAAGAACAGAGAAATGCATTGCTTGGTTCAATATAGATTAGAAATCTAATTCATAAGCAAAATGTCTTAAAAGTTCTAGTAAATCCTTATAATAGCATGTTTTCATACATGTCGTGTTTCGCTCTCTATTTGTGCTTAACACCCCAATCAGGACGTGCTTTCGTCATACGAAACTTTAAGAGCAAATGAAGATGCTTCATGTTGGAGCTACATGCAAAGCACGAAAAACTCCTGTCTTTCGTATTTTATATCGCAAGTTTATTTGGATTATCTATCAAAACCATGTATTGTAAACAAACAAAAAAATAATAATATAATTAAAAATAAAAGTCAAGTTCTGGGTTGTATTTAATACCCTGCAATGCCAACTCCAAAGACATTTCCATATGAGTGTGGTTCTTTTGCAGCAACACTTTCATTTAGTTTTTTTTGTTGATTTCGAAAAATTTTCCGCACGAAAATTAGTGGAAAATTTATGTTGGCTTATCAAAAGTAAAAGTCAAATCGAAGCACATAGACGAGTGGTGTAAACAGTGTCATTCATAAATATAATTGAGAGAGCGAAGCAGATGATTCAACTCGTAATGCAAACATACCATAAACGACGAGACCATTTTTTAGGCTTGAAGAAACATTATTTGATTGAAAACTCTCTAAGGAACGTATGGTGTACTTTAAATTAAAACCTGATTTGGTGTATACTTTAGCATATTAAATTTTATTTCAAATGTTGATCACTCCAATTTCATTGCAAAAAAAAATCTACAATTACTTTTCCATAAACCAAAACAATGCAAAGAGAACAATGGAAAACTACGTGTGCTGAGAGAAAAGCAGCAAAAGTAACCACCTGTGCTGCCAAGTATACTTTGTAGAAATGCGCCTTGGTACTACCTACGCTATTAAAACCATATGTTGGTGTTCTTTGTTCAAAAGAATGCTGAACAAAATGGTTTTATTAATTTAAGCCATTGCCAACTTTGTGTGTATCAATGCCACAATATTCGATCGAGCACAAGGAATATTGCTTATAAAACTTGTTTTGCAACAGTTGCAAAGTGCCTGCATTATCTGTCGAGTGTTCGCAAGCAAAACAATGTTCACAAAAGAAAACATGCAAGTATCAATTGTTGGGTAAAGTTTTGTTTTTTTAGTAAAAAGTGGGATTTTCTTTTCACTCTTTTTTTATGAAACTTGCGTTTGAGCAGAGTTTTGTTTTGCAACAAACAAAAATTTGTATTTGTGTGTGTGTGTGTCGGTCTCTTACTTGCTTGTTATCAGAGGCATACAACACAACGCTAGCAGAGTGATTGCCCTTGGTTTAGATGTGTGTGTGCATGTGTGTGGTTGATATCTTTAGAAGAATAAAAAAACTCGACAATGGCATACTGTTTTCCTTAGCTTAACGTAATAAAAACTGCAACATAAAGAGATGAGATACTTTTGTAAACGCTGGCACAGCAAAGGTTTTAACAAAGTTTTTGGCATATTGAAATAGAAAAAGAAAGCACAGGCATCAATAGGATTAAATTGGAAGGAACGAAGAAGCAAAAGGACAATAATGCAAGAACTATGGAAAATTTTAAAATTAAAGCTTTTTGTTCGCATAGAACACCAGCAAGATATTCGTTGAGCGAACAGAGGGAGAGTGAACATAGTTTTAATATAACTCTTTAAAAAGTCAATTAAAATAAGATATTAAGACAAACAGATAGTATATTAATAAATACATTTCATTTGGTTCTTAGAGCAAATAAATAACTAAGTTCATATATACATAAATATAATTTTAAAACTTCTTTATTTTTCATAAATATCAGTGGGGAAATGAATACAGCACTGCTCAATAATTTTGCTGACAAAAACTAGCAGCAAGAGAGCAACAAAGTATAAACAAATTTCTATTCAAAAATATACAAAATACATGAGGTTCAAAAAACATTTATTTTTCACTAGCTGAATAATAAAATAAAAAAAACTCAAAATAAAATAAAATAAAATAAAAAATCACTTCTTTGATAAATGATGGTAAGTCCTAAATTTGGCAGAAGCATATCTCTGATTATTTTCTTACTTTACGGCTAAAAAGTAGACCTTAATGCTTGCTGTCTTCTTTCAGCCGTCTATATGCCGCTGCCAAACAACTAATCAGTAGACTTGAAAAATCTAAAAAGAATGTTTGAAGCCCAACCACTTATTCCAAAATTCTCATGAACAAAATGAGAATCAGAAATGCTCAAACTAACTTTTCATACAGAAAGCATTTTACGTCTTGCCACACCTTGCCATGACTAATTGTGTACTGTTTTTAAGTAGCAGGGCTTAGTCATTCTACACCAGCTGAGCTTTTCGTTACCGACTAACGGTATCTAATCACACGACCTTGGCTGCCAATTAACATCGCCATCACATGCGGTAACACGGCCAATGAATTTATCTTCAACATCTTCTACTAACCCGGTTTTCTCAAATTTTTGCTCAACTTTTCGGATTGTGAGCATATTTGGACGATTAAATTGGCCAAAAGAAACCACGAAGTGCAGGAAAAGCAGTTTAATTTAAACGCTAATTTTCCTAATAAGGCTGAACAAGCTTAGTGCTTGGATCTATTAATCTATTAAAAAACTAATCAACTGCAGAGAGAAGAGCAAAAAACAAAACAAATTTTTCTAAGGAACTACTGGTTGTCAGGATGGAGTTTGTGTAGGCCTGGGGTCTTACTACAAGTTTATAATACAGCATATCCTACAGTAGATCGTTCGCGTCCTTTTTTCTTCTTCTACTATTCTTTTGTTTCATTTTTCTTCTTTTCCTTCGCTACTCAGGAAACATATTTTTCTAAGATTAAAGCAACACTTTTAACATGGAAACAAGAGCACAGAATAAACAACCTGCTACAAGTACAAATTTCTATTTAGTTTTTCTTTTACACATCCAAAACACAAGCCATTTTATTTACTTTCAAAATTTATCTTTCTAATGCATAAAAAAAACTCTTGCTAAACATTAGCTTTATTATGCGATAATAGACCTTAATAGAGACCCAAATACATAAAAGCACTCAAGTATTACACTTAACTTGGTAAACGTCTAAAATAAACATGTGTTTACCTTCAACTCTCAGGATAAAATAAATAAAAAAATATAAAATCTGAAGTTTGTTTTGCTTTTATTAACATACACAAGCAAAAATATGAGTTTTAATACGGCACACAAAAAACGAAAATTTTTGCAACTTTTTCTTTTCTTCAAGCACCACAACACTTGTACAGCCTCAAGGAAAACTTTCTTTCGATAATAAGAAACAGGCAGCAATAAAAATATTTTACTATAAAAAAACTAATAAAGTATATTTAATCGTCTCTAGCTTTAGCAAAGTGGCTGTGATTTTTTAAGGCATTAAGAATTTCGATTGAAATATTTATTTACAAACTTGTTTTAAATATCAAACTAAATAATTTGATAAATGAAAAATATTAAAAAGTTCTAAAAAGACAAAATTAGTTTTCAACTTAAAGGTTTTGCTGTTTATCAGTGACACTGAAATTTGCAAATCTCCAAAACCCCAAAGCAAAATCTTAAAGTACTTTAGATGGATGTTTGCTTCAAAAACAATTTTTGTTTGTTTTATTTTCTCTTCTCCCTATCTCTCTCTCTCTCTTTCTCACTCTCTTTTTAAATTTTAATCAAAACTTTTGATAGTTTCTCGCAAAACAAACATTTTAATTGCAAAGTAAGTTTTCATACAATAAAGTTTAACTCGTATTCACCGGCAAATATTATTGTTATTTTCATTAAAACTAAAGAGTGGCTAAAAATTAAATAATGGCAGCAATAACACAATGGCTGCAAGCAAAACTAAAATATCAGCTTTGGGGAGAAGTGAAAGACGTTTTATTTGATACGTACATAAAATAAATATAATTCTAATAAATAATTAGGACCAAAAAAATTAATATTAATTTTACCTTGTAGACGAGGAATTGGTGAAAAAGATACAGACAAAACAGCAGTGATATAATTTTTAACAAAAGCTCCCACATAAATGTCCTAGAAGACATGTTTCCACTAAGTCTTCAAAAAAATTCTTCAATATTACAATCTTTAATTTATCAAATAACTCTTGTAAAATGCAAATTTTTAATTTTTCTCAGAATAAGCGGCTTTCTCGAAATTATGTTTTAACACTAATGCTGTTATTGCTTCCGACTACCTACGTACATATGTATAGAAATAGAATTTACGTTTATATTTTGTTTCAAAAAAAAAAATGAATCGAAAGAATATCTTTAGCCCAAAACAATTATCGTCCCTGAGGAAAATTATTCTAAGCCGCTAGAGTGCGTGACGTAAGCCAGAAAACACTTACTAGTACTTCTCTAATTAAAACCTTAATTAAAAAAAAAAACTTGGATCCATTCCATATTAAACCAGCAACACAAAGTTACTTTAAATACTTAATTTTTAGTTCCAGCATTAACTTTATAACAAAAACGTTTCTTTCATTTGCTACAAAGCAACACAGTTACTTTGCACTATTGCCTCACTTATCAGCTTATGTGTATGAAAGTGTGCCGTAGTGTAAGTGTGTACAACCCTTATGTAAATAGTACTAATGTTGTCTCAAATACAAATGCAAGTTGTCATCACACAAGCAATTATTGTTGTTAAGTTTTGGTTACACATTGTAAGTTATTAAAAGTTTTACTTTTTACCTGAAGGTTTTAATTCACAGAACTGGAAAAAGTTCTTAACAAATGTAGTTGCATGTATGCTTTTACTTACCCACAGCAAAAATGTTAGAAGAAGAAAACGTGTGTATGAGGAAAAAAGGTTGATTAAAAAAAGACCAAAATATAAAGATTATGCTCCCTCTGCACTACACTAAAGCTACGTATAGACGATTGTAAGATCTTAAAATGATGTCAGAAAATGTATAGAATATTTTTAACCCATCGTGAGAACTTAGAATTTCTTCCTTACAATATTGTAAGCAAACGCATTGGCAGGCCACTGTCGTAACAATTAATTGTAAGTTTTCTGGCAATCGTCTGAAAACTTTGGCATCATCATTGCTAGTACATTGTCAGGCATTGGCATATTGTAAGATGCATAAATTCTCAACACCTTACAATGGCGTCATTGTCAGAGTAATAACAAGGAGTACTAAAGAAAAATGTGTGTGTACAAAAAGGGAGAGAAAAAACAAGAGAATAATAAAAATGTGAGTACGAGGGGTAAAAACTTGCAGAAAAGAGAATACAAAAATTAAAAACATGGTTATTGAGCGAGAAAAATAAAGAATGAATAGTGGCATGTGGGTGTGTGTGTGTGTGTATGTATATGTTGATAATGAAAATTGGTTGACAATTTTTAATATGTAGAAAACCTTACATGCATGTCAGCTGACAGTTTTCGTTGGTAGCTAAATTTATTGTCAGGCAATTGTCTGGCAATGAAATTGTAAGATTTTCTTGCAATTGTCTGAACTGATAATTTTCATAATGCTGACAATTTCATATTTCTAGTAGATTGCCAGCACGTTGTTAGCTCTAACAATATTGCAAGATCTGACACTCGTCTATACGAAACTTTAGTTTCATTTTAATTCAACTGTACTGACATATGAAATTAACAGGATTTAAAATTATAAAATTATTACAAAAAAATGGCTCAACTTTAATCCACTGCATGATCACTTTTTTCATTCATACAAATGGTTTAAAGAAAACTAAAATTCTATATACGTAGTTGGACAACTAAAGAAAGTTGTAAAAAGTGACAAGCAGTCCTTTGCGATGATGAAAACTCATTCAATAATATAAATATCGTTGATGTGCTTATTTTAAACAGTGTTCTCACTTTCGGGGATTTGTCCCCGAAATAGAATTTTTAATTGTTTTTCATAATAGAAAATACAAATGCGGCCCAAGTCCCCAAGGAATTTTTTGGCAGAAATATTTTTTTTTCGCTCACGATTTTCAGAGATAATATCTCTTTTTATAATCTTTGTTGTATACTTAGGTTTTGTTTTATATTATATATTTCATATTTTCCCTATTACCCCGTTGTGCCGGTAATAGGGAAAATATCACAATAACTATAGGTATATAAATATGTCTTTATACACAATAGAATTGGTCGATTTGATGGAAAAAAACATTTTGATTCGATTTTTTGATAGTTTTTTTTTTGTATTAGGAAAAAAGTTGCACCCCAGCATATCAACAAAACCACTTTCAAGACACCCAAATTTAAATTTATTATATTCTTGCGTTAATTTCCCCCAATTAGTTGTGTGGTATGACATCGATTTTCTCGACAAATTATCGAAGAGAAAAAGTCATAACGGGTTGGTCATAAATTTGACTCCTGCACATATACACTGGGACAAGTGCAGATGGTGGGAAGGAAATGTCTTGATGGGGCCTTGTTCTCTCATGCCAAAAGCAAAAGTAATACAGCTGGATAGTTTTGGTGTGCTTAGAATTGAAAATGGTAGTGTTGTATTCAACAAAATTAAGGTAAGACATGACCATAGTATTGTTGGATGCGATGTTAATGTGGTTGAAGGTGACTGTAGTATAGCCGAATGATTGAACATAGCACTAACATGATCAAAATCCACAATAACCCAATCACTAAATGTGAAACTACCAACAATGTGCATGTTTTATTTAACAATTAAGATTGTTGGCCTGCAGCCACGTATTTCGGCAGTGGTATGATGCCATTTGCATATGGTTGAGTCAACCATATTTTTTTTTTTTGCTTGTATAGCAAAAAGAAACTAAAATCAACGAAAACACTAAAAAATTATGTATGGCGAAATAGAGCAGAGTTTTGAAACAGTCTTGTGATCTTGTGAAATGACAGACAGTTAAACAATTTTAAAGGCCGCTGCCACCGATGGCTTGTGGTAGCAGTAAAAAGTATGATTCTGCATATCAAAAAGTTTGCTATTGCACACGAATTGAATGCCAAGTGGTTCATGCAACAAAACTCGATTGGCAACAATTGCTGTGAATCTATTTCCTCTGTACGCGCAAACGGAAAGGCATCAAAGTTAGCGGCTGACAGCCGGTTGGAAATCTAAGCCACAAGAAAATTAAAGGGTTTTTTTGGACCTCGATTAAAAACAACCTCAATTATTATAAAAAATATATTTTTTATGACTTATTTTTTTTTTTTTGTTTTTCAATTCAAAAGAATTCAGATAAAAACGTTGATTAAAATTAACACGTATGATAAATAGTATTCTCAGTCAATTAGCTGCCGATGCATATTTTCACCGAAAAACCTTTTTTTTTTATAGCAAAACAATATTATAAACAAAAAAGTATATAACGAATGTGAATGTAAAAACAAACAAAAAATTTAAAAATTGAACACAAAAAATTACCGAAATATAAAATACATGGTGAAACAATTTGTTGATTAAACTGATATGCTGCTGATTTTTTTATTTATTTTTCTTTTTTTTTCTCTTTTGTTTTCTCCTTTAAAAGTGATTGTGTGCAACATGAAAATGTTAGGGTCATAAAAAAATATAACAATTAAATGAAAGCGATCTGAATCTTTTGATGATTGAGTTTGTGTTGATGGACAAACGATTGATTGTTTGGAAAACAAATTCATCAAAAAAAAAAAAAATTCAACGAGTTTTTTTTTATTGAATAAATGAGCACAAATTAAAAATTGCTTGTGAAGTCTGCTGAAAATTAAGAAAACCCTGGATGGTGTAAATAGAACAACGAGGAAAATAAATTCAGCAGAAAATTTTAAACAGTTATGGCAATATGCATTTATCGAAGTGATGACAACACTTTAAAAATTTGAGCCAGGCCTAACGATTTTTAGTTATTATTTTTAGTCTTATAACAGAAAACCATTCGGCTGCTGATGACCCTCATGGTGAACCTGAAACAGCAGCAGTATGTTGCTCAGCCACTCAGTCTTAAACTTTAATTTGTCTTGTCTTCTTTTTATAATCAATGCAATTCTACCAAAAAAAAAAAAGGTTTTTCAATTCCTGAGGACTTTTTCAAAAACTGAACTAAAATCTAATAAGGTAATTAATAATTATATATTAAGGTTTCTTTAATACTTCTCTAAAACAATTGTTTGCAATGTATTTTAATACCCTTTTCACCAACAAAAACATATAAAAGTCTAATTCCGTTTATAATATCCACCAGTTTTATTTTTGGAACCATAAGATATAAATTTTTGGAATCAATATTGATAAAAAAAAATGGACTTAGTTAAGTCCATCTACCCGTCTATCTGTAGTTCATAGAAACAGTTTTTCTCAACAAAAAAACACCAGAAGAACTGGTGTTAAACTAATCTTAGATTCTGCTTTATGGCTGCTGGTGTCTCAACAGCCTGCCTATGGACATTGAGTTTTCTATCAATTCCGATCCAGAATATACAAACACGCTTACGTATGTTACGAAGTCGTGCACAAAACTTAAACTGACAACCTTCACATAACTACACACACCCCTAACACTTAAAGTCAATTTCATGTTTTCAATAGCAGCCATAAAAAAAGCACCATGCTGGTAGAAAAACATCAACAAAATTAAAGCTTCTGTAAATATTTAATTAGTGTCATGATAATGATAACAAAAGAACGTAAGTCATGTTCAGCATAAAAAATAATATTGCCTTAAGGCTTACAGAAAAAAGGTGGAGGTTGTTCGCATATTTTCTTTAAATAAAAAGAACCCCATTTTTATTAAAACAAAATATGATTTTTAGAATATTATAAAATCACATTTTCAGATTATTTTGTCAAAAGCTGTATGGCCGAAGGCAAGTTCAAGAACATGAAAATCTCTTTTGTTTCAATTAAGTTTTACAGTGGCTTATTTTAATAGCATAATTATTTTAAATCAGGTGTTTTATTAAGGTCAAGGAGATGGAAAAATGTAGTGTAAACAATGTAATAAGAAACATTCTAGAACTCTTAACAGGGCAAGCAGCACGTTTTGGGGTAAAAGTAAGCAACTACAACTCAGAGCTAAATTACAAAAAGACATGTAACCTTGAAATTGGCTGACAGACAGCTGGAAGTGAATTTTTCGAATTTGGAAACGTAATAAAGCAAAAAACCCACAGCTTTACTAGTGACTCAATAACAGTGCCTTTTTCTATGGCTTAGGTACAGTTTTTTTTTAAACAAGTATATATTATATTCATTTTCATGTAAGAGTGCCACTTTTTAACTTATAGTGCATTCAAAGCTTAGACCATATTCCTTGGCTGCTGTGTTTGATTTTTTACACATAGACTATGCATGCAGACCTCTAAATTTTCGACTTTTTTCCTAACTAAAATCTAGAGATCTCAAAAAACTACCCAATACATTTTACCAAGAAAAATGTTATTATACTATCTATCAAGTTGCTCAATAAATTCTTAAACTTACATTAAGCCAACGTATAGTTTTACATACCTGAAAGTTATAGGCAGTTTCTTTATTACAAGAACAGCAACTGACATTGGAAACTTTCACCTCACTTAAAACGAGATGGGAATGTGATTAAAAAAGAGCTGATATCCTATATTTTTTTACATTTTTCACTGGAATTTTTTAAAAGGTGTACGAAATATGATTCTATATATTTCGTACAGCAGAAATATTAATCATACGCAGCAGCTGTGTACCAGTGGCGTACAATTACAATTCCACAACATGTAGTTATATTTCGTTTCACACCAGGGGTACAGGACAAATTTCATTAACTTACAATTTTTTAATATAAAACGCAATTCTGTGTTCTCATTTCCTAGCAAGTGTTCAAAAATATTTTGCCAGATTGCCTGTTTTTTTATAGAAACACAAAGTAATAGTTAAAAACTCAATGTTCAATTTCCTCATTTTGTTGATAACATTGCACTAAAATACACTCATTAAAATACCATAGAGTGAATTATGGTTAGCATTGGTATGGTTGCTCCACTATGATCAACAACTGGGTAATAATACTCACGTCAATTGTGTTTATTGTAACAATGTTTCATATAAGCAAAATCAATTATTTGAAGATTTTCCACTGAAGAGGATGGCCACTAAATAAACTCATTAAAATACCTTAGAGTGAACTATGGACAGCATTGACATGCCTTATATACTATCGCTATGCCCGGATAATAGCACTCACGCTACTTATGTTTTATGTGCAATCACTTCTAAGCCAACTTTTCAATTCAATTGCTTAAAAATTTCCAATTAAGGAAAACGGTCACTGGTAGACTCAGATGTCTTTGTGCGGGTACTTTTATTAAAGAGTCCATACTTTTTTAGTGCAAGTAGCTCAAAAGCAAAAGTTTTTCATAATTCATTGTTTACTACATCTTGGTCAGCCGAACGTGTAATTATATGCTATGTGCCAATAACTCATACGTATACGTAATACATTCCACTTATTTTGTATAACAGAAATATCAATCATACGTAGCAATCAATCATTCTATATGAATGTCGATCGGTTCAGGGATGCTACAATTCCATAAAAATTTATCGATTGGTTAAGTTATGCTACGATTCCACAGCAGGTTGTCATGCAGAAGTACATGACAAATTTGTTAAATTTTTAACACCAGAAGCTGTTATAGTATGTCGAAAAGCAAACAATATTCTAATCTTAAGTAAAGATAACTAAATCGAAAGTATAACATTTAAAAACTATTGCACGTTCTTGCGTTCTCCCTGAAAACTTTTTCAGGTATTTCATTTAATTGTTTAATGTCCCGTTTACTGAAATTTATAGTAATTTAAGGTTGGCCCATCCTGCCTGTTGAGTTTATTTTCTTAAGAATTTTTCCTGCACGTATTCTCCTAAATATTTAATTTTAAATGGTGTTTATTTCTTGCCAGTAAAATTTATTTCAAAATTTTAACAGCTTAAAGAAAATTCACATGTAAGTGAATTGTTCTTAAGTTCAACATCAATTTTTAAATAAGCGTCTTATTTCGTGTCCGGCGATCATATTTATTTTTGAATTTGCTCCTACATTTTGTGTATTCTGGCTGAGTTAATTCTTAACAAGAGTCCAATCAATTTCGTTCACAACCGCAAATGAAAACAACTTTGTAAATTAAAGTAGCAAACTTCTTGTTTTTTACTTCTTGTGTCTCTTTATTAGTTTCGAAAGAAAAAAAATACACCAGACCACAAACCAATCAGAACTAAAATGCTGGTGAGAGAAATTTATTTGGTTCGTTTAAATTACAACACTTGGTCGGATGCCGCATAAAAGCCACGTTTTTCCTATTTTTTGTGTTTTATTTTTGGTTTTTTCTGTTAATGTAAATAATGTCCATTGAAGTTGAAGTAAAAATATAGATATTTATTTTCTATTTTGGAAATTTAAGTGTATTTCACAAGTACTTAAAAGAAAAACAATATTAGTAATGAAACAAGAATATGGCTTGAGTCCTTACTTTAACACACAGGAAGCAGAATATCATAGATATTTCATAGATTAGTTAATACAAAAGCTCTATAATTTTTTTCCCAAAAAATTTCTTAGTAAGGAAAAACTAATTTAAAAAATTAAGAGAAAATCTTATAGTTGTTTGTAGGACTTCGCATTGGTTTTTCGAGGAAACTCCTTCTTAATGAACTCAAACCCACAACGTTGCGATTATCAGTTGATAACCCAATCACCACAGCCATCCAAGTACTCAAAAGAAATTCTGCAAATACAGTAAATGACATGCTCATGATTACTCGAAACGTATCGAAATCAGCAAGTTTATTTAAAAAATCTATTCCATGTTTATGAATTGTTTATTTGGCAAATTGTGTATATATAAATACCAAATGAGATCTTAATAACCATGATATATTTTCAAAACTAAATCCGTGATTGTTGTGTTGCCTTTTTGTTCTGTATAGTCAACGTTTTGCAATATTAAAAACGATTCGTTAAATGTTGCTATTTAAATACGGTCGAAAGTATATACGCTGGATACTAAAGAGACAAATTAGCAACAGTTAGTCCTGACTTAGTCAGCTTTGCAAAAATAAATGTTCTGTTTTAATGTTACAATTTGTTTGCTTAATCAAAAGTCCACAAAAACTCCCCATTTTATTTCTATCTTCCACCAAACCCTCTTTCCTAATTCCAGTACAATGCAAAACATAGAAAGAGGTCATCCCCTGAGTCCTGGTCCCAATCTAAGAAAAAAGAATCGTTTTTTTTTTTGTTAATAAATAAGTTAACAAAAGAAAATCAAGAAACGAGTTTTTCGATTCAGTTGGAAGATTGCAAAGATAATAACTGTGCCAAAAACTGAGTCAGATTTCAGTCCATTTGCTATCAAGTAATTGATACTATTGTGTATTTAAAGGTAATGGCATTCATATCTGAAGACAACTTATTGTGTGGCAAAAAATCAGGTTTTTGGTGTCAAATCACAGCTGGGGTGTTGTTGTGCTAGATGTATCGGAAAACATCTGGGGCGAGCTTGATAACGGTTATATGTGTTTCCTAATTCTACGTGATCACTCAAAAGCGTGTGATGCAGTTGAACACAGAACATTTATGTCGAAGTTTATGCACTTCTTCGATTTCTCCTTTGCATCTGTAGGTCTGACTGATCTCTGGCAATCTGTTTTTATGGACCATAAAAAATCCTTGCTGAGGGATGGAAGCGTACCGCAAGATTTCATTCTGGGACCACTCCTGTTTTATATGAAAGCACATGACCGGTCAGACCAACATTTACATTACGAAATTCACATGCTCGTTGACGACGCACAACTATATTTATATAGTGCCTTGTAATATGATTCGGGGCATATCAGCAAGCTAAATGATGAATAATTTAGAGCTCAACGCTATTTTTCTGCAGATGGACTACTGCTGAATCCACTGAAATCCAAATGTTTTATAATAACCCGAAAAACTCTTGATACAGTTAAAGATATTAAGATTTTCATCAATGGCCAACAAATCGAAGTTGTTAATACTAAGAATCTCGCTTAGCAGTAATCTAACTCAGTCAAGTTATATATCAACACACTTGTAGCTTGACCTATATAAACACAAACTTGTGGTCCTTAAGGTCAACATAACTTTTTATCCTTTTGAATATAAGGGAACTTCTGGTCATATATTAACTTACTACGGAATTCTTTATGGTTGCGAGCTTTTTGTAAGCTGTAATTACGCAAATAAACTGAAATTGAATTAAATAAAACTAAAATCAAAGTAGGGGTCGAGCCAATTGGATCATATCTCTGGCCTCACTTTGAATATTTAGGAAATTTCTTTTGATAATTATGAAAGCTTATTGTGGAGAAAAAAGTTTATTTTTTCATATGTCTGTTCCTTGTTGATAATATTAATACGAAATCCTTAATTTTTTATTGGTGGTATACATCTAGACCTACAAATGTTTTAGGCTTGCTCTGAAAGCGAACTAGCAATTGAAACCGAACAAAACATGCGTATACGTAATGAAATTCCATATATATCATTAAACCGAAATATCAATCATACGCAAACGTTGTAAGACTGTTCACCTATTCATGAACCTTACTATCTTCACATCTGCTTTTATTATTTTTATTTTGTGGAACATTTTTGCAAAATATTTATATATCTAATTTTTTTTTTCAATTATTTCTATTTAGCAGTAGATGTTGCTGAGCCGCCACGCCTTCCATCAGCACCCAAATGAACTTAGCAAGTTCACTCAATTTAATTTTTTTTTCCTTAATAACTTTATCAATATTAACCAAAAATCAACTGTTTTATTGTCTTATTGGGATGATATTTCGTGTATCGCAAGACTTTTGAACATTTTGTTTTATTTAGCAATGTCCAGCTTTTATTTTTATTTTTGGTGTTCAAGAGCAGATGCACATGGCAAATTTCTTCAGGTCATTATATTTTCTTAAAGCAAATTCTATGCCTGTATTAAGGTGCAAGTACTATCATATCATTTGACAGATCGCCTGATTTTTATCGTAACACTGAATAAGAATCCAAGATTCAAAGCTTAATTCTGCATTTCGTCTAATAAATGTTTTTAAGGCCCTACAAATGTTTCTAAGGCTAAAGAGTTCATTCCTGCAAACTGCTCTGCTTTTGCTGCACATACATAAAAGACCTTGAAGTATTGCTATTGTATAAAAACCATCTTCTTTTATTTTTTAAATTTTTTTTCTCTTCACTGCATTTACTTGCATCAACAATATTGTTCATATATTTTTTCTGACCAAAAGTAAAGCTTTATCTATCATCAGCTTAAGACAACTTAAATAGATTAAAAGCAATAAATTTTATTTCAATTGCAACAAGTTTACACATTATCAAAATAAATATATGGCATTAAAAATCTTCAACAAACAATATCTAGTCAGTTAAGTGTCTTAAGACTAAGATCTAAGCTGATGAATTGTGCCTGACATAAATAAAGATTATAGACTGTTTGTTAAAAGATCTAACATTTGAAGTCAATTATAAGCTAAAAAGAAGGCATATTTTAGGAACCTGAAAGCAAAGTTTAATAAGGTAATCTTAAAACAAATTTTTCAAGGCCAAATAGATAATATTCATAAAATTTCATTAAATTAAATAAAACAATTGCTATTGAGTAGAAAATTGAAATTAGAGTATACAATAAACAAATTGAAATACATCTTAGTTAATCTAGTGTAATGAAAAAGTTTCATGCGGTACATAATGAAATGTATAAATAAAACAGCAATAAGGAGTGTAATTGATAGAACTAAATTTATACAAATTGTAAGCAACAACTTGGCTGGCTGAGTGGCATGAGGTTTGCTTTACAAAAAAATTAGCCTCTGAGTTCATGGGCAGATGCTGATGAAAAGTATGGTGGCTTCGTAACAGCCAGCTAGCCCCTACCTAAAGGTTTTCTTTGTGTGGTTTTATTAACACCATAAACCATAATAATATTATAGAACGTGATACAAAATAATCATTAAGAATTTTAATTTATTTGCAAATAAAAGATATAAAAAAATATAATTTAATATTTTTATTGTTTGTATTATTTGATATAAATAATGCAAAACTCTTTCACACGAATTTAACAAGAAACCAACACAAGGATTGTTTTATTTTCATTTGACAATAGAATTTGCTTTTATGTTTAATTACAAAAAAAAACATTTAATTTCCGGCATAAACAGCAGTATTTATTTCATGTTAAATTCAGTTGCGAAGCAACCAAATTCACATCAAAATTGTATACAAGTTATTTGCACATTCTAAATTATTCCACTACCATGAATTCAATTTTATTTTATTCTAAAGCTAAAAGTTTTTTCTCTTGCATAAATAAAGTGACATACATTTTTGTAGAATACAATAACTAAATATATAATAATAGAAAATACAATACTGTTGTAAAATATCAGTCAGTTTTGGAATGCAATTTTAAATAAAAACACATCAACTCAAACATATGTAATTGCAAAAAAGTAATATAAAATAATCAAAAAAAAATATATATAAATATATACAAAAAAAGTGAACCTTAGCCCTATAAAATTTAAGCCTATATAGGATTTTGTTAGCATAGTGCAGAAGTGCACAAATTGTGTATCAGTATTAAAAATAAAACTTCAAAGCCCATCTCTTGGCGTGAAATTGGAGAAGGGTCTTCCAAATTATAATGAAATATAGGGAGCAGCTCTATAATTTGGGGTTCAAAATTAGCCACGTCCATTAAAAAAAAAATCATTACGTAAAAGAGAAAAACTGAACATATTTTTACCTTGGACCCATTTTTACTGTTGTACGGTGTTACTAGTATTATTTCTTTATTTTTCTAAAGTTATTTTTTTTTTTCTAAGGAAAAAACAAAACAGTTTAATATTTTAAAATGAACAAAAATTTAGAAGCCCTTTGCGGTTTGTTCTTTAAAGGGCAATTCAGACTATTATACAAGTATAAATACTTTTATCGAGTTTTGTGAGATGAAAGTATAATTAGATTTCTTGCGACTGTCAAAAAGTCTAACGTAAATTACATTTTACATTCACACCATCACACTTCAAATAAAAAAAAAAAATTGAGTGGAAAAGAAAACAGCTGTAGCATACTTTAATCATACATACGTTTAATCACAGAATAAACGTGCCAACATAAAACTTTACACGGCGGCAGAAGAGCAATTTCATGTTGGCGGTGGACGTGCCGGCGCTAAAAAATATTCAGCAGCTAAAATAATAGTTATGTAAAACAGAACCAATTTGAATAACATAAAAATATTTTATCTTCTGAATACAGCTAGAGCAAAATACATTTGTATACGGCAACCAAATTCCAAATTTCGAACACTTTTATAACGAAATCAAATACCATCAGTGACGGCACGCCATCGGCTGTGAAACAACTGGCTAGTAAATTTTTCAACAGCTGCTTATGTTAAAAAAACAACCCTGATCGAATGAAATGTATTATCGTTTAGAAAATTTTCAAAAAACGGTGAAGTCTTATGGGATGTCAATTTTTTATCGTATTATTTCTCGTTTTCATAATACATTGCATTCACACCATCACACTTGCACGTATTATTTGAATTTTTGGCAGGTATTAATACACAGTATAATAGTCTGAATTGCCCTTAAGTAACATACCATAAATGATAGAAAGTATTTTTCTTCACAAACTATCTATATATATTTACGATCAACAATACAATAACGGTATTCACAACGAACTTTAATACCCATTGAAAAATTCTCGATATAACTTTGTCACTTTTTTCAAATTTGGACATTTAGGTTGTAAAAAAGGGATAACTCTGTAACTGTATATCTCCCGACCTTAATACAAGGTTAAACAAACAAAAAATTCAAAAATGCCTGAAAGCCTTACTAAAAATAGTCGAACACGTCTCTTATTTGCTATAAAATTGTTCTCGTTTCTTTATTTTCGTAAACCAAGATTCAGATGCTAATCCCTAAATAAAAAAATCTTTTTTGCACCAATGTTTACTTTAATTAAAAAAAAAAACAAATTATTTAGCGATTGTAATTCAGCTGAAAGAAAACGTCATAAGCACTTTGTTTAGAATTGTGAGCTCCAGTTAAAAGTTTTAAGCCTTAACATTTGACCAATTGCAATTAAGTAAACGCTATTATATAATCATGCGTTTTGTACATTACTCTTTAAAATTTTCTTTTTTTAAGTTCTATTTTATTCTATCTGTAGCTGTAAAGCTCGCTTGTTTGCATTTCATTGGAAAACAAATTCGTTTCTATGGAAAACAAAAATAAATCCTGAATAATCCATTGCAAATGAAAACAATTGACGCCACAAAAGTGTTACAAAAGCGTCCCTGAAAGCAATTTAAATGTAAAAAATAATTCATTTAGTCACTGCTGCAAACCAACAAGTTCACTTGTAACACATGAAAAAAATTATTTTTACAAAAAGATATATGTATGTACATACATATATTTACAACACTTGAGCAAATGTAATATCATACAAATTGTGTCTGTGTGCATGTGTGTGTTCAGAGTGTGCGAGCATGTTTCCCTGCAGGTGATTGATTTATTGCTTCCCATAAAAGCCAAAGCTTTTGTGTGCAAACTGCACTTGCATTCTCGCTTCAATTGTAATTTATGCATATGTGTGCTCGTATACAAATAATTTCATTTTGTAACTTAATTTCCATTTCACATTACATTATTAAAAAAGGCGAAAATATGTAATTATTTAAATTGTATATTTCCTGTGTACACGGTTTGTCAATATTGCAATCAAAAAAGAAATCTACAATGAAATTGTATAATTGCATTGAACAATGAAATTTTATAACTTTCATACGCAGTTAATTTCTTGCCTGTAGTAGTTTTTTTTTTTTTTTTTTGATTTTATTTTCAATACATTAGTAATTTGTTTGAAGAGTTCAAAAAATTTTCAAAAATATCGATGAAAAAGCAGTGATATGGTGATAAGAGATTAAAAAATAATGTAATGTTCTCTGGCGGTGGGCTTGTCAGGTCGAAGTTTTAAAATTGGTTAACATTGAAAAGACAAAGCTTGATTTTCTTTGACATTAAAAATGGCTTATTTTTTCAGACAATAATTTATAAAACTATATAATCTTTTATTATTAAACTAACAGTAATAATATTTTGAAAAAAAAAATATCACATTTAATTATACCGTAAATTGGTAGCCAGCCTATTCGTAATAGACTAGCTATCAACGACAAGCTAACTTTTAGTCAACCTGTATACCCGTATTTCAGATTTGAATTATTTTAAGTTGACACGTTATAGAGGATGATTCTTGTCCTTTAGGACGATGTATATACGTTCTGCCATCTGGTCCTATTCAATTTATTTTGGTTTCGTCACTCCATAACACGTTCTTCCAAAAACTAATAGGTTTTCCTTTGTGCGTTCTGGCGAAGACTAGTCGTTTGGAAATATTCTTTTTCGAGAGAAGTGGCTTTTAATTTTCAGATTCTATCTGTCGTCAAGACTTAAATGGATAAATTTTCGTCATTCTGACAATAGCTCCATTCCATACGTACGAACATTTGTTTTTCGAAGCCTTCGCTTCCAAGTTTTACCCTTAATCAATACATCGCGGTTCTCAACACATGATTTGATTGCATTATACACTCTTTTTTTAAAAAACTTTTATTAATTCAGCAATGTCTGACACTTTTTTCCGTCTTTATGCATTTTCCATATTAATCGCCTTTCCCCATTTTCACACTTTTTATAATCATTTTTCAACTAGGAAAAATACGAAGTGGTTTCAAATAAATTTTCGTGAGAACTGCCTTCTTTAAGTAAATTGTGCCATTTATATGTCCACTTAAAATTAGCACTTTTTATAAAAAAAAAATATAACGGTAAATTATCAACGAAATATAATGGAACATTTGAGAGTTGTTGAGATAAATATTCTTACAACGAATAATAAGAAAACAAAAAAACTTGTATTTTTCAATCTTTTTTGTTGTAAAGCGTGATCAATTTAAGTTTGTGCCATTTATATGGCCATAGCTGTATGTACATAAACTTTATGCCAAAGCACTGCCAATTCCTACATTCATCAGTTCTTTGTTGACCATTTCTACAAAGCCTGATTATAGTTTAATTGGAGCTTTAACTGGCAGTTAGCGAAATTGTCTGTCTTAATTTTAGATTGATAAATAAAATTTAATTAAAAAAATTTGTGTTAAATTTAAGTAGTCAAAACTCGTCCCTTGAAATGTTATTCAGAATTTTAAATTATCTGTCTTATTTTTGATTTTAGTGTGCCTTGTTGTAGCAGCCGACAGAGGTCTACATACTGAGCAAATTTTCGTCTGCTTATGCTATTGCGTAGAACGAGGCGCACATCCGGTTAGCGAACTTTCAGTAACGTGCTTTTATTTTTACTTAATGATTACGGAACCCTGAAAACAATTAACTGACCTTTTATTAGTGCTAAAGTGCATGGAGTCATGATAACAGGATGTGCTTGTTGGGGAAATGAATTAACAGGGTGATATCAGTTCCTTTTGTTTTCTCCTACGTATGAGCAATGCGTAAGAGCAATATATAAAGCTCAGTAAATAATTACAGAATTAGGTATTGGACTAAACGTTACATTTATGAGAAGAAAAAAAAAACTGTACGAAACCTGATAGTGTAAACAAAGACTGCTTTTCTTAGTAATTTTATACGGCCTGAGTTTGATTTTACTTCCGCAAAACTGAGAAAAAAAAATGTTTCTGATAAAATTGGAGTAATAAAATTTGTTTAAAGAAAAAAAAGAAAGTAAAATTGAAGACTTACTAGCTAGGGGTATATATCATGGCTGTTTCACGACCACCAAGTCACTCATCAGCACCGAAATTACTTTCAACCAAGGCCATGACTAATTGCATATAGTTCTTAAGACGCCACGTACAGCCATCGTTCTATCTGTGCTCTTTATTACTGACTGTCTTTATATACTTTATTGATAATTTTTTCAATTTATCAGTATATTCATCTGTTAAGTGGACAAGTGGACTTTATATTCTCTCACTCACATTCAATTGACTTGCAATCAAATAAATTTGATTTCAAATGCATATATCCTTACCTCGATTAGTAGCCAGTGAGGCAGTCTGAAAACAGTGAATATTTTCTTCTTTTTTCTTGAGGAACTAATTTTTGCTGAGCTAAGAATGTAATTATGAAAATCAAATATTAATGAAGCAACAAATTTGTTTATGGACTTCTTTATGAAATTTGGCAAAACATTTCTCAAACCAAACTAGAAACAAGCACCAATTCTAAACAAGAATGCTGATAAACACAAAGATCTGTATGTGACCTATGATATGAAAAGGTAGCTTTTATTTTTATATTTTACAAAAAGAAAAAAAACAAGATACAACTGCGCTTATTTCAATTTTGCATCTTAACTAGACGCATGCTGATTGAAACTTCACGATATGTTTGTTTTTGGGGTCTATCTGCTGCAGTTTGCTATTATTGGAAATGCATAAAATCTCTGCATTTGAATGCAGATGGAATGCTCATTCAATAATAACTCAAACTGTACACCCCATCTGGGCATATGAAATTTTCAGCTACTTGCTTTAACTTCTCCACTAAAAAAATGAAGAGATTTGAAACAAGATTAAGCAAACATTTTTGCTTAAAACCAACACACTTAAGAGTAAATGGTTATAAGTTTTACATATGCTTTATATTTTGATGTTATTTGGGGATGTCTGTGTGTGATGTCTGTGTGTGTTCTCACACATGTTGCTCCAATTTTATCAGAAACACAGGAATTTATTTACTCAAACTTAGAACTGTAGTTATGAGTAAGTTTAAATCAGTTACATCCAGCTCATACGCACAATTTGCACATTTTTTTCTAAAACTCAGAAATTTGAGCTCCGCTTTCTGAACTTTTCTTTGATATTATATTTCCAGTTTATATTTCCAGTTTATTTTTCGCCCTAAAAATACAAAAGTACTTGTGCTTGCTCTTATACTAGAATTGTTCAAGCCCCATTCAATTCATACACATAAATTTCTATTCACTTTATTTCCCCCTTCAATTAATAGGCAGCATTTGGCAAAACATTCTAAAGCATTTGATTACATTAAAATATATTATTATTAAAATTAATTGGTATTTTTTGTTAAAAGAAATGTATTTTTTAACACCTCACTGAACTTCTGAATGATGTCAGTAATTAAAATAATATTGATCGAATTACTTTTCTACAGCATCGTCTAAATTTATCAGTGAAATTTTAATTAAATCATGTCTAACGCCAACCGTACGTGACTGTCTGTCTGTTTTATCAGAAATTTTTCATCTCATTCGTAAGCAGCCTTCGCCTGCCAACAGCAACGAGAAACATTTGTACGTTAGAAAAATATACGTAATTCTCAGTTACATACACGTTTTAATATTATTATCTACGATTTAAGAAATTAAAATTTATGCATGGTAATAATTTGTATTTTAGCAGCATGTTAAGCGTTTGCTCAGTGATTTATTTATTAATTGTTGTTGTAAAAGACTAAATGTTTTCAGGCTTGTTGTTAAAACGTTGTAGTATTTATTTCACACACATTTTATCTAATTATCTTTAATGTTTTCCATATTAAAATATAGTAATTGTTTATTGCTGCTCATAAAGTTATAATCAAATTTCCTTAAGAAAAGTTATCGAAAAAGAAATACCTTAGCTTGAGAGGGAAGATATTTCTATGTAAAAAGTGATTTAAAGAAATGAGTTTAACAATTGATTCTATGCATTTTGCACTTGTCTGTATGCCGACAATCTATATGCAAAAATCTAACTCAAGCCCGATAAAACTATTTACACTAGTAAATCATGTGGCTCTACTATAAGGTTCAAATTTAAGTTTTTTTTTCATCATACCAAAAATTTTCAAAAAAATTTTAAGCACAATATCGAAATATATTTGTCTTTACAAATCGAGCCGGCCTATTTCGTTACTTTTATCATATTTTCAAACAGTTGCATACTGGTATAAAACTGTTGAATTCGGAGAGCCATAACTAATTTGAAAATCGAAAATTTTCAAAGAATGTTTCTGAATTTAATAAATAATTTATATTTGATTTTTTTAGTTCTTCAAAAAATTAATTTATACAGCTACAGATGGGTTTTTTAATATAAAATTTTATAACAATATTTTTCAATATTTCGCTAACAGTTTGTTAGCATCTTCAGGATAAGTTTTGAAATTACAAATATTACCCTGAAGATGCTAACAAACTGTTAGCGAAATATTGAATAATATTGTTAATAAATTTTATATTAAAAACCCATCTGTAGCTGTATAAATTAATTTTTTCTGCCTTAATTTAATTTTAGTACTGTATGTACGTAAACTGAGTTACTTTGTTTGTTCATGTTCAAAACATTTTCTTTTGTTTTTGGTCACGTACAAGACACTATGCCTAGTGGCGATATTTGTTGGCTGCTGCGATTATATGATTTGACATCACCAAATTTCTTTCTTTGAAAGAAATTAAAATTAAGTGTATATAATAACAAGCCAAAAACGAGCATGAGATAATTTGAAATAATAACGATACTGGAGTTTAACTATGGCTCAGAATCATTGAAAGTGTGGAGTATCGCGTGGCGACTATTTAAACGACAGTTTGTTTCGTGCACAATTGTTAGTGATGTTTCTATAGTAATAAAAGAATTTTGCAATTTTTAAACTTGTAATTCCCTAATTCTTATTTAGATGTGCCTTTACTAGAGCACCCAAATATTTAGTTGTTAACATCACATTACAATCCAGCAAGTAAAATCACTCGGAAAACCCCCTCATAACGGCAGTAAGCTAGCCGATGTTGTGCTAGAAAATCAAATGAGTCCAACACAAGGGCTACCCTCCTAAATAAAAAAAATTCAACAAAAATTCGTTCACATTAATTTGCTACCTCTTGCGAACTATCTTCCTCATTTTTATAACCATATGCTTTGATGAGGAAAATATCAAATAATTTATTTTATATGAATTTGTCTAATGCAAAACTTGATTTTATACTTCCCCTTCCGAATACTCTCTATCATGTATTTCTGTTTTCTTGCTTGTCATAACACATGGACCTTAAAAACAGACATAAGATTTATTTCTAAAAAAAAAAAAAAACTTGAAGTAAAAGGAAGGAACACATATACAACTTTAAAGACAAAAGTAAATTTGTTTTTAATACATGCAGCATCATCGTCATCATCATATGACTGGCAGCAGGATCTAATCTCTGTATGTTCTTGCACATCCTTTGCAGATGTGCTGTGTTTACACAATAACCAGAGTAAAAGTAAACTGACTTTCTGGCAACAACGTTCAATTATGTGTATGTGTAGTCGTGTATGATTGTCATTTACAACACAAACAAAACTAGAAAAATAAATGGAAACTGTACCAAATAAACAGACATGAATCACTGTTTTGACTCCTGAATAGAGTTTTTCTTCTATTGGGTTTTTTTAATTCCGGAAAAATTGGGAACGGATTTTAAATTATCCGGTTAACTTGTTAACTCCACTTGAATATAAAAATTGTAATACCATTAAGCCAGAAAGTGTTTGTGTGGATGAGTATTAGGGGGGAGCAATAAACAAATTACAAACCCTTCTTTAAATTATATATGATGAACATATTGTGTTATAAAGTTATTATAAAAACAGACTATTTTAAAAATATACTTCAAATTGTTTGTATGGACAAACATTTATCGATATTGTATCATTGATTTTTTGAAATAAATAAAAAAATAAATTAAAATATGAAATTTTAATTTAATAGAAATCATTTTTTTATAGAAATCATTTCCAGCGTGCCCGTACAGGAGTCAGATAAATATGACATGGTTCTAGGGGATATGGTCTTAGTGACACTTTCATACAAAAATACTGAAACTTGAAGTTCAAACGCCTTGGAAATGGTTTTTTTTTTCTTTATTCATATGCTGCTTTGGAACTTTCATGCTGAAGGCCATCGAAAAATCGATAGCTTAATATTTTATTACTATTTCCATATAAGCCCCAGTGTGCACCTCTACAGAAAAGATATTTTATGCAGAGGGCACAATATCTATTGCCAAATTGAATCTGCTGAGTGTCGTTTGTCCTACTTTCACTGACATTGCTACAAAACCCATCTCGTGATTAAGGAAACTGCCATGAATTCGGTGATACAGTTGAAGGCAGGTGACACATGAAAAGATGCTGTCTGAGAGCATGCATTGATAATTGTAAGGAAACCTGACCTTCCGAATTCCATAGACTATTGCTCTCCGCTCCAAACGATCGACAAAATTTTTCGAATGAGTCCTTAGCTGGTGTTAAAATAGATCAATCAGAGGACATGACCATACTCTTTACGGATGGTTCCAAGTTGAGAGCAGGGCTTAGTGGGGGTACTTAAGTCCCACCATTTTAACAGAGGATCAGTTTTAGGTTACTTGATGAGTGTAGCATCATTCAGGACGAAGATGCGGTAAACTGGATGATATACGGGGAGCATATCCTAATCTGTACTGACAGCAAGGCCACTTCATGAGTGCTGGATATCTCTAAATAAGATAGCGAGGCTTTCAGAGCTGGAGCTTTTCAGGGTACCTGGACATAACGGTGTGTCCAAAAATGTAATAGCGGATGAAGCAGCGAGATCTGGTACCCGCTTAGAGCAGAAAGATTTGGACAAGTTCGTCAGTGTTCCCTCCCAATTGTTGTAAATAGCTAATGCTCGAATTAGATCACCTGGCAAATACCGGCGCTCTCGTAGCCCAATTATAATAATAAGAGAACTTTGGCTTTGTTGGACTTTCCGCGATAAAGGCTACACACCCTAGTGGCTGTTCTGACATAACACTGTCACATGGAAAGAGACTAAATATTCTATATACTGACTTCCATAGAGGATGCAGAGACCAAGAGGAGGAGGAGGAGGGAAGGAAGAGAGTCAAATACTTCCTCTGCCGATGTCCGACTTTCCCTAACAGAGGAGCATATTACTTAGGCAGACCGACTCTACATGGGCTGGCGAAAGTGTCTTTCATCTGTTCATCTGGCTGGCTTAGGGCAGAATCAATGGGAGGTATGCAGGAATGTTTCCCTCCAACCGCTTCGGATTGCACAATGGGTTTGTTTTAGAACCCCAGTGGGCCGGTCTCATAACCAGCAGCCAGCGAAATATAACATAACCAAATTGCGTTTTTTATATTGCAGCTCACCAAATGCGTCATCTCTGTGTCTATTCTATTTGCCTCATCGCCATCTGTTTCTATATTTTTGTGGCAGCAAAACACTATGCGTCCTCCTCTTATGTACCGGTATAAATCATGCTTAACTACTGATTAAAATTATTGACTTTTCGTTTCGTACAGTTTATATTTTTATTATAGCATTTTATTTTGCACGAGAAATGCACAAACACACAGCACTCTTAAAAAATATATTTTTGCGCTCATACATACATAGAAACTTGGCTTGAATATGGTATGCTTTATACCAACTTTGCTAACAGTAATTTTTCCCACATGCAAATCCCTCTTAAATAGTGTCCATTTGTTGTTAATGCACTCTATTCAAATATTCTATGTGAGAGTGCATGTGTGTGTATGGAAAAGAGGAAAAAAATCTTAATACATATGAAAATATATGAATATGTTTTGCCTAAAGTCAAACTTTTATGCACACGTAAATATTTTGCGTAAAACATATTTCTATTAGAATAAATTAACACAAGAGCATAAATGTTGGTATACCGACCACAACCAGCAGTTTGTTGCTGAAACTTTGTCGTTTTTCCATTGTGCTTATAGAGTTTGGAAAATGTAATTATTTTAAACAAAAAAAAAAATGGTTTTTGTGAGAGGAAAAATATTTAAATAAAACTGTGTAAAACAATACTGGTACAATTAACAAGAATACTTAAATGGCCTCCAGATTATAAACGTATGTATATAAGAAAAATAAATTAAACTGTATTTAGGGTACCTTCTAAGAAACGAAAAAGAGAGAGAAACAGCATGTAGTGAGTATTCGTTAGGTTTTTCTGCACTATAGACATCGTTAATGGTCAGGAAAATGGCAGCAGTGTATGATTAGTTTCCAAAGAAACTCAACTTCAGTGTTGCGGAATTGAGGCATTTGGAGGATCGTGGAAAAACCAATATACCAAAAAAGAGTGACTGTTGGGTGCGATTGAGAGGCTGGCGGTATTTTTTTCAAAATGCGGACGGTCAGCCAGTTACTGTGAATTATGTTCGCTATTGTGAGATGGTAATGAACTTTTCATGACCCAAGTTGGAAGAATTCGATGTAAACGATATGTGGTTTCAACAGGACGGTGCCACTTGCCACACAGCTATCAAAACAATAGTTCCTTTGAGCGACTAATTCAAAAGCCGTATTTTCTCGTGTGACGGCGATATCAATTGGCTGCCAAGGTCTACGCCGATAGGCTAGCAACTATTCAAGAACTAAGTGATGAGATAATTTAGCAAATTCACGGCATAGAACCTCAATTATGCCTCAGTGCCTTCGAAAATTTGGACCAACGGATGCAGGTGTGCCGCCGAAGTCGCAGTCGCCATAAGGAACAAACGCACACACACACATTCACTTTCTATGAGATTAACATCGACCTTTAAACTTTAACCACCCTTTAGAAACAAACGCTATAACATAACATTTGGCCACAAGTTCACAATAATTGTGATGTTTGATGTCTGTTATGCTACGTCTGCGGCAGGTTATTAAAATAGACAACACTACCACACATAAACTGTGTAAAGAGTAAGAGGCATGTCTCTAGGCCAATTGAAATTTAAAGAATTTATATAAAAAATGCATTGAAACAATGCCAACAAACTATAACTGTGATGAACTTAAGACCGACAAGCGTAACGCAAAAAAAATCATAGAAGAAAAAGTTCGAACAATGAAAATTAATTAGTTCTCCTTTTAAAGCAGCTACAATAATATTTCTGAACTTACAAAAACAGAACAAAATACCGAGCTAACAACTGCAATGTAAAATATTGAATATTTAATTAAAAAAAATATGGAAGACATGTGAGAACTACTTTCAGTTTTTGAACGAAAAAAAAATCGTTCACTAGAAGTTAAGAATCAACGAGTTTCCTAAAAGGAAAAATAAACTTTGCTTGAATTGTTTTTTTTTTCCTTTTACATTTCTCTGCAACACTAGAATGTAATAAAAACAACACATTAAACGTTGTCTACTTCAATGGATTTAAACAAAGACGCACTAGTATTCAAAACATCATCAGCATATCAAATGTTTATTCACGTAAGAGAAAACAAACTAACAAATTATAGCACAGTTTTCGAATAACAGAAAAATGATATTTAGCGTAAGAAATTATTACGAATTGAAAGTTTCAACTTCGTTTTTGCTATTGGCATAGTGATATTTAAAAAAAAAACATTTAAGGGAATTGCTTGCTCAGTCAAGCAAGGCATTTAAATGAGATATCAAATTTATTTTTAATAGGTTAAAATGTTTGGAAATCGCTTCGTTTCACATTTCATAACACTTTACGGATATTTTTCTTGTGTAGTTATAAATGATACAATAAAACGCCCTGTGCTATATATACCTTTGAAAATAATACTTCAACATAGAAAACACAAACCTCTACCAATATTGACTTTGATAAGGGACTATTACATTAATTTTCCTCTGTTCACAAATCGCAGTAACACAATCGTAGTCTGTGGTATAAAATTTTCAGAAGAAAAGTAGAATATGTAGCAATATGATTAAATCGTTTTTTCTATTCCAAGCGTATTTGGACATTTTACTTACGAATTCTCAATAATATTTTTATTATTTTTTTTGAAAAAAAAATGGCATAGTTCCGATTCTGCAAATATACATTGTATCTATCAGCATTGTGGATTATTCATGGCGAAAAGGTAAATTGAACGAATCTGTTGGTTTGATTGCATTCATTAATTTACGAATAAGTAGCGTCTGAAACCTGCACGAGTACGAGTCAAACCCAACAGCTTCAGTAAAGCTCCTTTTTAGGGTTCCGTACTCATCAGAGTGAAACGGTACCCTATTACCGAGACAATTACGTCCGTCCGTCACAGCGTCCATTCTCCGAAACGGTAAGAGCTAGAGAGCTGAAAGTTTCACAGGATATTTTTTTTTGCCTTGCCGCTACAACAGTAAATACTAAAAACATCAACTAGTTGAAAACTACCAGGTGTCCCCATACAACGGAAAGTTACAATTAGCTATAACTCTCGAATCGTAAAAGATAGAAAGCTGAAATTTTCACAGTGTATGTAATTATAGACAATCTACTACAACAAATACTAAAGACAACAACATGTCGAAAACTATCAGGTGCCCCTATACAACCTACATTAACAATTAGCCGTAGCTGCTGAACTGTAAAATACAGATAGCTGAAATTCGCACAATATATGTATTTACATATACGCTAGAACAACAAGTGCTAAGAATCACAACATGTCGAAAACTACCAGGTGTCCCAATACAACCTAAAGTAACAATTAGCCGTAGCTGCTAAGCTGTAAAAGACAAAGAGTTGAAATTCGCAGAATATATGTGTTTACATATGCCCTACAACAACAAATGCTAAAAACAACAACATGTCAAAAACTACCAGGTGTCCCTATACAACGTAAAAAAACATTAGTCGTAACTTTCAAACTGTAAGAGACAGAGAGATGAAATATGCACAATATATTAACACGCATATGGCCTACAATAACAAGTGATAAAAACAACAACATATCAAAAACTACCAGGTGTCCCTATACAACGTAAAAAAACATTAGTCGTAACTTTCAAACTGTAAGAGATAGAGAGATGAAATGTGGACAATATATTTACTCGCATATGGCTTACAATAGCCAATGCTAAAAACAACAGCAAGTCGAAAAGTACCAGGTGTCCCTATACAACGTAAAGTAACAACTAGCCGTTACTCTCGAACCGTGAGAGACAGAGGGATGAAATTTGCACAATATGTGTATTCACACATGCTCCACAATAACACTTGCTAAACACAACAACAACTGTAAAACTACCAGGAGTCCCTTTACAACGTAGAGCAACAGCTATACCTCTCAAACCGTAAGAGATAGAGAGGCGAAAATCGCACAGTGTTTGTATTTCCAGATGCCTTACAATAGCAAATTACAGCAACAGCAACGACAACAACAAGTCGAAAATTACCAGGTATCCCCATACAACATAAAGTAGCTGTAAGAACAGAGGGATGAAATTTTTACAATATATGTATTCACATATGCCATTCCATGCATACATTACACATACATACGTACGGAACCCTAAGTGTGCGAGCCAGCCTCGTACTTGACTAAATTTATTTTTCTATAAATACTTATCTAAAATACTGCACAGAAAAACCAACCAGGAGTTTGTAATAATTTCAGAACTTTTAATTCACACGTAAGTTAGTCATAAAATTGGACAAATCCCAGCCTTACAAATCAGTTTTTACTTTAAGGCTTCTAGCAAATTGGAGATCTTTCATCATTTTGCCTTAATTTTCATTTGCATGGATTTCTTTGCATAGAAGTTGATCAAATTTGTTCACTTGCCATGGCATTCGGTGGCATAACCATGTCTCTTGTATTCAAATATTTTAACGTCTTGAGAAAAATTTTATTCTGTAAAAAAAATCTTTTATACAATATTCAATAAAAGCTTGTAATTCTAGAAATGTCTTCATAATTGAAATATCAATGGTTTCAATGTACAGCGTTATGAAAAACACAAATTGATGATATTATATTATTGTCTGGCGCTAGATGTGCATAAAAGCTTATATAGCGATAGGGTTACCCTCAAAATTAAAACTTAAAAGCTCAAGCAAACAGCATCTTAAAGAATCTATTTTTTAGTACTTTAGGTCTAAAAAAAATACACCTTAATGCTTTCTGTCTTTTTCCAGCCGTTTGTAGGCCGCTGACATTTCGTTGCTGCTAAACAACTCATCAGTAGACTTGAAAAATCTAAAAAGTATGTTTGCAGCAACGAAATGTCGGCAGCATAAAGACGACTGAAAAAAGACAGAAAGCTTTATGGTCTATTTTCTTATTTTACTTATTTTACTGCTGACTTCACAGTTAAACATATTTAACTACACAATATTTATCTGTTCTATCCATTAGGGATATAGAACCACAAATACTGGTGCTAACTGAACAGAAATTAGTTGCGGCTTATTTTAACCACAAAATATTAAAATATTCTTTCTTTCTTTATTTTTTCACACAGTCTTATAATTCATTCATAAATAACACTTTGTGTCCAGATGTTCATAATGGCTGCATTATCTTCACTATACACTCTACACCTCCCCTAGGCACAAAAAAAAATATAATTATCAAACAACTTATATAATATAAGTGGTCCAGTGAGGGACAGGAGAAAAAATATAAAGCAAGTAGTTGTCAAGTTGGGTTTTTTTTTTAATTTTTTTCTAACCTGGGAAAAATACTAGTGTAGTTACAAGCCCATGTTCGATGGGGCGTAGGCTAGTTATAAGCCACTTAATATGATTTGACTATGGGTCAACTACTTAATTCAAAATTAAAATTGCTAAGTTTGATTTCTAATTTTGTTTACGGCAAAGAAGCCACTTACTTCTTAATTCAAAATTATGTTGAATATGAAAATTTATGAACTGTTTAGTTTAACGACTGTTACTGAAATACTTTTTTGGAGGCACAAATGCTAATAAAGCAGCTACATGTATTAAATACTGTCACTTTATCTTTATGTGCTTTTTATCAGTTACAAAAATCAGCTTCTGGTAAAAGGGGTGAGCCTGTAATATGAATAGACGGATGTAAAATGCAGTGCTAAATAGTTGGAATGTAAAATAAAATAGTTATCAAATAACAGCGTTTAGATGTTTTTGTTCTCTCTTAGACAAGCAAAAAATAAAAAAATGAGCAAAATATTTGTCTGTAATTTTGCTTTATGAAATTTTCCATTGCAAATTTTAGCCCAGTAAATGTTTAACTTTTTTTTAAATAAAAAAGCAACTCAGGTAAATGCACTAGCACTAAAAAAGATTTCAAATTAAATTTTTAGTGCCATAAAACCATTTTTTTGGAAACGAAACTGCTAATGAGAGATTAAGTTCTTAATTGTTTTGGCATATTTTATGGCTAATGGGTTTTTTTATTTGGATCGTTTTAGATGTCAAATTTTGCAAATGCGATACACAACAAGTTTTCGATGTGAAAATATCAAAGTTTAACAATATTTTGCACAGTTTTGAATAGACTACTAAGCCAACATATTCACTTCCGCTAAATAACACATGTGGTAAATTTGGTTACATTGTTTACGGCACTAAAACTTTAATTAGATTTGTAATTGACAGCATGTCACCTAACAATTTCGATACATAATAAGTTTCCTAAGCAATCAATATGCTAATGAGACTTACTACAACATGAATCGAAACAGACACACTCAAATTCTATTACTGATTGAAACAATAACAATGATGCAGCTAATAGTAAAGGAAATCGCTAGTGTTTTAATAGTTGGATAGAGCGCAAAATATTGGCTTCATGAAAATCAGTGAGAAACTCTAATCGACCCTTAATTTTCCAAAAACTATGTTATGTCAAGTAACGTGATTTCTATTTGTCAATCACTCAAAAACCACCACGTGTCGATTGGCCAGGTGTTTCAGGGTCTTTCGACTGTTTCTTCCGAATAACAATTATTGTAAATGTGAACTCAATATTAAATTACTTCACTTCTTCCTTTAACTCATCTTTTAAATGGATCAGTTTTCTTTGACCAACCACCCCATTAAATAAAAAAAAATTAAGTCAAGTACGAGGCTGGCTCGCACTCTTAGGGTTCCGTACGTGTGTATGTGTAATGTATGTATGGAATGGCGCATATGAAATTTTATAAATTTCATCTCTCTGCTTTTACAGCTACTTTATGTTGTATGTGGACACCTAGTAATTTTCGACTTGTTGTTGTTGTTGTAATTTGCTGTTGTGAGGCATCTGGGAATACATATACTGTTCGAATTTCGGCTATTAATCTCTTACGGTTCGAGAGTTATAGCTAATACTCTAAGTTGTAAAGGGACACCTGGTAGTTTTAGAGTTGTTGTTATTTTTAGCATTTGTTGTTGTGGAGCATATGTGAATACACATATTGTGCAAATTTCAACCCTCTGTCTCTCACGGTTCGAGAGTAACGGCTAGTTATTACTTTACATTGTATAGGGACACCTGGTAGTTTTCGATTTGTTGTTGTTTTAAGCATTTGTTATTGTAGGCCATATGCGAGTAAATATATTGTGCACATTTCATCGATCTGTCTCTTATAGTTTGAAAGATACGACTAATGTTTTTTACGTTGTATAGGAACACCTGGTAGTTTTCGACATGTTGTTGTTTTTAGCATTTGTTGTTGTAGCGCATATGTAAATACATATATTGCGCGAATTTCAGCTCTCTGTATTTTACAGCTTAGCAGCTACGGCTAATTGTTTCTTTAGGTTGTATGGGTACACCTGGTAGTTTTCAACTTGTTGTTTTTAGCATTTGTTGTTGCAAAGCATCTACAAATACATACACTGTGCAAATTTCAGCTTTCTATCTTTTACAGTTCGAGAGTTATAGCTAATTGCAACTTTTCGTTGTATGGGGACACCTGGTAGTTTTCGACTTGTTGTTGTTTTTAGTATTTGTTGTTGTAGCACAACAATTTTTGGTACAATAACATCCTGTGAAAATTTCAGCTCTCTAGCTCTTACCGTTTCGGAGAATGGACGCTGTGACGGACGGACGGACGGACGGACGTACTTGTCTCCGTAATAGGGTTCCGTTTCACTCTGATGAGTACGGAACCCTAAAAAAAACATTCCCTGGCAAAAAACTTTACTTTTATTTCTTTACTTCATTCAACTGAAAAGTCTAATTAGTATACTAATTTGCTTTACATAAATTTCCTGACAAATTCAAGAAGAAAATTTTTTAAAAGTTTCTACACGTAACAAAGAACATTTCTATGAGCGTTGAATTTCACAAATCTGGAAAATGCACACAGAGACCTCAACACAATGCCAAAAAAAAAAAGAAAAAATTCCAATCATTTAGCAGAGTCAATTATCTACACTGATGAGTATCTTTGTTTGTGTAAAATTAATCAAGTGCACACACACACACACAAAAGCACTCGTATGTATTTGTATGAATGACAATTAGTATGATGGGATGTGTCTACATGCATGTATGTATGTATGTACTTCGAGTTTTGCTGTTGCATCGACAGTAAGCAAATATCGGTAATGTATCCCTGCATACAGGCCATGACCCTCAGGTGATACGATTTGCCCTGTAAATATGCGTGAAAATGTTTGTACTGCCACAACATGCGAACTATTTTAATTCGCCTGTTTTAACACGTAAGTAATGAATGCGTGCAGGCTGAAAATACAAAAAGGTAAGAAACAACACAAAATCGCCACTCATTACAAACATTTTTGATCGGCGGAAAAACTCCGTAAGTGACAGAGTTCATTAAAGGTAAATACTGTTATTTGCTCTATACTTTTCTTTTAATTATTGAAACAGTTTCCAATTTAGTTATAGATGAGAAAAAATAAATGAAGTTGAATCAAAGTTGTCGAAGCTTTCATACTTTGACTGTCAGTACCAATTATAATTATTAGTTTTTTTTTTTTTTTTTTGTCTGGGACCAGTACTCTGGTGACTACCACTATGTATGCGTTGCGTTGCATTGCACTGGCACTGGGAAAATAGAAAAGAGGGATTAAAGGGTGGAAAAACGAAAGTGGGAAGTGTTTGCGAACGTTTGATTAAGCAAAAAAAAAAAAAAAATTACAACATAAAAACAGAACATTTAATTTTGCAAAGCAGAATAAGTCACGATTAACTGTTGCCAATTTGTCTGTTTAGTGTTCATGTAAAAATAATGTTCTGCATACACGTATCGGAAATTGAAATGTTTACAGCTGTAACTGATTTTACAGCGCTTTAAAATTTGCAAGCTGGTGTTGCAAAAGCAAATATAAAACCGTACCATACTGCGGTCCTGACTTGCCACCGAATGACTTCTTTTTATTCCAGTACTTTAAAAAAAACGATTATCAACATTTTGCTGTTTAAAAGGTATCTATCAATAAAAGAGGCATGTAAATTTTTATTTCCGAAATTAAATTAAATTAAATTAAATTAAATTAAATTAAATTAAATAAAATTAAATTAAATTAAATTAAATTAAATTAAATTAAATTAAATTAAATTAAATTACATTAAATTAAATTAAATTAAATTAAATTAAATTAAATTAAATCAAATTAAATTAAATTAAATTAAATTAAATAAATTAAATTAAATTAAATTAAATTAAATTAAATTAAATTAAATTAAATTGATTTCTGAATAATTTGGTCATCCGCAAGCCGATTTTTTAAACTGTTTTCAGATGATTTGCCAATAATGTTGCAGTTAAGATTTTGTTGGTAACGTATACCAACCTCTACATCTCTTGGAAAGGAATCTCATTTGCAATTCCTGTAATAAAAGTCAAAATTAAACTTTAAGCTAAGGGACAACTAGCTGCTTCGAAGACGCCACATTTCTCATCAGCAGCCTTTCTTGAATTCAGAGGCTCACGTTCCTAAAGCGACACTCTGCCAGCCAAGTGGCTGTATGATGATGGTTGTGCAGGACGAGAAACAGCCATGTTGTGTTCCCCAACCAGTGATTTCTTAACTTTATATGCTGCTTTTTCTGTATAGAAATTGTTCACTACAACCACTGCAAAAAAAAATTTCTTAATTCTAAGCAAATGAAATCGAATTGAAGATTGAAAAAAATTCTCAATTATTCGTTGTTGGTATTTGAAAAAAAATTTCCATTTTATTTCCTTTCACATAACGAGTTGAAGTTTCATGGAAACAGTATTTTACCCGACTGCAGATGGACGATTTCATTTACTAGACACGTTTGTTAAGTTCTAATGCAAATTATATAAATTATATATGGACCAGTGTTCCCAGGTCAATGTATTTCTTCCCACCAGAAAAATTTTAAAACCCCCTAAAATTCACATTTTTCTACAAATGTTGGTGAACACTCTGCTTTAGTGTGCAAATCACCAATATTAATGCATTGACAATGCGGAAAATGCATAAAATTGTTAAACTTTCCCCAATTAAAAAGAAGTAAAAATTAATTGCTTATATGTACATATTTTTCGGTGCATATATTATGATTACAGGCGTATGCATATTTATTATAAATTTTCGATTTATTTGTATTCACATATTTTGAGATCTAAAAACATATTTTTAGGCAGCTGGAAATTATTATCTGCGTATCTAGAAAAATTTAAGTTTCTCCAAAAATATTAAGAGTTTTTAAGTGTTCTTCGCTCTTTACGTTCTTTTGATATTTTCATAAAAATAGTTTCAATTTAATCAAAGGTTCAAAGACATTTGAATTTTACCAATTCTTAAGAAACTGAAAAAAATTCAAAGAAATGACCCATAAGGAAAAAATTCATTCAACTCAACAAAAATATTGCTTAAAATTAATTACCAGTTGCAAAATTCTGTTTTTGAAATTGCCACATGAACATAAAATATCTCATTTAATTTTGTTTTGAAAATCGTTAAAGTCTGCAACTTTATCAGTTGAAAAATCTTCTAACTTCTGCCATTTTACCGTTCAACAAAACACAGAAATTCCCTAAAAATACCCCAACAATAAATTATTTCCTCCTAAATTTTTCCCGAAAGAATTTAACACCCCAAATTCATCCCTAAAAGTTAAAAAACTCGTAAATCTAAGGGGAAACCCCCTAAACTGGCAACACTGATATGGATGAAAATTGAAACTTGTGAAGTTGCAAGTGCAGTCACAGATTTATGTCCAATTGTTATTCTGATGTAGACAGATCATAAGGCTGGTCTCATCTAAGAACGATTTCAGTCTTATATTTCTGCATTATACCATACAATATTTTTAGTTCACTGAAATATGCAAAAAAAAACTCGACCACGAAAAAAATGCGAATTTTTCCATATGGCACCAAAAAATACATACGTTATACCTCGATTAAAAAGCACATACTGAAAATATCTCATAAGCAACAATTTTTTTAATTAGTTTTCGTTTTAATATTTTTATTTTAACAATTAACAAGCGCTTATTGCTGTTTGCTTGAATGTGTAGTTCTACTTGTTTCTGTCTTTTCAGTAATTTCTTTCAGCTTATTTCTCCAATCCGCAATACATATTATTATTGCGGTCATACGCATTAACAAGAAGCTATTGCAAAATAACGAGTCCTGCAGCTTAACACAGTGCATGCGAACTACGGTGCCTTAGTCTGCCAACAGCAGGAGCACCAGCAGCAGCGCCATGATGATTTCACATGAACAAGCGCATCCTTCATACACATATCAACTGGTTTGCTTTTTTTGTTTTCTCCGAACATCAGCTGTAAACAAAACCAAAAGAATTAAAAGATGAAGGATGTCTGATAACTGATTCTGGGGATTGTACTTTTTGAATGCCCCCTAGGAAATTTGTTTGGCTCATAAACTTGCAGTATTGTAGAGAAAACATTTATTAATAGAAATTTCAGCAAACAAATATCCATCAATCTGTATTTAAAAGTAAAACGTTTGCTCAGCATATGAGAAAAAACGTAAATCAAAATAATATTCAATAAATCTTTAGCCAACTGTTTTTCTTTTTTTTTTTTTTTTTTGTTTTTAACGTTGAAACGAGCACACGCAGATGTGCTTAAAGCAACAAATTTGGGCAACGGTTTTTATTTCGATGCAACCATACAAACGTACTAGCAACTACATTCATTTATTAAGTTCTTTCCGCACATTGAACTGCCACAGAATTCCATCCATTAAAACTGATCTTTGCTTTGCTTGAGTGCTGCGGCGACTGCTGCTGCTGCTGCTGCTGCTGCTGATGAGGGTCCTGCAGATGAAGGACATCCAACAATGTTCGATGAATACAAATGTTTACTAGTGAAATGTTTTATAACAGCAAAATGGATGTGCAAATGAAAACAAGAATTTAACCATGCAGATAATAAGCAGCGTAACAGTTCATTTTGTTGGAAAATCAGAATTAAACATCATTTTTGGTAACTGAAATTTTTGCATTATTCCAATTTCAAACGAATTTCTACAAGAATTTTCCATACATTTTTGTTATGTTATTCGTAAACAAAGAGTGGTTCATGCATAACGCACAATATTCATGCTGAGCGACACTTTAAGGTCAAGTTTTTTCTTGAACATATTTTAATTAGCATCCAGGGACGCGCTGAAATGAGGCAGTTTTGTAAGGAGTGCGAGTTTTTCGGTTGAAAAATCGTTCACGATTATTCTGTGTTCGTGGGGAGTGGATTACAACACTTGTACTCCACAGCTGATTGTGTTTACAAATCTAAAAACAGATTTGACAAAACAAGTGCAACTTTCAATAGGGTGACTTCTTTGACCCACCTTGTACAGATTTACCACGAACAACTCAATCTCAATTCTGAGCAAGTAAATTGAACAAAAATTCCAATGATGTTATTAAAAATTGCAAGTCATACACTTATAGTTAGAAATTTATTATTACAAAGGAAGAAACCAAAAGTTACTTTAATAACTAAAAAACGCTAAAGTTGGCACAAGGCTGAAACCGGTCTGTTCGAAAATGAAAAGTGGACGAGGGATAACAGATTACATTCCGAAGTTAAATGTACATATGTATGTATATATAATTTGTTAGTAAGGGAATTTTTCGCTTCCGTCAGTTGAAACTGCTTTATTTAGAAAAAACATTTTCTTTCAAATAAATCAAAAAAGATCTTGCAACAAATTTTAAATTAAAAATTCTATGGCTGCTCAAAATCATTTATTTTGTTATACCACTTGTTGACGGTAGTAGTCCGCGATGGCCCTTTGATTAACAACACAGGTTTAGTCAAATTCAATTTTTTATTAATTAATTCAAATGACCTAGTGTTTTAATTCTTTTTGGTTTTAGGACCATCAGTTTTTTTATCTTCAAAAAAAAATTTTTTTTTACATGTCATCTCCTCGACTTTCGCACGTGGATTCTGACATGACTTTTCTCTTTTTTCTCTATAATAAAATTCATTTATATGTGTATAATAAATCAAGATTTTCGATAACAGCCAGAGCTGCATTTCTTGGTGTCCAGCAAGAGTGGCGGTTACACCACTTATAACACAGCTGAATAAGGAGTAGCTTAAGGGGTTTAATAGAAGAAATAATATTTACTTAAAATCGGTTTACACCAATTTTTATAAAGCTCATTTGGCTTGAGCCGCACTTCAAAATTATTTTAGTTTTTGTAATTACAATGATTAAAATTTTTTGGTTTTTTTTTCTTATAAAATTTGTTTCCTTTTTTCTATGATCAAATTTTCGTTTGTTACTTTAAAGCCAAACGAGTCAACAGTAATCTGATTTAGATTTGCACAAGCAACCACCATTTCCCAAAACCAAAGTTCGAGGCCAGTGTAACAAAAACGCACAGTAAATCATTCTCAATTGAATAGTGTAGCTTAGCTTTGCGTTTAACTTTTTTTTTTATTTGTTGGTTATTCTGAGCGTATTTTCTGGCAAAAAGTCAACACTCAGACCATCAGCCCGCAACAAACAATGTGTTAATTGCAAAATAACAAAAGCGACTTTAGAAATAAACAACAACTAAAAAATAACTTGGAATATAAAAACACGTTTTCCCACACTACTAGTATGGACAACGAGGCACACATATTCATGCATGCTGACATTCACACCACTTAATAACCAACATTCAATTGAAAGAAACGCACAATGGGACATCACACGTTTACATATGATTGCACTTTCAAGTCATAAAAATTCAGCCACTGGTTATCTCCGTTTAAACTTTTGTTTGAATTTAATAGTGTGTTAAGGTCTGCATGCACATGCATGCATAGCCAGAGTATGTATGTAGTATCTGTATGTAGGAAATTTTTGCAAAGCAGCCGGTGTTATGTGGCCTTTGTAAAGAAGGGCCTTTTTGTGTTTTATGTGACTTTATTTTCTACAAAAAAAGCAACATTTTCAATATTGTTATGCACAAAGAATGTAGACCAGCATAGTTAATTTAACTTTTTTTTTTATTGATAGTTTTGGTAAACTTTTTCTTTCATTTTAATCCCGATAAATTTTAAGACCTCCCATTTATTTAAAAAAAAAAAGTTCAAAATAAGTCCACAATTTTTTCAGAAAAGAAATCTTCATTAAAATAGAATAATACATGGCCAAGATGATTAATGAGAACTTTACTCAAAAAACACACAATAAATTGTTACACGTAGATCATTTAACCAGTCGCTTCAACAAATTGATTACATCGCTTGAGTACAATAGTTAGGAATTTACTTTACGGCGAGCTGAGCTCTTCAACAGATATACGACGAAGTTAATTAAAGTGTCCCAAATTTAACACAGGCAATTATACATCCTGGCCTCTACTAAACTAGGCCTGACAGGCCTGTTTATTAATATAGTTTACCTTTGAGCTTTCATTTGATTAAGCATGTGCTCCAGAGTAGCCTCTGGAGAATGCAGATAATAAGTTTGAGTATAGGAATTCCTATAACATAGAATCATAAATGTTTCTTTCAGTTTATGACCATGGAAAAATTGATGAACTCAAACACTTTTATTGGCCCAATGATACCAATAAATTTTATTTTTGCAAATGCAGAAAAACCATTGAGTATACGACTCAATAAAATGCAAAGAAATTTTATTCAATAATTTTCAAATGTCGAATTTTAAAAATGCTCAAACTTAAATTTTCATAAAAAGCAGCACAAAGACAACATGATTGCAAGTGATGAGCAAAAATTTGTGTAAATAACAATTGAGGCAACTGTTATTGAGTAATTAAAAAGTAAGATAAAGCAATTGTCTAATGGCTTCGAAAACGGCGCTTAAATTAGATATTCTGTATACCGGGTGCGTCGTGACTTCACTTCTAAACGAAAACTAGTGATTGGTGAAGTGATGACTGCGCAGAGAAATATTATAAAAAAAACCTGTGTCACGTAGCTTAAAAGTTATAGATATATTGAAAAAAAAATTCACAAAAAATAAAACAAATTTGTAAGCCATACAATTGAGTTTTAAAAATTAAAAAACAATTTGGATTTTTGTGCAAAAGAAAATATTTTTTTTCGCAATTGCAAAATTGCACAAAAAAGTGTTAAGTGTCCAGGACATGCGCAAAAACGTGTTCACTCACGTTTGACGGCGTGCGTATCGTTCATTTTAATAATTTAAAGCACGCAAACAACATTATTTTTGTGACTTTGTAGCATCCGTTTCTGTTATGCCATCGCTAGTGAATTATTTTTGTCTTGTGCTGTTTTGTCTCGTACAAAGATAATTTCCAATGGATCGCGAAATTCTCTTTTTTCTCATCCGCGCATTTTTCCATCCCTTCAACTCATCAGTAGACTCGAAAAATCTAAAAAGAATGTTTGCAGCCCAACTACTTATTCCAAAATTCTCATGACCAAAATGGCAATAAGAAATGTTCAAACAAAACTTTTATACAGAAAACATTTTACGTCTGGCAACACCTTTACTTTTCTTAGTACTTCCTAACAACGGGTCACCATTCGCTACCACAACTTGTGTTCTTGAAAGTATCAAAAGTAAAAGTTTTTTTTCTTTTGAATATTCGAAAATGAACTCAGTTATTTATTCGCTATAAAAGTCAATTGAAATTTATTATTTTAGGTCTAGAACTAGACCGTAATGTTTTCTGTCTGTTCTATATGCCGTCGGCGGCAAACATTTTAAAAACAACTAATAATTGAATTATGGTAATTTGATAACAAAAATTTTTAAATTCCCATAGAGAAGGTTTCGTTGTTACAAGGAGCTAAATGGGCTCTATGTGTCCAAATCTTTAGCTTAGATTTAACTGCATCGAAAGATTTCCGCATACCAGCCATGTGAGTTTGCTCTCTTTTTTCCAGTTATCCCACATGCCTTTGTGAAAAGGCTTTCAGAGCATGAAAAGTTTTCTCAATACATAATAGATCAAAACCACTTCATTTTAAGTTTTTACTACAAGCAAATAAGTAGGTGTCGTTTCCTTGGACTCTTCTCAGGCATATTTGTGCCGTCCTAATCACTCATTTTATATGAAAATGGTTGACACGCTACTTTAGGTTGGACTATTGAAAACGTTATTAGACTAATATCTAACATCGAAATAAGGATAGTGCATTAGCTGGCCAGAGGGAGAAGGTAATCAATAGCAATCTTAAAACTAATACCAGGTTTGTTCAGAAGAAAGGCTGAATTTTTCACTTTTTTTGGAAAGTATTTATGTAATCATAAATATTAATTTTATCCTCTACAAAGTACTTCCCCTCAGTTATATTGCACTTATGCCAGCGGTTCTCGCAATCCTCAAGGCATTTTTGATTTTATCTCATCAATTAAGGCAAAATCGTTTTCTTCCTTAACTTTTCTCTTCAATTCTGGCAATATTTTGGCAGACAGACAGATGAAGTGAGTAAGGAGGCAGAGACATGGTTAAGGTGTTTTTTTTTTTGCTAAAAAAAACTCACCGCTGAGCGTTACTAATGCAACATTGCTTTTACCCACAATTTAGCAATTTTTTGGAGCCACATGTTTCAGGCCCAAAAAAAATTGCATCGAGAAAATTGCACGCCTGAAGCCATCATCTGCATCCTCTACTAGGGAAAGCAGTCAAGCGACAATTTTCTTAAACAATTTTTTCTAATTTGCTCTCGCAGTTTCAACTCTAGAATGCTCATCATCAATTTCGAATTTGATTATTTATTTAATTTCTGAGCATAGTTTTTTGGTATCTTGCTGCTCTAAAGAATGTAGAAGAAAACACTTGCGTGCTCTTTTCTCTCTCGTTGCTACTTACTGGTTGTTGTTGTTGTTGTCAAATACTTTTGAGATAAATTCATTGCAATTGCAACAGAATAGACACATCATTTATTTAAGGAAATAGCAAAGTGCATGTTTAAATGATACTACTGGTGGCAGTTGTCATGTAGTTGTACACATTCATGTTGAAACATCATGAATTGTTGTTTCTTATTGAAATTGTATAACAAATATTTACATGAGGCAACTGTTGAAGATTGTTGTTTAAAAATACACGAAGAAAAATGGAAAAACTTAAAAAAAAAGATTTCTAAGCACTCATGCTGGCAGTTCTTTGATGTCGAAGCTGATCCATCTCATAAATGTATTTAAATTTTGTTTTTTATTTAAACTGGTGTGTTGCATTCTGCTGGCACTAGAAAAATCGTTATAGGGTGGGTAAAACAAGGGCTAGTGCTCATGCACATTTAGTTTTAAATATATCTGGAGGTAGTTTACTACAAAAAAGTATCGCACAGCTAAAAAAAAGAATTTTTTCTGTAATAAATTATGCAATGAACTAATAATCTCTAACGAAAGGAGAAGCTCTAAGCGATGACCATCAGTTGAACGAAAATATTTATTAATTTTAAGATTTAAAGATCAATAACGATGAACTAGGGTAAAGCATGGCGATGAGCGGTTGCCTAAAAACAGCATGCAATTATACATGGCCTGGCTTCGAAGCCAAATTTGGATGCTCGTGAGTGACGAAGTGGTCGTGAAACAGCCATGCTGTGTATTCCAGGCAGTAAGGCTTCAACTTTACTTTTCTTGTCTTCTTTGAAAATGTTGATCAGTCCAATTTTATCAAAAAAAAATCTTTCTCAATTGAAAGAAAACCAACATCGAACTCAAGCCCGATAAAATTATTAACAAAATTTCTTTATTTGCAAAAAAAAATTGTTGCGGGGAACACTCTTCTGTAACGTTTGACCACGTGGGGCTGTACATGGAATATACCCAGCGAAGAGCTAAAATAAACTCTTTTCTAAACTTATAATTTTTTTTCGTGTATAAATATTTTTATATTGTATTTCATGGGCATTAATTTGAATTTTTTCAAGAAGCGTGTGTTTTTCTGATGCACTTGGTTTAATGTCGTGCAGTTTGCATACCAACAAAATCGTTCGTCAAATAAAAACATAAAATAAAATAATATAGCAGAAGGAATGCACTTGTATAAATGTCTCATTTCTCTGTGTATGTGCATATTTTCTTACAAACATTTGTCGAACAAAAAAGTACATACGACATTTCAAAGTACTATGTCAGCATCAGCATTACTGTGTAAATTCAGTTTATTTATTGCTGTGTATGTATTTGAAACTCTAGTTCAGTGTCTTTTATGTAGTCTTAATGAAAATTGTTTAATTGATTTCTCTTGAAAATGCAAAGTGAAAAAAGTGACTAGGATGTGGTATTAAAAATAGTTTTTTTATGTTAATCAAGATAAAAGAATATTGTCTGCTTTAGAGATGGAACTTTTTATATACTTTCTTTGTTAGAAATATTTAAATAGTTGTAAATTTAAGTTAATATTCCTCATTAGCTATTAATGTTCTTTTTTAAGCTGTCAGATTAAGGCAGCATTGCAGAGCTGACACTGACAGAAAGTGCAAGTTTTAGGCTTTTTGTATTGCTGATAGATTTTTTATAAAATAATTAGTTAATTGGTTCTGCAGCATTTTGTATAGTTTTAACAAAAGGTTGCCATTCTTATAGTCCATAAAATACACAGAACAAAAAAATATTAAACGATTTCCCTTAGATATGCAAAAGAAAATACAGCTTTATAAGACAATATCAAACACATATTTATTGTTTTATAAGATAACTCGGCACGTGCTCAAATAGCTATTAATCTTTATAATTGGAAACAATAAATTTTGCAAACCAGTTATACTCATGTACAGCCATTACCAAGGACCATGAGTAAAGAAATCGAATTAACTGCAAAGGAAATTTTAATTTCGTATTATTGCTAAAGAATAATTGTAAGGGTGCGCTGAACGATAATGTGCCATCGATTTTTGTAGGTTTTGCATGAAGACAAACAAGGATCAGCGACGATATACAAAAAGCTTATTTTTGAAGCGTCTGGTCTTAATGTTTATTTTTGTTATATATATTCAAGCGGAATCCTCACTAAGGAGGCTAAGCACAGGATCAGGGTATTCGAAAAAAATATTGGGGAGGACAAAATTTTGTCGCTGCTCACACATTTTCCTCCTCTACGGCCACTTCATAATTAACAATCATTTTCTGCAAAGCTTATATGTACCTTAAAAACAATTCAATTAATAAAATATGTATTAAAAATGTTTCCTCACAAGAGCTGAATAAAAATATTTAACCACAAAGGAGACGTGTGTAGTTGACTCAAATTGTATGCTGACATTACTAATACGCAGCGGGTCGCAAGACAGCATTGAAATACTCTTGAAGATATGCAACAGTTTATGCTTCAGCGAGTTGGCGTATGAGTGATATTTTGGCAAAGCATATATTGCTATTTTAAAGAAGCGCAATTTCTCAATCCATGTGCTTATACATACCTAAATACTCTAACATTTTTATTTCTATTTTTTATAAACGAATTTGTTTGCTTATAAAGCAATTTAAATTATCCATTACCAAACAATAAATTGTTTTGGGTATTTTTCAGCCGTCTAAGCGCAAATAATAAAAACATCGAAAAGCTAGCCACAATTTATTGCTCTTTACTATATGCTGCACCGTTAGAGGTTTAGTTTAGAAACTTAGGTTTAGACACAGTAAGCTAGAACTTTAGAAAGTAACGCCAATTAAAACTTATCCCCAATTTTCGGCTTTCGTACTCAAAGTGGCCCCCTACTGCAGAGACTTTGCTGGCCGTCCGTCACAGGCTCCATTCTCCCAAACTGTAAAGGTTAGAGAAATAAAAATTCCACAGAATTTGTGGTGACCCGTCTTCTACAACAAGAAATAAAAAAAAATAAAAAAAACGTTACAAGCTAAAGGTGTGTGGGGACCACAAGAAGCCATTAAAATTATCTAAAATCAGCTGTAACTTTTGAACCATAAAAGATTTTGATTTAAATTTACACGGAATGAGTAGTTCCATAGATTCTGTAATAAAAAGCATCAAAAACCGCAAAAAATTAAAAACTAAATGATGTTCCCATAGAGGAAACGTGAATTAGTTGCAACACTTAAACGGTAAGAAATTGAGACTTGAAATTTGTAAAGGAAACTGCACATCCTGTCAGACCTTTAGATCTACATGTGGCAAAACTAATAAATAATAAAAATGTATATGTTGCAAAACACACGGATTCAGCCTTTAAATTAAAAACCAACGTTCATTTCTGAACCTTAAGAGATAGACTTGAAATTTTCACAGCACTTATATTTGTTAGGCTTCTTCAACAACAAATAAGAGCTAACACGATTGAATAATGCATTGTCGTTTGCCCAGTGGGGAGTCTACCAAAAATATCGAAAAACTAAGAACACAAGAAATGGTCTATAGAAATCCAATATAATTTGTGACTCGTAAGGGAACCGGGCTTAATATTTACATGATGTATATAATTACCTGACTTTTACAGCAACAAATACGAAAAACTATTAAAAGTTAAAAACTAAACACATATACTTATATAAAACATATACTTTGTTAACCACTTGCATGGTTGAGGGCAACTCTTGCCGGGTGAGTCAGCCTCCCACTTAACTCAAACTCTTATTTTTCTTACCCAAAATCACTTTTATGTTTATTATTTGTTTGAGCCATTTATTTGTCGATGGCATTAGGAAAAAAATATTCACTACGAAATAATCATTTTTTGAGGCGTCTGCTTTTAAGATAAAATGATAGAGACGAACTGTCACAAAAAAACAATGAGGCTGTTTTATAAGCACCCCTACCTTTATTGCGAATGCCTTTATTGCGAATGCCTAACAGAGATAATATTTTGTTAAACCCATGATCTAGAACTCATAAAATAAGTATAAAAGGTATAATAATTATTTCACTCCTGTCTCAACAACTTATTTTATTAAACTTTAAACAATATCCACCAACTGCGAAAAAAAACCTTGTATTAATGCATTACAAGTTAACAGATTAAATATTTTTCTTATGGAATTTTTTTATTATAAACTGTCTCTCATTAATAGCTCTTTCACTCACTTTAACAGCTCATCAATTCAAACATGTTGGCCAATACTGATGGCTGTTCAAATTTAACATAACAATTCATTTAGTTTAACTGCGGCAGTGCTTTTGATAACTTAAACAAATTTTTACCAACAGCACAACTGTGCAATGTTTGTTCTCTAAGAAGTACAAGAGCACCACATGGTGTAATAAAAATTAATAAAAAAAAATCGTTACAAAATTTAACATACCTTTTGTGATTTCTTTTTGTAATGCAAAGGCCATGGAAACTTTTGTTCGATAATACTTCATTAAAATTTCATACACACGTTAATTGCGGCTGAGGCCAAAACAAAACTGTATTGGAACACATTGTATTTGGCAGCAGCAAAAATTCTATAAAAATTCTGAAGCCCCAAATGGTTTTTAAAACAAGGTAAATAGATTGTGTGTACGGAAGAATAATGCCGATGCAAAAAAACTAAAAATTTAATAGAAATTAAATAAGCATAAGCCTTCCTCTATTGAAAATGCTTAAATACAATTTGTAGCACTCAGCTGTTTAGTAACATATTTAGTGTTAACCAAGCAAATATCTTTATAGAATTGTAACACATAAGAGTAAATTTATTAGGTGCAGAAGGCGGTTCTTGCAGACTTCTAACAGCTGAAACGCACCGATACTTTGAAACCGAAAAAATATATAATTTAAGGCGCATCACTTCAATTTTATGGTAAAAATATATGATTTACAATTGTTATTATTTTATCAGTCTAAAATTCGATTTTAATTACTCTTACTAGAGAAAGATTCCTTGTAACGCAGCCAGTAAATCTTCGAACTAACTTTTCTTGCGCTCTTTAGAAATGTTGATTACTCTAACTTTATCTCAAAAAAATATATCACAGTTTTGAGAAAGTATAGTGAACTCAGGGTTGACACAACTATTAAGGTGGGACAAAAGATATCACTCTATTTGCAGTTGCTCTTAGCGGCCAGTGCCAAGTAAGTTTTTTCCATTTGTGTACTAGGCAGTTGTGAAATACAAGTGAACCAACCATGGAGCGATTTGTTGGAAGAACTTTGGAGGATAGTGTGGAAGTCCAGAAAAATCCTTACGGTTGAGGTTAAATAAAAGACGTGTCGAACAATTCAAGAATATATTTATTTCAATATAAAGGTACTGACAAGCGTGACTTGTTAAAGCGAAATGCAAAACAGTTATAATTTTTTAGATACATAAAAGGCTTTGGCAATAAAAACATAGAATAATTTCAAGGTTGTTTACATTTGGGTTGAATTAAGGGTTGCATTAATTTCACAACACGATTTACTCCCCAACAACGCAAAATAATCTTGTCTATGACAAAGTGAACACTTTTTTGACTAAAATCATGATAATTGCTTTCACCTAAGCGGGTACGAAAAGAGGCAAAACTATCGAAAATAGATCAGAAAGCTAAAAACGTAGACAGTCAGTAATGAAGAGCTCAAGTGGCTATGAGCTACTGCTTAAAACAGTACGAAATTAGTCATAGCCTAGGTCCAAAGCGATTTGGGTACTCATGAACGACGTAGAGATCGCAAAAGAACCATGGTATATACCCCAACCAGTAAATCTTCAACTTTGCTTTTCTTTTCACTACAATGTTTTCACGAAGAAAATCTTTAGTATTTCTTATGAAATAAAATCGAACTATAGCTCGATAGAACAGGTAAAAACTAAAAAATTCTAATCATCGACTAAATACTTAAATTACTTTTTTAATTGTGTAAAAAAATAATTCGATTGTTGTATTTCTCAAAATGTTTAGCTCAAGTCTAGTGCATACAAGGCAATGTGATGACAAGTCCTAGTTTACCTATACTTGCGCTGCGCTCCACTTGGTAATAATACCCAGTCCTATTATTTAGTCTTAGCAGATATTACTAATACGCACCATGTCACATGCTGCTATTGAGATCCCTTTAGTATATGCTACAGTTATCGTTCACATTGTGTGGCGTATGAGCGATGTGTAGCAAACAAGATATTGTATACTCGTTTCGATTTCGGGAAATCAATACGAATAAATAATAAATTTTATACCTTTAATACGCCGAGTAAAAGACCGCTGACTTCAATCGTTATAAACAGAATGACTGTCCTCCTTTTCTTTATTAACATTCATGCTTGTACAAAATAAGGAATTAATATATAATAGATGAGCACACACTCACACATATTAATACAAATAATGAACAGTGCGAACATTAGTACATACATATGTAGCTTAAATAATAAAGAGACGTCTTAACAACTAAATGAGAGAGAATATGATAATATATAAATATGTAAACACAAGTACAAGTTCGTCGCGAGAGCAGAGAACATTGTGAGTAACACACAGCAGAACAAATGTACATACGTATACAAATACAACAACTTCGTAAGTAACATAACTGCTGAACGCCACATAGCAACGAATATTGCTATTGTTGATCAAAATGCTCATAGCGTATGTATACATACATATGTATGTATGTAAACACCAACCAATGTGTTGTGAAGCGACAGAAATTGTACCGAAGTAGTCTAATACGTACAAAGAATATACATACAGACATAATATGTATATTCTTTGTTTTACATGGTTCATGCTATGGGTATTTAAAATAAATCGTTATGTTACAGTGAATAGTAAAACTAAGCATATAATATGAGTTAAAGTAAAGGACAAAAATAAACTAACATGACATAAAAATACTGCTACAATTCGGCCATCCTGACCACGAGATCCCCTGATCTCGGTCACAGAAATAACATAACTAACGTCTTCTATCAGTTCCGAACCACGGCCTAATGTTACCTACAGCCCAAACACCACTGTATGGCGTGCGCGACTGCTGAAAACCTTCAACGTCCTCCAAGACATATCTATCGTTTCGCAAGACCCTCGCTACCCGATACGGGCCTCTGAATTTCGGGATTAGCTTCTTTGACACTCCGGTCTGTGAGTCGAAGTTTTTCACCATAACGTAATCATTCTCCCTATACCTGGTTGGTGGCCGTCTTCTGCGGTCCACATACAGCTTATTATACGCCTGCAAACGCTCCTGCGCTGCACTGGCATCAGCCCGGATCCCATCAAGATCAATTTTCCCGACGCCCTGCTCAACCTCTACAAAATTCTCCCTCAGCGAATCAAGAACGGTACCCCTCTGTGCAACTCCGAACAGCATTCTGCTCGGAAACTCGTCTATCGACCTGTGTCTGGTATTATTTAAACAAAACTCCACGGTCCCTACAGTGTAGTCCCAATGAACACCTTTTTCAGAATCTGCAAGCTTTGCAATCATAGCCCTAATACTTCTATTTACTCTCTCTACCTGGCCGTTTGCTTGTGGAGAGCCCGTCGCGACCTTAATGTGCTGTATGTTATTGTCCTCCATAAAAGCCCTAAAATCACCCGACGTGAAGCAACTTCCCCTGTCTGACACGATACACCTAGGGCGGCTATACGACCTAAAATAATCCACCAAGGATTTGATCACCTCTTTCGTTCCCGTGGTTTTCGTCGGGTACAACCTCACGAATTTGGTTGATGCATCTACCACCACCAACAAATACCTCTTCGATCTGCTATTGTCCACTGGTCCAAAATGATCTATGTGCACCAAGTCGAACGGCAGATTTCCCTTTGGGATATTGTGCAGGAAGCCCTCTTCCCTCCCGCTATTTGTCGAATATGCTATACATTTTAAACAGTTCCTTATGTGGTTCTTCGACTTCTCCCTAATCTTTGGAAACCAGTACGTTTTGCCTATCAAATCCGTCATCTTATCTACCCCCACATGACCCATTTCGTCGTGATATTTATACATCACATGGGGCTCCATATCCCTAGGAACGCAGAAAAGTATAGTGCCATCATTCTTCCTCCTATAAATAATTCCATTTCTCATTTCGTACAACTTATTCTCAGATTCCTGCAATGATCTCCTCAGCTCGAGTAGTTTGGTATCCTTACCTTGACATATAATTAAATTTTCCTCAAAACTGTTTGCCTCCAGAACCATGACATTATTACAGCGACTTAGGGCGTCAACATGTTGCATCCGTGTGCCCGACCTATGCTCCAAAGTATAGTCATAATTCTGCAACTCTAAGGCCCACCTGGCGATTCTTGGGTTTAATTCCTTCTTGTTAAGGGTCAAAGTTAACGAGTTGCAGTCTGTCACTATCTTAAATGTCTTTCCCTGTAAATACACCCGAAATCGCTTCAATGCACTAACTATTGCCAAAGTTTCCAATTCAAAACTGTGATACTTTGATTCTGTCTCAGTGGTTCTTTTGGAGAAATAAAATATCGGATGCATCCGTCCATCCCGTTTCTTCTGCATAAGAATTGCTCCAAGACCGATGGAGCTGGCGTCACAATGTAGTTCGGTTACATCATGCGGATCGTATAAAGCTAGAATTGGCGCTTCCATAAGTTTACTCCTAAGTAATTCAAAAGATTTCAATTGGTCCGGACCAAATTCAAATTTACTGGATTTCTTAGTCAAATCGTATAAGGGCTTCGCTATGATAGAAAAATCCCTAATGAATCTTCGAAAGTATGAACAAAGGCCCAAAAAGCTCCGCACAGAATGTGGTTTATCTGGGATGGGAAAATCGCTAATTGCCCTTAAACCCTTCTCATCGGCCCTAATTCCCTCACCATCGATATTATAACCCAAATATTTTACACTCGACTGTAGAAACACACACTTATCCAACCTCAGCTCCAGTTTATTAGCCACCAGACGTCTAAAAACTTCTGTCAATATATCAAAATGTTCCCTCATATTATCTGTTGCTATCATTATATCATCCAAGTAAATCGTCACTCTATCCTCCCGCACCATGTCTGCGAAAATTCTATTAACGAAACGTTGGAAAACAGATGGAGCATTTCTCAAACCAAATGGCATTCTCAAAAATTCGTACTGGCCTAATGGGGAAACGAAAGAAGTATATTTCACTGATTCTTCATGCACAAAAACGTGGAAAAATCCATTCTTGAGGTCCAATTTCGTAAAAATTGTCTTTCCAGCTAGTCTGTCCAACAAGTCATCGATTAAAGGAATCGGATAATTATCCTTAGCAGTCACCTTATTCAATCTCCTATAATCCACACACATCCTCAAGTCCCCCGTTTTCTTTCTAACTAACACTATCGGTGAGGTAAACTCTGACTCACTAGCCCGAATATAACCCTTGGCCAAATATTCGTCCAAAAGTTCCTGTAGTTCAATCTTCTCTGAATACGATAGTCTTCTTGGAGGACAGTTGAAGGGCTTCAAATCATTCAAAATAAGTCTCAATTCAGTTTTCACTACCGGCTCGTGCGGTCGGATGGGTTCAACGTAATAGTTCCTAAAAATTTCCTCAAACTCCCTTCTGTCCGAATAAGCTACACCATCTCCAATCACACAAGAAGTCCCTGTTTGACCCTCTAAGCAGTCCATTGTCATAATATACCTGTCAAAATCAAAATCCTCCATATATTCAGTTGTGACCCCTTTTCTGGTGTCGCCGAAACAAATCTTTTCAGGTTCACACACCAATCTAAACCCGCATGAGTCCAAAAAGTCGCGTCCCAGTACCGCCTGAACCCCCATAGAGTCATCCGACACCACGTTCAAATGAAAAGAAACCTTTCTATCACCCATAATAATATAACATAAAATCTTCCCAATAATTTTCAATTCACTTTTATTTAAACCATAGTAAGAAACACAAATATTTTTATCTAATAACAAATTCTCGGGCAAAAGGGACCGCCTCACGAAACTAATTGGACTCCCTGAGTCTAATAGGCATTCTATAAATAAAGAAATATCCCTGTCATAATTTTCTAAAAATAGTTTAAATATTCTTACATAATTGTTGTCATCAACCAAATGCACAGCGCCTTTCTTCGCAGGACAATCAGCAATTCGATGATGAGGACTACCACAGCCAAAACAGGTACCCCGTTCGCGCTTCGGCTTCTTACATTCCGCAGCATAGTGACCCATAGAGTTACAGTTGAAGCATCTCAGACTTTCTTTGTTTGGTTTTTTCAAACTTGCGGCATCAACGCGAGTCAGCTCAATTTTTGCAAAAGCCCGTTGCAACTGGCGCTTATCGGTATAATTTTGCATAAGCGCCTGAGTTTTCAGTTGGAGGTCGGGAATACCCTCGATCAGACAATCAATGAGTTCATCGTCGTCAAGTTTTATCTGATTTGCCAGAATAATTTTATCATTGTAGTACTCGGTAAACGTTTCGCCGTATTTCCATTTACGGCCCTCGAAATTTCGGCGCAGGAGAAATTTGCCTTCCTTTGAGCCGAACAATTCCTGCAACTGGCATAACAAGCTTTCGGCGGTTTCTGTGGCATAGCTGGGCTTAGATTGCAGCCACGCGAGTGCCTTACCTTTGAGCTTACTTATTAATAAAGCACGAAGCATGTTGTCATTTACCCCATAAGCCGAAGCAACACTTTTCAACTGGGCAGCCCATAAATTTATGTTACTGTTTCCATCATAATCCGAAAGAAATTCTCGTACTACACCAAAAGAAATTCCAGCAGCGCCCTCTTGTTGATGTTGATATTGTTCACCACCGGAAACAGACGCTTCTTCGCTACAGTCTTCTCCAGGATCAATAGATTTTTTCAAAGACTCATTTTCTTTTGCCAGTAAATTGCACCGTTTCTTAATCAGTTCTAACTGTTTCCTCAAGCATTGCATTTCTCCCAGATCTGTATCTTCATCTTCGTTTTCCGTGATTGGGCACTCACCCCTTTCTTCTGCCGGAACTGCATTGAGTCTGGCAACCAACGCATTTTTATTGCCAGTTGTTGGTAGTGCCAACTTTGTCAACCACTGTTTGAGTTGCACCATGGTGTATTCAGTTGAGTCAATCGTGTCGTTCATTTCTTTTTTTTTTATTTATTCTTGAATTGTTCTTTAAATTTTTCGTTAAATTGTTCTTTAAATTTTTCTTTAAATTGTTCTTTAAATTTTTCTTTAAAATTTTCTTTAAATTTTTCCTTAAAATTTTCTTTAAATGTTTTTTTTTCGCTAAAATTTTCCTTAAAATTTTCTTTAAATAGTTCCTTAAAATTTTGTTACACTTTTTCTTCCACCTGTTATTCGTTAAATATTGTTATTTCTAAATGTGTTCATTTATACTCATAAAATCTTGCACCTTTACAAATTCTTCTTTTAGGTATTTTATATTTGTAGCTGCACTTAAGTTCCTTGTTTCCAAATTCACGATTTATTATTCTTAAATTTTCTTTTTCAATTAAAATAACCTCTTCCTTAGAATGTCTCATGAAATTTCACTCGGTCTTGTAACCCACTGTGGTAGTTTTCTTTCTTGTTAAATTTGGGGGTTGTTTTGGTTCAAAAGTTCGCACGTACACGATTTCTTTTAAGATAAAGTACTTGTTTCACAAAATTTACTTCTGTTTTTCAAACCTTTGTTTCAGAAAAAAAAAAAATTTACGCTGTAATTCTTAAATTATTTTATGTCCAAAAAAAATGTTCTTTTCTTTTCTGTAACTGTACTTTTTTTCTACAATTTTCTTTTTCTATTTTAATGACTCTTAAATATTTTCTTCTGTACTTTAAATATTTCAGCACAACACTTATTGTTTTTGTTTTACTTGTGGTTAATCCCACTTCTGAAAACTTTAATACGCCGAGTAAAAGACCGCTGACTTCAATCGTTATAAACAGAATGACTGTCCTCCTTTTCTTTATTAACATTCATGCTTGTACAAAATAAGGAATTAATATATAATAGATGAGCACACACTCACACATATTAATACAAATAATGAACAGTGCGAACATTAGTACATACATATGTAGCTTAAATAATAAAGAGACGTCTTAACAACTAAATGAGAGAGAATATGATAATATATAAATATGTAAACACAAGTACAAGTTCGTCGCGAGAGCAGAGAACATTGTGAGTAACACACAGCAGAACAAATGTACATACGTATACAAATACAACAACTTCGTAAGTAACATAACTGCTGAACGCCACATAGCAACGAATATTGCTATTGTTGATCAAAATGCTCATAGCGTATGTATACATACATATGTATGTATGTAAACACCAACCAATGTGTTGTGAAGCGACAGAAATTGTACCGAAGTAGTCTAATACGTACAAAGAATATACATACAGACATAATATGTATATTCTTTGTTTTACATGGTTCATGCTATGGGTATTTAAAATAAATCGTTATGTTACAGTGAATAGTAAAACTAAGCATATAATATGAGTTAAAGTAAAGGACAAAAATAAACTAACATGACATAAAAATACTGCTACATACCTAATTTACATATTATTTAAGTTTAAGCCTACATAATTAGTAGGTACCCAAATTCTAGTACAACATGAAAGAATACTGCGTAATCAACTTCCAAAATATTTACATTCCTGGGCCTAACAAGATATTTTTAGGAACATAGAATATTACGAAAAAGGTCAATAAGCTCAACAGAACAAAAAAACTAAAGCTTTCTCGATATCGTAAAAGTGTCTCTTGTGTTTACAAGGCGTTATTTTTTCTCTCTCTGCAGACATTGCCTTGTGCAAAAATAAGTATCAATAAATAGTGCTACAGCGACGGTCAAGTCAAATGAAGCACATTAAGAAGGGATTAAAGAAAGCTCTCAACAAGAAAAATCATGTTTATCTGATGTTTATCAAGAAAAAAAACTTGCGCTTAAATCGGATAATTTTATTGCTTGAAGTTGAGTGCTCCATTTTCATTACATATCATAAAAATCTTCCGGTCACACTCAATCGCAATTGCTAGTTAGTGTTTTTCACAATTTGTCGACTAAATCACCAAACAAACAAGCAAGTTAATCCGCTTACAGTTTAAGGGATGGCCTTCGTAATTTGTCTGCAAAAGAAAAACGCCCAGCAGGGATATAAATTGTGAAACAAGACAAAAAGTACGATTTTCCAGTAAAATAAGATTTTTATGTACTATGAGAAGTTGAGATTTTTATGTACTACGACATAATAACAGTGCAGGTCTTTAATGCATTTTGTCATAGTTTGTTATATTTAGGAATACCGTTCAATTTGTAGTGTTCCTTGTTAAGAAGCCATGTTTCTTCTGTTCTTAAACTTTTACTGCATGTTTGCAAATATATGAATGAGGTTTTAGCATTTTAGCATGAAATCAAAAAAGAATTACGATTTTTAACTGCTTATTGATTTTCATAAATGAGGTATTTGGTTCGGTCGCATAAAGTTAAATGCATCAAAACATATTTGTATTTTTTGTGATTTTCCAATTTTGCTATTCTTTAGAGATTAAAATTTTTCCAATGTTCCTAAGCAAAAAGACTTATGTTTGCTACTGGTTTCGAATATGATTACTAAAAACTCATACCACTCGATAGAAAATTGTTTCTTTCATAATTATGTTATGTACATTTTTAAGTCTTTATTAGTTTCTCATACAAAAATTAATAAAATTAGCATTATTTGTGACCATTGAAACTAACAACAATTATTTTTTCGCCACCTCAACCAAACAACCATATCTCACATGATTTAAATATGGGATTCAAATACTAAAGCATCATGCAGCAATACTAATTACCCCAGCTATGTTGTTGCATCTTACGAGCATTCTTGTACTCTATACAATACCAACCTGGGGCTCTAAAGAGATTTCTCTCGAAGTAAACTTTCATATAGGTATAGTCCAAAGATATATTTTGAAAAAAGGGAAGGCCTAACGTTATCATTCAAGAAAAATCATGCTCAGGAAGAAAGCATGTAACTGATTCATAAAAGGTACAAAAGTGTGAGTCGCCAAGCAAAGAAATAGAAGTAAATCAACCAAAATAAAAACTATTTCTGTATTAAGTTTATCAGGCTCAAGTTTTTTTTATATTATTCTTGCGATTGATATAAATATGATATATATAGAAAAATAAAATAGAAATGGTGTGTTTGATATAATTAAAAATTTAGACAGAAAATATACAACAACTAGGGTGGCTGAGTGGCATGGTTGTCGCTTTAGAAACATGGGCCCTTGAGTTAAAAGACGGGTGCTGACGAGAAAGTGTGGCGGCTTTGAAACAACTAGTTGTCCACCCTGCTAAATGTCTTTGATGTTTTCTTTGTCTAATTTAATTAATATCAATCACAAGGATAATATAGAAAGAACTTGAGCTTGATAAACTTAATACAAAAATAATTATGTAAGAAAAAGTTCGAATAATAGAAACTAATTAACTCAAAAAATAAACTGTTTTACAATTTGTTTGACCAAAAGAGAAGATCTTTGTAAGCATAACAAATTTAGCGAGGTTTCACAGGCAAACAACATAAACCAGAGCCCTCACAGAGCCTAGTAATTGTTCTTTAAGGGATTATGAAATATTTTCTTTTAAAATATTTAATAAATCGAATGCAATGTACTAAAACTAAAACCCTACATCTTCTAGCAGTAAAAGAACCCGTCATCGTTTTTAAATGCAACGTGCTATGTGCTGATATTAAGATCCTTTTGAGATATGCTACAGTCATTGCCTAATACGTCTCTATTGTTGAATGATGTATAAAAAAAAGGTATTAGGCATTAATTTAACTCTACTAATTTACTACCTAATCATTTAATAATTAAAAATTTCAAAAGATATAATGTATCAGTCGTTGTGAGTTGTGAGAGATTAAAATTTATTTAAGCTAGTTTACGTTTCCCAGCTCTGTGCCCCACTTTTCTCTAGTATTTATTATCACTTCGGACTTATTCTTGTGCCACGTAAGAGCGAACTATTAATTTTATAGACACTTAATTACTTTTTTATTTTGTATGTTACTTATGGGCTTTTTTTGGAATTGCTTTATTACCTTATTTAGTGTTTACTCAAGACTATGATACAGTCAGTTACAAAATATTATGTTCTATCATAAAACTTAAAGAAGTAATTTTGAGGAATGGGCGCTTTAAATGAGGTTTAAGGATAAATGCTACGTACCAACAATGAGTAAACAGATAAGTGATTAATTACACTTTGACTGATATTACTTATACGCACGGTGTGACATGCTGGTATTGAGAGCCCTTTAGAATATGCTACAGTTATTGTTCAAACTGTGCAGCATATGAGGGATGTGTAGCAAGAGGGATATTACTTACACATTGTGAGCGTAATTTGAAAGAAAAAACAGTTTTATACTTCTCTACGTGATATTGATTATAATTTAGGTTTTACTGTATTAAATTTTGTTGCGCAGCGTTTTTTAGTATATACCTAAGTTCTAGTACAACATGAAGCAGACAAGCCGTATTGGTACACTTGCAACTAAATTTCTCACCCATTTTTTTCCTCTTTTTATTTAAAATTATTTACATTTAAAGCGATTTAAAGCAAAAAAATTTACTAAACCAAACGATAAATTTTTTAATACGTTTTCCATTGTGACAACTGAGAAGTCAACATTTGGCTTTTAATATCCAGCTGTGGGCATTGGTTAGAAGAAAAAAACTTGAATATTAATAATCAAATTTTATACATACTTCAGGTAATTGAATGTGAGAAAGTTAAAATGCTGCCAGCGCAAATGCAAAATATTTTTTCAGGGCACTTATGCTCCTACATATGTATAAAGGTATTGTTTTACAATCCAGCAAAATGTTTAGGTTGACACAGCATTTTCGGTCAAAATTTCAGAAACATTAATAAAATCGCAAAAAAAAAACAAAAAAAAAGGTAAAATAGCAAAACGTTAAATGTTTAACTTAGTTTGTCTGTGTTTCTGTTTGTTTTTATTAAGAATGACACGTTTCAACAATAAAAACAAATCTATAATCGACAATGGTACAGCACGAATGAACGTGCAATATTCGATGATTTGCAAAATTCAAATATTTAGCTATAAAAAAAATTTAGATTTCTGAAGACAGCATCTTCATTATCATTGTCATCGTAATCACTATCGTTCGCATTTTGTTAAATTTCTTCTTTTTCTTGTATTTACACAAGTATAAAGCTTCAAAATAAAATGTCTGTTTTAGCTGAAACATTTTGCAACTGTTGAATGCCAAAAACATGTAAATGTATTCTGCAAGGGACTAACAAACATCACAAGTTGACAATAAAATAAGTGTATCTTTTTTTTAGCCAGAACAGAAACATTCGCACACCAAATCCTTCAAACCAAAAAAAGGAACAACTGTTAACAACAATTTGCAAGATTTTTGGGAAATAAGGAAATGAATTCGAAATTTTTTGAAGATAATTTCTGTTCCAACAGAACAGAACTTAAGTCAATTGCACTTAAGCACATCCGAAATGAAGCAACATTTCTTCAATAAGTCAAAAACAATTTAAATGTGTTTCACATGCAGCAGTAAGCTGTTAAGGCAGCTGGTTCAAATTGCACAAACGACAGTCAACGGTTTTTAATAAAAAATAAAACATGGTCTCAAGAGAAAATTTTAAATCAGAAACATAAACGAATTAAGTGAAAAAAATATGCTGAAAAACAAAATATTTTTGGAAAAAAAAACAATAAAAATTATTTAAGCTCTTGATCTTTGGTTTTTTTTATAAAAAATAATATTAAACAATTATTTATTTATTTTCAATATTTCGCCAACAATTTGTTGGCATCTTCATGAAAATAATTATAAAATTTGTTTTTGTTTTTGAATTTTATAATTATTTTCCTGAAGATGCCAACAAATTGTTGGCGAAATATTGAAAATAAATAAATAACTGTTTAATATTATTTTTTATAAAAAAAAACCAAAGAACAATAAAAAAATTTTAAGGAAAAATGTTTAGCAATTAAAAAAAAATTGCTATGTTTCTACATTTTGAGGTTTAAGTAATTAATTTGCTTTTACAGTTCTTTTTTAAGTGCAACAACTAAAAGGTAATTAATTGAATGCCATCAAGACAAAGATCTCAATAAATAAGTAGCCAATAGTTACCAAAGGAACAAGATTGTATTGCAGTTGTAACGAATTTGAAACACTCTAAATTGTGTGTTTAAAATTCACAAAAAACTACAAACCTTACCAGAACTTAGCATTCAAAATGATTAAAAATCTATAGTGAAGGGAGGATAGAGAGCCTTTAGTAAAAGAGAACAACATACACACATCCGCAATACACTTGTTTTGTAAAAATCAATCTATTTACTGATACAAATTTTCTGTTTCTTTTTTTATAATTTGATTATTTCAATTAGGACTGCCCTTGCGAACGAGCTGTGCTAGAGGTAAGACCAACTATTGAGAAGGCGGACACGCACCTCAATATTTGCCGCTTCAACGATAATATTTAATTGCGATCAATTGCCTTTGTTCGCAGGGGAATATTTTCAAAGTACACACACAACTTGCTTCGATTATCTTCCGTTTTCGCTCAGACGCTTTTTTTGAGTGCTGATATTAGGAAGGTGGCCACACTCCTAATATTTGCACCGAAGGAAGAGTCTCAGAAAAGAGAACCAATCCACAGCCCTTGTGGCCAAGCGTTTGCACTCCCTTAGAAACTACAGTGAGGCTAAAATATTTGGAAGGCGGCTTCGCGCCAAATATTTGAGCCGAGGGTAGAGTCTCAGTCAGAGTGTTGCTATGTGTAGCCACTGATCTCCGCGAGCGGTTGTCTCCTGGCCAAGTACAATTAAATACGGACGCTAGGATCACATTAACTAGAGTAAGATTAGAGTCAGTAATTTTAATAAGATAGTGTGACCATTTAACGTTTATGACCATTCTAACGTTTTATGGAAAATTGCCTTTCCTGTATTGAATCTAATCCTTATTTTCTGGAACAACCCAATCCAGGACACCCGCGGAGCATTACCTCGGAGTCCGGCAAATTGTTTGGTTACAGTGGAATAAAGGAAAAAAGGAATACAATATGTTCTCTTCGTGGGAAGTAGTAAGTGATTAAAGTTACCATCACTTTTTTTTATAATAGATACTTTTGTCTTTTGCTTTTTAAAGAAAGCAAGAAAAATTAAGATGAAAAGTTAACGACTGCGTTCACATTTAATATGGCTGTGTCACATTCAGTACACTGAACCCAGGGCATGAATGTTATGCAACAAGTAGTAGAGTTTGAAACAACCTTTTAACGGAAGATGAAGCAGAGCATACATTTTTCAACTGCACGAGGTGGCAGACAGAATGTAATCTACTGAAAACTCGGACTGACGACTTCACACCCGATAACATGATCGGCAAAATGCTGGAGAGTGAAAACAGCTCGAACGCTGTGAGATACTATGTAGAGTTTATATTCTACAATCGAAGAAGGTAGATCTCGATGCAGTCCAGCGGAGCGAGCTAAATGACGGACCCAGACGTGGGTAAATAGAGAAGAGTCCTGGAGGACATAGATCTGGGTCTTCCCGAAGTAATGCAGATAGCGGTCCCCGGAAGGATCACTCCAGAAAAGAGGAGGGAGTTTTTCAGTGGATTCACCACGCAACGCAGTTGGCGAGGGCCACTGTAACTGCGAAGGCATTTTAAACCCAATACCTCACCGTCAAAAAAAAATACTTTTTAAGAGTTTTTTGAGTCTGCTGATGCCGCATCGATGAAGTATTGGCGGCATGTAGACAGCTGCAAACGACAGAAGACATTAATAATTAAAAATTATTTAACTCGTCAATCTTAAGGAATGATCAAGTTTTTTTCTTGCTGTTAGCATAATTTAACAACTGTTTCACAAAAAAAATTTACAAATTCTTGAAAACTGCTGTTCCCGTACCTCTTTTGCATGTTTTGATAATTGAGAGCAATGGAGCATAAATTTTATATATTGGAGAAGTAAAAAAACGCCTATATTTTTGGATAAGATATGATTGTTATGTTAATTATTCAAGCTTTTGATTTTTGGTTTTTTTAAAAGAACAATTTTAAAACGATTATTTAGTTATTTTCAATATTTCGCCAACAATTTGTTGGCATCTTCAGGAAAATAATAATAGAATGCAAAAAAACAAAAAAAAAGTGTTTTTTTTTTAAATTTTATAATTATTTTCTTGAAGATGCTAACAAATTGCTGGCGAAATATTGAACATAAATAAATCATTGTTTAAAATAATTTTTTATAAAAACCCAAAGATCAAAAGCTTGAATAATTAATTTAACAATCATATCTTATCGAAAATTATGGGCATTTTTTACGAAATATTACACATAAATAAATTATTATTTAAAATTATTTAAAAAACAAAAGCAAATATCAAACGCTTGAATAATTAATTTAAAAATCTAAAGATCAAGTAATATAAAAATAAAGATAATCTATGACTTAATTTTACAAAATACTCATCAATTTCTCCGGATGTAATGGCTTTGCTTAGTAATTTTCGGGTTTTGCAATTCTATATGGTACAGTTTTGCATTTTGAACGAAATATTTGCTTGTTCTAATACAAAAATGTTTAAAGATATACATCGCTAATTTACAAAAAAAAAACTACGTTTGTTGGAGCTTGGGCATAACTGGTATATAGTTTCATAAAAACTACACGCCGACTTGAAAACAGCTTATTTTGAAACTTATTTATATGTGTTACAGTACAAATAATGAAAAAAAAAATCGCCTTCTCAAAAAGTCTCAATTATTTTCTTTAAAATTTAAAATTTTCACCAGGGCTTATTGTCACTTGCAATTCGGAAATGTTGTTGTTTTTATTGTTACCAACTTGTAACGAAAATTTAAATACCAAGTTATTTAAAAAGTGCCGTCTACTTAAATTTGTTATATAAATTTATGCGTCATTGCAATATTGACTGGCACAACCGAGTTTCTCATGAATATACTTGCACTTTAGTTTTGCCATTAAACACATTGTTACTAGTATTTGCTATAACGCGCACCAACGTTTGTTTAAAAAATAAAATAAAACATTTTAAAAATAAACAACTCTCAAACTTTTAATCCAGTGCATTGTAATACATACGCACACAGAAACGCTGATTTTCAATTTATTTTCGCGGTAAGTAAAAACGCTCTCAAAACAATGTCCTTCTGTGCGACATTTTAACGTAAAAGTTTTTTTTATATAAAAGTTTTTGTTTGCTTAGCAATTAGAGTTAATACAGAACAGTTTCTATCATACGACTAACTTGAAGGTTACACGATCAAGTTTTGCCTTTCAAATTTTAATACATTCACACTTTTTTTTTGTAATACACTCACAATTTTGAAAATTGATGCAAACTTGATGACAATTTTTGCTTTCCATAGAGAGCATCAAGTCACAATCAACAAAACAGCTGACAACAATTTTTTTTTCGTTCTATCTGCAAATATTTTTTTGTTTTATTTGAAAGTTGCAATTAAAAGTGATAAAAATTAAACAGAATCAAGCTTAAAAATATAAATAAAAACGTGTATGTGCAAAACCAACAAAATTTTTACTTCTATTTTTACATTGATTTCCATTAAATTTATTAATTTTAAAAAGATATATTTGTATATTATGATTATATTTAAACAGTTTAAAAAAAATATTGATTTAGAATCTGAATTAGTTTCTGGGTTTAATGTAGAATATAGAAAAGGAGGTTGTGGTTTAATTTTTTAGCAGAATATGCAAGAAGCTATTTTTAATGTTCTTCTTTGAAAACGAATTGTTATGAAATTGAGTGCAGCCTACGTCACAGCTATCAATTTTATTGAATTTTGACCAGCAGTATGTAAAAAAAACTTGATAGCAAAACTTGATCGTGTAGCTGCAGTGTAAACCAAATGTTTTCACTAAAACCTATAGCGTTTTCTTTTCCAGAATGGAAAAATGCTTGAACTAAAATTTTATTCATTATAAATATTTCAGTAAAATTAAGGTCAAAAAGGTCGTACTAACTATACCTTTAAATAAATTGCATAAAATCTTTTAGTGATGTACTATATCGCAAGCGATTACTTAATGCACACATAAATGCCATCAGCTCAAAAGCAATTTTACTTTATGCCTTTTGCTGAATAAGCAGCTTAAATTGAGTATTTAAAAAACAAACGTCTATCATATGAAATGTGCATAAAACCAATATTGACCCATGGTTAAGCAAAATGTATTATAGCAAAACTTGTTTAAAATACACATTTTTTAAGCAATTTAAAAATATATATTTATGTAAAGAGGTGTTCTGTGGAAATGGTGTACAGAACGAATGAGATAAAAAGAGATTAGAAATATTAAAGTAAGCCAACATGCATTTTATAAAACGAAAGAGAGTTCGGTTGAAAATAAGCTGCTGTTGCGAAGTTGTCCAAAAGCTGTTAATAGTTTGTGCTGTAATTAAAATCTGTTGTGTAAAAATTGAATTAAACTGTGAAGCTAAATAATTTAAATTTATTACATAAATTAATATGCCTGAAAGTTTTAGTACAATTTGCATTACTCAAAGTCCAATACAATTAATTAATTTATGTGCCAATAATTAGAATTTAAACATTATTTTCCTAAACCTAAACATTATTTAATACTATATAAAATTTGTCACTAAAAAACAAATAAAATAAAACTTGAATTAAACAGATTTCTAACTAAAACTGTTTATATTTATATAATTACCGTCTAATTCATAAAAATTACAACAGGTTTATAAAGCTCGTATTTGACATATTTTCCATACAAATATGTCAAATAACAGTCTTATAAGCCTGTCATAATTTTTATGAATTAGGGGGTTATACTTTGTACATTTTATATATTTATTTTCTTGAGCTAAATGTCTTTTATTAAAATTATTTAATTATTTTAACTCTCTGGAATAACGAAACCGTGGGAATCAATGCAAGGTTTCTATGGGGGGATCCAGATGAGGAAAAGACAGGGGGACTGCTAAGACTTAGCAAGCCCGAATTAAGTAGACTAATGGGAGTCATTACAGGCCACTCTCAACTACTGGCACATCTTAACCGCATGGGAATAGCGGGAGGAGATGAATGTAGAGCAATTGGGGAGGAGAGCGAGACTCTAGAGCACTATTTATGCCAGTGCCCCGCCTTCTCACAAATACGATGCCGGCATCTTGGGAGAGACTCCTTACCAGACATAACCCAATTATGGGGCATATGCTGGAGGAAATTAAGGAACTTTGTGAATGACACGGGCTCCTATAGACCTATGGGTCAAAGTGTATCACGGTTAAATCTACGGAGCGCACAACAAGCCTATACTGGCTTAGCAAGACATGGGCAAGCAAACCCCTCCAATCAACCTAACCTAACCCTAATTATTTTTGTTAACATTTCGCTCTCCTTGGGATAGCTTCTTCAGGACAATAATAATTTTTAATTAGTTTTTCAAAAAAAAAGAAGAAAAAAAGTCTAGCAAAAAAGCGTAAATATAAAATCTTCTAATTTAAATTATTACATCCACTGTTATCACTTAAGGATATTTTGTATTAGAATAAGCAGCTAGTCCATTACCTATAACTGCCTCATTCGGAATAAAAAACTCACAAGAAAAACTCACAAATAATTCGGACTAAGAACTTAAAGATTATATAGAACCTCCCCAAGATATTTCCCACAAACGAGTTGCGCTCTGTTTCAAAGCGTAAAACTATAGAAAATATAATCAGCGATATGATTCTATCATTCACTTCTAAGTACAGAGACTCAAATTTTTAACATAATAGAAGATTCATGAAACAATGACTAAATGAACAATCTCAATATTTAAGTCAAGTTGGCTTTCTTTATTCTTTTTCAGTGTACTTCTCTTTCCCCCCACCCCTCTTGTGACATTTTGTACAGGCTCCAAATATCTTCTTCCCATAAAAAGTGCAGCATAAACTTTTTAAATTTAGTAATCATCCATGTATTCATCTGTCCATATGTGATGTAATAGCATTAGATAAAAATAATTTAATTTATATAAATGATAGACTCAATAAAACGAAATGCAGAAAATTACTATTACTTACGTATCCACCATGACCCAAATGGGTTTCGAACTGAGCTCATGATAGACACGCACTTTTTATTGCAGCTATTTGTAGTCTGCTCAACTAACTGCGCCTTTAATTAACTTTTGGTATACACTTGACAGCATAATCCCTTCCAACTATTTTGCTAAAGCTCGTATATCTTCATGTGGATTTGTCTGTTGCAAAATGAAAGTGTCCTTCTCTCCTTCAAGCAGTTGCTATTTCCCCAATTGAATATTTGATTCTTTTACTCTTATTATTTTCAAATAAGACTTTTCATCACATTTTGAACTTTTCATTCTTACTACATGCACTTTTACTAGTTCAAGCATTAAACTTTTGAATTGTTTGAACTACAAAAATAATTGAGGCAATCAAAATCTAATTTGTTCAATCAGCAAGTTAATTATAATAAAAAAAATTTAATAATTAAGTTATTGTTTATTTTATTGAGTGTAAGAAATTTTCGAACTAATTTATTGTTGTATAAAAGAAATGTTGTAATAATATAAATAATACAAAGTAAAAGAGTGAAAGTAAGTTTACATTTAATAATTCCTTTTTTTATTTGCTTTTAATTTTCTCTTAGCAAATATTCAAAACAGCGAACTATATAATAGAAAACTTCGAGCAAGTTAAAATCTTTTTAAATAATCAGTTGCATACATTTTTAAATCCATTACCAGTACAAGTACCAAAAGATTTAAAATGCGATGCTTGCATTGGCTGTGGCAGTTTTGGGTGAAACTCAAAAAGGCCATATCGAAAGGAGTTCGCGACTACTGCCAAAATGGTTGCATAACTGGCACTCCATATTTGGTTAAACCAAAGTAAGTAAATATTCAAGCTATTGATCTTTGGTTTTTTTATAAAAATAATATTAAACAATTATTTATTTGTTTTCAATATTTCGCCAACAATTTGTTGGCATCTTCAGGAAATTCCTGAATTTTTATAAAAAAACCAAAGATCAATAGTTTGAATAATTAATACATATAACAATATAAAGATCAAATAATATAAAGATAAACCAAAGTAAGTAAAGTAAATCTAGTTTCAATTGTCGAAAATAATTGAATAACAATTTGATTTTGAGTTTGATTTTTACTGTCTCAAAACTGAGAAAGAGTTTTTTATTTTTTTTTTTTTTTTTTTTTTTTTTTGATAAAATTAGAGCAGTCATCATTTTTGTAGAAGACAAGAAAAGTAAAGCTGAAAGCTTGTTGACTGGGGTACATACCATGGCTGTTTGATGACCACCATGTCGCCCATCAACATCCAAATTTGCTTTGAACTCACTGGAGTGCTGATGAGCTAATGACTAATTTGGATGGTGATCGTAAAACAGTCTGGTATGTACCGCAGTTAGTAAGTCTTTAACTTTGCTTTTCTTGCCTTCTTTAAAATGTGCTCACTCCAATTTTCTTACCAAAAAACTTTCTCCATTATGAAGAAATAAAAATTGTACTGAAGCCCTATAAAATTATTAAAAATTGTTAATCATATACATAGTTCGACTAATAAGGTTGAAATTTTTTGAATAATTTCCATTTATTTATAAAGTGAGTTCGGCTAGAGGTCCTTTCAGTAAATAATTTTACACCAAATTTAAATTTTATTATCTCCAATATATCGGCCATTTTTATTAGTCATTCTCAGTTAGTTATCTTATTAATATTTTTTTTATTATATTAGTAGTGTCGTCCGTTATTAATGTAAGTAAATTTTCTTGCCTAATAATTTCCTAATATTTTGGCATTTAAAAAAAAACAAGTTATCATCCCTGCGAACGTTTTCTGTGGCTGATAATATTCTTTGTGGGCAGTTGTATTGGTTGCATATTAATTTTTAATTATATGAAGGACTTTTCGCAAAATGTTTTTCGCATTGTTGATGGTTTCTATCAGCCCAATCAGCCCATGCGATATCCCAGTCTGGGCATTTGTCCTCTGGGTGAACACAATGACAAGGATTTTTTCATAAAACTGGAACAAGTTTTGAAAGGGTAAATATGGCTGGCGAAAAATTGTATATATTAAGACTAATCAATATTTCTGTGTTCTATTCTTTTCAAGAACCCTGTATAAGCAACTTCCTGAATTGACATCAAATCCGGACCTAAAGCATATTGTACATATGCTGACCTATCAAAATCTGTATGACGAGAAAAAATTTAACAATTTTCTTGGATTTGTGAAAACTCTAACGCCGTACAAACAACAGTATTTAGAAAATTTTGACTTTAAAAATTTGACCCAGCAAGTAAGACATATTGTTTTTTTATTTCTAAAATGCTTAACCGAGCTTCAATTTAGTTTTATTGTTCTTTCCAATAGGTTTCCTACAGCTGTGAGGAGTTTTTTATGGAATGCGCGTGGTTGGGAGCCCCATTCAATTGCTGCTCAGTACTTCTGCCAGTTTCAACAATGTCGGGCAAATGTTTTCTATTCAACTCCTTGCAAACAGAAAAGTATCATTGTAAAACAAAATACTGATTTTTTTAAACGCAGTGTGCCGCCAACAGAACAATATAAAATAATGCAATTTTCATTAGGCCGTAAGAAGACTTTCAGATGCAAACTTGTAAAAAGCTTACAGCTTTTGTAGTGCTCTCTTCATCGAAGAGAGGATTGACTTTTTAAAAGTTTACATTCTGATAAATCTGCAAATGCAGCTCGTTTTGTAGTCTTCTTCTTTAAATATTTCCGTTTTCAAATTTAGTACAAAAAAAAATATTTTATAAAATACAGTAGAAACAAGTTGTACATCCTGGAGTGGTGGGTTTTCTATGCAGTTTTTTGGTATGGAATATTTTTCAAATTACAACTTATACGGGAAAGTGCCGGCAAATCTGCAAATGCAGGTCGTTTTGTGGTCTTCTTCTCTAAATATTTCCGTTTTCAAATTTTGTGAGGAAGAAGTATTTTAGAAAATACAGTAGAAACAAGTTGTGCCTCCTTGGGAAGGGGTTTTCTATACAGTTTTTTGGTTTTGAATATTTGTCAAATTACAACTTATACGGGAAAGTGCCGGCAAATCTGCAAATGCAGGTCGTTTTGTGGTCTTCTTCTCTAAATATTTCCGTTTTCAAATTTTGTGAGGAAGAAGTATTTTAGAAAATACAGTAGAAACAAGTTGAGCCTCCGTGGGGAGGGGTTTTCTATACAGTTTTTTGGTTTTGAATATTTGTCAAATTACAACTTATACGGGAAAGTGCCGGCAAATCTGCAAATGCAGGTCGTTTTGTGGTCTTCTTCTCTAAATATTTCCGTTTTCAAATTTTGTGAGGAAGAAGTATTTTAGAAAATACAGTAGAAACAAGTTGTGCCTCCTTGGGAAGGGGTTTTCTATACAGTTTTTTGGTTTTGAATATTTGTCAAATTACAACTTATACGGGAAAGTGCCGGCAAATCTGCAAATGCAGGTCGTTTTGTGGTCTTCTTCTCTAAATATTTCCGTTTTCAAATTTTGTGAGGAAGAAGTATTTTAGAAAATACAGTAGAAACAAGTTGAGCCTCCGTGGGGAGGGGTTTTCTATACAGTTTTTTGGTTTTGAATATTTGTCAAATTACAACTTATACGGGAAAGTGCCGGCAAATCTGCAAATGCAGGTCGTTTTGTGGTCTTCTTCTCTAAATATTTCCGTTTTCAAATTTTGTGAGGAAGAAGTATTTTAGAAAATACAGTAGAAACAAGTTGTGCCTCCTTGGGAAGGGGTTTTCTATACAGTTTTTTGGTTTTGAATATTTGTCAAATTACAACTTATACGGGAAAGTGCCGGCAAATCTGCAAATGCAGGTCGTTTTGTGGTCTTCTTCTCTAAATATTTCCGTTTTCAAATTTTGTGAGGAAGAAGTATTTTAGAAAATACAAAAGAAACAAGTTGTGCCTCCTTGGGAAGGGGTTTTCTATACAGTTTTTTGGTTTTGAATATTTGTCAAATTACAACTTATACGGGAAAGTGCCGGCAAATCTGCAAATGCAGGTCGTTTTGTGGTCTTCTTTTCTAAATATTTCCGTTTTCAAGTTTTGTGAGGAAGAAGTATTTTAGAAAATACAGTAGAAACAAGTTGTGCCTCCTTGGGAAGGGGTTTTCTATACAGTTTTTTGGTTTTGAATGTTTGTCAAATTACAACTTATACGGGAAAGTGCCGGCAAATCTGCAAATGCAGGTCGTTTTGTGGTCTTCTTCTCTAAATATTTCCGTTTTCAAATTTTGTGAGGAAGAAGTATTTTAGAAAATACAGTAGAAACAAGTTGAGCCTCCGTGGGGAGGGGTTTTCTATACAGTTTTTTGGTTTTGAATATTTGTCAAATTACAACTTATACGGGAAAGTGCCGGCAAATCTGCAAATGCAGGTCGTTTTGTGGTCTTCTTCTCTAAATATTTCCGTTTTCAAATTTTGTGAGGAAGAAGTATTTTAGAAAATACAGTAGAAACAAGTTGTGCCTCCTTGGGAAGGGGTTTTCTATACAGTTTTTTGGTTTTGAATATTTGTCAAATTACAACTTATACGGGAAAGTGCCGGCAAATCTGCAAATGCAGGTCGTTTTGTGGTCTTCTTCTCTAAATATTTCCGTTTTCAAATTTTGTGAGGAAGAAGTATTTTAGAAAATACAAAAGAAACAAGTTGTGCCTCCTTGGGAAGGGGTTTTCTATACAGTTTTTTGGTTTTGAATATTTGTCAAATTACTACTTATACGGGAAAGTGCCGGCAAATCTGCAAATGCAGGTCGTTTTGTGGTCTTCTTCTCTAAATATTTCCGTTTTCAAATTTTGTGAGGAAGAAGTATTTTAGAAAATACAGTAGAAACAAGTTGAGCCTCCGTGGGGAGGGGTTTTCTATACAGTTTTTTGGTTTTGAATATTTGTCAAATTACAACTTATACGGGAAAGTGCCGGCAAATCTGCAAATGCAGGTCGTTTTGTTGTCTTCTTCTCTAAATATTTCCGTTTTCAAATTTTGTGAGGAAGAAGTATTTTAGAAAATACAGTAGAAACAAGTTGAGCCTCCGTGGGGAGGGGTTTTCTATACAGTTTTTTGGTTTTGAATGTTTGTCAAATTACAACTTATACGGGAAAGTGCCGGCAAATCTGCAAATGCAGGTCGTTTTGTGGTCTTCTTCTCTAAATATTTCCGTTTTCAAATTTTGTGAGGAAGAAGTATTTTAGAAAATACAGTAGAAACAAGTTGAGCCTCCGTGGGGAGGGGTTTTCTATACAGTTTTTTGGTTTTGAATATTTGTCAAATTACAACTTATACGGGAAAGTGCCGGCAAATCTGCAAATGCAGGTCGTTTTGTGGTCTTCTTCTCTAAATATTTCCGTTTTCAAATTTTGTGAGGAAGAAGTATTTTAGAAAATACAAAAGAAACAAGTTGTGCCTCCTTGGGAAGGGGTTTTCTATACAGTTTTTTGGTTTTGAATATTTGTCAAATTACAACTTATACGGGAAAGTGCCGGCAAATCTGCAAATGCAGGTCGTTTTGTGGTCTTCCTCTCTAAATATTTCCGTTTTCAAATTTTGTGAGGAAGAAGTATTTTAGAAAATACAGTAGAAACAAGTTGAGCCTCCGTGGGGAGGGGTTTTCTATACAGTTTTTTGGTTTTGAATATTTGTCAAATTACAACTTATACGGGAAAGTGCCGGCAAATCTGGAAATGCAGGTCGTTTTGTGGTCTTCTTCTCTAAATATTTCCGTTTTCAAATTTTGTGAGGAAGAAGTATTTTAGAAAATACAGTAGAAACAAATTGTGCCTCCTTGGGAAGGGGTTTTCTATACAGTTTTTTGGTTTTGAATATTTGTCAAATTACAACTTATACGGGAAAGTGCCGGAAAATTTGCAAATGCAGGTCGTTTTGTGGTCTTCTTCTCTAAATATTTCCGTTTTCAAATTTTGTGAGGAAGAAGTATTTTAGAAAATACAGTAGAAACAAGTTGAGCCTCCGTGGGGAGGGGTTTTCTATACAGTTTTTTGGTTTTGAATATTTGTCAAATTACAACTTATACGGGAAAGTGCCGGCAAATCTGCAAATGCAGGTCGTTTTGTGGTCTTCTTCTCTAAATATTTCCGTTTTCAAATTTTGTGAGGAAGAAGTATTTTAGAAAATACAAAAGAAACAAGTTGAGCCTCCGTGGGGAGGGGTTTTCTATACAGTTTTTTGGTTTTGAATATTTGTCAAATTACAACTTATACGGGAAAGTGCCGGCAAATCTGCAAATGCAGGTCGTTTTGTTGTCTTCTTCTCTAAATATTTCCGTTTTCAAGTTTTGTGAGGAAGAAGTATTTTAGAAAATACAGTAGAAACAAGTTGAGCCTCCGTGGGGAGGGGTTTTCTATACAGTTTTTTGGTTTTGAATATTTGTCAAATTACAACTTATACGGGAAAGTGCCGGCAAATCTGCAAATGCAGGTCGTTTTGTGGTCTTCTTCTCTAAATATTTCCGTTTTCAAATTTTGTGAGGAAGAAGTATTTTAGAAAATACAGTAGAAACAAGTTGTGCCTCCTTGGGAAGGGGTTTTCTATACAGTTTTTTGGTTTTGAATATTTGTCAAATTACAACTTATACGGGAAAGTGCCGGCAAGCAAATGCAGGTCGTTTTGTGGTCTTCTTCTCTAAATATTTCCGTTTTCAAATTTTGTGAGGAAGAAGTATTTTGGAAAATACAGTAGAAACAAGTTGTGCCCCCGAGGGGAGGGGTTTTCTATACAGTTTTTTGGTTTTGAATATTTGTCAAATTACAACTTATACGGGAAAGTGCCGGCAAATCTGCAAATGCAGGTCGTTTTGTGGTCTTCTTCTCTAAATATTTCCGTTTTCAAGTTTTGTGAGGAAGAAGTATTTTAGAAAATACAGTAGAAATAAGTTGTGCCTCCGTGGGGAGGGGTTTTCTATACAGTTTTTTGGTTTTGAATATTTGTCAAATTACAACTTATACGGGAAAGTGCCGGCAAATCTGCAAATGCAGGTCGTTTTGTGGTCTTCTTCTCTAAATATTTCCGTTTTCAAATTTTGTGAGGAAGAAGTATTTTAGAAAATACAAAAGAAACAAGTTGAGCCTCCGTGGGGAGGGGTTTTCTATACAGTTTTTTGGTTTTGAATATTTGTCAAATTACAACTTATACGGGAAAGTGCCGGCAAATCTGCAAATGCAGGTCGTTTTGTGGTCTTCTTTTCTAAATATTTCCGTTTTCAAGTTTTGTGAGGAAGAAGTATTTTAGAAAATACAGTAGAAACAAGTTGAGCCTCCGTGGGGAGGGGTTTTCTATACAGTTTTTTGGTTTTGAATATTTGTCAAATTACAACTTATACGGGAAAGTGCCGGCAAATCTGCAAATGCAGGTCGTTTTGTGGTCTTCTTCTCTAAATATTTCCGTTTTCAAATTTTGTGAGGAAGAAGTATTTTAGAAAATACAAAAGAAACAAGTTGAGCCTCCGTGGGGAGGGGTTTTCTATACAGTTTTTTGGTTTTGAATATTTGTCAAATTACAACTTATACGGGAAAGTGCCGGCAAATCTGCAAATGCAGGTCGTTTTGTGGTCTTCTTTTCTAAATATTTCCGTTTTCAAGTTTTGTGAGGAAGAAGTATTTTAGAAAATACAGTAGAAACAAGTTGAGCCTCCGTGGGGAGGGGTTTTCTATACAGTTTTTTGGTTTTGAATATTTGTCAAATTACAACTTATACGGGAAAGTGCCGGCAAATCTGCAAATGCAGGTCGTTTTGTGGTCTTCTTCTCTAAATATTTCCGTTTTCAAGTTTTGTGAGGAAGAAGTATTTTAGAAAATACAGTAGAAATAAGTTGTGCCTCCGTGGGGAGGGGTTTTCTATACAGTTTTTTGGTTTTGAATATTTGTCAAATTACAACTTATACGGGAAAGTGCCGGCAAGCAAATGCAGGTCGTTTTGTGGTCTTCTTCTCTAAATATTTCCGTTTTCAAATTTTGTGAGGAAGAAGTATTTTGGAAAATACAGTAGAAACAAGTTGTGCCTCCGTGGGGAGGGGTTTTCTATACAGTTTTTTGGTTTTGAATATTTGTCAAATTACAACTTATACGGGAAAGTGCCGGCAAATCTGCAAATGCAGGTCGTTTTGTGGTCTTCTTCTCTAAATATTTCCGTTTTCAAGTTTTGTGAGGAAGAAGTATTTTAGAAAATACAGTAGAAATAAGTTGTGCCTCCGTGGGGAGGGGTTTTCTATACAGTTTTTTGGTTTTGAATATTTGTCAAATTACAACTTATACGGGAAAGTGCCGGCAAATCTGCAAATGCAGGTCGTTTTGTGGTCTTCTTCTCTAAATATTTCCGTTTTCAAATTTTGTGAGGAAGAAGTATTTTAGAAAATACAAAAGAAACAAGTTGAGCCTCCGTGGGGAGGGGTTTTCTATACAGTTTTTTGGTTTTGAATATTTGTCAAATTACAACTTATACGGGAAAGTGCCGGCAAATCTGCAAATGCAGGTCGTTTTGTGGTCTTCTTCTCTAAATATTTCCGTTTTCAAATTTTGTGAGGAAGAAGTATTTTAGAAAATACAAAAGAAACAAGTTGAGCCTCCGTGGGGAGGGGTTTTCTATACAGTTTTTTGGTTTTGAATATTTGTCAAATTACAACTTATACGGGAAAGTGCCGGCAAATCTGCAAATGCAGGTCGTTTTGTGGTCTTCTTCTCTAAATATTTCCGTTTTCAAATTTTGTGAGGAAGAAGTATTTTAGAAAATACAGTAGAAATAAGTTGTGCCTCCGTGGGGAGGGGTTTTCTATACAGTTTTTTGGTTTTGAATATTTGTCAAATTACAACTTATACGGGAAAGTGCCGGCAAATCTGCAAATGCAGGTGGTTTTGTGGTCTTCTTCTCCAAATATTTTCGTTTTCAAATTTTGTGAGGAAGAAGTATTTTAGAAAATACAGTAGAAACAAATTGTGCCTGCGTGGGGAGGGGTTTTCTATACAGTTTTTTGGTTTTGAATATTTGTCAAATTACAACTTATACGGGAAAGTGCCGGCAAATCTGCAAATGCAGGTCGTTTTGTGGTCTTCTTCTCTAAATATTTCCGTTTTCAAATTTTGTGAGGAAGAAGTATTTTAGAAAATACAGTAGAAACAAGTTGTGCCTCCGTGGGGAGGGATTTTCTATACAGTTTTTTGGTTTTGAATATTTGTCAAATTACAACTTATACGGGAAAGTGCCGGCAAATCTGCAAATGCAGGTCGTTTTGTGGTCTTCTTCTCCAAATATTTCCGTTTTCAAATTTTGTGAGGAAGAAGTATTTTAGAAAATACAGTAGAAACAAGTTGTGCCTCCGTGGGGAGGGATTTTCTATACAGTTTTTTGGTTTTGAATATTTGTCAAATTACAACTTATACGGGAAAGTGCCGGCAAATCTGCAAATGCAGGTGGTTTTGTGGTCTTCTTCTCCAAATATTTCCGTTTTCAAATTTTGTGAGGAAGAAGTATTTTAGAAAATACAGTAGAAACAAGTTGTGCCTCCGTGGGGAGGGATTTTCTATACAGTTTTTTGGTTTTGAATATTTGTCAAATTACAACTTATACGGGAAAGTGCCGGCAAATCTGCAAATGCAGGTCGTTTTGTGGTCTTCTTCTCCAAATATTTCCGTTTTCAAATTTTGTGAGGAAGAAGTATTTTAGAAAATACAGTAGAAACAAGTTGTGCCTCCGTGGGGAGGGATTTTCTATACAGTTTTTTGGTTTTGAATATTTGTCAAATTACAACTTATACGGGAAAGTGCCGGCAAATCTGCAAATGCAGGTCGTTTTGTGGTCTTCTTCTCCAAATATTTCCGTTTTCAAATTTTGTGAGGAAGAAGTATTTTAGAAAATACAGTAGAAACAAGTTGTGCCTCCGTGGGGAGGGATTTTCTATACAGTTTTTTGGTTTTGAATATTTGTCAAATTACAACTTATACGGGAAAGTGCCGGCAAATCTGCAAATGCAGGTCGTTTTGTGGTCTTCTTCTCCAAATATTTCCGTTTTCAAATTTTGTGAGGAAGAAGTATTTTAGAAAATACAGTAGAAACAAGTTGTGCCTCCGTGGGGAGGGATTTTCTATACAGTTTTTTGGTTTTGAATATTTGTCAAATTACAACTTATACGGGAAAGTGCCGGCAAATCTGCAAATGCAGGTCGTTTTGTGGTCTTCTTCTCCAAATATTTCCGTTCTCAAATTTTGTGAGGAAGAAGTATTTTAGAAAATACAGTAGAAACAAGTTGTGCCTCCGTGGGGAGGGATTTTCTATACAGTTTTTTGGTTTTGAATATTTGTCAAATTACAACTTATACGGGAAAGTGCCGGCAAATCTGCAAATGCAGGTCGTTTTGTGGTCTTCTTCTCCAAATATTTCCGTTTTCAAATTTTGTGAGGAAGAAGTATTTTAGAAAATACAGTAGAAACAAGTTGTGCCTCCGTGGGGAGGGATTTTCTATACAGTTTTTTGGTTTTGAATATTTGTCAAATTACAACTTATACGGGAAAGTGCCGGCAAATCTGCAAATGCAGGTCGTTTTGTGGTCTTCTTCTCCAAATATTTCCGTTTTCAAATTTTGTGAGGAAGAAGTATTTTAGAAAATACAGTAGAAACAAGTTGTGCCTCCGTGGGGAGGGATTTTCTATACAGTTTTTTGGTTTTGAATATTTGTCAAATTACAACTTATACGGGAAAGTGCCGGCAAATCTGCAAATGCAGGTCGTTTTGTGGTCTTCTTCTCCAAATATTTCCGTTTTCAAATTTTGTGAGGAAGAAGTATTTTAGAAAATACAGTAGAAACAAGTTGTGCCTCCGTGGGGAGGGATTTTCTATACAGTTTTTTGGTTTTGAATATTTGTCAAATTACAACTTATACGGGAAAGTGCCGGCAAATCTGCAAATGCAGGTCGTTTTGTGGTCTTCTTCTCCAAATATTTCCGTTTTCAAATTTTGTGAGGAAGAAGTATTTTAGAAAATACAGTAGAAACAAGTTGTGCCTCCGTGGGGAGGGATTTTCTATACAGTTTTTTGGTTTTGAATATTTGTCAAATTACAACTTATACGCTAAGATTCTGACAAATACTCTTCTTACGGCAAATGAAAACCGGACCGTTTTGTAGTTAAAAAAAAGCCAACAAATTGTATAGGACAAGACTTATTCAGAACATTATAGGCAACATTTTGCTGATGGGCTGATGTATAAGCCCTCTAACTGTCTTGAGAATAGGACTTTGCGGCAAATACCTATAAAGCAGGGATGTACGTATATTTACCATAATGTTCCACAATAGTAGCTAAACCAAACTTAAGCTAAAAATTCAAAATTACTGTCTAAATTTGGATCTAGAATAGATCCTACAAATGTTTTCTGTCTTTTTCAACAGTGAATATGCCGCCGGGATTTCGTTGATGCTAACTAACTCATCAGTGGACTCGAAAAATTCTTAAAAGAATGTTTGAAAATGAAAATCAGAAATGTTCAAACAAACCTTTAACATGGTAAAATAGGGTTCATAGGGTGCTGATGAAGGGTGTTTGCTACCCAGAAACAGCCGGTTGTCCACCTAGCAAATAAAATTTTACTTTTCTTTACTTAATTGATATTGATTAAAAAGTAGTGAAAACCCAAGGGTTGAACTTAAGCCTGAAAAAGTAATTTAATATACATGGTAAAATATTTTTTTAAGTATTTGTGAAAGTCTCCTTTGTAAATTCCTTTTTGAATCTGAATTAATACATTTCAATTGCCTTCTAACCCCCAATTTTTGACTTGGATTTTAAATGTCATTTCAATTTCAATTTGATTTAAATACAATATTGAGTCAAACAGTTGCTATTTAAATCAAACTTAAACAACCTGCCGTGCCCATTTAAAATCGATTTAAGTTTTTCGTACTGCCACATGATTTTTACAGTTTGGTTTTGTTCTGCAAATTAAGAAAATTGCACATGTTATTTTTGTTTCATAATTTGATTTTTTATTGTTTCCAGAAGGTAATCAACTTCTTTGGCAGTGAAATTGGGAGTCCTTTTATCACTTTTGCTACTCATTTTAATAATTTTTACAAAACAATTTATTGTTTTTATAAAACAGCTGTTTTTTATTGAGTTATCGATAATTTTTTGACACTTACATTGTGCTGCCGTACTTTTATTACAATTAATTACCAAAAATAATTTTAGTCTGTAAAACAGAAAGCTATTTTAAATCCAACTTAAATTTTTTCAAAATTTACTAATTTTGTATTTAAATCCCAAGTCAAAAATCGGGGGTAAGGCAGATAAATAATTAAGTTCATTTTTGAAATATTCAATTTTACTGCTTAAAACCTTAAAAGGAGCTATAGAAGTTGATACAGCTAAAGAGGATCAGCTTAAATACCAATAAATTTATCTACTACAGTAATTTTGGGCCCTGGCAAAATTTTATAGATATTAGTTAAAGCCCAACATATTTCAGTCATCATAGAATAAGGAGCCAGGATTCGAAAAGAATGATTTTTATAGGTATATATAGAGTAGGTCGTAGACTTCCTTAAACTGAAGCCAAAGTCTGCTGGAGGCTTTTAGCTTGTTAATAATTCGTAGTAAAAGTGGCGGAATTTACTAAGGCATATATAACAATTTTGCTAAAACAATGCTGCCAGATTAAAGTTCTAGAGCACAACCTAAAATAGCGAATTCATAAACGGTTTTGAAGCACTGAAAAACCACATCAAATTCAGAAAGATTTTCATAGACATGCAAAACAGCACTCGATTTCTCCTTCCTGGTATAACCAACTCCAGCTTCGCGAACAAAAACTATAAGTGTCTGGCAGCACTTTTTTTCATTTTATGGCATTATGGCATTGGTAGCATTATACTAGGGCTGACCCTGTTTACTTTTTTCTTAATAGATGTCTTCAATAGAAGCACCTTTTTTGGAGCCAACTGATACCCGAAAGAAACTGCCAGCGATTTAAAAAACGAATATCTGTAGACTGTAGAAAGGGTTTTAGATATAAACTAGATAAAACGCTCATTTTGAGTACCCTCTACAAAACTCTGTTGGCAGAACAGTGTGTTTTATCGAACAGTAAAAAATAATTTTTATTGTCACGTATGAGATACATGTTAATGTTTCCCACTTTCTTTTCTATCCCAAATAGTGCATTAGCCAAGCAAATGTTAGCAAAAATAGAAATCTTTAGAGAGCCCTACATTTTGGAGGCCAGTTTCTCTAAGGCAGCAGAAGTAAGTTTATCATCTTAGTATAGAGAATTCATAAGAAGTTTGCTTTAAAGGGGAGTTTATAAAATATTTTAAGATAATAGAAGATTTCAAATTGATGTTTTGGAAAAATTTACTGAGGACTTTTCTTTATTGGGATGATGATATAAATCTTTTTTCAGATAATTATTTTCCTGTTACAAAATTGGTTTTGGAATATAATTATATTATATATACAAACCAGGTGCAAGAAACCAAATATTACTTATTTTTTTATTCTCTTTAAGATTTCTATACAGAATGCTCATGATATACCGCAAAAAGTCTACTCCGTAAACAACTTTCTAATCAAAGGCAAAGGCTTTGATTTAACATTGGGCTTTAAGATATTTCCTGTTCTAACCGATGAAAATCTCTTAGGTTTGGATGCTGCTACATTGGGTTGCGTTTATGGCCATGCCACTGATAAGAGTGGATATAAAATGTATGCTGTTGAAGGTTTTACTACATGTTTGACCCAAAAGTTTTACAAACAACAAATCGATGCCTGCGGCTGTATTAACACAAATGGACCACAACTGCAAGGTAAGTAGTTTTATTTACATGACGTGAATATACAAGCAAAAGGAAATGTTTTTTTCGGTTTTCTAGAGAAATCCTGCAGTCTCAGTCAGTTTAAATGTTTGCAGCAATATGGTTTTTTGAACACGACAAAAATACCTCCAAATATAAACAAACTGAAGCAGCAATGTGCCTCAAATTGTGCAGACTCGACTTATATTGTTGAAGAAAAAATGCTAAGGTGTGACTAAGAAATTGTTTAAAATGAAACTATTTTATAACGCTTAAGACACAAATTGTTAATTTGCTTCATTGTACCTTTTCTACCCCTTTTCGATTACAAAACTTTGTAAGGTTTTCAGAACAGTTTCAAGTGTCTGTTATCACTAATAAATTTATTACTTTATGTGCTGGCAATAACTTCTCTTGATTTACATCAAGTTTCCTCGAAGACCACATTATGCGAATTGTTATAGATGTGGTGTCAGCAAATGAGTTCTAGATTATTTCAGAAATATTGCAAGATTCTGTTCTATCTTTAACTCTGTTTATTATACTTCCATCTATTTCTTCCCATACGATCCTTTTTTTTGCAGATTACACCAGCAATTGCCATTCATATTCATTTGATTGTAGATTTAGACAATCAAAAATTAATTCAAAAAATTGAACATGATAATTACACTCACCAATGATCTACGCATAACCTTCCAGTGCGATCGATCATTAAAGCAGCGTCAATTTCATTGCATTTTATACTACCACGCAGGCAAGCGACAGAGGTGGTATACTTGTTGAGGAACCAGAAACTCTTAATGGTCTCAAAATAAAAATTCAGGGCCAAAGCAGCATTCAAGTGCCTCGATGTAAGATACAATTCACACCATATGCTCTCCTCACTTTTCTGTTCTAAACTTTTCCAAGTTTGTACCAAATTAATGTTGAAAAAAAAACTCCCTTCATTACTTGACATTTTGTAGTTTGTCAGCAAGTTCACTGCCCTCTCTAACCACTCTAATAATTTTGATTTTTTCATTTCAGAAAAATTACTGATATCCACAAGCAGCATATTCGTTCGTTGCACTTTCACCTTAACCATTTACCCCTGGGGTTTAAGAGACGCGCAGCCATTCGCCAAGACGAAGATAAATTGGCTTCATTTAGCAATATATTGGGACTATTTATGGGCCTTAATGTCATCAATATAATTGAATTTGTTTACTTGACTTTCTGTGCTTTTTGGCAAATAAACACATAAAAGAAATGCCACACAAAATGCCACAAAGAAATGCCATAAAGAAAGGAAGAACATGCAGGAAGAAGAACTTTCAAACAAATTCTTCAACAGCTGCAGTCAAAAGCAAAAAAAATTTAACTTGTAATATTCTGCAAAAAAAACTCATTGTCTTTAGGTTGCAATAAATCCTAAAATGCTTCAAAAATAAAAACATAGAATGATTGTTGTTATACAAATGCGAATATCTGCGAAAACAAATTTTCATAAAATTCAACTATAAAAACCAGCTAAGCCAAGCGCAAAGCTTAACAATGTTGCCTTTAATAAATAATGCAACTGGGCTGTGCATTCAGCCATTGTTTATAAAAAATAGCAAAAAAATATTATTTTGGGTCTAGAAATAGCCCATAATATTTTCTCTCTTTTTCAGAAGTCTATATGTGTATAATTCTCCTGACATTCTCCAGATCAAACAGAGGCTGCAAAATAAATAGTATAAAATACAACAAAGCGATATCTGAGCAACATTTTTTCATAAATTCGTTGTACGCGGCGAACTTGAAACAGATTTATTTCTATTTCTATTTCTTACGCCGGCGAACGACGAACAAATCAGTACCTTGTGGCCATTTTGGTTTTAGTTTTCAAGTGTTTTAGTAAAAACAGTTAACTTTTACTTTAATAGTTTTTATTTTAAGTTTCTATTTTGACTTTTTCCATTTAAAATAAAAAGCCAACATACTGCATTATAAAACATGTTTTTAGTGTTTAATTTTTTGTTTTGGTAATGCTAAATTTGTTAGCGATCAATTTTTTCAATATGGTCACCCCATCAGCTGTTCAACTATAAGAAGATAAAATTAAAAACCTGGGAAAATGGATACAAGTGAAATTATAATGTTTACGTACAAGCCAAAAGGCTTTTACCATAATGAACATGATGTTCATTATTTTAATTCTTTTTACAAAACTTGAAATTCTTTGATTCATTTAATTTTTTTTTATCTTTGAACAAACAATAAACAACTTTATCAGTTATAACAGATGTTTTTGTTTTTCGTCGTTATTGTGCTTCATACGACGAATTTACACAGCGAATATTAATCGACGTACTCGTCATCTTGGACGAAATTCGTCGTTCGTGCCAGTTGTGTTCCTAGCATTAAGCTCAAAAAAATAATTATATTAAATACATGTATCAAAGGGGTCGAAGAAAACCAAATATTAAACAAATCTTTCTAAATTTTGAAAAATAAAATCGAACTCAAGTCTGATAAAATTATTAGTGAATGCTAAAAACAGCAATAGTGTTGTCATATCCAGCCTACAAAATGGTTACCCTAAGTAATTTTTAAAAATGATATAGTTGGATTAGATGGTTGTTAACTACAATAGTATGAATAAAATGGAGAACATTGTACCTAGTAATAAATATGGCACTGTTAGGCATGCCAATAATATGGTGTATATGCACTAGGGTGGGTCTCAAGTCCGCATTCGATATTATGTCATTGATTTTTCAATAGCTCTTGGCACTAAGAAACAAAAGTCCCACTGTAATACATCAAAGTATGATTTTCGAGTCATCGATATTTAAATTATTATATCTAAATTTAAAAATACAAAAATTTTGGCATAAAAATCCCCCTAAGGTGGTGCGGTGCAGGCACAGTGGGCTCGAAAAAAATATTAAGGAGAAAAAAGTTTTGGGAACTAGTCATACGAGTACAGTTGATCCTTTGTAAGCTTCCTGGGACTGATTAGTTTCAAAGTACCCAACTAATATATTCGTCAATTTTTGTATCGCCTGCATCATAAAAATTAGTTCTAAAAAACTCTTGAAAGAGTCAAACGTATGACCAAGCGCTCTCTACTATTTTCAGGAATATAAAAAAAAACGTAATTGTAAAGCCTTGAAAATGATATTTTTCATATGTCATAATGAAACTTTTGTCTCATGCCAAAGTTATGGAAAATTGCTGACACCATATCGCCAAATGTTTGCTTTACAAATCGGGTCACTCTAATCTGCACGGATATTTCCATCTTCTGAAAAAAACAGGTCGTTATTATGAATTACCGATAAGGTTGGCATTAACTAAAGGTACTTTTAATAGAAGTGAACGATAAGCCCGGCCGGTAAGGAATTTTCATTATTGAAATTATTTTCTTTTTAATTTGTGGCAATACTTTTGATAACTTCAAGTCTAAAGAAAGAGCAAATGTATGAAAAATTAAATTTTTTCAGGGAAATTTTTCCAATTCATTGCCGATATAGCAAGAACATGTGGTAAATGCAAAAGCTAAAGCTCCGATAAATTTACCGGATTATGGATTATTGTAGGAATGCTAATTGTTGCAATGAAAGATAATTTATCTGCTCGATAAAATATTACTTTTACCTACACCAAGTTAGTTAATTATTTTAAAAAAATTTATGAGACAATGCAGACCATAATCTTTAAGTCTTCGTGTTAAAAGACATTGTATCATTACCTTTAGCATGACCTTCAAAATGACAATTTCTCAACAAGCACTAATATATTCCCAAGTCAGACCACCCATAATTTTTGTTTACCATAACAGTGCATATTGCAGCATTTTCTACAAATTAATTACATGTTCGCTTAAACCAACGTGTATTTAATATCATTCCGCTGCACTCTACGAACATATGTATGTGTTTTTATCCTTCTTATACATTAAAAGTTTTTCCTGGAATTGCGTTGATTGCTTTAATTCAGCTCACTAGATTTTACCGTATAAGTGTTTCTTTTATACTTCCAGCTAAACATAATTCTTTATTTGCTGCACACACACACACACACACACACACAAGTGTCCTGTTAGTCATGCACATGCATGCATGTATTTATCTGCACTGGTATTTGTAGTCTGTAATTACCATTTCACTTACTGTGGCTGAATTGTTAAGCACATGCAATTTATTGGTGTTTACGGTTTAGCTTTCATTTTTTATTTTTTTGCTTTCGCTCTTTAATTCATTTGTTTTCCCTCTTGCAATTTATTTTTAAAGCAACAGTGAAAAAGAGAAATTGTAACATTGTTTTTCCTCTTGCAATTTTTTTTAAGCAACAGTGAAAAAGAAAAATTATAACAAATGAAGAAAACGATATGCAAAATTAACTATTTTATTATCTTTGCCTGAGCGCTGTTCTACAGCGTATTGGCGAAGAGTAACATGCTTGTTATTCGACGTACTGAAGATCCAACTGGGGCACTATCATTGATCACGAGCGTATTTCAAAATAGAAATAGATTAATGAATAGTAAAAGAGAATAGCGGAGAGATGAGTATGAAAAATAAATAAATTAAGTCAAGTACGAGGCTGGCTCGCACACTTAGGATTCCGTACGTATGTATGTGTAATGTTCGTATGGAATGGCATATGTGAATACATATGTATATTGTATAAATTTCATCTCTCTGTCTCTTACAGCCTGAGAGTTACGTTTAATTGCTACTTAATGTTTTATGGGGACACCTAGTAGTTTTCAACTTTTTGTTGTTATTGTCATTTGTGTTTGTGAGGCATCTGGGAATGCAGACACTGTGCGAATTTCGGCTTTCTATCTCTTACGGCTCGAGATTTATAGCTATTACTCTACGCTGTAAAGGGACAACTGGTAGTTTTACAGTTGTTGTTGTTTTTGGAACTTGTTGTTGTGGAGCATATGTGAATCGATACATTGTTCAAATTTCATTCCTCTATCTCTCACGGTCCCAGAGTAACGGCTAATTGTTACTTTAGGGACACCTGGTAGTTTTCGACTTGTTGTTGTTTTTAGCCTTTGTTATTATAGGCCACATGTGAGTACATATATTGTGCAAATTTTAGCTCTCTGTCCCTTACAGTTTGGAAGTTACGGCTAATTTTTACTTTACGTTGTATGGGGATACCTCGTAGTTTTTGACATGTTGTTGTTTTTAGCATTTGCTGTTGTAGGGCATATGTAAATACATATATTGTGCGAATTTCAGCTCTCTGTCTTTTACAGTTTAGCAGCTACAGCTAATTGTTACTTTAGGTTGAATGGGGACACCTGGTAGTTTTACAGTTGTTGTTGTAGAGCGTCTTTATATACATACACTGTATGTATATATCCTTTACAGTTCGAGAGTTATAGCTAATTGTAACTTTTCGTTATATGGGGACACCTGGTAGTTTTTGCTTCGTTGTTTTTTTTAGTAATTGTTGTTGTAGCGGAGAGGTACATCAACATCCTGTGAAAATTTCAGCTCTTTAACTCGTACCGTTTCAGAGAATGGACGCTGTGACGGACGGACGGACGGACGTAGTTGTCTCGGCAATAGAGTTCCATTTCACTCTGATGAGTACGGAACCCTAAAAAACCATCTGCCATGATGTCAGAGCTGAGTTATTTCCTTTAACCTTTCTAAGCCCAATGAGCAAAGTGAGAGATATGCGCCATTCATTGGATTCATTTGTGACAAGAGTTAGGGAATTTTCTAAGCCCAGCTAGCCCTAGAAGAAAACAAACAAACATTTCGATATTTAGATCGATTTACTCGATCAACGATCGAGTAGTTTGTCAAGAGTGTTCGTTAAATGAAATAGTTTGTTACACGCAGTACTTACGTAACTAGTCGTATTATTTCTTCGAGAAATAAACACCTGTTTTCAAGTAAGATTCCAACTAGCCCCGTAAGATATATGCAAGACTTTTGCTGATATTAAAACTAAAAGCACAGTGTTATTCACTAACAAGAGCTCATCAAATCCAAAAAAAAAAAACTTTTAATTCCATTTTTTTTTTCAAATCAAAAACCATATGGATTCACTTAGATATTCTTGTAGCTGATATTCAATAACGATTTGTTTTTGATTTCATTAGTTTACCATCTGAATATTTTTGAAAACGTATTCCTTCACAAAAAAAAGGCTTCTTCAAAAAATGCTTGCAGTTTTTTCTTTCAAGAAGCCATATCTACTTTTATGAATGCAGGTCATTAACTCCAATACACCTTTTGTCCTATATTTGCTCTTCCAGCAAAAGCTAATTTATATCTTTAACATATCAAGCACATAATGAGCAACATTTAGCTGTTATTGAATCTAAAATATAGTGTGGTTACTTAATGCTTCAGTATGTATGTATATATGTACATATGTATGTGTATGTATGTGCGTATGCTAAATTTGACATGATAAAGAAAACAGTGCCTGGAGAGGTGTGTGAGTATGTTTGAAATTTGCAATGTTTGGCACTATTCAGTACGTACATTGTTTGTATAGAAAATAACTGATAAGTTTACGACCATTGAAGACAAGGAATTGGCATGACTACCAGCTGGGCAACCATTTAAGAAAGTGGAAGAGCTAGGAATGAGGTCAATTAAATTCAACACAATTGAACAGGTCTATTGTGATGCCAAGGGGTATCAAAAACAGTGCTCACAAGGAATCATCTCAAGTAAACTGGAGACAGAGACGCACACATGCACATGGCTAACAGACAAATACATACTCTTGCATTATTGCATATTTAAGTCGAAAAACACACAATTGATTGGTTTTGTGAAGTGCATGTGCGTATAGTTTGAATGGTGTGCTGCATTCTGTATTGTATTAATTAACAACACAAATTTCGATTTTTAATTCTAACCACTCATGTGATATTTTAAATATTTAGTTTTTGGCACAGAAATAATAACTTAGCAAATTAAAGCAAAAACATAATCAAACAGAATATGAATTTAGGTCACCAGACAATTTTTTCCAGGACAACGCACTATCAGGCGTTTTTTTCAGAATTGGGTCTGGAGGACATGTGGTTTCAACAGGTCGGAGCAAGAACCCACACTGCTTGAGCCACAACTAATATTGTGAAAGCCAAACAATATCGGTTGACTTCACTTGGCCTACCTGTTATTATGATATAATATTATTCGATTCTAATATACATGAAGTATAAAAAAAACTAAATGAAAAAGTATTAGTTCTTTTATGCCTGTTTCATAAAAACATTATTCAATTGTTTATCGATTGATTAACTAAATGCAAAGCAATTTTAGAAGCTAAGTAGTACTTTATTAAAACTTTGTATTCATAAACGTATTCATAAGCAATAAATAGCAGATAACTAAAATTCTAAGTTTTATTTTCTGTTTTGACAGCTATTTTTGTATACAAATAGCAAATACAAAATAAAAGCTCTTTAAGAAAAAGCTTCGATTTTCATAAAAAGTGTTTGATATGTTGGTCAATATCATTATTTTCGAAAACTAATACGTTCAGCAAAACTCAACAAAAAAAATTTTTTTCACCAAAAAACTGCGAATTTTATTTATTTTATTATTTTTTGTTTTTACGTGACATCACTAAGACAGCTGCTTCATTCTGTCTTTTTTTATTTTTTTTTTTTTTTTTTGATACATTTTTGATACACTCAGAATATTTTTGCAGTAACCGACCGTAGTTTATTATAGAAGTAATCAATCAGTGCAGTTATTTTTAAATGACAAACGTTTAAAAACGAACGAACTGATTTGTACAGTTGCTTAAAAAACTAACTACAGATAAATACGGATTTATGCTGACAGCTAATAATGACATTAGTAACTTATGTTACACATACATGAAGGAACCAAGCTATTGATACCTATATATATACTTTTATAATTTGGTTTCTACATACATATGTAGCAAACATACTCTTTACTTAAATTGATTGTTGTTGAATTCGTTCTAATTGTTGCGATGGCCGAGTGGGTATGGCAGCTGCTCTCAAGTCGAGATGCTGAATGTTCGAATCTCAGCTGAGGCTTTGGGTACTAAAATTAAAGAAGTGACTTGAAAAAGGAGATGGTGTAGATAGAAAACTAAAATTAAATAAAATTGCCACTTATGAAAAAAATAAAAAAGTTGATTACGCATAAATTATTTGACATTCAGAATATAAAGGAAAAAACATTATTTTTACCGATTGGGTTCAGCGACGATTTTTTTACATTAAAATTCAAATGAAGTAATAACGACATTTAAATGAAAAATAAGTAGGACGGTTTTAAATGAAGTTTCATTTATTTTAAAGATTGTTTTCAGTTTTTTTTCAATTTTGCTGACAAAGTTTTCTGAGTGTATATTTATATACATATCTTGAGTTTAGATTTTTTTGCAAAGTACAATAACTTCTGGCAACTATAAAAAATTAAATTTAATATGTAAAAGCGAAGAAATAATCAAGATTCAATTTACTGCCAGTTCCACGATTTCGAACCTCTTCCAACGTTTGCATAAACGCATTTAAGACAAAAACAAAACTTTGAAATTTGTGTTCAAAATCGTGAAACTTTTTGAATTTGTTTGTGAAACTAAGTTTTTACATTTGTGAAATTATCATGAACTGTGTATTCTATAAATTGTCTATAAATAGACAATTTATAGAATAGAATAGAATATTTAAACCTATTTTTAATATTTTCCCCTGCTGCGATCGCAATTACGATCGCAATTACTGCGCATATACCTGATTTTTTATATTTTGTTTTATTTTTATTTATTAATATAGAAAATAAATTTATATGTTAATAACTACACTTGCCAGGATCTGGCTGCTACACGCATATGCTGGAAAAAATTATGGAGCTTCGTAAAGGAGTTCCCATATACCGATGAGTCAAACTGTTTATCGTTTGGACCCGGGGGAGCGCACAACAAGCCTATACTACATTGGGTGTATATCGCAAGACGTGGGCAAACAAAATCCTCCAATCAACCTAATCTAACGTTCAAATTTTCAAGTCTACAGACGAGTTGGCTGCCACCAACAAAATGTCAGCGGTATCTAGACATGCTGAAAATTTAAAGAGGGAAAACCGCTCTTAAGTTTTTAAAATTTTCTTTTTTTAACTATCTTTAACTTTAGTAACAAAATTTAAAATTATCAGCCTCCGAGTGAACATCAGTCGTAATGGGAACTCTCCGTCACGAATTCGTGTATAAAGTTATTATGAATTCCGACGGATTTGAAGTTGATGTTGCCATCCTCTTGACTCAAGTTCGAATTAGTGCAACCAAACTTTTTAAATAAAAAACATTCTAAGGAGCATTAAAAATATTTTTAAAAGAATAAAAATGGAAAACAATGAATTCATCATATAATATGACATACAACTTCAATAAATATTTAAAATAACTATCAGTACTTTGTCATACTGTTAAATATATACTTACTCTGGTATTCATACGAAATAAAATTTTGTTGAAATACATTTTTGGACAAGTTTTTCATATACAATTTGTTCTAAAATGTCGTTCAGCAGCACTTTAATTTTCATGAATAGTGGCGTTAATATTTAAAGTGGCATTGCATCCACTTCATTGATAAAAGTAAAATTGATTAAAACAAACATTATGTTTACTTTGCTAAAAGTTAAAAAAAAATGTTTAGATACTTTGTTGAATTAAATGCTGATGACCCATATTTTATGTTTTTGTAGGGCATGCGCAGTGAATGCCTGATATGTGTTTTTATTGTAACAGACCTACGGCAATTTGCAAGTTCTTGTAATGTCAGGAAAACATTTAGTTATTTGGCATGCTCACGGCCAAAAGGTCATTATAAATTAAGACATTTTGCCAAATATATAAAAACTAAACAACACGAATATAAACTTCACAAGCGCAGGGAGGCCAAAAGCAATAATTTTTTAGTTCAAGAAATTACAAGCAGCAATTTTGCAAAAACTTTTTAACGAATACCTTTTCGTTGTTTTCTTAGGCCTTAAAATCGTACTTTTAGTTCACAAGAAGTGTTTAAGGTTTATATAAATTAGGCCGGTTCAATTTGTACACACAAAAATTTGTCGACATTGTGCCCTCAATTTTTCGATAACTTTTAAAAGAAGCAAATAAAAAAGTTCCACTGAGACATGTCAAGAGAATTATTTTTCAAGAGTTCGACTTTCAATATTATATTCCTTTTTGTGTGGCAGTTCCCTTAAGGAGGCCGGCGATGGGGTCAGTGTAATCATGCATTTAACTCTTCTTTGGGCGCCTTAAAAATAAGATTTTCTCACCATCGTAATAAACAACAAGGAATTAAGCCAACTGGAAAAAATATATTGAATTATTGAACTTTTGCAAAACCATATTGAACGATTATGTTTGGTCGGCAAGCAAACGGAACGCTTGCAGCAAAGTAAAATTTGCTTAAACACGCTTTTTAGAGATGAAATTATTCTTCGATGGAAACATTGAACTAGCACGTGGAGCCAATATAACCTCAAACTCTACTATTGTAAAATTTATTATATACATTTTTCATGGCTCTTATAACAAATATTAATTTAATTTTGAACGCCAAAATTTTGACGATTTTTTGTGCATAAGTATACATAAGTAAGTGTTTCTGTAAATTATTTTTATTTTATTTTATTTATTTATTTATTTATTTATTTAGTTATTTATTTATTTATTTATTTATTTATTTATTTATTTATTTATTTATTTATTTATTTATTTATTTATTTATTTATTTATTTATTTATTTATTTATTTATTTATTTATTTATTTATTTATTTATTTATTTATTTATTTATTTATTTATTTATTTATTTATTTATTTATTTATTTATTTGTTTATTTATTTATTTATTTTGAAACATGAACACTTATAAAAATTCTTTTATAGTTCTTTAATACTGTTATTCACCCATAGGGCATAAAAAAAATATAATTTACATATACAACAATAAGAAGATAAAGAGATACATATATTTATATTATAATTCTAAAAATACATAGTTAGTTTACAGTAACAAGCGAAATTAAAACCCGTAAAAAGAAGTTGATTAATATGTGGTAAACACATGTAAATATCAAGACGGGACTCTGTGTTATTAATTGAATATAATTGATTCAATATTAATATACATAGATATGTCAAACAATGTTGAAGCTTTATTTATTAGAGTATAAATTAAAAAGTGCTTCAATAAAATTGTTTTTGCCCTGTATGAGTTTAATATGTGGTGGTAGACTGTTTCATAGCTTAATAGCATTAATGAAAAAAATCAGGATGTATTGAGGTGCATATGTTTGGGTGTTATGGGTGTTATATTTCGGGCGGAGGTACCAAACATGAGTTTTGCATACAAATAGTTTAGAGTTTTTTTATACAACAATTCGTGTAAAAAAGATAAGTTTCTTATGGATAGAAAATCTTTTAACTCAAAACCTAAGATCATATTTTGCCATGACGAGGCACTAGTAAAGCGGGATATATCATAAACATAGCATGTTGCGCTATTGAAAGCTACTTCAAGTTTGTGCAGCGACTGTGAGTCAAGCTTGCTATAAGCTTGTGCAAAATATGTAATCACAGGTAATATATGAATGTTGCAGCACGAGCTTTTCCGTTCTGGCTAAAATTATTGATCCAGAAACAAGAGCTCCAACCTGGCTTCTTGGTAATCATAAATGGGTTAAAAATATTGGTATTTTAACTTAAAAGCAACCAGAAAAAAACCCTTTAAGCACCACAATAAATTCAGTAACTTGCATGGTTTTGGTCTTATTGAATTAATATTAGTTCATTTCAACTAAAGTGTTTTTTATCTTGAAATCCTTCCTTAGTAATCTTCACAATATCCTCATAAAAAAACAACGTGTTCTTAAAATGCACTTTTCAAAACTAAAAGATCTCTGCTAGCTCCAATCTAAGGCCACTTGGAACTAACAAATAAAAAATGTTATTGTGTTTTTCAAATTGCCCAAAAACAAAATTAAATAAAAAAGACAATTCACCCCAGAGCTTAGTAAGTGCTGCAAGTCTTTTTAAGGCTGGGGAAACATATTTGATTTGATGATTTCACCTGCCAACAGACACTTGAAGGGTTACTTTTTTTTTTTTTTAATTTTCATTGTTTATTTCAATGGCTCTTGTGTGAGTTAAAAATTTAACAAGTGCCATTTATAAAGTGAAATAAAAGCTGAATGTATAATTTGTTTTAAAACTGTAGTGGCTGCAGTAATGGATACAAATTAAACTTTAAGTAGTTTTAAAACGTTAAAAGAATAAAGCGTAAAATTTTAATATGCAAGATTAAACATTTGCCATATGTTTACATTTCATAAATCAAAGTTGATTCATGTTTCATTTTATTGGCTGATACGTATGAGTGATAATACAATTATGTGTATTGTGAGGAATACAATACGTATACGCCTGTTTTAATTTGTGCAAGTTTGAACGTGTATTGATTTTGTTTATTAAAACAGTTTAATGATGGCGCAACATAATACCTCCGAACAAAAAGACAACGAAGCAAAAAGTGGCTACAAGGTGCAAAATGTGGAAAACAACTCAAAAAAACATGAACATTTTAGTCCGTTTCAGTAAAGATGTTATGTAGTACGTAAAAGAGTATTACATACACCATGTATGTAATACTAAAGACAGACGTTATAAGCCCACCCAGTATTTTACACATCACGGAGTTGAAAATGTCTTTGTTCGGCCAAGAGCCGGTAGCTTGGGCAACGGTAGTAAGCGAAGCCAACGCTTAACAAACAACCTAAAAAATACGAATGCCCGGATAAGCCTTAGCTATCCAGAGCTCAATATACCAACGATAGTATATCATGTCATAATTTTCTTAGCAAGGGTTTCTGGGCTTAAGCTAAATTTTTATGATTCTTGTGACTAATAGCTGCTAAGTAAAAAAGAAATTTTACTAAAGAAGAAAATGAAACTAGGATGGAAACAGTAGTAGAATTATCCGGTTAGCATCCATATGGTCTCTGGCTTAAGTTCTTGTTTTGCTTACACGTTTTGGCAGTACTGCTCAAGTCAACCCGCCACAAAAGCTATTTTATACGTTTTTTTTTCAATCTCAGAACTAAACAAACAATAACGAAGAACACCTTTTTCGATATGCGATAATAAATTATAAAATGCAACTTTATTTTTTCTTTATATTTAATTAAATTTACATAGATTACATAACGCGCACTTTATGTGGTCACCATGTGCCCTATAAATGTTTAAATAAAACAATAATAATATACACACAATTACACCAGACTGGCAATACAGCATGATATCAAGCTTATATCTGTATGTATAATGTTTTGTGTAATTGAAGGGAAAAACAGCAAACGCACCACAAAACAATTCTTTATTCAATGCATATTTAAATTCAAATAATTGAAGCTCCAGTTAATATTTCGCTCCGTTAAATCTTTTATATTACACTTTATTTAATTATGTAAAAAATCCTCAAAGAATAAAGTAATGCAGATAATAATTGTGTAAAACTTAATTTTTATTATAAATAGGCGTGTATTTGTTTTAAGGTACAAAATTAGGTCAGGAGGTCCATGAAAGGATGTGTCCTTTGTCATTTATCTATTGAAAATTGCTCTTACTTTTGCTAATGGCGGCCAATGTCAAATCTGGTTTTATATTTTTGAACTACACAGCTGTAGAGCACAAGTCAAACATCCATGGAGCGACACACTCCCCAAATACGCGGAATAATCGTGTCTACAGCAAAGTGGACAATTTTCTGGTTAAAATCATAATGAGCGATGAGGTGCACTTCCAATTCAGCGGGTATTTAAGCAAGCAAAACTGTCGCTTTAAGGCCACCACAAATAAACAAGTGATGCACAAGGAGCCATTACACCCACTTAGAGTGACCGCATGATGCGCTATTCACGCTGGAGGGTTCATCGGCCTATTTTTTCAAGGACGCCACTTTTCAAACCGTAACGTGCTATAGGGAAATGAGTTTTATCTGGCGCAATTGAACGAATTCGACCTGAAAACCAAGTAGCTCGAACAAGACGGAGCAACAGAACACATGGCTTAAGCCGCAACCGATATTTTGTAAGCCAAACAACATCTAATGATTTCTGTTGGCCCACCAAAAGTAGTTTTGAATCATAGTTTTTTTTTTAATTTGGTATCATATACAAAATTCTTACTTTTCTCCAATGTACACCCCATAAATGAAAAATATCCCTAAAGCTATCGCTGCTTAGATAGTGGGCCATAGTGTGCTCCAGTGTTTCAGCATCCTCCCCACAAACTCTAAATTTATCTACTCCCGCAGTTTCTTTACGCTTTTGATAAGCAAGTAGATGAGAGTGAGCTGCTGCTACTTCCATTATTCTACTCCATTCGAGCTTGCTAAGTAATTGTTTTTTCTTTGTCTAAATCCCTCTATAAAATACTGGTTTTGAATCCCACCATTTCATTATTCCAGAGATTTAAGAGGGCTCCTTGTGCTCAATTTATTATTCAAGATTTAACGTCATCGAAGGATTTGGTGTATTCTAACTTGACTCGTTTCAAGCTATTTTTTGGCCCTTAATGATGCGTAGTTCGGCATGGGCAAATCAACTGCTAATAGCGGCTTTGCAATCGGAAGATGTTTGAGACTTAGTTCACTCAACTGAAGTTGCTTCAGTGGCGATCTGACTGTCCGTAAATATCTTCGACCTTCCCATTTTATCAAATTTCATAACAAATGCCGTTATGAGCCGAACTTTCTCCTGCAGAGCTGTATTTTAATCTGGCAGACGGAATAGCATTTCTGCTTTCACATTATCTAGACAAGTAACGGGTTTTTTCAAGTTTTGATCTTGGTGTTCCAAAACGAAAAAACCAAATAATGTGAATATACATTCAATGAGAAATAAAGCCTCAACTTGCGAAAGAAATGTTGCCCAATTGGTTTTCTTTAGTTGTACTAAGATATGTAATGAAAAAAAAAACTTTCAATAAATTTTACAATTTATTTTCATATTTATTTATTGAATTTTATCATAATCGTAATTTTATGGCACATTTTATATTATAAAATCATGGTTATAATATTACGCTCAAGCCCCCCCTGAGCTACCAAGAGACCACAAATTGATTTTTTCTGTTATAGGTACCTTAAAAACATACACAAAAAAACTTAATGAATTAACAGAACGTGGTGTGACTGAGTGTAACTTAGTGCATGCTTTAAGGCCGTTTTTAAAAGCTTTTTGCATATTGTAATTAATAAAAAAGTTTACTTAAAATATATAAATATTTCTAATTTTATGTTTTAATGCATCAATTTTTAAGTATATGGCAAAAATCTCGCTTTTTCCCTAACATATGTATGTAGATACTCTTAAAAGAAATCAAATGCAAAACAAAAAAAACAATTATTTCCTTTGCTTAAATCAATTTAAATATTAAAATAAAAAAAGTATGATGAATGTATGAACAATATTTAGTTCGAAGTAAACAAATATCAATCATACGCACCCTCATTTACAGCAAACATTGCATGCATCTCTACTCTCACAGAGTTCAAATATGCAAGTGTTTCGTATGAGTAATATGAACTTTCGCTCAACACACATTCACACCGCGCACAGCAGCAAACCGCAAACAAAACGACACGAACATTCATTCGCACATGGAATGCATGCATGGATAAGCAAATGCTCTCAGTAATGACAACAAACACAAACTGATTGGTATGATTGCTGAGTAGGTAAATGTTTGTATTTGTTGTAATAAGCAAACGCTTGAAGCCGGTCTTTAACATTTTTATGAATATATTAGCAAGCAAAATGCAACAAAACGACTAGACACCATATTATTCATTTACTAAGATAATTCATAAAACGAAGCAAACGACACCCTAGTTCTAAACATTTCGCAGCAGATGAAATTGTTTGTTCAATGAAAGCACTACACACATATGCTGCATTCCTGTGTTGGCTTTCTAAATACAAAATGGATTCAGTTGACTGGTGTGGCCATTGGAAATTCTTATTTGAATATATAATTAAAGCTTGAACATAATCCCAAAAATACCCCTTAAATTATTTTATGTGATTGCCAGCCGTCAATAGACTCGATAATGTTTTCAAGTTTTTTTTAAAAACAATTACAATAATACATTTCAATTGTTTTCCATAGCAAATAATAATTGAATTAAATGTAGCGATGGCTGAGTAGTGCTGCTGCTTAAAAAGAAAATTTAAGTGTTTGAAGAAATTTGGTTGCTGATGAGTGAGTGACCCAATCCCAGCCAATAAAAGATGACGACCTTACTTTTATGGCTTCTTTGAAAATGTGGATCAATACAATTTTAACGCAAAAAAACATCTGTCTATAACTTAGGAAATAAAATTTAACATAAGCTAGACAAAGTAACCAACAGTTAAAAAATTTCATAACATTCAACTACAAAGTAAAATTAATAACAAAAAAATATATTTGAATATTTTAAGAAATAATTTTTCAAATATTAAAAGAAAAATATAAATTTCGTTGAACCTATTTTATTCGTTTTTGCCAATTTGTTTTTGCCAATATGTAATACCTTGCAAAAATTTTGGCAATCCACAATTAGCCTGCCTAATCAAAAGTGAAAAATTATTCAAAAATTTTATAAATTTTTGCCGCAAAGTAAGAATTATTGTTGTGGCGGAAAAACGAGACTTGTTTGTTTTAATTCATTTAAATTATTTTCAGTTTTCAATTTAAATGAGTACACATGGATTCATTTATTTCAATATTAAACACTGTCAGTAAATGCAGATACACAGCCATGTCTCTATATTCATTTTAGTTGTAATTAAAGCGTAAATCATATTTAACAGTCAGCTACACAAATATATCAATTACTTTATATGAAGTAACGAGCACAATTATTCTACTGTATAACAAAATGATAGAACTTTTCAATACACTACAAAAATATTGGAAAACAAATAAGCTAACTTTTTAATGTTGAAGTAAGTCAGGTTGATTAAAAGGGTATGTTTGCCCATGTTTTGCGACACACACTTAAACCAGTATAAGCTTGTTGTTGTGCGCTCTGTAAGGAATTAACAAATCGCCATAAGATTTAAATTAAAAAAGAAGGAGGCCGAACCCGATATTTCAATTGGCCATGATATTGTATTGGATGTGCATGCAAAGCTTTTGATCAGAAAACTTAAACAAGTATTTGATTTGATGATATAAGTACATTCGTATAAGGGTGATATGGGATGTGTATTTCACTTCAAAGTTTTTATCTGAACAAAAAAGTTTAAACGTTCGTAAAAAAATAAAAATGAGTATTTTATTAAATTAAATCAAAGTAAACTAAGACACTCTTGCTGTTAATTTATGTCTTAAAATCTCAGCCTTTTGTTCTACAATTATTAATGGCTTATTGATGTACACCATTTCCTTTAACTAACCTCAAAAAAAGAAGTGCAAGGTAGTTAAATCGCATGATTTTTGCGGCCAATTGATATCGCTAACACGTAGCGCAAAAATGCCATTATTTAGTAGGCATCCTGTGAAAATCTGTGCAGATATTGTCCACATCCACATCTTCTAATTCCGGCCACAAAAAGTTCGTTATCATCTCAAGATAGGGAACATCATTCACATTAACTGCCCGACCGGCCTCGTTTAGGAAAAATACGGCCTGATGATGCCGCAAGTGCATAAACCTCACCAAACAATCACTCTGAGGATGCATTGGTTTTTCGACCATCACTCTTTGATTATCATTTGCTCAAATATGGCTATTGTGCTTATTGACGAATCCACTGAGGTGAAAATGTGCTTCATCACTGAAGATGATTTTCTGCGAAAATTGATTATTGACGACATTTGGAATGATCAAGAGGCTTTAGTTATTGAGCCAATTGCATCTTGTAAGTGTGTAAATGCGAAGTTTAATGCATAATCTTCATTAGCGACGAGCATGAGAGATGCATTTGTTGGGCATAACGGCGAGGAAAGGTGGGCGAATCAGGTATCGCAACATTTTCTGCAGTAAAATTATAAAATGACAGATAAAGTGTTTTTCCTATTTTTAGTTTCGAAAAACCATTAGTACTCTAATGGCCAGTGCAGTTTTCTGATACTTCAGCATTTTGCCTGATATCAAAAAGTGTTCTTTCCTAATTGCCTTAAGGAAAGAATTGTTAAGGTCAGTAACATTAGCTAGCAATATATAACAGACTCTACCGATAATACAGCTGAAACCCGTTTCACATCAAAAAATTGTTTGCTTCCTAGACTTTTGCATTTCCTTTGAAGAAGTTCAAGGCATCCTTCAACCATGTGTTGATAAGAATCATTCAGCATATTATTTCTTTAGTTCAGTATTTTATTTTTTTAAACCCAGGACCTTTCTATCAGAAAAGCACTTCCGTTCTTTTTCAGTTTCCAATTTTAGGACAAACTTAATTTACACTGATAACAAATTTAAATCGCGTACAAATAATATTTGGAGCTCAAATCTTTTATTACTTTTATTAATTTGCTCAACATTTTTATCAGTGCTGAATGCATGCAATATATTATTTCTAAATATTTTAAACTGAACTTTAACATACGCGCACACATTTCCGAACCAAATGGAAAAAAAAATCCAAAATTATATTAATGGAAAAATTTTCAAACTGAGTTTTGTGTGCAAATTAGTTTATAAATGATTCTATGATTGATGATTCAATTTAAAAGCAAAAGGATGATAATTTTAGAATTTACCTCTAATTTTGTTGCGCGATTTAATTAAATAATAGATGGGCTAGGACAAATTTGATTCAAACAATGCGTTCACTATCACAAAAATCATTTGTATTTTTGATTTGCACAATAGCTATCAAAAAAAAAAACAAGAAAAAAACCCATTATAATAGAAATAGATGCCAAGTGAAAACAGTAATACTTTTATAGTAGAGATAAAAAAAATTTAGCATTACACCTTGCTTTTAGTTTGTTATTAAACTTAGAAAAAAGTTCCATTCTCAGCTATAGCCACTACTCAAGACTATAAAAACAAGGTTATTTTTTTTTTAATAAAACAACAGTGATGTTGGTTATACCAGTTTAAAGTTGGAAGGTTTCTACCAGTCGTTTTAAAGTTATAAACAATTATTTTACACTTTAATTTTATTTTATAATCGCATTATATAAGTAATTAAAGGCCACTCTTAGCTACTGTCCCATCTTAGTATGGGAATAGCAAGAAGAGATGCATGTAGAGCATGAAGGGGCATGAGGGCAAGACATGTGAACACTATTTTTGCCAGTGCCCTGCCTTCTCACAACATCTTGGAAGAGACACGTTACGAAACACAACCCAAATACGGGACACATACTGGAGGAAAATAAGGAATTTTGTAACATAGAGTTGCTCTAGCACGCGGAGAGCACTAGCTTAAGTGTTTGTCACACGACATGGGCCACCATGCCTTTCCAAACAATTTAACCTGAAATAACTTCTTTTTATTCATTATTCACTTGGTAGCTCACAAAGAAAGATGTATATTTTTTGCTAACTATAAGCTGTTGCTTTTGGTTTTACTTTTCATAACATGATCCCCTTTATGTATTAAAATAGCAGCTCAGCGTAATTAAGTTATCAAAAAAAAAAAATGATTTGTGAGCAACGCTTTTTCCTACATTAGCTAAAAACCTTACCAAAAAAAAAACAAAAAAAGAAGGTTAACAAGCAAACTTTTCTGCAACCCAGCGTATGATGATACCGCATTTAATTTTCAGTTAATTTTGTATTCACTTTTAAACGTGGTTTTTCATTTTCTGTTTGTTACAAAACAAACAGCAAATGTGAAGCATAAGCCACTAAGTATGGGTCTCGTGCCGACAAAGTGAACAAACAAAACATTGTTGGGTTGAAAGTATGTCTATGTTCTTTCAACTGAACTGAATATGTTTTTGTTTGACCCTTGTTTGCAGGGTTTTGGTTAAAAGTTTGGCAAAAGTTGTCTGACCACAGAAAAACATGGTTGTCTTTAATATTTTTTTATGAATTTTTTATTATAAAAAAGGGAAAAGAGAGTATGTGCATGTACTTAACACACAATCATACGAGTGAGAGAGAGAGAGGGAGAAAATCATCTAGTGATATGAGGTTTCTGCCACTCATCTGGGTATTAGGTAATATTATTTGCTCTGCTCAGTATGTAAAGAGTCAGATTTAAACGGTGGTTTTTCGCAGTGTCTGCACTTAAAGAGAGCTCAAACAGTATAATAAGCATAATAACTGTAGTTCACTTGTGATTACAATAACAAAGACTTGAGACATGAAATATTTATCATAATTATGAAATTAAAATACAAACGTCAAGACATATTAACTAAAAGAGCTGGCTTTCATGGATAATTGGAAATTCAGCTTGAATTTATTTAAGCCCCTGGAGCCTCGTACTACTGCCAGGCCAGCCACTCTACCAGCAATTAAGAAGTATGAAATAAAATTCAAAACTTATACAAGCACTCATAAGTGCTGGCTATAAATACAGGCAAGAATTTCATGATCATTTCAAGCCATAATGGGAATGGCCCTCTTTAATAATCACTTGTTTTTAGTGCAACAAAGTGCTATTCATACTTAAACTTCAAGTACGTTTAGTACTAATATCAAGTAAAAACTCCTAAATTCAAAACCCGCTATTTGTATCTGATATAGATATAAATATCTAAGAACTAAATATGTGAATTTTGGTTTATAAACATTTCTATCTTAACAAAACTTTATTCAACAGTTTAAAAGAAACAGACGTTTTATCACTCTTTTCCGGATTCATACTGTCAAGACAAAAAATGGTGACTTGCACAAGCAGCAGCGATTGGTGACTTTTCAAAGAAACTAATCTTCAGCCAAAATTCTTGTTTCCCCGCAGTGGATTTATTAGCAAGCAAGATACTGAGAATTGTTAGCCCCACTGAGCTCGAAGGTTTTATTTTTTTTTTTTTTTTATTATTATTTAATGCCACTCTAACTGTCATAGCCCACAAAGGAATACAAATATTCTCTAAATTACTACACAATAACAACTAATACTCCCTTATGTACAATGCTGGCAAGTAAACTTATTAAATATTCGACAATTGTTAAGCTGTTAATTAAGGTGTTTATAAGTCGCAACATAGTATTGTTGAGCTTTTGAAGGAGTCTTTTAACAACCGCTTCTAGTTGGTGCGCATCTGTTATCGATATTTAAGCCATACATACAAACATGTGTGCTTAAATTTTCGCTGTGGAATTATTTTAAGTAATTTATAAGAAAAACATTATGTTCGAAACTCTTAGAAATTCACGCACACACACAAACACACACATACACTCACATACACATAAGGCAAAATACTTTTGTGTTATAAATTCTGTGTGTAAGCTGCTAACAATACAAAAGGAATTAATTTCAATTGCTGCAAATCCTTTTAAATGTTTAGAGGATCTCAACAGAACTAAATAACTTTTGTATTTGCAGTTGGCAATTTAACAGCAAACCAGTGATGTGTGGCAAAGAGAATACAAGCAGGAGATTAAATTTATTTCAAGATATACATATATGTATATCTTTTTTTTTATAAAAATCCCGCTAAATAACAGTGTTTAGGAAAAATTTATTATTTATTTCAATTTCTCACAGGTGTATTTTAGTAACTGCAAAAATCCTTTTTTTCAAATCATCAGATTGAATCTCTTGACGCATGTTTTGAAATTACTTTAATTCCACCATATGGTTTATTGAAAATCACAGTTAACCTATAAATAATGAATAGTGAATACTGCCAGTTGAACCTGTTCATCCAATTTTTGGAACTAAGTTCCTTAACGCGGCTTGCTGGTAGTGCAAATTAGTAGAGATCGTCACGAAAGCGTATGAGCTGTTTAAATGTATTGGTGTGTTTTCAAACAATTGTGTAGGTATCTCCGCTGCTGTCAGCGAAGACACCTACCGATAAATATTAATTAGTTGTGAAAACGGACACTATCAGTTGACAGATGTCGCTAAAGTAAAGTATGTCACAACAAAAAACAGCAATATTGAAAAATTTTCTTCGTTTTGTAGCAGATTGACAAAAAAAAAACTGCATGTATCAAAAGTAAAAAACTAAAACGTTCCAAAAATTTTAAGAAGCATATAAAATTTCAAAATTTCAAAAACAACATAAAATAAAAGATACAGATTTCACCTTGTATTACATTCGAAGATGAAGAAAAATCGTAAGGAACATCGTTCCTAACGGGGGTCCCCCGACCGCATTTCTTTTTTTTTCCAATAGTTTGGTCAGCTGATGTGATTGTCTCTTATGCGGGTAATTCAAAAAGAAGAGCATTTGTTTCAAAGAATTTAGGATATTTGGTAGAGCGAAATTCATTGTAGCAATAAAAATAGAGCCACATTCTACTCGTGTTCTAAGGAATGCATAGAATTTTATGTGGAGCAAAAAAAAGAATATTAAAATCAATGAAACTCACAATAAATTCAGTATTCAATACAACCAAAACTATTCCTCGTACCTTTATTTGGTTTAATAAATGAGCTCAAGGTCACTTTATTCTCAAAAAAATATATTTTCTATTTGAGCTCATTTATTAAACCAAATAAAGTTAAATAAAAAAAAGGTCGAAGAACGAGTATCTCGGATATTCATCGTACCAATAGAAGGTGAGTCTCATTTCACTGGTGTTCTAAGAAATGCATAAAATTTTATGTGGGACAAAAAAAGAAGAATATTAAAATCAATGAAACTAATAATCAATTCAATATTTAATGCATTGGGAGGACAGCCAAAATTATTTCCATGAAGTTTAAAGGAATATTGCGGTAATAGGTCTAAAAGTTTTGCTCCGACAACTTGAACCAAAGCGTCAGGTATTTTCATATTTTACTACATATAAGAAGTGAATTTGTTGAACTTTGTTTATTTTCTTCCACATTTAAAGAAAAAATTTAGATTTTTATATTTTCGTAAAAAAAATTATAGTGAAAAAAGTTTTTTTTTTTTTTTTTGGTAATTAACCTTCAAATTTCCTTTAAGTCAAAGCGCAATTAAGCTTATGGGAAAGTGAAAAAAATTATACAATGCAATGCATGCAAAGGGGTCATCTTCTGAGAACTGGTCCCAGTCTAAAAAAAATACAGTAATGGATCCATATTTCATCCACAGTGGCGAACCTCCCAAAAAAAAAACTCAATCGGATTGCAGTTAAACAACCCCAAATAAACTTTTGAAATTATTACACGTTTACGTTTATGATCAGGGTTTTTATTCGCAAAAACATATGTTTTGTGAGTCCTCGAATTTCACTTTTTTTCATTTTTTAGAAAAATCCACAAGGTGGTATGTTTTGAAAAACTGTTTAAAGCAGAGTAAATCGAAATTTGATAGTAGTCTACTAACCGGTGACACTTCATAGGAATAGTGTTCAAAAAGCCACTGATTTATTGATCCATAGCCTTATTTTGTGATTTTTTTTTTTTTTTTTTTTGGATATAGTTACATAGAAAAAAGAAAAATTCTAGACATTTTAAGGGAAACAGTAAAAAAATTAGAAAACAACGTTTTCAAAAAATATTATTTTTGTTTTGTATAAACTTGCGTTCAACTTCAAAGAACCGGCCTTTTCACTCGAATAGACATTCAAATTTCAGCCAAACTTAAGTGTAATTCAAAAAAAAAAAAGAGGTAAACTCTGTGCAAAAAGTTGATGTTTTAAAGACTTAAAACGTGTTTATTTTTCTTAAACATGGTAGAGTGAGAGATGCACATTTCTGATATGGCTCTCAATACAAATAAATTACTAATAACAACATTAGATTTGCTTAAAGGGATACAACAACACACTCGCTACAAGGAATTCATGAATTGATTGGTCCACTATCCTTCTGGAATGAAGTAAGTTTTGAAAATCTTTTTTTTTTTTTTGTTTATTTCAAAATCAATTTAAATGGTATGACTTGCACATCCATAACACATGCAGAAACAATTTCTAAGTACAATTATTTGAATATTTAATTTTAGAAAATTGAGAAAATTTGTGTTAGTTTTTTCTATTTTTTTGAATAGTGCATGCCAAACTTTTAATTAATTTCTGAGAAAAAAAAATTACAATAGCAAAACTTTTAACAACTTGTAAATATTTTTGGGAACTTAACAAGAAATTAAACTGAAATTATTTTCTAGTATGGAAACATTTGCATGTGGAGGAAATAAAATGGTTTTTGTTTTAATAAGAAAGAAAATAATTGTGGAAATTTCAAAAGTAATGGAAAATTAATTAATTCTTATTATTCAAACTTTTTCTTTTACTATTATTTTGTACTACATTTATCCGGCTCAATTTCATTCTATATTATTTTTTTGAATAGATATTAATTAAATAAAATAAGAAAAACATCAAAGTCTTCTAGTCGCTACATTTCTCATCAGCACCGGTCGCTCTCGCGTATTTATAAAGCAACACTCCTGCCATATATTTTCATATTGAGCCAGCCAAGTTGTTGTATATTTTCGGTTCAAATACATAAAACAGTACGAATTGTTGTATGGGATATAGTTAAAAATTTAGAACAAAAATATACAACAACTTCAGCGGCTTGAGTGTCGCTTTAGAATCAAGAATCTCTGAGTTCAAGGACGGAAGCTGATGAGAAGTGTATCGTCTTCGAAACAGCTTGTCTTAATTTAATGTCAAAACAAAAGTGGTGACTACTTCCAGTAAAATTATGAAAAGAATCTGCATTGCATCGCTTAGAAGGTCTTGCCACATTGAAAAAAATTACGCTCTTATAATCTTTTTATATTTTATTATAATTACAAGTGTTGAATTTCAAAAAAATTTTCTCTAATAACACAGTCACTTATCCTTCTTTTATCTACATTTTAATAATAATGTAAATTAAGAAAATTCGTAAACTGAACAAAATCTATTATATATAAAGAATTATAATGCAAAACATTTAGACGGCAGATCGCTACAAAAAATTCTTCTGAAGAAGTCGAGAAGTAAGATAAAATAAATTTGTTTTATTTGCATCAAATATAAAGGAAAACACTGACCATTATTAGTCCTATACAACATAGTAACTATAAAAAAAATTTAAATTTTATTTCTAAACTAGAATTTATAAACTTTAACAGACTGTACTTGTGTAACTTTTATTACAAACAATTGTAGTCTTGATAGATTTTACGGCAAGCTCGGCTACGCTCTCAATGGGCTTAGAATGAACCTTTTCTTTGATTACATCTCAATAAAAAAAATCCAAGGGACTTCTTAAGTCTGGCGAACGGGCTGACTACGAGATATTGCCTCAACTTCCAATCCAAGATTAACTCCAACGGCAGGACTTGCACTGCATCTGACATCCCCATAAATGAGGTGCGTGTGCGCACAAAAGTCCAATTCCAAAAGAGAAAAGAAAAACTTTGTCAAGCGTTATGTTTAGCAGAGCATCAACCTCAAAGAGACGAATTTTTTTGATGTTTATCGCTGTAATCATATTTTCAAAACATTACAAAATTGCCTTTTCTACTCATGTTTAATAGATTAAAATTTTTTGCACTACATTCTATTTATTTATTTTTAAAACCAATAAAGTATTTCCTCAACAATTACACAAAATTACTTTAAACGTATTAATTTTTACAATAAATTAGTTTATTAAGCAGAGCCGACAGCCACAAATGATTTTATTTTCTGTTTATTTAATTATGTATAAATCATATTTTAACGACAAAAATTAATTCCATTTAAAACTATTTTAAAAATTAAATTGTTTTTGTATGCAAACACATTCAAAGCTTTTATGGCACAAAACAAAAATCCCTGTATTTTGAAAACAATTTAAGCACATAAAATTAAATTAATATTTATTTATTTAATAAACATAAAATTGGTTAGCATTTGCTCACAAACATGCATATGTACTTATGTACATATTTATGTATATTCATATGGAAATGCATGTAATCACTTCATGCACAAAGCTTTGTGGACCCTTGTGGAAGGCCTTTTCACATACATTTAAGCTCAAATGTTTTTATTTTTAAAACCATTTTCTTTAGCTAAAATGTTGCAAGCCTTTTTATATTATTGATAAGCAAAGTAAAGGTCCGCCAAATAACTTCTTTTTTTTTTAAACGGTGCAAAATATCGAGTGTAGCTGTGGCTGTGTGACACGTAGCGCACTCCTGTTGAAACCAAATGTTAAAAATATTCTCCTCTGTGAACAAAAATTCGTTCAACATGGCCCCATAACGAACGCCATTGACTGTAACGGCCACTTCTGGCTCATTTTCGAAGAAAAATTACCCAATTATGCCTCTGGCCCAAAATCCGCACCAAACAGTGACTCGTTTTGGGTGCGTCGACTTTTCAGTGTATGCCTGCGGTTTTTCTGTGCCCCAAATGCGACAATTTTGCTTGTTTACATACCAGCCAAGATCAAAATGAGGTTCATCTGAAAAGATGATTTTTTTTTTTTTTTTTTGGCAAAATCGGCATCTGCTGTAAGTTGATGGCAGGTCCACTTAGCGAAGCGCATACACAACCATATTCGTTTAGCGGAAGCATAAAACTAACTATCTGTCAAATCAGACATGAGCTAAATGTTAGCATTCACGAAATAGGCACTAGTTGAAAAAAACGTTAAATGGCGGACCCTGTATTTTTATCTATCAAGTGGTAACCAAATAATAAATAAAATATAGTTGTTTTTGAAAAGTTTCCATTGTTCCCATTGACTGCTAATTTTTGCTCAATTTTGGTTTTATGATTGACCATTTAAGGGTGCTTGTTAATGAAAAACGATACTAAATATATACCCCCTAATTCATAAAAATTATAACAGGCTTATAAGACTGTTATTTGACATATTTGTATGGAAAGTCTGTCAAATAAGAGCTTCATAAACCTGTTATAATTTTTATGAATTAGACGGATAATATTTATTTGATCTTTTTAATTATTTGAAAAACTATTATATACAGCTTCAGATCGTTTTTATATAAAAATTTTATTAACAATATTATTCAATATTTCGATAACAATTCGTTATCATCATTTGGAATTACAAATATTATCCTGAAGATGATAACAAATTGTTATCGAAATATTGAATAATATTGTTAATAAAATTTTTATATAAAAACGATCTGAAGCTGTATAAAATAGTTTTTCGAAAAATTATACTTTGTAATTTAAAAATTGTCGACAGAATTAGCTTATTGAAGCCACTAAACATGTTGTGGCTGTGAAGCCTTATACAAAGTTTTTGAATTAGGCCGATAGTTTCCAGGCCAGGAAGTTATATTTTTTTTTATTACTGCAGTAACTGTTGTAACAGCTTAATATGCATGCATTTCTTGTTAAATGTCAACAATTTTAAGAATTTAATTGTGTTGCAATTTCCACAGCTCATCAATGGCTTCCTTGAAAACATGTATATGTGTGTATACATTTATGTTTGCAAATAATACCTTCATTTACAGCAAACATTGTCATTTTACTTGTTAAAGCTATTAAATGGAAATATTTTATTGGAAAAAGTTAAAGTGAACAATTATCTTATACAAAGAAAAATCGTAATTATCTGGACAATATGACACTATAGCAAAAGCAAAAACTTCATCGAGGGGTATAAATGAAAGGGCTGCAATCTGCAAATTTATAGTTTTCGTAGTAAATAATACAATTGCCAACGTTAATAATTGTCAAATATGAACTTAATTATTTACTAGCTTTAAGAGCCAATTGAAATGTATTAATTCAGGTCCAAAAATGAACCTTTTCCAAAAATATTTGCTGTATTTTTCAGCTGTCTATATGCCGACGACATTTCGTCTACTCATCAGTAGACTTGAAAAATTCTAACAAACTTTTAAGAATTTTTCAAGTCTACTGATGAGTTGATTAGCACCAATGAAAAATACAGCAAATATTTTTTGAAAAGGTTCATTTTTGGACCTGAATTAATACAGTTAATAATTGTCAACAATGCACTTAATTATTTATTCGCTATAAGAGCATTAAGGTCTATTTTTTTAGATCTAAAGTAGTTAAAAATTTTAATTAGTCAACTTTGGCAATTAATAAAGTTAAGCAACCACTGAAGCCTTTTTTGTGTTTAGTAACCTAAGCTGAAAGCAAATCGGTTGCTGTTGAATGTCGTAGTGGAGGTGAAACAGCCCAGATATATACCACAGCCAATAACTGTTCAACTTTGGTTTTCTTGTTCTTATCGAACATGGTGATGGCGAAAGATTGTGAGGCACTAAACATCGAACTGAAGACCAATAAAATAATTCATAATATACCCTATAAATCTACTATAAAATTAAATAAATTCTTACAAATTGTTGGGCACGGCTCAATGTTCGAAGCCCTTATCATCACTGTTACAATAGCAACCAACACAAAAATCAGCTAGAAAGCATTTGGATGTTGGTGAGAGACTATAAAATTTATTCTAATCAACAGAAAATCGCAGTGTGAAAATTTAGATTTGATTAATGAAATTAAATATAGACAGTCAGTAATGCAGAGCTTAGGCGATAGCCTAAGCAACTATGTGCTGCTGCTTAAAAACAGTACACAAGTAGTCATGGACTGGGCTCGAAGCAAATCTGGATGCTGATGAGCGACGTGGTGGTCATGTTGTGTACTGCAGGCAATACTTAATACTTACTTATTTACTTACTTACTTACTTACTTACTTACTTACTTACTTACTTACTTACTTACTTACTTACTTACTTACTTACTTACTTACTTACTTACTTACTTACTTACTTACTTACTTACTTACTTACTTACTTACTTACTTACTTACTTAATAAGAAGCATTCATTAATTACAACTGGCAAGCATTAGTGGAAAAAGTGGAGATTGCAGCAGAGATATAGATGAACCCTCATATATTGGCCTATTTCATGGCCAGAAATGCTATCTAAGTTTATATTTTAGTTTTTTATTATAAAATTATGGCTTGAAGTATAGTAACCGATATTTAACTAAATCTAAATATGTAGAAATAATAAATCGTAAATATCACCTTATTTTCCTTTACTTCTGCAAATATATTTATGTGGTTTTAAGACCTTTGAAGCTCTTTTTTTGTACTCAAAGCCAACTTCAACCTGTTTGCAAACACTTACTTGAAGAATAAATAATAAGTTGCACTCTAAGTCAGATGAAATTAAGCAAAATAATATTCAAGCATTAATAATGTCCAAACAATTATTTGGGTCAAATTCAATGAAGAGAACGACAAAGAGGTCATCAGCTACAAAATGAATTCTGTTTGTGGCAAAAGACAACAACTCCGAAAGGGAACTTTAATTATAATGCTTCTAATAAATGTGTTGTTTAACAATGACATCAGATGTGCAACAGCCACAGAGCTTTGGGTTATTGCTGTTTGGAAGCAGAAATACAATAGTTACCTGTAGAGTTAAAGTTGTCATCATGCACACACAGACAGAAAATTATGGCTAGATATCAACGTATGTGATAATCAAAACATTATTAATGTAGTCAAACAAGTAGTTTGGGCAATCGTTTTGAGTTCTTTTAACTTTCACATTTAGCTTTGTGCAGTAACATCACAACAGACCCAAAATCAGACAACTTTGGCTTGGCTTGCAGGTCAGGAGGGGAGCAGGAGCGGCCTTTTATTGGACTCTCTCTCTCTCTCTCTTCGTTTTGGCTTCAACAAAAATCGTATTAAAACAGAGTTAAAAAAATGGACAATATGGACAATATCCACCATAAGAACATGACATTGGGGGTATTGTACAGTCAAGGACAGAATTCGTTCTAAAACTGGATAGAAAGGCACTAAGACCACTGGCTGGAGCACTTACAGGTCGTTACGCCCGCAACATCTATACGTACAGAATGGGCCTGCCTAATACTAATTTTGCAATGCCATGACAACAAAGAATTTGTAAACACAAAGAAAAATAAACTATAAAATGAAACCAAATATTCTCGAAACTGTCCTGTTTTAACATTTTGCCTTCAAAGGAAACTTAAAATACACAATAGTTCCACGTGCCAGAATTTTCTTTCCAAAGCTGATGAAAAGTTTTCACATACGTCACATTTGCACATACTTTGCTGGAGGCAAATTCAATGTAAACATGTATGTGTTTTCTCAAGAATATGCACATGTAGAGAAGAATGGGACACTGAAGAAAGTAAAATTATCTATCTAGAAAATTAAGTTTTATGTTACTGATACTGAAGGTAGACAATTTGATAAAAATCTATATTTAAAGAACTTTAAAACTTGGTAGACATTAAAGATAAGAAGTCAGCGTGAAAATGTTGTTTCATTCTTCGAAAATTATTACCACAATCCAATAATGCACAGAACCAGATGTACTCTCGATTCACATATCCACTCAAATGAAAATATGCCTCGTCACTCATTACGATTTTTCCACAAAAATTAAATAAATACTTACATTTGTCTTGGGCAAGCCGTTACATTTTATTGGCATAGGATCGGCATTGCAATGCCATTTACCTGTCTAATACAGACACTTGTAAATTCTGTGGTCTGGAAGAGTAGTCAATGGAGCAGCTGATCGCTGTTTGCATGGCACTTGAACATAAAAGAAACAGGCTACTGTAGGCCCATACACCAGACGAACAAGATTTGCAAAAACTCCCACTGAAGGAATCCCTGCAGTTCCTAGCTGTATTAATTCCGTAAGGCATGAGGGGTGCACCAGTGAGCAACCCCGGGTTGCTGTGAAAATTGCATTACATTACATTACATTTCAGTTCTTACTGCACAGAACTTACAATCAGAGTTGCCGGTTTTGGTAGTTTCCTACCAAATTTGGTAGTTTTGAAATGAGTTGGTAGGTTGTGTCATGAATTTGGTAGTCTTTTTCAATTTCAGTTTCATCCATCACATCATCCAATTCATCAATGACAGATCAATTCTGCCTTTGTTATCAGCGTTCGATAAATTATTAGATTGTGATACCGATAAAATTGTATCGCAGTGGAATTTACTACTAGTTAGTGACCACAAATTGAATGATGAAATGGAGATTAATGTTTTTTGGGAAAAGGTTGGCGAAATTAAAAATGGGCTTAATGAAAATATGTTTAGCGATCTAGTTGATTTTGTTTTCAATTTATTGTCTTTAGCACATACATATGTAGTTCAACAGCTGCAGAAAGAAAATTTTCAACACTTGCGTTAGTAAAAACCGAACTTCGAAATAGATTCGAACTATGTTCCTTAAGCAATATTATGATGTGCAGGGAAATGATAAATAAGACTGATTCGTACTATATATAATGTCAGCAAAGCAGGGACTTTAAGAAATAAACCTTTTTCCAAATAAACCCTTAAAATTTTTACTGATACAAATGAAGTCTTACTTATTTTTTACTTAAAATTTTGTTTCTTTTACAAATGCATTGTTATTTATTTTTATAAAGATAACTTTTTTTGTTTTTTTTTTTTTATATGTATAAACTTGTTTTGTTATGTAAAAACTTGTTTTGTTTTTTTTTTAATAATTTTTTTTTTTTTATAACTGCTTATTTTATTTTTTGGTAGGTAAACATGCCATTTGGTAGTTTTTGAAATTAAGTTTGGTAGGAAAAAAAATTTTGAGTGAAAATCCGGCTTACAATTGTTCGCGCAAAGTGCTGTATACACTGCTACCAAATTTAGTTCTCTTACTTTTATCCTAAACTTTCTTCTCGTTCCTGATTATAATGGCATTTCTGGGAATTAATACGCTTTTTAAGTTTTTTTTATGTGCATAATAAATTTCAATAAGAAAACAAATAATGGTGACGTTAGTTTTTTGACCAACAATTAACAAATCTTTGCTTAAAAGTGCCCTAAAGTTTTGTTTTTTTTTTTTTGTATTTTAGTTATTTCCAACATAAGCTGCAATCTTTAATCGACCAATCAATAGGTCAAAAAACCTGCTTGAGGTGCCCATAGTTGAAGCGAAACGTACTAATTTTGCAATGTCATTTACGTCGCTGATCCTATGCCAATAAAATGTAAGTATTTATTTAATTTTCATTAAAAAAAAAATCATAATGAGTGATGAGGCATATTTTCATTTGAGTGGATAGGTGAATCGAGAGTACGTCTGGTTCTGTGCATTATTGGATTGTGGTAATAATTTTCGAAGAATGAAACAACATTTTCACGCTGATTTCTTATCTTTAACGTCTACCAAGTTTTAAAGTTCTTTAAATATAGATTTTTATCAAATTGTCTACCATCAGTATCAGTAACATAAAACTTAATTTTCTAGATAGATAATTTTACTTTCTTCAGTGTCCCATTCTTCTCTACATGTGCATATTCTTGAGAAAACACATACATTTTTGCATTGAATTTGCCTCCAGCAAAGTATGTGCAAATGTGACGTATGTGAAAACTTTTCATCAGCTTTGGAAAGAAAATTCTGGCACGTGGATTCTGGCATTGTGTATTTTAAGTTTCCTTTGAAGGCAAAATGATAAAACAGGACAGTTTCGAGAATATTTGGTTTCATTTTATAGTTTATTTTTCTTTGTGTTTACAAATTCTTTGTTGTCATGGCACAAGGAAAGTTAAAAAAAATCCTATCGTCCTCCTTGTAGCACAAATATTCGTATGTGTTTATAACAAGTGGCATAAATTAAAATGAAATCTTTTTGTTTTGTACTTCTTCGAAATAATATTTCCTTATTCTAACAAAGGATACCAGAAGCAGAAACTCTTGGGTTTGTATCTCCAGCGTTAAAAGAGAAAAGGAAACATTTTACTAAAATTTAATTTTATTGAACTATAATAATTTACATAGATTTATATTAAATTACCTTTCAGGCTCAAGTTCAACCTTTGGTTTTTTCACTTTGAAATCAATATTAATTAAGTAAATAAAAGTAAAATTTTACAGCTAGGTGGACAACCGGCTGTTTCTGGTTACCAAACATCCTTCATCAGCCCCCTATGAACTTTGGAAGGGAACATTAGTCATCTTAATGAAAAATTTTTTTGGGCAGATTTCTGTCGAGCTACGAGGGACCTTCTAAAACCTCACCAAAGATGCCTTACTACTTCCCACGTTAGTTGTGTCAGGACATTTGAAATGTTGCCTGTAGAGTTTGGCGAGTCTGCTATGAGCAGAACACAAGTTAAATTGTGCTATAAATGGTTTAAGGACGGCCAAGAAGATGTGAAGTGAAGAAAATGCCTTTGGATAATCGTCGAATCACTATCAGAGAGGCTGCTGATGATGCTGGCGTATCGTATGGCTCATGCCAAGCAATTTTTATGGATATTTTAGGCATGAAACGTGCAGCAGCAAAGATTGTTCCCAAATTGTTAAATTTTGAGTAAAAAGCAAAGCATAACAACCATTATATATTAAACTGTACATTTCAACACTAATATGTTCCTTTTCGAATACATATTTTTTTCGTGCGAATTTGCTTTTTTTGTAAATAAAATTGTTTGAGCTCGCTTATAGCTGAAAGTCCCTGGAAATCGGCTTTTGTTCAACGACTTTTGTGGGCCGATATTCGAACTGAAATCTTTGTTTTCTCCTTAAACAAAAATATTAGTTGCGTGGCTGCAACTGAAAGTGTTTCTTTTAAACTTAATAACACAACAAATATTTTAACAAATTGTTCAGAGAAAAGTCATTTCCAACAGACAGACACACAGTCATCACTGAATCGAGCTTCCAGAATATAAATAGAACAATTGCATAAACAACCACTTGCAGTCTATTGTGGACTAATTTCTTTACAATATAATACAATGTTTTCTCACTGACTCCATCCTGCTGCCACTTCTTCAATATCTAAAACATCTCTCTCACCCACATTTAAATATCTAAACCTGATATTGATTTAAATTAAACGAAATGAATAATTTAAACTTTGCAAAAAAAAAACAGTTTTCTCTTTCTTTTCATGCATGCATATTTTTTGCTTTTTTCAAACTAAATAGCATTTGTTCGCAAATACAACGGATTACAAACACCCATTGAAAGAAACAATGGCAACCTCATTTAAAGCAATGCAGCTCTTAACTCATACTCTGTTAATTTCAATTCTAATTAAAAAACTATTTGGTTTGAGTTAAATGTAAATTACTAAAAAGGAAATTAAAAAGTAGTAAAATGAAATCCCAGTTGTGCTCATTAATATACGAATGATGTGTTAATGGGTCTTAAATGCACATGCACATGCATGTTCGCCTGCATGCATGCCCTGCTAAATGTGCGTGCTTCAGCATGTATGGTGTGAATATATTTAATCAATTATTTTGCTGGCTGGAAGAGAACCTTCTTTTGCAACTATGCACATTTTAATGGCGTAAGTTTTTAAAGAAAAAGTAACGCCGTTTTAAATGCAGAAAACAAAAAGCTTCACATATGCTCCACAGCAACAAATGCTAAAAACAGCAACAACTCTTAAGCTACCAGGTGTCCCTTTACAACGTATAGTAACTCTAAAACCGTAAGAGCTAGAGAGCCGAAATTCGCACAGTGTATGTGTTCCCAAATGACTTACAACATTAAGTCAAAAACTACTAGGTGTCCCCATACAACGTAAAGTAGCAATTAAACGTAACTCTCAAGCTGCAAGACAGAGAGATGAAATTTATACAATTATATGTATTCACATATGCCATTCCATACGTACATTACACATACATACGTACGGAACCCAAAGTGAGCGACCTAGCCTCATACTTGACTGAATTTATTTATAATTCTCAAGTTAATAGTTTTATATTTCGCTTATACAAAGTCAGTTTATGGGAGTTGTGTCCCATCAACTAGTGGCTTCGTCGACTAAAAGCGACAATTTTTGCCCTGGTTTTATTTTCTCAGATTAAAGGACACCATCATTTGGAATTGTCTTTCAAAAAACATAGTAGCTTTCAATTTACAGTCAAAGCCCGGTAAAGCGAATACTCATTTTAACGAATATCCGATATAACGAATATCACAAAAATCTCTATTTAACGAATGACAAATCAAAATACATTAAAAAATCGTTACAGAACCTTTATATTGTGCGTGTGTTTTTGGCTTCTTTGCTTTGTATTGAAAGAACACGTGTGACGCGTTGCTTTTTTTTTTTTTTTTTTGTTAAAATTTCAGTAGTTTTGTTTGGTTCATTGTGAAAACGACATGTCGATTTCTTAAAACATGAATAATATGAATGAAATGTAATAATAAACCTACACATGCTAATAGCATCCAAATATAAGTAAATATGCACCGATGTACATTTATTATTTTTAATGAATTTACATGTTAGAAATAAAAGCCATTCATAAATAAACGTTAAAATATTAAGTATTATTTCTACACAAAGTTATCAATACAATTAAGTTTTGATGTTTTTAAAACTTCAGACCACCGTCTTTTATAAAATTTTAAGATAAAAAATTACTGTTCGATATAACGAATATCTTGGTATAACGAAAGGTCTGAACATTATATCATTCATTAAACCGGGCTGTGACTGTATTTAGGTTTACAAAGGCGAGTTTTCTCACCAAAAGTGTTCCAGTTCGGCCACTGAAAATTATGTTCGCCAAATAGAGATAGTATGTAACCGGTGCGCCAAAAGAAGTCATATGATGTTATTTGGCTTTCAGAATATCGGTTGTGGCTCGCGCAGTGTATGCCATTGCTCCGTCCTATTAGAGCCACATGTCCTCCAGACCTAATTCGTTCAAGTGCGGCAGAAAAAACTCGGTTGACAAATGGCCCGATGTCTTCTCCAGCTTGAACGGCGCACCAAGCAGTCACTTTGAGCAGGCTTAAGGACTGCTAGCGCATCAATTGTGGCTTGGTGATGCATCAGAAGCGATAGTTTTGCTTGTTTACGTACCCGCTGAGGTGGAAATTAGCCTCATCGCCCATTATGATTTTGGTAGAAAATTCCTCCACTTTGTCCTTGACGCGATTATTCCGCGTTCTTGGGAAGTGTATCGCTCTTTCACTTGTATTCCACAGCTGTCTAGTTCACAAATGTGAAAACAGGTTTGACATTGACTGTTATTTGCAAAAAATAAGAGCATTTTCTAATAGAAGTATTTGCTTTGACCCACCTGTTGTAATGACTGAGCACTGTTGCTTCAAAACAGTATGCTGTTAGCTACGACTTGGTTTCGAAGCCACTTGGCTGCTGATGATCGTTGTGGTGGACATGAAACAGACATGCTCTGTTGCCCAGCCAATAGCCAATAATATTCTTGTCTTCTTTAAAAATGTTGATGACTACCATTTTATCACACATATAAAAATGTTTTACAATTCTGAGAAAGTCAATTTAATTAACCACTGTAAATGATAAAGTTTGACTTTAAAGTTAAATTATTGCCTCTATTCACTACCGTTATACAAAGATATTTTTTTTCTGTTTTATATTTCAAAAAATAAAACTATTTCCTGCTTATATTTACATTATCTTCACCTTTTTAGCAGAAGATATAACAAACTATTTTCCTCTTGCCGCTTATAGAGCTGCTGTGATTTCTTCCTTTACCCAGGCAATTAATCATTCGCTTATCCATCTTCTCCATCAATTTCCTTTTTAACACACTCAAGCATTTTATTTACAAAATTACAATGTTCTTTATTTTCTTGCCACCACGTTCTACAATTTTTATTGCCATTTCTAATTCCAGCTACTCCTTCGTTTCGCTTCATTATTATTCACATGAGGTTTAGTCCCCACATTCTTTAGAACTTTCACACATGAATTTGATTCAATGAAATAAAATTGCAATTGGTTTTATAACTGCCAGTCGTTTGCACGTTTATTACCATGTTGCATTAAGGGGGGGGGCAAGTGATAAAAAGCCACAGCAAACCATAAACTTGAAACTCAGCCACACAAAAAGCTTTCCATGTGAAGAAAAAGCAGCTTAAAACAAAAACAAACAAAAAACTAAACCCCAGAATTAGCACAAGGGTTTAGTGAATAGAAAAAGAAAGCATTTTTAAAGCTCATTTTATGTTTCTTTTTTTTTTCCTATAAAATTACCAGCCATTATTCATGCTCTCCTTTATAGCCATGAATGCTGCCGCCGCTGCTCAACAGCGACTGCTGGATTTTTAAAAATGCTAAGAAAGTGTATTGCATTTAAAAAGAAAAAAAATATGCATAATACATTTTTTTTTTTTGCCAAATTTTAAAACACTCAAATAAAGTAGTTTCCTTTCTTCTCCATCTCTGTCTCTCTGTACGCTGCTTAAATGCAATGAATAGCTACCAGTCAAAATTAAATTACACTTTTTTTTTGCTCCTAATATTCGTAAATGTTCAGCAGCAGTCAGGGTGGAACAGTCAGTCAAGCAGCAAGTGCAAATTTACTACGACTTACAACGCTAAAACATCTGTTTTAGAGAGCAGTAGTCAAGCGGAGGATAAAAAAAAACAGCGCTTAAACAGTGCAAAAAGAAATGCAGCATAATTTTCAACTACAATTTGCAGTGGTTTCCTTGGCAAAATGCCAGGGGGGAAATAAAACATAATGACAAACCGGAAATTAACCACTACCAATTTATTCGTGCATACATTTACCTTTAAAGTGCCAGCATTATTTTATTTCTATGTGCGCGTTTGTTGGTGAGCTTTAATAAATATTACCTTTACTGTCTGCGGAATTTATTAGTTACTGTCTGTCGTTTTTTTTTTCTTTCGAAAAACATTTTTCTTCGGTCAGTAGTGGAGCATAAAAATTTATGCAAAAATTTTAATAAAAAAAAATGGATTGAACTTATTGAATAGGGGAAAAATAAGTGACTTGAGGTATTACGGTAGGAAAATATTGCAATTGTGTTTGATTGATTTGGTGTGAGTAACAGTCACTGCTGAACAGAAGGCTGCTCGGAAATTATAAAATAAGTAGTGGTCCTGATGTCGAAATTGAGCTTATTATGAATTTTATTTTGAAATGGTATTTTTATCGTATCAAACTGCTCCGCAGAGCACAAGTGGATGCGAACAAGTTGAAATCGGGAAAAATTTGCAAATTGCAAAAATTTACTTTCAAATGTTTTTCAACAACGTTCAACATTTGCAAAAATTTATGTTACCGATAAAGTGCAAAAGTTTGCGAAAAATACAGTACCAAATGGCTGTTTGCAATTTATAATCTAGCAGTTGCTGTTGCGACTGAATAAACTTTTCAGAAATTTTCAAAACATTTTCTTTATTGCAAATGGAAGGTATTTTGCGAAATTCCGCACTTTCCCACCCGGCTGTGACGTTTGCCAATATTTGATTTTCTAAAGAATATCTGCACTTTTCAACTGTTTTACGAATTTGCACACGTTGGCACCAGTTGCTTGTTGTGCCGTTGCACAACTATTTGAAGTGAATTTTTATTTTAGAGTATTTTTGTTTGCAAATTTTTGCACCTTTGCAATGGTACCATTTTTTTGCAAGTATTTTGCTTACTTAAAACTGTTTGAATTTAAATTTTGCCATTTGTCGCTAATTTTTTCACACTAATGCGCTCTGTCATGCTTTTTGCAATTTGCCAATTTTCAGTCATTTTTAGCAGCAGTAATTTTTTGCAACTGATCCAACTTCAAATTTCTTCAAACCAAAAACTAATAAAATAGAAATAAGTAGCACTATTGCTTTATTTTAATATGTATTACATTTTTTGTAGCTTCTGCTTTCAAAATATTTAAATAGCTGGGTAAAGGTGACATATGAAGCCAGCAACATTTGTAGTCGTGTGTCCATGTTCATGCATTTATCATTAATATTTATTTTTAGTTGTAAAATAATAAAAAGGGGTACATTATAAAAAAAAAGTGTGATTAACCGCTCAACGAATTAATGCAATTTTCATTTATAAATTATTTATTTTTGATAATGTACAGTGAAAGAATTTTTCAACTTTCAAATTCAAGAGACTGAGAAACTATTTGATGCAAACATTATGGCTGTGCACATTAGAATGTGTGCATTCGTACATATTCTTCACTTTGATTAAGCACATTATAGTTGGGCCTTAAGGCGTTGCTCAGTCATGGACCTCTTCATTGCTGAATTTGTCAAACACTGATCTAGCTTGAGGCCAATTCTATTTGTTACCACTGTTTATTATTAACCTGATTCAATAATTCGCTACGCCCTTGTGTAGGCTCTTGAGGCGTTTTGCCCCCTATAATTTTCTATGCCAGCCTGCATTGCTACTTACTTTTCAGCTGGCAGCTTTTTATCGCACAAGCATCATCAATCATGACACTTCTTTTATCCTGCGGCCTCTCACTCCTCCGTTAGCATCCTTCATAAAATTTAAGTATTGTTGTAAATATCAAATAGAGCTGAATATTATTGCTGTTTTCCCCACTCTGTCGCCGTGTGACAAATTTACAATTTCATGCCTTCATTTATCCATTTCATTTACGGCTTGTTGACAGTTTAAGTTGTGTGTGTTTTCTCTTTTGGCGGGTTCACCATATTGTAATTCAATGTTAATTTCACTTTAAAGATTTGTACTTAAGTGCATTTAACGAAAGGCAGAAAAAAAGGTTTTTATTTTAATTTCATGTCATCCTTCTGCCGCCGCCACAGCTCAGGTACATGAATTGTGTGCTCATGTTTCTTTGTTAATCTTTCAACTTAAACTTTGGTTTCAGGTTCATAACAGCTTCCTTTGGCATTTTCTGTGTTTTTGTTTTCAGTCTTCTTCGTTAAAAGTGTTGTATGGCCTGCTGACAACCATGACATGATAAGAGTCCATATTGAAATTTTCATTCATACAAAAAGGGGCACTTCGGCTTTCATTTTTATTTCTTTTTCACTTTTGTTAAAGTGTTAAATAGTGGAAAAAAAAAACGGAAAATACAAAACATGATGTTACTTCTTCTTGTAGCAGTTTAACACTTCACAATGACATCGTCAAAGAAATGGTAATAAAATCCAGAGCATCAAGTCATTTATAAAATGTTACAGCATTAAACCAATATCCTTGTAACAAATAATTTACAGCGTTTACTTTCAAAACTCAGTGGCACACACACACACACACACACTCAGGTACATCACTCACTACCAGATGCTATTCAGTATTTGTGGCATATTTTCAAGTTTAATTTTATTTGATTTATGTATGTTACTATTTGAAAGTGTCTCAGCGTCTAAATGCACAGTACTGATACTGAGTATAAAACAATTTCGCGATTTCGATTCTCTAGAGCGTTCGCAATTTCAAAATTTTGTTTCTGTCTCATATGTTTTTATACAAATGCTCGCACAGGCTCGAAATGGTGAAACTGACAGTGCGTTAAAAGTACTTGTATTTTCATACAGTCCTATAGAACAAAATGCATTCAAAAATTAAGCTTTATAGTTTATTTTATCTATAATTTTTGACCTATATTGTTAAAATTAACAACACTATTTTTTACAGCTTTAGGTCTTTATAGTTTTCTTTTTTAATTTTTCGATATTTGGCTAACAATTTGTTAGCATCATCAGGAATCTTTAACTGTTTTTATTTTAAAACAATTAAATTTTCCTCATGATGCCAACAAATTGTTGGCGAAATATCGAAAAATAAAAAAATATATATGTATATACAAAGGCCTAAAGCTTTAAAAAATAGTATTGTTAAGCTTTATAGTTTACAGAACTAACAATTTAATTGATGCAATTAAGATATTAAATACTTCAGTTAATAACTTAATTAGAATAGTTAACCCTATGATGTTCTATAACCTTTGCACCGCTAAGTGCAGCTAATAGTCATGGCATCTGAAAGTATGATAAAAGTTAATGGACACATGCTTGGTACTTTTATGAAATTTTGAATGCCAACGGGATAAGTCGGATAAAACTGAATGTTGGCACTTTTTTGAATTGCATTTGCCAATATAACGGGAAGGAACAGGAGAAATATCAGAACTGAACTAGAATCCCCCTGAAAAAATCTAAAATACATATGTCTGCTTTTCTTTGTTTCTAGGCTCTAGGTCAGAGTTGTTTTAAATAAAACTGTGTGTTTTTTATTTTACATTGATTTTATTATTTTCAATATTTCGAGTACCTTTGGTACTCTTCTTCAGGAGTTTTAGTAAAGTCGTCCATCCTATTTTATTAAATGTAAATCCTTTACCTAGAGCCTTGAAACAAAGAAAAGCAGACATTTTAAATTCATAAGGTGAAATAAATCTAACAAGTCTACTGATGAGTTGATTAGCACCAACGAAATGTCGGCATCTAGACAGCTGAAAAATACAACAAATATTTTTTGAAAAGGTTCATTTTTGGACCTGAATTAATAAATCTAACAACTTTAAAATAAATTTGTTAATTTTTTTTTTATTAGGCCATTTAGAGGGTAAAAAGGGCGCAATCGGTAGTTCTGTATCTTCGAGAGTAATACCAGCACCAAAACAGTTAAAACAAGGCTTAAAAGCTTTTAAATAGAATAGGACAGGTGTCTGGTACCCCTTTGACATTCTGAATATTAGGGGGATAAAAACAGAAATTTGGTACTTTTTTGAATTACAGAAACGAATGGGAGCAGGAAAAAAGTAAAACAAGAATTAAATTCCTAAGAAAAGAAAAACTTGGAGGGTACTATGCAATGTTTTTACTTTTTAAACATTTGGGAAGTGAGAAGGGCGAAATCCGTAATTTTGTATCTCCAAACCAAATACAAGCACCAAAAAAGGGGGCGAAAAGCCCTGAAAGCCTGCTAAAAATACTTCGAATGCACTCTGCAATTTTTTACTTTTTAAACATTTAGGGGACCAAAAGAATTACAAAAGGGCAAAATTATTAAACCTGCATTCTAAAAGGGCCTGAAAATCAAATCAAATACAAAATAATCGGACAGGTATCTAGTACTTTTATGAAATTCAAAATTTTATGCAGATGAAGGGGCAGAAAAAAATTTTTTTTTGTTTTGATAAGTCCGTGAGTTTGTTTGAAAACTGCTGATTTGGCGAAACTTGAACTCTTTTCACGTGGTGTGCTTTTCCTATTACATACGTTATATTTGCACTGCTCTCTAAAACTTGTGGTGTCACATGGCCTTAAGAAAATGATTTGTTTATTTATAATATTTTTATATTTTTAAAAACAGAAATCAAATAGAAAAAATATGTTAAATTCATGAAGATCGTGAAGCAAAATTTGTTCCGAAATGTTGGTTTTAAAATACCAAGCAAAGCTCAATCTATCCAGCACTAAAGAATGAAGAGCGAGAAAAGTTTGAAGAAGAAAACAGCATTAAGGAACTATCGGGGGGGTGTGTGTGTGCATTTTGATAGTGAAAATTGGTTAACAGTTTTTGGTGCGTAAAAAACCTGACATCCGTGTAAGCTGACAATTTTCGTTGGAAGATAAATTTATTATTTTAGGTCCTAAATAGACCTTAATGTTTTCTGTTTTTTTTTTTCAGCCGTTTATATGCCGCCGACATTTCGTTGATGCTAATCAACTCATCAGTAGACTCGAAAAATCTTAAAGGAATGTTTGGAACGCAACTACTTATTCCAGAGTTCTCATGAACAAAATTATAAGAATTATTTGTAGTGCATCAACAAATGTCGGCGGCATATAAACGGCTGAAAAAGACAGATAAGGTCTATTTGTAGACCTAAAATAATAGTCTTACAAAATGTTTATAAAATGACCACCTGAAAAGCCAATGGCCGCTGGTTGTAATGCCAACTTTATTCTCATTTCTTTTACCACATTCACATTAAGCCACCGGCACAATTTAAATTTTACTTCTTTTTTATTATCCGGTTTTTCTTTTTATTACTTTTACTCAACATTGTAAATCAAATCAGCTGAAAAAAGTTTCTCTCTGAATTCAGTGGGTTATTTTTTTTATTCGTTTTTGCTTTTGAAGTGGATCCACTTCTTTTGCCATCAAATTCATATAAATAATTTAGTTGTAAACATTAAATTGGCTTTTTTGGCTTTTTAGTTTTGCTATAAATCAGGCACGAAGCCTGGTTGAAACTATTGATTTATGCATGCATGCGAATAAAATTTTTGATTGCAACATTTAGCTGCACCAGAAATGAGCACAACTTTAGTACAAAAAAAAAAGGAGAAGAAAAGAAAAAAACCCTTTGTGCAATTTAAAGTTCTTGTAAAAATATGATGTATGTAGGCCAGTAGAAGTTGCAATCTGGTTATGGTTGTAAATGCTTACAGGGTAGCAGCTACATGTATGAGAGAAAACAATTTTATTATGACCTCGCTGTCCATTAAAATATTGTTCAAGGTCAGAGATGGACAATTGAAAATTTTAAATTTTAATTGTAATAAATGGAATTTCGTAGGGAAATGTTTTTGAAAAGAAAAAATCATTAAGTAATATTCAAATAAACGAAATTGCAAGACAAAGTTTCTCCGATATGGCTGCTGTTTTTAAGTGTGTGATGAGCAGAGTTCGCATTTAGTACACAACGATTTGTTTGCCAGTTGTCTTCCAAGAAAACACTCTTCCTTGCTCGAGCGTCCATACAAAACCAAAACGAAAATGAAAGTAAAATTGTGTGAGTTTTTTGTTGCCGAGTAGATAAAGTTGCTGTGCCAAAATTGTAAAATTTGATACATCCAAAGTTCATAGAAAGCTGACGAGGGGTGTTTGCTTTTCTTTAATTTTTCTTTTTACTTTTCTTTACCTAATTGATATTGATTAAAAAGTGACAAAACCAGGGTTGAACTTGAGCTCAAAAACATATTTAATATAAATGTTTTACAATATCATAGTTCAATGGAATTAAAATTTCCGTAAAATATTAAATGATTCTGTTTTATATCGAATCTGTCGAAAAACTATTGAAAAGTTTTTTTCCACAAAAATTTACAACAGCTAGTATACACAATATGACGAAGAAATGCAATTTTCCAGCCCTGCAAGAAAAAAAATTACCATAAATAAATTTATAAAGCAAATGTATAAAATTGCCTGAAGTTAAGTACTTATGCACACATTTGTTTTAAATCTTTTGGGGGAAAAATTGATATATTTCGAAAGTGGCCAAAGGCCAGAATTTTCAATTTATTTAAAATATTTATCAAAGCTATTAAAATAGTAGATGTTCTCCAGCAAAAAAAAAAAAAGAAACGAAAACAATAAAATTACCTGGTAATGAGAGCAAGAGATAAAATGCTGTTTTATGTCATTTCAATTAAATAAACGTTTTTTTTTTTTGCTTTTAGCAAAAGCAAATTTAAAGCACTCTGTTTTATTTATAAGTCTGCGTCTCTTTTAGACTGCTCAGTGGGTGATGGTTAAAAGGCAAGCGCAGCTGCCGGCCACTGACAGCATGATGTTGCAGCCTCTGCTGATGGCATTTAATACTGGCCTATTTTTATGTCTATTTTTTTCATTGCCATCTTCATTTCTGGGAAAAAAACAAACAATCCAAATTGAAATCCTGCAAGTTTGTGTTTTTTTACACAGAGTAATTAATGGAAACTGAATTTTCGCTAGAACTTTATTGTATTCTTTAAATGTGCAACAATGGCATTAATCTCAATTTAATAACCATTTGCGTTATAACATAACAATACTTTCTTTATCGATAATCTTTCATCTGAAAATTAATGTGTTTCCCAAAAGCCCAAATCGTTTACAATCTTAAGCAGGTGCCTGCTCTAAAATGAAAATTTTGAAGTTAACATTCGAAATCAATCAGGTTTTGAAATCTACTGCAACATGCTTGTTACATTATAATGTGGGCAAAATTGGTGATTGTGCATTTGCCAGTCACTTAACTACCACTCCACCAGCCACTTGATTGCCTGACTAATTTCCTTGGTTCTGCCAGTGCTGGGAAAACTCATAGTCCCAGGTCATGTGGCTGCAGAACAGAACAACTTTCAATAACCATTCATTTCAATCATCATAATGGTGGGCCTGATAACATTGCTGGGCCAACGATAGAAGTCATAATTTTTGTTTTTCCCTCTGTTTTTTGTTTTTTTTTTTTTTTGCTCTTTGGCATGGTGCACATGGCATGTGTTGATAGGCAGATCACGTTTACCCAACCAGGAAACCCACAATTCATCAACATTTGTAAATATAAATTCAAGCTGAAAACCAAAGAATGGGAAATTGACAACAACAAAAATAAAAAAGAAATTATACAGTTGATAAAAGTTACTGTTACTGTTGCCAGTGCCTGAACTCATTGTGGTTTGATTTGCAGCATGTCCAGAGAAATTAGATTGCCAAAGTGTTTGATGCGAAGATAGATTTGTAAGCTTAATGCAAAAGCAAGAGCTTCAAGACAAACATTAACACCGGTATTCATAAAAAATAAAACATTGTTGAAACACATTTTATGATATAAAATTTTTTCTAAAATGTATTTGAGCAACGTTTTATTTTTTATGAATACCGGTGTAAAAAATTATGAAAGGAGTTAAAAATATAAATGAGGAGCAGAGCTCAGCTCAATTGATAGACGAATTTAATAGTTTCTTTGCTATGAAATGCAGTATGGCAGTCCCAAAAATACAACTTATTAATTTACTTTCTTGTCTTCTTAAAAAATGTTGATCATTCCCATTTTATCATAAGAAATCTTTGATTACATAAAATTACTTAAAATCAACTTTGATTAATGTGGAGTCAAGCTTTTCTCGCGCAATAGGCATTCAATGAAAGCCGAAATTTAATTTTTTTTTTTTTTTTTTTTGTTTAAGCTTGGACGAGTACTCAGGCGACGACCCCTATTTATGCATGCGCATCGTACCGGAACTGGGAAAATAGGTTTTGGGGAGAAGGAAAGAGGGAGTAGTGTTTGTGCACATTTGATTTAAACTTCTTTATATTGTAGCTGGCGGGGAATATGTCTGCAGGCAATTTTTTCCACAGACGAACCGTGCGACTGAAAAACGAATTCTCTCTGTAATGTGTTGTGCGGTTCACTGGCCAATCGACTACAAACGGATGTGCTCTTGACGATGCACGTGTGTTGCGTAAGAATATGCGGGTTTCGGGAACAAGATCCCTCATCTCGTCTGAGCAAAATCCTTTATAATAGCGATAGAACAATGTAACACACCCCACACTGCGATGATGCTCCAGTGAGTTAATAGAGCTGAATACCCTACTGGCACTGATAAGCTTCTTCGCCCTCTCCTGTACACGGTTAAGAAGCCCCAAAATATACTTTGAGACACCGGCCCAAACCTGAGAGTTGTATTCCATTTTCGGTCGGATATAGCTGGTAAAACTAGTGAGGAGATCGGATGGAGTGAAGCATGTTTTGCTCCGTTTCAAAAAACCAAGGCACTTAAAGGCTTCTTTTGTGACATTAAAAATATGCTTATGAGCTTCCGGCTCCTCAATGCTTATACCATCCTTAAGTACAGATGAGGCAGCATTCATGGCCGTTCGTCTATGTGTTAATAGACAATACAAACACAAAAAGCTTCGCAGTTTTGTGTTTGTTTAAAAAAAAAAAAAAAAAAAAAAAAGTATTTTCCCCGCTCTATCCAGCGTCAACATAAAAGGAATATATGCTCAGCATCATCGACGAATTTTATTTCCTCATTTATATAAAAGGGTGTGTTACAATTGCCAGTTTTATGCAAATAGCTGCCGAAATCGCTACTCTCTGTCCGAGCTTTGACCTCACGAAGCAGCTTAAGTGCCCACCTGCCCGCTGTTCATCATTAGTTCGCTCAGCGGCTTCACAAAAACTCTGTACACTTAAAGCTAGTGCTCTAAAAATACTGGAGATCATCACCACAAGTATTTTGCTGTGAAAACTTTAAACATTTTGCACTTTTACCATTAACTCTCCCCCCAGTGAGTATACTAGAGACACTTAGTGACACTTTATCTCCTGCAGGGGTTTGAAGCAAAAATTTGTTTTTGTTTAATTTTCAATGAACTCAAAATACTCTCAATTTTTATTTTGCCATAAAAATGTAAAATACACCTGCAGGCTGCAAGACAAGCTGACAGAAATATTACATAATAAAAATAAAACATTTTATATATTTATTTGAGCTTAAGGTCTTTTGTAATTTGAGTATTTATTTTTGTCGATATTTCGCTCTCCTTCGGATAGCTTCTTCAGGACAATAATCATTATTATTGTCCTGAAGAAGCTATCCGAAGGAGAGCGAAATATCGACAAAAATAAATACTCAAATTACAAAAGACCTTAAGCTCAAATAAATATATAAAATATAAAGGAAAAAAAGGGGTCAAAATAACGAAATATTAAAAATAAAACAAATTTCTAAAACTCAGCAACAGTAAAAAATTTGTCAATTAATACAAAAATAATTAAAACATTTTTAAATTTAAAATCCAAATTAAATTGCCCATGTTTTAAATTCACTAAAATATTCTATTTCAACTTTAAATGCTTTGCAGCCCTCCCAGAAACAAAAGAAAGCCTTGATAAGACAAAAGCTTAAATGATCTTCAGTTTTTTTTTTTTTTTTTTTTGTTTTCTTAATATTTCTCTTCTTTTCAAAGCCAAAAACACTTGAGCGCAACACAAAAGAAAACTTGTTGTAAAATGCGAGGTTTAGTTGCCGCCAGCCAGCATCATGCACAACCTTTTGTGCCTTCCTAATGACTTCTAAGTCTTGCAAGAGAAAAATATATTATATAAATAAAAAATAATATTTATCTATTTTTTTAATTTATCTTCTTATGACAGTTTTATGCAACAACTTATTTTTCTATTAGATACAACAGCAGTTTCAAATTATTTATTTATTTTATCAATATGGAAGCAAACCTGATATTGACTTTATGCGATAAAGAAAAATTCTTCAGGGCATAATTAAAATTTGCCAACACAAGAGGTGCATACGACTTTTATGATGATACAAATTTATTTAAATTTATTTATCAAGCAAAATATTTAATATGAAAAATAAAAACATCCTGTTGTTGAGTAAAGAAAAAAAATATATAAAACAATAAACTCAAACTGAAGCAACATCCTTGAGGCAGTTTTATTGTTATGCTGCTTTAATACATATTTCTTTTCAATTGCTTTAAATGTTTTATGATGTCGTAAATGTTTAAAATTATATAAATTTCTTGCCTTAAGACTCAAGCATGAAAAACAGAAGATTATGCATTGGAATCTTGAATTAAGGTCAGGAAGAACAGTACAAGTCCGATAAGCTCCTCTCTTATTGGTTTTGTTCCTGGCATACTGAAGTACACATTCATATAACAGCTGCAGAGCAGAAATATTTATTACTTCTCCCGTAATGTTTCCGCATATTATTGGTTGTAAGGCCTGCGTGCTGTAAAATTTAAAAATAAAATGCTCCTGCACAAAAATTTATTACATTGCCTATTGTTGTTTTATTGAAGAAAAACAAAACAATATCATACGGGGATTGCCTTTCATATTTCTGGATTAGAGAATATAAACAAATATTTATCATAGAAAATCACTGTTTATCAAAATATTCCTCTTTGATTGAGATATCTTCAAAACATGTGTTCTGAATGCAGGCAACGCTTCTTCAGGTCTCGATAATGTTCAGCTCTCAGTTTGTCTTTTACGTACCGGGCAATAAAAAGAAGTCATTCGCTGACAAGTCGGAACAATATGGCGGATATCTCATCAAATCGATGCTTTAGATGCTCAAAAATGCAGTTGTTTGAGACGATATGTGAGAGCTCGCATTGTCGTGGTGAAGAATGATCCGTCTTCTGCGGTTGTTTTTCCTGATTTCTTGAAAGCCAAGTGGCAAAAAACTGCTTGTGTGCCACTCAGAATTGATGGTTCTGCTTGGTACGTTTTAGTATTTACGGTTGAGACATTTCAAAATTTTCCAAAAAACAGGCGACCAACAACTTTTGATGGAACACCCATACACTTGGTTGCTGTTTACTTTTGGGCTCATACCCGTAAATGCACAATTCATCACCTGTCACAATGTCATAGACATGTTTCGAAATACCGCCATTGTAATTTTTGGGCCTTTTCTTGAGCGATTGACAAATTGTGTGGCACCCATCAACACAAACAAATTATTATGACAGGCAAATATTTATGCAATACTGAATGTGCCACTAATTCCTAAAGTGATCTTAATCTCACGATGGCTCACATGACGATCTTGCAATATCAGTTAGCGTACAGCACCAATGGTTTTCAGAACAACAACATATTTGGGACGAACTTCTAGAAATTTGTCATGGAATGAACTATGACCACAATTGAAGTCACCATACCATTTATAAACACTGGTCCTTGAGGGAGCTTTATAGCCAGAAATTAGATTAATTAACTACAGTGTGGCTGAGTAAATCCATGATGAAATTTATAAAAAATAATCGCACGAAAATGTTTACAAGTTAATTCCATTTTTAGGCCGAGATAAATCTTTCAAGTTACTGTAAACCATACAAATAGCGCTCTTATGAAAAAAATTTCTGAGTATGTATAGGCTCAAAAATGTCCAATTTTACGATAGAAATGTCCAGCTGCCAGATAGAAACACTAAAGCTGAGAAGGATCTCGTACTAAAATTTTCGAGATTAAATTCTCCACTGGCCAGTATAAGTATTGTAGTGCAAAAGAAATTTCTGGAAGCTGAGTTCATATTAAGAAAATATGAACTTAATTATTTATTGGCTTTAAGAGCCAGAGGTGAAATGTATTAATTCAGGTCCAAAAATTTTCTGTCAAGTCTACTGATGAGTTGATTAGCACCAACGAAATGTCGGCGGCATATAGACAGCTGAAAAAGAAGGAAAACATATAAAGGTTATATTTTTGGACCTGACTTAATATATTGAAAAAAAAATTCAAAAATGCATCTAAAAGAATATTGCCAATCTATGGGGTTCATGAATATCAGGTTTTGAAATATGTTTTCAAGTGTTTGCATAATATAGGTCACCGCACCATAAAGTTTACAGCAAATCAATCTCGATTTATTACGAGAAATGCAAATAACCTAAGGGTTCCAAGATGTCGACTTGAAAGAACCAAGCAACGTGTAGATTTTATGGGAAGTGTGAAATATAATCACCTGCCTGTGAACTTGAAATTAATTAATAGAATTTTGATATTTAAATCATCCTACAAGGAATATTTGCACAATAAATTGAAAACACTTTTGTAAACTTGAATAGAATACATAAATCTTGGTTTATTGCTATTTTATAAATAGTATTTACAGCTTTTTTTTCAAAACTAAAATTTACACTTTAACTGCACATAATAAATAATATCAAAGTTGGTCATTGACAAGAAGATCTCTGTAAGAGAAAATCGCAAATATCATACACTGCAAAATTTACATTATAATTTATTATTTTAAATACAATGCCTAATATTGATTATAATTTTATATATATACGAAATATTTGAATAAAACAGCTAAATTTATATTACCACAACATAATTAATTCTACTACATTTTACATATACTATATACACGCTTATATAAACAACACATTTTCTAAATGGCAACAAGATTCGTTTCGTTATTCTTTTTCATTTTGCTTCAGTTTTTATTACGACTGTGACATCACAACAAACTGTGACAGTGCGAGTGTTTGTTTGCACCAACCGACTAAACCAAACCGAAATAACCAGTCAAAACACAAGTAACCAAAAAAACTTATTTACCATAAAATAAAATTTATATACAATTGTCTATTATAACAACAACATGAAAAAAAAAATTTAAAACGAAACCTTGTCGCCAAGGCTTGAAAAAAAAGGAGCGAGCAAAAAAAAGCAAAGAACCAAACAGGGACAAATAAAAACCAACTTAGAACAACATCATTTATTCATTCACTAGTTTTACAATGTCGAAAAAACACACACACACATATATACATATATGTATATATACGCAATCAACATGTTGTAAAACCAAATACAAGCACATACACTTATACAATTGTAATTCTCTTTATGTGTTAAAAGTTTTTTTTTTTTTTAATACACTACAAACCTACTGGTTTATTTGCCCACTAACACAAAAATATATCTGAAACAAATTAAGAATAAAATGGAAGAGCAAAACACACGAACATTTATACCAAAACAACTTGGGTGGGATTGTGAAAAATAAAATGGAGAAAATAGTTAAAACAGCAGAATTTATTTGAAATAATAAAACATCTAAAATGGAAGCAAACTGGAATACAAAAGAGGATTAGAAGGAAAAGTGAAACTTAAAACTAAAAAACAAAAAAATTTTTAAAAAAATTTAAATTCCAAGTGAAGGACAAGTGAAACTTTAAATGAAATTGAGTTTCGTTTTTCAAGCAAATTAGTCATTTTTTCCTGTATAATCTGGTTGGGATAAAGTTTCTAATAAGAACACTTAATAGTGCTACATTCGACGGGGTCGAAGCTTGAATACTCTGCACTTTAGCCATGTTTTCTTTTTTCTCTTTTAAGTCATTTATTGATTTTTACTTTAAAGTAACACAAACTCTTAAAACTCTGCTGCATTCAATTCCAACAAAGTTCTATTTACTACATTAAAATTTTATTTTATGTTTTTCATACTTGGTTTTGTTGCACTTGAGAGCAAAATGTCTGGCCTGTGGCTTAGGGTGGGTGAATTTAGCAGTCGATATTGTGGCATCGACTTTCAAATAGCTTTTGGCATGAAACATATCAACAGGAATTTAGCCAACAAAAGCAACATGCGAGTGGTGAACAAAAAGAATCCCTTGTATAGGATACCCTTTAGTTTCTACTGTTTGTTGTTTTTACCTACCATTTACACAAGCAAGTGAAAGTGCAAGTAACTCGATACATTGACATTTTTTCACTAATACCATCCTACTTCTGCAAGCTGTGAGCTCAGCTGCATGAGATTTTGATTGCCAAGTAATTTTTTTTTATCTATTAAAATTAAAATATGAACTTTATAAGGTAACACTAATTTTGCTTTTTGTCATTTTACCGACATGCAAGTAAAAAAATAATACTGGCAATCTCTTGCAAGTGAGCTCACACCCTCCAGCAGTAGGATGGTATTAGTAGAAATTATCAGTGTATTGAGTTACTTGCACTTGTCTTTACTTATGTGTGTAAATGGGGGGTTAAACGCAGAGCTGCAGAAACTCAGGCCTTAAGTTCGATTGAGACAGTATTAGTGTAGTGGAATTGTTAATACCATGTTCATACATGCGCCTTTATTGAGATAATCGCCAATAAAGTCCATTATTGGGCTCAATATTCCATACAAAAAGTCAATAAAGTTATTGCTTAGTAAACTCAAAATTGCTTTGAATATTGAGAAAAAGATGAAACACAACACTGTAAAAGATGTGTTTAATAAGCAAAAGTATACATTGCGAGATGAATGACGAGATAAATGTCAACAAAAGCAAACAAAAAAAAAATTATTTGAAAATATTTTTCACTTTTTCTATCTCACTACCAAAACAAAAAGAACAAGTTTTTTTCAGCTGTCAGATACATATAGAGTTAGCTCAATATTTGTATGTATGAACGCAAAAAACATTATGTCAATAAACTGAATATTATCTCAATTAGAAATGCATGTATGAACAAGGTATAGGATAAAGTTTTAAATATTGCCTCCTTTAAGGAATTGGATAATAAGCTTGATTTAAACTATTGTTTAACTGGAGATTGGTGAATGAGGACTTTCCTTACCGAATATCTTTTTTTCTAAGAAGAGTTAAATCAAACCAACCTATAAAAACCAGCCGCCAATAATGTGTTCTCCTCAATAATTTTTTCAAGCACTCCGAGCCCTTTCCATATCTGCTTAGACCTGGAGCTCTTATCCAAAATTAAAAAAAGATTAAAATATTACGCCTTAAAATTAATTTTAAAGAAACGTCGCAGTGAAACTTTTCGATAGTACAATATCCACAATTTTTTTTCCCATACAACATGACCTGACCTAATGAGTATTCACAGTTTTTTTTTCTTATTTTTTCAAAACTAAAATTTACACTTTAACTGCACATAATAAATGATATCAAAGTTGGTCATTGACAAGAAGCACTCTTTAAGAGAAAATCGCAAATATCATACATACACTGCAAAATTGTAGGTGTGGGTGTATGTGTGTATGTATATGTATATGTTTCTATGTATGCAACAAATGCATTAACTGAAGTTGTGGCAAAAGCACTTTTACATTCTAGATATTGAGATTATTGTTGATACTTGCCTAATGCAAGTCATACAGAGTGACAAAGACTCCGTGAAAAATGGACCTAAAGTTATGGGACTTGGATGTAAATTTTACATTTTCTTACACATAAAAAAATAGTAGAGTAAATAATTAAATTTGGATACGTAAAATGGCTGCTTTAAAAGGAGGACATGGTACTCTTTCATTGCGAGATTGAGGCCTGTGCCAGTTGGACGGATGAACAGTGAAGTCTCATAAAAAAAATCCACTTTCATTCTATGCGTACAGAACCCTACCAGGGTCGCACATTCTTGTATGGCAGCCTCCTCCTTACATATCTAATTCTTTGTTGATTTTAGTATTTGGTGTTTACGCATACTGTCAAAATTCCAAGTTTGTATCTCTAACGGTTCAAAAGTTACAGCTAAATTCAGTTGTTTGCCTGGTAGCACCCTTTAGTTCTTAACTTTTTATTGTTTTTAATATTTTTGGTTGTAGAGCCTATGTGATTATATATATTCTGTAAAAATGTCAGCTTTCCAGCTCCGCAGGTTCGAAACTGATTTTATCTAATTTTGAAAGTTGCTTGTATGAGGACCCCCTTTAGTTTCAAACGTTTTATTGTTTTTAGTATTTGCTCAGGTAGTGGCCGGGCTACCACATGTACTCTGAAATTTTCAGCTCTCCAGCTCTGACGGTTAAGGAGAATGGGACCAGTGACGGACCGACTTAGGGACTTAGAAGTGCAGTAAATGTTTGTACTCTAACGAGTATGAAACCCTAAAAACGAATAAACAATATGGGGCATCAAATTTCTATTGTATTATTTTGCATTTGATTGTATAATTAAATTTCATATCCCCACGCGTGGCGATTTTTACGTATTAATATTTACTTTCTAGCCGATTTTAAATAAAATTATTTAGTTAAAATAAAATTATTTAAATTACAATTTTTGTTTCAGTGCGGCTGAAAAGCGCATTTCTATTTGCAAAATATTTTAATGTGCACACATAAATATTTCTCAAATGTTTTTATTTTCCTTTTACAACTTTTCCAGGGCATGTTAAGCACCGCACTGCTCACAACTTTGTACAGTGGTTTAATTAGAAAAAAAATCAAAAAAGGAATTTATAGAAAAAGAGCTAGATTGTAATAGAACTTAATACGTCCCTTTGCTAGGGGTGCATATTCCAAAAGTTTTCTGTCACTAAGACTTCGGTTCGGCAGTTCTTCGGTTCATCCGTCCACAACATCTCACTTAAGGGCAATTCAGACTATTATACTGTGTATTAATACCTGCCAAATATTCAAATCATACGTGCAAGTGTGATGGTGTGAATGCAGTGTGTTATGAAAACGAGAAATAATAAAAAATTGACATCCCATAAAACGTCACCGTTTTTTGAAAATTTCTAAAGGGTTGTTTTTTTAACACAAGCAGCTGTTGAAAAAGTTACTAGCCAGTTGTTTCACAGCCGATGGCGTGCCGTCGCTGATGGTATTTGATTTCGGAGCAAGGGTTCGAAATTTGGAATTTGATTACCGCATACAAATGTATTTTGCTCTAGCTGTATTTGGAAGATAAAATACTTTTGTGTTATTCAATTTGGTTCTGTTTTACATAACTATTATTTTAGCTGCTGAATATTTTTTAGCGCCGGCACGTCCACCGCCAACATGAAATTGCTCTTCTGCCGCCGTGTAAAGTTTTATGTTGCCACGTTTATTCTGTGATTAAACTTATGTATGATTAACGTATGCACATACATATGCTGCAACAGCTGTTTTCTTTTCCACTCAAAATTTTTATTTTATTTGAAGTGTGATGGTGTGAATGTAAAATGTAATTCACGTTAGACTTTTTGACAGTCGCAAGAAATCTAATTATACTTTTATTTCACAAAACTCGATAAAAGTATTTATGCTTGTATAATAGACTGAAGTGCCCCTTAGCAGACAAATCCTGCTCTTTTTTATTTAAACATTATTGTTGTCTTTGGTATTTGTGGTTGTAGTGGACAGGCAACTACATACCCAGAGACAATTTCAAGATCCTATCTCCCACTGCTCGAAAGTTATACTAAAAGTGGAAACATCTTTTTTATTATTTTTTCTATTCGAAAATTTCAAATGTCGCCCCACTGTACGCTGGTTGATTCAACCTTTGTTGTAGCAGAACACACAAAAACAGAGAAAGTATTTTCTTTGGTCGCTTATTTACACACTGTAGTGCCCCAAGACTCTTGCATTGTTGGCGAATGTGACAAGGTAAATATGTTAACTATAATTTGTTATCCCAGGAAATACAATAGTTTACAAAGCACAAACGATTTTTTCTTATAAAAACTGGCACAACGATAAAATGTTTAGTGAAAGGTATAAATGGAACATAAAAAAAAAGTAAATGAGATTGCGTTGACCATTTGTAGTTTCGAGCATGAGAAATTATTTGAGTGAATAGAAGATTCGCTAGTTTTATGTTCTAAGAAGAAAAATTTATTTGAAAAAAAGAATCAAAAAACAATTTTAGAGGAACTTGTTTGCTATTTCGGCATAGAATTATGATGCTATTGAATGAGTTTGCAGTACAAAGAGGTAAGGTTTAGTTTCCCCAAACTGCTTCAGACTCGAACCAGTCAGATATTTAGATGAAAGATCTTGTCTTATTTACATGCCCTTTGAAATGGCCTACCTAGAAATGCTACTGGACGACATCAACGGATCCATTCAACACTTTCTTCACCTTCCCCATCTGTAATGAAAATGTTTCACAGTGATTTTACATATTCAACAACTTTTATTCGCCGCAGAACAATATATTTTTATACCACGTTATTTGTTGCTGGCACCGACAAAAAATGTTTAATCCTTAGTGATAGTAAGTATTTTTTTTCACTTTCTACATTTAACTTCAATATCAATCACTTTTCTGCACATCTTTGCTACACCTGTAACACAACTTTGATTCATCTTTTGCATTATCCAGACTTTAATAAAAGTTGTGATTTTCTCTCAATCCCTTAATATGCAACCAACAGTGTCTTTAAAAAGCTCAACTAAAATGTATCCAATGCCATCAATCTTTAATGCGTGCCACAGCAACAACAGCAAGCTGAACCTCAAACGCCCACTTCTTCTGCTGCGGAATGATACATTGATCAACTGCTGACAACGAGGTGGAATAAATGTTTTGACGTGGCATTTAACAAGCAGAGCAGTCAACCGTAAATAACACGTCTACCAACAGTATATTGTACAGTAAATTTTAAATAAAGAAAAGCTGAGCTAAACAGGTTAATATCGCCAAATGACAAACTGCCTTGGCAAACAAACAATTTCAATGGCTGTTCTGTTGTGAGTTTTTTTTTCGCGGCAAAGATTTCGAATTGTCTAAGCACTGGTAAATCAGCTGAAAGTAAAATACGTTTTAGGTATTTTTTAACACGAAAATAGTCTTGAAAAAAAATAAGACAATTTTAAGCAAAGAACAAAAAATTGTGTATATTGATTGCAAATCAAACGCAATGGTACCTAAAGCACTAAAGCCGTCGATCCGTAATAAACTATTCAGCTTTAACAAGAGAAATGTCATAAAGCGGTACACATTTATTGATTTAAGTTACATACAGATTATCAAATATTAAACGTCAAATAACTCAGCCACCACCCTTTTGTTGACCTTTGCTTTGGTCTGAGCACATAAGCATTAGCAACTAAAAATACATAAACTTTCATATGAACACACCAATAAGCAATACAGTAAAAAAGCGTAAGCGAACATTCAAATTCACAAGAGTACATTTTAAGGTTTTGCTTGATCAAGGAACAAAAATAAAATTTAAAGCGAAAAATTATTTGATCATACAAAAACTTTGCAGGAGCACACACAAACTTGCTATCAGTTTTTCTTTTTTTTTTTTTGATTTTGCTGAGCTAACAAGGCAAATTCAGTGGTATTCGAAATTAAATTAGCTTAAGTCCTAAAAAATTAAATTGAATAAATTCAAATTGTATCAAAAGCGAAAGAAAAATTTAATTTTTTTTTTTAGACTGGGACCAGTACTCAGGGTATGACCCTTAAATATGCATTGCACTGTACTAGAACTGGGAAAATAGGAAAGAGGGGTTGGTGGATAATTAATTAATTAATTAAGCCAAATAAAAAATAGAACATTTATTTTAGCAAAGTTGAATTAAAGTCAATCAGTCCAGTGTATATACATACTTTCTACACTATCCAGCTAACAACTTTTAACGAAACCTCTTCAGTATTGCAAAGCATTGATTATGCAGAACAAAAAGACTAGAGAATTACCACGATAAGATCGATTACGAATGTTTACTTTGGCAGACTAATTTTGAAAAATACATCATGTTTATTAAGATCTGGAATATTTTTTTTAAATAAGCCGATTTAAGAAAGCACGAGTTCACCTATTACGATTAAACATCACAAAATGTACGTCCACTCTGATCAAAAGTTTACAAACAACTAAGACAACTGTCTTATTGCTTCAGCAGATGGCCTTTGAGGTCTGCATTAATAGTTTTTTTTTATAATTGTGAACTAAAATGGTATAACTATCATTTAAAAAACAATCAAACAAAACAAAGTGCCAAGTATTTTTCCCTTTAACTACATAAATATTGGTGCCGTCTAAGTTTTGCTTTTCTTGAGCAACTGAAAACAGCTCATGAAGTGACTACACGCAGCTACTAAGCAGCTGAACACAGCTAAGTGAGTTCTGATTTTGACCACCAAAAAAAACTGTTTGCTGTTAGTGAAAATAGTGGTTTGCAAATTTGTGGAGCACTACAATGTGCACTCATCTAATATGAACTCGGAATTTTCACTTTTATTCCCGTATTTTTCTATTGATCGGAATACATTTTTTACCCTTTCACCAACATCTAATTGATTTCCAATTAAAATTTTTTGTGTTGCTATTGCTTTGGACATGGTGCAAACGTTTTCAAACTTTGCACCGCACTCACCAACTTTTAGCCTTTAACTCAACTTTATAATCGCTTTTGCTGCTTTGTAATTTGAAAAAAAAAATGGCTTTGTTCAAATACGAACTCAATTATTTATTTGCTTTAAGAACTAATTGAAATGTATTAATTCAGGTCTAGAAATAGACCCTTCAAATGTTTTCTGTCTTTTCAGCTGTCTATATGCCGCCGACATATCGTTGCAAACAAAAGTAACAGAGTTGCAAAACGAAAAGAAAAGTTGACTGCGTTAAAGATTTGTTTGAAGATTTCTGATTCTCATTTTGTTCATGGGAATTAGGGAGTCTACTGATGAGTTGATTAGCACCAACAAAATGTCGGCAGCATATACATAGATCTAAAAAAGATTTGCAGGTGTTATTTTTAAACCGGAATTAAAAACTGTTTTGCGATTAAATGGCAGTAATCATTTTGTTTATTATGTTTTCTTTCGAAATTCCATCAATATTATCAAACAGCTCATTGATGCAAATCTAAACAGTTTTTTGTTTTGTTGCATTAAAAAAACGCTTGAATCGAAAATTTGCTGTGGGTTCTTTCTGTTTACTTCCAACACTTACACTATACTAAAAAGTAAACAAAAATAACAGCTTCAGTAAACAAGTTTTGCAATTTTTTTTTAGCATGATTATTTTTGTTGTTCGAAATAAATTAGTTTCGTACTTGTTTGAGAAAACAATACTAAAAAAAAGCAGCTGCCATAATGTATCAGAAACCTTATTTTTGCTTAAAATAAAGTTTGTGCATATTTACCAGTTTTAGTTTAATTAAATTTAAATTTCTTTCCTGCTGTCTTATACAACACATTTCTGTAAAATTTTGTTTGAAAGTCCACACTTGTGTACTTAACTTAACGTAAGATTTTGAAACGAAATACGGTTTTTCATCTGTAGTTAAATATGGATAGTGAAAGTTATTGCCAGAGACTTAAAATATTGCTACAACAAATAAAAAAAAACTTTCAAACTGTTTGACCACTTTTAATGGAAAAACTTTATCAAACAGGGTGTAATTTATTTATATGTCTTCTACAAACACGTGCTTGGGTACTAACAAAAAGAAAAACGACATGGAGGTGTGTGTGTTTATATCACACTTTTTTTTAACAAAATTTTGAAAGTGTAAGTGGAGTTTAATCAGCAGCCTAAGAAAATCTATTCAAAAATTAAAAGATGCCATTATGAAAGTATTTAACAATTTAAAAATGTCCTTACAGCCTTAACTCTTCTTTGCAAATTAACAACATCAAGATAAATAAATTTAAAATGCAAAACAAGAAATGAAAAGAAAACTTGTACTAGTATCTAAACAGTTTACAATTTTAAGTAACAGTAACAGCTTCTTGTGTTTATCTTGATGTTGTAAATTCCTTTTTGCTGTTTGTTTTTTTATTATTATTATTATACTGCTGTATATGGCTATAGCAACAAATAGAGGAAAACAACAGCTACTGTTAAATGAAAGTGCACAGAGGAACTGTATTAAAGATACAAGTTATTTTAATATTTAAAACAATTTTTTTTTTCTGCAAAAATTGCTAAAGGCATAATATATAAAGCAAAACTTTTCTTTCGATGGTTTTGAAAGTCATACCACAACATCTAATAAGGTTTCCTATTTCAATGACAAACAACACAAGGCCAGACAAAGTTTTTAATTAAAACTAAAATATTTATTTATATTAAATTACTTTTTAGGCTCAAGTTCAACCCTTGGGTTTTCACTACTTTTTAATCAATATCAATTAAGTAAAGATAAGTAAAAATTTATTTGCTAGGTGGACAACCGGCTGTTTCTGGGTAGCAAACACCCTTCATCAGCACCCTATGAACTTTGGACGTGTCAAATTTCACAATTTTTGGCACAGCCGCTTTAACCACTCGGCAACCAAAGCTCACGCAATTCTACTTTCTGTTTGTATACTTAATTAACATTAACCAAAGCAATGATATTTTTGCAGTCTTGGACGATATTTGTCGTCTCAGAAGACTGTTGCTCTCTGTTTATATGAAAGCTTTTTTAATACATGTTCTGTTATGCATCATTGAGATCTAGATGCTCTTTTTATTGATACAATTTGAACATGTTCGCCATGCCCTGCGTTATTAACATTTTGCTGTAAATTTTAATTTTGTTATTGAACTTCTGTGTTGTAATACATTTATATTAAATTACTTTTTAGGCTCAAGTTCAACCCTTGGGTTTTCACTACTTTTTAATCAATATCAATTAAGTAAAGATAAGTAAAAATTTATTTGCTAGGTGGACAACCGGCTGTTTCTGGGTAGCAAACACCCTTCATCAGCACCCTATGAACTTTGGACGTGTCAAATTTCACAATTTTTGGCACAGCCGCTTTAACCACTCGGCAACCAAAGCTCACGCAATTCTACTTTCTGTTTGTATACTTAATTAACATTAACCAAAGCAATGATATTTTTGCAGTCTTGGACGATATTTGTCGTCTCAGAAGACTGTTGCTCTCTGTTTATATGAAAGCTTTTTTAATACATGTTCTGTTATGCATCATTGAGATCTAGATGCTCTTTTTATTGATACAATTTGAACATGTTCGCCATGCCCTGCGTTATTAACATTTTGCTGTAAATTTTAATTTTGTTATTGAACTTCTGTGTTGTAATACATTTATATTAAATTACTTTTTAGGCTCAAGTTCAACCCTTGGGTTTTCACTACTTTTTAATCAATATCAATTAAGTAAAGATAAGTAAAAATTTATTTGCTAGGTGGACAACCGGCTGTTTCTGGGTAGCAAACACCCTTCATCAGCACCCTATGAACTTTGGACGTGTCAAATTTCACAATTTTTGGCACAGCCGCTTTAACCACTCGGCAACCAAAGCTCACGCAATTCTACTTTCTGTTTGTATACTTAATTAACATTAACCAAAGCAATGATATTTTTGCAGTCTTGGACGATATTTGTCGTCTCAGAAGACTGTTGCTCTCTGTTTATATGAAAGCTTTTTTAATACATGTTCTGTTATGCATCATTGAGATCTAGATGCTCTTTTTATTGATACAATTTGAACATGTTCGCCATGCCCTGCGTTATTAACATTTTGCTGTAAATTTTAATTTTGTTATTGAACTTCTGTGTTGTAATACATTTATATTAAATTAAAATATTTATTGCCAGCGAAAATAAGCCAGCACATGCAAGCGGTTCTACTGGATCCAAATGTATGAACAACTACTTTCATAGCCTTCACAATAAGTATGAATGATACATATAAGTTTATGATTCCGCTTAAAATATTCACAATTTTCGTTTCCCATACCAAAAAGTATATACATATGTTCTGCATCAGAAATGTCGATCAAATGATGTCTGTCTCTCCGTGCACCTGTAAACTGTTGGAATACCATTTCTGAGAAAATTACTAGATTCACGATAGTTTTATTGATATGAAGATATTTATATAGAATTGCATATATACATGCAGATATACATATAAAGCCGATATACAGGGCGAATCGGGTTTTTAGAAGTTGGTCTTATAAAAAAACTAAAAATATTTTCGATGCTAAAGAGTAAAGTTCATGATAATAGAAACTCATTTAAATGCGTAAAATAGATATTTTGGATATCGGTTTATGAAACTGTTGTGAAGGGTATTTAAGATTCGACCCAAACGAACATAAAATTATAACTTGTTTTTTATAAAAATTTTTGAATCCACAATTGAAAGTGATAAATATCATTTTAAATTGTTTGTCACTGTTATTTTCGTAGGGTTCCTGTTGTTTGGATAGTATTTTCCCATCTCTCAGATTGTTTGTTTTAACTAAATCCCGCCACAGAATAAAAGTAGTATTTCTACATGTACTGTATTTCGAAACAGAACGTATGTTTTTAACTTTTAAATATCGTTCCAATCTTTTACTAGATGTGATTTTATTGCTTTTAAGTACGTGGAATATTTAGCAAATATTCAAATAATTCAAAAGCTGTCTTATTATATCCTTTCAAAAGTGCACTAAAAACATATTTTAAAAATGTTAAATAGTGGCCCAAAAATTGCACTGGTACTAAAGCAAGAAAATTCCTAGCATGTGTAGGTACTTTTGCAAGAAATCAACTGGCAACAATGAATGCAAGACAAAAATATTTGCTTTCCTTTGCTTAAACCAATTTTAAATTTGTATTATGAATGTATGAACAATATTCAGTTGAATGTGAACAAATATCAATCATACGCCCCCTCATTTACAAAAACCATTGCATTCATCTCTACTCTCACAAAGTTCAAGTATGCAAATGTCTCGTATGAGTAAAACGAAATTACGCTTAGCACACATTCACACCACACACAGCAACAAACCGCAAACAAAACTACACGAACATTCATTCACACATGCATTGCATGCATGGATAAGCGAATACTCTCAATAATGACAATAAACACAAACTGATTGATATGATTGCTGAGTAAGTAAATGTTTGTGTGTGTTGTAATAAGTAAAAACTTGGATGTTGTCTTTAATATTTTTATGGAAACATTAGCAAGAAAGAGGCAACAAAATGAGTGGACGGCACCTTTAGTAAGACAATTAATAAAGCGAAGCAGACGACTTAAATGTATCGCTTTAACTCTCAACATTTCGCAGTAGGTGTAAATGTTTGTTAAATGAAAGCACTACAAACACATGAAGCATTTCTGTGTTAGCTTTTGGAGTGCAACAACTAAATAGAGTGGTTGCCACCACCAAATAAAACATCAAAGCTTCTACCTAGCTCTAAAAATTATTTGACAAGCCCCGTCATACTAGACTCGTTCTCATTTTGGCTCTTGCCTTGAACTAACGATCAAACCCGTGCTATTTAAGTAGATACGATCACTGGTTTGTGGCAAGCAGATTACAGGAGCAAGTTCGGCCTAAGTATATGTTATACAAAACCTCTTTGTAACTTAGGCAATAGCCAAAATAAAAAATCTTCAAATTTACTTTGCTTATCGTTTATGATCACTATAATTTTATTACAAAAAACCTTTCCTTCATTACAATATGAAACTGTTTAAAACTATTTTACGAAACTAGGTGAAAACAAGCCTTATTAATTATTTTCTGTCCTTCTCAGCAGGCAGGTGACATGGAAAAAACTTTAAACTTTTTTCATAACATCTAATAAGCTTTATTTAGAGCTAGAGTACTACATTTTAATTGGCTTTTCTATTAAACAATATGAGAATTAAATGGTACTGCTGCTTAAAAACAGTGTGCAATTAGTTATAACACAGATAAGAAGCAATGTGGGAGCTGGTGAGCGTCATGGTGGATGTTGAACGGCATTAATATGTGCCCCGGCAAATAAGCCTTCAACTTTATTTTCTTGTCTTCTTCGAAAATGTTGCTCACTACAATTTTACTAAAAAGGCATTTTTTCTAAATTCTGATGAAATTAAGTTGAACAAAATTGCAATAAAATAGCTAACAATTGTAAAGCACAAATTTCCAGTAGAAATTTAAATTAATGCTGAAAAATCTGTAGACCCTGTCCAAAGTTCAAAATCGTTTTCATCACTGACTCAATAGCAACATATACAAAAAAAATAATTAAATGATGCTGAGAGAATATAAAATACATGCCAATCAGCAGAAAAAACACAGCGATTAAGTTGGAAACCGATTAATAGATTTTATAGAAATCATACTACAAATGGTTTTTAAAAGCAATAAACAATTGTGGAGAATGAAACTGAGACAAAGGGGCGAAAATTCACAAACAATTTACAATATGCAAATACTACCAAATCTATTGTTTAAAAACGAAAGAGTTGCAGAGAGCACAACTGAAATAATATACATGACTCTCTGTACGAGACATTTGGGGAAATTTTTTGTTTATTGTTGCAATCTTCATGGTGTTACTTCACATCACAAAAATTAATACGTTCATTGTACTTTACAAGACAAAAGTCTGAATGCAATTCTTATAACTGTCGAAAAATCTAACATAAATTACATTTTGCATTCACACTATCACGCTTCAATTAAAATAAAAAATAGTGCACGCCACGGCAAAATCTCCGGCAATGGCATACGAGCAGTCTTATGCAGGCAAAAGTCGTGCCTCCCACTAAAAATATTCAACAGCTCAAATAGTCGTTATGTTTAAGAGCACGAAAATCTTTTTAGCAAAATCCCATTATCTGGAAGATGTGAATGAATTATAATTTTAAGCTATTACTTAGATCCAAATTTTGATCCATTCTACAAGAAAAAATAACACCATAACCAACGGCTCACCATCGACGGCAAAAATATCGACTCAGTAAAGCTATTTTGTGTGTGCTATTATAAAACGCAACCCTGATCTAACAAAAAGTGTTGTCGTTTTCAAATTCTTAAAAAAACGACGAAGTCGTATGAGATGTCGTATTATTTTCCGTTTGTACAACGCATTTCATTCACACTGGATCGTATGATTTGAACTCTTGATGAGTATTAGTACAACATTCTGAGCTGCCGTTTAGTGTTTTATTTAAAAAAGTTTTGTATTCCTACTCAATAATATATTTCTTTTCGAATATGATAAGCTCAGCCATATAATTTTCAAGTGATTTTAAAAGTTTTTTATTAAAAAGGAAATTTGAATAAATTTACTTTATTTGCTCTCCAAAACTAAACAATCTGTTAAAAACTTATTATCTGTATTTACAAATACTACATGCTTAACGATTTAAGGGAATAAATTTTGTGTTTTTGTGCAATTTATTTATTCTTTAAAAAGAAATATTGCTGGCTGCAAAATATAAATGCTTAAATCTTTAAACCAAATACACATGCTTATTGCTGTCATCTATCTGTAAAGGATGTTTATGCCTCAATAACAGCTTGGATTCACCAAACGTTCATTCACAAAACTTATATATTTGCATTTTTCTTTGAAATCTTGAGGCATTCACACACACAGACATACACCGAAAGACTCTCTGCAACATTCGAAGAGTTTAAACTCTCAACAACGTTATGTGTGTGTGTGTACGTTACGTGAGCAGTTGAGTTTCGGTTTCTTTTGGAAAATTTTATAGCTTGCATTTACTTTTCGTTTGTCAAGTTCTTGTAGATACTTTTATGAATTTATGAATATTAATCTGTGTGAAAAATATGTGAATCAGCAACTTGTCATGAAATCAGTATCAATGTCAAGTGCCGTTTGCACAATCAAGCCGAAAAGGAAACTCACAAATGAAATTTATTTTAAGTTTGATAAAGTTGAATGTATGAGCAGTTGAAAGATTCTAAAGTCATGTCGAACACAAGTAAGAAAAAAGTTTTCTAAGAATTATTCAAGCGCCAATTTTGGCTCAATGAGTTAAATTTGGGAAATAAAACGAAAATTAAATTCAACAAAAAATGTTGAAAGAGACACATGCCTCTATTAAAAAAAAATGTTTAAGCAGAATCTGATCGGATTTAGTAGGTATGCCATTAGAAAGACTCATAATAGGCGTATTATCAAAAAAGTTAAAGTTCAAAAAGTTTCCAAAATTCCTAATCAATACAATTTTTATTTTGGTAACCAAAATATCCGCTCTGTATTCAAATTCAAAAAAAAAATCCTGAGAGTCTATTGTCGGCAATCAAATTTTTTATTAGCATTTATTTATATTTCAATCATACTGAACTCGGCTAGAACACAATTTATTTATATAATTTTCAAAAGGCCCAGGTTCAATCCCTAGATGACTACTTATCGTGTTAATATTGGACAAGTACAAAAAAGTAAAGTTTTATAGCAAGAGGAACAACCGACTGTTACGAAGTCGCTACACTTCTCATCTGCACTTTAAAGTTTTCAATAAAAAAGAGAAGCAAAATGAATGAAAGAAACATTAAAAATGTATTAGCTAAAGAAAAATTATTTATGAATGACATGTAAGAAAACATAAAAAGTTGTTGTTTGGTGAACTTAATGGAAAAACAACATTAGGAAATATGCCAATTGTCCGTGAAAAAGTTTCAGAGCCCATTGCATCCACATCTATGCACGTTTTTTTTTCTTTGATTACACTGTGCTTGAATTCGAAACTTTTTTTTTCGACACAGGGGGCACTCAGTGAGTAAACTTAATTTGGGTGCTCCGAATTCAGTGGTACCAACCCTTTTTTAGAGATAGGACAACATATATTCCCTTAACTCAAAAACGTTTCAAAATATTTAAGAAAAAATACAAAAACCCAAATTCAACAACAAAATTCCCCTTCAAGATAATATTAACAAGGTCTGTTTTTCTTAATATACACTGTTCTTTTAGGCTTAAGACTTCCAAGTCTGCCAGAAAATTTTTAACGGGCAGTTTATAGCTTACATCTGCTAAAGGTGTCGTCAGTTAACATTAGCTTTATCCAAAGGTTTTGGAAATAACCCCAAGCCGAATATAAATTTACTTTCCGTATTTAACAACTGAATAGAAAACTATTGTATTGAAATCTAGCTGGGACAACAACCGTTATTTAGCCAGGCTTTTTAACAATGGGGTGCATGAGCCAAGTATTGGCGCTATTAAAAGCACAGTTAATATTACATAAGTTTCTACCTACACTAACCTCAATTTTCTAGCATAACATCATTTTATTTTCACATTCACTAGCATACATTTTTCTTTTTAATCAAAAATTCCTTAAGCTTAAATACGGCACGTGCTTTAATTTTCCTCTTTTTTATTTAACAAGTTTAAGATAAATAAAACTTAAATAAAAGGTATGGAAAAACAACGCCAGCATCTAAACAATTCACAACTTAAAGCAACAGTAATTGTGTTTTGTACTTACCTGTATATTGTTGATTGTTTTTCTTCGTAGTTTTCTTGCTGCATCACTGACAGCTGCAGCTGCTAAAAATTAAGAAAGAAAAAAAATGTAAATTAACATCTGCATCCAAATGAAAGCACACCAACATGCCAGTTGTTTAAAATATAACAATACAAATTAAATTGCAAAACTTTTAACAGCCTCCGCTGCAGTGAAGAGCAGATACAGCGTCTTGAATAAAATAAAGTAAACAAGTGCAACAACACAAATACAAACTAATTCGCAATATTCTTGATTTGTTGATATCTCGTCAATTACTGGAAAAAATCTGAGGTTTTTTTTCATGTTTGGTTATTTTATTTAGGGTTGCCATTGTTGCTGTTTTTACTAAAAACAAGGAATACAAGATATTCTCTTCGTAGGCAGCAGTAAGTGTGAGAAACCAACATCACACAAAAACGTATGTGAGTTACGTATGTACTTCTGCAACCCCTCAATCACAATCTTCGAACATACGCTACAACTTCAGTTATTGAAGAAATAGTGAGTTATTGAAGAAATAGCTTTTTTTTGTTTATTCGTAAAACGACTTGAATTTGTAGAACACAATTTTTATCGAAATTTGAAACCTCTGACAAATTAACTAAATCACATTTTTATATTTTCTTTTGTAAAACCTCTTGAAGTCATCGACTTTTATTGCCAAGACTTAGCAATGACATTTTCATTCATTTAATTTTTAAATACAACTTTGTTGAAATTTCAAACCTCCGATAAATTAACTAAATCATATTTTAATATTTTTTTTTTTTACCATTTGAAGTCAGCCGGTTGTCCCCCCAGCTATTAAATTTTACTTTTCTTTACTTAATTGATATTAATTAAAAGTAGTGACAAACTAAGGGTTGAACTTAAGCCTGAAAAAGTAATTTAATATAAATGTCATCGACTTTTATTGTGCTGACTTGCTAATGACATTTTTCATTCATTAAAATTTTTTTATACAATTTTGTTGAAATTTAAAACCTCTGAGTAAATTAATACTTTTATATATTTTTCTTAAAAAAAAAAAAACAACCACTTGAAGTCATCGATTTTTATCACCATGACTTCACATTTCAACAACTAAATTATAAAAAGATATATTTGGTCTTTACAAGTAAAATTTAAAAAACTAAATTATAAAAAGATACAAGTAAAAGAGAAAAAAAGTTAGTCTTAAGACCAAATTTGAGTGTCAAAAAAAAATTTTTTTTAAAAACCATTTTCATTTGTGTGGTATACAACACCTTTGTTAAACCTTTATCTCAATGTATTTTTCTTTTTGCAATGCGCTTGGTTGCTAACTATTTTATTCATGTGTTCATTAATTGATTTATGTAAAGCAAAAAATAGTTTAATGAAACAAATGCATGCTGAATTCTTAAGAAATTTTAAAGAACATGTCGTTATAAAAACGTTTACCTCGTGGTAGCTCTGGTTGTGAAATGAACACTAGAATAATAAGAAAACACCCGAACAACTTCATAATCTAGTTGAATCTACACCAACTAAAAAAATGTTTTTGTGATGCTAAGGGACAATATGGTACTTGCAAAAAAAAAAAAAAAATTAAATCTACACATAAAACTTGTTTTATTAGAATTCCGTGCTCATAGTGTGAAAACGGATCAGTCTTGCTGAGCCTTCGCTGTCCGTCCGTCCGTCCGTCCGTCCGTACATCCCTCCATCACAGTGCCCATTCTCCGAAACAGTGAAGATCGAAAGTTGTTACAAGTGAAGCAGAGAAAACAACCTCCCACCTCATATGCAAATTAGCAGCTTTAGCTCTGAAGATTAACGCATTACTTTGCAACCATACGATTTCCAGCTACAAAGTACAGCTCTAGATTTAATAACACAATACCAAACTGCTTCTAATGGCACAACTCCTTACAATACGATGTAAAAAGACACTTTCATTCAAGGTGTGGTGTGCTCTTGTAAAAGTAAATTTCTTTCGAGTTTACCTGACTGTTTTCATGTATGAAACTACCATCGTTAACAACCAGCCCTTTAAACAAAATTGTTTGTTTTTCTGCGTACATTTATCACAGAAATTGTCTGCCCTCATAAATATTTTTTTTTTTTTTTCATTTTTATACTTTTACTATCTTCATTGCATGAGAATATTTTGAAGGTGAACTTGCTCTTCCTGCTTGTAGTTTTTAATAAATTATGCAACAATGGCTGCTATGACTTTCACTTTTGACTCTCAGGTCTTCCTTTTCCTGGCAAGTTTCCTTTTGTGCTGAAAATTTAACTTTGACTTATTTTGAAAAATTTCTATTAATGTTTTTTTTCAATTAGAGTCATGTGTGCAATAATATCAAGGTTCTGCTATAAAAATAATTTATTCATGATGGGAAATTGCATGGTTTTGATATGTGACCTTGAAGTGTTTTGGTCAACATAACTGAACACGATGCAGATGATGGCAGTCTGACAAAAGTAAATAAATTGAAAATATGTTTGCCGTTGCTTTTTGCAATTCCTTTAGAAGTGAAATGATTCCCATTCTAGAATAATTCAATCAATTCCTTAAAAAAGATGCAGAGCAAATTTAAAGAGTCTCCTGAATTTCTATTTCCATACACTAAGTGAAAGAAAATTCATCCATTCGGGTAGTGAGAGGATTCCACTAATTGTCTATCACTAGGCGAATGAGCATTTTCGTTTCTGTAATAAGAAATCGTTCATCAAACCAACTTTTTCACTTAAATACGGTGGGGGACAGGGAGACTATTTTACTATCCTTTTTTATGACACCTCTGTCAACAAAGTGACAATAAGTAATTGCATGTGTCCAAATTAATTTGGATGTATTTTTTATATGTATATATGAATTGAAATGAAATTTGAATGAAATATCAGTTATTATATTTTATATTTTTTACCCTTTAAACATTACAGTCCGTTAACGGTTGAATTTGTTTACTTGTTTTGAATTGTGAAAATACATCACTCTTGTACTAAATGTGGCTGGAGTTGACAAATGGAAGATTTCATATGCAAAGCGCGGCTTTTCCAGAAAACCGAACTTTCCTCATTGAAATCAAAAAAACTTACTTCGTCATTCTGGATCAACCATCAACGTTAACAAGAGCTGTATTAACATTAGTTCCTATCAATTAAATAGGTGTTTCTTACCAACAAAAATCCAAAGGTGATTAATGTTAATAAACCCCTACGTTAAAAGGAATATTTAACTAACTCCTTGTTTTATTTCTCCTTTTCCCTAAACTCAAATATATTTACTCATGTTGAGTAAATTTATATTTAATAAAGTTGTTTGGAGTATTCGCTCTAAACAAATTTATTTTAGCGCAAAAAAATCTCTTGCAGACAACAAGAAAGAATTTTTTTGTTCAGCATGTACTTTAATTAGGTGTTCATTATCTCAAATCATTACTTAAGACAACTTATATGATATGTAAATAAGAATGTGATACACATATATAAATCACTTTTTTTATACAGCAAATTGATGCTTCCAGTAAAGGTTAACTATACACTCATAGAAAAACCATTATAGCTATGATGTGTTTTAACATGAATACGATGACAAAAAACATCGTTTTTGACCCCATGACACTTTTCATCACGGTAATGTCAAATTTTACATAAGGTGTTCTAATTGTCATTAGGGATAAATATAACAATTGTTACATTAATGCCATGTCCAGTGTCATCAATATAATGTTTATGAAAAATTACTGCAATGATGGCAAATATACGCCATTTATTGAAACCGTTTAGGAATACATTTAAACACAAAAATAATAAATTAAACCATAACTTTTTTTAAATATAATTATAATTAGTAAAACTTAACACAGTTTTATATCTTTACTTTTGGTAAAATTTATAAAAGTTATTAACATTTTGCACCATAGAGTTGATGTCACGGCAGTCTTCACATTGATGACACTCAATTTATGCCGAAATTCTCTATTTGCTTTTGTCATCAGGTTAATATCAAGTTTTACATCTTTGATGTCTTTCGGCATAATATTGATGTTAAAATTTTTATGATACGTTGTCATCAGTATGAAAATACATTTTTCTATGAGTGTTTAGTTAGTTAGTAGATGGTGGATATCGCTTAAGTCGTCTGGGTGCCGTGCAACTGTTTGAGTTCTCTGTTGGAATATTGTACTAAAAGAGTTTTACGTTTAAGTTTATTGTCACGGATACCTTATTTTACTGTTTTGACTGCATCTTAACTCGAGGTATGGCCTCATCTCTAATGTACCACACTGCATTGAAAATAGTTCGCAATATTTCGTCTTTGTATCGAAAAGAATTAATGCGCTATTTATTTGAATCGGTCGAAGATTTGGTATTTTTTACCATATCGCACCAGCCCTAAGTACTGTTTTATTGAGCTTCAAATAAATCGAGTTATAAGCATGCCTTTAATATTATTATAATTTCAATTTTTGTCTCTCCCTTTTTTCTAAGCGCATATTCATTTCTTTCTTTGGACTTGTAAAATCTTCAGGGCATACAAGAGTGAACAAACACATCTTAAAATGATCAAATTACTGTGTTCCCCCCTCCCTCCAACCTCCTGCCTTTCCACACCACACTCAAAAGTTGTTTATGGAATGATTTAACAATTTTGCAGCAATAAAGTTATCATCAAACATTTAGGCCATACTACAAACAAAACAAAAAACCTCAAAAAGTTAGAAAAAAAACAAGACACTACAAAGTTGCAATATGTGATTGCTTTCATTTAAGCTGTACGGTTGACTGCAACAGGAAAGAGAACAAAATGTTTTCAATTTCCCTTGCAGCATTTTAAAGGCTGCAATAGCACATCATCACATCCTTTTTCCAGTTTTACTCATAAATTGTTTCTGGTGCCATTTACCATTTACCATTTTCTCATTCTCATTCTTCTTCTTCTACTTCGTTCTTTTAGTATATATTCAATTTCAATTTGGTATCAATTGAATTTCATGAATGTTAAGCCAGGGTATGTAAAGATTTTCCTACTCAATTAAAGCAAAAACAACAACATGTTTAAGAGACATTACAAATTGTGTTACTTCTTGAATTGAGAAAATTTGTGTTTTCAAGGGGAATATAAATGTGGTAAAAACAAGAGGAAGAAGGTGAAGCAACCGAATTGTGGTCAATGGCAATTTGCTTTAGATCATAGATGCCATGGTAGTACTATTGGTGAGAGTGACACTGAAATAACACTGGAAGAAAACATTTTATTCATGTCTTTGTGAACACCTTCAAAATGTTTTTTTTTTTTTTTAATTATATTTCTTAGTTTCTTTAAATGTCTTATGACAAATAAGACATTGCGTGTCATCAAAAGCATTTTTTAATATAAAACACTTTTCGGCTGACATCATTAATGTATCGCAATAATAAGACACAGAATTTCTGCAAGTGTAGTTTGTCTCTCCCACTTAACATGGTGATGTCCTATTGATTGATTGACGATCAAATAAAAAATCTAAGTTGCTGATATCAGCCACTACTGGACATCTGTGCTTTAGATGCTTTTCAGGGTACAAGAAAATGTTGTTGGTCAATAAAATTTAATTATACCCTAAACAACAACAGGTCTTAATTATGAAATGAAATGGTTATAAAATAGAAAGTTTTTAGTTATTTATTTAATTGTAATTATAGAAATTAATTTTAATTTCAAGGACCCGTCTTGTTCAAGACTGGTGTATGGCGGGCTTGTTTATTGAATTATTATTACCCTGGAGGGTCCCGTAGGAATCGCAGGATATGTTTTGATTAAAAGGGAAGGCATACACTTTTCATTCAATGCCACTTTTATTTATATTTTTATCAAGAACTATACCATAATACACATTATGCAGAACACTGGAACTGGTTTGATTCTGATCTGATTCTGATCACTGATATTGATAACTGACTACTGCTCCGATCACTGCCCATTCTTTCTGCTTCTGGCTTTTATAGGTTGTCGGCAGCCTGTCTCTGCTACTGCGATCGTGGGAATCCCAACCGACTGTTGTTCCCATACAGCTGTTGTTGTTGTAGGTTTTATTAGGTTTTGCTACCGTTGGTATTTTAGTTTTTTCCCATGGTAGCAGTGTTGGTTATTTCTATTGTTGTTGTTGCCGCTAATAATTCTGCCGCCGCTGATTAATTTGTGATGCAGCTGAATTTATTCGTTGGGGGAAAATGTCTCATAACACCGTTGACAATGTCCACCATTTTCATTTCTGACTTCTGGATCAGTAATGGATAGAAAATGTAGTTTTGTGATGTCCACCTGTAAGCTGTTGCGATGCCTCGCTGACAACACTACTTAATTCAGAAAAGTATACGTTGCCAACTGTAGGTATATGAAATCAGGTATGTGTTGCTGAAACTCAGTGGAGTCGATTCAAAAATAACCAAGACATAAAGACAGTTTTTAGGTGACAAAAAAAAGGAAATTTTTGATAATAAAAAAAAAAATAGCATCTCAATGATGCAAAAACAGAACATGTAGAAAAAAGCTTTCATATAAACAGAGAGCAAAAAATAACAGTTTTCGGAGATGATAAAATATCGTCCAAGACTGCAAAAATATCATTGCTTTGGTTAATGTTTATTAAGTGTATAAACAGAAAGTAAAATCGCGTGAGCTTTGATTGCCGAGTGGTTAAAGCGGCTGTGCCAAAATTGTGTAATTTGATACGTCCAAAGTTCACAGGGTGCTGATGAAGGGTGTTTGCTACCCAGAAAGAGCCAGTCGTCCCACCAGCTATTAAATTTTACTTTTCTTTACTTATTTGATATTAATTAAAAGTAGTGACAAACCAAGGGTTGAACTTAAGCCTGAAAAAGTAATAAAGTGGGCCAGTGGCATATAAATTGTGCTCTAGTGTCTCGCTTTCCTCCCCACATGCTCTATATTCATCTCCTCCCGCTATTCCTATGCATACTGTTTAGGTAATTATGTTTTTTTTTTTTTTTTTTTGGTTTGCATTTTGCTTAAAATGTTTGTAATTGAGCAGAAAAAAGTTCCCCAGCTCAATTGTTTGCCACAAAAGCAAGTTCCATTAGACCATTGTGCAGCGCGTGCCAGTGCACAATATGTTGTGCATTAAAAAACCATCAACCAAAATAAACTCTTATTTTTGTTTATTCATCGAGAGAATGGTAAGTTTTTTATTTATTTAAAACTTTGCTACAGGAAACCGATGATACATTTGCTTGCACAAAACTTGTGTGTGCTCTGCAAGTAGTGTAGGCTTTTGGCAAATATGTGTTACTGTATGTAAGAAAAAAAAATGTGCTAAAGTTAATTTTATTATTGCTATTGCCTTGCAATAAATATGGAAAAACTCTCTCCCATCCTCTCTTTTTGTTGTTCTCCCCCATTCGCCTTTTTGTATGAAGCTAAACCGCTTTTAGATTTGCGGCTCTACAATACAAATATTCAAACATTCAACGTATAACTGCACAATATGGTTGTTTTAATATGGAATGTATACAACACACACACTCTCTCTCGCACAGAATACATTTTGCTTGGAAAAGAGATTGACTTTTGCAGTGAATTGTAATAGAAATATTTCCAACAAAAAACAACAAGGCATGAATGCGAATTTAATGTTTTCCAAACGTTATGGAAAATACAAAAAAAAATGTCTTCAAGCGTTCTGCTTTTATTTGTTTCGCTTTTGTCGCGCTCTTCCCTCTTGCAAAACTGCCTTTTTGATTGGCACTGATTGTGTAAAAAAAAAAAAATATTAAGGTTAAAATGTTAGATAAGAACAGAAAAACAATATGACGTGCAATCAATAACAGGATGTTGTTGTTTGAATTGAATCTTTTTTCTTCAACTTTATTCCATTTTATTTTTCCCAGAAGAGTTTATTTTTAGCATTGGGATTCCTGAGTGTTGAGAAAATGAAAAGCATTACGAAGAAAAGTTTATTGCACAAATATTTCCTTTATTCCATATTGCAATATTCAATAAATGATTTTAACAACACTTTTATTGAGGTATTTTAACAATCTTTTCCTAACAAAAAATGTCAAGCCAGAAATTGTATGAAGATGGCACAAGTCTTTTAAAAATAAAGAGCTAAAAATATGTTAATGTAAGCGAATATGTAAAAGAATAAATTCTCTTTGAGTTTTTTATATTTTTTTTTCAACTTCATATTGAATTCAAGTTTAAGTGGTGTTAAGAAGTTATTTGTGATACTTGCACTATGTTTCATGGGCCTCAAAATTAGAACATTTGGGTTCTAAGAGGTCCTAAGTGGGCTAAATTTATGATACGCTATATGAAACTATGCAAAAATCCAGCTGCCTAGCTATAAAAATCGTTACTATTTAAATTTCTGTGGGCAGATTTTTCTACATTATTTTTTTTTTTTTTTTCTAAAATCACATGCTTTTGAAAAAGTCGCTGCAGACTTTAATCTTAATTTTATCATAATTTTGAAATGACATATTTTATTTTATTACCAAATATTTCTAAGAGTTTTAAATTATGCAGCTTTTAATTTTGTTTTTAAAGGATTATCCACTTCGTGGTTTCATAATTATAGAACTGGAATTTCACATCTGTAACACTAAGTAGTTAAACCAATTTTTCGCTTCTCAGGTGAAAGTCGGACATTGACGAAAATGGATCGCTAAAATTATCAAAACATACTACAAAAATGGTGATTCTTCCACAGCCACATATCGCGCTGTAAGAGGAGATTACGGTTTACATAATCGTTCAACTACGCAAGCAACTGGCAAAATTGTGAAGAAATTTGAAGAGACTGGAGTGGTTGCAAATGTTGTAAGGCCTGTGCATTGATATTAATTAATTGACATTAATTAAAAGTAATGACAAACCAAGGGTTGAACTTAAGCCTGAAAAAGTAATTTAAGAGAAAAATAATTTATTTGATCGTTTTTTGTTTAACAAATAAATGACAAAGAAAACTACATAAAAGCACCTCAGACGCGTACGCAAAGCTTATGAATTTTTTCACATACGGCTGCTTTGACTCGAAAAATTAGTTTTTTGTTATTAAGCTAAAAAAAACTGCCTTAACGATAAGCTTTAAAACTTGGTTCGGGCATTCTCTATTGAGGGGGTTCTGGAAGATTAGATTCTGCTTCGTAACCTGTGACGGTGTAGATGAGATTATGTCTATAGTAACCCTCACCATTCCTTCTCACACAGACCCTGTAGTGTAAATTATCTCCCAATTTTAATGCAGAATCCATGTCTCTGTATTTCAAATAACCATTTTCATCAGGATTAATTGCATAACCGAATAGATGGCCAATCTTATGTAGCTGCAGTTCCAAATTTAGGTTGGCAGTGAAAGTGAAAACTTCTATATCGTCTTCGTGGCGCATGGAAACCTCAAATCCTTTACGAAAAATTTTAAAATTTACATCCGGTACTTCACTTTGAGAGGGCTCAGATTCTGTTTCATAACTGTTCACGGTATAAACGAGATGGTCTTTAACATATTTCTCTACACCTTTTCTTACATAGAGCCTGTAGTATAACGTGTCTCCCAATTTTAGCTCAGTATGCAAATCTCTATATGTCAAGCATCCGCTGTTATCAGGTACATTAGCCATACCAAATAAAGTGGAAATGGAGTTTAGCTGGAGTTTTGAATTTATGTTGGCAATAAACGTAAGCAATTCCATACCATCTTCGTATGGTATGGAAACATCAAATCCTTTGCGATGAATAACAAAAGTGGCGTTTGGTATTTCATACGCCGACAGGACTTGCACCAGACAGGAGAGCAGTATGGAAGAAGTTATCAAATGCATCATTTTAATTATATGGTTTCGAGCAAGTTAATGTAGAGACACGTACTGAAAATATCTGCTCAGACTTTGGCTTTTAATACCATTTCTAGTTCGGTTTTTCATGTGTCTTATCATACATTTTGTTTTAATATTGTATAGTATTTTTACAACTACAGCAAAAATCTAGGAAACCAAATATTTGTACTCGTAATACAAATATATGAAGTACACAGTTTCCAAGAAAAAGTACAAATGTTGTATGTTTTTGGTGGTTACAGACAGCTGCTTTGTCTTGTCATTAATATGTACCCATGTTATGTTCAGTTTATCTATTTTGCGTATATTGAACTAAGATTCGCTTTTAAAACTAATTTAGTTATGATCTTTAGATAAGAAAAATATCATTTTTAATTTTAATTCTCATTTAAATTGAAATGTATGTACTTGTATGTGTATATGCCTCAGTTACTCTGAATTAAGTTATGATATTTACACATTTAAATTTTTATCGCATTGAATAACAAGTTATAAAATTATATGTTTTCTTCAAGAAACATTTTTGCTAAGCTTATCGCATTTGAAATAGAAATAGCTGGCATATAAAAAATGTTATTTATATATATATAAAAGCATGTATATAAATAACATTTACTAGAAGATAAGACAGTAGGGTGTCGCTGCTGTTCAACAAAAAAGAAAAAATTTCAAATAAAAGCCACTGTGCAAAAGCAATAATTACACTGTCCTAGTTGAAAACACCGACAGAAGGGGCACCCAGTGACTGAACCTAATTCGGGTGCGCTTAAATCAATGGTGCTAACTGTTTTTATAGGTTAGCTCTTGTTTTTGAAATGTACCGTTATTTTAAAAATGGAGGAGGTAGGACAACATTTATTCTCTAAACTCAAAAACCGCATCAAATATTGAAAAAACAATAAAACCGAAATTAAGCAATAAAATTACCTTTTAATATCCGTAAAAATCTTTTTAATCAGCTTAGTAGTTCAGAAAATAAATTTTTTTTTTTTTTTGTTTATGAAAAAAATTAAATTTTTTTTTGGAAAAGTTTGAAATTTTTTTGTTTTTTAAAACAGCACCAAAAATCTAAAACTAAAGTTATGCCCACGAATTTTCATAAATTCAAACAAAAGGAGCTGTAAATGAGTAAAACCGGTGCATAGCTTGGGAATTTATTCACAAAAAATCAAAAATTGCAGTTTCAACCGCAAACCAGACGAAACCTCAAAAATTAAAAATGTTTTTTTCTAAAATGAAAAAAGTATGGAAGAAATATTTTGTTTGCAAATCAAATCAAAGCAATTTCAACTGACGGAAGTAAAAAGCAACTTACATATCGATACCCAAAAGGCAAAATTCCGTAACTAACAAATTATTCAACATTGACTGTGCAAAAAAAATTTCAGAAATTTAAAGAGAATAAAAAAATGTTTAATTCTTTAAGTCTCACGACCAAAGTGGTCTTAAATTTCTGGGAAAAAAAACGAAGGTTTTGCATATTAAAAAATCAAGAAAATCAAAGAATATAAACAGTAAAAGAAATTTATTTTAAATTTTACATTCCGAAAATCTCATCCAAGCCCACTGTGCAAAAAAAAATGTTTTTCGTAATCTTAAAATTTGTGAAAAAATCAAGGTTTTAGATATTTAAAAAAATCAAGAATCTCAAACGTAACCATTGTGGTTGGGGGCGGTTATCTCCATCCCCCGATTTCAACGGAGGATCAGTTGTAGGCTACGAGATGAGTGTAGCGTCATTCAGGCCCGAAGTTGCAGCGATAAGAAGGGCGGCAAACTGGATGATTATCTGTACTGACGGCAAGGCCGCCATAAACACGCTTGCCGGTGTTATCTGTAGTGCAATTCACTAACTTATTGTACCGATTAATTCAGCGTTAAAAATATTTAACTGGAAAACATTTGGCTTTCTGATTCATTAATGATATTTGACTGGTGCTAACTTAACAACTAGAAATTGATTGTGGTTTATTTTAAACACAAAATGTTAAAGTATTCTAGAATAGTTACAAGTCAATGTTCTATAGCTTAGTCGAGTCATAAGCCAATTAATGTGACTTGACTTTGGGTCGACTACTTAATTCAAAATTATTAGTGGTGAGTTTGGTTTGTCATTCTTTTAAGTAAGGACGCCACTTGATGATGAATTTAATAATAACTCTGTGGCCACAAGGAATAACAGCTAAAGTCGAGTTAGGACAAAGTAGAGTTTTTAGTACTGTTTTATTCACTGTATCCAAATGCACGTCCACACAAAATTTTATCATCGTAGCTCAAAAAATTAGTACTTTATGCCTAAAAAACTGAACAGCTAAAGTCGAAATTTTGCTCGTATGATTTCGGAATAACAGCCTATTGCAATTTGCTTCAATATTTTTTTAAAAAAAAGTTTCTTAAGTAGAATTAGGATTTTATTCCACACAGTGCCGTGCGTTATTCAGACATAAAATGTCTGCTTAACTCGAGTTTAGTCATTATTCCGTAGGTTAAATTGACAATTCTTCAAATTAGGAATAACAACCAAACTCGACTTTAGTTATTATTGAGCTTTTTTTCGAGTTTCCAGTAAAAGACAAAGTCGAATTTGGTCGTTATTCCAAATGTGAAGAATAATATGTTCAAGACCTAACTCCACTTAAGTTATTATTTACAATTTGAATTGAAAAAATCGTTCACGCTAAGTTAAATTTAGTCACTTTTCCGTAACAGAAAGAAGCTTAACAATTTGTTTTGCTTATTTCTCTTAAGTTAGCTGCTTTTTCATTATGAATTGAATTGCAAATTAAAATATAATAAGATTGCTAACATCGAGCTTACAAATATTAGCTTGATCTTAATTCCCTGATTTCAGGCACCAATTTCAAACTTAAAAAGGCTCTGCTGAAAACTTCTCAAAATAGAGTTTAGTTGTTATTCCTTGTGGCCACAGAACTGATGAATTTAATAATATGTTGAATATGATAGTTTATGAGTCACTGAAGCGTTAGTGCAAACACCAAATGCGGGTGCTGGGTTGGTTCAGGAATGCCGGATGTCTCTAAATGAGATAGCAAGACATTCTGACCTGGTGTTTCGCTGGGTACCTGGCTACAACGGTGTGTCTGGAAATGAAATGGCGGATCAACAGGCAAGATCTGGTACCCGCCTTCAGCAGAAGGACATAGACGAATTCGTCGGTGTTCCCCTTAATAGTTGCAAGTAGCTAATACAACGACAGCTGCTAAGAACTGCACAGGAAAGGTGGTCGAACGAGATCACCTGTCATATATCGGGGTTCACATGGACCAGGTATGAGTATAAAAGAACTGTGGCCTTGTTGCACTTTACAAGGCTTAGGCTCCACACCCTTGTGGCTGTTCTAATGGGATATTGTCACATGGGACTACATACGAGGAGACCAAACCTTCCAAATATTGATTTCTGCAAAGGCTGCAGACAAAGGCTCAGGTTGGAACCAGCTTGAGGTATGTAGGGATAGCTTCCTGCATCCTATTCGGTTAGCACAACGGAACCTTTCTAGGACCCAAGTGAGCCAGTCTCATGACCGGCTCAGCATCTCGCCTAACATAACATAACCTAACAAAGTCAGCATCTTCCCTTAAAATTTAACCATCCCCTACTTTAATAAAAAAAAATATTACCCTTTAAATTCATTACTCTAATTTCAAAAATCTATCAAGTTTTTTTATGACATTTTTCCTTTTTCCTGCATGACTATTGCTGCAAAACTTAGTTCGGTTTTGCATTTACATTGGTTTTTTTTTTTTTTTTTTAGAACAAATTCCATACGTAATCACGTGCTGAAGCATTGAATTGAAACAGAACATCCGCCAGCCAGCGCTGTCATTCGAAACGGCGTCAGCAGTGAATAAAACTCAACAACATCTGCAAGTCAAATGCATGCCATTGTTGAGAACGATCTGTATTGTTATTGGCAACTGGTTTAAATCTAAACAACAGGGGAAAAAATTTGCACAAAAATCTCTGGCTTTAGGAAAACACAAAAAAAACAATGAAGTAGCACTTCTCTAACAGACACTGTAAAAATTTTATCACTTCTCTTGTTTTATTCAGATTTGCATAAATAAAATGCAAAAGAGAGGACAGAAAAAGTGAGAAAAAAAACTCTGAAGTATCATAGAACAGAGACAATGAAAAACAATAAAGTATTTAAATTTTCTGGTAGTTGGAAGGACTACAGCTCCGGTTTGCTGGAGCTGTTACACGTAGAAGAGACAAGAATAGCAATTTGTTAACACAGATTTGTGCAGCTTACTGATGTAGTAGATTGTTTTTTGTGGTTTGTTTTTATTAATTGAGTTTTCCTGTGGATTTTATTTTGGCTTTTATTTATGAATATTGTTGCAATGCATTTTGCATCATAAACTAAATACAGGGGATATTGAATGCAGAAGAAACTGAGAAACAAATTTTATAATCAAATAAGATAGAAGCAAAAGAAAAAGAAAATTCCAAATATTTAATATAACACACTATTATAAATCAAGTGTTTCTTTTGTGTAAAAGGGCCCCTAAACAACGCAACTCCTTTATGTAAAACACACTTTAAATCATACTGAATGGTTCAACCACAAAGCACGCTGCTAATTTAAAATGAAGCGAAAATCATCCAAAGACTCATTTGAATTTGTTTTTTTGTTATAGTAGAAGAGTCCCTGGCAATAACATCTGAAACAAACTAGGAGTCAAATACTCGCCAGGACTTTGGAGGCATGCCTGTATCCAATGGTCCATATTTACAGTCACCCTGATCCTCAACATCATTAATGCGTCGAATAATCTCAACCTTTAGCTCGGAAATTGTTCGAGGCTTATCGATGCTCTCTTTTTTTCCATATTTCTAAAGAAAAAAATTCAACATCAAGAAATCACATGATCGTGGCCGCCAAGTAGCAGCGTCACAACCTCATTGAACAAGAAAATACCACGGAACTGCTATTCCGTCTGCCAGGATTTTGCACAGTCTTTCAGGACAATTAAGTAGTGTATTAAGGAGTTCAACGAAACAGCAAGGCCAGGATCTGTCACTATATTCACAGATAGTCTAATGACCATTAGATCGATCACAGCTGAGCGGATTAAATCACTAACAATTTAGGATTGCAAAAACGCTACTCGACTCTTGGTGAACTGCGCGTCATATGGGTGCCAGGACATGTGGGAATAACTGGAAATCGAAGAACAAACTCACTTCACTCACTTCAAGAGCAAGAGAGTTAAGCAACATAAGCTTGGTATGTGCGAAACCTTTCGATGCAGCTAAGGCTGAGCTAAGGAACTGGACACATAGGGCCCATTTAACTCTCTGGAATAATAAAACCGTGGAAATCAATGCAAGAACTCTATGGGGGGCTGTGAAAACTTAGAAAGCCCGAATTAAGTAGATTGATGAGAGTCACTCTCAAATACCGCATAGAAATAGCGGAAGGAGGTGGAAGGCGAGACACTAGAGCACTATTTATGCCAGTGCCCAGCCATCCCATAAATACGCTTCCGACATCTTTTCGAAATTTAAAAATTAATTTGAAGTTAGTACGTATCGTGTAGGGGAGTTTGTCACATTTTAGGCTCTCTTGCTTATCATAACTCGAGAACCACTACTCCGAATACAACAAAAGTATACCTTGCTGCTTTTACTTCCACACTTCCAGATAAACGCGCTGCTGATACCGATACACCTAAGCCTCCGAATCTGGATAGTGTGTCCCAGCAAGCCAAAACCGTTTTCACCAATCCGACCAATTTGAATGATGCTGATTGGACACCCGATATTGATCAAAATGGACCAGAGCCGTAAAAATAGCTTTAATATGAATCGGAATGTTTATTTTCGTGAAAAATAAAGCATTAATAAAAAAAAGTCGTCAATATTTTTTCCAAATGCATACCTTTACTTAATTGTGAATAAAAGCGAAACGCGTCCATCGATTTTTATGATTTATGTCACATTTTGTTCATAGGTTATGGCGACTTTACATGAAAGTAATAGGACTTGACACTTTATAACCGTTTTGGATTTTTTATGAATTAAAAATTTAAAAAATCCAATTTCTTAGGCAAAAATAATTTTTTTTCTTCATACATTTATTTATAACTGCGAAACGTTTGCTTATGTAGCGAAGCGTTACATAAACAGATTAAAGGAATTGTAGTTTTTAATTTTTTTTTTTTTTTTAATTATTTCAGCTTATTCGGACTAGTGGTTCTCGAGTTATGACAAACAAAAGAGCCTAAAACGTGACAAACTCCCCTACACGATACTTACTAATTTCAACTTAATTTTTAAATTACTATTTGAGGTACCAACACCAAACGAATGATGCAGAAGTACTTCTTTTTAGGGCTGAAAAATGTTGTACTGTGTTATTAATAAACATATGTATATAGTAAGGTCTATTTTTAGAATCAAAATAATACATTTCGATTGCCTCTCTTAGCAAAGAAACAATTAAAAGCACTTTTGGATATTAATAAAAAAAATTAGTCCTTTCGACTAACATTTAACGAATTTCTGCTGTATATTCAATTCAGTGCAGTTTTCCACAAAATGCAGTGCACACACACACACACATGTTTATTGATGCATATCAAATTTCTTTGAAAACAAGACTCCATAATCAGTTTTAGTGACTCAAAAACTAAACAGATTTAGTTTATGCAATTAATTAAAAATTAATTTGCTTAAACTCTCAATCGAAAATTTTGTTGCAAAAATGTTTCGACAGAAAGATTCTAAAGCTTAAGTTGCATACATTTTGATTGAAAAACTTGCATGGTTTTGTTGGCTTATCTGCTTTTGATGTGTGCATGTACTGATTATTAACTTCCAGCTAAACACTTTTGCAAACATTTTAATTCGAATGCCAAAAAAAAACACTCTCTCACAAGTGTTAAAATTTTGTGTGTACATAAGCTTTTAAACTTAAAAGTGAAGAGATTTTAAACCAGATTAAATGCATCATACACAAAACAAACAAACAAACTAATGCGTTCGGAATGCAAAAAAAAATTGGATGCAGTGTGTGAATGTTTGTATCTGTGATACGCTCTCCCCGCTCCTCTTTGCTATTTTGTTTTGCACGTTATAATGGGTTTATCTCAGTTATAATGTTTTTATTCCTATGCTCTATCACATAAAAGCGGAAAAATACTGTTTGAGTTTAAACACATTTAAAGGGGGAAAAAATTACATTATGACTGAATTCATAGAAGCAAATGGAAATGGCTTCATTTGGAAACTTTTACAATATTTAAAAAAAAAAACATAAAGTTAGTGTAATGGGTGTGTGTGAAAGAAGATGTAGCTGTAGTTTTAGAATGCAAGGCAGCTTAAATTTAATATCCATGTCAAGAAAGTCATAGTTAAAACTTACAAAATTATTTGAAAAAAGTTGAAAAACAATTGAGTTAAATTAAATTTTATCCCAGACTCTATACGAGCTCCCTTGCACTAGAAACAGCCCTACGCCACAAAGAAACTGGTGCGACGGTGATAAAATGTATCAGCTGCAGGCTCACTCTCTTCTTTCGAAATCCTTGGGTGCGATCACATGGGCATATATTAGCCAGCCCACAAACAACGTGACCACTACTCTCTTATTGATCTTTGTCTTACACAAGTACATGGATACAAAATACTAAACATGATTAAGCTTTAAGAATCGATCACATTGGCAAATATTAGCCCACAAATAACGTGACCACTACCCTCTTGCTGATCTTTATGTTAGAAAATTCTGCGGAAACAACTTAACATGTGTACACGTTAAAGACGGCACAAAAGATAATTTGGGTTGTTGCCAATTGCCGTGAAATGAAAATATATGCTGCCAGATGCTTACAAATTTTATACGCAAAGCCGGTGTTTTATACGCAAAGCCGTAGGAAAAAATTTTTAGCAGGTAGTCAAGAACACGTTTTGCATGCCTCTGAAAAAATTTCTGAAATAAAAATAAGAAAATAGAATTTTGGATGTTTCAGAATCGTTTATGAATTGGCGATTTTACATTCTGCGCAAAAACTTTTCTCTAGCAGTATTATTTTACTAACATTTTCAATTTTCTATGGCCCAATTATGCTTCTGGACCAAAATCCGCACCGAAAAGTGACTCGTTTTGGGTGCTTCGGCTTTTCAATGTATGCGTGGGGGTTTTCTGTGAACCAAATGCGACAATTTTGCTTGTTTGCAAACCCGCCAAGATCACAATGAGCTTCATCTGAAAGGATAATTTTTTTTTGGCAAAATCGGTCGATGGCAGGTCCACTTAGCGAAGCGTATACACAAACATATTCGTTCAGCGGAAGGATAAAAAATAATTATCAGTCAAATTAGACATACACGAAATAAGCACTAGTTCAAAAAAACGTTAAATGGCGGACCCTGTATTTAAAATGTTCTGATTAAACATATTTCATTTAAGGGATACCTTAACATACAAATGAAACATTCAGTATTTTTTATTATTCATTCGTTGTTCCATAAAATAAAAAACCGCACTGATAGTCACACAATAAAAAGTTTACCTTTTTTATTGATGTTTGTGTATACAACAAATTTTTTAACCGGACTATCCCAGCAAACAAATTCATATACGCCATAATGCAAAATTAAAATAAAAACAAGCAAAAGGGCTATTTTTACTAAGCTGAACCATACAAGCGCTTCACAAATGTCAAGTTCATATAAAGGGTAGTTAAATATTAAGGGCCGATGTTGATTTTGAATAAAACACAAATTATTTATTGATAATTTTTTATTATGACAATATTGGTATGTTTCAATTGTGTATAGGCTCAATTATGCCCCATCTAGTCGCAATTTCGGCGGAGGACCTCCATCCAATGTTCCAAATTTTCGATGACGCGGAGGCATAACTAAGGTTCCTTGCCTTGAATATGCCGAATTATGTCATCCTGTAGCTCTTCCATTGCTGCCGGTAGATCGACGTACACTTTTTCCTGTAAATAATTTCAAAGAAAGAAGTGCAACAGAGTCAAATCACATGATTTGCCACCACGTGAGATAAAGTGGCCATTAAATTTGTCCTGCACAAGAGCCATTGTTTCGTCAGCCAGGTGGCAAGTGGCACAGTGCTGTTGAAACCACATGTTGTCCAAACATGCCAAAACCCACCTTTTTTCTTTTTTCTTTATCTTTATGGAAACCTCTCTTTATCTGCTGAAATAATTACTCCTGCAATTGCGCTACAAAACTTTATTTCACTTGGTTTTCTTTGGAAAGCAACAAAAACTTTTTCGAGGTGAACTACAATTGAACAAAAAAAAAGTATTACTAAAGGGTCCGCCAAATAACTTTTTTTTCAAACAGGACGCAAAACATCGAGTGTAGCTTCGACTGTGTGGCACGTAGCGCCGTCCGAATGAAACCAAATGTTGCTGATATCCTCCTCTTCAAGTTTTGTGAACATAAATTCGTTCAACATGGCCCGATAACAGCTACTCCTTGCTCATTTTTGAAGAATTTGCCTCTGAGCCGAAATCCGCACCAAACAGTGACTCGTTTTGGGTGCGTCGGCTTTTCAATGTATGCGTGTGGGTTTTTTGTGCCCCAAAAGCGACAATTTCGCTTGTTTACAAACCCGCCAAGATCAAACTGAGCTTTATCTGAAAAGATGATGTTTTTTTTTTTGCAAAATCGGTCGATGGCAGGTCCACTTAGCAAAGCGATATTCAAGCGTATTCGTTTAGCGGAAGGATAAAACTAATTATCTGTCAAACCAGACATGAGTTAAGTGTTACTATTCGCGAAATAAGCACTAGTTGGAAAAAAACCGTTAGATGTCGGACCCTTTAGTAATAAAAACGCATGGCTGAAATATGATGTAAAATATTTTTTACTTTCAGTTGTAGAACATTTGTAGTTGTTTTTTTTTTATGCAGTCAAGTTGTTGTAATTATGATTTTTACTTGTGCACTTTTTTTCCATCAATTTGCCTCAATATCAGTGTTACAACATGAGTTCATGATTTCATGTTGTTAAACAAAATATTCTGCAATGTGTCGTTACACAACGATTACACGAATATGTATCACTTGGGGGTCATGGTTGCTTTTTGCCGGTGTTGTTGTGACACACTTACTTAGTCATGCCAGCAACTGCACACACAAATTGCCGTATGTGAGAAATTTTTATATCGGCGTTCACCAAAACAGCAACTCAAGCAAGTGAACAAAAAAAACTTGAACACACCTACGCCATATACATACATATATACATAAATCGTACACCACCAAAGGATTGCCACTGCCACTGATTTGCGAAGGTGTGTGGTTGATTGCTTGTTTGTGTCAACGCTTGCAGCACTTGCTACAAATATTGAGTTTTAAATGGATTGGAAGCATTGTGTTTACAGCAGAGGAAATGTTGGATGGTTAAATTGGCACTAAATTGATATAAAATTATAGTTTGCGCATATAATTTTGGCAGCACAAAAGCAGCAAACAAACCAGTACTGTTCAGTCTACCTATAGTTGGCAAAAAAAAAAAAATCCAGAAAATTTTGTAAAGGGATATATTGTATTCTTTGGTTAAATAGGAAACTTTAAATATGTTTCAATTACCCAGCAGCTGTTACTGCTTACCAGGAAGCAGTTTTGTAAAGAAGGCTCAGTGCCTTTTTTACAAGGCATTATTTTTTGTGTAAAATGAGAAGTAATGAAACTCTGTTGTCTAATGCATTAAACTAAAGGGAAACGCTTCCCCGCAAGGTTTTTTCCGCTTAATAGTTACTTAGTATTGCGATGCGTAGGAAAAGCATTCCCATATGTATGGTTTTATAAGAGCAATGCCAAGAATGCTTCTGTCGCATCGCAATGTATAGTAACCAACCAGGTATTTTGCGTTTTTAAAATGAGTTGGTTGTTTTTTTTTTTTTTTTTTTTTTGGTACAAAAATGAGCGAGAAAAAGTTCACAGGGAATTTATATTTAGCATGGGGTGGCGTATAAAAACGTTTCTTGAATTTTAGAAATTATTTTTAAATAAAAGTGAACGTAATCATAATCCAATTGAAGTCTTTTATTTTAGTGCCAAATATATTAATCCCCTAATTCATAAAAATTATAACAGGCTTACAAGACTGTTATTTGATATATTTGTATGGAAAATCTGTCAAATAAGAGCTTTATAAAATTGTTATAATTTTTATGAATTAGACGGTAAATGTTTTCTGTCTTTTTCAGCAATTTATATGCCGCTGAGATTTTATTGATGCCAATCAACTCATCAGTAGGCTCAAAAATTCTTAAAATAATTTTTCTATATTTTTTTTACATTTACATTAAATTATTATTATTGTTATTATAATTTTTTTTTTCCACAAGTTTTTGTTATCAACAAAATGTTTGCCTTCAATGAATTTCGTATTGAAATTCGTTAAAGCCAGGGATTCACTATCCTACTCAAATTTTTTTTACAGCAAAATGTCTATGCAATATCCCACTAATGCCTAAGATTGTCTCAATCTCACGAAGGGTCACATGACAATCTTGCGATATCAGTTCGCGCACAGCATCAATGGTTTTCAGAATAAGAGAAGATTTTGCGCGTCATTCGCGAAATTCGTCTTGGTGTGAACAACAACCGCGATTGAATTCACCATACCAGCGATAAACACTGGTCCTTAATGGAGCTGGATCGCTAAAAATTGAATTAAGTTCCTCCATGTAGTGTAGCTGAGTTGATCCACGTCAAAAATTTTAATTTAAAAAAAAATAACAGCACGAAAATATTCAGGATTTAATTTCTTTTTTGGGCCGAGATGAATCTTTTAAGTTACTGTAAACCACACAAATAGCGTTCGCATGTCAAAACGTTCTGAGTATGTATAACCTAAAAAATGTCCACTTTTTTATAGAGCTGTCAGTCGCTAGATTGCAACACTAGGATTGCCAAGTCCCAAAACATAAAAGCCAACCCTGGAATGATAATAATAAAACTTGGTCTTTTGAATAAATTTAACTTTTTCCGTTGCTTCGTGACTAGAAGTTTCAAAATAATATTTCGGCTGCCATTCGTTGCCTTCGACAGTGAAATATGACTCGTCATCCATCACGCATTTGTACTGTGATGAGCAAGAAAAGTAAATTGAGGAAAGCTGACGTAACCTGCATTTAATCACATTCTGTTGATTTGCAGTGGTAAATGGTGTTATTTTTCTTTTCTTTTTCTGGACTCTCATCGTTTCTAAATATTTTTTCACTAAATATTTTTGTCACAATTATATTTCTTACCCAATTGGCGATACGATTTTGCACTGAAGCCTACTGTTTCAGCCGTTAATTTAGAGCGAACTTTAGAGTCATGAAAACTACACTTGCGACCTGATCCACACTTTCTTTCAATGGACATATTATTCTTACGCAAGTTTATTGTTTTGTAAATAAAAGTTTTTTTGAAACCCATGATTGAAAATTTCATTCTTCTTTTTGTTTGGGCTTTCTTCACAAAATTTAAAAATTAGTTTGCGAAGGCTTAACTCGTTTAGTGACATTTTGAAGACTAATTATAAACCCACCGAAATAAACTTATTTTTTTATAAGTAGAGATAATGCTGTAACAGTTACCGTTATAATTTTCTTTTTTTGTTATTGTCATGTGTCTTTTTTAACAACAGTGTTGCACTTGTTCATATTTTATTTACCATACGTTATATAAATGATTTTAATTCAACAAAGACTTTTGTAAACATAAGAAATCGATTTCTTTTATTTACTTATGTATGTGCACAAATTTTTGCTCCAATTTTTAATAATTTTATAGGGCTTGAATTAAAATAAAATTTTTTTTTTTGCTAATATTTAAATTTAAAATTCTGTCTTGTTAATATTTAGTTTTATTTGTAATAATTTTAAGTCTGACTTCGTACATTTCCCAACATGGTTACGAAAAATTTAAGCACAAAATATAAAACAAAACTGCGTACATACATTTACCACTGAAAATTGTTAATTCAAAGAACAAATACGTAAAGTATTTTGCAGTGCTCAGACATGCCACAGCAGTTGTATTTAAAAATTCACACACACACACACACACACACACACTTGCACAAATATGTTCCCACACAAGGCATTAAAACATTAAAAAATAAAAGTGTAAAATTGTGGAATGTGTTAAAATGCAGTTTCTTTAATGGAATATTGAATGCAAAATACACAATTTGGAATACAGTATGTGTAAATTATTATTTTTTTTTATGTATGTTAAGGTTATTATTTGTGCAAAATGAGCAGTTTGCATGTTTTTTTGAAATGTGAGTGCACATACATACGTATGATACGAATGCTTTAAAACAATGAAGTCCATATACATAGAAATATTAATCATTATTTTATTTTAAAATTTTATTAAAAATCCAAGAGCCTAATGAGTCTCAAATTCATAGTCATTAGTTAAACTGAAGTTACCTAAAATCTAAAACAATGACTGTGACTTTGGGCCCAAGTAACAGAACTCTAACTCTATGCAATGAACTTGTAAGCTTTTCAAACTGTTTACCTGTTGTATTAAAACATAAATGTTGAAGAGTTGTTCATGTGACTTTCAACCTTAAAACAATAAACACTCCTCAAACTCATTATTTTGTGTTTTTTTTTGTGCGTTTTTCTTGAGTAGCACTTATGACTTGCTTCATGTTTGTTTTTGAATTTTCATTTCGAAAACTGTTTTCACACTCAAGAGTGCTAACGATGATGTTGCTAAAGAATTTGCTAATGTTTTGCACACTTGTAATTACCTGACCTTAACCTTCGTTCAAATGATGTTGTCAAAGTCAAACAAGCATTTGAGGACATGATTTTTCATTCCTTTTTATCCTCTTTTGTCAGTTTTTTGTTTTGTGTTTTAAGTGCCTTAGTTGAAGTGGATGGCTTCGGGGAGAAAATAACAATATGTTAAGCTTAAAAAGGGCTTAGTGTAACATAGCTGCTGTTGATTTAATTTTAAATACCATACAATTGTCTTTTTTTTTTGTCTTGGACCAGTACTCACTAGACGACCCCAACATATGCATTACATTGCACTAGAACTAGAACTAGGAAAATGGGAGGTAGGAGAGAGGGAGTGGTGTGCGGAAATGGGATACAGAGAGTGTTTGTTCACGTTTGATGGACAAAAAACTTTCAACATAAAACAGATACTTACCTTTGCAATAAGCCAGAATAAGCTGCTGCTAATAGCTCTGGTTAGAGCCCAGTGTATAGGCATTCGACATATTACAAAAACAAAAAATAGAGACGAGAAAGGCAACACAAGAATACCTGTTACGAATATAGTTTAGTGGTCTTATTTATAAAAATGCTGCATGTGTATTAAGTCGCTGTTTGACTAATACTTTTACAAAATGTGTTAGATAAGTGTTTAATAAACATAAAATATTCTTTCAAATAAGCCAATAAACTAGCATAGGTTTACCTATTTCGATTCCACACCTTATGCAAGAAATAAAAAAAAAACACACACACACAACCTCACGCTGAAAAATGTTTATACAAAAAGGAACATATTATTGTTCAAATAAATGGTTGAATGTTATAGTTGAAGATGACGTAGTATGTTTGTTAGCAATAGAATTAGGTGGCTGCCTTGTCATGTTATATGTTTGCCTTAACTATACTTAACGGTCCTTATATTATATGAGTGTACTCATAATATAGTTGTGAAGAATATAATATTGCTGCCAAAACCATAATTAAACTACGGTTTTCATATTATATGAGTGTAATTATAATATAGTGATACTGCTTAAACATGGTTTTTTTCTGTGTGCGTTCTCATCATACGTTCATAAACAACTGTCTAATTTGGTTTGATGGAAGGGCTACATTTAGCCATGTCGTGCGACATACACTTAAGTCAGTATAGGTTTATTGATCGTTTCATGGGTTTAACAATAACAAAAAATTTACGCTTAGTTCCATAGAACCTCGGTGTCATTCACCAACTTCCCTTTATTTTCTCCAGCATATGCCCCCGTATTTCATGGAATGCATTTAATGTAATATCACACAATTGTCTAAATGTTATTATTATTATCATTTGAAGTCACTTTCGCACCTCAATCATAGAAGATGATTTCTGCAGCCCCGGTTCTCCATAGATCGAGACCTAGTTTATTAGTAAATCTCATTATGACAGTAGGTTTGACATTACCAAGATCGTTGCAATGCAACAAACAGCACAGCGCCCTGGAATGTGGCTCTGCATTTATGCGCAGCAGGATATTTGAACATTATGTATTGCGCCATTTCCTTCTTCTCATTACAGAGTCTGCAGGAATTACTGCTCACCACTTGTAGTTTTTTACATATTATTTGAACTTACAGTGCCTAGCCACTAGCTCCGTATATGTTTTAATATTGGGGATAACATACATAAACTTCACCTCATAGATTCATTTTCTGGAATAGCTGCCAATACATTATTTCTAATTAAATATTAATCATACGTCGAATGTGCTAATTTGAGTTAACAATGAGAAAACTTGTCTTAAGGCGACCTCGACGTATGATTAATATTTAATTATAAATAATGTATTGGCAGCTATTAAAGAAAATGAGTTGAAGTTTACAGCATGTTTCCACGGCTCTATTTGTGCTTAAAACCCTAATCAACAGCGAAGCAACGTGCTTCGCCATACAAAAATTTAAGAGCGAATGAAGTTGCTTCATATTGAAGCTACATGCGCAGCACGAAAAATTCCTGTCTTCTCTAATTTTTATCGCAAGTTTATCTGCACTATCTGCTAAAATCATATATTGTAAACAAAAAATAAATAAATAAAAAACAAAAACGACGTAATTGTCCCATAAAAATAAAAGTTAAGTTCTGGGTTGTATTTAATACCGTGCAATGCCAACACCAAAGACATTTCCATGTGCATGGGGCTTTTTTGCGACAACTGAAAAATTCATGTTGGCTTCTTAAAATCAAAAGTCAAATCGAAGCACATAGACGAGTCGTGTAAACAGTGCAATTCCTTAATATAATTGAGAGAGCGAAGCGGGTGATTCAACTTGTAATGGAAACTTACCTTTATGTATGTTATCCCTAATTTTCTATGTTGCACGAGAAAAAACATGCAACTGCACAAGTCTGCTTATGGACTACAAAAACATGATCGCTACAACATGAAAGAAAATAATACGTGTTTGTATGGGCATGTATGCATACCCTTAAAAATTGCTGCAAAGAGTCAAGACATAATACTGCGGGAACTTCATAAAAATCTGTTTTAACGGCTTAGAGTGGACTAGCACAAAACAAGGGAGCAATTGCTTAACTCACAAGCTCTCCCTATGAGGTGTAGGGCATCTTAAAATATGCACTTAAGTTACGCCTAGTGAACAGAAATTTAATTTCATAGGTAGTATATTCTGTATATGTATACATTTTTCTAACCACTTAAATACCACAAAACTTTTTTAACTTAATCTTGCTTGCAATTTTATTTAAGATGCAAATGTATTTTTGGGCCAACAGGGCTTTCAAAGCACTTTCTCTACCAAATAAAAATGTTCCTAATACCCTAAAATCTAGACCACATACTACGTACATACATACAGCCACACATGCCTAAACCTGAATATTTTCAATTTATTATAATAACATAAGTATTAAAATACCATCTGCTTCGCATCTTTTATTCAAGCAATCGACCAACAATTCAAAAAACAAATCCTTTTCATCGTCATTTGCATTCAAAGGCATACACTCAAAAAACAAAATAAATAATATGCAAAAATTAATTAAAACTGCATAAATGTATAACAGCGTTGCTCAAAAATTAGAAAAAAAAATAAACATTAAAAAATACTGTGCAAGTGTTTAAATTGTATTAATAGAGTGAGCAATTGTTGTAGCAAATAAAACAAGTAGTAAAAACTACACTTTTCTGAGATGCAAAAAAATTACTGAAAACTTCTTTGATTATTATCAAATAAGTGTGTAAGTGGAAAATTAAATTTCGTAGCCACTAGGCTACGAAATTTTTTTTTTTTTTTGTAAAAAAAAAATCGTAGCCCAGTGGCTTGTAGCAGTGATAAAAATTGTGAGATGTATCATGCCCCAAAATCATAGGATTGTCAATCGTGGTTCAAAAGAAAACTTTAATTTTCTTTCTTCAATGAATATTAGTCATAAAGAATGGTCTAGTGCTTAAACTTTGGCTTATTAAAAAAATATATACATAAATAAACGTTAAGCAAGAAAAAGTTGTTTTATATATATTAACTCCTTTTAACTTCTCTACAAAAATTTTTTAAGTCTTAACATTTCTTTAAGTGTAGCACATGACATACATATTTGTAGCCCCATCCATGCCTACACACATCTTTTCAACTGCGAAAATGTAAATTAAATTTGGCACTCAGCCAGGCTAAAAACTTTAATCCTTTAAACTCAAAATAAGAAAAATACAGCCAATATAAATTCCAAAAACAACTTCAGCAACAAAATAAGGCGTAAAATTTTAAGTTCGGGACCAACTGTATGAATGTGCAAAATGAAAAATAAATGAATGAGCCCTATTTCAAAATTACAATAATCCGAAAAACAATTTTCGTTTATTTTTGTCCTGCATACAGAAGTTCCGAGATGTTTGTGCACTTGCACCAACACAAGCACAACAAACTTACGCAAGCATTTGTTTTGCATGAGCATGCCATGACATGTTACTTAATACGGAATAAAAGCAGAAATATAAAAGAAAAATCAGTTCATAGTTTTTTTTTTGAGAGAGAGGGAAATTCTAGGCAAAATATAAGACACTGCTTTGTGTTTAGGCAGAGATTACACAGTTTCCTAGGAAAAATATTCTGACTTGGAGTTGCTAATTACACTATGGGACTTTAGTTTCACAGAATTGAGGAAGATTTTTATTGTAGTAAAACTGTGGCGATCAAAATGTTTAAAGAAGACAAAAAAAGCAAAGTTGAAAGCTTATTGACTGGAAAACTTACCATGCCTGTTTCACGTCCACTACGACGCTCATCAGCACCCAACTTTGGTAGCCCAGATACCGTGGGGTCCCAGTTTATACAAACATTATATCCATCCTTTAAATTTTGTCTAGATAAGAGAGGATTTAGGAGAATAAAACTGTTCGTCTTAGCGCACGAAACAGCCCATCATTTTTTTTTTTTTGTACCCATAGTTTCCAAAAACTACTAAGACCGTTAAAAAATTTCATCTGAATCAAGCAATATAAGAAAAATTTTACTGATTCTCTGCTAATTCTATGAATAAAAATAAATGCAAATGAGGTCAGAAGAACATTTAGTTTTCAAATAACGTGTGCTTCAATTTTTATTTCATTCACTTGGAATTGAAAAAGAAAAATTTTAAGGTGTCTTAAAAGCGCAAAGCCTATTTGTGCGCATTTATTTCTTTAAAAGGAAATTGTGTTGAACAAAAATCTCAAACAAAAGAAGACACTCATGTCAGATTTCTCTTTCGTCTTTGTAACTTATTTGTGTGACAAAAATTATATGTATTTTTAATAACACATACCGCAAAATGTAAGTAATTTTAAATACATTTTGCAATCTAAAAGCTTAAAGTGACATAAATACACACACACGCACATACATATGGATAACATTTTGTGTAGGCTCATAATCATACACTTACATTCATGTATAGCAAAACTTCTATGCATATTAAAATTTATGTAAAAATATTATTCTTTAGATTGGTTCTTCCATGCAATCATGGATAATGAATAAAAATGTAATCAAATGCACACACACACACACACAAACACTCACAAAAAAGTGCTGAAATAGTAAAAAATAATATTGAGGATTTCACTTAGAGATGCCAAGCGGGATACATTTCTGCGGGATTTCGGAATTTTTTAACTTTTACAATAACACTGGGTAAAAAGCAAACTGTTTATAAATGAAATGATGAAAAAAAATATATGATGGCTGCCAGTGGTTTTTTTTTTTTTTTTTGGCTGCTGTTTAGTGTCATTATTATGACTTGACGATAAGGTTAGCGTTAGCTAAAGCTACCTTTAGCAAAAGTGAACGATAAACTGGCAGCTAAGCAATTTGCATTATTATATATGGGCCAGTCTCACAACCCGCAGCCCCTGAAACATAACAGTAACGGCCACTATTACAACTTGCAGTTAAAATGTTAATTCATTGGAATATTTTCCATGAAAAAAAAATTCATTTTTATGCACTAGTCTTGAACCTTTCAAAAGCATTGCCACAGTTTAACAAAAAACAAATGAATATTGCTCACCGGCCAGTTTGTCGTTCACTTCTATTAAAGGTAACTTTAACTAATGCTGAATTTAACGCCAAGTCGCAATTATGACCCAAAGAGAAATTTGTTTTCTGTTAAATTGTGGCCATACTTTCAAGTTCAAGGAAGAATAAATGCATGAAAAATTAATTTTTTCAGGAAATGTTTTCCAATTTATTAACCATTTCATTTTAATTTACATACATATCTAAAACATAATCGAATGTGATGAAAGCAAAAGCTAAACCTGCCGTTAATTTAACGGTTGAATTATTGTTAACACGCACCTTTTGTTAAAGGTGTGCGATAAAATCCTACTTTCAACTAACGGCGAGTTGTAATAATGGCCCTTAGTTCCAATTTGCACCCAATCCAATTGTATTCTAACTGAAACTTTAAGTGGCAGTTGGACAAAAATGTATTTCATAACTTTGGATTTGGTTTTAAGTTGTTGTTAAATTTAACCGCTCAAAATTCCCTGCTTAAAATATTAATCAGGACTTAAAAAGAAAATAAACTAGAAACGACTGATTTTACGGGTTTTGAGGAAACGGGTAAGAGTAGCAGCATTTCTTTCAATAAATAAAAATCCTGTATTGCCGAACAGGTTATAAATTAACTTATCATTTTATTAAAGAAAAGTTACTTAGACAGGAACAATATTTGTTAAGCAGATAATAATTAAATTTTTACAAAAAAAATTCATTAAAATTTATATTATGACTATATAATTACAACTTGCAATTAATAATATATTTCACAATTAAATGCTTGAATTGTTAACTTGCTTGTATGTTGAATTCACTCTTTAATCTGTTTTATATCAAGCAGGACTACCAAAAATGTCAAAAGAGTTGGGTCATTAATGAAATAACACAGGGATGGAAAATGAATTACATTGTTTACTCAACATACTCATATATTAAATCAACATACACATATACATATATACATAATTTTTATATTAAAGCGTCAATCCAAAAAAAAAATATCTGCCTGTTTGTATAGTTGAATTATGTATTTATTAAAGACAAATATATAAAGAGAATTCATACTTCACGTCGTTGCATACCAACTGCGAAGTTGTTGACGGTGTTGCAGTATGCGACATGTGCATTGTTTTTAAATCAATATAAAAAATTTTCTTAAAATCTTTTTACAGAAAAATGCCCAAATCTCGGCAAAATCCCTGAATCTATTTTTAGTCTTAATACGAGATTTCATCGTTGGCATCTCTACTTGTAATAAATTTGGCATACATTGACTATCCTCATGAGACCACAGGCAAGAACAACAATAATGCAATGTTTTGTATTTTTAGACACGTCAAAGTGTAGTACAAACAAAATAAACTGAGATTGTACAAATCCAAAGTTGGCCATAACACAGAAAATCGGAAGTTTCTATTAAAGCTCTGAATTAGTTGAAAGATGAAATAAATCCACATACATACATACATACACATGTATATGGCACATATGAATGTAGGTACGTATGTATGCTTATTTGCAAAACTTTGAGAGGGAATTTATGATAGATAAAAGTCTTTGGGGAATGGAAGAAAAGAAAAATATGAATCAATTACATGTACAGAACAGAACACAAATCTGCCTCCCATGAGGGTTCAGGTGTAAATTTATTGAAAATGTTCGTTTCCTGGTTATAATTACTCGTATAGATGGGGGATATAAAAAAGAACTTTCCGATGTTATTTTTAAGAGTTCTTTGCGTGTAGGCATGTTTCTTCCTAAAAATGATATCTCATCTGATGTTTCCAGAGTATCAAAACTTTTCGATATATCTCACGTTCAACTGCAATTGTTCTCAGTGTTCCCAGGTCAATGTATTTCTAAGAAAAATGTTGAAATACCCTAAAATCTCAATATTTTTCTACAAAATCCCCGTAAAAAATTTTGGTGAAAATTCTGCTTCAGTTTGCGAATCACCAATATTAATGCATTGACAATGCCAGGTCATGAGGGGCACAAGGGTAACGAGTTGGCTGATACCTACGCAAAAAGGGGAGCCAATGGGGCTTTTATTGGACCCACTCCATCTTTTGGCTTTAATAAGCTACTCCTCAGGGGGGAGATCAGAAAATGGACAACATCCATCACAGAGAAACTGTGGAATGACACTAGGGGTCTAGAACACTCAAAGAAATTTCTTAGCTTTAATGCCAAGAGAGCGGATCTCGCTTTAAAATTAAATAGGAAGAACCTAAGGACACTGTGTGGGGCGCTAACAGGACACTATACCTGCAGGAAACATCTACACAGAATGGGACTATCCAGCATGGCAACCTGCAGATTTTGCGGAGAAGAAGAGGAGTCAATGGAACACTTGATTACTGAATGTGTGGCACTTGGCCACAGAAGATACAGGCTGTTGCAGGCCTATACATTGGGTTCACAGGACTTGCAAGGGCTTCCACTGAAGGAGCTAGTACTGTTTCTTGATGTATTAAACTCGTGAGGGAAAGGGGATGCACAATAGATCATTATTGGTCGCAGTGCAAAGGGCCATCCTGGACCAACCTAGCATAAATAATAATAATAATAATAATAATAATAATAATGCATTGACAATGCGGAAAATGCATAAAATTGTTAAACTTTCCCCAATTAAAAAGAAGTAAAAATTAACTGCTTATATGTACATATTTTTCAGTGCATACGTTATGATTACAGGCGTATGTATATTTATTATAAATTTTCGATTTATTTGTATTCACATATTTTGAGATCTAAGTACATATTTATAGGCAGCTGGAAATTGTTATCTGCGTATCTGGAAAAATTTAAGTTTCTCCAAAAATACTAAAAGTTTCTAAGTCTTCTTCGATCCTTACGTGCCTTTCACATTTTCGTAAGAAGAGTTTTACATTTATCAAAGGTTCTTAGATATTTTAGTTTTCCCAATTCTTAAGAAACGGAAAAAATCAAAGAAATGACCCGTAAGGAAAAAATTCATTCAACTCAAAAAAAATGCTTTAAATTAACAGTTGCAAAATAATTAATTTTACTTTAAAAATCGTTAAATTCTTTAAATTTATCAGTTGAAAAATCTTTCAACTCCTGCGTTTGGTTGAACAGTAAAATGTTCAACCAAACGCAGAATTTTTTTTTTTTAACAAACACAAAACTGCGAAGCTTTTGGCTTGTCTGCAGAAACACCCAAAGCCTTCGGCAGGAAACGAACCTGCGACCTCGGAGACTCTTAGTAGGACACTCTACCAATTCATCCATCGAGGCGCTCCCCTGAAAATACCCCAAAAATAAATTGTTTCCTCCTAAATTTTTCCCAAAAGAATTTAACACCCCAAATTCATCCCTAAAAGAAAACAACCCCTAAATCTATTAGGAAACCCCCTAAACTGGCAACACTGGTGTATATCCTCCATACTTCATTGATTGCTTGCTTATTGTGTCGAAAGCAGTTGAGCTGCTTAGCCATGGAAAAAAGCAAATGAGTAGAAAGCGATTTGATAGTATAAAATTTCTACAACATACAGAAGAAAATCGCAATGTAAAATTAACATGAAAACAGCTTGTTTTTAAGTCATGTTAAGTTTGTACAAAAATAAAGAGCTAATGTATTTTTATTTATTTATTTATTTAGATTTCCTGTACAACAAGATTTCACTTATATTGAAAGTACAGAAATACGTTAAAGGGGCACAACTTGTTTTAGGCACCACTGGAGAAAAAAACGACAGACGGAACATCCAGTGGGGATGCGCCCTAATTCGGGTGCGATCCGTTTTTTTAAGTTAGCTCTTGTTTTTGAGACATAGCGTTATTTTAAAAATGGAGGAGTTAAGGGAACATACATTCTCGTTTCTCAAAAACTCAAGCACAGTGTTGTTAATTGTGCTTTAGAGCATATTGCATCAGCTCATTGGAACCAAATGTTATTGTACCATCACTGATGGCTTTTTGGAAACAAAACTTCAGTCAGCATGAGTTTTCAAGGTGTATATTTCAAGTATTTTTAACTACCTAAAAGATATACATTTCTTAAGCTTGTATAGTCGTGGCAGCAACTGATGAAATCATCAATAATACTCTACTTTACAGTTTGAATTTTATCTCAACAATCAATGTGAAAGTAATAAGCAATTTAAATTATTAAGTTCATCTTTAATAATGCCTAACTACTATGGTCTTGTGATGCCTTTTGTGTTATCCTTGCAGTTGTTCTATTCTATGTAGAGCACCTTAAACTGCAATTTTCTTTAATTAACATATTTCGACAAATTCATACGAAAACATAAGCCGGCTTAGCTGTGTGTGTTCTGTAAATGGTGATTGCAACAAACTGATCCCATTTAAAGCATCCTTAATTACATTTCACTGCTGGCAGATGAGGTGAAAAAAAAAACAAGCAGATATTGATTGCAAGCAGTTGGTTCATAAGAGCAGTCATTAAATGGAATTATAAAACCAATTAAAGGCTAATGGTAAATTAGAATTTTGAAGAAAATGTGCGAATACTAAAAGTTATTAGGAAATTTTGCCATAATCTTTTTACATGCGCTTTCAAAAAAAAAACATACACTATTGCCCTAAATAAAATGTGAAAATGCAAGACAAACAAAATAACCCGTGCAAAAAAGGGTGATTATGATGTCGTCATGAAAATCGGGGTGTTCATGGGTCAGCTGTTGTGTAAATGGTCTTCTGGAAGAAGCTCTTGTGTCAACACTGAATCTTAAACGGAAACAAATTTTTGTGCAAAATTAAGCCCAAAATTTTTTTTTTGAATACCAAACTTCTCAGCCCCGCGTCGACTTGAGGTTTAACACTTTCTTGAGGAGGCAGTAATATTTTCAGTCGATCTTGCCCATCCGCTACAGTACCTCTTTCTTCGAAATCATTTACGATACGGTAAACAGTGCGTCTTGTTGGCACATTGTTTTTCCCAAAAATTTCACATAACTTTGTCATTGTCCCAGTAATCCATGATTGATTTTGATAAAATGTTAATCGTTAAGACTAAAATAAGCGGCCCGATTATGAACGACAATTCCCGGGGAATTTGTTCTCTACTCCCAATTCTCCGATTCTAAATAAAAGCTCCCCAGGAAATTTGTCTCTTTTCCCTTTCCCCGTATTCTAAGCAATGTTCGAAATTGGGAAATTCTTCCCCGGGAAGAAGGGAGATTGCAATGGCAACTTCTGGGAATATTTCCGCCAAGCTGACAAAACTAAGTATATCAATTTTTTTAATAAAAAATTAATTTAATCACATTTTACGTCGTATTTTGTCAAAAACAGCAAATAAGAAACAGCTAGAGTTTCTTTTTATACCCTTCACAAAAATGTGTAAGGTTATACATAATAAGCTTGTTATTCCGTGTTTAACATATTGAAATAACCATCTAAGACCCCATAAAATATATATGTTATTCTGAATGAGAATCAATAGAGATTACGATTAAGTCATGTCCGCCTGCCTGTCTGTGGTCGTTGAAATACCGTTTCTGAGGAAACGGTTTGAGATACAAACTTCATTCTTTTGCTAAAATGTGTTAAGTCCCAATAGTGGGTTGGCTGTTGAAATTCAGTAAGATCGGTCTAAGAACAGCTGAGATATATCAAAAAAACTGGTTTACGAGGGCCATTTTTCACAATTCATAATCGGGCTGAAGTTGTTTTACCGAATAGTTTCCCTGATAAATTTGCCTTGTCTCTACTTTACGCCAGCCAAATATGAATATATGTACATATATAATAGTATACTTTTATCTATAGCACTGCCTAATCTTCAACTTTCTTTTTTTAAACTACAATCACCCATAAGATTAAAAAACTCCCATTCATCCTCCTTTACATGTATTTTAAATGCCTTCCACTGTAATTTATCCCGAAATAAATAAACATAAGAATTACCTCTTAAAAACGAGTTCATGTAAATGCTTACTTTTTATTTGCTTAATATTTTCTTTTTTATTTGCTACCACAAGCATAAATCTCCGTTTGCACCCCCCTTCCCCTCCCCAAAAAAAAAACACATAAAAAAGGGTTAATCCAAAGGAGCATTCTTTTAAATATCTTCATACACAAAAAAAATCTGCTTGTAATGTTTATATTAAAAAGCAAATTTTGTAAAGATAAACCTGCATACGTATGCAGACTGACACAAATGTATGTACAGGCATAAAATATATTTTATTTCCTCCGAATAGACGTACTGAAATTTATGGATTTTTATGATATAACTCCTTATTTATATCTGACAAAATCAAATGGTAATAAAAAAAACAACAAGAACAAGCGTGTAAAATAAATAATAAACTAACTGTTTTCATTGGTATTTTATGGGTATTTGTAGCGACACGTTGAGAAAACTATAACTTACAGAGGTTTTATCTGGAAAACAATAAAATCATACAGAGAGAGAGAAAGAGAGAGAGAGAGAGAGCAATCAGCTGCAGAATTTTTAAGAAGTTATTTTAATTCATGATACAATTAACAAGGTAGCCTCGTCAGCTAAACCGTCAATCATCTGACTACTTTAGGTTGTCAAGAGATTGCAGAGATGAAAGGCAGTCAAAATGAGATAGCTAATCCGCTAAGCTCAGTGCATCTCTCTTCTGTAAATGTAGAAGTGGCGTCTTTTTGACAGTTTGCATGTTATTTTTATTGAAGTTGTTCTTATTGTAGCGAAAAGGCTACCTTGTTAGTTGTATCATGTTTTAATTATGATAAATTTATTACAGCTGTTAATAGCAATAATATACACTGAAAGAATTTTCGTACATAGTTCTAAATTGTGAAATTTGACACGTTTAAAGTTCATAGGGTGCTGCTGAAGGGTGTTTGCTACCCAGAAACAGCCGGTTGTCCACGTAGTTATTAAAAATTTACTTTTCTTTACTTAATTGATATTAATTAAAAATAGTGACAAACCAAGGGTTGAACTTAAGCCTGAAAAAGGAATTTAATATAAATATATTACAATACAGAAGTTCAATGGAATTAAAATTTTCAGTAAAAAAGAATTTATTTCATTCATTTTTTTCATTAATCTACAAATATTTGTGTATTTTCATCATCGCAATGAGTTTTTCAAAGGGTTTGGGAATTCCCGGGAAAATGTATAAATTTCACGGGAATTCCTGGGAATCCCGCGAAATTTTCTTCTACTACAAACAAGTAATTTTTATTAATAAACTTTTTTAATTGGTTTTATATAAAACTATATAATAAAGTGCATATACATATACACATTTAAAACAAAAATTAATTAAATTAAATAGCACATGTTAATTCAATTTGTGCAAAGAGACAAATAACTGTGAGAAAATTATTTGAGATCATGTTTAAATAAAAAAAAAACATAACAGAATTCATACCATCATTTCGATAAAAAATAAAATAAGTTTTTAGTACGACTAAAGGTGCGTTTAGACTATGCTAACATTTGTGTAAAATCATAAAAATTTTGTTTGTGCTAGTTTAAACACTCGAATTTGTTAGCCTCCAAATATTTTTCGATTGTTTGTTGGCTAACAAAAATTTTTGTTTGTGAAGAAAACTTTGGATAGTGTAAACACTATGTCAGCACGTCGCAACAAATATTTGGCTTGAGATTTTGTTTGTTCACGCAATATTTTTGGCGGAACAAACAGCAATAAATAATTAAAGAAACGTGTTGCCAACAGTTATTTTTGACAGTGCTTAACATATAAAAAATGAAATAAATTGAAATGGCAACAGTGGTCAATTCGTTTGACAGATTGGTAAGTAAAAAACGCGTTTCCGTAATTCTTAATTATAACGCATATTTTTCTGAAAGAAAATGGACGACAATGATGCAGCAGTTATTGAACCACCCCCATCATTTGCCAAACAAATAACCAAAAGGAAGAAGATGACGCATGACTGGAGCGAAGAAGATATATTGAAATTGATCGGCGAAGTGGAGCGCCATCCTTGCATTTGGAATGCATCAAGTGCTGACTACCATAATAAACCCATGCTATAGCTCCAGCAGTTATTAATCATAAATCCCCAATATCACTGTCACTAAACATTTTAACTTTTCACATTCCTTCACAAACACAATTTGATACTGTTTGGCAGATGGATTTCATAAACATAACAACATTGTTTGACAGATGTTTGTCATACACATCGGACAAATAAAATTATTAGTATAGTGTAAAGGGGTACACAAATATTTGTACCAAACATGGCTGACACAAAAGTTGTCTGTCATTTGCTCAAACAAAATTCAAACAAACAAAACGACCAACTTAAACCATGTCTTGTGGCGAACTTTTCTCATGGCAGCATTTCTTGTTGACGATTTCAAGTTCGGCCAAATGGCATACTTTTCTTTTTATTATTATTTAATTGCGTTTCTTATTCAAAAACATATTTCACATAAAATGTAAAAGGCAATAAAATTCTTTAATAAAATTGTTTAACAATTCATTAAAGCGTTTCATACTTTTTTATTTATGCATTTAACCAAACTACCGAATTTATGTTTATTTATTCATTTCTATATTTTTCGTTCAAATATAAAATATTTTGGAGAATATTTTTTTTTTTGTTTTTATTTCTATTTTACGGGAATTTTTGAAAAAAAAAAAATTTGTCTGTGCAGTGGCATGTGTGTTTGGCCAATTTACAAACGTTCGCGTTAACTATTGAAAATAAATGCATTTATTTGATTTCTTTTTTTTTATATTTTATTTTTGTTTAAAGGAAAAGCAAACATTTAATCGAATTTTAACGGTTAATAAAAAATTGCTTAAAAAATATTTTAAAAACGATTGATAAAACCTGAATAAACTTCAATCATGCACAGATCCATACTCGTACATTCATGCATGTTGACTTTTACAACTACATACAAACAACAATACAAATTTTTTTTCTTTGTAAAAATGAGAGAACAATACCAAAACTCACAAAAAAAAATAAATAAAAAAAATGTGTGGAAAACAAAAAGAGGGGAATATAAAAAATATGGTTGAGTGCAGAAATGGCTGCAGTAAATAAACAATTTGAAAACCAATGCCAAATTAATTTGGTTTGGATGCTCTGGCTACCGAGGATTGCAATAAACATTTGGAGCACAAATGTTTACACATAAATACACACATACATACATAAATGTGTGTATGTCTGTCTATATTAAATAAATGGCAAAATGAAAACTAAATAAAACTATATGTATACATATAAAAATTATAAAATATAAAAAGGATAATGAATGGCTTAAGAGCCTTCACCACAGGTCCCAATCAGCGAGTCCCTTATTTAGCGAGTTTTTTGTAAACGGAAAAGTATAAGAAATTCTATACTTATTTAATGCTTTTAAATATTCTTAGGGTATTTTATTTAATATCGGCAATTATGCATGAGACATCAGGTAAATATCCCACTCTGTTAGCCCCACAAGTGCGAGCTCTTTTGAGCATATTTTTCATTACATTATCACACATTTCATGCAGTATTTCATTGATTTCTTCACAATTAGTTTGTTTGAGTTGTTTCAGCGTTTCTGGTTTGTTTACGTAAATTTTGCTTTACAGAAGTCCAGAGCAGTCAAATCAGACAGCCTTGGAGGACAATGGACATCACCACTTCTTGAAATAAGTTGTTGTGGAAAGAGGTCTCTTTCAAGTAAACCTTTAAAAAATAAATTTAATACAGGTACACAAACAACCGGATATTTTAAATTTCTTTCGAATTTAATTTTCTAAATAGACTATCAGTGCATTCGAAATTTATGCAGTCTTTTCCACTGTCTTGCAGAAATGATTTTCGTATACAAATTGAACTTAAACTTGTGTGGCTCAATTTGTTTAGTGTTTTGGTACGAACATCTGTTATTATCGAAAAAATCCCGTAAGTTTTTTTTTTCTTAACGCTCGCTTTTTGTTAAAGCGAAGTTGTTTATCTACCCGACAAAATCCTGCTTTTAACCAACAGCAAGTTGTTGTTATCATGGTACAACTCAGAATATTTTTAACATATTTTGTAGTAAATCGAACATGTCATTTCAAAGTTACGACGGCATAACTCTTCATCATTCTAAAATAAAAATTGAGTCAAGTACGAGGCTGGCTCGCACTCTTAGGGTTCCGTACGTATGTATGTGCAATGTATGTATGGAATGGCGTATGTGAATACATATGTATATTTTATAAATTTCATCTCTCTGTTTTTAAAGCTACTTTATGTTGTATGGCGACACCTAGTAATTTTCCACTTGTTGTTGTTTTTGTAATTTATTGTTGTTGTAAGGCATCTGGGAATACATACACTGTGCGAATTTCGACTCTCTATCTCTTACGGTTCGAGAGTTATAGCTATTACTCTACGTTGTGTAGGGACACCTGGTAGTTTTCGACTTGTTGTTGTTTTTAGCATTTGTTATTGTAAGCCATATGCGAGTAAATATATTGTGCACATTTCATCTCTTTATCTCTTACAGTTTGAAAGTTACGGCTAATGTTTTTTACGTTGCATAGGGACACCTGGTAGTTTTCGACATTTGTTGTTGACAAGCATCTATAAATACATACACTATGCAAATTTCAGCTTTCTATCTTTTACGGTTCAAGAGTTATAGCTAATTGTAACTTTTGGTTGTATGGGGACACCTGGTAGTTTTCGGATTGTTGTTGCTTTTAGTATATGTTGTTGTGGAACATCTATAAATACATACACTATGCAAATTTCAGCTCTCTATCTTTTACAGTTCGAGAGTTATACCTAATTGTAACTTTTCGTTGTATGGGGACACCTGGTAGTTTTCGACTTGTTGTTGGTTTTAGTATTTGTTAATGTAGCGGCAAGGTACAACAATATTCTGTGAAAATTTCAGCTCTCTAGCTCTTACCGTTTCGGAGAATGGACGCTGTGACGGACGGACGGACGTACTTGTCTCCGTAATAGGGTTCCGTTTCACTCTGATGAGTACGGAACCCTAAAAAACTATGCATTGAATCAGAAATACTGTCTATTGGTTTTTTTGTTTTTGCTGTGTGCTGTTAATGTTTTCTGTACTATTTCCTTGGACTCTTGCAACAATTATTGTGTCATAATGATGAGTTAACGCAGCCTTTAATTTCTTTTGTTAGTCAGGAGAAAAAAAACACATTTGAAATTTCGTTGTTACACAAAACAACCTCCTGCCACCCCACCACCACCACCACAAGTGCTATTAAAAACACGTTGAAATGTTAAAATTGAAATAATGATTGAAAAACATGAAAGAAATTGAACTATTTTTCATTTCGCTTGTCTTTTTTTTTTTGTGCACTACTGATGAGTTTGTTTTAAAACAATCAATCATTTGTCCATCAGCGCAAAATCAATCACAAAAGATACGAATTTTAAACAATAAATTGTTACTATTTTATGGCTCTGTTTGTGATTCATGTTTCACACAATAACATTTATTAAAAAAAAAGCGAGCAAATAAAAAATAAAACTGCCAGTTAAATAAACAATTCTTTGTCTCTTTTTTAATTTTTGGACTTTTTTTTGCATCAGTATTCTTTTGTTTATTTATGTCTTTGTGAACAGTCAACTGCAGCTGAAAATTTGCTGGAAAAAAAGAATCATTTGAAAGTTGTAAAGCTGTGCAACTAAATTGCTTACAATAATTTAACAATTTTTAAATTAAATGTTGGCAAATTAACCACGAATAAAACTTTAACTTTAAACTTAAAAAAAAAAAAAGAAATAATGTCTAAACATGGACGCAATGGCCATCAAAGTTGTCGAATTTATGTTGAAGTCTAATGCCAACTTCAATGACAACAGATGCCACAACTATCAATATTATTAGGTGTGGTTCTTTGCTCTTTCAGCATTATTTATCCGGTAGCTTTGTGATAGAGAAAAATACTAAACTTACGCTCAATTACTCTAAATTATAAAAACTTGCAAAAACGGAAGAGAACAGCATTTTGCAAGAATTTGCAACTTTATTTGTTTTTTTGTGGAACAGTTGTTAAGTAGTGCCAACAACATAGAAAAAAGCTAATCGATGCTTACCGTCTAATTCATAAAAATTATAACAGGTTTATAAAGCTCTTATTTGACAGATTTTCCATACAAATATGTCAAATAACAGTCTTATAAGCCTGTAATAATTTTTATGAATTAGGGGGTTAAAATTTAATTTTTAACGTTTGATATAAGTAATTATTCATTGATTGACAATTATTTAATGCTTATGAAAACCGACTTACAGCCACATAAAATATCTACATATCTAATTTCAAAACAAGCTTAATCCCTGCAAGAAACAGCTGATGGAAACCAACACATTAACAACTTAATTACTAACACATGCAAAGCAATCGCAGCAAGAACAATATCGGTCATTTGATGCATCATATGACCGACATTGCTGATGGGTTCATACATCAGGGTTTCTATCATTTTCTTAAGGGTGATTTCTGTGTACGTGTAATTTTTTTTAAACCAGTGTTGCCACCTTGAGTTATGTTGTTTTTTAAAAAATTGTTTTTTAAAAAACTCTTTTTTATTTAATAATAAAAAATTAATAGCATTATATGTAATTTGGTGGGCATTTTGAAAAAAAAAGAGATTTAGAAGGATCACTTTACGTAGGTTATAGCGCTGGTTAAAAAAGAAAATCACACATACACGAATGTTTACATCAGTTTTTTCATTTTGCCCTTAAGAAAATGATAGAAATAATTATTTGGAGTTGTTTACACAGTTGACTCCTCTACGGACACCCAGTTGCAATTTAGTGTAATAACTTCCCCCCCCCCCCCCCCCCATTTTTTTCGAACACAGCGACCCCAAACCACAGCTCCTCAAGACGATGTAGTGATGTGTCTCTTACTCCATAGAAAATAGAAAAACTCTGTATTTTATTATCATTTGTATTTGAAAAAAAAAACTCCCAAAAGCGTTTTAATAAAGATAAAAACGCAACAGTATAAAAACACACCTCACAAATCCCCAACATGTGTTCGTAATTCATTTTCAATTAAAAAACATTTTTCATGACAACACAATCTCTTCGTCATTTAGAAATTTTATTATTGCAGCAATTAAATATTCAAATTCGAGTTTAAAGTTTTGCGTGCCTGATTTCAGTTTTGCTACATTTTCAAATGTTTCAAATCTATAAATTATTAAAGAAGCCTGCATGTAGCGTAGTGTAGTGGTGGGTTATGTTCGTTTGCATTTTGCAACCGTGGAAATCTGTTTGTTTGCATTTGCAGGATGTACATGAGACGCGTGCAAACATGAACTGTCGAAAATAAAAATATGTACATGATGATAAATTTCATTCAAGTCCGGTGCAAAATTCATTCGATATTGTTGTTTTCAATTTTTGTTTTCTCTCTTCTACAGTTTCCTCGAGGAGCCACCATTAAGCAGCCATCAAATGTTAACAGAACTGTAACACCAAGCGGCTGGATGTATGAATGATGTAAAACTTTTTGGGTATGGTAGAAGAGACAAACATATTGAAGGATATATAATGAAAATTTAAAAAGGCTGCAATAGCACTTTCAATTCAATGCGAGACTTTAAGTTTTCTAAAACAAAACTTCTTTTGTGATTTCATGGCATGAAGAGAGATACAAGCAGTTGTACATAGAAATTCTCTCGGTTTTCTTACAGCTTGTTCGAATTTCATATTTGCCATGTCTAATGCTAGGAACACAACTGGGACGAACGACGAATTTTTCGCCGCGAATATTCTCCGCCAAAAATAAAACACATTGGTGTATATGAAAATGCACACAGTCCAGCGTCGGTCGCAATTCGTTGTACGCGGTGAACTTGAAATAGAATTATTTCTAGTTCTTACGGCGGCGAACGACGAACAAATCAGTTCCATGTGGCCATTTTGGTTTTAGTTTTCAAGTGTTTTAGTTTTTATTTCAAGTGCTAAGCTTTGAATTTTTGCATTTAAAATAAAAAGCCAACATATTAGATTATAAAACATGTTTGTAGTGTTTAATTTGTTGTTTTTGGTAAAGCTAAATCTTTTAGCAACCAATTTTTTTAATATGGTCACCCCATCAGCTCTTCAACTATAATAAGATAAAATTAAAAAACTGAGAAAATGGATACAAGTGAAATTATAATTGGAAATGTTAAACTTCAAGGCTCTTACCATAATGAACATGATGTTCAATATTTTAATTATTTTTACAAAATTTGAAATTCTTTGATTCATTTAATTTTTTTTATCTTTGAACAAACAATAAACAACTTTATCAATTATAACAGATGTTTTTGTTTTTCATCGTTATTGTGCTTCATACGACGAATTTACACAGCGAATTTTAACCGGCGTATTCGTCGTTCGTCCCAGTTGTGTTTCTAGCATAATGTTATTTCTGTTGTCCACTTAGAAAAAATGGCTTCACGAAATTAATGGAAAATTTATGTCGGCTTGTTAAAAACAATGGTCGAATTTTCTTACACCTACAACATGCAAACGCACACGCGTTTCGTCACTTGAAACTGCAACGGATTCTAATCCATTATAATTGATTAATAACTTTTTGTTTTGCTCGGTTGCTGTTGTTGATGGGTTGTGCCAATGATAACTGGTCAACAAATTTTTTTGTTTTGTGGCTCACGAAAATACAATGAATTTGTTAACGTATGCACTTGCAGGCGGTTGCCATGGGTGTCACAGAGAGAAGAAGGGTTGAATATTAGGGTGGGGCGATTTACCAATCGATATTAAGCCATTAGGCTTTCGATAACTTTTGGCATGAGAAAAACATATCGCGGCGTCTGAATTTTTATTTATTTTTTTATATTTTTGTGTGGAACTTGTTGCAAGGTTGTACTAAATAACTTTCAAACTACCAACGATATCTTAAAAAGATAAAATGTTCCTTTTTAATTTGCTTATTAGCTTTCCAAAAACTGTTATTTAAATCAGTTAATGTTTACGAAAGCTATGAGGGAAATAAACTTTTTCATACCCCAGGATATTCAACTTCGACATCCTGTATAAAAGGGTGGTTCAAATTTCATAAACTCTTTCATACTCGAGGTAGCCCACTTTGGAACCGTGCAAGATACAACTAATAAGGTAAACTCTTCCCTACAATAAGATTAATTTCAATAATAATGCGTTTTGTTTTTGTACAACTTCTGAAAACTGTCGAAAAGACACTACTGCCACAAACTTTACAGCATGCACAGAGTTTGCGCTGATTTACTTTCTCGTTTTTGGCTGCCCTTCAGCTCTATGTTCTCATGACAGTTTTACAAAGTCAGATGATTAACGGTTCAACTAATGAGGCTACCTTATTAGCTGTACCATGGCACACTGTAGGTCGCTACCCTGAAAGAACAGTGAACACTGCTGATGGGTTCATACATCAGGGTTTCTATCATTTTCTTAAAGGCAAAATGAATAAATTGATGGAAACATTTGTGTACATGTGATTTCATTTTTTAACCTGCGTTACCACCTCAGTAAAGTGGTCGTTCGAAATCCTTTTTTCAAAATTTCCACAAAATTATACATAATATTCTTAATTATTAAAAAAAATACGAGTTTTTCGAAAAATTTCCAAAAACAATTCAATTCTAAAGTAGAATAAACTATTTTAGAAAAAACGTATAGATAAAATTAAACGAAAAACAGTAGTCAGTAGCAGTTTTAATAATAGTAAACTGACTCATATGGAAAAAACTTCCTCAGCACCATTTTTTTCAAAGAAACAAGTCCAAATGAACATATGAAAACATTAATGCATAAACGTAGTTTCAAATTAAATTAGCAAATTAATACGGGAAAATCAAAATACTAAAAAAAATCTTGTAGTGGCAACGCTGAAACCTATAAAATTTCTCTGCATGTGTTAGTAATTAAGTTGTTAATGTGTTAGTTTCCATCAGCTATTTCTTGCGGGGTATGTAATATAACAGGATGATCCAAATTCCATAATACTTAAGGTCTGGCTCCTGGTATGATTTCCAGATCGTACATTTCAAAGATACAGACTTATTGCCCTTTTATTCGTGCGGCCCCACTGTGCGTGGGTTGAAAATTTATGAATTTTTTCATTCAATTAATGTTGGAACTCATTGGGCTTGCGAACGAAATTGTTGCAATGCACGATAACTCAAAATCATTTTCGACGCGTCCGATCTCGTACCTGTTGAGATCTGAATTTTATCTTTGCGGATAAAAATATTGTTTTTTTTTTTACTTGTTTATCTCTTTACAATTTTTTAATATTTTTGTATGGGAAACCTCCATAAAAAAAACTAAAGAAAAATCAATGCCATTATATAGACAAATTTTATTCCATACAAATCAATCGCCCCTCCCTAATGAATGTGTCGCAACACAAACACAAAAAATTAACAGCGACATAATTACCAGTTTCATGCCACATTCAGTTTGACATTGGAATTGGGAAGCATATTTACATGTTAATTTAAACAGATACAATACATACATTAGGATTATGCGAAATCCATGATACATTACTTTTAACTTCAAAGCCATGTTCACGCATAAATATGCATGTTCACAGCTAAAGGGATGAGCCCAGCGAACGCCTTTGGGTCAATTGAGCCCAAAGCTTGTCAAAAGCATGGAACATAAACAAATTTGCATAGAGTTATGTTCTCATACAGGAAACTGTTTAACCACGCAGCGCCATCAAGAATAATGGCATAAGAAAGTTTACTATTTTTGGATTCTTCGTACAAAATTTTCCCTGAAAAAAAAAATTCGAGGAAAAATTGAAAAAGCAGTCATATTTTCTGCCAGTTTTTTTTTTTTTTTTTGAAAAGCACTTTTTAGAGATACAAAAATAGAAAATAAAATTATTTATATAAAGTCGCATTAACAAAAAAAAAAATCTAAAGGCAACATTAGTCAAAGGATAGTCTAAAGTGATGTAATGTATGTATGTAATGACAAGATTCGAAATTGAGAGAAAATACGAATAACAAAGTATAAATATTTTATATATAATATACATTTTATAAATATTTTATATTTATAAATTTTATATTAGATATATTATATATTATAAATATTTTTTTTTTTTTTTTGGTCTCATTGGTACTAGAAAATTTTCGGAAATCCACCTCACATCATTGAATCAGCGATACATATTGGGCCGGGTGAATTTGTTTGGACAAAAATTTGCCTATATTGTGCCCTCGATAGCTTCTGTCATGAAAATAGATTAAAAAAAAAATCAAAAGTTCAATGGCTTCACTGTTTACAACACACACACACACACACACACACACACATGAGACGATGATCATCTCGAGACTCGAGTCTCTGTGTGTATGGGTTAGAACATAGAACTTGGTTTTGTTTAACAAAAATCAAAGCTATAAGAAAAAGGGTAATTGTCTAACATAAAAGCTACAGGTATACATCTAAAATGCCACTGTTACTAGCAACCGGTGATGGCTCAGTGGTGGTGTTAGCTGCTTATCAACCTGTACGATGCTGGTTCAAGCCATTGTTGTTCCTTTTGCTTTTTTTGTTTTTCTATTTATTATAATACAACAAATGTGGTAAAAAAAATTTAAAATGTGTTTTTGTCTATATCTCAGTAATAATAAATCCGATTTTGCTTATGTTCAATCCCAAAGCAGAGTGGACATTTATAAAACGATCAAAGTAAGATTTAGATCAGTATATTGTCTGGTGGCTTCACAATCGGTGCCCGAATTTTTATACCCTTTCGGCAAAGGGTATAAAAGGAAATATCATGAGAAAAAATATTTTATATGTGTTTTATTTACGTTTACTTTTGAAAGCGCAAAATGGATAACCCGTTACCTATTCTTCGGTCCTTCTTTGTAATTCAAAGACAATCCGGATAATTCATTCTTTTTCCGAGTATATTTTGTATTCATAATGACAAACCAAGTGAACGAGCAGTGGAAGCCAACAAATACAACAAAAAGGTACATTCCTTACGTTCGGGTTTATAACTTAAACATTCGTTTTTGTACTTTCATTCGTTTAATTGTGATGAACTCTGTTTGAGTATTGTAAATTTGAATCAAATGAATAGAAATTAATGAGTTATTGGATGCAGGCCTTTAGTAAGTTCATATAAGTTATGCCACTTGTAGGTTTAGTTGCTAAACATATTGTAAATGAATTATGTACGTCCGTACTAACTAAATCTATTAATAAATAATAATAAATAATAAATAGTAAGTTCATTATCATATGGTCTAAATTTGCTTTCTGGGTAATTCAATTTTTAGAATATGCACAACCCGTCATTGTGTACATGTTTGTTTTTCACAACGGAAATTTCAAATGAATTTCCGAAATGTCTACAACAGATATTATATGCAGATCAACTACGTATAATTATTTAACTCAAACTTATTGTTCATCGCATATGGCTCATTAATAAACATTTATTGAGCGTGCAACAACTAAGAACAAGCAATATGTTGTTCTATCTACAAATAACAATGACAGAACTACAAGTTGCACATGTACTTGGCTCTTCATAGACATGTATACAAACCTTTCCTTAAGAACATATTTTGAAATTGTTTTATTTTATTTGCAACTCATGCATACAATTAATTAAAAAATGAGAATTAAATTCAAATTTCAACTGAAAAAGAAATCGTGAACACTTTGGACACATTATAGTAAAATAAATAATGATAAATTCAACATTGTATTAAATAATTGTATGCTGATATAGTGTATGTATGTTTGTAAGTTTGTAGATATGAATGTTTTCAATTTGATTACAATTTTGCAAAAGTGAATTTTCATGTGTATAATTTCTTATTTTATAAAATTTCAAATCAGCCGTATGTTAATTTCATTACGTTCATTTTTATGAGTTTAATTTTGAAATCAACGATTTGTAAAACATTTCAGTTTGTCTAAGTTATGGCAACACTGTTCGTTCATGCTACCATATGCTTACAACAACAAGCTTGTTTTTTGCAAAACTTAGTGTGCCTTGGCAGCACCTAAACTAAAATCAAAAGGCTTTGTCAACATTTATAGCTAATGGCTTAAATTTGTGGTTTAAATGCATAAAGCCATATACAAATTATTGAAAATATAAAAATAAATCACTTACTCACCCTGAAAACTCTTCTGGAAATTGCTGTTTTCTATCTTTTTGTTGTTTACTCTCTGAAGATAAATTTGTATTGAATAATTTTTCTTAACTTGCAAATTTTTAGGTTCACTCACTAATATTTGTATTCAAAAGTTAATTTGGGTTTTCTAATTCTTTGCCATTTCGTTCTTTCATTTTTGAGCTCCAGGATTCCACTATAGGAATCCTGCACTTTAATTAAGATTATTATTAAGCCACAGACATAACAACACATTCAAGCACAATTTTAATAGATAAGTGTTAAAAACCGTTAAAAATTATATACCAACAATATTTTGCTTTACTTTTTCGAGAACCGTTTCATTTAGATTTAATATGTATGTTTATTTAACTGAAAATACTCTTTAGCTCATTTTAGAAACATGCACTTTTGTATTTGTAGAAACATATTTAAGAAAAATTATTGTGTACTCAATTTATCCTGTGGCATGTATGAATATAAACAACGTTGGTGTGTGTAATTTGCTACAGTTTCCGTTTTCATATACAAATTCAATTAACTTCCTTTGAATTTAAAGTTTAACGAACTTGGCACCACTGTTTTCTAATACTTGTCCGATAGTGTACTCATACAATAATTGACAGTTCATTAAGTTGTTTTTGTTTTTTTCATTCTGTGGCGCTCGTTACTTGTTTGGCTTACTTTCTATGCATATTTATGGATATGTGTGAGCCTCAAGAAAATATATCACGATCGCATGAAGTTTTACATATTATCAACATTTAAGCCATAACAAATACGTATGTTAATATAAAACAAATTCACTTCACTTATTTCTTTTACCATACACGTTTGATAAGCCAATCAATTCACACAAACACACGCTTGCACGTAAAAATACCAAAATCCACTTGTTGCATTGCTAAAACATTCTTCTAGACATTGCTATAGTAGAAAAACACATACAATCTCAAGCACTTTAATAATATAAACACCATTTTTAATAATTAACAATTTTATATAGTAAACATTTACACAATTAAAAATAATTTTTTACAGAAAGTTACACGAACTGTTAACCGGTTAATATCGCGACGGAAACCATTAATTAGAATACACATTACAAAGTTGCCAGATCAGTGTATTTCATGTACGTTTTTATAGGATAGTGAATCAAAGCCTTTTGTAAATAACACGATAGCTCATCCTTAGCATGATACAATTAACAAGGTAGCCTCGTCAGCTAAACCGTTAATCAACTGACTACTTTAGGTTGTCAAGAGATTGCAGAGATGATAGGCAGCCGAAACGAGATAGCTAATCCGCGTAAGCTCAGTGCATCTCTCTTCTGTAAATGTAGAAGTGGCGTCTTTTTGACAGTTTGCATAAGTTGTACAAAAACAAAATGCATGTTATTTTTATTGAAGTTGTTCTTATTATAGCGAAAAGGCTACCTTGTTAGTTGTATCATGATCCTTAGAAAACTTTTTTATTTTGTGCTACTTTTCAAAAGAGTTCTAGTGGTAACAATGGTTACAGCAGCTAACATCTGGCATCTCGCTGTAATGTGGTACGCGTTTTTGTTTACTATATGCATTCTTCATTGTTGTTGTGTTCTTTAGATTGTGTGTTTGAATAAATTGTGAGAAAGTGTTGCGGAAAAACAAATTGGGGTGTGTTAAAATGAATTTATTCTAAGAAAACCAATGAAAAAATATAAACTGAAAACTTTATTCAAAATATTACCCAGATTCTGAGTGAAGTTTAGCTTAAGTCTTGTTGAAGAACTGAAATTCTACCAGTAAATTCATGTGTTTACATACATGTGTACGTATGGATGTGTCGCCACAATTTGTCCAACCTTTACAAAAATGAATTTATTTCCACTTGTTTTTTAGATTTTAAATATTTTTCTACGTATGAACATTTGCAACTAAAATAAGTATGTTGAAAGAGATGGGAATTTTTCTAAACAATAAGAGAAATCTAAATAATTTCACAAACTGGTTGTGAATGCAAAGAATTGTTTAAACAATTTTATGGTCCTGTGTGTATGTGTGTTCGTGTGTGAATGAAGATCTTAAGTAGAAAATATATTCAGAGATTCCCATAAAATTTCTGTGAGAAATTTTATAGGTAAAACTTAATTATTCTGCAGTGTGAGGGAGGCTTAATGTTTTCATCTGAGTGACCTCTGCTACCTTTTAATTCGATTAATAAAATTACAGAAAAAATATTGGCTGTGTATGATGTGAAATCATCATACGAGGCTCAAATGAAAAGTATTTTAAAATTAAAACAATATACTGAAATAAAGCTAAACCCTTAAACTTATTTATTTTTCAGCTAGAATCTACTTCATATTGTATATTATATAATTGTGTAAGGTAGGGTTTTATATATACATACATATATACAATATATATGTATATTACAAGAGACTTGTTCGATTATTTTTAGTAGGCTTTCAGGCACTTTTTGAATATTTTTGTTACTTGCATTAGGTCCGGAGATATAGATTTATAGACTTATCGCCTTTTACCCCCTAAATGTCAAAATTTAAAAAAAGTGACAAAGTTATATCGAGAATTTTACAATGGCTATTAGATTCAGTTTATAGTTTTTTTTTTCTGTTTCTATCCTTTACATAGATAAATGCAATTGAAAAAAGTACCCAGATTCAGTTTTTACCCGTTTTATCCACTTAGTACTGAAAATATAAAAAAAAAAATACCAGACACCTGTCCGTTTATTTTTATTATACTTTTGGGTGCTTTTTGAATTTTTGTGCAACCTGTTCAAAGTCCGGAGATATTAAATGACCGATTTTGCCTGATTTTATTCCTTTCCGGCACGAATTTCCAAAAATGCCGTCTTAGTGGATCGATACATCAGAAGGACCGGCCATATACGAAATTTGATTACTCTAACTTTAGCCGTTAGGGCTGGGCGATGATCCCCCAATCAGTCAGTCAATCATGTTACATTTTTATATACATACATATATAGAGATTGATTTCCAGACGACGCTACTTTTACACATAACTAAGCCAGTGGTGTAACGTTGTCAATATTGTTTTGCACAAAAAATGTAAAAGAGCATGATTTTTATTATTTTTAGTTTTGGCATTTTCGTTTTTATCTTAATAGCGCTAAACTATTAGAACTCGCATTTTAAGAAAAAATTGCAAAAGAAAACGTCATTAGAGTGCCGCATATACTTGTGTACATAAATATGCAGTAATTATTTGTATGTATATGATTCCTAAAAATATATACATACATACATATGTATATATGTATGTATATTTTTTTGAATGTTAATCAAATTTTTTCAATAATTTGTTTTTTGAATTTTATAATTATTTTCTAGAAGATGCCAACAAATTGTTGGCGAAATATTGAAAATAAATAAATAATTCTTTAAAATTTTTTTTTCTGAAAAACCAATGATCAAAAGCTTGAATAATTATTTTTACAAAGTATGTATAATAAAAAGTTCATGTCAATAATATATATGTATATTTTTTTTTTGTGGTGACCTTAAGAGGAATCGTTATTTTGACTATCACATTATCGGCCATTGTTTCGGTGGTCTATTTTCCCGGTTGGTTATTTTAGATTGCCCAAGAAGTAATGCAACAGCCTACGATTTTGAAACCTTTAAGGAAATATTTTTTTATCTATATATATGTACTTGAATCTATATTTTTCAAGCATGTTCCCATGATTTGTTTTTGCAAAATCAGCGTTAATAGTTAAAGTATGTGCCGTTTTTTCTAAAACGTACATGTTGAAAACAAACAAAAAATTTCTTATTATTTTGAATAAAAATTCAAGTATGAAAAATTGTGTACGTTTTAGACAAACTGTCACTATTTTAGCTTTTTTACTTCTCAATATTTCGATACCACTTTGTGCAACTTCGTCAGGAAATTTTTTACGTTTTATTTATTTTTTTTTACTGTTTAATAAACTTCATAAAACCGAAAACAATATTGAAAACAAAAGAAAATAAAAAATTTAATAGATTTGCATATTTATAGTGTTCATAAAGTTTAAATTCTTTTTTAGCAACTTTGAAATAAAAATCAAGTTTGTATAAGAAAACTAAAAAGTCTCAATTTATTTTATACGAAATCTTAATACTAGTCTTTGTATTCGTTGGAATAATTAATTTATTGCCATAAACATTGCTCTTACGTTCTCACAACATCCAGCTCGTCAATAAGCAACCGTAAACAAAAAACGAGCAAACAAAAAATGAAACAAAATTTACAATTGAAAATACAATTTGAAGATTTTCATATTTTTTCTGCACTGAGCTTTGAATTTAATTTAATAATTTTGTAGCTTTGCTTATTGTTTAATTATTTGTTGTTGCAGTTATTGATGTTGTTTTGCTTATAATTTCTGACATTAGCTCACAATGGCATTGAATTATTTATACACTGAGACGTGTTTCAATCAAAAAAAGAAGAAAAAAAAAGCTTAAACAATTTAGCTACAATCTCATATGGACTATAAAAGTTTTATGCAAAAATCTAAATAAGCTGAACAAGGAAAACTATTAAATTAGCTGAGTGTAAGTTAAAAAAAAAGAAAGTTCTTACATTTTTGAAAAGACGTGTGTAGGTGGTATTAATATTTCGGATTATTTTGTAATGCTCTGCGGTGGCTGGCGTCTCTCAAAACAACCATGTAAAACTGGCTGCATTAACCCCCTAAAGGGACACAGGGAATTTAGTAGATCCGAATGTGTAAAATAAATACATTAAAAATGTCTGCACTTCATACAGGGTATCTAGTAACTTAACGTCCCAACGAAAACTGGTGATAGACCAAGTAGTAGTGACTGTTCCCCGAAAATCTATAAAAAAAAATTTGAGTCGCTTAGTTTATTAGCAGGTAATGTCATATTGAAAGGGGTGTCGCTTCAAAAACATGAGCCTTTGACGAGAAGTGTAACGGCTTCGAAACAGCTAGTTAGCCCACATATCTAAGGGTCCTTGATGATTTCTTTGTCTTATTTAATATCAAAATCAATCATAAAAGTAATATTCAATGAACTTAAGCCCAATAAACGTAATAGAAAATATATTTATTTTATTTATTGAAAGTATTTTACAAAGATAAATTTATAAAATACGACACTAGAAATAGTGTGGACTACTTGGTCATTACACTACACAATAAACGTAATAGAAAATATATTTTTGATGCTAATTTTTCGACCTTTGTTGTTTAGTATTTTAATTTTTCGAGCCTTAAGTTCACTTGTTGTTTTTAAGTGTTTATTGGATTCGATATTTCGATATCACAATGGATATCTTCTTCAGGAATGTTTTGATATTTTTTCAAAAATGTTTTTTATAACAATTTCAAAAACAAAAACAATTTATGCTGACAAATGTGCGAAAAAAAACAAGGCTCGAACAATTAAAATAGTAATAGAAAATAATAATATAAGAAAAAGTTCGAATAATAAAAATTAACTAACAAATTTCAGTCTCTGTTTTGGTTTTAACGTACAGATGTATACACAAAAGCTGGGCCCAAGTTTAGTAATTGAAATTGCCCCTTACACATTTGTGGTTTAATTCTAAATTCTTTTCACAATTAAAGCATCGACAAACAAAAAACAAATAAGAAATAGCAACCGAAAAAGAAAAAAAAAATCTGTTACCATCAGTCAGTCAGTCAGTCAGTCAATCATTGATTGAGCCAGTTTGTCTGCAGCCGCTCAGTTTAGTTTGTTTTACGCTCTTGAACCGACAAGTTAACACAATAGAAACGCGCTGAACGATCGAAATTCGAAAACGGGTTTAAAAAAGCGCAGCCACCACTCGCTTTAAAAAGTATACAAGCAAGCAAACACACACACACACGCCCGCACGCACACATCCGAAAAGTAAGCTTAAAAGATAAAAAAAGTAAAAACAATCTTTAACAAAAAGTTTGTCTAAAGCAGAAGAAAATGTCTTGCAAGAATTTATAAAACAACAGCATTCAGTATGTGTGAATTTATTTTACAATACAAAAATCGAGTCTCAAATAAAATAAAACATCTATAACCAAATGATATTCAAGATTTCAAGATTTCGTTATAAAGTGAAGAATGCAAAAATATAAATATTAAAAGAAATCTGCCAATGTACACACCTAAAATATTGTTTTAGAATTTTTCGTTAACGACCTTAAAATAATTGTGTGTTGACCTAAAGTTTGTGTAAATTTCTTTGCATGCATGTACTTATTGATGTGGACTTCATGGCTTTTTCTAAAAATAGAAAAGTGGCTACAAATAATAATTGTATTAACTGTTAAACAAATGTTTAATTTTACATAACTCAGCTGGAATATAATTTGAAATCAAATTAAGAAGAAGAAAAAATTAAACCACAAAGAGATGCAACAAAACACAGACAGACAGACAACAAGTCCATACCAGTTGGGCAACATCGTTGTCATCATCAACACCGCCTGCCTTTTTGTGCTGCTTTTAAGTACTCTTGGCTACAATAACAACAACTGTTTGAAGACATACACGGAAAGACAGTTGTTAGCCAGCCGGCCAACCAGCCATCTGAACAATTGTTAACTTTATATATATACACACACACACACACACTTACTCGTAGATAATTTGTTTTTAGCTAAAGTGTAAATAACAGTAACTGGGTTTTTATTTTGCTTCTTTCTGCAGAAATGTGTTGCGTTTTTTTATTTGATTATTATGATATTGTGGTTGCTGTTAGAGTTAATGGAGTTGGGCTTTTATGTCATTGTAACTTGTTTCTACAGCTTAAGAAAGACTACTTCCCGGTTTGCCGCAAGCTAAAAACGGATTTCTTTAAATTTTACTACTGACCATTAACACTACTATACTTCTTTATTCTAACTTTCTGTCGAGTTCTGAGTTTTGTTTTAAATAAAAACGTCTTTTAATATTCAAATGTGAAGTTAATTATTTATTTGCTTTAAGAGCCAAAAATTAACCTTTTTAAAAAAATATTTGCTGTCTTTTTCAGCTGTCTATATGCCGACGACATTTCGTTGGTGCTAATCAACTCATCAGTAGACTTGAAAAATTCTTAAAAGTCTGTTTGAAACTTAACCACTTATTCCATAATTCCATAATTTTTTTATATTAAATTACTTTTTCAGGCTTAAGTTCAACCCTTGGGTTTTCACTACTTTTTTAATCAATATCAATTAAGTAAAGAAAAGTAAAATTTTATTTGCTAGGTGGACAACCGGCTGTTTCTGGGTAGCAAACACCCTTCATCAGCACCCTATGAACTTTGGACGTGTCAAATTCCATAATTTAATATTTTTAAATATTTTTTTTTTTTTTAGATACATATAAACAAAAAAAATATTTTTTTGTTTCTTCTGGATGGGGTTTAGTTTAATATGTCTAATATTAATTAAAGGACGATATTAAACGAGTACCATATTCATCTCGGATTAAATCACAAAAAGTTTGGGATTGCAAAAACGCAATTAACAGTCAGGCAGTGCTGGTCAAAATACATGAAAGTTGTGTATTTAAAATACAAAATACAAATACTTTTTCACCACGTATTTAAAATACAAAATACTGCATTCTAAAAGCAAGTATTTGAAATACAAAATACAGTGTAACAAAAATATGTATTTAAAATACAAAATACTTTTAATCAAAAAAGTTCTTATTTCCATTCATAAACACCAGCTTTTCAAATGTGGTATCAGACAAACAACCTCTTGATGGCGAATGAATAAAACCAGCTGTCGAAAAAACCTATTTTATTGAAAGAGAAATAACGGAATTGAGAATGAAGTGACAATGAAAAAACGTTTGACCAAAGACTATATAAAGTCTATCCAAGTCAACATCTGATTGACATTTTTTTCTCTTTTTGTTTTAGATCAAAATGTCAAAAGCTCTTTTTTCCTTATATTTTATTTGTTCGTTGTTTTACTTTCTGAAAGGTTAGCGACTTTCTCAATAGCGGTACTCAGCGTTTGGTATGTTTTTGGTTGCGACTGATTGCATTTGCGATTATATTGCAACTGATATTGAGCACCCTTTTTAACAACTTTGCAAATTTTATTGCACTCCAAATAACAGCTGATAAATTAATACACAATTTTAAATTTTTCACGTATTATTTTTTTGGTAATTGCTGCTGGCTTCATCTCTACTATTTTTTGTTTGCTTTGTTTTAAAATGTCAGCTGTTCGAGTGTCAGTGTTGCAAACGCAATACTCATGCGAAAAAAGCCATACGTAATTAGCGGTGCGTAAATGCAAAAATATTGCCAGTGCAACCTTGTATATTTTGTTGATGGGTTGCAAAGAAAAAGCAACGATTTCTTGCATTCGCACTTACGCAAGACATTTGCACCAAATAATGAACTGCGCTAATGTGTAAGCATTCAGTTGCGTTTACTTTACACAGGTACTTTGCGTTTGGTAATTAAATTGTAGTATTGCCATTTTTTGTAAATAAAACAGTTCACAACAAAGCTCTGCGCTTTTAGTTGATGTCTGAATGGAATAATTTTTAGGGCATATTTTCTAACATAAATTAAAAATGTATTTTGAGAGTACAAGTATTTAAAATACAAATACATTCGTGAGACATATTTAAAATACAAGTACAAAATACGTATTTGTATTTGAAATACGTATTTCAAATACATGTATTTGAAATACTGCCGAGCCCTGGTGTCAGGGCATGCGGGAGTAACTGGAAATGAGAGAGCAAACTCTCTGGCTTCAAGAGCAACAGGAATTCTATGGGGGGGATTCGGACGAGGAAAAACAGGGGGATGGCTAAAACTTGTCAAACGTTTTCTCAACTTTTCGAAAAGCAAACAACTTTTATGAAATTAAATCAGAAGCGAAAAGAAATTTCGTTTTTTTTTTTTGCTGCACTCATTTTTGTTATCAATTTGTGTGAAAAATAATTGGGTTTCTTTTTAAAGAATAAAAATAAATTAGCTGGAAATTTTTAATGCAATTTTAAAGCTGTTATCACGTTCTCTAAACTTTTATAGGTAATCTTACAACCTACACACATACATATGTATGTATGTATATGGTTAAGTTCTGTATTTCCGTGTATCATTGCAAATATTTTTTAGTTTTTTAAATACTCATGTAAATTAACATCAAGTATGTATATGCGTATGTAAATAATTATTATCAGGGAAACCGAACAATTGCATGTACAGTATTTATCGGATATAAGAACATCTCATATAAGAACAAAACGCTTATTAGAAACATTTGCAAAAACACCATATCTTTTTAGTGTTTTTTCTAACAAAAAAAGTTTCATATAAGAAAAACGCTTATAAGAAAAAAACTGATAAAAGAACATTTTTCTTGAACACCAAAACCACAAAATGTATAGAAAAAGAATTTATATAAGAAACTTTCAAGGGCACCACTGAATTTATTTAGTTTGCATGGACCAGTATTTAATCTATTGTACATTCCTTACTTCTTACGTATTCAATACACCCAGGAATGGCAGCACCTCCTTCAATGGCTGCCTTTCCAAGTCTATGTGAGCGAAAATTAAATGAAAATTTTATAAAGAACAAAGCTTGAATGAGCATGCACATGCATGATTTTACCGTTGGACAGATCAAATGGCATCAAATGATTACACAGTATGATGATGGTGAAAAATTATATATGATATGGTGTTTGTAGAATGGAGAATATTTTAGGAGTGAAATAAATTGGAACACATAAAATATAAACTATTATGTGTTTGAAATTACTTTAACTTTGCTCTTGCAAATTAGCAAATAAGAAGAAATTTGAAAGTGCCTTAAATCAGATTCTAGTAGCGTAATAACCTAAGTTTTGATTATCATTAACACACTACTGCCTTAACTTTCACAAAATGTTTCAATGGACGCTGACAATAGCGTAAATTTAAAAGGAAAAGCAGGTACATAATAGAAAAAACTTGAGCTTTGCAAATTGGATTTCTTATTGAAAGTTTATTTGTTTTATATGAAATTCAATCAGTTGCTTTAATGTGCCAAAACCAATTCATTTTCCCAGTGTATAGGCATTCAGCAGCCTGCTTCTCTACGTACAAGTGCCATGTGGTCTGCGATCAAGTGTTCCATTGATTCCTCTTCTAGACCCCAGCAGCTGCTCGTGTCTGTATAGGATGGGCTCATTCTGTGTAGGTGCTTGTTGCCGGTGTTAGTGCCCCCGCCATATAATGATTTTCTTATTGCCATAATTATTGTTATTGTCCTGCAGACAAGCTAATGAGCTTTGCGGGAAAGAATAATACTATGTATCTACTTTTTACAATTTTAAATCAAAATCAAAAAAATTAATGTTATTTTTAATTTAATTTTGAATTTATTAATTGAAATAAAGAAATAAAGAATAAAGAAAAAAGAAGTAGTCTCAGGTGCTTTCTGCCCAGTTTTAAAGCGAATTCCATCCTATTAGCATCAAAGATTACAAAGGTTTTTGAATGCTCCTGACCGTCAGTGTCGTGCCTGCCATTTTTTGTAAGAGATGTTTTCCACTTTTATATATGTATATTTCTCCTTTAATTGGATTTTTATTGAAGCCAAAAGATGAAGTGGTTCCAATAACAATCCCCTCCGCGATTTCCTTGGCCATATGATTGCCACCATGCCTCTTGTGCCCCAACACCCATTCCAGATTTATTTGATCTTGGGTTGTAAGATTATTTAGTTTGTTGTGACATTGAGAACTGATTGGCTGTCCGAGAAAATGTCTATCCTCACACCAATATATCCCCTATCCGATACAATTCTTGCAGTTTCCATTATTGCTTTAACCCTTAAATGCGTTCTGTTACAAATTTGCAACTGACAAACTAAAGGGGGCCGCCATACAAGAAACTGTGATAATTAGCTGCACATTTTAAACGTTTGAACCATAACATAAATAGAGATTTGAAAGTCGCACAGGATATGTGTTGTCTCGGCGACACATAATAATAAAACTCCTATGATTTTTGTATTTTTGTTTGACGTGTTTTTTTATTTTATGCTGTCGGTTTTATACAAATTATGAAATAAAATAGCAACCGACACCGCTAGTGTGACAAAGCGGTTACCACAGTACTCGATACTTAGTACCCGACATTGTATATACACGCAAGCATAAAAGCGTGAAACTAATCCGTTACAATAACATAACATTACACACATGGACACCCTTTAGTTTGAAAATTAGCTGTAACTTTGGAGCCGTAATTTGGGGGTTACACGATCAAGTTTTGCCTCTCAAGTTTTAATACATTCACACTTTTTTACTAATACACTGACAATTTTGAAAATTGATGCAAACTTGATGACAATTTTTGCTTTCCATAGAGAGCATCAAGTCACAATCAACAAAACAGCTGACAACAATTTTTTTTCGTTGTGTCTGCAAATATTTTTTTGTTTTGTTTGAAAGTTGCAATTAAAAGTGATAAAAATTAAACAGATTCAAGCTTAAAAATATAAATAAAAATGTTCACGTGCAAAACCAACAAATTTTTTACTTCTATTTTTACATTGATCTCCATTAAATTTATTAATTTTAAAAAGAGATATTTGTATATTATGATTATATTTAAATAGCTTAAAAAAATATTGATTTAAAATCTGAATTAGTTTCTGGGTTTAATGTAGAATATAGAAGAGGAGTGCTTGCTTTTTTAGCAGAATATGCAAGAAGCTATTTTCAATTTTCTTCTTGACGGCATTTTGAAAACGAATTGTTATGAAATTGCGCGCAGCCTACGTCACAGCTAGCAATTTGATTGAATTTTGACAAGCAGTATGTGAAAAAACTTGATAGCAAAACTTGGTCGTGTAACTGCAGTGTAAGAGATGGACGCTTGAAATTTTCGTATGATATGCAATTGTCATGGCCTATACAACAACAAATACCAAAAATAGCAAACAATTAAAAAATTTTTGAACAGTCAGCGATAGAGAATTGAAATTTTCACAGTATATGTAGCTGTCTGGCGTCCACAGCAACAAATACCAAGAACAAAAAAGTTGAAAACTAAAGGGTACCCCATATAAGGGGTACCCTTTGTTTTGCACTTGCACAGCAGTACGGAACTCTTGCTGTGCGAATCAGTCTCGTACTTGGCTCAATTTGTTTCAGTTGTTTATTTTTTATGATTTTTGATGGTTTGAAGGTATTTTATCATCACAAACCATTTGGTTGAGTATTTTATTTTTAATTGAAAATTTTTAATTGCAATATTATATGTATATTATTTTATTTATTTGTTTTTTTTTTTTTTTATTTAGTTTCAGTGAATACTGCTAGCCAATGACGACACATAAAAAATGCCGAAAAATAGGACTCTGATATATTTGCTGTTGCTTTTAGCCAACAGCGTTTTAATTATATGTAAGTAGAAATTTTATTCCTCTGAAAATATGTATTTGATCTCAAATGACAACCTCTTTTTCTATTTACATTAAGGCGAAACAAATTATCCACCTATTTTTCAACAAGTCAACAATAATATTGTTCTGTCAGAAAATACTCCAGTCGGTGCAGTTGTCTATCGCTTGGAGGGTTCAGATCCGGAAGGCAGTAATGTTACGTTTGGCTCCATAGGCTCTGAACATTTTGAAGTTGATCCCATATCGGGTAATATAACGTTGAAAAAACCTTTGGATCGTGAAGAAAAAGATAGTTTAAAATTTCTAATAACCATACGAGATCAAGTGTCCGATGATGGTGAATCTGAATTGGATAATATTGTGCAGGAAACCATTACAATTATTGTATCGGATGAAAATGATAATCCACCGGAATTTCTTGATGTGAGTTCTTAGAATATTTTTTGCTTTTTCTTTTATGTTCTAAAACAAATTTTTCCACGTTTGGTGAAACTCCTACTTTTTATTTAACACGATTACCAACTTTTAGCGTTGTGTGTAAAATTAAAAATTTGAAGTTATGTCATTTTTGAAGCGGGTGTGCAATTAGTTATTTGCTGGAACGTGCTTTTTTGAAAGAAAAAAAAAACAGGTTTCCAGACATTTATTCTAGCAAGCTTTGTTTTAAAAGTAAACACAATTTTTGGAGTTATGGCACGTTACAGCAAAGAAGAGATGTATTGAGCCCTTTTGTACAGACAAAATAATTTTGTATACTTTAACCGTCTAATTCATAAAAATTATAACAGGTTTATAAAGTTCTTATTTGACAGATTTTCCATACAAATATATCAAATAACAGTCTGTAATAATCTTTATGAATTAGGGGTTATGTAATAACTCTTATTAGACTCAAATTCAAGCCCTGGACAATACCCGTCTTCAGCACGTCTTAACAACAATTTATATTTAATGTGGAGGATTAAATATTTTGTTCGGAAGAAATAGGCGAAGTCAGCTTAACTATGAACATGACGTAGCCCACAAAAGGCGTGTTTTCTTTTTAATAATTTTTTTCTAGGTACGATCAAATTAGCAAACATTGGACTATCAACAACGTGACCACTATTTTATCGTTGACCTTAGCTTTTACCAGTAGATGGATACAAACAATTAAAAATGCATATGCATACATTAGGTCGGGTCGATTTGTATGGACAGTAATTTGTCGATGTTGTGCCATCGTTTTTTCCATAAATTTTCCACTGAAACATATCAAAAAATCAAGTCTGAAGCGCCCGTTTTCAATTACTTTATATATTTTTGTATGGAAGCGTTCCAAATAGGGCGTGTCGGGCTGTTTGAAAAAAACTACTGTGCAGAAAAAGTTACTGGGGCTGGTCATACATTTGTCTTCTCTATGGGCATCATGGGGGGGGGGGGGGGGGGAAATATTTACGATCCGCCCCTGGAACTAAGTAATCCCAGTATTCCCCTTCAAATGTATGACCAACCCCAAATAATATCTATTCCCAATATTTCTTTAGGACACACCGACCACCGGGGAGTGGTTCCCCCTCCCATACAAACAAAAGAAATAAAGCTTCAACTCCTCGAAAACGATTTTCCGCACTCCAAAATCTATCAAAAAAAAAATGTATGGCACAATATCCATTACTGAATCGACCCACCCGAATATACATTCATACATATAAATTCATCAACAAATACCATTGAAGTAAAATACCATCCCTGAAGGAAATGTCAGTAGAAAAGCTCTAGTCATTTACTATTGACATGGTCACCAGTACTAGTGGCATATTATACCTCATACAATGATTTTTTTCTGTTGACATTGTCTACTCATTAGCAATGTTGTCAATTCAATGTTTGCTTTCCAAATAAAAACAATTTTTATTTCACGATTTTGGTGAGCTTACAAATTTCAACAATCAGAACACTGTTCATAAAACAAAAAACTAGGGATACTCTGTTGACAATTTGATAAAAAGTCACCAATATAGGCGAAAAATGTAGCGACTTGGAGCCTTGACTTGACTCTACGTTTCCTTCAGGGATATTTTAGGCTTATGTAAAAGAGCTTATTGTAAAGTTATATTTGTTTAAGGAGCTGCTATAAAACTTACAGCGAACAATTATTTGATCTTAGAAAACACAAATTTGTTCTAAATTTTTTATTTGCTCATTGAGCAGCGAACATAACCTAAAAATATGTTCTTGTGAAATGTCACATGTTTACCTTATTTCTCCAGTTGTTGGTTTTCATTTCTTTCTTGTTGTATGTATGTGAATGTATATACATTTTTAGGCTGGGTTTTGGAGATCTCAGTTAAACTAGGTCTAATTAAACTGTAAATAGATGTGTGCAGCCGTTACGACCAAATGATATTACTTTTTAGTATATCATTAAAGAAGAACATTTTAAGCAAAACCCAAAGTTGTTGCGTCAAAAAATTGTATATAAAAGTTTTTTATAGCGTCGTATATTTTGGATCAGTTTAACTAAACCTAGATTAACTGAGATATCAAAATCACAGCCTTATTTGCTTATATACATGTATTTGGGCAAATCAAAGATCAACAAGAAATAGTCACGTTTGTTTTTTGTTATTGCAAAAGTGAGCTAAAATTGTTGCAAGAGAAGTCTTAGATTAATTTCAAAACATCTTACAAACTATTTTTTAAAGTTTGCATTTTGTCGGTTACATTATTTTCAAGAAATTCACACCTGTTTAATTTCATAGCGTGACCAATGTTCTGGATCAATCAATGTAAACTGATTAATTTTGTTTTATTTATTTTGTATTTAGACCCCTTACGGAGCTGATGTTAATGAAGATACTGCAATTGGCACTGTCATTTTCAATGCAATTTCCGTTAAAGATCGTGATATTGTGGGAGAGAGCTTGGATTTGAAATGCATACCACAAGAACAATCACCGGATGCCTGTGATAAGTAAGTCAATAAATCAATAACATTAAATCACAATTTAAAATACGAACCAGGAAAGCATTTTCATTCCAAATTAATGTAAGATTTGTTTATGACTGAATTTGAAACCTCTAAATGACCCTCAGCCATCATCTGTCAAAGTGTGAGAACACAGTTGGGTCGTATTATAGGCCTCTAATATGAATTGCAAATCGCCTGTCGAATGTTGAATTCTAAAAATATTTCTGTCGAACACTCGATATTGTGTTTTCCCTCCGATTTTCGTGTATTTTTTTTATACACCACTTGAAGATCCTTGACGTGTTCCCACACACTCACATATTTTCCTTATAGATTTCGTTTAGACATTCTCAAGCGTGAGCCAACTACTTTAACCGCGAATGTGGTTTTAAACCAGCCCTTGAATTACAATCAACGTACAATTTATCACTTCCTGATCGAGGCCACAGTAAGTTTTCAATCCCATTCAATTTTGTGAAATTTGCAACTTAATTGTTTTTTTTTTCCCGCTTTGAAGGATGGTGTCCATAAAACGCAAACAACTTTTGAAGTGCGTGTCAAAGATGTACAAGATAAACCACCCGTTTTTTTGGAATACAAATCAAATGTTATTGATGAAGACAGCCCCATTAATACTTTAGTATTAAAAATACAAGCCAGAGATGGTGATACTGGAGAGCCCAGAAAAATTGTTTATGATTTGTTAACAAGTACACAAGCATATTATTTTGCTCTCGTCCAGCATTATTTGAAATCTTTTCTTTCACAGATCCCATGGACTACTTTCTGTTGGATGAACAAAGTGGTGAACTGAGAACAGCCAAACCTCTGGATCGTGAAGCTCTGCCTGATGGTGCGGGCATAATGAAACTAAGCGTTAGAGTAAGTGGAAGTCTTTTTTTTATTTTTTGGCTAAGCTGTGAAAATGATTGATCTTTTGCTTTTTTAGGCCCGTGAAGTTGTTAATGGCTTGCCGAGTAATGATCCCATGGAAAGTAACACTGCTACGGTCACCATAACCATACGTGATGTTAACGACTCGCCGCCAACATTCAATAGCAAAGAATATGAAGTTTCTTTGCCAGAAAACACCGCCACCGGTACTCCCTTGGCTTTGGATATGAATGTTACAGATCGGGATGTGGGTATTAATTCGAAATTTTCCTTGCGTCTGGAAGATGTTTCGGAGGTGTTTGAAGTGGAGCCGAAATTGGTGACAGGATTCTCACAAGTTCACATACGAGTGGCCAATGGCAGTTTGGATTATGAAAATCCCAATCAACGCAAATTCATAGTACTGGTTGTGGCCGAGGAGACGGACACCAATCCCAAGCTATCATCTACCGCCACTATTACGGTCAGTGTATTGGATGTAAACGACAACAAACCCCTGTTTGAGCAAGAATCTTATACGGCTTCTGTATCAGAATCAGCCTTACCCGGTCAATATATTACCACAATAACGGCTAAAGATATGGATTCTGGTAATTATGGTGATGCGGGTTTGCGTTACAGTTTATCCGGTAATGGTGCAGAGTTGTTTCATGTCAATGAAAGAACAGGCGTTGTTACCTTAGCCGACTGCAGTCACATTAAAAAAGAGTCTGCCGAATCTAACGCCAGGCATAAGCGTCAATATGATGACTTGAAAAGCTATTTGATGAATTCACATGATCTGGAGGATAGTAATGATTCGGACTATGAGTATAGACTTTTGAAAACTCCCGATGCTTTAGATGTTAACAACGAATTGATGCCCGAACCGCAGCCAATGTCTAAGACTTGTTTGGACTATGAAACAGAAAATACTTATTTCTTGTCGTATAAGGCCACCGATGATGAGGGCAGAGGTACCAACTCGGTAGTTTCATTGCGTATATCTGTCACCGATGCCAATGACTCACCGCCTGTTTGTGAAAGTCCCTACTATAGAGCTTCTGTGGATGAGGGCTCCAAAGTATTTGAAGCTCCTTTGATAGTGAAAGCACGTGATGCAGATGCCATCTCAGATATAACTTACAGGTACAACACATTGAATTTCAGTTCTCCTATAAGTTCGGAGCTCATTTTCCATTTTTTTAGCATTGTTGGTGATAGACTTATACAAAACACTTTCACCATTGACAACCAAACCGGCCAAATAACCATAAGACCCAATGCCTCACTTGATGTTACGCATTTGAAGAATGACAATCTAGTATTTTCTGTAGAAGCTAACGATGGCCTTTTTTCCACCAATTGTCATATCAATATCACCGTTAGAGATGTTAACAATCATGAGCCACGCTTTTTAGCCCATGCATATTCGGCAGTTGTTGAAGAAAATTCCGAAATTGGCAGAAGTGTTGAGAAACTAGAAGCTGAAGATCTGGACTCTGGCATTAATGCTGAAATAAAGTGGGCAACAAACAGAATATTATTATTTAAAAAAAAAAACCATGAACATATTTTTAATATTTTATAGATATCGCATACAACAGGGCAGCTTCGATGATTTTCGCATTGATGAGAATACCGGAGAGGTGTTTGTTTCCCGTAAACTAGATTATGATAATCGTAATACATATCAGATTGAAGTGATAGCCATGGACTTGGGCACACCCAGCTTGTCCGGCACAGCTACTTTGACTGTCAGCATCGTGAATAGCAATGATAAGGATCCCTATTTCACACCAGCAACGCAACATGCAGAGGTATTTGATTTTTGAACACATTAATCATATAAAAGTTTTAAAATGTTTTATAATTTTTTTTACAAGTTTTTTATGCAAAATTTTTATTATTCGTGAAATTCTATATCCAAAATTTTAATTATCGGAAGATTTTCTATGGCAAATTTTGTTGTTAATAAATTTTCTTTACATAATTTTTGGTATAGAAAAAAATAGGAAATTTCTGTTATCGGCAGATTTTTTATGGCAAATTTTGTTATCGACAAATTTTATTTACAAAATTTTATATAGAAAGCTTTTGCTATCGATAAATTTAAAATAGACATTTATTGATGTTATATTAAGAGGGCCGCCGGTCCTGAGACCGACTCACTTGGGTCCTAGAAAAAGGTCCCGTTGTGTTACATTTATTGATACATATTCATAAATTTTTGTAGACAAATTTCATTATCGAAACATTTTTGTTATCAACTGATTCTATTATTCAAAATTTTATCATTAATAAATTTTGTTTACATAATTTTGATTATGGAAAAAAATTATGCAGAAATCGATAGAATTTTTATAAAAGATTTTATTATCTACAATTTTTATTTATAAATAGCTTTGTATTATCGATAAATTTACAACAGATATTTTTCAATACAAAATTTCAAATTTTATAGACAGTTTTTGTCAACGACAAAGTTTCTTTTCCAAAATTTTTGAATCGGTATTTTTCATCCAAAATTGTAATTATCGACAAATTTTCTATAGAAAATTTTGTTATTAATAAATTTTCTTCATATATTTTTTTTGTTGACAATTTTTTAATTCAGGTCCAAAAATGAACCTTTTCAGAAAATATTTGCTGTATTTTTCAGCTGTCTATATTCCGACGACATTTCGTTGGTGCTAATCAACGCCGATGGACAGGTCGAGGTCCTGTGATATTTCGTGCCTTATTATTTACATATTACAGCTGCGTTATTTAGAGTTTTGAAATACATAAAAAATCTAACCAAAAAAGCAGCAATTGTGTTCTTTAAAATAAAATAAAGAGTTTGTTAACTAAAGCAATGAGTTTTCAAACCTTCAGCAAGCAAAGATTGCAAGAAAATCTTCTTGATAAATTAACAAAAATTTACTTCATTATTTTTTTTTTTGCCATAATACCTAGCCAACTGAAATGTATTATTTTAGGTCTAAAAATATACCTTATTAATGTTTTCTGCCTTTTTCAGCCGGCTGTCTATATGCCGCCGACATTTCATTGATACTAATCAACTCATCAGTAGGCTCGCAAAGAACTTAGGTTTCAAACATTCTTTTAATTCTACTGATGAGATGATGCCAAATCAACGAAAAATGTGGCGGCATATAGACGGCTGAAAAAGACAGAAAACAATAATAAAATCTGTTGTTAGACCTAAAATGAATAAATTAACTATAATAATTTCAGGTACGCGAAGACACGCCTGTCGGCACGGTTTTTTTTACCTTGATGGCAATCGATCCTGATGTTTCTGCCAGAGAAGCTTTAGATTTTGCGGCAGTTGGAATTTCGGCCATCGATAAGGATGGCAATGAAGTGGAAAATAGTGAACAATTCAAAGAATACTTTACCATTACGCGTAACGGCAAAGTGCTGGTCAATAAAAAACTTAATCGAAATTTGTTTGCGGTAAATTTGCAATCACAAATCAAATTTATTACAAACCCTATTGAAACTTACAATTTCAGGTCATACGTATCGAAGTTCTGGTAACTGATAGTACAGCTCCGACCGTACAGCAAGGCAAAGGCTTGTTGATAATACAAATCATCGATGTTAATGAAATAGCACCGGTAAGTGAAGCATAACTACTCTAACGATTGAGATTTTATGAACTTTTCTGGAGTATGTATAATGGACCGCCTCAGCTTCAATTGCAAAGTTATAAAATTCAATTGCTGATAATAGTCGGAATAGATATTTCTGTAATGAAGTGTTTTTCTCTTTTTTTTTGGAATTTGGGATTACAAATATGTGTATGGAACTTACAAGGCTGTTACAGCAAATGTTATGTGCAGTAGCTTTGTCGTTAACAATATTAAAAATACGCTCATATTTTCCAAAACCAAAATTTTAGTGGTACACAATCCCAATAGTATTTCAATCAAACTTAAAACTATATGATCTATAGTTTGGGCAAAAAGGGCTGGTAGCAAAAGATGTGGTAAAGCATCTGTTAAAATGGGAAAGCTAAAGAAAGGTGTTCGATATCAATTGATGCATTTCAATGTTATATACATACTAATTTTACTTACACAGCTATCACATTTGCCGCCAACGTGATGTAACCCACAACAAATTTTATTTCCAAATATAAAGATATTAAAATGGCGAGAAATTTATGATACAAATCGCAACCATCTTGCAGTGTATATTCTACTTCTTTCAGTTCTTTGTGCAATTTATAAGGGTTTAATGATGTCGCCTTAAGCAAAATTATAAAAATGTCTACATACAAAATTTTAAATTTACAAAAATCTAAAGTCATTTTTAATTTAGACAATTCCTCAGAATGAGGAATAACAAAACAATTTTTTTATAGTAATTATAATCGAAATTTAACCAGTATGATGGAAAACATATTTTGCGCATAAAACGTAACCACTATTTTTTTTTTGTAACTTTATTTTGTTCAAATGCATGCATACGAAGAACTAAAAATGCATATATACTGATATGGATACAAACATAAAAAGAAAAAAGAGGAAAAATTACGTAAAAATATAAAATTTCACAAGAGCACATTTTAAGGTTATGTTTGCTCAACCAGCAAATGCAACATTTAGAGCGAATTTGTGTGTACTCTTGTAAAGTTTGTGTGAAATCAGTTAAATATTTGCTGTAAATTTTGTGTATGCTCGTTGAGCAACCATAACCTTAAAATGCGCTCTTGTGAAATTTATTGCCTTTACGTGTTTTCCGTGGTTTTTCGTTTTCATTGGTGTTTGTTGTTGCATTTTAAGTTTCTTGTAGGCGTGTATATGGCCAAAATAAATTGCGATAAGAAAGTATTGGTTACGTTGTTTGTGAGATAATATTTGTCAATGTGATCGTACCTTAATGAACATAAAATTTGATTGGTTAAACACAAACATATATAAAAATTTAATACTTTTACATTTATATTACAGGCTGTGGTGGGTTGATTTAGCAATCGGTATCGTGCCATCGATTTTTAGATATTTAGTAGTTTTTTATCAATGCTTCAATAAAAAAAATCAACCGAAACTTTAATATACCGATCTGGCATCTCTGTGAAGTAAATGCCACAAATTTCACTACATAAGCCCTTGCGAACGCAAGCTGTCGATATAGAAGAACCCAAATTGATTCGAAACCGTGCGACTACATTTCGATCGCTTACATTTTCTTGCGACATCGAGGAACAGGCAGTTAGTTATGACTTCTTGAGTTAAAGAGAACTTAATTGTTTGGTCTCTCAACAAACTTGTGTGTGTGCAGAAAGGATTTCTAGAACGGAAAATTTAGATTAGACGTTTCGTTTTTAGCGTTACCGCAGTTTTGCCTATTTGTCTCTATTATGGAAATTTTAATGTTCTCTCATTTTACCCAACTCTGCCCAAAACATACCGGATCACCGCTCGTTATTTTATACAATTTTAGCATCATTTGTTAAAAAAAATTTTAATATTTTTTTTAGAAATTCAGCTTGCCTTGGACAGTTGATAATCCAGTTATCAAACTTCAAATGGTTGAAGAACAACCAGTTGGCACACAACTCACAACTTTACAAGCCTACGACGAGGATTCCACCATTGGAGAGTATGATATATCGGCAAACGATTACTTCGATATCAACAAGTCCACCCGTGTGGTCACACTTACCAAACGCTTGGACTATGAGACAGTCAAAGAGGTGAAATTTGTGGCCACAGTCAGCGATACCGGGGTTCCCTCATTAACCTCTACAGCAGATGTGATTGTTGATGTTATTAATCTGAATGACAATGAGCCACAGTTTACACAAAATGAATATTATTTCAATATCACAGAAAACTCTCCAGTGGGTACTGTAGCGGGAAAAGTGGAAGCATTTGACAAAGACTTAGGCGCATTTGGCGAGATAACATATTCTTTGATAGGAGAAAACAATAAATACTTTAGCATTGACTCGTATACGGGTAACATAATGGTGGCTGATTCTACTGTTCTGGACAGAGAAAAAGTCAAACAAATCACATTAACAGCCGTGGCCAAAGATAAAGCACCTTTAACAGTACAAAAGTCCACCACGGCTGCCGTAAGTTACTGAATACTTTACTTTATTAAGAAAGAAAGAAGAAAAAAATGCAATTTTTGTTTTCCCAAATCAGATTTATCTCAATGTTTTGGATGTAAACGATAATGCGCCGGAATTTACTCAAAAAGAATATACTTCAGTGGTGGCAGAAAATGCTGCTGTAAATCCTCCTGCTGCCCTGCTGCAGGTTAAGGCCTTCGATTTGGATGAGGGCATATTTGGCGATGTGCGTTACGTCATCACGGCGGGAAATGATGAACAACTTTTTAAACTGGACTCCCAAACGGGTATTATTTATCCGGCACGCAGCTTAAATGGACAAAAGGGAGTTTATGATTTAACAATATCGGCTCGCGATAATCAGGGCTCCGGTACCATGGAAGCCTTTACAAAAGCCATTATCACCATCAAAGGAGTCAACCAGCACAAACCGGTGTTTCTAATCCCAGCTCTGTCCAATGCCACTATTGAAATACCAGGGGTAATTAAAATTTTTTTTTAACTACAACGTTTTATAACTAAACGGTCTCTCTCTCTCTCAACAGGACATTGTAAAGAAGGATTATTTGGTTTTGACTGTTAAAGCGGCCGATAACGATACCGATGAAAATGGCCAAATATTTTATCATTTCCAAGTTAACGATCAAAATCTACAAGAAACTGAAGAATTCAAAATCGATGCCGAAACTGGTGAACTTAAAACAAACAAAGAGCTGCAACGCAAAGAAAAATCAAAGTATTAATACGTCTATTCCTTTGGAGCAAAACTATATACACATGTACTTGATTTCTTACAGCTTTGACTTAATTTTGGTCGCCCGCGATGCCGGCAGTCCTACACCTTTTGAAACGTTACGTTTCTTGACCATTAGCATTATCGATGCTAATGAAAATAGACCAGAATTCCCCGATGCCAATAATCCCTATCGCATCTCAATTGTGGAAAACAATGAGCGTAATGTTAAAATTGCTAAAATACAGGCAGTGGCACGTAGCAAACACAATAAAGATGTCTTCTATTACATGCTGTTGGGCAACGAAGATGGCGCATTTGCGGTAGACAAATCAACGGGTGACATCTATACCAATAAATCTCTAGATAGAGAAACCACCGATTCTTATACTTTATATATATTGGCCAGCATCAAACGTGATCTTCATATATCCGATGAAGAGAGAGCTGCCTTCTCTATTAAGACATTGGATCGTGATAATACTGTGGCCAAGGTGATAATAACAGTGTCGGATGAAAACGACAATGCTCCGCAATTCATGAATGACGTATATTATGCTGGGGTTAATTCCAAAGCTGTTATTGGCACCGAAATCGTATTAGTTAATGCAACCGATGCTGATATAGGAAAAAATTCACAAATCGAGTTTATGATAACGTCATCGAATTTATATAAATTTGGAGCAAATAAAACCACCGGATCAATAGTGCCGAGTCCATTTAGTAAGTAGAAAAAGAAAACTTGATCATGGCATACATTTTTATCTCGCTTTGCGATTACGGTGACTTGACTCATTAATCAAATACATATGTATATCTATTAGTTTAATGCCGTTTGTTTTTTTCCTACAATAAGTGCAACATTTTCAATATTGTTTTGCATTATACAAAAAGTATATGCACATGGTTTTTATAGATGTTTTTTTATTTATTTGTTGAAAAATCTTTTCATTTGATCTTATTCTTGCTAATTTATTAAAACTCGCATTTTGAGAGAGAAGTGCAAAATGAACCCACTGTTGCGGCAATTCGCTTGAGCACCCAATTTACACTAGATTTTGAACACGCAAAATAAGAACCAGAAGTATATAAATTCAATGGTATATTTATTTGCAACGTTAAAATTCCTGTTCGTAAGATATTTATTATTAAAATAGACAATATATATGTACTTCCAAGTTAATACATACTTTTTAGTGTGTAAACTGACTGCGGAAAATAAGGAATATATAAAGTTAATTTACTTCAATTAATACACGATATCTAAACAAATTATTTAGTTTTAGCTTCCAAATCTCGAGTCACGGCCTTTTAACTTCTTAAAAAAGGAAATTCCATGTGCTCGATATTAGAGATATAATTTTTACCGCGGTTACTGGTTACTAAAATGTTTAAACTAGATACTCGATGAACTGCAGTATCTGCTCGACAGTGGCGCTAACACCCACCAAAAATTTTCTTGACAAAAATGCTGTTGAATCTTGTTGAATCGTATACACTTCAATCAAGTGTATACGATCCGGTTCATATGACGTCATTGGACGTCATGTGTTTGTTTGAGAATTTGGGGAAAAAGCTCTCAGTTAAAACGAATGAAATGGACCAAAGTCCATGACTCTGAACCTGATTTTTCATAAGTAAATGACATTTTGTGCTTTTCTTTTTTTTTTTTTTTAATAACAAAGCTAACAGAAATAAATAGAGTACTTACATGCTGTTTGCAATCACTTCAATAATTCCATATTTTTCTGATAAAGAAACTCATTTTCAACGACATTCTTTCATGCAATTTGTTTAGAAGTCGGGAAAATGACAAACTTTTTGAATTGCTTGAAAATATTTTTGTTGCGAAATATACACTTTATTCCAGAAAAAAAAAAATCGGCAGCATAAGTCTATTTAATTCTTTTTTGTCTTAACTTTTCCAGCCGTCTGTCTATATGCCTTTGAATAAGTATTCATACATTCATTGCATATTCTATTGTTTATAGAAAAATAGTGAGAATTCATAAAATTTATTTATTTATTTATTTACAATATATTTTATAAATAAATTTATAAAATACATAAGCAGGCGCAGGGAGACAAGTCCATATGCGCACATCCAAAAGGAGTGGTTCATCATTCTCGTGTCCATAAATTAAAAGTTAACCAATTCATAAACATTGAAAAATTAAATATTAGGAGTTGATTCCAATCAAACATTCTGGATGTTGTGCTTCAGTAGACTGGCTTTTATGGCTGGTATAAAAGTAACGGTGGTGCAGTCAATAATTTTCTCAAAAGGCTCGTCTATTTTTGAAAGTATACATTCCGATAGTATGTGTCTGACGGTTAGAGTGGATCTGCAGTGACTACACTTTGCCTGGTCTGTGCCGTTGAAGTAGTGTTGCGAGTTGAACAACGCCTTTCCAACTCGAAGTCGGCTGAGCATGATACAATCACTCCTTGTCATATTGATGTTGTATTTAGGTCTTGGAGTATAGGGGTAAAGTCGTCTTTGTGATGATCTATATTGATTGCTGATAATTCTGGGAATACATGGGACCTCCGTTGGGTGTGGAAGTCTTTGAGCATTCTTGGCTGCCGCATCAGCGCATTCATTGCCCGCTATTCCAATGTGAGACGGCACCCACAAAATTAATATTTTTTGTTCAACATTAGGCAATATTACTATGTGGTTATATATCCCATTATGATTTTTAGCTAGGGCCGTAATCGCACTAAGACTATCCGAGCAGATTAAGGTTCTAGAATTCATAAAATATTCAAACAAATCTTCAACGCAGAAAATAATTTATTAATCAAAATTTTTCAAACAAACCTTCAACAAGCTACAATTATTACAGCACTGTTTTTCCTTTCTTAACATCCCGCGGACTCTCGGTGTTGAGTACGTGATCACATCCAATATTCCGGTAAACAAAAAAACTCATTTTAAACGGCTTCCTTTCATGTAATAACTTAAGTGGCCTAGAGACTAACTTTCCACACAGTTGGATTGTGTGCGTGTCGTCATACTTATTCGGCTACACACATGTACACGCAATCGCCTCTGTTTGAAGCAAAATCAAGGGCCTATTTCTCACCTGTGAACGTTGTCGTTCGTCCCCAAAAGTCTTTTATGGTATGTCTGCGGCAAATTAATAAAATAAACGATATTAATACAAACAAATTGTGCGAAGAGTTAGTTAGACGTCTCTAGGCCACTAGTCGTGAAAATTACAAACTTTCGGAATACCTCTAATTATTTTTGCAGGGGTCATTTGAAGTTGGTTGTTGTAAAAATTAAAATTTAATCCTATAAAATATAAAATCCTAGAAATAAAAATAAAAAATTAGTGAAAAATGTCTGCTCCTTGAACGTTTGCTTTTTGTCTGTCTGTAAAGCCGTTAAGACTTCATATTTTTAACTTGTATATCTTTTATTTTGATTCAGCTATTTCAAATGAGGGCAGAATTGCGACGGGTGCATTTATGGCTGAGTATAATCAAGATCGTTTCGAATTGGAGGTAATCGCCAAAGAAGTTGAAGCTCCTCAACGTATAGCACGGACAAAAGTCATAGTGAGTAGTTTTATATACATTTTTTTTTTTTTTTAATATAAAATTTATTTACAGGTTTGGATCTACGACTATAGCCAACTTGTGCGTGTCATACTTTCACGGCCGCGTGAAGAGGTCTCCCAGCAGCAGGAAGAAATTATAGCCGAGCTGCGTAATGCCACCCAGCATCGCATTATAGTCGATGAACTTCGCTATCATGTGGATTCAATGGGTCGCATACGCATGGATTGGTCGGATCTATTCTTCCATGCTGTTGAACCAAACACCAAACAAATATCTCCTGTAGATGAAATACTCAAAGTTATAGATGCCAATTATGATTATTTAAGGGTGAGTATTTTCTCTCGCTCTGTCTCTCTTTCTCTTTCTTTCTCTTGCTTGTGAGTTTATTTTTTGAATTGCTTATTCGTTTCATTTCTTAAGGATTATTATGCTGGCTTTGCAATTGAAAATGTTGTTCCAGCTTACATAACCATTGTTCAAGAAGAATTCGATTTGGCTGTAGCCGGTCTGGTGGCTTTGGTTATTGTCTTATTTGTGGGTGTCGTTAGTTTTATTGTGCTCTGCTGTTGCCTTAAACATTGGTAAGTGATCATAGTATGCAATTATTATTTATTACTCATTACATATTCTTTTAAATGAATTAATGGTCCCTATTATGCTCAAACACATAATATGTGATACTTTTGCTCTGTCTGTGATAAAATAAGTATTTAGCCATCTCTTTCAATGCATGAAGACTCCTTTTATTCGTACTACAGACGTGCAGATTTAAGGCCGGTACGCAGATCTTAGGGAAATTTACTTTTGAAAAATAAGAATTATCTCTACACGGTAAAATAATTCTTTAGAGAAGTTTGTTTGTAAGCAAAAGGAATGTATGTATGTATGTATGTATGTATGTATGTATGTATATACTCGCCTACCACAATTTTATCAAAATTGTAATTGCGCATTATCACCCTTATTTATAAAAATTGTAACAGGTTTATAATGCTGTTATTTGACAAATTTGTATGGAAAACTTGTCAAATAAGAGTTTCATAAACCTAAAATATTTGTTATGAATAAGGCCGTATATATGTATATATTATACTAATGCCGTTTTCATTTCTGCACATAATTACGTATTTATTTTGCACTTTTTTTTCTTAAAAAAGTGACACTTTTAAGATTTTAGTGAAACTTAAGATGAAAATAATTTTGAAAAAATTAGAAAACAATTTCCTTCTAAATTTTGGTTGCATTACAAAATTCAAAATGTTGCCTTTTGCTGTAGAAACGAAAACGGCATTGGGTTGATCCCCTAGTTTTTGTCTAAAGTTCAGAAAAATTAGATTAATCATGAATCAATAATAGACAAAACTGCATAAAAGTATGGGATAGAAACTACATTTCCTTCCCAAAAAATAACATATGGTCTGTTTTGATGCTGTAATGAGAATTGAAACATAAATTTTGGGAAAACGAAATGTTTTTCTAGATGCATTTAGATTTTAAAGCACTGTGCAGATACTGTTATATGAAATATTAATTGAAAACATCAAAACCGTTGGGGTGTTGGTGGATTCAGATAAACTCGTTTTTTTTTTTGTTATTGCTTTCTTTTGGAACAGCTGATTGTTTAACTTCTCACTCCAACCAGCATGAAGAAAACGTATGGGCTGCTTCCTACAGGAAGAACAATAACGTATCTTTCTCTCTCTCTCTCTCTCTCTCTCTCTCTCGCTCTCTCTCTCTCTCAAAATTTTTCTCATTTGAGTATGGGAACAGTTTTCGTGCAAATTGGGACTCCGCGGGCTCCCAATATTGAGCACATGATGGCAACTATTATTTAAAAAATGGCAAATTAATCTCCTCATTTTGTAAACAGTCTTCAAAAACGACTTCCTCCATTTTAATAATTTTCTTCAGCAACAATGAACTAAATGTCAAAAATTCCATGGCCATAAAAATGTATGAACATTATTTTTGTTCGCATTGGCGGGGAAAAGTCTCCACTAATAGTTATTGCATACCTGTAATAGCAAAAAATTCCGCTTACATTTCTATTTGAACTCCGTACCGGTGAGAGGACATTTACATAATGAATTTACCAACGTTAAATTCCGTAAATTTTTTTTACACACAATTCTTATGGGAGCGTAAATTTTCTTAAGACCTTCGTACCGGCCTTATACATACATGTACATATACATACATATATAAAAAAACAATCATTTAAATCTGAAAAAACTACTTATACGACAATTATTATACTTTTTTAAGAAATATTTTTAAACCAACTATCGAAATGTTGTCCCATATTTCAGGAACCTCTCTGTGCCTACCGAAAATCGTCGTAAAGAAGCCTTAATTAAAAAACAAATTATCGAAGATTTGAATACAACAGAAAATCCCTTGTGGATTGAGCAGTAAGTCTAGACTTAAGGGTACTATCACATAGTAAAGTATTTGCCCACATACGATGTGACCATACTTTCTCGTTTACCTTTATTTTGGCCCAGTAAATAGATGTAAACAACTAAAAATTCACAAAAAATGTGACCACTACTTCCTTATTGACCTTTATTTTGGCCAAGCACATGGATACAAAAAACTAAAAATGCACATACATTCACATGAATACAACAAAACACAACAATTAAGAGAATAAACCGGGGGAAAACATTAAGTTTCTTCACAAGTGCATATTTTAAGGTTATGTTTACTCAATGAACAATTGCAAACTTTGGTGTCAATTTAAATTATTTCTTGCTAAATTTTTATAAAATTAAACATTTTTTCCTTGAATATTTTGTATTTACTCGCTGAACAAACATAACCTTAAAATATGCTCTTGTGAAATTTAATGTTTTCACATTTTTTGTTTTTTTTTTTTTTTTTTTGGAACGAAGTTCCTTAACGCGGCTTGCTGGTAGGGCAAATTAGTAGAAATCGTCACGAAAGCGTGTGAGCTGTTTATATGGATTGGTGTATCTTTCGACAAACAATCGTGTATGACGGGCGGCAAGTAGCGAAACTATTTGACGGCAGCGGAGACACAAACCAATAAATATTAATTAGTTGTGAAAACTGACACTACCAGTTGCTAGATGTCGCTAAACTAAAGTATGTCACAACAAAAAACAGCAATATTGAAAAATTGATCAACAGTTGCTTTTCTTCGGTTTGTAGCAGATTGACAAAAAAATACTGCATGTGTCAAAAGTAAAAAAATAAAACAAAAATTTAAAGAAGTATATAAAATTTCAAAAACAACACAAAATAAAACATACAGATTTCACCTTGTATTACATTCGAAGATGAAGAAAAAACGTAAGGAACTTCGTTCCTAACGAGGGTCCCCCGACCGCATTTTTTTTTTTTTTTTTTTTTTTTTTTTTTGCTCTAGTTGTTATATCGAGGTGAATGTGTATGTATTTTAAATAGTTTAATACAGGTGTTTGCCCAAAATAAAGTTCAATAAGAAAGTGTAGTGGTCACGTTTTTTTAAATAAATATCAAATTTTTTGAAAAATTAAACAATTTTTCGCTGAAAATTTTTTATTTGCCCGCTGAACAAACATAACCTCAAAACATGCACTTGTGAATTTTAATACTTTCACATTTTTTTTTTTTTTCTTTTCGCTGTAGTTTGTTGTTGTATCCATGTGAATGTGTATGTATTTTAAATTGTTTAATGCAAGTGTTTTGCCCAAAATAAAGTTCAATGAGAAAGTGTAGTGGTCATGTGTTTTGAAAAACAAATTGGGATATATTTATGTATATGTGATCGTACCTTTGATTTTGAGAGTTTTTTCCAATTTATTTATTTTTTTTTTATCTTTTAGAAAATTGAAATTATATGAAGAACAGGAACTAACCATGCAAGTATTTTCGGAACCTGATCATATTTCCACTTCTGATGTGCCAGTAAGTTTAGCCAATTATTCAATCATGTTCTCGTACTCGCAAATTTTTAAATACGGCAAGCGAATTGAAAACGATCAAACTATTTTGTTGATGTCCACCTGCTAAATGTCTTTGATGTTTCCTTTGTCTTATTTGATGAATATCTATCACAAAAATAATACAGAAAGAACTTAAGCCTAATACAAAATATCTGTACAATTTTGCGATTTGAACTGTGGAAATTTACAAAACACCTTGCTGGCGTGTTTAAGTCACAACATCAAATGTTTTATGAAATGCAAGTGCGAGAACATGACTTGTTCGTTGTAGTAATATTTAACAACCGTTTATAATTCAAACATATTCCCAGGGTCACATGGATCATTGTGGTTCTATTCAGCATGCACATCAAACCGTAGACAATACGTACGCAACCATACAACCCAGACATGGCAATCATAGTTCTAATCATGGCGGTAATGCGGGTGCGGCGGTTAATGTGGCCACAAATAATGCTCATAATAGTCATCATGGACGTGGCATGGAACCGCCGCCACCTTCACAACACATGAGTGATTTTGCCGATTATGCTACGCTGCGCAATAACCGAGTGCCTTCGGTAAATGCTAAAACCTTAAATAAAACCATTTAATTTTAATAAACACATTCTTTTCATTTAGATGTTTGAATTCACTGGTTCCACGTTTCAGGCGCCCATCAGAGATGGTGATGATGTTGTCACTGAACTAATATAAGCATTTTACTCAAACTTCTTATTCGTAAGTGTATTTTATGAATATTTATTTTATGTGTGTGGCACACAACACAGTAAGCAGTTATACAATATATAGATTTCTCCTATTTATGAGCAGCTATTTAAAAAAAAATGAATAATATATTAATTTGGTAGTCGTTTTACTCAACTTTAATATAAACGAATGACAATAACATACATAATTATTTAGATAAATTACTTGCTAGTTATGTGTTACGAAATCAGAGTATTTATTTTAAACATTAAACAGCCTTCTTATTTGTGTATTGAAATTATTTTTATTAGCATTTACATATATTGAAAAAAAAAAAGAAACTGTAACATAATGTTTAGGTGTTTTTCATGGAAAATTATCTAATATACATACATATATTTTATAGCGCAATGATTGTTTCATACCTGTTCGTGTAATAGTCTCTAAACTGATGAGTACATATAATATTATAAGGACTTTAGCTCAATCAGTATTTTTATTTCTATTTATTTCTCTCTACGTTTTCTCTCTTTTTATTTTAGATAACCTTGTAAGTTATATTAATATTTTTAGTTTAGTTTTACGTTTTTTAATGCCTGTTCAGCATTTATGAAAAGTTTAATTCCGCTGGAGAATTCATATTGAAAATGGAAACGCTTTTGTTCTTATTTTCAATGTAGACTTTCAAACGAAATTGGATTTCTTTTTTATTTTGTCTAACAGTGCCTTAGCCCATCTTGCTCTTGAATTAATTCTCATATACATATGTGTGTTTTATTTACATATTTACATAACTTTTTAAGACCTCTAGTTTCTAAGAGAAAGAAAAAAAAACTAAAATATTTCGTTATGCCTAAGTTTAAAATCGCTCAGCTTCCATATGTAAAATGAGATAATTGCAAGCTTAAAAATATAACAATAAATTAAATTTAAACGTAAATCAATCAAGAATGCGATGACCTGATAAATAGACCCTGTGTCGTAAACGAGTCTTAAAAAATAGTTTTTTTTTTTAATAATTTGCTAGTTTTTGGTAATTTTAAAATTGTGTTTTTCACTATCTCCTCCTGTAAGAAAAGCCGAAGGAAAAATTCTCACCATTTTGTCAATTTATGAAACACACTTTTTTCCGAAAGAAATTTTTATTCATAATAGAAGAAGTGGGAAAAAAACTCTCAGAGAACTTTCGTTTAGAATTGGGCTGATTACTAATTGTAATGTTTTTTAACATCTTTGACACTTTTGGTATATAACTCCGTTATGTGTGTTCTATTTTTCTTTCTGTTCTGCTGTATCCTTCAAAATTTATTAAAATATTTTCTTTTGTATTAAGCTACTTTTTCAGGCTTAAGTTCAACCCTTGGTTTGTCACTACTTTTAATTAATATCAATTAAGTAAAGAAAAGTAAAATTTAGTAGCTATGTAGGTGGACAACCGGCTGTTTCTGGGTAGCAAACACCGTTCATCAGCACCCTATGAACTTTGGACGTGTCAAATTTCACAATTTTGGCACAGCCGCTTTAACCACTCGGCAACCAAAGCTCACGCAATTTTACTTTCTGTTTGTATACTTAACTAACATTAACCAAAGCAATGATATTTTTGCAGTCTTGGACGATATTTGTCGTCTCAGAAGACTGTTGCTCTCTTTTCTTTTGTGTTGCCACCCCTTGATACATTAAATAATCCGTCATTTCTTTTTTTAGATCTATATATTTCGAACCGTTTTATAGTTCATCTTCAGGATCTGTTTTTTATGTGTGTTTTAATATGACTATGTTTAAAAATGAACTTAATTATTTATTCGCTACAAGAGCCAATTGAAATCCATTCCTTTAGGTCTAAAAAATAGACCTTAATGTTTTCTGTCTTTTTCAGCCGTCTGTTTATATGCCGCCGACATTTCGTTGTTGCTAAACAACTCATCAGTAGACTCGAAAAATCTAAAAAGAATGTTTGAAGCCCAACCACTTATTCCAAAATTTTCATGAACAAAATGAGAATCAGAAATATTCAAACAAACTTTTTATACAGAAAACATTTTACGTGCAGCACCTTTACTTTTCCTAGGATATGAATATATTTTTTATGAAATGACATTTTATTTAATGCAGGGGTGGGGAGGCAACACAAAAGAAAATATGTATTTCAGTTAATGTGGGTATTCAAGCAAAAAAAAATTTATATGGGCTTAAAATATGTTTCAAGAAAATTTTGCAAAATTCCCATCAACTCACATTTAAAGTTGGCATTAATTTTTTTTAATGCGCTCCTTTTTAATAATATATTTAATAATTTTTACCGGTTTTCATAAAAATATAAAATGGTGAAATACATTTTAAAACAAATTTTATACTAAAAAAATTATTCTAAAATGTATTTTAAAACAAATTTTATATTAAAAAAATTATTCTAAAATGTATTTCAAAAAAATATCATTTTATATAAATACCTGTGTTTTTGTATTTTATAGCACCTTAAATTCACTTAAATTAATTAACATTGATGAATTTAACCGAAATAATATTTAATGTTTTTTTCTGTACATACATACACTTTTTATACTTGAGAGTATTTTCTTACAATGCATAAAAAAAGTTACTGTTTGGGCAACCGTTATAAATAAAAGAACTATGTATGTATTTATGTGTGTAAACAATATTGCCTTGATTTTGCTTATTACCACAGATATGTATGCATTAGTGTTCTGTGCCTGTTACTATATCCGTTTTTATTCACAAATTTAAGCAACTTCCTTGGAATTTGTGGTTTTTCATCAACTTGGCATTACTGTTTTACGAAACTCATCTGGTAGCACTGTCAATGTGTTTTTTTTTTTCTTTGTCTTGTGCTCGTTACTTTTTGACGCATTTCTTATGTATCTCTTAAATACATATATTGTTTTATATATTTATTATTAAATATTAAAGTACGGCATATCTATTTATAATAGATATAATTTACTCCATTTATTTCCTTTTCATTGATATTTGATTAGCAATAACATTGTGTTTCGCGCAAACACACTTATTTGTTACACGCGTGAAACAGGCAACAACATAATTTCCAACTTTTCTATAGTAACACTCACGCACTCAACTTTAAGCACTTGAACAATATGAAACTATTGTTAAAAATTAACAATTTTATGTAGAAAATTTAACACAGTCAAAAAAGTTACATCCAATTTTACGAAGAGCATGTTTATTAGACAATCACGGACGGAAACTAATTAAAATCCACAAAGTTGCCAGACTAGAGAAATTGTTTGAGAAAAGGAAGAAACACTTCCAAACCAACAAATAAACATTGAACTTTTTTGTTGTTAAGGCCTTATTTTTGTCGCTTTTATATTAAAAACATATAACTGCCTTCAAAATATTAGAGGAATAAAGCAAATACAAATGTGTGCTGGGTATTGTGTTCCTCACAATGCATATATGAAGCTCCCTGTGTTTTTGGAATAACAACTCTGTTTAAAACTGACATGCCGTATGTCTGTTTACATTTCCATGTTTATTTCAGTTTTAGTAAAATCGTAGGAATAAAATATCAATTTCCTAGATATCAAGAAGAAATCTTAAGATGAAGCTAACAAATGTGAATAAAAATAAAGATAAGCGTCAGGCCGGTGAGCAGAACTCTCAGAAAGTCGAGCAGATGACGGTTTCACAATTAAATGCAGATATAATTTGGGAGGTATAAAATTCGGTCAGAGAATTTAAACGATTAGTTAAAATAATGTTTGTTATAGATTGCTTCGAAGTTTTGGTCACCAGAAACCGAAGGCTGCCATCAGGCTTATGATGCCCAACTAATAGATGATATATATTTAAGAGAAATAGAGGAACACAAGAATCCAACAAGACGCATAGTGATGCTCGAGTTTAGCCAATATCTGGAAAATTATTTATGGCCTAACTATAAGCACTCAACAGCTTCGCATGCTCATTTGATGTCTATTGTTTTCATGGTCAATGAGAAGTTCCGGGAACGTGTCGAAGTATGGCCAACATTTGAGAATTTGCCGGAAGAGTTCCCTGGATTTTTTCGCCATGTTTTAGAATTGTGTCTGAATGAGGACAATAGAACAAAAATACGAGAGAAAACAGCTCTAATAGTTTTTCTGAATCATTGTTTCAACAGCATGGAAATCGAGTTGTGTCGCAATCAAATCAAGCGCTTGGTCTCCTTGTCCATGTGGTCGTGTTTACAACCAAGTAGGAACGACATTATTTTGATTCGTTATTTAATAGATAAGTATTAATTTGCATTTTATTTTTTTCGTAAGAACGTTTGGAACAGGAGCTTAAAAATATACCCGATTGGAAAAGGATTTGGAGAAAGATACAGAAAAAAGAAGAAAAGAACGGAAAGAAACCAGAAGTTGAATGGGAACGTCATTTTTTGCAAAACCTTATAATACAGTTTTTAAATTTTATGGAAAGTTTGCCCCTAGAAGGTTATATTGACCCAAATACAATATTATATTGTGAACGGTTCTTAGAGTTAATTGTCGATTTGGAGGCTTTGCTGCCAACACGACGTTTTTTTAATACCGTATTGGATGATTCGCATTTGTTGGTTCGCTGTCAGATAAGCAATTTGGTACAGAGACCCGAGGGCAAATTATTTGGTCAGGTATGTTTAATACATTTTTTTCTGAATTATTTATACTTGGAGATAAACTCAAATACATAGAAATTACTTGTAAATCGAACGGTTGTGTTTGTAGTTGTCTCTCCAAATACAATGCTAAATGATACATACACATATGAACATGCCCAAAAACGTGACCACTACTTTTTTTTGTTGGATTTTAAATTGGGCAAATGCATACATATAAATAAATGAAAATGCATAAGCGCTCGCAGGCATAAAATATTAAACACCAATGAAAAAACGGAAAATTAAAACTTTTAAACATTAAATTTCGCAAGAACATATTTTGAGGTTATGTTTGCTCAATGAGCAAACACAAAAAATAAATATGAGCAAATGCAAAATAGAAAGCAAATTTGTATTGGCTCTGGCAAAGTGTTTGTAAGATCAAATTTACAGTTCGGGGCAAAACATAACCTTAAAATAGCTCTTGTAAAAATTAAAGTATTTGCATATGTTTGTTTATTTTTTGTCCATTTTCTGAAACCCCCCTTAAGAGTTGTTCTGACAAGCGACACCACTAGAAATTTGGCGTTTTCAGACCTCTAAAACAATCTAAAATATTTTACAAGATCTGAATTTTGAAGGGGACGTTAATTGATGTACATATTAAATTTAATATGTTTTTCTTGCAATTCAAGGAAAAGGGATAAAGTAATTTACAATTTTAAGAAAAGAAAAAAAATTACAATTTAAAAATTTTCTTTGGATTTTCGTTGGAAGAATCTCTTAGTGTTTTTCGTTTTATTAAAATTTCTTTTGGCTGTGGGTTTTTTAAGCCAATACAGATATGAACTTCGAAAAATATCGACCTTAGAAAAACATGAAATACGTTTTGAGTTTTTAAAATTGTAGGCGATTTGATTGTTTCTTTTTTCCATATGCACTTTTCGTTGTGGCCAAAAGAAAATTCAACAGGAGAGCAGTGGTCACGCTGTTTGTGTTCTAATTTTGCCGATGTGACCATACTTTTATTGCTGAACAGAGTTAGTATAAAACAAAAGATTTATAAAAATCACATAAATTGCTTCAATTGGTGGGACCCCAGGATTCAGAAATAACCTCGGCGTATATTAAATACAGATTAAATTGATTTAAATATTTTTCGCTTTTGTTTTTTTTTTTTTAATTTGTGTTAAAATTTTTATTTTCCAATTAAGTACACTTTATTTAAAAGAAAATTTCGTAATATCCATAACTTTTATACATTTATAATGTATAGTTTGTAGCTAAATTTGTTTTGTTAGTTTTATATGAACATGATATGCAAATGCCTTATTTTATGGTTTTCAGTTAAAAAAAAAAATGTTATACTCTTAAATACAAACTTACAAAATTACATTCTAAATAGAGAGCAGTGGGCGCGAGCATTGGAATTTTTCATTAAGTTGTACTTTTTTTTCAAACTAAATTCTACCATGATTAGTTGCCGTTACATTTTCAACATAAATTCAAAGTATAAAATTAAATATAATTAAAAAAAAATCAGTTCATCCATTTGACACTTAAACACTAATAATCATTGCAATTCATATAATGCATCTCATCGCCCCAATCATTAGACGAAGGCGGCTCATTGTAACAACAAGATTTCTTCAGTAAAAATGTTACATGTTTTTGACGCAGCACGCAGGTGTAAAGAAGCAGGGGGGATTGCATGGCATTCACTATTATGTGGGTATACAAGAGACCTTCAAATTTCAACCAAGATAAACACAAGAACAGCCAGCTTATTGACATGATCAGAAGCATGAGTGAAAACATTATGAAACTGCGGAAGGGATATTATTCATTTCCAAATTTTTTTTTTACATTAAAATTAACAGAGAAAAAAAAACTCTAAACTTACTTGGCCTTCAACTTATGCTGTATACGTCCATAAACATTACGACGATTGATCAGTTTTAGGGTGGTCACATAAAAAAATATATTCACTAAAATAATGCAAGCTATAGGCGCAAAAAATATGGCTATGCCCAACCAACCCATGGTCTCCTGTTCAGCCACCATGTTTTGCTTCTTGTAAGCATCTGCATCCAAAAAGAAGTGTGCAAATACAGCCATGGCTGCCATAAACGCTGTTGAGCCCCAGGCATATATCGAATAATAGCAATACTTTCTGGCATCTGTAACACGCAGGAAGACATTTCGAGAACGAAAAGTTTTCCAAATGTAATAGCCAAAACTATTGAGCCAGAAAAATGCTGCCAGTATACTAAAGTATAGAATAATATCGGCCACAATGAAACTGACATGATTTGTGAATTCTGTAAATATACGCACAATATCGGCCACCTGGGCGACCATGAGGCAAACGGCAATGGTTGTGATTATGTTGCCAACCAAATCTCTGAAAATAAATAAATGAAATAAATATGTAGGTATATGAATATTAAAACATCCGGGGGTGTCATAGAATGCGATCCTATCGGAATCGGGTTGGAAACTGACAAAACCTGAAATTCAAAAGTGTTTGTTTTTTGTATGAACCAGAATTGGTGTCTGGTTGGAACATTAAAACCTATAACATTAGATTTCATTACACTAAAGACATTTTTTTTTTGTCGGTTTCAAATCCGATTCCAATAATATCGGATTCTATGATCAGTTAGAAAAAAGTATTGAATTAGTTCTCAATCGGAATAGAGCGTAGGTACTGACGCAAATCAATTTTCACATTTGTGTATTTGATCTGCATCTACATTTTTTGCTCTTTCCTATCACCAGATTTTAGTCACTTTAAAAAAATTCACTTAAAACTTACCTCAAAGTCGGCAATATAAAATAAACTATAGCTATGATGCACAACAATACAAGCGATATAATATGAAAAATAGGATTCAATATTTTGCGCATCAAAAAGCTTGAATCGGTCCATTTGAGTTCCTTTTTGGCCAAGCAAATATTTGCAAATAACACTTGACGCTGGTCACCGTTTGTAGATATGGCCTAGAAAATCAAATTTTTTTATTTTCCAATTTAGCTATTTGTCATTAGAAAAGCATAAAACTTACTCTATCTATACAATACTGATCACGACCATAATCATAAAAATGAGGTTTAGATTCCTCGCTCAACTCTTCAGCGTAATCATTAGAATTCAAATCTGATTCTTCGTCGTCGGCGGTATTGGTATAGTGTCTCAGCTTGCCGTCATCCAACAAAACCAGTTTATCAGCACTCTTATTAAAGAAGACCACATAAAAACAAAAAAAGAATTTCACATTTTTCTCTAATTAAATAATTTGACGAGAAATTTACCCCTTGGTAGTGATAAATTGGCCAGGTTTGCATTGAACCACAAGCAGGTAAACCAATAACAAATTTAAATTTAACCGGAATATTGTGTTCGCCATTGTAGCTGGTAAACATGGGCTGAAAGTATTCTGCAAGAAAGCAAAAAAAAAAAAAAAATGAATAAATACCAACTTTATTTGCAAAAAAAAGAAAAAAAAAAATATGGTAATTCAAACCCTTGGCGCTATTTTTTCAATGTTTGCATGTTTTTTTGTTTTTTGCTGCCACATTTATTCTTGTTTTTTGTTCTTTCCTCCTTTACACTTAAAATGCGTCGTTTTGTTTGGTATACAAAACACCACTTACCACTTTCGTTCACCTGGCTGCATATGGAATCTATACGTATTTCAAATTTTTCACAGCACTTATTCACCCAAATTACATTTTCATCAATGCGATTGCCGTCCTGTAAGTTTGCTTTAATGATGAAGATCTTTAGCAGTAATATTTGCATGGAATAGATTAGGCATTTTATGGTTATTTTGGCCATGGTGTTTGTAACAACTTGATTATTAAAGGCAACTACTATTTGTTCCACTGGCTGACTGGCTAAATAACATCTGTAATGTTTTAAAACAAACCACACAAAAATCTTTTTAAATACATACATATGTACATACCTACATACGTCATCGTCATGCAATACAACTCAAGATCAAAGTTTCTCTTTTCATCTTCTTTTATTTACACTCACTCATTTGTGGTGCTCTTTCTTTTTTGGCGGCTGGCTGGCGCTCTCTTAATTGTTGGTGTGTGTGATAATGTTGCTCAATTTGAATTTTTTACAAGTTAAAGTCACTGATTCACTATCTCCTTGTTTTGTTGATAAACAAAGCAGTTGTATTAAATTTTCTTTTGTGTTGCTTCAAGGCTGAACTACATTAGAAAGAATTGTTTAATATTCCTCAATTATTTGTATGTACATTGCTTTACACATTTGTTGATTTGCTAAAAGTTTACATTAAAACTAATTTCTTCCTACATATACATATGTACATGTGTATGTATGTACGTACGTACATATGTATATACTTTTGTTTACATTTAATGGTTTATTATTTTATTTGGGAACTTCTTTGTTAACATTCCAGTTTTGTTTCCATTCCGTTCAAAAGTCAGATATTCACTGTTATTTTGATTTTTACATATTTCACTTCTTGCTTGAGTTTCCATTATAAGGGAAATATACATACATACATACATATACACATATACATATGTACTTCGTTTCTCTTCGTACGCGCTCAATTAAGTATTACCATTTTGGCGTATTATTAATTGTTAAATGTATGTAAGTGAGTAGTGTATGCTTGTGCCAATCATGAATGAATTAATTCAATTGAACGACTTTTTTAGGTGAAGGAATTAAATATTTTTGTAAATGTTTTCTACGCCCACACAGTGATAAAATGGAAAGTTGATTAATAAGATTAAATATAAACAATCAGTAATGAAGAACTCAGGTGGTAGGATGGCTATGCGCTGCTGCTGGGTTTCGAATCCAAATTTAAGTGAACTATATTCTGATCATAAGCGTGTGTGACGCTTATGATCATGCGCACATTTCTAGTCTGTACAAACGTTTTATATATGGCAAACAGTTTGCGCTATCTACTTTCAAATTCTGTTGTTTCAATCAAGGCGAATCAAGTACAGGTGGTCGCAATTCAATTCGCTTCAACATTTTCACAAGTTTTGTTGTCGTTTTCTATCGGCTTTGACAACTCAGAAGATAAATTCGTGGAAAAATGTTGAAGCGAATTGGTATGCGGGCACCTGTAATGGATTCGCCTTGGTTTCAATCAAGGTGAATCTATTACAGGTGCCCGCATACCATCAATTCGCTTCAACAGTTTTCTAGAATTTTATCTTCTGAGTTCTCAAAGCAAACAACAACAAAATGTATGACATCTCAAGAGAAAATCTTGAAGCGAATTAAATTGCGACCACCTGTACTTGATTCGCCTTAGTTTTAATGAAATTTTTCCACTTTCACTAGGACGTGGAAGAAGAAGGCACAAAATTTAATGTGTATGCAAAATTATATATAACGCCGAAATTCAGGACGGAGAATCTTTTAATATAATTTATCGAACTTTATACAGCTTAAACGTTTTCGTGGAAAGAAAAACGCGAAGAAAACATAAATACAAAGTAAAAAAGCAAAATTGTCACAATTCAATCAGTGTTCATTCTTTGCCGGATTCTGCATAGTTTACGACATAAGAGGTTTTTCTTGTTTTAATGACCACATTTTCATACACCGTTCTCTCTCATAATACAATAAATAACTAATTATTTGTCAGATCAGACATGAGCTAAGTGTTACCATTCACGAAATAAGCACTAGTTGAAGAAACAAACGTTAGACGGCGCACCCGTTACAATTGAAAGCTTTAGCCGCAGTAATGCATATAGTAAATTTTTAGTTCTGCCAATTTGCGATCTAGACGATCTGACAAATGTGTGCATGAATTTGTTCGGAATACTTTTCCGACAATGGCAACTCTGCTGAACTCTCTCAATTAAACTCGTATGGAGTTTATTATTGCTCTAAAATTTTTAACTCAATTAGTTTTTCAAGCATGGCTTAGGTATATTTGTGGATGGGTGTGTGTGTGTGTGTGTGTGTGCACTATACTCGTGTGTGTCATCATATCAAAATTCCGTAATGAAATAGTACGGAAATAAATAATTTACATTAATAGAATTGCATTTCTATACAAATAATCTGTGTAATAAGCATGTTTGTTGTACATGCATACATAAATATGTATGTATGTATGTATGTAGTTTAATAAAACAATGACCTTAGAGGCGTGGAGGGAAGCCGGCATTTTTCTTGCGTAAATTTATCTTTTAGAGAAAGAATATGTACATACAACATATGTACATGCATATATACAAATGTATGTATGTATGTATGCAGACTACACTAAAGCCCCGACTTGCGTCGTTTCGATTTGTGTCGCTTTTTAAAACTGGAATATTTGTCAAATTACAACTTATACGGGAAAGTGCCGGCAAATCTGCAAATGCAGGTCGTTTTGTCGTCTTCTTCTCGAAATATTTCCGTTTTCAAATTTTGTGAGGAAGAAGTATTTTAGAAAATACAGTAGAAACAAGTTGTGCCTCCTTGGGGAGGGGTTTTCTATACAGTTTTTTGGTTTTGAATATTTGTCAAATTACAATTTATACGGGAAAGTGCCGGCAAATCTGCAAATGCAGGTCGTTTTGTCGTCTTCTTCTCTAAATATTTCCGTTTTCAAATTTTGTGAGGAAGAAGTATGTATTTTAGAAAATACAGTAGAAACAAGTTGTGCCTCCGTGGGGAGGGGTTTTCTATACAGTTTTTTGGTTTTGAATATTTGTCAAATTACAACTTATACGGAAAAGTGCCGACAAATCTGCGAATGCAGGTCGTTTTGTGGCCTTCTTCTCTAAATATTTCCGTTTTCAAATTTTGTGAGGAAGAAGTATGTATTTTAGAAAATACAGTAGAAACAAGTTGTGCCTCCGTGGGGAGGGGTTTTCTATACAGTTTTTTGGTTTTGAATATTTGTCAAATTACAACTTATACGGAAAAGTGCCGACAAATCTGCGAATGCAGGTCGTTTTGTGGCCTTCTTTTCTAAATATTTCCGTTTTCAAATTTTGTGAAGAAGAAGTATTTTAGAAAATACAGTAGAAACAAGTTGTGCATCCGGGTGGTGGGGGTTTTCTATGCAGTTTTTTGGTATGGAGTCTTTGTCAACGCAAGTCGGGGCTCTAGTGTATATGTAAATTCTATTTTTAATTATTGTTTTGAAAATGCATCAATTGCCGGTGGGCTCGTATTCCAATAAACTAAATTTACATACATACATATGTACATGCACACATACACATGTATGTATGTACATTAGTCCATGTGCTTTTACCACCTTTATTATAAGCATGTATAGGTGGCTATCTACATAACGCCTCCTAAAATGTAAAATGTTGTACTCTAAACTTTGTCCCTTGTAGGACTTCACAGACTGTAGAGTAGAAAAATAGGGCAAGAAAATCTACGTATCTGTGGAATTTTCTTGAAGGTTTATGATTTATTGTTGGTCTCTTGAGTAATATGTATCTGACAAGTACCCATTAAATTTTAAGAAGACTTCCTTTTAGCCACTCCACTCCACTGGCCAAAAAATCAGTACAAGCTCATCTTCGACTTTTGTTTAATTTACAAAAGTTTAAACTGGTAAATCTTTAAATCGGTAATAGTTAACCACATTTAAACGCAGAAAATTTAGCGTTTAACCGTCTAATTCATAAAAACTATAACAGGTTATAGGTATAGATCTCTTATTTGACAGATTTTCCATACAAATATATCAAATAACAGTCTTATAAGCCTGTTATAATTTTTATGAATTAGAGGGCAAATCTCGATAACAGGTAGCTGCATAACTACGAGTACAATAAACACAACACCCGCAAACGTTTCATGCATTTCGTTGGTAGAAATATACGCGTTTGTGTTGTATGTTTTGACAGTTCTTCAGGCTAAAAGCAGCCGTCAGCTGGGCTTGTAAGGCTACTTGGTATCGGGGTACCTTGGTTTAAACCACAGACATAACCATGACACAATTAACAAGGTAGCCTCGTCAGCTAAACCGTTAATCATCTGACTACTTTAGGTTGTCAAGAGAATGCGGAGATGAAAGGCAGCCAAAACGAGATAGCTAATTCGCGTAAGCTCAGTGCATCTCTCTTCTGTAAATGTAGAAGTGGAGTCTTTTTGACAGTTTGCACAAGTTGTACAAAAACAAAATGCATGTTATTTTTATTGAAGTTGTTTTTATTGTAGCGAAAAGGCTACCTTGTTAATTGTATCATGGACATAACCATATATCTAAATAGTGACTTTTGTGAAGTGGCCATATCATTTGTTTGGAGGCCAGCACAGAAGTGAGCAGTACAGAAAATCGTAGCAACATGAGTGTATGAGGCCACTAGTGCACACAAAAACAAACATAAACAATGAAAAAATGTTGTTGAAAAGTCAAGGCAGATTAAACAGGTAAAATCATGATACAATTAACAAGGTAGCCTCGTCAGCCAAACCGTTAATCAACTGACTACTTTAGGTTGTCAAGAGATTGCAGAGAGGAAAGGCAGCCAAAACATGAATGAAAAGCCTTGAAAACTAAGTGTTAAACTTATTCCATGTACTGCTAGTGATGTACTCAACCCAACCAACTAAGACTTTAAATACAAATAATTATTATTCGTTTGGTTGCAAAGCTGTTTTGTTTTCATTAGATTTGCACTGAATTTTGCTAACCAAAAATCAAATGTAAACAGATGCGGAGTCTACTAACAGAGATAGCTATGTAAATATTTTCATGTTTGCTGTCCTTCACTGGATGCACCAGGCCGCCACTTTCATGAAATTTCACAAAAAAATTGGTAATTTTTGCAGTCCGGCAGCTCTGGTGACCCCCTCTGATAGTGTTCTGTGTTTACTACAGTCAAGCTTAAATTGCAATTAAATCACAGAAAAGTTTTGCTAAACTAGACTAAAATGTAATGCCGAAAAAATTTGTGCTAGTGTGAATTAGCATCAACGAAATGTCGGCGGCATATGGACGGCTAAGACAGAAAACATTTGTATGAATTAATACATTTCAATTGGCTCTTAAAGCAAATAAATAAGTTCATATATGAAGAAGATTTTATACATATATGGAATTTATATATGGGATTTTCGCTTGCTACCACATACATATGTATGTAGTTTGATTTGTCTTGGTCTTGCACTTGGTAGAATTTATTTTATTTCTGTTCAAGATTTTCAGAGGCACACAGCCAGAAAAAGTTACGTCATCGATATGTACATACATATTGTATATTTTGTATGTATAGGAAATTTTGTTGCCGATTTATAACTGCTTGTTGTCATGGTTTTTGCAAATAACATTAATTCCAATTCATTCCAAAAATTCTCTTAAGGCGTATGCGGTGTGCTTGAAGCTTTTAATTCATTAAAGTTTCTATGTACGAGTATATAAAGTCACTGGATTTAACGTACTATTTTTATATGTACATATGTGTATGAACTAGAGTTTTGCGTTCTCGCCACGTGCAAATAAAATGGAATTAGTTTCGAATTTTCTGGAATTGGAAGAATTTTTACAACATTAACTCTACTATTACTCTTTTCATCATTTTAGACATTAATACTTAGTGATGTAGCAAAGGGATATTAAAAAAGTAGTCGGATAAAATAAATTATGACATGTAAACATACATACATACTTAATTTATTTTATGAATAAAATTAATGAAATAAATGAATCTATATTGTAATATTTTCATTACATTCTCCAGCTTGTAACATTTTAAATAAAAAATTAAGTACTTAATTACCAATAATGCATTTGTATTACCAATAAACAAATTATAGTGCTAGCGGTACTCGATTATTTATGCAAAAAAAAATGGCAGCACTAATATGAACGGCAAAGAACTGCCATAAAAAATAAATTGAAGACGCTCCTGATAATAAAGTAAAAACCAAAGTTGAAAAGTTTTAAAAAAATATGGCTAAAAATATAAATAAAAGTAGGTATAAGTAAAAAATCGAAATAAAATGTTTTAAGCATTGAAAAAAAAGAATTGAAAAGAAGAGTGGAAATATATAAAATTATAAATAATTTTGCAATTGTTGATAGAGCGGAAAGTGTAGAGAGTTGTCCGTCCGCTAGTGAAAATTCACAAAATATTGAAGAAATAGGGCATGTTTCCCAAAATATAATAATATAATACATAAGTATATATAAGTATAATATATGTACATAAGTATGTATTTTTTTAAGATATTGTTTTTTCCCTTAAAATAAAATGAACTAAAAACATACATTTATGTATATTAAATTAATAGTTCTATGAAATTAAAAAAGTTTTCAGTAAAATGTTAATAATGAACTAAAAACATTAAGACGAGCTCTTCTTAATACAGTAGCAATAAACAATTTTTAGAAATACAACAACTGGTAGTATTCAGTAGCACTAACCAATATTAGTAATGGTTAACTAACAAGTTATTTATAATATAATAGTACCAGTTATTGCTACCGTTAATTAACCGGTTATATACACGTTAGCGCTGATGTGTGTGAGCGAGAGCACTATAGTGTTCTCTGTTCAGACGTACAGAAGTGAATAGGTTAGTTTTTTTCGCACGAAATAACTGAAAGTTTTAGAACAGGGATGCCCAGGGCCTGTACGCTTGGTACGCTTTTGTTTTTGTAAAACCGCGAAGCATTGGCTGAGCATTCTAATATGTATACACAACTCTTTGTATGAAATACACACAAACACACATATCCCAAGTTCAAAGCAACAACACTTTCATATGCACAGCAATAAGAAGGCAGGCTTTGTTGGTACACATTGGTGCCAAGCGTAAATTTTGTTGTTTTTTGTTTTTTTTGTTTTCATGATTTTGTTGTTTTTTTTAATGATTTCGTGAGTATGAAACACTTGAAGAAATCATTTTTTGTTATGAGCAAGGCAGCTTGATACCAGGTAATCGCATAACTACAACAAACACAACAACAACAAACACTGCATGTATTTTGTTGGTAGAAAAACTGTATAACTGTCATCCGTTTGTTCGCGTATGTGTGTTAGTGTTGCGTATTTTGACAGATATACAGACCAAAAGCAGTAGTCAGCTGGGCTTGTAAGGCTACCTGATATCAAGCTGCCTTGGTTATGAGTTTATTTCTGTTTTTCTTTGTGTGCGTCAATAAAGTGTGTACGTATTGGTGTTTGCGCTTCCATAAGAAGATTTTGGGCACCCCTGTTTTAGAATTTCCAACCAATACTTTGGTTATGAGTGCTTGTTATTTAACGCGTTATTTGACCGGTACTGCTCTTACTGGGATATGTTACACCTGTGTCTATGTGCATCGAGAAATTTCTCTTATGAAACAACAGAATTGACAGAAAATTTGATGTGAATTGAAAACCAGTTTCTCACGCAACTGGTTTTTCGACGTAAGTTATGAAAAATTGAAATTTGATGTGTTTCTGTATTAATTTTTTATCGCATGAGCTGCTCAAAATATGCTCCACAGTTATTTTACACCTGTGCCTCTGTAGTACTCGCATCCAGGAATTGACAGAAAATTTAATGTGAATTGAAACAAAAAATGAAATGTTTCTATATCTCTGGCATGTGTGAAATGTCTTTCAATTCCCTATTTTGGCGTAAGTTATAAAAAATTGGAAATTGATGTGTTTCTGTATTAATTTTTTATCACATGAGCCGCTCAAAATATCTCACAAATAAAATGTTGAATTTAATTTCCGATTAAATCATAGAATTTAGAATTTACTAAAATTTTACTATTATTAATAATTCTATTGGGGTTGAGTTAAATTTTTGCTTTCTCAAAATTGAGAAAGAGTTTTTGTGATAAAATTGGAGTGATCAATATTTTCAAAGAAGACAGGAAGGGTAAAGTTGAATACTTACTGGCTGGGGTACATGCCATGGCTTTTGCACGGCAGCCAAATCGCTTCGAATCCAGGCAGGACTAATTGTAGACTGTCTTTTCATGTTATCACTGCTTTTTTTAATGGATCATTAACAATTGTAAATCATCTAGTTCGCCTATAAAGTTAAATTGAATGCCTAAAATTTTACAATGTTTATAAAATAAATATTTTTCCCCCAGCTGCTCGACATGCTAAAGTTTTATTCACGCTTTGAAATCAACGATGTGACAGGTGATTCTTTGACTGATCACGACATGACACAAATCCATTACAAGAAAATTACTTCACTGCAAAGAGCTGCTTTTGCCAAATTTCCCGATCTGAGGCTGTTTGCTCTTTCGAATGTGGCCAGTATTGATTCACGAGATTCTTTGGAGAAACATTTTGGCAGTTTGGATGAAAAAGCACTGAAAGAAATTGCTTCATTTTTGAATTTAGTGCCGGAGGACTTGCAGCCTCCTTTTGACTGGCACCGTTTGGACGAAGACTTCCTCAAGGAATTGCTGATAACAAGGCATGAAAAACGCTGTTCGCAATTGGATGCTCTTAATGAAATGCCACTGTATCCCACCGAAGATATTATATGGGATGAGAATATAGTGCCTTCGGAATATTTTTCAGGAGATGGTTGTCTGGCGTTGCCAAAGTTAAATTTGCAATTTCTAACTCTACACGACTATTTGCTCAGAAATTTCAATCTATTTCGCTTGGAGTCGACGTATGAAATACGTCAGGATATAGAAGATGCCGTCAGTCGTATGTTACCCTGGCAATCGGAAGATGGTGATGTAGTGTTTGGTGGCTGGGCCCGTATGGCATTGCCCATAGCCTCGTTTGCGGTTGTGGAAGTAGCTAAACCACATATAGGCGAAAGGAAGCCGTCAAGGGTGAGGGCTGATATTGGAGTCACACTGTCAGTGCGCAAGGAAATAAAGGACGAATGGGAGAATCTGCGCAAGCATGATGTGTGTTTTCTGATCACAGTTAAGCCTACCAAGCCATATGGTATGTATTGACATCTAAAAGATTGTATGAAATGTAGTATTTTAGCTCTATAAATAGACCTTAATGTTCTGTTTCGCGGGTTGGCGGTCATGAGACCGGCCCATTTGGATCCTAAGGAGATCCCATTGTGCTAAAAATTGAGCTGTCAATATTCTTTTAAGATTTTTCGAGTCTACTGATGAGTTGATTAGCAGCAAGGAAATGCCGGCGGCATATAGACGGCTGAAAAAGACAGAAAACATTTATAAGTTTTATTTATATACCTAAATAATACATTTCAATTGGCTCTTAAATAAGCTGATTTTTGAAGATTGCCTGAAATTTGTTTACGATTCATTAAAAAGGTACAAAATACAATCCACGAGAACCATTTATACCGCAAGTTGGCCTGATCTATGTGCGCGGATGTGAAGTGGAGGGCATGTTAGATGCTAATGGGCGGGTCATAGAAGATGGTCCCGATCCTCGGCCTCAGTTACCTGGCGAACAAAGAACTTACCGTGTTTGGTTAGATTGCAATCAATACCGTCTGGACATGGATTCCCTGCAAGAGGTACAACATAACCTTAAATGTATGTACATTTTTTTTATTAATCACAAAAAATTGCATTGCTTTTTAGGGCAGAGATGATGTTTATGAAAGTTTCAATATAATTATGAGACGCAAACCGAAAGAAAACAATTTCAAAGCAGTTTTGGAAACTATTAGGCATTTAATGAACACCGAGTGTGTGGTACCGGCTTGGTTACATGACATACTCTTGGGTTATGGTGACCCAGGGGCTGCACATTATTCTCAAATGCCAAATCAGGTAAGAACGATACAAGATTTAAGAGTTGCAAATTGAAGCTTTTTTGATTTTTTTGTGTGTTGTTTTTGCTATGAAGGAACGAGATTTGGATTTCAATGACACTTTTCTGTCGTATGAACATATTGTCGAAAGCTTTCCTAATTATGAAATTAAATGTGATATGCCAGAGAATCAGCGCACTGCTCCTTTTCGTTTGATATTCAATAATGTTGCTGAGACTAAGGAAAACACGGAAGAAGATGCCGAAGAACTTAAAGAGCAACAACTGTCCCAGTCGATTGTGGTAAAACCATATAAATTCGAAAACCGCGGCCCTTATTTGGGCAGTCAACCTAAGCAGTAAGTAGCACCTTGCAGAGAATATAATTTTTGCGTTCGATGACTTATCAGCTTGGAAGTAGGCACAGCGTAAGGTGAAGACTATTTGTTTTTTTTTTTTTTTTTTTAACTGTATAATGTTGACCTTTAATATTAATATTTTATTTATAAAGTAAGTTCGGCTTGAGGCTTTTCAGTTCGGCTTTTTTTTTTGTAATTTTAAATAACAGTTGATAAGGGAAAGCGTAAAGAAAACCCATGCACGTCATCGAACATTTTTTAGGTTTGATAATATTTTTCTAAATCCCCAAATCTTCTGCAGAAATTCCATACGCTTTACACCCACACAAATTGAGGCGATACGTGCTGGTATGCAGCCTGGCCTGACGTTAGTTGTGGGACCTCCCGGTACCGGTAAAACCGATGTAGCTGTTCAGATTATTTCCAACATTTATCACAATCATCCCAATCAGCGAACACTGATTGTAACGCATTCCAATCAGGCCCTGAATCAGCTCTTTGAAAAAATCATGGCTCTAGATATTGATGAAAGGCATCTATTGCGTTTGGGTCATGGCGAAGAGGCTCTGGAGACGGAGAAGGATTTCAGTCGTTACGGTCGAGTAAATTATGTTTTGGCCAAACGTCTGGATTTATTGCAGCAAGTTCAGAAACTGCAAGAATCGCTGGGAGTGCGTGGCGATAATGCTTATACCTGTGAGACGGCGGGATATTTTTATCTCTACAATGTCGTGGCAAGATGGGAGAAATTCCAAACCCTGGCTGCAGCCAGCGAAAAAAGCAGCGAGGCTGACGCTTGGCGCCAAGTGTTTGAGCAGGAGTTCCCTTTCAATAAATTCTTTAGCGATGCTCCTCAGCCGTTATTCAAAGGTTCTACTTATGATGATTATATGGCTATCGCCATTTCTTGTTTCCGTTATATAACTCATATATTCACTGAGCTAGAAGAGTTCAGAGCCTTCGAGCTTTTGCGCACCGGACTGGATCGTTCGAAGTATTTGCTGGTGAAAGAGGCGAAAATTATTGCCATGACTTGTACTCACGCCGCTTTGAAACGCAAGGAATTGGTTAATCTTGGATTTCGCTACGACAACATACTCATGGAAGAATCTGCCCAAATTCTAGAGATAGAAACGTTTATACCGCTGTTATTACAAAATCCTATGGATGGTTTTAATCGTCTTAAGCGTTGGATTATGATTGGAGATCACCACCAGTTGCCGCCGGTGATTAAGAACATGGCTTTTCAAAAGTACTCCAACATGGAACAAAGCTTGTTCACCAGACTTGTGCGCTTGGGAGTGCCAACCGTTGATCTCGATGGCCAAGGTCGTGCCAGATCGACCATTTGCTCGCTTTATAAATGGCGCTACAAGAAGCTAGATGACTTGCAGCACATTTTACAAACTGAGGAATATCGGCGGGCTAATGCTGGCTTCCTGCATGACTATCAACTGGTAAATGTTGACGATTTTAATGGTGTGGGTGAAACTGAACCCAATCCTTATTTCTATCAGGTTTGTATACACATACATATAATAAAAAGTTAAAATTCTATGAAAGGAGTGCAATCTTTCTGTGCAGAATTTGGCCGAGGCTGAGTACATTGTGGCAGTTTATATGTATATGCGTCTGATTGGTTATCCGGCGGAGAAAATTTCCATTTTAACTACCTATAATGGGCAGAAGCATTTAATAAGGGATGTCATCAATGGCCGGTGCGGCAACAATCCGCTTATCGGCTGGCCCCATAAAATCACCACAGTTGATAAGTATCAGGGTCAACAAAATGATTACATTCTGATATCGTTAGTGCGCACAAAAGCAGTGGGCCATATCCGAGATGTCAGACGTTTGGTTGTGGCCATGAGCCGTGCACGTTTGGGTCTATACATATTTGGTAGAGTTGGCTTGTTCAAAAATTGTTTGGAGCTGCAGCAAACTTTCAAATTAGTGAGTTAAACTTATTTTCAATATGATTTAAATATCTTCTAAATTTACTCTCCTTGTAGTTAACACTGCGTCCTCAAAAATTGCAACTGGTAAAGCATGAAACATACACCACTTCACGTATGACAAGTGATAATCCTGAGCAGGATGTAATCACCATTAACAATATGACTCAAATGACAGAGTTTGTGTATGAAATGTATATGCATAAAATAGAGGCTATGAAAGATGAAATACCCACTAATGCCGATACGGAAATGTACAGCGAATTGCCGAAAGAGGATGAAGAAGCTACGGAAAGGGTATATGAAATTATTGATCAACCACCGCCCGCCAAACGTTCGGCAAAAGAAAATTCCGCCAAAAAATCGGAGCCAAAAGTGTTTAAGCCTACGCCCATAATAAATGAAATAATCAGCCATGAGGCCGCGGAAGAATCCACACAGCAACAGGAAGATAAATCCGAAACTAGTAGCAGCAAAGCAAATGAAGAATAATTTTGTAAAATATTTTTTTTATTAAACAAAGTTTTAAGAGATATATTTTATTTCTTGGGAGCTATAATACCCTCCAGTTGCGCCTTTAATTGGGTATTGGTTTTCTTTAAGAAGGCAACTTCTTCTTGATATTTCTTCTCTTCTGAGGCTCTTAGCTCTGCGTTTCTACGTTCAGTCTGTTCATTTTTCAGTTTTATATCCGCTATAATTGCCTCTAAAGCCCCTTTGTCCGTTTCCAGCGTCTTAACGAGATCCTTCAGCTGTTCCTTTTCTTCGTGGGCTTGCAAAGCTTTGCGCATGCCAAACGCTATAGAACTACAATACAGCGTCTCATATGCTTCCATAGACATGGCGATTTCGTCACGTATACGTAAAAGTAATAAACCTCTTTCCGAACAGTTAATGGTTACTTGACGTATGACTTCATCTGAAAATATTTCAAATAAATTATAAAGTATTTTTCTTTATAAATCTTGAAAAAAAAAACTCGCCAAAGCATTGGGAATATAATTCTCGCCGTAGTGGGCATATGCCAGTTTCACGGGCTTGCGTCTGTTCCAAACGTGTGTCCAACATTTCCTGTAAATTGATAACATCTTGACGAGTGGCTGGGGTGCTGGAAACTGTTTGCTGCCACATTTGACCCCCCTCCTCCCAACAACGTGGCGGTAAAATAGAATTTAGGATTTCCTCAGTCTCTTTTTTTGCGTCTAATAAAGCACCAGCTGTAAGTGGACGTTTGAGTCCCTAAAACAAGATACATACGTATTACTATTACCTTCCCATTTTGTATGTTCAAGTTAACGTTACCATTTCTGATGAAACCATTTTCTTGTCAGCACGTTTGACCACTAGTACGGGATTATTGTAACGTACTAGCGTTTGATATTGTCCCACAGCTGCTGCCTCAGCTTCTATTTCCATTTCCATTATTTTGCAAAATACACTTTTCTAGTTTAGGACAACTATCAGCAGCAAAAAAAAACTATTTTGCAGTTTTTGAAGTTATGCTTTTCAAACAAGATCTTAATATTTAAGTTTCCGTTAGCAACAGGGAAATGAAAATAACAACTCGAAGTGTTGTATTCTACAATAGAATAATAGAATTGACACACGTTAGGGTAACCATCTCTCAAAAGCACAGACATAACCAGATATCCCAAAAATGACTTTTGTAAAATGGCCATATCATTTGTTTGGGGATGGGCCAGCGATGAGCAGTGCAGGAAATCGTGGCAACATGAGTGTGTGAGAATAACTAGTGTATACAAACATAAACAATGAAAAAATGTTGTTGTAAAGTGTTTGGAAAAATATTGGTTTTGTTGTCATTTTTACGAAAAAAGTAGAAAACATAAATGAAAAGCTTTGAAAACTACGTTTTAAACATATTCCATGTATTGCTAGTGATGTACTCAATGCAAATAAAATATTAAATACAAATAATTATTACTTGTGTGATTGTAAAGCTGTTCTGTTTGCATTCGATTTGCGCTGAATTTTCCTAACCAAAAATCAAATGTAAACAAATGAGGAGTCCACAAACAGAGATAGCTATATAAAGATTTTCATGTTTTCTGTCCTTCACTAGACTCACCCGTACCGCAAATTGGTCATTTTTGTAGTCTGGTAGAGCTGGTGACCCCTCTGGTAGTATTCTGTGCTCAAAAGCATCAGTTACTTTTGTGTAAGGAAATTGCAGAAAGCAATTATTTGAAAATTTAACAGGCTCTCTAGTTCGTTCCACATTCTTTTTGTGATTGATATTAATTAAATAAGGCAAAGAAAACTTCAAAGACCTTTAGCTAGGTAAACAACTAGCTGTTTCGTAGCCGCCACACTTCTCGTCAGCACCCGTCCTTGAACTCAGGGGCTCTCAGCCAACCAAGCTGTTACATATTTTCTGTCTAAATTTTTAATTATATCAAACACACCTATTACTTTTTTATTTATATCCATCGTTGCATATGCACCGGGCTAAATTATTAGAATATGTGTAGGTCCGTTCGACTACGTTGCCAGCAAAACCCAATAGCTGAGTAATTTGAAGAAATTACTTTCAATAAAACGTTTGCGTGTATTAAATATTTTTTTTTTTTATTCAATTATTTATCCTAATTATTTATTTGGTTTAAGAGCCAATTGAAATGTATTAATTCAGGTCCAAAAATTAACCTCTGAAAAAGACAGAAAACATTTTGAAAAGGTTTGTTTTTGGACCTGAATTAATATATATATTTTTTTTAATAACAATTTTTTTCTTAAATGTGTACACATGTTCACATATGTACATATATTCATTGTTAATTTTTAAATCATTTCTGTAAGCATATGTTGTTGTTATCAATGCACTTTAACAGATGTTTATTTGTTTTTATTATATGTTTTTTCAAAAGTCACTTTACACACTTCTGTGACTCTATGACAACAGCTCAAGGCGAATCAAGTATAGGTGGTCGCAATTCAATTCGCTTCAACATTTTCACGCGAGACGTCATAAGTTTTGTTGTCGTTTGCTATCAGCTTTGACAACTCAGAAGATAAAATCGTGGAAAATGTTAAAGCGAATTGGTATGCGGGCACCTGTAATAGATTCGCCTTGCAACAGCTCTAGTGTGGCCACCTGGTACTATTGCACGAAATACCATATGTTATTTACATATACATCAATTGCTGCGCAGAGTGTTTGACAACTTGCCACTCAAAACTCACATTGACTTTTCTCAGTTGGCTTTTGTGAAATTTTTATTTTGTGTTTGTGGTAAAGAAAAAGCAAAGCATTTATTTAGGGAAAATATAAATATTTTATATACCTACCTAGTTGTTTTTTTTTAATTTAACTTTAGTATTTTAGTGAAATATTTAATAAAATCAGACCAGAAAATGGCTTTGTACAACGAAAATATTGGTGTAAGTATCCGGCAATGAAAAGAGCGGCAGAAGCAACAGAGAGCTATCTTATTGGTCAAAAGTAAATAAATGTGTTTCTTGTGTTTGCATGTTTGGACCATAAGAATCGCATCATTGAGCTGCTGGGCTATCCACTTTTGGATCGTTGTAGAGAACTAAATATATTATTTGAACGATGCAATTTGCGGGAACTTCAGGACATTTTTCCAACAATTCTACAGTCCGTGTTTGGCATTGGTGCTGGCGGTCTTGGCTGGGGCTTGAGAGCTACCACGAAAGAAAACTCACCGCAATGCTTTGATATGCTGCTTAATTTTTTTTCACCAATGGGACCCATGTTTCGTTTGTGCTATCGTATGTTACATGAAGCCATTAAGTTTGAGTTGTCATTGGAACAGCTTCCGGTTAGTTTATGTCCGTCACAGATGTGTAATTCTTTAATTAATATGTATTTCTATTTTTAGCACAAATTGGTCGAACTTCTACAATCAGGCCAGTACAGCATGTTTTATGCTGATCTCATCAATGTGGATCCTTTTCGGCGGCAAATATCGTCCTTGTCGTTAAATGCCTTTGACTATTATATATTGCATTTTGTCATACATGCCACATATCCATTGCACAAAATGTATCCAGCTGCACTACAAGTGCACAATGAACGTATGAAGACTGTATATTTCTTTCTAACAGCAGAGTATTTGTGCAATTTCTTGCCCAACCGGCCAGACGCCGAAGTTGTGCCTTCCAATATATGCGCCAGTGTGAAGGCACCCCAACCCATGCCAGTGCAACAGCTGCAGCCCAAAAAATCTCCCAAATACTTAAAAATTCCGCAGTCGAATAACAGTTTATATGGCAACAATATTTCTCAAATCAATCAACGAGGCGCAGAGGCGTCTCCGCGGGCTCATGCCTGGCGAACTGAATCAGTTTTGCATTTCTTTATAGACACTTGGTTGCGTTATGATATAGATGAGGCCAGGGTAAGTTGTAGTATTGTCAAATGTTGTAATTATTAGATTATTGTGTTTTTGCAGGATCTTCCCAGCAGTGAATTTATACGAGTTGTACGCATTTTGGTAAAACAAACACATTCTTTTGCCAACTCTGCTTCGCTAGACCAAACGGCCATGGCTTCGTTGCGCAAATTGGCGCAACCCATGATGAAACCACGCATTTATCCTTTTATCAAAAGTATTATGGGCAGATGGCCTTTGGACAGTTCCATGTCGGTGGTGTTAGAATTATGGCTAAGCTATATACAACCCTGGCGTTACCGATTCGAGTGGCAAAATAATAGGTACGCACTTTACATTAATAATTGTTTAAATAAATGTTTTTTTATTTTCGAAATTTTGTGTCAGCGTTGCGAATATGGATGGTCCCATAAACAGTAGATATGATTCCTTTATAGCCGAAAATTTGATTATATACACACAAATTTTCATGCACATACTGTCGCGATTCGAACGTTTGGACCTGACTTCTTTTCCTAATGTCATAATGTTGCATCGTTTGGTCAAAGTAAGTTTGTTTCAAATTGTATTATTGAATGCCCAAGCAAGACATTTCATTTCATGTATAAACTATAGGTTTTCAGTCAGCCCGGCCTGGCGAATAAATTATATCAAGCTGAAAAATCATTTTCCGGCAGTACATTAGCTTTCGAATCGCCTCGCAAACATAGTAACCTCCTAAAGTAAGTTTTATTTTTATTTTTAGAGAAATACATATGTATTTAAATTATTGGTTTATTTTTATATTATTTGATCTTGAGATTATTAAATTAATTATTCAAGCTTTAGATATTTGTTTTTTTATAAAAAATAATTTGAAACAATTATATATACATATGTATTTATTTATTTTCTTGAGCTAAACGTCTTTTTTTTTAATATTTTATTATTTTTGTCGATATTTCGCTCTCCTTCGGATAGCTTCTTCAGGAGAATAATAATGAAAATAGTTTTTATTGGTTTTTTTTCAAAAATCAATAATTTTAACATCGAAATATCGTAAAAAATAATTAAATATTTAAAAAAAGATCTTTAGCTCAAGAAAATAAATATATAAAATATAAAAACAGGGGTCGAAAAAAAACCGAATAATAAATTTGAAACAATTATATTTGTTTATTTTCAATATTTCGCCAACAATTTGTTAGCATCTGTAGGAAAATATTACAAAATTCAAAATAACAAAAACAAATTATTGAAAAAATTTGATTAACAAAATTTCAAAAAAATGTATTAACAACATATGTACATAAATATAACAAAAAAAAAAAAAAATAAAATAAAAATTAACATACAAGTTCTACGACCAACATTTTCTTTGTTAACGTTTACAACATGTTTAATATTAAAAAATAATAAATCAACATTTCAAATGTTGCTCTTAAATTAATATAATGTTTGTAAATGTTTTCCTAAAGATATCTAACTTTTGAACAATATTTAGTTCTCAATCTTTTTTTTAAACTAAAAATCTATAACTTTGAGCTAAATTGTCAGTGTCTACCTTAAACTTTTTCTCTGTGTTGCTGGTGTGTTAATAATCTCTAACATTTCTAACGATTTTTATAATTATTTTCTGTTCTTAATACTGAAACATTTTTAAAGTGAGGATAGTGATTTAACGTAGAACAATGAGAAGATAATACCGTTCTTTGCGAATTAGTACCCCTATACTTTTGGTCTGATTTATGTCCTGCAATTCTTGTCCTTAACTTATTCTTTGTAGTACCTACATATATAAACTTTATTGCAATTCTCTTGATCATTTCCCCTACAAGGAATCTTATACACCAAATTCGACATATCCCATTTTACTAAAAATTCTATCCAATGTGTTATAGCTACTATTAGCAATCCTACTTTTTTCCTTGTTATTGTTAAGGCGAGAAAAATATTTTTTAGATGTTTGTGAATCAAATTTTTTCAACAATATGTTTTTTTAATTTTATAGTTATTTTCCTGAAGATGTTACAAATTTTTGACGAAATATTGAAAATAAGGGCCTATTTCTCACCTGCGAACGTTGTCGTTCGTTCGCACAATTACATTGAAAGCAAAAACAATATTCAATACTTTGTTTTTGCTTTCAATGTAATTGTGAGAACGAACGACAACGTTCGCAGGTGAGAAATAGTCCCTAAATAAATATACATACATAATTGTTTCAAATTATTTTTTTATAAAAGCCAAAGATGTAAAGCTTGAATAATTAATTTAATATTTAAATTATTCTAATAAAAAACTTTTAATTTGATTTTAAAGCCATACACCAGGCTCTTGTGATTGGGGCAGTAGTTATTATCACGATGATGTGTATACACCTTTGTTTAGTCCTGCCTTACACCAGGAACTGGAGCAATTTATCAAAACTATACATATATCACGTATGTACATTTTACAAGAAATTCAAAATATACGCCGAGAACAGTTTGATCGCCTCAAAACATTGGGTTTCTTCAAAAAGTTATTTTCAAGTTTGTTTGAAGATAAATCTCCGGAGGAACTGAAATTGCAAGAGATTAGCAAAATTCCAGATGTTCTTGAACTGGCAGTCCGCTCCTTATGTCAAATTTTTCAGGTAATTTTTTTTTCTACATACATACATACATATCTATATAGAAATATTTTATTATGTGCTTTAAGTCGGGGTAAATTACAAAAAAAAAAAAAAACAAGTTTAGAGTTGTGTTCTGTCTTTAAGAAGTTTTCAGCAAGTCTATATGCCGCCGACATTTCGTTGGTGCTAACTAGAGATGTGCGGTTGTCGTGAAAACGTCGTGTCACGCGTGAATCATGCGGGATCGTGTTCAAGTTTTAAAATAATCACACATGATTTAAAAATAAAATATCGTGTGTGATTATCATTTTAAGGCAGTTCACAAAATCTCACTAAAAAGTTAAAACACTAATGCCTTTTTCGTTTCTACAGCAAAGGACAACCTATTTAATTTTGTATGGAAACCAAAATTCTAAAGGGCATTGTTTTATTAACTTTTTTTAAATATTTATGGTTTCTTTTGCTGCCTGTTCCTCAATATCGAAGTCGTGCGATTGTTCGTTTTCTAAGCGAAAGAAAATTGTTTTGGGTTCCTCTATGACGTTCTTTTTTCGAACGATGACTCGATCGACAGGTCGAAAAGACGTAAGTGTTTTTATACAAAATCCTATAACGATCATGTCGCCAGCACTGCGAATACAAAAGTTCAAAATCAAGCACTTGTTGTTTATTTGCTATCGAGTAGGAGTTTTTATAGAAAAAACTTTGTTTATTTTTTAAAAAATTGGGAAATAAAACTAGAAAATCCACATATTTTTATTTTATAAAATAATAATATTTTTATTTTATAAAATAATAATATTTTTATTTTATAAAATCCTGCGTTTGCCAGAGGAATACCAGTGTTCAGTGCATCAAAGTTCTTATTAAATGTTATGGAAAAAATACTTGTAAAATTTAGAACACCACAAAAACTATTTCCGTACTTACAAGATGTTTGCTTTTTTATTTCGTACTTATTTACATATGTATGTATGTATTTGCTTTGGCTTGTCAGATACAGCTAACCAGTTTTATGAAGGGTTGTATTTACACAATAACAAGTTAGTAGTTTTTGTCAATACTTCAATAAAATATCAACCAAATCTTTAATTTACCGATCTGGTATCTCTGTGAAGTAAATGCCAAAAATGTTATGATGTAAGTCGCTGCGAACGCAAGCTGTCGAGATAGAGGAACCCAAATTGATTCGAAATTGTGCGACTGCACTTCGATCGCTTACATTTTCTTGCGACATTGAGGAATAGGCAGTAAGAAAAAGATCTACATTGCGGAATCAATAATACGGAAATACCACGATTGTAGAGATGATACCGCAGCAACGGAATGAATATTTATAAATTTTGTTTCCACATAAAAAATGCTTTCCGCAGTCGCGTAGCGCAATCAATAATCGGACCCAATAAAAAAAAAAAAAAAGAAAATCGATATTGAATTTTGTTTTTCGAAATTTACGTTTTTGCTTACGATCTGCATTAAGAACTTTATTTTTTTAACATTATATGTTCTAGGTCGATTTACCCAATATATCAATAGAACAATTGGATGTGCCTGACTGCTCGAGCATCAATGAAAGTTTCAATTTCTCCATTTATGACAATAGTGATTATTTAGATATTTCACGACTTTCACCTAGACAAATGATGGATAATTTAGCTAATATTAAACCTTGTATAGATCCTGCACTTTTGCCAATACAATCGTATGAAGTAAGATCATTGGTGCGTATGCTGCACAGGATATGCTGTCTCATTAATGACAAGGTGAGTTTCCTGTTTTGTTAAACTCTTTAATTATCGGATTGTTAAGGAAAATTAACTACATTCAGTTGTTAGAACTTGATTCGACACTTGTGATTTTTGGTTTCATTTATTTATAGACCGATGTAACAAGATATAAAAATTTGTTTTCCTTTTTTCAAATATGAACTTAATTATTTATTTGCTTTAAGAGCCAATTGCAATGTATTAATTCAGGTTTTTAGAAAGGTTCATTTTTAGACCTGAATTAATATAAAGAACTGTATTATTTACAGTTGCTTTATTGGGCTTTAGTTCGATTTTACTTCCTCAGAATTGGGAAAGATATTTTTTTTTGTGATAAAATTGTATCCCCAGCCGGTAAATCGTCAGTTTTATTTTTCTTGTCTCCTATAAAAATATTGATCACTACAAAAAAAAAAAAAATCCTCAATTCTGAGGAAATAAAATCGAACTCAAGCCCCAATAAAATTATTAACAATAATATATTGTTATTAATTGCGTCAACGAGCCGAGTGCAGCGCGCAATAACAATTAATTTATATTTTATCTATTTTCTTATCTGCTTCAAAGTACGCCACTCAAATACAAACGCTTTGGAGTCGTACAGATATTGTGGGTAAAATAGCACGCCAAATTCTATATGCTCCCATGAAAGCTCAATGGTTCGACAAACCACGAGGTGAGTACAGTACTCTGCATTTGAACTATTGAATTCTATATGATCTACAGTAACGCCCAGTATCTGATAATGTTTCAGGTGTAAGCGAACTCTGTGAGCAGGAAGTACCAGCCCGCTTGTGTCTGCGATTTTTAGCTTCATATCGTGCATTGACGCTTATATTTTTGACAGCTTCAATCAGTTTTATTTGCTGGGGGTCATCAACATACGGCTTATCAATATTGTTGTTTATTTGTCTTATTTATGTTTTTATCGTGGCCCTTTTATCATCATAGTGTCATCTTATCTTGTCCAAAGCAACACACTACCATAAAAGAGAAGTATATTTTGTTAAGAAGGAACATTTAATAATAAAATTTTTTATTTATTGTAAAGCAAATACAAAGTTCTTTCTATTATCTGTCATTGTATGCAATCATATCTTTTGGTTACAAATAATTCAAGGGGTTGATTGGGTACGGTGACCAACTTCAATACACTTTCAATGGGCGAGGTATTTTGACACTTTAAATGGAAATGTTTGCACATCTGAAATGAAGGCAAAACCAGAATTGAAATTGAATTGTTTGTATTTTGCTTTCGTTTGAGACTAATTTTATAAAACGTATTTACCTCTGCCACAATGTAATGCATTTGATTTAGAGCCAATTGCCGGCCAATGCAAGAGCGATTGCCTACAGCAAACGGCATGGTGGCATTTGCATCATGCACAGCCCTAAACTCTCCAGTCTTCTGACTACGAAGCCAACGTTCTGGCCATACTTTTAGAGGATAGGGAAAATGCTTTTCGTCACGACCAGCAGTAAACAATGACAAAAGCACCAGTGACTGTTGGGAAGTGTAAGAATGCTTTAATTTAAAGCAAAACATTTTGGAGTATTACAACTTACATTTTTCTTAATGTGATACTGATTATTAAGTGTGCACTGCTGTGGCAAATATCTGCCTATAAATGGAGCCACTGGATAAAGGCGCAGAGTTTCTTTTATAAAGCCTCGAAGTAAAGGAGCTTCCCGGAGATTTGATGTATGCTCATTGCATAATTTCTCCTGCAGCTTGTCATCCCTGGATAAAAGATATAACGCCCAGGTGGTGGAATAGGCAGTCTGCAACAAAATTTTGAAATTAATAAAACAAACCTCTAATAAAAATGTTTTTTTTTATCTTTTTAGCAACAAACATCATACAGCTACAATTTCTTTTCTCAATAATAAGTTTTTAAAAATCCCACCCACCGTATCGCCAGCTGCTATAACCAAATCAACAAATATTCGTTTAATCATGTCCAAGGAAACTTCAACGTCCTTGAGTTTCTCAAAGAGGCCACCAGGATAAGCAGCAGTACGTTCCAAGAATTTATCAATAACACTATAACCTTTGGTCAAAACTTGATGGACACTTTCGGCAAACTCATGCCAAATTTGCAGACCCAACGTTTTGGCCAACTTGGGGGGAAAACTCATCAGCGGAGAACTGCTTTCGAATATTTTATGCACATTGTTGGAAAAGTCCTCCACAGCCATTTGTATGTCCAGGCTTTCCAAGTCCGATGTTTCACCAAACATGATTGATATTATAACTGCAGGTAAATGAGAAAGTATTCTCATATAAAATTTTCCATATGTTTGCCAATTTATTTACCATCTATGGACCATCTGTACAATTGTTTCTCTAAATTATTTATAACGAAACCTTCCGTTTTATGCTCTTCACTCTTATCTAACCATTTCTGTATAAGTTTATTGGTCTGCTGGCGGACATGCCAATTCATCCAATCCAAATTGCCATTTAAAAGCAAACGACTCAGCACTTTGCGATTGTGAAGCCACTCTTCTCCATCCCTGGAAAATGTGTGTGTATGTGTGTTTTTAATTAAAAAAAAATGTTTGCTGATTTAAAAACACAAAATATTTACATAAAAAATAAACCTCTCTGGCAGTTATTTTCTTTATTGTATAATAACCAAGCATCTGGCAGTGGATGTCTGGGATGTGAACCTTCATGCATAAATACTGCTCGCATTAGATTTGCAGATGATACGAATATACAATCTTGCGTTCCACCCAAACGTTCTCGAAAAATATGACCATAATTTGCATGACGTTTGTCTATGTAGAGGTGTAATCTGCAATTCAAAATTTGACAAGAGTTTCGTATAGAAATATACTACATTTGCATTATTCATAAACATTGACTGAAGGTTGGATTTGAATTTGATTAATTTTTTTCTGTTTATAACAATGTTGTAAAATTCTATCTTCACCTGCAACCTGAAGCAAACAATCTATTAAAATCGGTTTTTTGAAGATGGCTGGAAGCAAAAAAAATTGTGTTTGACACATGGCCATTTCCATGAGTACAGGTTTTGTAGTCTGTATTCAATCATTTTACAAAACAAGTTCAACTATTTACAAGGCAAATTCAAAACTTTACAAATCAACCTGTTTGAACCAGTGCCCGATAATGATGTATGTATATGAGCACCGATGTCATACATTTTTTTAGCCCCAATATTTTTTGGCGCCCAAAACTATTTAAGTTTGCTTATAGGGCAGCAAATTTCTAAAAAAAAACCGTTGGAAAGAATTTCTTTCGAATAAAATACAATCGCTGTCTGATTAAATTATTTGTTCGCTTCACAGAAAGCAATTAAATTACATCAAAATTTTACTTTTTGTTGCCTTTTGCATACACTGCGTTTAGACGGGAAAGTACTTTCATTAAATTTTTGTATACGTATTATGAATAAAAATTTCAATGAAATCTGTGACTTTCATGAAAATTTCTTGCTCAATTTCAAGGAAACATGAAAGTTCATTTTAAAAATGTCGTCAGAGCGAAGAGTTGCAAGTATTATTATTTTAAAATAGAGTTGCCAACACTACTACAAACATAAATTTATAGGGCAACATTCGAAAATAATTTTTATTGCTAAACTTTTATTAATTAATTTAATAATTATCACTATAAATATACTGCATTTGTGTTCTTCATTCATATTTGCTGTAAAAATGTTTTAAATATTTTCTAATGTACAAAATAATTTAAAATTCACAATTATTCGTCAACTGCAATCCTGAAAATTTGTATGTGCCGTGGAGTAGACAACAGTGTTTACTACCTTGTCACTTTACTTTCAGTAAATGTCAAAAAATTGCTTTCAGGAAAATTTTTGCTGAAAGCTGAGTTGAAAGTTAGAAAATTGTGAGTGTGTTGGTAAAAAAGTGCGAGTATATTGCAACTTTCAGGCATTTACTTTCCCGCCTGAATGCTACGTTAAAAGCAAAACTATGCTTAAAAGCGAGCACTATGATGATTTTAATCACAATATAATAAAAATAAATTTCTATTCGCTCTTTTTACAGAGCAAACTACTCTTTTTACTGGGCACTGCCAGAACAAAATGGAAAATAATCACTATTTTATTAATTTGCCTTTGTACGTTTATGAATACAGATGTTTATTAAACAAAAATAAGGCTTCTATGATTGGTTAACTAAATCGTTGATAATCAATTAAATAAAGAATTTTATGTGTTAGACGGTTAATGTGACATTTATTCCGCCTTTTCTTTTCGTTAATGTCTGTTGTTCTGTCTATATGTAAAGGGTCTGCCAAATAAGTTTTTTTTTTAAACGGCGCAAAACATCGAGTGGAGCTTCGGCTGTGTGGCACGTAGCGCCGTCCTGTTGAAACCAAATGTAGCCAATATCCTCCTCTTCAATTTTTGTGAACAGAAACACGTTCAACATGGCCCAATAATGATCGCTTGACTATAACGGTAACTCCTTGCTCATTTTCAAAAAAAAAAAAAAAAAATACCCATTTATGCCTCTGGACCAAACAGTGACTCGTTTTGGGTGCGTTGGCTTTTCAATGTATGCGTGCGGGTTTTCTGTGCCCCAAATGCGACAATTTTGCTTGTTTACATACCCGCCAAGATCAAAATGAGCTGCATCTGAAAAGAAAAGCGTATACACAACCATATTCGTTCAGCGGAAGCATAAAACTAATTATTTGTCAAATCAGACAGACATGAGCTAAGTGTTACCATTCACGAAATAAGCAGTAGTTGGAAAAAAAGTTAGATGGCGGACCCTTTATGTACATATCGTTAGTATCATGTAGAAAGGCTGCAGATCGCAATTTCTGCAATATCCGGGCTCTTTCGAATTTATATTAATATATGCCAAAAAGCCGTTGATGAAAAAGTCTGTTACATGCATTGTTAGTTGTTTGTGTCCATGTACAAAAGAGTAGTGGTCCTGTTATTTGATGCTATTAGCCATGCTAACGTGACCGTATGTATCTTAAGTCGTGTTGGCACATGACTGGTTGTATTATAAATTGTTTTAATAAGAAATAAAAAGTAATTCTTGTTTAAAACTGCTTACTTTGGTGCTCCTCCGGCAAGTATTAAATCGAAAATTGTTCCCACTATGGGTAGACCTTTCACCTCAGGAATATGACATATTTGTTTTGAATGTTCGCTCGTTTTACGTTTCTTTTTATTTATACAGTTCACATAAGGCAAAATAGTACACAATCTCAGCCATACGACTTTATAAAAATATTTAAACCATAATAATATGAAATTTGTTGAAGGCATTCTTTTGCATGTAAGTTTTTTATAGGTGCTTAATTTTTTTCCCTCTTTTTTTTATAAAACTGCGTGATATTTAATTATTTAATGCTGCATCATCAAATTCAAAGGTTAATATTAAAAAGTTGTTAATTAATTACTAGTGTATTTCGAAATGCAGGCATAAAAAACTGCTTTAGAAATCAACTACCAGATGCGCCAGATAATTTGTCGTACGTATGATACATATGTATGTACGAGTATGTTTGTAAAAGGAACAATGAACACGCACCGATTTCGAGCACAAACGTTACGTGATAAAATTGCACTGTATGAAGAACGTTTGCAAGTATGATGTATGTATGTATGTATGTATATATTTTCTTTAATACCGGATTAACTGAACTCAATGCTTCACCCGCTTAAAACCATCTGAAGTGTTTGTGCAAATATTCTGTGGTTCATAAAGCAAGAAAAATGCTTTATAATCCAATATTTAAATTATATGAAAAAAAAAGTTGTTAATCAATGAATAATAAATGGCATTTTGAATAATTTGAATTTGTAATTTTTCGTGGTACAGCTGAAGAAGAGGGTACATGAGTTTCTTCTGTAGCGAACATGTGTGTACGATATTCGAACAATATGGGTTCGAGAAGGGTTGCCAAGTCAGTAATATTTTGTACTTTTAGCGTAATTTCCTTTATACCGGTCTGTCTCACAGGAATCAACTGCTATGGAAATTTTCATTTCAATTCTGAAAAGGCCTTTTTAGAAGATTAAAATCGATCAATTTCCTCAGAATGAAAGCACCTATTTTTGTGAACGACTTTTTTTTTTAAAGAAAGAAAACAACTATTTTTTAAAGCTTAAGGTCTTTTATTTATCTTTATTAAAAATTAATAAAGATAAATAAAAGACCTTAAGCCTTAAAAAATAGTTTTATTAATTTTAACAATAAAGGTCAAAAATTATAGATAAAATAATATATGAAAGAAAACAACTGCGAAGAAACACAAACCTGCGACCTCGGATACTGTTAGTAGGTTACTCTACCAATTCATCCATCGAGGCGCTCAATTAAAAGTTTCAGTATGTGACAGACATATCTTGCGATTTTTACTTTATTTTGCTCCTTTCATTGACAACCTTATGTTTGTGTGTTGATCTGCTTGATATTACACCACACTTATCTCAAAAATAACCAATTTAAAATGTTTGTCGCAACGCAGTAAATCGATTAAAGTCTGAAGAAACTGAAACAAAATCGATCGCAATAAAAATTCGCAATCTAAAACTATTCCGAATAAATTCTGTGACAGGCCCAATTCAGCAGATTACTTCGTGTTGTGTATGGCACATTGGCGTATATAAGGAAGGGCTGGGGTGGACGAGTTCACTGTAGATTTGCTTTTGCTCAGCCCAGCTTTTAGGGGTTTTAATGCAAAATTTGGTTGGTCCATATATTGCCTCTGTACGAATTGGAAAAATTTAGTTCTGGTAATAAAAAAATATTATATAAAGGTTTTGACAAGTATATCCAATAATCGAGCAGCATAAAACAAATTAAATTACAACCGACAAAAACAGCATATATGTATGTACATACTTCTGAGTATGGACGTGACTATTTCAAGATACCCTTCACAGTAGTCATGTCACTGCCGAATATAGTAGTCTTGTTTTTATTTATGATTTCATAAAAGGTTGAAGTTCTATATTTTTGTAATTTTTATGGTTGTCCCAAATTACTACGCTTTTTGTGAACCGATTTTAAAAATAATTTTTTTGTTTTGTTTTTTATTATTTGAAAGGTGTTTCTTCCAGTTGGGTCCCAGATTTTTTTTTTTTTTTTGGAAATCATATTTTAGGAGTCCCTTAAGGGCAATTCAAACTATTATACTGAGTATTAATACTTGTCGAAAAGCTGTTGGTGATAGTGTTATTCTTCCTTATACAATGGCTCAAAATTTGGATTTTATCATGCCGTGCATTCTTTTTGTTTTTATTTGAAACGTAATAGTGTGGATGCAAAATGTTATTTACGTTAGATTTTTTGACATTTTTTCCTATAAAATTTTCTGAATAACCATTTAAAATACATATTTACGGTATTCAAAGGGTGGTGCTAAAGTCAGAAGTCTTAAAATAATAGCACGAAAATATATGACTGCTGTTAGCAACCTGGCATAATGTAGTGTGCTATATCAAATATGAATCAGCTGTTAAAGAAAAGGAAAGCGTTATACGCATATAAGGGATTTTATTATGTATATAAAATGTTTTTTTTTTATAATATAATTTGCGGCAGGTAAAGAATATGACCGGCTCGACGAATGCGTTTTCGCCGTTCGCTTCAGATGTATGCTGTTAACTTATGACGAATCACTAAACACAGTCGATGAAGTCCTATTAATTTATGACTATTTTTGTTTGCAGCACAACAACAATTTTTTAAACTATCATAAAATGTTAGTACTTTCTGACATTATGACACAATATGAGACCGTTTGAATACCGTAATTAATTTTCTTTGATACGCATGACAATCTGTAGGTATTTTCATCCGGATATGTGTAACTAAAACCATAAATATTTTGTGACTTCACTAATAGACGTCCATTTTGATTATGTATCGCTAATACAGCTATCTGAAGGAGAGCGAAATGTCGGCAAATAAAACAAATAAATAAAATATACCTAAAGCTCGAAAAATAAAATATGTTTTTTTTTTATATTATATTAATTTTTATGAGGCCTTTAATTGGCTTTGCACTATTTTTTTTATGAAACATGCATTTTCATGTAGTGTGAACAAGCAAACAAGAATTTGAAACAAAATGTGCTACAACGGAAAGGTGGCACAAAAGGGTTAATAACGAGCAATGCAATATTTGTTACAATTGAACTATAACACAACCATTGTATCGGTATGAACATAAAAATCTGTTTAATATCAGATCGAACATGTTGGGCTCTCTTATTTGTTTACGGAGTATGTGTGTATGTGGTTTGAGATACAAATCAGGGATGGCAAGTGGGTTTTCGATTTTTGTACCATGAAAACAAAAAGTACTTTTTAGACCATAACCTATGGGGTCATAAATTATAGAATATTGTATCAAGCCGTATTTTATTATATTTTCTTAAAACGACTTGACACTTTGAATTTTCTTTACTGAATAAAATTATTAGGAATATTGAAAAATAAATTGACGTGCTCAGACAAAATATTACAGTATATGCATACTGAGGTTTTGAATTAGAAATAGTTCAGTGTTGTCGATTCATATAATGGTACAATGAACTATAGCGATTTTCAACATAAATGGGCCACAAATAAAAAAATATTCACTGTGATTAGTTGTACGAAATTCTACGTTTTTATAGCTTTTTTTCATCAATTTTTATTTTGTTTAGAAATTTACTGGATCTAAACACTTTCATTTGTTTTATTACAATACGTGTTTAAATTTTTCTAGGGCTAACTAGTTTTAATTCTCACAGAAAATAAGCATCACAGAAATTACCAACAACATTTGACAGTTTAAGTTCAACATAATATCCTGAAAATAACCTTGAACAACTATTCCGCAATATAATTGCAAATAAATGCTTTTACGGTCCACACGTGACAACAACATGAGGTGTTGCTAATAGAATTTGACAGCTGTGAACAAAATTATCTCCCAGTTTATTTGCGGTGGAGAAGCTCAGTGAGTGCTTCGTTATTGTGTGTTTGTGAATAAACTTTTTAAACAGTTTGTCTATTAAAACCTTATGCAATATGCTTATGAATCAGACCATTAGTATTTATTCTTGAGCTAAAGGTACTTTATTATTTACATTATTATGATATTTTTGCCCTGAAGAAGCTACACGAAGGAGAGCAAAACATCGGTAGAAGTATACAGAGAAATATAAAACATATTAAACATACAATAAATAAATATGAATATATTTTGAGCTATAGATTTCTAGCATTTATTATGAAAACCAGATATGTGAATAGTGCCACTCATATATACCACTCATATATATTTTCATATGTGAAACGTTGAGACTTTCAAATTGTATTGAAAAAAACATGCTACCAACTCCGTACCAACTTGTTTGCAAAGGGACCAAAAAAAAAGTACTCATGTACCATTACTTTCACTTGTGTTACCATTGCTTTGGCTTTGCGAAACAGTTGGGTTCTGTTCTCTGCAGTTGTGTTTGGTGTTTGGACGGGAAATGCCATGTTTGCTCTTTTCTAGTGATAATTTGTCGTATTCAACTAGTAGCGTGTTTGTAATTAATGTGGCTGGTTGCCTCTCGCCATAAATTTTAATATAAAAATAACCTGTTGTGCGGTTAAAAAAAAGATATAATGAAAAATCAATCAGAAACCAAACTGTGCTAACACCCATTAAAGATTTTTTTTAATAATGTTATCGTTCAACTTTTATTTAATGAAAATCGTTAAGTGAAAACAAAACCTGCATACCACATTAATTCATCGAAATTTCATTACACAATTAAAGTAACGAAAGATTCAGAAAAAAGAAAATACAAATTACACACATGTGCATACATACATAGTGAGTGCATTAATACATACGAAACAAAAATTCGGTCACATAAATAATCGCTGCGTAGTCATCACACCGCACCGAATATATTGTGGTGTTCAATAAGTTGTAAGTAGTACATACATACATACAGATGAATATTAATACGCATGAAGAAATGAGAAAAACAAAAGTAAATTGAAGTTTTTTGATTAACAGAGAATTAGAAAATAAACATTTTCATATGGGTATGTACATACATATGTATGTATATGTATATGCGTAAACTAATTCTGTTGTGGATTCTTTGGATATGAAGTGCCGGCTAATGGTGGTTTTAAGGGTAGTTTCATATTTTTTAAGACGTTTTGTTAGCGACAATTAGTGAAAGCAAGCATCTCAATAGTTTTGTTGTTGTGGCATACGCATGTTTTTTTCTCTCTCTTATTTTGTTGTTGTTTCATCATTCAAAGTGCAAAAAAAAAACGGCGCGAAATTCTATTAGCGACGAACTTTGACAGTTAGGTAAACTAAACCGACTTGATAAATCTACACGTCATATGAATTCACATCAAGCATACCATGATATGTGAATACAAAGTGCTGCCCAGCGTTGCTCTTGTGGTACTAAAGTTTCTATTTGACTCTTTTTTTTATGATGCCTATACCAATTTTTGTGACACCTTTTCTGACATACCCTTTTGATTTATTTTCAACAAACTCAGAATACTTACTTATTGCCCATTTTTTTCTTAATGAGTTCCGATTCTCATGAAATTTCATGTACTACTTAAGAAGGTATAGAGTGTTGAGCTTATGTGTGGCGCTTAAAGTTTACTAAATGGTCTGGATCTAGAAGAAGTTGTAAGAAAGCTTTCAAGAACATCTGATTTTGGAAGACCTGTAGTGCAATTCAAACATTTTAATGCTAATAAAATCGTTTAAATGATTTGACATATAAATTAACGCTTTTAGTAGTCAGTAACACTCTCAGGCGTTTAAAATCAGCTGTTTTTAAAGGCTGACGGATTGGTGTTAGTTTAGAGCCAATTTCATTTACGGTGTTTATTTTAATTTTAAAATTTCTTTCGAAATGACTTTTGATTATTTAGCTTACGATTTATACGAAGATTAGAATTTCAGCACTCTTTCTTAAATACATATGTACGTGCTATAATTAATAAATATTGCTTCAATTTACTTACTTGGCGCATAATAGAATGTTTAGACAATTTTTATTTTGTTTATTTTTTGCATTCTTCTTTGGGTTTTTTGCCGAAGCTGCCACGTATTTTCAAATTATTTTAAATGCACCTATAGGTGTTAAAACGTAGTTAATGAATCATATAAACGTTAGCGCTAACCACAATAAAAGTGGTAACACTTTTAAAATAGTGAATAGGGCTACTGCGTAACTCTGTCGCGGGGATGTTATGTGTTTGTTAGAGTGTAGGAAAAATATGACCAAGGAATGTCATAAAAGTGGCTTCACTCAATTTATTCTAAGAATTTTTTGTTTTTTTTTTTTTTGGTTTTAATAAAACAAAAATACCTGAGTGGCGTTTAATGGGAATCTTTGAGAGAAAATAATACTTTTAGGTAATTTTTTAATCATATTTCTCACATACACAGCTAAACAATCACGTAATAGTTGTGATCCCGTTTTTAGCATTGGCAGCCCGCGTGATTGTTTTAGCATTGGCAGTGATTGTTTTAGCATTGGCAGCTAAACAATCACGTAATAGTTGTGATCCCGTTTTTAGCATTGGCAGCCCGCGGGCTGCCAATTTTCACAAATACGGTGACTATCAGCAGTCCTGAGGTTGCGGTTCGAATCCCGCCAGAAGCAACGAAATATAAAATGAACGAAATAAAAAGGGGATAAAAAGGGAATAAACAAGAATTATATTTAAATATAATTATATTTAAATATTATAAGAATATAAAGCAAAACGAAAAAAAATATTTATTTTCATTTTAATTATTGCATAGAAAATCTGATTGAATTACAATGAAAGTCTGAAAAACATGAAATCAACCTTGTTTTCTACGTTCTTAAGTTTTTTAAAAAATGTTCGCCCTCATACACACAGTAACAGAATTTTGAAATTAAAATTCCTGCACTTAAAACTAGAACCGATCACTCTGTTATACACCGGTTACTTCTCCACCTCAAAATCCCTCCATTTACTATACATTTGTTGCTGATATGAGTGCAATGACTGACAAAGCTCTAGAGTAAGATTTAAATTTGTTGTGATTTGAGAAATCATTAAAAGCGTTTTTTTATAAATATAAAAAAAAAAATATATAAAAAAACGTCCCAGTAGATTTCAATTTTGTAAACAATCTTTGCTGCATTGCATTGTAGACAGTTTTGTGGAATTTGCATTTGTTTATAATTTGGCTGACCTTTTAAGACTACAAATATTCTTATCGTAACAATTATCTCGTCAAATATTTTTATTTCAAGCTTAACAAATGATATTTTTCTTACGCAAGATACAGACCTACTTACACATTGCCGTTGCAAAAGAAGTCATAACCTAAATGTTGGCGTGCAAATCTTTAAAATTAAATAAATATTTTCATTGTTTTATTCTAGGCATAAAAAGAAAAAACGCAATTTGCAATGAACACAAAACAAACAACGACTCTTAATAAGAAGTTGAATGGAATTCTTGTTTGAAATTCTATTAGTTAAATGCAGAATTCATTGAAATTTAGGTTAAATTACAAGGTCTTTTCAAACTGCGCTTACGACCAGAGATGATTTGAAATGTAATGGAGCGTGGTACGATGAAGAAATAAGCAAACATACAACCGCACATAGTTTCATATAGAGCAACTGATAAGAAAGTATTTACTTAACAACTAAGTAACAACTAAGTTCTAAATTATTAGAGAGAATGAAGCTTGTTTATTTATTTATTTTTTGCTCACATTTAAAACCAACAACTTTTTATTTGCAACACGTCTAGGAATTATCTAACATCACGTACTGGTTATCTACGCCATAAACAAATATATAAAAATCATGTGTAGCCAGTGCTATCTACAGTAATAAATAAATTCAGCCAAGTACGAAACTGACTAGTATAGCAGGGCTTTCATACACTTAGAATATTTTTGCAGTAACTGACCGTAGTTTATTCTAGAAGTAATTAGAGCAGTTATTTTTAAATGACAAAACGTTTAAAAACGTTGTACTCTTACTTAAATAAATTCAGTCAAGTACGAGGCTGGCTCGCACACTTAAGGTTCCGTACGTATGTATGTGTAATGCAAGTATGCAATGGCATATGTGAATACATATATTGTATAAATTTCATCTCTCTGTCTCTTACAGCTTGAGAGTTACGTTTAATTGTTACTTTACGTTGTATGGGGACACCTAGTAGTTTTCGACTTGCTGTTGTTGTAAGGCATCTAGTAATACATAGACTATGCGAATTTTGGCTCTCTATCTCTTGCGGTTCGAGAGTTATAAGTAACTGTTACTTTACGTTGTAAAGGGACACCTGGTAATTTTAGAGTAGTTGTTATTTTTAAAATACATATTTTTCAGAAAATATGCTTTCATTGCCCCTTTTTTTGAATTTTTTTAAAGGCAGTGCCCAATTCTTTAATTTCTGCTTTTTGGTATTTCTTTTTTTTTTGTAGAAGTCTGGCTCAAATTTCAAGTTTCTATCTCCCATGGCTCAAAAGTTATAGCTTGCTTTTAAACTAACTAATAGCCAGTTATTGGGTATTGGACACTATTTAAATTTTAGCTTTTTGTTGTAGAGGCTAGTGAACTGGACACACTGCGTAAATTTCCGGTTTCTATGTCCTACGGCTCAAAAGATAGGGCAAACTTTCAAACTAAAGGGTGTACCCATGTATGCAACACTCTTTAAATTTTAGTTTTTTTTTTGGTATTACTGATATTTGCTGGTGTAGATGCCAGGCAGCTACATATCCTATTCAAGTTTCTATCTGCTACAACTCAAAAACTACAGTTCATTTTCAATTTATTGTGTGGCAGCACCCTTTAGTTTTTAATTTTTTTGTGGTTTTTGGTATTTTATATCGTACAGCTCATATAAATACATATACTGAGCAAATTTCAGGTCTCTATCTTTAATGGTTCGAAAGTTACAGCTAACTTTCATAGTTTCTAGTATGGGAACACCCTTTAGTTTTCAACTTTTTGCTGTTGTAGGGGCAGGGTAACTACATATCGCATGAAAATTACAGCTCTCTAGCTCTAGAATAGCGAAATACCTGTAACATGGTTCCGTTTCAGTCTATGTGTAGCGAACCCTAACAAAGCATTACATGCTATAGGACACTGAGAAAAAAATTCTATATATGTAGGTTTTTTTCTTTCAGCTTTTTGGCTCAACCAGTATGGACAGCTCACAAAAACCACAAAAGGAAAATCCCAGCAGATATGCCAACATTTTGTCACAATTGATTTTTGGTTGGTCAATGCCATTGCTGTACCGAGGATCTTGTCAAGGTCTGACCGCAGATGATCTAACAAAATGTCTGCCGGAAGATTGTTCCGAGGAGCTGGGCGATAAGTTAGAAAGGTATGTGTGGCGTACCTTATAATTTTTGTAATATTTCTTTTGAAAATATATTCTTTACTTATATACGCTTTCATATACAAAAATTCTTGTAAATAAAAACTTGTTGTGTGCCTCTTTTCAGACACTGGTACCAGGAGGTTGAAAAGGCCCGTTTAAAAAATCGTCAACCCCTTTTACGCAATGCCATTCTAAAAACATTTTGGCGCTCAGCTATAGTCGATGCTTTAATTAGTGTTATATATATTGTCATAAAGTGAGTTCATACAGATGTATCAACAATTTCTATTTCTTCTTAAAATGAAAACACTGAATTCCTATTAATTGTCTATTATTTTTAATTTTTTTATATAGATCACTCATACCCGCAGTATTGGCTCAATTACTGTTGCAATTCCAAAAGCCCACACAAATTGTTAACAACTCATTCGACACTAAACTGTATAATGACAGTTTAATATATCGCAGCACCCGTTCCATTGAAGTTAATTCGATCCACAAAGAAAACAATTTGAGTAAGTAGTTTAAAAAAAATAAAGATTCACATATGTAAGCACAATTGAGAGCATGAAAAGAGCAGTACTTTTCGTGCTGGCAGACAAAATTGAATTAAAGGCGGATCAACTCTCGAGTTGTCATACGACAACAAAATGGGTCGTTTGCAATCAGCTTCACAACTCAGAAAATAAAAATCGTCGAAAAATATTTAAACGAATTGGAATGCGGGCACCTTTAATGGATTCGTCTTGACTGAGTGCTTAATCGTGTTCGACATGGACCTTCTAGTGCATGATTTTCACAGCAAACATGTGCTGAGAAACGCAAGTTATTCAAATCACTTTTTAGTTCACAGTCACAAGTTGGAGTTTTTCATGTCCTGAAGATTATCCGTTTTGTTTAAAGCATATGTGTGCAAAGTCTGGTAGCACTGGATTTTTTTTTGTATGGAAATAAACAGCTGGGCGTTTTGCCATTTTTCGCCATTTTTATGGTGAACAAAATATCTGTTTCTTTAGTCTACTTTAGGGTCTCGCGGCATAACTTCTTTCATCCGTATTAACAGCCTTAAACAGACAACTCGTTTAACACAAAATGCCAACACAGAACTCAGGCAGCTGCCGTCGAATGAAACCCTTTGTATGGAATAGCGAGCTCAGTATTTATTTATTGCAAAAATTGTAATGAAAGTGCATGCATGCACACCCATCGACAGATAAAATTAAAAGTTATAAAGCAAGTGTGCTGGGTACTGCTATTTTTCTATTCGCCGCTGTTTATATGTTTATACATATTTGATATCACAATAATTGAACACTCGTGCGTAAGTGGATGATTGTGAATCATAAGGGGCAATTAATTAATGTTTTTGTCGCGCAAACATTGTTATCTAAAACAGAAATTAAAACAAAAACCTTTATTTTTTTTAGATTTTTGTGTGTTGCTCAGCGCATAAATAATGTTTGTTGTTTGTTTAATGACATTTGGTATTTAGTTAGATATTGAAATAGTATTTTTTTTAATATATGGTGATTAATTACTTTGGTCTGCTTTAATAATATTTATAACAGTTGTTTTATCAACAAAACTTCCATAGCAACTTTTATGTTTATCTTGTATGAAAAAAAAACAGTAAAGGCAAGAAAATTTTTTTTGCAAATATGTGCACTGAAAGAATTTTCTTAATAAAATTCGAGACCGATTTCCTTGAATGAAATATCGTTTCTATACATTTTTGCAATATTTGTTCATTTTGTTATTAACACCCATAACCAACCATCCATAAAGAAAACAATTTGAGTAAAAAAATAGTTGAGAAAATAAATATGATTTGCCGCTGTTTCAATTGACAGCCGTACAATAATTTTGTTTCCATCCGCGCACTTTTTGATCACTACGACATTTGTGTACCTACCAAAATTATTTTTTTCGTCATGAAGAAGACTTCAAATAAAATTAAGAATTTCTTTGCCGCACTCGGCTTGATTTTGTATCTTGGAATGCGTTTTTCCATGTTCATGTACACTTTTAAAAATTCAGTTTCCTTGTAGTAAAGTGAAGAAAGGAATCTACAATGCAAAAGGAAGTCACTTCTTTTATCGAATATTATAATGAATTGTTCGTGAGACCAGAAATCTACACGTCTATTATAACAACGTCTATAATTGATATTCTATAACACCCACTTTTGAAATTTTTATAGTAAATATTATTCAAATATGAACTTAATTATTTATTTGCTTTAAGAGCCAATTGAAATGTATTAATTCAGGTCCAAAAATTAACCTTTTCAAAAAATATTTGCTGTATTTTTCAGCTGTCCAATGAAATGTCGTCGGCATATAGACAGTTGAAAAATACAGCAAATATTTTTTGAAAAGGTTCATTTTTGGACCTGAATTAGTAAATATTATTTTTAGGAGTTAGTAATACAATTGACTCAATTATAAATCACTTCACTCACATTTTTTTTCAGGGTATAAAAAAATTTCATATGTATGTGTATACATACATACATATGTATGTATGCATAAAGAAATAAAAAGAAGTAAAATTTACCCATATAGCTTCTATGTTTTCATACGCACATGGATAGACACCACCACTTTGTTTTTTTTTTTTTTTTTTTTTTTTTTTTTTTTTTTTTTGTAAAACAAAAGTGGAGACGTGTGAAAAAAAAATGGCTTAAAAATATCAAAAAATTTTGATTTTGCTTCAGAGCCGAACGCGTCTACGTGTAACCGAACCAGCACGACAACAAGCACACAATCAGACAGCGTAACGAGTTTGTTGCACATATCTGGGGCACTTTAAAACAGCAATGATATTTTTTTAAAACTTTATTTTTCTTTTTATTTTCAGACAACATAAATGCATTTGATGGAAATAAAAATTCGTCCAGTGATATTGTCCCTGCCAGTTCTTTTGGAACAGTCAGCAACCAGACATTTGTTGAGGGCTTTACGGATAGCATGGAAACGATGTGGGATGATGTTAACTCTTTGGGAGCGATATTGGTTTTATCCACATTGCTGGGCTGCTTTCTTATACATCATGTGGATTTAAGGCAACGACTGATGGGTGCTCGCATGCGCATTGCCTGCTGTTCTTTAATATATCGCAAGGTAAGTAAGTCGTGTAATCCGCATTGGCGTTACAATTGTCGTTTTTAAACGACTGTTCGAGGGACTTAAGAGATCAACTTGTGGTGAAAATTTATGTATATACAAAGTACTCAATAAATAGAGATTTTCATGCCACAAAATACACGGAAAAGTTGACATTTTGTAGATCATGTTATGGTTATTTTATGGTGGGTTTTTATTGGTGTGATTAGCCGACCAGGGACCTGCTTCTTAAGGCTGGCGAATGTCGGACTTGAAATTATTATTTATGACTATTCAAATAAAAAACTGACCTGTGGGGTCAGTAGCCAGTCAGCATTTTTATAAAAATATTTACTGAAACTAAATGCTGCTAGTCAGCATTTTATACATATACATATATAAATTGGGTTATCCATTTCGTGGTTTCAAAAGTATATAGGACTGAAATTCGACATCTGTCAAACTAAAACCAAAATTTTGAGCCTCAGTGTACTGTGATTGAATATTAAAAAAAAGTCACGCGTGTCTTTAAATCATTAGCTACACCCATGAATACGAGGGTTGCCTTTTATGCTCCGGGCTTTGGAAACCGTAGTGTTGCCATCTGGCAACTGCCAACTCTGTCGTAAAGTTGGTTATTTTTGAGATACGTACTCAGAACATTTTGACATTCGAGCGCTATTTGTGTTGTTTGCAGTAAATTCAAAGATTCATCTCCGCCCAAACATGGAATTGAATCGCGAACATTTTCGTGCGATTATTTTTCTTACAACGGATGAACTTAATTAAATTTTTGGTGATTAAGCTCCATCAAGGCCGAGTGTTTGTTCCATTTCGCAATGGTCATCCCAAATCAGTTGTTCCGAATACCATTGATGCTGTGCGCGAACTGATACTGCAAGATCATCATGTGACCCATCGTTATATTGAGCCAACCTTCGGCATTAGTGGGACCAACATACATTCAATGTTGCATAAACATTTGACAATTTGTCAATCTCTCAAAAAAAAAACCCTATTTATACTCCAACTTAGCTTTCAGAAATTTCTAAGCCGAGAATCATCTACAACGTCTATTGTACTATCGTACTTATGTACGTACTAACGACTTCTGCGCCGCGCTAATTATAGACAAATTAATCTAGAAAGTTCTAAGACAAGAACCTTCATTATTTGTGCTAAAGCTTGAGATATGTAACAGTATTTTTGAGAACTGTTGAGACCAATTCATGCACAACTTGGCAGCACTTACAAATGTCGCTTACGGAATTACTAATAACTCACTCCTACTCGATTAACCCTTAATACACCATTAGCTAAAATTTGTAACAGTATTATAAATAAAATAAAATTTTTTACGTTTATAATTTGTGTCAATTCAAACATGATTGATTGTGACAGACTTTTTTGTTTGTTTTTCGTATGTGAAATTACGTAATTAAAAAAGGTTGGTGCGTGAAAAGGCGTGATAAACAAAATGTTGCTCGTGACTTGATCCAAAAAACACTCAGGTTCAGATCTCTAGTTCCTGATGTTGTACATATCACCGGTACCTTGTAGATCATTAATTTTAGAGGTTAGATTCTCCTCTATGATTTTTCCGTACACTTTTATAATCATACAGATTGATAACCCTGTTTCTCCGTTTAGCCCCACTGCGCACCATCATTTGGGATCCTATTGAAAGTCAGATTTTAAAGATTCACTCTGCACGAAATTTTTCGTTCTTGCTGCAATTTTAACCATGCAGGTTGGTTTTTGCACTTTTGACAGTCAAATACGTCAACCACGATTGCAATTTGATGGCGTTCCTGTAGTAGATTTTGAAAAGTTTCGTATTTTTTTTTTTACTAATCAGAGTATAATTTTTCAAAAACGCCAACCTTAATCAGGGGGATTAATTCACTGATATTTTCCTTACAATTACAGACAATCAGCCTCTCAATGAAAGCTGCTGGCCAAACTCCGGCTGGTTATCTCATCAATCTTTTGTCCAATGACGTCAATCGTTTGGACTACGGTTTCATTTTTGTTCACTGGATATGGATCATGCCGCTGCAGGCGATTCTTATTTGTTACTTAATATCGACAAAGATTGGTTTGGCCGCAGTGGTGGGCGTAGTTGGCCTGCTGCTTAAAACCATACCAGTGCAGACGGGTCTCAGTAAGTTGGCTTCGAAATTGCGCATGAAAATTGCCGAAAGAACCGATGCTCGTGTTGGCATCATGAACGAACTGGTGCAGGGCATACAAGTTATAAAAATGTATGCCTGGGAGAAACCCTTCCAGCATGTCGTTAAAGAGGCCCGACGCAAAGAGATCAAACAAATCCGTTATGCTTCCTATTTGCGTGGCTTCTATTTGAGTACCATGGTTTTTACCGAACGTTCCACGCTGTATATTACAATAGCTGCTGCTGTTCTTATGGGAAACATGATTTCAGCTGATGTGGTGTTTTCCATGGCTGGTTATTACAATATCTTGCAATTGGTGGCAGCCATTTGGTATCCATTGGCAGTGTCGTTTGGCGCCGAGGCATTGGTATCGCTCAAACGTATACAGACGTATCTGCAGCAAGATGGCTGCGAAGATAGGGCTGTTGGCGTTATTTACAAAAATAATAATGACGGCGATAGAGAAGCTGTGGTACTTAAACAGGTGTGCGCAAATTGGGATACGACGAAGCCCTCTAAAACGCTGGATAATATTAATTTAGTTATACCCAAGGGACAGTTGTGTGCCGTGATAGGACCCGTAGGAGCGGGCAAGGTATTATTATTATTATTATTGTTGCTTCTATCGGGAAAATAGGCAGATAACTAATCCTTTGTATTTTGCAGAGTTCCATTATACAGCTTATTTTGGGAGAACTGCCTATAACGGATGGCGAGGTGGTGGTCCAGGGTGACGTGTCTTATGCTGCCCAAGAACCTTGGCTCTTTACGGGCTCGGTACGCAATAATATTTTGTTTGGTGAAACGTTCGATCGCAAACGTTACAAAGAGGTGACAAAATGTTGTGCCTTGTCCACGGACTTTGAGCAATTACAAAATGGTGATAAAACCATAGTGGGCGAAAGGGGTGCTTCTTTGTCGGGTGGCCAAAGAGCACGTATCAGTTTAGCCCGCGCCATTTACAAATCGGCTTCTGTTTATCTATTGGATGATCCCTTGAGTGCAGTAGATGCTCATGTGGGGCGTCATTTGTTCGATGAGGTTATTGGTCCCAGAGGCCGCTTAGCCGGCGAGAAAGCCACCCGTATTCTGATAACCCATCAAATACATTTTCTAATCGAAGCCGATTGGATTGTTATAATGGAGAATGGAAAGATTTCTCGTCAGGGCACTTACAACGATTTGATTTCCAGTGAATTGGATTTTGCCAAATTGTTGGAACGACCTAAATTGACAAAAGGTGAAAGTATTTCCGCCTCAGAGGGCCAATCCATATACGAAGAAGACGATGATATACCCTTCATGGATGGACAATATGATGCCGGCTATCAACCTATTCGTAGATCGAGTACCAGTGCCTCTTTTTCAAAGAAATCAGTAAGTGAAACGTATTAATTTATAAATATTACGTAACTTTAGTGTTTTTAAATCGCCGCTGTTACAGGAAACTTTCGAATATGAAAATGCGGTGAGCAAAGAGACGGCTGAAGAGCAAGCCGAAGGTGGTGTGAGTGGCCGTGTTTGGCTGGAATATTTTCGAGCTGGCAGCTCTTTAATGGGTTTTAGTTTTATGGTCTTGGTCATGTTATTGTCTCAAGTGGTGTGTAGTGGTTCCGATTATTTCGTCAATGTATGGTCCCAACAAGAATATTTGCGTTCCATGAATCAGACCACGATTCTAAGCACCCATGACTGTCTTTACATTTACGGAGTTCTAATAATTGGAGTGGTTGTGGTAAGTGAAACACTTTCATTGAGAAAACTATTTAAAACGAAGTTAAGAAAATGCCAAATGATTTTTTTTTTTCAATTTTGAATGTCAAATGAAATTGAGAATGTTAATTTGACATACATATAAAAATAAGCATTTTGAATTATTGAGAAAATTCCATTCAAAAATGAGAAATTTCAATTTTAAAGTGATAAAATTCCATATAAACTTGAGAAATTTTAATTTAAAATATCTAAAATTGTAGTTTCAAATAAAACTTGAAATTCTGAATTGGAACTTTCCCAATTCCAAATTGAAATTTCATTTGGAAAATCAAAAAAAAAAAAAAAATTTTTGTATGGAATTTCCTCAAAATTAAAACTGAAATTTCTCATTTTCATATGGATTTTACTCATACTGGAAGCTCGATTTCAGTTGGAATTTTCTCATTTTGAAATGTTCAATACCATTTTGATGTCTATATCGATTTGAAATTTTCTCAGTGTACAACTGAAATTTCTCATGTTTACATGAAAAATTTTCAATTTAAAACTGAAAAGTCACATTTTCTGCAGTAATTTCTCAATCACTTAAAAACTGAAATTGAAATTTTCAATATCTTTGGAATTTTTTCAATATCAATTTGAAATTTTCAATATCGTTTGACATTTCCTCGGTGTAAAACTAAAATTTCTCATTTTTATGTGAAAGGTTTTAAATTTAAAACTGAAATATATAATTTTCAGTTAGAATTTCATCAATTTCAAATTGAAATTTTTAATTTTAGTTGGAATTTTCTCCATTTCAAATTGAAATTCTTAATTTAATTTGAGACTCTCAATATCCAATTTCGCTTGGAAAATACCAAAAAAATGTAATTTTGATATGGAATTTTCTCAATTCAAAACTAAAGTTTCTCATTTTCACATTTTCATCTTACAGTTCAATTTCAGTTGGAATTTTCTCATTCTGAAATGTAAATTTTCAATACCATTTTAAATTTGTAATATCATATTTAACTTTGTGAGTGTAGAACTGAAATTTCTCAGTTTGATATGAAATTTCTTTAATTTCAAATTAAAATTTCTCATTTCATATGGAGTTTTCCTCATTTCAAATTGAAATTCTCAATTTAATTTCAGATGACTACCTTCCGTGGATTTTTGTTCTTCAAAATCTGCATGCATGCTTCGAAAGTGTTGCACGATCGCATGTTCTGCTCCATTTTAAACGCCACTATGCGTTTCTTCGATCAAAATCCCTCGGGACGCATATTAAATCGTTTTTCGAAAGATATGGGTGCTATAGATGAATATCTGCCAAAAGCCATTATGGATTTTATTCAAATAGCTTTAGTTATGTTTGGTATTTTAATTGTGATATGTATTGTTAATCCCATTTTGATGTTGGCCATTTTGGTGGTGGCCATCGTAGATATGCTGATATTGAAAGTGTATTTAAGACCTTCACAGGATCTTAAACGTTTGGAGAGCATATGTAAGTTGAACTGAAATGTGTTAAATTACCTGCATCATCGCTTCATAACGTTCATTTGCTTAACAATACTGAAAAATTAGAAAATTTTTAAAATATGTTATTGTTTTACATGTAACTAAAGTTACGGCTTATTTTGACCGAAGACAACGTGACCCCTACTTTCTTGTTGAGCTTTATTTTGGGATATTGTATGATTGCCAACACTCAAAACTGCATATACATTCACATTGATGCAACAATGAGAAGTAAAAGCAGGGAAAACGTAAAAACATAAAGTTTCACAGGAGCATATTTTAAGGTTATGTTTGCTCAACAAGCAAATACCATATTTAGAACAAATTGCATATGCTCTTGCAACTTTTTTTTTTTGTAAAATCAAATAATTCTTTACTCTAAACTTTATATTTGCTCTTTAAGCAAACATAACCTTAAAATTAACTGTGGTAGAAATTATGGCGTTTTCTTTTCCAAAAGAGTTATGTTATTTTTCGTTTTTTTTTCTAAAATTAAGATCGAAAAAAAAGTTGTAGTCAGGTTGAGTCAACATAACCTTAAAATATGCTCTTGTGAAATTTTATGTTTTTACGTCTTCTTTTCTGTCTTCTTTTGACGGGTGTTTTCTGTTGAAAAACATGAGGAAAAAAGTTCCTCTGCGACATATTGCAAAAAATCATTTTCGAAACGTCCGATTTTCAATTTTTTGTTTTGTATTTTTTTTTTTATCGGAGTCCCTCTAAGGAGGCCTGGTATGGGATGGGTGTGTTCCAAAAAAATATAGATGAGAAAAAATTATGGGGGGTTGGTCATTTATTTTACTGCTCTATGGGCACCCTGGGACAAGTTATTATGAGGGGGAATTTCATGTTCAAGGCTCCCAAATGCGGGCTCCAGGGACTAATCAATCCCAGGGTGCCCGTAAAGTAAAGTCAAATGTATGGCTAACACCCAATAATTTTTTCTGCATAATACTTTTTCCAATACACCAACCCTGTACCACGCCTTCTTAAGGGGGCTGTCACAGAACAAAAAAAATTAAAATTGAAAATCGAGCGTCTCGAAAATGCTTTTTTTGATGTGTCGTTAGTGGAGCTTTACTATGCTCGCGTTATCGAAAAAATTTGTGGCACAGTACCGATTGCTAAATGGACGCTCCTAATGTGTAGGCATTTTTAGTTATTTGCAATAATACACTTGCCCAAAAACGAGATCAACAGGAGATTAGTGGTCACGTTTTTGGCCAAGTAGCAGTTCATATGTGACCGTACTTTGAGCACAAGCGAACCATTTTTATACTTTACTTATCATACTCTCTTTATTTTTATTCTCAGGTCGTAGTCCAGTATTTTCACATTTATCAGCCACGCTTTCGGGCTTGGGCACCATTAGGTCGCGTAATTTACAGGATACTGTGGCTAAAGAATTCGATGGTTTACAGGATGTGCACAGCAGTGTGTGGCAATTAACGATGGCCTCAAACACCGCTTTGGGTTTGTGGTTGGACTGTGTGAGTTGTTGTTTTCTAACCTCCGTAACCTTCAGTTTTATACTTATAAATGGACGTAAGAGAATATGTGTAAACGTATAGCGTAGTAAAATAATTCAAATAAAACTGTATTACAGAAACCTATAGCGGTAACATGGGCTTGGCAATATCTCAGGCCATGATACTCACTGGCATGGTTCAATACGGTGTACGCCAAGTGGCTGAATCTTTGCAGCAAATGACCAGTGTTGAGCGGGTCTTGCAGTATACTGATCTGGAACAAGAAAGCAGCGTCACAAAGCTACCACCCTCTAACTGGCCCACACATGGTCTCATCGAATTCACTCACATGTACTATCGTTACAATCCCCATGGCGAACCGGTGCTAAAAAATTTGAACCTGGTTATACAACCCGCTTGGAAAGTAGGCATTGTGGGGCGTACAGGAGCAGGAAAATCTTCTTTGATTGGCGTTCTGTTTCGTCTGTCCTATATTGAGGGTGGCGTTATAATAGATGGTTTAGATACGGGCGATATTACCCTAGAATCATTACGTACAAAAATCTCAATTATACCTCAAGATCCTGTGCTGTTTTCGGCCACAATACGTTACAATCTGGATCCATTTGAGAAGTATTCAGATGCAGATATTTGGCGAGCTTTAGAAGATGTGAGTGGTGATGTTATTTGGTTTATGGAAATGTCCATATCGATATTTTATTTTTTTTGTTAATCATTTTATCGGACTTTCTAGTTCGGTTTTTACTCACTCATAATTGAGAAAATTGGAGTGATCAACATTTTTAAAGAAGCCTTACTGGCGGCCAGTAAGTCTTCGATTTGTATTTTTTAAAGTATTAAAAATAAAAGTCCTAGTAAACGATGGTAACTCGTTGGCATAGAAGTCGTTAAGAAAAGTAAAAGTGTTGGAAGGTGAAAAAATATTTTCTGTATTAAAGGTTTGTTTGAACATTTCTCCTGATTCTCATTTTGTTCATGGGAATTTTGGAATAAATAGTTGAGTTTCAAACATTCTTTTAAGAAGTTTTCGAGCCTACTCACAGACCGCTGAAAAAGACAGATAACATTAAGGTATATTTTTAGACCTAAAATACTACATTATTAACAATTGTAAATCATATAATTCGACCATAAAGTCAAGATTAATGTTTTTATTTTGTTTTAAATAAATTACAGGTTGAATTGAAAAGCGCCATACCGGGTTTAGACTTTTTGGTTACCGAACGCGGCAGCAACTTTAGTGTGGGGCAACGACAATTAATCTGTTTGGCCAGAGCTGTTTTGCGTAACAATAAAATATTAGTTTTAGATGAAGCCACCGCCAACGTTGATCCGCAGTAAGTATTATTATAATAGATTTGCTCACATACATACATAGAAAAAAATTCCGTGTTGAATTGAAATTGTTGTTCAAACAGTTGGTTTCATTCATTAAAAGTTTGCCCTGGTATTAGCTTTATATTTCTGCTGGTTTATTTAGTAGGTCATCCTTATTCTGTTGGAATTTTTTGAAAAATGGTGTTGGTACTTGAAAAAATGCGACACTTCAAAATCTGCTGCAGAAGGCCGTTAAATTTCGATTGAAGTAGGCGTATTTGACTGTCAAAAGTGCAAAAAAAAGGCGATTTAAAATTCGACAGCTGTCGTTTTTAAACCATGCCCAGTACAAATAAGAGCAACTTCCAATAGGGTGATTTCTTTTGGCCCACCTGTTATATGTATTTGTTTAAGATTTGGACTAGTAATTAGAGGATGACCACTATAGACATTGCAGTGTACTGGAGCTAGAAAATAGGCAGTGGTGCGTAGAAAGGGTGAAAAAGGGAGTGTTTGTGGACAGAAAAAACAATATAACATAAAAAAGGGCATATATTTTTGCAAAGTTGAGTAAGTTAGAATTAACTGTTTAGCGTCTAGTGAATATAACTTTGCCACTAACTAGCTAACTTTGCACGCAACCTCTTCAATATTGCAAAACTTCGAATATACTGGTATAATAGTTAAAAAAATATAAATAAAAAAGTAGGGGTCACGTTTTGTTTTTGAGCCAAAATGGACAAAAATTAGTTTGAGCTTTTTAATATTGCAAAACTTCGAGTATACTACCAGTATACTCGAAGTTTTGCAATATATTTGGCCAAAAAAATTTCAGTAAAAAAATAGGGGTCACGTTTTTTTTTTGCTAAAATGAACAAATATTAGCGGTTCTCACTCTTGATATTAATTTTACAACTCTACTATATTCACTACGATTTTTACCACAAAGCTCGAGTGACTTTCTTACCTCAAAGTCTGCATGTTCTTGCAAATATTCTAAAACTTGCTGAATTTCTTATCTGTTCACCTTTCGTTGTGAATTTTGTCACGTTTTCTCTTCACCAGTATATTTTTATTTGTTTTTTCCATATTTTTTATTTTCTCAACACAAAATTAGGTTTTACCGGCAAAACGATTCACAGCACAGAATATCTTTATTTCCCAGTAATTTTTTTACAATGTTTACTAAAGCTTTTTGTTTGATTTTTTAATCACAGCGTAGAAAATAAAAGTTCAGTACATTTTGTTGCTGCAGTGATGTAAACACTAGTACTTTAATCAAATCTGCTACTCAAATATTAAACCGCTATTATTTTGAGCTCTTTAATATTGCAAAAATTCGAGTATACAGAGATTTGCCCGAAAAATTTCAATAAAGTAGGGGTCACGTTTATTATGGGCAAAAATAAACATAGGTTAGTTTGAGCTCTTTAATATTGCAAAACTTCGAATATGCAGGTATTTACCGAAAAACTTTCAATAAAAAAAGTAGGCGTCTCGTTTTATTTATGGCCAGAAAATGGACAACTATTAGTTTAAGCTTTAAGGTCGCATGCAATCCAATATTATCGGGAATATTAATCATGATGTGTTTTTCTTTTTTACGCGAGCTCGCTTGCTTTTTATAATCCAGCCCTTGATTTATAAATTAATATATAAATTCCACTTTTGCAGAACTGATGCTCTTATTCAACGCGCTATACGTGTTAAGTTCAAGCATTGTACGGTGCTTACGGTCGCTCACCGTTTGCAGACAGTCATGGATTCGGATCGTATACTGGTCATGGATGCGGGCTGTGCCAAAGAATTTGATGTGCCTCATTTATTATTAAAAAATCCCACTGGAGCTTTGAGACAAATGGTCGAAGCCACTGGTAGTGAAGCAGAAACGCTTAAAAAGATGGCCAGTAATGCTTACAATAATATTAATCTAAGTACTTAAGTTTCTAAATATTCCGTTCAATATTGAAAACTAAGTAGCATTTATACTTAAGAAATGGCGTATTAAAACGAAAGAGTTCGTTCGTACTTATGTATATAAAATTAAATAAAAAAGTCCATTTTAACTCAAAAAGTTGAAGCAACTAAAAATGTTCAACAAATAATTTATTATTTGTATAGAATGCATATTTTTATAACAATATTGAATATTATTGTGTTCTTATAACAACAATCAAATAAGTGTAGGTTTCAAAAATTTATTTAAGTATGTATTTAGCTGTTGTGTTTTTTTTTGCTGTAATAAATGTTTGTATTAAAATTTAAAAACATGTTAAGTTTAAGTTTATTTCTCTAAACATACTGTTAATTATAGATATTGTTTTCTACTGTTACTTAACATAAACAAAATAATTAAAATCCATGCAATCATAATTAAACACGCATCATAAAAAAAAATTATCACCAACAAATAAATTAAAACATTTGTTGTTTTCTTTAAAAATCTAACTTAAAGGAGTACATAAATAAAAAAGTAAGAAAGAATAAAATTTTTCTAGCAAAATATTTTCAAATATTCAGGTTATCTTTTGTAAACCGAAGGTTTTTCAAAAGCGAGCAGAGCAAGTGGCTAATTCAGTGTTTTACAAATCACACGATTTGCCAACAGGTGAAATAAAGTCAGCTTTTTTTTTAATACAATGAGGGTATTCACGATAGGTAGTGCAAACGAAGCATATGTGAGCAAAAATGCTCTGCTTTTTTTCACACAACAACAAAATGTATGTATTTGCACTTTGCTTCAGTTTTCCTCATTTGCATTAAAAAAAAAACTTCAACAAATAGAAGTGTGCAAAAATGCTTAGTTGAAAATAAATTACAAGGGGTTTCAAGATGGTAGCTGTGCAAATTTGCAGTGCATTTTATGGCTGATCGTGAGCGCACCGTTTTTTTTTCTTGTGCAAATCTGCTATAATCTTTATTAAAGTTTTAAAAATTCATTGCTTTAGTTAACAAACACTTTATTTTATTTTTGAGAACGCAATTGTTACGTTTCTGGTTAAATTCTTTTATGTAATTCAAAATTCTAAATAACACTACTGTAATATGTAAATAATGAGACACGGAATGTTACAGAGGGCGCAAACTAAGTCCATCGGCGTCAAGTTGGCACGCAACCGTCGCCGACTTTATTCTTGTGTTACAAGTCGCTGCCGATCTTATTTTGTTTTTGGGAAGACACCCACATATAAATTAAAATTAAAACGCGATGTATTCTTTGGTTATTATTCAATTAAAGTTTATGTTTGCATTTGTAGAAAAAAAAACTTATTTTTAATTCACTTGAATATGTTTTTTATTGTATTAAAATTTTTCCTCTCCGCCGCTTATTTTTTGTCTACTCCGCGTAAAATTTCTGCTGGCGCCATCTATTGCAAAGTAAAGCCATCTATTATTTATTTTTAACTGAGCATTTTTGCACACTTCTATTTGTTGAGGAAAACTGAAGCAAAGTGCAAATACATACATTTTGTTGTTGTGCGAAAAAAAAGCAGAGAATATTTGCGCTTACATTTGTTTCTTTTGCACAGTTTGCACTGCCAATTGTGAAACGCCTCGGAATAGTATTTTTCGATTCGAACTGAATGCGCGAACATAAACGAAACGCAGAATGGGGCTGTATATTTTAAGAGAATAAAATAGAACAAAAGTTTTTTTTTTTTTATAATTAAACCCTAAAAAGTCGTTAATTATGACCTCAACCACTTTGCCAATTCAACTCAAATACAAATGCCAATTTTTCTAGGCATCTACTCATGTTTTTAACGCTGTGTGTGTATATAAAATATAAACAACATTTTTACAAAATTAGACAAAGAACAATGGGAAAGTAGTCACCATAAAATATATGACTAAATTTTATAATATGTATAAATGAAAACATAAAATTAAAACGTACACGAGCATTACCCTTGCTTTAAAATGTTAAGACAAACTGTGATCTGCATTGGCGTCTTCGCTTGTAACCGCCTGCTCTTCGGTGCGATTCTGATAATGCACAGAGGACAGCCGGCTTTCACCGGAAAATAGTTGGCCTGAAGAGCTGGAATGTGTGGAGCTGAGAGAGGTGTGAACACGTGATGATTGCAGAGGTACTGGAGTTGAAGTTTTCTGGCGGTCTAATGTCTGGCCACCAGATTTGCTGGCCGCATTGGGTGTATATGGTGTTAGAGAGCCTAGAAGGGAATGTAGAAAATGACTGCGCAGCGAATCATCAGCACTAGAGTTGCTAGTTGAGCCAGAGTTGCTGGCATTTTTTTCCAATTCGCGTATTAAGAAATCTCGCAAATTAAATGAACGACCAGACACCTTATCAGAATTGTCATTCCCAGACAAGGCCGCCTTTTGTTAAAAATAAACAGATTTTTTTTTTTATTAAGCCATTAAAATAAAGAAAATAACACTTACCCTTAAAGCGGAATTAGCTATTAAGGAAACATCTCCCGACGATGTTGTTGTGCTGCTGCTCAGAACATTTGCTGCTTTTGGTTTTTTGCTCATTTCTCTTGACCATCGCCGCGCCAGGCCCTTTACATCACTGTCCAATAAATCGCTGGTGTTGTACGAAGTAGACAGTTTATCTATACCACTTTCAGCAACTAAAATCTCCTTGTAATATTCGGCATCTCTATGGGCGGTGGAAGAAAATATTTGCTTCTTTCTGCTCTCACTAACACGAAATGGTTGTTTTATGATTTTTCTTTTCTTTAGTTCTTCCTGTATGTCCACAGAAGCTGTATCGTTGTCATCGGTGTTTGCTCGTGTGGCGGCATCTGTTATATTTTCCAAACTCTGAGTGTCCAAAAATTGTTGCTGCTGTGTATCGGATTGTAGTGTTTTCGAGGCATTGCGCTGCTGTATGTAATCACGAACAGCAGGAAAATGATCGGCTTTTATGCCACTTATGTGTAATTTTGCTAAAGATTCTTCGAGTGTTTCACCCGCGAGAACATCGCAATCGGCTAATTGTTGTATATACGAGGTGATGGACGGAAATTCGAAATATTTTGGTGATTCTTAAGAAGAAGGAAGAAGGTTTGTAAAATAAAATTAGATTTTTTATATGTATTTATAAAGCGAATAAATAATGTACGCCAACATTTTGTAGCGTTTAAGATCGAATTAATTAAAGTAATTGCGACATATTGGAGTTCATTAATGCGAGGGATGAGATACATACATGCAACTTGTGCAGAGGAAGTTCAGAAATAAAATTTAAGCTCACTGCCGCCTGTTCATGTATAAAACAAAATAGTTTTCTAACATTTAACTGAAATTTTAATTACATTTAACTATGATGTTGTTTTTTTTTTATGTACAGAACTTTAAGTTGGCATTACTGTTCAAGATGGCAACCGATTTAACAGCTGTCAAGTGATTTATTCTTAGTTTTGTCCCTGTCGATGATGCACTTTCGAAAATTAGAGGTTTATTTTTTCAGGAATGGTTTGAGTTATATGAGTTTAGGTCACGGATTACGGGCCGTTTCTTTTTTCTCTCTTTCCGAGTATACCGAAAACGCCATGGTACAGAAATGTTCGATTGGATCCGGTTGACATTAAGATTATTAATAGGCTGCTTTGCGGACACTACTATAGTGGTGTCTATCTTCATATGATCCGACAAAGACAATCAGATGTATGTGATTTCTGCAACATGAAAAAACGCGACCACTACTTTCTTTCTGACTTATTTTGGGCAAATAAATGCATAAAAAATTTTGCTAAGATAAACTTGCAAGTATAGTATATGATACGCCTACATATAAACAAATAATTGCCCGAAAAACGTGACCACTACTTTCTTTTTAACATTTATTTTGAACAAATAAATGCATAAAATTAATCAGCCCAGTCATGAATAATAATTCCGTGAGAGTTTTTTCTCTTTTCGCATTCCTTAGGAAATTTTTTTTTAACCTTCGCTGTTTTAGCCACATCGAAGGGGAAAAATAGTCGGCAGAGGCCGACTTATGTTTTCTTTTTTGTTTTTTCTCATAAAAAATTTCGATATTACCAACTTTTATTTTTTTGTTTCTCAGGTAATTTATGATTGGAGGAATTTTTTCTCGAGAAACGTATTTTCCTTAGGAATAAAATTCCTTGAGAATATTCATGATTGGGCTGAATATAAAATGCTAACGATACAACAACAAACAATAATAAAAAGAAAAAAAAAACAAGAAAAAATATTATATTTCCCAAAAGCATATTTTAATGTTATGTTTGCTCACAGCACCCATTCTACGAAACGGTACAAGCTCGAGAGCTAAAATTTTCACAGGACATGTAGTAACCCGGCCGCTATAAAGGCAAACGCAAAAAACAACAAAAAGTTGAAAACGAAAGGGTGTGCCCATATAAGACACCATAGAAATTAACTTTAATTTTTGAACTACAAGAGATGGAGATGTGAAATTCGCACGAGTTATGAAATTACATGGGCTCTACAACATGAGGTAACAGAAACCAGAAAAAAAAAATTAAAAACTAAAGGGTGCCTTTAGACAAGAAACTGAAAATTAGCTATAACTTTTGAATCGCAATAGATAGGGGACAAATATCAATAATAGATAGTAGACAGATGGCACAAAAATTTTAAATTTAAATGGGGTTATCATTTAGTTTGAAGATCAGCTATTACTTTCGATCCATAAGAAATAGAGCACTAAAATTTTCACTGAATACTTAGTTGCCTGGCTGCTGCAATTCGTTTTTTGGAAACGAAAACGAGGCCACAAAATATTCGATTATATGTATATAAAAGAAAGTTCCATGAGCTTGAATAATAATAATATAATATTAAACATGATAACATATTTTTCTTATTTGAAAAGCAAAAAAAGAAAAGAAGAAAAACTCACCTGCAGACAATCTATTTTGTTGCAGACTCTCTACAAAAGCTTGAAACTCCTGCTGCAATTGCAAATTTTGATCTGCATTAAGTTGCGTTACGTCCAGATTAAGTTTCTCTATGTATTCTTCAAATGTTGGAAATTGTGCAGGTTGTTGTTGGGGGCCAATATTTGAACCGCTATCTTTTTCCTCTGCCGAATGACCAATTGCCGTATTAATGCGTGATGTGGCCGGTGTGTCAACCTCAAAAATGGTCGAAAGCTCATGAGCTAATTCCTCGTCCGGCAGTTGGGGACTGAAGCGTTTAAGTGTAGGCGGTGGCTTCATTTTACGCACAGCTTGAGCTAAAGGTGCGCTCTCTGAAGAAGTCTGCGATGGAGGATCTGGATCGTAGCGATTTTCTAAAGCTGTGACAGGACGTGAATCAGCTATGCCGCTATCACGGCTGTTGGCCAGTTGTTTGTTTTTATCAGCAGATGTTAGTTTGGGCATTTCAGTAGTTAAAGCGTTTGAGCCCACAGGCTGTTTATTGGAGGTGTTCTCCTCCGAACTGGAACTGAGACGTTCGGTTTGGGTGCTGCTTTTACCTTCCGGTAAATAATTATACTCGGTTGAATGTCGACCATTATCACTAACAGAACTTAAAGTGACCTCCAGAATACGCTGCTTTTCTTCGCGTACCCGATTTATGAGTTCGGTGAGCTCTGCTATGCGATGCGTGCAATTTTCGGTAAGTTGAGCATAACGTGCCATTTGAGTGGCCGAATCTGTTTTGCTGGATTCCGTTGACAGTTTGGCATTTATGGACTTGTCAATAGTTTGTACAGCACGTTTATACGCTTTATTAGATTTAGTGGATTCTTTGTCTTCGGAAGAGCCATGCGAAGACAGACTTTTGCTCAAGTCCTTCAACAAATTGTCTTTGAAAGCAGGCTGGGATTCAGTTGGTTTGCTTTTGCTGGTCAATGGTCTTGATGTCTGCTGGCTTTTATTGTCTTTAGAAGTCATTTTATTCTCTTTGAAGTCACTTTTTTGTTTTGTGGCGATTGCTGGTTTGAGCTTATCTTCATTTGTTTTCAATTTCCTTTGCTCATTTTTCAGCCGCTTACGCCAGATGTCATCCAACTTTCTTAGACTATTTTCCAAGGACACATTATTTTGTGATCTTATGGACTGTTCAAGATCTTCAATGAAACTTTTATTTTCCTCAATGAAACTTTGTAGTTCTCTGAGACGATCTTCAGAGACGTTTTGGGGGAGCGCAATATTGCCGGGGGCATGAATAATGCTCGAGCTGGGTGTGTCAACTTCGGACGAACTAACGCCCAGCTTTTGCACAGCTTCGCGCGACATGCCCAGCAATCGATTAATATATTGAGCTATTAAGGGATTTACACGAGGAGGGGGTATACTATTCAAAGATCCAATAGAACTTTCAGTTTCCTGCTCTTGCTGCTGTTGTATGTGGCCCCTTGTTGACTGCTTGCTTGCTTCCTTTGCTTTCTGTTCGGCGTTTGTTGAAACGTAAGCCTGCTGGGCCATCGCCTCGGCTAAATCATTGATTTTTGTGGGCAGCTCGGGCGGCAAACTCATGTAAGAAGTTGAATTTGAGTCGTAGGAGTTTTGCTTCCTCAACACCCGCTGTTGTGGACATGGTTGTTTTGCGTTGTTTGGTTTCTTTTTAGGGGTATGTTTTATAACTTTTGAGAGCGTCGCTGGGGGACTTTTAATTAAGGCTGCTTTTTTATTAGGGGTTCTTTTCAGGCATATTTTCCTTCTGTGTTGCTGTGGCACTTTAACGCTCTTGGTGGCATCTCCCTTTACAGTTATGACAATTTCTAAAGGTTTGTCTGCCGTTGTACAAACTGTAGTTTTTTCATGATCGGTTTTCTGTTTTCTTATGTGATCATTCGCCTGACGTTCGTGTGTTTTAGTGGACTGGTTTTGCAATTCAAAAAACTCCCGAACTTTTCTTTCCAATAACTGCTCCTTTGCTTTTAACAATTTTTCTCTTTCTCTGAGGGATTTCGAATTTTTGTCTTTTTCGTTAATTATTATTTCCTCATGTTCTTTGCGCAGTTCACTTATGCTGTCAATGACCTGTTTTAGATTATCTTCTTTTAAGCCAAAATTTGCCTTTTCCTTTTCAATTCTAACAGCACTCAATTTGCTTTCATTTTCTAATTCTTGTATCAAAGAATTCCGCAAGTTATCCAGGCGTTTGAGCAAATCTTTTAGACGTTTTTGCTTTGATTGGTTTTGGCTAATTTCGCTTTTCTGTATATCTTGTTTAATGAGTTTGCTTTGATCGTTCACGTAGCCCAATAAAATGGAGCAGCAGCTGTCACTGGAAGTACCACTGGAAGACAGCGGTTTGCTGTTTAAAGTGGCCACATTTAAAGTATTACCTAAATTTTCTTTATTTGTTGGTGCTGTTTGTTTAAGACCACTAGTACACGGTTCAGAACACGTTATTATGCTTGGCCTTTGTATCAGTTTTTCTATTGCCGAGTTCATTTTTCCTTCCTTGCGCAATTGTTTATCAGCAAAAATGTGCAGTTGATTATCCTTAAAGTGCATAATTGAAACATCAAAGTACATAATTAAAAATCTTAAAGATTATTCATTATACATTTATGACAAACTAGCTGCCACGCGTTACTGTGGCTCTTTTTATATTTTAAATAACATTAAAATAAAATCCGCTAAACACAATGCATTTTCGGAAATGGGTGATAGTTTAGGTTTTGAATTACGTTTCTACAATGCTTTGTTCATAAAAAAATCTAAAAAACGGTTTGTAAATATTCGAGTTATTCAAAAAGATTTTTTTACGATTTTGCACAAAAAATTTTTTGGATTTGGAGAATTTGGATTTCGGAAAAAATATGCTTATTTTCTGAGAAACACTTAAAAACAAAACAATAAAAATCGGGTTGTAAATGATCGAATCATCCTCAAAAAAATTTTTCAATTTCGAAAAAAAATTGGTTTTAAGTCTTAATTATTCTAATAATTAATAATTAGGTAATTTTTTCGAATTTGATTTCCAATTCGATTCGGAATTCTGAAAAGTATAGTCATCCAGTGATTTGAAGTTTTTTCGATTTGGAAAAAAGGATCTGATTTTGAAAAATTTAGATTTTTACTTTCGATTGCGAAAAAAGTATATGCTAATTTTACTGAGAAACACTTAAGAACCAAAACAGTAAAAATCGGTTTGTAAATGCCCGAATTATCCACAAACAAATTTTTCGATTTAAAAAAAAAATTTCAAAATCGGGTTTAAATCTTAGTTATTCGAAAAGTAATTTTTTTGAATTTGATTTTCAATTCGATTCTGAAAAATGTTATATATTCATCTAGTTATTCAGTTTTTTTTTTCGATTTCGCCAAAAAAAAAAATTTGATTTAGAAATATTTCTATTTCGAAAAAAATTATATGCTTATTTTACTGAGAAACATTTAAAAAACAAGACAATAAAAATCGTGTTGTAAATGACGGAATCACTGCAAAACAAATTCTTCGATTTCGAAAAAAATACAAATAAAAAAATTGTTTAAATCAGAGATATAGAAAAGTAATTTACCCGAATTCGATTTCCAATTCGATTCTGAAAAATTTTATATAGCCACCCAGCTATTTGAAGCGTTTTGTTCGATTTTGAAAAAAGGATCTGATTATGAAAAATTTAGATTTTGACTTTCGATTGCGAAAAAAGTATATGCTAATTTTACTGAGAAACACTTAAAAAAACAAAACAATAAAAATCGGGTTGTATATGCCCGAATCATCTTCAAACAAATTTTAAGATTTCGAAAAAATATTTATAAATAAAAAAATTTTCAAAATCAGTTTTAAATCTTAGTTATTCGAAAAGTAATTTTTTCGAATTTGATTTCCAATTCGATTCTGAAAAATTTTATTATTTGTTATTCAGTTTTCTTTCGATTTTGCAAAAAAAAATTTGATTTCGAAAAAATTATATGCTAATTTTAGTGAGAAGCACCGAAAAAACAAGACAATAAAAATTGGGTTGTAGATGACAGAATCATGGCAAAACGAATCCTTCGATTTCGAAAAAACATACAAATAAAAATTTTTTTTAAATCGGTTTTAAATCAGAAGTATTAGAAACAAAATTTTCTCGAATTCGATTCTGAAAACTTTTATATAGCCATCCAGTTATTTGAAAAGTTTTTTTTCGATTTTAAAAAACGGATCTGATTTCTGCTAATTTTACTGGGAAACACTTAAAAAACAAAACAATAAAAAATCGGGTTGTAAATGACCGAATCATTCCAAAGCAATTTTTTCGATTTCGAAAAAAAAAATTATAAATAAAAAAATTTAAAAATTGGATCTATAAGAAAATTAATATTCTCAAATTTGATTTTCAAAATTCAACTCCGAAAAAACTTTTATAGTAATTTTACGAAAATATTCTTTTCAAAAGTTAAATGAAAATCTATGCATAACTGAACGGATTATTCAAAAAGCAAATTTTTCGATTTCGAAAAGGTTTATATGCTCATTTTACTCGTACACACTTTCAAAAAGTAAACAATAATTTTGAACATTGATTTATACATTTTTTCGCCTTGGCGCATCGAAAAATTGAAACACATATAAAAATATAGTCCATATTTTATAAGAAGCGAAAGAAAATTTTATATACTACAAGAGACCTGTTTGATTTTTTAAGTAGACTGTTAGGCGCTTTTTGAATTTTTTTTATTACTTGTGTTAGGTCCGGAGATGTAGAATTATATACTTATCCCTTTTTTACCCCCTAATTGTCCGAATTAAAAAAAAAGTAACAAAGTCATATCGGAAATTTTTCAATGGTTATTAAATTCAGTTTATAGTTTTTCCTGTTTCTATCCTTTACATGGATAAATGCAATTCAAAAAAGTATCAAAATTCAGTTTTAACCCGTTTTATCCCCTTAGTACTCAAAATATCTAAAAAGTACCAGACACCTGTCCGTTTATTTTTATTATACTTTTGGGTGCTTTTTGAATTTTTGTGCTGCCTGTTCAAAGTGCGGAGATATTGAATTACTAATTTTACCCTCTTTGACCCGTTTCTTTGACCTTTCCGGCGAGAATTTTCAAAAATCTCATCTTAGTAGATCCAAACGTCAGCAGGCCTGTCCATATACGAAATTTGATTACTCTAGCTGTAGCCGTTAGGGCTGGGCGATGATCCCCCAGTCAGTCACGTTACAATTTTATACATATATATGAATAAAGAGTACAGAAATAATCAAATAAATACTTACATTTGCGGGCAGCTGCTTGGCATATTCTTGTGATAAAACTTCCAGTTTGTCTGTGAGTTCTTTACAATCCCGTCTAATTTGCTCGCGCTCTAAAGCCTTTTGTCCCCGCTCTTCTATTTGTTGCCTGCAATTGTAGTTAGATAATATATAAAAACAAGTAAATAAATAATTACAAAGCAAACTTACTGCTTTTTCAATTCTTCAAGTTGTCGTTCTCTTTCTTTTTGTTTTTCCAACTCTGCTTGTTCCATGGCGGAAGGTAGGTTTTGATCGCGTTGTCTTTGAATTGTGACCGCCGTTGCAGATTGATCTCGTTCCTTGGCTAATTTACTATTGTAATCATAGAACTGCACACGTCCAGAACAGCTGGTACTACTGATGGCAGCCGAATTGCTTTTAGCCGCAGTAGTTGCGGATGATAAAGGCTGAGTGGTTAATGTTCGCGATGATTTTGAGGTAGCGCTGGTTTTGCGTGGTGATTGCACAGCAGGAGCTTTAACTGGTGACCGTGCTGTCACTTCTCGCAGTTGTTTTTTGGGTGATAAATGCCTTGTTACAGCAGCAGAAGTTGCTTGACTGTTTAAGGGCCGAACTCGACTTTTAGTAACAGCGGGTGCTGGCGGGTTTTCTTGTTGTTTTTTAACAAGTTCAGAAATAATTGTAAAACGTTTTTCCTTAGGCATTTGCATAACAGTTAATTGGTTATTTTGGGATTTTTCTAAAATATTATCAACTTTATTTTGATCCTTGCCAGTTATGTCACTGGATAACATGGTGGTGGTGGATGAGGGATGTGTGAAAGAGTTCTCGCCGGTATTGTCCTTTGTTTGGCGTTCTTTTCTCGGGCTTAGTCGTATGACGCTAGAAAACTGCCTATTGTGGCGGCAGTGTTTGTCTTTGACTTCAGCTGGAGCATTTATAGTGACAGAATCATCAGATCCCACTTCTACGTTTAACAAAACTGAGGGCGTTTTTATGAGACATTTATGTTTTGTCGGCACAAATACAGAGCTTTTGGAAGAATGATTTTTGTCACAAGTGATCAAGGTACTACTATCACATGTAGAGCAGCTAAGTGATATTAAGGATTGATCCAGAGTTGATTGCTCTTTATCACTTTCACTTTCATCATCATATTCGGAATCGCTGCTGGAAAAACTCAAATCTCTTTTACGCTTCTGAGCTTCTTCTGTGATGTTATCACTTTTATTATGTGGTTTTGTACATGTGCATAGCTTATCTTTATTGGCACTATTTTCATTCAGCTGACATGAACAGAAAGGTACACAACTAAATTTCACCTTCTCCCGCTGACATTTTCTAGCAACTATTTGCTTCTTAAAATCTTTGTGTGAGCTTTGAGGCTGATTTTGCTTGGCAAGTTTTAACTGGTTTTCTTTTTTAGCCGCTTCGTGAGCTGTTCCTACTTGAAATATAGCAGCTGCATATTCCTCATTTTTCCGCTGCAAGGCATGTTGACGCCAGCATTCCAATTCTTTTTGTTTAATATCTTGTAATCTTTGCAGTTCTCTTTTCTTCTCCTCATTAATTTCGTCACGTATTTTTTTGGCTAGCTTCTTTGATTCTTCACGAACCTATGCAAATGATGTTCATAAATGTATAACTTGGTCAAACAAAGCTTTTTGTACCTGTAATAGACGCAACTTTCTCCTTTCCTTTTCCTCAACTTTTTTTGCATATTCTCGATCGATCAATGGATATCTACAATTCTTGGCAAATTTTCCACTGACTGTTATATTCACTGACATTACTTAATTACTTTCATAAAGTTTTTTTATATAATAAACAACTTTTTCACAAAAAAAAAAAAAAATATTTAGGCTATCACATTAATCTATAAACAATGGAGAAGTAAAAATATTTCAAATGTTGTGGCATTTATTACCAGCGTTGTTTTCAACAACGCTGGTGTTTAGAGATGAGAACTGCTTTGTAACCATAGAAAACTGCATTACCTGAAATAAAAAGTATTTTGATTTAATAAGCTTTTACTAAAGAAATTATTAAATGTTTTTGACCAGAAATTAGTTAAAAGTGTTATCAAAACTATGTTTGAGCAAATTAACTTCATACTCTTCTAGTTTAAGTGGAAAAATGTAAATTTTCATATTAGAGATACTTTTATATAGTTCGGTAGCACTAAACAAATAATAGTCTGGTAGCTCTACACAACTAAGTATGTTCTACTTACATATGTACCTGTTTAGTTTTCTTCAGTTTCGCGCTTGTCGAGATCGTTAAAACGGTGAATAAAAAAACGAAGGCAATTTTAATAAATAATAATGCTAAAAATATATATAAATCATGAATAATATGTGCAAATCAAAGCCTAAGACGGGATATATGGTTAAAATTAATCGGTGATGTGTAAAACAAGTGGTTTAATGAAGAAACAAACGTTTTTTTACCTCTGTGCATTTAGCGAAGTCTTACCGAGCATTTTCATTTCGTGAAACTAATAAGGGGCTCCATGTTAATTTAGTACAAAGTTAATAGATAAAGTTAAAAGCTTGCAAATGCCCAATAAATGTAAAGTTCCTAATGCTTTAAGGCAAGTGTAGAATGGAAATTAGCATTTCTTATCATACCTTCACACAAACTTAGCACAACGGGAACTTCTGGTATGCAAGTGGTCCGGTTTCACGACTGGCAGCCAGTGGAACATAACATGCAAGCTTATCACACTGGTGGCTTGTGTATTTTCACATATTTGTGTATTTTCACATGTATTAACATACTATATGATATTGCTAAGTACATACATACATATGTATGAATGTACATATTTGTTTTCGCTGGGAACATAGAAATAGCACTACATAGTATGCAAATACATGTCATTTATATTTAGCACTAGTAAGAAAACTTAACAAGTAAAAGGTAGTTGTACGGGCTTAGCCACAAAACTTTTAACCCACTAATTTTAATGGTACGTACATATCTACATATGTACATACAATGTATGTAAGTATGCGAATATTATGCACATACATATGTATGTTTTTTTCCGAAGTTGTTTTCAACTTGCACTAGGGCTTAGAGATGGCATTTCTTTTGTAGAATATGAAACTGCATTATCTACGTAGACATATTTTTGTTTCCATAACCTCTTATGCAAAGCAATCGTTAGTATATTCAATAACAACTTTTTATAATATCAGTAATTAGATAATCAAATGATGTTATTAAACAACTTTTTGCAAATAAATTTAATACATGACTTCCACAGCATACTATTTTAAAAATACTTTTTACTCTACTAAAGGATTGCAAAAACATAAATGTTCTATTAACACAGAGCAACATAATTAGTTTTGATCTGGTAACTCCACACATGTTGAATTTAGTTTGCCTTGGTTTCCTGCTTGCAACGATCGGTAAGACGGTGAATAGAAAAACGAAAACTGTTGTAACAAATAAATTAAGTTATAATAAGTCTTAAAAACAATGTTTAGTGCGGGAAATGTAATTAAATGTAAATCTGTGATATGTAATAGAAAAGAGTTCCCATAATGAAATAAAATTCGAATAAAATTTTTTCGCCTAGCGAGGTCTTGCCGAGCTTGCACCTTCGTTTCGTGAAATTAATAAAGTGTTATGTGCTAATGTCAAATAAAGTTAATAAATAAATCAAAATTAAATAAAAGTAAAGAATATAATTACATATTTATAGTATGTGGTAAAAGATAAATAAATAAAAAGTGATTATTAGTGCATTGTATTGTGTTTTCGATTTCAGCATGTACATACATATGTATGAATGTGGTTGCAATAACAAGCTTATCAAAATGTCCAATTTGGTGACATGGTGATATTTTAAAGATTTATAAAGATTGTCAGCGAATATGTGCTTATAGCAATATGTGCTTATTTACTAAAGCTGCATGCATAGACTGGGCTGCATGTGAACAGATGCAGGGTTTTACTAATCAATTTAAGCTTGCTGCTCTCAAATCATTAAACATATTTTTTTTATAAACTAAGTACAAATCATGAATTTAATCAAAATCGTTAATTATTGTTTAAACAAATACAAATTGCGAAGCCTTTTGCTTGTCTGCAGAAACACCCAGAGCATTCAGCACAAATGCAACCTACCAGCCGACAGACTCTACCAATTCAGCCATCGAAGCGCTCAGTGTTTTCAAAAAGTAGAAAAAATCACCACAGTATTTACATTCTTGAAATTTATATTCAAAACAAGGAAAACCACTAGAAATTTATGACAATTATTTTTCTTAAAGCAATAAAAAATTCAAAAATGTTATAGTTTATGATATAGAATATATAGACTAGTGTTATTTGAAGTTTCGCCATTTCCGTTTCTGAAAAAAATTATGTATTTAATTTGCATTCTTGTCCCAAAATGAGAACTTTTATTTTTTTCTTCAGATTAAGATAAATTATGATTTAATAATCATAAATAAGTAAAAAACAATTAACAAAACCATGCTCTTCTGCGTGCTTGGGAAAAGCAAAACTAAAAATTTTACATTTTGTTGTAGAAGCGAAAACGGTATTGATTTATTTGCTGGTTTCTATAAATATTTTCATCTCATATTAGTTGGGGTCATTGTTGAAAATTTGTTTCCAAAACGGATTTCGTAGATTAAAAACATTTAAGGAGAGTGAAAAGAAATTCTATGGTTACTGCACAAAGTGACTGAAATACAAGCCTTGAAATCATCATTTTATATACTATAGCGTTTATAAAAATCACCAAAGTTTTGTTCTTTTTTCGTCAGATCATTCCGTTCATATGAATATATTTTTTACTGCTCTTCCATTAGTTCTATTAGGGAAAGAATGTAATGTAACCTTCATGTTCTGCACAAGAAATTAATATCTCATCAAACATAAACTACTAAGTCGCTGACAATCTTTATAAATCTTTAAAATATCACCATGCCACCAAATTGGACACTACTACGCCGAACAAGTTTTAAAATCGTCATGTTCGGCGAGAAGTCGCCTCATCTCACATCACTGCTGTTCTATTCAATTGAAGCAAAATTAATTCATTTTATACTTTAGAGATTACACTAACAAGTACTTATAATACCTATATAGCGGAACTCTTTTTGTTGTTGACTTTTTCAATTGTGAAATTCTTAACGGAAAGCAAAACATAATCCATTCCTTCTCTGTGAATTATCTTGAGAGTGGCATGCTTAAGTTTATTGTTAAAAATCAGAGAGAAAGTGTGCATACAAACAAACGTACACATGAACACACATGCACACACAGCAGCTATTTTGGGAAACGGTACTACCTCTCATTATTTTGTTTTTGCATATAGAAGTAACACGATAGAGCAGTGTTGTTAATGTTTGAAAGGTGTTACTTTTAAATAAATGAATGTTAAGAAAAGTGATTGGGTGTTTCATAAAAAAAAAACGATTTTCAATCAAGTGAAGGAAACATATGTATGCAGCTAAACAAACTCTATTTCTGGCTTATAAACATTTTGGCACATACATATCCACAATGTATGTACATACTAGAGATGTGCAGCAGTCGTTAAAATAACGTGTTGCGCGTGATCCCCTAAAAACTGTATATTAATATACGCGCGAGTTTCGGAGTGTGCTTCATAATTAGCATTTTAAATGTGATCGTTTATATAAAAAATCATGTCATTTCTTGCCACATTACACGATTTTGATATTATAATATAAAAAATGAATTACATACAACAAAATTTAATTACTTTATCGGGCCTCAGCTCGATTTTGCTTCCACAGAACTGAGTAAGACTTTTTTGTGGGGAAATTGTAGTGATCAACATTTCTAAAGAAGGCAAAAATAAAATTAAAAAAAAATATTTTTTAAAGTTGAAAAGATCACACCTTTACCCTTGTACTTGCTTTCTCGTTGAACAATCTTTATGCAGTTTTTCACTATCAGTTTTAGTGAAAAAAATCACACGTTGTACATTGTACAGTGTGGTCTCGATAACTGCAACCAGTGGTGGCTATAGCAACAAATTGATTTCCAATAAATGAATATAGCTCGACTTTTAAATTATTATTTTATTTTATGTTCTATATTTTAGATAATTCTCGCATTTTTCTTCAGGCAATTGTAAAATTATTATATACATTTTGACAGCAAGCCATCTGTCAAAGTAAAACATATTAATAGCTTTGATCCCATACTAAAAGTTTGTACAAAAGAGAGAGTTTTTGAGAGAGAAATGTTCTTGTCCTTCTTGCACGAAACAGTGTGCACCCTTTCTTCGGGTTGGTTACATAATCAGCTGTTGCAAAAAGTAAGCAATAACAAACAAAAAAGTTCATCTGAATCAACCATCACAACAGTTTTGGTATTTTTAAGTTAGTATTTCATACAAAAGTACCTGCATATATAAAATAAATATAAAATATTCGTTAAAACATAGTTATTAGTGAAAAATTAAATGCTTTCAACATTCAACAATTATTCGAGTTACTACTATTGAGCTGGTGTTGTATATTTCAAACTTGATGTTTTTTTTAAATTAAATATTTAAGGCCATAGTCATAATAATTATTGTAAGTTTGTTAAGCTCTTATTTGACGTATTTCTACGGAATATTTGTCAAATAAACGTGTGATAAACCTTCAATAGTTTTTATGAATATGGGTGTTATTATTACAAAGTAATTTATTACAGTATTTGGTTGCCTCTGCGCCTCATAATCCTTGTTTGCTTCAAAATATTTCATTTCCATTTTTTTGTGCGCGAAATTACGTGATTGTAAAAAGTGCGTGCGTGAAAGTTCGTAACTGAAAAAATCTTGCTCCCAAGTTCGTCCCCTGGTTTATATTTGTATACAAATCGAGCGGGTCTAATGTGCATACATTTTTATATAAGTGAATGTAATGAAATGCTTCGTTAAACAAGAAAGCCCCAAATATTTTGTTTTTTTGCTCTAAATTGTTTTCTTTTTAATTACTTTGTTGCGCTTTAGTTCGATTTTACTTCCTCAGGATGGAGAAAGATTTTTTCATGTTCGTGAGGGACATGAAACAGCCAAAATCTGTAACCCAGCCAATGAGTTCTCAACTTTACTTCTCTTGTCTTCCTTAAAAATCTTGTCTTCTTTAACAATTTTACCACAAAAAAAGAATCTTTCTAAGGAAGTAAAATCAAACTAAAAGCCCGATAACGTAATTAACAGTTGTAAATCGGAACATTCGACTATAAGGTTAAATTAAGTTTTTATTTTTATTTTGTGTATTTTTAAGGATTTTTGTTTATTTAATGCTAGCATTTATTTTATTTGTATCACAGTTTGAGTTTATCACAGCTCAGGGAGTTTTCATATTATTTCTTGATGAAGAAAGGTCACAGTAGATGTTTGAAAGGAATAACTTGTGGTTTAACCAATGTTAAACCATCTTTCGCGAAGAACATTTACCAAGGTCTCCAGATATCAGTTGTTGTCATAGCTGCTGCTGGCGATTCCATGGGCGAATCATCATTGTCATCACTGTGATAGCCAGAAGAAGCAGGACTCAAAGGACAATCAATTGTCAATGCATGGAATGCTTGCGTTTGCCATTGCTGTTGCCTCTGTTCAATTTGATCATGTTGTTGTTGCAATCTAATGTAAGAATGTCCCAAATATTTCATGATTGATTTGCCCATTTCTACGGTCATGTCTGATGTTGATGCCAAAACACGTGACACTTCATTCACTGCATTCATGTAACCATTACGGAATGCTTCCATAGGTATTTGTGGTGTTGACATTTTTGGTTGCTTAACATGTTGTTGCTTTAGATAAACAATTGTGTGCTCTAACATTTCAGCTTTGTCCATGCGCAAGATTTTATCATTGCCATTCAAATCGACCATTAACTGCTTAAGGCCATCCAAACACTTGTTGATGCGAGCCCGACGTTGGCGTTCTAATAAAGGTTTTTTGATTCTTTGGTAGATTTCAGTTTTTGTAGCGTATTCCATTGTGGATGTATTGTTTATTTGTACTTGTGCTTTTGAATTCCTTGAATACAATTTTTAGAAAAACTGCTAAACAAAGAGTTGTTTACTCTTGTCTGTTTGTTAAGTGAATAATGTCCTGCTCATTTATCAGCCGTTTATTTATACTCTCCTCAAGTAACTGCTATTGAACTGGGGTTGTTCTTCGCAAAATAAAACTGAAACTTTACTTTGCCGTGTGTGTTGCGTACTTTAGCAAAAAAAATGGAGATGAAATTTGGTACTTTTTTGGTTTAGGCGATTCAAGTTTTAAGTCATGCATATTAGCGAAAGCATACAGAGAAATCAGAGCCTAATAAACTCTTAATAAATAAGAGCAAATTTATTTACATATTCTCTTTTTTGAGAAGGAAGTCTTGTTATATTAATAAGATAAAGCTTAAATTAAAGATATGTTTTCTTTGCGTGTGTGATTAGCGCCCTTAGATTATTCCGAGCGGCGCCATATGAAGGCCCCGCATGGGTTGAGAAACTAAACGCCAATATGGAAGAATTTCTTCTTCAGAAACCGATCGATATGATAGAGAGAGAAATTATGCCAAAATTGGACCCAGTATTCAACATTTACATGAAGTAGTTGTTTTCAAACATTGAATTATATATGTAGGTGTTCTAATGACCCAAAAATTTCATACAGTTCTCTAATTTTTAAAAAATCAGTAATTGAAAAATCACCTACTATAAGGGTTGCCACTTTATTGTTTTCCAAAATATTCCCGAAGAAGATCTATACACTTTTGCATTGTCGTGTCACTTTTACCACTCTGATTGAATTATCTCCAAAACATGCATTCTGAATGCAGCAACCGCTTCTTCAGGTATGGAAAAACGTGGAGCTCTCAGTTTGTTTATTACGTATGGGAATAAAAAGTGCCAAGTCAGGACTTTATGGCGGATGTTTCATCAAATCGATGTTTAGGGTGCCCAAAAATGCAGTTGTTTGGGCCGATGTGTGAGAGATCGCATTGTCGTGGTAAAGACTGATCGGTTGATTTTTCCTGATTTCTCGGAAAACAAATCGTGGTACACAGAATTGACTGTTCTGCGTATTGAGTTGCGAAACGTCCAGTTTTTCCGAAAATACAAACGACCATTTGCTTGGAAGAGCTTCATGCCCGAACAACTTTTGTTGGATTTTGCTCATCTTTTAATATCCATACAGTCGACTGCTATGCACTTTCGGCACAAAGTAGAACAGAGCTGAAACGCCACCAGAATGAGGTAGCAAGTCAGCGCAAAGCTCTGTACGTCTCGTTTTCACAATCGCTCGAGAACTTGTAATCAAAACAAAACAAAAAACATTTTCTACAGAAAAAGTGGTGGTTTTTTGTATTATAAATTTATGAATGCTTAAAAAGTATATTAAATGGTTTTTTATAACATAAAACTTTATAGTATTCACTGTTTATAATGTGCTAAACATTATTTAATTGTGTTTTATTTTGTAACTTTAAAGATATTGCTTTAATTTTACTTTGTAGTGGTGGTTTTGTGAGCAAAAAATACATGCTCTTCGTAATCAATTTGCAAACACTCAAATATGTATAATCAAATCCTAAGTCAAAGAGGACTTTTAGTTGACCACTTTTTTATCAATTTTTTGCTTTTAATTTACTTTAAATTATTAAATTTTTGCTGTTTCGGTGGTGGTTGTTCACAAAAACGTGTTATTTTTTGTTTTGTTTACATTTATTTTTCGTAAAAAATGCATACTATGGCTTAGCTCTTTACACAATCTGTCTAGAAGTTGATTTGAGCCATTTTCAAATGTCAGTTTTAACATCTCTGTGTACTCTGTGCTTTCGGGCTCATACGCGTAAATCCACGATCCATCACCTGCCACGATGTCGTAGAGTAGCAGATCGTATTTTTAAAGCATTTCATTCGAACTCATGATTTGACTGATAATTAACGTCTCCTCAGCTATCGATAACTTGCGTAAACCGGCTTCGAAAGTATTATTTCAAAAGTACCATGAGAGGAAAAAGTATTTTCAAACATATAAGGGAAAAATTACGTCCTTTAAATAATTATCCTCTCTCTTCTGCTCTTGCTCTACCTGTGCACTTTTACCCTCTTTGGCTCTTGCTCCTGCCGCTGCCGCTGTTGTTGTTGCTATTCTGTTAATTGTATGTTTAAGCGAAGAGTATTTCCTTTTTGAGTCATCTATTTGCACTCCTAAATTGTGTTTACCAAGCAGCTGCAGCTGCAACCATCATCCTTAATACTGCTGTTTTAGTTTTACGAAAAACGTTTTTTTTTATTGTTTTTTGTTTTATGTACAAAAAACTTATGGCTCGTGGCCGTGGGAACTTTGTTGAAACTGAGTTTCTCACACGGTGTTTTTTTAGTTTTTCGATAATTTGAAACGACAAACACATGCGTTTGTTCCTCTGCAGTGCTGTTGTTTTTGTAAGGATTATTTTGCAGCTGTTACTATTTGGTAAATTTTCTTTTGACAGTGCAGTACAAGAAGAAGAAGAAGAAGACGAAGAAGTAAAAGTAGAATATATGAGATCATGATATCATTCTGTTCAGAATTATCAAATTTCTTCTTGTTGCTTCTTAATTCATGCCTTTCCTTGTTGCCATTGTAGTTGTTGTTGTTCTAAAGGTTTCTTTTTTTTTTTGGCATGTTATTGTATGGTTTAGGTAATCAGATTGGCCACAGTTCCCCCCTGGCCGACCTGTTGGCCAGATAGCAGAGTGTATCTGTACATTAATATTGGAAGGTATATTTTACCTTGATTGCTTTTGATAATTTTTGTTGTCTTGCTGGTTGATTTTATTGTTTTTATATGCCAAGGATCTTAAAGTATTCAACCATTTTTTCATCTTCTTATCATGCCATTCCATTCATATAGTCCGTCAGTCATTCATTGATTGTTTGATTTTGTATGCACAACATTTTGAAATAGTTTTATCTCCCCTTCTGTTTTATACTCGTCGTCCTGAACCGTGAGAAAAATTAAATTTAATTATTATTCCTTATTGTCCTTTTTCTCTTTGGTTGATGATGTTGTTGTTGTTGTTATTATTATTTAAAGCTGTTGCTGCAGTTGTGCTGGAATCGTGTTTTGTGTTCAAGTTGTTTCTGGATGGTTGTTTTTTTCTTCTTCTTCTTCTACTTCTTTCAGCTCCTGATGTTAATGTTGCATTTTAATGGGTCGTGCTTGTTGGGTCGTCTTATTGCCTGTAAATTGTTTCTTAATCTCGTGTGTTAAGTGTGTCTGAAGTAATTTCCATTAAAAATGCGAGTAAATTTGATTACGAAGCATACATTTGGTTGGGTTGTTGATATTTGGTTATTTGAGTAGGTTATTAATTATTGCTTTAAAAGTAGTTTATCAATTTATTTTACGGATTACGTGCACACTTCAATGAAGTTGGAACTGGCTTAAGAGGGGTGAATCATTCACAATTGGACCAGAAAATTTGTTCATATTTGGGCAGGTTATTTTGGAAGTCAGGTAAATTTAAATGGATCTATTAATTATTTGCCAAATAATATTGATAATTGATTTTGATTTGCCGTAAATAGAAGAAATTCAACGAGTAAAAGAGCAATAAATTAATATATTTTCTAAAGGATAGTTAAATTTTGATGAGTTGATTAGCATCAACGAAATGCCGCCGACATTTATAGACGGCTGATTAAGATAGAAAACATTAAGGTCTACTCTTAGACCTAAAATAATATATTTAATTTTTATAAAAAGTACTCAGAAGTCTTTTTTTTTTTTTGGGTTTTGCAAGCTTATCAAGGACTTTTGCACCATATTATGCTCCTTTTTATTGTTTAGCACCTTAAAAAGTAATGTGGGCCTATTTTATTTTTCACTTGCAAAACATCTTTTAGATTATAAGAAAATTTTATGAATAATTCGTTTTTTGTTTGTGGACAAAAACAAAGACAATTCGGGTCAGTGTCGTTCTAAAAGCGTCCCTATCTACAGCAGTGCCGTGACTGTGTTAACGATTTCACTTATGCCGTTATCGAGGTTCGCAATGAGGGCGATTGTGTATTAAACAACAAAATGTAAGAAGATCGAAATTTAGAAATAAGTTTTACTAAGCCATTTTTTGTTGGCTGTGTGGCAAGTGCCATCATGTTTGTTGAAGTCACATCTCTGTCTGTTACCAACACGACGGCTTGGTCAGCAACAATGACCATAAACCACACCAAATGGTCACTCTTTGTAAATGCATCGGTTTTCAACAATCACTCGTAGATTCTAATTTGATCAAAAGTGGAAATTCTGACTGTTAACGAATCCACTAAAGCGAAATTGTGGGTTGGGGGCTGACCAAAAAATCACAAACTGCACGAAATGCATTTTGATTTGATTTTAGTAAAAGGCTTCAAAAATCTTATCGCACCGGTCAATTGTATACCTTTCCATAGATGAATATATTAAATACTGAAAAAAGGAAATGACAAATTAAGTTGGGCAGCTTAAAATTAACATCATGCATTACGGTTGGACTTTCAATTACAAATAACGCACTATAAGCTATTAACTGTGATGACGTCTTGAACGATGGCCCTAGAGAAATAACTTTCGTCAATGAAATTTAAGTAAAAGTCATTAGAGCCATAGAGATATACATACATATGTATAGACATGAGTGCTCGATATTTTTTAAGTATTTCTTTTCTAATGAGCTAAAAATTATGTGGATCACTTGACATATACAAACCCAGTGCTGAAGAGATCAGGCTATTTACAATTTTTTTTTTTTTGGCCACAGCGAAATCACCCAGATAGTTTGGAAATCAAGGCATCAGGTGGTCCAAAAGACAGCAGGCATCCTAAACTTTTCATCACAATAATTACTCTAAGACTGTCCTTAGAGGAAGGAGTTAAATGTAAGACCACATCAATAATTTTTTCTCTCCAATATCTCCTGTTGTACAAAAAGAGAAAAAAAAAAAATGAAAATCGAAAGCCTCAAAAATTATTATTTTTTTGATACGTGGAAAAAAATATTTTCCTCGTGCCAAATCAACAAATCGATGGCACAATATCGACAAATTTTTTTCCTTACAAACCGATCCACTCTAAAAAAAAACTTTCAAATGGCAGTAAATAGTCCTGATAATAATACAATGCCAATTATATGTCTCTAACTAATAAAATTAATAATTAATTTAACTTTATAGTCGAACTTTATGATTTACAATTGTTAATTACTTTATTGCGCTTTAGCTTGAATTTACTTCCTCAGACTTTTTAAAGAAGACAAGTTAGGTAAAGTTGAAGACTTTACTTCTTGGCTAGGGTACATGCCATGGCTGCTTCACATACACCACCCACAATCATCAGCACCCAAGTTGCTTCGCATTCAGGTCATAACAAATTGTATACTATTTTTAAGCAGCAGCGCTTAGCCATCCCATTACCTGAGCTCTGCATTACTGACTGCCTATATATAATTTATTGATGAACTTTCAATCACTTTGTTTTTCTATTGATTGGAATATATTTTATATTCTCTCACAAACATCCCATTGATTTTTGTGCTTACTGTTATTGTATCAGTGATGACAACGCTATCGAACTTTGCACTGGGCCCAGAGATTTTTAAACATTGTGCCAGGCCCACAATATCACTCGACATCTTTCCGTCTCATAAAAACACACAAAATTTTCAAACTTGTTATTGTGAGTTAGCGATATCGAGCGACATCGTGGGCCTGGCAGATTAAGTTATCTTCCAAGTTGAAGTTTATGGCTCACAATTGTTTATTACTTTATCGGGCTTTAGTTCGATTTAACTTCCTCAAAATTGAGAAAGATTTTCGATGCCATATGATTGGATAAAACGATTCGGTTTAACTCGAGATATCAGGCTGAATTTTTTCGTGCAGGCGGCAAAAGAAGCTTTTCACAAAAAGAAGCTTTTTGTGAAAAAATTTTAGTGATTAACATTTTTTAAACTACATAGATAAGAAAAGTAAGGTTGGAACAATTTGGGAGCTGATGATCCTAGTGATTTACGCGAAACAATCATGGTATGCTCCCCAATCAACTTTACTTTTCTTGTCTTCTTTAAAAAACTAATCTTTTACGATAGCTTTTGGAATGGTTGCCATAATTTTTGTACCATCATTGGCAAAAGTCACACTTTCACTTCCATCGGGTTGTCGTTAGTCTTACATTTTTTTTCCGTTAACTCTGCTCCTTCTTGGGTAATTACATTAAATTGTGGACCGTAGTTTTCTAAAGAAAAAGGTAGGGTTAATGCCCCGATTATGGTTTGCAACACCTAAGTGTTGTGTTGTTTCAATGTGTTGTTAAGCCGTATTTGGAGAGGCAATTTCAAACACAATTTTTTAAATTCAAATAAATTTTCAAACATTTTATGTTTCGCTTTAAGAATTGTGTTTGAAATTTTCTCTCACGATACACCTTAACAACGATACGACCAGCTTGTGAATTGGGCAATTATGTAGCTCGTTTTGCGATTATGGTTGACAGCATCTGGGTGTTGTGTATGCCACAGAGTTGTTTTTTATTATTTCTAGATCATATTTTCGCAAAAATACATGCTTGCATGCAAAAAACTGCCAATAAGAACAACTCTGCCGGAAAGAGGCAAGGGCATGTTGCTTTCATTACACAAACACAAACGACTTCTGACATTTCTTTGTCATGTTCTACCATTAAGAGACAGAGATTTTTTTGGTGTTGTATTTCTTGCAACAGCACAGCTAACGCGTAGAATTAAATTGGTAAAAAAACAGACTGTTTTGAAATGAAAGAAAAATTAGTAAACAATATATGTATATACAGATGCACTTTTATTTGTATTTTGTTAATAAATTTTAATAACTAATTGTTTTTTTTTTATATTTTTGCAAAACATATTTCTCGTAATTTAACATCTTATTATGTGTTGCAAGTTTTTGACAACACTTCCTACAACAGTTGCAAATCATAATCGCTATTTTTAAAAAATACAACATTAAATGAATAACTGTTGTAAAACATAATCGGGGCCTAATAAGATTTGCAGTGTTGTTTGTCTCTATGAATAAAAATGAGCTTGATGCGCTCCACTTCAAATAAAATACGTTGACTAATGCTCACATTAGTATACTTTGAAATACCTGTCAATATTTAACCGATTTAGCTCAATATTAACATATTTGTACAACTTGCGTTATATTTCTTAAAATTTTTGCATCTGGCAATTCGATTAATCACTGTAACGATCGATCACTTTTACCTGTAACTCATTAAATACTCATACAAATAAAGCATTTTTGTTGTTGCTGTTGTTTTTTGATGAGTTTGTTATAACCTGCCATCATCATCCTGCGCTGTAATTGTGATAATTACTGCTTTCAAAAGAACACAGAACTAGTTCTGGCTTCCTGTCCCTTGTAAATTGCTTGCTTGTGAATTGATAATAATAAAAATAAAGAGCCAGTTACATGTTTGTTTAAGTCCAAGTAAAATGTATTATATTTTGTATGTTTTTTCTTTGTTTAATAATGAACAAGTACTTAATTGTATACTCATTAATCATTAAAGTTATGAGAAATAATAAACGCTAGCTACCCTATCACAGTTGGATTATGTAAAGCTACTACATGTGGGGAAAAACAATTTAAAAATATGTTATCAATAGTTTAACAAAATAAAAAATTAATAAAAATATAAATCTTATTAAAACTAAACGAGATCGATCGTTAATGTAATGGAAGAACTCAAGTGCACTACTGGTGTTTTTAGTTGTCTTTATATGCCGGGGGTTTATAATTATGATGGATGTTCTCTGCAGAGTTGTGTTAATGTGGTCACAAGTTGGCTGCTTACCAGGGGCGCCAAACCGATGACGAGGAGACTTGTTGCAGGAGACCATGTTGGTGTTGGGCCAGAGCGGGTGAAGAACGGGAATAATCACTGTCGCTGGCATAACCACTAGAAACGGGACTGTACAGGGCTGTTGAAGATGGGTTGCAGGAGCCGGTGGTCACTGTTAAAGGAGTATTGATGGAGCTGGGAGTTTCTTGGGGCACTTCCAATTGGCTGAGACGTAAACCCAAATGAGTCATGAGTTTTGTGCCAAATTGTACATCCACCTTGGGCAAGGAAGCCATGCAGCGTGATACTTCATTGGCGGCTTGTATATAGCCGGAGCGAAAGCTTTGTTGAGCAGCCACATTATTGTGGGCAATTTGTTCTTTTTGTTGCTTCAATTTGCGCAAGTGTTGGACGGTCACTTCCAGGATGTCCGCCTTTTCAAATTTAACATTGTTTTCGCCATTGCTTTGGAAACATTCTGCCATCAGGTCTTTCAGCTCATCGAGACACTTGTTGATGCGAGCACGACGCTTACGTTCCAGCAGAGGCTTCATCACTTTGCGGTATTGATAAGTTTTGGACATTTCGTATTTAGTTGCCATTTTTTTTCACAAAATCTTATTATTTGTTGGTAAATGAAAAAATTTCTTCTTATTTATTTATTTATTTTTCTTGGTTGTCTGATGTCGATACTTAAACGTATGAACAGTGAATGATGTTATTGAACAGAGTGTGGCACGTTTATATACCACACGTGTCGCAGGACTCCCTTTAAAACTCGTGCTCAACGCATGCTCTCTTCTCTGCTCAAAACATTCGCCTCTAGAGAGTAATACAATGTCAAACAGAGCACACAGTTTACCTAAAAAGAGACCAATGCGATCCAGTGTTTAGTGAAGATTCTTTCTTGTTGGTTGAACAAAAATTTAGGGGTTGCAAAAGTACATTGCAAGTTGCTTACATTTAGTTCATGCTCGTTTTTAAAAATATTAATTCTACGGGATACATAGAAGTGCTGATGTTAATGACGGTGGTGGTTGCTTGTTGTTGGTAGACAGGTAGCAAGTTGGAAAAAAATTTCAAATCGTGGGAAACACTTTGCCAGTTAGTTTCCCACAATTTGGAATTTTTATTTATCTGGTGCATATGGGGTTGTTTTTATTTAGTATGCAACGAAGCATTCGTTTCTTTTTTTTCTTTTTTTTTGTAGGATCGTCGTATCCTTTTTGTGTTACTGATAGTGCACAACCGTCACAGGAGTACGCAAAGTGCACAGTGGATAAAACGTGACTTGTTCGAATACATGTTCATTATAGGTGTTGTGTATTTAAGGAGTTTTTTTTTTTGCACACGATTTCAACCTGATGTGGAGTCTTGCTGTGCCTTGGAAGGAAGAATTTGTTCAGAGTGTATCTGGTATTTTCCAATTTTTACAACATATTCCAAATTTAGCAAATACACACCAATGTCAATATACATCGTCTGGGGCACTGCAAGCACAACTAATTTAAAAATTATTCAATGAATCCCATCTTAAATACTGCGAACTATAGTCAACGTTGAATGGTACATTACACATGAACACATACACTGAGATCTAAATTTCAAAACAGTGAAAGAATTCATCCGTGACAGCAGCCTCAAACATACAACTCTCTTAACACAACATTCCAACGCGGAACTCTGCCAGTTGCCGACAAAAGAAACCCTGGCATCCAAAAGACTCAAAAGATATGCACCTACAGAGCCAGTTTACCACTTCTAAAATAAATAGTCACGATGATGTGTAAAATTAACATAACATAACATATGTAAATTCAATTACTTATTGTCATATTGTGACAGGTGTAATAAAATTGGGATTATAAAAAAAATATACACCGTTCAGCAACTCATGAACGCTTTTCATCCAATAGTTCCGATTTGATGAATTGAGAGACCAATCCACACCTGCCAGCGGAATTTGCCAACACATTTATTTTTAACAAACACAAAACTGCGACGCTCTTAACTTGATCTGCAGAAATACTCAGAGCTTTCTACAAGATTTTGAACCTGCTACCTCAGGACTGTTAACACGGCACTCTACCAATTCATCCATCGAGACGATCAAGCGCTCGCGATTACAGATGAAGGGAAATCAAGTTAAGCGCCAAGACAACGATCGAGATGCTATTGAGACTATCCCTCGAGTAACAAAATCAACATTCTGCCCCAAAAATGCAACTCTGCTCCTTAAAAACCTGTGATTGCTCTAACAATTATGAAACTAAAACTCTATCCTTGTAAACCACTGTCGTTTTGACGGCATACTCAGTGTTAAATAGTGAGTGAGAAGATTAAAAAAAAAAACAACTGAAACAAAGTTTAGTATTTTTAATAAAAACTACAACAACAATATGACAAAAAATAATAACTACCACCTGCCCTTTCTTATAAAAAAAAAAAAATCGTTCCACGTTGATTTTTGCTTCTGTTGAGCATTACAAACTCAAATCTGACTTTATGTTTGACAGTTGCACTCACTCTTTGGCGTATCGATTGACCTGACTGACTGACTGGCTGGTTGAGTGACAGCCAGCCAAACAGTATTTTTGGTTTAAACGACGACTTGATTAACAACTCTAGTACGTCTTCTTTCATTGAGAGCTCAGAGTGTGAGAAAATTTTCTTGGTTGCAGCTGTTGGTGTCATTTTAGGTTGTTGTGAATGTTTCTGTTGGTTTTTTTTGTTTCTTTTTTTTGTTGTTGTTTGGCTTTTGTTTTTATCGAGTTTCTTGTTGGGTTAAATGCACGGTTGGTGTGTGATTCGCTCGTGTTGTAAGAACATCATAAACACAACATCGGCTTAATTTAATAGGGCGAAAAGCTGATTGTTCAACACTTGATTAGAGTCGCATACACACACACACACAATCACTCGCGCATACACAATTCAAAACAAATGCTACAAAAGCCATACAAAGTGCTCAAAATGTTGTTATTTGTTGCTTTTGTAAGAATCTGTTTTACCTAAATTGGTCCATTATGACGATGGTCTAATGAAGAATGTATGCAATAAATTTAAATCTAATTTTTTCTAATTCCAACAAGGAAGACAGCCATATTTTAAAACGTAAATTACATAACTATTTGTATTAAAAATTTTGAAGTTTTAAAGTTTATCGTGAATGTAGCCATTAGGACAAGGCATTAGTTGAAAAATGTGTGATCGCGACTAGACATTTTGCATACAAGATTTATTCATTAATTGAATACTAATGACCACTTTGGTCTAAAATAACGTGACCACTAATTTCTTGTCGACTTTTATTTTGGGAAATTACTTGCCATTAAAACAAAATCATGCATATATTCACAAAGATCCAACAACATCGAAGAGAAAACAGTTAAAAAAAAAAAAACATAAAAACATGGAATTTCATCAGGCAAATTTTTGGGTTAAGTTTGCTCAATGGGCAAATGTAAAATATAGAGCAAATTTGTGTATGCCATATATTTTTGTAAAATAGAATCCTTGTAAATTTTGTACTTTCTCGTTGGGCAAACATAACCTCAAAATATGTTCTAGCAAAACCTTTATTTTATATAAATTCAGTTTAGGTTTTACGCCAGTAAAACAATTCATCATTAATTATGCATGTTTCTCCAAATAATGGTTGGCAACAATGCCATAACAGTCAATTAATATGTGTATTTGCACTGTAATGGCAATTGCAGCTCAAACGCTAAACGGTAGTTCAAATGTTCAGTGGTTTATAAAACTGCTAGTTTAACCATATGCTTATTTTTAATGAATTTATTTCTTTCATAAACTAATTAAAAAAAATTAATTAAGCTACTAAGTGTAATTAAATTTGGTTGACTTGTAGGTGATAGTTTGCAACCTATATTATAAGACATACTAGATATCAGAACAAAAAATTTTTTTTGGAAAAAAGAGTTTTTCCCAGTTGAAAGCAAATTTTTTATTTATTTGTAAAATCATCAAGTTTTTCAAATACAATTAAATGCTTTATATTAGAAAAGAATTATATGATTATTTTGTACGCATATAAATAAGTTTAACAACAATTAGCATGTTCTACATGTATACAAATAATGGGCTGTCGTAAACGTACATACACACTTAACTCTATGCATTGATAAATTGCTATTTTAGGTGCCAAATCGAATACAAAGACGAAAATATGTAGATGTTACGCATTTATAAATTTTAGTTTTTGTTTGACAAAGAAAAATATTTTGTATAAGCGGCAGCTTAAATATTTGTTACAATAAAATATATATGAGCAGAGCAATTGAAAAGTACTTATGGAGATATGGAGGTTCTTTTATTTCTATTTTTTGTTATAAAATACGTTAATAATAAAAGCAAAATGGAAAGCTTCTGGAATACGAAATTAGAGGCAAAGTTATGGTGTGTTATTTTTGTTGGTTCCAAATGTGACATCTTATTGTTAAACATTGTTACAAGTTGTTATAACTTTTTTTTTATTATTTTAGGCCTAAAAATAACTTTTTAATTGCTTATTGTTTAGCTTTTTAGCCGTCTAAATGCAGCCTACATTTGGATGATGCTACTCAACTCATCAGTAGACTCGTAAGACCTTGAAAGGCTGTTTTAAGCTTAACTATATATTCTATGATTTTTCAAGGTTTTTCGAGCCTACTGGCAAGTTGAGTAACATCAACGAAATGTGCTGCAGCAGCCTGCCTATCTAGCTGAAAAGTTAGGCAGAGAGTAGCTAAAAATATATTTCTAGGCCTAAATTAATACATTTCAATTGGCAGCTGTTACAAATTGAGGGTCTATTTCTCAGCTGTGAACGTTGTCGTTCGTTCACTCATAGAAAAATGTATCTTCATACTGATGACAGGGTGTGATTTTATTATTATGTAAAACGACTTGTAAACGATTTTCACTCATATAAATCTGATGAAAAAAGTCAGTAGAGAATTTTGTTACAAACTAAGTGTCATCAATATTAAGACTGCGATGGCATCACTTTTTTTTTTGCTACATAATATTGAGAATTTTTATATGTATGAAAAAAGCAAACTAATTTATTTTGCTTTTTTTCATCTGTGTCTTAAAACATTGCAAGTGTTGGGCAAACACCCTTCATTAGCATCCCATGAACTGTGCATGTGTCAAATTTCACAATTTTGACACGGCCGCTTTAATCACTCGGCAGCCAAAGCTCATGCAATTTTACTTTCTATTTATATACTTAACTAACATTAACTAAAGCAATGTGAAATTTGACACGTCTAAAGTTCATAGCGTTCTGATGAAGGATGTTTGCTACCCAGAAGCAGCCGGTTATCCACCTGGCTATAAACATTTTAATATTTTTAATAAAAAAAAAAGTGACCAACCCAGAGTTGAACTTGAGCCTGAAAAAGTAATTTAATATAAATGTATTACAATATCATAGTTCAATGTAATTAAAAAGCCGTGATTCACTATCCTACTGAATAGTACGATCTGTTACAGATGACATGTGTGTGCAAAAAGTGTGATATGCTGAACGAAAAGTGTATGTGTCTGTAGCATGTGTGTCCGATTTCTTTTTCTATGCGATCAATGTTGCCTTCTCGAAGTTGTTTACAAAAGTATAATAGTGTGGTCGTTTTGAGAAGACTTTTTAATGTAGGACAGAATTCTATTCTATATCTAGGTAGCAATTTCCAGTGAATGAATCGTACGATTGAGTAGGATAGTGTATCACGGCCTGAAGCTAGGCAGCGATGAAACAAACAATGTCCGCATATGGGAAATGGGCCCTTAAGTTCATGATTGAATAAACATTTTGTGGTAAAAAACTTTGCTTAATATTTGTTATTTATTCATTAAATTTTCTTTTTTTTTTTTGTAATATTGCGCTGTTTCACTTTGAGCTTTTCAATGGACCCTTTTGTTTTTTCTTATAAATCCCGCCTTGTTTCACTTTTCTTAAGAACTTAAAACGTATGGGGTAATCGGTGACGTGATTAAATCCTAAATCACTCAAATTAACCAATAATTTGCTGAGCCTTCAATTAATTTAATTTGTTATTGAAATTCCTTGAAAAATGCTGCAAATGTTTGCTTAAATGTTTTCTGCTGAATATTTTGTTTGACTGGATGTTTTCGTCTCAGGCGCGTTTTTCTTTTGCGTAAAATTTGCTGTAAACATTTAAGGTTTCTTTTTTTTTTTTAATACGCTGTTGTTGGCCAAATCAATGAATGCGCACTGTTGGTAGCAGGATCAACCTGTTGAATGGTTTTCTTTGTTGTTCAGAGAGACAGAAAAAAACCTGTTGTTGCTTGTTTTTTTACGCTTAAAACAATTTCATTCACACATTTTCATTCATTCGCTTGCACGAAGAGAAATGACTGACTGACTGAGTGTTTAGGTTGCAAGTTGCTTGAGTGCGGCTGCTGAAAAATATCCTTGTGGTTAAGTTTTTTGCCCATGATGTATGCGTTTCATTTTTCATTGAAAAAGAACGTTAAACGCATTCGTCTTGGCAACATCTTTAAGCCAGATAATGTGGTTGTAGAGCAAACAACTTGACATAGTGCTCAGTGTGCATTAAAGTTGAAATCACCACAGCTATCACGTTGCCTGCCACATTCCCAGTCCCAGTCCCAGTAAATAACATCGACTGTTGTTTCTATGGCCAGAGCATATGTCTGCCGCTGGGGTTGGGGCTGTTTGGATTTTGATTTCACAAGACGTTCGTTGGCTTGATTTTGTGCTATTTCGCTGGCATAAGAACAATTGTTGTTAATTTGATTTTCATTAGACTCCATTAAATGATTGTCATTGTTGGTGTTGCAGTTGCTGCTGCTATTGTTGTTGTTGTCTTCACTTAATTTATTTTCTTTGCTCAAAATTTGCTTAAAAATTTTTCCAACCGCAAATTTTATTCTGACAAAACGATTTTCTTTCTCGTAACTGATGGCCATATTTTTGTTCAGTTGTATTCACTTTAAAAGTTAATGTTTGACTGTGGTTTGTCCCAAAAGGAATTGCGGTTTTTATAACGGTTGCAAACAATTACGAATTTTACTGCGTCTGCGTAGTTGGCATCCTTTTAAAAAAAAATTATTTCAATTATTCTGGCACTTGTCGCTGCTGTTTTTGTTTTTCATTACACGTGCTCGATTTTAATGAACATGCACTTGTTGTAAAAATGGTGATTGCATATCTGTCGCTTTTTGTTACTTTGCAAACTATTCTTTTAAAGTAGTTCTTGATATTCAAAAAAAAAAAAAAAAAAATTTATGCACAACGCCAAACACACTCACATGCGCCTCACCCCTGTTTTCACTGCTGTACGCAACTGTTTGCGATTTAAGGCCGAAGTTAATATTTTCCAACATCACAATTCAAGAGTACTTATTAAGGACTGAGACAAAGAAAACTGGGATAATATTTTTAGAAGCCAATAATGCAAAAATTAATTTAAACTAATACAATTTTCGGTCAACTGCACCAAATGGAATAATTCCTTTTGTTTTTGTTTTGTACTCCTTATTGCCAGGAGTACGTATGTGGGTTTGTGTTCTTTTTTTTTTTGCTCACGTCACGCACATTCATTATTTAGCGAAAATGCGTTCATACTGCCACACACAAATTTAATTAAAATTCCGTCTAATTAAAATGAGATGACTCTCAAACATTAAGTATACGAGGACGGAGTTTTATATATCAGGATTACAGAACAAAAACAAATATTAAATATCTACATATATAAAACTTCAATTCAATTCAATTCTTTATTTATAAATATCTTTCAAGGTTTTACAAGTTCAATAATTTTCTTAAAGAGTTTAGGATACTTTATTCTTTTCTACTTAGATATTAGATAACCAACATTTTATATTTATCTGGGCTCAAAACTATTTTTAATGTAAAGGAGAAAATTTTCAAAAACCTTTGTGTGAAATTTTTGGCGGGGGGCTTATGAGAAAATCTTAATACTAAGGGTAAAAATTATGATGAGATTATCTCGTTGATGTGGTTAAACTCAGAACTGGGGCATCTGATATAAAACTTCACTCTTATTTAGCAGTGACTCAAAAGTGTCTTAAGCATACCTTTTCGATGCCTATAGTTATGGTGCTTTATATCTAACAAAATTCTGTAAATACACAATTCCTTTGAAGTCTTCGCTCGGTGACACCAATCAGAAATGGAGGCAATGCTGAAATAAGTGTTTAGCTTTACCCACTGACAACTGGCTTTTATACCGAACTAGCGGACCCGTTGCCTGCTTCGCACGGCAAAACAAAATAAGAAAAGAAACACACTTGTAAACCATATATGGGCCACTGCCTACGTAGTGTATAAGTTTGGTTGAAATCGCACGACGCGTTTATGATTAGTTCGGCGACGTACATATACGGACTTATTTTTATACATGTAGATGTCGGCGTTTCAATTGACAACCATATGGTGTCAGAAGCTCTTGCCATCTTAAGTAGCTGCATGGCAGAATTAATAATAGTTATGTGTTAGTGCTGGTGAACTCTACTACTTTTCATTATTCAGCGATACTCAATACTACTCAGTTTCCGGCAATTTGGTTGCTAATGAAGGACGTTGTGGACTTGAAACAGTCATGGTTGTACCCCAGCCCCTGAGTCTTCAACTTTAATTTTTTGTCTTCTTTAAAAATATATATTTATATTATTTGATCTTTAGATTGTTAAATTAATTATTCAAGCTTTTGATCTTTGTTTTTTTTTTTTCATAAAAAGTAATTTTAAGCAATTATTTTTTATAAAAAAAAAAAATCAAAAGCTTGAATTATTAATTTAACTTCTTTAAAAATGTGGATCAATCCAATTTTATCGCAAAATTCCTTAGCAATTTTAGGCAAGTTAAATCGAACTCAAGCTTTATAAAATTATTAACAATTATTGAGCATATATGTATGTAGTTCGACTATAAAGTTAAAATTATCGCTTTTTCTTCTTTTAGCGATAGCGCCAGTCTTAATTTCTGTCATAACCTCTCTCCTCTTTTGCTAATTATCAGAAAAAGGAGCTAAGTCCAGCTTCTAAAGACATCAGCACCACGTTGGTGGTGTTTGACAATTCTTAATAGTTTTATTAAGATTGAGTAATTTATGAAATCTATAAGTAGACTATACAATGCTGCCAAAATCTGCCGAATTGATAATTTTATCATACACCTTAATAGAAATCATATTAAATCTTGTTGTGACCATTATGAAAATAACCTATGTTATTATTATACTATGTCAATGACGAATATATGTATATCCAAAACACTACAAACCGGCTATGTCCCTCCTGAAGCGTTCGTGTACCTTGATAAGAACGGTTTTATACAAAACCACACAGGCGTTCCTATAATTTTTCACAATTATAGAAGAGCAAATGTTAAAGCTATCTCAAGCAATCAACTGACAGATGACAATAAAAGGTTCGATACAAACTTCTTTCGTAGGGATAAGAACATATTTCCAAATTTAAACACTGATTAATACCATACTTTCTTCTTTTAATTCCTGACTTTTTCTTTCACTATAATTATTGTCGTTGTAATGTTTTTTGAATAATTTTTCATTACGAAACATTCGCTATTAAAACAGATATTCCTCGTATATAATTTGTATAAAAAATATAATTATGTAGTTTTAAAAAATGTATCTATTGTATATATTTTTATACTAGAGAGCTCGATTGTGGAACTGTGTATAATTATTTGCTATTTTTACTATTATTTTGTTTATTTGTAGTAATTATAATAAAAGGTTTCTCTAAATAAACAAAAAAAAAAAAAATTAAGATTGAGTTCAATTTAGCTTCTACAAAATTGCTCAGGGATTTTGTGATAACATTCAAATGGCCGACTATTTCCGCCTTTTTGCTAACAATACATAATATTTAACATCTGAGTGTACATAACTCGCTAGCTAGGGTGATTGTTTTTGCGCGAATTACCTTGAAACTCAGCACATCCCATAGCGCTGGTGTGGCAATACTTAGTGCTGGAGACATTATCCACGATATCAAGTTTAAGTTGAAAAATTTAACTGATCTCATTCCTTATATTACGTTATGATTATAGTTTTGTCTACTCGTATAGATAATGTTTACTTTAATTTTATTCCTATTACTTTGTTACCACCACACCCTGCTGCCATTAAAACACAATCTATAGCGGTGAAGTCTGTCTGTCGTTCGTTCGCATAAACACACTTTTGAACACACAGCAATTGAAACATTTTTAATGCTTTTCTTTTACATATTATTATGTTTTTTTTTTTTCAACCACTACTGACAATAATGACGACGAGCAGTTGCAGTTCCCATGGTAAGGAAAGAAGTGTGTTGGTTTTTGTTTTTGTTCTGTACGAGTTAAAAGAATTATACTTAATAATAATCATTGTATCGTAACGTAAATTTGTTGAGAACATTTTTATCCCACGGTCTTTAAGTGGAGGTGACAGATGTTCACAGTTCTTGTTTGCCGTAGAGCAGCACACAACAGCGTACAGAAGAGGAGCAAACATAATTCATACCCATGAAAAATATGTATGCTCGTTCGTTCGTTCGTTCCTCTTTGCTGCTTCTAGAATCAGATGCCTGTATTATGTTGTTAATATACATTTTTATTATATTTGTTGCAAATATGTGTAATTAATTAAAAAAAAAAAAAAGCAAAGCAAAGAATGAAAATAACCACACAACTCCATTCATTTTAAAACGGAGGTTGTTGGCCAGCAGCCACTTATCCGGTCCTGTATGCTGCTCTCTGTTATGAATGAATTTTGTAGTGACAGTGCGTCGTTGGTGCAGCAAGTGCCTGAAGTTTCTTAAATTCAGTACAAAAAAGTCGTATGTATGCTCCGTATTACAATAAACTTTAATGTAGTCACGTGTGGGACACACTTTTTCGTGTGCTGATTGTGGTGTGAGGCGCACACACGTTGGAAATCCACCCAACGCTCTAATTTATTTCTATTCAAAAGCGAAAAAAAATTATAATAATATCCAGTTTAAATCACTTGCACGAAGCACATGTTTTGAGGCAACTCTTTCATTAGATATTATTGAAAGAAATATGGATTAGTCAAGCAATTTTTGGTGGGATTGTCTTAAAGATTTGGCCGAATCATTCATTCACATCAATGTCAATATGATCAGGATTATTATCAACAGCACATTGATAAGAAATGATAAGAGTCAGTTTTACAGAAAATGCGATAAATTAGTAGAATTTATTTTGGTATTTTGTGATACTGATTTATCAAGTTTGTTTTCAACCGCACCACACGTTACAGTTCATAATGGGAGTGCATATCTGGAGGACTATAAATGGAGCACAGCCGCGAATTCACTTTTAAAATTTTGGAATTAAAAATTGAGTTCAATTTTTTCTTACAAAAATAACAATTATTTAGATGTTGAAATTTAAGCCAAAAAAATGAAAAAAAAAATTCAGCTGAAAAAGCGTTGCAAAGATTAAGCTTTATTAAAAAAAAGAAAATTTAGCGTTTAAGCTTCTGTCATCAAATAGTGCAAAGCATCAGCTGTTTGACAGTTGTTTTTTTGTAAAGTTGCCACATTTCTATGGCTAAAAACAATCAATGATGAAGGGTTCACTGATCTACTACAGCCAAGTTTTAGCTGCAACTAAATTACAGAAAAGTTCTGTTAAACTAAAGTTTTAACTCTAAAGTGGCACCCACACGGCGTGATCACGATCACAATTATTTTCCTCAAGCACTTTCACTCACGAAAATGTTTTTAATTTTTTGGGCCTCACGTTACGTACCAGTAATTGAAGATGTGATATCTAGATTTTTGAAAACGATTGATTCAAAAAGTTTGCTTCTGAAACTAAAGACTTCTTTAACAACTTATATCCCTGGAAAACAATGACACCAACTTTGCATAGAGTATTGGCTCACGGGAAAGAAATAATGGAAAAAAGAAATAATGAGCACATGGGCAAATTTTTTTCAATCACGCATTTTCACGCACGAAAAACGAAAAAAATTCTCACGATCAATTACGTTTGGCTTGAAATAAAATATAAACGTAAAAAAAATTTATAAACGAAAAAATAATTTATGAATACGGTGGTTGAGGCATGATAACCGTTTTGTTTTTGGCCAAAAACTCAAGCACAAGCATCGATGTGTGAGCTGGTGCATTATAATGGTGCAAAATTCATGATTGTTTTGTACCACAATTCTGTGCGTTTCTATCGAATTGCTTCTCACAAACGGCTCATAACTTCAAGGTAGTATTTCTTATTGACCGAACGTTCATGTGACAGGAATTAATAATGCACCACGCCATTGCAGTCGAAGAAAACAGTGAACAGTGAAACCTTCACATTTGACCGAACTTGACGTGCTTTTTTCGTTCTTGACTCTTCTGGACGTTTCCATTGAAATGATTAGGCTTTGGTTTCAATCTCATAGCCATACACCCATGATTCGTCACCAGTTTTTGACGATGTTCAACAGCTTCCAAGCGATGTCCATGCAACGTTGTTTTTGCTCAAAATTTACCAATTTTGAAACAATCTTTGCTGCCTAAAACATCTGTTTCGTGCCTAAAACATACATACGTAAAAACTGCTTGGCATGAGCCGAACGATATGGCAACATCATCAGCAATCTCTCTAATAATGATTCGATAATTATCCAAAATCATTTTCTTCACTGCTTCATATTCTCCGATTTCCTTAAATCGATTATACCATAATTGAACTTGTACTCTGCTCATAGTAGAACCCACCAAACGCCAAATGTCCTTGCGCATTAAATTTTAATTTTTACACAAAATTTAATACAGTTTCTTTGATCCATTTTTTGCCAATACTAAAAAAACGAAGAGCACACCAAAACATGACTAACCTTTTTATCTGTCAAAAACAATCTGACAATCCAAAATGGCTGATATAACCAACATATATATAATAGACATGTGTACCAACAGAACAGAAAAAAAATGAGAAAATCGAACATACGTAACTCACAAAATTTGAAAATAACGGTTATTTTTTGATCAGACCTCGTACAATTAGTCATGATCTAAGTTCGAAGGAAATTTGGGTGCTGTTGAGTGACGTGGTAGTGTTTTTTTTGTCTGAATTTGCTTACTGCAAACTGAAAGCAGAAGAAGCTACTAAGAAAATCGTTATTTTCCCTGTGACCAGCGCGAAGTTTGCAAGTCTTGTCATCCATCGCTTTATACAATAGCAAAACACACAAAAACCAGCTTAGATTAGGTTAAATGTATATGCCAATATTTTAATGCATATGCCAATAGTGCGATCTCCTTCGAGAAGCTTCTTCAGAGCAACAATACTTATTAAATTCTAATTGGAAATTTTCCAAAATAAGGAAATGAAAAATAAGTCTCAAATAAACTAAATGGTGATGATACTTGAAAAATGAATGTTTTAAAAGCATACTGAAAACTCAAAAAACGAACGAGTTCAACGAAATTTTAAAAACCAACTGTATTTGATACAACCTTAATTTTTTTTATCTGTGATAATAAATCCACTTCCTTAATTGTTTGCATTTGCATTTGCTTTTTATTATTATTATTTTTTCTTATGTATTCTTAAAATCTAATAAAGCTTTTCTGTTCAAACTATCAGTTCTTATTTTGTCTTGTAAAACTAAAAAAAACGGTTATCACAGTGTAAAGAATATCGCAGTAGAGTTCTTATAACAAATAAAGCTGAGGCGGTTGTGTTTTACTTAAAATTAAGCTACCAAGGGCGCCATATAGAAGCTGAAGCTGCTGAAGATGACATAACACACTCATCATCGCCTTCATCGCTGTGATAACCAGAAGAAGCGGGACTCAAGGGCGCCGAGCAGGACACATCTTGTTCAACTGGTAATGGGCTGGGAATTTGTAGTCTTAGTAAACGATTATATTCACCACCCAAATGTATCATCACTGATTTGCCCAGCTGAACATCCATGCCAGGTGTGGCAGCCATAATGCGTGAAACCTCATTGACTGCATTCATGTAGCCATGACGGAATGAATCCATAGGTATGCAAGCGGGTAACCGTGGCTTCTTCACCTCTTTTTTAATAAAAATCAAAGCGCATTCCAACATCTCCGCCTTATCCATGCGCAAGATGGCATCATTGCCTTGAAACTCAGCTACCAATTGTTTGAGTTGATCCAAGCACTTGTTCATGCGTGCCCGTCTTTGTCGTTCTAAAAGAGGTTTTTTCACTTTCAAATAATGTTGGGTCTTGGAGACGTATTCAATTTGTGGAGCCATTATCAGATATTTTCTGTTCCGTTCCGTTCTGTTCTGTTTTTTTATTTATTTATTTTTATTAAACTTTACTATTCCAAGTTTGTAAAGAGAATGAATGCAGGTTGGTTGTTTTAGCAGCTTTTATACACAACCAGACTGTTGGAATTTCCCACAACAACCCCTATAACCAGAGTTTTGATAGTGCATGCTCAAAAGAGAATCTTAACTGTTGGCCTGCACGCAGTGCATACGGGCAAGAGAACGAAACTGATAGAGCACAAGAGCATTGGCTCACTGTTGTGAGGTTGACTGACTCCCCGCTGTAAGTGTGTTGGGCATACTCTGAGTTGCTTTTAAGCCGGCACACAAGTAAACCAAATGATTCCTATTCTTATTTGAATTTTGTATTGAGGAAAGAAAACTTAAACAATGTTTATGACATATGATGCCCCTTTTGAATTTCTTTTAAAACCTGATTTTTGTTTAATGTTCTCACAGCCACAATATCTTTTGAATTAATATGCCAGACATAAATTTTCATTTCTTCTTGCATGTTGTGTGTGTGTGTATGTGTACTCGTATGGATGTGTTTTTTTTGCCCTAAGAGCTGTTTATTTCATAAGAAATTATTAAATTCAAAGAGCACGAAGAGAGCGAAGTGAATACGCGTAATGAAGTAGTGAATTATGCACACGCCATACAACGGTTTCGGCTTAAAGCTCGTGTCTGAATGCACAGCAGAAGTATCGAAAGCAACCACCATCATTGCCACTATTATAAGCCACATACAATTATAAAGAGTAGTTTTGCGAGCGGTAAAACCACTAAGGCCTTGTTTTGATGGTATGCTGATACCTGGTATTACGTTATGTTAAGATTTTGTTGATTTCTCCCATGATATTTTAAGATTTATTGTGGTATTTTAAATAAATAAAAAATTAGCTAAATACCTACTTGATGATATTATCGACACTTTAACTTTTGAGATAGTGTGTTGTTATCTGAATTTCTGCTGTAGTTATTCTGTGTTTATTAAAATAAGTAAAATACATTTTTTCGAAGCACAATGCTGTTAAAGAAACTACTAAGCTTTGGTGTTTTTCACGGGTGAAACGCCCCACCAATGGCCCGGAGAGCTGATTAAACATTCGCATAGCAATATTTTTCATCCCTAATTATATCGTCAATCATAAATTACCCCTTGTTCTGGGAGTTTTGTCACATATAGTGCACTTATCTTGACATTTATTCAGCTAGACATGCCCAATACTCTCGATAATTAAGTTCTCTAAAAGCCAATTCCGTTGCTGCTATAAAGAACAGTACTCTGCTAGGCCCAAATTTCCATTGTCGGGAGTAACTACCGCTTAAAATAACTAAGACAGAGCTCCATAATCATTTATTAAACGGCAGCTTCTTTTCGCTGAAATAACTACTAAGTTTCAGCCGAGGAAGACTTCTAAACATATGCCTAGTGAGAGTTACGCCGAAGAGTGACCGTTGGAACACTTACCCCCATGGTATTGATATAACATTATCTTTTCCCCAGTGTGGGACAGGCTTGAAGTATGTGTAGCACATCACCCGTTCCTCCTCGTCTTCATCTTGACAACTTGTGCCGAAGTCATTGAAAGGTAAACTCAATTATCTAGCGTGGTTTCTAAAGATGCAGTGTTCAGCGAAGGCTGATACAATGATCTCAATGTTAGATTTAGAAAGTTTTGTGAGCTCTCGGGATGCAGCAAGTGGATTCTGAAAACCATATTTGTTATGGCAATCTAATACATTTCCAACATGTCGAAAGAGGCAGCCCACAGAAAGTATGAATGCTCTCGTTCTGGAGAGACTTCACCATTTTAGCCAACCCGTCAGCCATGTAGTTGCCGTAATTGAATCCCTGCCCATGGACCAATTTGAGGGGCAAGTTTGAATGCTTCGTTATCTGATTGAAAGATGTCGACACTCCACAGAAAGAATCAATATCCTTATTCCGGAGAGACGTCGTCATTTTAGCCAAAACATTAGCGATATTGTTGTAGTGATGTGGTTCATGTTAATGGATCCATTTAAGGGCGAAGTATGAATGTTTCACCATCTCAGTCAAAGATGTCCGGACATGGTGTACACTTCAGTCCAGGGTTTCACAACAGCTTGACTCTCTGCCCCTCCATTATAGAGGCCCCTGTATTTATAGCAGATATGCCTGTTTATAGCACAATAAATCCATCGTTTCGTTGAGAATAAACGTATTCTACCGTCCAAATCATCGATGTATATACGGCTGTATTCAGAGTTCGGAGGAAGATTTATAGCCATAGTATGTTTCTCAGCTAATGAGTTTTCAAATTTATTTTTCTTAGATTTATCTTCTTTAATGATCTTGATCATTACATTTTTACCAAAATCTTTCTCAGTTTAATATTTTTTTTGTTATTATGGTGCTTTTATCTCAGTTTGTTGTTTATTATACTTCTCCTCTTTGTATGACTTTTAATGATACAGTTTTATTTTTTCAGCTTAAGATCTTTATTTTTTATTTATTTATTTAACGAACATAATATTGGTCTTATATAATTATAAAACTAACATAAAGTGGTTTCTCTATATTTAGCCAACATTTTGTTGGCATCTTCAGGAGAGTAACAATAAATACAAATTGTAGCAAAAAACAAATAAAAAATCATTTATTTGCATGTATCCATATACATATGTGTAAAAATTTTGATCCAAAATCCAATATTTTAAACAGCTTAAAGACGCTTGGGAAGCACAGCTACATGTTGTTTGTTTTGCTTTGATTTTTTGTCTTATACAAGTCGGAGCAAATACAAATAATACCTTGAATGTATAAAGAGAATGACATTTTTATTTGTCTCTTGTTTTCTTTGAATTTGCATCCTTTGTTCGTCAATTTTATTTAAACTTAAACTGAGTATATTTGAAAAAGCAAACGTATTTGAAATTAAATACACTTGATGCTAACCCCTATTATGTACATACATACATGCATACATACATACATACATACATACATACATACATACATACATATGTATGTATGTGTTGAATTCAATTCATACGGTATTGGTCCAATTTGGTTTCAAAATTCTGAAATTGTTAGATCTTCTGGCAAAATGTTTTTCTTCTTTCTCGTTACCCTTCGACGTACGTGCTGGTCATATTTATTATAATATATGAATACACATTATTTCATCTTTTTGTCGTTCAAAATAATTTGTTTTTATTTTTCCAGTTTTTATATAATTTTATTTTAATATCAAATTGATTCTCGATATTTTCCCAACATTTTGTTGGCGAAATATCTTGGTACAGCAAAGTCTTTCATTTACCTTCGACGGGTTTCGAACCTTACGACCACCTTTGGTCAGCCAGTATAGTCCCTCAGTTGCCACAACAATCAGAGCGAATAGAACCAAACTCTTTTTAAGTAGACAGTTAATTTTAAATTATATCATAATTTTTTTTTAATTTAACATAATTTTTAATTTTAAAATTTTTAAAAGTTGTGATATTAATTTGGCATTGCAGTTCTCTGCTCTGTACTTGCACAAGAGAGTGTGCTCATTATATTAAATGTTCATAATATTAAATGAGAAAAGTTGGCTACTGCTAAACAGGACCTGGTGAAGGGCCTTCTTTTCTGCTTCCGCTTGCCTGCGGCTCTTATTAATATGAGTAAATGTAAACATTTTATAAAGCTCTTATAAGAGTTGCTTAGTTTGTACGTTTGTTATTAGCAGTAGAAATATAAAACGACCGCAACAAGAAGGAAAGGCAGGTGTTCTCATCGCGTGGGAAACGCACGACAAAATTGGTTCTCACGATTTTAAAAAACCAACTTACTTAAAGACGGATACACACATATGTTTGCTTGTTTGTTTGTAAATGGAATAAAAAAAAAACACTAAAGTATGTTGTTATTGCTTTAATATCATACGACCATAAAATACTTTATCAAGTGCAGTTCTTAACAGATTGCAGTTAATGGTAATCTAAGCTGACATGTACTAATATGAGAGGAGAGGCCACAAGACAGATAAACATGTACCCGAATGGTGTTTGATCAAATGCCAAATTGAGCCAACTGGCCAAACAACAACTACCAGACCCTTATAAATTTCATGATTTTCTATTAAATAGTTGTAACCCACAGGAAATTTTCAAAACATCCTTTTTCTTTTACAAAATTGCCTTCTTTTGTTGCAACATATTCCCATAAGATTGAGTAATAGTTAGTAATTTATTACAGCAAAATCGTAACAGATTTTCTTTAAGCAACAACAACTATTTCTAGCATTTGAAACAGATTGTTTGAAAACTACCTGCATTTGTGAAACAAAACAAACTAGAAAACTTCAAGACAACATTCCCACACTTTGAGTTTCCTTTTGCACAACATACAAATACAAATCATATCCTTTAAACCTGTCTTGCTCTCCCAGAGTTTACTACACAAAACGGAGCTATAAAAGCCGCTGCTGCTCAGCCATACAGCATCATTTCCAATTCCTCTTTCCTTGAAACAACATCTTAAGAAACGCACAAACATTTTCAACAATAAAACAAACACAATGGCTCCTCAAATCGAATACATTTCAAAAACTCAACACTATTTGAGAGTGAAAAAACCTTTGCTGGAACGTCAGCGTCGAGCACGCATGAACAAGTGTTTGGATCAGCTCAAAGCACTGATAGCTGAGTTTCAAGGTAACGATAATATTTTGCGCCTTGACAAGGCCGAAATGATGGAAGCTGCTCTGGCATTTATGAAAACTGAGTGCAGAAAAGCCAGCATAATAAATAGCTATCAGCCCATGGACTCGTTTCGTAATGGCTTCATGAATGCTGTCAACGAAGTGTCACGTGTTATGGCCGGTACTCCTGGCATGAGCGTCAACATGGGCAAAGCTGTTATGACTCATTTGGGCAGTGAGTTCAATCGTTTGCTGCATACACAACAACTGCCCCACATCAATATACAGTTGGGGAAATGCTCTTTAATGAAGGCTCCTCTAAGTCCTGCTTCCTCTGGTTACTGCAGTGATGCCGAAGAACGCCAATCGATGGCATCACCCGTTCCTGCTAAAGCCATGTGGCGGCCTTGGTAATCGGACGCATTTTTTACAATCACTATTCAGCTTTAATTGATTAATCACACGTCTTCCTAAAAGCCAATTTTTATAAGTTAATTCTGTGATAGATCAGCTTTATAGTTTTAAGCACAAAAATATATATAAATTTTTTTTAGCACATTAGCATAAAAGGGTTGTGTACTTTTAATTATGTATATGTTAAGAAAGAGAATAAAAAGCTTTAAATTCTTTTTAAGGCAAATAATTAGTTTTGAGCAGATTTCAAAACCAATAAAAATAAAAAAAAAGTTTTATAAAAAAAATAACTGTCGTTTTTTATTAAATATTCAAAAATTAACTTCTGTATTTGCTTTAAGAGTATTATTTTAGGTCTAAAAATACACCTTAATTCATTATGTATTTTCTTCTTAAGTAACATTTGATATCTCTTTTGTTTCAGCTTAAGATCTTGTTTATCTTTTATAATATAATAATTATTTTCAATATTTCATCATTTCATTTCATCATTTTAATAAAAATTTAAATTGTAATCAATTCTGGTACCACGTCTCTGGTCTCCAATAAGATGGCTTGGCCCTATGGTCCCATTTAGTTTAGCCTTTGTGCAGTTCTTACTGACAATCCTTTTACCATTAAATCAAAGGAAAAATTTGACTTTTGCTCTGCTGGTGTCAAATAGTAGACAAGCTAAATATTTTTAAATTTTGTGCAATATACTATAATTTTATATTAATAATTTCCTTTACAGTTTAGTGTTAAAATAGTTCTGCACCTGCTTAGTAACGTCCAAAGGAATTTCGTCGAATCTCGCTCATTAATAAGGGTGGGTAGCAAAGGCTTTAGAAAATCAATTCTACTCTGATTTCATTTAATAACGGCAAATAATTCAATCATCGCAAGGGTGGTTTCTTAAACGGCATTTATATTAAATTACTAAACACTTGTTTTATTGGCTCATCATCATTCAAAAAAAAAAAAAAAAAAAAAAACTAAACAAAAACGACCACTAAACGAAATGATCAATTCTTCGGGGTTGTTGTGAGTTCAGCTAAAAATACGTTATAAAATAAGAATACTGCATAAAATTGGCTGTCTTAAGGGTGATGTACACGTGTGGTTTTGTAACGGAATATTCAGTTATAGAATTGAATATAAAAAAACACACACACACACACACAGACAAAAACACAAAAAATTCTTTGGGTAGTCCTATTGACCAGGGGGTAGATTTAGGCAACGAAGGATACTTGTTCTTTTTCTGCTGTGTTTGCTTTAACACATTTGAATATTCAATGCTGCTTAACCATTAAAAATTAGATAAACAACAGAGCAGCGATACCAAACAACAGGTTTTTCAATCAATTTCTAGAAAATATTGGCTCAATTCACAAGCCCTTTGTGTATCACTAGGGATGGCATATCATAATCAGCATGGACTTAATTAATCTGCATGGACATTAAATTCCTTTTGGATAAGTGTTAACTATTTTTTTTTTCACTAACCCATTTTTATTACACCTGTCAGCAAAGTGACAATAAGTAATTGGATGTACTCAGTTGGTGTGTTAATTACCTTAAAACAATACTTAAGATAACTTATATCGTGTATTAATAAAAATATGATATACATACATATAAAAATCTTTTTTTTTTAATATAGTAGTGAGGTGTGTTGCACTGCTTTATTATAATGGGCTCTGCTTTGACGAGATTAGCTATCTCGTTCCCGAAGTAGGAATATTTTTGCGCAATGTATGTGCATCTTGCAGAGCACATTAATTTATAGTTGTTTAACCAGTGAACTGCAGAATGCTTTACAGAGAGAATTCATTTTCTATCCCTGTTGTTTGCCTCTTGAATAAATTGCCCGCAGACATAACTATTACCTGCTCGTTACACAGTAAAAGGCTTAAAATCAAATCAATACAAGCACTACTTTTTACCACCATATAACATATTTTCCTATTTGAGAGGACAGAGAGAGAGAGAGAGAGAGAGAGAGGCGTCGTTCCCTGGTCCAAATGAAAAAGGGATATCAAGACAACAAGATATAAAAGATCATAATACAGAGCAAAAGACCGGTTGTTTAGAACTCTATAAAAGCAAAGTTAAACTGCAACATATCAAAGAGTGAAAATTTATTGGCCCGACGCACATTACTTTATCAAATTGGCAAAGCTAGAAATAAAAGAAATCCTTAGATTATTTACATTATTTGAATTTTTAGCAAAAAAAGACACGCAATAAAAATTTGTAATTTTAAATTTTTGTATGCAGCGAAGCCAGGTAAAAACTATTCTAGTGAGGCGATGAAAAAGTATACAGTGATGAAAGGCGCCCAAAACAAGATAGCAAATCAGGGTAAACCTCTGGAACGACCGATTCTCCTTATCATTATATTTGGAGAAACTTTTTCAAACACAATAGTAAATAGCAGTTTTCTTCGATTCACACGATCAGCAAAGTTTTACCGACGAACTCGTCGCGCTTAGGCGAAATTTGTGAATTCAACTCTTGTAGGATTATTGTTTTATTTTCTTACATACGTTCGGCACAAAGGAATTTCTCTCCCTCTCTCTCTCTCTTGCCATACAGCCAGAGCATGACAGTTTTAGTGATCGTTGTTTATTTTTTTTTGGTGATTAGAAGAAAAACTGCTGATACACCCCAAGTGTTAGAAATCATTGTTTATTTTATAGCTCGTATTTGTTAAAGCAAACGGTTATATTTCTATTGTTTTATTTTAAAATCATTCAATATTTAAATATGTATATTCTGTTTCTACTTTAAATAAAAATCAAAAAAGAAAACAATGTCTTCAGTTAATCGCGTGTGGTGGTGTTTGGTGCTGACACTGATGATTATCGGCCGGTTGTTGATGGTGTCAATTGTAGAGATGATGGTGGAAGTGTATGCATGCTGTAAGTATTGAATTTGACATGTCATGTCCATGCCACCACTGAGTCTTGAATAAACAATAATAAAATTTCAAGAAATTAAGAAAGAAAGAAAGACCAACATGAAGTTGGGTATTATAACAAGTGTAGATGAGGGTATCTTTTTTTTTTCCTACCAGAATCTGGACGATCATTTTATGCTTAAATGTCACGCATGATCTCCCTTTGCTTTTGTTTATTATTTCACTAAAGGCACGTATTTTAATTTATTTAAAAATGTCAGGGTCTTAAAGATTTCAATGTTTACTGCACCGAATTCAAGCAAACCAAGTTTTTTTTTTTTTAATGTATGGATATGTATTATGAACATCGTCTCGGTAATATTTTAAAACTTTGGCCAAGTGTTTGGGCGTGTTTAAATGGAAATTGAATCTGATAAAGTATTTTACTGGAAATTAGTAAACAATACAAGAAGAGAAATTTTCAAATCAAAAAAAAAAAAAAAAAACGAACATAAAAGGATTATTGGTATTTTTAATTGATGTGATTGTTTATTGTACTGGGAATTTAAAAAGAGGAGAATTAATTGTGCAATTGTTTCGAAGAACTGATAAAGATTTAAGATGTTAAGTAGAGCAAAATTCATTAAAGCAAGAATTTTATATGACACAAAATTATCTAGGAAATGGAATGCCCTTTTGGCTGTAAATTTTTTCGAAATTTTGGTTTTTTATATGTATTAGATTAGAAATTGTGAATATTCGCTGCCTTTATCTTTCACTATCCGGAAACCACAGCTGTATGTTTTATATTTTTGTATGGCTGCACCCTTTAGCTCTAAATTTTTTCTTTCTTAGTTTCTTGTTGCAGTACTCTGGTAACTGTAAATTTTTAAAGTTTCTATCTCTCACGGCTGGAAAGTTAAGGCAAACTTTCATATTTTCTTGATGCTAATTTTTCGGCTTTTGTTGTTTAATATTTTAAACAAATAAGTAGAGCTTGAGGTCACTAGTTTTTTTTTTAATGCTTACTTAACTCAATATTTCGATACCTCAATGGGTATCTTGTTCAGGAGTTTTTTCGGTTTGATGTTTTATCAAAAATTTTTAACAATTTCAAAAAACTAAAAACAATTTCAACTGACAAAATGCTTGAAAATTAACTACACTTTTATGTACGTTAAAATATTTTGTAATTCAAATAGGAAACAACTGACCCCAAGCTCTAATTATAAGTTTAAAATATGGAACACTCTTTAGTTTACAGCTCTTTTTTTCAATACTTTCTGTTAAAGCATATTACCAACTGTACGCAGTTCAAGTGAATTTTTAAAGTTTCTATCTCTCAGGGCTCGTTGAATTTCATATTTTCTTGTATGGAAACACCCTTTATATTTCTTTTTTTTTTAGTACTTTTAGTATTTTCTATTATTCAAGTTCAAGTGAATTTTTACAGTTTCTACCGCTCACGGCTCGAAAGTTAAAGTTAAATTTCATATTTTCTTGTGTGGAAACACCCTTTAGCTTATATCTCTTTCTTTTTAGTAATTTTAGTACTTTTTGTTCAAGTGAATTTTAAAGTTTCTATCTCTCACGGCTCGAAAGTTAGAGCTAAATTTCATATTTTCTTGTGTGGAAACACCCTTTAGTTTATATCTCTTTTTTATACTTTTAGTACTTTCTATTATAGCAGATTGGCACCGGTGCGAAGTTCAAGTGAATTTCTACAGTTTCTGTCGCTTACAGTTTGAAAATTAAAGTTAAATTTCATATTTTCTTGTATGGAAACACCCTTTAGTTTATATCTCTTTCTTTTTAGTACTTTTAATACTTTCTGTTATAGCAGATTTGCAACCGTGCGAAGTTCAAGTGAAATTTACAGCTAAACTTCATATTTAACATTTTCTTAAAAGTGAAGGGGAACACCCTTTAGATTTAAACTTTCTTTTTGTTTTTTTTTTAAAGAAATTCTTGTTCTAGCACACTGACAACTGTGCACATATATTTCGTGGATAGAAAGTTATAGCTGATTTCATGAGGTCTTGGCATGGCAGCAGCCCTTGGATGTAGACTTGTACTACTCTATTCTCAATAGAATAGATTTATTTCACCACCATGTAAGAGATATTAACGTTATTGTTTTTTAATTTAAATTCTTTTGGTGTTTTTGTTCAGCATGAACGAAAATTGTTCAAAAGAATTGGGTGTCAAGCCACTAAGATTTAATAAATTATAAGCCTTGCTTACAAAAAAAAAAAAAAAAAAATAAATAAAAAAAAAATACTGCAATCTAAGACAAATGTCGTATTTAAGACACAGACTTGGAACGAACAAGCAAAAACTATGAAAATCACGTCTAAAACAACTTGGCCAAAAATTAAAAAATAAAACAAATTAAAAAAAATTCCTTCAATTGTTGATCACTTGCACGAAAATGTATGCCAAACTAAACACATGCTTTTAGTAATAGTAATATGAGCAAAAGGCACGTTCAAAGCAAAAACTCAAGTTGTTTTCCAAAAACTGACCCAACCAAAAACAAAAGTATGCTGCCACTTGCTGTCTTCGGGACGGAAATAGATTTTCTGAATTTTACACAAGTTACAATTGCCTCATACCACTGATCGGACTGGACATGTTCAATGAAAAACCCAAAATATGTGCAAACGACAGTTTGAAATACGACATCACGTTCGTACCAAATTAAAGACACGTGTTCCCAATTTCCATAGACATAAAGCCAGTAGAAGAATTCACAACTTGTAATTTAGAAAAAAACAACACGTCGAAAAAAAACATGTGCTGGATTTCACCACTTTAACCTTGAACTAACCAACAAAAATAGAAACTAATTGTGGTCTGTGCCCCGCCGCCAGTAGGTAACAACAATAAATAACATCATACTAAACAAATCTCGGAGTTTTTTCATCGTATCACATAAAACATGTGTTTTTTAAGAAAACTAATCTTTCGTTTTCTTATTTTTCTAAAAACACATTTGTTTGGCACTGAATTAATATTCCAAACCTTTCAGCAGAAGGAAATTTAATCCTTAACTAATTTTGGAGTTTGGCAATTGCAACGTCTGGAAACACTTGAATACTTGTTGATATTTAAATTTGAGGAATATCCTACAAAAAGAAAGGATGCACAGGACCGTTTCACTCACTCACTTACTCCTTCAATTGTTATTTGAAATATAAACGTGTTGGCAGTCGAAAATTTCTTTATAACCTTGTCGCTTCAGAAAATTTGAGAACATGTTCCTTTATGTTGAAACAGTTGAAAAAGGATATTGTATCTCCTTGTTTGTTTCCAGGAAGTTTGAGAGTGATTTTATAAGTTTTTAAACTAATTGTACGTGAAAAATGGGCGCAACGAAATGTTGCGCACATTTACATTGAAAAGAGGCGAAATAAGGCGAAATCGCTGCAGAAAGAAATATATACTTCAAAAGGAATATTTTTTTTTTGCTGGAAAAGATAAAATCACTTTCAAATTGATGAATGAATTTCCTTATGTTGCAGTTCCAAAAACTGAGCTGAATTTATGCATGGAATTAAGTCTGGGGTCGCACTATAAAAGTGTTCTTTCAGAAATTTTGAGTTTGCATATAATAGCCAGTGCGGCCATGTGTGAAAAAAATATTTTGAACGCTAAATGAGGCCCCATATAATAATTCTTCCCATAAAATGTGTTTCCAATTTCTCATATGTATTTTAGAGGTGAATTAAATGCACAAAAAAATGTTCCCATGCAGCACAAAAAAACCATTTAAAATTATTAATTGCATCTAAACTAAAATTTTCTTCTAATATCTAAGTTTTATTTATTTGTTTAATATTTAATTATTTTGACCCCTTTTTTCTTATATTTTATATATTTATTTGAGCTTTTTTTTTGAGTATTTTTGACAAAAATGCTCAAATAAAATTCTAAAAGACCTCAAGCTCAAATAAATATATAAAATATTTTATTTATTTGTTAAACATTAACGCTCATACTAAAAAAACTAATATCTATTTCGTATCCAAATTAAAAAAGTTTTGTATGGAAATTTTCAAATGAAACACATAAAATAAAGACTTTAATTTTTTTTAAATGCAAGCATAATTGTTATTAAGTTAATAATCATTTTGTATGCACCTCAATTCATTTCACCCATATTTTATCGTTGTTGTGCTTGTGATTTCACAGTCGTGGTGGCAAAAATTAAAGTTTTTTTTTAATCTAAAGAAATGTTCACCCCCATCATGAATAATTTTTCCCCCAAAATTTTTTTCCCATTTCCCAAAAGTGCGATCATGAATAATTTTTCCCATAAAATGTTTTCCCATTTTCTGATATGTAATTCAGCGGTGAATGGCATGCCAAAAAAAAAAAAAATGTTCCCATTCGAAATTTCCCCTTATCGTGAATGGATTTTTCGAAGGTATTTTTCCCATTTTTTGTATCAGTTTGTTCATTCTATTTTCTTTGGGGAACTAGAAAAAAATGTAAGTAGTTGTTACATTTTAATGGATATATAAATTGACTAAAAATTATTTTTAGGCCTAAATCAATAAATAAGGTGCAACATGACATGCTTCTCAATAGAATTCGCTTACAGAAGAACTCCTAACAATTAGCTCTGGTTTCTTCTTCTAATGGATATTTTATCCATTCTGCGCAGAAATTTTTTTCTAAGGCATCCAACACTTTAGAGAGCACAGCGCAGAAAGTGGATGGTGTCATTCCTACTTTGTAATCTCTTTCAATACTTTTTTGGTATCCATGCTCTGCAAAAAAAAAAAAAAACGTAAACCTGCGCTTAGTTTTACGATGGGCGGAATAGCAAGTTATTTTTATGTTTCCGGCAGAGAGTCTGTCGAAATATTCAACTGGTATGAAAACGCCGATTTATTCACCCTGTAATGTTGAATAAATCTGAAATGGAAACAAATTGATTTAAATTATTGAAATAAACTTAACCCGCGTACAATGCATCGGGTTACTCTAATGGATTAGAGATGTATCTCGCAAAGCACAACAAGTTATCCACTGTTGCTGAATCTCCTCCTCTTGCAGTGATATAATGACATCAATTCTGAACATATTTTACCTTTTAAACTAAAAATTTGTGTATATTAATTATAAAACTTAATTTTAATTACTTCCTACATCACTTGAGCCCGTATGATACTTCATTTTTCTTTCATTAAGCTCTAAACACATAGACGACAGCAGACAGCAAGCAGCAATATGTCAAAAATAAAATGCATGTGTTTAAATGAAAACGATTATTTTGACGGCAGCAGGGCAGCACGACTGCACAACAGCATTTGCTGCTGCTGCCAACTTAGGCTATTTTCTATTTTGACGGGCAGCAAATAAGCAAATATAGTGTTGCCATTATATATATAAATTGGACAAATTAGAACAAAAACTTTTTTTTGATATTAAACACAAAAGAACATTGCAAAAATACAATAAATAAATAAATGTATGTGTTTTTATAGTTTTTTCGTGATATTATTACATTTTTCATCAATATTTTCAATTTTATTCATTATGAAATAAGAAATACGGCATCCCTGAAATTAGCATTGCTAAAATACACAGCTGCTCATTTTCAATATCAAAACAATTTTTTTCGTTTGATCTAATTTTTTGTGGTACTTTATTTAATTTTCATCCTGGTTGCTTTGAAAAAGTGTTCGTCATCTTTTTCCTTGATTTTTCACCAGCTGATTATTATGTTGTTGCTGTCTTCAAAATAATTATGAAGCCGACTTCAGAGCAACATTTGAAGTTGGCTGCACTTGAAGTAGGCAGCATTTGCAGTCTGCTGTCGTCTATGTGTTTAGAGCTTTAATTGATAGAAAGAACCAAATACATATACAAAACGTAAACAAAACTGGCATCTTTTTTGTAAGTGTTGTATTCTTTTTATTTCAAGAAAGCGCTAGGAAATAAAAATTTTCCAAAAAAGAAGCGTTAAATCGCAAAAATTGTCCATAAGCCGCTGACACAGCAACATTCAAGTTTGAAATGTCAATTTTAAGTTGAAAAATTTTACATTTTTTTTTACATAACCTGAATTTTTATCGATAACTTCAACGAAAATGTTGACAGTTTTGCATTTATCTTAATATAGTTGAACTCTTTGCACATACTAAATTATACTATTACATTATATTTGCACTGTTCTCCAAAACTTAAACAATGCAAGAAAAATGTAGTGTCATACGGGCATTACCCACAACTTGTCAATAATTTTTACTTTGTATTTATAGTTTCTTCTTTCCTAAACATTCAAATATTCCCATGATATTCATGATAGCAAATTCCCCTACTTGGGAAATGAAAATTTTATGGGAATAAAACTTTCACATTTTATTCACGATAGGGGTGAATAAGTCTTCAACTCTACTTTTCTGGTCTTCTTTAAAAATGTTGATCACTACAATTTTATCACAAAAATTTGTTTCTCAACACTGAGTAAAAAAAAATCGAACTAAAGTCCGATAAAAAAAAACTGCAAATCATAAAGTTCGCCTATAAAGTCAAACCTATCCTACGTCTTTTTAAGATAATCTATATTTAATAAAGCCTGTGACTTGTCTCTCTTACTAATAGTATTTTTAATTGCCTGCCCTCTACCTTTAACAATGACGAACTAATTGCTTATAGCTATAAAGAAAATATCTTGAAATGTCCAAAAGCAAAATAAAACCTTAAGATAACAAAGTAGTGGATAAACAAACAAAAATCATAATCAAATAGACGCCAAGGATAATTGAAAAATGTCACTGTCTTATCGCAGTGCAAATATAAAAATTAGTAATGTGAATTAGTAATGTGAATTGTTTTTTTTTTAGCAATAGAGGTCTAGACTGATAATTGGCATGACTCATGGTTATCTGCTCTAAGGGATTTTAAAGTACATAATGAGTGGCATGAGTGCAGTCATGCCACTCATTATGCCAGAGATAAGAAATCAATAAACTGCTAAATGACTTTATTTACAACTAAGTATTTGCCTGGTCTAAGTATAAAGAAAGGAATTTTCCTCTTTAGCTATTTTTTTCTCCTTTAAAAATGTTCTCTCTGAATGGGAATTTCTGGTGCACTGACATAAATTATGAAGTGTCTCTTACGAGGTGCACACTTCTTAAACACTCTCTTAAATGGGGATATTTTGTTTTTTTTTTTTTTATTAATTAAAAGATCAATTACTTGTGTTTAAACTCTTAAAATATAATGCCAAACACGAAAACTGCTGCTGCTTCAAAAATTATTTCTTTGACTCATTCTGAACACACTTTTGTATCATGACTGGGGTTGGTTGTTCGACTTTACTTTCTTTCCCACCATGATAATTTGATGGTTGTTTGTCATTGTTTCCTTCTTTAATTTATCTTTCAAATTCTCATTTTATTATACAACAATTTAACATGGTAAGTCATGATTTAAATTGTTAAAACAGAATTAAAACCTCTCTTTTTTTGTTCCCACGTTCCGAAAAGGCTGTTTGAAAATGCTGGAGGAATATTAATTTGGAGAACAATAAAGGGATCCTAAAACATAATTTCTTGTCTTTTTGTTGTTGTTGTTATGAAAGTTGTAAAGAAACTACAGACGCACGTGTTCTCTCAATGTAAAAGCATTTAAACAATTTATCCTCCTCCTAATAGCTCGACTAAAAGCGTGAACATTTCTTTACAAAAGAAAAGGGAAAGAATAAATCTGAAAGAAATTGAAATTCTTTAACACAAACTAAAATTTTCTCCCACGATGCCAATGAACACGTGTTCAATGTTTTCAAATGTTCTGGTATTTTTTTTATAAAAAAAAATCCAACAACAACAGCAACTAATTCAGCTTAAAGATAAGCAGAGCAATAAGAGCTGCTTGCCCTGTTTACAATATTTACTCGTAAAAACCAAAGTGATCATTAAACAAAAGGCAAAGTGTATTAAGGATACACTTGAAAGGGGGAAAAAACAAAGTCCCTTTAATAAGAAACCAAGAAAACAAAAACGAAAGAAAGAAAAAACAACCTTCTTGCAAAGTGTGGGAACATGACGAAATGTTTGTTTCTCACGATCCTGGCAAAGGATAAAATTTATATTTATTTTGAGACCCTTATGGCATTTTTCCTTGAATCCTTTAAGTGGAAACAGCCCAGCAAGAAACCTGCCTTCCTTTTTGCACCTTAAGAAATTACAATTTTAAAAACACACCTGCCATTTTTTTTCTTATGGATTTTTTGTTTGTTTGTTTCAAAAACGTATCCTTAACGTTCCCACACTTTCAAATGGAATGGACGGACAATTTACTTGTGTGCTGGTATTTTTAAAAATACCTGCTCAAGTATAAAAAGGCCAGCGCTAGCAGGATAAGCATTATTCTCATACAAGCCATCGTGCCGTAAAGAACTCAACCAACCAACCAACAACCACCGTCAAGTACAGAAAAATTTGTTCACTCTCTTTATCGTTTCAACACAAACAAATACATATAAAAATGTGCGTAGAAATTTCGAGCCAACAACAATTTACCCAAATGGATGTCAAAAATAACAAGAAAGTTTCATACAGCATTAAGAAATTGCTGAAACAACTCATCAAGCAGCAGAAGAAGAGCTCTACGAAAATCATCACTTTGCAAAATTTATTCAAATCGAAGAAAGCCGTTTCCTTGGAGTCCCTTGAATCTCTGGAGAATATCCACAATGCCAACATTGAAGCTGAGGAATGTGTCTCCTTGGAATCATTTGAAAATGACATCAACGAACGTCTGTCAACTGAAAACGTGTCCGACGAGTTGGAAGATTTTGATTTTAGTCAAATTGCTGCCACTGTGCCGGTACACTTTGTGCGCACCGATCACGGCACCTTCTTCTGGACTGCCAGTTCAGACATTGCTGCCGATAATGATTTAATACAACCTCTGTACTGTGCCACCAACAATCAACTGGCGGTCATGCAAGATCGTTGGGCCCAGGCTTAAAGTGTAGCGACAAACCCTACCTGCCTCTCACTACTCATGTCTTCCATTCGTGTGGTATTCAGCAGCGCAACTCCAGCTTCTTTAACTACGAAGCCCAACAGCTGTGAATCATCCTCATTTACCTCAAAGTCTTCCTGCTTCTGTTGATTTTTCCTCCCCTCATCATCAAAAAAAAAGTGGAAAAATTTAACTAGAAAATTTTTATAATCAAAAAGCTTTATAAAAATTGTGATATCTATTATTTAATTTAGTTAATGTAAAAAATATTTATAGAAAAAATAAAAGTATATATAAAAACATATTGTTTTTATTATTTATTTGTCTTTTTTCGTGCCCCAAATGTAATATAATGGAATATAAATTTTCGGCAGGTAAAACCAATCTAAGACCCAGACCAATTCTGTTTGAAATTTATCAGTTCTGCAAAAATATAATTTTTACCTTTAGGAAAAGTGATGGATGTTAATCGGCAATGTATTGTACCCCAGCCAATAATTCTGCAACTTTACTCTTCTGGTCTACCATAAAAATGTTGACCACAAAGAAATCCTTCTCAATTCTGAGTTGGACAAAATCAAACTAAAGCTCGATAAAGTAATTAAATTTTCCTTTTATTTTGTTGATATCTATTTTATAACGAAAAAAAGTTAATCACCCATATTGCGAATGCCGACGTCGTTACAAGTAATGTCGTCATGCAGTGTCACTGTATTGCCGCCGTCAATATTGAGAGTAGTTGCGAGTTATCGTCGACAAGTTTGTATTAATGAGGTCAATATTACGGCGTCGTTGACCTGAATTGACTTTGTTTCTGTCAACAAAATTTTTAGCGTCGACATGTGAATTTGCGTTTCAAACATTTCAGTTCGTGCCATGGAAAAAAAATTAAAAATCACAACTTTGCAGCAATTCGAGGTCCTTGTTGCCGAACTCCAAAAAAAAACAAGCTTAACAAAAGGGTTTGTAAAAAGTTCAAACCCTTACAAATTCAAGGAAGATTGGGAAGAAATAACTTTAAAATTAAATTCTCTTGGACCTCCAATAAGAGACAGTAACGGTTGGCAAAAAGTAAGAAACGTTGTAGCATGTACATCTTATACATATGTTGCATTCTTTTTTTACAGGTATGGAGAGATTTCAAATGCAAATTAAAAAAAAAAAAAATGAGCCACAATAAAGGCTGAAATGAATGCTACTGGTGGTGGTACATTTCTTTATTTTCTTCATCACTGCTTGCACTTGTTTCAAACATAAAAAACATTTTTTCACAAAATTAAGGATTAAAAAATTTGGAAATCACGTTTATTAAATGTCAAATCATATGGAGATGATATTTTCGATCGATAACACGTCGACGCCAACACATGCGCACAAATTAATACCAAATGAGTGTCGAGTTGACGCCTGCGTCGACAAAATTTGAATGCGGCCAAAAATTGACGATGACGTCGACAACGACATTCGCAATGGGGCTGAATAAATGAGGAATTGAGTTTTGTTTGCAAATTTAGCTCATGGTTGAACTATTCGTTTTTTTTTTTCACATTTATGTATGAATGTGTGCACGTGCGTTCAGATTTCCCTTGTTATTTCATCCCACACGAGGGTCAGAGATCTCATTTGTTGTAGCAGTGAGTAAATAATTTTGTCTTCACCTGCTGAGAGTTTCCATTTGGCGGAAAAGAGAAGGTGGATATTGTGTTTACAGTTTTATGAAAACAAAGCGTCTGTTGTTTACTTAAGGTCACGTTTTTTTTGTGGGTAGAGGGCAGATTCGATTTGTTTATTGCAGAGATGCATAGAAATGTCGATGGTGCCTCACACCAAGTTACATCGATACCAGATAGCCACATAAAACGACGATGAAATGACTGTCACCGTCAATTCGGAGCGTTATGGTCTTATGATAACCGACTTATTTTTGCCTGCTATTGAAGAATACGAATTGGAGAATATGTGGTTTCAACAAGACGGTAGACGGTGCCACATGCCACACAACTTGAGCGAATATGGTTTTGTTGCAAGAGACATTTCCTGGCCGCGTAGTTTCCCTTCGTGGCGATATCAAGCAATTTGACACCATTAGACTTTTTTGTGGGGCGGTTACGCGCAAGACCGTGTTTATGCAGATAAACCTTTAACTCTTGATCACTTAAAAATCAACATTCGTCAAGTTATGGCTGACATACCGCCCAATATGTGTCAAAAAGTGATCAAAACTTACCGCAAAAGAATGCTTGCAACACTTCGCGTGGTGGTCATTTAAATGATGTAGTGTTTCACACACAATGTCAACGTTCAAACTTTATAATAAAAAAAAAATATCCCGAAAAAAATTCTTTTATGTGTTTTATATACGTTTACTTTTGAAACCGCAAATGGACTCAGCGCTTGAAAAAACCTTACTTAAATTAAGCACAATGTACTTGGTTGAAGGAATTCCATACTTACCGAACTTCTGATACCGCTTGGGATTGATTTAAGCACAAATGGATTGAATTGTTTTTTCAGTGTAAACCGTCAAAACTGGCAGCAGTGAGAGCAGTTCAAGAGGATGGTGTAGGAAAAAGGAGTGCAGCTATCGTTAGAGAAACTCTGAGTTGTGGTTCTTTAGGATTCAACGAGCCATAAGTGTTTTACTCTATAACTTTCTTATTTTAGGTCTAAAACTAGACCTTAATGTTTTCTCTCTTTTTCAGCCGTCTGTCTGTATGCCGCCGACATTTAGTTAATGCTAATCAACTCAACAGTAGACTTGAAAAATTTATAACTTTCTGATCTCCTTTTTTAACTTATTGTTGAGTAAAACTAAATTCCATAATATCCATTAAATATAAATATTTTATTTATTAATTTTTTTCATTCCCAAACAAATTAATTAATTATCTTTGTTAGTTCTAGTATTCATTACAAACTGTTGCAGGCAGTTTTCGAGTAACATTTGGCGTAAAAGGCTCTGAAAATGTTCTTCAGTTTGTAGAATTAACAATTAATTGCTCTTAAATATATCACAGCTTTTATGTTCCTAAAGTAATTAACAAATTAAAAGAATTACAAAATCATTTTCACTGGTTCAGTTGCGCGCACGTGTGTGCGTGTTTGTTTGTTTGCCACTCTTGCGAAAAGAATAATGGAAGACTAAAGATTCTGTTGTTATTTTCTTCTGATCATAAATCATAAATAAATAATTTCTCTTTTGTTTGTAGGAAAGTAAAAAAAGGACTTATTGTTAAATACATACATACAATAAAATAAAAAGTAGTAGAGAAAACAAACACTTAGATTTTGCACATTTCTGTGGTTTCCTTTTGCCAGGGACGCCAAACATGCTCGCCACCGCTTAAATCGTTGCACAAAGCGGAAGTAGTGTTCATGGAATTATTGCAAGTATCCACTGTAACGATATCGATCATATCGTTCTCTTTCAATTCATCGGGATGAGAGTTATTTGTCACTGGCATGATTTTGGTTGCACTGTATTGAAGCGAGGAAGGGGCTGGTGTTGCTTTGGTGTTGAGCTGTTGGTCACGAAAGATGACATTTTCAAAGAAAGTTTTTTGTAGGTCTGGTGCTGTTGGTGAAGGGGCGGTGTTGCTAGGGGTTGAGCTGCTGGTGGCTGTGCTGGAATGCATTAAAACATTGTGTTGCATATCTATTAGGCGCGAGGATAAGAATTTCATCAGTTTTCCCTTGACCTCATCGTCAATGTACTGCTGCAGCAGCACCTGTGATATTTGATCGGCTGCATGCACATAACCCGAACGAAAGGACTCTACGTGAGCATTCAAAGTGGTGGTGGCGCGTAATGCCAAATTGCCACGTTGTTTCAATTTGCGCATGTGCTCGACCGTCAATTCTAATATGTCGGCTTTCTCCAAACGTGTCACATGTTCACCCTCTTGCGTCAAACACTCCACCATTAAATCCTTGAGATCATCCAGACACTTGTTGATGCGGGCACGTCGTTTACGTTCCAGCAAAGGTTTCATTACCTTGCGATACTGATAGGTTTTGGACATTTCCATGACCATAATTTTTGGTTTTAGAATTAATTTTTATTCTGTTTGGTTAATTGTGTGAGGACTTTTCTTTAATTTGCACTGCACTTTTTTTTTATTAGACGTCGTATTCTGTGGTGTTTTGCGAAAATGTTCTGCGCGATCGATGTTTTAAGCTCGAGTTGTGTGTTTGAAATGAGACCTTATCTTGTTGGGTATTTAGTTTTTATATTATGCTTTCAAAATTCTCCTATTTGTGTTTAAAATTTTTTCAGTTTTATTTTTTTCAATTTTCTCACACTGTTGCTCGTTGCTGTTGTTGTTGTTGTTGTTGTTTAATTTGCCCGTTTGTTTTAGTTGTGAACCCATAGATACGAACGAGTGAATCTCGTTGCTGTTGCTGTTGGTGTCTTGTCTGTTTGTTTGTTTGTTTGTTGGTCGGTAAGTTGGTCTTTAAGTAGAGCTGCCTTTTTTATTGTTGTTTGGCTGATTGTGTGTTTTAAAACGTATTAAGCGAACCGTAACAGAAACTGAATAAGAAATATTTATGTGTTCGTTCCCATTGGAAAAGATATCTGTAGGGTTGCCATGATTTTGGATTTAGTGCTCCTATGGCTGGTTGGCTACTACATACATATGTACATACAAATTAATGTTTTTTTTCTTGGTTTTGGTAAAAATTTGTATTTATTTGCACCTAGAACTGAAAAAAAAATTTCTTTTAATAGATATTATTACATTATACTATGTATGTACATTTAATTTGATACAAAATACTCGAGTATACCCCTAATTTATATAAATAATGTTAGTTTCGTTGTCAAAAATGCTCACATATTCTGATATTTGTTTTGTTTACTCCCTGAGCTACTCAAATTTGATTTATTTCATTTGTAAAGAGTATACTCTCTGTTGAGAATTTTTCTCATAAGAGAAACAAATATTGTATTTGTTAAGAGAAGGTAACGGAGAGAAAAAAGAGAGTATATTTAACTATTTGTTATTGCTAATTTTGCTAAAGCCTGTTTTGTGCTTCCGAAACAGCTTTAATATTAGAAAGCCTACACTTTTCAAGTTTGTAATTTTACTAATTACATGTTTTCCTTAAACTTGAGTCTCTTATTTTAGATTCTTCGATTTCTTCTGGGAAATTTCTTCACGAAATACGAAAAGTTTTTATAAGTGTGTTTTTGTTTTCAAATATAAACGGCTGCCCGCCGAAAAGGTATACTATGTACTTCGTTTATAATTTTTGATATAATAAAACAGAATGCATCCTATATTGATAAATGTTTTATTTAATGTCGGCTATTATGTAAGGAATACAATATCAGCCTCACAAATGCAAGACCTTTTGAGCAAATTTTTCATTACATTCTCACATATTTCAAGCGGTATTTCATTAAGCTCATCAGAAATATTTTGCTTAAATTGCTCCAGTATTTCTGGTTTGTTTGCATGAACCTTGCTTTTCAGAAGTCCGTAGCAGTCAAATCAGACGTTTGTGGAGGCCAATCAAAATCACCATTTCTTTACATAAGTTGTTGTGGAGAGGGGACGCGCTGGTAAGTCTGGCTGTATGCGATGAGGCAGTGTTTTATTGATAGCACATGTTAATCAAGCCCAGAGCATGTAGTTGTGGCGTTAAACAGTTTTCAATCAGTTTACAATTTCACGCCCCACTGACGGTTACCATTGCGCCGTCTTTAGTTTTAAAGAAGTGACCACAATGCACACCACAGACTCTCAGTTTTAATGGATGCAAAGATGACTGATGAAAAACTTGAGGGTTTTAGATGGTCCAGAACCGACATTCATTCAAATGAAAATGTGTCTCGCCACTCATTATGATAATTTTTAAACGTAATTTTTTTTTTCGAAATCGAATAAAACAAATGTATTCTTGAATAACTGGGTATGTTCCCCAGCCAATAAGTCTTACTTTACACTTTACTTTTCTTGTCATTTGGGAAAATTTTTATCGATACAATTTTACCAAAGAAATATTTCTCTATCTCAAGGAAGTTAAAATCGAACTAAGCCCCAAATAAAGAAATTAACAATATTGAATTCCATCTGCAACGATCCCATGCCTGTTTTGATCAAATTATGTGGATTCAAACTTTACCTGTCCCTATTTATTTTTTATTTTTTTTTTTTTTGCTTTGCTTTACATAATATGACACACTTTTATATTAATAAAATTTAAATTTTTTATTCGATCAGAGTGTTTTATGTGATGTGTAGTCGTAATAGGTGAACGGTGGCTTATTTAAAAAATATTCCATGTTTATTAAACGTTTATTTGGCAGGTTATATATAGATATTTGTCAAATGAGATCTTAATAGACATGATATACATATTTTTTAAAATAATCCACCAAAGTAAACATTCGTAATAGGATATTTTTAACGTTTCTTTGTTTTGTATAGTCAACGTTTTGCAATACTGAAGAGGCTTCGTTATTGTTAACTGGATAGTGTCGAAGGTATATATGTACACTGGACACTAGACAGAGAAATTAGCAACATTTAATTCTAACTTATTCAGATTTGCAAAAATAAATGTTCTGTTTTTATGTTATAATATTTTTGTTTAATCAAATGTTCATAAACACTTCCCATTTTTGTTTTTTTTTATCCACCAATCGCAAATTTTTCATTACATTCTCACATATTTCAAGCGGTATTTTAATAAGTTCATCACGAATATTTTGCTTGAATTGCTCCAGTATTTCTGGTTTGTTTGCATGAGCATGAGCCTTGCTTTTCAGAAGTCCGTAGCAGTCAAATCAGACGTTTGTGGAGGCCAATCAACATCATTCCTATTTTTCTAGTTTCAGTACAATGAAATGCATATATAGGGCTCACCCGCTGAGTTCTGCTCCCAGTCTAAAAAAAAAAATATTTTATTTATCTTGGCAACCCTATGTGTTCGTTTGTTGCTCATTATATCTCTGTTTTCTCTGTACACAAATCAACTACTTTATTGAAGTCCCACTGCTACCGATCGTTGTATGCACTTTGGCTTCGTCGAATGCTACGCTTGTGCCAATAAGAGCATATTATTCATTTTGAATACAGACAACAAAGAGTGGCCAGACTGTGGTATTTTATTTTGAAAATCGGAATCTTCCAACAGATACTGCAATGAAAATTAAAGAAAAAATTTTTTTATCATGAAAGCATTCGTGAACATAAAACTTAATTTTACCAATGACTTTGTTAAAAGAAACTTAAAAATTTTTTGAGTAAATGCATTATGGATATTTAAGACGATGTTATGGTCTTAACCAAAAGCCGACAATGGATGATTAATATATGATCAGGCAGAGCGGCAGCAAAAAGCCACCTGATTTCTATGTTATCGATTAGTCTTCAATGGAAAGTTTATTATGATCCAAAGGGCTTAACTAGAGTTAAGGTCAGCAGTGTAATCGAGGCGAATTGCTTTTCTATAACAGAGCTCTAGTGCAGACTATAGCCTATGGAAATATCCCTACACATATTTGGAGTACCGAACATAAGTCTGAAGACTGTAAAACCAAGATTTTCTAACAGACATAAAATGGCGAATATTTGTGGGTGTTTGCAGGAACACCCAGAGCCTTCTTTAGAAATCGAGCTTGTAACCTTAAAGGCTCTTAGTAGGGCACTTATCGTATTCATCTATCGTGCTGCTAAATTTCAACGTTCTCTTCTATACGAGAATTATGTTTCAGCCGAATAAGGCTTTTTTTTTATGGGGAGTCTGATTTAGTTTTTATATTTTTTTTCCTGTTCCTACCAGTTTTATGCAATGCAAATGCAATTCAAAAAAGTACCAAACTTCCGTTATACCCGATTTATGCCGCTAGTATCCAAAGTACTAGACAAGTGTCTATTTATTTTTATCTTGCTTTCAGATGGTATTTGCATTTTTATGGTAGCTTGATAAATTCCAGAGATATTGAATTATTGATTTTACCCTATTTCTACCCGTTTTTAACCCTTTCCGATGCAGCCCGTTTGAGCATATTATATTAGATTTGATGCAAGCATTAAAAACTAATCACCTGTGCTACCAAATTAAGGTGAACTTGGGGAATTCTCCTGTTCATAGATCAAACGTTGTCCATAATAATGGCCTATGCCCTATGTTCCTTATCGGCTAATAATATCCCAATAAAAAGAAGTTATGATGTGGCATCACTGCCTTGCAAGTACTTACTCACAGTTGGCCATTGATCGCACCAAAAATCGTATACTCATCAAAGCTGGGCATGTCTTGTTTATTGTCAATGATGACAGCTCTCTGCGGCCGCTGTCGTATATATCTTTTTTTATTTCATTTTTTTATACGTGCATATGTATGTATATATTCGTTTGTTTTTTTTTTTTGTAAGCTAAGTACGCAATATACAAGACCGTGGGAAACAGATTTGTCGTGTGTTTCCCACACGATAGACGGATGGATGAATTGCGATGTGATGCGATGCGATCCGATGGATTACTCAAAAGCGAAAAAGAAGAAGAAGAAGAAAAGAAAAAAAACACAAACACACAGCAAAGCTTAAAACATGAAAAGAACGAAATAAAATGAAATGTTTACCAACCAAAAGAAGGACAGATATAAAAATGTGTGTAATGATTGCGTGATATTAACATTACAATAATAATTAACAAATTATGGTTTTTAGTTTGTAAATAATTTTGGTTGTTTTGAAAACTTATACGCCTTTTGACGCTCTTTGCTTTACCGTACTTTAAATGACAATAAATTTATTTTATTTCCCAGGGTTGTTGGTTGTACTCTGTATACAGAGTAAGTAGATATTAGAGAAGTAATAGACGAAAATTAAATGGCATACCTGACATGAATGTTAAAAAAAAAAAGCAGAGGATTTTTTAATTTTTAATTTCGTGTTAGAAATTAAGAAAAGGAAGTACGTTATTAGAAGTAATATTATTTTAGCGCTTGTTTGCATAAGAAATTTCTCTACAGAAAAGAAAGATTAGTTTGCCTGAACTATTGCTTGACAATGAGTGTATCTTGCTCCCGTATTGCCACGTAGTCATGTCGTGAAGAAAATCTACCTGAGGCGAATTATGGTATTCGTGATCGAATGAGCTATCGCGTAAAAATAATATAAAACAAACACACAGCAACGGCTGAGCGGCAGCGAGAAAGACAACGCGATCGTAATTTGGCGTTCAAAATTGCAAAAAGAACGAGCACGTGATATATCAGAGCAAATAGCACTTGTCAGGCCTGCTAAATCTACTAGCATTGGTGAAGCGCTATTTGACCAGCGTCTTTTCAACACTACAAAGGGTATGGACTCTGGGTATGGTGATGATGAAGCTCATAACATTTACGACTAGCCTTGGTGTGAAGCAACCACTTTAAGCCATCATTATTTGTATAGACCTAGCATACAAGTAGATGCCTATGGTGCAGACTTAGATGGCATTGTTAACACTCAAAGCTTTGTACCAGATAAGCAATTTTCAGGTACATCAAGAGTAAGTAGTGGTGGTGCAGTTGCACGTGCTGGTCCCGTACTGTTCGAAAAAGAAGAAGAACCATTTGGTCTGGATCAATTTTTGAATATGGCTAAGAAAGCTCCAAAGAGGGGAGAAGAGAAGAGAAGGCGGTCGGTCTACGATTAATGAAGTATTGAAAGAAAGATATTTTTTACAAAATCTATTCCTAAAAACTATAAAAATTCAAAATATCTTGAAAAAAAAGTCTATTATTGACTTTCAAAATATGTAGTGAATATTATTCGTTGTGTTGTACTAATTGTGTAACTGTTTGTGTTTTGTCCAACTGTATGACGACTAATGCTTTTTTTTTTGGATATATTGCTCAGATTTTCGCGATTTTGTTCCAGTTTATTTCTTTATTGGTTGCTTTTAAAGTTGGCTCAATTTTAGCGGGTTTATGATTCACAATGCAGCGCCAAAAATTATATCAAAAACAATAACAAATATGAAAATATTTTATAAATTTGTTGTTGGCTTGTGTAAAAATATAACTTCACATATGAATGCATAATTTTTGGTGGCGTTGAAAATTTGTAAAATGTTTTTTTTTTTTTAATTTTTTCAAATTTGTTATTGTTTTCCATATAAATTGTGGTATTGCATTGCGTATTACAAGATAAGGTTCTTTGTGTGTATATTTCTAACAAACTTTTCTATACACATTACTATTAGCAATTACATATGTACATAGTTATGTAAAATGATACAACAATACAGCTTATTACCAGTAACAAGTGAAATGGCAACAGCGAAGTTGTTCTTTGAGTGTTTAATTTGATTCCTTTCAAGTCCTGGCATACGGTGATTTTTTACCCTGTTATTTGGTACGAATTTAGTTGTAATTGTAGAGGAATGCATTCATTTGTTCGTTTTTATGTGTTTGTGCAATAGTAGTGGTATGTTTGCACACATGCATGTCTCGTATGGTTGCATGGATAATGTTTATTATTATTTTTGTTTTTTCTGTGTGTGTGTGTGTGTGTGTGTGTGTGTGTGTGTGCGTTTTGTTTTTGTCATTGCACAGTGCTGCTTTACTTATGACGATAATAACAATAATAATGATAGTGTAAAATTTGCTACAGCACATGTTCCAACATGAATGCACAGACGACACCATCGCCGAACACCCAACAGTGAGGGAATGTGCGGACAAATGAATGAATGATTTTGTGCATTAAAATGTGCTTTTTATGCATATTTTTTGCTGATTTTTATTTTTTTTTATTTTTTGAGATCTAGATTTACAAAAATATTTATGATGTGGACAAATAAAAGGTGAAATAAAATATGAAAAAACTCAGAAAAAAACACGCATTTCTTGAATTTATAAAATATCAAAGTGATAAAAATCACAAATTATTTGCATGGCGATGTCGGCAATGATGTCTTTCATATAATATTATTATTAGCAAATATATATGTATGTATATATGTACTTGCATGCATAAGCATGTACTACATTAGAGTAGGTCGATTTGTATGAACAACAACTTGTTGATATTGTGCCATCGAGCTTTTGGCTTCATGAAAAAAAATTATTTTCGAGGCATCTGAATTTAAATTTATTTTGTATTTTTGTATAGGAGTCCCCCCAAAAAGATGTGTTGTGGGGCCGGTGGAAAAAATATTGTAGAAAAAAATTATTGGAGATTTGTCATACTCCCGCTCCCTGGGACGGTTTAGTATTAAAGGCTCTAAGTCATATTTTTGTCAATCTTGATTTTCCCTCCATCACACTACACAAAAATAATTTTGTTCATAAATCCAATGAATTCCTAAATTAATTTGATGAAAAAATAATTATTTTTTCATCAACGTTTGGGATCATTGAATCAATGAATTCTGATTTAATAAATTTATATTAATGATCGCTTCGTTAAATATATGAATTTTAGTCATTAATTTACTAAAGTATTTCAACGGCTTAATGACAAAAAATCTTTAACTAAATGAAACACTTCAGTAAATATAGGAATTTGTTCATTGATCTAATGAAAACAGAACATAAGTTTTATGACGTATATTATTAAGGTTACGGATAATTTTATTATTAACAGATATTCCACAAAAATTACATTTTATGTGTGATGCCACTTTTTAGATGTTACTCGCAGTAGACTTCAAAATCTTTGCAAAATGTAAAAACATGTTACCATATATCCAAATTTCCTTACCAATCAAATGTGAATTGAAAGCTCAATAAATGAATACATTGACTTAATGACATAGTTCGATAGCATTTTTTGATAAATTCAATGATATTTTCTAGCACACAAAACACAATAATTTGTTATTTTTTAACAAAGTTATGCAGAAAATTAATGAAGAGATTTTAATGAAATTTATTCAGTAGATCTATGAAAATTCATTGCCATAATGAACATTTTCATTAGACTATGAGCGAAAATTCTTTCAGTGTAATCATTCTCCGGATACCTGTAGGAAAGTCAAATGTATCCTCGATCTCAAATAATATTTTCTCCGCAATATTTTTATCGAGCACTGACGCAATAATTTTATCGTACACGGGCATTAGCATTAGGCATTGGCATTGACATTATGGATTTAAATTGGGCATTAGCTTTCAGGCGTTGCCCATTTATATCAGGCATTAGCTATTAGAACTTGGCATTAGATATTATCTTTATTATCATTAAGCATTATCATTGGCATTAAGGATTAGCACTGGACATTGTCATTGCCATTAAGCATCGACGTTTATAGTTCGCATTGGGCACTGTGTATTAAGCACTAGCATTGGCATTTGTGGATAGCATTGGTCATTGGGTGTTAAACATTGGCATTAGGCAGTGAATATTATAATCAATAAGTTAGTTACTTTCTTTGGACTTGACTAGCTTTTCTTTTGTCATAAAACATTTTTGCAGAATTCTTTTATTGTTTGGTTTTTTTACATTGTTTAGCTTAATCTCGATTCCATGATTTTGGTCAACGCATTCAATTCCATGGTACACTATACGAGCTAAAATAATTTCATAAGTTCTCATAATTATATTGGAACTCAAAAGAACTTTAATAATTTATAATATATACATAAGTACATACGTTTAATAATTTATAAGTACATTTATGCGATAGCATCAAATCGTTTCATATTGTGAAATCGACCATTAAAATAGTTTAATTTTAATACAATTTCGACGAATGATAAATCTTCATGGACGAATATTCACCATAAAACATAAAACACAGTTTTGTATGGGAGAATACATGGAATAATGGCGTCGGATGAAATTCCTCATACGTCACGAGCTCCGCATAGATTTAATTATCTATCATACGCCAGCGAGCAGCGATGTAGTAAGTAGACAGTGTTACTATTATAAATTAAGGTTGAAATGTTAAATGATTAATGTTATAGCATTTAATATGTCATGGGCATATTATTATAAATTATTTTCATTCATGCTAATATTTTCAATATTGTTTTGCAAAAAATAAAATCATTTAATTTTTTTTAGTTTTGCAATTCTTAGAAAAAGTGCGTATTTTTTTAAGGAGAAAATTTTTTATAGATGCACCCCTAAATAAAGGGTGGTTAAATTTTAGGGACGGACGATGATTTTGAATAAAACACAAATTATTTAGGAAATGTTGTCATTTCTTTTCATTATGATAATATTGGTATGGTTCAATTATGTATGAGACAAAACATTGGCCAAATGCCAATTCCCTTTTTTTTTTTTGGGTGTAAGATGGGAAAATGCTTTATGCACTTGATTTGGACCGTCGTCCAAATCCGATGCCGGACTCCTGTTCAGTTTACCGGCTAAAAACCCACTTTAGACGCTATGGGAGTATGTATTCCACCTGGGAACCGCTTTCGCATTACTTCCAGGTGGATACCCCCTTCCTTACATACATACACAGGATATCCGTCTCTTCTATTATTGCCTACGTCTAGGCTCCCCTTTGTTCTGTATTGACCATATTTTCCTCAATCATTTCGTCTAGTTCCCTTTTTTTTTAACAGAGTACGTAGTCCACAAAACCTGCTACAAAATTCCAGTATTCCTCTGAGGCAATCATTTTTTCTGTAATGTTTTCGGCCGTAATTTCTAATACGTGACTTACTAGCATATTGCGTCTCTCAGCCCAACGCCTGCATTTAAAAATTGTGTGCTCAGCATCATCTACAATGCCACCTCCATCCGATGTTCCAAATTTTCAATGACGCTGAGGCATAATTGAAGTTCTATACCATTAATGTGCCGCATTATTTTATCCTTTAGCTCTGGGATTGTTGGCGGCTTATCGATGTACAGCTTTTTTTCTAAATAACCCCAAATAAAGAAGTCCAACCGTGTCAAATCACATGATATTGGTGTCCAATTCGAAACGCCATCATGTGAGATAACACGGCCGTTGCATTTATCATGCTAAAGAGCCATTGTTTCGTTAGCTGTGGCGCAAGTGGCATCGTCCTGTTGAAACTACATAACGTGCACATCAATATCTGGCAATTCGTTATGATCTCACGATGTCGTACTCACCAAATAGTCACTCTTTGCGGATGCATTGGTTTTTCGACAATCACTTTTGGATTATCATTCGCCCAAATGCGGCAATTCTGCTTATAGACAAGTCCACAGAGGTGAGAATGTGCCTCATAACGATGATTTTTTTCGAGAATTGATCATCCACTTTTGCCATTTTTTGCCACCATTCTGACCATTCACGGTGCTAGGAATGGTCAAGAGGCTTTAGCTGTTGAGTCAATTGCACCTTGCAAGCATGTAAATGCAAGTTTTTATGCATGATGTTCATCAATATTGAGCGTAAGAGGTGCCATTGTTGCTCTTCAGCCACACTATTGCGAACAGTAGCAATATTTTCTACAATACGAGCCATAGGAGCATGAATTGGTGTTATCACTTCTCCTACAGACCCGGTATGTTCAGGTTTTTTCACGGCTTTTCCGATTGTACGCACATTTGGGCAATTAAATTGAGCGAAAAAATCACGAAGTGCACGATATGCATTTTGATTTGAACGCCCATTTTCATAATAAGCCTGAATAACTTTAACGCGTTGCTCGATTGTGTATCTTTCCATGGTTCAAATTCGGAAATGTCAAATAAAATGCAGAAAAAATCTTGACGTTTAAGTGTGGCTCACATACACTATCGGCTGTTAAGATTCAAACAATCGTTGTGTGCAAACAGTGAATTATACAAATTGTCTAATTCTAGAAAGTTCAAAAATGCTCTTGTGAAAGAAATTGTTTAAAGCGTTTAACAAAAATTGTCCAAGGATAATTAAATTTTGCTATTTTCTTACATAATTAGTCCTGAATATTGGATTCAATAAGAGCCTTTTCTTTTGCTATTAACATTTCACAAAAATTTCATTTTAATGGCCTGCATGCCCAGACGTCACATATACATACATACCTATTTTATTTTTGCGCTAACAAGAATGGCACGAGTTTTTTTGTTTTCGTTTGTTTATGAAAAGGCTTTAAGGCATGAGAAACGTTTCTCTTTTATTAAAAATTTTCCTGATATTGTGGCCCACAGAATGGCAACAGCAAGCGGCTGGTGGAAAGTCAGTCAGCTCATCATCGTCATCATCCTCATTATAAATCAGCAGCAGAAACAGGTTTCCAATTGATTTCTGTTTTTATTTTGTTACAACAAACAGCAAGTCCTATATTTCCCAAACGCCACAATCGCACTTGGAGTTTTGGAAGTTACCGAGTGCCAATGCAAACAAATTGAAGTCCTAACACATGTGTTGGTTGGTGCTCGTATGCATGTGTTGTTGAGTGCTGCATGCTTTTTGTGCGGCTGTGGATCTACAGCGAACGAAGCTTTGGTGTGGTGGTTGCGGTGTTTATTTGTTCGTTCTTGGTGTTTTTTTTTTTTTTTTGAAAAATTAAAGTTTACGAAACTGAACTTGTGGCATAGTAAATGTAGATATAAACTTTAACAAAGTCTACTAATGAACGTACTTTGCACACGCGGTTATTTGGCACGAGCTATATTCACCATGCACACACACATACCCACAAAAGATCTCTAAGGCTTTAAAGTCGAAACACCAACCAGCCAGCCAGCCAGCCAGCCAACAAGTCACATCTTAAGATCCATTGCAGTTTTTAAATAGTTACTATACTTAAAACTATATATGTTTTCTACCTTAAGCTTAAAACAAGTTGTCTAGTTTAATACTCGTTTTGTCTTTTGACTGCCTTTAAAAGTTTTTCTTTTTTTTTTACCCATTTTCTTTTGAATTAGAGATTCTCAGGCGAGTCCAATGTTGGTATTCGCTCGTAAGAAGTTGGAATTTCAGCAACAAATAATAAGAAATGTATGTGTGTGCGTATGTACACTTTTTATTAGCGTGTGCAGCGTGTTTGTGCACCAAATGGTCAAAATAAATTTTAGCAGAAGTGTTATTTTCCCAGTAAGGAGTTTAGATAAATTTTTTGTCTTGCTTCTAAGAATTTTGATAAAAATAATAATCGTTACTGGAAAAAAATAAGAAAGCCTTTGAGAATATTCATTAGGGTGGGTCAATTTAGCAATCTATGTATCATAGTTCCACTGCGATTTATAAAAAAAAAATAGCTTTCAAGGCGACCGATTTTCTATTTTTTTGTGTATTTTTATAGAACAGTTCCCCCCAAGAAGGCGTATTATGGAGTCTGTGAGTGAGGGTTGCTTATACACTTGGCTCTTGTACGGGCACTGCTTAGTACCAGGGGAACGTATGTGGGTGTCAGGAAAATCAAATTTCCCCACCATCACACTTACTTGCCCCAGGATGCACATAAACGAGTCAAATGTATGACTAATACCAAGTAGTTTTTTCTTCCCAATATTTTTTTTTTGCACACTGACCCAGCGCCACACCCCCTTAGGGGGGGCTGCTTCACAAAAATACCAAGAAAAAGGATTAAAATCGTATGCCTTGAAATTGATTTATGTTTTACTAATAGTTTTGCTCCATGTCATTCACAACGTTGCCTGGTTTCCTCCAGCATATGATTCGTAATTGGGTTATATCTTGTAAGGTGTCTCTTCCAAGATATCGGGACCGTATTTGTGAGAAGGCGGGGCACTGGCATAAACCTTACTCTAATGTATCGCTCTCCTCTCCACATACCCTACATTCATCTCCTCCCGCTATTGCTGTGAGGTTAAGATGTGCCCGGGATTGAGAGTGACCTGTCCTATCTCGTCTTATCAGACCGATTATAACCTATGCTTATATAGTGTGTTGGACTTCGTTGTAATATTAATACAACATGAAATCTTAATAGAAAGTTAAAAGAAGCCACTATCCTGTGGTATAAGTGGGGCTTTGAAAACGATACCAAGAAGAGCGATGGAAGCAATCGAAATACGTATAAAATATGAAACGACTCTCACAGCGAAACGATTAAAGGTGATGGGTGAGTGAATCGATCAGGCACAAGAAGCGCATTATCGACACATTTTAACAGCCATAGATAGGCGAGTCTATACCGGAAAATGTAACATCTGCTGGCATACTAGAGACTAGAATAAAGGCCAATTGCGAAATATTGATTACCAACTTCCATTCGTGGTTGAATGACCCTTTGAACCACATCAGCATGCTGCTGGACCATAATTTATATAAGCTAAAAACAAATCATCTAAAACCAAACAACCTCATCGCCTTCAAAATGCAATCCGAAAATAACATTTAGTGCACTAACTGAATTTTGTTCATAAATCCAATGAATTCCGACATCAATTTAATGAAAAAATGCATTATTTTTCAGCCAACGTTGGGGTTAATTGCATCAATGAATTCTGATTCAATAAATTTATATTAATGATCGCTTCATTAAATATATGAACTTTAGTCATTAATCCACTAAAGTATTTCATCGGTTTAATGACCAAAAATCATTAACTAATAGAAACAATCCATTAAATATAGAAAATTGTTCATTGATCTAATGAAAACAAAACATAGTTTTTATGACTTAATAATAAGGTTATGGATAATCTTATTATTAACAGATATTCCAAAAAAAAAACATGACATTTTATGCGTGATGCCACTCGCAGTAGACTTCAAAACCTTTGCGGAATATTAAAATATGTTGCCATCTATCGCAATTTCTTTACAAGTCAAATGAAAATTGTAACCTCTATGAAGGAATGCATTGATTTAAAGAACTTGTTCATTGATTTTATGATATTTTTCATAAATCCAAAGATATTTTTTAACGAAATTATGCAAACAAATGAACAGTTTTAAATGAAATTTTTTCATTAGATCTCTAACAATTCATTGCCGTAATAAACATTTTCATTAGATTAATGAAAAAATATTTATGAAATAAATTCATTAGATTTATGAACTAAATTTTTGTCAGTGTGTTGGAGTATAGGAAGTTTTAAACAAATTGATGATAACGAAACTGTCGAAAATAAGTGATAAGTGTAGCAGCAGGAATCAAAGTCGTTTTAGTAGTAAACCAGGTTTTTTTTTTAAATTTAAAAAATTTAATTAAAATTAAAGTCCTAGATGAAGCAAAATCACTGCTGAAAAAACGTATGCTTTCACTGTTTCCGTTGTAAAAGTTTTTTGTTGCATGGTCACAAATCATTTTCATACAAAGTCGCAGTTTTGTGGACTGGAACGAAAATTGGTACTTGCAGCCAACAAAAACTCCAATACAAACATTTGAATTTCTTCCATGAGATTTTGAAAAAAAAATTTATATACATATATAAACATACTTAAACCAGCACCAAAGAGCACATTAATTGGTCCATAATCAAAGAAGTTAGTTGACTTGAATCCTTTTTCCCTGAAATTCTTTTCAAGTCAATCGAATTTCTGAGTTAGACGAGCAATAATTAGGTATTAGCAGAGAAGCAACAGCTATTGCTGGTTAGAGGTCTCTACGCCAAAGGTCCTAATTTGTATTTTGGTTTTTTTTTTAATTAAATATTTTATTTAACAAAAGTAATTGATACTTCAACTAGCTACGATACTTACTTCTGTAAGAGTTCCCAGAATCTCTGAGCTCGTGAATTACCTCACGTTTAAAGTTCTCCTCTCTTCCTCTCTGCTCTGAATTACAGAAAACCCATTTTCTTAATTGAGTTTTTATCTCAATCACCTCAATTTCACAGCAGGCTCATAAATATTATGCCTTCTGTAGAGATAATTTCAGCCAAATATTATTTCATTTACCTTTGTCCTGGCAAGAGTCCTTAATCTGTTGGCTGCAGTGGATAGAAAGAAGCTGGCAGCGTTGTTGTTGTTGTTGCTAAAAGAAACGAGTGTGCGCATGTGCACATGTTTAGGAATCTAAAATGAATCTTAGAGAACAGCTGATGCGAGTAGGGGTGTTAAGACGCACAACAAAAGAAATATAGTAAAACATGATTTGAATTGTAATGATGTGTTCGTTTTCTTTGTTGTATTTTTGTTTTTATTATTTTTTGCTATGCAGTCCTGGCTGCGTGGGAACCACATGAAAATCCTTTTTCCCACGAATTGAAAACGAAATTCAGCAACAAATTTCTACAACAACCTGCTTTCATTTGAACTTAAGAAAACGAAAAAGAAGACGAAAAAAAAAACTACTTGTTGCCTGATTTAAACATATGCACATGTACTTTAGAAACGAATTTATTTGTTGTTGTGTTTCTTAAGCCCTTTTGCATTATAGATGTAATTTCAATTTAAGTATGAGTAAGTAGTCAATCGTCTGTGTAAGCGCACCGGGCTGTAGTAAAAGGGACTTAAATAGAGTTTGAATGAAGATGGTTTCGAGCCTTTTTAATGCCAGCAACAATAATAGGTGGGTTTTTTTTTACTTTTCCAACAGTAATTATTCAGCAGCGTTGGGATAGAGAAAATATTACTCTCCATTACTTTCAATTACAAAAATTTGCAAGTAAGTAAGCGTAGCAAAAACTGCAAGTTTTGTGGTGGAACAGCTGTTAAGTAATGCTACCTGCAAAGAAAAATATTATTCGCTGCTTACGATTGACGCGATAAATATTTTCTTAATTAATTTACTAAATATTCAAAAATGAACTTTGCTAAAATTAACGTAATTTTTTATTTGCTCTAAGAGCCAATTGAAAGGTATTATTTTAGTTCTATGAAGGTTGCACAATAGATCATCTTTGGTCGCAGTGCAAAGGGCCATCCTGGACCAACCTAGTAATAATACAATAGGTCTAAGAATAGTATTACAGTTTTCTATCTTTTGCAGGCGTCTATATGCCGCCAAAATTTCGTTGATGCTAATCAACTCATCAGTAGACTGGAAAAAACTTAAAAAGGATGTTTGAAACCCAGCTACTGATTCCAAAATTCTCAACAAAGGTTTACTTGAACATTTCTGATTCTGATTAAGTTCATGGGAGTTTCTTTCAGAAATATTTCGAGTCTACTGACGAATTGATTAACATCAACGAAATGTTGGCGGCATATAGACGGCTGAAAAGGACATCAAACGTTAACAGGGTATATTTTTAAGCCTAAAATAGTAGTTTATTAAATATTTTATAAAGCTTTACATAATCAATATAAAATTATTTAAAATTTTTGATACGAAGCTCCTTAACGCGGCTTGCTGGTAGTGTAAATTAGTAGAAATCGTCACGAAATCGTGTGAGCTGTTTATATGTATTGGTGTATCTGTCGACAAACTGACAGCAGTTTGATAGATGTCGCTAAAGTAAAGTATGTCACAACAAAAAACAGCAATATTGAAAAATTTTCTTCGTTTTGTAGCAGATTGACAAAAAAAAATACTGCATGTGTCAAAAGTAAAAAAAAAAATAAAACGTTCCAAAAATTTTAAGAAGCATATAAAATTTGAAAATTTCAAAAACAATACATAATAAAACATACAGATTTCACCTTGTATTACATTCGAAGATGAAGAAAAAACGTAAGGAACTTCGTTCCTAACGGGGGTATCCCGACCGCATTTCTTTTTATTACTATTCCAGGTCTTAAAATAGACCTTAATGTTTTCCGCCTTTTTCAGCCATCTCCATGACGCCGACATTTCATTGCTGGGAGCCAACTGATCAGCAGACTCCCAAAAATTCTTAAAATAATGTTTGAAACCCAACTGCTAGTTCCAAATTTCCCATGAACAAAATGAGAATCAGAAATGCTTAGGCAAACCTTTAATATGTACAGAAATAATTTTTTCGTCTTGCAGCTCTTTTATTTTTCTTAACAACTTCTATACAACGAGTTACCATCGCTTACCATCGATTACAATTTTGATTCTACACATGATCATCAACGAAATGTCGGCAGCATATAGACGGCTGAAAAAGACAGAAAACATCAAGCTATAGTTTTAGACTTAAAATAATACATTTCAATTGGCTCTTAACGCAAATAAATAAGTTAATTTATGAATTTTTTTAGTGCTATTGCCAATAATTTTATCAAGCTTGAGCTCGATTTTACTTCCTTCGCATTAACAACGATTTTTTATAATAAAATGGTAGTGATCAGCAGTATTAAAGAACACAAGAAAAGCAGAGTTGAAGACTTACTGGCTGAGGTACATAACATGGCTGTTTCACATCCACTACGACGCTCATCAGCACATAAATTGCCTCAAACTCTGGCCATGATTTTATTTTTATTGTTTTAAGTTTACAAATTTGCAACTGTGGGGTCGCATTACAAGTGTTACAATGAAGAAAGAAAAAGAAAAAAACAACTGCCTGACATCCAACTGTACTGAACTTATCATTCTGCCCTCGTTCTTTTGTGCAGCTTCACGGCTTTGGATATTTAACGCCGCGAATTTTTTTTAACAAATCAAAACAAAAATATCTCTTTTTTTTGTAATATGTTTTTTTCACAGATTTTTGGGGGAAAAACAAGTAAAACTTGTTTGTAGTTGGACGGACAATCCTGGTTATTATTATACATACTACATATGTACTTATGTTATTGTCAGTTTCCACTTTACTATAGTTTTGTTTTATTTTTTGTAAAACGCAACAGATAAACGGCACTTGTGTACGTCAAGGAGTATGAATGGCGACACGACTTTGCTGAGATTATTCTTAACGTAGTCAGTCAGTATGGACAAACAGCTACTAATTCTTGTGTGAGTTGTTGGTAGGTTCCCACAGTTATAAACTTCCTTTTTCGCATTTCTTGCTGTCGTTGTTGTTTTTGCTGTTGCCATTCAAACGCTACAATCCCCAGCTAAAGAGAAGCTGAATAATTCGGCGCTGCTGCTGCTGCTGCGGCTGCTGTTGCAGCAAAGAATGATTATGTTGCTTTACTGCTCATAACGAGCGGAAAAGCATCAAATTTCCGAAATAGAATGTAAAATTATTGAAAAAAATGTTTAGCCTGAGCGCACCCACCTGTTGTTTTGTGTTACTTGTTCTAGACGCACTCACAACGAACGCATGTTAATACAGGGTGTGCTAAACTTGTGGAAGTTGGGTTTGAACTCAGGCTAAAGCAATGCTGCCACAAATTGAAATTTAATACTTTTCTTCATAATATTAAAAAATTAAGCTTAAGTTGGTTACTTTCTTTTTTTAATAAGGGCTAATGCGGACTAATTATTATCTTTTTTTTTTTCTTGACTAATATTGTTCTTTTTTTCATTTGTGCCATATATCAAATGGGGGTTTCTTTTGCACTCTTGGGGGGAAATGTAAAAAGAACTTTCATCTCAGGTTGATTTGTTTGATTAGTTTTCCCATTTACCTTTCGCCCTGTATTATTAGATAGGCTTTGCTGTTGTTTTCTTTTCCTTAACATGTGCACATGGATGCGATATATTTCCTGCAAATTATTGTTTTTTATGTGACGTCATTTAATCTTTTTTTTTCTCAGCACGGCGGTGTGATGAGGAGGGGCCAATGTAAGAAATTATTTCATAATAACTCTCTTGATTTAGGGAATTACTTTGTGGAAAATATTTGAAAAGAAAAACTAAGAGTAAGAAGGGAAGAAGGGAAGAAGAGTAGCGGCGTAAACATCTCGGTGCGCTTTAACATTTTTAAAACTGTGCAGATTAAATGTTATAAAGTGTAATTTTGATGTCTATGACAGTCTTTATGACACCTTTTTTAACCTCTTCGTTCATTATTAATGAATTTGGGTTACATTTTGCCCGTTTCTTCCCAACATGGCAAAACAGAATTCTTGATAAAAAGCGGGTACTTAAAAAGTTCCTCAATATCGGAAGTAAATGTAAGCGATTGAAATATAGTTGATCGATTTTGAATCAAATTGGATTCCTTGATTTCGACAGCTTGCGTTCGCATGGTTTTACGTTAACAATTATTATCATAGGCAGTGCTGGGCAAAATACATGCTTTGGTGTATTTAAAACACAAAATGCATCAAAGTTGTGTATTTAAAATACAAAATACAAATACTTTCTCCAGGTATTTAAAATACAAAATACTGTATTCTTAAACCAAGTATTTGAAATATAAAATACAGTGTAACAAAAATATGTATTTAAAATACAAAATACAAAATACTTTTATTCAAAAATGTTTTTATTTCCATTCATTAATACCAGCTTTTCAAAGGTGGCATCAGACAAACAACCTCTTGATGGCGAATGAATAAGATCAGCTATCGAAAAAACCTAATGATTAATTATTAAAAAACGATATTTTATTGAAAGAGAAATAACAGAATTAAGAAAGAAGTGACAATAAAAAAACGTTTGACCAAAGACTATATATAAAGTCTATCCAAGTCAACATCTGATTGACATTTTTTTCTCTTCTTGTTTTAGATCAAAATGTCAAAAGCTGTTTTTTCCTTATATTTTATTTGTTCATTGTTTAACTTTCTGAAAGCTTAGCGACTTTCTCAATGTGTATGCATTCAGTTGCGTTTACCTTAAACAGGTACTTTGCGTTTGGTAATTAAATTGTACTATTGCCATTTTTTGGAAAAATTTTGCGCTTTTAGTTGATGTATGAATGGCATAATTTTTAGCGCATATTTTCTTACATAAATTAAAAATTTATTTTGAAAAATTTATTTTGAGAGCACAAGTATTTAAAAATACAAATACAAAATACGTATTTAAAATACAAAAACAAAATACGTATTTAAAATACAAATACAAAATACGTATGTATTTGTATTTTAAATACGTACTTCAAATACATGTATTTCAAATACTGCCCAGCCCTGATCATGGGTATACCCGTCAAAATTTTTACCAAAAAAATTTTTTTTCGTTTGTACAAATAAGAGAAGAAAAAGCCTGATTTATTTGTCATAGCAAATCGAAAAAATTAATGACAAATTTTTTTTTATCAAAAAAAAAAATTTTGGTTTGTACAAATAAGAGGAGAAAAAGCCTGGGGCCAAATCGTTGCATTCGATGTCGAATGAACAATCGAGTAAAAATAATATAAAACAAAAAAAAAAAAAAATGAACAACAACCACAAGGCCTCGTTCGAACGCGTATGCGACGATTTGGCCCCTGATTTATTCGTCATAGCAAAGCGAAAAATTTTATGACAAATTTTTTTATCAAAAAAAAAAATATTGGTTTTTTACAAGTTTCAGTTGGTTTCCCATCAAAATATTAACAAACACTGCCAAATTGTTCTTATGAAAATTCAAAACAGCTGATCATCTGTATTTGATAAATCAATCAACAAATAAATAAGTGCAAAATAGAAGTAAGCAAACGTTTTCAAGTGTGGTAAATAGCGTTTATTCATTGCCAAGAATTTTATGTACAACATATGGCCCTCTATAGTTCGGAGCAAACTTCTTGTTTGTCCCGACTACAGTATCAATATTACGAATCACCACAAAATCTCTTACGCTGTATTGTTTGGGTCTGGAACCATGCTCAAGAACATAGTTTCTATTATATTTCTGAGCACACCCTATCGCTTCTTTGGCATTGGAGCGAAGCAAACTAAAATTACGTGTGTCCACACTACCTACTGTCCCTTCAAAATATTCAGAAAACTCATCTACAATTTCTTCTCTTTGCTCTATCCTCAACAAAAATATACTGGGCGTGCTCTTGGTAGATCTATGAATTGAATTATTTATCGCATATTCCACCTTTGACAATTTACTGCACCAATTATCATAATTAATATTTAGGATCGCTAAGTTTACCTAAAATAGACTTTATTACTCTATTTACCCTTTCAACCTGACCATTTGCTTGTGGTGAACCAACTGCAACTTTCACCTGCTGTACGTTACCATTCAACAAAAATTCGCGTAGTATTTAAATTTTAAACTCTTGTCGTAGTTTTTTCTAATAGGAAAGTCAAATGTACTCTGATTTACCAACAATTTATCTTTGTAAATTTGAACAACTTCATGTTAGTGAAAACTCCATGCAAGCAACAAGCATTAAGAAAAGAAAGAGAAATAATTAATCAATAGTTTAATCAAACGCTGAAAATTTTCAATAGATTAGCAAATCGTACAGACTTGTTAAAAATTCTTTCACACACACAACATACACTTTTCATCTTTAGTAGGCCGTACGATTCAGAAGGATAGTGAATCACTACCTTTAGAGATTAGCTTAAGCACATGGCCAGAATTTTCTTGCAGCTGCTTACCCCGGCAAGTGGTATATCAAGTTTTAGCATATCAGCAACCTGTCTCATGCAAGAGAGTTCAGCTAATCTACGTAGTAGCGATTAAAGGCATCGCGGAGTGGGCCTCCATATGACCCGGAAAGTACTCCCCAGCCGCCAGGGATATGCCTAGAGATTTGCTTAATGAGATGTTCGCAACTCTTCTGGAACCCCCAGAAACAGGTATCATCACATACTGTACTCACTAAAGCAACCCTTTCCTAAGCAGACTTGTTGTGACATTTCCCCTTGACTACGCCTCTGAACTTCTCAGTCCTGTCGATTCAACATTTTGTACGAAATAGCAACAAAAACAAAAGCAGCAAATTTAAAAAAATTCAAACTGTTTCCCACACTTTTTTTGGGACTCTGCTCTTGGACGTCGCGACGTCGACTGCATGCGAGATGTGTTGGTTTTTTCTTGGCTGCCTTTAAAATGTTGCTGTTGTTGTTGTTGTTGTTGTTGTTGCTGTTGTTGTGTTTGTGTTATTGCTGTTTAGTTAATCTGTTTGCGAACGATGACAAGCAATCGATGTGTGCTACCTGCATTCATTCTTTGTTGCCTTTACTGCTGGGTACGATCGCAGCCGTTGCTATTGCTGTTGTTGTTGTTTTCTTGTCCGTTTTGTTATTGCCCTTACAGGTTATTTGAGTCGCCCCAAACTTGAGGCTGATGAGTGTACCTTTGCTCGTACTACGCCAACCATCCATGCCAAAGAAGCATGGCCAAACCAAAGCATGGGAAATGTACACAACAGCCAAGCAAAAAAAAAAAAAAAAATGAAAAAATGGAATAAAACAGCAACAATAATTTCAACGAAAAAAAGTGAACGATTCCTGTTAGAATGCGCATGGGAAGTGCAGTTTGTTTCTCACAATGTGCACCAACCAACCAAGCAACCAGCCAGCCAGCCAGCAGCAGTCTGATTTTTTTCTTTTTGTGTTTCCCAGACTGTGTCTTCTTCTAAGCCTGTGTGTATAAATTATGCTGAGTATGCGTGCAGTTTGTCTCTGAGTGTGTACGTGTATGTGTGTGTTTGTGTGCACCTCCTGACTGTTTTGATCGACTCAAGTTGGACGTCCGTATAAAATTAAGTGCTGCTCAGCAAACCAGCATCAGTTCATAACAAACTTTCACAGCGTCAACACATTTCCTTACAATAAAAGAATTTTTCTGCATTTAAAAGAATATTAGATAATTACAAATAATTGTGTGCAAGCAAAATCGTTCAACATGTTTACGGATACAAAAAATTTGGCCAATTCAACTGTTAATACAACAAATGCCGCAGCTAGACAAATGCACGCTGCAAGCAGTGGTCAGGATGAAGATAAATTTAAGTTAAAGAAAATGTGGAAACCCATTATACGCTTAATGTCCCGGAAGTCCGCTTTAGCGAAAACTGGCAGACGTGAAACCAGCAGCTCCATACCAAACAATGTTAATCTCAACAATGCCTCTCAATACGCCAGCATCAATAAGGATTCTTTGGTGGACTTGGATGACACCAGTTATATGGCCCACAAATTGCCTATGCAGGAATTTTGGCAGGCCCAGCAACAACAATACCAAACCACACAATCACCACAACAGACCTCAACAGAAACTTTGGAATTTATAAGCAAAGCCAGCATTGACAAAACTCCCCTGGATACCTGCACGAATTGTGTTCACGGTCGCAACTGTCAGCACACGCAATTCCATCAGACAACTGCTGGACAAACCATCACCACCAGCCATTTCCACCCTCCCTCCCACTCGCATCCCCACCCCCAATTCAATTATTACGATGCCGAAGAGGGCTGTTTTGTTTGGTGCGAAAACAGCTCCGACGATGTTGATGAAAATGCTTTAAGGGAATGGTTGTGGCAGAATTCCTGGCAGTTTGCCGAAAATGCCACCGTATGTTGAAGACATACAACAACATCAACAATAACAACTCTGTGTTTTTGTTTAAACAAAACACCATCAGTATGGATCTCATAACTTGAACTTTGCTCAAACTGTTAGTGAAATTAATTTAATTTAATTTAGTTTTCCTTTTTAACCAGACCCGCCTTAAATTTAGTTGTAAATTATTGTATTTAGTTTATTTAAACTATTGTTGTTTTTGCAATATTAATTTAATTGTGATACATAATGTTATTAATTATCTGTTAGACTTAAGTCCAGTGCAAATGAAAAAGAAATTAAACAGCGATAAAAGAAAACAATTAAAAATATATGTATGTCAAATGAAAAGAAAATCTATATCAAGCTTAAATTTTTTTAATATTTCAAATTGGGGGCGTGAAAACCAAAACAGGCATATCTGTAAGTGCCATAGATGGGAGGATTGCAGTAAATAGCGATTAAACTCAGGGGCTAAATTTTTTAGTAAAACTATGAAAATTACTGAGCCGTTTTAAGGGAAAGTAATTAATTAGATGCATAAATATTCGTAGAGTTAATAAGCCGAATTCATTAGAATTTTGGATTATAATTCTTTCAGTGTATTCAATTTAATCTTGTCAAAAACTATTTGGTTTTGTTTACTGGTTTCAAATGATATTTTTTATTTACAAATAATGTTATTTTTATTTTGTTCAATTGGAACACTTGTTATTAAAACAAACACGTTACATATTTTTAATAATCTATTACATTGTATCTGAACCTGTAAAATTTTTAAAAGAATCATTTTCTTTTTTGTTGTAACAAGCTATTCAAAATAAATTTTTAAAAGCAATCTTGAAGGCCAGCAAAAACATATTCGACCTTACGACAACTTATTGGTGAACAAATCCTCTTAAAGCACAATATGTGGCTGTGGCAGAATCACCATTTTTAGGGTTCCGTACTCATCAGAGTGAAACGGAACCCTATTACCGAGACTACGTCCGTCCGTCCGCCAGTCACAGCGTGCTTTTTCCAAAATAGTAAGAGCTAGAGAGCTGAAACCTTTACAGGATAGTGTTGTACCTTGCCGCTACAAAAGAAAGTACTAAAAACAACAACAAAGCGAAAACTACTAGGTGTCCCCATACAATGAAAAGTTACAATTAGCTATAACTCTCGAACCGTAAAAGATAGAAAGCTGAAATTTGCACATTGTATGTATTTATAGATGCTCTACAACAACAAATACTAAAAACCACAACAAGGCGAAAACTACTAAGTGTCCCTATACAACGTAAAGTAAAAACTAGCCGTAACTCCCAAACTATAGGAGACAGAGAGATGAAATGTGCACAATATATTTACTCGCATATGGCCTACAATAACAAATTCTAAAAACAACAACAAATCGAAAACTACCAGGTGTCTCTATACAACGTAAAGTAACAATTAGGCGTTACTTTCGAACCGTGAGAGACAAAAGGATGAAATTTACACAATATATGTATTCACGTATGCTCTACAACAACAAATGCTAAAAACAACAACAACTGTAAAACTACCAGGTGTCCCTTTACAATGTAGAGTAACAGCTCTAACTCTCGAACCGTAAGAGATAGAGAGCCGAAATTCGCACAGTGTATGTATTCCCAGATGGCATACAACAGCAAATGACAACAACAACAAGTCAAAAACTACTAGGTGCCCCCAAGGAGCAATTAAACGTAACTCTCAAGCTGTAAGAGACAGAGAGATGAAATTTGTACAATATATGTATTAACATATGCCATTCCATACATACGTACGGAACCCTAAGTGTGGGCGCCAGCCTTGTACTTGACAGAATTTATTGTAGTTTGTTTTGATCATTTTTATGCATTGTGTGATAGTTAAACGATCCATTTACGTTAATGTCAGACTTTCAACTGAGAAGAAATAAATTGGTTTAACAACTTAGTGTGACAGATGTCAAATTCCAGTCCTATATTTTTGAAACCACGAAATAGATAACCCGTTACTGTTCGCAGGTAGACTTCAAAATCCTTACGAAACTCTCCTACAAGTCCTATAGGAATTGAATTAAGTGCTCCAATGATTTTTTATTGACTTAATGAAATCGTTGTCTTCCAAGAGCAATGACTTCTCTTGCGCAGACTTTAAACGGAATGTACTCCGATCTTGTAATGAAATTCATCACTGGCATAAAACTGTTTTTATAAATACAACAATAAATCTTAACCAAGTTATGAAAAGTTTCATTGCTTTTTTGTATTGAGTTTTAATTAAATTAATTTATTCTATCCATGAAAATACATTGCCGCCATTAAAGTTTTCATTGGTTTAATGAAACATGTTAATGAACTAAATAGATTAGAACTACGAACGAAAGTTCTTGCAGCGTAGTTGGCTTTCCTCTGTGTGGAGGAAACGTATTAAACATAACTTATCAAATGCCAGACTAACTGCTCTAAACTATTAATTACGCCACTGATGTTGATCATTCGCTTTGGCGAAGAAACTCATGCATATGACCGTTCGGTTATTGTTAAATGGATTCATTGGAAAGCCCCCCCTAATGAAATAATTGATATTGTTTATTGTTTTGAAACAAAATCAAGGTGAAAAATTGTTCACTTTTGAGATAACGTAGTTGCTGCAATTCTTATCGAAAAAGATAAGAAGCCAACGCAAATGGATGAATTTCGTAAAAGAAACCAACCAGTCATCAAGAATCATTTAACATTAAAACAACAACTAAAACGAAACTCTAAGCATGATATTTTCGACACTGGTTACAAAGCTGGTAGTTATTTGCAGTTTATTTGCCATTTCCTCTGCCAAATCGCTCTCCTTGGATCCACAAGAGTGTCCCAAATTCTGTACTCTGAACTATGAGCCCTTGTGTGCCACAAACGGCAAAGTTTATAAAGAATTCAGCAATAGCTGTGACCTAAACGCCAGTAATTGTCGTTTGGAACGCACTGCTAAGCAAAGTGATAGAGAATAAGGTTTTTTTTTAAATTTTTCTATTGACATTTTGTGTAAATTTTAGAATATGTTGCCACTGCCCTGGACTGGTGTAACACTGAATTGGTGGATGGCTTTGAACAGCTGATGGAAAAGTTAAATATTTTGGATTTAGATACATCCGACTGTGTGAAACCTTGCCCCCTAATTTACAGCCCCGTTTGCATTTCAAATGGTCAGTATCGTACTGTCATCAGTAACGGATGTCTAATGGAGGGTATCAATTGTGTTATGGGTAACAAATCCAAAGCACTTTTTAGTGTTTTGCAACACGATTTTTGTTAATCTCTCTTGTAAATTCCAAATGAAATTACCCAATTAATACGGGAAAAACAAAATATTAAAAAATCAACGCTCAACTGCTTTGCATGTGTTACTTTCCATCAGTCATTTCTTGTAGGGTACTTCAATGCCAGGTAGCCGTATAAACCACAACAAACACTTCATGTATTTTGTTGATAAAATCAGCTGATGTTCTGTCTCCCATTTGTTCAGGTTCAGGTGTTGTGTAATTATGTCGTTTGTAAACAAACCTTTGAGAGTTCTAAAAGCTACCGGGTATCAAAATACCGGGTTATCCATTTCGCGGCTTCAAAAGTATAGGACTGGAATTCGACATCTGTCAAACTAAGTTGTTAAACCAATTTTTTTTCTTCTCAGTTGAAAGTCTGACTTTGGCGGAAATGGATCGCTTAACTATCACATAACGCATAAAAATTATCAAAACATACTACAAAACTGGTGATTCTGCCACAGCCACATATCGTGCTCTAAGAGGAGATTATGGTTTACATAATCGTCCAACTACGCAAGCAATTGGAAAAATTGTGAGGAAATTTGAAGAGACTGGAGCGCGTACAAATATTGTAAGGCCTGTGCATCCTGGTTTCGCTCGTTCCGCTGAAAATATCGCTGCTGTAAGTGAAAGTGTTGCCGATTACCCGAATATGTCGATTCGACGTCGTTCTCAGGAATTAGGACTGTCTTACGGCACGTTATGGCATATTTTGCATTCACATCTACACCTACATCCACATACAGTCCAGCTCACACAACACCTAAAGCCAGCTGACGATTCACAACGTCGTAGATACGTGGAATGGGTGCATGAATAACAGGCGGTGGACGGCGATTTTTCGAACAAAATTTTCTTCAGCTATGAAGCACATTTCTCACTCGGTGGTTATAATAATAAACAAAATTGTGGTATTTGGGGCTCTGAGAATCCTCAAATAATTGAAGAGATGCCATTGCATCCACAAAAAGTCACTGTTTGGTGCGCTCTTTGGTCCGAAGGTGTGATTGGACCTTACTTCTTTGAAAACGATGATAAAACGACTGTCACTGTCAATTCGGAGCGTTATGGTCATATGATAACCGACTTTTGTTTAGCCTGCTATTGAAGAATACGACTTGGAGAATGTGTGTTTTCAACAAGACGGTAGAAGGTGCCACATGTCACACAACTCGAGCAAATATGGCTTTATTGCCAGAGACATTTCCTGGCCGCGTAATTTCTCGTCGTGACGATATCAACTGGCCACCATGCGATTTGACACCATTAGACTTTTTTGCGGGGCTACGCGAAAGACCGTGCTTTTACAAATAAACCTTTGACACTTGAGCACTTAAAAACCAACATTTGTCAAGTTATGGTTGACAATATGTGTCATAAAGTGGTCGAAATTTACCTCAAAAGAATCAATGCTTGCAACACTTGGTGTAGTGCTGATTTAAATGATGTAGTATTTCACACACAATGTCAACGTTCAGACTTTATTATTTGAAATACTATTTAATACAGCTTCAGATCGTTTTTTATATAAAAATTTTTATTTACAATATTATTCAATATTTCGATAACAATTTGTTATCAGGATAATATTTGTATCCTGAAGATGATAACAAATTGTTATCGAAATATTGAATAATATTGTAAATAAAAATTTTTATATAAAAAACGATCTGAAGCTGTATTAAATAGTATTTCAAATAATTAAAAAAATGATCAAATAAATATTATATATATATATATATATATATATATATATATATATATATATATATATATATATATATATATATATATATATATATATATATATATATATATATATATATATATATATATATATATATATATATATATATATATACATATATATATTTTTATTTATTTTTATTTTATTTTATTTATTTATTTATTTATTATTAAGTGAAAATCTAGCACAACAAGATAATAATCTTATAAATGGGAGTGCTAGTAAAAAGAACAAATTAACAATTATATTTAGATTAAGTTGTTATAAGCGTTGAAAAATAATTTTAGTTAAAAAAAAAATTAAAATTATTTTAGTTAAAACAAACGAAGAAAACATAATAATCTATCATTATAATAACATTGCATTTGTGAATAACTAAGACTACTTGCATACATTTATTACATAAACATTTTAATTAACTCCCTTTTAAATGTATTTGCGTTGCCTAAGTTTTGAATATGATTCGGTAGAGCATTCCAAAGACTTGTGCTGTATATTAAGAATTGACGTTGTGACAAAAGGCTTCGATATCTTTGCTGAATAATCTTTCTTCCACGGTTAGATCTGGCAAATTGAATCCTATAATATAAATACGGGGGTTGTTCAGATGTAACGATTTTATGCAAAAAGGTAAGGCATTTAAATTTTAACAAATTCCTAAATTCCATATGAAAGATCTGATAGGAGTATAGCGATATATGATCACGGCGCCCCCTCTGGAATATATATCTTGCAATATTATTATATGCAACATTTAGTTTATTGAAGTCATTATGGCCACAGTTCGCGAAAAGCTCACAACCATATAGAAGTGATGGAATAAGGTATGTTTTCGCTAATAGCATGCGTATAGATAACGGAGTTGAATCTTTAACAGCCCATAGGTTACGAAGCATACCAACTACTCTACCCGCGGCTACATTGATGTGATTTGACCAAGTCAACTTATCGTTAAACGTAACGCCTAGGTTAGATGCAGAACTAACACGACTTATGTCTTTATCATGAATTCTTATATTTACATTATCGAACATTTTGTTTGATTTAGAAAGCAGAATGTATTTCGATTTCAGGGGATTGATACATAGTCCATTGGCATTAGCCCAGTTATTTATTTCATTTAAATCTTTATTGATTTTCCTTACGCAATGTTGCATATCTCTGGCATTAGTGCTATGGTAAAGCTGAACATCATCTGCATACATATGCACTTTGCTATTAATTACAAAATCAGGTAGATCATTTATATACAGACAGAAGAGAAGAGGCCCAAGTATTGAGCCCTGAGGTACTCCTCTGCTGACGTTAAGTGGATATGATCTATTCCCTTTAAATTGAACTATTTGTGATCTATTGCTAAGATAAGAAGATAAAAGACTACAAGCCGAGCTAGAAAAGTGAAATAACTTCTGAAGCTTTATTATAAGAACTCTGTGGTCAACAGTATCAAATGCTTTACTGTGGTCCAGAAGAATTAAAAAGGCTACCATGTCCATATCTAGTTTAGATCTAAGGTCTTCTACTACATCAACTAGCGCCGTAATACAACTTCTGGATTTCATAAAACCTGATTGTCTATCAGATAAGTAGTTCCGGGAGATCAGAAAATTGCTCATCTGTTTTGCCATAAGATTTTCAACCACTTTGGATAAAAAAGAAAGAATGGATATTGGACGAAATTCGTTGTTAGCTTTAGGAATGGGTACTATTTTTGAAAGCTTCCACTCTACTGGAAAACAAGATGTCGTTAGAATAGAGTTAAATAAATGTGTGAAGTATGGTAGCAACTTGGGAATTATAGCCTTAAGGAAAATTGGATTCATATCGTCCATACCAACTGCATTTGACTTTATTGCTGAAAAAGATTCAAGGACTTCACTCTGATCTACACAATGAAAACTAAAGGGATTTTTTATAGAAACATGGCAAAGGTCATCATAAATGGTAGATGTTGGTAATGGCACTTTACAGTTAACAAACTTGTATATATATATATATATATATATATATATATATATATATATATATATATATATATATATATATATATATATATATATATATATATATACATATATATATATATGTTCAGACTTTATAATAAAAAAGAAATATCATGAAGAAAAAATAATTTATATGTGTTTTATTTACGTTTACTTTTGAAACCGCAAAAGGGATAACCCGTTATCTGGCTGCCATCAATCCACAAAAATCGGCACGTTGCGCTCCAAGTGGGATGTCGATCTGAGAAAAAAAAAACTCCAAATTGTAAACTTTTGCCAACACAAATTTATTCATTTTCTATGACGTTCACATAAGCAAAAAAAAAATAAAAATATTAATTCGACAATTGGCACGTGTGTGTGAACAACCAGCTTGGATTTCCCCTCGAAAACCCATAAACTTAAAAAGTAGTATTAAAATAACAAACAACTTTGAATGATTACACACGTAATAAGAATTGAGTTTTTCAAAATAAATTCGGTGAAATAGACTAATACACATAAATACATATGCACATATGTACATACTTCGATTTATTCATATTCATATGTACATACATATTATGTATGAATATTTCATTAACAAATCGGCAAGGAAATAAACAACTCTTTAGATAAAAATTTTAATTTTATTGATAAAAAAAAAAATGCTGTGAATTTTTGCTGACATATTTATTTGAAAGAGTTTTGAATTCTTTTCCAAAAAAAATTGCTGTTGTTGTTGTTGTTGTTGTCGCTTTTTGACGGGGCAAAGTGAAATCCGTTAAAAATATAATTAACATGTGGCTAAACGAGCTGAACGCTCTTGGAATACAAAAAGGCTGCAGTAATAGTTTCATGAGCGGGTTTATCGGTTGACTGACTGACCGTTTGGTTTGTTTGGCAGGGTGTGTCATTATTATTATTATTATTGTTTCGTTTGTGGCTGTTGCTTTTGAAGACATATGTATGTACATACGTAGCGATGTAGAGATAGATGTATGTATGTGCTTCACAAAAGTGTGGGAAAGTAAGAACCTGACTGACTGACTTGACTTGACTTGAGTTGTTGAGTATGAGTAGAGGGTATGCCTGAGTGTGTGTGTGTAACCCATGGCAAGGCCATAAATTCCTTTGTGTTGTTGGCCGTTTGATGGCCATTGAAGAAACATTATACAACAGCTCCGTATGCAAGAGTTCTTTTATGTTCATACATATAAATAGTCACGAATATGAATAGTGGTGAGTGTATAATCTCCAATTGATAGAAATTATCTTAAATTATCATAAAACAGCCAGCAAACAGTCAGTCTTTGAATGTTGTTGTTGTTTTTTTTTTTATTATTCTCTTTTAAAGCCAAAACTGCCTTGCAAGTTAAGCAGCAATTGAGTGACCAACTTTGATCATTTGATATGCTTCACACATCGCCGAAGGCCGTAACACTACCTTTTTAGTGATTACTTGTACATTGGAAATTCTTACTTGCCACATGCTTGATATTTTATGACACCGCATGTATGTGGTACGTGTTGCATTAAAGAAAAAGGAAAAAAAATTTAGCTGGAAAGAAAAGCTGCTTAAAATTTGTGGAAGTTTTTATTGGTATTTTTTAAAATGAGTTTCTGGTGAGCGGAGACGAGAGCGTGATTAAAGTTTTACCTGCCATCGTGTCAACAGTGGTTTTTTCTACTCTTAGATGAACTGTTTTTTTTTATAGGTGCCCTTAAAACTTTCAATAGTTTTGCTCGTCAAAATATTCGGTGTTAATCGAACCTTCACGACTATGTAGAACACTTTAAGGCAGGGCGTTTTGCTAGTTTTTGTATTCATTTCGAAAGATTTTCAAGACTTAGGGCCTTATTCATAATAAATATTTTAGGTTTATTAAACTCTTATTTAACAGATTTTCCATACAAATATGTCAATTATAAGCCTGAAATATTTTTTATGCATGAGATCGCTAAAATATAGGTTATGTTTCATTTCCATTTTTTCGAAATCGAGTTTGAAATCGTATAAATCGGTCACTTAGAAAACGATTTTTTAAAAATCTTTTTGTTTTTCGAAAATTTTTGGAAAAACTTTCTTTTCGATTAGCTCGGTCATTTATATACCGATTTTATTTACTGATTTATAAGGAGCATAGAAAAGCCTTTTTCTATAAGTTGAACTTCAAATGAAAAATTTGCTTTTTAGTAACCAACTTTTCAATCTTTGCTTTTTTTTTTTTTGAAAGTGCTGAAAGCAAAATCAAATTATTTTTCTAATAACTCAGCTTCTTAAAAAACATTTCTTTGCTTCTTGCAACGGAGTGTCGGTAAAAGTTTATTTTTGAAAATCGTTGTAAAAAATATTTTCTGATTAATTATTGACCGGGGTTAAGGATTATTCTAAAATACGACCGCTCGATACCAACAGATTCTAAAATACGAGCAAAGAGATATCGGTAAAATTAAACAAGTTTTTGTAAGCACTTGCAAAATAAGGTTGTAAACAAAACAAAGTAATGGATTCAGTGGCTTATTATACCCTTCACAAAAATGTGTGAGGTTATATATAAGTTTGTGATTCCATGAGTAACGCATTGAAATATCCATCTAAGACCCCATAAAGTATATATATTCTGGATCAGAATCAATAGAGACTACGATTAAGCGATGTCCGTCTGTCTGTAGTCGTTGAAATGCCGTTTCTGAGAAAACGGTTTGAGATAGAAACCTCATTCTTCCGCTAAAATATGTAAAATTTCGGTAGTGGGTCTGCTATTGAAAATCAGTATGATCGGTTCATGGATAGCCGAGATATATCCAAAAAACCGGGAGTATTTTTGGCCATTTTTTTGGTCAGATTTTTAAAAAAAAATTTTTTTTCTAAAAAGTTAGCCATATTATTTTTAATGCCTATTAGATCCCAAAACTACCAAGCATTTTTGAAATCGGCCCATATATACCCGAGATATAGCGTCTCCCGATTTTTCAAGAAACCGGCTTTATAAGCCAAATAAAACAACTTTTGGCACCAAGCAAGAAGCAAAACTGGGAAATTTTTTGACATCGACCCATATACACTCGAGATATAGCGCCTCCCGATATCTCAAGCAGTCGGTCCTGGAAGCCAAACGAAACAATTTTTCGCCCTAAAAATTTGTCACACATAGGCTGTTCAGAAGCAAAATTAGAACATTTTTGGACATCGGCCCATATGCACCCCAGATGACGCTCCTCCCGTTTTCTCAAGAAGTCGGCTCTAAAAGCCAAATAAAACAACTTTTGGTACCAAAAATCGATCAGAATGGTACATATGTATCTCATCATTATGAAGGGTATTTAAGATTCGACCCAGCCGAATATAGCACTCCTACTTGTTTTTTAAATAAAATTGAAGAAAATGATGTTCGGCGCGTATTAAATAAAAACACTTGGGTTCAATACAATGGAATACTAAAATATGCTTTCTTACACATTTTATAACACAGTTTAATCTGTTCTTTGGGTCATAGATCTGTGATACTCCTTCCTATATCAGGGTGTTGCAGCATAAATTGCACCAGTGCTTGAAATTGTTCGGGTGTGGTTATTGCTTTTTCAACCTAAAAATATTGACCAATTACTATTTACTGTATTGCTTTTTATTTCTTGCACAACAATTTTGTTCTAAGCGTGCTGAAAATGGTGTTGAATGGAAATTAAGCAATTGTTTGTCGAAAGATGTCATTCATATCGATTTAATAACAAAAACTATCGATGTTTGAAAACTCCATTCACGATAAGGGGAAATTTTGAATGGAAAAATTGTTTTTGGACATGTCATTCACCGCTGAATTACATATCAGGAAATGGGAATACATTTTATGGGATAATTATTTATGATCGCACTTTTGGGAAATGGGAAAACATTTTGCATGATGGGGGTGGGGTGAATATTTCTTTAGATATAAAGAAGAAAAAAACACTTTAATTTTTGCCACCACGACTGTGAAATCACAAGCACCACAATGATAAAATATGGGTGAAATGAATTGAGGTGCATACAAAATGATTATTAACTTAATAACATGAAATGTTTAACAAATAAATAAAACTTAGATATTATTAAGTAGAAAATTTTAATTTATAGGCAATTAATAATTTTAAATGGTTTTTTTGTGCTGCAGCGGTAAGTGAGTTTTTATGGTCATAAAAAAGAATTTTAATTTCTATGTTGTTTATTATTATTATTATTATTTTTTTTGCCTAAAAATTTCCAATATTGTTTTGCCGCACCGACTGTCCTTCTGTCTGTCCGTCCGTCCGTCCGCATTTTACCAAGAATGCATGCGTCCGTAATGTCAGTGCGCGTTGGAATGTTGTTTTGATTTTTGTTTTTTCCTTGAAATTTGTTGCTGCATGCTTGTGTTTGTCGTTGCATGCCTCTTCATGGCTGCTGATAAGCGTCAGTTGTTTAAAAGGTGCTTTACTGTTGTTGCCCATAAGCTAAAGCGACAGCAGTTTTATTAATATGCCAAACCACTAAATGTACTTGAGGCAATTGATGAATTTTTTAATATTTCTATTTATTGACGGTATTTTTTTTCTGTTTAGGTTATATTTTTATGCTGTTTTTTTTTTTCAAAGAAATGTAATACATAATGATTTAACAAGGTGCCAAGTTCGGATAGGGTTGAAATTTGTTTGTAAAAAAACAGAACAAATTTGATAAGATATTTCCGAACAACATACATACATATTACAATATATAAGATAATTTTCAGCATAAACATTCGTCTAGCCGAAATAAATTTTGTGATAATATTGTAATAATTCGAGGTTTTAGGTCACTTGTTTTTTGAAATGTTTATTAAATTCAATATTTCGATACCTCAATGGGTGTGTATCTTCTTCAGTAATGTTTTTAGGTTTGATGTTTTTTTAATAAAAATTTTTTTAACAATTTCAAAAAACAAAAACAATTTATAAAATTTTTTGAAATTGTTAAAAAAAAATTTTTTTTAAAAAACATCAAACCTGAAAACATTCCTGAAGAAGATACACACCCATTGAGGTATCGAATTTTTGAACTAAATAATTATTTAATAAAAAAGCTTGAACTATTAAAATATTAAACAACAAAGGTGGAAAAATTAGCATCAAGAATTTTGGGATAATTTAATATTTCAGCTCGAAATGAAAGTTTGTGGCGAAATCGCGCACTTCATTAGCAAAAATTGTGTAGGTAACTTCTTCAATGGACTTAAGAAGAAGTTGTATGTTGAATATCTTTTAAAAGTAGTACAATATATGTACATAATTACAGTGAGTAAGAGTCGAGATAATATTTAAGCCGTGATTCACTATTCCACACAACCATACAATGTGTCAAAAGTGGCATGTGTGTGACAGTTTTATGACACAAGTTTGTACGAAAAAAACTTAAAAAAAATACTTGTTTTGTATGTGATCAGAGTTGCTGTCTCAAAGTTGAAAACAAAAAAGAAAAGAAATATACAATAATGTAAGATCAAAGGTATTCAGTTGATGGCATCGAATAGAGTCTAAAGCTACTGGATCGATTTGGTGCTACTGGACTTTTCCACCATTAGAATAGCTTTTTATATCCGGGTGACTTGGACTAAAAATATGTTATTTAACCACTCCCACTTTTCCGTGCGAAAAGTAACCTTAGCTTTTATTAAAACATATATTCTACATTATTTGGTCCGCATGACCTTTTAACAGGTGGGCCAGAAAAGTCATCCGATGTTAGTTGGCTTTCAGAATATCGGTTGTGGCTCTCCCAAATGAGACTTATAAATGTTCAAACAAACATTTAATACAGAAAACATTTTTTCGTTGGAAACACTTTTATGCATTATCATGGTTTGATAAGCTTCGGATGATACGAGAAGAAGAAATTATTAGGCTTTTATTCCTTCTGGTTTTGACTCTCAGCAACGAAATGTCTGGCAACACTTGCAAGACCGAAATTAACGGGGCATTTAGGCGGGAAAGTAAATGCCTGAAAGTTGCAATACACTCACACTTTTTTACTAACACACTCAGAGTTCTCCAACTTTCAATTCAGCTTTCAGCAAAATTTTCCTGAAAGTCATTTTTTTTTTGCCATTTACTGGAAGTAAAGTGACAAGGTAGTATACACTGTTGTTTACTCCACGGCACATACAAATTTTCAGGATTGCAGTTGACGAATAATTGTGAATTTGAAATTATTTTGTACATTAGAAAATATTTAAAACATTTTTATAGCAAATATGAATAAAGAACACAAATGAAGTATGTAGATAACTATTAAATTAATTAATAAAAGTTTAGCAATAAAAATTATTTTCGAATGTTGCCCCATAAATTTATGTTTGTAGTTGTCTAGGCAACTGTATTTTAAAATAATTATACCTGCAACTCTACGCTTTGACGACATTTTTAAAATGAACTTTCACGTTCCTTGGAAATTGAGCAAGAAATTTTCTTGAAAGTCACAGATTTCATTGGAATTTTTATTCAAAAATTTTATGAAAGTACTTTCCTGTCTACATGCAGTGTAAAATAAAACATATTTAATACAATTATTTCTGTATTAAGTTTATCAGGCTCAAGTTCTTTCTATATTATGCTTGTGATTGATATTAATTAAATTAGACAAACCCAAGAATCAAAGACATTTGGCAGGGTGGACAACTAGTTGTTTCGAAGCCGCCACACTTTCTCGTCAGCACCCGTCTTTGAACTCAGGGGCTCATGTTTCGAAAGCGACAACCATGCCACTCAGCCACCCAAGTTGTTGTATATAAGTATATAAGAAAAACTTCGAATAATAGAAATTAATTAACATATTTAATACATTTATATTAAATTACCTTTTCAGGCTTAAGTTCAACCCTTGGTTTGTCACTACTTGTAATTAATATCAATTAAGTAAAGAAAAGTAAAATTTAATAGCTATGTAGGTGGACAACCGGCTGTTTCTGGGTAGCAAACACCCTTCATCAGCACCCTATGAACTTTGGACGTGTCAAATTTCACAATTTTGGCACAGCCGCTTTAACCACTCGGCAACCAAAGCTCACGCGATTTTACTTTCTGTTTATATACTTAACTGACATTAACCAAAGCAATGATATTTTATCATCTCAGAAGAATGTTATTTTTTGCTCTCTGCTTTATATGAAAGCTTTTTTCTACATGTTTTGTTTTTTGCGTCATTGAGATCTAGATGCTCTTTTATTGATACAATTTGAACATTTACGCCGTGCCCTACGTTATTAACATTTTTACTGAAAATTTTTAATTTCATCGAACTTTTGTATTGTAATACAGAAAATTGAAAATATCTCAGTCAGACTTATTATTTTTTTTTTACATACGTCTAAAATAAACTGTTCTTTAATTACAATTTGATGGCTTCCACTTATCATCCCTGGTTTACAACATAATGAATGGATTTTTTCATGGGTTCTTTCTTATAATGGCAACTTGTCTGAACTTTATGAAACTACAACTACATATTTGTATGCAAAACATAATGTAAGAAACAAAAAAAACACAAACAACAGCAAGTTTCTATCACAACCATCAATTGCTGTAACTCGAAGTACTAAAATAATATTCAAAATTATTATTCCATAATGTTGCATTCTCAACGACGATCTTACTCATTCAATTTAGTGACATTCTTCCATGCGTCACTGTTTATGTTTTGTGTCTTTTGTTTGTTCGTTTTTGTTTTTTTGTTTGTTTTTGATTCATGGAATATTGATGATAAATACAGAAGTACAGACATGCATAAATGCACGCATTGGCATGCCAAGAAGTTAATGGGGTTATTACGCATGGGCATTGTAAACAAATGAGTTGTCAAGGATTTGTGGAAGTGACTCATTTGTGGAAGGCAACTAGGATATGCCTGGCAGACATCAGGTGTGCTGGCAGCATTTTGATTTATTCATTTTAAATGCATTCATATGCCCAAAGCATTTAATGCACTTTGCTTTGTTTGTAGTCGCGTGCAAACAAACTGAAATGACACAACACACATATTGCAAAGATATTTTAAAACTTGAACTTTTGCTAGGAGTTGGGCACGATCCATGTATCACCCGAATTCTGAATAATAATTGTCTTTGATTTTTTTCTCTACTCCCAACTCTGCTATTCGAAATAGAATCTCTCCAGGAAATTTCTCTTTTGTCTCTTTTTTTTTTATTTCAAATAAATTTCGTGAACTCTTTCAACGCAACGCTTCTCCGAAAAAAAGTAGATATTTACCCCCTAATTCATAAAAATTATTACAGGCTTATAAGATTGTTATTTGACATGTTTGTATGGAAAATCTGTCAAATAAGAGCTTTATAAATCTGTTATAATTTTTATGAATTAGTGGGTAAGAATGTAAATGAAAGAGAGAATGACATATCATTTCTTTTTTTGGAAATGATTTCGCCAAGGAATTTCAGGAGAGTTTTGTTAAAAAAGGGATTATAAAAAAGATGGACCATCTGGCAACTCCAAATATTATGGAATGGCCTTTATTCCTAAATTAACGGACAACAACAAACTTAAAGAAATTATTAAAGAAGACAATATTGTTATTGCACACAAACCTAACAAAACAATCAGACATATATTCTCACAAACAAAAACAAAAATATTGTTTTTCAATTTTTTTTTTTAACCATGTTGCCAGATTGTTTTAGTTTATTTTAAGCAAAAAATAAATATCTTGTACTATTTCTGGAAAAATATTTTAGTTCATTTTGATTGTAGGTACATAGTAGGTAATTACAGATAAACCATTCTAGTATTAAAATTGTTGCCGAAACTTTTAATTCTCTCAAAATGAAAGCGTTTAATAGCATGTTTCAACGATATGTGCTTCGCTCTCTATTTTTGCAACCTGCTTGGCCATACAAAATTTTGAGAGCGAATGAAGTAGCTTCATATTGAAGCTACATACGAAGCACAAAAAATTCCTGTCTTCTCTATCGTAAGTTTATCTGCTAGTCTTCAAGTTAATATTTCAGGCTATAATGTTGCTCCAGCTTGGTCCACAGCAGCTAATTGTCATAAAAAAATTTCAAATAGCCCAAAATAAATTATTAAAAATGATTCATAATCAGCCTTGGCATTACTCTACCCAACGTCTTCATACCCTAGCAAACGCCGAACCCGTAAATGACCAAATAAATCGCCTCACTCTTAACTTCAATTGCAGATGCCTCAGTTCTGAGTTTAACCACATCAATGAGATAATCTCATCATAAATTTTACCCTTAGTATAAAGATTTTATCATAAACCCCCCAAAAATTTCACACAAAGGTTTTTGAAAATTTTCTCCTTTACATTAAAAATAGTTTAAGCCCAGATAAATATAAAATGTTGGTTATCTAATATCTAAGTAGAAAAGAATAAAGTATCCTAAGCTCTTTAAGAAAATTATTGAACTTGTAAAACCTTGAAAGATATTTATAAATAAAGAATTGAATTGAATTGAATCTGCACTATCTGTCAGAATCATATATTGTAAACAAAGAAAACATAATAATACATAAAAATAAAAGTTAATTTTAGAAATCAGTAAAACAATAAAACGTTAAAAACAATGGAAAAAAATTTTGTTAAAAAGTTTATTATGACATAAAGAATATGTATGTATGTATATTCTAAATTAAAATTTATGGAATGTTCAAAAGCATGCTTCCACTTGCGGATGGAATGAAACAAGAAGCATTCCCAGTTTTTGGAGCAGCTGCATCTGATGTATTGAAAGATGTATGTTTGCTATTTGAAAACAAAAGTCAAATCGAAGCACATAGACGAGTCGTGTAAACAATATGATTCGTAAATACAATTGAGACAGCGAAGCGGGTGATTCAACTCGTAATGGAAACATGCTATAAGTATAGTTGCTGTTCCTCTCGATATTTCAAAACTGTTTGACAAACTAGAATTAAAACAAGAATTTATGTTATGAAATGAAAGTTATTTCTCAAAAAAAAAAAAAAAAAAAGTGCCAAGCCGAAATATTTACCTTATTTCCAATACAATGCACTGCATATATAGAGATTGTCCCCCGACTAGAGGTACAAGTTGAATAAAAAAATCTATTGTATAATTCAATTTGCTGCGAATTCGGCTGTCCCAATGAATTTGTGTTCTGTTTGCAGATAATCTGCTGTAAGTTGTAATATCCTGAGCAAATATCAGAGGTTTAATAAGTGCTATGCTACCAACCTGATTTAAAAGTTTTTGTTAAGTAAAAGTACGAAGAAAAGCTTTAAATTTTCTTAAAATTTTAATATCGATTTGCGTTTAATTACACAAACACAAGCGAAAAACAACAAATTTTGACTTGGTCAAGTTCTACCACCAAAAGACATGGAGATCTTTTTGGTGTTGTATTTCATACAACAGCGCAGCTACCGCATAGAAATGTTTTGCTAAAAATAAAAAGAATGAAAAACGTTTTTGTTAGAAAAATACAAACAAAGCCATAATAATTAATGTTAATGTTGATGTTTAATTTGTTTATGATAATGAAAGGACCAAAAAATTGTACATTGCAGTTTGAATCCATTGCAACTACAAAATAAAACTGTTTTGTAATAAAAAAAAAATGGGTAATAATTATGTGTACAGCTGCATTTTTATTTCTATTTTGTTAATAAATTTTCATAATTAATTGTTTTTTTATATTTTTCCAAAACATATTTCATATGCACACTTACAATTTTTTTAATTTTTTCGTAATTTAACTTGTAACATCAGTAAGACAACACTTAATTAGGTGTTGTAAGTTTTTGACAACACTTGCTACAATCAGGGCTGGGCCGCATTTGAAATACATGCATTTGAAATACGTATTTAAAATACAAATACGTATTTGTATTTTAAATACGTCTCATGAATGTATTTGTAATTTGTATTTTAAATACTAAGCGCTTGAGTATTTTGTATTTCAAATACTAGTGCTCTCAAAATACATTTTTCAAAATACATTTAAAATTTATATTAAAATATATACTCCAAAAATTATTAAATTCATACATCAACTAAAATCGAAAATTTCGCTACTGTCTTATTTCCAAAAAATAGCAATACCACAATTTAATTACCAAAGTACCTGTGTAAAGAAAACGCAACTGAATGCACAAACATTGAGAAAGTCTCCAAGCTGTCAGAAAGTTAAATAATGAAAAAATAATATGCAAAGAAAAACAGCGTTCGACATTTTAATGTAGAACGAGAGAAAAAAATATCAATCAAATGTTGACTTGGATAGACTATATATAGTTATATAGCATTTGGTGAAACGTTTTTTAATTGTCACTTTTTTCTTAATTCCGTTGTATGTACGTCTTTCAGTAAAATATCATTTTCTAATAAGAAATCATGGAGATTTTGTCGTTAGCTGGGTTTCTTTATTCGCCATCAAGAGATTGTTTGAAAAACTGGTGTTTATGAAAGAAAATTAAAACTTTTTTGATTAGAAGTATTTTGTATTTTAAATATATATTTTTGTTACACTGTAATTTATATTTCAAATACTTGCTTTTGGAATGCAGTATTTTGTATTTTAAAGATGTACATTTGTATTTTGTATTTTAAATACATTAGAGCATGTATTTTGCCCAACACTGGCTACAATAGTGGTCAACCATAATCACTTTTCAAAAAATACAACATTAAATGAATTATGTTGCAAAAATTTAAACATGGGCCTGTTCGTAAATGCATCACAACTCTGCACAATATGATTATTTTGTGATGCCACTGCTGATCAGCTGTTGCTGATGTTATTGTTTGCACATTTTATTGTTGCATTTACGAACGTAGAATTTCATTTCTTTTTTCTTCTAATAAATTGTAAAAATGGAAAAATTAATAATTAATGCCATTTGTGAATTAGACGACATAAAAAACGCTAAAAAATTTGCGTAACATATTAAAAAAAAAAAAAGAGATTAAAGAATAAAAACGAAATTTAATACTCACTCATTCATTGCATCAGCCATTTTTATGATTAGTTTTTTGTTTTTATTTGCGCCTAATCTACGTCAGTGTTGCATTTACGAACAGATTACTGCTGCAGTGTTACCAACGTTTGCATTTTCGAACTTTGTGCGCATAACATGCAGACTTGTTATGCATTTACGAACAGGCCCCATATGCATATTATTGGCGCGTATGGTCTTCTTTGGTTGTCGCATGAGAACACAATAAGTATTGGTGCATTTTTAGAATTTTTGTTGCTGAATAGTTGTATATAAAGTGTTCACACGGTTGTCGCATCAGGGTTGTATTTGATTGGGACAAATGGGAACAACATTCGTTTTGGTTGGCGCATGAGCCAATAAATTGTGCTCTCACACGATTGGCATACAAAATATAACAAAAATTGGTGCATTGCGGCAATCGTATGATCCCACCTTAAGAGCAAATAATTGTTTGCTGTTAATTTTGTTTTTTGTTTCTTGATCAAACAAAAACCTTAAAATAGACTGTTGTGAAATTTTTGGTTCTACTCTTTTTTCATCCACTTTTGTTTTCTTTTTTTGTTTGTTGATGTGTCCTTGTGTAATGTGTAGGCATTTCTAGTTGTTTGTATACATATGTATGTGCTTGGTAAAAACCAGAAAATAGCGGTCGCGTTATTTGACGGCTAATATTTGGCAGTCTGGCCAAATCCGCCACTTAAAAAAAAAAAATTTTTTTTATCCTTAAAATGTTGCTATTGTGTTCATGTTTATTTCATTTTAATAAAATATTTTATTTGAAATAATAAAAAACATGTTTAAAATGATTTATTTTTTTGTATTAAAGATTTGTTTATATATTTTAAAGCTGTCATGTTTTATCACAAATTTCTTAAAAACTTAAAACTTATTGTTAAGGAGGTTTCTTTTAATAAAATGTCAGTTCGGTTTTTTTTTTTGTGTTTTTTGCTTAATAACTAAAGGAAGACTTTTTTTGAGTTTAAAATATAATTTGTTTTTTTCTGTAAGTGCTTAAACTAATTTGAACCGTACTGCTGCTGCTGCTGCTACCGCTGCCAAATATCACATACAATTGTAAAGCTTTCTCTCTTGTGACTGATGACAAACACATTTAAGCTTGAGCCCAACGATCTTGAAATTGCATGATGGGATATTGATTGTTGCTGTAGCAGTAGGCGGGTTGCAACAAATCCCCATCCACAGCAGGCGGCATAATGGTGCGGGTAACAGGTTGCAAATTGGTGGTCCAAAAGAAAGTGCCAGCTTCGGTGCGTGCAAAACGTACTGGCACATAAATGTCCTCCGGATAGTATTGTTCGTCTGCTTCTTCGTAGGCCATGATCGAGAGTTTTTCATTGGCAGAATTATCTTCAATTTCGACAAAGTAGTGTTGTTGTTCGGCCTGCATGTTGCGCAGATTTTCCAAACCCTCAAAAGTTTGAGTGCTCGAAGATTTTTGTTGCTTCTTGAAGAAGGTTTTCAAGGCCCTTTTGAGGCTGTACGAAGCGGTTTTCGTTTTGTTGTTTCCATTTGAATTGGAGTTCGCCGGCAATTGTTGCATTTGTTGACACATTTTGTTAGATAAAACTTCGCTTTCAAATAAATACAGAATTTTTTTGTTATAAATGTTGCAAGTTTTGCTGTTGCAAGCGTTGAGCACGAATTGTGAATGATGATATTTTTGAAGTTACTACGCCTTTTTATACTCATGACGAATGCATTTCCTCTTGGTGAGTGCACAAGTTCTGCTTGCTCACGGAAAGGCAGAAGGAAATAAACACTGAAGAGCACAATTACAAAAAGAAAAAAAAAAAAAAAGAAACCAACAACAAAAAAGTACCTTCAATTATGCACAAGTGTGCCTGCCTCACCCAGACAGTTCAAGTCTTGAGCAAGAACGTGCTTGTTTAGTTGAAATATTATTTTGAGTAAACAGAGAGTATTTTCTTTCTCTGCCTCTCTTTCTCTCTCTCTCTCTCTCTCTCTCTTTCCGTATTGCTTGGGAATCCTATTTATAATACAGGTTTTTCGTTGGTGTTAGGTGTTGTACGGCAGGAGTTGTTTTTGTTTTGTTTTAAGCAGTAACAAAATCTTTGGCAAAGAGGATCGTTTGAACCCCTGTTCAAAAACCAAAAAAGAGCTCAAACTCCTGTCAGAACGAAAGTGTGGGAAAATTATTTAAATTGTTAAATATTTTTTTTTTTTTGGGGGGGATTTCATTACCAAAACACAAAAAAGGAAAAAAATCAACATGCAATAAATTTTATTGATAAATGCATGTCTGCTTTCATAATGAGTGTTTGGTTGTCTGTCTGTCCCTGTGGCTCTGTGTCCCTCTTAAGCAAAAACCTTAAGTGTTTACTTTTACTCGAGCTCGTCTTACTCGTTTTAAAAATTAAGCAGGGGGAGAAAGAAAAAAATAAAAGAGTGTATTGAAAAAATTGGCAGGTGTTTGCAACAAAATTTTCTCATGATTTTTATTTTGAAACATTTAAAAGGGTCACTGTTTTTTCCATAAGGCATTTGTGGTTGTTGTGTTTTTTTCTTCTTTTTGTACTTAAGGATTTACGGAAGATCTTATTCCGCAACGGTGCTGTTGTTGTTGGGTGTAGTTTTTATTATTATTATTATTATTTTTTCTTTCAAAATGCAGAAGAACCCTCTCTAGAGGATTCAAAATTGCTTAAATAAGGTTTGTATTTTTATACATTTCCGTGGGAACTTGTTGAAAATTTTGTAGCATTCCCACGCATAAAGTAACAAAACAACATCAGGATACTCGTTATCCTGCAAGGGTATTTTTGTCAGTCAATGTTGTTATTGTTATAAAATTTAGTTCAATGGGGCTGGGTTGAATTTTATCACACAAAATTATAAGCATAATAATAATAAAAAGAACAGCAGCACCGGCAGCATGTTGGCTGGCAACGAGTCATTCGATAACGCATGTATGTCGTCGTTGTCGCCGTCAACTGCCTGCAGTCAGTAATTCATAAGGGCCTGCCTGCCATTCTTTGAGCAAGCGTAAAAAGTGAGCGACCTCAACATCACTATCGTCATGATCAGCGTCACTGAAATTTCCACCAAGTCCCAAACACATTCTCTCCGCATGGCAGGGGAGTTGTTGAAGTTGTCTGCAGCCGACCAAGAACAGTTCTTTCGCGTGAAGAGCCAGCGAAAATAAAAAGATCAAGCAATTAATACCTTTTTATTACTTAATGTAAAAACATGTTGTTGCATTTACTTGTTTCAATTCAATTCATGCCACATCAGAGTGGAGTTTACTTTGTTTTCTTTTTCTACTCCGTTAAAATTTATTACTAGTACTTAAGTTAAAACTCACTCACATTAGGGGAGAAATTTCCCAGGGTTTTGAATGTTTTTCTTGTTGTTGTTGTTGTTATTGTTGTGGTTTTAATGCCCATGCAAGTAAACCATGTTAAAGAACAGAAAAAAAAATATTATGTTAGAGAATTTGTTATTTTGAAAATTGTTTAATTATAGCCCTATTTACACTTGTTGCTGTTATGTTGTTTGTGTTTTGTACTAAATTAAAGAGGTGTTGAAATACTTTCAACAATTTACACAAAAAACATCTTTTATGACTTGTCTATTTCAAGGTTTATGACCAGATAAAATAGTCATTAAACTTTGGTGACAGTGCGGTAAACTAATTGAAATGTGTTTTAATTAGCTACATACTATTTATTGATTTTGGTGAAAGGAAAATCTGTCTTGGCAGGAGGCAACAAAATTTTTAGTTTTAACTTTACTCTTCAAGTGGGAGGAATTGTTTATTTAAATCTTAATATGGAAAAGTTCAAGATGGAAAGATTAAATACAGACAGTCAGTAATGAAGAGCTTAGCTGGTCCAATAGCTAAGCGCTAATGCATAAAAACGGAACACAATTTGTCATGGTCGACGAACATGAAGTGTCGCTTAATTTATGCTTTTTTTTGCCGGATTAACTGTAAGTTCTTTCTTTTGACACCACTCTGATATGACGGCCAGAGCTAGTTGCTTGCATTCTCTATTAATAGATTCCAATTTACCTCTAACTATTATAAAGAGATCGTCAGCAAAGCCTTGAACTTCGCATCCAAGGTGATCTTAATAGTTCATCAAGGACCAATATAGAGAGCACTCCTTCCTGAGGACACCCTTTTGTCATGCTGATAGTAAGTTTTCCTTCCACTGCCTCATAGTTGATGATTCCGCCATATTAATGAACCACCATACCAGTTGGGACGCGAACACTGGACCCTTGGCTGAGGGATCGAAGCGTTAGGCCCGTATGATACTTAATTTTTCTTTCATTATTTGGTATAGGATTGATAGCAAGAAACAGCAATTGCTGGAAAGAACCAAATATACAAAATGTAAACAAAACTTTTTTTAAGTGTTGTATTCTTTTTATTTTCAAGACGGCGCTACGAAATAAAACTGTTCAAAAAAAGTAGCGTTAAATCGCAAAAATTTTCCATAAACCGCCAACACAGCAGCATTCAAGTTTGAAATGACAATTTTAAGTTCAAAAATTTTACTTGTTTGTTTTTACATAACCTGATTATTTTTTTTTTTATCGATAACTTCAACAAAATTGTTGACAGTTTTGCATTTATCTTAATTAAGCTGAACTCTTTGCACATACTAAATTCTACTATTACATTATATTGGCACTGTTCTCCAAAACTTTAAGCAATGCATAAAAAATGTAGTATTATACGGGCCTTAAGCACCCTCAACGTAATCAATTTTGGTTGCCATCTTCAATCGTTTATTGCACTTAGACAAGCAGCTGCAGGACACTCTGCGAATTTCATTCACACGCTCAATATTTATTACGGATCAAGCTTGAATAAAAAGTATATACAATGCAATAAATGTGCGCAGCAAATGGTACAAAATACAAATTAATGTATTAATTATTACACTTGTTGCGAGCAGAAAATCCTGCAATGAATTGAGCCCAGCAAAAAACATGCCAATAACAAGTGTCAGGCATACGTCGTATGTGGCCACACACAACAAACATCAATGATGATCATTGGCTGAAGTACTACCAAAGAATGCACCTTAAACACATTTTAACATTTTAGGGAGTGTTGGTTGGTTGGTTGGTTGGTATGCACGTATGTATGTATTTTTAACACTATAAAACTTGTTTGAGGCACAAGTTGAAAGGTGTGTACTGGGCTTGACAAATGCTCAATAGAAATTACACAAAAAAAAAAAAAAAAAAAAATAAACCCACACACGTGACCGAGAGAGTGCTAACGACTTTCTAGTGGCATTAAAGCTGTTTGTTTGTTAACTATTTTAAAACATTTATCTGCCACAAGAATTGAAGTTTCAAGTTGAAACGTACAAATATTATCGTCGTACAAAGAACGTGAGCTGCACACACGACTTGTGTGTTAACAAGTGGTAAAAGGTTATTTTAATGGAAAAACAAACTAAAATACAATCAAATAAAAACAAAATACTATATGAGAATGATTAATTACATACTACGTTTTAGTGAAACAAAATAAAATTCTTAGGTGAGGATTGGGCCAATGTATATACTGATGCAGGTTACTCTTTTAAAATCTTTTAGGAATTCTTGCAATTGAAAATAAAATAACGAAGTACTTTTTCCTCTTGGGCAAGAGGAAAAAGAGTGCCCTTAGGGCACTCTTTAGTCAGGTCTTTGAATCCCAGCAATCTGAGATGCAAATGCAGGGGCCAAATTCTGGCACTCGTGATTGAACGATTTCGTTATAGAATGCTGTGTGTTTGTTGCTCATTTTGTTTTTGCTCTACATTGTTTTTATTATCGAGTATATTCGATCACGAATGCCAGAATCCGGCTCCAGGACTAACTACCTGTTCTTTAATGTCGCAAGAAAGTATAAGCGATCGAAATGTAGTCGCTCGATTTCGACTCAATTTGGATACCTTTATTTCGACAGCACGCGTTCGCGTGGGATTACGTCATAATTTTTTTTTTTTTATTTACTTCACAGACATACCAGATCGGCAAATTAAAGTTTTGGTTGATTTTTTATTAAAGTGTTGACAAAAACTACTAAATTGTTCTTGTGTAAATACAGCCCCTCTTTAAATTGGTCAGTTGTATCTGGCCAGACAAAGCAACTGCATACAAAAATAAGTACATAATAAAAAAGCAAACATTTTGAAACTGTGGAACAGTGTTGCCAGCTTAGGGGGTTTCCCAATAGATTTAGGGTGTTTTTTCTTTCTTTTAGGGGTAAATTTGGGGTGTTAAATTCTTTCGAGAAAAAATTAGGGCGAACAATTTATTTTTACTGTATTTTTAAGGGACTTCTGTGTTTGGTTGAACGGTAAAATAGCAGGAGCTAGAAAATTTTTCAGCTAATAAATTTGACGACTTTAACGATTTTTGAAGTAAAATTAAATGAGATATTTTATGTTAACCTGGTAACTTCCAGTACATAATTTTGCAACTGGTAATTTTAATTTTTTTTTTGATGAGCTGAATGTTTTCTTATGGGTCATTTCTTTGAATTTTTTCCGTTTCTTAAGAATTGGGAAAATTAAAATATCTAAGAACCTTTGATAAAATTGAAACTCTTTTTATGAAAATGTCACAGGAACGTAAAGAACGAAGCAGACTTGGAAACTCTTAATATTTTTGGAGAAACTTAATTTTTTCTAGATACGTAGATAACAATTTCCAGCTGCCTATAAATATGTACTTAGATCTCAAAATATGTGAATACAAATAAATCGAAAATTTATAATAAATATAAATACATACATACATGCATACATACGCCTGCAATCATAACATATGCACTGAAAAATACATTAGTTAACTTTTACTTCTTTTTAATTGGGGAAAGTTTAACAATTTTAGGCATTTTCCGCACTGTCAATGCATTAATATTGGTGATTAGCAAACTAAAGCAGAATGTTCACCAACATTTTTTAACGGGATTTTATAGAAAAACATTGGAGGTTTTCAAATTTTTCTGGGTGGAAGAAATATAGGTAGATGGACCTGGGAATTCTGCTGTGGAAATGGTTTTTGTGGTGTTTTAAAATTTAAAAGTATTTTTTTTATACAAATTTAATAAGTTAATTATCAATTTAACCATCCCCGTACGCTTCCTCGAAACCGAGAAGGAAACTAGTAAGGATGTACAGAGAATTGAACTCTTTGAGGCTCTGAACACACCGTTATACCTCTGGCAAACTCAGGATTTTCTTCAGTCCAGCGAACAAGTGCCAGCAACATTATTGTGTTTTTTTTTACTTATGCAAAATTATTTTTTTAGTTCTAAAAATAGTCCTTCATGTTTTCGGTCTTTTTCAACCCTCTTTATGCGGCCGACATTTTGTTGATGCTCATCAACTCAGCAATAGACTTGAAAGATCTTAAAAGAATATTTGAAACTCTGCTACTTATTCCAAAATTCCCCAGGAAGAAAATGTGAATCAGAAATGTATTACAGATTAGTTTGAACATTTCTGATGCGGAAGCCCAAGAATGTGAAACTATTTAGAAAAATCGCTTAATATACAAATTAATCACTTTATTGCTCATTCAAAACTAATTGAACTGTTAATGTATCTCCTAAAATTCAATGCCACAATAGCACATTTATTAATAAATACTACTATGGACCATTGTATTTTATTTCTGTTGTTATAAATGTGTTTTAAGTTTTTAGTGGTCTTATGAATTTTCAGTCTTTAATCTTGCTCATTTGATGGCACGTGCCAATAATAAATATATTTATGTATAAATTTTGTTTTTGTATCTTTCATTTGTTTAATGTACATTGACGCTGGTGAAAAATGGAAAAAAAATCCGGTTTATGCCATACAAAGATCTAAGACTTGGCGAGAGAAATAAAAAAGCCACAAACAATAATAAAAAGAAATACAGGCAAACAAAAATATTCAAGCCAACGTCGACGACTTTAAAAGACCGACAATCGAAGCTTTCTGAAATCGGCACAAAAATACATACAATCAGATTCAATTGAGTGCATGAGGCTGGCTGACTGTTGCAACCAAACAACCAGACACCAGACAACAAGTTGAAGCACCGCGTCGACCAAACGAGCGAACGAACGAATGGACCAACAAATTTATATGGAAATCATAGATGAAAAGTTGCAGTTGTACCTTTGAGACAAATCTTGTGCGCCGTTGCACACCGCAACGAAACGACAGACAATTGCTGCTGCCCGACTTGCTGAGTATGCAAATCAATTGTAGCGACTAAATGCTTCAACGCATTAAAATTTTTATAAATCTTTTAATGTTTTCAATTAAAACTAATTTATTCAATCAAAGTACAAATGATTGAGTGCAGTGTCTTGTTAACGGAAACATTTGCTGCGTTTGGATTTTTTATGATTTCTATAAGAATTATATTTTATTGTCGCTATTTCTCAACTTTTGCCATGCATTTTAAAAACATTTTTAATTTTCTTCAGCTTAATTGTAAAACTGAATAAGCTGCAATGTGAAAAGATTGAATCGTACCTGTTAAATATTGATTACGATTGCTAAACAATAATATATTTCTTTTTGAAAACAAAAAATATATTATTCTGCCTTAGAAAATGTCGGATGAGTAATTGCTTAGGTAATTGCTTTTATTATTATTACCACTTGGAGTCAGTTGTGCAGTCGTTGTCTCCTATAGACCAAGACCTAGACTATTAGCAATTCTTGTTGCAGCTTAAGAGCTCCTTGAGATCCAACCACTCAGCGCCCAGGTAGGCAGCGGGACATTCGCAATTCGTATGTGTTTCACGGTTTTTTTCTCCTCATTACAGAGTCTGTAGGAATCACTGCTTACCAATTGCAGCTTACAGTGCCTCGATGCACACAGAAGAAAGCACCTAATAAAATAGAACAAAATCAATAAGATATCTCTATGGTTTTTTTTCAAGAAGGATTCCTTATGATTTTAAATGGGAAAACCTTATTGAAAAAACAACAATTGTCTGTTGATCTTGTATGAAATAACAAGAAAGCTAATGTAACCAAAAATATATTCTTATTAATGAAATTAAAAGTTTGATTTACGTGTGTTTATATAGGAAACTAATAAAATCAATAGGGAAAAATTAATAGGATGACCTAATAAAATCAATAAGAAATCCTTATTGTATACAATTTACAAGAAAACCTAATAAAATCAATAAGTTCTTCTCTATAGAATTTTATTTTGGTATCATGCAAATCGGAAACTGAATTTTATGTGTTTTTCTTGTTGAGACAATTAATAAGATTTGCAACATGTAAATAATAAGAAATACCCATAGAAAAATCTTCGTTTCTCTCTGCTGGAATGCCCCTCAGCCTAAAAACGTTTCAAAGAGAAAATCTTATTGATTCTATTAGGAAGTTTTCGCTCTGTGTGGATGAATTGGTAGAGAGTCCTGCTAAGAGTCCCCGAGGTAGCAGGTTCGATTCCTACCGAAGGCTTTGGGTGTTTCTGCGAACAAGCCAAAAGCTTTGCAGTTTTGTGTTTGTTAAAAAAAAAAATTAAAAAAAAGAAACAAACAAAAATTAGCCCTGTATAATGTCTAATATCCTTTCTGTCAAGGCTCACCATATGATCGGACTTCAATCTTCTGGCATCTATAAGCATTTTTAGCTGCCGCCTAGCCTTTAACGCTGTCCAGTAGTTAGCTAGGCAGGCTTTCCTTCTCCCTTTTCCATAGAACATTGACCTAACTACGCTTATTATGGCCAAGCAGTTTGTCCTCTGCTTGCCTTTTTTTGTCCTTTGCGGCCTAGTATCCATATGAGAATTAATCTGTTACTCGAAAGACAGAGCCTGAAGAAGTTCGTAACATTGCCAGACTAGTGCTGACTGGTATGTGTAAGATGTTAACGCTTTAAGAGTTGCTTGACTATCGAAGAGGATACATATGTCGGCTCTAGTTATATTGCTACGTAAACATTCGCTCGAGCCAAGTTCTATGGCGTGGAATTCTGCCCGGAAAATTGTGGCTTGCAATCGCCTGCTGAAAGTTAGTGCCAGCTATTCCAGCCCCTGCATCGTTCAATTTGGAGCGATTTGTAAGCCGGAGTTGGCAACCCTACATGTTATCATATCTTCAGGTTTTGACAACTTTGATATTTCTAGAGAATAGTACAAGGTGGCGCAAAAGTAATCCTCCTATCAGAAAATGCTATAAATTTTGCGATTGGCCCCTAATGTCAGTTCTATTTTGACATTTGTGTAGTAAACACATGCGAAATACACGTTAATAAATAATGTTACGCTACACTGCTCCAGAACGCGGAATGTTGGTGGCTAAATAGTCACCAACATTTGACCAATAATCGGTCGGTGACTTTGGATGAGGGAGGAGGCCCATTTTCATCTTAGCGGGTACGTAAATAAGCAAAATTTACGCTTGTGGGGCACTGAAAATCCGCGTGTAACCCACGAAGAGCCATTACACCCGCTCAAAGTCACTGTATGGTGTGCTGTTTTCGCTGGAGGAGTCATCGGACCTTTTTTCTTCGAAGGCGTCGCGGGCCTAACGGTTACGGTGTGAAAGGTGAGCGCTACACAGCAATGATTAACGAGTTCTTTTTGCCGCAACTTGATGAATTGGGATTGGAAAACATGTGGTTCCAACAGGATGGTGCTACGGCACGCACTGCACGTGCCACAACCGATATGCTGAAGGATGCATTTCCCGGGCGCCTAATCTCCCGTTTTGGCGATTTGCACTGGCCAGCAAGATCGCCTGAATTGAACGCTGCAGACTTCTTTTTGTGGGGCTCAGACTGTTGCAGCTCTTAAAGACAATATCCGTCAAGAATGTGAGGACCTATTGCCAGAAGTTTTGGCCAATGTGATGGAAAATGCTATAAAAAGGGCTCAAATGACAATCAACTGTGGCGGCGGCCATTTATATGACATCATATTCTCGACTTGATGTAAAAAAATGAAAAGACCAAATAAAAATAATCCACAAGAAGAATCAAAGTTTTTAATTTTTTTATATTTTATTACAGCCAAAAAACGTCGGAAGGTTATTTTTGTGACACCCTGTAGTATTCTATTCATTCTCTTTGAGACCTCAATACTTGGCGTATCCCGGAAAATAATTGCTTGATTTAAGATCAACTATTTACTTAAACTGATTGTTGTTGCAGTGACTTTTAACTGGCTCAAGTTCAACCCTTGTTTAGTCAGTTTTTTTTTTTTGCATCAATATCAATTTAAGTAAAGAAAAGTAAAGTTTTATAGCTAGGTGGATAGCCTAGCTCGTTCTTTTCATTCTAATTGTTACGATGTCTGTAAGGTGGGTGAAAGATGACGTTGCCGTTGCGATGCAATTCAAAATGCACATTGTGCTTAATGCAGACTACCAATAAATAAATTAAGCATACAATAGTAGCCTTTGTCTGCAAAAATCTGGCGCTTAAAGTTAAAATCAAATCAATTTCTTAATTAATCATAAGAACGCCACAGCCACGCATCCATGAAAAATTTTATAAATTTTTCTATACATTATTAAGTAGTTTTTTTAAATCGCTAAATTGATCAGAAAATTTATGTCATATTTGGAAACAACTCATATTGATAAAGTGATAAACAATTATTGCTCTAGAATTTGTCATCGCATAAAATGTTACACCATAAATAATGTGCTGCTACCATGTAAACGAAAAACGCCAGCGAAACAACAAAGAAAAAAACGATATTGAAAAATTGTTAATATACAAAAATTAACTCAGCGACAATGGACAGAAAAGAAAAAGCACATGCCACAAAAACAGAACGCATTAAAAGGATTTAACATGAAAAATATCTGTACATATGTATGAAATGTATAATATAGTATACATTGTACGAGCGAGCATACGCTCATAATTAAAGAAAAGAAGTAAAATTTAGTCATCCAAGAATACAGTGGAAATAAATGGAGTAAATTTGAAGATGTTGTCAAATATTATAAAGACTATGTTGCCCAGCTAATAAGTCTTACACTTAACTTTTCCTGTCTTCTTTCAAAATATTGATCACTGTTGAATTCTACCACAAAAAAAAAAAAAAAGTTGTTCTCCATTCTGAGGAAATTAAATTTGAACTAATGTCCGATAAAACATTCAATAATAGTAAATGATAAAAAGTTCAACTCTAAAACTAAATTAATGTTTAAAAAATTGCCGGGTCTAGCGCAAAGTTTGAAAGCATTGTCAGCGGTGATACAATACCAACAAACACAAAATATCAATTGGATATCAGTGAGATGTTGGTGAGAGAATTTTGCGGTTTCAAAAGTAAACGTAAATAAAACACATATAAAATATTTTTTTTTATTATAAAGTTTGAACGTTGGCGTTATGTGTAATACACTACATTATTTTTTGGAACGAAGTTCCTTAACGCGGCTTGCTGGTAGTACAAATTAGTAGAAATAGTCACGAAAGCGTGTGAGCTGTTTATATGTATTGGTGTATCTGTCGACAAACAATTGTGTATGATGGGCGGTGTCTCCAGCAGCGGAGACACCTACCAATAAATATTAATTAGTTGCGAAAACGGACACTATCAGCTGCTAGATGTCGCTAAAGTAAAGTATGTCACAACAAAAAACAGAAATATTGAAAATTTGACCAACAGTTTCTTCGTTTTGTAGCAGATTGACAAAAAAATACTGCATGTGTCAAAAGTAAAAAAAATAAAACTTTACAAAAATTTAAAGAAGCATATAAAATTTGAAAATTTCAAAAACAACACAAAATAAAACATACAGATTTTACCTTGTATTACATTCGAAGATGAAGAAAAAACGTAAGGAACTTCGTTCCTAACAGGGGTCCCCCGACCGCATTTCTTTTTTGTTCACCACCAGGCGAAGTGTTGCAAGCATTGATTCTCTTGAGGTAATTTTCGATCACTTTTTGACACATATAGGGCGGTATCTCAGCCATAACTTGAAAAATGTTAGTTTTTAAGTGCTCAAGGGTTAAAGCTTTATCTGAATAACACGATCTTTCGCGTAGCCGCTCCACAACAAAAAGTCTAATGATGTCAAATCGCATGGTGGCCAGTTGATATCGCCATGACGAGAAATTACACGGCCAGGAAATGTCTCTTGCAACAAAGCCATATTCGCTCGATATGTGCGACATGTGGCACCGTCTACCATCTTGTTAAAACCACATATTCTCCAAGTCGTATTCTTCAATAGCAGGCAAATAAGGTCGGTTATCACATGACCATAACGCTCCGAATTGACGTTGACAGTCGTTCCATCATCATTTTCGAAGAAGTAAGGTCCAATCACACCTTCGGACCAAAGAGCGCACCAAACAGTGAATTTTTCTGAATGTAATAGCCTCTCTTCAATAACTTGAGGATTCTCAGAACCCCAAATACGGCAATTTTGTGTATTACCGCACCGTAAGACAGTCCTAATTCCTCACAACGACGAGGAATCGATACATTCGGGTCTTCGGCAACACTTTCACTTACAGCGGCGATATTTTCAGCGGAACGATCACAACGATGATGCACAGGCCTTACAATAGTTTTACGCGCTCTAGTCTCTTTAAATTTCTTCACAATTTTGCCAATTGCTTGCGCAGTTGGACGATTATGAAAATCATAATCTCCTCTCAAAGCACGATATGTGGCTGTGGCAGAATCACCATTTTTGTAGTCAATTTTTATAATTTTTATGCATTGTGTGATAGTTCAGCGATCCATTTTCGTCAATGTCAGACTTTCAACTGAGAAGGAAAAAATTGGTTTAACAACTTAGTTTGACAGATGTCGAATTCCAGTCCTATACTTTTGTAACCACGAAATGGATAACCCGTTATTTTGTATAACCCTTTTTCTCTATAGGCCGAGACCTAGACTATTAACAAACGTCGTCATGACCGGAGGTTTGGTGTTACCGGGGTTCCTGGAACTCAAAAATCCAGAGCCTACGCAGCGGGACATCCGCGTTTCCTTTCCCTCGCCACAGAGTCTACAGGAATCATTGCTTACTGATTTCAGTTTTTTGAGATGGTAATTTAGCTTACAATTCCCTGGCATTAGGAATGTAGATGGTCTAATATCTTTTCTGTCTTAGTTGGTCTTAACTCTGCCGGGATCCAGCAGTCTCTTTGCCTGCCCCATGCCATTTAGCGCTCTCCAATAATCAGCATGGCTCTCCTCTTCCCCTTGTAGTAGAGTGCTGTCATTAAAGCTGTTGTTAACCCCACAAAACAGACACAAAATAAACTGTGCAAAGCAAATTTCGTCTGAATTTTGTGTTTGCTCGTTGAGCAAACTTAACCTTTTATGTGGGTTTTATTTGTTGTTTTCTTGTTTTTATCTTTTCGTTATAGTTTTCTGTTGTCACCAAATGAATTTACATGCATGTATTTGTCCAAAAGTCAGCAGGAAATAGTGGCCACGTTATTTTTATTAAAAATTACTAGTCTAGTAGGGTTCTTTGAATGTACAGATTATTTTAAATTTTTAGCTTTAATTGTTTTAATTTGAATGTAAAAACAGCGTCTAGTTCCACTGTTTGTTGAAGAGTGCATCATCAGTATAAATATATGACCGTGCGACGCTTTGTCTGTCCGTATGACGTTTGTAACGATTTGTTTTAATTTCCAAGCATTTTTTCTTATTATTTTTTTCTTTTTATCAATTCAGAGAAAACATAAATGTCGCTGAGAATGAGATACACAAATTTCTTCAAATGACCAAACTTTTGCGGTTGCAGGGGCCTAAGAATTGAAAAATGTACATATATCAAATATCTTTGAATTCCACTAAACTCAACTTATAGCATAAAGGTTTTTAATACTTTAAAATTAAATAAAACTATATAAATCATTGCTTTAGCTGATTAGGATACCAAAAAAGTATAGCAGCAGAGTAAAAATCCTACTTGGAAAATGTGGTAGCGACAGGTCACTGGTTTGATTCTAAATTTATAGCTAAATTAATAAAGATGATTAAGCACTCGATATTACGCCATTGATTTTTCGGTAGCTTTTGGCATGAGGAAGAAATAAATGAAAAAAATTATTCACTTTTCAATTTTTTTTTTTTTTGTACCCAAGTTCCTTAACGCGGCCTGCTGGTAGTGCAAATTAGTAGAAATCCTCACGAAAGCGTGTGAGCTGTTTATATGTATTGGTGTATCTGTCGACAAACAATTTTGTAGCTGTCTCCGCTGCTGTCAATACCAATAAATATTAATTAGTTGTGAAAACGGACACTATCAGTTGATAGATGTCGCTAAAGTAAAGTATGTCACAACAAGAAACAGCAATATTGAAAAATTTTCTTCGTTTTGTAGCAGATTGACAAAAAGATACTGCATGTGTCAAAAGTAAAAAGTAAAACCTTCCAAAAATTTTAAGAAGCATATAAAATTTCAAAATTTCAAAAACAACACATAATAAAACATACAGATTTCACCTTGTATTACATTCGAAGATGAAGAAAAAACGTAAGGAACTTCGTTCCTAACGGGGGTCCTCCGACCGCATTTCTTTTTTTTTTTTATTTTTGTATGGGCGCCTTGCTAATAAAATACGGCACCTTCTGTATGTTCGAAAAAATATGGGGAGAAAAATTTATTGGGGATCGGTCATACATTTTACTCCTCTACGGACACCATGAGGCTGACTGGTATTAAAGGTCTATATTTGGGAGCCTAGAAAACGCAATTTTTTGCCATCACACTAAGTTGCTGCAGGGTGCCCGTACAGGAGTTGCATGTCTAACCAACCCCCAATGTTTTCTTCGAACACACCGTCCCCGTACCCCAGCTGCCGTACAAAAACTAATAAGAAAGAAAAAACAAACGAAAATTGGACGCTCGAATACAATTTTCTCTATTTGTCGTAATGGAACTTTTTTTCCTCATGCTAAAAGCTATGGAAAATCGACTCGGTCTAGTGCATAGCATTGTACGGACTTCCTAAGTAACAATATTTGGATACGTTAGAGTCCCCTAATTGAATTTAATTCGGAAGAATAGAAGTGTACAAGGCTAGAGGAGCTGGTTGCTCCTGAGTCGCTCATAGAAGGAATATCGGAAAACATAGTTTTACTCTCAATAGCTTTTCTTATGCCCAGATTCACATTTTTGTAAAAAACTTTGCTTATGGGGAAAATGTTTTAGTATTTGTTGGCTTTTAAGGGCGAGGGGAGGGGGTAAAATATAAAGTAATTTGGCGTTCAAAAACAAATATTTAAAAAATTTAATAACAAATTTCACTCAGAAACCCGGTTTTTGAGCAAACATACAAACATACAACATAAGATACAATACATTTTTAGATTGACGATATAAACCGATAGATTTTCAATTGCCTTTTTAAGGTGTTGCACAATGAAATGTATGCATTCATGTGTTGGTCACTTTTTCAAGGCCGGCAGAGGGAAGATCTTCGGAGCCTTTATGGTCCCCACGGACTATTCGTAGTTTTACAATTTCCTCACACCAATTAACCCCCCATTTACACATGCAAGTAACTTGTTGCAAGTTGCGTTAACAACCAATACACTAACAGAGACAATAAAAACTGTTGTTTACACAGGCAAGTGCAAGCTACTTTTTAAAATGTCGTCAAAGAAATGGGTCTTAAAGAAAATTGCTTTATTTTACAAACTAAAAGAATTAAATGAATGCAATAATAATAAAATAATTATGCGAAAAAAAAACTACAAAATTACCGTTCCATTTTATTTTAATATTTAAAAATCACTATTTTTTGCCTGTTTTGTGTATTCTTTATTCTGTTTTTGGCCGTCTACATGACTTTTTAATGGCTGGGTTGCCAAAGTATTGTCATACGACCGTTTACGGGGAAGCAAATTATACGAATAGCTTTCTTATCAAATAAATAGTAAATTTATATTAAGACTCCATAAAAGCCATACTTTACTTCAACTTTTTTTACATTTTATCTTATTTTTCGGTATGTAAGATCAAAGAAAAAAAACCATTCCTTGTAAGTTATCTGTTAAAATTAAAATATATAATTTTTATAAGGTGTCCAAAATCGTTTTGGACACTTATAATTTCAAAGCCAATAGCTTAAATCCTCTGTATATATACTAGATTTGTCTTTCTTAAAAGCTGTATGAATATGAAGCACACGAATTAATTCTTTTTAATATAAATTAATCTTAGCAATAAGTTGGCAACATTTGAATTTGTGCGCCAAAATGAAAGAGAAAATTAGATTATAAGTAGTATAACAGATGAATTATTGGAAAGAAAAACCAGAATGAAAAACCATTTTTTGATGTCATTGCGCAGTCGCTTTTTAATAACTAAAGGATCGTATTGTAATCCTTACACCATTTTTTTTAACCAAATAAAATTATTAAAAGGTTGTTACAATTACATGTCAATTTTCCTGAAGGAAGATGTAATATAAAAGATGAGCTCATCATCAATTCTAGAACCAAAGAAATTAACCCCTTTTTTCTTTTGGTTCCCTTAACGCATAAGTAATTATTATCGCTTTCGAGTGATTATAATTATTCATCCACCTAAAGATTGGCATCTTCTTCGTGCCATATACAAGCTGCCACTGAAAAGGTGGAATTAATAATAGTTCAAACTATTTCATATGGTAACACTGTTTTTGATTTTTGTCATTTTACCGACATGCAAGCAAAAAAAATTACTGGCAATCAAAATCTCTTGCAAAAGAGTTCACTACATGCAGAAGTATGATGGTTTTAAAAAAAAAATTCAATGCATTGACATTTTTACTTGCACTTGTACTTGCGTGTGTAAAAGGGGGAGGTAAACCATTAAACAACTTCTTGTGAAATTCTTGACGAAGTTTGACCTGCTCTGGTTTGGGTTTAAGTTGACACAAACATATTTTCTCATACTCTTGGCGGTGTGTGTGTGTGTGTGTGTGTGTGTGAAAAAACAAAAGTTCCAAACACATTTGTGAGTATGTGTGAAGCATGCTTAAGTAAAACTCATTCAAACAACACACACGTTCCCGCTTACTGACACTCACACACGCACACACACTTTCAACAATCGCCATACATTTTCTGCTACCGTAGCCCCACTTGGATGGTTGCGAGTGTGTTTATTCTTTTTGTTGTTGTAATGTTTGCATTTAGCCCCACTGGTGGATTGTTTGCTCGCTGGGTCGTTGGATCGTTGATTGTGTATATTGTGTTTTTATTTTTCTTTTTATTTGTTTAGCTTTTTTTCTCTTTTAATTTGCTGGTTTTACTTGTACGTTCGTTCGTTAGTTCGCCCGTGCGTCCGTCCGTTTGCTTCGCTAGATGGCTGGCTGGCTGGCTGGTTGGATGGCTGACTTGCCTGCTTGCTTTGGCATCAAGATAATATTTGACAGCAATAAACTGGCGACTGGCACGAGTTTGTTTCCCACGGTTTCATGGGCTGCATAAATGATGAAAGCATTCGGTCCCGCGTACTTGGAATGAAACCGACAACAACTACTTCATTTATAATGCGATCATTATAACAGAAGAGAAAAGAAATAAGAAACAGCCAGTCAGCAGCAGCAACAACAGCAACAACAACAACAGTAACAAAATTGAAATATAAAGATGCTGTTGATTCTGTGCATGTGTGTGTGTGTGTGTGCTTTTTTTATTGGCGTGTTTGTTGTTTAAATAGGGAAGGAAGGTTAAAAAGTTCCTTTTCAAACGGTTAGAAGTCAAGCAAATCTACATTAATTTAGCGTAGCGTATATATTTTGAAAATTCATTATTACAGCTGGGGCACATGTGAAATTTTGGCTTAAGTTTTACGCTGCTACACGGGTGTCCATGTGTAGCAGCAGCAAACAACTGTGTACTCCGCAATAGTTTTACGGCTTAAAGTCCAACTAAACTCATCTTCGTGAATTCATCACATCGCTCAAAGATGAGTACTGTTTTTTTTCACGGAAACCTCTATTCCACTTGATTTGGAACGTTATCTCAATGTTCTGCAACGAATTTATAACAAAATCCTTATCAGGAAGAAAACCATTGAATTCTCTTAAATACGGGTGCTGTTATGCTCAACATCAAACAGTTAAGGCCATATTCATAATAATTATTGTAAGTTTATTAAACTCTTCTTTGACGTATTTCTACGGAATATTTGTCAAATAAACGTGTAATAAACCTTCAATAGTCTTTATGAATATGGGTGTAAGTGAATAAATGTGTATTGGTTAGCAACTTTTCTTTTTAGAACTCGCAGTTCTAGTTGTCAAATATAAAATTAGTTGGAGCCTGTTAATTTTACACCATTTTTTTTTTTTTAATAAATGTAAAATGTCTAGTGTTGCAATCTGACAACTGACAGCTCTAACGTAAAGTTAACCACTTTTGAGGTTATACGTACTCAAAACGTTTTGACATGCGAGCGCAATTTGTGTTGTTTGCAGGAACTTAAAAGATTGAGCTGGGCCAAAAATGAAATTACATCGTGAACATTTTCGTGAGTTTATTTTTTTTTTTGCAACTTTCGATGGATGGTTGTGGGGAGGTGAATGAGACGGAGTTTCTATAGACCTATGAATCAAACTGGTGCACGGTTAAGCCCACGGAACGCACAACAAGCCTATACTGGTTTAGGTGTACATCGCAAGACATGGGCAAGCAAACCCCTCCAATCAATCTAACCTAACCTATGTGGGGAGGATAGCTACACATTAGAGCACTATTTATGCCGATGCTGAGCTATCTCACAAATACTGTGCCGCCATCTAAAGAGCTACAGTTTACCGCAGCTTTTTCAATTAAAAGCTCTTATTAGTTGGCCTCGTATATATTATCTGAAGAAAAACAAAATCAAATTATCAAAACAATCCAGTCAGCAAAAATGAACCATTGTCTGTCTGACCATCCAACTAACTACATACATATACGAGCAACGACTGACTTTTGTATTTTGATCGTTAAATGGATGTTGCTTTGTTTTTTTTTTTTTTTGATTTGAATTGTTGTTGCCACTCTGTAGTTGTGTGTAGAAGCACACACATAAGAATTGTTGTTTTGGGTTTTGGTAACGTGCGAAAAGAGTGAAATGACATCCGCGCGTGCTGGTGGCGTTGATGGGCAGTTATGATAAGTTGTATATAGTCGCTGTTACTGTTGTTATATTTGGTTTTATAGTTTGCATTACAATTACACTACATATTTGCCATACTCTCCTTCTTCCACGATACTGGTTTAAGATGATTCATAATATTTAAAATAATGAACGTGCAGACATGTACTGTTGAGAAATTCAAGAGTATGAGCAGCATCGCGCTGGCCGCAATGCAAAAAACTTGTGGGCAAAGGAAACGCACAAATGTTGTTAATGCAGAAACCAAAGCTTTAGACCAGGATTTAAAGGCGAAAGAATATGAAATTGTGAGGAAATTAGTGTTTGGGAAGAAACAAGGCAGGGAAATTTCACATAAGCTGGGGTCTAACCTGGGGCCAAATCGTCGCATTCGATATCGAACGAATTCCGTCACTTATGGTGTGTGTTTTTTGTTTAACATTATTTTTACTCGATAGTTCATTCGATATCGAATGCGACGATTTGGCCGCAGAACGTTTGGAGACGCAATACATACTGATCACTGGGAACTCGTAAATTGAGCTGCTATCGATCAGCTTCTATCTTTTTAGGGTAAGAATATCGATCAGTTGTCTAGATTTGCCATTTCAGCACACTGACAAAATTTCTTCACACAAGAGTAGGCACAGCAAAGGTAAATGATTTTCATAGCCCAAGTGCCCTTGGGCCCCAAAATAAAGGCCTCACATTTGAATTACTGCACCAGTAATTACCGTAGCTTTGGAAACGACGCCAGGTTATTGGACTTAGCTTGCAGCAACTTCGCTTGCAGATGATAGAATGAAGATTAAGAAAAGTTGATATTACAGCACTTTGGTACTTGTCCTACACTGAAAGACCTTTGCTGCAATTATTTAGACAGCAGGATCTTCAATTACATTTAGGAAGCTACTACGATAAATTGGAGCTCGTTTTTTCACTTTGTTAAGTGCAATGGATGCTAGGACTCAAGGTACTCCCACTTTGGATAACGAAAGAACTGTCGCACAGAAATAACATTCAACTTCTATCTCTTCACGATGAGAATATTGATCTTCTCTGGCGATATGCCCTATTAATTTGCTAAAAATGTGAGCAGTTTTAACAGAGCAATGGAAAAGAAAGATGGTTTTTAGAGCCAGTGAGCCCCATCTCCAGGGATTTGCGGCCTCTTCTGGATATGAAAGGGGCATTGCCTATGGTTCGCGAATTAGAAAGTTCTGGAAGTCAGCAACTATGTATAAATAGTGGCACAATGTTTGCATTTAGACAGTCTTGTTTTAACTGTATTATCGTCAACAATAAGCAGGGAATCTGAATTTCTACGCTAGTGGTGTAATAGTGTAAAAAGGGGTTTTTGCAGAGTGTCTTAACAGAATTGTGTGCTACTCTCTATCTTCATTTTAACATCTTTTTTATTCAGCTGGACAATTTTCTTCCTGCTTTTTTCACAACTTTATCCTTAATTTTCTTCCCGGTCGTCTTCCCTGCTTGCTTCCTCCCCCCCTTCTTATCTTTGTTGGGATCATCGTGTGGGAGAACTCGACTTAGTTACCTGTCTACATTCTGTCTTCACCTTAACACCTGCTTTATTCAGCTTGACAAGCTTCTTCCTTTCTCTGGACTCTTCTCTTTCCCTCTCTTTATCTTTTCATGTTATAACAACGGATCCATGTACTTAAGCAGTCGGCCATTAGGCCACAATTATATAGTAGGTAGTATATTTTCCTAAAACTGACAAGCAATTTGGCATATTCCATTCAATATGTTGCCTTCTGTTTTGGATTTTTCTGTTGGAAATTCGATTACTAAAAAAAAATTTCCTAAGAACCCTTTTAAAATCGCTTCATTTCCAAAATCACTAACTCTCACTCTACAAGCTCAATTCTTATACAAAGTGCCAGCCAGCCAGACAGCCAGCTTTTAATGAAAACATTTTCCTGTTTCGCTGGCCAGAATGGAATCGTAGCAAAAACAGCTTTGGCAAGCAGACAAAATAAAAATCAACGTTATACCATTTGTCGATTTAGGCACGATCCAATGATCCATAAAACATAAAAATTGCTATGACGATTCCTCAATTGTAATCGTGCCGTATAACACACACAAGACAAGCTTCTGCCCTAAAACACACAACCACTCGCACACACGTCCATACATACTTGCATACACATGTTGTTACACACAGTCGTGCATACATGTTCACGTCCATTTATACTTATTACACACATGCCTGCTTGCTGCTTAAAAGGAAAAAGGGGTTCACATTCATTGTTCCCAAACACAAGTCAAAAGTATAAAGAAAACAAAACAACAGCAACAACAACAACAACAAAAAATAACAAGGCCCCATACTTGAGATAAAATGTATGTACAAATATATTCATCGCAAAACTGAAACAACGTCACCAAAGCCTTTTTTCAAATTCAATATAAAAACGTTAATAGCTTCAGCCCAACTAAACAGAGCAATAAAATAAAAAAAAATGAAAAAAAAAAACTGATTTACAATCACACAGGGATGAACAAATAAAATGCATAAAATAAAGTAACACAATTCAGAAAATAAGGGTACTTTATGTGTGAGGAAAGTACTTTTGTAGCGAGATTGTTTAATAATGAAAAGAGTTAAAAAGGATACAAATTAATAAGGAATGTTAAACGATGACTTTTGACATGTGCGAAACGAATTAAGGTGCACGAAATACAAGGGAAGTTCTAAAAGCAAGAAGAAAAAGTACTCGAATTTTGTTTATTATGTACCAAAATGAAATCAACTAAATGGGAGATCAAATTTGAGGTTAGAAAGTAGATTGGATTACCAGGCAGATATCGGACCTTACACGCGTGCAAAGAGTACTCCACAAGGGACCTAGGACCAGTCCGAAATTAATCCAAATATATGGGGAAAACATGCTTCGTTTTACATTACAATGTCTTAGGAGAGGACCATGTAATCCAGAAATACATTACATTAGAGTAATCCAAAAACTAGTCTCAGTAACTACTGCGCACATTATTAACACAGGCTTAGTCTTGAAATTACTTTAATGTTTGGTGCGCTCTTTGGTCCGAAGGTGTGATTGGACCTTACTTCAGCGAAAACGACGTTGAAACGACTCTCACTTGCTTGATTGTTTACACAGGCAAGTGCAAGCTAATTTTTAAAATGTCGTCAAAGAAATAGGCCCCAAAGAAAATTCCTTTACTTTACAAAATAAATGAAAGCAATAATAATAAAACAATTATGCGAAAAAAACTGTCACTGCTCTATTTTTTTATATTTAAAAATCACTATTTTTTGCCTGTTTTGTGTATTCTTTATTCTGTTTTTGGCCGTCTACATGACTTTTTAATGGCTGGGTTGCCAAAATATTGTCATACGACCGTTTATGGGGAAGCAAATTATACGAATAGCTTTCTTATCAAATAAATAGTAAATTTATATTAAGAGTACATAAAAGCCATACTTTACTTCAACTTTTTTTATATTTTATCTTATTTTTCGGTATGTAAGATCAAAAAAAAATCATTCCTTGTAAGTTATCTGTTAAAATTTAAATATATAATTTTTATAAGGTAATACTGTTTGCTTTTTGTCATTTTGCCGACATGCAAGTAAAAAATTTTACTGGCAATCAAAATCTCTTGCAAGTGAGCTCGCAACTTGCTGAAGTAGGATAGTACAGGCAACTCCCGGTATAACGACCGATATAATGTCAGGGGCATTCGTAATACCGAATAATACGTTATATCGTGAAGATTTTTTTATCTTAATTTTACTAGATTTTCACAAACTAATTCAAATTATAAAAGTAAGTTTGTTTTTATTTCAACAAAACAAGCAGTAAACAGTAACTTATAATATGGTTTATGTAAGTATGTATATGTACGGTATAAAAAACTGTCGTAATTGAGAGGAGTCGTTAATTGAAGTTTGTTTTTGATTAATTTGCAATTTATTTTTTTGGACAACTTCCTCCTGCATTTCTCGCAAAACAATTGATTTTGACAAATTTTTGATATTTTGTCGACACCATATTTGGGATACTCACTTCAACGAACGACGATCTTTTGAACCATTATAGAACAGTTGTTCCCAAATTCGAGTGGATTTTTCCTTCCATTGGTTTTAGTGTGAATATTGATGATTTTGGTATTCCATAGTTGAGGAATGTTTCACGAAGGCTTATACCCCTTTTGCAATCATCTAAACTTTTTACTTTTTCTTTCAGAGAAATTCCATTTCTTTTTCCCATTTCAATTTGCAATTAAACACTGCTAAAAATATAATAAAATGCTTTACAGCAGTTTATTTTTAAATGGGCTGTCAAACATAAAACCAATGGTACTTCAATAAAAATTTCTTGCTCTAACATTCTTTGCTGCTAATACTATGTTCACACATGGCTATTTAATTAAAACAATATTCAGTTAATTGACAATATCTTTTTGGTGTTCATACATATTTAATATTGCTACGACAATTAGCATTTGACAGGTGAAGAAATTATTGTTTACATTTTTTCTGTAAAAATGTTTTTTTGTTTGTTTATTTATTTTGTTGACGTTTGATTAGTCAACTTTTGAACAAGGTGTGTTCAATAAGTACTGTTGTTGTAAAAGCTTATTCATTTGGTGCTGTTAATACAAATATAACTGTGCTGCATTATAAATTTTATTCATTATTAAAGCAATTATCTCTTAATTGCCAATAAGTTAACTGTAATTTTTATATGCAAATTTAGTCTCAATAATGGCCTTAATTGTTATACATAATTTGAATATTGCTGCATGTATGAACAGAGTATAAGGCTTTGCTTTATTTTCTAGTGTTCGTAATTTCGAGCAAGCATCGTTGTACATATGTATAAGGTATTTAGTGTAACATTTTCTTTGTTAGTTTGTCTTTTGTTTTTAACCGCTACTTTTACTTCTTTACATCGAGTAGAATTTTTTTTTTTAACATTCGCTATAGGTATAAGGTATTTAATGGAAAAAATAATAGCGTACGTTATATCCAATTTTCGTTAAAGCGAGATTCGTTTTACTTTACGAACTTTGCCTGTATTAGTAAAAAAAAGTCAATGTATTGAGTTACTTGCACGTGTACTTGCGTGTGTAAATGGGGGGTAAATGTCAAGTTGTGTAAGAAAAAAAAAGAGAGTGCAGAAGACTTGAAGTCTAATATAAACAAATGTGAAAGTTATTTAAGGGCTTTTAACTGTAACTAGGTACAAATTTTACAAAAAAAAAAAAAAAATAGTTCCCGATAGGGCGGATTTTAATTTTCAATTGAAGAAGCTAAATTATTCCTGTCCTCATTTCCTCATCTAAAATACCTAGTGAGTTCACATGAAATATAGATATTTAAGTGCATATGTATGTAGGTATGTAAATCAATATGAAATTATCAATGAATAGCAGTCAAATAAACCTTAAGTACCAGTTTATTTCGCGGGATGCCCCCAAGCTGGCCAAGTCCAACACACGTTTGTATGAGCAACAAATACACCGCAAACTTCTTGTTATAAATGGAAGGCATGTGCGCTGTCGATAGCTTGACTGCTGCTGCTGCTGCAGCCGCTTTTTCGTTAACACTCTGCCCCGTTTCATGAGTTCCTAAAAGACCCCAATCGTACAGTCATGCTGGCGGCATTAAGGCACTCAACCACACTACGCCAGCAAGCAAACAAACAAACAATCCTAAATAATAAATGAAAAACGGCAGTTAGGCAGCCAGCCAGCCAGCCAGCCAGTCACACAGTCAAAATGCAACAACAACATTTACATTCATACATTAGCAAAACAGCAACAGCAACAACAACGACGACGACGACGACGACGATAAAAAAAAAATAAATAACACAACAATCCAGCAATCTAACCATTCAACCAACCATCCAACAAGCCAGTCGTGAGAAATCGACTACAGAATAGTTTCCCACGGTATAACAATCACAACTAAAGTCGACTCGTTCGTTAATCGTTGTAGTTGTTGTTGTTGCTAATGTTGTTTTTGTAAATGTGGCAGTTATTGTTGATTTTCTGTATGTTGTTGTATTCACTGTGTACTTTGCTATGCGGAGTGTTGTGTTGTGTGTTGAACTAAAAGCAAAAAAAAAAAAAAAAGGAAAAAAAAGAGCAACAACAAAAATCCACACAACAACCACATTATAAAATATTCTCTGCGTGCGGGCATAAGGGGGATGACGTAAAATGTTCACACAGTCCATGTTAAGACCTTAGGAATGAATGCAGCCGCTATAAAAAGTCGTTATCTCGTTTACTCTTTTGGAATTTTTAAGCATTCACATCGTTGATCGCACACTCCGTTTGTTCGTTGGTTCGTTCAAGTACTACACCGATACTCTGCTAAAGCTGAGGGGGCATTTATAAAAGGCAGGAGCTCAGAGCACCGTTGAAGCATTTTAAACTTGAACGTTGAACAGTAAAGAACGCAACTGCACATTGGGTTTTTAATTCTTCGAGAGGATTTACACATTTTGCAACACACTGAAAACATCTTCCTTTTGGATATTAAACAGTTGGATTAAGCAACAAAGAAATGGTTTTAGAAATGGAAATGTCAAAAACCTATCAATACCGCAAGGTCATGAAACCCATGTTGGAGCGTAAACGTCGTGCGCGCATCAACAAGTGTCTGGATGAGCTCAAAGATATAATGGTGGAGTGTTTGACCCAGGAAGGCGAACATATAACACGTTTGGAAAAGGCGGATATTTTGGAATTAACTGTGGAGCATATGAAAAAATTGAGAGCCCAAAAACAATTGAGATTAAATGGAAATCCCGATTCCAAGCTGACCATAGCCGAAAGTTTTCGTGCTGGCTATATACATGCTGCCAACGAGGTGTCCAAGACATTGGCCACTGTTCCGGGAGTAAGTGTCGACTTGGGCACACAGCTGATGAGTCATTTGGGGCATCGTCTGAACTATTTACAAGTGATTGTACCCACTGCCGTAACACCTTTGGCGGTGGCCTCAGCCAACAACAGCCACTTCTCTGCCCTGCCACCACAAACGCATTTAAGCTCAGCATCCGTTTGCAGCACACCAGAACCTTCAATCATCACACCGCCACCCTCCGAGTGCGGCAGCAGTGATAGCGGCAGCTGTAGTCCCACACCCAGTGAAGCAGCTTCCATGTGGCGTCCTTGGTGATAGAATTCACAGCGCCGTAAATCATTTGGTGTCTACAACAGAACAGCACCAGTGATGTGAACTTTGAACTTAAACACATAACAAATGGATTATTTGTTAATGGTTGGAATAATGCAGCGAAAGTTTGCTTTGTAAATTCGCTTCGTTCGCCCAGAGAACCAAAAGAAAAAGCTTGACCCAGCAACTGGATAAGTTGCCAATGCAAGACTTGGACGAGGAGGAAGAAGAACAATAAATCACGCTTCAAATTTGTAGAAGACATTAAACAAAAAAAAAAAAAAATTAAAAATAAATAAATAAAAATTTTAAAAATTTTGTAAAGCCCTGAAATAAAAAATATTAGAAAATACTAAAAGAATAAAAGAAATTGAAAAAAAAAGCGGATTTAATGTTTTATTTTAAATATTAAAAAAAAATATATATTAATAATGATTTCTTGAGCTTGAGGTCACTGTTTTCCGCTTTATTTTATTTGGCGTAATTTTCAATATTTCCGTACCCCTTGGTGTACCTTTGTCAGGGAAATTGTTTTTGTTTTATAAATTAAAAAAAAAAAAAAAAACAAATCAAATTGACAAAATAATTCAAATATGAACTTAATTATTTGTTTGCTGTAAGAGCCAATTGAAATGTATTAATTTAGGTGCCAAAAAAAAAGATTGATTTTTGGACCTAAATTAAAATAATTCAAAACTAAAGAAACATGTCTACATACATACATATGTACATATATACACAAATAAAAAGGTTTATGTAATTATGTACATACTTACTAAAAACATTTAACACAATTTTCTCTCAAAAAGTACTTACTAAGTAACAATATTTAACAGCATAAATTTTATCGAAACGACCTCAAGCTCAAGAAATCATTATTAATATTTAAGCAGCAGGTCGAAAATCTCATACATATAAAAAAACAATATTAAAAAAATAGTTCTTAGTTTTAAGTTCAAGGTTTTTGATTACAGAAAAATTTCTTTTTTCATCTGTGGAAAGCCCGGCAAAGGCACTTGACCTGTTGATTCACCCTGATGGGAAACAAAACATTCGATAAACTGTTGAACGGCATTTAAACGCAGGTGCTGAAACATCCTGTAGATAATAATGTTGCATAAAATATTATATCAAATAAGAAGCCTTCAGTTGAAAATCGATTGTTTCCACAACAATTCTTTAGATAACACTGTGGAACAAATTCAAATTAGCAAAAGTTGGGTCGATTCTGAAAGTGAGGCGTGAAAATAGAGGCTAAATAAGAAGAATTTTGTTTATGTTAGTTCGAATTTTTTTTCACCCTTCACAAAGATGTGTAAGGGTTTGTGATTCCGTGTGTAACGTATTGAAATAACCATCTAAGACCCCATAAAGTATGTATATATATTCCGGATCAGAATCAATAGAGATTACGATTAAGCGATGTCCGTCTGTCTGTAGTCGTTGAAATACCGTTTCTGAGAAAACGGTTTGAGATACACACCTCATTCTTTCGCTAAAATGTGTTATGTCCCGGTAGTGGGTCTGCTATTGAAATTCAGTAAGATCGGTCCACGGATAGCCGAGATATATCCAAAAACCCCGGTTTTGAGGGGTATTTTTAGCCATTTTGTTGGTTAGATTTTTGAAAAAAAAAAATGTTTCCTAAAAAGTTAGCCATATCATTTTTAATGCCCAAAAATCGAAGAATTTTTGAAATCGACTCATATATACCCGAGATGTAGCGTCTCCCGATTTTTCAAGAAACCGGCTCTATAAGACAAATAACACAACTTTTGGCACCAAAAATCAATCAGAATGGTACATATCTCATCATTTTGAAGGGTATTTAAGATTCGGCCCAGCCGAATATAGCACTCTTACTTGTTTTTAATTGACCTTCGAACTTTGCAGTCAATTGCCGATTTTCAACATATTGTTTATATGGTTTTCTCTCTATAACTTGCAGTGTAATTGATATTTTTTAAATCAGTAGAAGCCAAATTATTGCTATTAAAACTAAGTGTAACAATTAAAATTAATTTGCACAAAAAAAACATATAGACAATATGCTGAAAATCGGCATTTGACTGCAAAGTTCGAAGGTTGATTAAAAAAAAATCGAACTCTATTTGCCTCTATTTTCACCCCTCACCCTCAGAATCGAGCTAACTTTTGCTAACTTCAATTTGTTTCAAAGTGAAATTCGAAAGCAGATGACACTATCCGTTTGGTCCTGGCCAAATTCCCGGAAGAAGTGTAGCTATATTGGTGAACGAAAATATCACAAAGTGTTTGAAAAAACCCTTATACAATAACATACACATTTATTTGCCAAATTGCTTTCACTCCTTGTTAATAAAAACTAATTGGTATGAAAATATTTTTTTTTTTTGGCTGGGGAACCCCAGCAAATAAGTCTTCAATCTTACTTTTGTTGCCTGCCATAGAAAACATTTATGGCTTTCATACTTGGTTGAATTATGATTAAATTTAGGGGTAATGCCTGAACTTCGGCACCGCATCAAAAATATTATTCAAGACTTTAACTTAATAACCCCCTTAATAATTTTAACCCCCTAATTCATAAAAATTATTTCAGGCTTATAAGACTCTTATTTGACATATTTGTATGGAAAATCTGTCAAATAAGAGTTTAATAAACCTTAAATATTTTTTATGAATAAGACCCTAATGTTATATTTGTTGACCATTCTTGTTACTTGCAAATTCTTCTTAAAGTTTTTGTGAGACATGCTTTTTAAATATTCGCCGTGCTCTCCGTAATTTTAGAATAATTATAGATATTCGACCTTTTTCCATTTTAAAATATTTGTAGGCTTGAAGGATTGGTATCTCTTTATATCTGTAAAGAAGTTTAGTTTACAGGCTGGCTCACAATGTTGTTTCAATAATGTTCGCCAACATATTGGAGGCCAAACAACAAATTTTTAATATGCTTATGAACTTTCTTTGGCCAACTTCATTCATCACTTGCATCAATAGATTTCCACATGTTGTGATTAGATCACTTTCTTTACTCTTAATGAGTATTTTGAGGCTCAAAATGTTGGCGAGCGTTAAAGAAATCGCCAGCCAGGTAGTTAATTAAAGAAAACTAGTTTTTGTCATGATTGCTTTGAAACCTAAAACATGTTTTTTTTAAAGATTTCTAAAAACGAACTTAATTATTTATTAGCTTTAAGAGCCAATTGTAATGTATTATTAATTATTTGAGGTCTAATAATATAATATTTAATATATTATTTGAGGTCTAAGAATAGACCTTATTAATGTTTTCTGTGTTTTTCAACCGTCTATATGCCACTGACATTTCCCGACTCATCAGTAGACTCGAAAAATTCTTAAAAGAATGTTTGAAACTCAACTTCTTATTCTCAAGTTCCCCAGAACAAAATGAGAGATAGGAGTGTTCAATTAAAACTTTTATCTCAGAAAATATTTTTTGTCTTGTAACAACTTCTATACAACGAGTTATCATCGGTCACTACGATTTGTATTTTTGAAAGTATCCAAAAGTAAAAGTTTTCTAATATTCAAAAATTAACTCAATAATTTGTTTGCTTTAAGAGCCAACTGAAAAGTATTATTTTATGTTGTTAGGAAAAGTAAAAGTGTTGCAAGGCGAAAATATGTTTTCTGTATTAAAAGTTTGTTTGAACATTTCTGATTCTCATTTTGTTCAGGGGAATTTCGGAAGAAGTAGTTGAGTTTTAAACATTCTTTTAAGAATTTGTCGAGTCTACTGATGAGTTGAAAAGCATCAGCGAAATGTCGATGGCCTATAGACAGACGGCTGAAAAAGACAGAACACATTAATAAGGTTTTCAAAAAATCGTGGTGGAAAAATGGCTGCCCATCGCTAAAATAATGTTTGAAAATAATTTCTGTTTATAGGTATAAATAAATACAAATGGACGATCTGGGAGAAGGACCACTTTTGTTTTTATTTCTGCCTACATAAGTATTATTAGAAGAGTACCCTGTTTCATATGTATGCAGGAATTGAAATACACATTTCCTTTTGATGTACTCAGACATCATATCAGCTTCATTAATGGTTTGTCTTTCGTGGTCAAGTCTTATCGTCAGGGATCACCACGGTTAAAAATGTAGTGCAACTTTTGCCACTTTTCTAATTTATTTATTGTTCAGTCTATGGACAAACGTTCTTACAGACCCAAGGAGCTGTAGTACAGCCTCCTGCTCATCTCTGTCTACAGGACGCTGTACAGAAGTCATTGAGAGGTAGTCCCAGTCGTAACAGTACTTTGCCTTACTCTGGCCATGCGCCCCCATCTACTTCTTCATAAGATATTTATTCCCCTGAAAGCGGTATCACTAGCATCAGGAATCAGAAACGTCTCCCTAATGCCATTAAGATTTTAGCCAAACTCATAGCAGTGCTATCAACGATGACACCTCAACTCTTATCACTTCCAGATGCTTTGAACTTTAAACTATTTTAGGAAACCTGAAGGTCTGAAGGAGTTCGCAAGCAACCTATTGAAATGTAATCAGTTATGTCTCTTTTATACCCCAGCGATTTGAAAAATGTTACTATTTTATGTTATGCGTACCGCCGGGGTTGAACCCTGCCCACTTGGCTCTTAGAAAAATGTTACTAACCACCACAATTGTACAAACCATAGTGTTTAGTAGCCAATCATATCTTTTAATAAATTTCTTTTTTTTTTAGCATCTAATTAATTCTTATTTCTTAAAACAAATGATTCATATTTAGTTTCCCATCTTCCTGCTTGAGTACGACATACATATGTACATGCATAATTAAAGCAATGCTATTGTTATTTCAATTAAAGTGAAACAACATGTGTAATTAGGGTCAGCCTTTGTAAGCGACGGCACCAGTTAATTAGACTCCCTCCCAACATGTTATCAGCTTTTACAAAAATTACGGCAATGAACAGCAAATCTGTGGCATTTGTAAAATGTTTGTTGGCAACACGGCACCTTATAAATTGTACTATAGCAAAGCCGCCACTTACATACATGTCATTACTCACAATTAAGAGATCACAAGCGCACACACTTGTCACTGCAAGCTGTAATAAGATGACAGTTTTGATTGTGTTTATGAATTAAACGCTTATGCGGGCCAGGCCACTCACTCACTCTATCACTCACTCATTTGATTATTCAAATCCATCATAATTTTTATCAAATCTAAGAATGACACTTCCTGTTGAACTATTTTCACAATGAATCATCTACTTGTTTGTATTAAAAAAAATAGCATGTGTGTGTGTGCGAGAGAGAGAGGGAAGTAAAAGAGGTTAACTGTTTTCGTGGAAAGATGTCACGTTGAAATTAGTTACAAGTCATTACTTTTGTTTTTATTTGGTTCTGATTTAAATTTTTAATTTCGTCGTTTGTTTTGTTTAGGAAAAGAATCTAAGAATCTGTTGTTAAAACTAAATTTAAGTAGCGAAAAAAATTATTCTTCTTTGCTTTTATTTATTTAAAGGTTTGCATAATTTAATTTTATCTTTCTCAATTCTGAGGAAGTAAAATCAAACTCAATCCCAATAAAATATGTAATTAGCTGCAGAAAACATTGAAGTGTGGAAAAGATGGCTGCACGGTCACGCCCACCTCCCACATAACGTTTTGGTAAAAAAAACAAAGTTTTAGCTTTTAGACTTTTCATTAGAATGTGTTGCATGTTTATGCATACATATGTACTTCGAAAACTATGCATTCTAGCTCTGCTATACACTTTGTGGAGCTCGGTGCATGGACACGCCCACCTCCCTTACACCACTGAAATCGAAAACTAAATTTTAGCTGCGATTTTCAGTAGAATTCGCTGAGAGCTCTTAAATGCTTTTAGAAATACACATTTTAGCTTTGATGTAAGTTTTGTTAAATGCGGTGCAAAGACGCACCCACTTCCCATACATTATTTTTTTCACAATTTAAATTTTAGCTGCGTTTTCCACTAGAATGAGCTGTAAACAATTGGGTGTGTTTTAAAATACGCGTTTTAGAGTGCTTTCAAAATTCACTAGTCCTTCAAAAATCAAGCATTCTAGCTCTTCTATAGATTTTGTCCAAATTAGTTTATGGACACGCCCACCTCCCATACACCCTCTTCTTCAAAAACTTAATTGATATGCGTTTTTCTTTAGTATACGCTGAAAATGCCTAGATGCTTCAAGAATAATGATGATTCTAGCGCTGCTGTGAATTTTTAGAAATTCAGTTCATGGATACGCCCCCGCCCCCTCCCATACAAGTTCAACTGTTGTAAACAATTTTTCTCAAAGCTTGTGGCTTAGCTAAGAGAAAACGCACTGAATACAAATGTGTTTTTAAATTATGCATTCCAGCTGCGCTCTAAATTTGGCCTTAAGTGGTGTAAGGACATGCCGATTTTCCGATTTCGGTAGTACCTTGTAAAGTTTTCATAAATTAGGTAACATTGCTCTAAAAACGCATGCAAATTTCCTGTTGCCAGCAAAAAAAAAAAACTCTGCAAATAATCTCAGCATTCATTTAATTTTATAGTGCAACCATGATACAACTAACAAGGTAGCCTCGTCAGCTAAACCGTTAATCATCTGACTACTTTAGGTTGTCAAGAGAATGCAGAGATGAAAGGCAGCCAAAACGAGATAGCAAATCCGCGTAAGATCAGTGCAGCTCTCTTCTGTAAATGTAGAAGTGGCGTCTTTTTGACAGTTTGCATAAGTTGTACAAAAACAAAATGCATATTATTTTTATTGATGTTGTTCTTATTGTAGCGAAAAGGTTACCTTATTAGTTGTACCATGAGTGCAACTCTTTGATTTACAGTTGTTAACTATTTTGTGGGATTTTTACTTCCTCAGAATTGAAAAAGATCTTTTGGGGTAAAATTTGAGTGAAAAACATTTCTTAAAGAAGACAAGAAAAGCAAACTTGAAGACTTGTTGGCTGGGGTACATACATACATACGTCCACGTAGAACAAAACACCAAAAGTCAAACAAATTTAAGATGGCTCATTATGGGTTAATTTTTTTTTTTAGCTTTTTTGCTGCACTTTCATTTTACATAATTGCTTGATTTAACAGTTAGAACAAATTACTGTGCATTATAAAACTTGGAAAATTATTTTAAAATATCTTACTTTATGCTTCAGTATTTTTAATTAAATAATGAGAACTTAAGAAATCAAAATCAAATTTTTTCTTGTCTTGAAATCCCCCACTGTGCAACAGATCTTACAAAACTACAAATCTAAGGCAATTATAAAATGTGCGTGGAGTGGGTAACAAGCTTTTGGGCCGAGAAGCGCTCTCATTTTACTTTTTTCCGGATGCGGAAAAATCATAAACAAATGAAATGTCCGACATCCGATATTCGTATACGAACATTGATCGATTGTCTTCATTAGCCAAACATGAAACGTGTTAAAGTTTCAAAGCATTATTAATATGTTGCACGAATTAGGCAACCAATCAAACTACTTAACAAAAAACCACGCGGCAACACAAAAAAAAAAAAACAAAAAAATAATAAAGAAAATGATAAACCTCATTTGCCGACAATTTTTATTTTATGGAAATTCTCTAACAACAAAAACAAAAAAAGTAACGCGCCAGCACACACCACAGCATTATCCGCTTTGAACTATGTACAAGTATTTATGTAAAATAAAAAAGAAAAATGATCCAACAATCCCAGTGGCATAGTGAGCGTGTGCCATTCATTGTCATGTAACAGCATCCCATTTTTACAGACGTACAAACACCGTCAGCCAACAACAAACAGACCTCTTTTTAATTTAAGATAAACCGGATTTAACAAAAAGCTTTTCCCAGTCATTTTCGCTGTTGTTGTTGGTTGTTAGTTGTTTGGTTTGGTTTGGTTTGGTTTGCCAGCCGGCACGACTGACTGACTGACTGACTGTTTGGTTGCCGCGACTGTCTTATGATGATGATGATGATGATTTTTTTTTTTTTTTGCTTTTGTTTACAGCGAAACACCAGCAACAACAAAACGTATTGCATTCATTTTGGTTTGAAATTCGAATCACAGCTCAAGATCGTGTGTCCATAATCACTATAATGTTTACCCCATCTTTTAATAACCAAACTCAGGCTTGTTTTTTCGCTGGTGTTCTTAACAGTCTATTCTCACACGGCATGCAGCAGAGGAACCTCTTTCGTATATTCTTCGTTTGATGAAATTTTCCTTCTACTTTATTAGTAGAAGCAAGAGATGGGCAGTTTACTGGAAGCTCTTATTCTCAAGATTACATTTTCATAGTACTTTCTGTGTTTTATATAAAATTGATTGATTGCTATTAAAGGTGACATGCAGCAGCAATTGAGACCAGGTGTCCGCCGGAAATTTATACCACCTTTTTTTTTCTTATAGTTTTTGATTAAATGAAAGAAAATGGAGCTACCAGGAATGAAAGTCGAAAACTAATGTTCTGCAATTAGTCTCTGGTCTATGGTATGCAATCTGATGTCACATTTCTATGGCTGTAAGGATTTGTTGATGATGAGCTTCGTACACCTGATCCTTCCACTCACCCCTCACCTTTAATCGTTTCGCTGCGAGAGCCGTTTCGTATTTTATACAAATTTCGATTGGCTCAACAGATGGTATTGTTTCCATCGCCTTTGTTGGTGTGATTTTGAAAGCCCCACTTACATATGTATTTCGCAACACAGTAGATCCTTTTGCACGTTCTGTATGGTGTCTGAAGTGAAGGTACTTTTTTGCAATTCATTTGGTACAATTTAAAGCTTCTTGTTCTTCAATGTCTGTACCTGGTGCCGGATGCACATTAATGAGCACCATTGGTGGGACCCCTACATTTAAGATGTTGTTGTATTGTTGGATGGCCGGATCCCATACGAAATACTTATGTATAGTTGTTGTTGTTGTTGATATTTATTTTATTTTATACATAAATGTTGGTTTCTTTAAAATCGCTCATGTTGTTGTTGCTGTTGTTTTAGCCTGCGTCTGCACGTCGTTTTTTAATGGTTTTTCTTCTTTTTGTGTAACTTTTATGCCGCAACCCAACAATAATAATAATAACAATAATAAAAGCAACTACAACAAACGAATCTCAAAAAGAAACGAGCCAAACTAAATAAAAACCCAACCAAGTTGATACCAAGCAAGAAAGCAAGCAGCCAACAAACAAACCAACCAACCAACCAACCAACCAACGGTCGTGATCTTGCCGTAAGTAGTCTTGAATCTTGAAATTAAAATTAAAAAAGGGCAGGTGTGTCGATCGTGTGAGAACCACGTTCCAAACCATTTTCTCACGATCGTCGCTTTGATATCATACTATTGTTGTTGTTGTTGTCTTCTTATTATTATTATACATACTTTCATACACATTCATCCACAACTACATGCTTATTGCATTGTGCCAAGCAACAACAACAACAACAACAACAACAACGCCAAAAGAATCAACAGCAATATCAATCTTTAAACTGCATTGTTTATTCGTAAGTTCGTTGTTATTGAATGGATGGATACAACACGTAATTCTCTGATTGCTGTATTAGTATCTGTATGTACGAGTATGTACACATGCATATGTACATATTTATGTTTGTATGTTTAAGTAGGTAGAGAGGGTATTTGACTGTCTCGATTTATTGACTGACTTGTCTTGAATTATACTTCTTTACTTCTTCATAAATGTATGGAAAAAGCGGGTTGGGCGGCAATTTGTTAAGTCACTAAAATAACTAAATGATGAAATGTACTACTATCAGCATGTAAACTTAAAAAGTTACCAAATTGAAAATCCCGAAAAATCCCTGTCCATACATATTTGCATTTATGTATCCCGGAATTCGGGATTTGGCTGATCCCAGGACTGCGAGATTCTAGATATCTTTTTTGGCATCCCTAGTATAACACCACAGTTCAATATGTATGTGTATACTTTTTCATTGGTCGTTGGTCGTTGGAGTATTAAATTACTTATCAATGCACCTACTGCCTGCATTTATAAATAGAGTTAAATGTGAATATAAACGAGGCTATTGTTGTGCGATCTTACATACATAATAAGTTCTTTACATTGCGTTAAACATTGTTTTACGATTGTCGTAACTACAGTATCACAATGTAAGTATGCACTTACATATGTATATAATTACCCAATTGACAAAATCGTCCTAGACCGCGGGATAAAATGTTTTGAGCCCATATGAAGAGCAGAGAAAATTAGAACGATATGTCAAACAGATTTAGAGCTTAGCAGACAGCAACAAAACACTTTAGTTAACAAAAATACAGACTTTAGGAAAAACTGAACCACGGACATGCCTCCCCCCCAAAAAAAAAACTTATTATAATTCGTGATCGTTTTTATTATGGTTTTTACATTATAATATTGCCCCAGCGCCTTAAAGACATGGATGGGGCGAGTTGGCAGTTTGAAATTTTACATTGTAACAGGTTATCCATTTCGTGGTTTCAAAAGTATAGCACTGAAATTCGACATCTGTTTTTTTCTCCTCAGTTGAAAGTCTAACATTGACGTAAATGAATCACTTAACTATCACACAATGCATATGATAATGCATAAACATTATCAAAACATACTACAAAAATGGTCATTCTGCCACAGCCACATATCGTGCTTTAAGAGGAGATTATGGTTTACACAACCGTGCAACTACGCAAGCTATTGGCAACATTGTGAAGGAATTTGAAAGAACTGGAGTGGCTACAAATATTGTAGGGTCTGTGCATCATCGTTTCGCTGAAAATATCGCTGCTGTAAGTGAAAGTTTTGTGCCGAAGACCCGAATGTGTCGATTCCTCGTCGTTCTCAGATATTAGGACTGTCTTACGGCACACTATAGCGTATTCTGCATATAGATCTACACCTACATCCATATAAAGTCCAGCTCACACAATAACTGAAACCATTCACATCGTCGTAGATACGCGAAATAGGTGCTTGAACAACAGGCGGTGGACGGCGATTTTTCCAACAAAATTTTCTTCAACGATGAGGAACATTTCTCACTCGGTGTGTATGTTGATAAACAAAATTGCTATATTTGAGGCTCTGAGAAGCCTCAAGTAATTGAAGAGATGCCATTGCATCCACAAAAAGTCATTGTTTGATGCGTTCTTTGGTCCGAAGGTGTGATTGGACCTTGCTTTTTCGAAAACGACTATGGAACGACTATCACCTTCAATTCGGAGCGTTATGGTCATATGATAACCGACTTTTTTTTTGCCTGCTATTGAAAAATACGACTTGGAAAATATGTGGTTTTAACAAGATTGTGCCACATGTCACACAACTCAAGCGAATACCACTTTATTGTCAGAGACATTTCCTGGCCGCGTAATTTCCCGTCCTCGGATACCAACTGGCCACCAAGGTCATGCGATTTAACGCCATTAGACTTTTTTGTAGGGCTACGCGAAAGACCGTGTTTATGCAGATAAACCTTTAACTCTTGCGCTCTTCAAAACCAACATTCATCAAGTTATGGCTGAGATACCGCCCAATATGTGTCAAAAAGTGGTCGAAAATGACCGCAAAAGAATTAATGCTTGCAACACTTCGTGTGGTGCTGATTTAAATAATGTAGTGTTTCACACATAATGTCAACGTTCCAACTTTATAATAAAAAAAAAAGAAATTTCATGAGAAAAAATATTTTGTATGTGTTTTTTTTACGTTTACTTTTGAAACCGCAAAATGAATAACCCGTTGTATAATGCACCGAAAGTGAAATATTTTCCAGCAATCAAAAAAATTACCTTGTCTGAGAACATATTAAAAAGTTTTGTAATAACTCCAACAATATAGTGAGAGTATATTTAAGGAACACGGTTTGCAAAATTACGGGGGATATGAACCAACTGAATATTTTGTATTGCTCTTTAAACCATCTATTGTTTCAGCAACTTCCTTACTACTTATATAAATATCAAATTTGCCCTCGCGGTTCGCAATTGGATACAAATTAGAAGTATCAAAAGATGGTTTAACAAAAGTACTCTAAAAGCACTTAGAAAAGAGATCACAGGTGAGTGGAGTATTATCGGATTGTAAGATATTTGCCGAGGTTCACAATGGGGTCGCACTTCACGCAGCCGGGACTGACTCAACTGCCTCTTTGACTGCCGCAAATAAGATATATGTAGTTCATGTGAACAGTCCCTACCTCACATTTTTGAACGAAATTGTCGGCCATGTAATCGCGCAAGATTTCACCAGCTCTTTCTTAAAGCTGTCCCTCAAGATATTTTCCTCCATTTTCTATTGTCTTGACGTCTTAATTCCCTGGCCAACTGGTATATGTGCATGCCGTTTTATTTGCCCCACACACACACACACACACACACACATGTGTGTGTGTATCTTTGCTTTATAATCTGCCTTAAGACTAAAATGCTTTCAGTGTTTGCATTGTGTATCGATGATAGTTGTCTATCCGAATTTCACCAGGTCTTAAATGATATTGTTGGGACGCAGTAACAACTCGAGTTAACGCTGGCAGTCAGTCAGCTCTACCCAATTTTCGTTTTTCTCCATCTACATACATATGTACATATATAAGAACAAAAAAAAAACATTGATTTTCCTTGCAGGCAATATTGTTTTGTGTATAGAGTTTTGTAACCCTTAATGTGAATTTCAATATGATTTTAATCATGGGGTAACAGCAGCAACTCGATTATTTGAGGTGATTTTTTATTATAGATCTTGTTATTAAACCTGATACATGATTGGGTTGCATGATCATAGATTTTAAAGGGAAACGAGTGAGAAAGGATTCTGCCGCCTTATGATTTGGCCGTTTAGTTTGTGATCTATCGTCCGTTCCGCCGTCATGCAAGTTATACTGTCATGTCGCATATTTATGTATATGATTAATTTTCTTAAACAGATTCAAGTGAAATGTTCTTTGAGAGAATTTATTCTCTCAAAGAGGAAATTTTTATGTTCTGTTTTAAAATTCTCTTTATTTAATTTTACTGGTTGGCTGTTCAATGCCGATTGGGGTTTGTTGTCGCAAGCCAAATGTAACTTAAGATTTAAATTGGTCAGTATTGTGGTGGTGATTTTTATATCAAAGGATGTTGAACTACAAACACAAATACGTCGATTTTGAAATTGGGGGAAAAGAAAATTGAAACTCGTACGCTAAAACAATGATTTCCTTGACATTGTCGTCGTGAAGCTTCTTTTCGTCATGCCTAAAGCTATCGAAAAATCGATGGCACAATATGGACAAATACCCTTTCAGAACACTGTTTCCATGATTTCTCCTATTTGAGCAAAAAAAAAAATTTTTAAATTAAGTAGAATAATGACAGATCACTCTTCACTACTGTCACGTCTTGATCGCATAGGAAGAGCGGGAAGAGATGCATGTAGAGTATGTGGGAAGGACAGCGAGACACTAGAGCACTATTTATGCCAGTACGCCGTCTTCTCATAAATACAGCCCTGACATCTGGGGAGCAACACCTTACCAGACATAATCCAATTACGGGGCATATGCTGGATGAAATCAAAGAACGTTGGGAATAACACGGAGTTCCTCCCATAGACTTATAAGTCAAACTGTTTATAGTTAAACACAGAGAGCGCATAACAAGCCTATACTGGCTTAAGTGAATGACAATACTACTCAACTACTAGTCAGTCGTTCAAACAAACCTTAAGCACAGAAAACTTATAATCGCCATACCTTTACTTTTCTTAAAATGTTTTCTCTATTAAAGGCAGTATTTTCAATATTTTTTTAGACCTTAACCACAATTTTTGATATTTTATTCTCACAATAACTGTTTTTCTTCTACCCAAAATCCCCACATTCGCGACAAATAAGACATTGGTACATTCTTTTAATTTTTTAAAACCATTTGTACGCTTTAGATATTTTTTTAGGAATTTAAAGAAGTCAGCCAAGGAATACAACGGGTTATCCATTTTGCGGTTTCAAAAGTAAACATAAAAAAAACACATATAAAATATTTCTTTTTTATTATAAAGTTTGAAAGTCGACATTATGTGTGAAACACTACATTATTTAAATCAGCACCACACGAAGTGTTGCAAGCATTAATTCTTTTGCGGTAATTTTCGACCACTTTTTGACACATATTGAGCGATATCTCAGTCATAACTTGACGAATGTTGGTTTTTAAGAGCTCAAGAGTCAAAGGTTTATCTGCATAAACACGGTCTTTCGGGTAGCCCCGCAAAAAAAGTCTAATGGTGTTAAATCGCATGACCTTGGTGGCCAGTTGATATCGCCATGACGAGAAATTACACGGCCAGGAAATGTCTCTGGCAATAAAGAGCGGTATTCGCTTGAGTTGTGTGGCATGTGGCACCATCTTGTTAAAACCACATATTCGCCAAGTCGTATTCTTCAATAGCAGGCAATAAAAAGTCGGTTATCATATGACCATAATGCTCCGATTTGACGGTGACAGTCGTTTTATCATCGTTTTCGAAGAAGTAAGGTCCAATCACACCTTCGGACCAAAAGCGCACCAAACACTGACTTTGTGGATGCAGTGGCATCTCTTCAATTACTGGACCATCGAGTGAGAAATGTGCTTCATCGCTGAAGAAAATTTTGTTCGAAAGATCGCCGTCCACCGCCTGTTATTCATGCACCCATTCCACGTATCTACGACGTTGTGAATGGTCAGCTGGCTTTAGGTGTGGTGTGACCTGGACTTTATATGGATGTAGGTGCAAATATAAAAAATGCAAAATACGTCATAATGTGCCGTAAGACAGTCCTAATTCCTGAGAATTAGGACTGTATTTGTCAAATTACGAGTTATACGCGAAAGTGCCGACAGATCTGCAAATGCAAGTCGTTTTGTAGTCTTTTTCTCTAAATATTTCCGTTTTCAAATTTTGTGAAGAAGAAGGATTTTAGAAAATACAGTAGAAACAAGTTGTGCGTCCGTGGGGAGGGGTTTTTTAGAGTATTTGTCAAAGTACGAGTTATACGCAGTAATCGGCAACACTTTCACTTAAAGCAGCGATATTTTCAGCGGAACGAGCGAAACGATGATGCACAGTACAGTACACCTTACAGTGCACCTTACAGTATTTGTAGCCACTCCAGTTTCTTCAAATTTCTTCACAATTTTGCCAATTGCTTGCGTATTTGGACGATTATGTAAACCATAATCTCCTCTTAAAGCACGATATGTGGCTATGTTTATGCGTTGTGTGACAGTTAAGTGATCCATTTACGTCAATGTCAGACTTTCAACGGAGAAGAAAAAAAAATGGGTTTAACAACTTAGTTTGACAGATGTCGAATTCCAGTCCTATACTTTTGAAACCACGAAATGGATAACCCGTTCTAACAAAAATTGGTGCATTGCGGCAACCGTGTGAGCCCACCGGAAGGCCACAATGTACAGAATTGGAATATTAAATAGGTAATTTTACATTTCTAGTAACCACATACATACATATTTGATAACATTTCTGGTCTTTATTATACTAAAGAAGCTGTCTTCACCACAATTGACTTTGTGAGAGATGTGAAATAATTTCTTACAGATGAAATAAAGAAATAAAATTTAAAAAAACCAACCAATCACCAAAAATAATTTTAATTATTTTTATCACGAAAGGGACTCGCAGACAAAAAGTGCTATCAATAAAAAGATTAAAAACGAAGGCTGAATGCTGCTTCTATTGAATCAAAGAAAAGATCGTCATTGTCGTTGTCTGTCTGCTTCATGTTTGTGGAGTTTAGTGTGGTGGCTGTTGCTAATATTCATTAACACCAATGGACGGAGTTTTCGTAAAATGAAAATAGTAGAAACACTATACGAACACAACGACGGACTTGAAGACCACAATCTTAAGATTAGATACGCTAAGAGCTGATCTTATCTTTTATGCTTCATTTTATGGGCTTAACCATTCTTCTTTTTTTTCGTAATTATTTCTTTGATTTCAACAAATTCTTTTTCCATTTCAAATCAATGTAACTTTTTTATTGTATACATACATATGTACATATGTATATTGTATGTGTGTAAAGGGAAGTTTTTATTGTGTTTTTTCTTTTTTTTTAGTTTAGCACTGGACTTTCGATTGTGTTGTAAAAGAAAACACAACACCTCTTGCGAGTCTGGCTGCCTGAAGATTTCCCTTAAAATTTCTTTTTCAATGCCTCGAATATCTGAACACGTGTTCAAATTTATATGTACATATGTATGTATGTATGACAATGGGATGACAAAAGGGGATTTGAAAAAAAAAAATAAAAAATGAAATCAAAGGCCGGTTTTCATTAATCACCTTGAAAATTGGTTTAAGGTTTTTTGTATCCAAAAAAAAAAAAAAAAAAAAAATTGTATTCAAAAGTCATGTTCACGATTTGACAGGAAATGCCTTTTTGTGTTTCTGATGGTTTTGAGAAAACAATTATTTTCCTTTTACGCCCTCCCAGTCAGGTAGTCTTATAAGCTCAGCTGACTACTGCTTTTAGCCTGGAGAACTGTCAAAATACACAACACAAACACACAAATGCGAACGCGCAGAAATGGGTGACAGAACTTAAAGATTTCTACCAACAAAATACATGAAGTGTTTGTTGTAGTTATGCGACTACCTGATGTCGAAGTGCCTTGTTTCCAGCTTACAAGGAATTGATTGTAAAACTCTTAATTTTTCTTAATTGTTCAAAGAAGATTTTTTTTAAACAAAACAGTTTTTTTTAAGATTTTTTTTCAGATTCTGTTTGTTATTTTAAAGCTTAAAAATAATTTAACAATTCTTGACTAAGACTATCACATGCTTAATTAAAAATAATATTTTAAAGCTTTTTAATGGTAATTGAAATAAATTAATAATCATCGGGGCTCAGGGAAAGGCCTCAATTGGAAGACATTTTGAACTCAAGGGTGCTGCGTGACGGCTCAGAAGGAGCTGCTCAGTAGTAGCTACCAGGGACGCCATACGATTTCCTCCTCCTCAGCCTTGCGTGGCTCAATAGAGGTGACGTCGATGGGCGATGCCGGACAGGTGGCTAGAAGTTGTGCGCTGCTGTGCTTTTCACTGCCCACACTGGAATTGGGACTGGTGGAATAGCTGGAGACCGGTGACATGGGCACCGAATAATGCGGAGCTCTGTGGAGAGTGGCTGCCCCAATTTGCACCGACAGAGGACTGGTCAAAGGCAAGGCTGGCTTAATGGGAGGCTGTAGTTGATTGAGACGTTGGCCCAAGTGTGTCATGAGTTGAGTGCCCAAGTTGACATTAACACCGGGCAACTCTGACAGCGATTTGGAGACTTCGTTGACTGCATGTATGTAACCGGAACGAAAGCCCTCTGCTTGATTCATGGTGGCATTGCCTTTGGAAGCGCTTAATTTGCGCTGTTGTTTCATTTTCTGCAAATGTGTAACCGTCAGCTCCAAGATGTCAGCTTTCTCCAAGCGTGTTACATGCTCCCCCTCCGACTCCAAGGTGGCCACCATCAGATCTTTTAGCTCATCCAGGCACTTGTTGATGCGTGCCCGGCGCTTGCGTTCCAGCATGGGCTTCATCACTTTGCGATATTGATAAGTTTTGGACATTTCCGACAATTGTACAGACATTTTTGAAAGTCTAGATTTTCTAACGTATTTTTGGTAAACAATTTCTTTTTAAACGAAGTGCACGCTTCCAAGGCGTAAAACGTAATGTACTTAGAGCACACACTCTCCCCAACTTTTATACTGCACAAAAACTACTTGGCTCTGAGAGTCAAGAAACTCTTTTTCTTCCTTTTTATGAACACAAACAACCCCCATGATATGTTGAGGAATGTTTTTAAAAAAACACCTAAAAATACTCTTTTGTTTTCTCTTTGCTGTAAAGAAATGTGCCACAAAGTGTGTGTGTGTGTGTGTGTGTGTGTGCGTGTGTGTAGCAAATAATGCAAAGCGAATGCCTTTGCTACCAAAAAACACACAACCAACCCTCATGGCACAAAGTTTAATGCCTTCAAGTATTTCTTATTGAACATTCTTTTGCTTGCATGCACCCTTATGCCTGGGACATTATGGCTGTTGCTACTGCTTTTGTTGTGCCTTTAAGGAAGGAAATTAATGCCAGGCCATGCAAAAGGACCTTTATTTTTTCTTTTTTGTTACCCCAACTCCACACATTCTCGACCGTGGGAAACACTTTCGTTGGCTGCTTCTCACGCGAGTTTCGTACCGTTTGTTGGCAGGCTCACCTGGCCACGAGACTGTTTATTTTGTTATTGTAACAAGCCAAGCAGCCTTTTGTTCTCTTTGGGAATTTATTTTCCCACAGTACTTTAAAGAAATGCCAACAAGAAATCAGCAATCACGGTCTTAGACAGCTGTTGTTTTTCTGTTATAGAAATCTAATTGTTTCCTGCCTGTGTTGCCTTTTCAAATTACAACGGCAGTCTGCGCTCGATCCTTTTTCTTATGCCAGATTTGTATCCTTTTCACATGAGTCAATCGTGCACTTGTTTCTTTCTCTCTGGGATTTCGTTTTTGTATGTTTTGTTTGAATTCGCTTACGCTGCTTTCGTGGCTCAACTCGTGTTTTGCGTACTTCTAACCAGCTTTGGGCTGGCTGAGAGAGAAATTTAAGCCCGCTTTCTGCTGCATGTGCGCTGTGAGCTGTTGCTGCTGTCTCGTAAGTTTTTTGTAGTGGACAATAATTGTTGTAAGTCGCACGCACTGGGCGCCTTCAGATCAACTCGTGTTCTAAGCGTGTGAGATTTGTAATTATTTCTAGTGCATAATTTATTTATTTTGGAGTGGGTCACAAAATGTATGTAATATTTTATTGTTATTTTTTAAGCATCACAATTTGATGGTTCTATTTTGATTATTTTAAGGACATTATTATAATTTAGCTGCAAGTTTATCGTTAGTTAAAGGTACCTTCAGTGCAATTGAGCGCCAAGATAGCACGTAAAAGTTTTTCATTGCAAGAAAAACATAATCACCCTTATGCCATTTGAGTCATCAATACGAAACGATGTCGTTTTGAGTCGATTGTTGTAAATCGATATGCCCATTACCAACATCAAATTTTATCGATAAGTGTCGATGCACTTTTCGTGTGCCGTATGCAACGTTAACGACGGTATCGATTTAAATTGGCTCTGATCTTATTGTCGGTCTGGTTTGAGTCGAAACGGTTTTAGTGTTTTTGAACACTAAAAGTGGAGAAACAAAAAATAAACTACAAACAGGGTTTCCAAAAAGGCAAACTTTCCAGTGACTTCAAAAAACAGAGGGAAAGAATTGCAACGATATTAAATGCCTTGGGTGCACCGAAAAGAGCAGGTAACGGTTGGCAAAAGATAAAATAAATAGTTATAAAAAGATTATTGCATTATCAATCTTCTTTGTAACACCAATTACACCACTACCCAACAGCCAAAAAAGCCATGGATGACCACTATATTTTCTTGATGTGTTATGCGTATCTAAGTACAAAACTCATAAAAATTTAAAATTCTATGAATCGGTTTTTTTTAGATTTTTTTTTCTATCTAAAATATGAGATTTTCGTAAAGGTTGATCCAGACCTCTAGTCATAACTTAAAAACAACGCGTCAGATTTTATCATGTAACATCAAAAAATTATAAATTATGCCAGTTTTAAGTTTTGCTAACATCATATTTTGGTGTCGTTAATAATTTTAGAGTTATTAAAGAAAAAAAAATAAAAAAATGCGGTCGGGGGACCCCCGTTAAGAACGAAGTTCCTTACGTTTTTTCTTCATCTTCGAATGTAATACAAGGTGAAATCTGTATGTTTTATTTTGTGTTGTTTTTGTAATTTTATATGCTTCTTTAAATTTTTGGAACGTTTTAGTTTTTTACTTTCGTTTTACTTTTTACATGCAGTATTTTTTTTTTTCAATCTGCTACAAAACGAAGAAAAGCAACTGTTGGTCAAGTTTTCAATATTTCTGTTTTTTGTTGTGACATACTTTACTTTAGCGACATCTAGCAGCTGATAGTGTCCGTTTTCACAACTAATTAATATTTATTGGTAGGTGTCTCCGCTGCTGTCCGCTGCTGGAGACACCGCCCATCATACACACTTGTTTGTCGACAGATACACCAATACATATAAACAGCTCACACGCTTTCGTGACTATTTCTACTAATTTGCACTACCAGCAAGCCGCGTTAAGGAACTTCGTTCCAAAAACATAATTTTTTTTTAAATTGCAAAATTTTTGATTTTGGAAAATTTATAAAAAATATAAATTTGCCAATATTTATCAGTTAGATTTTAACATTTTTGTTGAATCCATTTTATTGCATGTCTCCACTTTGGTTTGCCAAAAAAAAAAAAACTACATTTGGTTTGAAATGTCGTGGTCTATAGACACGTATGTAAATGTGTGAGAGAAGCTCATAAGAATTTGGTTCAAAGGGTCGGTCAACCAGGAATGGAAGCCGTCAATCAATGTTCTGCAATTAGGCCTCTAGTCCAACCTCCGGTAAGAGATCTGATGACAAATTTAACACTGTGGACTCGTATGTGGCTGCGAAGATTCGTTGAAGATGCGCTTCGTGTCCCTGATCGTTCATCTTTAATCGTTTCACTGCGTGAGCTGTTTCATATTTTATACGAATTAGGATTAGCTAGACAGATAATATTGCTTCCATCGCCCTTGTTGGCGTCGTTTCGATACAATAAATATTAATTGTTTTCTGTCTTCTTCAGCCGTCAATATAATACCAATATTTCGTGGATGCTACTCAACTCGTTTGTAGACTCGGCAAAACTTGAAACTTTACTACTTATTTTATTATTTCCATGAAAATCACAAGCCTTGAACCAAATTGTAGAGATTATTAAATAAAATTGTTAGATTTATTTGACCTTATGAATTTTTAAATGTTTGCTTTTCTTTATGTCTAGGCTCTAGGTTCGTGTTGTTTTAACTAAAACTCTTGTGTGTTTTATTTTGCATTGATTTTATTATTTTTAATATTTCGAGTGCCTTTGGTAGTCTTCTTCATATATATAATAAGACTGACGACTTTACTAAAACTCCTGAAGAAGAGTACCAAAGGCAGGCACTCGAAATATTGAAAATAATAAAATCAAATCAAAATGAAACACACAAGAGTTTTATTTCAAACAACACTGAGCTTGTTACGATTGTCGTATAACAGCAGATTTAATTATATTTTCTTGTGTTGGGAATTCTTTCTGCCATGTTTGAAGTTTGTTCCAAATGAGCCAAAATGATATGGAAAAAGGTGTCAAAGGTAAAATGGCACTTTAGTACCACAAGGGTAACGCTGATTCTGACAATTGACTGCTTGTTAATTTGTTTGAAATATTTCTTATGCAGCATTTTTTTCCTCTTTTTTTATACTTTAATTTTTTTCTTTCACCTGAACATTTTTATTAAACAATATCAGTTACAAAAACTAAAAAAAAAAAATGGAAGATCATTGTGAAACTTAATTTAAGTGCCTTAATGTACATATGATTACCTTAACTAAGGAGATCTTAAAAGCTTTAACGATAAAACTGTGCATTATTTTAAACTTAAAACTATCACAAAATATCACAAACAAACAAAAGAAACGAAACGAAAAAACAAATTCACACTATAAATAAATAAAAATAATAACTTAAATAAATTGTACATCAATATTTGAAACTGGAAGTCGATTTGTCTTAAGCACTAATAAAGCTTGTTGAATAAAGCAATTTGTTTAAGAATATTTCCTGCATAATTAAAGCTGAAAGAGCACTGCCGCTTTCATTAATTAATTCAATTTTACCAGGGACGCCAAACTTGCTCGTTTTTGAGGTGCAAATGATTTTCATCTTGTATATTTCTTACTTGTAACGGCTGTTGCTGCTGCTGCTGCTGCGGCTGTGGCTGCTGACCACTATTTGAGGGCCCCAATTGCTGTCTTAACTCCTTCAGCTGATAACCCAAATGTTTCATAAGTCGGGAGCCAAAATCAGCATTCAAGCCTGGCACCGAGGAGAACACTTTGGACACTTCATAGGCTGCCTGGGTGTAACCCTGACGAAATTTCTCCTCATTTAGAGGGCGTTTTGTTAAGCCACCGTTCGTGGTTGATTGCTGCTGACAAGCCTCCAGGCTTTTATGATTTCTTAAATAGCCGACTGTCATTTCCAATATATCAGCTTTTTCCAGCTTGTTGACATGCTCACCCTGCTCTTCCATGGTATCCACTATCAGCTCCTTAAGTTCTTCCAGATAAAAATTCATGCGGGCTCTACGTTTTCTTTCCAACAGAGGTTTTGTTACCTTGCGATAATGCTGAGTTTTTGTCATGAATTTCTGACCATCTACTGCCATTTTTGTTCGGTTTGTGTATTTTTATTACGAGTAAATTAATGATTTATTAAATAATGTTTATTGTTTTCGCTCGTTTTAATGATGGAGAGAAAAAGTTAAAGTGCTGGTGCCGACTTGTTTGCCGTACGGTAGCTTGATTATAAATGATGTTGCCCGTAAGCTAAACGATCCTTTTTGTAGAGCAAATTGATGTTGTCTGAGTTGTTGGCAGCAGCAACAAGCAAGCAAATAAAAAAAAAACAAAAAAACAAAAAATCACTCACAATTTATATCACAGAATTATATTATAGTCATTGCACATGATTTGTTTGGTGCGCTTGTGTGTGCAGATCGTTACTTGTTCTGGCTCTTGTTGTTGTTATTGGCAACAGCAGGTATTTTCTACCCTTAAAAATTTTGTAACCTCTACCGTCAGTATGAGTATAAGTTCTTATATTCTTACTCTCTGTGATTTGGTCTACATGTCAGCTCTTGTATTTTGTGTTTTTTAAGTCAAGGAAGTAATCAGTGTTCGTCATTGCTTTGATATGGGCACAGAAACTACACTAAGAAAAATTGTTTGGATTTTCAATAATGGGGCTTTTAGTTGGATTCTTTGGCACTGCAAAATATGACCCCAGGAAAAATAACTCAAAAGCTAAAAATGAAAAATTACCCCAAATTTGGGGGTTATTGGGGGCAAACCTGTCAGCAAAGTGACAATAAGTAAGTGCTTGATTGGGGTGTTAATTATCTTAAATCAATACTTAAATGAATAATTCGGCTTTGAAGTTGCGGAATTTATTATGAAAAATATGAAAATGTTGGTAAAGCAGTGCTGCCAGAGGAAACTTTTTGCACAGAACATAAAATCGCGAATTCATTCATAAACGGTTTCAAGCATCCAAAATCGTATTTTTTTACATTTAATTTAAAAAAATTTTTCAAAGGTATGCAAAATTTGTTCTAGACAACCTGCCTTGGGTCGGGGTAAGGGATTTTCTCCTCCATATTATAACCAACACCGGCCTCGCATAAAAAATCTGTAAGCAGCTGGCAGCACACTTTTTCATTTTGCGGCAATTGGTACCATTATACTAAAGCCGACCCAAAAGCTCAAACTCCTTTTGTCAGGGGCGAAGAACAGTGGCAAATAAATTGCCACCCGAGCAATATAACCGGCAGAATTACACCAGGTGGTTGTACCAGCGTCAAGTCAGGGCTTTGGGTCAGGTAGTGTACTCTCAACAACATCTAATTATTTTCCAAATAGCTGCCAGATATTTCGCAAAATGTTTATCCCCAACTACGGAAAAAAATTCCCTTTTTGGGGGATAAATCCCCAAAGCGGAAAACAGTGACATAAATAGATCTGGGTTTGTGGTGAAACACTGATTATGCCTTTTTTCAAAATTATGACCACAAGAGGGCAGTAAAATAAATTTTTGCCTCAACGGGACGGCTTTACCATAATGATACAACTAACAAGATAGCCTTTTCGCTTCAATAAGAACAACTTCAATAAAACTAACATGCATTTTGTTTTTGTACAACTTATGCAAACTGTCAAAATGACGCCACTTCTACAGTTACAGAAGAGAGATGCACTGAGCTTACACGGACTTGGTATCTCGTTTTGGCTGCCTTTCATCTCTGCAATCTCTTGACAACCTAAAGTAGTCAGATGATTAACGGTTTAGCTGACGAGGCTACCTTGTTAATTGTATCATGAATGGTACCAATTTCTATAAAATGAAAAAAAAAGCCTGAGGTTGTCTCAGAACAAGTTATGCAAACTTCGACTTCAGTTTTAGGAGGCCCACGACTCCCTCTACATACGCATAAACTCATTTCTTTAAAAGCCTGGTTATTTATTCTAAAGCTTACACGCTTTTACGATGCTTTTTGGCTGATTTTTATAAAATTTTAAACGCGAAATACTCTTTGTCTAGCATGATACTGCGGAGCCCTTATTTTACGAGCCAGCCTCGTACATGACTGAATTTACTGCAATACATATTTTTTACCTTTCCCACATTGATTTTTATCAGTGTATGCACAAGTGTACATGTATAGGACTCTCATGCAATAACATACATTAAGTACGGCTTAATTCTCGTGCTCACTTAATGGAAAAAAGTCTCGTGTTTAGCTGCATGTCTTCTGCTGTACGCGAATGAACGAGTACTTCTTGCATACGCATACACATGTATCATCGTGTGATCTTTTTTCATGTGATCACTTGTTTGTCTGATCACCTACAAAATTTTGTTTGTCCATATGACAGCTACTCTTTTTAAGCATTTTGTGTGAGACCGGCGGCCTAACTTCCTCCCCAACAGCAGCAGCAGCAGCAGCAGCATTAACTTGAACTGCCAATACACATCTGCATACATATCTACATACATATGAATGTATGTATGTATGCATGCATGATTATTTCTTATGAAACACGCATGTTGTTCGTACGTTGAACACAAACTATAAAATTTTAAAAGGAATAAATGAAACGAGCACATGAATGAATGAAGCCAGTCAGTCGTCAACAAACAAAACGTGAATGAATACGAACGAGAATAAAAGAGAGGGTTTGGAATCTGAGCATGATCAAAAGACACACCAGTTGGATGGATGGATGGATAGAGTATCGGAAAAAAGGAAATCACTTGTCGCATATCGTGAGAAAGTATTCACCCTAAATTCCCACACTCATTTTACAAAACATACATACATACATTGTTTTTCTTCTTTCTTTCGATTTTGATGCTAGAAAATCACCTGCTCCTACTTGTATTTCTTGTTGTTGGCCTAGACAATATTCTTACAGAGAGTGCAGCATTCGGCAAGAAATGTTAGCGACAACATGTTGAACACCGTTTAACAATACACATTATGTGTGCACATAAATTTATTTGCATGGCAGCTTTTTAAGGGATGCATTTTTGAGTGTAAATTATTGAAAAAGAAATAACACTAAAGAGTCCAGCAAATCGTAGTGATTTTGATTGCGAATATTCATTGTGATGCGATTTTGATTTATATTCTTTAGAATCCTATCAATTGTAAAGGTTTTTCTTTGGTGGCAATTGCCACGTAATCCTCTCTTTTTCTATTTTTATCAGAGACACCCGGCATCTACGAATCTGCCCGGGCATTTATTGTAGCTTTAGTATGAGTAACGCTACTGCCGCTCTATTTATGGCGGTGGTTTGGTCTGAATGACGTGACGCATGCTGTTTAGCCTGAAACTAATCCTCTTCTTCTGTTACAGGAAGAACTAAATACCTGAAGTAACTGCCAAGCCCATTTTCGGTGCTTTCTCTAGGAGGTCTGTTTCAACAACTTCAAGGCCGTGTTTGATAGATTTAAATGAAATCTTTTATCAGCCAACAAAGTTGATGAGCAGCAGATATTAACCCGAACAATTATTATTTTTTAGGCTCTAAAAAATCCATTTTCCCCCGGTTTTGAATTTTTCCCCCACAAAAAGCTAAAGTTTTAGCGTTTTGTACATCTATTTTAGCATTGCAACAACTTCCTGGCACCAAAAATTATAATAAAATAATAACATATGGTTTTTGACATCACAACTTGCTCAAGTTCACTACCGATGTTGAAATTTTTTCATTTTTGACTTTGAATTAGAACTTAATCATTTATTTGCCTTAAGAGCCAATTGAAATGTCCGAATTGGAAAATATTTGCATTTTCTGTCTTTTGCAGCCGTCGCCATTTCGTTGATGCTAATCAACCCATCAGTAGAATCGAAACCGTTGATAACTCGTTGTACAGAAGGTTGCAAAGAAAAGTAAAAGATTTGCAAAACAAACAAAAATTGTTTACTGTGTTAAAGATTTGTTTGAACATTTCGGATTTTCATTTTGTTCGTGGAAATTATAGAATAACCGTCTAATTCATAAAAATTATAACAGGTTTATAAAGCTCTTATTTGACAGATTTTCCATACAAATATGTCAAATAACTGTCTTATAAGCCTGCTATAATTTTTATGAATTAGGGGGTTAGTAGTTAAGTTTCAAACATTCTGCTATATCTCGGCTATATATTGAACGATATCAAAATTGTTTAGTTTTTGAATCAGAGTCATGTCATCTCTATTTAATTATTTAATTACTAAAATTGGTTTAAATTCACGGACAGGTCCAACTTCTTGAGAAATTGGTTTTCGCTATATCTATATCACGCTGTGATTGTCACTATTAAAAGCGAAATGGCCATTTTGTTGTCACTGTTCGGTACAATTAGAATGCAATCGGTGAGATATGCAGCACATTTTTCGGAGTGACTTGAACGAATACCAGAATTCAACTATCACCGTCAGAAACTGGTAATGTGAGAATCAGGCTCATGGAGTCAAACAAAATATCAGTATACATATGTATATCGCACTATATATGACAGCTGAAATGCGACCCTCTTATGCCAGGGTTCACCAGGTTTAGCTTTGTACGAAGAGTAGGTCCTTCGTTTTTATTTTTGCGTATTCACACTGAAATCCCTTAAACTGCGAAATTTATTAAAAAAGTTTGATTTTCAAATTTTTGAATTATTTATTACTATTTGCATATACATACATACATATATTTTTTTAAATATTAACAAACAAATTAAAGTTTTCTTTTTATAAATTTAATATTAATCAGCGGTAAAACATTTATCGTTACATACAGACACATACACTCAGATACAATGGTTGGCATTTTAATATTTTTTGTTCCATTTTGTTATTTTGTTTTGATTTGTTGTTTTTTTTTTTTCTTAGTTTTCTTAATAATAAATAAATATACTGTAGTACATCATCATACAATGAATTCGTTTGTTTGTTGCTTTTTTTTTAAATTCTTTAATTTAATAATCAAAAAATATATTTGTTTTGATATTTGTTCGTTTTAAAATAAGTATATTTAAACTATTTTTTTGTTTTTACTCTATTCACACATTTGGCTTTAATAATAAAATAAAAAAAAAACTATGTAAACATACAATACATGCATTATTTTATAAGTAGAATTAGTAGTAACTATTTACTCAATTATATGACTTCACAAAAGTGTAATTATTGTTGTGGCTGTTCTTTTAGGAAATGATTTAATAAGAAAAAGCAATCTGACTAAGGGAGCTACCTACGTATGAGAATGTGTATTGAAACTGCAGTGAAAGCCTTAAAGTATGGTAGGTCACCTGAACTAATATGTTCCCATAAAAAAAAAGAAACGTGACCACTAATTTAATGTTGACAGTTTCAACAAAAAAAAAAAACAAAAAAAAAAACAAAAAAAAAAAACAAAAAAAACAAAAAAAAACAATAAAAAAACAGGAAAACACTTAAAGCCCTTAAATTTCACTAGTTTATATTTTAAGGTTATGTTTGCTCTACGAGCAAGTACAAAATTAACCAGGAATAATTAGTTGAGAAAAACTTGGCAAGAGCCAATGCATTTTACTCTAAATTTTCTTATATGCTCATTGAGCAAATATAACCTTAAAATATGCTCTTGTAAAATTTCTTTGTTTTGCCGCCATTTTGCTAAAAATTAATTTTACCAGTTCATATTTGGCAGACGTAAAGTAGAAAGGTGGCAAATTTATTATGGAAAAATATTCCATAAACCAACCTGTTTTAATCGTTAAAGCATTTTATCAAAATCCATCATCGATTACTGTAATGATGAGAAAATGGAGTGAAATTTTTGAAAAAAACAACGTGCCAACATGACGCTTTATTTATTGTCTGGTGAATGATTTCGAAGAAAGAGGGGCTGTAGCGGATAGACCCAAGCATGTACCACAACGTACTGCAAGATCGGCAGAAAACATTACTGCTGCTCCAGAAAGTGTTCCAAACAATCCATCAATACGACGCCATGCTCAAGAGCTTGGTCTTCAGAGAACAACTTTTGCATAATTTCGCGCAAAGATTTGCGTTACTTTCCATTTCAGATTCAGTTGACACAAGAGTTTCTTCCAGAAGACCATTTACGCCGTCATTTATATAGCAAGAGGAAGTTGCAGCTCTTCCACGACAACCGCGATTGACAAAATCATAATGAGTGACGAGACCCATTTTCATTTGAGTGAATATGTGAATAAACAGAATAGTTGGTTTTGGGCAATGGAAATCCCTCAAATTATTCATCAGTCACTTTTGCAGCCATTGAAAGTAACAGTCTGGCATGCGTTGTGGTCAGGTGGAATCATTGGAAATTATTTCTTTGAAACTGTAACTGTCAAAGGGGAGCGATATCGTGATATGACTGATATCGCGGATTCTATGTTCCCCACTGTTCTGGTTATTATCCGGGCCATTGAGAAGAAAATGGCCTTCATCGCTCATTGTCAGTTTCGACAACAACAAAAAAACTCTTCAATTTCACCAGGCACGCTTACAATTGCCATACTGTACTCAACTTGCTGATCCTAATCTCCGGTAAGCAACTTGTGGACTAATTAAATTTTATACAGCAACATTTCCAAATCAGTTTTCATAATTCGCCTTAAGCTGCCAATTTATATTTCCGCAACCCTAGCGCGCACCCGAGCCACATTTCCAGTGTAACGAGCCGTTCATTGTCCTCCAGAATGAGGCATGTGTGCTGTCGAAAATTTGCAGGTAGACTATAAATTGTGATTTTATGAACTACTGGACTGGATACTGTTGACACAATTTCCGTGAATTTAAGTGATGCCTAATAATGGAATGTATAATTTTAATAAATATTGTCACTATTTCTGTTGTTTCTTGAGTCGCATATTTATCCACAATGAAATTTGGAGCTCTACACAATATAATATACTGAGCTAAATGTCACATGGCCCAGCTGGCGTGCAATCGAAATGGTAGCGGGTCTTTTGCCGCATCCCGTATTTGTTCAAACTAAAAGTCAGCAAGAAAGTAGTGGTCACGTTTTTGGGCAAAAGTGGACAAATATTGTTTATATTTGACTAAATCTTCAGGTTTTACTTTTATTATAATAATACAACATTTAGCACACTTTAACGAATACGTTATTATTTTGGTTTTAACAAATAAAAAACATTTTCAACAGTAAAAAGAAAAATAATGGCCACAATTGAGAATAAATTTAAAAAATCATTTTAATCATAATTTATAAAAGATTATTTTTATTTCTTATATTGTGCACGTTTCATTTATTTATTTATATTTTTTTTTTTTTTTTTTTTTGGTTTTACAAAGGATTTTTGTTTACCTACCAATTACAGCTAAAGCGCAGTTCACACTAGCAGTACGGGGTCTCAAATTCAAATTAAGCAATATATTTGTAACAAATTGCAGTGATTCGAATACTTTTGGTAAACAAATAACTGTTTTATAGAAGGTGGGCCAAAAGAAATCACCCTATTGGAAGTTGCTTTTAATTTTGCAAATGACGGCCAATGTCAGATCTATTTTTATATTTGTGAACTAGACAGCTGTAGAATGCCAGAGAACAAGCCATGGGGGGGTTACACTCCCCAAGAATGCGGGGTATTCGTCTATCAATGACGAAGTGGACGATTTTTCGACCAAAATCATAATGAGCGATGAGGCTCATTTCGACCTCAGCAAAACTATCGCTTCTGGGACTAGTGGTGCACGTGCAGCCATTACACCCATTCAAAGCACATGGTGTGCTTTTTTTCTTTTTTTGAGGACGCCGCTGATTAAGCGATAACGTGCTATAGAGCCATGTTAATCGAGTTTTTACCGCCCCAATTGAACGAATTAGATCAGGAGGACATGTGGTCTAACAGGACGGAACAGCAGCACACACTGCGCGAGCCACAACCGATATTCCGAAAGCCAAAAAACATCGTTTGGCCCACCTGTTATTGTTAAATCTTTTATACAGGCTTTTGAGATCTTCTTAATAATGCTTCGTATCCGATACAATACTCATTAGAATCTAAATTGCCTTCCAACTCAGCTAATGGTAAATTTGCACTGCTTACCGTAGCTGAAGTAGAAAGTAGAAAGGCTCAGTCAACGTCTAAGTCTAAGCATCTTGGTAATAAAATAGTACATGTTTACCAGGAGGCGAGTTCAGAGATTCCATTATGTGCTAATGAGTATAGTGATGGTTACGAAAGAGCTATGTAGTTGTTCCCCAGCTAACCAGGCCTGTCATAGAAATCAACTTCAAAGGAAAGCTATTTCAATTTCGAAGAAGTTTTAAAATCGATTAGTTTTCTTCGAACGATATCACCCACGCTTATGAGCAATTTTAAAGTTTCTACTTGTGATGGTACAAAAAAAAAAAGGATTAAAATATTTTTAAGCTGTCTTTTTACTATTTTAGGTCTAAAAATACAGCTTATTAATGTTTTCTGTGTGCTTTAAGTCGTCTATATGCTGCCCACGTTTTGTTGATGCTAAACAACTCATCAGTAGACTCGAAAAACTCTGAAAAGAATGTTTGAAACTCAACTCAGCTTTAATACACAAAACATTTTTTGTGCAGACAACCTTTTTGTGTATTAACGGTTTGTTTGAACATTTCTAATTCTCATTTTGTTTATGAGAATTTTGGAATAAGTAGTTGAGTTTCAAACATTCTTTTCAGAAGTTTTCGAGTCTACTGATGAGACGGCTGAAAAATACAGAAAACATTAATAAGCTCGATTCTTATACCTAAACTAATACATTTCAATTGGCTCTTAAAGCAAATAAATAATTAAGTTGATTTGTTAATTATTTCATTGGACTTCTGCAATTCGATTTTACTTCGTCAGAATTGAGAAACATTTTGTTTGTGGTAAAATTGTAGTGATGAACAATTTTTACCTCCCAATTCTGAGGAAGCAAACTCGAATTTAAATCCCAATAGAATAATTGACAATTTCAAATAATAAAGTTAAGGCCATATTCATAATAATTATTGTAAGTTTAATAAGCTCTTATTTGACATATGTATTTCTACGGAATAATTGTCAAATAAACGTGTAATAAACTTTCAATAGTTTTTATGAATATGGGTGATACTATAAATTTAAATGAATGTATGTATATTAAATTAGTGTTGGAAGTTTAGTTTTGTACGCATACACTGAAAGAATTTTCGTTCATAGTTCTAAAGAATTTATTTCATTAAAATTTTTGCATTAATCCAATGAAAATGTGCGTTACTGCAGTGCATCTAATGAATAATTTTCATTAAAAACTGTGCATTAGTTTTCATAATTTCGTTAAAATATATCATTGGATTTATGACAATATATCATCAAATCAATGAATGATTTCATTAAATAAATAAATTAAATCATTGAGGTTTCATTTCTCATTTGATTTATAAAGAAATTTGGATATATAGTAATATATTTTAATATTTCGCAAAGGTTTTTAAGTGTACTGCGAGTAACACCTAAAAAGTGGCATCACACGTAAAATGTAATTTCTGTGGAATATCTGTTAATAATCAGATTATCCGTAATCTTAATAATATATGTGCTGTTTCCTTTTTATCAATGAACAAATTTCCATATTTAATGAATTGTTTCATTTAGTGTTAACGCTAACACCAAAATTAAAGATTTTTATTTTACAATAAGTCTGGCATCGCCAAATTATAATTTTCTGATTGTATTATGTTTCCAAGTAACGAAAGTATTTCAGGTCAGCTCAAGAACATTCACGTTTTTGCAGCCATACCAGCTGGTTGCGCGTAGTGTTTCAGAGTCAAATTGCGTAATTTTGTAACTCAATAAATTTTGTAATTTTCTGAATTTTATCCTCGTGATTTGCACACCAAAAAGTATGTATGTATTACAATTTAGTAATTAATTGTTAATAATTATATTCTCTTACATTGTTTGAATTTAATGTAGGAATTTTAATATAAAAACACATTGCAACTTGGATTGTGTGTTTTATTCAAAATCCCATGGGGGTCGGGATTTAGTTTATGATTTTTTGTCATTAAACCAATGAAATATTTCATGAGCTGCTGAAATGACTAAGATTGATACATATATTTTTATGAAACGTTCGTTAATATAAATTTAATGAATCAGAATGCATTGATTCAATACATGCCGACGTTGGTTGAAAAATACGCATTTGTTTTTCATTAAATTAATGCCGGCACTCACTCATTGGTTTTATGAACAAAATTCTTTTAGTGTAGGAATTGATGCATTCTTGTTCGGCCAAGAAAACTGTATTCTCTCTCTCTCTCTCTCTCTCTCTCTCTCTATTTTAGTCTAGTTATTTGTTGTGGTTTAACAATGTGGGCAAATTTTTTATATTTTTATTTTGTAATTTGAAATAAAATTTAACACTATAACTTCAGGAACCTAGACAGTGGGTGTTTGTTTTTTTTTAATTTTATTTACTTAGTTTCAATTTTCTTTTTTCGTTACTACTTTAATTATTAATTACCACGAAAGAAGAATGTACAAATGTTTTAAAATTTTTATATAAAATACTATTTTGCTTAATTAAAAATAAATAAAAATGTAGTTATTCTTTATATCATTAAGTCGCTATAAATTAATTAAATAAAGCATTAAATTTTTGCCAGGCATCATCAACTGCAATTCCATTGCTTAACCAACGCATTTTGACGTATTTTTAATATTTGTTCGTTGTTTTACGATTTTCTTTGCATTAAAAATATACAAGTATAAAAAAAACGATTTTTGTTTTGTTTTGATTTAGTGGTTTGTTAAAACACAATTAGAAACACTTTTTGAATAAATTAAAAACTCTCAAAAAGTTAGAAAATATTGTACGTCTAGTGCGTGGATTTGTTGTTATTCATGCAGCTGTAAAAGAAAACAAAAAGGTAAAAAGAAAACAATAAAAGGAGAAGAATAGAGGAGCAGGATAAACGTCATATATACATAGGTATGTATATTAAAAATATTGTAAATAAAAGGGATTTCTTTCATATAGGATTTTATATCAGTTCCACTACTACGAACATGTTCGAATGTTTGAGACAAAATCTAGAAACTTGTTTTTGTTTTATATGTACGTATTTAAGCGAACGTTCGAACACTTTCGAAGTGGCGGAACTGGCAGTTAGTAAAAAAAATGAAACAAATAAATTTAGGAACTATTTTTTTGTTTGTTTCTTAATTAAAAGTATTCATTTCAAATTTTCTATCATAAATTAATTTAGTTTTGTGTATTTAGGCTGCAAACAAAAACAAATTTTCTTATTCTGATATTATTTTGAAAAATAAATTCAAGACGTTTTAGAAAAACCGGCAGCTTGCCTCTGTTGGAAAAGTAGAGAAGAGACAAGAAAATACACCACTTTTTCTTCACTTTTCCCTCAAACAAAAAAGCTGAAATGAATACATATGTATATTATTCATATAAAATAACCCAGGAAATTTTATTGACTTCATTAGCAGCAGCACTTTCTGGTGAGAAATATTTAGCAACAGTCATACTACTAACGGTTGGTTAAATTTTAAGGACCCATGTTTAATGTGAACCCCACCGCAACGTACGTTAAATTTTTTTCTACATTTTATTTAACATTTCTCAATTTCATACTATGTCAATTTAAAACATGGAATGATACACAATCGAGCAACGCATTAAAATTATTCATCAAAAAATGGGCGTTCAAATCGAAATGCATATCCTGCACTTCTTGATTTTTTCGGTCAATTTAATCGGCTAAATCTGCGTTTAATCAGAAAAATTTAGCAAAATTTTGAACAAACCATGTTCCTGCAGCTCGTACTGCAGAAAATATTGCTGCTGTTCGCTATAATGTGGCTGAACGCCGTCCATTTCAACTGGTCGCTGTGCCCAACAATGGCACCTCTCACGCTCATCATTGATGAACACTATGCCATAAAGGCTTGCATTTACACGCTAACGAGGTGCAATTGACTCAACAATTAAAGCCTCTTGAACATTCCAAGCACCGGCAATGGTCATAATGGTGGCAAGAAAAGCCAGATTTTCGAAGAAAATCATTTTCAGTGATGAAGTACATTTTCACCCTTGTGCACGCGTGAATAAGCAGAATTGCCGCATTTGGGCGAATGATAATAATCAAAAAGTTATTGTCGAAATAGTGACTGTTTGGTGCGGTTAATGGGCATCATCGCGCTGTATTTTTGCTAAAATGAGGCCGGTCAGGCAGTTATTCTGCATGGTGTTCGCTTTGGTGTGATGATAACGAACTTTTTATGACCCGAATAGAAAGATATGGATGTGGACGATATGTGTGGTTTCAACAGGATGGTGCCACTTGCCACTCTCCTCACGAAACAATCGGTCGTGTTCTAGGTTTTGACTCGGATTGATTTAGCAAAATTTTTTGAATCCCCATAACTCATAAATTGGTGTTCTCAATTCAGCATGTTTTTATATAGTCGAAGTTTTTGTCCGAAAAAAAATTCTAAATGCGAAATACATAAACAACAGCTCTTTATCAGCTGTTGGAAAAATTTTAAATTATTTTAATTAGAAAATATTAAGTGTGAAATAAAGTTTTTCTAAAAATGCCTGGAGCGCTACTCTAATTGAAAACGAATAAAAACATGAGAATGCGGATTGCAGAACACGAAAAATGCTAAAGTAAACCACTTAAGAGTGAATTCGAATTTTACCACACACCCGAATTACTCGTATATTTGCCCATGCCTTGCGGCTTTTGGTTTTTTTTTGTATATGTTGTTATGTAGACCTCGCAACTACGCACACTGTGAAAATTCCAAGTCTCTATCTCTTACGGCTCAAAAGATACAGCCAATTTTCAAACAAAAGGGTGACCCCATGTGTTGGACAACATTTAAATTTTTAGTTTTTGTTATTTTAGGTATAAATTGTTGTATAGGCCAAACACCTGCATAACCTGTTCAAATTTCTGAAGTCTGTATCTCTTACGGTTCAAAAGTTACAGCAAATTTTCACAATTTCTTGTATGGCAGCACCCTTTAGTTTTCAACTTTTAGTTGTTTTTAATATTTGTTATTGTAAAGACTATATAACCCCACATAACACATGCTGTACAAATTTCAAGTTTCTATCTCGTACGGTTTAAAAGTTGCAGCAAATTTTCCCAATTTCTTGTATGAGAGCACTCTTTAGTTTCTAACTTTTTATTGTTTGGTAGTTGTTGTTGTAGAGCCCAAGTAAGCCTACACATGATGTGCAAATTTCAAGTCCTTATCTCTTGCGATTCAAAAGTTAGAGATAATTTTCACAGTTTTTTGTATGTGGACCCTCTTTAGAGTTTAACTTTTTGTTGTTTTTGGTATTTGTTGTTATAGAGCCCATGTAACCATAATTGCTGTGCAAATTTCAAGTCTCTATTTCTTACGATGCAAAACAGCTAATTTGAGCTATTTTTCACAATTTCCTATATGGGAGTACCCTTTACTTTTCAACTTTTTGTTGGTTTTGGCAGCTGTTGTTGTGGAGCCCATATAATCACATATCCTGTGCAAAGTTCGAGTCCCTATCTCCTATGATTCACACGATACAGCTAATTTTACATAACTTTTTCAGTTCCTTGTATGGGGACCCCTTTTACTTTTAAGCTTTTTGTTGTTTTTAGGGTTTTAGGGTTGCAGCGGTCGGTTAGCCACATATCCTGTGCGAATTTCAAGTCTCTAGCTGTTATGACTCAAAAGTTACAGCTTAGTTTTAACTACTTTTCCAGTATTTTGTATGGGCACCCTCTTTAGTTTTCAACTTTTTATTGTTTCTAGTAATTGCTGATTTAGCTCTCGGATAACCACGTATCCTGTGAAAATTCCAAGTCTCTATCTGTTATGGTTCAGTAGTTACAACTAGTTTGAGCGAATTTTCACAGTGTCTTGTATGGGAACCTCCTATAGTTTTGAATTTTTTATTGTTTTTATTGCTTACTGTTGTAGAAGCCGGGTAACCACATGCCCTGTGAAAATTTCAAATCTCTAGCTCTCACCGTTTGGGAGAATGAGGTCGGACATACAGAGGGACAGCGAGGCCTCGGCAACAGGATTCCGTTTTCACACGGAACATTAAAAATGACATAAAAAATTTGTTATGTAATGCTGCAAGGAAGAACCTTAATTTACAAACTAGTATGTTTGCTGCACACAAAATGAACTAGTCCTGGATTCTATGACAACATAATGATAAAATCCGGCTTTGAAAATAAAAACTGCTGTACAACCAAACTGAAGTCAAAAGCATCTAGTGCGTATCTAAAGGATCCACTAATTGTTCAGTCCCTGTAATTTTTCTGTTAAATTCTGGTATATCTCAGTACCCGTCACCAGCATTTATTTCATTTGTATACACGCCCAGAAAATCATTCTGTTTCTGTGGTACTGTATTTAACAGCCGTTACGTATTTTTTAAAATAAAGTTGTACTCCCAATTGTCCTTGCTGGGCATGAGATTTGTGTTTAAATGCGCGTCAAATTTTCCTGGGTTACTTTAATTTATGTGTTACACTATTTCGTGATGTTTTTTTTTAGATATTTTCAAAATTGCTACATGGTTTTTTACAGTTTATTTCAATACACAAAAGCCATAAATTTTTGCTTAAAAAACTTGCATGCATTTCACTAATTTTTTATTTTTTCTTTTATTATTTTAATTTTTTTTTTTTTTTTTTTACTCTAAAACTACCAAAATTTTCAAAGCATTTCTTAAAAAAAGAAGGAAAAAATTCTACTTGTGTTTTAAATTTCAAAAATGCGTGATACATTAAATTAATAAAATTACTTTGTTCGTTTAAAGTTGTTAATTGTTTTAGCTTATATTCTAATGAATTGTTGAGAAAAATTAAAATATAAATGCATTTTGCACTGGAACTTCATTGACAGGATTGATTTAATTAGAAATAATTGAATTAGAATTTTTGAAAAAGTAAACAAAAAATCTTCTTTTTGAAGAGTAATTAAGAACACGAATAAAATGACAACAAATGAGATTCTTTTTAAAACAAAATTGGAAATAAAATTGATACTTTTTTTTTATTTCCAGTTCCATTTAAATTCATACTTTCAAATCTTTTTATCATAATGATGCTACGAGTTTAAAAGTTGAGAAAATTTCTTTCAGTGTCGACAGGCTAATTCTCATAGTCAAATTAGGCTACACAAGATGAAACAGTTGTAATTTAAACTTTGGGCCGCAAAGTATACGGCCTAAGCGAGCTAGCAAATCAGTGTAAATTCTGAGCAGTGCTCTAAAATTGGTGGCAAAACAGAAGAAAAAAATGTTTACAGTTCGGTTAGAAAGACGATGCAATGCATAGTATATCTCTCTCATTTTAGCAAACGTTCTATCAGCTGATTTGGGCGATTTTCAAAAGTACACCTCTGTGCACTCTGTGATAGTTTGTTAAATGAAAGTGTCTTTGATAAATTAATTGTGTGGAAATTAAAAGTAGTGTAAATAAATGCACTGAAAAGAATATGTAGTGTATTGTTAAAGGTAACACGTACCAGTATTTTAACTCTGCCGACACTGAAATTAATTTGGTTTTTTGTTTGAGCAGATAATAAATGATTGTGATTTCAAAGCATTGCATAAAAAGCTAAAATTAAATAAAGCTGACAAATGTTGCAGGAACAAGAAGCACACAGAAAGAGTTTTACACTACAGCATGTTTCAATGCGTTTCGTGGTGCTGTGCAAAAGTGTGTAACTCGATTTTCTGTTACTGTATTATTTAAACAAAAATGGTGATTTTAATACGATTTCATTTTGATAACATATACATACATATGTATGTGTAGCTGTCAACAATATCAAATTAAGTGCCAGATCCACTATAGCGAACAATAAGTTATTTGCCCACTACTCTCATGTTGGCCACCAAAAACATGACCACTACTTTCTTGTTGGTGTACATGGACTTGTCCATGTACACCAGACCCTGATACATTAACAATCATCAACATAAAAAAAAACCTAGGCCAGAAACATCAAAAATTGAAGAAAAAAAGAGACGTCAAAAAATATTCAACTACACAAGAGCCTAGTTTGAGGTTAGATTTGCTCAAAGCGCAAATAACATATGTATTATACTAAATAGCAACAAGAAATGCTAAATAAATCAATCAATCAATCAATCTTATTGACAGTTTGCATAAGTTGTACAAAAAAAAAAAAAAAAATAAACAAATACAGATTTTCTCTAATACAAATTTTCTCTAAATGTTATATTTGCTCGTTGAGCAAACATAACCTTAAAATATGCTCTTGTAAAATTTGTTTTTACGGGTTTTGGTTTTCAATGTCAACGTTTATGCATTACGGTGGATTGATTAAGCAATCAATATTTGGTCCTAGATTTTTCGATAGCTTTTGGCATGAGGAAAAAAAGTTCCACACCAACATGTCAAAACAATAATTTTCCAGGCGTCCGATTTTCAAGTTTTTTTTTTCTACTTGAATGGGATTTCCTCAGGGTCGGTGTAATTAAAAAAAAAATATTTGGGGGAGAAATTGGGGGCTGGTTCTATACTTGGCTCCTCTAGGGACAGCCTAGAGCAAAAAAATGTAATGGGCGGAAAGCTCATTTTCGAGGCATCTAAATACGAGCCTTTAACACTAATCACTTTCAGGGGAAGGAGTAGGCGTTCAGTATTTGACTCAGAAGACTTGTTTATGTTGATGGCTGCAAGCAGCCTTTTAACTGCTCAGATTCGAAAATATTGTATCTTTGGCATAATTGCAGATATTGATTACTTCACGGCAAGTCTCAATTACTTGCGAACATTTCAGCCAGCAGGTTGGCTCAGCCAGCAGGGGTCAGTGACGCGAAAAATCTAAAAAGCATGTTTGAAACCCAACTACTTATTCGAAAATTCTCATGAACAAAATCAAAGAAATGTGCAAACAAAATTTTTATACAGAAAACATTCTACGTCTTGTGAACACCTTTACTAAAAAGTGTTAAGAAAATTAAAGCTGTTGCAAGACGTAAATTGTTTTCTGTATAAAAAGTTTGTTTCGACATTTCTGATTCTCATTTTGTTCATGAGATGGGTTTCTTTCAAACATTCTTTTTAGATTTTTCGAGTCTACTGATGAGTTAATAAGCATCAACGAAATGTCGGCCGCATAACTATAGACAGACGGCTGAAAAAGACAGAAAACATTAAGGTAAATTTTTAGACCTAAAATAATATCGACAAACTTTTGTCCATATAAATCTTCACGTTCACGTTAGTTGTTTATACAAGCATATACTAAATTGTCCAAAATAAAGGTCAACAAGAAAGTAGTAGTGGTCACGTTTTTTGGACCAAAAATTTCATATTTGATATTTTCGGATATATTCACGAACAGTGAGTATTCAGCAATGAGACAGCTTTGCAAAAATTGCAAATTCTAAAATCCAACTTTACGCGTTGGATTTTAGAATTTGCAATTTTTCTGCATATGTAGTTAATTTCTTTTACTTATTAGTTTTTTTTTCTGTGTGCAATTGTTAAAAATGATTACTTTGTTAATCAACAAAAAGAAAAAAGAAATGACGAAAAGTAATTTATGATAAACGAGCTCATGCCGGTGCTCGAAATCTTCCAGAGATTGCAAAAGATTAACGAATAAAATTTCTACAATTTCTTGAACAATTCAAAAGCCGTCATGGGCGAGAATGGTGTTAATTTTCTTGCGGTTTGCTTTTTTCTGTTTTAGGTTAATAAATAATTATGTATGTCTTAATATTATTGCTGGACTCATTGTTAATTGTTATGTGATGGGCTTTCGGTGAGACGGTGCTTGGCGCGTGCTTTACTGTGTGATGCACGACGGAGAGAGCTTACACTGCCGCCGAACTCATGATCTAATGATTCCGATGAGAAAGCTACAGATATCGAAAAACAAACAAACAAACAAATGATAACGAAAATAATCTCGAATATACACAAAAGAAAATACATAGTAATTCTCAGAGAGGTAGTTGGTGTTAGTAAATTAATAGAGGTGAGTGGCGGAAGGGATTAATTTTGATGGTGGCTTTTGGTGTGGACTAATTCTACTTTGAAAAAAGCATTTATGAAAAAACAAAAATCTTAACTGAAAAGATAAATTAATGATTTTGCATATTAACCTTTATCCGTGGGAGAGCCCAGCGTCAAGCTGCTCAAGCTGGAGCTTAAATTGTATGGCCGCACCAAAGGAACAATGGGCACTTGCTGTTCGTCGCCCGGCAGACACGTTTCGACCATGGCCTCCAGACAGTTGACAAAAAGTTCAGAAGAATCGCCCGTAACATTGTATTTGGGAAAAGGTCCGGCAAAACGCCACAGGCCACCAAAGCCACAGCTTTGTAGGAAATGCAATTGCTGCTGCGAGGGATCTTCACTGGCCAACATATTTTGAATAATATTTTGTACTGAATTTAAGACAACTTGATCGTGAGATACGGATAAAATGTTGTTGATTTTCTGGTCCAGCAAAGAATGTCTGCAAAACACATTATAATTAATTTACTTTCCCGACTTTATAATAATTAATAAATTTGTTAGACCTACATTACTGGAAACACCTTGGGAAACACCACAGATCCTTCGGCTAAATATTGATATAATACTCGTGTTTCATTTTCATCGGAGGTATATTTTACTAATGTTGCCAATACGGTCAAAACCAAAGCCTGTATTGACAAATCAGGTAAGACTTCAGGATCCAGAAGAACATTCGATTCGTTGGATACAGAGGTACGTGAGCCGCGTTCCTGTGGGAATAAATTGCATTTTGAGGTTTAGAATTGTTTTACAAGTAATGCGGTCCTTTTAGGGTACACTACTTTCTTTGTGAAAAAATATTATGGAAAATAAAATAGTTTTTAAGTAATAATGTGCTACTAATGCTTCAATTTTCATGTTACTGATAATTACACTGTGCTACACTTAAAATTAAACATTGCCTAGTTGTATCGAGTGCTATTTTATTACAAACAACATTTGCAAATCAGGTGTGTGTGTGTGTGTGTGGGTGGGTGGGTGTGTTGTTAAGTTTAAGATATGATTACAAATTCATTTTATATAAACTATTTTATTTTTGCCGATAACTCTACTATGGAAAGCATCGAGTTTCTGTTCGCTCAACAGGCAGATCAGAACAAATTTCTGGTTGCCAGAAAACTATTATTATGCATTACCATTTCGTCATGTGTCTTATTTGCATACTCGACTGCGTTACCATTTTCAGTTTCTGACAATTGTGCTGTAGATAAGGCCCTGATTCACTATCCTACTGAATCGTACGATCTGTTAAAAATAACATGTGTGTCGAAAAAGTGTAATAGTCTAGACTAGAAGTGTATGTGCATGAAAGACTTTTTGACAAGTCTGTGCGATTTGCTAATCTTTTGAAATTTTTCAAAAACTATATTTTTCCATGCGATCAGAATTGCTTTTCGAAGTTGTTTACAAAAGTATAGGACTGCAATTCGACATTTCTCAATCTAAGTTGTTAAACCAAGACAGCAGGTTCTTTCAACTTTCTGTGAGATTTTAATGTTGTATTTATGTATATTCTATCTACGCCCACCACACTATAGAAGCGTAGGTCATAGGTGTAACTTAACTACTAATGTAAATTGTCTTTGGAATTTACAAAACAAATTGTTAAGTAACATTCAAAATATTAAAAGCACTATTGAATATGTAGCAATATAATTTGAATGGTAAAGGTGGGATCACACGATTGCCGCAATGCACCAATTTTACACAATTTTTATTGGGCTGAATTGGAGCATAATAAAAAATTTGTCCCAATCAAATTCTCTGCAATCACATGATTGTGACATTTTACTGAAATTTTATTGTCGCAAATTGCCGCAAAACAATTTAGTACCAATAATTGCCGCATTATAGTCACACGATTGTTATATTATACGGCAACTGTGAGAAACAGCTGTTGTGGCTGATGACAAACTGTGTTTTCCAAAAAAAAAAAAATAAATAAATAAATTAAATGTTAAAAATATGGTTTGTTCATTAAAAAGAAAGAAAATTGCTTCGGCTATTATTATAATGTTGTGCGGGCTGAAAAATGCAAGAAATGAATAGTAACAACAATTGAATTTTACTGATTGAAAAGCAGAAATCATGTTTGGAAAACGCGTTTAAACAGTTTTGAAACTAAATACATGTATACATATGCATATTATTGGCGCGTATTGTCTTCTTTGGTTGCCGCATGAGAACACAATAAATATTGGTGCATTTTTAGGATTTTTATTGGTGATTAGTTGTATGTCAAGTGTTCACATGGTTGTCGCATCAGGGTTGTATTTGATTGGGACAAATAGGAACAACATTCGTTTTGGTTGCCGCATGAGCCAATAAATTGTGCTTTCACACGATTGGCACACAAAATGTAACAAAGATTGGTGCATTGCGGCAATCGTATGATCCCACCTTAACACTAACATAAAGTTGTCTGAATTTTTCTTTTAACATACTGTGCTGGCGAAGTGGTTGGGCACTCAGTCAACACTCAAGATGTTCTACGACTATGTTCGAGTCCAGCTTGCGAAAACCCAAAATGATTTCTCCTTATCATAAAAATGGTACAGCAACACTTTCTTTTTGGTTAATTTTTTGTTACAACTTTTCATTAGTTCGCTTTACATTTTTCAATAGGTTGTGCAATTCCAATTAACAAAATTGAATTGTTTTAACCACAGATTTTTGTGTGTGTAATTTGAGATTAGTATTATTTTTCTATTTTGTACCAAAACTAACCGTCTAATTCATAAAAATTATAACAGCTTTATAAAGCTCTTATTTGACAGATTTTCCATACAAATATGTATGTCAAATAACATCCTGTAATAATTTTTATGAATTAGGGGGTAAGAATATTAATTTAAATTCCCCTACAAAAGTTCTCTCTCGTTGCTCAAACTGTTTGGTGAAAAGGGCTCAACATTTCTGCAACAGGAGCGAAAATATCCCATTATAGAGATGAGAGTAAAAATGTCGCTCTAGCTGTGAGCATAGAATTTTTGAGCATTGAATTTGCTCATTAGCTTGTGTTGGGTATGAAATAAATGTGTGTGTGTGTGTAAGCATATACATATGTATATAATTAAAAGACTATTATTATTCTGTTAGGATCAAGTGCAAAAGAAAAGAAAATTATTATATAATAATAAAAAGGAAGAGGTTTAAGATTAATAAAAACAAAAATAAGCAATACCTGACGTTCTTCGATTCCACTAGCGTTATTCGGATCTTTGGTGGTGGGTACCGAAAAGGAGCGCTGAGTTTTAAATAAAACTCGGGCATTCTTTTGTTTTAATACAGTATGTGTAATAATTGTATGTTTGTTGTTGTCACGAGGTTGAAAATTGTTTTATTCAATATGTATTTAACGATACATTTTAACAGTTTTTTTTTTTTTTGAGTTTTTCATTTGAAACAAACACAAAACAATGAAAGATATTTGAGTTTTGGCATGCAATAAAAAAAAATACAGACGTTTATTTGTATGAAAATTTAAATATTTAAAGGAGAGGAAATGTTATATATATATTTTTTATGAGGGGGACCGCATGAAAAATAAAGAAAATTAAATAAATATTCAAGGCAAGCACCAATCAGAGCAGGCATAATACGATCATGAAAATGTTTGTTATGAATAGTTTATAAATATATTGCGTTTAATTATTACATAAAAATAGAAAGAAACGGAAAATGTTGAATTTTAGTTCAAGTTTATAAAAGTAGAAAAAAGACTGTTTTTTATTTTTTTTATTTGAAAAGGGGAGCGGCAGGACAAGGCTGCGTTTAGTGTAGATTATATTTTCAAGCCCTCTGGGGTTACAATGTAATTCGTTTCATAATTAAAAGTAAGTTCAACCAAATCACATAGTAACTGTCCCCTAGTTTATGTCATACAAATAACTTTTAGATACATATTATTTTTTTTAGATAAATACCAACTTCAAAGAAGCTAAGAAGATACATTTTAATATACAGTTTTGGAGAGTTTAGTCAACGATTTATTTGAAATGAAAGAGACAAAAAGTTACTTACCGGTTGTACAGGTACTTTATGATGACGCGCGATATTTAAAGCAGATTGATCTAGAATATCCCAGGATTTTTGACGGCGTGACAGGGCATTACCCAGCTGTTGGAAAAAAAATTTCAATTCAAATAGAAAATATATTATTTAAAGATTTAAAATTATCTTAAAATTACAGTAACATCATTTGTTGAAGCAGCGTTCGGTGACAACTTATAAGAAAAGTGACAACTGGCATCACATTGTTTTCTATAGTGATAATTGTCACAATGTAATGTATCTGTGAAATCGAAAATCATGTTTTACGGTGTGACCACAAAATCGACTTCTTTTTAGACAGGCTTATTAAAGCCAATGACAATTTTTGCATCACAAATCAACGATGGCATTTACAAGACTAGTTGTATTGGTTTTCAATAAGTTTGATGTCGTACTTTTTGAGCATGTGAGCCATCAAGAATTTTTCTCAATATTCAAAAATGAGCTTGGTACAACAGCGCCAACGGAAATTTATTATATTCTAGGTCTAAAAGAACATCCTATTAATTGTTTTCTGTATTTTTCAGCCTTGTATATGCCGCCGACATTTCGTTGATGCCACTCAACTTGTCAATAAACTCGAAAAAACTTAAAAGAATGTTTAAAGCTGTAGCAAATATTTTATTATTCCCCTGAAGACAATGAGCATCACAAATGTTCCAACAAATCTTTCATACAGAAAGATCATCAGGCGATTTAGATGCGCCAATAAGGACCTGTTATTACCCCCATTATTCCACTTAATTTAAACTTGCTACATCTTAATAAATCCCTCGTTTTTACTTCATCCGTTTCTCCCCTTAGAATTCTTGTATTGAGTTTTACGGTTTCATAGTTCGCAGTAAGATGAGTGGGCCCAAATTGTTTAGCTCTAATTATGTAATTATTCATTTTTATTCCAAGTCTTAACTTACACTCTGTGCACCATTGGAAGCTGTTGCTGTCTCACCATTTTCAACAGTTGTATTCACTTCTACCGGCCACTTGGGCAGAGCATGTTTGACATGACAACGTGATCGAACTTCTTCTGATACCGCTACCAGAGCAGTTAAATATGCCACACTATCTGGAGTGACTTCAAATTTATCACGTCGCACAGGTTTGGCTATAATACCCAACAGCATGGATAAAACACGGGATGTTCGTGATACCGTAGTGGGGGTGTTGTGTCTAAAGCCCTGAATTATAAATATAATAAAATTTCGTTATCGAATTCGCATTTCAGGCCGCAATTTAATTTACCTTTATTAAATGTCCCACCAGAGCAAAATGGAAGTTGCTGCGAAATGATAGGCCTACAGCATGATCCAATTGTTTGAAGTGCCATTCAAGTTTTTCGCGGGTGGACATCATGACTTCGGCAATGTTGGCATTGTCAAAGCAGCCCTGCGATTTAAGAGTGTGCAAATTTTGCTCCAGTAAAGCCAGACCGGCTCCATACAAGTTGCTCTCATCCAATTGTAAAACATTAATTGCCACCCAAAAGAGATTGCGATGTATGGGAGATTCCTGCCATTAATTATGTCAAAATATATTCAGATTTATCTTGTGTAATTTTCTTACCGGTCTCAATAGCGGCTGTATGCGCGTCAGGCACATAACAATGGCTTCTATGAGTGTGATGTCATTAAATGATTCTACAGCTTTCACTAGAATTCTTAGCAACTGCTTAACTTCCTGATCCGTGACACTTTTGCTTATGCAACCAAAAACTATCAAAGCACGAGGCTGTAAAGCAGGATTGTAGCAGAAAGCAAAACTGCGGGCCAATGAATTCCAGGTCTGCAACCATTGGCAGTCGGGCACATCCCGCATACAAGACTCCATTATTTCCAAGAGAGCATCAGTTATAACTTCTAAGGAAGGCAGGGATAAGCGTTCTCTGTCGGCGGGCAAGGACTGGGATACTCTCTCATTGCCCAGCCATCTATCCGGAGGATGGCGACAGCTGGAACGGAAGGCAGTAACGGCAGCCGACTTCACTTTACTAATACCAAAGAGTAAATAGAATTTTGGTAGCGAGAATTCATCCAAAGAGTATCTCAGCACTCGCTGGGCTTCTTCGGAGAATATGGGTTTTGTGCAGGTACATAATGAGTGTATGATATTAATGACTAGACCATGAGTTGAGGCGCGCATAGACAACGAACCAGTGCACACTAAAAATGTGATGGTGTGAAAAAGATATGGCAAATGCGTGACCACATCCAAGCAATTGTTAAAGGACAACATAAGCAAGTAGCGGCCCAGGATGGCTATGTCATCCCACATGACATGTTGTTCCAGAAAAGGTGTGGGATTGGTGCACGTTTTATCCATAACGCGGCACATGCGCGTTATAACTTTCTTCGACACCAGCTGCACATTGGCAGACGCCAACGCCACCGCGGTATCGGCCATTATTTCCACTTGCGATGAGCCCAAGCCGAAAACAATAGATTTATGCATAAAATTGTCCAATACCATATCAATCAGCTCCGGTATTTGGCCGGCGGAACCCCAGATCTTGGCCTGAACGGAGGGATACATTTCTTTTTGTTCGATGGTTAGAAAAATAAGTTTGTTTACTATCTGAGATACTTTTAGTTTTTTGGAATCATCATTTGATTTACAGAACTTGACCAGGTTCTTAAGCCACGGTGTCATATACTCCAAACACAAATGCTTTAGTTCGATGGTGCTGCGCTGGAAGCCTTGTATGCATTCCTCCAAGAACTCCAGTGTCAAATGCGGCTCATTGGTGGCCAATTTTTCGCTAACCGATTTTATGAAAATCGTATTATTGGAGGGTATACACAAGCCTTGCGTCTCCAATAACTGACCCTCAATTTTCAGATCAAAAGTAGCGGTCAGGGCACACAAGAGATTATAGGCGGCCGTACGTAAATTCGGATCGGATGAGCCCAAATTTAATAAGGCCTGATTTAACAGAGTACCAGGCACATCTTTTGGCCTAATTTTTTGATGCACTGTTACCGAATCCGGTTGACTTAGCTCCCACCGATTACGGATATGTATTATAGCTTGCACAATATTATCGCACTCGGGATGTATGAAACTTAATTGACCCGCTTCGTTGGCAATGGACAGTACAAATTGATTATCATCAACCAGACACACTTCTTCAATTTCCGAGGCATAATAAACATCATTTAGTAGCACGGAAAGACCTAAGACTTTTGTTTTTTCGGTCGAGGTAACTTGTAGAGCAGTTGGTCCAAGTTTTATAACAACTTTTGTGTCTTTGTGGCTCAATTTTAAGGCATTTAAGAACACTTTTAAATCCTCATCCAAAGACAAGGTGGCACCAGGTAGTTTTTGTTGATCTGGTTCGATGTATTCGTTAAGTTTATTCGGTGAATCCAAAAACACCAGTTTGCGATTGCCCTGTCAATGAAAACAACAAAATTTATAACAGTTTTGAAAATCGTATCAATTGTTTGGTTTAAGATGAAATTTGTGTGGACATTTCGCAGGTTCAGTGTTTTTCAATAGTTTTTGCCATGAGGAAAAACAGTTCGACCACGACAAGTCAAAAAAAATATATATATTTTCGTGACGTTGGATTCTCATTCTCATTTTCTTCTTTTTTTTTGTCTGGAAGCCCCCTCAAGATGGCGTGCTATTAAGTTTAATCAATATAGAAAAACTAAGTTTATTGAATTGAAATACATAAGATGGACGAGTTCTCATTTACGAGGAAGCAGACCTTGATAAGATCCTGGACAGGCTGACGCCTACCCCGACGGGAAACCAAAACTGCGTTACAACTTTTGCAAAGTTCATGCCCGTTTGTACAGAAAATGAAATTTAAAAAAAATATCTCTCTTAGTTTCTCTCCTATTTGCACAAAAAATATTACATGGAACGCTTTTATGTAACTTCAGACCAGTTTGGACTGTTTCGGGCTGCCTCTGGAACAGGCCTATTTGTAAGTTTTTGAAATTCATATTTTCGAAATTCATACATTCGCCTTTTTTGCTTGGAAATTCATATACATATGTATGATAAATACAAAACACAATAATCACCTTTAAGGGCACCAAAATGCGATCATGAAACTTGGTATATTCACGAACCCAGGAATTGCAATTGTAAATGTAAACGGCATGTATATTTTCGTAGGCCACCGGCGTCAATACGTAAAACCATTTTTGCAGGAACTCTGTGCGAAATCGATTGTCCGAGTTGACGTGAGTGAAATCAATAACAACTTCGAAGGGGGTGTGACAGAAAGGCTTTAATGTCAAAATCACATGATAGATCAAGAGATCGCCATTTGTTTCGCCAATTCTAGAATACAAAAAAAACATACGAAAAAAAATATTGCATAAACAAGAAAAATAAATAAAAATGTTTACGAAGATATTAAAACTTGTTTAAACCCACTTGTAGCGTCTGGCAATGTAGTAAAACACAGGATGTCCCAATTTGCTGGTGCCCGCCTGATAGAATATATTAATGGCTTTTAAGGCCTTGAATTCTTCCTTTTCTTGCATTTGATGTTTCAGCATGACTTCTTCGAAATTCGTCGAAGACATGTCTATGGAACTCCAGCGTGGATAAGAAGAAAACATCATGCTGGAATCAAAACAAATACATACTTCAATAAAAATCTGTTAATAGAGCGAAGCAAAAACACCACTAACTGTGAGTCTAAAGGCTTGTGTTCGGGCGGTCCTAAATAGGCCAACAAAGTGGCCATTTTATCGAAAGGTCTTCTACCCACAGCCTTGTGGTCGCGGCTGCTCGATAAATAATCGCCTATCTTTTCCTGATGCGTCCATAGCAAACGATGCAGGGCCAACACATTGGCATCCGATATAAAACTCATGCTGTGCGAGGTTTGATCCACAGTTTCAGAGTCCGAAGCAATTTGTATAAAGAAACGGCGACCGGCTTCAAAGTTTTCCCTTAAGAAATCATTGAAACACAACATATGCTGTTCCTTGGAGAACTCTACATGATTGGCAATGTTTTGTAGAATTTTGGACATCAACATTAAGCCGCGCTTAACCGAACTGGGCACTTGTTTTCTCACAATGCCCAGTTCCTGGGGAGAAACTGCACACAGAAACAAGAGATCACATGAAATGAGTAGAGCAACTAAAATATTTTATTGCTTAGCTTACCTATGGCGGGATTGATAAATCTTAAAAATATAACTGTGCCCACTGCACCGATATTATTTTGCAAGAGACTGGGAAAGCGTTTGCTCAACACCTGATACAAACAATGGCACATGGAACGTAATTGGGGCGGAAAACGATCGGCTGAGTTGATGATGGCATCAAATACTTTTTTCGTTAAAGCAATAAGATTGTTGCGATTCTTATCCAAATCATCGCCGGCAGCGAGTCTGCAATGAAATGTTGTGTTCTTGAAAATAATAGAAACTGTAAGAGTTTTGTTGCCCACAAACCTGGCCGGGTCCACTTCAAAGCAAGTGGTGGGATTTTCTAACAGGGGTTTTATCAGAGGCTCCAACAACAGCTGCAAATATACCGAACCATAGATTTTAAAGCAAAAGGCCATTATTTTGCTGCCCAGCGAATTGCCTCTGAAAAGTGTTTGCATGCAATCGGAAACTTCCACCTCGCGATAAAACATGTTCCATAACAGAGGCGACAGTAAGTGTTTAGCATCAAACAGTGTTACCAAAACTCGAGCCAGTTCATCCATTTGCGAAGTGGTCACTACATTAGCCAAAGCCATGGCAATGGGCAATTCACCCTTGTCACTTATCATCGTTACCAATTGCACCAACTGCTCAAAACGATCTGCCAAAACTGTCTCAGCTAGAGTATCAAATTCCGTGCCCTGCTGCAGAATTTGTGTCAAAACTTCCATGAAGGCAGCACGAGTTTGCAAATCAGGATTGTAGCCCAAGTCAATGGAGTGCATGAGACCCGAATCGATATTTGCTCCTAAGAGATTGGACATGGCTTGAATGGTGGCATTACGTAAAGCGGTTAACTTTCCAGCCGCTAGACGGGACCTGGGATGCAGCAGTGAACCGTTTGTTATCTCTTTTTCAGCCTCTGAACTGTCAATGCAGTCGTTCAAGAGATTCATGAACAAAGTGAAATATCTGCAAAAGAGAGATTTACGTAGATAATTAAAAGGCTGTAAGACATTCACTGTCCAATCAACAAGGGGAAAATGGGGATTGTTTGTGGACGTTTGTACATATACATATATCTGCGACACTATCCAGCTAATAAAATTTAACTCTCAACCTTCTCAGTATTCCAAAACTTCAAATATACAGAACAAAGAGACGATCCAATAACCACAAGACGTTTACGAATGCAGACTTTACCAGTCTTATTAAAAAAAAAAAAAATAGCTGATATTTAATAAAATCTTCTTATTTACCAAAAACCATAACAGTTTCATTTGCATTATAACAATGACACATAAAGGCGTTTCAACCGGTGAGAGGTAATAATATGCACATTTAAAAATATTTTTAAATTACTTGAGAAAAAGTGCGCTTTTAGCATCCATTAGATCACCACGATCTGACTCTTCTGGCTGTAGGGGCAGACCTCTTAGCAAAGCAGCAACAGCCTCCATACAGGCCTGGTCCAAGTCTCTAAAAATCACTGAAGGACTAAGAAAAAGGAAAAAAAAAACAAAATGGAAAATATTAAAACACAAAAAACCGATTAAAAAATTAACATGTTTATACTTTGCCATTAAAGCAGCATCAGTTGGATTCGGTGGCGCAATCTGATGTGAAGTGCCCATTACCCAGTCCGATAAATATTCCACCAGCTTATTGCGAAATTTCATCTCCTGCCTAAAAGCCAAATCATCTCTACGCTTCATCATCACCTCTATCAATTGGCATAATTTCGTTTTTAAACGTATGGCAAACACATTCATATCCAAATGTCGAACGTAGCGCACTATACCCAACATCATGCCCTCAATGCTGGTAACACCTAAATTCTCTGCCGTTGAGGGCTGCTCCTTGTTGGGATCTTTGCTGGACTTGGGGTCCAAAATTGATTTCATCATGAAAATAATGTGTTCGGTAAATTGTGTATTGGTATCATTAACACAAACTTGGCCCTGTTGAGTAAAAAATGTCTCCACAATGGCACGTATTTCATCGAAAAGTATGGGATACAAAGCGGTGGACATTTCTTCGGCCACAAGTTCTTTAATGTGTTTTTGAATGGTTGTATTTAGATGTTCACTACCAGAAACTAATAGTCTGATAAGTTGACCAATAAATCTAATCAGAGAAAAAATAACGAAAATATATTAATTAATTAATTAATTACTATTATTCGAACTTTTCTTACATTTAACGGGCTGAAGTTCATTGTATATTATTGTTGCAGTTGTTATTAATTAAACAAGACAAAGAGAACTTTGAAGATTAGATGTTTCAAAGGCGCCACACCTCTCGTCAGCACCCGTTCTGGAACTCCGAGGATCACTCATGTTCGAGTTCCAGGATGGGTGCTAACGAGATGTGTGGCGGTTTTGGCACAGCTAGTTGTCCCCTAACTAAAGATTTTTGATGTTTTCTTTGTCTCAATTAATTGACATCAATTGACAACAACAATAATATAAAATGAACTTAAGCCCGACAAACGTAATATAAAAGTAATTGAGACTTACTGCGTCACTGGACAATATTGAGATTCTTGTTGTGGTCCCTGCGGTATGGTGGCCAATGAAACGGAGTTTGTATTAAAGGAACCCCGGCCGGAACTGGACGAGCTGGAAAACGAGTACAAAGAGTTTTGGGCCAAAGAAGTAACTGATCCCTGACTTATGGGATGTATGTAAGCAACCGTCAACGGCTGTTGGAATGAACCAAAACTTTGAGAGTACTGACGAAATGAGGCATGATTTACCAAACTGTGGGTAGAGGGCTGAGCTGCTACCACTTGTTGGCGTCTTTTGGTTAGACAAACACCACCCAAAGCCAATAGGAACCACATCATATTGGACCATTCATTGATTTGCTCTTCGATATCATGTTCTGAGCTTTGATGACTGGCGCGACGTTTTCCAACGCCGCGATGAAAGAATTCACCTTCGGATTTGCAATTTGGATATGCTTGCAACATGTTGCACACTATATCCCAATTTCTATAAGAACAAAAGTTTTTCGAAGTGTTGCTTTCTACAAAGAGTTTAACAATAGTCTTACCTAAAGGTTTCCTCCCAGGCGGGTTGCACACCATGGACGCAATGTTCGATTCTGCGTAACAGTTGCATGACACGTTTTTGTAAATGCAAACGATTTAATGCGTTGCCATGATTGGTGTCGTAGAAACAAATGCGAGAATCAGTTGCAGCTAAAACGAAGTAAACAGAGAGGTGGCAGATTAAAAATCTTGATCTTTTTTATATTTTTAAAAACGAAAATAGCAATTTAATTATTTAGTTAAAACTTTTCTGAGTTTAATACCATATTTGATACCGCACTTTTTGTGCAAAGTACAATCACGAATTTCTCTCAATAATAGACAAAAACGCACTTTAGTGGGAACACTAAAAACCCGATTTCTACCCTAAAAATAACATATGGTATGTTTTGATGATCTAATGAAACTTTAAACATAAATTTTGGAAAAATCCTTTGCAGGTACTTTTATATGAAGTAATTTCAAACTTTTTTTTATTTTATTTATTTATTTATTTCAAAATCCATGTCGCAAGCCCATAGGGCCTAAATTGACAAGACAACAACTTAAGATAAGTTGTACATTGCAAAATATATAAAAGTGTATGTGAATTAAAACAAGTAATTTAATATGTGAAAAATAAGAGATTAATTCGAATAAAGGTATTTTAATAACAGACAAAATAACTTTAGAAAATTTTTATTTTTATTTTTATTATACCCTTCACATAAATGTGTAAGGGTATATATAAGTTTGTGATTCCGTTTGTAACGCATTGAAATATCCATCTAAGACCCCATAAAGTATATATATTCTGGATCAGCATCAATAGCGATTACGATTGAGCGATGTCCGTCTGTCCGTCTGTCCGTCTGTCCGTCTGTCCGTCTGTAGTCGTTGAAATACCGTTTCTGAGAAAACGGTTTGAGATAGAAACCTCATTCTTTCGCTAAAACGTGTGAAACCTCGGTAGTGGGTCTGCTATTGAAATTCAGCAAGATAGGTCCACGGATAGCCGAGATATATTCAAAAAACCGGGTTTTGAGGGATATTTTGTACAATTTTTGTATTCAGGTTTTTGAAAAAAAATTTTTTCTCAAAATCTAAACCATATCATTTTTAGTGCCCATTAAATCCTAGAAAAAAAGGAATTTTTGAAATCGGCCCATATATATCCGAGATATAGCGTCTCCCGATTTTTCAAGAAATCGGCTTTATAAGCCAAATAAGACAACTTTTGGCACCGAAGATCAATCAAAATGGTATATATAGGCTATTTAGAGGCAAAAGTGGAAAATTTTTCCACATCGGCCCATATACACTCGAGATATAGCGCCTCCCGTTTTCTCAAGAAGTCGGCTCTAAAAGCCAAATAAAACAACTTTTGGTATCAAAAATCGATTAGAATGGAACATATAAGGTGTATAAAAGCAAAATTGGAAAATTTTTGAAATCGGTCCATATATATCTGAGATATAGCGACTCCTGATTTTTCAAGAAATCCGCTCTTTAAGCCAAATAAAGCAATTTTTGGCACTAAAAATCAATCAGAATGGTACATATAGACCATTTAGAGGCAAACGTGGAAAATTTTGGACATCGGCCCATATACACTCAAGATATAGCGCCTCAAGTTTTCTCAAGAAGTCGGCTCTAAAAGCCAAATAAAACAACTTTTGGTACCAAAAATCGATCAGAATGGTACATATAAGGTGTTTAAAAGCAAAATTTGAAAATGTCTGCAATCGGTCTATATATACGTGAGATATAGCGTCTCCCGATTTTTCAAGAAATCGGCTCTATAAGCTAAATAAAACAACTTTTGGCACCAAAAATCAATCAGAATGATACATATAGGTTAGTCAGAAGCAAAACTGGAAATCTTTTTGTCATCGGCCCATATATGTTCGAGATATAGCGCCTCCCGATATCTCAAGAAGTCGGGCCTGGAAGCTAAACGAAACAGTTTTTTTGCACTAAATATTTGTCGGAATGGTACATACAGGCTGTTTAGGGGCAAAATTAGAAAATTTTTGGACATCGGCCCATATGCACCCAACTTTTGGTACCAAAAATCAATCATAATGGTACATACATATGTATATAATATTATATACATATGTATATAATATTTGCGATCATGTATGAATGTATGTATGTATGTATGTATGTATGTATGTATGTATGTATGTATGTATGTATGTATGTATGTATGTACATACCTACATGCATACGTTTGTATGCATGTATGTAGGTATGTATGTATCTACATACATATGTATGTATGCATGCAAGTATGTTAGCATAAACAATTTTTTTGCTTTGTTGTAAAAATGTGTATGTATGTACATATGTATACACGAGCTTGAAAATGAAAGTGATATAAAGAATTGTTGAAAAAAGGGTACGCAATGAAATTCTTTTAAACAATTGCGTCTTCAAATTCATTCACACAAAAAATCATTTTGGGTTTCCCTACGTACTTACATATGTACATACACACACACATGTGTATGATGATACGCAATAGATCATCAACAACGTGCACAAGAAAAAAATAATTTTGTAAAAGCAAGCAATGTAAATATGTATGTATGTATATATGTATGTATATAATCATTGTTTTATGGAACACACTGAAAATATTCAATAATAAAGAATTTATTTTAGAGTTTTCTATTATAGATACATACATACATACGTATGCATGTACCCACATACGTAAGTAAATTGAAAAGAAAATCACACTTAATGGCAATGTTTAGCATTATAATTTAAAAATAATGCAATTATATGCAATTTTTTGTTAAATAAATTTTACTATAAAGTTAACTGATAAATAATTAAGAAATACATTTTGCTTTTCTTTATTTCATTGATATTAAAAAGAATTGGTGTCACCCAGTGGTTGAACTTGAGCATATTAGGAATTATTTAAATAAAAGTTTTGCAGCCTGTGTTAAATCCCGGTAGTGGATCTGATATTGAAATTCAGAAAAAATCGGCCCATTTAAAAGCCAAATAAAACAACTTTTCGCACCAAAAATCAATCGGAATGTATGTACCATTGTGAAGGGTATTTAAGATTCGGCCCAGCCGAATATAGCACTCTTACTTGTTTTTATTTCTATTTTTTTTTTTTTTTTTTTTTTTAGAGTAGTGTTGGTTGACTCAGATGTTTCGTTTTTGAAGAATAAGAATATTTCTCTCTCTCTCTCTCTCTCTCTCTCTCTCTCTTTCTCTCTAAATTTCTCTCACTTGTAAGAACTTTGAATAGGGGAACAGTTTTCGTGCAAATTAGGATATTATTTGAGCTGTAGGTTTTTTGTTTTATTAATTCATTTATTTATATTTTCATGACATTTACTTATTTGTGAATAAAAGCGAAACGCGTCCATCGATTTTTATGATTTATGTCTCATTGTGTTCACAGGTTATGCGACTTTACGTGAAAGTAATAGGACTTGACACTTGTTTGCCCTTTTGGATTTTTTATGAATTAAAATTTTTATTATAGTTATTATTAATTCTGTATTAAGTTTATCAGGCTCAAGTTCTTTCTATATTATCTTTGTGATTGATATTAATTAAATTAGACAAAGAAAACATCAAAGACATTTAGCAGAGTGGACAACTAGTTGTTTCGAAGCCGCCACATATAAGTAAAAGTTCGAATAATAGAAATTAATTATTATTATTATTAGTTTATTTAGTCTAAAGAAATATATTCTTAGGCTAAATTGAGCGACTAAAGCACTGGCTATTTTGGCCATCGGCTTTAAAAATTTTTAAAATCCCAATTTTTTAGGCAAAAAATATTTTTTTTCTTCGTACATTTTTTTATACCTGCGAAACTTTTGCTTATGTAGCGAAACGTTGTATGAACAGATTAAAGAAATTGTAGTTCTTAATTTTTTTAAATTTATTTCAGCTTATTCGGACTAGTGGTTCTCGAGTTATGACAAACAAAAGAGCCTAAAACGTGACAAACTCCTCTACACGATACTTAATAACTTCAAATCAACTTTTAAATTATTATTTGAGGTACCAAGACCAAACGAATGATGCAGGAGTTCTTCTTTTTGGGGCTACTTTCATAAACAATTATCAGAATTGTGTCCCGAATCAATCACCTGAAAAATGTTGTACTGTGTCATTTGAGCTGAAGACCCTTTCTTCTGTCAATTTATATAGCTTCTTCAGGTTAATAATATCCCTGAAGAAGATATCCGAAGGAGAACGAAATAGCGACAAATAAATTAATTAACAGAAGAAAGTATGAATGTGTATATGGCCACCTTAAATACAAAAAGACGTAACTACATGTAATTATGAAATTCAGTTTTTAGTTTATTATGATTTAATTTACCAGATTACATGTTCACGTAAAGCTTTGAAGTATAGTTGCTTTAGTACAAGTAAATTTCAAAAATACTTGAACATCATTGATTTTGTAACGACTTTTGTTTCTCCTACAAAATAAACAAATATTTAGTTAAGTCCGTCTACATTTAAAGTGTCGATATGTATGCTTGTATGCTTATTATGCTTGTATGCTTATTATGCTTGTAGCATAAAAGTGAGTATTTGAATTCAGGAATTTTTAAATTCTTTTTTTTTTTTAACTAGCTTTCCTCTAATCTTTTATTTTTGTTAATATATCGTTGGTCTCACTCATGTAGAGAGGCCCTAACTCACATTTTTTTTAACTCGAGATTTTTGTGTGTGCATATTTTCATTAAATGAAGGATTTTACATATATTAAAGTATGCAAAAAAATCCGGGACTGAAAAATATGAATTAGGGTAATTCTACATGAGACTAGAATCAAGTAGTTAAAATATGCAAAAATAAGAACAATGAAAATTCATTGTTGAAGAGACAAAAATGTGCAAATTGACAAAAGATAAATACAAGGCCAGTTAATAATCGATATCAAACCTGTTCATTAGTTTCTGTCAATACATTTAAAACAAAATTTCAAAATTGGTTTTTATTTGAAGAGTATTTATGATCAAGCGAATTCGTAATCGAATGCTGTATATTCGATCACAAATGCTGGAATTCGGCCCCCGGTTCGATATCGATGAGTTGACAGTAAAAACACAAATTGGAGGCATTTTGTAAGACATAAAAACTCACTCGTACTTTGAGACAAAAAAAAAATGCAATAAATATAACAGAGTTGTGAACGTCATGCAAACAGCAAATACTACTGTTGCTTTTCTATACATCTCAAGTGCTTAAAATGTTTAACAAGTCCCTTCGTTATCAAATATTCGAAATACTCGATTTCGAAAGCACAAAAAAAACAGATATATATTGAAAAACTCGGTTTTCAAGTTATTCTAAGATCGGTTTAAATCGGTTTCTTAGAATGATTTCTTACAACTGATTTCTAAAAACCAAAAAACAAAACTAAAATCGATTTTCATCTTTATTAATTTTTGTTATTCAAACTTTTTCTTATATAATTATTTTGTATTAAGTTTATCGGGCTCAAGTTATTTCTTTATTATTTTCATGATTGATATTAATAAAATAAGACAAAGAAAACATCAAAAAAATTTAGCAGGCTGGATTATTAATTAAGACAAAGACAAATTAACTAAGACAAAGAAAACATCAAAGACATTTGGCTGGGTCGACAACTAGCTGTTTCGAAGCCGCCACACTTCTCGTCATCACCCGTCCTTAGTGGCTTCGAAACAGCTAAATGCCGTTGATGTTTTCTTTGTCTTACTTAATTAATATCAATCACAAAAATAATATAGAAAGAACTGGAGCCTGATAAGCTTAATACAAAACAACCGGTTTTTATTTCTTATGCACAAAACCAAAAATTCTAATTATTAGTTTTAATAAGCTTCATATAATACTAGCTGACCCAACCATGTACATATTTATTTTATTATTTTTTCTTTGTTTGAGAAGTGGAAAAAAAAAATTTAATTTTTTGACAACAAATACATGGAAAATTTTCTGTTGTTTGTTGTGACAACAACGGAAGCGCAACAAAAGCAAAAAAAAAAAACGTTAAATTTCACAACAGCATATTTTAAGGTAAATTTTAAAGCAAATGTAAAATACGAGCAAATGTAAAATTTAAAGCAAAGTTGTATTTGCTATTGCAAAGTTTTTGTAAAATTAAATAATTATTCGCTGTAAGTTTTGTATTTGCTCACTGAGCAAACATAACCTTAAAATATGTTATAAGAAATATAATATTTATTGCGTTATACCCATTATTTCCCGATGTTGTTGTACCCAAGCGCACGTATATGCTTTTTGAAATGTTTCTATGCATGTATTTGTGAAAATTAAAAGTAAACAAGAAAGTAGTGGTCACGCTTTTTTAAGCAAAACTGAACAAATGTCTGTTCATAAGTGAAAAATGTATTCGTTTTCAAAACCATTTTACTTACCCGACGAAAGCTGAGCCAATTCCTGATAAATCATATAATTGGGCACAAGCATGGCCACCGTTAACTCATCAGAACCACAACAAATTTCGGCTTCCTCGCAAAGTAGACCAAAGCACGATAAAGAAGTTAAAACCGCATCAATGTCAATCGACCACAAGTACATAAAGAACACAACTTCCAGTTTAATGTGAGCCTGTTTACAAATGGCTATCTGACTGCCGACATGCGCATAATCTTTGTGACGTTGCAGGAAAGTGTTGCGACATATTAAAATTTCACGCAACCATTTCAAAACGTCCGTATAATTTCCGATTTGATGTTGTATTAGCTTTTGTGATATAGAAAACAGCACCTGGGAACTAACATCCCAGAAGGTATTGATGGGAGCCTCTGGATTCCAAACTTCTATTTTTTCGGGAGCATGCAGGGCCAATAGAGCTTCCATTGCCTCTTGAGCTACATCGGGCATGGAGGGTTGATGCACCAAACTAACCAGGCCATTTATTAACTCCAACGTAGAGCTTTGCACCTCATGGGCAACTTTGCCCTGTGTATTTAACATTAAAGTGGGATCTGCACGTATTAAACGAACCAACAGCAGCAGCAACATTTTATGGGCAGGACCTTCCTCAGAACGAGTCAAACCTTTTTGCGTATCCTTGGTTTTAAGCGTAAGTGAGGTAATCATGCGCAAAGGAGTATGCGCTATATAGCCTTGTGTGGCTTTGTTCAAAGTGTCTGTGAAAAGAGCTCTCAGCTCGGCCGAACGATGGTGCACTACATCCGTTTGGGGCCACCACGACAAACGCGGTTGGTTAACAATACGAAAAGGATTCTTACTTTGCAAACGAAAATCTACATAAATATGGGCAAGTCTGCAATGATAATGATTCGGAATTCAAATAGAATTCAAAGTAGGAAGTTTCAATTACAAAACGTATACTTACCTCAACAATGAGCAGACTATAACGTAATGGTATGCTTGTGGCGAGTTAAGATTTAAGCATACTTTTAGAGCCTCTATATTGTGCGGATTGATGCGAAAACAGGACACCCAGCAATCTATCATCAATTCTATGTCAGCAAAATTATAACCCTGTCCGCGAGAAAAGGGTTTCACGGGATTGAAAAGTAAAGCTTTTATATCGTTGATGATGTGATTGACCAGTTTAAAAATCACATTATTGGAATCATTAATGTTGACGTAAGTAGCTGCCTTGCACAATTTTACACATGCTATTGCCGCCGATTCGGTTACCAGCTTGGAGGGTGAATGCGGTCCCAGGCCTCTCTTAACGCTTTCTATGAATTGTTTGGCAGAAAATTCTTTGTCTCGGGTTTGTGTTTTCGAGCTGGTCTTATCCTTCTCCTTCTCACCCTGCTGTATTTCATTAACGGTGGCTTCCAAGCAGGTCTTGGTAAGAGATTTAAACAAAAAAATATTTTTGAATTTGCATATCGTTACTAGAAAAGCACAACGGGACCTTTCTAGGACCCAAGTGGGTCCCGTGTAATATACTAAAAGAAACAAAAGACCTCAACTTGAGTGTGTTTTTTAAGATTGCATTTAGAAATATTATAATGCAAGGTGGGCCAAAAAAAAAATCATCCCAAAACTGGAGTCAAAGTCTGCCGGAGGCTTTTAGTTTATTAATAATTCGATGTTGCAGTTGCCGAATTTACTAAGAAAAATATGAAAATGTTGGTAAAGCAGTGCTGCCAGAGGAAACTTTTTGCACAGAATATAAAATCGCGAATTCATAAACTGAAACCGTATCCAAAATCGTATTTAATTCAAAAAATTTTTCAAAGGTATGCAAAATTTGTTCTAGACAACCTGCCTTGGGTCGGGGTAAGGGATTTTCTCCTCCATGTTATAACCAACACCGGCCTCGCATACAAAATCTGTAAGCAGCTGGCAGCACACTTTTTCATTTTACGGCAATTGGTACCATTATACTAAAGCCGTACCCATCTGTCATAGAGTTGCACTGAAATGGCAGTACTGTTTTTACATTACAGTAACAAATTTGACAATCTAGTTAAAATCAGTGTAGGCGTAATGAAAAAATTTGCCTTGAAAGCCTTAAAAACTACAACTAGTACAGAATTCGCTGAAGGCATTCAAACCAAAAATAACGTTTTTTATTCGCGCCTGGAGGTCGATGTAGTATAATTATATATAATGAATATATTCTTACAGGATTTAGTATTAGTAACAGCATTTGTAGGGGCCAGACGGTTGTTTTGTTCTTTTTATTTTCAGCTTTGTAAGCCTCTACAAAATCCAACAAAGACTCCCAGCAGCTGAAAAATATATAATGTACATTATATCTCCTAGTTTTGTACTGTAACACATTTCTCCAGACTTACGTTGAGATATCACGTTTCATGCCTTTTTGTAGATCTTGAAATTCTTGTGGATGATATTCTATCCAATTCCAAATGGCCTTTTCAATTGAGTTTAATAGTATTAGAGGTGGTGCTTTTTTCGAACGAAATTTCGTTATAGTTTCTTGCAGTAGTTTTGTCAACTTCGACATATCTAAATCAATGTATTGGATTAATTCGATATCCGAGTAGTCGGGACTTTCATCGGAACAAGCAGCCAGTTCCTGTATTCTGGCCGATATGCGATTAAAAACTGCAGCAAAATGATTTTGTGACAGAGCAAATAAAACTTTAGAAGCTAAAATTTTTAATTGGGCGGCATGAGGATTACTGTCGTTTTGGACATCAAGAAATTGGGTGATTTCTCGTAATAAAAGTTTAACATTCATGGCTTCTTCGAAACGTGCTGTATCCTTAGTTTGATTCGTTAGACAACGCTCGAGGGTGGTTAAGATAATGACTAGTGATTCGAAATGGCCTCGATCGGTTTCATGGCGAAATTGTATGGTCTAGAATTATTGAAGATGTGAGAGAAAAATTATAATTATTAGTAATTACTTAAATTTACCCACCTCATTTACACGTTGCAGCATTTTGGTCAGACCGGATATGACAAGAGAAAAACGAAAACGTGAAATGTGTATAAGACATCCCATCAGTTGTTCTTGGCTCATTCTTGCTTGGGTGCAATGGGGGCCGGTTTGTTTGCTAGGGAGCTAAAACGAGAAAATATTAAAAACAAAATATTTAATTAGGCGCTTTTACAGCCAACTTCTAAACGATAGATTAAAAAAATAATCGAAGAAAAACTGTAACTACTTTCTATCTTTATGACGCCGACATTTCGTTGATGCCACGCAACTCTATATCTGAACTGAAAATGTTTTAAAAAAATATGCTATTGAATTGTGGGCTCAGGTGCATACGATCTGCTTCAGTTTAGGTGAAATGTGCATAATTTCGTACATAATCACGTCATTTGTGTGAGACTTTAGCCACAAATATCTCAATTAAAATAAGTGAATTGAACCAATACATATTATATAACCTTGAAATTGATTTTTCCTAAGTGAATGACATTTTGATTTAAAAATAAACTAATTATGCGCTGTAATAGCTACAGTAATAAATAGATGAAATATTAAACTGATGAAGTACGTGCGATTTTCAATCCCTTCAACAATTCCATAATGGTTTTCACGATGGTAGCTGTGCGAATATGCTTTGTGCAAATTTGCAGTGCATTTTATGGTTGATCGTAAGCGCACCATTTTTTTGTGCAAATCTGCTATATTTGCTAAATGTCACAGAGGCCGAAGTTGTTAAGTTGGCACTCAGCCATCATCGACTTTATGTTTGTCTTCTAAGCTGCTGCCGATCTTATAAATTAAAATTAGAACGTGATATGTTCTTTTGTTTTTATTACATTAAACTTTTTGCTTGCAATAGTTGAAAAAAATATATGATTTTTATTGTATTAAAATTGTTCCTCATCGCCGCTATTTTTTTGTCCACTCCGCGGTAAATTGTTAGTCGGCTATGCCATCTGCTTGCACCATCTACTGTTGTTTTTCATCTGAGCATTTTTGTACACCTCTATTTGCTCAAGGTCTGTTTAGTGAAATTGAGGAAAAATGTAGCAAACTGCAAATACATACATACATATACATATTTTGTTGTTGTGTGAAAAAAAAAAGAGAGCATTTTTGTTCACATTCGCTTCATTTGCACAATTTGCCATACCCATCGTGAAAGCCCTAAATATTTTTTTCGCATTTTAAGGAAAAAAAAAGTGCAAAAAAGCAAATTTTCCGGGATAAGAAACTCCATAAATCTTGATTTGATATGCAATTTATTTCATTATTCAATAAAAATTCTTTCTAATCTCAGTACCTATAAAGTGTGTTAAATCAACAAAATTACAAACTCCACGACCCAAGTACATATCCGTAAAAAAAAAACAAACAACCTTCAATTTACCCCACATATTTTGTTTACAAACAAATTTTGCCCGTACCCACGCAAAAGAAATCTCTACACAAGAAACACACACACACCAACACAAACTCATCCAAGTACACGTGCAAATTCATTCATACTCTTTCTCATCTATCGGCATTTTCATTCATAAATATTCTTTCGCACACAAAACGTAAACAAACCATAGGCACAAACACAAATCTTTCGTCTTCCTCGCACACACTATCCCACTCGCTTGCACAATTTTTTCAATCGATACATCTGGATTGCACACAAAAATACTTTTTTTTGCGTTTTTCACTTTACCATTTTGGGAGGAAGCAGCTTTGAAAAATGGTTTTTCTGCATTTACCTGATCTTCGAAACGGGCCAATAATGAGTTGGCCCATTCACCTGGTTTTTGTGTAGCCATTTCGAGGGGTTTTAATAAATATTTCCAACTTTTTATAGCATTTTTTAACAAAAATCAACAGCAACAAACAATTCTCCAAATTAACTATATCTACAGAAAATTTTCAATGATTTGAAGTTGGCTGCAATTGCTTTGCACAATCGGTGGTGTGAACATCTTAGCGATATAAAAACAGCTTATTTCAAACAACAAGAACTTGTAAAGTATTCGTAATAATATAGTGAATTAGATTTTTATAAGTTTAAAATTAAACTATTATTGGATTAATAGATATTTTGCAACTTTGTGGCAATGAATAAAGTATTATATTTAGTTAGTTTGATTTCAATAAAATCGAATGCCTCTTTTGCAAGTAAGAAAGCTTTAACATATACATTTATAACATATATATATTAGAAGAAAACTTTTATTTGAAAAATTTATTGTAAAATGTGTTTCAACAATGTTTTATTTTTTATGAATACCGGTGAAAGCATTTTGCAACTTAAATAAGCATACATGAGTAAAAAGTTTTACACATACAGGCCTGTTAAGAAAATCATGTGATTTCAAATCACATGTGCTTCTAAAACACATTTATGATATTGTAGTGCTCTGTAAATCACACCTCACGGTGCTTTTCGGTGTAATTTTTAATTGCTGTAAGCACAATTTAACAGCTGTTTTCTTTATGTTGAAGTCCAAGATCACTACACAAGTGGCAAAAGCATATAACCATAATTTTTGATAACAGAATTTTTTTTTAAAGTTTTAAAAATTGTTCCTATAAAATTGCCAGTTTTACTGCCAAAATCTTTAAAAAACTTATTACTTTAAGCAATTTATTGGGCCTTGAAAAAAAAACCAAGCGACCAATTAAGTAAGTGATTTTTCAAACTTTCAAATCACACAAATTTGTGCAAAGCCTATTTGCACGTTTTCAAATCACTTACACAAAAAGTGATTTTCCGCATAGGTTTGATAATTTAATTATTACAGAAATTCGAAGATTTTCGGCAAAACGACACTTTTAATGAAGCTCATTGCTACGTTAACAGAAAGAAAAGGAAACTTAAGGAAGGTTGACTTGCAGATCCTTAGACCTGTAGAAGGGATGAAATACATAATTATACGCAACGTGGAGTATAAACTTTAGTCCGAGAAATCGCCAGTTAAAAACAAAAACCTCAAGATGCTTAATATTTTTTAAACATATTTTATATTTTGTTAATACTAGTGTAAGTCCTTTTATAAAGTCCTTTCATAAAATTTAATTTTACTGCCTGTTCCTCAATGTGGAAGTCGTGCGATTGTTCGCATTCTAAGCGAAAGAAAATTGTTTTGGGTTCCTTTATGATGTTCTTTTATTCGCACTGTGACTCGATTGACAAGTCGAGAAGACACAGGTGTTTTCATACAAAATCCTATTCCCCTATTTTCGATCATGTCGTCAGCACTGCGAACATTATCGAGTGAGGGTTTTTAAAGAAAAACTTTTATTAACATTTTTACTGAAATTATTTTATTTTTTTTTAGTAATTTAATATAAATGTATTGAAAAACTTTTATATTTATTTGTTAACAAACTGGGAAATAAAACTGAAAAATTCACATAGTTTTAATTTTTATTTTATTTATTAGTAAATATCTTAAACAACAAGAGAACTGTTTGATTATCTTTAGTAGGCTTTCAGGCACTTTTTGAATTTTTTTCTTACTTGTATTAGGTCCGGAGATATAGAATTACAGACTTATACCTTTTTTAACCCTTTTCAAACCGTAAATGTCGAAATTTAAAAAAAAGACACAAAGTGGTATTGAGAATTTTTCAATGTGTATTAAATTCGGTTTATAGTTTTTTCCTGTTTCTATCCTTTACATGGATATATGCAATTCAAAAAAGTACCAAAATTTAGTTTTTACCCGTTTTATCCCCTTAGTACTGAAAATATCAAAAAAGTACCAGACACCTGTGCGTTTATTTTTATTATACTTTTGGGTGTTTTTTGATTTTTATTTTTTTTGCTACCTCTTCAAAGTCCGGAGATATCGAATTACCAAATTTACCCTCTTTTACCCCTTTCCGGAGCGAATTTCCAAAAATCCCGTCTTAGTGGATCCATGTTTCTGATAGCACTGCCCATATACGAAATTGGATTACTCTAGCTTTAGCCGTGAAAGGCCGATGAAAAAATGTATGAAATATTTGTGTTATGTAAGTGCATATGTGTACGTGTGCGTGTGTGTGTGTGTGTGTGTGTGTTAGAAATATTTATGGCTATTCAGAGTTCAGCAGCCCAAGTTTGCCAAAATTCCATTATAACCATGATTTATAAATTAATGCATATTTTTAATGCGATTTCTTGGCAAATAATTAATTTTGCAGCCATGATGTTGTTTTCAATTGGTTTCCTGTGCTCGTTGCTACTGGCTTTTGTTAATGCCCAAGATAATGATGGTTCCTTCTCGCCCAATGAACTGATGGCCATGCCCAAAACCGTACGCAGCGATTTATATCGCGGCCAACAGGAGTTCACTCTGGCCCTACTAGAGGCCATACAGAAAGCCACACCCAATGCAAATGTCTTTTTCTCACCCTATTCCACGTTCCATGCCCTGCTGCTGGCTTATTTCGGTGCCCGTGGCAACACCGAAAAGGAATTGATGCGGGCTTTGCGCTTGCCATGTGACAAAAAGTCCCATATGTATTTACAATGCCTACCGTTTGGAAAAACAATTGCATTTCAACCGCTTCAAGAACTCTTCGCTGGAGTTTTCCTCAGCCGATAAAATCTACTTTGACAAAAGCGTTAATGCTTCACCCTGGCTGGCTGATAACTTTAAAGATGAATTGGAAACTTTGGACTTCATGCATGATGCTGAGGCCAGCAGAATGAATATAAACAATTGGATTGCTGAAATAACATGCAATGAAATTCCCGAAATGCTAAAAGCTGGTGAAATCACCCCCGAAAGTCAAATGGTTTTGGCAAATGCAGCCTATTTCAAGGGCCAGTGGGTGGCAAAATTTGATGCCGAAGAGACTAGGCAAGATATCTTCTATACCTCGCCCAGCCAACAGTGCTTTGTGCCCATGATGCAGCAGCGAGGAACTTTCAATGTGGCCATTGACAAACAGCTTGGCGCCCATATCTTGCAAATGCCCTACATGACTTCGAATGATAAAAACAAGAATTCGGACATCTCCATGGTTATTATATTGCCGCCTTTCCAGTCGGCTTTGGAGAAAGTTTTGGCCAAATTGAAACCGGAAACTTTGGAAAACGCCCTAAAAGCCAGTATGCCACAAGAAATTGATATTTCTTTGCCAAAGTTTAAGTTTGAGCAGAATTTGCAATTGGTACCGGTAAGTAAGAGGTGCATGTGCTTAAGTAAAGGGTGGTTACATTTTAAGGGCCGACATTGATTTTGCATAAAACACAAGTTATCTAGGAAAATTTTGTCATTTATTTTTATTACAATAGTATTGGTATGGTTCAATTATGTATAGAACAAAACATTGACGTAATGATGACCATGGCGTAACACCTCCAACCCATGGTTCAAATTTTCGATGACGCTGAGGCATAATTGTGCCATGCTATTTAATCCTTTAGCTCTCGAACTGCTGCTATCTTACCGACGTATACCTTTTCTACTAAATAACGCAAAAAAAAAACCAGTCCAATGGTGCCAAATCACATAATCTTGGCGGCCAATTGATCGCCACCATGGGAGATAAAACGGCTAATGAATTTGTAGCGCAAAAGAGTCATTGTTTCGTTAGGAGAGTGACAAGTGGCACCGTCTTTTTGAAACCATATATCATCCACATCCATATTTTTCAATTTGGGCCATAAATAGTTCGTTCTCAACTCACAACAGCGAACACTATGTACAGCAACTGGCTGACCGGCCTCATTTTGGAAAATACACGGCCCAATGATGCCACCAGCCCATAAGCCGCACCACACAGTCACTCTTTGTGGGCGCATTGATTTTCCGACAAACACTCTTGGCTCAAAGTACTTTGTGCTCTTGGCTTATGATACAACTAATAAGGTAACCTTCCCCCTACAATGGGAACAACTTCATTAAAAATATCATGCATTTTTGAAGTTGTACAACTTCTGAAGACTGTTAAAAAAACGTCACTTCTACATTTACAGAGCAGACATGAACAGAGCTTTGGCTGCCTTTCATCTCTGTATTCTCTTGACAGTTCTAAGCACTCAGATGATTACTTAGTTGTACCTTATTATAAGATAGCCTCATTAGCTAAGCCGTTAGTCGTCTGACTACTTTAGGTTGTCAAGAGAATGCAGAGATGAAAGGCAGCCAAAACGAGACAGCAAATCAATGTAAGCTCTGTCCAGCTCTCTTCTATAAATGTAGAAGCGGTGTCTTTTTGACAGTTTACAGAAGTAATACAAAAACAAAATGCATGTTGTTTTTATTGAAGTTGTTCTTATTGTAGCGAAAAGGTTACCTTATTAGTTGTATCCAAGTTGTATCATGGCCCAAACCAGCACGAAAAAAAAACTGCGGGCTGTTTCTCACAAGAAGAATATTTCTCTCTCAAAATCTGTGAAACAAGGCTTGCATCTTGGAAAGCTGGAAAAAAACTTAAGAAATATTTGCCTATTCTATTATTTAATTAAACATATTGTTGTCAAAAAAAAAAAAAAAACTGTTCCCTGCTTCTTTTCTTTTTAATCTTGAAATCTTTGCTTCTTGCGTTATGATCGAACTCTCTGTTCGATCATAACGCCGATTTATCTGGTTTCTCTGCCGAGTCCCAATTGAAATTGGACGATGCCAAACATGTGGCCAAAATTAAGGTTGACGAAGAGGGCAGTACGGCGGCGGCTGCCACAGTATTGTACAACTTCCGTTCTTCTCGTAGTGAGGAACCCTCCAAATTCGAGTGCAATCATCCATTTTTGTTCCTAATTTACGATCACACCTCGAAGGCTGTACTTTTCACCGGCATTTATCGGGATCCCAAAACTCAAAAGTGAGTTTTAGCCAAGAGTTCATCCCAAGAGTGAAGTTGAAGTAGGAACTAAATTATTAATGTAATTTAATCAAAACAACTTTTTAAGTGCCATAATTTTTTTATGACAATAAATTTACCTTTTTTTAAATCTTTGAATGTTATTCATAATTTGAGTTTTGTTTAATTTTTTTTTATATACAAGTTTACATTTTTAGGGTTCCGTATTCATCAGAGTGAAACGGAACCCTATTACCGAGACAAAGAAAGACGCCGCCTCTACATTTATAGAAGAGAGATGAACAGATCTTATATTGATTTGCTGTCTCATTTTGGCTGCCTTTCATCTCTGCATCCTCTTGACAGTTTTAAGTAGTCCAAGGCAGATTGATACCAGGTAATCGCATCACTACAACAAACACTTCATATATTTTGTTGGTAGAAAAACTGTATTACTGTCATCCGTTTGTTCGCGTATGCGTGTTTGTGTATTTTGACAGTTCTACAAGTTAAAATCAGTAATCAGCTGGGATTGTAAGGCCACCTGGTATCAAGCTGCCTTGAAGTAGTCAGATGCTTAAAGGTTTAGCTGATGAGACTACCTTATTAGTTGTAGCATTCTCTGACTATCTTACGAAGTCCGCTGATTAACGGTTCAGCTAAAGCTTCTTATGAAAATCTTAACAAAATGCCTGTATAAAAGTTGGAAATCAAAAGCTGCTACTTTCACAATATATTGTTTTAAATTTAGTATCTTTTATCCTCCGACATACATACTGACCTGGTCAGATATTTTGTTTTGCAATTTAAATGTGTTTTCAATAAAGCAGCCTTTCAGTTGTCCTTCTGATGGTGAAAAAAAAGAGCTTAAAAACTAAGCTTAAACGGTATTTCAAGGATTTTTTAACACCACACCAGGTCTGGCCAGACTCACATATTTTTTTGCATGAAAAATTGAATTTCTACGGTCACCTTGGTCACAGCTCCCATTCTGGGGAGCAGTAAAAGGTACGCGCAGAGAAACCACATTTAAAAGCATGGTTGTGAAAACAATATTATGTTCTTTATAACGACACATTTATATTTAAAATTCCGTCAATATACTGTAGATAACATTTTCTAATTTCTAATGATCAACATTTTTTAAGGAAGACAAGAAAAGTAAAGTACCAATACAATAAGTCTTGTAGATTTATTTTCTGGGATGCATAACATGGCTGTTTCACGTCCACCACAGCACTCATCACACTTTACACCACACTTCAATTTCTTTTCACCATAGTACGAAAACTTTTCCACCGTTTGTCACAGACCCATATTCATGAGAAAAAAAACCCATAAAAGCATAAATTTTCAAAGATTTTCATCTATGTATTTTGCTTATTTTTTTCAAGAGTACATACATATTTGATTAGTTTAATTAGCAAAAACAAAAAGAACACCAACATACAATTCTATTCCAACAATTATTTCTTGTCTTAAAGATATGCAGAAAAAAATACTTTTATAAAAATAAAATAAAATAAAATAATAATACAATCTATGTATAATTGTTTTAGATGTAGCTAAACATTCGTACATTTTTTTAAACTTAATTTTAGCGATAAAATTCTGCAAGTTTATCAAACTAGGTTTTTTCATACGGTCGTCAAATAAAAAAACAATTGTTTTTTACTTTTTCTAAATATCATCGGGACGCACTATTAAGGCATATATTGCGAAACCTAGGAACACTATGCCGCCCACAATTGTAACAGTGCGTACAGAAATTTTGGCAGCCACCATGCGGCCACCAATAACAGCCAAACCAGTACAAATAGAATGCCCAATTACACCGCCAGCGGTAACACCGTAAGCATTCTACAAAGTAATAAAAAAATATTGAATATTAAATTTTAAATGGCAATTACGTTGCGGAACTCACCTTGCTGGCAGCCAAAATGATGGTGGTCAATTGTGAACGATCACCCCATTCGGCCAAGAAGGTCATTGTAAAAGCCTGCATTAAAACTCGTGTGGTCAAATAAGCTGCACCCCGTTTTGTGTTCTTGCGTACAACACCACTTTCGGGATCCTGGATCAAGGTGGAGGTAACATCACGTTCCAGCTGAAATGCGAATTGTTAAAAACAAACGGTTAAGAAAGTGGCAAAAGAGATTGATGTTTTGAAAAGAAAATAAATTATGAAAATAGTGTGTTAGTCTGACTTTTTTAATACTAAATAAAAGCAAATTATAAATAATGGAATTAGAAAAAGAAAAACTTATGAAAAGCTTGTCAAGTACCATTATGAAAATAAAAATTTTAAAGATTATAGGTTTCAAAATGAACCAATTGCAACAAGGTACGTCGATACCAGGTAGCCTTACAAGCGGAGCTGATTACTGCTTTTAGCCTAAAGAACTGTCAAAATACACAGCGCAAACACACAAACTCAAACAAATGGCTGACAGAATTTAAAGTATTTCTACACACAAAATACATGAAATATTTATTGGTGTGGTGTTTGTTGTAGTTATGCGGCTGATACCTGGTATCGAGGTACCTTGGATTGTAAATCAAAGCTGTAAAATATTTTTAGAACACAACATTTTTAAAGACATTGGCGGTGCTAAACGTATAATCGAAACTGTTCGAGAGAAAAATGTTACATTTTGTATAAATTAACAATTACTGTCGTTAGGTCTAAATAGAACTTGTTAATAGTTCTCTGTTGTTTTTTTTTTCAGTCCCCTATATTATAACACCGATATTTCGTTGAAGCTGCTCAATTGTTCGTTCAGTAGACTCGAAAAAAATTCAAGAGAATGTTTGAAACTTTGTTACTTGTTCTATTATTCCCATAAACAAAATGAGAATCACAAATGTGCAAACAAACCTTTAATGCAGAAACTAATTTAATCATTTTCTAGACTTTTTAATTTTCTGAACAACATTTTACATAGTTATTATTCAATGATTTGCAATTGTTTAATTTAAAAAACGACCTCCAGTTAGAATGTCCGTTTCAAATTCAAACACAGTGTTATTGCAGCGAATCAAATTTTGTGATTTTAGTTCCTTTTAATTCTGCAATTTACTTTCTTTTATCTTAGATTTTTTTCTTTATCAAAAATAAATCAAGAAAACATGTTTTTCGTTCCGATTCACTTCTTAAGGACTTTTTGTGAAATAAATGTTGCTAAATATATAAAAAAAAGATTAAATTAAAATTGGACAACTCCCCTGCCAGCAAATTGGTAGTCGACTACAAATAAAATCTACTTATAATTCATCCCAGTCGGACATTGAGTAGTCGACTACTAAAATAATTAGCTTTACGTTAACTTTTATGGACTAGCTTCAAATTAGTTACAATACAATCGATTTATAATTCACTTTTTGTGTACTGGCTATAACCTAGCTGAAACGTAGTGCAGAGTTAACCCAAAATTCAAATAATAACATACACACATACACGGTAAATAACTCTTTAATCAAATTGCCTATTGTCGCATTCGTTTTAAATGTTGCGATGGCTGAGTGGTTATGTTGGCTGCTCACCAGTCTTGAGGCTTAGTGGTTCGATTCCCACTAGAGGCTAACAAAAGAAAAAAAAAATTGGAATAAATTTAATATAATAAAATAAAATATTACCACCGAAAAATGTAAAATCAGCCTTGATTTGTACATTTTTTTCTGTGGGTACTAACTTTTAAGCTAGCTAACTTTAAGTTAGTTGAAAAGTAATGCACAGTCGGACAATTGACTACCTCCTAGGACATCGTAATGTTAAAATAGTCAGTCATCTCCATTAAAAATAATCTAAGTGTCAACCACCATCAGTTGTAAAAAAGTTAGCTTATAATTCATTACTAGTTAACTGAGTTGCCGGCAGGGTCTGCACAAAAACAAACATATTTACAAACAAACACACACCCACACACACCCACACACATACACTTTAAAAAATAAACACCACCATAAATAAATTTGTTTTATCTAGAGTTAGTAAAAACAAAAAACAGATAAACATTTTGAGCGAAATAAAAAAAAGAATTAAAAAAAAGAAAACAAAAATGATAACAAAAGTAAAATCATTAAAACAAATAGTAGGTATAATTATCATGTGGAAAGATGCAAAACTAACAATGAAAATGTTTAGATGGCAATTAGAAAATGTTAAATTAAGAAAAGCTTTATTATCCAAACAAACGAAACGAGAGTGAAAAGATGGGCGCTTGAACCAAATAATTTTTTTTTGTCTGTTTCTGCATTTGTTTGTTGATCGTACTATACAAAATTCATGAGAAATGATTAAAATGAATGTAAAATATAGAGAAAATTAAATGAACATGTTGTATATAATACAAAATTATATGCATGTATGTATGTTTAACACAAATCATAGTTGGGAGAGAGTTTGAAAGAAAAATCAATTAATGTAATTAAAAACGTCTTAAGAATTATAAAGAGACGCTAACCCGTTTCTTGCTGCCGCCAACCTGTTTCAACTCGCCATTCGACTGACCAGCAGCAACGCCATTAGCCGAGTTGAGGCCCAAGCTAGTGATACTATCGATACTATTGACACTGGCGTTGGTGTTCAAAATTTTGCCATTTACTTGTTTGTTGTGCGCCTGGATCTTGTTAAAATTAGCCATAGCCGAGGCCGAGTGCACCAATACGCGACCATTGGAGTCGTTAGCAGGCTTTCTTGAGGGCGTACCATCATTGCTGCCGCCAATGTTGTTATTATTTTTATTTGAATTATATCTAAGCTTATGATTAATTGAAGTATCATCATCACAATTTGTTTGATTCGTTTGATTCGATAAGGCGGACGCCGATAGAGTGGGACTGCTGTGAAAGGTTGACATTTTGAGAGCTTCCTCGCCAGTGAGGAACTCGTCACTATCATTGTTTGCCGAAGAGTCGGACAGAACAGCAGCAACTTCACCATCTTTGTCCTTAAGTTCACAGCCATTATTGTTAATATTAATGTTATGAGCAGATGAGAGTTGTTTGCGTTGGCGATGTTGCATTTCGGGATTCTGGGCAGTGACCATAGCTGGTGGAATTGCGATTGGGGCGCCCGCGCCGCTTTCTAAATCTGCATCCTCCTTATCCGAATTGCTATTTTTACGCTTGGTTTCACTATCACCACCACGTTTCGAACGGAAGAGCTTTACGGAAGCAGCAGCAACAGCAGCAGAGCAATTTGCAAAGTTTTGATTTTGGTAAATTGGAATATTGTCAAGAATTTCAATTGATGGTTGTCAAGGTTGCATTGTGGTTGGTTTGTTGGGTGGCAGTAATAAAATAGTTGTTGTAGAAGAAGGAGTATAAGGTTTTCATTTGATTTTCAAAATCACACATTCAATAGAAGAAAACAATATGCAATAAAATAAATAAATAAATAAATAAAATCTATTTAAGACGGTTTACACAAACAAAATTCATTTCATCGTTAATTATAGTTTAGATCTTTTTTATGGCACTCTTGCAATAGTTTTTATGAAGAATAGCTGATATGATTTGCGGTTCCAAAATTTATGTTTTTTTCATTTGTCAATATTGAAGGAATTTAAATTAATTTAATTTTTATATGCTGGTAGCAGGAGGGGAAAACAGGAATAGATATTTATTTTTCAAACATGAACTTAATTATTTATTTGCTTTAAGAGCCAATTGAAATGTATTATTCAGGTCCAAAACTGAACCTTTTCAAAAAATGTTTGTTGTATTTTTCAGCTGTCTATATGCCGAGGACATTTCGTTGGTGCTAATCAACTCATCAGTAGACTTGAAAAATTCTCAAAAGTCTGTTTGAAACTTAACTACTTATTCCATAATTCCCATGAACAGAATGAGAATCAGAAATGTTCAAACAAACCTTTAACACAGCAAACATTTCTTTTTTCGTTTTGCAACACTTCTACTTTTCTTTCAACGAGTCACCATTGGTTACTACGATTTGTATTTTTGAAGGTATCAAAAAGTAAAAGCAAATAAATAATTAGGTTCATATTTGAATATTCAAAAACTTTTACTTTTTGATACTTTCAAAAATACAAATCGTAGTAACCAATGGTGACTCGTTGTATAGAAGGTTGCAAAGAAAAGTAGAAGTGTTGCAAAACGAGAAAAGAAATGTTTGCTGTGTTAAAGGTTTGTTTGAGCATTTCTGATTCTCATTCTGTTCATGGGAATTATGGAATAGGTAGTCAAGTTTCAAACAGACTTTTGAGAATTTTTCAAGTCTACTGATGAGTTGATTAGCAGCAACGAAATGTCGTCGGCATATAGACAGCTGAAAAATACAACAAAAATTTTTTGAAAAGGTTCATTTTTGGACCTGAATTAAGATATTTTTTTATATTTTTTTTTTCATTATTATTTAAGGCGTTAGAAAGGCTCAACCAGTAAATATTTGGAATATTTAAAGAAGAAAAGAAACAAGAAAATTAGAAGAACATAAATTAAATTGGTGTTAGTTACAAAACTGTGACATGTTTTAAAACTTTAGTTGCAGATTGTGTAACGGTGAAATACAAAAAGTTATAGGCATTTGTTTTCTACAAAAGTCGTTTTCTGTTTCAGCAATTGTGCTATTTTTATTACGAGAATATATGGTATGTACCCCAGCCAAAAATTCGGCAGCTATTCTTGTTTATGTTTATCACTAAAATTGTATCACAAAAAAATCTTTCTCAATTCTATGGAAGTAAAACCGAGTAAAAAAGTAATTAACAATTGTAAATCATATAGTCCTACTAAAGTTAAATTAATGAAAATACCAGTAGTGGTTGATATTAAATTACACCCATATTCATAAAAACTATTGCAGATTTATCACACGTTTATTTGACAAATGTTCCGTAGAAATATGTCAAATAAGAGCTTAATAAACTTACAATAGTTATTATGAATATGGCCTTTAATGTTTATAAAATAGAGTTTCGATTTCTCAACAATTCGAAATATATAAAAATATATCAAAAGGTAATTTAAAAATTGTGAGTTGTTACACAATATAAGCAAAGCTCTCAAAGTCGTAGTTCGATGAGAGTTTTTCTTTTCCATTACGATACTCATCAGCATCCAAATGCCTTCGAACCCAGATCTTGATTAATTGCATACTGTTTTTAAGTAGTAGGGCTTAGCCATCCTACCACCTCAGCTCTTTATTACGGATTGTCTGTATTTAGTCTTATTGATCAACTTTAGATTTTATTACTATGTTTTTCTGTTGACTGGCATATATTTTTTATTCTCTGAAAAGCATCCAATTGATTTTTGTGTTTGTTAATATATTTTCTTTCTTCATTTTGCAGGCTTATGCTTTGACTTTTTTTTTGCCAATTTTTTTTTAATTGCTTGGTTTTGCAAGTTTTTTGCTGCTTGTATTTTTTTGTAACTATTTGGTCTTTTTATTAACTATTCTTTTATGCGAGTTTCGCTAGTTGTGTTCTTGGTAACTGCTTCAAGTTTTCGTAAGCTGTTGAAATGTAGCTTATATTTGAAATTTAAGAAATCAACCCCTACATTCGGCAAAAAAACATAAAACAAAATTTTGAACAGTTCTGCTGGAATTATCGAAATACTTCGTTGGCAAAATGTTAATGATTTTTTGCGAGCTTTAATTTTCTGTTATTAGAATGGTGCATTAGGGTGGTAGCAATTGAGAACTGGTGGGTAAATACTATAACGGTGTATTTGAGGTCAATGACTGTTGAAGCAAAACATTGGTCTCCTCGAAGCAAAAACATCGATATGTCATACTTTCAGAACCGACTGTAAATGTCGAAGATATACCGAAAAATGTATTTTGGCGACCCCTACGTTCGGCATAGAAAAGCTTTTGCTTAACTCTCTTGCAACATTGCTTTATATTCGAGAACTTATGGTCTAATGTACATATGTATGTACATACATCCACATGTATGCATAAAGAAACAAAATGAAGCAAAAATTATGCATTTTGCTTTTATCTATCCTCTATAGAATTTCAAGCCAAGTGAGTTCTGTCTTTTTTCTTTTCGTAAAACAAAAGTGGAGACGTACGAACAAAATGGCTTCAACAAATAAGTTTGTTCCCGTACTTTTTGGGCAAGGTAATCATGAATTTTTCCCAATAATCAGAACTGTTCAAAAAGTAGAGTAAAGAAACAGAGCTAATATTTTATATATTTATTTAAGCTTAAGGTCTTTTTATTAGAGAATTTGTGAAAAAAAACCAATCAAAACATTTTTCATTATTATTGTTCTGAAGAAGCTATCCGAAGGAGGGCGAAATATTGACAAAAATACTCAAATTCTTTAATAAAAAAGACCTTAAGCTCAAATAAATATAAAAAATATAAGAAAAATAAAGGGGTCAAAATAACTAAATATTGAAACAGAGCTAATGTTGAGCACAAAGGGAACAAACTTAATATACCACAAGCTTTTGATTTTGCTTCAAACAGAGCCGACTACAGGCACATAATCAAACGGTGTAACGAGTTTCTGGCACGTCTCTAGGGCACTTAAAAACTATTATTATTTTTTATTTGTTTTCGAGCAACACATGGCAGAATATTAATAAAGATTTGTGGTTTGTAAAATGTAAAACAAGATTTAGTAAACTTTGAAATGGTGGAAAATTTTGTTTTTAGCAGATGAACAAGTAGTAACCATAATTTAAGACTAGTCCATTTTTGACAAAAAGAATAAAAAAATTCATACAATGTTAGTAATTATAAATATAAGCTTTTATATACAAAGAAATTTCAAAATTAAAAAAAAATTTACAGCAGTGATTTCTTGTTTTGCTTTAAACCAAAAATGAGAGGGGCATACGGTGGAAAAATGTTTTACTACTCTACTGGGAAATTTTTGTTCATAAAAAAAAGAAGAGCCGGAGTTAGAAAAGTGAGTGAAATTTTATAAAAAAAAAAAATAAAAAAATAATAATAATAAATAAAAATAAAAGAACAAACAAAGAAATTACTACTTTAGCCCAAAAACACAAAAATATGCGCCACATTTAATGAATTGGAACACACACAAATACTTACCTCGTCTTCGCGTTTACGCAAATCCGATTGTACTTCTTCCAACTCCTCCTGGGCATCGGTGGCTTTCATAAAATAACCTTCGTATATCATTTTCAAGCCGAAAATTGCAAACAAAGCCGTTGAAATGTAATATGTATAAACCTTAGGAATAATGGTAGCAGCCATGCCAAACACCACCGAGAGAACGGTCATCAAAGCGAGGGCTGTTATGGCACCCGTGAAGACAACTAAGCGTGGATGGCGCATGGCCATAATGGCTGCTATGAAGAAAGTCTTATCACCTAGCTCTGTAAATAATATTACAGAGATGGACGCAGTAAATGCGTCCAAAAAGCCGGCATTTCCTGTAGTTTCTTTGGTCGTATCTGCATTCGGTAAATTATTTGACACATCGAAACGTTCATCTTTTACAAAAATCGCTTCATCGATATCAGATTTCTAAACAAAAGAGACATATAATATATAATATAGACAAATAATTGATTTCTAGTCAATATGTATGTACTCACTGTTTGCACTGCAACACCCGGTGCCGTTTCATCGTTCAATTTCGGCGCTACCTCTGCCGTGCATATTGTAGCGAATGTTAAAACGGCCAACAGAGCCAATAACATTTGCAATTTGGCGGATCGTTTCAAATAGACATTGTGTCTGGTGGTCTGCCAAAAATATGATTGATTTTGTGACATATTTTGGCTGTTTGTTGATGTTTGTATAGTTAAACTTATACGGGCAGTTTGCTTGCAATTTAATCTCTTCTTAAAGCGGGTAGGTAGATTTTATCACAGTAAATTAAAATTTAATTTATTTTACTTTATTCTTACTTAAACACACCAGAAAACGTTATACGTTCTTTCCTGCACGTTCAGTGCTGAAATAAGAGAGCAAAGAAAATTATGTCTATATTAATTTTGTTTTTAATTTTAGTCTGCCTTGAGGCAAAAACTCCAAAAAAAAAAAAAAAAAAAAAAAAGCAGCAACAAAAAATTATCAGAAATCCCCTGTTGATTTAAGTGTGAAGATAAGCGAGATAAAAAATAAAAAAACAACACTTAAACAACCAAATGTTATTGCTGAGTGAAAATAACATTGATGATAAACAAACGAGATATCAGGTAGTAAAAAATGTGGTTTTATGTACATATACTCAAAGACTGAGTTCGGCATTAATTTAGTTAGTTTTTCTTTCAGCTTAAAACTTATATACGATTTAGGACGAAGGATTTGACACAGAGGAAAGCTTCTGTTTGAAGCAGCATAAAAAATATTAAAAACAATAAAAAAATAAATAAAATGTGACTTGTTGTAGTTTATCTCCCTCCCATCTACAAATACAACTAAAAGAAAAAAAATATTGGAAAACTCATCGCTCATATTGAGGATAACAACCGCACAATAATGGATCAGCTGAAAATGATAATGCACTCAAGTAAAATGATAAAGCAGTTGGTAAAACCATAATGAAGTTGCGGTCTAACCGAAATTAACGCGTCAAACATATTACTGCCGGCTATGCCACCCATTTTGTGTGGGAAAAGGCTGGTTTAGACAGCAAAAATACATCAAGATATAAGCATTTTTAGGTGTTTATATGCTTGTAACTTCCCAAAATAAAGATTAATACAAAAAATAGTGGTCACGTTTTTTTTCCGGAAACTTAGATACTTGCCAAAGTTTTCTCAAAAAAGTGCGGTGCATGTTCGATTGACATCGCAAGCCTTATAAACAACATTTGCCCAGTTTTCAAAAAAAAAGGGTGACCACTATTTTTTTTATCAACTTTTATTTTTAGCAATTAAAGGGTTATAAAAACTCAATATAAAACTAAAAACTCATTTTTCAATAGCTTTTGGCATAAGGAACAAATTTCCACTATGACAAAAAAAAAAAAAAAAATTCGAGCGTCCAATTTTCGAAAGTTTTTTTTTTGCTGGGATCCCCCCAATAAGGCGTGGTATAGGATCGGTGTATTCGAAAAAATTTGACTCTTCTATGAGCACCCTGACACAGATTAGTACTAGAGGCCCGTATTCTTGTCTCAGGGTGCCCGTAGAGGAATCAAATGTATAACTTCCCCCAATAACTTTTGCTTCACAACATTTTTGTCGTACACTCTGATCTCGTACCACGCCTTCTTAGAGGGGTTACCTTACGAAAATACAAAAAAAAAACACAAATGAAAATCGGAAGCCTCGAAAATAATTTTTTTGATTTGTGATAGCGCAACTTTTTTTGCTCATGCCAAAAGGTAACGACAAACCGAGGGCACAATATCAAAAAAATTTCGTCCTTACAATGCAACAAAGAACCTTAGCCACTAACAGGCCAGTCACATTCATTTTTTATGATAACTTTATATTTTATGAACGTAAATTTCATTGTCCTTAAAACAGACGTATCAGAAATCAAATCGCTTATGACAACACATTAGACAACTGTTTATTAGATAAGCAAACATTTTTTAAGCGTCAACGTTGATAGTGTTAAATAATCGTTTAGTCACTTAAATAAGTAACTGAATAAAACTTAAGAAAGTGGTTAACATTTGTTTTTTATTAATTATAAATAAAAAGGGCAATCTTATCACAAAAAATAAAAAAAAAAAAAATCGAATATCAGGCGTACGTGACTGGCAAAGAAAAGTAATTAAAAAGCCAGATATTTAAATGCTTAAATTTGTATATTTTGAAAGAAACTAAATCTCTGAATCATCTTTTAGTTTGGCGGGGGGGCATAACAACAGGTGTAAAATTTAATAATACTAAGTGATTATAAACTGCATTTAAGACGAAGGAGTCAACAGAGGTGAAATCTCTTGTTGGCAAAATGAAAGATATTTTTAAACCAGACAATTGTTTTCCAGTTTTCAGGAAATAAATTAAACTGTTTATATTTATTTTGTGTGCATTTTATAGAAGTTACTGACCCAGGTTTTGCCAAAACTGTCACAGTGCATGCTTTAGAAATTAACAAAAATATTTGATGACACAAAATTTGAATGCATTAAAAGACTAAAATCTACATCCCTTATTTAATATACATAGTATGTATGTGCAAAAGTTTGTTTGTTCTTTTTAATATGACAAAAACTTTTTAAGGAACGGGTTATCCATTTTGCACTTTCAAAAGTAAACGTAAATAAAACACATAAAATATTTTTTTTTCCTTTTTCTTTTTTATTATAAAGTTTGAACGTTGCCATTATGTGTGAAACACTACATCATTTAAATCAGCACCACACGAAGTGTTTCAAGCATTGATTTTTTTGAGGTAATTTTTGAGAAAGATTTTTGTGATAAAATTGCGATGATCAACATTTTTAGAGAAGACAAGAAAAGTAAGTTTGAAGACGTCTGGCAAATTTGCTGGGTGCTGCAGAGCGAAGTGGTGGTCGTGAAACAGCCATGACACACATATACATATGTATAGCACATTATATGGGTATTCAGGAATAACGTCGGTTTTTTCTAAGACTCTATTGGATTATTTAAAACGTCGTTCGAGATACTTTTCCATGCCAATTCCACTTGGGTGAAGAGGGAGAGCCCTTTCCTTTGCCGTTTTCTCGTCGAATTTTTCTATCTACAATTTTCCATAGATTCTCTATGGGATTGAGATCGGGTGATGAGGCCGGCCAATCCAAAACATTCCTTTATACATATGGCAGTGGGTTTTGGTTCATTATCATGTTGAAATTTCCACTTCAATGGCATTTTCTCTTCCGCATGAGGTAACATTATATCTTCGAAAATATTCTCGTACATAAAACGATTTATTATGCCGTTGTCTCTATGAGTTGGGCCGATTCCATGGCCGGAAAAACATCCCCAGACCATTAGATTGCCTGCGCTGTGTTTCACAGAACTCGTTGTGTAACGTGGGTTTAGGCGTTGTCCTTTAGGCCTGCGTACTAGCTTAAATCCGTCAGAAGATTTGATGTTGAACTTTGATTCATCTGAAAATAGTACAGTTCGCCCTTTTGAAACAGTCAAGTTAACATGTGATCTTGCAAATTCAATTCGTGCTCTACGATTTTTTGGTGAAATAAAGTGTTTTTAGCGCTCCTGTATGTTCGTAAACCACCGTCCACAGCTCGTCATTGGATGGAGCTGAATAAAGTATTCAAATTCAGTTCACTTTAAATAGATCTCGCTTATCGTCCGATTATAGTGATTGGTCCTCACGTTTCGTTGTCTTGCTTGGTCTACCACCTTGATGAGATTTTTCTAAGGAACCGGTTGAACGAAAACGGTTTATAGTTCGGGATACAACACTCTGGTCCACACAAAATTTGTGGGCAATGCTTGCTATTGATTTTCCTTTTTTAAATTCGTTTACAATTTTTTCTCTAAATAATGCAGAATGCTTATTTCGAGCCATTTTATTAATTTTTTTTTAATTGTCTGACGCACCATATCAATTGTACCCACACCATATCATCACTGAATACAAGTTCACACAATCCAACAGCATGGAAACGGCACCACAAATTCTTAAAAAGACCAACATTTTTTTTTATAATTTGAATTGAATAATCTTAACTTTTAATTCAATGAACTGCAATTTTTTAAACAGTTAAATAAGAAATAAATAAAATTTGAAGGCAAACAAATAGCGAATAGCATTCATTGACCAAGGTTGATATCCAGCCGATTTCGCACATTCGGTTCAATAGTCCCCATTAAAAAAAAGCTGTTTGGTGTAAAATTAAACAGAACAAAATGCAATTTAATTATCTTCAATTTTAAATTCACTTTCAAAAAGCTGCATTATTAAATAAAAACCTTTATATTTATTACAAATCAAGCAACATTTATACGAATGTTGATAAACACACATACATACATATGTATGTATTTATTCAATCACTTTTCAATTCATTTTTCTTGTTAGATCTTTTTCTTTTTTTTTACTTTAAAACCATTGACGCAAGCAGCGACGCGGTAAACAACAATGAACCCAAAGAATATTGCAGAAATTAAGTATAAATCTGTACATGTAATACATCTATTTTTCACTGTTTATTGTATATATATTAATTAAAATAAGATAAATAAACTTATGTACATATTTAAGCTCTGTTTTTTATCAGACACTTTAAATTAATTTTCAATTCTTTTACTTTCCACCAAATCGATGATACAGTTTTTAGTTTGCTTACAAACAAAACTTTAGGGAGTTCTAACTTTTTTATGAGTTTTTACCAGAAATTATTATTCAACCAGGCTTTGAGTTTATTTATGCATATATTTATATTAAAATAAATATGTATTTATATTAATATTTCTTTTTCTGAACTTACTTTTCTCAATGTGGAAATGTGATTGAATGAAAAAAAGGGAAAGAGAACAGAGTAAAATGTCATTTCTGCGTTGAGTGGCCAGACTGTTGTATTAAAATAAAACCGCTACAGTGCAGCCTGGGTTAAATAAGCAGCTACTAAATATGGCGAGTCACGATTTAAGAACATTCAAAAAAAAAAAAAAATAATAATTTTGCAACTTCAGATGGTTTTATATAAAAAATTTCTTAACAATTTTACTAAAAAAACAGTTTGTTAGCATTTTGATTCATAAAAATTAAAAAATTTAAAACTTGGAAACACAATATAAATAACATTATTTCCAAGAGATAAATCGTACGATTGTGGAAGATAGTGATTCGTGTTCTTTTAAGGGCTTGTACAATTTTAATTTTATCTAGAGATAAAATTTTGATAAAAATTAAAATTATTTGCACTTTTTGGCTTTTCGCTTAGACATTATCTAATTCCTTGGTTTCTATGTAACATTATTTAGTAATGATTTTAACTGCAACTATATTAAACGCTTTTTATATAATTTTTACAAAAAACAATAAAATTTCATTTCAGTTTTTTAAAATATACATATGTATATATCATACATACATACATATACAAGTAATTTATCATACATACAAAAACCAACATGTTTGAAATATTTACTAGGATAATTTTGTGTAAAAATAATTAATTACCACACCATTCAGATTGCATGTTTTTAATAAACACTACATTTTGTAATATATAAAAAGTTTTAAGAATTCTACTGGAACTAAGAAAATAGGAAAGAGGAATTGGTGGCTGAGAAAACCAAAATAATAAGTGTTTGTGAACATTTGATTAAGCAAAAAAAAAAAAAAAAAAATTATAACATAAAAACAGAACATTTATTTTTGGAAAGTAGAAAATGTCTGTATTAAAGGTGCTAATTTGTCAGTATTGAACCCAGTGTAATAATTTCGAGTAAACAACATTTAACTAGGGCCCTTTAGTATTCCAAAACGTTGACTATACAGAACTAAAAGACGACATAATAGCCACGATAAGACCTATTACGTTTGTATATTATAATTGACTTATTTTTAAAAATATATTATGTTTATTGAGATCTCGTTAAGCAAATATCTATCCATAATTTGCTAAATAAAAGTTTAATAAATATGGAATATTTTTTTATATGAGTCAATAAAAAAAAGCACGCATTCACCTATTACGACTAGATATCACAAAAAACATGTCCGCTCTGATCAAAAGTTCCCAGGCTTAGATTTATGTATAGTACTCAATTTTACGTACGTACGCTGAATGTGATATATATTTTATTTTTGTTGTTGACTGAAGTAAAGTTGACTAGAGCCTACGTTTGAATAAACGACATCTACCACTGCAAAATTTTCAATATTGTAGTTTTCGACCTTTGTTATATACATATTTCTTGATACAAAGAAATTTTATTGAAGTAGAAAAACAAAAGGATCAAACGATTGCAATAAGTAAGTTAGTACATAAATAAATAGATAAAAAATAATAATTTGAAAACGGATTAACAACGGATATACATATATACCCTAACAGCTATTCTGAAGGCTAAAAAGCAAGTAATATCTTTTTCATACTTCTCACAACAAATTCATTGTTTCACAACAATATCGCCCAATCTCTGAATTGTACGGCAAATACGTTTTCAGATCTGCACATCTGGCAGCTCTGATTTCACTTTAGTCAATCGCTAGTGTTGTCGATACGGCAGGTTTATTGTTGGAAATCATTAAACAGCACTGCTCTGCGGATACTGTATTATCGACACTGCCTTATCATATGAGACCGTTATATAATTATTCATTGCATGGCATGAGAATTTTCAATTAATGGGCTCTCTTGGTTTTGCTCTTGATATGAAATAACATTTGTTTGTAGTTAAGAATTCATGTTCCATTAAATAAGTAAATATTAATGCAAATTATATTTAAATACGACTTGTGTTAACAAAGATACGTACATTTTTCATATATAGATATGTACATACATAATAAAAATTTGTCTTTTTATATAAAATAGAATTTAGTTTGTTCTTTATTAGAAAACAATAATTAAAAATCCATTCGTGGCGCTTACACCCTTCAGCCATTACTTTTGATTTATGTGAGCCAGTAAAGATGCTAGTTGCTTGCTTATTGTTGCCGCCAGCAGCACTTTTTCCGACCCACAACCATTAATCAAATCCTTAACGCAGGCCCTTAGGCTAAAACGATACGTTTTTCCAGCCTCTAAATTAGAAATCGACATGGAATGTCGAAAACCTGGTATTTCTGTGATATTTTTGAAAACCTCCAATGTTTCACATTGACCATTTTGTGCACGATTTTGTCCACTGGACGCCGCCAGATGTTCACAAACTGGCCTGGGATGTTCTATAACGTAAGTTTCTTTTTCTTCTTCTTGCTTTTTAACAGCCTCCTCTTGAAGTTTTTGCATGACGGTTCTGAAGCGGGCGCTTACAATCGCTTCATATTCGGCATCCGTGGCATTGCGTCGCAATTTTGTAACGTTTAGATCTCGTTTCTTTTGAAAGCTGCAGTGAACAATAAAATCGAAATAGAGTTTTTATTTGATGGCGGTAAAAAATATAAACCTACAGAAAATTTAAAACAGCATCTTTATAGGCCAATTGCTCTTTGTTATAGAATTCCTCCACATAAGGGGTCGAGATATGAGATTCGGTAGGATGCTTGGGACATTCACAAACCTCTGTGTATGGTGTGTTCGGTATTAACACTTCCTTGGGCTCGGTGGCATCTTGGAATTAAAGTACACATGGAATTAAAATTAGAATATCAAATTTGTTTAAGAAAATACAAATCTTACTTATTATTTCGTAGTGCAAAAGGTACTTTTCAATAATGCCATTCGGAAAAAGTGGTGGCCACCAATGTAAATCCTTTAATTACAAAATAAACAATTTATAAAGCTAAACATATCGTTAGCTAAAATGCAGAATGACCTAATTAATTAAAAATTTGCAAAGGTATACACGAACAATAACATGTTGTTCAAATACGAATTCTTTTTATTACTCCAACACTTTCTTATATTATTAGTATTTTGTGTTGCCTTTATCAGGCTTAAGTTTGTTCTAGATTATTTTCGTGATTGATATTAATTAAATAGGACAAAGAAAATGTCAAGGAAGCCTAGAGAGGTAGACAACTAACTGTTGCGAAGTCGCCACACTTCTCGTCAGCACCCGTCCTTGAACTCAGGGGCTTATGTTTTTAAAGTGACACTCAAGTCACTGAGCCACTCCAGGTTATTGTATGTTTTCTGTCAAATTTTTAATTATATCAAAGTAATGGGTGGTACTACTTTTTTTATGTATGTATCATTGCATATGTATCGAACGAGTTCAAGGAGGGGTGTTGACGATGAGTGTGGAGCCTTCGAAACAGCTAAAGGTCCTTGATGTGTTTTTTAATCTTGTTTAATTAATATCAATCACAAAACTAATATAGAACGAACTTAAGCCTGCTAAACGTTTTCCAAAAATTTTTCCTGTTTAATATTTATGAATAATGGCGTTGGGGTATTCCATCAAGAATAAAATAAAGTGAATTTCATCCAAATGAAATTCACTTTATATTCACATAAATTCACATAAAGTGAATTTCATCAAATGGGACATTTGAACTAAAACTTCCAATTTATTTTGATTCTTATGATTGTTGGATAATATCGATTTGGTTTGTGATAATTTCTGAATTTGATAATTTCTAGTTATTTTTTTTTATGAAATATGCCGGTTTTAATAAAAGTTAATTTGCTACATTTTAAATGTTTGCTTTCATAGTTTTCTTACCAATTGAATTCCGGAACGCGATACCGCATACAATTTGGCCACCGCCGATGGTTTGGCAGGCAAAGTTTGAAAATAACGTATTTCCGACACATGCTCCGCCACATATGGATAGTCCATGACAGTCAAACTATTAACAAAATAGGCGTAACGGGTGGCAGGCTTAAGATTTTTGATTATATGCCGTCTTCGTTTTGTCAAAACAATATTCGTAAACCAACTGCAAGAAGCAACAAAGAGCAGTGTCAGTTTGTTTTTGTAGTGGGAATGTAAATGTAAATGTAATAAATAATAAAATTATTTTTATATTACGTTTATTGGGCTTCAGTGTATTCTAAAGGGTCCGCCAAATAATTTTTTTTTTTTTTTTTTGGAAACGGGGCAAAACAGCGAGTGTAGCTTTGGCTGTGTGTCACGTAGCGCCGTCCTGTTCAAACCGAATGTTGCCAATATCCTCCTCTTCAATTTTTGTGAACGAAAATTCACTCAACACAACGATCGCAATTGGCAACGGCCACTCCTTGCTCATTTTCAAAGAAAAATGGCCCAATTATGCCTCTGGACCAAAGTGTGCCCATTGACGAAATAAGCACTAGTTGAAAAAAAGTCAGATGGCGGACCCTTTATACTACTAATGTGATTGATATTAATTAAAAAAGAAAAAAAAAAAAGCTTAAAGAATTTAAGATAGAAAGCAATTTGGTGTTTCGAAGCCGCCACTTTTCTCATCAGCAGCCATTCTCGAGCTCCTGAGACTGCCCTTTTCCACAGTGACACTCACACCACTCCAGCCACTTGTGTCACTTGAGCCTGTGAACTGAAGCACCGCTGCTGATGAGGCGGAGCGTGGCGGCTTCGAAACAGCTAGTTGTCCGCTATAACAAAATCTTTAATGTTTTCTTTGTCTTGCTTAATTAATGTCAATCACAACAGTAACATAAAGGGTGTTTTTTTTCGATGTATAGAACTTTAAGTTGCAATAAAATACGATGGATTATTCGATTGACATGAATTTTATTTATCCGAAACATAATCTTGTGGCATTACATTTTAAATATGACTTCTGGCTTATGACCGCCACGGCTGGCGCGGATGTAGTCCAATCTGGACGTCCAATTTTCGATGACTTTTTCCAACATTTGTAGCTGAATATCGGCAATAACACGGCGAATTTTGTTTTCCAAATGGTCAAGCGTTTGTGGCTTATCCGCATAGACCAATGACTTTAATTAGCTCCACAGAAAGTAGTCTAGTGGTGTTAAATCACAAGATTTTGGAGGTCAATTTACAGGTCCAAAATGTGAAATTAGGCCGTCACCAAACATGTCTTTCAATAAATCGATTGTGGCACGAGCTGTGTGACATGTTGCGCCGTCTTGTTGAAACCACATCTCCTGGACATCATGGGTATTTAATTCAGGAATGCGAAAGTTAGTAATCATGGCTCTATACCGATCAACGTTCCCACCAGCCCATAAAGCGCACCAAATAGTCAGTTTTTCTGGATGTAACGGTGTTTCGACATACACTTGAGGATTAGCTTCACTCCAAATGCGGCAGTTTTGTTTGTTGAACCAGAAGTGCGCTTCAACGCTAAACAAAATTCGCTTATGAAAATCGGGCACAACGGCAATCTGGGGCCAAATCATCGCATTCGATATCGAACGAATTCCGTCACTTATGCTGTGTGTTTGTTGTTTATTTTGTTTTTGTTTTACATTATTTTTGCTCGATAGCTCATTCGATATCGAATGCGATGATTTGGCCCCTGGTTTTGCACTAAAATTGCACTATTTGCAAGCGTTGTTCAGCCGTGAGTCTATACATGATGAATTGCCAAACCGAACTGAGTATAAATCACTTGACAGCTGTTAAATCGGTCGCCACTCTTGAACACTAATGCCAACTTAAAGTTCTACGCATCGAAAAAAAAAAAACACCCTTTAGAAGGAACTTAAACCCCATAAGCGCCATATAGAAAACTAATTTATAGAGCAAAAGTACATACAACGGCCATTTGCATCATGTAGGATTAAGACTTAACGTTTACTTTAACGACAACTTTTGTATGGCAAACTTGCCGTTAAAGTCCACTTCAATTTTTAATCGTACATTGTGAAAAGATTTAAAGATTAATTTAAATAAGGCTTAAAAAAATCACCCGTCTTTGCCACAGCCATGACGGCCATCAAATTTTGTTACATTCTTAAATGGAGCCTCCTTGTAAAAATAAACGTAACCAAACAATAAGCCCAGCTCATTGGATGGCAATACATCAACTTCAATCAGAGCTGCAGTGGAATTGATATCGGCGATGGTGGTGTTCGAGAGACGTATATCTTGTCCACCTGAAAAAAAAAAAATTTTTTTAAACAAAAGAATAATTTACAACACATTCTGGATGTTCAAAAGGATGAAAGAGGATGCCATACCTGCTCAGCGGCCATCGCAACAATCAGACAACAATCAATCTTAATGGAAAATGATAAAATCCAAGGAAAAATTCACAAATTTGTAGCGCTTGCGTAACGATACATTTTAGTTTATATTTTGCTAAAAACAACTGAACATTTTGAAAATCGAATAAGAAGCGCGTAAAGCGTTTACATATAACTCTATAGACGAACTACATATATGATTTACAATTGCTAATAATTTGATCAGGTTTGCGTTTGATTTTACTTCCTCAAAATTGAGAAAGATTTTTTGGTGATAAAATTCGATTGATCAACATTTTTCAAGAAGACAAGAAAAGTAAAGTTGAAGACTTTACTTGGCTGGGGTACATGGCTGTTTCATGTTCACCACGACGCTCATCAGTGACTAATGATATATGTATTGTGTTTAAGCAGCAGCGTATCACCCTCCCACTACCCGAGTTCTTCATTACTGACTGCCTGTATTTAATTTTGTTGGTCAATTTTCCATTTTATCACAATGTTTTACTATTGCAAAGGATTTGTTAATGCGCTGTTTATATTCGCTGATGCAGAATAAAATGTTTCGTTACGCATGCGCTACAAAATGTCATTTTTTCCCTGGATTTTACGATATGTACGGATTACGAATGTGGTAAATTTAACTATTGGCAAGTTGGGCCTCACATCAATATCATTTATTGTGGCTATAAAACCATGCATTCGCTATAAATTGAAGCTGTCGGGCTTCACATGTGGACGTTTGGCTCCTGAAAGCTCAAAAAGAATTTTATTGCTACTTTTGTACTTACAGACCGCCCGCTCGCCATTTGAATACTCTGAAACATCTGTTACGGTAATTTTTTTGCACTCCTTGAAATTCCTCTGTAACACTGTGATTTTGTCCAGACATAAAAGTGGATTTAAATGGAAATAAACACAACCATTAAAAATGGCCACATTGCCCAAGAACAGTTCCTCTAAATAATTATTATCGACCACATAAACAGAATATCTGCAAGCAAAGAGCATAACAATTTTAATTTATTTTAGCTAAATGTTTCCCTCCATCCACCTGTTCTCGACCAACTGTAGGCCTCTGATGGTGTGCAAGTTCTTGAAAAAATGCAGCGTTACAATCTGGGGTGAGTTTAGAACCTGCAGATAGCCAGTGATTTCATTTAAATTTTGAAAAGCAGATTCCAAGTACTGCACAATGGGCTCTGAAAGTAAGGCATACACTATACTAAGTAAGGCAAGCTATACTCAATTGTTAAACACATCTAATACTTACCTTCCATTTCATGTATTTCTATTGTCAGGGAACCATTTATTGTGCCGCAATCAGCCAAATCTTCCAGATCTTGAATATTGTGCACCCTAAAGTTGCCAGTGCAATTCAAAACACAAGTAATTTTGCCATTCACGATCAAGGTGTCATAATGTTTGGGACATGCGTCAACACAATTTAAGCCGTACTCCACCAGGCCGTATTTCGAACAATTTGTCACACATTGTCTTTTGAAAGCCTATATAGAAAGTCATATGTGTACATACATTAGGGTGGGCCAATTAAGTTATCAATAATGTAATGTAATCAAAGGTGTGTGATTTTAAAATTTTTCCAGTAGTTTTGTATGGGAGACTCCTTAAGGAGACATGTTACGGGGTCGGTGTGTTTGAGAAATATATTGGGCAGAAAAAACTATTGGTGGTTGGTTAAAGGGTGCTGATGAGAGCGATGTAGTGGTCGTGAAACAGCCATGGTACAACACTATGTACCCCACCCAGTAAGTCTTCAACTTTAGTTTTCTTCTTTTTTTGTTTTAATGTTGATCACTCCAACTTCATCACAAGAACATCTTTCTCTATATACTTATTTAGGTATTAACCCCCGATTTTTGACTTTGGATTTAAATACAAAATTAGTAAATTTTCCTTAAAATTTAAGTTGGATTTAAAATAGCTTTCTGTTTTACAGTCTAAAATTATTTTTGGTAATTAATTGTGATAAAAGTACGGCAGCACAATGTAAGTGTCAAAAAATTATCGATAACTCAATAAAAAACAGCTGTTTAAACAAATTTGGAAGCAAGTGAAATTGTGAAAAGTTTAGAAAATAATAAATTGTTTTGTTAAAATTAAAAAATGAGTCGCTAAAGTGATAAAAGGACTCCCAATTTCACTGCCACAGAAATTGATTACCTTCTGGAAATAATAGAAAATCAAATTATGAAAAAAAACGTGTACAATTTTCTTAATTTGCAGAACAAAACCAAACTGTCAAAATCATATGGCAGTACGAAAAACTTAAGTCGATTTTAAATGGGCACGGCAGGCCGTTTAAGTTTGATTTAAATAACAACTAGTTGACTCAATTTTGTATTTAAATCAAATTTAAATTGAAATGTCATTAAAAATCCAAGTCAAAAATTGGTGATAAGTTTAGCCGGCTCAAGTTCTTTCTATATTACTTTAGTGATTGATATTAATTAAATAAAACAAAGAAGATATCCAAGACATTTCTTTCATTTCTTAGCTTTCTCCAATGTCAGTCAAGTTAATTAATTTTTTAATTATTCGAACTTTTTCTCATCTAATTATTTATGTTTTAAGTTTCAGCAGGCTCAAGTTCTCACTGAGTTCCAGGACGGTTGCTGCACACGAGAAAGTGTGGCGGCTTCGAAACAACTAGTTGTCCACCCTGCTGAATGTCTTATTTAATTAATATTAATCACTAAAATAATATATAGAAAGAGCTTGAGCCTGATAAACTTAATACATAAATAATTATATAAGAAAAAGAAATGCGGTCGGGGGACCCCCATTAGGAACGAATTTCCTTACGTTTTTTTCATCTTTGAATGTAATACAAGGTGAAATCTGTATGTTTTATTTTGTGTTGTTTTTGAAATTTTTGGAACGTTTTATTTTTTACTTTTGACACATGCAGTATTTTTTTTTGGTCAATCTGCTGCAAAACGAAGAAAAGCAACTGTTGGCCAATTTTTTAATATTGCTGTTTTTTTGTTGTGACATACTTTACTTTAGCGACATCTAGCAGCTGCTAGTGTCCGTTTTCACAACTAATTAATATTTATTGGTATTGGTGTCTCCGCTGCTGTCCGCTGCTGGAGACACCGCCCATCATACACAATTGCTGGTCGACAGATACACCAATACATATAAACAGCTCACACGCTTTCGTGACGATTTCTACTAATTTGCACTACCCGCAAGCCGCGTTAAGGAACTTCGTGCCAAAAAATTCAAATAATGAAAAATTAATGAAATCTTTCTCAATCTTGAGAAAGTAGAAATCGGAATAGAAAGACCGGTAAAATTATTGACAAAAAACAATTCCAATGAGGATTTTGTTTTTTATTGGGTGACAATTTTTGTACAAATCGAACAGGATTTTGTATCAATATTTTGTCATGTTATTTTCACGTTGCAGGTTTTTTCTGTGTGTAGATTTTTACGTCTCTTTATAAGTTTATAAGGCTAATTTGTTCTGTAATACTGCTGGTTCCTCTAAATGCGAACGAAGTTTTCTTTTGCATGTTTCTATTGAAAACAACAACAACAACAACAACACAACATCTTTGAATTGGTTTTGTTGTCTTTAAAACAAATGTGGGATTATAAAAAATTGAATCACGTTTAGGGGATTAAAACGGCAGTTTTTGTCACTTATTCTATGTTCTCAATAAGAATATTATTACCAATAAGAATATTATTTCTATATTGTTTCCATTTTCAAATGATCAAAGTTCTCTACTTTTGCCATCTACATTGTTCAATATTGAAATAACTACTGTCGCACTGTGTTGCGGCTAGTGGAAAAGTAACTTTTTTCCGATTATTTTTTTCAGTGTTTTTAATGATGCAATTTTGTCACAGACATTCCAAGTAAACAAAAAACACATAAAGCTTATTTTTATGTTGGTCCGTTGATTTTTAATTGATTTTAGAAGTCAAATATACAAAATTTTCACGAAAAGAGGGAATTTCAGGGCTGTATTCAAAATGATCTCATTTGATTTTGGTGACAGATATTTTGATTCGGAAAAAAAATCTGCCTTCGGACAAGTATCTTCTGTAAAAAAAAGGAATGTTGTTTGAGACATTTTCATATGCACCTTTTTTAGAGCGAAAACCCGACTAAAGGTCCATTTTTCCTTAAAATTTGGGTTAGGTAAGCAATATCTAAAAAGTCCCAGAGAGTCCCAGTTCCAGACCACTGCATAAATATTACATAATTTGTTTTCAACGAACTGTGAAAAAATCTGCCCATACCTGCTCTCCTGGGAGTTATAGCGATTTTAGTATATCACTCTCAGTATTTATTCCATAGAAATAGAATATGCCTGTGTTATAAAATAGTATCTTCAAAGTTTTTTTTTATTCTACATCTATTCTAGCACTCCACAAAAATGGGCATAACTCTCTTAAAACTGAAGCTATTGACTTCAAACCAGTATCAAATTAAAGCTTTTATTGCCACCTTTCAAATAAGAAATGAAATATATTTTGGTTTTATATAAAATTTCAGTGTTATTCAACAAATATCGAAAAATCATGAAAATTTTACGTTTATAATTCTTGTTCGAACCAGCCTATAATTTATTTTAAAAACTAATCATAGGGTATTTGTCAGAAATAAAAGAAGAATTAAAATAATTTTTTTTTTTAATTTTTCGAACAATTTTTTTTTTGACTTTTGTTGAAAATTTGACCCAACAATTTTTTTCGGTCTAAATTTTTTTTTCACTCATTCTGTTTGCGATTTCATTCTGACCAATCTGTAGAAGATTCTCATCGATACGTTTAAAATTACAGTTTAGGCAATATGATTTCCGGTTTTGCAACACTGTGTGTCGGTCCAATCATTCGTTTGTTAATGTTACTTGTTAAATCAATATGCTTTTTTTATAGTCGCACTAAATGATCTACAATTGTTAATAATTTTATTGGTTCGATTTTCACTTTTACTTTTTGTGCTTTTTTTTCGTATTTTTATAACAAGGACCATCCAACTTACCAATTTGTATTTATAAGGCTGACAAAAGTTCATGCACCCCTTATCGGATGTATAATCAAGGCATTGCTTGCAGTAGTTTTCGCTGCATGAAGTCAAACACTTGCTGTTCAAACAGTTTCCTCCGCGTATAAAGTCCACCGACAGTTGGTATTTGTCATACGACCAACAACCCGTATGGGGATAATGATCTTCAGTTTTACTGTCATTGAAAAAACAAAGGGGGCAGTGATTGGGTGATTTGTTGTCCTATAATAATAATAATAATAATCGATTAAATTAAAAAAGTTTTATTTGCAGACGATTATAAAGTTTTTACAAAATACAAGTATGGTCACATTGGCAAATGCTAGACCACAAACAGAGTGAGCACTACTCCCTGGTTTTTTGGGATCTGGATCTGCGGTGACCACTTTATTTTTTTGGTGTACAAAAGTACAAAAACCATAAAAATTTCCAATTCTATGAAACAGTTTTCTTTCTTAAAAATATGAGATTTTCGTAAGGGTTGATCCAGACCTCTAGTCATAACTTAAAAACGGCGTGTCCGATCATGTAATACGTCAAAAAATTAGAAATTATGCTAGCCTTAAGTTTTTTTAAAACCAGTTTTTGGTGGCGTTAATAAATTTAGAGTTATTAGGAAAAAAATAAAAAATAAAATATTATTTTTTTTGAAAAATTGCAAAATTTTTGATTTTGAAAAAATTTATAAATAATATTCATATAACTGCATGTAATAGCAATACAATTAGCTCTCACTAATTAAAAACTGTGTGTTAACGTTATATCCATTTTGTAAAAAAAAACCACCAATAATAGAATAAAAAACTCTACAACTGACGAAACTTTCCACAATTTTTTCACTTTTCTGACACGGAGGAGAACAATATTTCGATTCAAATTATTATATTTTTATGGAATGAAACACCATAAAATTTACTTGCTATGGAAACACCCATATGTGCATATAAATACAATTGTTTGATTATCTTTTCCATACCAAAATTGTATATTGCAACATTATGAATACACTGGGTAAACAAATTTTCGAAATCGCTTTCAATTTTATCTACTTACGTTGATATGAATATTGGTCTTTTTTGCATTAAAGCCCAAAATCTCCATCCAATCGATGGTGTGGATGTAGCACAGCAACGGATTTGATTCGATGCGCAACGAGCCCCTCAACACACGCAACAATGACACTAGACCAATATTTTCCAAATCGCGATTCTCCATTATGGTGAGACCATACGTATCGAACAGTAATTCCACGCCACGAATAAAAGTTAGCCGAGGGAAAAGTCTCTCTAAACTATCCAAACCAGTCACACGATACACCAATAAATATTCAGTTATTTCTGCTATTTGGGAAGGCCTTATTTCTTCGTAGGCCCAGGGGCTGAAATCCATTTCCACCACACGCACAAAACCGGCCACTAAAGTGCAGTTTTGAAGTTGATTGAAATCATCCATGCTGCGTATAGTGGCCGACTTGCAAATGGTTGCTTCTGCAGCTGCATCTATTTCGAGGGCATTTACATCGCGCCATAAAATTAAGCTTAAAAGTATGCAGTTTTTCAAATAATAATATTTAAACATTTTAGTGTTGTAACTGGAACATAAAACAATCTCAAAACACTAAAAAAAAAACAAATACCACACAATCTCGATACACTCAACATTCCCACTTCTACTTGACATTTAACCTGTGGTTCTTGCTTGTCATATTCTTTTCAAATTTTTGTTGTTGCTGTTGTTGTTGTTGTCGTCAATACAATTTCGCTTTGAGGTCTGCTCGAATTTAATTGAAAACCTGACCTTTCAATAGATGACAAAACAAGAGTCACAATATCGTTCCAAACAATTTAGTTGTATGGGGAGGGGGGGTTTATTATAATTCTTTATGGCGTTTGCTCGAATTCAATTAAATTATTTATTTTGAAAATGCGATTTTAATATTGTTTTCACAATTAAATTTTAAATTAAATTGAATTTTTTTTCTGAAGCCGCCCTAACGGCCGCTCTGTCTGAGACTTCGAACTAAGTAGTTGAAGTGATTGCCGGTGTGTGCAGCCTTCTGCTGTTAAATTTTAACTGATTCTTTAAAGTGACAGACTCGTTGTTCTTACATATGTACATACATATGTTATGTTCGCTTCATTGAAATTGGTTTTAGCTTTTATGAGAAAAAGTTCGTTCCATTTAATTATTTTGTTTTTTTTTGAGAATAGTAGACAAAAGCAAAAAAAAAGGAACAACGATCAATCGATTTTGTTAACCCTCTAGCGGGCGGTTTGTATTATCGGCGAATTGTTTTCTTTTCTAAGCAAAACTAAGAAAAATGAATGCAGTCATTGATTTAAATCATAAATGAGTTTAAAGTTTAAATTAAGAAAGATGTCACTAATATGTGAAAAAAACATATTCATATTTATTAGCTGGGGTACATCTAATTGGTGTAGGCTAACCATGTCACACATTAGCTTTCAAAATTGGCTTCAAGCTCAGCTCATGGTAAACATGCACTATTTTATTGCAGCCAACTGAGCCTTTGACTCGTTTTATATCTGCCAGATCCAAAATTGATTTGCATTTGTATTGCAAAGAGGGTTTTGATGGACAGTGGTGCGAAAAATACGTTCAAAGATGTTCATTGATATCGAAATTCAGTTAAAATTTAATTTGCTACTTTTTATTTCTTACAAGGGGATAGTTTTGAAAAAAACTTTTTTCTAAAGATTCTAAGGCGCCAAATAACAAATCGCAAAACATTGCGAAAAATATGCAATAAAAGTAGAATTTCTATTGACCAGCTGTTACGAAGCCGTCACACTTTTCGCCAGCTACATAGTTGTCCATCTAGCTAAAGGTCTTTGATGGTTTCTTTGTCTTGTTTGATTAATATCAATCACAAAAATAATATAGAATGCATAAAGTAATAAAAATGAATTTACTTATTTATTTGCCAAATAAGAACCAATTGATACGTATTATTTTAGGTCTAAAAATGGACCTTATTAACAATAGACCTTATTAATTGTTGCCTCTTTCAGCCACCTATGTACTATATGCTGTCGACATTTGCAATTTTCGTTGTGCGTATTAAAGTAAAGTTTCCAACATTTTTTTCAAGATTTTGCAAGTCTACTGGCGAGTTGAGTAGCATTACGAAATGTTGGCGACATGTGGATGGCTGAAATAGACAGAAAGCAATTAATAATCTCATTGCATGAGCTTTAGTTGCCGAGTGTTTAAAGCGGCTGTGCCAAAATTTTGAAATTTGACACCTCCAAAGTTCACAGGGTGCTGATGAGGGGTTTTTGCTAGCTATAAAAATTTTACTTTTCTTTACTTAATTAATATTGATTTAAAAGTGACAAAATCAAGGGTTGAACTTGAGCCTGCAAAGGTAGTTTAATATAAATGTACGTAAATTATCATAGTTCAATAAAATTAAAAATTTCAGTAAAAATTAATAATCTCTTTGTAGACAGAAATCATTACTTCCTCTTTTCTCCTCCCTATAATTTGTTCAAGTCTTCAACTTTATTTTTGTCTTCTTGATCACTACAATTTCATCAGAAAAACAATTTTTTTCTCATTTCTGAGGAAACAAAAAATCACACTTTATCCCGATATTATCATAAACAATTACAGTCCAACCTAAATCAGAGCGTCAAGCGTATTATTGCCGTCTAAGCCACCCATTTTGTATGAAAATGGGTGGTTTACACAGCAAAAATACGCTTGACGAGCTAATTTAGGTTGGCCTGTTAAAAATAGTTTCCGTAAAATAGTACTTTTTTTCAAAAAGCTCGCACTTAAAAAAGTATTTTCTTAAAAGGTATTTTTTCAGAAGGTAATTTTCTTAAAAATATATTTTGTAAGAAGGTGCTTTCTTAAAAAGCCACTTTCTGTAAGAGATATTTTCTTAAGAAAGCTACTTTGGAAAAAGGTACTTTACAAATAAGTACTTCGGTAAAAAGGCACTTTTCCAAAAATAGTACTTTTCTAAAAAGCCACAATTCTAAAAACGAAATTATTTTTAAAACTTTGGGTGTTGAAAGTTGCAAAAAAGTAATTTCTTTACTTCAAAAACGTCTTTTAATTCAATAAGACATGTACTTTTTGTAATAAGGTACTTGTTTCAAAAGTACTTTATTTCCAAAACAGTACTGCTTCGAAAACGTAGTTGCCAGAAATTCCAAAAAAATATTTTTCGAAAAAATATAAGTGATTACAGACAGAAGAAATGGTAAAGCTGCTTTTGCAAAAAAAGATACAAATGATTTAATGTCAAATCTACTCAGTAAAAGAGTGCAAAAATGTTAAGCTTTTGTGAAAAATGTATTCTATAAGCGTGAAGGGTTTTTTTGATTGTATTAAGAACAGAATATTTCTAATCAAAATTATGCTTTAAAATGCAATGTTGTATAAATCGACCGCCTCTTAGAGGGTTACTTTCTTAATGCAAATAATATTCTTGCCATGTGCGCTCACATTTCTTAGGGTTGTCAGATTGCCATGTCCAGTAAGCGATGCCGCCGAGATAGAGACATACCTCTTTGTGAGAAAGGATAACTACCGCTCAGCGCATCAGGCTTCTAAAACCAAACCTCTGTTTGTGTATTCTTAAAAGTAAACGAAGTTCACAGTTCAGAATGGCATGCTTGAATATACATGAAAACTTTTACAATGTTCGCTGAAAGCTTTTATACAAAGTTTTTATTAGAAATCTTTAGAAATACGATGAGGGTTAGGCGGGGATTAGTAATCAACAGACTACGGTTTTATTTGTGAGTTACGAATCGTAACTTACGATATTGCTTTTACAGATGTCTCAGTCTCTTTCAAAATATCAGAGAAGATATACAAAAATGAGTCGATGAGTTTTTTTTTAATTTCAAATTCCGCTTTCAGTCTTTTAATCAACAATGCATTTTGATACTGATTGCCACTGAAAATCCCAATCAGTTGATATTTTAGCAAATCACTAAACAAATTTAATCACAGTTCCTCAGTCTTTTTCTCTATTTGAGGAATTTGGCAACACTTGATGCGACCACATGCAAAGGATCTTTTTGCTTCTTAAAAGTAACTATGACACAAGAAACCGGTTGGTTGGTTGCAAGTTGCAGGCTGTTAATGACTTTTGATTTAAGCCGATGATAATGAGACATGTTCAAAGGCATTCTGCTCTTTCTTCAACAAAACAAAATTTGAGTTTTGCGTGCTTTTAGGGCAGCTTTTGTTACTTTTGTTTTATTCTTATTTTTGTTTTTGTTTTTTTTTTATGATGCTTCACATTAAAACTAAAGCGAACTGAAACTTTTTGAGATCATCGTTTACTTTGAACTTTTACACATGTTATGTATGTGAGAAAGAGGGAAATATTTATTTCTGTACATTATTTTGAAAGCATTTATTAAGCGCGTTTACTTTAAGAATAACATAATAAACAAAATTGGTTTTTTCAAATTTTTATAGAACTCTACTCTTAAAAAAGCAGTAAATGAATTTATTAAATAAAATAGCAGGTGGGACTAAAGAAATCACCCTATTGGAAGTTGCTCTTAGTTCTAGAAATGGCGGCCAGTGACAAATCTGTTTCTACATTTGTGAAGTAGACAGCTGTAGACTACAAGTAAATAAACCTTGGAGTCATACAGTCCCCAAGAACGTCCCCAAGAATCGTCCACTTCGTCATAGAATTATACCAAAATTATAATGAGTGAGCGATAAAGCTCACTTTCACCTCATTCAATAATATTATTAATTACACTGTGCTTGAATTTGGAACTTTTTTTTGCCGACAAACGGGGCACTCAGTGACTAAACCTAATTCGGGTACGCTGAATTCAGTGGTGCTATCCGTTTTTCTAGGTTAGCTCGCGTTTTCGAGATTTACCGTTATTTTAAAAATGGAGGAGGTTGCACTACATGTATTGAACTAACTAAAAAAATTTTTCGTTTATTGAACTTTAGTAAAAAACCGAAACTCCGCACTAAAATAACCTTTGATCTGATATATAATTCATTAAAAAAAATTTTTTGTTTTTTAGAAAAAAGTTTTTTTTTGAAAAAAAAAAATTATTTTTTGCAAATTCTTGAAATTTTGTGATCTTTAAAACTGCATAAAAAATTGAAAAATTAAGCTATGCCAACAAATTTTCCCGTGTATATAAAAAATTATGTTTGAAACAAAATGACCAAAATCTGTGGGCAACTTTTGATTTTATTCACAAAAGATGAAAAATTGCAGTTTCAACCTGTTACCAGACGAAGCCTCAAAAATTGAAAAAAATATTTTCTTGTTAATTAAAGTACATTTCTGCATGTTCATATAAAAAGTTTTTTGTAATTATCTAACATTAAGATGTGTTAAAAAAGTGTTATGAAACCTTTTTGCATAATTTTGCATAATAGTACAAATTATGCAAAAGGGTTTCATAACACTTTTTTAATGAATTATATATCAGATTAAAGGTTATTTTATTGCAAAATTTCGGTTTTTTACTAAAGTTCAATAAATGAAAATTTTTTTAAGTCAGTTCAATACATGTAGTGCAACCTCCTCCATTTTTAAAATAACGGTAAATCTCGAAAACGCGAGCTAACCTAGAAAAACGGATAGCACCACTGAATTCAGCGTACCCGAATTAGGTTTAGTCACTGGGTGCCCCGTTTGTCGGTTTTTTCAACTAGCACAGTCTTATTGTTGCCCTGAAGAAGCTATCCGAAGGAGAGCGAAATATCGACAAAAATAATTAAATATTTTTTAATAAAAAATACCTTTAGCTCAAGAAAATAAATATATAAAATATAAAAAAGGGGTGGAAAAAAAGCAAATAATAAATTATTTATTACTATTATTATCCTTTGGGGTCGATTGTGCTCGTGAACAAAAAACAAAAGATCTTTTGTGCGTTGTTTGTTCTCTATACACCGACAACTAGAGCATTGCCAAATCTCGTTACGGCCGTAGGTTTGATAATATCGAGGTCCCTGTGATCCAATAACCCCGCATCTAGGTATGTAGTTCTAACGAATGTTAACTACCCTTCACGAAAAACACTTGTAACCCTTAATTATTATTATCATTTGGGGCCAATTGTGCACCTCGACTAATAAAAAAGGTTTTCTGCAGCCCTTGTTCCCTATAGACCGAGACGTAGACTACTAGCATATCTCGTTACGACCGTAAGTTTGATGTTACCGGGCTCCCTGGGATTAAATAATACGGTTCTGCCTCTATATGCAGCGGGACATTCGCAAAGGATGTGTTCTTCGGTTTCCTTCTCCTCATTACAGAGCCTGCAGGAATCACTTTTTGCCAATTTCAGTTTTTTGAGATGTTAACTTAGCTTACAATGGCCTGTTTTGGCCTAATATACTTTCTGTCCAGGTTTACAATACGATCGAACTTCACTCTGCCGACTTCCAGCAGTTTTTATGGCCCATCATTAGCCCTGGCTGCAGTATAATATTCCTTCTGCCGAGATTGACTTTACGAGTTGGGACATCCAGCCGTCTTTATGCCTGCCGCATACTCTACAGTCATCAGCAAGGCTTTCTTCCTACCTTTTGTCTGAATTAGATCTCAACTAATTTATTTTGAAAGTGGTGACTGAAACAGACACAATTGTCTGCATGTCTCCTCTTTTGTCCACTACTCTGGTGTCTCTTGGCGTTATTGAATGTGTGTGCGTGTGTGTGTTTTTTTAATATGATTGAGCTTCATATCTTTATTAATTTCAAAGTAATTAATAATGATGAAAATGTTTAACCATTTGAAATTGCTCAATTTGTTGTTGAGCATTCATTTCGGTCTACCTTCCTTTTAGCACTTTAATGTCATCATCGTACATGTCTGAACCTTCATTTTTCAAGGTTTTCTTTGGATAGATGTTTTCATTCTTTTTCAATTTTTTGCTTTATTTTGTTTTCATGCTGGGCCTTTAAGTCCTTTTTTTTCATACAGTATTTAATAAAAAATATGTTTTATTTTATTTTTTGCTGCTGCGGTTTGAGTTTAATGTGATTTGATTGTCGTGGCGCCAGTTTTACGTTTTTTTGTTTTCGTTTTATAGTTGTATTAAAATTAATGGCTCTGCTAAACTACTTTCTAATATTATATGAGTGTGTCGGTGTGTGCGTCTGTCTGCCCGTCCGTCCGTCCGTCCATCCATCCATCCATATGTCTTCTGTCTAATAATGTACTGTATGTGTATGTGTGTGTATGAGTGTGCGCTCATGGGTTTGTTGCTGGAATCGTCGTTCATACCGCTGAAACCGCTTAATGGTCGATGAATGTCTATTTGCTTTTGCTTTTTTTTTTGGTTTTTCGTTATTTTGGTACAAAAAGTCCTTTTTAGATGAATACTGTGAGATGGATGGACAAAGGATGTTCGTTCAACTTTTACAGCTGCAAAGTAAATAAATTAAAAAATAAAAAATTTGTATGTATATTAACGTTAGTGAAGGGAAAAACTAATTCAGAGTGTTGCTGATGGCAAGAATAATCATGATGCTGCTCGTTGTTGATTTTGATGTTTTTTCGTCGTTTTGTTTTCCGTCGTAACGAGAAAATATAAAATTGATTATAATCTGTCCATAAGGGATATTTGTACCTTTAATGAGATATTGCAATAACAATGTTAATGTAATGCTTTTCATGCTTAATTTGTAAACAGATTTGTTTACCTGAAATAATATCATTTTAAGTGAAGGTTTTATTCATTTTACCGAGGAATAGTGAAATAAATAAGATTATCTGGCATCATTTTTTATATTTAAGTGACCAACAGAAACTAAAAAAGAAGATGAACTCTTTGTTTCGTTTTTAATCATTTTAATGTGGTTTGCAATCATTTCAAATTGTGCCTGTTTTAAAACAAAGAAAGCTGGGGGACAAGTGGCGGTTTTGGAATCGCATAATCATCTTTCCATCTTTCAACTTCAAGCCACTAGGAAATTCACTTTGTTTGCTTTGATTCAGTTTTTCCTTGAATATTGTTTTACGAGGTCTGATCAAAAAATAATCGTTATTTTCAAATTCCGTGAGTTGCGTATGTTTTTTTTTTTGCATTTTTTTATGTTGCTCAGAAATGCACAGAATTCTGGAAAAATCAGTCATGGATTTTGCACCATGATAACGCAGCAGCTCAGCTCATACATCTATGCCCTTATCATGCCCCAACCACCGTATTCACCGGACCGACTGACTTTTCCTCTTCCCAAAACTGAAGACACCGATGAAAGGCAAGAGTTTTGCTACGATTGAGCAGATAAAAAAAAATCGAAACAGGAGCTATTGGCGATGCCAAAAGGAGCGTTTCAGAAGTGTTTCGAGGATTGGAAAAAACGCTGGCTTAAGTGTATTATATCTGAGAGGGATTACTTTGAAGGGGGCAAATAGTTAGTGATGAATAAATAAATACTTTTTGAAAAAACTGATCAGACCTCGTACATGCGATTCTTTGGCTTCAAAAAACATTTATTCTAAAACTTTTTAAGCTAAAAAGGGGTTATGCTAGGAACACAACTGGGACGAACGACGAATTTCGCCCAACACCACGAATACGCCGGTTAAAATTCGCTGTTTAAATTCGCCGTATGAAGCACAATAATGGCGAAAAACAAAACCATCTCTTATAATTGATAAAGTTGTTTATTGTTTGTTCAAAGAAAAAAAAATTAAATGAATCAAAGAATTTCAAATTTTGTAAAAATAATTAAAATAATGATCATCATGTTTATTATGGTAAAAGCCTTGCACCGATATTTATAAAAAATAAAACATTGTTGAAACACATTTTTTCATATAAAATTTTTCATATAAAATTTGTTCTAAAATGTATTTGAGCAACATTATATTTTTTATGAATACCGGTGTTAAAGTTTAACATTTTCAATTATAATTTCACTTGTATCCAATTTCACAGTTTCTTAATTTTATCTTATTATAGTTGAACAGCTGATGGGGTAACCATATTAAAAAAAAAAAAATGGTTGCTAAAAATTTAGCATTACCAAAAACAAAAAATTAAACACTACACACATGTTTTATAATCTAATATGATGGCTTTTTATTTTAAATGCAAAAAGTCAAAGCTTAGCACTTAAAATAAAAATAATGAAAGTAAAACTTAATGGTTTTTACTAAAACACTTGAAAATTAAAACTAAAATGGCCACATGGTACTGATTTGTTCATCGTTTGCCGGCCCTAAGAAGTTCGCCGCATACAACGAATTTTGACGGACGCTGTCACTGTGTGCATTTTCATATACACCAATGTGTTTTATTTATGACGGCGAATATTCGCGGCGAAAAATTCGTCGCTCGTCCCAGTTGTGTTCCTAGATTTGTGCAGTACTTTAGTTGGCCTTAAGCTATAAATTATTACTCTATTAAACAAAAAAAAAAGGTTTGCAGCTGGGGGACAACTGGTGTCTATGATACTTGAATAAATACATCGAATTTTTTTTTATCTCACAAGGAAATCTAATGCATTCGTTCATGTAACTGATTTGAATTCCAATCCTAAAAAAAATTCAATGTATTGTTTGGTTTTTCTAAAAAAATTTGTGGCCATTATCAGCTTGATGGCATTGAAAAGATAAGTGCTCTTATCAAATCGTTAATTGATACAATAATATTTTTTTATCGAAATTATGAAACCTAATAAGCCAGTTTTAAAGCAATCAAGATTTTAGATTTATGGAATTTCATTATGAGGTTGAAAAAATTCACTGTATTAATGCAGAAATATTAAAAAGAATTATGAACAGTAATTTTTTCAGTGCATAATGTAAATAAAGCTTTCTGCTTTTCGGTAATGCATAAGCAACAAATGAAATTGAACGACTTTGAAAAGCCTAAGCAAGCCACACACCCCTTGCCACAGTTGGTGCAACATCCGACAATTGTGTAGGAGTTCTTAAATTTTGTAGGGTAGTTATTGAAAGTTGCATGCTGATATTTTCTCTGTGTATTGTGGCTGATTATTTTTTGTTTGCTTACACTGTGCTTTTTCTCTTATTTTTTTTTCTTCTAATTGTAAAGTGTTTCGACGCCAAAATTTGTAATCTGTCATAAAATATTTATTAACGTCTTTTTTATGTTTGATGACTGTTTTGCTTTTTATTGACAGGTTGCGCGAAAGTTCTTTAATTCTTTATGTTGTTTATTGTCAATCAATGATAAACAAAACACGCATACACAAACACATACACACACACACACACACACATGCGTGTGTGCATATTTAACCACTTGAGAATTTATTATTAAATATTTTTTAGATAAATGGATTTTATTTTTAATTTAATTTTCTTAAGCTGGCGTTAAAATAGATACTTCATTACATATGCGCCATATTTTTTGTTTTTGCCAGATTTTTGTTTCCCAAAAAAAAGTTGAGCGAAGACGACGAACGAACGTAAGCAGCGGTAGAAGAATGTGTGGGAGGATTCGATTTGTTTTTGTTTTGAAGGGGATGGATAACTGTGTAATAAATTTTGTCCTTAAGGGAAAGTGATTTTTCTTTATTTTATCATTTTATTTTCACATTCGTTGATTTCAAAAGTGCTTCAAATGCTTTACATCTACGTTACACAATTTTGTATTCTTTAATTTTGCTATTTTTTTTTTACTTCTCCAAATTCTTATTAAAGTCTATAAATAAACTCTATGAAGCTGTTGGTAAGAAATTTTTTGTGTTATTAACTGACTAAAGCAGAACTATGTTTGTGTCTTCAGCGGGCTTATTATGGCATTTGCTGCCATGCAGTAAAAATATCCTCAGCACTGTTGCTAATATTGTGTTTAAATAAGGCAGAGAGAAAAAAATTGTGAAATGCTCTTAGAGAGGGATTTAAAAGAATTGCTTGGAGCAATTCCAACTGTTATTGATTTAAATAAGGTTAAATCGTATTTGTGCGAAGGTGATTTATCAATTTACATCCATAAGTGTGTCCCTTGCAGTGTACGCTGTGGCTCCATCTTGTTGGAGCCATACTTGTGAATGGTTTTCTACGGCTGGAATTAAAAAAATTTCCAACATTGTCCGATAACTGACACTATTGACGGAAACGGCGTTTCCGTATTCATTTTCAAAAACATAAGTACCAATTATCCTTTCCGATGGAACACCGCACCAAACCGTACACTTAGATTGGTCAAGGGTAAAAAGACAGATTTTTAGAACAAATAACTAAAACAACAAATACATAAAAATATCCATAACGCTCCTGATCTGTTGAAATCTAGTCAATCGCTGAGACAAATTTGATGTTTTTTATTTTTGATTGTTTGACTTAGGGCTGCCCATTGTTATTATTTATACTACTTTCAATAGCGGTTTTCACATCGAACTTGTTAATCGTTAATAGTTACTTTTTTACACGTATTTTGTTTTTGTATATTTATCGCACTACCGGATTAACATTTAACAAATTAACAACACGGCATCCCTGGTAAAATAGTTGTTAGTTGGTAACTCACAATCAGCTGTTGCTGTTTCTACATAATAAAAGACATTTGTGATATATTTCTAAAAAAATATATTTGTGTTTTGGCAATTTTCGTGTATATTGAGAGTAAGTATGTTAATTAAATGATTTTTTTATTTTATTTTAATAAATCAGTGGATAACCAAAAGAAAAAGCGCATTCGAACGAAAATGCAAAAAAAGTGCAGTGAAGTGGAGCATAAATTGCTGATGGATTTTGTGTAGGAAAATGTGGACATTGAAGTAATGTAGCACTATTTTCTATATGCTTATAAGATTATGCCAATGACGAATATGTACACGGTTGCCACTCTAAATTTTTCTTCGGGACCAAAATCTATAAAAAAAAAATAACCAAAATAAGAAAAAGAGAACCAATTTTTTAAATTTTATTTTGCATGCCTACCAGCAGTTCTTACTACTTTATTTATTAAAACATTTATTCAACAAAAAATATACGTAGGTATGTATGTACATAAAAATGAATCGTCAAGAATTCTAAACAAAAACTGAAAGTCCTTTAATTCAATTTGCACATACATACCTGTATAAAACAAATTAACAATAAAATTTAAAAAATATATGGCCAATTCACAAGCTGGTCGTATTGTTGTTAAGTCGTATTTGGAGAGGCAATTTCAAACACAATTTCTTAAATTCAAATAAATTTTAAAACCATTTATGTTTCTCTTTCAGTATCGTGTTTGAAATTTTCTCTCACGATACAACTTCACAACGATACGACCAGCTTGTGAATTGGGCAATAGTATTTAAAAATATATGGATATACACCGGTATTCATAAAAAATAAAACATTGTTGAAACACATTTTAGAACAAATTTTTCATATCAAATTTGCTCTAAAATGTATTTGAGCAACATTTTATTTTTTATGTTAGTACATATAATATACATATGCATATGTAAATGTATATAATGCCTCTGCCCAGCCGATGTCTTTTACTGACCAAACGTAATGAGGCCCTGACTTTTGCACACAAACTTCTTTGGACAACATTATATTATTGATTGAACTGAACTCTAATTTATTTCTTAATTTGGTTTTAGTAAGAGATAGTTAAAAAAATGTATGTACTGCTGCCGGCGAACTATGTGGAAGGCTCATTAAATCATAAATAAAGTCGGTCAATTCTTGAAAACATTTCTCATTCATAGCATTTTTATATCAACTGACTTTTTCCCAAAATGCGCAAACGTCCATATCAGGTAAAAGTCTTAGGAGTTTCCATTGTGTTATAATAATACCTATACCACATTTAATTCAATGAGAAAAATTACTTACTAAAGGTATTATTGAAGTTTCTGTATCTGATAGAACTTTGTCGGTAGTAATTATGCAGACATTTTTTAAATCAGTTCTTCCAAAGTCAAACCGTAGTTGAATTTGTTTTAAAAATTGAACGTAAAAATTTAAAATGTTTGTTTCAATTGTGATTCGTTGCCAATCCGTAAAGTTATCGCTTTCAAGAAAGTTTTCTGCTCTACTACCCATAATTGTTTGTTTTTAGATACTTTGTTTTGCCGTCTATATTAAAATTTTCCAGACAATCAATATTTTTTACAAAGTCGTTGTGCATAAAATTACTCAAAAATAGTTCAAAATGTGCTTTTATTTGGGAGTACAAAAGCGAACATTTTCAGATTGGAACTCTTTATTCAGAGTATTAATTATCTTTAAGGCGTAGGCCAAAACAACATATAAGCTTTTAATTCTGGATCAGCCATTGAGTTTGCCAATTCTATTGCTTGAATGCCACTTGCTTCAAAACAAGATTTTTACAGGAATGATAAAACGTATTAATACAGGTCCAAAAATTAACATTTTTAAAAAATATTTGCTGTATTTTTCAGCTGTCTATATGCCGACGACATTTTGTTGGTGCTAATCAACTCATCAGTAGACTTGAAAAATTCTTAAAATTTTGCTTGAAACTCAACTACTTATTCCATAATTCCCATGAAAATAAGTAGTTGAGTTTCAAACAAACTTTTAAGAATTTTTCAAATCTACTGTTGAGTTGATTAGCACCAACGAAATGTCGTCGGCATATAGACAGCTGAAAAATACAGCAAATATTTTTTAAAAAGGTTCATTTTTGGACCTGAATTAATACATTTCAATTGGCTCTTAAAGCAAATAAATAATTAAGTTCATATTGGAATGATAAAACTTTAAAAATTTTTTTCTATTATAATCATTAACTATTCATAAAAGCAAAAAAAAAAAAAAAAGAGCCAGTGAACCAAACTTAAAAAAACAACCATTTTTGGTTCAATTGTACCACAGTGGCAACTGTGAATATGTGTGTATTTTCAGAAACCGACTAGTACAATCTACTATCTAAAATGTTTGCACCAGACCAAAATTGACGCAACATGCGAAATGCTGCGATTCAAAGTTTGATACTGGAAAGCTTCATTTAATAAAGCTGAAGAGTGGCGAAAGTCAACATGCAAATCTTCATACAGCTGATCCAGTACAATTTCGTTTTCATCTTCATCATCGTGGAAAATTTCTGCATTAATAAATTATTTGTAATTAAACTATTAAATTTCCATAAATCTTGTCTACGTACCGTCAGCAAACGTTATTTGTTTCAAAGCATGAGTAATTAAATGGTTTACAATTGTTTTTTTTTTACACTTTCTTGTGGTATGTTTAAGTTTTTCAGAATAATAAATTGTGTCGGAACAATAAATCACAGCTGGCTTACTACGAAGTTACCAGACTATCATAGTTTGAAAAAATGGGTCGTTCACAGTTGCTAACTTTAACAAATTAACAAACTACCGAGTAACAAATTAACAAGTTCGGTGTGAATACCGCTAATATGTCTTCCTTGTAGGCAGTAGTAAATGACTGAAAGCACCATCACTTAAATATTTAAGTGTGGTATACAGCATATTTGTTCATATTTTATTTATTTATTTATTTATTTATTTATTTATTTATTTACTGAAAGTATTTTACAAAGATAAATTTCTAAAATACGACATTAGAAATAGTGTGGACTACAGTATTTTTCGGTTAATTGCACATCAAAATTTGCACAATTTTTTGTACAATTAACCGGGGAACCAATTAGCCGATACCCGTTTAATTGAACAATTCGTTCAATTACAAGAACCCTATTTAATTGAACAGTTTGTTCAATTACAGAAATCACTCATAATTTTAATTCATTAGTACATAACTAATGAATTAAAAGAAATCGCATATGTGCACTTTAAGTTTTTCAAAATAATTTTTTTTTACCTTAAACGAAAAAAAATGCAAGTAACAGCAAAAAATGTACATACATATATGTGTATAGTAGAGATGCCACCCAGTGTTTTTCACAAATGATGTCAAATATGCATGTGCAAAAATGCCAGATTATTTTTCAATGCAACTAACCGGGTAAAAGTAAGAGGAAATTTATTTTTGATGACATGAATTTTGAACGAATTAAGCGGGAAAATCAATTAAACGGGTTCAATTATCCGAGGAAATTCACATGGTGTTCGTATGCAATATTTTTTTTGCCCGATCATGTGGTTCAATTAAGCGTGGAAACCAATTAACCGTAGGGTCAATTAACCGAAGAATACTGTACTTGTTCATATTTTATATTTTTCATAAAATTGCGTCAAAGTTTTGTTTGTTATTGTTACATTAATAGAGTCAAGAGTATGAAAAATTTGGTTGCTTCATGTATCAAAGGTTGTGTTATCACAGGTTGCACTGTATATTGAGGCATAACTGGAGCATAATCGAAATAAAATTCATTGATTGTTTGCCATGAAAATACAACTTTTCTCTGTTTTTTTTTCTTTTAATTTTTCATCAAATTTTTGGTGATGTTTTAAGTTTTTTTTTTTTATTTTTGAAAATGTTCGTTTGCATGTCTGCTCGTTGGTATACATATTTACATTTCATTTTCATCACTTTGCCATTTCTTTGCTCACGATATTTTCCCTGCTGCTTACTTTTTTTTTTTTTGGCTTTGGATCAACATTTCACAGAGCTCGCAAAAGTGCGAGTGACTGACTGCAGAAAAATATAAGAGGAGTATGTGTGATGTTGTGTGTGTCTCTTGACATGTTTGTGCATGTTTAATTGAGTTTATTTATAATGTATGTATGCTTGTGTTTGTACTGCTCACTCACACCCACACCCCCACTCACAATCGTGCAAGTGAAAACGAACTACATGGAGTAGTGTGAGCAGGAATTTTTATGCTGGCAAAAGTACACAATAATTCCATTGCAGTTTTTTCTTTATTACTATTTTGGATGAACATGTTTCGTTTTTTAAAAAGAGAAAACTTTTTCACTTTTCTTAATATTTTCTTTATAGTTTTATTTTATTTTTTTTTTGAATGTGAACAAATATGAGAGAGTGAGTTGATGTTTTCTTAACAGTTTTATTTCTTTCAGTTTGTACTCACACCGAAATACTCGTCGTGGCAATAATAAAATTTGTTTTTATTGTATGCCACTTAAAGTATAAAGAACTATAGAATTAAATTGAGTCTACCAAACATTTTCGGTGCTATCAATGGAAATTAAGAACTTTTCTTGTATTTGTGTATTTGAATTTAATATAATTTGTGTTTAACGAGAGTTGTATTTCTTTGGCAGTCGAATTTTAATTTATTTCTTTTAGCTTTTTTTTGCTGCTTCTTCTTCTTCTTCTTTTTGTTAAATAAAACTTTGTTAGAGACGAGAATCGTTTATGCACATTCAGATAATGATTTCCTTACAAAGAAAAAGTTTAACAAAATTATCATACAATTATAATTAAATGGGGGTTTTTTTTTTCTATTCCGCACAATTGTGAAAGGGGTCAGGCATATTAACAGAAAATTAAATAAATAAGGAAATTTGCTTGATATAATTTGAAAATTTTTTCAATAAATAACCTGTTGGAAATATTTTTTCTTACACTAGCTAAAGTTTTCTAATCGCAGTTATTTCGTTAGCAACGAAATGCTTAATTTTGGCTGATTTGCTGATGAAGTTGCTGAGAGAATAATCTTAATGGTATTCTGCGAAAAAGAGGATAAGAAAAATATTATGAAAAGTGAATTTTGTTACGGTTGTGTTTCAATTTTATATTCCTCATATTGTGGCAGGATGTCTCTGCGTAATTTTTGTATGTATGTTTAATTAAAAAAATGCTCTTTCTAAAAACTTTATTTAATGTATGTTCCGCTAAAAATATCGCTGATGTAAGTGAGAAAGTGTTGCCGAAGACCCGAATATGTCGATTTCGCATCGTTCTCAGGAGTTAAGACTGTCTTACGGCACATTATGGCGTATGTGGCATTAAGATCTACACCTACATGCATATAAAGTCCAGTTCACACAACAACTGAAGCCAGCTGACCGGCCATTCACAACGTGGAATGGTTGCTTGAACAGCAGCCGGTGGAAGGCGATTTTTTTAACAACATTTTCTTCAGCGCTGAAACACATTTCTCACTCGGTGGGTAATAAATAAATAAACAAAATTGTCGTATTTGGGTTACTGAGAATCCTCAAGTAATTGAAGAGGGGCCATTACATCCCGAAAAAGTCTCTACTTGGTGCTCTCTTTGGTCGGAAGGTGTGTCTGGACCTTACTTCTTCGAAAACGACAATGGAACGACTGTCACCGTCAATTCGGAGCGTTTTTTGCCTGCTATTGAAGCATACGACTTGGAGAACATATGGTTTTGCCAAGACGGTGCTACACAGGTCGAGCAAATATAGCTTTATGGCAAGAGACATTTCCTGGCCGTGTAATTTCTCGACGTGGCGATATGAACAGGCCACCAAGATCATGCAATTTGACACTATTAAATTTGGTTTTTTGGACTGAGCGAAATACCGTGTTTATTTAGATAAACCTTCAGCTCTTGAGCACTTAAGAACCAACATTTGTCAAGTTATGGCTGAGTTAACGCCCAGTATGTGTCATAAAGTGGTCGAAAATTACCTAAAAAGAATTAATGTTTGCAACAAGCCGCGTCGTGGTCATTTAAATGATGTACTGTTTCACACATAAAGTCAACGTTCAAACTTTATAATAAAAAACAAAGATCATGCGCAAAAAATTGTTTAATTTTATTTATTATATCTATCCGCAAACTAGATAACCCGTTATTTGGATCAAGATTTCAACATATGTACATACCTATAAATTAATGATTTTTTGATTGCCTTTGTTTGCAGTTTGTATTTATTTGCACCTTAAATTGAAAAATATTATTTTTTCAACTATATATTCTTATATTATACTATGTTTGCATATAAATAATTTTTATTTGATCTTTTTTAATTCTTGAAAAACTTATTTATGCAGCTGCAGATCGTGTTTAGGGTTCCGTACTCATCAGAGTGAAACGGAACCCTATGACCGAGACAAGTACGTCCGTCCGTCCGTCCGTCCGTCACAGCGTCCGTTCTCCGAAACGGTTAGAGCTAGAGAGCTGAAATTTTCACAGGATGTTGTTGTATCTTGCCGCTACAACAGCAAATACTAAAAGCAACAACAAGTCGAAAACTACCAGGTGTCCCCATACAACGAAAAGTTGCAATTAGCTGTAACTCTCGAATCGTAAAAGATAGAAAGCTGAAATTTGCATAGTAGATGTATTTGTAGATGCTTTACAACAACAAATGCTAAAGACAACAACAAGTTGAAAACTACCAGGTGTCCCTATACAACCTAAAGAAACAATTAGCCGCAGCTGCTAAACTGTAAAATACAGAGAGCTGAAATTCGCACAATATATGTATTTACATATGCGCTACAACAACAAATGCTAAAAACAACAACATGTCGAAAACTACCAGGTGTCCCTATGCAACGTAAAAAACATTAGCCGTAACTTTCAATCTGTAAGAGATAAAGAGATGAAATGTGCACAATATATTTACTTGCATATGGCTTACAATAACAAATGCCAAAACAACAACAAGTCGAAAACTACCAGGTGTCCCTATACAACGTAAAGTAACAATTAGCCGTTGCTCTCGAACCGTGAGAGACAGAGGGATGAAATTTGCATAATATATGTATTAACGTATGCTCCACAACAACAAATGCTAAGAACAACAACAACTGTAATACTACCAGGTGTCCCTTTACAACGTAGAGTAATAGCTATAACTCTCGAACCGTAAGAGATAGAGAGCCGAAATTCGCACAGTGTATGTATTCCCAGATGCCTTACAACAACAACAACAAGTGGAAAATTACTAGGTGTCCACATACAACATAAAGTAGCTGTAAAAACAGAGAGATGAAATTTATAAAATATACATATGTATTCACATACGCCATTCCATACATACATTACACATACATACATACATACATACATACGTACGGAACCCTAAGTGTGCGAGCCAGCCTCGTACTTGACTTAATTTATTTTAATATAAAATTTATTAACAATATTTTTCATTATTTCGCTAACAGTTTGTTTGTTTATCCTGAAGATGCTAACAAACTGTTAGCGAAATATTAAATAATATTGTTAATAAATTTTATATATAAAAAAAAAAAACTATCTGAAGCTGCATAAATTAGTTGTTTCTATGCAGGTATATCTAATTTATTACAAAATACCCGAGTATAACCTTAATTTGTTTTCAAAAACGTTCACAGGTTCTGAAATTTGCTTTGTTTTATACCCCAGGTACTCAAATTAGATTTATTTTATTTGTTACTCTTTACATGGGTTGAGAATTTTTCTCCTAAGAGAAGCAAATACATATTGTATTTGCTAAGAGAAGCGAGAGTAAAGCAAATTAACGAAAATAAGAGAGTGTATTTAAATATTTGTTACTTCTACTTTTGCCTACTAAGCCATATTGGAAAATCATAGAAAATAATCAGAATAATTGATGTTTTATATAACAATAATTTAGTGCTTGAAGACAAATTTTCATTATTCACAATCTTGTTAAAGGAACCAAAAATTTTCTATGCTTTTGTAACTAAAAATGTTGCGTGCTTATTAAATTTATAGAGCTTGTTAAAACGAATACCCAAGTATCTTAAGTTTTCTTTAAAATAAATTTAAACTGCATTAAGGAATTTCAACTCCTTAAGGTTTTACTTTCGGGGACAACAAAGCCTCGACGTTTTCGTTTTGTAAACATAAGAGGATTACTTTTTATATTTCGGGATTTGCACCTCTAGTGTTGCAATCTGGCCACTGGCAACTCTGTCGTAAAGTTGGTCATTTTTGAGGTTACATGTACTCAGAATGTTGTGAGATACAAGCGCTTTTTGTGCTGTTTACAGTAATTTAAAAGTTTCATCATTTCGGCCCTTCTCGAAGTTAAATCGTGAACATTTTTGTGCGATTATTTTTTATATTTTTCGACCTGGGCTAATTCAGCCACAGTGCATGGATGAACTTAATTCAATTTTATTTGATGATGAAGCTTCGTCAAAGATCACCGTTTATTAATGGTATGATGAGTTCAATCGTGATCGTAGTTCACACCAAGAAGAATTTCGTGAAGGACGTGCAAAATCAGTAATACTGTGCGGGAACTGATATTGCAAGATCGCCATTGGTTGATTGATTAATTGATTTATTTAGCATTTCTTGTGGCTATTTAGTATAATAAGTTGCGCGGGCCGCCGGTAATGAAACCGGCCCACTTGGGTTCTGGAAAGGTCCCGTTGTGATAATTTTAGTATAATACTTAAGTTTACAAATTCAGATCAAATATTAAAATTTTCCATAAAAAATGACAGATGATGGAAGTATGATTTGATAATTTTTATGAGTTGTGCAATAGTTAAGTGAACCATTTTCGTCAATGTCAGACTTTCAACTGAGAAGAAAAAAATTGGTTTAACAACTTAGTTTGACAGATGTCGAATACTTTTGAAACCACGGAATGTATCACCCGTTATTTATGTTAATCAAGAGTATGATTACGGAATTTTAACGAAAAAAGGTGTCGTTAGAAAGAACGTAATATTGTTTTCGCAATCATGCTTTTCAATGGGCTTTCATTGTTTGTAATTTTTACTGCTCCCCAGAATGGGAGCTGTGACGGACGGGCCACGAGGTATCAGTAATAATGTTCCGTTTTCATTTTATGAAAACGCTTTTATGAATTTGAAAAAAGTTCACTAGAAGAAAGAGTTTAAACACTCTTCTTTGATCCTCTTGAAAACAATATAAAAAGCGATTCAGCATGTATGCTGACTAATCCAATGATATTATTTTTTAATTTCAAACCCTCAAACGAAAGTATTCTTGATGCGGGTAGAAGATTCAAGCTACAAAATTGTTTAATTTCCTGTTTCATTCAGTTGTTGTAAGCGAATGTTAAGCAAAGTGAGAGTACAGTGTGTGTACGTGTCTCTAAGATGTGTGTGTGTGTGTGTTTATATAAAATGTATATATTAGGGTGGGTGGATTTGGCAATCATTATGGTGCCCTCGATTTTTGGATTGCTTTGAATATTCGAGTCTTGAACTTTCGAGTCTTTCGATGTGTATTTTTTTTTTTTTTTTTGGGAGCCCTCCCACGAAGGCGTGGTACGAGCTAACTGTGTTTGAATAAACATATTGCAGTGAAACAATATTTTTATTATGGGATTGGTCATAAATTTGACTCCCCTAGGGGTGGGTATTGGATGCCTCGAAAACTAAATTTCTCCCTCATTACTCTAACTTGCTCCAGGCTCTCCGCAGAGGAATGCAACGCATGGCCTGCCCCCAATAATGCTTTCTTCTCCATATTTTTTTTTCAAACTTGCTCCTTTCACAGCTCCTTTAAGGAGGCATCCCGTACAGTGATAGCAAATTTTATATATTTTTTTTTGAATTTTTGAAGTGAAAGTTTTCTGTCTTTTGCCAAAAGCCATCGACAAATCTATGGCCCAATAACGACAAAGTTTCTTCCATACAAATCGACCCGGCCTAACATATTTATTATATGTCTTCATACATGTACTTTGCATGTAATGTTATAAAATCTCTACATCTTTTTTTTTCGTTGCTAATTTTGTTTTTCTAACTAACAAGTGCTTTATTTTGTTTTTAATTAAATTTATAAAACATTAAAATATAAAATACATATTTCAAACTCACAAACGCAAGAATACGAAAATTATTTATGCTTAAAGAATAATGAACAAATTTTATTTTAGTGCTTTATCTTTTTAATAAATTTTTTTTCTCCCTTTTTTGTTTGCTTTTTTTCTGTTCTGTACGAGAGAGATGTTGGCTTGAAGCATAAATTTGTTAAGAAAATTAAAAGCAAACATGATTTAATGCACAGAAAAGTGGGAAAATATGAATAAGACAAGGAAACATACACATACGGATCTTCTTGTTATTAGAATTTTAAGATTTTTTTTTATTTGTTTTAGTTGGTTTTTGGAAAAACCGTAATCATTAAAGTTTAGTTTTATTTTTTATTTTTAACAAACTTAATATGTAATCAGAGCTGATGATAACATTATAATGGTTTGTAGGTATTTAAAGGTGTAGCAAATTTAGGGTTCACAAAGGCATGAAATCTTTAGTTATTGCGACACTTTAATGTTTGTTTTTATTGTTGTTTTGTGTTTGGTTATGGGGAAAGTAAAATATTGTATGCATGCTCACTTATACCTCTAAACACTACTCACACACACACACACATGTACAGATATTTACATACTTGAGTACATATTTCTGTAATCCTTAAAATATTTAATCCTATTTCAGAGGATTCTTTTCACTCTTCCTTGTTTTCAAAACAATAAAGAAAACATAATATACTTAAAATGCAAACAAAAGCACAAAATGTAAATTTACACACACACACACACACACACGCACGCACACAGACGTGTACTGGTGCTTCTTGCACACCATGCGCTTAAACTACATACGTACATAAATGGAAAACAATAGTTACACATTTAATATTTCGATCAAGGCTAACAAGAACCCATAACGGTTATGGGTTTAAGGAATGCTGATATTTAACACCGGCAAACGTTAACGGCATTAAAGCAATAATTGGTAAGAAAACCACATCATTAGAAAAACTAATTACTCTTTAAAATTTTTTACATTTAACAGTTGAACCAATAGAAATCACCCTATTGGAAGTTGCTCTTACTTGTACTGATGGTGGCCCATAACAAAATCGTTTTTACATTTGTGAACATTTGTCCCCTATAGAATGCATGTCTCTTGCAATAAAGTCATATTCGTTCTAGTTGTTGTGGCATGCGGCACCGTCTCGTTGAAACCATATATTCTCCAAGTCGTATTCTTTAATAGCAGGCAACAAAAAAGTCGCTTATCATATGACCATAACGCTCCGAATTGACGGTGACAGACAGTCGTTCCATCGTCGTTTTCGAAGAAGTAAGGTCCAATCACACCTTCGGACCAAAGAGCGCATCAAACAGTGTCCTTTTCTGAATGTAATAGCCTCTCTTCAGTAACTTGCAAAAATTCTCAGAACCTCAAATATGACAATTTTGTTTATTACCACACCCACCCAGTGGGAAATGTGCTTCATCGCTGAAGAAAATTTTATTCTAAAAATCGCCTTCCACCGGCTGTTGTTCAAGCAACCATTCCACGTATCGAGGATGTTGTGAATGGCCGGTCAGCTGGCTTCAGTTGTTCTGTGAGCTGGACTTTATGTGGATGTAGGTGTAGATCTAAATGCAAAATAAGACAGTCCTAATTCCTGACAATGACGAGGAATCGACAAATTCGGGTCTTCGGCAACACTTCCACTTACAGTAGCGATATTTTCAGCGAAACGAGCGAAACGATAATGCACAGGCCTTACAATATTTGTACGCGCTCCAGTCTCTTCAAATTTCTTCACAATTTTGGCAATTCTTTGCGTAACTGGACGATTATGTAAACCATAATCTCCTTTTAAAACACGGTTTGTGGCTGTGGCAGAATCACCATCTTTGCAGTATTTTTTGATAATTTTTATGCATTGAGAGATAGTTAAGCGATCCATTTTCGTCAGTGTCAGAAAAAAATTGGTTTAACAACTTAGTTTGACAGATGTCGAATTCCAGTCCTATACTTTTGAAACCACGAAATGTATCCATTTCGTTACCATGGTTATTTCAACTAATTGCATAATCAATACGCAATTAGTTATGCCCTGGTTTCGAAGCCATTTACAAGCTTATGCAATAATGCTTGTGGACGTGCAGCAGCCATAGTACGATTCCCAGCCAATAAGGCTTCAACTCTTGCATCTTATTTAATTAAAGTTTATCAATACAGTTTTACAAGAAAAAAGGTTTCCCAATGCTTAGGAAGTACAAATCAAGCTAAAGGCCGAACAAATTATTTACAAGGAGCTCAGGTGGTAGAATGTCTAGGCGTTGCTGCTTATAAGCAGTATGCAATTAGTTATGGCTTGGATTGGAGGCAAGTTGGATGTTGATGAGTGTCGCGGTGGAAGTGAAACAGCCAGTATTGTATTGTATTATATTTAGGTTGGACTAGCACTGCGACCAGGGTGATCTATTGGGCAACCTTTTGTCCCTCACGAGCTTAATACATCAAGAAACAGTATTAGCTCCTTCTGTGGAATCCTTTGCATGTCCTGTGAGTCCAAGGTATTGTCCTGCAACAGCCTGTGTCTGCTGCGGCCTAGTGCCACACAATAATTAAGTGTTCCATTGACTCCTCTTCTTCTTTGCAAAATCTGCAGATTTTCCGTATTGGATAGGACCATTCTGTATAGGTGCTTCTTGCAGGTATAGTGGCTTTTTAGCGCCCCACACAATGTCCTTAGGTTCTTTTTATTCAGTTTTAGAGCAAGGTACGCTCTCTAAGCATCAAAGCTAACAAGTTTCTTGGAGTGTTCCAGACCCCTAGTGTCGTTCCACAGCTTTTCTGTGATGGATGCTGTCCATTTTTCCCTTGAGGAGGAGTTTACTACGGCCAAAGGATGGAGTTGGTCCAATGAAGGCCCCATTGGCTCCCCTTTTTGCGTAAGTGTCAGCCAATTTGTTACCCTTGTGACCCTAATGACCATGGGTACCAGATCAGAGTGATCTGCTAAGTGAGTAAGTCTTAAACTATAAATTTCTTGATCACTCAAATTTTGTCACCCAAAACTCTTTCTTAACTTCGAGGAAGTAAAAACTTACAATGATCTAAAATTTAAAATGGCTAGAGTTCTCGCCATTGCCACATAATGCACTGCAAAATTCACCTGCAAATCGAGGGAGTGGGGCACATACACGGTTTTGAGTTGTTTTTTGTTTTCTGTATTGCATTCTAAGTCTAAAAGATAATAACCAGAACCATGTAGGAAAAACAGATTTGAGTTGTTATTGTTTGTGAACTGTATAATGGTATTAAAAATAGAAAAAAACTTACATAAAATAATTCACAAAAAACTACGAAGAAGTACAAAGAAAAACTGTATAAAAGAAAGAAGTGAAAAGCGTTGCAGTTTATTGACAACATTGTGCAGGTAGAGCCATGGAGTGGGCTTGTGTGTATGTAAATATGTATAAATAACGTTAAGGATACTGATATCCCCATAATGCAAAAAAAAAAAAAAATTGAAATATTAATCTTATGAAATACACACACTTTTGTGCTCTTACACATTGAAAGTTTCAAAAGAAAATGTCGAAAAGAATTTCAAAATATTGACACAAGCATGACAAATTTAATAGGTCACCTGCAGATGAGTTTCGCATCATTTACAATTTTTTTTTAATGTTTAACTATACGCAGGGAAAACCAAAATCAACATTTACATTTTGCTATAATTCGCCACAGCAGGCGGGTGGGCTCTAGTATAATGGTACCAATTGTGGTAAAATGAAAAAATATGTTGCCAGATCCATTTATATTAAATTACTTTTTAGGCTCAAGTTCAACCCTTGGGTTTTCACTACTTTTTAATCAATATCAATTAAGTAAAGAAAAGTAAAATTTATTTGCTAGGTGGACAACCGGCTGTTTCTGGGTAGCAAACACCCTTCATCAGCACCCTATGAACTTTGGACGTGTCAAATTTCACAATTTTGGCACAGCCGCTTTAACCACTCGGCAACCAAAGCTCACGCAATTCTACTTTCTGTTTGTATACTTAATTAACATTAACCAAAGCAATGATATTTGCCAGATGTTTATAGATTTTGTAAGCGATACCGGTATTGATCATACCATGGCGGTGAAAATCCTTTAGGCCGGCCGAAGTCCGGTTGTCAAGAAGAAACTTTGCATACCTATTAAAAAAAATTTATTGAATTAAATATAAAAAAATACTATTTTTAATGCTTTGGTGCAAACCTTTTACTCTGGCAACACTGTTTTACCAATATTTTCATCTTTTTCTTAGTACATTCCGCAACTTCAGCATCGAAGTATTAATAAACTAAAAGCCTCCGGCAGACTTTGACTTCAGTTTTGGCAGGTCCACGAAATCCCCCTGTTACGAGACATTTTCCTCCAACAAATAAATTTTTTTTGCTGTCACTGCTTAATTTACGGTGCAGTTGGCAGTTTAGTAAAATTTATTTGTTGGGGGAAAATGTCTCGTAACATCCCCTAGAAACCTATAAAACTCATTTCTTTCAAAGCCTTTCAACTCATCTTCTCCAGAAATTTCATAAATGGAGTGTTTTTAAAAGTCATTTTGTGGGACTCCAAAGATAATTTCAGTACCAGAAATCATAGCTAACCCTCCAGACGACTATTTCCATTTGTGCCCAAAATTTGAAAGTGGAAATATTTAGAGAAGAAGACTACAAAACGATCTGCATTTGCAGATTTGTCAGGATTTTAGCGTATAAGTTGCAATTTGACAAATACGCCATACCAAAAAAACTGCATAGCAAACCCCCGAGATGCACAACTTGTTTCTACTGTATTTTCTAAAATATTTCTTGTGTACAAAATTTGAAAGTGGAAATATTTAGAGAAGAAGACTACAAAACCCTCAAGACCTCAGTACCTCGCAGAAGTCCTCATATTTCCATGAGCCCACTCATCTTCTTCAGAAATTTCTTAAATGGAGTGTTTTTAAAAGCTATTTTGTGGGACTAAAAAAAATTATAACAGACATCCCAGGTGCCAGAGGTCATAGCCAACCCTCCCGACCACCATTTCCATATGGTCAGTACTTCGCAGAAGTCCTAATTTTTCCATAAAACCCACTCATCTTCTCCGCAATTGTCATCTCTTATAAAAATAGCGCTGTTAACTCATTAACAGTGCTCTGCTAACTTCAAAATGTGGCTTTGCTAAAAATTGTGGTTTGAGTCCCGGAACTTAAATACGCGTATTTATCTTCACACACATGGCTGAATGATTTAGATCAATAGTTGCTTTATGAAAATTTGTTTATTGCTTATTTCATTGCAATGTCAGTTGTAGAATATATTCAATTTACTTTTTTGTTTTCTCTCTTTTTAAGCCCATTTAATCATTTTTATGCTGTTGTTTGCTCTTGTCTTTTTTTGTTTTTTGCACAAGCTAAATGTTTACCTTAATAATGATAATATCATAGTAAACATGCACAGTTTTATTATGTTAACTGGCGTTTTTGTTTTTCAATAAACAAGTGTAGGTATGCGTGTGTGTCTATATAAAACTTTAATGCTGACGGAATTAAAACTTTTTATAGCAAACAAAGAATAATAAAATATTAACATTTGTTATTATTTATAAGCGGTTTTATGTAATTAATTAATGAATGTTCGCAACAGCTGTTTTAGGTTGAAAGGAAGAGCCAACTAAAACATACGATGTATTCCAGTCCAAACTACATACATAGTACGAAGCTGGGGCAAAACTGTTGCCAGTAACCAGTTCTTATGCAATTTTTGTTTGTGTTTTCTGTATAAATTTGAACGAACTTCGTATTTAAGCAAGTTCGGACAACCATTAAACACACAGCTGTTTTTTGTTTAAGACCTGTACGGAGGTTTTAGGGAAAGTTACGTTACCTTATGAACTTAGTGTAAAAAAAAGTTACGGAGTTTCATGTTGGAGATTTCTGCAAACTGCGACTATGATTCAAAATGGCAGGAAAAAGTATAAGTGGCACAAAAGGTGGCACAAATTGACAATTGGCGATATATAAGATATTTTACTTAAAATATTAGATCTTTATTATATAAGATCTTTTAATTAGAGTTGAAATGAGTAATCAACATTTTGAAGGAGTACAGAAAAAAATATAGGCTTCAAAACAATTTTTGGTACTAAAAATTATCATTATTTAGAAATTTAAAAGTGGTCATTAGCTCTGGCTTACAAATGGCTGCAAATTGAAGGATGGTGGTACAGGCTCTGACATAGTTGGGTCTACTTTTCTGGAGCCGATTTTAATGGGGAAATCAGCCACAGTTTTTCAGCCGAAAGTGCACGTCATAGAGCTTTGTGCGAGGGAATATTTGTGTAGCAATAAATTAAGAGCCGACAATGCATCCTCTCCGACAGGAAAGCAGCTCTTAAAGCGCTAACATCTTATATATTCTACTCAAGAATATTTTCGAATTATTATGATCTTCTTCAGGCTTTATCTTTGAGGAATAGATTACTTCTCACGTGGATACCGGATTCCGACGGACATAAGGGCAACGAAGGTGCGGACTGATTAGCCAAACGTAGCACAGTAAAATTCTATATAGATCCAACATCCAGCAACTCTGCACTTTTAAGAACAGCACGCTACAAAACTGGGAGGAGAAAAGACTGGCTGACAGCTGGAGAGCGCTAAAGGGTATGCGGCAGAAAATAGATTCTCGACACAACCAATATTAGACTATAAACAGGGCTAATGACGCAGCACTGTTAGCTAAATTACCATCCCAAAAAATGGAAATTGGTAAACAGTGATTCCTGTAGACTTTAGAATGACAGTTTTTGTATAATTTTTAGTACTAAATAATTTTTAGTACTAAAAGGGCAAATTACAACTTATACGCCAAATTTCTGACAAACCTGCACGTGCAGGTCGTTTTGTAGTCTTCTTCTCTAAGTATTTACGTTTTCAAATTTAGTACACAAGAAGTATTTCAGAAAATACAGCAGAAACAAGCCGTGCATCTAGATTGGTTTTCTATGCAGTTCCTTGGTATGGAATATTTGTTAAATTACAACTTATACGCCAAAACTTTGACAAACCTGCAAGTGCAGATCGTTTTGTAGTCTTCTTCTCTAAATATTTCCGTTTTCAAATGTAGTACAAAAAGAACCAGGGTTTCGTTAAATTTAAGTACATTTTTAGACCAAACTTTTTTTGTTTTGTGCATATTTAACACATTTGGTAATGAAGTAAAGGCTATAGTTTTCATATTCAATTTCATTGAATCTTGCGTTGAAAGTTCTAATTTACGAAATTAAGCTGCAATACAATTTAATTTAATTCAAATAAAATTCTTGTTATATTTAAACAAATTATTTCGTTTTGAGATTCCCACTTCAATGTCTACTCATGTACAAATTGCAATTGGAGCTCCGTTTTGCATATAAATCCAACGCTCAATACCTCCTGGATATGTAAATTTTGTTATACAATGTATAATTAAAAAAAAAAACAAAAAACAATTTTTAATTTAGTACAAATTGTACGAATTTTTGCTAAATCGCAACTGCTCTATAAGTGTGTTAACAATAAAAAGGACTATATCAATTCAGGCAACATAATATTTTGTTTTATTGCAAAAACAAAGTTAATAGTATTTGTTAAATAAATACACACATGCAAGTGGATGTAAAACTGCATTCAGTTATTGATAATGAGAAAAATTTAATGGGAATGAAATAATAAACTTTACGTATTTGCTATCACAATATTAATTTAGTTGGTGATAACTTTTTAAATATGCATTTTATTTAAATTTTATTATTTTTAACAAGCCAGCAGGCAGGCAGGCAGGCAAACAAACAAACAAATAAATTAATGAATATATAAATTTACTGCGAATTTGTTGTCTGTTTTCTCTTTCCCCCTATTGCGAACTGATAAAATAATGTTATTAATTGTTAAACTAGAAAAAGGGTGGCGGCATATGATTGTGATAAATAATGTTTATTTCGTTAAAATAATTTTGATAGTTTTTGCTTTAATTTTAAATAAAACTGGTTTACTTTTCAACATTTTGCTGGAAATCAAATCTTTTTCTTAGGAAGGCTGTCTATATTCTGTCTTTGTTCTATATTCTTTTCTTAGAGATGCTGTCTGGTAGCAGATTTATATTTTCAAACTTATATAAACAACTTATAACACTTAGGTGGGCCAAAAGAAGACATATCATGTTGTTTGGCTTTCAAAATATCGGTTGTGACTCACGCAGTGTGTGCCGTTGCTCTGTCCTGTTGGAAACACATGTGCTCCAGAAAAAACCACGCTTAACATGGCCTTATAGCACATTGTCATTTGACTAACTGTGTTCTAGAGAGAAGAAAAAAATGGTCCGATGACTCCTGCATGCACTCACTTTGAGCCGGTGTAATTGCTCCTCATGCATCAGTCGTGGATTGTCGGTGCCCCAGAAGCGATATTTAGAGAAGAAGACTACAAAACCCTCAAGACGACTATGGTCCATATGGTCAGTACCTCGCAGGAGTCCTCATTTTTCCATGAGCCCACTCATCTTCTCCAGAAATTTCTCAAATGGAGTGTTTTTAAAAGCCATTTTGTGGAACAAAAGAAATTATTACAGACATCCCGGGTACCACAAGTCATAGCTAACTCTCGAGACCACCATTTCCATGCAGTCACTACTTAGCAGAAGTCCTCATTTTTCCATAAAACCCACTCATCTTCTCCAGAAATTTCATAAATGGAGTGTTTTTAAAAGTCATTTTTAGGGACTCCAAAGATAATTTGAGACATCCCAGGTACCACCATTTTCATATGGTCAGTACCTCGCAGAAGACTTCATTTTTCCATGAGCCCACTCATCTTCTTCAGAAATTTCTTAAATGGAGTGTTTTTAAAAGCCATTTTGTGGAACAAAAAAAATTATTACAGACATCCCGGGTACCACAAGTCATAGCTAACTCTCGAGACCACCATTTCCATGCAGTCACTACTTCGCAGAAGTCCAGAAGCGATAGTTTTGCTTGTCCACGTACCCAATGAGGCGGAAACGAGTCTCATCGTCCACTTCGTCGTAGACACCATTGTTTCGCATTCTTGGGAAATGTATCGCTCCATGGCTTATTCATGTGTGTTCAACAGCTGTCTAGTTCACAAAAGTAAATACAGATTTGACATTCGGTTGAGTTGAACGTTGTATCAATAAAATGAGCCTCTAGATATCAAGGATGCAAACCAGAACATGTAAAGAAAAATCTCTCATAAAGAGAGCAATTAACAGTCTTCTGAGCTGACAAAAAATCATTCACAAAAAATAGACTACAAAAGGATCACTGCTTCGGTTAATGTTTAGTGTTTGCTACCCAGAAACAGCCGGTTGTCCACTAATATTGATAAAAAAGCGACCAACCAAGGATTAAAAGTCATTTAATATAAAATAATTTTTTACTTTTATTAACTGATTCTCTCACCTAAAACCAATAGGACAACTATTTAAACACAGTTTTGTAATTCGCTTGCTTGCCTTATGATGCCGTTCCAACAAGCTCTGCGCATTGATTTAATAGGATAAACACTGGTGTATGTAAAAGTAAAAAAACTGTTTTTAATAAAATTCAGTTTACTATGCAATATTTCATACAACATTTTTATGTACATACATTAAAACAAAAAAGTAGAGTTAAATTAAGCCGGTCACCTTGAAGGCACACGTGTGTATTATGGAAATTTATAGGTATGCAACAAATGACATCATTATGAATAATGCACGTAAAACAGTAGCATCCATTAATGCTTTTTCTATGCCACACATTGTATGTAGATTAAACAAAAAATATTCAAATTTAAATGCAACACTTGAATGATTGGCAGTATTTTTAATTTGAAACAACAAATGTGCATAAAAGCGGAAATTATAAAATCAAATATAAAAATGTACACACAGCAGTATATTCATTTAAAAAAAAAAAGTAATAAAAACATGAAATACTCACATACATATGTATTTGTATGGCTGCAAGTGTGTGTGTGTGTGTGTGTGTTTGCATGCAAAAGTGGGGTTTTTAAATGGTAACGCGTATGTTGTCATTCTTAAATCGTAAGTATTGGTTGCAGTATCAACAGTGTAATCATTGTAAGTACTGGCATTATCATACTCATTTCACTTTTCTATACACGCACTCGCACTCACACTCGCACTCACACTTGCACAAATACAGCATTTCAAAAAAAAGCGAAAAAAAATGTATCTCTCCTCTAGTAACAGCATAAATATTGCCGCAGCATTTAATGTATATGACATCCAGTTTTTCCCTCACACACACACACACACTCTTTTTAATGTGTGTGTGTGTGTGTGTGTGTGTGTGTGTGTGCGCGTTTGTTTGCCTGTGGTTGTGTGCTTATAATTTTCATTGTTTAAGCTTTTCTTGAAAACACCGGGATATCTTTTCATTTCTTTCCTTCATACTGAGTAATTTTTTATCTTTTACGCTGTTTTTTATTTTTAATGATTTTATTTCTTTCTTTCTTTTTTTCTGTGTGTGACACATGCTGTTTGGCGAAAGAATCAGATTTGATTTCCCTTTAATAAAACACTGATTTTATTTCTTTGAAAAATGTGTGTAAAATTTGTCACAAAATTATAAAATCGACAGGGTTTGTATGCAAACAATACAAAAAAATAACCAAAAAAAAAAAAAAAAAAACAATGAAGCAAGAGTAGACTGTGAGCGAGAGAAAGAGAGCGGGAGCGTGACAGGAGCTAGATTTAATATTGAGATTGACAAGTGTTTGCTTATGTCATTTATAGCACGTATAAACATGATAATGTCATTGTGTTTTTTTTTGCAAGCAGCAACGGCAATAAAATAAAATATTTTAATATAAAATTTTACAGCAAGACCCTAAAAAATAACGTTGTTAAATTGTGTTTGTTTGCGCATATTTTTGCCTTAAACACTTAAAGGTGGAAAAGAAATAAATAAAGTGATTTTTGTCAGCAGAAGCAAAAAAACAAATAAATAAATAAATAAAAGATAAGTTCTTCCAATACTGTTTAAAATAAAGTGTTCAAAAATGATTATGAAATAATACATTTTTATTTGTAAAAAAGCGTACGGCACAAAAAAGTATAAAATATAAATACGAGGACAGTTTGAGAATGTCCTCAGCAAAAGATGTCTTTATTCACAGGAGGAGCAAATTGATGGCTCATTCAAGCACGATAAAATAATTAACAATTGTAAGCCATCGAGTTCGCCTATAAAATTGAATTAATGCTTACAAAATCGCTTCGAACGGTGCAAAGTTTGAAACCATTGGCAACACTGATACAATAGCAACACATATGTATAAAAACATCAATTGGCAGGCAATTGAATGTTGGCAAGGTACCCCGATATCAGATAGGCTTAAAAGCCCAGCTGGTTGCTGTTTTTAGTATGAAAACTTGTCAAAATGCACAACACAACACAAGCACACAAACGCGAACAAATGGCTGACAGAATTACAGTATTTCTACCAACAAAATACAGGGTGGCCCAAAATCAACGAAGGGGTTTGAATTGCTTATAACTTGTTTATTGTAATTTGTTTTTTCTTTTCTTTTTCTGTATTTTGTAAATAAGGAATTTTAAATGGAGAAGTACTCACAAATTGAACAACGTGATCAAATTGAACAACGTGATTTTAAGCTTTATGTTTCAAATCAACGATCCATTGTTTTGACTCAGCGTGCATATCATCGTTATTTGAATGTACGATGGCGTAAATGGAAGCTGTTGCGCCAACTCGATTTAAAATGGCAATTGAGGTCGAATGGAGATTAATGGATTGTTCTGAAAACTTTCTAGAGTAGCAGTAATATTTTCCGCTGATAGTCCCAACCATAGACCACATTATACTGATCAGTTTAAAGATGGGATCACACGATTTCCGCAATGCACCAATTTTACACAATTTTTATTGGGCTGAATTGGAGCATAATAAAAAATTTTTCCCAATCAAATTCTCTGCAATCACATGATTGTGACATTTTACTGAAATTTTATTGTCGCAAATTGCCGCAAAACAATTTAGTACCAATAACTGCCGCATTATAGTCACACGATTGTTATATTATACGGCAACTCTGAGAAACAGCTGTTGTAGCTGATGACAAACTTTGTTTTCCTAAAAAAATAAAAATGAATTAAATGTTAAAAATATGGTTTGTTCATTAAAAGGAGAGGAAATTGCTTCGGCTATTATTATAATGTTATGCGGGCTGAAAAAGCAAAAATTGAATAGTAACAACAATTGAATTTTACTGATTGAAAAGCAGATATCATGTTTGGAAGACAATTTTGAACAATTTTGAAACTAAATAAATGTATGTATACATATGTATGTATGTAGATTATTGGTGGGCATTGTCTTCTTTGGTTGCCGCATGAGAACACAATAAATATTGGTGCATTTTTAGAATTTTTATTGGTGATTAGTTGTATGTCAAGTGTTTACACGGTTGTCGCATCAGGGTTGTATTTGATTGCGACAAATAGTTACAACATTCGTTTTAGTTGCCGCATGAGCCAACAAATTGTGCTATCACACGATTGGCATACAAAATGTAACAAAAATTGGTGCATTGCGGCACCAATCGTATGATCCCACCTTAAAACATTACTGCTACTCTAGAAAGTTTTCAAAACAATCCATCAACTAAAGTTTCTCGTTGTCCTTAGAAATTATTCACTACACCGTAAATAGTGGGCCTTCCCAACAACCTGGCAAGTTGTTTCTCTGAAAAATTTCACGTAACTTTCTCAGCATCCCAGTACTTGATGATTGATTTTGATAAATGTTTTAAATATTAAATTTTTTTGGTTTACCGAACATTTTTTCATACAATTCACAACTGCTACATATTAGCTGGCAAGACAAATGTTTGCCCAAATGGCAGCAGAACAAAGTAGTATAATTTTTGGTCGGAAGCCCGGTTTGTTTGCATAAACCTTGTTTTTCAGATAACGCCTAGTGTTGGCAAAAATCACTTTACACAATATTCTTTATATAACTCGTCTTTCTGTTTCATATTTAAACCTTAATGATTTTCTTAAATTATTTCTTTTTGATAAAGGTTTTTTTTGTGTATTTTTGTGCTATCTGTACATTTATGCAGTTGTCAGGCGGGTGAGTGTGTTTGTTAAGCCCATGTCATTTATTCATGAATTATGGCTTTTTTATTTTAAATAAAAATTTTCATTTTATACCTAAAACTCTATCACCAAGAACTAGATATTAGCACATTTGTTTGCACACTCGTATGCAAATAAATTTACATTTAAATACTTGCAAACTGTGTCGTTGCTTGAGCTTAAGGAAATATCATTCTCCATTCATACTTGCACAAAAATATAATGGACTACATTTCAATAATAAAAAAATAATTGCTAAACCAACTAAAATGACTTCAAATCTGGCTTCTTTTTGGGTGCATATTTAGTGCATAAGTGGGTATAGATTCGCTACAAATTTTCAAACACTTTATTATGCATTGAATATTCATCCAGCTGGGAGCATCATCAACAGTTTTTAAAAAATAGTTGGCCAAGTATTCTTTACTTTTTTTTTCTTTTATTGTGCATGCATTATCTATTGTATTTGGGGAATTGCAAAAATGAGAGTCTAATATACTTAAACATAAATACTTTTAAGTTTTTGTTGTTGTTGCTGGTGTCCAGTTAAAGCTGGTAGGCAATTTAAACATAAAGTCATACGAGTCAGAGGTAGACCAACTAGAGATCTACTTGTGTTGGTATACCATAAGAAGTAATATGTAGCCTTATCTGACAATGCCTATATCCACGCGGTGAATGCAAGACAATAAATTAATTTACAAGCCTAGTCTCTTGATTTGAGCAAAATCACTTTCCAGAGCTACAAGTAACGTTTAATAGCGGAGCGAAAATGCAATTACAAAAAGTAAGTTTGATAACGGAACTAAAGGTGAATAATTTTTAAGTGCCTATAATTCACCACTGCTGCTGAAATGACTATCAGCGTAGTTCTTCTGGAGAGTCACCCAAGGGAAGTTTTGGCCAATGTGATGGAAAATGCTATAAAAATGGCTCAAATGACAATCAACTGTGGCGGCGGCCATTTATGTGACATCATATTCTCGACTTGATGTAAAAAAATTAAAAGACCAAACAAAAATAGTCCACAAGAAGAATCAAAGTTTTTCTTTTTTTATATATGTATATGATTTTTTGTATATGATTTTAAAATTGTTAATAATTTTGTTAAGTTTTCTTGTTCCTTTTTTACTACCTCATAGTTCAGAAAGTATTTTTTGTGATAAAATTTGAGTGATCAACATTTTTTAAAGAAGCCAAGAAAAGTAAAGTTGAAGAGTTACTGGCTGGAGTACATACCATGGCTGTTTCACTACCACCACGTCGCTCATCAGCAGCCAATTTTGCTTCGCAATCAATATTGTTCATGATTTTCATCAGATTTGAACTGTGTGCTTACATTTGATATCGGTGCTAAAAATAAAACTAATCCGTTGGAGCTGAAAATATTAAAACTTTACTCACTTGATTTATGTGCAGCTTAAACTTAACTGTAGGAATTCTGTGATTCATTTGTAGTTCAATGTTTTTAGAAATAGAAACTTGGCAACGTTGCAAAAAATGTGAAACAGCTGTTTAGTGACTAAGCGCTAAATTTTCTTCATTTAAATGTGGTTTAAACAATCACAATCATTGAAGGCTTACGAGATTAAACGTAAATGAAAGCAAGCTCGAAAATAAACTTGTATACCCGCTCCTAAAGCTTTTTAAGAAAATTCATTTAGATTTCAATTCGATTTCCACACAGGCAGTTGCAGGCAGTTCTAATTGTCAAAAGCATTGGTAAATGATAACCACTATTACACTCTACTTTATTATTTTGTTACCTGCATTATCAATTTTCTGCACTGCCTTATCATATTCAGTACTGGAGAGCTCAACAGTTCTTCTGTTGCAATCGGATCGTTAGTTTCCATTATATTTATATATACATAGCTTTTCACCGCAGTAGCATGAGTTTGTTGTCGTTCCTTACACAAATTTCATCATGCTGGACACTCCACATGTACATACCTACAAACCATACAAACACATGTATGTAAGTGCTTATGTGTTAGTTTGAAAATAAAATAAATGTGTTTTAAAAGACCAAATATTGTTGTCAACATTTAGACATTTTCAATTCTTTTGAAAATATATGACATTCTTTTCTATTTCTATATTCTTTATATGTTTGGTTTTTCTATATAAATTTTTTTATTTCTGAAATTTCCTGGTTTTTGTTGTTTCTGTTATTTGGGTATTTAATGCTGAAGTGTAACAAAATTAAATGTAAAATGTCACAGTATAATACACTGAGTAGAAGTATATAACAAAATAAAATATATGTATGTGGCAAACGAGAAATCAGTAAAAAAAAAGGAAATTATAATCAACGATAACTTTAGCACAGTGGGGGCATATTACAAAAGTTCAGAAGATACATATAGTGCAGAAATTAGTATTTTCTGATTACAATGAGGTGTCATAAGGGGCATGAGTCGTAGCATAAGGCGGAAGTCTAACTAATTATTATTGTATGGCTTTGGCGATAGTAATATTAGAAAAATATAACAATTATTATGGTATGAGCTCGTTGAGCAAGCATAACCTTAAAATATGCTCTTGTGGAGTTTTATAGGTTTTTATTTTCTTTGCTATTTTATATTGCGTCTAGGTGAAAACCTATGAAGTTTTAGTTGTTTCGATGCATTTATTTGCCCAAAATAATGGTACACAAAAAACTAGGGGTCACGTTTTTTGAGCAAAATGAGTAAATATTTGTTCATATGTTACCATACCCTTATTATTAGACTCATTTTGTGAGAGTTTGATTTATAATGCAACTTAAGCATATTTATTTAAAATATGTTTTTAGATTGAAAAATTTCGTTTTAATAATATATGCTTTCACTCAGCATCCTTTGCTGGTGCCTACACATTTATTTACCTTTAGAATTTATATTGTATGAACTTCTAAGTATTTTGCTTGAACAATAATTTATAATGTTTTTTTTAAAGCAAAAGAAATCTCACACAATGCACTGTATTTGAACATCATCTATTAAAAAAGACAAGTCTGACAACATTTATGAGTTCATTATTTTCTAAGACGAAAAAAAAACAAGAATTGAATAAAATGATTTCTACTCTAGCATACAGAGAAGGAAGCCAGCAAGCAGCACAAGCTGCCTTCTGCTTCATGCCCAAACAAAAAGCCAAGACTCCCCTTGGTGATGGCCCAAAATGACTTGTAGTCAATATATTAAGTGAACAATTGTAAGAATGTTTAAAAGTTTCTTAAATACAAACACCGGAAGGGATTTTTTTTCTTTGTGTTAAATGCTGAAAATTTATGTTTCGCACACATTCACACACACACACACGCACCCACATCCAAAGCCATAAAGTCAAATACAAGTGCACGTTTCGACAAACATACAAACAATTTATTTAATGATACTACAAGGTCGTAAAATTTTAGATAAAAATTTGGATTTAATTGCAAAAACATTGCGTAAGTAATAAAGAGTAAATTTGTTTGTGCCAGAAAAGTATTCTTTTGGGGCAAAATATAAGCAACATTAAACATACATTATTGGAGGATGTTAAATCTAAATAGAAACACACACACACACACATCAATACATACACACTGACAATCTAATCAATATGTCAGAAAATTGTGGAATATGTCAACAATATATAAGGAAATAAATTGAGCCAAGTAACAGACTGACTCGCACAACACTCTTTACACTACCGAGTAAGTGGTATATAAAGGGTACCCCTAGTAACCCTGGGAAACCTTTAAATTTTCTTCTTTTATGATTTTTAGTGTGTGAAGAGGCAAGTTACCCAATTTCAAGCCTCTACCTCTTACGGTTCAAAAGTTTTAGCTAATTTTCAAACTAAAGTGTGCTCCCGCGTATGAGAACCAATTATATTTAAACTTTTTGCTATTTTTTGTATTTCTAGAGGCCTGCGAACTGCATCTGCATGCGAATTCTAAATTGTAAGACTCTATCTTTTACGGCTCAAAATCTAAAGTCAATTTTCAAATTAAAGGGTTCCTCCGTATAAAGGGGGAACATTTAAATTTTCAGTTTTTGCTATTTTTGGTGTTTGTTGTGGTAGAGGCCTGTTAACTGCATATCCACGCGCAAACTTCAAAACTCTATCGTTCACGATTGCAGCTAGTTTCGTTTTCTTGTATGGGAGCACCCTTCAGTTCTTAGCTTTTTGTTCTTTTTGGCATTGGTTGATATAGAATCAATGCAAGCACATATTTTGGGCACATTTCAAATCTCTATCTTTTATGGTTGAAAAGTTACAGCTAATTTTCATAGTTTCTTGCAAGGGAGCACCCTTTAGCTCTGAACTTTTTGTTACTTTTGGCTGTAGAGCCTACCTAATCACTCTTTCTGTGAAAATTTCAGTTTTTCGGCTTCTATGGCTCGAAAGTTACAGCTAATTTCTCGAATTTTTACCGTTTCTTGTATGGGGACCCCTTTTAGTTTTTAGCATTTTGGTGATTTTAGTATTTTCTATTATAGCAGCTAGGTAACTCCTTGTATTGTAAAAATGTCAGCTCTGTGGCTCTTACCGTTTGGAAGAATAGGATGTAAAAGTCTCAGTAGTATGGAATTTCACTACGACTGATTCTCGAGGCGTCTGATTTCCCATTATTTTCTTTTTATATATATATTTTCGGTATATAGGAAGTCAGGCCCTCGTTATGGAGGCATGATACAGGGTCGGTATGTTCAGAAAAAATATTGGACAGAAAACATTATTGAGAGTTGGTCATACATTTGACAATCCCATGAGCACGCTGGGGCAATTTTGTCTGATGGGGAAAGAATTTCATTTTCGAGGCTTCCAAATACCGGCCACTAAAACTAATCAGTCTCATAGTACCCGTAGGATAGTCAAAATCTCAATAATTTTTTCTCTCCAATATGTAACCACATATTCTATGAAAACCTCAGCTTTGTAAAGGGTCCGCCAGCTAACGTTTTTTTTTTAACTAGTGCTTATTTCGTGGATGGTAACACTTAACTCATGTCTGATTTGATAAATAATTAGTTTTATCCTTCCGCTGAACGAATATAGTTGTGTGTGCGCTTGAACAACGCTGGGAAATATTGCGACATTACTTTGAAAATCATGGTAATGTTGCAGAATTTGTGCGAAAATTGCATACGGATTTTGGAAGAAGGGAAGCAACGTCAGCTCCCTATGTTCGTGATCTTGGGAAGAAAGTGAAAGAAACTGGCATCTTTATGGATAAACCAAAGCGTGAAAAACCAAAAACAGTGCATACACCCGAGAATATTGCTGCTGTGTCAGAAAGTGTGCATGAAGCGCCATCAACATCAATTCACCGTCGTTCTCAACAATTGAACATTTCGGAGACATCATTGAAACGAATTTTGCATAAACAATATAAAATAAAATATAAAAAAAATTTTATAAATATAATAAAAAAATTTTATAAATATAAAAAATAAAATAAAAAATAAAAAAAATTTTAAGAAAATATTCAGTAGTTTTTCTTATAGCATTTTCCAAAAAAAAGTTAGTTGGCGGACCCTTTAGCTTCTATGGTTCAAAAGTTACTGGGATTTAGTTCTTTTACAAAAAGAACCATATGACAAACACAAAAATTTATATGATGGACCTTTGATTGTAAAAAAGATTGATGGCAACAATGTAACAATATTTAACAAAGAAACACAGAAAGAAAAAATTGTACACAAAAATTGAGTCAGAAAATCAAATGCCATGTAAAACTTTTAAGAAAATTTTTCAAACAAAAAAAAAAAACATTTTAAATATTACTTTTGAAAGGAAAAAGAAGAGAATTAAACAAAATATTTACGTAACATTTTTCTGGAAATATTGAAACATTTCTTTGTAAAAAAGGGGAGGTGTAGTACCATCCCTGGTAAAATGCAACCCTATTAATATTAAACTATTGTGACTGTATACATTCACTATTCTCTCTTAACATGTTAACCATTATATTTATTACTTATTGATTTGAATTAATCAAACGGACAAACAGCCTGAAGGTTGAACTCAAAGCGAATGGTCACTTTCTACTTAAACACGGATTTAAGGACTAGACTTTTTCTAATTTTCATAGTTTCTTGTATGGGGACCCCTTTTAGTTTTTGGGATTTTTATGTTGTTGGTATTTGTTGTTGTAGCTTACCGCTTAGGAGAATGGGGCCTGCAACGGACAAATTGATCGAACTGTGTTTACGATGACCAAAAATTATTACCGAGCTTAACATAAAAAAATACGTTGTTTGCCATAAAATTTTGCATTGTTATAGACAACATAATATTGTTGCCGCAACCAAATTGTAAATGTTTGATCAGTCTCAGGCTCCCATTCTTGACTTGTCTCATTACAGCCTTGTTAGCTTATCTTGTAAGCAATTGGCTTGTGTGGCAGTCACTCCCCTACAATAATACTTGTTTGATTATTATTTAAGCTCATCAGGGAATCAAGTAGTTGTTCTGACATTCTCGCTACTCTGTTCTCCGATTGAAAACTATATTTTGATTATTTTTTTTTAAAAAATTTTTTTTATTTGAAAAGTTTTTCTACAATATAAGTTGCCATGTTTGCACCTCTACCAGTCTTGAGTGCATATGTCTAGTATATTAACCTTTATTTTGGCAAATTAATACTGACTGTTTTGTTTGCTTAAACCAAACAAATACCACTTATGTATATGTGTGCGTACATATGAACTTGCAAAACAACACATTCCCCTACACGTTTTTGCCAGCACTCTCTTACACGTTTCGCTATTTTCGAGAATAAAAGGGGTTAGAAGAAGGTCTGTGAAATAAATTTGAAATTCTAATCACGTTTAGTGGGAAATAAACAGCAACAATAAAATAAAATTTAAACTAAAGATTGTACAAAATTTAAGTACCCAAGAGGCAATTTATATTTAAACTGAAATTCAGCTGAAAATCCATACAGCTACATTTGTATGCATTTCATATTAGCTAAGCATATAAAAATAAACGCGTCTTTGCCCAGGCAATATCTATGCTAATAATCTGCATAAGAGTGAGCAAAATATTTTTGCTTTAACTTAAAACAAAAAAAACAAAAAAAAAAAAAATTACTTATAAGAGAAAAGTACTATACATGCTTTTCACAAAAAGTTTCTATGAAGGCTGCAGTTATTAGAAAACCATACTGTTTTAGAAAAATGTCTTCTAAAAGGTGCATTTTATAAAATATTAAAAGGTATCTCTTGTGCAAGGTTTTAACAAAGTTATCGTTTAAGGGAACTACTTTTTCCACAAGTGCTTACTGAACTAAGCGAATCAATTAAAAATATGCCCTTGCAACTACACCTTAATAAACGTTTCTTTTTGTTCAGAAAGTACCTTTTAAAAGAGTATAATTTAAAAAATAACTTTAGAAAGTACTCGTTGGAAAAAAAGTACCTGCAAAAAATTAGTATTTATATATAAAAGACATTTTGCAGCAACTATCTTTCAAAAGAAGTGCGGTTTAGAAAAAGCAAATTAAAACAAGGGCTTTAAAAAAAACACCCTCTATTAAAAAGTACATTTTAGAAAATTAAAAAATGTACGTTCAAAAAAAATTATCTTTTAAAAATAGTGCATTACCACAAAAAGACTCTTCTGAAAGAAGTACTTTTAGGAAAATAGATTCAAAAGTACCTGATAAAAATGTTTTTTCTTTCTTAAAAGGTACTTTTTTTATAAAGTACCTTTTTTAATGTATTGTATTTGTATTTTTTCTCGAATGTGCTCTCTCAAAAGATTTTTTACGAAAAACATTTTTATTAGGTAAATTTTTCGAAAAGTACATTTTGAAAGGTACTTTAACACTGCCAAAAAAAAGTACCTTTATAAAATTTTTAAAAAGTATCAGCTTAAACAGTATACTTAGGTACTTCTTAAAAAAAATACCTTTTAACAAAGTACTTTTAAGAAAAGTACCTTTTGAAAAAGTACCTTTTAAGACCGTACAAGTGAAAAATTAGTTATTACCAAGAACCTTTTAAAAATGTAGCTTTTAAACATATTTTTAAACACTATCTCTCAAAAATGTATCGTACGAAAAGTCCTTTTACGAAAAAGTACCTTTGAGGATTGTAGCTTAAAAAAAGAGCTTTCAGGAAGATGTTTTTAAGAAAAGTACCTTTTGAAGGAAATGCTTATTGAAAGAAGTGCCTGCTTAATCAAATACAGTACGAAAAAAACATTTGAAGAACATTCTATTCTAACTAATAAATCTATTAAAACTTAAATCTATTAAAGCTACTAAAATTTAAAAAAAGTACTTTTTAGAGAACTTTCTAAAAGAGAAGTAGTTTTTAATTGAAGAACTTTAAAAAAAATACTTTTTTTTAAAGTACATTTTAAAAACGTACTTTTTGAAAAAAATACCTTTCAAAAAATACTTTTTTGAAAAGTACCATTCAAGGAAGTGGTTTTTTGAAAGTTCCCCTTCAATATAGTAACTTCTAAGAAAGTGCAATACTTTTCGCAAAGTACGATGTGTTTACATGGCTTTTAAGAAATTGAACTTTCAGCAATATGTCTTACGAAAAGTTTTTGTAAAAAAAGTACCATTTAAAAGAAATGTTTATTAAAGGAACTTTTTGCTGAAACAAATGCAGTATGAAACAATTACGTGAAGAACATTATTTATTGAATTTTAAAAAAGTACTTTTTAGAGAACGACTGAAAAGGGAAATCGGTTTTAATAGAAGCACATTGAAAAGAAACCTTTTTTAAGAGTACAGTTAAAAAAACACCTTTTGAAAAATGTACTTTAAAAAAAGTACTTTTTTAAAAATTCCCTGTTTAATTAATTACTTCTGAAACAGTTTAATAGTTTTCACAAAGTATCATTTAAAGACATAATTTTTAAGAAATTAAACTTTCAAAAATGCATCTTACAAAAAGTGCATTTAAAAAAAGTACCATTCAACAAAAGTACTTGAAAAAATACATTTTAAAGGAAATGCCTCTTAATAGAAGAACCTTTTTAAAGAAATACAAGTAGAAAAAAATTCTTATCTATTAAAATTTATAAAAGTACTTTTTCAAAATTATTGAAAATTTTTATATCTTTAAAGAAACACCAAAAATGGCAACAGGTTTTGAAGAAAACTCATTAAAAAAAATTACCTTTAAAAACCTATATCTTTCAAAAACGTATCTCTAGATTAAATAAAAATAAAATGAAATAAAAGAAGAGAAAATTTTAAAACGAGTATACAGCCTTCAAGAGTAAATTGAATTTTGATCATTTGTTCTTTTCGTTAGAGAATTTTAAGTCCTCCAAAAATTGTCCTTGGCGCCTTACGATTTTTGTTTTGAATGCCACAAATAAACTTTCTATTCTGCACAATAATATTTCTTTCCGCAAGCAGGAATACAACAAAATTTAAACAACATCCAAAATAGAATAATTTATTTTTAAATTCAATTTGTTCGAGTCACAATTCAGATGACGACGCTGCAGGCGGTTTTTTTGTTTGTTTTTTTTTGCACTCGAATATTCAAATTGATGTTGAACATATAAAAATGACTTGAATGTTGACAAATAAAATTCTAAAACTGCAAACAAAAGCAGAGTGGCACAAAAAAGTGAACAACATCAGGATGTGGCTGTTGGAGGAAAAACAAATACATAAACCGCCTTTTATTTAACTAATTTCAATATGTGGCTTGAAGGAAGTGACGAGAAGTGGCAGGAAAACGAATGCATAGAAACATATTTCCCCTTGAAGTGACTGAACAGAAATTGGTTTAGTTTAGATGTGGCACACCAGTGGGAGCGACAGTCTACAAGATGTTTTAGTTGCCATTGCAAGCAATTTCAATGAAACTGCAATAGAAAATATTTTTAAATTTTAAAATTTTAAATTTAAAAGTATCATCAATAAAAAGAAGTATAGCACTGTCATTAAAAACAGTACCAATAAGAATTTTTAATGTAAATTTTAATGTTTTATTGTTACATATATGTTTTAATATTTTTGAAAAAATGTTTAAAATACGTGCAATATTCCATTTCAATAGCAAATTTTTACCGACACCAACTTATGTAAACGAACTAAGTGTAAGTCAACTTTGATATAAAACTTCTATGTTGTTATAATTGTGTAAATGTAATATTGATGTTGTTGTTTTCTCTTTTTTGGTATTAATAAATAGACACATCCCCTGAAGAAGTGAACATAAAATTCACGAAACGTCGGGATAAAATATGTAATAAAAATCAAATGCATTTTTATTGACATAGAAAGAAGTTAGGCCTCACCAGCTAAAGAAGAAACTTAAAAACACTTAAAAAAGAAGTTTATTTGAAGATGGGTTTTGATTTATTTAACACTTTCATTATTTCAAAAATATATTAAACATTTTTTTTGCTTCATTTTGGTATTCCCATTGCTGCTGGCCACAAATTGCTTGAACTTTGAAATGAAATGAAACAATCATTATGTTGAACCAATAGATAATATTTGCCGGCTGTTCCATATACAAAAAACAAGATAAAGCACAGATTTCTAAGAGAAGACCCACATGCTGATTGCATAAGTGGTAGGGGGGAAAAAAAGCTACTAACACACTTTCAGAAAAAGTTTAAATACAAATAAAAAGATGTGCTTGTAGGTGGGTGGGGTGGCTGTCGTGGTGTCTTGTTGTAACAAAGTTTCACCAAAGAGTTTTCATTAAATTGAAATCTGCGGCGAACGTGAAATCAACTGAAACTAAAAGCGATTTGCTACAAAAATCTTCCTTTATGCATACAAATGAATATGAAAAGAAAGCAAGAAAGAAGAAAAAAAAAAACATCACAAATGCTGTATAAAAGAAAAAATTTAGAATACACGTGCAGCATGTAGCAGGTTGTTACCTCGCTGAAACGGCGACCGCATTCACACAGCTACTGCTGCCGAGCCGCTTGTATAGAGGTATAGCAGCAACAACTCGTGCTGCGATAAAATGCTAAAACAAGCAGACTTACTTAATATTGTGGCACAACAAAGTAGTAGTTTAGCACTCGTAGTTCCTTAGATCTTTTTAAACACACTTTTATGTCGAAACGTACGCACAAACGTGTGTGCAGAACATGCACTGGCAAATAATCGCCTTAAGAATTACATGCAGGAAGGCTGTTTGCAAAGTTTATGTACCCATACTCACAAGAGTCAACACATGTTGATTTCAAAAATGAACTTAATTATTTATTCACTTGAGAGCCCACTGAAATGTATTATTTTAGATCTACAAACAGACTTTAAAGTTTTGTGGCTTTCTTAGCAGTCAGTAGAATCGAAAAATCTTAAACGAAGAATGTTTGAAATATTAGAAAGGTTGGTAATAAGAAAATGGTTTTCAAATATTCTTTTCAGTAATTATTTCTGTACTAAGTTTATCAGGCTCAAGTTCTTTCTATATTATCTTTGTGTTTTGATATTAATTAAATTAGACAAAGAAAACATCAAAGACATTTCGCAGGGTGGACAACTAGTTGTTTCGAAGCTGCCACACTTTCTTGTCAGCACCCACTCGTCTTTGAACTCAGGGGTTCATGTTTCTAAGGCGACAACCATGCCACCTCAGCCACCCAAGTTGTTGTATATTTTCTATCTAAATTTTAATTATATCAAACACACCAGTCATTTCTATTTTTATTTGTCTATATTTATATATTTGTCTATATTATTTATTCTGTATTTATATCAATACAGAAATAATTATATAAGAAAAAGTTCAAATAATAGAAATTAATTAATATTCTTTTAAGATTTTTCGAGTCTACTGATGAGTTGATTAGCAGCAATGAAATATTGGCGCCATGCAGGCAGGTGTAAAAGGCAGAAAGACATATTATTTTAGGTCTAATTTTATACCTAAAATAATATGTGTTAATTTATTTAGAAGAATAAACACATTAGCTTATAAAATTGTAAGTATAGCGTGTTTCAGTATGCGGTCTAAATTATGCCCGAGCTAAGCATTTGCCGTCGTTTTGTTCAGTAGATTAAATTAAAAATATCTACATTTCATACATCAACGTATAGCTAAACTATGGCATATTTACACTCTGCATAAATTTAGATCATTTTCTGGAAGAAAAAAATAACGGCTTTTATTGCAATGACCAATGTAATAAAATTAACCAACACTTCATTGCACATCCCTACAGCAAAAATTAGCGTATAAAAAATATGCTCATGTATATGTGGTATAGCAAGAGCGCCACACACACTTTTGCAAAAAAAAAAAAAACACGCCCATGCACAGGGAGTAAAAAAAATCCGCATGAAGCGACATGATGCGGTTCAGAAGAGTAAGATAAGTTTTCTGCTTTTGCTCTGCTTTGCAAAAAAAAAAAATCGTTTCTCATCATGTTTGGTTTTTGAGCAATAAAAAAAGAAACTACTATTAAATATTCATTAGTATGTATAATCTAGATTCCATTTAAGGCAAACATATGCACACATTTCTAAGGACGACGACCACTGACATACAAACATCTTTGATGCAAAAAACAAAAAAAAATTACAATTTTATATTGGATCACAACAAGCGGGTATGTGTGTGTGTCTGTTTGCTGTGGAAGAACTCATCTTTGCTCAGACATTATCACAGTTCAGCTCGAAGACATACACGACATGTTTTAGGCGAACTTTCATCCACGTTTTTCTTTGCATATTGAGTTTAACATTTAACGGTTTGTTTTTCTGTGGTCTTGTTATTATTATTATTTAACAGTTTTTATGGCAACAAAATGGGAGTAAGTAAACAAAAAGTTTACTTAGGGGCAAAAAAAAAGAATAAGTACATTTAAAGCATAAGCTTAATAGGAAAAGGAAGAATATCTTTAAGATATTTTAAAGCAATATGCTCGAGAAGGTGTTCTTTGTATGTTTCTGTGTAACTAAATCCTGGATCCAAGCATTTTTAAGCATTAATTTAGTCTTATAGTCGAACCTAATGATTTTGAATAATTAATTGTTTAATAATTTATTAATTGTTTATTTATTTATTTATTTATTTTTTATTAATTTATTTCCGTTTCCTGCACAACAAGATTTCACTTCCATTCCATTTCTATTTGCTGAGACCTGGGAGATCCTATTTTTTTAATAACATTGCCTTGATCAACATGTTTATATATGACATGTCCTTCGAGGTTGGTTTTTGGAGAGAGCATTCTATTGTCTTGTAAACTTTAAGCCTCTGTAGCGTTTTTAGTTGAGTGAAAAATATTCTTAAAAATACTACAATAAGTATTAGGTTTTTCAGATTTAAAAATATTTTTTTTCATAGTTCTTAGCGGCTTTTTTCCTAATAAATTTCAAAGTGCTTTTATCAAAATCCGCCTTTTCCTAAAGAAGTTTTATTTCAGTGTTTGTGTAAGAAAGTCTTTGTTTTCATGTCGATAAATCTCAAAGTTGCTTATTACGCACTTTCTTTGAAAGCTTCAAAAAAGCATTTATTACCTCAGGAAATAATTATCAGAGAGCTAAATGTAATAAATTCAGTCTAATGCCGACAAAGAAAAAAAAATCTTTGGTTACTTCTTTATTTGCTTCAAAGAATTATCTGTTCTCTACTTTTTAATTATTTTAATATAATTCTTTTTTGCGTCTTGTGTGTGCAAAAACTATTCCATTATAAATTCAAACTGCAATAACATTAATTACTTTTAGCATAAAGAAAAGCACAAAGATACGCACAACCATTAAAGAATAATAAATATTTAGACTGCATAATGAAATAATAGAACAAGGAAAGAGAAAAAGAAATAATAAAAAACAAGAAAAAAAAACAGTAGAAAGTATAAAAATAAAAGGAAGCACAACACACAGTGTGATGAATTGTTTGCATTTTGAGGACTAAGGTGAAAGAAATTGTTCAGTGAAATATATGTATGTATATTGAAGGTATAAGAAAACATACGTATGAGTAATTTGATTCTCTACGGTTTGTACAACTGACGTATAAATCATACGCATCCGGTGCACGATTCTATACTACTTCATAATTATTAGCGTTTTTATGGCCAATTTCTGACATGATATTTAAATGTAAAATAAATTAATTTATATAAATTGCAATTAAAGTGCATTTAAATGCAGTGCCAATTTTTCACAATATGGTAGCATCTTTTCATTTACAAATTGTATGGAAAGTTTTCCATACAATAACTGGTTTTATTGGTGGAAAAAAAATGTTTTTAATAAAAATAATCAATTTGTTACCGGCGATGAAAAACTTTCGTTAATAAAGTCATTTAGTGATTATATTATTAGTATTTCATGTCATACTATTCATTTTCACAACATTAACAGTTTATTTTAGAGATGCTGCTTGAGAAAAAATCTCATACATGGGTCTGTATGTGTGTTTTGTTTGCTTCTTAAGCACATCAGCAATAAGAAAGACTAAAAGCCTTATGATTAAGCCATGAAACATAAATGAGCCTTTAATGGCCACAGTTGTTCATTTTGGTTGCAATCCAAATACAGTGCTAAAAAATAAATTTGGTGCTTAAATGAAAATTGAAGGTAAATGGCATTTGATTATCAACTCAACAAAAGCTGTCCATTAGCCACAGTCATTTACATGCAATTTTATCGTCCGTTGAGAAACTGAGAAAAACTCAATCCTAAAAAGATTACTTACTTCTTCAAATTGAGCAAAGAAAGAAAAGTACAATTTTGTAGCAAGATGGTCAAACAGTTTTTTCGAAGACGCTACGCTTCTCATCAGGACCCACATGAACTTTACATGTGCCAAATTGCACAACTTTAGCACCATTATTTAGCGGCTTATTTTCAAATATATTTAAAATGTATGGATATATTAGTTTTTTTTATGGTTATGGATTCTGAAACTGTTTTAGTTATTTGAAGGTAAAAACTGCAGAAATTAGGTATTAAAATTAAAATTTTTTGACAGCAAACAAGTTGATATAATATAAAGTTTCCCAAAATGTTGCTAAATTAAGCTTATTATTGTAATTCCAGAAGCTCCAATACACGAAAAAAATGTCATAATAACTATTAAAAATTTACACCAGTAAATTTGTAAAAAACAAAAATTATATTTGAAAAAAAAAAAAACGTTGTTGAATGTATTAATTTTTATGAGCGCTCTGGTTTTACACCGGTATTCATAAAAAATAAAACGTTGCTGAAATACATTTTAGAACAAATTTTATATGAAAAATTTGTTCTAAAATGTGTTTCAACAATGTTTTATTTTTTATGAATACCGGCGATAGTTTTTATTTATTTTCTTTAAGGTCTAAATTTCCACAAACTTTCTACTTTATAGAAGGTTGCGGTTCATCAGAAGACGTTGGAAGTATATTGGAATATTTTGTAGTTTTTACTCTCCCCCATACGACTATAGCGAATAATACGGAAATTTTTCTTTAATATTATTGCCTTGAAAATACTATGCAAAGGAGAGTGAAATATTGCAAAAATATACAAAGTAGTATAAGAGAGATATAACAAAAAAACCTTTACCTTTTCAAATATTTATTTATTTTTTATTTCATTTATTTATATCGCTCCATAGACAAGACCTTATGTCTTATATTGCAGTGTGGAACTGAGTTTGTACAAATATTGAAAATGTAATAATAATGTTTTAAGAAGCATACAACACAAAAAATAAAATGAAAAATATATATATTCTTACATTTATTTTTGACCAATCGCAGGATTAATATTAAAAAGATTGACTTTTTGGTCTAATAATGGTCATACCTTATTGTCAAAATGTAAATAAAACAATTTTATTTCATCGTGGGTTTCTCTCAGCGTTTCGTCGATAATGTTTGTCGACTTCTTCATATATGTATATATTCTATATTCATGGAAAAATATATATTAAAAAAAATCTAAAAAAGTCTTATCAAATATGGAACAATATTACTAGCAAACAATTACTCTGAGAAAAATTTCAAAATTTGATTTTGAAATTGGTGTGGATTACTTAAGACTTGAAGACTATAAGGAATCGAATTTCAGAGTGATACCGCAAATATAGCGAAATGCCACTTTGATATTAAGCTATTGTACCCGAATGCTCTAATTCTCTTGCCTCTGCAATTTTCCGCAAAAGTAAGTCTATTGTATAGATGCGCATAAATTATTTTGTGCATAAAAACCAAGACTCTCAAGTTGAGCAAATCATGAAAAGAGACTGTTTACTTACAATTGTTTTGAAAACATTTATATTCTAGAACAGGGTGCCCAAAACCTTCTTATGGAAGCGCAAACACCAATACGTATACACTACATTGACGCACACATGGAAAAACAGAAATATTTCATTACGTACACTGGGAAAAAAATTAAATTTCATTTTCACAAACTGTATGTACTGTATTAAAATGCCTTTCCAAATCATATGTATTAATCGTCTTGATTATTTGAAAGCAAATCATACATTGTGCTCGATTTTAAAAATTTTTAGCGAAAAAAAAGTTGGTTTCCCACGTGTCATTCATTCTACAAAATAAACTGTACAGTTGAAACTAATAACACAAAATTATTTCTTCAAGTGTTTCATACTCACGAAATCATTAAAAAAAAACAACAAAATCATGAAAAAAAAACAAAATTTACGCTTGGCACCAATGTGTACCAACAAAGCCTGCGTTCGTATTGCTGTGCATATGAAAGTGTTGTTGCTTTGAACTTGGGGTATGTGTGTATGTGTGTATTTCATATAAAGAATTGTGTATACATACATATTAGAATGCTCAGCCAATGCTTCGCGCTTTTACAAAAACAAAAGCGTACGAAGCGTATAGGCCGTGGGCACCCCTGTTCTAGAACGTCTATCCAAACCATACACATAACGAATAATATTGTCAATAATAATAGGAAACTGTTAATTTTCTTTTGCTAGCTGAGTCGCAACTGGCGAAAAGCTCACATCCATATAATAAGGCTGGGATCAAGTAAGCCTTTGCAATGAGAATTTTTATCCTGATCGGAGTGCAATGTTGAGTAGACCATATAGTTCTAAGCATAGATGAAGAACGACTACAAGTAAAATTAATATGATCTGACCAAGTAAGAGATTTGTTAAAATAAACACCTAAATTTTTAGACTTTGCCACCACTTCAATTCTACGGATATCAATTATAATTATAAGTTGTGTGAGCCTTTTCTGAATAACTATAAATTTAGAGTTATTCGGGTTTAGTGTCAGACCGTTTGCTGAAGCCCATAAATGAATTTGATGTAACTGCTGATTCAGTGAGTTTATGCATTGCGTGACCATATCATTATTGCACCATGTGTAGAGTTGGATGTCGTCCACATATATTCTAATATTGCAATCTGTTAATATGTCTGGGAGATCATTTGAATATATTGAAAATAATAAGGATACAATAATGGAACCCAGTGGAACTCCTCTTGACACCGGGAGAGGCCTTGATTTTCTATCAAGCATTTGAGTGTATTGGTATCTATTGCAAAGATACGTTGATAACAGCTGCCCAGCTGGGAAGGAGAAATCGAAGAAGTTGCATAACTTATGGCAAATAAGGTTATTTCCGTTAAAATCTTAAATTTGTTCCCCTAAACTACTTTTTGCCTGATGCCAGTCCTTTTTTGTTTTAAGGTTTTTCTCTTATTGTGTTATTGTGAAAGTTGGTGTATTTGTTTTGCTTAATGATGCTTTTGTGAGTCACTGTGTATGAGTTAAAACTTAAACATTCAAACCATCACACAAAGTCTGTACTAGTGACATATAAAAATTGTTATATTTTGTTAACACAAGCAAACGTGCATTCACACACACACACACACATACACACACACACACATCATTACATGATGCATAAGTATTCATTGGTTTGTTCATCATAAATCCATTCGCATTACATATTGCTTAAGTGTGCGTGCGCGTACGTGTAAATCGGTGCTGGTTGGCTTGCATTCTTTATCAAGGCTGTTGAGCCCATTTGCATCTGTACTAATATTTCACTCGATTCGTGTGACATGATAAACATAAATAAACGCCATGTGAATTATTAATGTGGGTCAAAGTGTAAAATTCCACACCGTCAAAATGTGACGCAATTTAAAACTGAAAACATGTTTCAAATACAGCAAACACCGAAACGCATTGAAAGGCAAATCATGCATATTCATCCCTTCTTATTAAACAGTTTGTCTTGTGCCGAAAATGGCAGCGTTTGTTGCTTGTTTTTCGGTTGTTGTAACCTTCGTTGAAAGAGGGTACATGGCATTTGTACTGACGTTTGGTTATTGAAACTGTAATTAATATATTACCGTATGTATGCGCTACATTTTAGACACTGATATATTAATGTGTTGCATATGCTTTAAGATCAAGTGCAGTTCGTTAAGGTTTTTTGCACGATTCGGGTAGGGAGTGTTTGATTAAGAACTTACTATTTTTGATAATGCATTATTATTAGCACGAAGTTGTACACGGTCTGATCAAAAACTACTTGTTATTTTCAAATTCCGTGAGTTGTGTGTGTTTGATTTTCGCATTTTTTTTCTTTCTATTATATGGCTACACATGCCTGTTATATATATATATGTTGGCCACATAAGCCATTTTGGATTGTCAGTTTGTTTTTGACAGCAAAAAAAAAAGGTTAATTGGGTTTTGGTGTGCTCTTCAATTTTTTAGTATTCGAAAAAATGATTCAAAGAAACTGAATTAAATTTTATATAAAAAAATAAAATTAAATGATCGAGGGCGTTTAAAATGTTGACTGTGATGTTTGATGGGTCTACTATGAGCAGCACACAAGTTCAATTGTGGCGTAAACGGTTTAAGGAAGGCCAAGAAGCTGTCACTGACGATGGTCGTCCTGGTCGCCCGAGCACGTCAACAACCGGTGAAAACATTGAAGCAGTGAAGAAAATTGTTTCTAATAATCGTCGCATCACTGTTACAAAAAGGCTTGCTGATGATGTTGGCATATCGCTTGGCTTATGCCAAGCAATTTTTATGAATTGTTTTAGGCATGAAACGTGCGGCAGTGAAGATTGTTCCAAAATTGCTAAATTTTGCATGGACATCGCTCAGGAGCTGCTGAACATCATCAACAATGATTCAGATTTCCTCTAAAAGCTTATAACTGGTGACGAATGATGAGAGCAGGGGTGTGACATTCCATCATCCCAATAGAAGCGTCCAGAAGAGCCAAGACCGAAAAAATACCCCAATTTCGGTCAAATGTAAAGGTGTCGTTCACTGTTTTCTTCGACTACAATGGCGTTGCGCGTCATGACTTCCTGCCACAACGTAGTGCGGTCAATAAGGAATACTACCTTGAAGTTATGCACTGTTTGAGCATAGAAATTCTTTAGAAATGCACAGAATTTTGGGAAAAAAACAATCATGGATTTTGCACCATTATAAAGCACCAGCTCACACATCGATGCTCAAGCGTGAGTTTTTGGCCAAAAACAAATCATGCCTCAACCACCGTATTCACCCAAGCTAAAGACACCGATGAAAGGAAAGCGTTTTGACACTGGTTTCGAGGATTGGAAAAAGCACTGGTATAAATGCATTATATCTAACTGAGATTATTTTGAAGGGTACATATAGTTATTGATGAATAAATAAATAATTTTTGAAAAAATTTAAAATAACTTTTATTGTTTGACTAGACCTTGCACGGATGTATTGTGACTTATCTCGGTATCAGGTACGTGACACCCTAACCCTAACGGTGAACCAAATTGCGTGGTGTAATGCTAACTTTACACCACTGCCCCCCGAAAAGTTGGTCCAACTGCTCGGGTGGCAATTTTTTTGTTAAGCTTTGTGTTTATGTTGTGTATGCGGTGGGAAAAGGTGGAGTTTTTTTAATTTAAATTTATGAAATTTTTAAAAAATTATATTAAATTGTTTTTTATAATACAAAATTTTATGGTATTCATTGTTTATAATGTGCTAAACAATATTCATTTATGGTTTTTTTTTTGTGATTTAAAGGACAGTGTTTTAAGTACAACTTTGTAGTGGTGGTTTCGTGAGGAATAAAATACATGCTCTTCATAATCAATTTCAAAACACTCAATTATTATCAAATCCTACGTTAAAGAGGATTTTTAATAGAAATCTTTTACTCTTAATTTAATTTAAATGATTAAATTTGAGCTGTTTCGGTGGTGGCTGTTCATAAAAATATGTTATTTTTTGTTTTGTTTACATTTGTTTTTCGTATAAAATGCCTACTCTAGCTATCTCTTTAAACAAACTGTCTAGCAGCTGATTTGTGCGATTTTCAACTGTCACTTTTTTCATCTCTGAATACTCTGTGACGGAAATTTAGTTCATGTAGTCGTACACATCCATTGATAAGGAAATCAATGCATGACAGTCTTGGTAATATTGTCATAGTTAGCCAGCTCACATGATATTATTTATAGAAGATACTCTGCAACATAGTGTTGGTTACGTTGTTGTGGTTGGAGCTTCAAACAGAACAACTTATACGACAATTTCGCTCAGTTCATCATGCGTATGCGTTGATACAGGATTCCCAGCGGTACAATGGCAGTTATATTGTCGTGAATAGACTTTGATATAGGGCAGTTAGGGCAGCAATGGCGCTCTTGTAGTGTCACATCTGCGTCGTTAGAGGATTCCCTGCAGGACAATGTCGGTTATATTGTTGTGGACTTCGATTAAGAACAGCTCACACAACAATGTAGATAGAGGCTGCTCTGCATCATAGTGTTGGCTAAATTGTCAAGAATGCAGTTTGATATAGAATGGCTTGCGTGAAAATTTCGTTCATGTAGTTGTGCATGTGCGTTGATAGAGGACTACCTGCAGCACAGTGTCAGCTATGTGGTAGTTGATAGTCTATATAACGCAGAACAGCTACATGCATGTTAATATATGACAAAGCACTAGACCATATCAAGCATTTCGGCTTCCCCCTTATTTTTTTTTTGGCTTTGTCTAAAAGAAATTCTCCTTGATAGAGGACATGTCTAGTGTATATAAATGGCTTCCAACGATTTCGTTAATGGCAGTTTTGCCTAAAGGCGAGCTCTAAATGTAATAATATAATTTCAACAACCATGTATGAACCCATGCATTCCAGCATTAAGAACAAATAAAAATTTAAAAATTATTACAATTTTTTTTTGGCCCTCCGAGACTTGAAACGGTATTAATAAAATAAACCTCACTGGCATATGTTTGTGTGATTAATTTTCTTTCAAATTATTTTCATTCTTCCAGAAAAACTTCAACCCACTTTCTTTTCATAAAAAAACAAACTCCGCACAACAATGATTTTTCATCTTTTGTTGGTATTTTCTTCCTGACATAGACAAATAATTTTTTCACTTTTTTTTTTAACTTTTGGCCCAGCCAGTTCTCAGCTAAACAAACACTAAAATCAGGTTGTACTCGTATTTGCACAGTTAGCAGGCCGGAAATGGTTTTTCGTTTAATTTTCTTCTGTTTTTTGCGTTCCAGAAATTTTAGCAGGCATAACAACTTTAGCAGCAAAGTGAAAATGAAAAGAAAGGAAGGGAAGGGAAAACAACAAAACAATAAATTTTCCTGTAAAATCAGATTTTTAAAGAAAGCTCTCGGTATTCATTTATTCGACCTGTTTTCTGCCAACTTGCTCAAGTTTTAATGATTTCAGTTTTTCTGTTTCGCTTTTTCTTGATTGCTTTAGATTTAAATAATTTTATTTCTTTAGATTAACTTTTTGTATTTTCTAAAGGTGGGGCTGGGGGGGTGAAAAAAAGTTGCTTTTTTTATTGTTCTTGTATACAGGCAAATTTTGCTGTCCCAAAAATGGAAAAACTGCTAAAATTGGGTAAATAGCTGAATAAAAAAAAACTTGCTAAAATTAATTTATATAAAAAAGGGTTTCTACATGGCTGTCGAGGTATTGAGGTTTTTCTTTTATTTTTATTTTTGTTGCAACAGGCCAAATTTTGGAATATTTTTTTTCAAAGCAGACAAACAAGTAAAAATAAAATTTATATTTCATTTCTGAGACACTGGTTTAAGAGGGGTGTATTGTTGGCTCCAGCGTTTCTGGTAAATACATCCCAAAAGCATTGAAAAAGGAGATCTGTGAAAAACCAGAAGAGAAAATCTCCCCAAAAATAATAATGTTAAATCTAAATTTAAATGTATATTTAGTTTTGTATCAATCCACTATCAGATTGCAACTTAGAGAAAAACAAGTAAGAGCGCTATAGTCGGCCGGGCTAAATCTCAAATGCTCAACATATTTGACCCTCTGATCTGATGTATATAAGTCAATATCAAAACTGTCTGCTTACCGTCTTTGGTAGAGTCCAAAAAAGGATTGCAACATTTTCTTGACAATAAAAATAATAATAGAATATTAACAGCTGCTTTTTTTACTTCAGAACTTGTTTAAGTTTACGTTCTGGTCCAATTTCTTGAGTAATCAATTTTCGCCATATCTTCGCTATACATGGACCGATGTCGAAATTTTTTGCCTCTAAAGGGCAGTTCAGACTAATGTAAAGGGTTATCCATTTTGCGTTCTCAAAATTAAACGTAAATTAAACTTAATAAATCATATTTCCTTTCCAGCTGTTCCCACGAAGCCAACCTTTGGCTCCTGTGACTGTTAGGTCTTACAATTTCCCGCCGAGCAAATACTGGAATCACCGGGCAATGTTTATGTTAAAAAATTGCTTTGAAAAAGTGAGATACTGTATATTAAAAATTTTTTTAAAATTATTTAGCACTTATTTTTACACTAAAATTTGGTAAAAAATGACAATGAGTTTAAGACCCTCCATACATTTTTTTTTATTAGCGGCCGATTTTTACGTTCTATATCAAGAATATCAGCTAAAAGTTTCATCTGCTGAACAAAAAAAAAACCGCCTGTGAAAATTTGAATCCGATCAAAAGTGATCTCGTAAAATGGTCCACTGTGCGTCGGCTCTTGGACGGAGTAATAAACTCATATGTTCAAACCAATTTTTAGCCATTTCTGCTGTGTCCAAAAGTCACAGCGCCTCGATGGATGAATTGGTAGAGTGCTCTACCAAGAGTTCGATTCCTGCCGAAGGCTCTGGGTGTTTCTGCAGACAAGCAAAAAGCTTCGCAGTTTTGTGTTAAAAAAAAAAAAAAATAAAAAAAAAATCATGGCCTTAAGCTCTTAAATCACCTGTATTTTATTCATTTTCTTTTGCTAATGTTGCAAGAACGCATATAAAAATGCTGCCAAAGGCTTGATATGATAACGCCAATGCTAGAATAGGTTCGTTTTATTGCGTTAGCAAACATCTGAGCAGATTAACAAGAAATTAGAAAAAGTGGCAGTAAAACAAAAAAGTCGCAAAACCAGCGGCCTTTCAAAAATTCACTCAAAAAAATCACAGACCACAAAAAAGGGTAAAACTGCGACTTTAGTCGCACCCTTGAAAATTGCACATACCTGTTGTACAACAAATACTGCGGTCCTATTCTGTAACTAGCTAAAATTGGAGACATCGCCAAAAATCTCTAAACTCAACTAAGTGAGTTTTAGCAACGATCGTACTTCTATAAACTTTTGTGAGAGAAAATTGAATTTTATCGCCGTTGCTAAGTCATAGCTAAGAATCGCTTAATTCAGTCTAGAGATTTGTAGCGAGGTCTGTAATTTTAGCGAGTTATAGAATAGGGCCGCTGAAAACAATAAAAAATTCAGAACTAAAGGGTACCCCCTGTAAAGAGTACCCTTTCTCCACCACTTACACGGTATTATAGAACCCTCTAACTCAGCGAGTCAATCTCCATTCGTTTTGTACCTTCTTAAGCATTTCCTTCATTTTCAAATATTCATTTATAAAAAACAATTTAATAAGCATTTATTACAAAACAGAAGTGACTCAAATAATTCAATTAGAAATAAATTGATTTAAGTTTTTTTTTCTGTTTGGATAATTATTTGTTTTTAAATTGTTTTTAAAACAAAACAACATTATAAATATTCTCTTACCGCTTTGCAATTTATTGGCTGCAATTAATTAATTTATGAGTCTGTATCACTGCTGCTTTCAGCTAATTAAAATTTTATAAAAGCACCTTCTGGTGGACGGTTTAATCACCTGGTAATTAGTTATTCAACATTTTAGATAATAATTTATGTTCTTCGCTCTCACATCACTCTGCTGATTGAGTTGCTGTGTACTTTATTAATTATAAACGATTAATTGAATTGGTTATTTATTAAAATGCAAACGAATTAATGTCAGAATAAAAACCATAATTTCGTAATGTTAATTAGAATTCACCATGTGCTTTGCTAAACTTTACAATTACAAAACCGAAATTGTGCTCAAATTACAGCCGTTGAGGGTGTTTGAGATAAATAATTTTCTTTAGAGTACGAAAGCGGTGACTGAAATTATTTGTTATTAAATATTTATGTATGACAAAAAGTTAATAACCATTTGAAATGTATTTTAGGAACCCTTTCAACAATTTAAATTGTTTTTATTTAAAGTTAATTAATTTCTATTATTTGAACTTTTTCTTGTATAATTATTTCTGTATTAAGTTTTTCAGACTCAAGTTCTTTCTATATTATCTTTGTGATTGATATTAATTAAATTAATGCTAAATGTCTTTGATGTTTTCTTTGTCTAATTTAATTAATATCAATCACAAAGATAATATAGAAAGAACTTGAGCCTGTTTTTATTTAATTTATAGGTAAAAAATATCCACTGCCAAGTGGGATCAATTTAATATTTGACTGAAAACTGGGCATGAAAATAAAAATCAGATAACCTGATAGGCGTCTCTGATGCAAAAATGCATTCATCGGCCCGTGCTCCCTGAAGCCAAAGTCTGGCTGACCCACCACAAAATCGGCCCCGCATATGAACTCGTAAGTGACTCTGGCACTCGCTCTGCTTTCCGAACTTGTTCTTCTGTAGAATACAAGGTGCTCCCAAAGAAGTGTCTGGATCCGCTTAGAGTCCCTATTATCTGCAAGAACCCGAGCAGAATGCTAATCATGTTAGAGAAACGCTATCCCTTTCTTAACCTTGAAAAATATCGCACGCCGAATCACCTCAAGCTCAAGAGGGGCCACATCCAGCAAGACTGGTAGGGGATGCATTGAGACAGTCACTCTACACAGTCACTCTTTGGTACGTCAAGATCTTATGTCTGCCGAAAACAGACTTAGACGTCTCGTGCCACACAGGCGGCATGAGCACCAAAAAACCCACCATATATGGTGAGAGTAGCGCGCCTGCTAAGGCCCCACTCACTTCTAAGGATGCGCTTAATCTTATGTAAGGCAGCTTGTCTCTCACCTAAGTAAGCTGAACTATAATGTTCATCTTCTTACTCACCTTTATTCCTGGGTACTTGACTTTCGTCTTGTACTGGAGACTAAAGCCGATGAACCAAATGAGTGGTCGACGGTCCTGCAATAATCACATTCTTGTCTATAGCCACTTCCACTCCCACTCTTTGGCCTCACTCACACATAAAGCTCATGGTCCTCTCACCCTGGCCTTCAAGTACAGCACGAAACATATGCACATAAAATTTGTAGTCCTGCTGCAGTCACCCCAGCCAGGAATCCAAGCGTGCCACACAAGCCTGCCTGTCTCAGAAGCAAATATTCTAAAGGGCAAGCTCATGACATCCCACACTCCAGAGGAGATGATCAAACGCGCCCCAAAAATCGACAAAGTATGCCAAGAACATACTTGGACTGCTGACTTGCTCTAGGGACCTTGGCTCCCTGAAATCTAACTGAAAGTCGTATAGTGTCACACAGGGGCACTCTTTACGCCGCAAAATCATTATTCGCTGCAATACTTTCCAAGTAATAGAAGCAGACTAACACCCCTATAAGATAGAGGTTTGCTCCTCACCATTTCGGGGGACTTCAAAAGCACCACCATACTCGTCTTCTCTCAAGAATCAGAAAAGTAGCCTTCACTGACTCCAGGTATGTCGGTATGGCTGCCTGCTGCTTTTACACATCTCTCCAGTCGCACCGTCTGTACGTGGCAATTTTCTACTACGGACCCTGCAGATACTCCTGTCAACTCCGAACCTCTCCAGAGCATGGGGGGATGGCTCCCTCCCTGAGGAGAAGAGGATATGCAAAAAATACTTGTATTATTTTGCGTGCAAGTAGTTAGTATAGAGCATAATGTTGATATATTTCCACTGTACTATAAATTTTTATCCGCCAAAAAGAAATATTATCCATCCGAGGGTATCAAAATTTGTGAAACAACGACAGGAGTTTCTTTGCAAAGTTTGGTAGATCACACTTCAAAAAAACTTTAAAAGCAGTAAAAAGGAGCGGTAGAGGAATCACCTTATGTGATTCCTCTACAGCTGAATTTGTGATCGAACGTACATATATAGTTTATATAAATTATTATTTTTTATTTTCCATGAAGTAGATAATATGATACTCTCATTAACCACATTTTGCCAATTTTTTTGTACGATTGCTTAGATTGATAAAATCTATTAAAGTGCAAAATTTTATGGCTGTGTGGCTTTTCCAGCAAGATTGGTCTATTAGACCATTGTGCGGCGCTCACAGCGAAACCACTATCAGGCCAACCTAAATTAGCGCGTCATGCGTATTTTTGCTGTGTAAAACACCCACTTTCATACAAAATGGATGGTTTAGACGGCAATAATACGCTTGACGTGCTAATTTGGGTTGGGCTGAATGGCTGATGCGTGAGTACATCGATCAGGGACACATCAGTGCGCCGGTGCACGCTGGACAATATGATATTAGGTGAAATACATTTTTGTCTAACTGGCAGTTAAAGTTCAACTTGAAATGTAGCCAGATTTGATGCAAATGGCCATAAGTGAAGTTTTTCTCTCTAAATTTTTTCGCATACACACTACAACTATATATCATTTCCTTTTTTTTTTTTTTTTGAATACTTCTCTACATATGTATGCAATTGATGATTTTAATTTTCTTTAATTATTGTCAGTGTGTCTTTATGTTTTTTTTTTTTTTTTTTTTTTGGTTTATTTTCGTTTATAATAAATATTATTTTTATTCCCTTTTTAATACTTTTGAGACTGCTGTTAAGTTTCAAGGGGCTTAATAAATTAGTAGTTACAATATTCATTGAACAGGGAGTTGATGCTGCATACATTTTGAAACCATAAAGCAATTACAGCTGAGTGAAAATACACATTTTCCAACCAAAAACTGCCTACGGTAATGAGGAGAAAGAGGGAGGCCCGCAAGGCTTGAAACAAGGCCATTGAGGTAAATCTTTTCTGTGCGATATTCAAGTCAGACAAAGTCTGCAATACTTCCTTCTGCAGTAGACCTGATTAAATACCAGTTTTCGAAGATTTTCTAGAAGATCTGCAGATAGAGAAACATTTTTACGAGCATCGACAAAATTTGTGTTGTAATCTTCAAATGAGCAATATAATTTCCATTCTCGGGTGGCTCTATTTCTATTGATGTTATGGCTTATGGTATCTATGCCACATGCTTAAAATTCCCTGTTAACAGTGAACGTGACATGAAGATCAGTGTTATTTAAAATCCTAAGTGAGCTCACTATGCTTTGAAAATGGTTCAATGTTTTATTTGAAATAGCTACAGTATTTTTGGCAGCTGGCTTAGGTGTCAGCCTGTCCAGGTTCTTACCAAAGTCTATTTCCTAGTAACTCGCCGTTTTCAGCAGCGATCGACTTGAACATGAAATCAAAATGACGACGACAAAGCAACGGTATTAGTGCACCCATGTTTTTGTACATGGAGAACACGTATGTCCAAACTATTCAGAAATTTTGATTTGCCATAGTGTTCGCTTCACTTCACAGTTTTGCTTTATCTCAGTATTTATTTTATTTATTTCATTCTTTTTTCTATTAATTTTTTGTATATTTAAATTTGTAGCGGTTTTTTTTTAATTTCCAGTCATTTTTTCTTTATTCTTTTCCCAAGGCATTGTTCTTGAAAGTTAAACTGTCAAACAGAAGATAACATTTCATGTCTAACTTAATAATGGCGAACATCAATGCTCGGGCATATGCTGCGTGCTGGATCTAAAAGAAGGTATACGAAGGCCTTTAAGAAGGCCTTATTTTTGAAGGCCTATGTAACTTTGTCGCTGAGTGTAGTCACACACACATGCATGTCTAATAAGCACATGGCATTTGCGTATGTGTTTTATATAACAAAATAATTAGAAGATTTAAATCCAAAGAAGTGTCATGTATACAAAAGTATGGCACACAAGTACATGACACCAGTGCAACATTACTGGCAATATTTTGATTTATTTGATAGAGACTGCAATATGCATTGGAGGCACCTAACATGTGACTTATTACCTAATTTTTTCTCTCAATTAGTTTCTTTAACACATTCACCCATTAACTCTCCTTCTTAGGAGGCTGCAACATCAAAATGTGTGAACAGTTTTTTCGCCTTTTTCCTAACTAGTTCCAGGGTTCATCTGGAGGAGGAGTCAAATAGGCATGTGAGTCCCTTCAGTAGAGAGAGCTCTAGGCTCTAAAGCAAAAAGAGAGAATTGGTGTGTTGCTCAAAAATGTTGGGGAAAAAAAATCCATGAGAGCCGCTTATACTTTTGACTTCTGCGGTTACACTGATTCTTCAAGGGTATCTTTGGCTTATTTATAAAAATTGTTTCAAGACATTTTTAGCTTAATAAATCTAAAATAATTTTTATAGCCTGTCATGAAATATGCATTTAAGCAACGCTTTTAAGAAGCACGAGTTCATTTTGTTGTTTTAGGAAAAAGTAATTCGAGGGTTGCCTCTTTTGTTGTGGGAATTGGCAACCCTTATGTTGTAATGCGGGACATAATCTGTTGTAAATTGGAACAGTTCTGGGGTTATACGTACTCAGAACATTTAGACATACGAGCGCTATTTGTGTTGTTTACAGTAATTTAAAATATTCATCTTGGCCCAAAAGTGGCATTAATTCTTTTCATTTCATTTCATTTCATTTCTATTCATTTCAATTCACTTAAAAACAAAAATTCAAACTATTGTGAAAACATAGAAACACTTTTCATTTCCTCATTTAACTAAACAAGAATTGACCCTTAGGTTTTATGCCATTATTCCGGTTTTATTGCTTAAATTACAATCACATGTAGAACAAGCAAAATCTAATAATTTGGTAATTCAATGCTTCTTCCAGTAACACAGAAAAGTGCTGTAAAAAGTAAAAGGATTAAAACATTTCGTTTGTTCTCTTCTCTTGTAATGCACACAAAATAATAGTATCATTTGGCTGGTAATTGATTTGGAATTTCCAGCTCTAATTTTTAGTTGTGTTCTTCTCACATGAATACTTTTGTGTAATTTTAAATTAAATAACAGCATTAGAAACACGTGATGACATACATACACGTATAAATAGATATTCAGCTACTTTGTTTTCTTCGAAACTAGTTCATATATTGCAAACATTGTAGTCGTAAAGAAACTGAAGGAAAACGAGAAATAAAAAAAGTGGAAAATTTTGAAGTAAAAGTGTATTTTGTTTAAAGAAAAAACTAAATAAGCTTCGACATAAAATTTGGCTAAATTCTACAGCTGTAACAACCCAGCAAACAATTTATAAAAAAAATTTGCTTACAATTTACCAGTTTTTATTTCTTGCAATTTTTTTCAACATATGCCAAAATAAAAGCCTCAGTTGTTTTAAATTCCAGCATTAGTGTGCAATTTCTTGGATAAAACCTCTTAGCATAAGCCGTAGATTACGATCTTGACAATCGTTTTGGCGAATTTTTTTCTTACATACAAAATTGGCCCACTCTATTGCACATACTTAGGTAGATTATTTAAAAAATAAGTTTAGTTTTTTGAAATCTACACTGTTTTTTGCTTGGTTGCTTGCTTTATTTGTATTTTAGGTTTACTTTAATTTTCTTATATATAGTACACAAAATTACTTTGGTTCAAATAGTTTGTGGTACATTTTCTTTCCTTTAACCACACATTCTACATTCGTACAAAAGTTCAGAACATGCAGCAGGCGAAAGAAAGAAAGCAAGAAAAAAAATGTACTTTCTCCTACACTTTGTTGCTACAATCCATGTATGTGCTTGCACTTTTTCCACAAATATGCATTCAATGAGCAAATTGAATGCCAAATACTAATATTTTTTTTCTCGTGTTCTTCGTACATAAAAATACATATTTGAAAAAAGAATTGTAATTCACATGTATTTGCATGCCCAGCAAACATTCGTAAATGATAATAATGCATAGATATGTTCTATAAGTAAAAAGAACAATATTAGAGCATTCTCATATTCATATCTACAGTTATAAGAGTTGTTTGAAAGCAACTCTCGCCAATAACCTCTGATTTATGTACATAATTTGCATTTAACATTTTCTCACACTTCTTGCAAGAGTAGGAGGAAAAACTCTCGAAAACTCTTAATGGTTTGAAAAGTTATTTAGAAAATTATGGGTACAGCATATAGTAAATCTCTCTGTGAGATGGCAGGTTTGATTTCTATCAATGATCTTGCATTTTTCTGGGTAGTACAGAGAGAGAGAGAGAGAAATAGAAAGAGAGAGACGACCCCCAGCCAGCTTAACATTAAATGCCTTCAGGCATTATTAAACTTTTATTTGTAGGAATTTAGGTAGGATTCTAACTTTAGCTTCCACCAGTGTAAGTGTGATATTTTATACATTACCAGGCCATCATTTTCTTTAACCACAAGATTCTACAACAAGTTGCAATAATGCATTTATATATTTAGAAAATATAAAAACCATCTTGATTTTTCTATATATTTTTGCAGCTAAATCTTAGTAAATTTGTACAGAACTTCAGTTTGTTGGGTTGGGCATGTTGAAATACAAAATAATGTGCTGTGGAAGAACACAATACATGTGCATTTCTCTACATGTGCATTTGTCTTACATCACATAACGAAGCAAGAGGTTTTTGTAGAAAATTTAAATTTTCAATGTAAGAACAGTTGTACATGTTTGGGTTGAGCAACTAGAGAAATGTGTCTACTTTCATTATTTTTTCATCTAATGCCCAATAAAAGTAAGCGAAAGCACAAGAGGGTATTTTTAATTTTAGATGATAAATTTTAGCTGGCTTATTTATTAAAAAGTATTTTATGTTTTCAAATTGTATAGAAATTCGTTAGATAATAACTTAACAACTATAAAATATTTTTCATAATTACATAGTCTAAATTATATAGTCTTAATTATATTATAAACGAAGTGAAAATATATATTTGCAAACTGCTTAGAAAAATCTTGCTAAATTATTTTTGCTAATTTATATTATTCACAGAAAAACATAAAGCTGATAAACATTACTTATGCCAAACAAAACCACTGCAAGTTGGAACATTGGTTTAGCAAAACTTTTATTACATTTAAATTCATTGATTTTTATTTTAGTGAAATTAGTTTGCCATTTATTGTTCACACTTTTCCAAATAATAAGTGGCAACAGTGCCACAAAAATTAACTAAGACCTGTACTTGCAGGATATTTATAATGGAAGATTAAAGGCACAATTGACGTCGCTTAGATGTTCACTGTTGTACAGTGTTTCTAGATCAAACATATGTTAAACTTCAAAGACAGATTATGAGCCATTGATATTTTGAACATTAAGGCGAGCACGGACGTCTTAAGGAAAATTACGTTCCCATAAGAACTGCGTGTATAAACCTCATGGAATTTCATATTATTGAATTCTTTGTGTAAACTTCTCCACACCGGAACGAAATTCCAAAAGATATGAAAACGGATTTTTTTCTATTAGTATACTTTTTTCCGTTAGCTCAAACAAAAATGAATGTTCGTACATTATCCATCAATCCAATCAAAATTTATACAAAATAAGAAGCGGCTCTCACAGCGAAACGGTTAAAGATCATGGGAGAGTCGATCGGGCAGGGATATGAAGCGCATTGTCAACAAATCTTTACAGCCATAGGTGAGTCTATACCGGAAAATATGAAGTCAGATGGTATACCGAAGACTCGACTAGAGGCCAATTGCGAAACATTGATTTTCGACTTCCATTCCTGGTTGTTTAAGGATGGATGAAGGGATGGACAAACACACCACTCTTTGTAGACTTCATGGAATGCATTCAATGTAATAATATCAAACACAAAAAAATATATATATGATTCGCTTCTCTCGTTGGATGGATGAAGGGCTAGGGGAAAAACAGGATTTGATTATTACGATTTGTTATTACGTTTGATGGACTTTTGCACAGTTTTTCAGGCTGATGTTCGGGCAATTCCAGAGTGTATTAGGGAGCTCAGTGAAGGTCAGAAGCTGTGAATATATTCAAGTATAGTCAAATGGTTATTAGAGTGATCTCAGTTGAACGCACTAAATCACAAACAGCTTGGGATTGAAAAAATACTATTAAAAGTTATTCTGCTTATGCTGAACTGAGCATTATTATGGTGCCAGGTCATACAGGAATAACTGGAAATGAGAGAGCAAAATCACTTGCTTCCTTCGAGAACAAAAGAGTTAAATAGCACCAGCTTGGTATGCACAACACCTCTCGATGCAGTTAAATCTGAGCTAAAGAATTGGGCACATAAGGCCCATTTAATTGTCTGGAACAACAAAATCATGGGAATCAATGCAATAATGGGACTGCAAGTCCAAATTAAGTAGAATAACTAAAATTATGACATTCTCAACTAATGGCATCTCTTAACGGCATAGGAATATCGGGAGTAGATGAATGTAGAGCATGTGGGGAGGAGAGCGAGACATTAGAGTATTATTTAGGCCAGTGCGATCCTGGTACATTGGTATGCTAGGGGAAATTGTGTTATTCACAGTTCAGCAGTTCTTATAGAGTTATGGATCAAACTGGTCATGGTTAAGTCCACGGTGTGCACAACAATCTTATACTGGCTTAAATGCATGTCGCAAAACATGGGCTAACAAATCCCTCCAATCAAACAAACCTAACCTTACAATCATACATTTATTTGGCAGGGAAATTTTTGACGATTGGTTTATTGCTGTTGAAAAAAGAATAATTAAAATTGATCAACACGTTTCTGAAGAATATTCACAAGATGAAGGGATGGATTTGCCACTTGTAACAAACTTTTCTACATAAATCCACATAATTATTTTATTGTGCAAAAATAATTGTTATTTGCCAAACTTAAATTTTCTTAAGACCTCCGTACAGGCGTATAGATAGATAAATAAAAACATCATCACACTCAAATGTGATCAAGCAAAAATGGTTGCTGTCCTGGCTAATTTGGCATAGACGTAGGGTTAACATAGTAAAAGTAATTATTAAACAAATGAAAGTAATTACTAAGTAAAAAGTAATTGAATAGGCATTAGCGGAAGTAATTTTTTTTCTATTGTAATTATAACTACATGCACTTGTACCTGCAAAACAAGTATTAAGAGTTGTTTTGTATATATTTTCTTATTTTTAAATCATTTTTGGAGGCAAAGCTTTACAAAATTATTTTAGGAATGTAGCAGTTATTAAAAAGTACTTTTTCATCACATTCAATTGAAAAAAAAAAAATTATGGGCCACGATCAGGGTTGTAACTCAAAATTTTTTTTTCCTACCAAATTTAATTTCAAAAACTACCAAATGGCATGTTTACCTGGCAAAAAATAAAATAAGCAGTCGTTAAAAAAAAAAATAAAATTTATTAAAAAAAAAACCAAACAAGTTTATACATAACAATGTTAATATGTATCTTTATAAAAATAAATAACAATTCATTTGTAAAAGAAACAAAATTTTAAGTAAAAAATAAATAAGACTTCAGTTGTAAAGTAAAAATCTTAAGGGTTTATTTGGAAAAAGGTTTATCTTTTTAAAGTATCTTTTTGCTGACCGTATATAGTGCGAATCAGTCTTATTTATCATTTTCCTGATTATCATAATATTATTTAAGGAACATAGTTCAAGTCTTTTTCGGAGTTTGGTTTTTACTAAGGCAAGTGTTGAAAATTTTCTTTCTGCAGCTGTTGAACTACATATTTGGTAATAAATTGAAAACAAAATTAACTAGATTGCTAAACATATTTTCATTAAGACCATTTTTAATTTAGCCAACCTTTTCAAAAAAAAAAAAAACATTAATCTCCATTCCATCATTCAAGTTGTCTTCACTAACTCTTAGTAAATTCCTTTGCGATACAATTTTATCGGTATCACAATCTAACAATTTATCGAACTCTGATAACAAACAAGCAGAATTGATTTGTCATTGATGGATTGGGTAATTTGATGGATGAAAGCTGATTAGCGTGAAAAAAAAATTAAAACTGAAATTGAAAAAAAACTACCAAATTCCGAACACAACCTACCAACTTACCAACTCATTTCAAAACTACCAAATTTGTTAGGAAACTACCAGAAACGGCAACTCTGGCTACGATTACACTGTTTGTGTAAATATATTCAGCACTTTTATTGCCATGCAGTATCTTCAGTGAATACTGCTCCTCAATTCATGAAGAAATTTGGACGAATTGTTCAATTAAAGAATTGTATTTTTGGGAATGGTTTTATCAAGTTGTAGTTCGATTTTATTTCATCAGAAACGAGACAAAAAATATAAAAATTTGGAATTTCAGATTTGCTCTAATTTTTAATTAATTTTTGCTATCTTGCAATTACTTCTTACTCTTAAGCCTTTTTTGTTGCTGTTTATTTCAAACATTATTACATGTTTTCTTTATGCTGTGAAATTCTTTTCTGTCTTTTTTCAGCTTTTGCTGAAATAAAAACAAAGCAAAATGATTTCATATTCAAGACAAAAAAAAAAAAACAATATTAAATTAAAAAAATAAACAACAGTAACTTAAATATGCAATATATTAATAAATGTTCTCAAACCAAAACAAAAAGGTTTGTTGTAATATTTTTAAAGGTTACTAATTAAAATGTAAGTACCCATGACCATAAGTTGAAAGTTGAGGAGAAGAATTTGTACCTTTGGGGAATGAAATATGTGGCGCAAAAATAAGGTTACTGTTAGATATTAAGTACTTTTGGTGCTCAATGGTAATACATTCCATTCCATTTCTCCTCTTTAAAACTCAATCAAAAAATTTATCAACTCAATTTTTCTGTAATATTATGTATTCTTGAATAAAGATTCTTAAAAACTGTCATGTTTTAACCTTCATCAAAGACATTACAGTTACTAAATAAATTTAGTCAAGTACGAGGCTGGCTCGCACATTTAGGGTACCGTACGTATGTATGTGTAATGTATGTATGGAATGGCATATATGAATACATATATTGAAAAATTTCATCTCTCTGTTTTGCAGCTACTTTATGTTGTATGGAGACACCTAGTAATTTTCGACTTGTTGTTGTTTTTGTAATTTGCTGTTGTAAGGCATCTGGGAATACACTGTGCGATTTTCGGCTCTCTATCTCTTACGGTTCGAGAGTTACAGCTCTTACTCTACGTAAAGGGACACCTGGTAGTTTTACAGTTGTTGTTGTTGTTTTTAGCAAGTTGTGGAGCCTATGTGAATACACATATTGTGCAAATTTCATCCCTCGGTCTCTCACGGTTCGAGAGTAACGGCTAGTTGTTACTTTACGTTGTATAGGGACACCTGGTAGTTTTTGACTTGTTGTTGTTTTTAGCATTTGTTGTTGTAGCGGCAAGGTACAACAACATCTTGTGAAAATTTCAGCTCTCTAGCTCTTACCGTTTCGCAGAATGGATGCTGTGACGGACGGACGGACGGACGGACGTAGTTGTCTCGGTAATAGGGTTCGGTTTTACAGTTTGATGAGTACGGAACCCTAAAAAAGAGATCTTAAACTTGTATTTTATAATCTTAAGATCCAATAATATAAAAATTTATAAAACTATATTAAATGCGCTTAAATTCGTTTTACTTCTTCAAAACTGAGAAAAACTGTTTTGTCCTACAGGACAGGCAAAGTAAATTTGATTGCTAATTAGCTGGGGCACAACCATGGCTACGGGATATTCACAACAAAGAACATCAGCACCTAAGCCAGTAATTTTGTCTTAGAAAATATACAATGTATTCGAAACCCATTGTCAATTGTGGTTCATTGAGCTAAATGGGCAAATTCGAGCGCAATTTGAAAAAATATGGAAATTGATGTTTGAATGCTTTTTTGTTTTTAAGCAGTTTCGCGGTATTTGCGACTGTTTAACGTATTCAGGAAAGAATTTTTTGTGGTGAAAATACAAATTTTGTATGCTTGAATGGCTTTACTTGATTAAAGCAATCTGACGAGAATGTAGTGGTCACGTTTTTCTTTTTTCAGCAAACATTTGTCCAATCCTAAATATGGTTTGAGTAGTAATTAATTTTGTAATGAATTTCATTTGGTATAAAAGTTAAAAAAAACCTCTGTTTTATAATTCCATTTCGTTTTGTACAACTCTCCACTTTTAAGTTTCGAGAAGGTGGCGTGTTTTTTCTTGTTTTATCACGCGGCTGTACATACTTTTATTGGCACAAGTGTGTAGTAGATGTATTAATTTTGTTCGTGTGTTAGACATTAAAGTGTCAGCTCTAATTTAAATGCTAAATCAGTTCAGTGATGATTGCGTGTGCTGGCAAATGAGTTTGAAGCCATGGCAAGCATTAGCGACACATGTTGTTTCTGTATGCGCGCTCCTGTCATGTGCGTGCTTAATAAGTTTATAAATCTAACATAATGTATATAATTGTATGTACATGTCGAATAGTTGAAATTTGCCAATGCGAAGTGGTATTAAAATGCCTTTCTTTTGTGTATATACACGCTTTCTGCAGTCTTTATTTTATTGCAATTTTCATGCTGTTGTTTCTAATTTTTAATTTATTGCTCAACAGTCTCGTACAATTGTACATAAATGCTGTTGGTGCTCTCTCCCGCGCAGTACGCTCTCACACTCACACGCACACGCACACACAAATACAGTTTTTAATGTCCCTGCATTTGTCCGTTGTCCATCAATTGACCGAACAACACGTACTCATACATGTCACAAGTTTAATAGCAGTCATTCATTCAGTCTTTCAGGTCAATCAATTCAATCATGCATGATTGTCTGTGTTTGACTACTGTGTGTGTGCGTGTAAATACATACATTTATTTACAATCAAGCAACCAAGCAGCTGCAGCTGATGGTAACAATGATGACAACGTATGTTGTATGAAATTTCTTTTTTGACAAAAACTCAAGCAAATAAAATCGTTAAATAAATAACATTTTTTTGTCGCGTTTGTTGCCATAAAAGCAATTGACAGAAAATACGTTTGGCTGCCCCCCCCAAATAAATAATGAGTGTTAGAAGTTTTTCTTTCAGTTATCGGATTGTTTGTTCGCTTCGCTTGTAACAACAATAATATTTTGCAATTGAAATTTATGATGGCGATTCTTCAATTTAAAATCAAAGGTTCCAAATAAAACACTTTTGCGAGCAGTTCAAAATAGTTTAATGTTTGTCTCTTTTTTTTCTTCTAATGGAAACACGCTATAGATTCCATTCTTGATTATTTTATAAAAGGAAAGTAACACCATACCATCGATTTTTCGATAGATTTTGTCATGAAAAATAAAGTCAGGACTTCCCCCCATCATACTATTCAGTCGTAGGTTAATCATACAAGTATTATTCCGAATATCGTTTTTTCTTCAACATTTTTTCGAACTCAACGTGGCCCATTGCCACGCCACCTTAAGGGTGCTTATGTACAAAGCACAACAAATAAAAACGAAGAATTGAAAATCGGATGACTCGACAGCAATTTTTTTAAATGTTGTAGTGAAAATTTAGTTTCTGATGTTAAAAACTATCGAAAAAGTGATGCCACTAGACGGACAAGTCACCCTAGTGTTCACACATATTAACTTTTATTGATTTACTATTGAGTTTGTACAGAAGTTATACATATAAGTTAAACAGTAGTCGCTACAGCTCCCCTTTTATTGGGCAGCAGGTTTCAACGGTTGATGGCCGTGCTAAATTTTAATTCCTTCCTTGATTGGTGTTAATCAAAAGCAACATTTTACATAATTTTATTTAAAAGCCTGCCTACAAAACTTGGATATATAAAAGAGATGCGTATTAGTTCTTGCGAGCTATTTACAGAAATGAAAGTCGTACCTACATATTTAAGAAACCTCCTTAATTGGCTGGCATAATGCATTTAATTTTAGCCTGCTACTTTGCTTTAGCATTTTTACCCTTTTTTCATTTTTTTTTTTTTTTGCTTAATTGTGTTGTATATTATATTTTCTTTCATTACACACTCACTTTAATGTTGTTAAGCATTTTGAATTGTATTTAACCTAAACAGCCCACATTTCAAGAGATTCTTAAATTACCATGATCTCATGGTCATGTTAATTTCATGCGTTGCTTGTTTGCTGGTGTTCTGTGACACCAAATGATGTTAACAATTGTTTGGCAGCTCATTGGCCGCTAAAATGTGTTTTGAAAGGTGTGAGTAAAAACTGAATTCTAAGAAGAACAGAGGCGTGCTTAGAAAGCCAAAGCTAGAGGAGCTTATATAAACTACCTTTACTAATTAAACTTGAATTAACTGTAGTGCACTCTACCACCTGAGATCTTTATTACTGACTGTCTATATTTTATCTGATTGATCAACTTCCAATTGTATTTCAGTGTTTTTCTATTGATTGGAATATATTTTATATTATATCACCATCTACTTTATTTCCAATTGATTTCTGTGTTTGTTGCCAATTTATTGATGATAAAAACGGTTTCAAATTTTACTTCAGGGCCAGCAATTTTTAAGCACTAATTTAACTTTTTAGTTGTACTATGCGATTTACGATTGTTTGTTATTTTATTGAACTTGAGTTAATTTTTTTCCAACTTTTTTACTTCAGAATATTGAAGGGCAGCTGGAGAGTCTTGAGAGGAGCAACACTCCTGCTTTGTTGAAATCTGGTCAACTACTGGAACGTACTTGATGTTTTTTTATTTTTGTCTGTTGTGTTTAGGGCTGCCGTTGTTACTATTTCTACTAGAAACAAAAATCTAGTCAATTACTGGAACAAACTTGATGTTTTTTTTATTTTTGTCTGTTGTGTTTAGGGCTGCCGTTGTTACTATTTACACCAGGAACAAAAATCTAGTCCACTACTGGAAAAACTACTACCAAAATGTTTGACGTGAAATCGAATACACGTATATATAATTCAAAATGTTGACGTGCAATCGAATACACGTATGTATGTATAATTCCTTTATTTTTGCACGAAATAAAAAGCACTTGTTTCCAACTGAACCAAAAAATGTTTATTGCAAATCAAAGAAGAATTACAGCAAGAGCAACAATAAGAATGAGAATGATAAACCTTTTTAAGTTGATTGCTTTATATATGAATTTGCAAAAGCTTTAACAAGCGCTAATTCTCATTTAAACAATGGTAAACAAGTAAATCTTAATATAAGATAATATTACATTGAATGAAGTCTACAAAGAGTGGCGTGTTTGTTTTATTACTTGAATTTTTCCATTTTTGTCTATTGTGTTTAGGGCTGCCGTTGTTACTTTTTATACCAGAAACAAAAATATAGTCAACTACTGGAATAAACTTGATGTTTTTTTTATTTTTGTCTGTTGTGTTTAGGGCTGCCGTTGTTACTATTTATACTAGAAAAAAGGAATGCAGTGAAGCAAAATAATTAAAACAATTAAATTTTGTTTTTATATTATTTAAAAAAATTGAATCTTTATTGCAGCAATCAAGCAACAAGTGCTCTGTCAATTGCTTTCGAATTAAGATTGATTTTAACTTAAAATTAGTTCAGCTTATATACTACTTATGAGAATATCCTAGACTATTTTTATAAACGTGAATGCATTGGCGCTGTGGAAGTGTTGTTGGAAATTCTTGATGAAATTTGATTTTCCTTAAAAATATTTATTTGTTCCCACAGTGGTGAATGTTTTAGTTTGCCCCAAATGTGCATAGCATTGCAAGTGCCGTTATTACGGCAAATTATTAAATGCATAACTGCATTGAATAAGGGCAGTGACTATTTCTGATTTTGTGGGAATAAACAAAACTGTTATTTAATCTATGCATAAATTTTCTCACGGCAGGCTTAAGTGTGACACACACACACACGAGTCATAAACATTTCATGGTCACTTCAAGAGGTGCAAAGGCGGCATTATTTTTATATAATTCACATGTGCTTGCCGGCCTTTGTTGATAAGATTTTTAGTGATACATGATATTGTTTTGCCTGATTAATAAATGCATTTGAAATAATTAAATCTTTCATTTGTTATGGTTTAAAAGAATTAAATCATATTATGCTACACCTCCACTTTTCGCAAGAATGTTCATATAACGATAGTTTTATGGACATTCTTTTACAAAGATTGTTTTATTTTAAAATGTAAGACAATTAAAATTGATTTATGACTTATCTAGTAAATTATTTTGTTTACTTCTATTTGTATTTATTTATTAACAATTGTAGGGAAAGTTTTTTATTAAAAAAAATTAATTATTAAATTGATATATATATATATTCTTATTTTACAATCGCGATTACTTAGTAAAGGGCCTTTTACTATGTTTTACTTGTTATGATATAACTTAAGTCTATTCTTATGTACTATTTGTTCTTTATTGGTTTTCTTATCAACTATAGTTACATTATTTCTTATGTCTATGTTCTTAATTTCAAATGGTCCTTTGTAGTTTGGTTCTACTTTGTGACCTGCTTCAAATTTAAGTAAAACTAAATCTCCTATTTTTAAATTGTAGTCTAAAACATTTCTATCGTAATTTTGTTTTTGCTTAATTTTATTCCTATCTAATAATTGTTGAGCTCTCTTATATGCTACTTCTAATCTAAATTTTGCCTCTTTGGCATAACTATCTATATTATACAAAGGGTTGATTTTATCAATTTTATTAAATTGTTCAGACTGGTTAGGAAGTTTTGAAAAGACTAGCTCATATGGACAGTAATTGTGAACTGTTGATGGAGTTGTATTAAAACAATATGTAAAATATTTTAACCATTCGTCCCAATCTGTCTTGTCATTGTTAATATAAGAACGTACGTACTCGTTAAAAGTTCTGTGGCTTCTTTCTATTGTTCCTAACGTTTGGTGGTGATATGCAGTGGAAGTTATTTTTTCAATTTTTAAAAATTTACAAATTTCTTGCAATGTTTCATTTGTATATTCAGTGCCCATGTCCGAAATGAACGTCTTCATTGGACCATAGGTAAGTATAAAGTTTTCAAAAATTGCTTTAGCGACTGTTTTAGCGCTTTTGTCTTGTATTGGTATTGTAACTAAATATTTAGTTAAGTCACATATTAGTGTGATAGCATATTCATTTCCGTAAATTGATTTTGGAAATGGACCTATTGTATCTACATACACCGTGTTAAATGGTTTATCTGGTGTTTCTGTAAGTGTCATTGGACTTTTCAAATGTGTTGTTGTTTTTGATGTTTGACACTTATGACATGATTCTACATAATTTGATATGTCTTTGGACATATTCTTCCAGTAATAATATCTTTTTATTTTTTGTATTGTTCTATAAATTCCGCAATGTCCTCTTTCTATGGGATCATCGTGATATTTCAGCATTATTTCGAGAATTGCCTTGGCATTCTTACTATCAATTTGGGTCACCTCATTTAGTAGCGCTACTTTAATATTCTTTAATATTTTATTGCCCATATTTTTAAATTCATTAATTGAGATAAATTCGAAAATTTTCTCACTAGGTGCCACTTGTAATTTATTTATATTATGTTTACCGGCCACATATTCGAGCCTAGGGAGAAATTGTCCTAAGTCAAAGTTCCCTTTAGTAAACAAATCATTAATTTGTATATATGTTACTATAGATTTTCCTCGTTTGATGTAACATCTTCCGGGGGAAATCTTAAGTTTATAATATTTTCTGACGTCAGTGTTGTTTAGTGGTACATATATACTGGGCTCATTATTTTTCTTAATATTATTATGCTGATTATTTATATTATTATTTATTTTTGTTTTTTCATCGGTCATCGATCTAGTCGTGACTCTAAGTATAGAACAAATTTTGGTATTCATGTCTTTTAGGTCATTTATGCTTATTCTTGAAAGTGCATCGGCAACATAGTTTTCTTTTCCCCTAAGATACTCAACTGTAAAATTGTATTCTTCCAGATCAAGTCTCATTCTTGTTAATTTTGAGCTTGGGGTTTTCATTGAAAATAGGTAAGATAGTGGTCTGTGGTCAGTGCGGACAAGGAAATGTTTTCCATATATGTATGGTCTGAAATGTGTTATGGCCCAATGTATGGCAGTTAGTTCCTGTTCAATTGTTGACTTGTTGCTTTCGCCTTTAGTGAATGTTTTTGAGGCGTATGCAATGGGTAAATGTTTGCCATCATATTCTTGTGATAATACTGCTCCACAAGCGAATTTACTTGCGTCCGTTGTTATGCAAAATTCTTTTGTGAAATCTGGATATTGTAGTAAGGTGGGGCTCATTAATGCTTTTTTCAAATATTTAAACGCAAAATCACAATCTTTTGTCCATTTGAATTTTACATTTTTCTTGGTTAGTCTTAACAGGTGTCTGGAATATTCAGAAAAATTTTTTATAAATCTTCGATAGTAATTACAAAATGCGATAAATCTTTTTGCACTATCTGCATCTGTTGGTGTTGGATAATTTTCTATTATTGAGTATTTGCTATCATCTGGTAATATTCCTTTATCTGTACATTTATGACCAAGATAAGTAACTTCTTTCATGAAGAATGAACATTTTTCGGGATGTAATTTAAGGTTGTATTTGCGACATAGGTTGAAGACGTTTTGTAGATTTGAAAGCATATGTTTTTCAGAACACCCTAATACGACTAAGTCATCCATGTAAAGGAATGCTTGGTCGGGTTTTAATCCACTGAATGCAAGTGTCATCATTCTTTGAAAAGAATTGGGAGCAATTTTCAAACCGTACGGTAATCTGGTGAATCTGTAGGAGCCATTTGTTGTTGAAAACGATGTTAGGTCTCGTGAATTTTTATCTAGAGCTATTTGGTGAAATCCCGACATTAAGTCAAGGCAAGAAAAATATTTAGCTCTTCCTAGTTGATCTAGAATATCATCTATTCTTGGTAATGGAAATTTATCCGCTACTAATTTCTTGTTTATCTGCCTATAATCTATTACAAGTCGCCATCTTTTGCCTTCTGAATTGGGTAGTGATTTCTTGGGTACCAACAGAATTGGACTGTTATGTTCAGAGTAGGATGGTTCCACTATTTTATCGTCTATCAATTTTTTGACTTGTTTATCTATTTCCTCTTTGTGTGAATGTGGGATTCTATAGTTTTTAATGTAAACAGGAGTTGTATCTTTTACTCTCAACTTTTGTTCATAGAAATTATTTGTTGTTATTGTTTCTGATTCTAAACCGAAAATATCACAATATGTACTACAAAGTTCTGTTAATGTATTTTTAAATTGTTCAGGAAAATTTTTCTTCAAAATGTTTAAAACTTCTTTATTTCTTTCAATGTTGGACTTTGATTTACTTTTAAATATGTTATAATTTGAGATGTTTTCGGTTTTTATGTTATTTTGATTGAATTTACTGATAGTATTGTTAGTGTTCAATACACGGATGAATGCTTTATCTGTTGTTACTATTGTATTTGCAATAAAAATACCTGGTTCTATTTCTTGGTTAGGAATCAATAGTTCAGTTTCTGTAGATATTAATTTAACTTGGCGTATGACTTCTGACCTTGGTGGCAGAATTACATCATCACCATTATTTTGAATTGGTATTTCTATTGGATTTGTTAAGTGAAAAGGGCGTAGGACAAAGTGATCAGAGTTGTTATCAAAATCTAGAATACAGTTATATTTTTTCATAAAGTCTATACCAATAATTCCATCGCATGGTATGGGAAAATCATTTTTAACAATTTGGAATTTGTGTGGAATTAGCCAATTTTTATGTTGTAAATCTAAAAATATACTTCCAAGTGAACATATTTTACCTTGTCCTATTCCGCTTAGAGTTGTTATATTGTTAGTATTTACTTCATTTATAGAGAAGTGTGCTATTTTTAAAAGTGAAATATCAGCACCTGTATCTATTAGTAGGGTTATTGGTGTATTAGTTTTATGTATTACAAATCGTACGCAGTAACATAAGTTGAGGTTAAGATTGTATATTTTGTTATTTATTGAAATTCTCTTAGGGGATTTTGTTGGTTTTCCGAATTGATTTGGTTTAATTCGGTTGCTCTTACGTAGTTTCCGTTCCTACGATAACTGTTAGGTCTTTGATTGTACCTATTATTATTATTTGAGTTATTTTGTTGCCTATTGTTGGTGTTGTTAAAAGTTGGTCTATTACTTCGACCGTTATTTCGTGAGAAATTATTTCTTCCACGATAGGCATTTTCACGAAAAGAATTGTATCTATTTTGTTTTTGCCGGTAGTATAGTATGGTATTTTGTTGTCCAGTTGCTTCTGTGCAGCTGTTGACAAATTTGCTTATAGCATCATTCATGCTATTAAATTGTCCTGCTTCCATGATAAGTTTTACTTTATCAGTGGTACAGTTTTTGGTGAGTGCTTTTACAGCTACTTGTGTCGAATATTTTGTGGCTAATTCGCATGGCAATCCATCCGAAATGTAAGCATTTTCAAGGGATTTAGTTAAATTTTCAATTTCACTACAATAAGCGTTAGCCGTTTTATTATTTTGTTTAATATTCATAATTTTTGCAGTGAGAACTTCTACAGATTCTCCTTTAACTGCAGTTTTTAGTTTATTAACTATTTCGTTTATTGTTTTTTCACTACTTATTAAATTTCTTGCAGTGCCCTTTAACTTTGTTTTTATTAATGAAACTGCAACTGACTCATGAGTTCCCTGTATTGAATTTACCAGGTTTAAAGAATCAAGAAATGACGGAAGGTTTTCTGACTTGCCGTCAAATTCTGGAATCAGCTTTGAAGCTGTGTTTAAAAATTCGACCACCGTTTGACTCATATTGTTTTCTGTATAGATTTCGATGTTGACGTGTTCATGTATTGTATTTGGTAATTCAATATCTATGCCTTTTTTGGTTGCTATTTTTGTTAAGCGAAAGGTTAGATCGAGAAAAAATGCATCAGCAGCTCTTTGGTGAGCTGTTGTTAGCCTTTTGTAATTAACGTTAAATAAAATTCTTATTTCTTCCAAATATTGTAATAGATTTTGTAGATGATATTTTATTGCTTCATTTTTTGTTGGTCTATCATGATTTAAACATTTGTATGAACGCTCAAAATTTTCTTTAATGTTTCTAGCTTTTGAAGAATATCTTTCCAATCCATCAGGAACAAATTAAACTTTATCGAAGTCATTTGCTCTACTAGCATATTTCTTTCTTAACGATCTTTTATGAAATATGTATATTTTGAGGGATAAATTTATTGCTGCTATTATCACTAAAATTAGTGTCAACACCCATAACGAGTTTAATTCTTTACTGCGGTCTATTTATTATTTCTACTTTATTCACCACATTGGCGTTTGGATTTTCTATTTTTGATTCAGCTTTTCCCCTTTTAGTTTTTTTGTAATTGTTTTTCTTTTTCAATTCTTTCAGACCATCTTATTGCGGCTATCGTTTCCTCTTCTATACGAGTTCTATTTATGATGTTTTCTTTAGTGGGAGTTCCTTCTAGTCCTATTAGTTTCCAATAACTTGCTAACCATTCTACTTGTTCTTCTATTGAACGTTCTGGGGGTATACTAACTGGTTTAATTGGATTCTTTGCTCTAACTCTGCCTCTATTTCTATTCATTGCGAAGCAAGGACCAAGAAAAAAAATTTTAAGTTTGAATTAAATAATTACAAAATTTTATATTTAATCAGTAAAAAAAGTAAAAAAAAGTAAATTATTTAATTAGTTAACATTGTATCTTCTTGTTTTTGTTGATTTCTTGTACTGTTTCTTTTGTGTATTTTTTTTGTTATGGATTTTTTAGCGTTTGTTATTATTTTTTCTAGTTCTTCAAATAATTGTTCCATGAATATTATTTATTTATACAATATATGTATTTATAAATTTTTTTTTTTTTTTTTTTTTATTATTTTTTTTTTCATTTTTTTTCTTATTTATATGTATTTGAAATGTTTGTTATACATTTTGGACATTATTTCGTACAACCTGTTTTTTTATATAGTGTTGCAAAAATTTAAATAAAATTATTATTACAAAAATAATTAATAAAACTATTACAATTTCCTGACTAATTTCTATTTTATTATTATTGACGGCGTATGCGTTCGACTGTCCTTCGACCTTTGCGTCGGCTATACCCATGTCTAATATGTTTTCTATATTAAAATCTATCATTTAAAATAATGTAATTTTTGTAATTTGTATATTCTATACTCTATTCTATCTTCTTCTGTGTTCTTCGTTTATTGGTGTCCTTTTGATTTTTTTTCGGCTTCGGTCCTACGGAAAGAATGGATGGTTTAGTTGCTTTGTCTGCACCTTCTTATAAAATTGCCTTCCATCTGGCTTCTGCCTCTTCAAGATTTTTAAGAATTTCCTCCAAGCTTTCTTCCATGAAGGATTTTTTGATTAGGAGGGGTTCTATTTATTTTAATAATAAAAAAAAAATTATAAATAGAGATCCAACTAAGCTTGAGCTCTATCTGTTGGATCCTATTGTCCTTTTTTTTTCAATATAAGGATAAGCAGAGTATGCTTTATCTTCCTTATAAAGAATCTGGCAGGATCGCCATGAAGCAAAATAATTAAAACAATTAAATTTTGTTTTTATATTATTTAAAAAAATTGAATCTTTATTGCAGCAATCAAGCAACAAGTGCTCTGTCAATTGCTTTCGAATTAAGATTGATTTTAACTTAAAATTAGTTCAGCTTATATACTACTTATGAGAATATCCTAGACTATTTTTATAAACGTGAATGCATTGGCGCTGTGGAAGTGTTGTTGGAAATTCTTGATGAAATTTGATTTTCCTTAAAAATATTTATTTGTTCCCACAGTGGTGAATGTTTTAGTTTGCCCCAAATGTGCATAGCATTGCAAGTGCCGTTATTACGGCAAATTATTAAATGCATAACTGCATTGAATAAGGGCAGTGACTATTTCTGATTTTGTGGGAATAAACAAAACTGTTATTTAATCTATGCATAAATTTTCTCACGGCAGGCTTAAGTGTGACACACACACACACGAGTCATAAACATTTCATGGTCACTTCAAGAGGTGCAAAGGCGGCATTATTTTTATATAATTCACATGTGCTTGCCGGCCTTTGTTGATAAGATTTTTAGTGATACATGATATTGTTTTGCCTGATTAATAAATGCATTTGAAATAATTAAATCTTTCATTTGTTATGGTTTAAAAGAATTAAATCATATTATGCTACAGCAGCATACTCTGCTTGTGGAAATTAAATCATTTACTAGAGTGAAGTGATCATCGTTATATAATGTACATTTGTTAAAGTTTTAATATTTAATGTAAGAGCTCTGCTTTTTTACTTTGCTTGCTTGTCTACTGGTTTATTTACATGTTCATCAATTCTAATGTATGTATGTACATATTTTTTAAAGTCAATAATCAATTTAGTGTAATAAGAGTATGGAATGTTCTTTCGAACTTCAAAAAAAAGTTTTGATAGAAAAATGTTTGCCTTCGCAGCAAATATGGCTGTAAAATAAACTTTAAGAGAATAAGAAAATACCCAAAAAAACTTCATAGCCCCGGGGTAAACCGGTACCCTAGAATACTTTAAAGTCGCTGATTGGTTGTCATAAATAGACTTTCATGTTCAAATACAAATTCTATTTTGTAAGCACTTGCATTAATTGCATTTTCAAAGAAGATAACAGAAGTAATTTTTATAATTTATAGGCTGGGGGACAACTATTGTTTTATATATGGCATATTACTCAGCAGAACTATGTTATTTTTAAGCTCCTGCTGATGACACGCACTAAACCATAACTTAGACCACTCAATCAACTAATACTTTCATTAGCGTTTTTCTTAAATACCAACCAAACCAGTGACCTCGCAGCTGTAAGAAGGGTGCTCTACCATTTTGTTTGCTAAGGCTCTGTTTACATATATTTTACAAATCATCTATATAATTACATTTACCGAACTTGGAAGCATTTTGCCCACAAATGACTCAAAAACAACTCACATTTTTTCTATGACAACTCCCCACTGAAATTGATAACAAGTGTAAGTGAATGCCTGTTAAGAGGATGTTAAAATGTCAAAGATGCCAAACAAAAACAGAGAAAAACACAATGGTAATAAAAATTTGAATAAACGAAATCTCTTTTTTATTTGTCCAAACAAAGTCATAAAATATGAATTTGTCAAAGTTTTTCCAATAAAATGTTATTAAAAAGTCAAAAAATCATCATGTTGCTGACCCGACTTGTGATACAATATCTGCAACAGCACATTTTCTAAGCCATTAAAAAGACATTGAGAGGAAACTTTCCAGACAACCTCATGACCCACTACAACAACTGTAACAGCAACAACAACAATTAAAAACTCAACCAGCAACGCATCTGCGAATACAAGAAAAGTAGTTGAACTAAAAAAAAAAAAAACAAAACACGACGCAAGAGAGTATAATATGTAAATAATTTTTATGTTTTTCAGTTTTCACAAACAGAAAAATAAAAAGAAGAAAAAAGTGATGGTTTTGGTACAGATTTTTGTTCTTCGCCTGCGAGTAACACCCGCTGCCGCTTGAAAAGAGGTACAACAAGTGCAACTGCAGAAGTAGTATGAACGACAGGCAGTTTACTGAAACCAGCATAATTATGAATTTTTTAAAATAAGTGGCCATTGAAACAATTTTTTAAAAGCTTTTTTGAATTCTTGACACGAAAACAACGAATAAGTGAAACAAAAAAAAAAATATGTTTAACCAACGACCGGCAATTGTAATAAAATGATTTAGAGTACAAAAAAAAAAGAAAACGCGACATACTAATACATGAGAACAATAGGACTCATTCAGCAAATAAAAGCAAGTTAAAAGTGCAAGTAGAATTTGTATTAACAGAAGTAGCAAAAAACATGGCACAAGGGTAAAAAGAAGTGAAAAAGCTGCAACGAAAGGGGGCCTTTTTAAATAATAAAAAAAAAAAAAAAAAAAAATAATTTAAAAATAATTTCTTAATTTATTTCCAATAAAGATGCAGCCATATAAAATGGTTGAGGCAACCATAATGTGGTTAAGGCAACCTTAACTAAAACCATAATATATTCAACCACATATTTCAATATGTTGCTCTTCGAACACATATTTTTTCTGTGTCAGGTTTGGAAGCAAAACCTTTCCATATTCTTGCAACTAAGTATATCACAGTTAACAGGTATACTGTGTACACAGTACACCTGTAGTATGCAGTAAGCTCGAAAAATTCTTAAAAGGAGGTCTACTAATGAGTTGATTAGCATCAACGATATCTCGGCGTCATAAAAATACTTAAAACATTTGTAAGGTATTTTGTTGAAGCTGAATTAATACATTTCAATTTTTTATGAACATATCTGGTGGATAAATCCTGATTCGTGTTTGTTCAGGGTGACATTTAATTTTTTTTTTAACAAAAATATATTTAAAAGAAATCGTGGGTGGCAATTCACTTTAAAAATATATTTACACACAAAAAAAGTTCAAAAAACACTTATGCAAATGTGTAGTGTACCACGTCCTTGCATTGTTTTGCTACTTTCTAGAAAACTCATAAATCATATGCCTCATCCTCGTTAGCCCGAAGATTAAAGTGAAAATCTGCGCATACAATTTTCTGTTGCAAAAAGTTAATTATACTGTTAAGCTTTAAGAGCAATAAAAACATTAACAAAACTGACAAGTGCTTTTCAGCGAGATCTGCAAAGATTTATGAAGGAATTTTTATTACCTTATTGGAGCCGTATACCCGCCATTATTTGAAAATACTTTAATACAACAAACAAAGCAAGGAAAAGCAGAAATAACTTTATTCTTGTTGTTGTTGTTGATGTTTTTTTTTTCTATGAAAACTTAAGCAGTGATGAAAAATTTTGACTTAAACAGTTTAATTGAAAACAACTTTGTGTTGTAGCTTTTGGCATTAAATGGTGACAGCATGACAATTTATTGTCACGTCATTAATTTTTAATTTCAGTGTAATTCAATTAGTGCTTCGTAGAGTTTGAAAGGTTGCAAGAGAAATAATTTAATTATGCAAAAGAACAGTATAATGACTTAAGGAGACGTATTGTCTAGGCAACACTTTTTGGCTTTAAAACCTTAACAAAAGAAGGGGGCTTGACTGACTTGCTATTCTTTTCTTCAGCAGACTTTCGAAATGTAATTAAAAAGCTTTTTAAGTTACAGCCAATTTTCAGGGGGTTATTTTTGTTAAGTTAAATAAATGCGTACATGGAAAGTACAGAGGATTAGTGTTGTCAATTATTGCACGTTTTACTGCCGGTTTTTGTGAAACGCACACAAATTTTTATTCTTGACTTTATTGAGAAAAAACAAAAAAATAACAGAATATAAAATTTAACTTAATTATTTATTTGGTTTAAGAGCCAAATTGAAATGTATTAATTTACGTCCAAAAATTAACCTTTTCAAAAAATTTACTGTCTTTTTCAGCTGTCTATAGGCCGACGACACTTCGTTGGTGCTAATCAACTCATTTATTTATATTCCAAAAATACGAGCACGATCTACATAAAATGCGTATTGATGCAAAACTCATAAATATGCATATTTACATTTTAAGTCACATTTTACAGTTGTTTAAATTAGTTGGGGTAGTCAATACTCTTGTGAGAAACCCTGGTATGAATATGTGCAAAATTTTTGAAAAGTTTCAAGTGTGTTGTTCCTCATTCAAGTACCAAATTTGCCTTACAAAAAACACACACACACACAAAGTAACCCGGCATTTAGACGGGAAAGTAATTTCATTAAGTTTTTGTCTACGTATTATGAATACATATTTCAATGAAATCTGTGACTTTCATGAAAATTTCTTGCTCAATTTCAAAGGAACGTGAAAGTTCATTTTAAAAATTGTCGTCAAAGCGAAGAGTTGCAAGTATTATAGTTTTTTGTTTATTACTGAAATAGAATTGCCAAGATTACTACAAACATAAATTTCTACGGTAACATACGAAATTAATTTTTAATGCTAAACTTTTATTAATTAATTTAATAAATATCACTACAAATATACTTCATTTGTGTTCTTTATTCATATTTGCTGCAAAAATGTTTCAAATATTTTCTAATGTACCAATTAATTTAAAAGTCTTAATTACTATTGTACTGCAATCCTGAAAATTTGTACTTTCCATGGAGTACGCAACCGTGTTTACCAACCTTCTCACTTTACTGTCAGTAAATGTCAAAAAATTACTTTAAGGAAAATTTAGCTGAAAGATAAAGTTGAAAGTTAGAAAATTGTGAGTGTGTTAGTAAAAAGGTGTGAGTGTATTGCAACTTTCAGCCATTTACTGTCTCGTCTAAATGACGGGTAAGGAATCCTAAAAATACGGAATTCTTAAACGCATAACTTACAATCCTTCATATACTGTCATGTTACAACAACCCATCAGTTACAACCAACCTCCTAAATTCTTTTCAAATACTGGATTTCAATCTATAAAAAAAAACATATTCCGAATTATATTCTAAAAAAATTGTAAAAACGAAATATTTATATTTATAAAAAGGACGGAAGGCCACAGCAGCCAGCTCCTGACAAGTGTAATTATTAATATATAAATTTATTTTCTATAGACTTAATATTTAGTTATTTTGAACCCCTTTTTTTCTTATATTTTATATATATATTTGAGCTTAAATATTGACAAAAATAATTACTCAAATTCTAAAAGACCTTAAGCTCAAATAAATTTATTTTCTATATTAGTAAATAAAAAAAAAAAATAAAAAAAACAAGTAAGAGTGCTATATTCAGCTGGGCCGAATCTTAAATACCCTTCACAATGGTACATACATTCTGATTGATTTTTGGTGCGAAAAGTTGTTTTATTTGGCTTTTAAAGCCGATTTCTTGAAATATCGGGAGACGCTATATCTGGGGTATATATGGGCCGATTTTTTTTGAATTTCAATATCAGAGCCACTACCGGGATTTAACACAGGCTGCAAAACTTTTATTTAAATAATTCTTAATATGCTCAAGTTCAACCACTGGGTGACACCAATTCTTTTTAATATCAATGAAATAAAGAAAAGCAAAATGTATTTCTTAATTATTTATCAGTTAACTTTATAGTAAAATTTATTTAACAAAAAATTGCATATAATTGCATTATTTTTGAATTATAAACATTGCCATTAAATGTGATTTTCTTTTCAATTTACTTACGTATGTGGGTACATGCATACGTATGTATGTATCTATAATAGAAAACGCTAAAATAAATTCTTTATTATTGAATATTTTCAGTGTGTTCCATAAAACAATGATTATATACATACATATGTACATATATACATACATACATATTTACGTTGCTTGCTTTTACAAAATTATTTTTTTCTTGTGCACGTTGCTGATGATCTATTGCGTATCATCATACACTTGTATGTGTGTATGTACATATGTAAGTACGTAGGGAAACCCAAAATGATTTTTTGTGTGAATGAATTTGAAGACGCAATTGTTTAAAAGAATTTCATTGCGTACCCTTTTTTCAACAATTCTTTATATCACTTTCATTTTCAAGCTCGTGTATATATACATACACATTTTTACACCAAAGCAAAAAAATTGTTTAAGCTAACATACTTGCATGCATACATACATATGTAGATACATACATACCTACCTACATACATACAAATGTATCTACATACATACATACATACATACATACATACTTACATACATACATACATTCATACATGATCGCAAATATTATATACATATGTATATAATATTACATACATATGTATGTACCATTATGATCGATTTTTGGTACCAAAAGTTGGGTGCATATGGGCCGATGTCCAAAAATTTTCTAATTTTGCCCCTAAACAGCCTGTATGTACCATTCCGACAAATTTTTAGTGCAAAAAACTGTTTCGTTTAGCTTCCAGGCCCGACTTCTTGAGATATCGGGAGGCGCTATATCTCGAACATATATGGGCCGATGACAAAAAGATTTCCAGTTTTGCTTCTGACTAACCTATATGTATCATTCTGATTGATTTTTGGTGCCAAAAGTTGTTTTATTTAGCTTATAGAGCCGATTTCTTGAAAAATCGGGAGACGCTATATCTCAGGTATATATAGACCGATTGCAGACATTTTTAAATTTTGCTTTTAAACACCTTATATGTACCATTCTGATCGATTTTTGGTACCAAAAGTTGTTTTATTTGGCTTTTAGAGCCGACTTCTTGAGAAAACTTGAGGCGCTATATCTCGAGTGTATATGGGCCGATGTCCAAAATTTTTCACATTTGCCTCTGAATGGTCTATATGTACCATTCTGATTGATTTTTAGTGCCAAAAATTGCTTTATTTGGCTTAAAGAGCGGATTTCTTGAAAAATCAGGAGTCGCTATATCTCAGATATATATGGACCGATTTCAAAAATTTTCCAATTTTGCTTTTAAACACCTTATATGTTCCATTCTAATCGATTTTTGATACCAAAAGTTGTTTTATTTGGCTTTTAGAGCCGACTTCTTGAGAAAACGGGAGGCGCTATATCTCGAGTGTATATGGGCCGATGTGGAAAAATTTTCCACTTTTGCCTCTAAATAGCCTATATATACCATTTTGATTGATCTTCGGTGCCAAAAGTTGTCTTATTTGGCTTATAAAGCCGATTTCTTTAAAAATCGGGAGACGCTATATCTCGGATATATATGGGCCGATTTCAAAAATTCCTTCATTTCTAGGATTTAATGAGCACTAAAAATGATATGATTTAGTTTTTAAGAAAAAAAATCTTTTTCAAAATTTGAATACAAAAATTACACAAAATATCCCTCAAAACCCGGTTTTTTGAATATATCTCAGCTATCCGCGGACCTATCTTACTGAATTTCAATAGCAGACCCACTACCGGGGTTTCACACGTTTTAGCGAAAGAATGAGGTTTCTATCTCAAACCGTTTTCTCAGAAACGGTATTTCAACGACTACAGACGGACAGACGGACAGACGGACATCGCTCAATCGTAATCGCTATTGATGCTGATCCAGAATATATATACTTTATGGGGTCTTAGATGGATATTTCAATGCGTTACAAACGGAATCACAAACCTTACACATTTATGTGAAGGGTATAAAAATAAATATTCCCATAAATTAGAAAAAAAACAGGTGAATGTTTTATATTCGGCTGAAACGTCGAATCCTAAATATACCTTTTATTAAAAGTTGCACTCATATATAATGAAGAGCTCTTGTGATAGAATGGTTACGCGCCTGGTTTCGAAGCAATTTGTCTGCTGATGAGCGTTTGTGGTGGACGTGAAACGGCTATGGTATGTACCCCAGCCATTAAGTCTTTAGATTTAATTTTCTTGTCTTCTTTAAAAATGTTAATCATACCAATTTTATTAGAAAAAAAAAATCTATCTCAATTTTAAGGAAGTAAAATTGAGCTCAAGCTTAATAGAATTATTAACAATTGCAAATGATACGGTTGAACTATAAAGTTAAATTAAATATAGATTTTGTTTCTAGAAAATTTGTTTTAGCTAGTTTTTTTCATGAGCAAGCTTGTAAGCCAGCCACCTATTACTGTGCTTAGTATTTTTGAAGAGCATGAAGTTACTTTAGTAGGCTCTACACTACACTCAGCATTAGCCCCTGCTCCACGAACACGTTTTCCTGATAAAGAAGTAGTCAAGCAAGTATACAAAAATTTTTTTTTTGTTTCTTATGAATTTTTCCAATTTAAATTAATGCAAATTCTTGGAAATTTGAAACAGTTTGAGTTCAAATCAATTTTAATCATCCTAAAAGTCTTTTATTCAACTGTTTTTGTTTTTTTACACATATTTATTGCATAATTTTCACTTGAGGGCTTGGTTGTGCTGTAAATGTGTTTCTAAAGAACCTTTCAGTGCTTTTGAAAGTATTCGTTTCTAAATGTTTACATGTGCTGTTGCAATTTCAAATGATTTCTAAACTTCTTTATTTCTGGCATTTCAATAGAAATTTTATCTGTGTTTCATACAATTTTACAAAAATATCATTTTCATATCTGTTGTTATTATTTCCATTTTGGTATTTCCTATTTGTAAATTTTTAGCTGTATTTGATTTCGAGTGCTTTTCATTTCCTTAAAATTCTGTTAAATTCAAATATCCTGGCTGAAAGGGTTGGTAAGGGGAGGAAGGTGCGTGGGGAAGGAAATCTTACAAGCTCGTGCATGCAGCTATTTGTTGCACCATAAACGATAATGTTAGTTTTGTTGTTATGGCTGGTAGTATTCAATTGTCAATATTGTTCTCTAACAGCACGAAAAGTAGCAAAAGAATAAGTTTTTCAACTTTTCATACATATGTTTAACTTGCCATAGCGTATGTTTTTTCTTTGTTGTGGTTGCTGTTGCAATTCAAATATTTGTATTATTTTCGGGAAATTTCAACACTTATTTCTTAGAAATTTTGCTACAATTTGCTTTGTGTAATAAAATTTTCTTTTATATTTTATACTATGCATTATATTTTATAACTTCATGATTGTTGTCAAAACAGAATTTTATACTTTTGGGAGTTGGAAAATTTAAATATTTGCTTTGTTGACAGTTAAATGTTTGTCAAAATTATGATAGCAAAATGTTAAAGAGCTTTGAAATAGTTGCCGTTTTGCTTTGTGCAAAAAGAAAAACTGTTGGGAAACAGTTTTGTTGTTATGCAAAAACAGAAGAAGAATGAATGATGGAAGAGCCTTTGAAACATTTTTGTTTCAAACTTCTTGCTCTAAGCTCATTATTTGCTCTAATTATTAAAATTGTGAATTTTTTTTTTTTAAATTTGTTGTGCGAAAACTTTGTTTTGAGTTTTATTTTTTCGTTCAATTTTGCTCGGCTAAAAGTATGTTTTCATTTCACATAAAACTCAAAAAGCAAATTTGTGCACTAATTTTACTATTTTCCAAAAACTATTTTATAATTAAAGCAGACTTTGCTGCTCTTAGATTCGCCACTAAACAGATTGATTTAAGCCAATCCACAAGTTTGTTAAGTTAAAAAAAAAAATTCATTAACTCTGCCAAACGTTTTGTTGAAGTCTACACTAATAACTTTAGTTAATCATTTATCATTGCATAAGGATGTAACTGATTTGTAACAATTATACGGTCCTTGCAAAGTCCTGGCTGACATAAGGACAGAGGGAATGTCTCAGACGGCAACGCAAATGGTTTGCCAAAAGGTTTAGCTGAGTAAATGCTTTCGCTGTAGTTGATGACTTAATATATGCAGACAGATTGCTTAAGACTTGAATATAAGGGCAAATATAATAACTTATGTAAGCAGTTTTTTAAAATATAATTTATAATTCCATCAAGACATCCAGAAAAATAATTTTTAGTAAAATAGTTAGTACGATAAGGTATTAATTAGGTTGGCTATAATCCCACTGAGGCTATCAATTTTCTACGAAACTGAAGGCAATCTCTGTGCATAATCATAACATCATAATTATATTAAATATAAATTATATAAAGAAGTTGAAGCTCTTGAAATTTTAGTTTTAGTGTCCAAGGGCAGGTGATGTTTTTTTTTTTATAATTTTTGCCGCTACCAAATTGCTGCAGCAGTAAAATTACTCTGGTAAAATAAAAAACACAAAAAGTATTACTTTAGGTCTATAAAGTAATACTTTTACTTTCTTTTTCAGCCGTCTAAATGGAGTCAAGTCAACATTTTGTTGACTCATCAGTAGACTCAACTCATCAGTAGACTCAAAAAATCTTTGAAACTCAACTACTTATTACAAAATTTCCATGATCTAAATGAGAATCAAAAATGTTCAAAAAAACTCTTGATACAGAAAACATTCATTCTTTCGTCTTGCACGAAAAAATTTTTTACTGATTAACTCTACACTTTATCTTTGTACTTTACAATTGTGCGCTACTCTCTGGGATGACTCCTTGTATGCCCTCAAAGCGCTCAAATCACTGTGCCACTGTCTGATGAGCCACCACAATCTTGTGAATTGCTAATATTGAAAATAAAAACTATACTCCAATGGTTCCAAACGGTTCAGTTGCTAAAAAAACGCCTTTTATAACATTTCGTAGGGTTATTAAAATTGTTACAATCTCTAATATTTCATACTTTAATTGCAAGAAAGCACTTACTTTATAAAAAAAAAAGAAAAAAACCTTTGTTTTGTGCTGGCTATCAGTTTCATTGACGTGCAAATTACTTTTAAAATTTCAAATGCCAGCCCATAAAAATTCACTTGCATCGCTGAACATTTGTGTGTATTATTTAAAAAGAAAAATTTATTTATTAATGGAAAACGGTCTCTGACATTTTCAATAAAACCTTTGTTTTTTCTTGTTGCCTCCAAGTAGCATCACCTCTTTTTTCAATAAAATATGCCAATAAAAATGGTGTAATTTATTTGCATAAATTTTGTTTTTCTCGACGCTGTATCAATGTTATTTGTTGATGTAAATTGCAAATTTTGATTTTTAATTTAATCTCTGTGTTATGAACATTTTAGTTTGCCTGTTATGTACTTTTTTTTATTATCTCCAGCTCTGCTCCCTGGATGTTCGTTTAGAAAGTCTCTGAAGCTCTGCTCTCGCTGCTGATTCCCTGCATAGCAAAAAAAAAAAAAAAACCTACAGGCAAACGTACATACATACAACGAATCATAATAAGCCAGTAAAAAAAAAAAAAAAGAACGGGGAGAAAAATCCACGTACTGCTACACAGTTTGTATTAAACAAAAACTTTCCTGGCAATGGGGTACGAGTATAAGCAGCAGCAAGCAATGCAACACAGCGCAACACAACATAATACAACAGCATAACTGCAGAAAAAAAACAGCCACAAAAAACGAAATTTATTTATTTTGTAGGGATTTTTTTCCACATCTCTTGTTTCAACAATTTGCATAAAGATTTTCGCATTTTTTTGCATTCCAATGTTTGCACAAACACATAGCAAATGGTATTAGGAGGGCCCAGCGTTCCAAATACAACTACTCTGCCCTTCTAAATAGCTCTGCCCTCGATGGGAGCCAGTCTACTGCTAAAGCATGCATTTAAATATATTCATTTATATGCAAACCCTCTAGCACATACCAATACACTTTCATGAAATAGCACCGATCTAGTGTATGGAGTTTTTAGTTGGATACCGGAACAAAACCATTTCTTCTGACATGTAATACCCCTGGAAATACATACAACATTCAGAAAGTGTATTAAAAACTTCATGCACATTTGCAAAAAGTTCCTTACAACTATGAGTTAGGATTTAAGTTTTAATGTGTGTTGTGCATGCCTCAGCATGTTCGAGAGAAAAAGAGAGTTTGTATGAAAATTTCATTTTCAGTTAAAGTAATAGGAATATGCTAATATTATAGCAAGAATTTTTATTGCATGTTTGTGAAAAACTACGAAGCAATGAAGCACACAAACAGAGCAAAAAAAAACCTTAAACGAGTCCTCAATTTATGCGTCATTTATGAAAAAGTACAACATTATATAAGTTGAAGCAGTTACGGAAGAAAAATGAGCACAATTATGAGTTGTTAGAGAAGTGTTTTGGAACTATTTGTTAGAAACTGCCAATTGCAATATAGTTTTTTTTTTTGAATACTTTGTATCTCCTCAGTGAATATATCCATTTGAGCATATATGTATTTCAAGAATGTAAGAATGCTTATTCTCTATTGCAGTGAAGGCAGATAGAGAGGCTGGAATATAAAAGAGTAAAACATAAAATTATCCGCAACACTTCTGCTTTACTAAAATCGAGTCAGCTACCGAGGCAAGTTCTATGTTTTTTTTTTTGAATCTTCGATTATGCTGTTTAGGGCTGCCGTTGCTACTTTTTATAATAAAAACAAGAAATTGTATTGTATTGTGACTAGGTTGGTCCAAGCTGGCCCTTTGCACGGCGACCATACATGATCTATTGTGCAAAAAAAAAAACAAGAAATAAAAGATGTTTTCTTTTTGTGGGCAGCAGAAAAATGAAAGAAACCATCATCAAACAAACACGTGGTATACCGTTGGAATATTTGAATTGAAAATACTTTTACTCCAAAATACATTTTTTTATTGTAGAATTTTTAACTGATTCAAGTTCAATTATTGGTTGATTACTTTTTTATTGATATCAGTTAAATACAAAAATTATTTTGTATAGAGTTTATCGGGCTCAAGTTTGCTCTTAAATATTTTTGTAATTGATATTAATTATATAAGACAAAGAAAACATCAAGGACATTTAAAAGGGTGGACAACTAGCTGTATCGAGCCCCAGACTAGTCCTCCCCACCAGTCCTTAAATTAAGGGGCTCGGCTTTCTAAGACGACACTCATGCCACTCAGCCGTTTAAATTGTTGTATATTTTTTTAGTCTAAATTTTGTAATTATATGCAACAGAACCACCATTAGCAAGAAAGGAGTAATGGGTCTGTTTGATATAATTAAAAATTTAGACTGAAAACATGCAAAATTAAACAATTTTATTTTAGGTGAAAAAAAAAATAAATTTTGTGATATACGAAGATCACTGAAAAAAAAAAAAATGCGGTCGGGGTATCCCCGTTAGGAACGGAGTTCCTTACGTTTTTTTTTCATCTTTGAATGTAATACACATGCAGTATTTTTTTTTGTCAATCTGCTACAAAACGAAGAAAAGCAACTGTTCGCCAATTTTTTAATATTGCTGTTTCTTTGTTGTGACATACTTTACTTTAGCGACATCTAGCAGCTGCTAGTGTCCGTTTTCACAACTAACTAATATTTATTTATTTATTTACACAATTGCTTGTAGACAGTACACCAATACATATAAACAGCTCACACGCTTTCCTGACGAATTCTACTAATTTGCACTACCAGCAAGCCGCGTTAAGGAACTTCGTTCCAAAAAAAAAAAACTTTCACACTGGTAGCAATTTCTAACTGGTGCGGAGCCCAGTTAACTGGCAGAACCCCAGATTAATTGAAATGTGATTTTTTTTGAAAAATGTTTCTTTCTCTCACATATTTTGCTCGAAAGACACTGTCTAAAAAGTTTTGCTAACCATTTTTTTAACGGCTAACAGAACTTGTCATGTTGTTCTGTGACTCCTACGACAGTTAAATTATTATTTTTGTTATTATTATTGCTATTGTTGCTATTATTATTATTATTATTATTATTATTATTATTATTATTATTATTATTATTATTATTATTATTATTATTATTATTATTATTATTATTATTATTATTATTATTATTATTATTATTATTATTATTATTATTATTATTATTATTATTATTATTATTATTATTATTATTATCATTTAGGTCCAATTGCGCACATCGACCAAAAGCATTATTTGTACAGTCCTTGTTCTCTATAGACCAAGACCTAGACTATTAGCAAATCGCATTCAGGCCGTAGGTTTGATGATACCGAGATCCTTGGGGTGTAACAACCCAGCGCCCAGATGTGATCTCCGTCAATACCCAGCAGAACGTCCACAAAGAATGTGTTCCGCTGTGTCACCGTCATCATAACACAGTCTAGAGGAATTACTGTTTATGAATTTAATTTGTTTCAGATGATAATTTAGCTTATAGTGCCCCGGTGAATATAGTTTAATATCATATCTGCAGAGGCTTACATTACGTTAGCTCTACACTCTGTTGGGTTCCAACAGCCGGTTTGCCTGCAACATACCTGTGTTGGCTCTCCAGTAGGCAACAATGCCTTTCTACTCCCATTGTTGTAAAAATGCTGCCTTAAAACTGTTGTTAACGCAGCAGAACGGTTTAGGACCTATAAAGGTTTTCGCTGCTACGATTTTAGCTAAAAAGCCCGCCATTTTGTTACCCCACATAATCCTTCCTGGACCCGTACCAAAATAAAAACTAATCTCTTCCCCAAACGTAGGGCCTGAAGAAGTTCAAAACATTTCAAAACTGGTCTTGACGGGCTTGAGTAAGATGTTAGTGCTTTTAGAGTTGCTTGACTAACGGAGAGGATGAATATGTACATATATAGCGGCTAAACACTGTGTTCATGATCGAACAAACTATCGGGTGCAAATAATTCAATAAATACACAGCATTCGATAATGAATTCATTTGATTACAAATTATGCCCCAGTATTTATTCTTTCATATGGAAAATTTAACTTGTACTTAGCAAAGCCTTTATCGCACATTCATATGAGAAGTGACTCAACTCAAAATTTTATGTTTTAAAAAATCTAAAAAGTAAACCTCTTTTTGATCTTACAAATGTAGTCAAGAGCAGAGAACAGACTATTTCATTAAAATTCTTTACAGATTATCATCTAAAAAAAGTTGTATAAAGAGTGTTTTATTTTCAATGTATAGAACTTTAAGTTGGCATTACTGTTCAAGATGGCGTCCGATTTAACAGCTGTGAAGTGATTTATTCTCAGTTTGGTTAATGTTAAAGTGTAATGCCACAAGATTATGTTTCGGATAAATAGAATTCATGTCAATCGAATAATCCATCATTGTTTTATTGCAACTTAAAGTTCTATACATTGAAAAAAAAACCCTTTATTTTCAACATTTTCACAAACCGGTGTATCGCAGACAATACACCAGACAATAAAAGTAAATTTAAAGACCTAATTGCTGGAGTGCATACCATGTTTGTTTCACGTCCACCACGACACTCATCAGCCCCCGAATCCCTTCCAATCCATTGAAAATAATTTTATAAATGATCAAATTATTCAAAAAATTCTAAATTGATTCCTTTTGGAGATGGAAAATAGTTTTCCATTTAGAATTCGAAGATCAAATTGATATGTATATAAAATGAAAAAAAGAGGACCTTAAGCTCAAATAATAAAATCATTTTACGGAGTTCAGTGCGTTTCTATAATTTTGCTACACACTGTCCATTATCTACACGCTAGTTTTTTACTTTAGTACAAATATTAATTTAATAACAATAAAATGTAAGGAAAACAAAAAGACAGAAAATACTTCTTCCCTTCGCTCTTTGTGCAGATTGTGAGGAACTGCACGCCATTTTCATTTCTTTAACTAAATGGCCATCGTGTTTCGAGTTTTCAAGCAAAATTTTAAAATGGTTGCAAATGTTTTTGTGCGATTAAATTAAATTTAATATTATAGAATGCAATTGCTTTTAATGTTGAACTAAAAATACTTGAAATGTTTTTCTGGCTGAAATGAAAAGTCTCAAGAGTGCATGTATTTATTTGACATTAGTATGCAATGCTTAAAAGCATATTTTAAGTGGCACGAACCTATTGAAAGGTGGTTTTTGTTTAATGAAAGGCTACAAGTCAATGGGGTGGTAGAGGCCACGACAAATAGTTTCGGGGTTTTAGATTTGATTCACGACTTAACACTTTACTACAGATACGTTTTGAGTGTAGCAGAGCAAATTTCTGAATTGTTGGTTCTCTCGCTCGCTCTTTCGCGCTCTCTCTCTCTCTTTCTGTACACTTTATGTGAGAAACATTGTAACCGATGTGAGTGGATCTTTCAAGAAACCTTCTGCTTGACAGAGTACAGAAGTTTAGGAAAATTTTGGTTGTAGTGGCAGCCAAACCTGCAGAGAGCAAACCCTAAGGGTTTATACTGAAGTTTTGTTGTATCTTTTGCATTTTCATTACATCTGTCACAATGTGACAATTAGTAATTGAATGGATGTTAATTATCTAAAAAAAAAAAAACAAGATAGCTTATGTCGAATTGAAAAGAAGGCACTGAAATTAATCGCAGTCATTGTAGTCTGAGCACCCATGCTAAGCGACTTTGTTTAGCTCTCACCTGCATTTTATCTAATGCGTAAATCAGCGCAAATTTTGTTTTTATTTCTTACAACGGAACTTGTAGAAGCAGAAATTAGACTATTTGAATTCCCTGTAAAGAAAAAATGCAATTATATGAAGACATTTCTTCAATGGAAAGCTTTGCGGGATTTGAACAACGAAAATGTGATGATATACAAGCTATTTTTAGGAAGAGACTGAGACTTCGTTATTCGTTGGTCACACTGCCCCTTTTGCGAAGCGATAAGAGCTAGATAACTGAAGTTTTCACTGGAAATGTAGTGCATCTATAGCAGCAAATATTACATAGAAAAAAATTTTAAGTTAAAGGGTGTCTCCATACAAGAAACTGTAAAAATCAGGTGCAACTCTCGATATAAGATCATAGAGTCTTGAACATTGCACAGGATATGTGATTATATGGGATCTACAACGAGAAATGCCAAAAACAACAAAAACATTAAATGTAAGGGGTGTCCCCATACAATAAACTGTAAAACTCAGCTGTAGCTTTCGAAACAAGAGATATAGTCTTGAACTTTTCATGTGATATCTGAATACATGAGATCTGCAATAACACATACCGAAAAAAGTTTAAAGATAGAAAGTGCCCCCATACAATAAACTGAAAATTAGCTGCAATTTTTAAGCCATTAGAGATCAATACCTGAAACTTTCACTGAAAAAGTACTTGCCTGGCCGTAAAAATAACAAATACCAAAATTATAAAACCTCTAAAACTTAAATTGCACTTGATACAAGGGGGCACTCTTTACTTTGTAAATTAGCTGCAACTTTTGGACCGTAAGAGATAAAGTCTTAATAGGATGTATTATTGCCTATACCAGCAAATACCAAAGGGTATAACAACTTCAAACTAGTACGTTGCTTAAATATGAGGATACCCTTCAGATATTTTTTTGACGTGTAAGGCAGGGCTTAAAATGCTTTCACACATACCGTGACCGTCGTCAACTGGGTTGTGTGGTGAATCCACTAAAAAACTCCCTCCTCATTTCTGGGGTGGTCCTTCGCGGGACCGCTAACTGCCTCACTTCGGAAGGCCCAGATCTACGTCCTCAACGACTCTTCTCTATTTACACACGTCTGGGTCTGTCATATCCCTTGGACTGCATCGAGATCTACCTTCTTCAAGCGTAGTATAAACTCTACGTAGTGTCTCACAGCGTTTCAGCCGTTTTCGTTCTCATTGAAGATATTGAACTCGTAAGATATTGAAGTTTCAAATTTGCATAGTATATTTAGTTGCTCAATCTCTACAACAACAAAATTTGAAATTTAAATGGTGCTCCATACAGGTGGCTACTAAACCATAAGAGATGGACGCATGACATTTTTAATGGACATGGCTTGGCCACTACAACAACAAATGCTAAACAACAGGAAAACTCAAAAAACTAAAAGTAGGTTGTGAAATTTTTTTATTACTGCAAGAAAATTAAAACTTTTCAAACGTCAAATTGCTTGCAATACAATATGTTCAAGTTTTCTTTCACATATAACTCTTAATCTTTTCTACATTAATAATTATAACTTTTCTTAATTGGAAATTCTTGCTGAATGTCAGCCACACAAAACACATGAAAAGTGCCAGGCATTTGACAGTAGAGGTTTAAGTTTTTATTTGAGGTTAAAGTTGAACAAACAACAGACATTTCGCTCACACAGAAACACAGACACAAATGAGCAGTTTCCATAGAGATGAAGTGTGAAAGCAAAATATTTCTGTAACATGGAAAAATACTTTTATGACATTAATCAACAATATTCTTAACCCCATGAACTATTGTGGATGCACACACACACACACACACACACACACACACACACACGCTCCTACATAAACAGCCCAGCATACAAAAGCACATGTAATGAATAAATAAATGCCTGTGACGGAACCATAAAACACACATTGAATAGGACATGTTTGTAACTGTACAAGAGTATTTGTGAATTAATACTCATGCTGATGACTTTGATAAAATCTTCTTAAGCGTTCATAGACACATTCATTGCTTTTTCTATCAATTGATAAAAAGAATTGAAAAGGTTAAGTGTGTGCATATCATCATCAGCCTCTTTTGTTTTCCATCATCACGCTGCTTTACCTTATTTGTTTAACATTTTCTTTGTATAGCCTCTTCTGCGTACATTTCTCCCTCTGTATACAAAAGAGAATGACCGTTAAGAAGGAAACCAATTGAATGACTGGGCTGGTGCTTTAAAAAAATATTATTTATTTGATTCTTATACAAAAGGAAATGCCTTTGACAACAGTTGTCGTTGTTGTTTGCAAGTGCTTAAGAGGGGCAGGTAAGAGTTTTATTGTGTCTGTTCAAGTGCATGTGTGTATAAAGTTGAAACAATAAAGAAGTTTGCATATGTATTATGTGTTTATATAGTTGTTTAAATGTTTTTAAAGGAGTCAATATAAATGACTAAAGATTAATGTAATGGTCTTGTTCTATTTTTGTGATGGCTGGATGGTGGAATAAGTTGTTTCTGTAAAGAATTACAACGTTTTAGAAACATAAGCTTAACAAACAATACGCCATACGTATTTCACAACTCAGATATCAAATCATACGAGGGCGCATCACTAAGTCCGTGAATTTTCGAACATCGCTCGTAGTTATGTGAAATGTAATACTGTTCTCATTAAGTACCATCATAGACAACTGTAAGTACCACCATAGACAACTGTTAAATTTTGATTAAGACTCATCATTTACTTTGCGTTTAACAGCTGCTTAAATCATACAGCCTGCTGCATTTTTCTCAAAATTTAAAAAAGTGAAATTCAAGTGCGAAATAACCCATCACTGAAACCAAGCAAAAGTACTATGGGGACTCTGCATCACTGCATTTCAATGACAAAAACTGAGACTGTAAAGAAGACTGATGAAAAACCTTTTTAATGGTTTCTTTTTGTTTTCAAAATGTTTCTATACTTCAGCCTGTAAGTATGCTATACAATTTAGAAAATAAGACGCCTAAATATATTTGTTCTCTGCGTGCTAATGCTAGAAACGAAATTGCTTACTTTCACAGCCAATATTTTTTTACCTAGTATCTCTTAATTATTGTTTTTATTTAATACAATTTACTGCTTTACTTTATTTCCTTAATGCTTTTTATCGAAACATTTAAACAAATCTATTTATGTTTGCCCCTTTATTTTTATATACCACATATATTTTACCTGCATAAATATCCACATTCCTCTGGACTATAATGAACATACATTTCCTTTAATTGGTAGATTATTAAGCAAACTTCAAGTAATGATTATTGTCTGCTGTTAATAAATAGTGAGCAACTATTGGGCGTAGGAAGAAAAAGTGTTTCTTTCTCCAGCATAGTGAAAAGTTCAAATAAAACAATCTGATAAGAAAGACATTACGGTATTATTTTGAGCTCTTAGTCCTAAGAAGAAGAACAAAAATCCTTGGTTCTATAAAAAAATATAATTTACTAAATTAAATATCACAAACTAAAACAAGTTTGAAGGATATTTATTATAAGCTCATGCAAACGATTAAAAATTAATAAAGAACCCACTGTTACAATAATAAACTCTTCACAATTATGAATTGGAAAAATCACTAAGTACTGATTTATAAATTTTTCAAGGACTTTAGTTTCTAAAAATTATGTATTGGGAAATAATCTTATTATATTAAATTTAATTGAAGTACATGTAATAGAAAGTTGTGTCATGGGGATCAAAAGAGGCTTAAGAGGATTTAAAAAAAAGAGGAAGATGTCTGAGTTGAACAGATGAAGGCATGGTTTAATATGATTGATTTGAAAATAAAATCATGATTTTGGAAAACAAGCATTTTATGGAAAATAAATTCAGTCAAGTACGAGGCTGGCTCGCACACTTAGGGTTCCGTACGTATGTGTAATGTACGTATGGAATAGCATATATGAATACATATATTGTATAAATTTCATCTTTCTCTCTCTCTTACAGCTTAAGGGTTACGTTTAATTGCTACTTTATGTTGTATGGGGACACCTAGTAGTTTTCGACTTGTTGTTGCTATTGTAAGGCATCTGGGAATACATACACTCTCCAAATTTCGGTTCGAAAGTTATAGCTATTGCTCTACGTTGTAAAGGGACACCTGGTAGTATTACAGTTGTTGTTGTTCTTAGCATTTGTTGTTGTGGAGCATATGTTAATACATATAGATATTATGCAAATTTCATCCCTCTGTCTCGCACGGTTCAAGAGTAACGGCTAATTGTTACTTTACGTTGTGTAGGGACACCTGGCAGTTTTCGACTTCTTGATGTTTTTAGCATTTGTTATTGTAAAGCATCTATAAATATATACACTGTATGAGAGTTATAGCTAATTGTAACTTTTCGTTGTATGGGAACACCTGATAGTTTTCGCTTTGTTGTTGTTTTTAGTATTTGTAGTTGTAGCGGCAGAGTACAACAACATCCTGTGAAAATTTCAGCTCTTTAGCTCTTACCGTTTCAGAGAATGGTCGCTGTGGCGGGCGGACGGACGGACGTAGTGTCGGTAATAGGGTTCCGTTTCACTCTGATGAGTACGGAACCCTAAAAAATGAAACTGAACTGAAAAAGGGCTCACACGTAAGATTATTCGATTGAGTAGTAAGAAATGGTAACCAGTGTTGCCACAACCATAAATTTTGGGAAAAAAATATGAAAGCAATATTTATATTCTTTTATTTTACTGTTTTAATAAAATTTAATGGCATCAGTAAACTGTTTGAATTATTTTATTTTTGATGTTTCACTTATTTTTTTGGTGGCTTCAAGCATAGAAGGTGGTTAAGTTTTGAAGGCCGATGTCGATTTTGAATAAAATACAAATTATTAGAGAAGTTTAGCTGTTTTTTATTACGATAATATTGGTGTAGTTCAACTATGCATAGCACAAGGGACTTTGGCGGCACACCTCCAACCGATGGTTTAAATTTTCGATGACGCTGAGTCAGTGATTTTGTAGTTTTTTCCGCATAATTGTGTTATTATTATTATTATTGCTTTCATTTAATTTTTTTATTTTGTAAAGTAAAGCAATTTTCTTCAAGTCCATTTTCTTTGACAACTGGCCGCGGGGCATTCATACTGCTTAAGCTGTTGTGCGGAATCTCTGCACTCACAAACGAATTAAATTTATACTCGGTACATTGCGTATTCACCAAATATCGTACTTTGAAAAAAATTGTCGACGAGGAATTACGTAAGAGTCATTAGTCTTCACAGCGAACTCGCTATGCTCATTTGACCACTGCAAGATCATGATTGAAAAGTCCACCTAATCGATTATTCTAACTATGCCACCTTCTCCCCGCATTATTTATTACTTTTTGAAATATTTCTATTTGAAAATATAAATTTGCCACCAGACACCCTGTACTTTAATTTTTACTCCTTTTTCTTTGAACCCCCCTTATAATTCCTTACATACACATACACTTCAACATGCATACGGAGGACATACTGGTATGCAGTGCTTGCAATTTTATTTCTGAACGACGACCGTATGAGTTTGTGAATTATTATCTCGAAAAAAGTTATATGGAAATAAAAGTACAAAAAAAGTTTTTGTGCCATCACATGTGCCAGAATTATAAACGAACTATTTTTCTTTATAGTTTTTTTTTTCTTTCTTCTTGAGCCATAAAATAAAAGGTAGAAGCAAACTTATTTTTTGGTACAATTTGTTTAAACACAAGAAAAATTAGGAGCTTTAAAATACAGAAATTTACGTTGCATTAACAATAGTTTTCTTTGTTTTATTTCTGTGCGAAAATATATTTTGAAATATTTCTCTTTTTTTCTATTCTGGAGTTTTTGTGTGACTGTGTGTGTTTTTGCTAGAAATAGTTTTTAAGTTTGCAATTTTCCAGCAAATTTATTTTAAGATGAAAACTTTGTAATTATTTTTGAAATTAAATGTTGAGGAGTTGGTCAGCTGTAAGTACATATTTTTCGGGCATATTTTGTATATACAATATTGAAAACAGAAAATAATTATGTATAAGAAACGTTTTATGTTAGAAATGTTAGAAATTATTAGTACTCCAATATCAATAGATACAGAGAATGTAGCACAGAATTATAGATATTTAATCAGTAGGAAATTAAGTACACAATGTAAAATGTAATATTATAAGTATAATGTTGACACAGTTTTTAGAAATGTGCATATGTAGTTCTTTAAAATTTAAGTTAAGGCACAACATGCTTGAGATATTAACAAACCAAATGTTAGTCGTAGAATTATTATTTGTATGAGTTTCTCATTAAGGTGTAAATATTTTTTAAAAAATTTTTCTTTGGGCTTAAACATTTTTGAATTTTTATAACTAAAATTTTTTCATTGTTATTGTTTTTTAAAATAATATTAAAAAATATTCCCGAAGAAGCCAACAAATTGTAGGCGAAATATTGAAATAAATAAATATTTTTGTTTTGTTGCAAAAATTTTTTTTATAAAAAAGATCTTAAGATTTAAAATTTAAATGATTTTTCAAATATATAAAGTTTTTATGGTGGATTTTAAAAACTCAAAACTTTGTATACGGTCTTTTTGACAATAAGCAAATTCACATTCAACGAGTAAATGCTCTTTAGTATGCTCATTGTAATTTTTTCCTGTTCAACGCAATGAAACCTGAAAAAACAAACATGCTCAATCTTGTCTCTATATTTCTAAAAATTGTCTAATAAAAAAAAATATATAAATGAAAAAAAGAAACTTGATAAAATTTTCTTTACTTTTTAGGAAATGTATATTTATTATCGTTATAAATTTAATAATTTTTTAGTACTCACTAGTGAACTATTATGTCTATTGAATTAAAACAAATTACTACACATTGAACTATTATATATAACAATTTGGCTATTTTAAATTTAATATAAAATGGTTATTAGTAAATTTGCTAGCAAATGGTAATTTCATTTTGCATAGCGCTTTATCAAAATGAGTTTTCTGCCATACAAAAAAAAAAAATAAATATATATATTATATATATGTATATATATATATATATATATATATATATATATATATATATATATATATATATATATATATATATATAAAAAACTGACCAAAGCTTTAGAAACAGCCTTGTGTTTAAATATGCAAATAAATTTACAAAACAGAAAACTATTTTAAGTGGAATAAACACTCATACACTCTCAAAGCACCTTAAGTTGTGAAATTTAAAATACAAAAATACCTTGAAATACGATTTAGCGAATTGTTTGACATTTGAATTTATTCTTTATATTGCCAAAAATGTCAATACCCTACAGCCCATCAGAATGAAATAAGCAAAAAAAAAAGTTTTTTTCATACCATGAGAAATGTTTGCAAAAAATTGGTTTCAACAAATTTATAGCTCAATCGGGGCCTCGTTGGAACCTAGATATAAGAAAGAAACTCTTGGGTCTTCTTAGATCTCAGAGCCAAATCACTGCTTCTGTCATTAGCTGTCACTATATTTATTTTTGTAAAAGAGGTAAATATTAGGACAAGGAGGATACTGCTATAGGCTGTGGAATTTTCGTTGTATAAAATGGGTCTAAAAACCTCTCAAAACTACAAACGGAGATACGCTCAACGACGATTTGAATATAATTTCCAATTGGGGTTGTAAAAAAAGAGTAGATTTGGTTGATCGTAAGACTCAGTGATGCCTATTAATACATAGATGCATTAATGTATTACCTCATGGATGGTGTAAAAACTGAGAAGTCGGAAGCTCTTAATATTCTTGGTGCTAATATTCAGTGCGATATTCGCTGGACTGAGCATATTTTATGTGTCGCAAAGTAAGCATTTAAGTGCCTTCACTCCAGCTGATCTCCTCAATATTAATAGCACTTACTTCCGACCGAAAATTGAATGCAACTCTTCTCTTCTCTTCTCCTTCTCTTCTCTTCTCTTCTCTTCTCTTCTCTTCTCTTCTCTTCTCTTCTCTTCTCTTCTCTTCTCTTCTCTTCTCTTCTCTTCTCTTCTCTTCTCTTCTCTTCTCTTCTCTTCTCTTCTCTTCTCTTCTCTTCTCTTCTCTTCTCTTCTCTTCTCTTTCTCTTCTCTTCTCTTCTCTTCTCTTCTCTTCTCTTCTCTTCTCTTCTCTCTCTTCTCTTCTCTTCTCTTCTCTTCTCTTCTCTTCTCTTCTTCTCTTCTCTTCTTTCTCTTCTCTTCTTCTCTTCTTTTTTCTCTTCTCTTCTCTTCTCTTCTCTCTCTTCTCTTCTCTTCTTTTCTCTTCTCCTTCTCTTCTCTTCTTTCTTCTCTTCTCTTCTCTTCTCTTCTCTTCTCTTCTCTTCTCTTCTCTTCTCTTCTCTTCTCTTTCTCTTCTCTTCTCTTCTTCTCTTCTCTTCTCTTCTCTTCTCTTCTCTTCTCTTCTCTTCTCTTCCTTCTTCTCTTCTCTTCTCTTCTCTCTCTTCTCTTCTCTTCTCATCTCTTCCTTTCTTTTCTCTGCATCTATCTGTCCTTTTTCCAACTGTAGTGAAGACGCCAGCGTTAAGTGGACTCTCTATATATATTTAACTTCCTAGCACCTATTTACTCAACCCAACATGTCTCTTTACGACAATCTTTTATTGTTATGGGTCTCCAAAACCATTTAAGCTGAAGTTAGATTTACAACTTTCCATGTTTACCTCTGATGCAATTTCAATCTGTTGCAAATGGCCTCAAGAGACCTAAATGCACAAACATGTACACACAAAAAATAAGACACTAAAAAGGAGAAGAAAAATTCTAAAAGCATGATTAACTTTTTTCTGCCGCATAAATGCATAATGGCTTAGAAAGAAAAACATCAGAAAAATAGAAACAAATTAAAAAAAAAATTAATTTAAAAGCAAAAACTGGTAACAAAAAAATGGAATTCCAAGAACAAGTTCGACATTATTATGACTTAAGGTGCACAAAACCAAAGACCAGGTAAGAAGATTTTTTTGTACTTTAAAAAATGAATAACGTTAAAGCTGTAAGAAAAAAAGCAAGAACTTTGTCAAGCAGTCAATACAATTTACAACTTTTTGACAAACAACTTCATATTTCTCTGTATTCATTTTGTTAAAAAATAAGTGCAAGTACAGTAGGGTGGTTCGATTTAATAAAGGATAAGAATTTTTCGATATTGTGCGTTATGTTTTTGATTGGTAAATAAACTAGACTTGATGACTAAGTCCTTTCACAATACATTATTGTTAAGTGTTTAAAACCGCTTCTAAGCTACTTTTAATTTATCTACTTAATTTTTTCAGTACCTCGTCTAAGCTCATTTATGTGAAACATATTCACTACAGTGAACAAAAACAGTTTTGGATACTGTTCCAAAAGAAATCACTTTCCGGGAGGTCTAAATTTAAATTCTTTGTATGTTTGTAGGAGTATTACCGAGGCAGGGCACATGGTCGGTGCGTTTGAAAAAAAATATATTAGAAAGAAAACAAAAGTTGGATTTAATCACACATTTAACTCATTCATGGCCACACTGCTACTGAGTTGATGAATGAAATTCAAGAAGAATTCGGGCCTTTAATATATATTTGTCTCTCCAATAGCTTTTTTTCTCTAACATATTTTTCATTATAATGGAATTCTTTTCCTAATGCCATAATTTTGAGAAAAATGCACCACTCACTAACCCGGCCCACCCTAATACACATTTTACCTCTTATTTATTCTGATGCATTGTTTCTGCTTTTGTTTCCGTGTGTGTATACGTTTTCCTTTTATTAAGTTTTATCTTACTTTGTATATGATTTCCTTATTTTTTATTGTTCTTTAAAGAAATGCAAATTCTTCAAATTCGATTTGTTGTTGCTTTTATGCAGTTTTACAATTCTTTGTCTCTTGCTGCCGCTGCCTCACCCTCTTGCTCCGTGCAGATGCTGTCTTCTTAGCAAAATCCCAATTTTTCAATTTGATAAGTTGTGGCATAAGACCCAGAAAACAAGAATTTATTCATTGTTTATGGAAAAAAAGGAATACATATTAGGTGGAGCTTTTTGTGGCGCAGGATTAAGAAGTTATATAAAGAATGTTGGCATGAAATATAAAGAAAACACACGCACACACACACACACACATACACAAGCACTCAGGTACAACTACATTCTTTCCAGCTAACACTTTGTTGGCTAAATTGACTATTGTTTTGCCAACATTTGTTTCGCCAACTTTTCTACATTCGTTTTAATCAAAAAGCAAGTATTTCGAACTTTAGCAGTGAACAAAAGTTTTGTACATTTCATTTTCTATACATTTTGTTTCTGTTTTTATTATATTTCATATACTTTCTTAAAGCAAACTCTATAAAAGGAGTTTCAATACTTTTGCATGAGTTTGTGGCTGTGTGTTGGTGCGTGCAAGTCGTACTAAAAGTTAGTTTGTAGGCGAAAGTGTTAAGATTACACTGGAAGAAATGTTAAGAAATAAAATTTAATAAAAAGTTTCTGAAGCTGAGGTTTTACATTAAATTATTTTACATCACAAGCTTACAAATCTTTAAGTGCAACTTCCTGCTGCATGAAGACCGACCATCAACGATGTGTTTAAATGCAGAGTTGTAGGCAAAATGCGGAGATTCAGCAACTGCTCAGTAGGCACTGCTATACATAATGTGCTGCACTTAAAAGAAAAATCAATTAATGAAAAAATTTAGACACTTGCAGCGTGTATTGACATTTGAGGAAGCTTTCAACAATATACATAATTATCCATTGTTCGGACTAGTTCCATGTTAGCTGCCAGCTTACTAAGAAACAGATAGATGAATTGTGAATAACAGGTGGGCCAAAAGATATCACCTTATTGGAAGTTGCTCCAGTTTTTGCGAATGTTGGCCAATGTCAAATATGTTTTTACATTTGTGAACTAATACTATAATCATGGCTCTGACGAAGTGAAAGATTTTTCAACTAAAATCTTAATGAGCGCTGAGGCTCATTTTCACCTCAACGGGTACGTGAACAAGCAAAACTATCACTTCTGTAGTGCAATTCACTAACTTATTTTATCGATTAGTTCAGCGTTAAAAATATTTAACTGCAAAACACTTGGATTTCTGATTCATTAGTGATATTTGACCACAGTTACTGGTGTTAACTTAACAACTAGAAATTAACCACAAAATGTTAAAATATTCTAGTATAGTTACAAGCCAATATTCTATAGCTTAGTCTAGTCACAAGCCAATTAATGTGACTTGACCTTGCGTCGACCACTTAATTCAAAATTATTAGTGGTGAGTTTAGTTTGTCATTCTTTTAAGTAAAGACGCCACTTAATTCTGAATTTAATAATATGTTGAACATGATAGTGTATGAATCACTGAATCGTCAGTGCAAACACCAAATGCAGGTGTTTATTTTAAAGATTGGATTGTCTTTAAAAGTTACTGAATCGCACTACTGTGCACCGAAAATCCACGAGTGATGCACGAGGAGCCCTTACATGCTGGAAGGGGTCATCGGGCTATTTTTTTTCTGGACGCTGTTGGTCAAAGCATAATGTGCCGTACGGCCTGCCGCAATCCAAGTAGTTAGGTCTGAAGGACATGTGATTTTAATAGCACAGAAGAACGGCACACTCTGCCCGAGCCACAACCGGTACTCTGAAAGTCAAACAACAAGAGTCACTTCTTTTATCCCTCCTATTATAAACAAAAATGTACACTGCGAAGCACCATAAGGGCAGATTATATCTACAATTTTATAGACTACAGCGATATAGAGCCTTTTTTAGATTCTGGCCAATGAAGAATGCGAGACAATCTGCTATGCGGATGATGTCATGATGGTTTTTAGGGGGAGGAGTCCAAAGCATTTGTGCAAAAAGGTCAAATAGGTGTTAACACTGGTACACAAATGTGCTCAACCAAACCGAGACAAAACTGAAATTGGTCTGTTTACAAGGTAGATGAAAATAGATCCATACAATGAGCCATGATTCCTGGAAAGGACGACAAACCTTATCAACGGACTGAAGTATTTGGCAGTCATCCTCGATCGGAAGCTGAAGTAACAATGCCACATAGATGCACCACTCATTAAAGCAAATATATATGAGCCAAAGGAGCAAGGTAGAGCCTTAATCAAGAGCTAATACACTGGCTTTGTGGTAGCATTATAAGGCCCATTATGAGCTACACTTATAAATGCAAAAAGTTCAGAGAAACTGCTGTCTTCGTATGACTGGGCGATATGATCCGTAGAGCTAATTGAAATTTATATAAACTACGAAGCGCTGCTCACAGGCGATACGTCTTGAGTTCACTAAAATAAATCGAAAATTATTTTACGGAGGCAAAAATCCTGTTCTGCTAAACATATTGAAAATATTCATGGAATATTCAAGTACTAATACTCTCCAATTTCTTGCAGTGCTCAATAAAATATTTACATTTGCGTATTTTCCTTTTAGTGACTTTCTAAGCCGCACAGCATACTAAACTTGGTAATTCTGTTTAACAGTCTTGACTTAAACTTGTCCAATATCAATAAAAAGCAACGTAGTTTTTTTTTGCTTCCCAACATAAACGCACAACCCAGATTTGCTAGAAGTTAATACAGTTTCTTAAAGCTGCTTTAAACTTTTTATTTCCTGCCTTCTATTTGACTAGAAGTTTGTTTTTGTAACATTATTTCCCTTTTTTTTTGTTACACATTTGCGCTTCTTAATACTTTCTGCTTTTTGTTGACACATCTTATGTTTGTTGCCAATATTCTATATAATTTGTATTTACGACAAGTGATAAATAAAATTTTTAGTTGCTGGTATTTGAAGCTGACTGTTGTTGTCGCTGCTGCTTTTTATTGGAGACATAATTCGTTATTCTTGTTACATTTCTAGTTTATCGCCTTTGAGAAGCGACCGAGAAAAGCAAAGCAACAAGGGCGATTATTTGTGCTGATAAATTGTGCAAAGTTTCATATTTAGTTTTGTATTAAATTTGTTTATTCATCAGTAATTGATTCAAAACTTATTGTTGCTCTGACTTTGTGTGTGTGTGTGTGTGTGTGTGTGAATTTAAACGGCAGGGAAGCAAAAACTAAATGAATACAATTTTATGCAAAAATGATTTAGTTTGTAAAAACAAAACTTTAGTTTGTAAAAACAAATCTTTAGTCAGGAAAAATGTAACAGGTACACGGAAAAAAATGAATGCACTGGCCAAGCATTTTAACTGTCTAAATTATGAACTAAATACATGTTGATAAATTTTTAAGTAGTTCAAAATAAACAAAACTAGCAATCCTCTTTTCATATTAAATGTTGACCAGGCATTTCAACAATTAACTCACTTCATTCCATTTCAAAATTTTAAGACTAGAGATATTGATTTTTCTCTGCAATGTAAAACAAATAAGAGTGCTATATTCGGCTGAGCCGAATCTTATATACTAAAGTGTAATTCGAAGCTTTCCCAGCTAGCATTTGGATGATTGAATTTTTTGTAGTCATCTTACTCACTCATTTTTGACTAGTTTTGGTGATTAAAAACTGAGTTTTCATATAGTTCATCAAAAAGAACAGTCAAATTTGTCTATTCTTTAGGATTAAAAACTGATTACAATAATTTTTATCATTTACTTGAGTTCTTTTTAACCAAAATGTGATACAATTCGGTAATCATCTTACTTACTCTTGTCAATTATCTACTTATTTTATAATATTTTTCACTTCTTGTGTGCATATATGCTTAACTCACTAGCACTGTCATTTATAATATACTATCATCTTGTTGTGTTAGATTATAATTTACAAATCAATTACAAATTACAAAAAGACCCAGAGCTCAAATTAATAGACCAAAGAAAATTAAATAAAAAAGTTCGTATAACTAGTATCCAGAGAGTTTTGAGCAATATTATGTGTTATGTTATGTATCACGGGTCCTGGGAAGATCCCGTTGTGCTACCCGAAGAGGCTGTAGGGAAATAGCCCTACCTACCTCCCACCAGTTCCGCCCTGAACCAGCCAGGTGAAGGGATAAAGGAGTCCACCCTGTCCAATTCGCATTCATACACTTTCGGTAGCCCATTTAGCGTCTGTAATTCGCTCTCTTGTCAAAGAGAGCCGGGCATAACACAGAGAAAGTGTACGACAATCTCCCCCTCCTCTTCATTTCAACAGCTTCTGCAGAAGTCATTATATGAAAGATTAAGTCTTCTCGCAGGCACTTCCATGTGACTGTGTCCCATCACAATAGCTGCAGGGGTGTGTAGCCTTTGTCTCGGTAAGTCCAACAAAGCATACTTCTCCTATAATCATAGCTGGGCCATGTGAGCCCTGATATTCGACAAGTGATCTCATGCGATCACCTTTCCTACGCAGTTCCTAACAGCTGTCGTTGTTTGAGCTGTTTACAACCATTGAGGAAAACACCAAACAATTAGTCTATATCCTCCTGCTGTAAGCAGGTACCAGATTTCGCCAGCTCATCCAGCATTTCATTCCCGGACACACCATTGTGTCCCGAAATTTGTAGCACAAATTTCGAGTTAAAACCTTTCTTTACAAAACTACATGATTTAGTTTATAAATTTAAGTAGAAGGAAAATATAATCATATATTTTTTTTTTTAATCAGGCTTAAGTTTCAAGTTAAAGAAGAAAAAGTGAAATTTCAGCTAAAGAACTGCTGTTTAGCCTCGTGTTTGATATCGAAATCTATTTGCATATTATGAAGCTCATGGTGGAGAAAGGGAATACATTTACCTATATCCTAACGAAATAAGATATTTAATAGCAGCATAGAAATTTTATGACACTATAATATCCAATCTAATATTTAATTTTTCGATAGAATATTATATTCACAATACCATTATTGTTTTGTATTCAAATATTAAAGTAGGGTATTCTTTTCCGCAAAATCTCTTATTTCTTGTTTAGGCCAAATACACGTACTGGAGGCAAATACCGTTTATGACACGTGTAGAGTTTTATTTGAAATATTTTCTTTTACAGCTAAATTGTTCACACTACTTTGAGAACAAAACGTGTTTCATGAGGAGGCTGGCAGCAGAATAACGCTTTAAATAGGTTTTATTCGTAATGAAAACGTTTTGCTGTTTTATTGAAAATATTGTGTAACGCAAACTGATATGATAAACAAAGAAAGAGGTTTATACTATTGTTGGAATTGATTACTTATCGAATTAGCTGAAACAAGGTAATTTATTGAAAAATTCTTCTATTTCTAGGAAGACTTTTTCTGATTATACATATGTATTACCCCTTGCCGTTTATAAACTTAAATTGGAGCTTAAGAAGACACACCTTTCAGCTTCGATTCTACTCATCCATTATACTCTATTGCATAGACTTAAGTGGCAATCACAGCCATTGATTCTTAACAGCTTTAAGTAGGATATTTTAAGTTTTGTTCGCTTCTTATTGCCAATTAATTCTATATTTAATGATAAAAATTTTGAATTTTATATCACATAAAAGAAAAGAAAGCCTTAAGGTGCGCTTAGACTATGCTAATATTTGTGCAAAATCATAAAAATTTTGTTTGTGTAAATACTCGAATTTGTTAGCCTCCAAATATTTTTGGACTCTTTGTTATCTAACAAAAATGTTCGTTTGTGAAGAAAGCTTTGGATAGTGTAAGCATTTTGTCTGCACTTCGCAACAAATATTTGGCTCGATATTTTGTTTGTTCTCGCAATATTTTTGGCGGAACAAACAGGGAATAATAATAATTGTAGAAACGTGGGCATCGCACACTTCTGGCTTAATACCCGATATCGTGCATGGGGGAGTTCTAAAAACATATTGCAGCGATGAGAAACTTTCGCCAGTCGCCAAATACCGCAAAGTCAGAGCTAATCATTCAGACGCAGATATTGGTTCCCACAAATGTGTGTTTTTCTTTGTTATAATCGGCGCCACTAGATTCAGCTTTATGTGAAAATCATGAACATATATATAGAATATTTATTTGATATTTTTAATTATTTGAAAAACTATTTTATACAGCTTCAGATCGTTTTTTATAAAAATTTTATTAACAATATTACTCAATAAAAAAAAAAAAAACATTTTCAATTTAATTACAAATATTATCCTGAAGATGATAACAAATTGTTATCGAAATATTGAGTAATATTGTTAATAAAATTTTTATATAGAAACGATCTGAAGCTACATGAACATATATTTAATGTTAATATAATGAATATTGTAATCAAATTACCAACTAATCGAAGTCATTTGAACTCAGGCGCACGAAGTCTTTATGCAGCGAAGGTTCTTCAGAACGCAATTCCTTCAGAAGTTTTTGGCATCATCCTTCGATTTTACGGCACTACACCCAAGCTCGAACCCACATTCTTCTGGACCTTTTCTTCTTTTTGCTGGGTTTCTGAAACTGCTGTAGCAGTTATTAATAATAAATCTCCAATATCACTGTCACTAAACATTATAACTTTTCACATTGCTTCACAAGCACAATTTGATACTGTTTGACAGATGGATTTCATAAACATAACAACATTGTTTGACAGATGTTTGTCATACACACCGGACAAATAAAATTATTAGTATAGTGTAAAGGGGTACACAAATATTTGTACCAAACATGGCTGACACAAAATTTTCTGTTATTTGAGCAAATAAAATTCAAACAAATATTAGTGCAATCTAAACCCACGCCCAAACATTTGTCACTAGCCATACTATTAGCCCAAACAATTATTTGTTGTGTTTGGACAAATATTTGCATAGTCTAAACGCACCTTCAGTGCAAAGTTATTTATGATATTTTTTCTGCTTAGCAACTATTTCGATCTGAAATAATAGTTTTTTAAGTGACGTAAAGCGCTGCCGAGAAATCGGAAAAAAGTACTCTTACTATAATTTGCTTTAGTCAAGCTTTTGTTCAACCATAACTGAGACTAAGTCAATGAAAAGCAGCACATAAATCGAAAATAAAATATTAGCTGAGATATAGAAAAAACAATTTGCTCAATAGAAATATTTTTAATCAATTGTTAATTATTCTGTCAAGCTTAAGTTAGATTTTAACTTACTCAAGATTAAAAACAAAAATTCTGTGTGTATTAAGTTTATCAGGCTCAAGTTGTTTCTATTATATCTTTGTGTTTTGATATTAATTAAATTAGACAAAGAAAACATTAAAGACATTTAGCAGGGTGGACAACTAGTTGTTTCGAAGCCGCCACACTTTCTCGTCAGCACCCGTCTTTGAAGTCAGGGTGACAACCATGCCACTCAGCCACCCAAGTTGTTGTATATTTTCTGTCTAAATTTTCAATTATATCAAACACACCAGTCATTTCTATTTTTATTTGTCTATATTTATCATTGCATATTTGTTTTCTTTGTCTAATTTAATTAATATCAAAACACAAAGATAATATAGAAAGAACTTGAGCCTGATAAACTTAATACATAAATAATTATATAAGAAAAATTTCGAATAATAAAACTTAATTAAAAATTCTTTATCATAAAATTGTAGTGAACAACAGTTTTATAGAAGACTAGAAAAGTAAAATTGAAGAATTGCTTGTGTTTCACATCCACCATGACGGCCATCAGCACCCACATGGCTTCAAACCCAGGTCATTACTAATTAAATGCTCTTTTTAAGCAGTAGCTCATTGCCATCCTAATGCTTGAGCTCCTCATTAGTAACTATCAATTATATATAATCTTATTGCTCAGCTTCAAATCTTTCTCAAATCTAAGGAAGTAAACTTAAAGTTAATCCTTATACAATAGAGGAGAAGTAATGCAAAGTAGCTTTTTTCAAAGCCTCCACTACTTTGTTGTTCCACTGGTTTTAATATTTTCAAGTCCGGATTGGATGCCGTGGCTGGTAAACACCCAGCAAAATGCAGTTCTAATTTGTATTCATAGATAAATAAAGCTTGTTTTAGTATAAAAACCAAAAAAAGAAGATATAAATATAAAAAAAAAGCAACATTTGAAATTTGCTTTTGTTTCAACTGTAGCGACAAAATAGTCCCACAGAAATTGAAATTCTTTTAGCTTTAAGAAAATGTTATTTCAGGGTAGTAAGAAATCATCTTAAACAGGAACAAAAGGCAAATAACGCCCAATCGCTATTGAGGACTATGCAACTAATCTTATTTGTCACATTTCTAACTTGTTTTTTTTTCCCCATTATTTAACATGTAAACATTTTTTTAGTTGGCTATTTCCAGGTATACTATTTACCAAATTTTTGTTAAGTTTAAAAACTAAACCAAAAACATCAATGGAATAACACTCTCTCTTGAATTTAAATGTCTTAAATCCGCTAAACACACTTTTGGCGACAACTCATCAAAGTTACTTGGATAATTGTCTGCCTGGGCATGCAATCAGTGCACCAGCAAGGTTGTAGTAATGTTGAGTTTTCAAACCACTTCAAACTACAGTTTCAAGCCACCATTACACCACACTACTACTTAAAGCACACATACACTTACACCTGCCCATACACACTCAAACTTCTCCATTTAAGCTGGCAATTAGCAGATGTAACAATTCAGTCAGAAAACTTTCGTTTTCATTGGAAACGCAAAAGTAACGCTCAACGAATATTGCACTAGCAAATCCAGCACAAGTTTAATAAAAGTTTTTGTGCAAGAAATGCCGTGGCCATTAATGAAGGAAGTGCGTTTCTAATGCTAAAAGGCCATTGCGGATTTTTTTAGATTTCTAAAAAAGACACTGTTGAAATGAAATACAAAAAAATTTTGAATCAAAAAAAGCGCAACAAAACGGACACTAAGTAACCCATAAAGTTATTTACACTCTAAGCCAACAGGCAGCCAACAAAATCCCTTTAAGTCAATCCATTTTGCAAAAAACCAGCAACACTGCTGTTGTGTCAGAAAAAGTTGTCAAAATAGGAAAATTACACACCTTCAGCACAAAAAAAAAAAAAAAAAAAAAAAATAAATAAAAAAAAGAGAAAAAACCAGACTTAACAATTTCCCAAGAAATGCAACGCAAACAAGACAAACTCATCCCAAAAGAAAAGAAAAGAAAAGAAAAGAAAGGGACGAAGAAAAGAGGCAGCAAAACTTTTCCAAACAACAAGTAGACTCCAAACAATAACAAATACTAAAGACAAAAGTGATAATTTTCTTTTTACCAGCATCCTTTTTTTCCATTTCCGTTTAATTTCAGTCTTGTTCGTTGTTTTAGAATTCATGTCATTAAAAAGCATCGCTTTTCTTCCCCCCTCGTTTGCACGTTTAAACGCAAACTCTGTTTTTATTTCTTAAGCAGAGAAGAAAAAAAATTTTTTTTGTGGCTGCCAAAAAAATGCATAAAAATGTTTGTTACAGTAAAAAAGTGTAAAAGAAAAAACTGCAAAAGGGAAAAAATGTTTGCAGTATACACCCAGAAAAAGTGATTTTAAATCACTGAAATCCACATTGATTCAGTATAAGTAATATCAGCACAGGTTCTATGGCAATGAGTGGTTATTTTTAGGTTTGAAAAATACTACACAAATTGAAAATTGATATTTTGATGAAAAGCTTTTGCTACAAACATTTCAAAGCAGAAAATTATTTTTCTTTCGAAGGGCAGCATCTCAGAAAAATTTTTCATCCTCTTCAACTTTATAATTCATTTAGGAAGCATGCGTAAAAAGGTTTAAGGCTTGTTTGTAGACTTTCTAGTTAATAGATTTATTTATTTGTTACTTCTTTAGTCTCTTTTATGGAATCGTTTGCTAGTGCATATTAACAGAAGTAATCACTGACAAAGTTATATAAGATTTTAATATGTTTCAAAGGGAAAATCTTTCGAGTTTGTTTACCCAAGTAAACAACGTAATGCGTTTTCCATCCCTGTGTTATTTACAGTAAACAATGTAATGCATTTTCCATCCCTGTGTTATTTTTTTTTGGCCCCAACTGCTTTGACATTTTAATAATCCTGCTTGAGTATGAGGCAGAATAGAAAGCAAATTCAACGTATCAAGAAGTTTAGCAATTCATGTAATTAATTATTAATTTCAAGTTATAATTATATAAATATAATTATTTCTGTATTAAGTTTATCAGGATCAAGTTCTTTCTATATTATGCTTGTGATTGATATTAATTAAATTAGACAAAGAAGACATCAGAGACATTAGCAGGTTGGACAACTAGTTGTTTCGAAGCCACCACACTTTCTCGTCAGCACCAGTTTTTGAACTCAGTGGCTTATCTTTCTAAAGCGCCAACAAAGCCACTAAACTTAATTATATAAGAAAAATATTTATTTATTTTGACCCCTTTTTTTCTTATATTTATATATTTATTTGAGCTTAAGGTCTTTTAGAATTTGAGTAATTATTTTTGTCAATATTTCGCTCTCCTTCGGATCCTGAAGAAGCTATCTGAAGGAGAGCGAAATATTGAGCTCAAATAAATATATAAAATATATAAGAAAAAGTTCGAATAATAAAAATTAATTAACTTTATAAATATAAAATTATTTAACTGAATTATTTATAAAGATTGATTTATTGCCCGCTTACCAAATCCCTTTTTTTTATAAAAATATAACTTTTTTAACGTGTTCGACAATCCAAGATTTTTTTATTTATTGGATGAGATCCTTCTACTCCTACCTATTCCCTTAAGCCCGTTAAAATAGAGTTCATTTAGTTTTTTTTGGCTCTGTGTTGCTGTGAGTTTTAGATGTTTTTCTTTCTGGTGGCGTAACATTTTTGGGAATATCTGTTTAGAAATGTTTTAATTTTTGGTCGATGAAGTTTGACTATGAAGCATCGCATAGGTGTTTTTTTTTTGCATAAACTTAGTCTTTTCCTGAGTGTAAAGAATTTTTGTGTTTTTTGCCGTGTTTCTGCATTTTTTTAAAATCTCTTTTCTATTTATATTTACTGAGGTGGGGGTGCGTGCACTTGATTACAATTTTTTCAGCTATTGCCTCAATAAACAGTTGTTTAATATCATGAATAAATTACTAAAATGAATTTAAGTTGTTAGAGTAACTACAAGCTTAAGTTTTACTGACCTTAAACTGTTGGCCATTTAGAAATTTTTTATTGAAGAGTTTTTGTTTAGCAAATATACAGGTTAAAGAAGAAGAGTATTTTTCACTTAAAAATCATCTTCTTAGGAAATAACAAGCATACACAATTTTGGTGAACTAGTTTGTAGATTTTTTATATGTTTTTTTACAGCCCTCTTATATAATTATTTGCTAGCACATATTAACAGGAGTGATAAGGTTTGGTTAAATATAGGAAATTTTGCACGCTTTTGGTTACCATAGTAAACAAAAATTTATGTATTTTATTGAAATATTTTCGTTTCAAATTTATTTTTTTATTGTGTGAAATTATTTTTTATTTGCATGAAATTTCATTCTAAGCAAATAAACGAATGAGAATATTAAAAAGAACAAAAAAAATACCCCTTCAATTGTAAATTTCTTGGCGACCAAATCTATGAAAGTGTGGTATCTCTTCGTTTTGTAGCCTGCCTGGCTTTGGCTTGTTGATATTTAACAATTCACTCTTAATGGAAAGCAATTTCGAGAAATACAAAAGATTTGCAACTTTTTACTATATTAAAAAATCTCATATTTATCTTTAAACGAAGCAGTTGGTAAAATATCACTCATACGCGAGTATTCATACATTATCTGTTGCATAGTTTGAAGGGCCTTTGATATGTGTGTGTCACTGAGGCGTATGATTAATATTAGGAAACAACTTATTAGTCATTCAACTGCTTGTATTGTGTTTGCAGCGATGTCAACTTTGAAATCTCAAAAAAAAAAAAAAAATTTGAAATCTGTTTTTTGTATTCAATTTTTGTAAAATTTATTTCATATAACAGGCATAATCGCTTTACATTAATACCAGGTGGTTCAAAACTAACGAAGAAGTTTGAATTGCTTATAACTTGTTTATTTAAGATATAATTATTAAAACTTTTTTTTTAACACGGTATACAAATATATTTTTAGTTTAGTTATGAAAAGTAATATCTCGCCAGTCGCGGCCATTTTCTGCTTTGTATATTCGTACTCTTTCCAACTCCATTGTCACCGAATGTGTGAAAAAAAATCGAATCCCCAAAGTTAATAATGTGGTTGCATATATTAGACTAGCTATAATAAAATGCAAATGAAATAATAATAAGATTAGAAGCAAATGTCTCATAAGATCTTTTCTTGCTGGAGCAGCTCCAGAAATTCGGGTGTTGCCTTGTATAGTAGGGGATTTGGCCACCCTTTGGTACTGCAATCGGGCAACTGACAGCTCTATCGTAACGTTGTACATTTTTCAGGTTTAACGTATTCAGAACGTATTAACATATAGAGCTATATGGACCGTAATGTTGAAAGCATTTCAAATGATTCTACTCGCAACAAAAATGTAACGAAATCGTGATAACTTTCATGCAATTATTTCTTTACATTTTTCGACATGTCTGAAGTCAGCCACAGTGAGTGGATGACCTTAGTTCAATTCCTGACGATCAAATTACATCAAGGAGCGGTTTTTGTCGATGATGGGGTGAATTGAATTATGGTCGTAGTTCACTCTACATTGAGTTTCGCGAAGGTTGTTCAAAATCAGTTGTTGTTCTGATAAATATTGATTCTGTGCGTGAAGTAATCTATCGTGCCAGAAAGAGAACTGATCTATTGTGAGCTAGAGGCACTAGCGGGACCAGCATACGTTCAATATTGCATAAACATTCAACCGCCAAAAAATTTGTTCGCATTGAATGGCGCAAAATTCGGCCATCGTTCAGAAATAGATTTGTGTTGATTGATCGAAAGAAATAGTTCAAAAATACGAACGAAATACGAATGAAACAAGTCTTTGATATTCTGCCTGGTGATGAATTGTGGATTTATGCGTATGAGGCCGCAAATAAAGAGCAGTGGACTTTATAAGTATTTGAAGATGAGCCAAAATCCAACAAAATGTGAAAACTTCAAAAAAATAGTCGCCCGGGTCTTTGGAAAAACGGGACATGTCGTAATCATGTTACTTGAACAGGCACAACAGTCAATTATGAGTAACATACAACGATTTGCTTGCCAGTTGTCTTCCAAGAAATCAGAAAAACCCACCACCAAAACACCCAAAACATCGATTTGATGAGTCATGCACCGTCTAGACTAGTTATAATAAAAGACTAGTCATAATAAAATGACATGGCGTTTAGTATATTGGGACATAGTTAGTCTGTGATAAAAACCACATTAATTTTTTCAATACAAAATGTCTGCAGCAGTAAATTAAAGAAATACATATTATGGAAAAAATTTCCTTAAAAGAATTATCAATAAAATTTCTAAGGAACCATAAGGTGCATTTTTCTTCTAGTCAAAAAGTGTTCATATTAAGTTTAGTTTATATGTACTGGTTGTTTTTTGCTTTAAAAATTTGTAGTTGTAAGTTGATGCGTGATACTCATTAACATTTCAATGATGAAAAAGGAAAACAAAACACAACCTTAGTTACGAATTTAAATTGCTGATTTATAAGGCTCACTCACTTGTTTAAGACATCCTTTAAATGCAGTTCAAATGCAATCTAAACTATACTACAACTCTCTCACACACACACACGCAAAAATAAGCATACAGAGCAGTTGCTGCTCACGTACAAACTTGCCAAAAGTGGAAATCGTAAAACAGTGGCAACGAGAAATAGAAAATAAGAGAAATTGAATTGAAAATGTTGCAGCATAGTTTTATTTGTGTTTTTAAGGATGCTGTATTATTTACAGTTTCCGTTACGGAGAAATATAGAAATCTCAGCAACACAGGGCTCTGAGGATGATGATGTTTTAGGGTGTTTTGTTTGCTTAGTTGTTTGTTTGCTTGTGTGCGTATTATCTGGCACACATTTTGTGTGAATAGAACTGCAAAATACTATTGTTGTTGTGTATTTATGATGAACTTCCGTTTTCGATATTTCCTATCCCTGAAGGTCATTCTAAACATTTTTTTGTTATTGTTAACAGTTTGCTGGATGTTTTCCATTCTCAAACCTTTTTTCATACTTTTTTTATTTCCCTGAGTTTTCATAGGTGATTAAATACTTTTTACTCCTCCTTTTAAATATACATACATATATTTTAAGTTTTATTTGTATGTATGTAGCTTGAAATGTGTATTTTATTTTGAAATCTATTTGAGAATTGTTTGTCATATTGTGTATAAGGTTTCTATTTACATTTCAAACAATTTTTACATTAAAAAATTCTTATTTACTTTTATTTGGTCATCTGTTTGTCAACTTAGTTTTATTGTATCCTGCAGAAATATACTTGAATTTTGTTATACTTGTTTTTTTTTTCTTCTGTGCTTACTTTTATTTCCTTTACCTTGCTCAATTTAGCATTTAGTTTGTTATTTGAAGTGTCATGTACTTAAGTTTTATATTTGTACTTTTAGTTTCCTTTATTTGGATGTTTTGTATTTGTATTGTTGCCACTTGGTTCATTATTCATTATAATGCTGTTGCAAGTAAATACAGAGTTTAGGTATTTTGATATTAACTTGAACACTTCTATGAACTTGTTTGGTACCAAACTATTATTTTTTAAATAATATTAAAAATGTGAAGAATGATTTAAGTTTTCTTTAATCATATTGCTTAGTGTCAGTAGGGTAATTGAAATAAACTGTTGGCGTTTTACTAATTCGCTACAAAAAGTAACCAAGAAACGAAGTTTATCATTATTTCTTGAGTTTTATAAAAATTCAAAACAAAGAAAGTGCGCACAATGGGCTTCAGTTAATACACTTATAGGGGAAAAAATTGCAATGTAAAACTACCATGACAAATTTTTTATTTTTTTTTATTTATATCTATCTATATTTATCTGCAATCTGTCTTCTTTAAGACAATAAGCCAATCATGAGCAATAATTAACAGGAGATATGCAGGTCCAATGAGCCACATATCCAAAATATTTAAATAAAATTTGTATTTAATAATAATTGTAATTACATATTTACAACTAAAATAACCTTGCAGGTATGTCTAAAGGTGGGATCATACGATTGCCGCAATGCACTAATTTTTGTTACATTTTGTATGCCAATCGTGTGATAGCACAATTTATTGGCTCGTGCGGCAACTAAAACGAATGTTGTTCCTATTTGTCCCAATCAAATACAACCCTGATGCGACAACCATGTGAACACTTGACATATCACCAATAAAAATTCTAAAAATGCGGCAACCAAAGAAGACAATGCCCGCCAATAATCTACATACATACATACATATGTATACATTTATTTAGTTTCAAAATTGTTTAAACGCGTCTTCCAAACATGATTTCTGCTTTTCAGTCAGTAAAATTCAATTGTTGTTACTATTCAGTGGTTGCTTTTTCAGCCCGCACAACATTATAATAATAGCCGAAGCAATTTCCTCTCTTTTCAATGAATGAACAAACCATATTTTTAACATTTAATTAATTTTTGTTTTTTTGGGAAAACAAAGTTTATCATCAGCTACAACAGCTGTTTCTCAGAGTTGCCCTATAATAGAACAATCGTGTGACTATAATGCGGCAATTATTGGTAATAAATTGTTTTGCGGCAATTTGCGACAATAAAATTTCAGTAAAATGTCATAAACAAAAATGTTACAAAATTGTGTAAAATTGGTGCAATGCGGCAATCGTGTGATCCCACCTTAATACGTGTGTGCGCTTCAGTCTTCGACCATGACAAAATGTAGGAAAAAAAATTATCAGTTAACCTGTTTGCTGTTATACTCCTTGCAATTGCTACTATTTTTTTTTTTTGACTGGGGCCAGTACTCAGGCAATGTCCCCTATATATGTATTGCATTGTATTGGAACTGGGAAAATAAAAAAGATGGAGTGATGGCTGAAAAAACGAAATATGGGGAATTTTTTCAGGCAAAAAAAAAAAAAACATAAAAACAGATCGTTTAGTTTTGCCAAGCTGAATAGGTCCGGAATAACTGTGGCTAATTTGTGTGCTTAGTGTCCAGGGTATAGATCTTCTACACTGGATAGTTAACAACTTTCAAGGCAACCTCTTCAATATTGCAAAACGTTGACTATACTGAACAAACACATGACATAATAACCACTATAGGACCTTTTACAAATGTGTAATTTGATGGATTTTTTTTAAATATATATCATGTTCACTAAGATCTCATTTGGCAAATATCTATATATAATTTAGCAAATTAACGTTAAATAAACATTCAATATTTTTTTAATTCAGCCAATAAAAGAGGCATATTTTCACTGACTACGACTACACATCACAGAAAGCACGTTTGCTCTGATTAAAAGTTCATAAATAAACGGGCCGTATGGCGTATTACAAAATCAGGTGACAAGAAAACGTTTTTTATGTTGCCTAGTGTTTTATTTTAACTTGCGACTTGCAAAGAATTAAAAAATATACTTTGCCAATTTGCAAAACTTGTCTTACATACGATTTCAGTTTACAAAATTTGCTATTGCATTTTGTATTCCACTTGCTATCTTTTATTGTAGTTTCGTGTCTACACTTTGTTGTCAAAGAAATTTCCTTAGTTACTCTTTAGAATTTCCCTCAGTTTTGTTCTTGCGTTTTGTTTTTCATTTCTCTGACACTGCCCACTTGTCGAAAGTTGTCGCTCGTGTTGTCATGGATTTTTGCAGTTTTAAAGTATTAAGCAAATACTTGTCTAAATCAAGCTCTTCCTCTCATGTCATTCTGATGCAGAATTGTTCTAACAGACTTGTATTTTATTCAATTTTTGAAGTGTGAATCTAAGCGTTTTAGGTGCAGGCAGGAATATTTTTGCAATGGTTTTGATAATGATGTGAGGAAATCATATCTTTGATTGTCCTTTTTGTTTTGTTGGAAACATTTTTTTAGAAATAGTTGTGTCAATAGATTTGTGTGAGTTTTGGAGTTTGAGTGAAGCATTTTGTATGTGCAAAATCAAGTACATTTAGATTTTTTTATTTTGATATAGATTATGATGGAAAGTTTGCAAAGTATAGCTTCACTACATAAGCCGTGCTGGATCACGCAAAAAGGTTGACTAAAAAACATTGGTTATTCAAGAAAACGTGCTTGTGAAGTGCATCCAAACATATAAAACAATAATACAATTTCTGGACAAATTGTTTTCGCGTTGCATATAAATGTTATCGCTTGGTGGTGAAAGACATACACATGCTTAAATTAAATAGATATGATTTTTCCAAGCTCTAGGCCAATGAAAAATCATAGCTATTTAATTTATTAATAAAAAGGCTGAATAGAAAAATTACAAGACGTTATGCTTAAATTTCTTGTAATTTTTTTGATTTTCATAACATATGTACATAGGTATTTATAACAATAAACAAAATGATACCTCAGCGCCAAATTAGCATTTTAGAGGTTCGCTGGTAAAATTAATATCTTTGGAAATGTTAATTCTAAATATATTATAAAACAACAATATTCAGTATTATTTTTAATAAGTTCATTTTGTAATTATTTTGTACATGTTAACAAAAGCTCATCAACGGTTTGAAATAAAAAAAGCTTTTAAAGAAGATTTGAACTGCGATAGCTTTGTTGCAAGTTTAATATTAGGGGGTAAATTATTATATTCTCTACATTCAGAGTAATCCACTCGTTGCTTAGTAGTTTCTGACCGACAGAAAGCTGTTCTCAAATTTTCTCTATTCCGTGTATTGAAAGCGCCTTGGTTCCTAGAAAACTGTATGGTGTGATGACCCATACTATTGAGACATTTAAATACGTTAAATAACAATTGAAACTTATAGAGTCCGTAGATTGGCAAAACGTGAGGAAAAACTTGTTTGTACAAATTAACCGTTGGAAATCTATTTGGCAAATTTGCTACAGTTTTCAAGGCTTTATTTTGTAGTCTCTGAAGCGATCTAAGCTCAACGGATTTTTTAAGTCCATATATTAATGCCATGTAGTTAATATGACTTTGAACTTGAATGCTTTGTAAATCGAAAATTTTGTTTTCTGTTGAAATGTACTTTTCAACTTGAATAATAAACCCACGGCAGAAGAGATTTTCAACTTAAGATCTTTAATATGTTGATCCCACATCAGATTTCCCTGAAAACAAATACCAAGATATTTTACAGTTGGTGTTTCCTTTATTATCTTACCATCAACAACTATACTGAATTCGCTGTTGAAAGCAAAATGCGGTTTTAATCTTATTAATTTTGTTTTCTCTGGATTTAAGAAAAAGGCTATTTATTCGAATGTATTCTGAAATTAATGAAGCCTCTCGTTCCCTATATAATGCAGTTTCATGTTTATAGTGATAAAATATAGTAATATTATCAGCGTATAGGAACATTCTACCTGTTAGATTGAGATTTTGTAAATCGTTGATATAAATGGAAAACAGCAAAGGGCCTAAGACACTTCCCATACAGAAACACCGTATGCAACAGTTTTCATTTCACTGACTTTTTCCCTAATCTGGACAAATTGTTTCCTGCCAATTAGATAGCTTTTCAAAAGTAAAAGCTCCCTCCCATTGATACCGTAATATGCCAACTTTTTATTATTTATTAAAGATCTCTTCGAATGTATTAATTCAGGTCCAAAAATGAACCTTTTCAAAAAATATTTGCTGTATTTTTGAAAAGGTTCATTTTTGGACCTGAAATAATACATTTCAATTGGCTCTTAAAGCAAATAAATAGTTAAGTTTATATTTGACTTCTTCGAATTTTCTTTTGGGTTACCCAGGAAAGTTTTGCTACTTCGTAGTGTGTTTTAGAATAGTAACCATTATGCCCTGCATGTGACTCTAAGCAGTTTATACCTTCACATCAGAAATGTCAAAGCAACTAAAAATAACATCTATTGCAGGACAAACGATAAAAAAACTAGCTTCACTCAAGAAACTGTTTGCGAGGAGGCTACAGCTGTTCCTCAAGCTTAAAACTAAATAGAATTCGCGTTTCATTGATTTTTTGTTCACTTGATTTGCAACGATTTAGTTAATCACCTACGGCAGTCTTATTTGAATTTAATAAAAATTTGTGTTCATAAACGCATAATAGTAAAGTAGTAAAATAAATATAACTTAATATTTAGGCATTAATTTTAACTTTAGTGTCAAACTACATGATATAACAATTACTAATAATTTCGGCTGGAAATTTATATGGTTGGTTGAAAGTAATAACGATAATGAAAACTACAATAGTTTTATGGTTGTATGCTACAATAACATGATTACTGGCTGCAATAGCTTAAGCGATTAGAATGTGTGCCGAATGCAAACAAATATTTTTACCTACATACATACATACATACATACACATCTATATACCCTTCAAAACTCTTACTTACTACATACACATAATAGCAGCAGCTTTTGATATATTCCATAATTTGTATTGCACAATTGTGTTATTTCGGTTTTAACAACTGCTGTTTTTCTTTAATTTCATTTTGGTTTCTTTACAATAAAAGAAAGTTCTGTATTAAAAAGTACACACAAATTTTCAATCACTACATAAAAATTGAAAAAAAATTTGCTGTCAATGGCAACAACAAAAACTTTGTTAAAATTAACAATATTTTGTAAATAATTTTTAATTTTATAGTTGAACTACATGATTTTACAAATGTTAATAGCGGTTTTGCACTCTTGATACTAATTTTACAACTCTGCTATATTCACTACGATTTTTACCACAAAGCTCGAGTGACTTTCTTACCTGCATGTCTGCATGTTCTTGCAAATATTCTAAAACTTGCTGAATTTCTTTATCTGTCCACCTTTTGTTGTGAATTTTGTCACGTTTTCTCTTTGCCAGTATATTTTTTATTTGTTTTTTCCATATTTTTTATTTTCTCAACACAAAATTAAGTTTTGCCGGCAAAACGATTCACAGCACAGAATATCTGTGATTCCCAATAATTTTTTTACAATGTTTACTAAAGCTTTTTGTTTGGTGTTTTAATCACAGCATAGAAAATAAAAGTTCAGTACATTTTGTTGCTGCGGTGATGTAAACACTAGTACTTTAATCAAATCTGCTACTTTAACCAAATGTGCAACCGAGTTTACTATCAAGAGTGAGAACCGCTAATATTTTTATTAAACTTTCTAGTTAAATTTTTACTTTCTCAAGATTTAGTGATATCAATTTTTTTTTCACTAAGTAGGCAATCGAACTAGTTTGTTCTATCGAACTAGTTTGTTCGATAGTGCCACTATCGTCCTGCAAAGTTTTTATTACCAAAAAATGTTTTCTTGATTATTTTTAATAAAATGTATTGGATTCTGAACAAATTTTTTATAAAATTTGATTGCTGATGTTGCTAACAACTCTAAAATGTAACTTTTCTTGTCTTCTTTAAAAATGTTGAAACTTTTTGTTCGTAATTCTGAGGAATTGAAATTCAGCTGAAGCTTGAAAAAATAATAAACAATTGTTGGTCATATATAGAAGTTCAACCATAGAGTTAAAAGTCTTTTCTGGTCTGGTCTGAATGTCTGTAATTAATTAGCCCAACGTTTTTTTTTCGCTTTTTACATCAGTTAGATTAACTTTTATTTAGGTAATATGCTTACTTGTATTGTCAAGCAAAGTAATTGTTTGAAATTATGCCATATAATATTGCATTATTTATTAAAGCCACTGCTATATGAGACTTTAATTAATAAATTGTAATTGAATCATTTACACCACCCCGGCCATGCGGCTTAGTCGTTTTTCTTTGCCCCGAACAAAGTATGTGTACTCTAATTCATTCATGTGTACAACAAAACTTAATGTTGATGGTTTTAATCCTTAGGAAACTTGCTTACACAACACAACACACACATACACACACATATACATATATGTATAGTAAGTAGAAACATATAGTTTATTCAAAGTTCGAGAAATGTGTGGGTAATGTTAAATATACGATAATTTACGTAAATATATATTTATTATACTACACATTCGCTTCCACCTCCAGAAATTAGGAACAAGAATATCTAATGAATTTGAATGCATGTGAATATCGCTGTGTGTGTGTGTGTGTGTGTGTGTAGGCATCAAAAGCTTTGGCCGTTTATGAATAAAATAATACAACCTTTAGTACTCTTAAAATTGTTGATGTAGGTTTCAAGGATAAAACAATTTAAAAAAAGAGAAATTATTTTTGCCTAAGAGAAGGTTTCTCTTCTCTCCAATAAAAATGGAATAAAATTTAAAAAGAGTATTCGTTTTAGTAAAAAAAAGCTTTTGCTTGTAAAGAATTATTAGCAATTCGTTTGGGTTAAATGCAAACATTTTTAATTTGCAACAACTCTCTTTTCAATACCATTTAATTTTCTACCCCTACCAGTAATTTAATCAAACATACGTTGTCTCTATGAACTAACAAAGCTTTTGGGTTTTCTGGGAATTAAATGCAGTTTATTGAAGTTTATCTATAAATTTGGTTTGTATTTTATTAGCATTATTTTAGGTCTAAAAATAGACTTTTATGTTTTCTGTCTTTATCAGCCGTCTATATGCCACCGACATTTGGTGAACATCAACCATCAACTCATCAGTGGACTCGAAAAATTGTTAAAAGAATTTTTGAAACTTATTCTAAAGTTCCGAAGAACAAAATGAGAACGAGGAATGTTCAATTGAAACTTTTATCTCAGAAAATACTTTTTGTCTTGCAACACTTTTACTTTTCTTAACAAGTAATAACATTGTTTGCATAATTAATTTTAAGACAGCTCTCTTCAAACATACGATAATTCCTCAAATCTCTAGGAAGGCAATATAAAGTAAAATAGTCCTCTAGTTGGCGTAACTTTTGGGGAACATTGTCTTAAGAAAAGCTTAAACACTACCTAGACAATGCGGGGCAGACAACTGGGACTGAGAAAACTTGTTTCCTTAATTCGTCATGTAAACCATAATAAAAACGTAGAAACTCTTTTGCTTTAGTTGAAGGTAGTTGGCTGTGCATGCTCAAATTTGCTGTAAAATCTTTATTTTAGAAAAGTGTCAGTAAGTCATTCAGTGCTCCAGGGAATATACATATGCTGATAGATAAACAATATTGCAGCCAAAAAACATCTATCAGTGTCAAAATGGCATTAAGAAGATATTTTTAGCTGAAACACTCCTTTCATTTTAATCTGCCGCATGAAATTTGCTTCTGATTTGCCCATTGTTCTGCACTTTTATTAAGTGCAAAAAACCTAAAATAAGTAAATTTTTCAACATACAAAAAATAATTTTTCATAATATTGATTTTGCTCTTCTCTCCATTTGTTTGAAAACTTCCACGTTTTGTTTTAGTTAACAAAAGGTGTTTCGCGGAATATATTTCTTTGTAAAAGGAAAGCAGAACATTTAAGTTTCTTTATGGGATAGAAGAATTTATTCTACGGTTTTTCTTTTCGTTTTCTTTAAATAAGAAGGTAATTTATTTTTTCAAACGAATCACTTGGAAAGCAACAATTCATTGTGACAACCAGACATACTTTGAATTCAAAACAAAGTTTTGCGCAATCAAAAAATTCTTTTCAATGAATTACTTAACAAATAACAAAAGTTTGAGGTAATTAACATAAAAGAAAATTACTTAAGAACTGAGTTTGGACTGTGTGACAGTTTTCAGTTTAATCACTTTTAAGGATTTTGTGAGTTCACCTCAAGAGGAAATAAGCTTTACTGCTTTATTTATAATTTCAAAAAGTTGCCATTTCAAATACGAATGAATGTAAGAAATTCCTAGAAACTCAATAAATTTAAAAAGACATACTGTTTTTATGAGCGGTGTGACCAGCTACGAAAATTAGAGGCATTTCAGCGAATGCCTGTAAAAATTGGTTTGCTACCTTTAATTTTTTTTACATCTGGCTTATTATTATAATGTGACCAATTTGGGCTTGGCTTATACCGGGCCAGCAAAAATGTATTTCACATAAGTAAGCAATAAAAAATGTTCATGCCTTACAAAACTGCCTCACTAGAGCATATCCCTGCATGCTAATCATGGAAACCATATTTGCCTTTAAAATCACATTTATTTCACCAAGCCACACAGTTGCGTTCTTCTTACCTTGCGACGATGCAGCTGATTCAACAGTTGAGCTTTTTCTGGCAAAAACAGATTTACGTATTAATTATTGCTCGCTGAAGCAATCGCACCCTCGTAAGCGACAGAGTATGCACTAATATAAGTATGACATATTATACATATGATATTTATTCTTCTAGAGTAGTATGAAATAAGCTAATAACTAGCGAAGCTAAGAGACCTAGCAAGTGGAACATTGTGTATAAAAATCATGTGATACCGAAGACGACTCATGAGCGGTAGCAGATAATCTCTCGCTGATAAGCCTGCTTCCAGGTAGATCAATATTTTTGTAGGGTGCTATACACACAGAGAGAGAGACAGATATATCTATATATATATATATATATATATATATATATATATATATATATATATATATATATATATATATATAGAGAGAGAGAGAGAGAATCCTTCGGGTAGGCATGTTTTAGTTAACGACATTTAACTGGCTGACGTTCAGGTTGCAGCTGCTAAGTCTTCATTCTAAGTAACAGGAAATATATCTACAAGCAATTTGTACCGCAAGCAGACTATTTCCGACCCAGAAACGAAAACTTCAAATTCTTTGATTAAAAATTTTGAAAATGATTAAATTCTTACAATGAATACATTAATATTGGTTTCTATGATACCAATTTTGGAACACCTGCTTAGCACGTTGATTTTTACATTGAGCACCTGTTGCTGACAAAAGTACCGGGTGAGTGATTTTAAATTTTTAAATTTTTTGTTACAAAGTACAATTGTTTTTTTTTTTTTTGATATGAAATATTATTTCATTCATATGGCAGACGCGGCTGGCTTTACAGCTCTCCACTTGATCACACCAATTTCTAAACCCTTTTTCGAGTGTTCGGGATGGCATCTCGGCAATGATATTACGCAAATGCTCAATGGTCGTAGGTTGGTGGGCATAATACCTTCCTTACGCTGCCCGCCACAGAAAATAGTAGAACTATGTCAAATTGCAGCTTCCTGCCGGCAAATTGAACTCACCACTTTGGTTAATTAAATGACAATCAAAAGTTTGATTCAATAAAGCGAATGTGGCATTAGATGTTTGGAAAGTTTGCTACAACTTGCTGCTGAAAAAAATTGGTTGTCACGGCGTGAGAGGTGTTTCCATTAACCAAAATTGTTGCACCTTATTCAACTTCAATGAAATATGGGCCAATGATCCCTACGCTTCTCGGTAATCACCAAGCAGTCTTTCATAACTAGCGCACTGGCTCCTGTAAAACCACGTATGTGGCTTTTTAATTCCAAATGTGGCATTTTTGCTGCTTCAATTAACCACCAATATGAAAATGAGCTTCATGCGAATATAATGTTGTTGACAGAATCTTTAAGAGGACCAAAAAAATAAATTTGAACATTTATTGATTGGGGAAGATGCCATTGATGGTTTCACGTCCACCACGATAATCAAAACTAATTCTATACTGCTTCTTAGCAGCAGTTGGTTGCCATGCTACCACTGATACTACTACTACTACTACTACTACTACTACTACTACTACTACTACTACTACTACTACTACTACTATTACTACTATTTTAAATAAATAATATACTACTACTTCTTTTTTTTTTAAATCGCATTAATTTTTTATTAATTTGATTTTGTTAAAAATTGTACATTTCAAGACTTATATCTACTCCCGCGAAGCCCTTAGGCTTGTCCGGAATTCTTCATAGTAGACTGTTCAAAATTATAATAAGTTTGTTGTATTGATATGTTTTCATTAAGCCAGTGAAAACTTTCATTCCATTAGAACATTTTTCATTAGTTTTAAAAATGTATTTTTAAAATTTTTATTGGGTTTGTAAAATAATTTCATTAAATCAATGAATTTTGCATAATAGTACAGAAGCCCTGCTCTGCAAATGAGTTTTGCTCTTCGCTGAATTTATTTTTGGAACGAAGTTCCATAACGCGGCTTGCGGGTAGTGCAAATTAGTAGAAGTCGTGTAGTTGAAGTTGGTGTATCTGTCGACAAACAATTGTGTAGGTGTCTCCGCTGCTGTCATCGGAGACACACGCCAATAAATATTAATTAGTTGTGAAGACGGACACTATCAGTTGATAGAAGTTGCTAATGTGAAGTATGTCACAACAAAAAACAGCAATATTTGCTAAATTTTCTTCGTTTTGTAGCAGATTGACAAAAAATTGATTGACAGCATGTGTCAACAGTAAAAAAATAAAACGTTCCAAAAATTTTAAGAAGCATATAAAATTTAAAAATTTCAAAAACTACGCAAAATAAAACTGGCAGATTTCACCTTTCATTCGAAGATGAAGAAAAAACGGGGATCCCCCGACCGCATTTCTTTTTTCGTTTTTATTTATCTTTTATACTAGGAAATTATGCAGACTATTCCACGCCTCATTTGGCTTGGTTCTTAACGAAGCTTGGGAATTTTAAATAAAGAATTAAACAATAAAAAAAAATCCAAAATGGTCACTTGGTTTATGTGGTGCAAAACACTTCTCTGTAAAGTCTTAAGTTCTCTTATTTCTTTCAAATTGCCAAAACCGTTTCTGACTGCATTCGCCTTCGCTTGTGTGTGTGTGTGTGTGCGTGTGTTGCAATTCTTTCTTTGGCTAGAGTATTGAAAGTCTATGTTTGAATACATTCGGTCTTAACTTCTGCTCGTAACTTTTTTTTTTTTAAATAAACTTTCTTTGGTCATTATTATATTTCTTTATAATTTATGGTTTCATTTCCATTTGTGGTACTTCTCCATTGTAATGCTTTCGCTTGTTCGCTGCTTTCCCCTTTCCAATACTTTTTTCTTTCGATTATTTGCACCAGCAAAAAAAGAAACGTTCATACAATGTTTATTTTTGCGGTCAATTTGAGTTTCATAATTAAAAATCTTTTTAAGAACTTGTGGGTCTTTTCTGGTTGAATAAAACAATAATGCTGGCAAAGATTTAATAACTTTATCTTTAAGTTTAATATTTCTCTTTTCTGAGTTAAATGAGGTAAATGAGAAAAATGAAGAGGCTAATAAATTACAAAAATGGATGGAAAGAACACCGATTTCAAAATAAAATAATCAAGCAGTTGTCCTTGATGATCTTTAATGTAAAATAATTAACAAGTTTTATAAAGAAACGGGAATTGATCGGTCATGATTTTATAATTATGTAAAATATTAAAAGTGTTGATTACTGGAATTCCGCAAAAACAGTTAAACCACTTCTGCTCAGCGAAAAAACGAAAATGATTTTTTATACGTTCTAATCGAGTTTTTTTCCTCGTGGCAAAATTTATCGAAAAATTAATAGCACAGCAAGATCAATTGCTAAGTCGATGGACCCTTTTTATAGATATGTATGTAAATGAGGTACAAGTTATTTAAGTTCATGCCTTATTTCAAACTAAAATTTTTTTCGATTTCGGTCACGAGAAACTTCTTACGATCAGTATGAAGATCGTAAGAATTTACTTGAATTAAAAAATTTTTTATTAATAAAAATTTGTTATTTATTACTGGTATAATTTCCAGTACAGAAAACACTTGTTCGGTAGCTGCTAGCGGATTTGTAGAAAATAACTAGTATGCCAATTAAAGGGTCCGCCAAATAACTTTTTCTTTGAAAATGCTAAAAAAAACTACTGAGTATTTTCTCAAATTTCTTTTTATATCTCAATTTGAAAAAATTCCTCTCAATGATGTCTTCGAAATGTTCAGTTGTTGAGAACGACGGTGAATTGATGTTGATGGCGCTTCCAGTACACAATTTTGAAATGTTTAAATAGTTATTAGGACACCGGCCGATGAAGGTTTATAGATACTTCGCTATGCAGATGACGTCATGATACTTTTGAAGGGAAGGGATCCAAATCAGCTATGCACGAAAATCAAGAAGCCAATAGAACTGGCACACAACTACGCTCAACGTTAAAGGTCTTTTAATGTTTGTAGCCTTTTTTTTGTCGAGGTGGTGGTGAGTAGTGCCCTGCTCTTTATCTTTAGTCGTTTTGGAGAGTGGTCGCCCTTGTCAAGCCAACAGACAGCAAAATTCTCTGCTTTCTACGTGCGTGGAAATGTGTTTTCAAAAAGCTGTGTGCAGTTAAAGTTCCTGTTATTTACCTCGGCAACAGTGTTTGTTTAATTAAACATTAAAAGAGTCCTTAAGATTGTAAAGAAAATAAAATTCTTGGAAAATAATCTTAAATAATTTTTTTTGACAAATACTTTTTAAAACTACTTTTCAATATATTTTTTTCTTCTGTATTTCTGTTTATATGTTTGCTGAGTACAAACTTAACATTTACAATCAATTTTATTTTTTCTTTTTTTATTTCTTTTGTACTGATTATTAATTACAATTGCCAGGAAAGTTTCCTTTTCAATTAACAATTTCATATTATGTGCTGTTTTTTATTTATGTGCTTTTAGTTTCTGTCTTAAGTAAAAGTTTCAAGGAAGTTGAAGGCCTAAATAACACAATTCTGAATATTTGATTGATTTATTTCCAAAATATTATAAAGTTTGAATTTATTCTATTTACTATCAGCACAAAATTCCTTACGTACTAATACTTATCAAGGCTTACAAACAAACCTATTTAACAAAGTATATTTAAATTATACATCTCTTAGAAAAAAACGTCCTTCGTTGAAATTTAAAAATATCCGCAAAAAATGGAAGTAAAAAATGGGAGGTCTTTAAAGCTAAACTTAAGAACTAAAACCTGGAAATAATTACACACTAAAACCTAGAACTAATACAACAATATATACACAAAACCAAAAAAAAAAAAAATAATTATAATAAATAAATAAATAAATAAATAAATAAATAAATAAATAAATAAATAAATAAATAAATAAATAAATAAATAAATAAATAAATAAATAAATAAATAAATAAATAAATAAATAAAAAAAACAATAAATAAAAAGAACACAAAAAAAGTAGCCACACAGTACTACTGCGCAGTATTATAAACTGTATTGGATATGTCCAATGTCCTAATTCGCCTATGATAAAACAAAAGGTCTGCACCGTCTAAGATCAGACTACCAGCTCTAAGATTCAAGAGATCGACTGGCGAGAAGTAGTTCCTAACCCGAACGGTCTCCAAACCAGCTGCCAAAGAAAAGCATCGGTGAATCAATGGGTTGTCAGAAGATCGTGCACTTTCCAAGAACTTAATCGAATTTCCGATCATGAAAACGTCAATACCGTTGTAAATGGACCTGCATGATGGCCTACGTAATCTCCCATCCATTACCAAAATAGGGTCTAAGGCCAAGACAAGACACCAAAATTATCCTCTCCCATATCCTAAGCCTCTCCATCTGGGCCGATGAAATACAATTCTGAATAAGTACATTTAAACATTACTGTGTATCAGTTAGTGTGTGTCTGTTTTTGATTCGCAAAAAAAGGAAATATTTTAAATTGCTTTGTAGTCTTTAGATTTACGTATTTTTTTATGGATTTACTAAAGGAGATTTGTTAATGTATTTTTTGTGTTTTCTCTGGAGAGAACCAGCTAGACTTTCAAATATTTTTAGGCCTTCTGCAATGGTGAATATCTTTCTTAATTAGCTGTCTAATTTCATGTCATCCGAAACATTATATTTAAGACGAATGATATTAAATATACGAGCATTGTTTTGTTTTTGTGTGTTTTCAACATTATATTGCTATTCAATTCTAAGTGATTTTTTGAAATCAGTATGAAAGTTTGAACATTTTGTTCAATATTGTTGAATGGTATGGCAGGTACCTCCTTAAAGGACAGCTGAAAATCTCACAAGTCATAGATATGTCTTTATGGCTGGTAAGTGTCCGCCAGGCCCCTGATGTCATTCGACATCGATTGCTCGCTTATTTATATGCAAAACAAAAACAATTTTAATTTGATGTTGTTGTTGTTGTGTTCAGTGATTTTTTTTAAGCGAATGATTTCGAGTGACATTAAAATACACAGAGGGTATATAAAGGGTGGGACATTCAGCAGAATGAGATTTGAGCCATCGGTTATTTCAAATCTAAAAATATTTCTGTCAGTGATTTGGCAACCCTGGTGTTGTAATCTAGCAACTGACAGCTCTATGGTAAAGTTGGACATTTTTATGGTTTTACGCACTCAGAACGTTTTGACATACGTGAGCTATTTGTGTTGTTTACAGCAACTTAAAAGATTCCTCTCATCCCAAAAAAATTAAATTGAATCGTGAACATTTTTGTCCGATTATTTTTTACAACATTCAACATGGATTAACTCAGCAGCAGTGCTTAGATGGACTCTGTTACATTCTTGGGTATAAAAGTGCATCAAGGACCACAAGGCTTGTGGATGGCATGCTAAAGTTAAAAAATGGCCCGACTACTGCTCCAGCGTGAACAGCGCATTATGCAGTAATTTAGAGCGGGTGTAATCGTGGATCGATGCCCCAGAAGTGATGGTCTTGCTTGTTCACGTACCCGCTGAGGTGAAAATGGGCTTCATTGCGCATTTTTTTTTGGTGGAAAAATCGTCCACTTTGTCAAAGACACGAGTATTCCGCCTTCTTGGGAAGTGTATCGCTCCATGGCTTATTCACTTGTATTCTGTGTAGTTCACAAATGTAAAAGCAAATTTGCCATTCGCCGCCATTTGAAAAAATAAGAGCATCTTCCAATGGGGTGATTTCTTTTGGGCCAACTGTACTAGAGAAATCGAAAAAAATATTGGTTTGAAATAAGGCATGAACTTAAATAACTTGTACTTCATTTACATACATATCTATAAAAAATTGTCCATCGACTTAGCAATTGATCTTGCTGTGCTATTAATTTTTCGATAACTTTTGCCAAGAGGAAAAAAAAATTCCATTAGAACGTCCAAAAAAAATCATTTTCGTTTCTTCGCTGAGCAGAAGGGGTTTAACTGTTTGTGGCATCCCAATAATCTACACTTGTAATAATTTCTTATCAAATGAATCACTGTAATAAACTTTATTTTCATAAAATTGCTGGTTTTTATTACGGCTGATGTTTACGAAAGGAAATTTTTTTTTATAGAATTTATTCTTAATAGATTGAAAGAACTGGGGGAACAAAATAATTTGCATTGTTGCATTTATTGTGTATAGTATTTATGTATGAATGTTTACATGCATGCTTTGTTTGAATGTGTGTCAATGTTATTGGCAGCCAACAACAACAGCAACAACAAACTTGAATGCCATAAAGTGCATGAGGCAGAAAATAACAAAAAATTGATTTATGGTGGCATTTCGTTATGAATGTATGTTTATGCAGATATCTTTGTGTTGATATCCTTTTTTTTTTTTGTAAATATATGTGTTCACTACTTTAGAATAATTTTGTTTTTTTTTCAGTTTCAAATCGACAGAGAATTTACGTTTTCAGATGGCTTCATTATGAGATATCACTACAACGAAACGGCTGTTGTTTTACTTAAAAATAAATTTATAAAAATGTCAATGTATTATTTTAGGTTTAAAAATACACCTTATTAATGTTCTCTGTCTCCTTCAGCTGTCTCAATGCCGCCGGCTTTTCGTGTTGATGCTAATCAGCTCATCAATAGACTTGAAAAATCTGGGGTTTCAAACATTGTTAAAAGATTTTTTGTGTCTACTGATGAGTTTAGTAGTGTTTGAAAGCCAAACACTCGTTTTGGAATGTTTAAGGTTTTCAGGAGAAATAAAGCTGAAGACTTACTGGCTGGGGCACCTGCCTTGGGTGTTTTACATCAGCAAGCAGCTTCGCTTAGATGTCCTGTAACCTGATCTTCTGTACCAGGTTTTCATTACTGACTGTCCATATTTAATCTATTGATCATTTATCAATTTTACTACGATGTTTTGCTGCTGATTGGATTAAATTTTATAAATTTTCACCAATTTCCAATTGATTTAGACTTTGAGCGGGACCCAGCAGTTTTTAAATAATATGTGTAAGTGGGACTTTTGAGATAGATTTATATTGAAACCAGTTAAGTATTTTTTCGGATTGTAGTTTAATTTTAATTCTTCAGAATTGAGTTAGATTTTTTTTGTGATTTTTTTTTCTGAATGTGTGAATTCCTTATGAAGTTTACAACGTATTTTTTTAATAGAGTAAAATTTTGCTCATTTTTTATGTAACTTGGCATTGTGTTATAAAGCATCAGTCCTTTGTAAAATAGGGATTTCTGCATAGCTGTTGTTTCTGCTTTGTTTAGTCTAAGGTTGGCAGCATTTCTTAAATTGTACGGCTGTACATCTCCAACATATCGCAATTCCTTAATGAGATATTCAGGTGCTTTTCCACTCTTTAATTTTTGTACAAAATTTATTGTGTTGAATTTTAGTCTCTGCTTTACATTTAACCATTTTAATGCATCTAAAATAAAATTAAAGTCATCGACATGTTTAAGGAAGACAAGGAAACGCAAATAAGCAGCAGCTAATTTTAGTTTACTCAGTTTGGCAAAATTATATAATCTGTTTTATTGTTTTAAGTCTAAGACTTTGTTATTTTGTTGATGCTGATCAATTCATCAATAGACTTGAAAAAAAAAAAAAATTTTTTTTGAAACCTAAAGAAATACTTCAAGCATTCTTTTAAGTTTTTTCGAGTCTACTGATGAGTTGATTAGCATCAGCAAAACGTCGGCGGCATGTAGAGAGCTGAAAAATTCACCTAAAATAATAAATTTTCATTGGCTCTTATAGCAAATAAATAATTTTGTTAATTTTTAAATGTTCTTAATTATGCTATAATTTCTTTTGTTTATGGAACCCCGGCAAACCGTTCCTAATTACCATTTTTCTCCTCCGCCCTATTTTCCTGGCTCCAGCACCACGTAATGCATATGTACCCACTACATCACCTGAGTACCGGTCTGTTGAATGATTGACTTTTCCACTTTTCATATTTTATACAGCAGTTCATTTTTAATTTTCAATTTCTTTTTATTATAGTAGTTTCTAAATCTTTGTCAGTCGTAATAAAATATTCAAAATTAAAACATCTTGATTTTAATTTTGCTCCTGAGTAAAAATAACTTCCAACACGGTCTAAGATAAAAAAGAAGGAAAAACAGGCTGTTTCACATCCACCATAACGACTATCAGCATCCAATTAGATTTGAACCCAGGTTGTAACTAATTTAATTTTGTTTTGTTTTTTTAAATCAGAAATTATTTCGAACACCTTTTTACATTTCGCTTTAGTTTTGTTTATCACTACTTTTTTTTTTTTTGAATAATTTCAATCCGCCGCTTTAAATTTTGTCATCGTACCACAACACGTCTGCAAGAGACAGTATTGTGAGAATAAAAGAGGAATTTTTGGACAAATTTATTTACATTAACTTGTAAGTTAATATCAGAAGTATGCATGTGGAGGATGCCTGCAATAAAACCAGAGCATTTGCTGCAATATCCATATATTTTGAGGGGGCAAGGAAAAGGGGACACTCACTTTAAAATACCTACATAATATATAGATAAAATATACAGTCTCACTACTGTGAGTCACATTCATGCATAACAGCAGTTTGGTGGGTATACGGTCGTGTGTGTTTAGTCTTCTGTGTCGCTTAAGTGCTGTGGCTGCTGGCTGCTATTGATTTATTGCTTGCAATTGTATTCACATTTGAAAGAAATATGTTTGTTGCAAATGCAACTCCACTGTTTGGCCTGATGCGGCAATCTGCGGTGTGTGGCACATTATTATGCTGCTCTTTTTTTCCAGTTTCATATGTATTGACATACAAGCATGCATGTGCATGACTGAGCTTGTAACAAATACTGTAAACATTTGTTTTTTTTTTAGTTGTTTTTTAGTTATACTTTTTTAAACCCACTTTGATAATTAGTTTTAGGCATTTTCTTTTTATGCAATTTTAATTAAATTAAGCCTTTAAAAAAGATTTTTTTTTTAATAAAGCCCAAACAAGTAATTCCAAGTTGTTCCTCACAAAAGACCACAAAAAAAAAAATTGACTGACCATAAAATTGGGTGTATAAAAAAAAATTTGCATGAGGCTAAAAAGCAGTATTAAACGTAAAATGTGGGCACAATAATGGATAAGCTCAATGATATTTTGCTAATTTTTATTTGTGTTGCCACAAAAACCAAAAACCAGAACAAAGACAAAAAAAAGCATTTTTTTTTTGTGGTTGGCAAAGAAAAAAAAATTTATATTTTCTGCTTGACCACATGAAGCCTTTTCATGGTGGTTTATAAACTCTTCTTTTTTCTCTCTCAGCCATTGGGCTTTTAATTTAGTGATTAATTCGCAAACTGGAGCATTAGTTCAGAATTTGTGGTTTTTATGGAAAACAAACCTGCGCGTTCATAGAAGTTTAATTTAGCATTAAATGTTTAATTACTTAGAAGCCGCATGTAAATCAAGTCTGCGATTTGCCAAGTTTGAGGCAAATATATGTTGCTTATATTTCTTTGTTTTATGCCGTATAGTTTAGATAAAACGTTAAGCCTTTCATTGAAACAAACGTTATGGATTAGAAAAACTGAACATAAAAAGAAACTAGTTTTCGAAGGGTAAGTTGCAAAAAATTTACGAAAAATAATGTCTGCAATGGGAATAAAACAAACCTGAAAGGAAATTTTGAGCATTAGAATAATATCTAAAATAGGGGGGGAAGCAGTGCAGCAAAATCTTAAAATATTTAATTACAATTGAGCAGTAATTTTTAAATTTAGTCTAAGAAAAAATTTCAAGCAATAACCAACAATTTTCATAAATGGGATTCAAGTTTAAGTTCACAAATAATTTTGTAAGTAATTTTAAATAGTTCATTTAAATTACTATTTCTTAGAACCTACAATAGTCGTATAATTTAAAGCCTTAGCTGGGGGACAACTAGCTGCTTTTTGTTTCATACCATACTCAGCAGCCATAGCACAAGGGAATCCAAGAGGATCCAAGTGCGCTGGTCTCACGACTGGCAGCCCGTGAAACATACTGGTCAGCTAACGATTAGCTTTGAACTTTGGAGTCGCGGCACACGTGTACTCTTTTGGGTGTTGTGTTAAGACTAGTTATCCTCTTCAGTCTATGATTAGAGCGGCAGTGATCTTGTAATGTGTAGTCGTAACTGGTGAGCGCCTGGTTTTTGTTTTTTATTGGCTCCTTTACTAAACAATAGTCCAGGTTTATTACACGTTTATTTGCCAAATTATATTTAGATATTTGCCATATGAGCTCTAAATAAATATAATATATTTTTTAAATTCTCTCAAAGTACGCATTCACAATAGGTCCCATTGTGGTTATGGTGTCGTCTTTTTGGTCTGTGTAGTCAACGTTTTGCAATATTGAAAAGTTTGTACTAATAGTTGTTAACTGGATAGTGTTGAAGTTATACACACTTAACATTAAACAGCCAAGATAGCAACAGTTAATCCTGACTTCCTCAGCTTTGCAAAAATAAATGTTCTGTTATTATGTTAGAATTTATGTTGCTTAATCAAACTTCCACAAATACCCTCCATTTAAATTTTTTCACTCATCAACCCCTCTCGCTGTTTGCCTAGTTCCAGTAATATGCAATGCATATATAAAACTCATTCCCCGATTTCTTGTACCAGTCTAAAAAAAAAAACAAAAATAAAGAATAATCCACTTTATCTATGTATTTATTGAAACGAGTGACTTTTTTCCAATTTGCCTTTTTTGGAAACGTTTGATAATTATTTTTTGAGATTTTAGGACTCCTTCGTTGGAAAAACTGTAGGTCCTATTAAAATATGTATTTAATACTTCATTTGCTTTAATTAAAAATTTTATTATTTTTTTATATCCCATTTTATTACACCCATCATATTGTGACACTCAGTAATTGAATTTGGATACTTGGTTGTAAATTATCTAACCTCAATAAATAAGATAATTTGTGCCGAATGAAAAGTGACATATATATATATATATATATATATATATATATATATATATATATATATATATATATATATATATATATATATATATATATATATATATATATATATATATATATATATATATATATATATATATATATATATATATATATATATATATATATATATATATATATATATATATATATATATATATATATATATATATATATATATATATATATATATATATATATATATATATATATATATATATATATATATATATACATATATATATATATATATTTCGAAGCAAATCTGATTTTAAATTAAAAATTACTTCTGCCTTTAGAAAAACAGTGGGGAACAAGTTGAGTGTAAACAATATTTCTTTTTGGCTTAAAATGCCATACAGTTGTAAAGCTATGGGAAATTAAAATTCAGCTGCGAATGAGTTAAGTGTAAGTAATATGCCCTTTTTCTACTAAGAATGCAGTGCTTTTAGAAATAAATTTAAATGTTTGATGTTTGGCATCAACTAATTTTCAAACCTTTATGTTCGCTGGGCATTCAGGAACCAGCATGAATACACACACACACACACACACTCGCATGCAATTGTTTATTTGATCCAAAAGCTGTTATTGTTGTTGGCTTAGTTGTGTCTTGATAAAATACCCATTCATTAGTTCAGTTTAGTTTAAAACGTTGTACGTTTTAAACAGAGAGAAACAGAAATGAGAAGAAGAAGAAGAAGACGAAGAAGAAAAGAACAGAATATAAACAATAACAACAGCATCGACATCAGGAACAATTTTCTTTTCCTCTGTTCTCTGCTGGGTGGAGAGATATTGAGATAAATTGTACAAATTAATCTTCATTCAGTCCTTAAGTATGTTTCTCTTTTTCTTGCTGTGTGTGTGTCTCTGACTTTTCCTCCAGTTTTCATATTAATGTTTGTGTGAGTGTGTGTGCGTGTGTATTTGTGTTTGTTTGCCTTGTTATCTCTTACTGGTGAGTGAGGAAAATAAAAGAAGTTTTTATTATGTCTTGCACTATGTGCGTGTTTATGCATGTCTGTGTATGTGTGCGTGTGTTTTGTTGGCTGGATCCTGCATGCGAAAACAAGCGGCTAAGAATAATTGTCAAAGTTCAAACTTTAAGTAAATGCTGTCATATTTCCAATGTAGTTGCTGGCTTTTTTTCCCTTTTCCTTTGTCGCTGTTGTTATTGTTACTGCTGTGCTGTAGTTGTTGCTACTATATGGTGTTCATAGAGATTTGAGAGCGGAAAAGGAAATTGCATACTAAATAAAAATGCCCCCGGTGGGCAATATGAAAGAACATTTTTAATAGTGGAAATGATACATTGGATTTTAGTGTAGTTGTTTGAAAAGGGGATTTGCAAAGTAAACGGAAGATTCTTTAATAAAAATTGTTTTTAAAGTAACATTTATTGTGGGTAGATCAGCTTTAATTGCAGAGGAGCTGGGTAAAAAAAAATGGCCTGGGCGGGACCATATAATTTGCAGCATATTATTATTCTCAACATGGTTTTGAGGACAATATTATGTGGCAGCATATAACCTGATACCTGAAAGTGCAATCCTCAATACTAGTTTTTATTTATTTTTATTTATTTAATTAATTAAGCCAATGAAATAAATCCTTACAGGGTATTTAAAAAAAGTTCACACTAATTTGTAATTTGTGGTGAAGCATTTAAAAACGTAATAACTCTTCTTTTAATCGCATAATCAGTTTATGAAAGTCAATAATATCATAAATGTTCTTAAAATACTTAAAACCATATTCATAATAATTATTGTAAGTTTATTAAGCTCTTATTTGACGTATTTCTACGGTATATTTGTCAAACAAACGTGTAATAAACCTTCAATAGTTTTTATGAATATGGGTGTTAGACGTGTTAATGGATTGGATAAAGTACAGCTTGCTTTTCAAGTATTGACATATAAGGACTTATAATTTCATGTACTTGGACATGGAATATTAAATTGAATTGAACAAAAAATAATTAAACACTTTCAAAATGTTTGCTTTTTTATTTTGTACTTATTTTGGTATGTAGTTGCTTTCGTTTGTCAGTTACAGCTGACCAGTTGTAGGAGGAGTAGTATTTACAGAAGATCGATTTAGTAGTTTTTGTCAATAATTTAATAAAAAATCAACCGAAAGTCTAATTTGCCAATCTGATACGTCTGCAAAGTAAATGAGAAAATTTCATGATGTAAGTCCATGCGAATGGAAGCTGTCGAATAGATTCCAAATAGATTCGAAATCGAGCGACTACATTTTGATCGCTTATATTTTCTTGCGACATTGGGGAACATGCAGTTGAAATTAGCACAGGCCTAGACAACAACATACACCGCACATTACAGAATTTACAACTTTAAATGTTGCCCTATTCATGGTGACACCCTGTAGTTTGAAAAATTAGCTCTAATTTGCGAGTCGTAGCAATCTGGCACATAACATTTGGTAGCAACAAATAGCAAAATGAACAAATATTTAAAAACCAAAGTGTACCCCATACAAGTAAAATCTCTTGTTTACCACTTGCACTGAACTATGAAGTCCTTGCTGTGAGAATCAGTCTCGTAAAGAACGGTTAGATTTTAAGGCGCGATGTTGACCACAAATTATTTAGGAAACTTGGTCATTTTATTTCATAATGATAATTAAATTATGTATGATACAGAATATATGCCAAATGATTGCTGGGATCTCGGCTACACATTTCCATCCGATGGTCAAAATTTTCGATGACGCTAAGTCATAATTGAGGTTCTATCTATTCCTCCAATGCACCCAATTATCTTTAAACATACACTTTCTCTTTCAAATAATCCCAAAGAAAGAAGACCAGTGTTGTCCAAACACACGTTCTTGGTGTAAGATAACATGGCCATTGAATTTATGGCACAAAAGGGTAATGGTTTGCTTAGTTGTATGGCAAATGGCACCGTCTTGTTGAAACCACATATCGTTCACATCCAACTCTTGCAATTTGCACCCCAAAAAGTTCGTCATGATCTCAGGATAGAGAACAACCTTCACAGTAACTCCCCGATCGGCCTCCTTTTTGCAAAAAATATACGGCCAGAGGATAAACTGCACCCAGCAGTTACTCTCTGTGGGTGCATCTGGTTTTCAATGATCACTTAGATTAGATTAACATTCCCATAAAACCCCGCATTTCTGCTTATTGACAAATCCACTGAGGGGAAAATGCGCCTCATCGCTGAAGATGATTTTCTTCGAAAACTTATCCATCACCGTTGCCATTTCTTGCCACCTTTCTGACCATTGACGAGGCTTCGAATGGTCAAGAGGCTTTAGTTGTTGAGTCAATTGCACTTCGTAGGTGAGCAAATTCAAGTCTATATACTTAATGTGCAGCAACAACGAGCGTGATAGGTGCAACTGTTAGGCACTACCACGAGTTGAGGTGGGATGGCTCTTCAGCCACACTATCGCGAGCAGAGGCAATATTTTCTGCAGTGCGAGCATAAGCTGGTGTTTTCGCATTTCCCACCGACCCGGTTGGCTCAATTTTTTGCACAATTCTTTTTGATTCTATGCACATTTAGACGATTAAAATTTACTAAAAAATCACGAAGTGCACGAATTGCATTTTTATTTGAACGCCCAGTTTCATAATAAACCTGAATAACTTTGACGACTGGCTCGCTTGTGCGTCTCTCCATTATTAAAATTGAACTAGTCTGAAATAAAAAATTTAATGTAGAAATGTAACATAAAATGCAGAAAGAAGCTTAAAGCTTAGCAGTGGTTTGCGTTCAATATCGACCTTTAAAATTTAACCAACAGTTACTTCCCGAAATTTGTTTTAAAATTATTTCGGCAACTGATGTGATCAGCGCGAAATGCATATTTTTCAAATTTCCCAGAATTTAATCATTTCTACACCCTGGCGAGTTCTTAAAAATTTAAATAAATGAATTCACTGCAGGTATCTTTGTTTGTCTTAAAACACACAGTTCAGCTAAAATACATTTTTTGTAGAAAATTGTTTTATGAAACTTTTTTTTTTTTTTAAATGCTTTCATAAGATTTAATTGAAAAAAAAACATATTTTTTTATTTATAGAGCTCTGTTAAAAATATAAATTTTTACATGCATTTTACAGACAAACAAATGAAAAAAATATTAAAAAAGAAAAAAGAATTAAATGCCAGCTGACACCTGTGCAGAAAAAAAATTTGTTTTAACATTCACGCCTCCAGCGAAATACCAAACAAATTTTAGTTACATCTGTGTGTGTGTGTGTGTGTGTGTGTGCGTGTGTGTGTGTGTGTGAGTTTAGTTTGCAAGTTTGTACATGTTGCTCTATTAAAGTGAAAGTCCGATCTGTATCAACTACCGTTACTATTTTGTTATGGTAAGTGAGATCTTCCGGATGTTAGAATTTGTCATGCCATTTATTTACACACTCGCTGAAATATTCACTCTATTTTTATAGTCTTTTTTTCCAGGCTGCCGTTTTTTATTATTTCGCATTTTTAACAACTTGAAAGCATTAAAGACCAGGCAGAACAAACAACCACACACACACACACACACACTCACAACAAAAATAGCTCGAAATAAAAATAAAGCCTGAAATACAAGTAAATAGAATTTGAAGTACCATTGGAGTATGTACGGGTGGCTGTGATGTGACCTGGTTTTACTGCAGTTGAATAATATTTTTTATTTTTCTAGATTTTATTTTTTTTTTTTTTTGTATTTTTACTCTCCAACGGGGCTTCCCACTCAAACACAGAGGACTCTTGGCATCAAGTAGCAACACAACAACAGCAGCAGCAACAAATATTTTTATTATTATAACACAGTACATTGTAAAAATAAAATCATTGCACGGAAGTTGGCGGACTTTAGGTGTATTTGTGTAATCTATAGCTTATTTATTAACCAATACATACAAATAGCTGGACTTAAATAAACACTTGAACGTTTCAAATGCGTAGAGGCATACATAAAATAAAAACACAAATATATGCTGATTATAAAATGTTTGCTAAACACATTTATAGTTTTTGTATTGTTGCTGTTGTTGTTTTGCTACGATTACACGCATTATATTCATGTAAAGTTGATACATGCATGCGAATAAATACATGACATACTTAAAAAACAACCATTGATGCAGTAACTATAACAAAAAGGTGCCGCACGGCATAAAGAGGGAGTAAGGAGGCCTTTCAAATGGTCAGATGTGGGAGACCGAAATATTCCCGCAATGGCTAATTATTTTATAGGGCTTAAGGTCGATTTTATATCCCCAGCATTTAGCTAGAATTCTTTATAATAAACTTTTAGTGATCAATATTATTTCGTATTGCGTTTATCAGGCTTAAGTTATATCCATATAATTTTTGCGATTGATATTAATTAAGCGAGACCAGAAAACATCAAGAACGGTGGCATGTCATAGTGTCCACGGACATAATGTCCATGGACATTATGTCGCACCTGAAAGTGACATAGTGCCCATGGACATTATGTCGTCTTGCGTTGCGACCTAACGTCCATGGATTTTATGTCGTTTTTGTTATTTATATTATGTCTCTTGTGGAAGTGTCGTTATGTCCACTCGTAGCATAGGAAAGAAAATGCACAGAAAGGTGATTTTTGGAAACCGTTATAAATTTAATGTTTCAATTATTCTGTTTTCTTTATGAATAATAGAATTGAAGAAGTCTTGCAAAGAAATGTGTCCTATGTTAAATTTTTCGGTCAGTTTCCGGATTTTATCATCCTTAATATTCTGCACTCTACGCTTTTTTGGTAAAACTGATAAAACACCCGATGCTAACTGGCTAAGGGAGACTGATTGATTAAAATCTTCATTTCGAATATCCTCAAAGAATTTAAAAAACTGTCCATGCTTTTCCAGTTTTGAATTAAAACATTCTAGGGCACTTGTGGCTCTGACTGGTTCCAATTCAACAGAAAATCCTCTAGGAGTAACCTAAACAGTAAAGTAAAAGTTTTAATGTAGAATAATATAATCATTTAGAAGAATATGTATTTAAAAGTATTTAAAAGGAAGTAAGTACTTATGTAAATAATGATAAGCATATTAATAGAAATGAAAATTTTCAATACCAAGAAAATATTGTTGTATTATTCGTAATTGAAAACCGAGAAAAAGGAGAAATAAAAATTAAACTTAAAGGGAGATTTAAGAAAAATCGGCGCCGACAAGAACTAAACTGAGTTTCTTACAATTTAAAAAATCAAAAATTAAACAATTTTTCATTCACTAAATCGAAACACATCCACCCAGCAAAATATAACAAATCGTTTCATAAGGCTTCATATTGCAGGGCCCCCGAAATTTTGCTCCAATGTCATTTTAATCATCCTGTTCCCGCGTGTGGGTGGGTGCGTGAAGGTGTAGCGTAGTGTAATTTTAAATATGTTTGCTAATGTAGGTTTCATATACATACGCATTTACGCTTTGTAAAAGTGTTTATGTTTAGTATTTGTATTTATAAATTGGTAAGCATTTGATCATAAATGCATTGATTGCTTATAATAAAACGCAGGAACTGAGCCAAGTCTTTTAGGGACTCATAAACTGCATGAGCTTTCATAAGTTATAAGTATCTAAGCAATAAGACAGGATTTAAGATAGAACAAATTTAAGTCAATATATGAACTACCCTCAGACTATTATAAAATATATTAGTTCTTGTCAAAAATTTAAATACTACGATAAAGTGTGATAGTGTGAATGCAATGCAACACAAATTTGACATCCCATAAATTAGACTTCGTCGTTCTTTGAAAATTTTCAAAACGATAATACTTTTCATTGGGTCAGGAGTACGTTTTATAAAATAGCACATACAAAATAGCTGCACTGTGTTGATAGTACTGACGCCGATAGCTAGCCGTTGGTGATAATATTATTCCCTTATTCAGTGGCTCAAAATTTGGATTTTAGTAGTCGTATAGAATTATGTTTCGTTCACGGCAAACTTTACAGATAATGCGCTTTTGTTATAGACATTTTCGTACTCTTAAACAGCACAATTATTTTAGCTGTTGAATATTTCTAGAGGGCGGCACGACATCCGCTATTATCGATAACGATCGCCATTGACAACGGCCACTCCTTGCGCATTTTCGAAGAAAATGTCGTAATTATGCTTCAGGACCAAAATGCGCACCGAACAGTGACTCGTTTTGGGTGCGTCGGCTTTTCAATGTATGCGTGCGGGTTCTCTGTGCCTGAAATGCCACAATTTTGCTTGTTTATATACCCGCCAAGTTAACAATGAGCTTCATCTGTGAAAAGATGTTTTTTTTTTTTGGCAAAATCGGTATCTTCTGTAAATCGATCGCAGGCCCACTTAGCGAAGCGTATATACAACTATATTCGTTCAGCGGAAGGATAATACCAATTATCTGTCAAACCAGACATGAGCTAAGTGTTACCACTCACGAAATAAGCACTAGTTGGAAAAAAACGTTAGATAGCGGACCCTTTATTATAACAGTTGTAATATTCTTGCAGTTTCAACTTGGTTTTCGAAGAGTGCATTGTTTGCAGTAAATTTGAATACTGCCTCGTGGCTCAGCCACAGCAGACACTTTTGAACAAAAAAAAAAAAAAACTTGTAACTCCTTTTTTTATTTTTGCAAAACAAAGTTTGCTATCAGCTACAACAGCTGATTCTCGGAGTTGTTTATTTATTTATTTATCCATCTAAGCCTATGCAATACAATATACTTACAGGCTAATAATAAATTAATTACAAAATATATGAAATAAATCCTTATATTCTAATAACAATTTAAAATCAGTAATCGGCAACGAAAAATCAATGCTAACGATATTATTGATGCTATTTAAAGGCCCGTAGCAACGGCTCACGCATTGCATAATTAGTACCATGTCTAGAAACATAAAATAAATTACTGGATCTGTAAAACTTACATGGCACAGCAAATTTTATTAACTTTAATAAGTATTCACAATCGATATGACCGTTTATCAAGTTATAAATTACAATAGTGAATCGCATAGTACGTCTTACAGGAAGTGGCTTCAAACCCAAAAGCAAACAATGAGCATTATATGAAATTGGCATTGACAAAGTTTGAAAATTACGAAGCGCATATTTAGCAAATTTCTTTTGTACTCTTTCAATTCTATTTGTATGTACATCGTAAATAGGGTTCTAAATAAACGAGCAATACTCTAATTTATGCTTTGTACGCTACAAAAGCTGTATACAAAATTCGTAAAGTAATGGGATCAGTAAAGTCTTGACAGTTTTTTCTTATAAAAGAGTTGTCGTATAATATAACAATCGTGTGACTATAATGCGGTATTATTGGTACCAAATTGTTTTGCGCCAATTTGCGACATTAAAATTTCAGTGAAATGTGACAATCATATCACATTTTATTGTGCTTGAATGCAGCCCAATAAAATTTGTGTAAAATTAGTTCATTGCGGCAATCGTGTGATCTCACCTTTAGTCATGACCTGAGTTCGAAGCAATTTGGGTGCCCATTATCTTCGTGGTGGTCGTCAAACAGCCAACACGTCTTCAACATTAATTTTCCGATCTCTTATTGAATCTCTTTTTGCTGAGCAAAATCGAACTCAAGCCAATAGTGAACAATTATAAATCATATAACTTGTCTAAATTAAATTTTTTTTTTGGCTTCCAATAAAATTGAAAAGTAAAATGGAAGAGTAAGAAATAAAGCGAGCTTTGGTTGCCGAATGGTTAAAGCGGCTGTGGCAAAATTGTGAAATTTGACACGTCCAAACTTCATAGGGTGCTGATTAGGGTGTTTGCTACCCAGAAACAGCCGGTTGTCCAACTAGCTATAAAAATTTTACTCTTCCTTACTTAATTAATATTGATTTAAAAGTGACAAGTTGAACTTGAGCCTGAAAATGCAATGTAGTTCAAAAATTTCAATAAAAGCGAAAAAACTTTTTTCAAAAGTTTTATACAGAAAACGTAATTTTGTTTAACCTCTTGCAGTTTTTTCAATATATTGCAATTACCCATGAAGCGATTTTTTAAAATTTCAGTAGGGAATACAAAGCATAATACATGATTAGTTCTGCATCAAAAACTTTCTTCGGAATGAAGTAGTTTTTTTCAGAAACAGTATGGTCTGATCTACAAGCGAACATCGCTAAATCGAATTCTATGTTGATGCTGATCGACATACTTTATTTTTATCGTATATACTTTATTTATTGTGAAACTAAAACTGTGAAAATTACGAGCGAAATAACAAACCTCTGTATATACACTTGAGCCTCTTAGGAAGAGTATTAATATCTTTTTAGCCACTTTGTGGCATAACGTTTCAGAAAACAGATTATTCTTATCGCAAGCAATTATTTTTGCTTGCGCCAAATCTGGTTAGTATTGGAGTAAACGATATTGTTGTGAAGTGAAACATTGGCAGTGTTTTCAGAAAGGCCCGTTTAGTACTGTCTATTATAAAATAAAACCTGATCTCTGTCCTTAAAAAATTCACATTTTCTTTATTAACGTTTTGCGAAGTGTGTCAATGTGTGCGTGTGTGTGTTCTAATTTTTGTCAAGCACATATCCTTCAATTGTTGTTCCAATGAAGTTGTGCTTAAAACAATATGCTTTTTGTTGTATATGTATAAGTGTGTTTGATTATTTTTGGATTTATGCTTTTGTGTACACATTTTATCTATTCACATTAAGGCCTGTCCATTCATTTGTGTACGTGTTAAACACTATATACATATGTATCTATTCAGATACCCTCAATACAATATATCTAATTCAAAATAAATACTAACACAAGTGCATACATACACTTATGCTTACATAGAAAATAATTTATAGTGCTTATATCAGCATATGCATTTTAGTGCATTTTCATCATCAATATTAGTGACTAGATGGTGTTGTAGTTTAAATTCATATAAATGTTTAGACTGTTCATTTGCTGCAAAAATAACACAAGTGATTTAATAAGAGATTTCCTTAAAAAAAACTTTATTACTAAAATACATTTTGGAACAAATTTTATATGCAAAAATCGATTGACTTTAGTATAATGGTACCCCTTGGGTTAAAATAAAAAAGTGTGCTACCAGATGCCCGTAGTGGTTAAACCACAGAGGAGAAAATCTTTTTATTTGTGCGTTAAAAACATAGTTTGCATACATGGAAAAAAAAAATATTTTATAATATGGCTGCGACAACAATATTATGTTGTCTATAGCGATGCGCAAGAGTGTGTTTAAGAAGAGTTTTTTCTTTAAAGAGCCATAAACAATTTTTATTCACCGCAAACATAATTTGTGTTAAAGTCTGATAATTTTGTTGTTACTATACATGAAAATCTACTTACGCTTATATCCATTCAGTTCCAAAATTAGACCTTCAAAATGTTTTCGGTCTTTTTCGGCCGTCTATATGCCGCCGACATTTCGTTGTGGCTAAACAACTCTTCAGTGGACTCGAAAAATCGAAAAAGAATGTTTGAAGCCCAGTTATGAAGATTATAATTATAAAGACGTAAAATGTTTTCTGTATAAGAAGTTTGTTTAAACTGATTTGGAATATGTAGTTGGGCTTTAAACATTCTTTTAAAGTTTTTAGAGTCTACTGATAAGTTGCTTAGCAACAATGAAATGTCGGCGGCATATAGAAAACACTAGGGTCTATTTTTAGACCTAAAATAATTGATTTGGATTTTTTTTTCCAAAAAAATTTTTTTTCATTCGTTTTTCAATATTTTAATTTAAAAATTAAACCTAAGACTCGGTTGCAAATAAATTATTTGTATTTGGTTTTTCATATTCCGCAATTGTGACTTGTATCCCTTTTAAAACTGCTCATTTAGTTTATCTTAATATTAAACATTATTTCGCCCAGTCAGATTCACTAGAGTTCATGTTTTTAAACATGTTACAATCGAAGCTGTTCAAATGCATGGCAGTAATATTAAATGTGAATTTTATAATGCTGCCATAAATTAAAGGTTACATGTTACTTTTAATGGATTTGAATAGAAAATAGGAGAAAAAGTAACTAGTGTATCAACCATACCTGATTATAGTTATAATTATTTTATAAACATTTTCACTTCTCAAATATACTCAAACTTAATGTCATGTTGAAAAGTGCTTTGTAGCTTTATTTTGGCTTTAGTTTTAGTTTGTAATTTTTATTTTAGGGCTGTGAATTAGATCCCAAAAATTAAGCAACAAATGAAAAAATTTTGTTATATGATGATTCGGAAGGTTTTTAGTTTATGGAAAATTTTCTCCACAAAGAAAGCAGCTCGTTTTTCTGAACAGTGTTTTTAAAGCTTTTGCATTATGTAGAAAAAAAAGTGTGACTTAATTGGAAAGAAAATAAATATTGAAATGAAAGACCAAAGACGGTCACTAACGTTGTATATTATGTGTTAAGAAAACTAAAGAGACTAATTATTAAAAAATGGGTAAGTGAATATTTAATTTCGAAAAGCTTCTGTTGTTAAAACAAACGAGTTCGGCTAAGCTTACACTTCTTAAAAGAAAAATTCACCTTATCAAATATAAAAAAAAACTGCTTTAAAAATTTCCCCAAAATTTTCTTAGTACTTTCAGTTGCCAAAAAAAATCGTTATGTTGTAAATCCGTTAAAGTTTCAAGGCTGCGTTCATAAAAAAAATTGAACAGCATTTGAAACATATTTTAGGAAAATTTTGATAAAACTGTATTCAAGTATACAAAGAGATGTAAGACCTATAAAATAAAATACTTTCAGCTCAAGAAAGTATTTATATTCTTTTATTTCCATAAATAAATTTAATATGCATATTTACTCTTCCCCACCTCCCCTACTCGTTCTTCTGTAATTGAAAATCATTAGGAAATTATTTAACTTTCACCTGTTTCAAATCACTTGATTATATGTACTTAAAAACACTTCAATTTCAAGTTTCGAACTGCATTCACTTCATATTGCTGGTATTTAATAGTATCTAATTATTGTTTAAAATTATTTCTTTCATGAACACTTTTTGTTCGTTCTGGAAAATTGCTGTCATTACTGGCACTTTCGCTACATGGTGGCATGGTTGGCAAAGACAAGGGGGGCGGGGGGGCGGGGGGTCGAACATTGAATTCTTGTCATGAATAAATTGCTAAATAAGTGAACTCAAAATATTGAATTTCATTCTAAATGCAAAACAATCTCTCACTCTTAAGCACACATTCTCAAGCACAGACACTAAAGCATACAAATCAATTAAAATAAATATTTGAACACGACAGTCAACGTCATCATGCCGGTACTTCAGTGCCGCAAAATGAGGACAATGCAACAAGCATTAACATTGCATGAAGCTTTTACATATTTTTTTTAAGTTGTTGTAGCTTAAGTGCTTGTATAATATATTAGTATTGTTACGAAGGGTTGTTATAATTTAAAAATTGATTTTTGTTTTAGTTGTGTTTTTAGAAAGAGTTGGTTTTAAAATTATTGCCATTAGTGGGAATATTGTGAGTGCTTGGGAGAGTGTTAATACCCCCTTGTAAGAAGTATATCGCACATTTAGTTTAATTGTGACTCAAATCATAATTTTAATTTTTCAGAAAACGAACAAGTGAAATTCTCTTCAACCTAAACAAAACATCGGGAATTTACTGAAGATATCATAGATCCTGTTCCCTCAGCTATCAGCTTTTTACGCAATACACATGCATCATCCAGGACTTGGCATTCGATTGGACAGTGAATTGCACAATGCGTTAGAGCGGAAACTCGTTCTTCAGCCGTGCGATACGTCTGTAGAACAAATTACCTGCAGATGTTTTTCCTTCCACTTACAATGTTGAAGACAGTAATCAAATGTACATAAGCACTACTCCTTCTTTCCATCTCTTCAAAATCTGCTTTCCTTGTTCCAGTAGAATGCACTGCATAAATAGTTATCAGGCCCTGGATGCTGGTCCAAATATTCAAAAACGTAAACAAGTGCATTGTGTCAATTATGTTTATATAAGCCCTGAATATTTAATTTTGATTTGAGTGACTTTGAATCTGGCTGCGCAATATATAAAATTACTGATACTTTATGGATGATACTTCAGGGTAGTTTCTGCTAATTGTTCTATTTGAAATTGGTTTTTTTAATAAAACTAATACAATACAAATTGTATTAATTAGTTTTTTAATAAAACTAGGCATATAGAAGCCACCAACCTGCTGGTGGGAAAATACTTCTGTTTAAAAGGCAAGTCATAACGTTCATTGTGATCGGTACTGCTGTAATGATAGCTTTAAGGTGGCTGATATTTAGCCAGGTTTTAAGCAGTGGTTTTAAGCATTGTTTTCAACACTGACCACCAGCTGCTTAAAAATGCATGGATAATAATCAGTGATGTTTAATCAAGCACAGCAGTTTTTTTCTCAAGGTTGGCTTGCATCTTATGAAATATTTGTGAAAAAACGTGACCACTAATTTTCTTTTCACGTTTATTATGGATTAATACCTGCTTCAAATCAACTAAAAATACATAAAAATTTACAAAAATGAAGCAACTAAAAATATGGCCAAAACATTAGATTTTACAGGAACATATTTTGAGGTTATGTTCGCCTAAAAATATAAAATTTAAATCAAATTCGTATTAAATCAACTAAAAATGCATAAAAATTCATATGAATGCAGCAACTAAAAAAAAAACTAACGTAAAAACATTAAATTTTACAAAAACACATTTTGAGGTTATGTATGCCTAGAAATACAAACTGAAAAATTAACATTAAAATTGTGTTTCTATAAGATCGACAATTTGTGCGCTGTAAATTTTTTAGTTACTAAATAATCATTTTTAATTTTTAGATATAATCATGTGAAATTTGAGCCCTAGTTTATGGTTCACATCCCAGCATCAGAATTGATATGGCAAATTTGACAAATTTGAAATTTTTTCAAAAATATTTTGTAGAAAAGTTTTTAATGTCATACCAAACTATGCGTTCATATACAAAAAAACATATGAAGTTTACAGACTGAACGCAGTAGATACGTTCAAAATACTCAGCAAGCATGTTCATAGTATTGGTGAATATGTTTTAGTATTACCACCAATGAGTTTTGATTTCGGTCATGATTGCTGTCTCAGCCTTGTGGTGTATTCTGTTAAGCCATCAAGCACGAATGAATTTATATTATTGAAATCTTTTCACTGTGAATATTTGCAAACAATAAGGAAAAAAGTAGAATTTATGGAAAACAAACGAAAAAAACAATTATTGAAATTTCTGTTGAGATATGCTGAAATGAAAAAATGTCATAAATTATTTTTCTTATTCATATCGGATTTCAAAAGCTCTAAAAATAAATAAGTGAGTAAAATTAAATTTTCTATATTGACCAAACGAACGCCCTAAAAACAAATTTACAATGAATGCTTGATGGTCCGCCGAGCACAAAACTTTCAATTCGTCAAGCCCGCGTACACGAAGTGACAGCAAGCATTTTGATGGTGTCTAGCAAAGTTTATACTTGTGTATTACTGGCTCTGGCGTTACGTTGCCTATTATTATATTATTACCTCAATGTTTATACGCTTTTTCATGCTGGATTTTGCATTTCGTTACTGTTTGTTACTGCACTTATATTTATTACCATTTTTGTTTTCTACTCCTGTGTACTTGAGCAAAAGAGAGTTCAGGAAGAAAATAGTGGTCACGTTGTTTTGGGCGAAAATTTGTAAATGTGACCTTGCCTTAAGTACAATAAGAAATAAATTTATATTTTGCCTGATAGCCAAACAATTGCACCACTCATTAATGGTAATGGGGTTTTTTAACTTAGTGAAAGTTTTTTCTGAAAAAATTTCTGCACTTTTGTATGTTGGCTACCGTGACATTGTCGTCTACGATAGAACCTTTCTTATTACGTAGTCAACGTTTGAATGTTTCGTAATCTTTAAAACGATTCCAGTCCAGATGTTATATTATCTAAGCAAAGTTTTGTTACGTGGCATGAGTTCTATGAAATTGTACTAGAAGGATATAATTTCGCAAGTCTTATATATAAAAAAGACCATGCCGTGAAAATGGAATATGAGATCACCAAAATAAAGACAAGCGCTGCTGTTTAAGCACTGTATGATATTAGTTATGCCCTGGGTTTGAAATCACTTGGATGCGAAACAGCCAATAACTCCTCAACTTTAACCTTCTGGACTTCCTTAAAAATATTGATCTCTATAATTTGGCCATAAAAAAAAACTTTATTAATTCTGAGGAAATGAATTCGATTTAAAAGCTTGCTGGCGAAGATAACAATTTTAAAATTTCCGTGTGACTAAGCGGAAGCTTGTCAAAGATTTATTTTGCAAACATTTTATCTATTTAACACGTCCTATAAAATAAATTTTTCATTCAAAGTTCTTAAACTATTGCTACTAGTGATTTATAAAAAACAGAACTATTTAAAATTGCATGTGTCCAAAGTGTTGAAGTGGCCGTGTTGATGGTGGAGGACATCGCAACATGCTAAGTTTAGTTTGAATATTTTCCTCTTTAGTATATTTTGTATGCATGTATAAACATGCTCATGCATGCATTAGTTTCCTTAAAGCTAGATGAGATCGTTAAACTAATTTTTCCCCCATACACAATAAATAAATGCTCTGGCAAAATTATATTGTCATTGTTGGGGAATTTTATATTGATTAAAATGCTAAGATAAAGCGGTGGTGGTAATTTGGTGGAGTTAAATATGACTCACTGGTTTGCAGTTACAGTAACTGGAAATTGCATTTATGTTTGTGTGTAAACTTGTTGTGTATTCCTTTGTTTATCTCGTTCTGCCTTAAATTGGATAGCAAAGTAATTGTATTGCATATTGCTTTTGTTTAACAAATAAAAGTGCTTTCGGTTTACCCAATTTCAAGTAACACTTTTTGTATTCTCTACATTGTTGTCCCATCTTTTACTTGAAATTTAACAGCAGCTTGTTATGCCAACGAGAATATTTGTCTTGCTTTCAATATCCTTTATATACATATTTCAAAAGTTGGATACGTGTTTTAACTGACTTTTTCATGGTGGTTTTATTTATTCCTTTGCAATTAAACGTTGTGTTACTAAAAGTTTATTAAAACGTAATTGCTTTGCTGAGTGGCACTTAAATTAATTGGTATTCAGTTTTTGTAAGAGATAAGAAATTAAGGTGTGTAACATATTTAAATTTTATTTAGTGGGCTCAATAAGTTATACAAAAAAGTTTTGAGTTTCACTGATTTTTTGTGCTACAAAGCTGGCAAAATGAAGGGTGACCAAAACATAACGAGCAATATTGTTTGTCAGACAAGTTTTTTATCCCAATAATTTGACATTTCTATTATTTTATGGGAAGTTGTTCGTTTGTTTAGAGTCTAGAGTATTCCATCTGGGTGCCTGAAAAATTTAGTTTTTTCCATTTCACAAAAATTTGCCCCGGGATACAAATTGAGAAATCAAATACAAATATAAAACAAACGAGAAATGAAAGATGGACACCTTGGAAATAATTTGCGTCGTAGTAAATCTTTTTTACGAGAAATTTTTGTCCACTCCACTAAGTGTCATTGCAAGTATAGCCAACGAAGTCTTGACAAGAGTTCTGCCTAATATTTTGTTTAATGCAAAATTTTCATAAGCTCGTTGTTAGTGTTCTAAAAATGTTTGGGTTTAATTTAAAGCTATCATAATGGCCTTCTACTGAAATTTTAAATACATTAAACTATGATATTGTAATTCATTTATTACTTAAATTACTTTTTCAGGCTCAAGTTCAATCCCTGGTTGGTCACTTTTTTTTTGTCAAAAGAGAAGTAAAATTTTTGTAACTACATAGACAACCGGCTGTTTCTGGGTAGCAAACACCATTCATGAGCACCCGATGAACTTTGGACGTGCCAAATTTAGTTTTCCCATCGTTTACATCAAAACCAGGGTTGCCACTCATAATTTTTTTCCTACCAAATTTAATTTCAAAAACTACCAAATGGCATGTTTATCTACCAAAAAATAAAATAAGCAGTTATAAAAAAAAATAAAATTTATTAAAAAAAAACACAACAAGTTTACACATAACAATGTTTCTTTATACATAACAATTTTTCTTAATACATAACAATGTATCTTTTTAAAAATAAATAACAATTCATTTGTAAAAGAAACAAAATTTTAAATAAAATATATATGTATATAAGACTTCATTTGTAAAAGTAAAAATCTTAAGAGTTTATTTGGAAAAGGGTTTATTTTTTAAAGTCTCTTTTTGCTGACCATATGTAGTGCAAATCACTCGTATTTATCATTTCCCTGCTTATCATAATATTATTTAAGGAACATAGTTCGAGTCTATTTCGAAGCTTGGGTTTTTACTAACGCAAGTGTTGAAAATTTTCTTCCTGCAGCTCTTGAACTATTCATCATTCAAGTTGTGGTCACTAACTCTCAAATTTCCACTGCGATACAATTTTATCGGTATCACAATCTAATAATTTATCGAACTCTGATAACAAAAAGGCCGAATTGATTTGTCATTGATGGATTGGATGATTTGATGGATGAAAGCTGATTAGCGTGAAAAAAAAATTGAAACTGAAATTGCAAAAAAAAAAACTACTAAATTCACGACACAACCTACCAACCTACCAACTCATTTCAAAACTACCAAATTTGGTAGGAAACTAACAAAAACGGCAACTCTGATTAAAACTTGAACGTATGAGCGGTAGTGCATTCCGCTTTTTTTTTTTGCTCATACGCCACCGTTGCTTTTTTGTTCAGCTTCAGCCTTCTTTGGGCTTATTTGAAGGGAAAGGTCTTTACAAACAGGCTAAAAATTAAGGTACCATTTAAGCAACGATATACTTGACTTATTAAACAACATAACAGCAGTAATTTACTGGAAAGGTCATTGGTATTATTTTGGAAAGGGCACGAATACGCAGAGCTGCAAATGGTCATCAATTGCCAGCTGTAATTTAATATAAATAAAATCACAATATACGGCATTAATATACTTCATTATTCATAATTATATCATATCACGCTTAAGGATTTTGCAAATCGAATCGCTGATTCCAATTTTGGGCCACTATACGCAATTAATCAATAGCATATACATACATATGGACACATCCAGAAATACTAACATAAAGGGTACTGAAGAAGTACCATAAAAAATCACATTAGCTAATTAGATTGATTTGTTTGCTCAATGTATAAAACCTAAGTACAGAGAAAATTTGTGTTTTCTCTTAAAAAGTGTTTGTAAAATCCAAAAATTGATCGCTGTAAATTTTGTTTTTGTGACTCGGCCAAACATGAACTTAAAATATGATCTAGTGAAGTTTAGTTTTTTTATGTTTTTCTCCATTTTTACTTTCGTCGCTGTATGTTGATGTATCGATATGCATTTTTTTGCTGTTTACATCCATGTGCAATGGTGCTATTATTTGCAGGCTAATGTTTTAGAGTCCAAACGCACTTTAATACAAATTAATTTTTTTTATAATTTTTTTTTAATGTATTAATTCAGGTCCAAAAATGAACCTTTTCAAAAATGTTTGTTGTATTTTTCAGCTGTCTAGATGTCGACATTTCGTTGGTGCTAATCAACTCATCAGTAGACTTGAAAAATTCTTAAAAGTTTTTTTGAAACTTCACTACTTATTCCACAATTCTCATGAACAAAATGAGAATCAGAAATGTTCAAACAAACTTTTAATACAACAAACATTTCTATTTTCGTCTTGCAACTCTTTTACTCTTCTTTGCAACCTTCTATACAACGAGTCACCATCGGTTACTACGATTTGTATTTTTGAAAGTATCAAAAAGTAAAAGTTTTTGAATATTCAAATATGAACTAAATTGTTTATTTGCTTTAAGAGCCAATTTGAAATGTATTAATTCAGGTCCAAAAATGAACCTTTTTCAATTCAATTGTTACTTATAATACTGAAACGCTTTTTCATAGAAAATAAATGTTGAGACTGTTTAAATTATGCAAATATAAGTATAGTATATACGTTACGTGCAACATTTCAACTCACAGCTGTGCCTTTGAAGAACTTATCAGTCGCAACCAAAATTTATTTCTCCTTCCCCCAAATGTATTCAATATACTTTTGACAGTAAATCACTTCACAAATTGTGTTTCTTGCTTTTGCTAAGTGTTACAAGTGCAAGTTATTAGAAAGAAAAATTTACAATTTTTACAATTAAAGTCTACTCAAGGTATGTGTTTCACTTAAAGCTTTATATTATAAACTTTCTTAAGTAGCTTTTATTTATTTTTTTCCTCTTACTCACACTTCATGTTTAATGTTGAACATAAATAAAAACAACAAAAACGAAAAAAAGAAGAAAACAACTTAAAATGCCAACAACAAAGAAAAAATCATCTAAACAAAGTAATTTGTTAAGTTCATTGTTGTTGTGCTGGGCTTGTTTTTTTTTTGTGTGTTTATTTTTTAGTAGAAATAAATTAGGTGAAGCGAAACGTGAGAAATAAAAATTATTGAAATGTTTAAGCTTTATTTTGTAGCATTAAATTTAATTGGTTTATGCAACAAGGCAACGACACAATTTACGGCCTTTACTCTTGACTCTTTAGTCCGAACATAATAGAAAATTTGTTAGCATTTGGAAAGACCTGGTAGTTCGTAAATTTTTTGCTATTTAGATTTCAGTTAGTGTTCATTGCTTTGTTCATTAAACATCAAGCATTCAGTAATAGTACTAATAATTTAGCATGATTAATAATATATTTCAGTTATGAAAGAGAAAAAACAGCAAACACATTCCTTGTCAACCACCTCGTTTAAGTGGCTCTAAGAAATTAGCCATTCAACTACAGCAGGTTAAATCGCATTGAATTTCTCCACCAGCAACTGGTAAGATTTCAAAGACTTAACAGATCTTTAATATATACTTTCTTTTGAATATGTACTCAAATTTTTAGATTTATTGCCATCATTTTTGGTAACGAAAGCCCAAAACCTATAATCTGCACTTGTCAATATTTGAAATTATACACACAGGTTTAATATTCTTGTTTTAGCACAGACTTGATTGCTGTTACTGATGGCTGATGCTGCCATTAAAGCTGTTATTAAATTTGTTGTTATTGTCTTTGTGCTACACATTAACTAAGAAATATGTTTCAGTACAGAGGCATGAATCAGCTGAGTGCCTATGGCACAGATTTGTAAAGATGAAAATATCAAGGATAGAAAAAAAAGAGTTTTAATTTCATTCAGAATTTCTATAATCACCAGATTTAAATGATATAAAAAACATTGTGATGCAAAAAAAAAAATAGTTCAAGCACCAATTTGACTGAGCAAATTACATTTTCTTTTCGAGTACATTCCGAAAACATTCGCAAAAACACGTTTTCCTCACAAAAGCTAAAGATGTCTTACGGCATCAGTTTCAAGCACCAACCTTGATAATCTTTGGAAATGAGATAAAACACATACACTACCAAACCTGCAAGAACTTACACACACACACATACACACTCACATGCAGCGGTGCTGGTAAAACATCTTAACTTGCAATCATTTATAGAGACTAACAGCTTTCGGCTCATTTATTGGTTAATATGCCTTCCTACGATTTAGTTTTGCTATTTGGTTAGTGGTGGCGCTTGTATTCGTATTGGTATTAGTATTGGTGTGACATGAACTCATTTTCTACCATTTTATCTCAAGTCTCTAATTGTATGACGAAGAAGCAGGAGCAGCCCTGTTTTATGCTGTTGATGCTGTAAGAAATTCAGCCCAAATGCATAATTAAAGTAATTTACATGCGTTGCGGGAAATTGTTAATATTATCCATAGAAAGATTAAACATCTCAACAGCAGCAACTTGACTTAATGATAATAATCGAAAATTTTCGAGCAGTTAATGTTTGCAAGGAGAAAGACAGTGCTGTGTAGAAAGAGTGAAAGCAGCAGAGAGGGAAGCAGAGGGGGAGAAATAACAAGATACACAAGAGCAAATGAAATAAAATAACAAATATGTGCTTAAAAGTGTCCAGGGAGCTGTTCTTATTAGAGACAGATTTATGCTTAAATTATGTTCAATAAAATATAATGCAGCTAAAGTTTTTTTTTTTTTTAATTGATAGCGTTTATGCTAAGAGTTTATTTAAGATAACTAATAGTTATAATAAATAACTAAAAAGTTTTGAAAAATACAATCTCCACTGAGATTGTCTAACATCATACAATAAAGTTTTGATAGCAATAAAAATTTATTTTTATTAATATGATGGTAGTTAGATCTAATAATTACTCCTTTGGGAACTATTTATTTTATGCTCTAATTTGGAGTCTTTCTAAAATTTTTTAAAATATATCTGATCCGATACATATTAGTTGCAAATACAACTGTTTGCGAAATCTGGTATGAAATCAAAAAATGCTGTTACACTTTACCATCTTAATACAGTGTAGACTTTATCGTGAAAAATCAAATTTTTGGAATTATATGAAGAGACCGTTTATGCTATTTTACATAAACGCTATAACTATAATATTCAATATTTTATTGTAAATTTTAATTTTATTGAACTTCTGTATTGTAATACGTTTATATTAGATTACTTTTTTTCAACCCTTGGTTTGTCACTACTTTTAATTAATATCAATTAAGTAAAGAAAAGTAAAATTTAATAGCTAGGTGGACAACCGGCTGTTTCTGGGTAGCAAACATTCTTCATCAGCACCCTATGAACTTTATATTCAATTATTTTTTGTTTTTGTATTGCCTCTTTTTGATGTATGTATGTATATTGTAATAAAAATTCATCTTCTTTTTTTGATCTATATATTTCGAACCTCTCGGTTCATCTTCAGGATTTAAATACAATTGTTTTATTAGAAATATTACAATATTTAAATTATTATAAATGTTACCTCGTTATTTTTGTTTATGCTACATATATAAAAATATTTTGATTAATGAAAATTATATTTTTTTTTTTTTAAATATATTGAAATTAAAAATTACAAGCTTACTTTTATTTTGAAAAAATAACTTATCTTCGGTAGTTTATTGGTTTAATTAAATTACCATATGAACTAATATATTCTTTCTTATCACTTTATAATTGCTATCACAAATTTCTGCTTTTAGTAATTTAATGTTTATATTTCTTACTGCATTTTCCACAGTATTTATTGCACTTTTGCATTCTGATTTAAAATTATCTGATAGATTCTTTGTTTTCCTTAGTATGAAATTTGGTATTATTTTCATCCGTCGACATTTAAGTAGAAACACTAGTCGTGATTTTTGTTGTGCTAATTTTTTTAAGTTACTGCTTACTAACCTATTATTATTCATCGTTGTATGTTGTGTCAATGAGAAGAGTTTGACGAAATAATTAATAATTCTTCTTTTGAAGATGAACCGAGAGGTTCGAAATATATAGATCAAAAAAAGAAGACGAATTTTTATTACAATATACATACATCAAAAAGAGGCAATACAAAAACAAAAGATAATAAACTAAAATTGATGGCAATACAAAAGAAGAATTATTATTTATATTCAATGTTAATTAATTTCTATTATTTGAAATTTTTTCTTATACAAATGGCTGAGTTTGTGATGGCATGTTTGTCGCTTTAGAAACATGAGACCCTGAGTTCAAAGGCGGGTGTTGACGAGAAAGTGTGGCGGCTTCGAAACAACTAGTTGTCCACCCTGCTAAATGTCTTTGATGTTTTCGTTAACTAATTTAATTAATATCAATCACAAAGATAATATAGAAAGAAGTTAAGCCTGATAAACTTAATGCAGAAATAATTATATAATATATTATATAATTATCTGTGCCAATCCCCTTAACTATGTCTTGTCGGATTAAAAATTTGTCCTGTGTTGTTTATTACATGAATATTTGAGTAATCAAGCTTCTTTCGTTTTCACTTCACTTCACTTCATTTAATTTTTTGCAAGAAATATGAAACTAAAGAAACATTTTGTTGTAGCAAAACACTTGAAAACTTTCTGGGAGAAGAAGCAAATCTGTTACATGAAATTGTTGTAGTTTCGAACAAATGGAATTGCATAAAGTATTTCTTTACTAAGTTTTTATGCAAAATTTAGTTTCTAATTCGTTGCAAATCCCCTCAATATTTAGAAAATTTCTCACATAAATTGAAATTTTCTACAACAAGTGCAAAATGGAGGACTAAAAACTTAATTTGTAAACAACAAAGTTTGTATTGAGACAAAAACTCTGCTTGCAATTAAAACACCCTCTGGTACATGAAACATATTTAAATTTATTGTTCACTTAAAAGGTCACTTGTTTTTCTCTCTACACACCACACAAGACCCCACAAATTGAATTGAACATAAAGTATTATGTCTCTTGCTACAACCCAGGTTCAGGTTCTGGTCTGCCGTTCTAAAGTTACCACTGAAATTATTGTTTCTTTACTCTTGCACACTGTATTAATATTCCATGTATTGTTGTTTCCTGTTGTTTACCCAGTGCAATACAGACCATAAAATAAAGTTTTCATAACAGAAATACGAATTTATAGTTTTTGTTTAGATTCTTCTTCGCAAAAACTTTTCACAAAACAAAATAAGATGACGACTTGGGGCCCAAGCAGCAAACAATAACACCGCCAACAACAACCAGTGACAGCAGCAGCAGCAGCGGCAGCAGCACCAGCACCAGCAACAACAAGTTGCTGGAAATGTTGCTACTTTTTTGCCATGCCACAATAAGACGTGTATTTGTGCAGTCATTGTTGGTTGGCATTGGCATTAGTTGTAGTTTAGTGCTCTGAGTGGTGCTGCTCTCTTTCTCTTTATTTAAAGTTCTTAAGAGCAAAGCCACCAACACCAACAGCAGCGCCAACGCCAATGCCAGTATCAATAGTTTTTGCTGTCGGTCTTAAGAAAACTGTTCATCTTGTTGCTGTTATTTCTTTTTGTTGTGCAACACAAAAGTTTTGCTTGAAAACTAACTTTAGTTTTCTCAAGATTTATTTTGTTTTGTTTCATTCATTGTTGTTATCTAATTTTTGCCAAAGAAGAAGTGCGGATGAGCAACAGCAGAGAGGGTGTGAATGAGTTGGTATAAATATGCACAAATGAGTCCCTGATGTGTGAATTCAGCTCAGTTTTGTCAGAAAGAAAAAATTAGGTTTTTGTTATTGTTATGGCCGATTTCGTTTGAATCTTCTTGTACTTCTTCTCTGGCTTGTGCATTTATTTAAGTCAGCTAATAATTATCTGATATATGGTTTGCCGTATTTTAAAGTTCAAAAACAAATACTTTTTTTTTTTTTTTTGATAAAATATAAATGTAATAGAAGGTGAGTAGAGATTATGTAAATGGGGTCTAACCATAATGAGTTAATTATTTATTTGTTGTAAAAGCCAATTTTTAGTGTATTATAAAACTATAACTTAATATAGTTTTCTGTCTTGCCGGCGACATTTCATTGATGCTCCTCAACTCATCAGTAGAAAGCATGTTTGTACCCCAACTACTTATTCCATGATTCCCATGAACAATAAAATATGAGAATCAGAAATGTTCAAATAAATTTTTAATACGAAAAAAAAGTTTTGAAATACAGCACTGTGCAACATTTTGCAATGTTGAACTTTCCAACTGTTTGTTGAATTATAATATTTTGCGGGAGATAAAGAATATTTTTAAAAATTGCTATCATTTTGTAGGAAACACTAAAAATCATACTTTTGAAACTAACTATAGACATGCCTTTGCATGAGAATGCATGCTCTGCGCTCATGAGTAAATTTTTTGTTTTTCTCTTTAACTCTCAAGATGTTAATTTATATGAGACAAATATGTGCAAAAAAAAAGAAAAGTTTAGATGGTGTTTGGCAAAAAACGGACCAAACTCTTGATTTATAGACAAAGAACACGCAGAGCCTACACGAATTTTTATTTGCAAGAGCTTAAGCAGCTGATAGTGAATACAATAGAAAAGCAGGGTGAGCATGTCAACAAGCTGAGAAAAAGCTGATATATTGGAAATAACAGTCGGCTATTTAAGAATTCATAAAAGTCTCTAGGCTTGTTAGGAGCAACCAGCCACGATCGTTGGCTTAACAAAACGCCCTCTAAGTGAGGCATCCTATGAAGTGTCCAAAGTGTTCTCTCCTGTTGTAGGCTTGAATGCTGATTTTGGCTTCCAACTTATGAAACATTTGGGTTATCAGCTAAAGGAGTTAAGACAGCAATTAAGGCGCTCCAATACTGGTCAGCAGCCGTAACCGCAGCCGCAGCAGCAGCAGCAACAGCAACAGCCGTTATAAGTAAGAAACATACAAGATGAAAATCATTTACACCTCAAAAACCAGAACGTTTTAATTATGCAGGAAATATTCTTTAACAAATTGCTTTATTAAACAAGCTTTACTAGTGCTTAAGCAAATCGACTTCCAGTTTCAAATATTGAGGTACAGTTTATTTAAGTTAATTTTCTTTTGTTACTTATTTTTAAAGTAAATTTGTTTTTTTTTTTGTTTGTTTGTGATATTTTGTGATAGTTTTAAGTTTAAAATAATGCTTAGTTTTATTGTTAAAGCTTTTAAGATCTCCTTAGTTAAAGTAATCATATGTAGCTTAAGGGCCTTAAATTAAATTTCACAATGATTTTCTATTTTATTTTTTAGAGTTTGGAATTTATATTGTTTAATAAAAATGTTCAGGTCAAAGAAAAGATCAAACACATAATTTAAAGTTACACCAATTGAACGGCTTGCTTGAGGTACAAACTTGTACCTGTTCGTTAGTAAGATCAGTACATTTGAATATATTTACTATCCATGGCATTAAGAAAAGAATGGTCCACGTAGATAAAGAGCAGTTTGAGACAAAGCATTATTAACATACAGTCCTCAATGAAGAGTTCAGGCAGTGGAAAAGTTAAGCGCTGCTGCTTAAAAACAGTTTGCAATTAGTGGTGAGCTGGGTTCGAAACGAGTAGGGTGCGGATGATCGTCGTAGTGGATGTGAAGTATCCAAGGTTAGTACTCCAGCTAAATAAGTCACCAATTTTCTTTGCTTGTTTTTCCCCGAAACGTTGATCACTGAAATTTCTCTACAAATTAGCCTTTGTTAATTCTGAGCAGGTTAAAATCTAACTAATGCTCAAAAAAATAACTCACAATTGTAAATCATATAGTTCAACTATAAAGCAAAATTAATACCTGTTATCATTTGCTTAAATTGATTTTTTCCGTTTCCTTTTCAATGTAAAATAAGATAATTTTTTTCCAGGAAAAAAAAACTTTCTGTACATCAAAAAAATTTCACTTAACGAATTTTCTTACTTATCGAGTGTGTTCAACTCAGGTGTCAGTTGGTTGCCAGGAATATTGTTAAAATTTGTATTTGCTCCAAAAGTTCTAATTCCTAAAACAAAAATTAACAAATTTCTTTGCCATTGTTTTGTGGTGTTACCCAAAATTATTTCTTCTAGAAAACAGACACAATTCCAAAGGAACTTTTAGAATTTTGGTCGAACTGCTTTCACTGGCAATTTGTTTTGTTTTCTTTTCCAACACCTTCTCTGCAAGAGTTTCTATATTCTATAAATTTTTTGGCCGTTTTTGTATATCATGCTTTGTTGTTTGTGCCTGCTTGACCTTTATCGTGGTCTTAAGATTTATAGATGTGTGAAAGTGTATGTGTGTGTGTGTGTGTGAGGACATGTCTTAAGTTACCAGAGTTTGTGTTAGAAGGCCAATATATGTTTCTTTTGTTAAATACTTTGCATATTGTTGCCTGCCCGCTTGCCTGCCTGCCTGCTGCGTTGTGTTGGCGTTCTTTCACTTCCAGCTGTAGTAGTTAGCAGTGGCTGTTGCGGTATTGACTGGTTGTTTAAAATACTTCTTTCGCTTGAACTAATTTGGCTTCCTGTAGCAGGGACTACCACAAATATTTGGTAAAAAACTTTGCCCTTTTATTTATACCATCAACTGGGATAGAATGAACGGGCTGACGGACGAACGGGCGAACGGGTCGCTGGCCAAACATACAGAACAGATACTTGAATTTGGTAAAAGGCAACACAAACTTATTTGACTACATAAAATTTCAAACAACAGCAACGAATCCAAAAATGGAAAAGAAATAAAACAACTGCCAAGTAATTTCAAAGAATTTCGTAGAATTATAATATTCTTTTTGTTTTTACATGCAAGAAAGCAAAACTTCTTGGTTCCATGCTGCATGACAAACCAAAAGTTTAAAATTTTTGTTTTTTTTTTAGTTTGTTTTTTGGTGTTGCTTCCTGTTTCGTAACAGATTCAGTTTTGCAATTTATAGGTTTTTTTTTTTTTTTGTTTAATTTAAGAAGAAGCAAAAAATAAGTAAAACAAATGCAAAGTTTTGTATTTGTTTTTATGCATATTTATAAATAAACTTAAATAAAAAATGTTACATTTGCATAGAAGCGTACAGTGTGCTGCTTTAGTATGAGAACGTGTAGGCAAGTTGCCACTTCCCAGTAGATCTTTCAGCTTTAATTACAAATCCATGACAGTAACAAAAGTCATCATACGCCATATCGTATTCAATATCCTCAGCATCTAAAACCTATATTTTTTATTCTACTCTATTCAGAAATGTCTCAAGGGTGGTAATTTAAAAACTAAAAAAAGTTGCATAAGCCTGTTTTAAGTGGAAATACTGAGCAAACATTTCCAAATATTCACTCCTATCGTAAGTAAAATGTAAAATTTTCATTTCCCATGTAGGGAAATTTGCTATAATGAATATTATGGGAACGTTGGGGAAAAAAAATATAAATACAAAGGAAATTTATTGAAAATTTGTGGGTAAGTGATATAAAAAAAAATTAAATTTATGTTTTATAACTAATAAACAGAAATTTGTAGTTTAAAAGGTAAAAAGGGTGAATAAATCGGAGTTTTCATGCCGGTTGAATATTTTGACAGATTCTCTGTCGGAAAACAAAAATCATTTGATATTCCGCGCATCGTAAAACTAAGCGCAGGCTCACGTTTTTTTTTTTTTTTTTTGCTGAGCATGGATACCAAAAAAGTGTTGAAAGAGATTAGGAAGTAATAGTGGCGCAATCCACTTTTTTTTCAAAGTGCTCTCTAAAGTGTTGGATGCTTTAGAAAAGTCTCGACGCACAATGGATCAAATATCCATTTATAAAATTCCATTCGTGAACTTTTTTAATAGGAGGTCCAGCACTTGTTAGTTGTTCTGCAAGCGAATATCAAAATTCGGCCACCACATCTTTAGAAACCTTCACAAAACCATATGCAATGGGTCGATTACTTTTCATCCTATTGAGCAGCATGTCATGTTGCACATTTATTATTGATTTAGATCTAAAAATAGTTTTCAGCTGATTTATATATCCATTAAGATGTAGCAACTACTTGCATTTTTTTTCTAGTTTCCCAAAGAAAAAAAAAATGAACAAATTGATACTAAAAATGGGAAAAATGTCTTTGAAAAATCCATTCACGATAAGAGAAAATTTCGACTGGGAACACATTTTATGGGAAAATGTGTTCCCATTCATGCTCGCAATTTTGAGAAATGGGAAAAAATTTTGGGCGAAAAATTTTTCATGATAGGGGTAATTGTGTGTCATATATATTGCAATCTTTAAAATATTAACATCCAGACGAAAACAAATTTCGGGTCTGAAGGGTAATTTATGCGAAAAAATAACGGCAATAGAAGTTCTTTGAATAGAAAAAAATGCGATAAATGTTTTGTGATCGAAATTATTACAGAACAGGGGCTAGATTCTGGCATTCGTGATCGAATATACTCGATAATAAAAACAATATAGAGCAAAAACAAAATGAACAACAAACACACAGCATTCTACAACGAAATCGTTCAATCACTAGTGCCAGAATTCGGCCCTAGATCTGGGGCAAAAGGTTGTGAGACAAATTTCTTATTTAAGTGGCTGATGTTATTTGTTTTCAATTTGTGTAACCTCTCATTACATGGCTGAGCATAGAATAAAACTAAAGTAATTTTCCCAATATCATTGTAATGCAAAAGCTGTCTAAGCGAGAAACAGCTAAATGTCGATAAAAATATACAAAAAATATAAAAAACAAATAACTACTCGTATAACAAAGAAATCCTAATATTAACTAAATGAAAATATGGCCTATTTTTTGGTAACTTACAACAATTACTGATTAATATTGGCACATGATTGCATGGAATTTTTTTTTATTTTGATTTCTGATGCCAAGCAATGTAATCAATAATTATTTAAGTTAAGATTGACTTGAAAAATTTCCCAACAACAAAGCTAATGATATCTAGTATGAAGATTTAATGAAACTTCTTCAGTATTGTAAAGCGTTGAATATAGCGAATAAGAGACTACAAATTAGCCACGTTGATAACTATTACGAATGTTTTCTTTGACAAAAAAGCTTACCTTCACCTATTATGTGTAGTCACATCAAAAAAAAAAAAAAAAAAAAGTCGTCCGCTCTGAACAAAAGTTCACAAACATCTTTGGATAATACGTTTGTAGTGAATCTTTAAACGGTCTTTTAAATCAATTAATAACTTTAGTTGATATTGATAATACGGAACTAAATAAAAAAATTAATAGGCATATAAAGCTAGCTAGCCTAGACGGGTGGCAGAGTTAATTTGCATTAAGAGCTCACTAATTTGAATTAAAATTTTACGTTGACAGACGACGATTTCTGTATTTAGTAAGCAGCTACATTTAAAAAACAGCTGTTGTTTGCTATTGATTTTTTGTTTTGTCACTTAAAATATTTACGTAGAGTTTACTTTTACACACAAAACGGATAAACAACAGACTGCAAAATTTCCGGGTATGCTGTTGATAGGAAATGAACATTTATTTTCAAGAAAGTTAAATAAAACAGTGAGAGCTTCGGTTATAATGACGAGCATGGCGGCTCAATAACGTCTGAGCGTCCACTGTGCCAAGATTTATTTTACCAGCACGAAGTTTGAAAGCGTTTTTCATAGCAATGTAAAATGAGTGATTGCTTTTAGAAACTTCAAAAATCATTGCTCAAAACATCTATTGTAACACATTTTTCATTATTGTTTTTGCATGGAAAATAATATTTTAATGCAATATGAGGCAACTGGTCCTAAGTCCCGTATGTCCGTCATTAGTTGGTCACCAGACCATGTGGATGCCTTAAGCCTGTCCTTGCTTCGTGGCCGCCAGAGTTGTCTACGGTATGCAGGTGACTGGGTACAAAGTGGAACACAGTATTCAACGCTTTTGAAGAATTAGTTCACAATTATGCCTTAATAGACCCAGTTTGCTTGTCTTACAAACTATTTGGTTGCATATAATATATGGGTTTTCATTGAAAGTAAAATTTATTGTCTCGCTTCTTAACCTGCCGGGCAGCAGTTTATGTATGTATATGGCTACACATATGTTAAAACTTTTTTTGGTATGTGTATATTTGTTTGCCCTAGTCTGTGTCTATGAATCAAGAGTTTGGTTGGTTTCTTGCCAAACACCACTTAAACTTTTCTTTTTTTTTTTTTTGATTTATTTGTCTTACATAAATTAACGTCTTGAGAGTTAAAAAGAAAAACTAGAAATTTACTCATGAGCAGAGCATGCATCTTCATGCAAATGCATGCCGGTAGCCAGTTTCAATAATAAAATTTTTAGGGTTTTCTACAAAATAATAGCAATTGAATTGAGTATTATTTTGCTTTTGCTAAATATTATGTTTCAGTAAATAATTGGAAAATTCAATATTGCAAAATGTTGCACAGGGCGGCATTTAATGGGTATAATTAAAAAAAAATTATTTTTGTAAGTCAAAATATATATTTTGATAAAAATATTAAAATGCAAGCTAATAGACTATTGGGTAGACAGTTAGGCTCTCATTCATAATAAATAATTTAGGTATATTAACTTCTTATATGACAAATTTTCCTTTAGCACAGCAAACATTTTGTTTTTCGTTTTGCAACACCTCTACTTTTCTTTATAACCTCATATAAGAGGTTTATTTAAACATTTCTCATTCTCATTTACGAAATAAGTAGTTAAGTTTCAAACAAACTTTTAAGAATTTTTCAATTCTACTGATCAGTTGATAAGCACCAACGAAATGTCGTCGGCATATAGACAGCTGAAAGGTACAACAAACTTTTCAGGTTCATTTTTGGACCTGAATTAAAAAATTATATGGATGGTCATTGGATGAAATTGCGAATATGTGCGGTGGTTAACTCTTCCTTTGTATGGAATTCAATTACTGTGATCAGCAGCTCACTGGAAACTTCACGTTCTCTTTTTAAATGTTTATCATATTATTTACTTCGGGCGCTATTCGGATGAGTTGTAGGACTATTTTATGACTGTTTGTTACTGCAATTTTTCAATTATAAGCAGGATCAAGCTAAGGCCCCAAAGGCCGTGACTCACTATCCTACTGAATCGTACAATCTGTTAAAAATGACATGTGTGTCCAAAAAGTGTGATAGTCTGGACTAAAAGTGTATGTGAGTGAAAGACTTTTTGACAAGTCTGTCCGATTTGCAAATTTTTTGAAAATTTTCAAAAACATCGTATTCTATGCGATCAGGTTTGCCTTTTTGAAGTTGTTTACAAATTTATAATAGTGTGGCCATTTGGATTCGGCTTTTTAAAGCAGGACAGAATTCTATCAGATTTAGCTAGCAATTTTCAGTGAATGAATCGCACGATTGAGTGAATCACGGCCTTTAAGAGGAATTAACAAACATATTTGTTATTTCAAACAAGCAATACTATTTTGTATTTGCTATTAAAGTGCAACTAAGTCCCAGCCCTGTTTGCTACGCACAGGCACACACACACACACACACACACACGCTTACATTTTGTACATTAGAGTTTGTTTAATTTCCGGGTCAGGCATGTTGCTTTGGCTGAAGAATATTTACTTTTAAATCGACCCCTATTTTTTGCAGCTGAAGGGCTTCACTTAAACAGTTGATGCAAAATAAAGATTTAAATGCGGCACTGATCGTTAAGGGAATTTTAGACATTTTCGGAATACAAATGATGAATAAAAAGAAAATGAGTTTTCATTGTAAATTAAATTGCTGCTCTGACGTATCATGAGGATTAAAAGAACGAAATGAGCACATTGTTGCAAGACTTTTATTGATAAGCAATTTTATCTGGCTTTAATTTTCGTTTGTATTTTAAAACATTCATTTGCTTTTTCTTCAACGCAAAGCACCGCAATGACAATAGCTAAAATTTTGCTGCTGTCGGTACATTGGAAATTGCAAAGTGAAGAGAACTTTAGATAACAAATACGTGTGCAATTAAAATGTGCTTAAGCTTAAATTTGTCTTGTCATGCACTGCAGACCGCACTAGATTGCAAGCCACCAGCAACAACGGCAGCCGTTTTACCAGTACTTTTGCAAACACCGGACTTACGGGAGGAGGGGAGGAATAATAACAACACATTTACCAAACAAATGCTTTAATTTAACAATTTGTAAACATAAAGGGGCCATTGATTGTATAATCGTGTATCATTTCTCTCTTCTAGTAAAAGAAGAACGAAAAAAAAACACTAACAGCAATACGTAACTAAAATCTCTTGGCCGCAAACTGTAGCCATGGGATGAAGCACAAGTTGCTGGGGTCTGATTATTAAAATTCGCATTTTGCTTAAAATTTGCTTGCAGTGGGCGATTTGGCCATTTGGCACAAATGCAGTTTGTGACCCCCACAAACAAAAATGAATAAAAGAGACAAACGCAGAAGTACACATATGTATACATTCAAATTGAAAAGGAAAATCATTGAAACCATCAAATGAATTTCCAAAGAATTTTTAAATGTGCAACTGGACATGTGTTTGTGGAATTTACAGGTAATAAATAGATCGTGCAAAACTCTTTGCGTATTTGTTGACCAACAACTCTGCAAGAGCATGTGGCTGTGAATTAATGATGTTGAAATTTTTTGAATAAATCCTAAAGCTGCTCGTGGCAGAACACCAGTTTTTAGCAGGTGTATTTGTTGTGCTTTTAAGGCCGCCAGAAAAAAAGTGACATGTTTTTAAGTTTTGTCTTACAATTCACTAAATAGATGTTTATTTGAAGAAAATAAATAATGGATCAGCATAATTTCAGATATGACTTTACTAAGTACTATTTTTAACATCTCACAGATGTCATTCTCCTTTTTCAGGACCTAAAAAAGTTATATGAAGAAGGCCAAAAAATCGGAAAAATTATTCGAATAAATACAAGACAAATGTATAGTAAAACGACTTAAAGCTCAAGAAAATACTAACATTAACTACTTTTTATTGTTTGAATTTTTTCTTTTATAATTGTTTTTCGTATTACGTTTAGTGGCCTTAAGTTTATTCTATATTAGCGCTTTGATTAATATTTATTAAACACTACAAACAAAACAGCAAAGACCATTGGCTGGGTGAGGGGCAACCACACGTTTCACAGTTGCCCTACTATGATTTGCTCTGACATAGATATGATACATATTTTTATATTTGTATATGAAGATAATGGAAAAGGCTGTTTCAAAAGGGACTACTTTTCGAATATGAAAAGTGTCACTTTGTAGTTATTTCCTAGCTAAATTAAAGTGCCATAAATTACACTATGCAACAGTATGATGCCATCTTTACTTCAAGTAATGTGTTTTTTAAGCCACAAAAATTAATTTTATTTTGGATTCTATGCACTTGTTGTTTATTTTTTGTCTAAAATTTTAAACTTTTTAAGAAGCTGCGTATACCTTATAACAATCTTAAATTTTACTCTTTATGCAACACGTCCAAGAAATTTAAATTATATCTTATTAAATTATTCTAATAGCTTTTTTGAGCACAAATATTAATTCTGGAGTTGTAGAAAAACAATTGAAAAAAATACTTTTCTTAGGATATGTTAAAAGTTTTAATTAAAAAAAAAAATTCGTAAAAAAATGGGAAAAATCAATAATGCACATAAAATAAATGAAATAGGCTTTCATTTTCAAAAGGTTAAAATGGTTCAAATCCAATTGCACATATTTATTTTATTACAGATAAAACAAAAGTTCCTAAATATAAATGGAAAATATATTGTGCGTTTGTGTGGAATATTGCTCATACGCACCCCTGCACAAACAAAATAATTTCCTACTTATGTTCATGGTGGCGATATATATGAACTGCGACAACATCTATGAACATGTATGAACATCGACCTGCAAATGCAGATCGTTTTGTAGTCTTCTTCTTTAAATACTTCCACTTTCAAATTTTGTACACAAGAAGTATATTAGAAAATACAATAGAAACAAATTGTGCATCTCGGGGGGTTTTCTATCCAGTTTTTTTTTGGTATGGCATATTTGTCAAATTACAACTTATACGTTAAAGTTCTGACAAATCTGCAAATGCAGATCGTTTTGCAGTCTTCTTCTCTAAATATTTCCACTTTCAAATTTTGCACACAAGAAATATTTTAGAAAATACAGTAGAAACAAGTTGTGCATCTCGGGGGTTTTTCTATGTAGTTTTCTTTTTGTATGGCATATTTGTCAAATTACTGTTTTACGTACATGACGACGATTATCAGCATCCAAATTAAATCGAACATACTGCTTTCTAGCAGCAGCTCTTATCCATCCTTATACCTCAAGTTTACATTGCTGAATATCTTTATTTAATTTGCTGATCAATTTTCAACTTTACCAATTTGTTTTTCTGCGAACTAGAATACATTTATTCCCTCGTCAACCCTCAACTCAGTTTCAATTGATTTTTATATGGATTGCTACAGCAATGGCGCCATTCTTTTTATCTTAAACAATCTTTTTTAATTCAAAAAGAAGACAGCTGAAGTAATTAACGATCGTAAATCATAAGGCTGGACTGTAAGTGTATTAATTCAGATCCAAAAATTGACCTTATGAAAAAAAAACACAGCAAACATTTGTAAGGTCTAGTTTTGTAACTGAATTAATACATTTCAATAAATAAATAATTAAATTCATGTTTAGTTACACTGTAAAGTTAAATTTATGAGCAAAATTCAGATCTATAGATTTCGGCAATTAAAGAATTATCACTTATGAGCAAATACTAAAGGCTATCAATGGTATATACAAATTCTGATTTGTTGCATAGTGTTGTTTTTTGTCAATAAAAAAAAATTATATTTGAAGTAGGAATATTAAAACTAAGTTTTTATGAATGTTCTTTTTTTGATACCTTAGATTAATATGAGTATGTTATTATGTTTTCTGACTTCAAATGAAATCAAATAATGTCTCCTTTTTTAAATCAGAGAACGTATTTATCAAAGAATTTTCTTTGTGTAAGCAGCTTGAAACCACCAGACACTACGTAAGACGTCAAGTTTATTAAACTTAATTTTTATTGCTTGACAGCAAAACCACATGGGGATAATTTATATAAATTTGTAATGCCTTTAAGATAAAAAAAAACGAAAAAAGGTAACATTAGCTACGAACTGACTTAACTAACACTCAACAAGGAGTTTATATAACACTAAGCCGGTGACGGTACAGCAACTAATACAAATATTTATCTTCATTATTTCTTTAGCGACTGTTGTTGAGATGTTGCTTGTATCATGTTTCAACTTCAAAGTTTTGCTAAATTAAGATTTTTTAAATTAAAAAAAAAACATTTTAAAACCCTGCCAAAGCTGAAGACTCTGATGAAAGGAAAGCGTTTTGCTCTGATTGAAGAGATAAAAGAAAAATTGAAACAGGAGCTGTTGGCCACACCAAAAAGCGCGTTTCAAAAGTGTTTCGAATATTGGAAAAAAAAAAAACGCTGGCAGAAGTGTATTTCATCTGACAGTGATTGCTTTGAACTGGACAAGATGGTTAATAATGATTTAATAAATAAAGTTTTTGAAAAAATTTAAAATAGTGGATAATTTTTGATCCTACCTGGTATAATATTGATGATCATGGAATATGATTGTGATTGAATTGATATTAATCAAAATCTATTGCACAAGGAATAATTGCAAATCCCTTTGCTAAAACAACTTAATGCTTTTCATTCATTTTATAATCAGTTACCTAGAAAATTTTATTTAACTTTTTCTTAATAATAACAAAAACTAATTATCATCTTATATAATTTTTCTGAAATGACCACTTTTGTTTTGAATGATTTTAGCAAACCAATTACACAGACAGCAAAACCAAGCCCTGTTCATTTTGCACGGTTGTTAATTAAAAGTGAGATGCTGCTTAAATTTAATGAAATTCAATACCGAACACTGGTTGACTGAGAGACAACAATGAATTGTGGAAAAATGTCAACAAGCAGCATAATGTTGTTAAATAAGATATTAATTACAAAACAGCAGACATCGCACAAAAGAATTTCATAAAAATATTAATTTGAAACCCGCATTCAAGGTAAAACAGTTTTAATGCGGGATTTCTTTGTTGCTGAAAATGTTTAGGAGATTCGTTTTGTTTGTTGTGTGTGAATTGTGGTCTGGTTTTACGGCAAAAATTTAAGTTTTATCATACCCAGAAAATATAAGGCAATGGAAAAAACGCCACTTAGGTATTTGTTTGGTTTCGAAAGTATTTCGATTTATCAAATGACAAGGAGGTCAGACTGCATTTCGTTTAAAATCTGCACAAGAGAGCCATTGCCTGTCGAGTGCAACGGAAGCCAACCTGTTAGGACTAACTCCCGATTTTCGACTTGGGATTTAAATACATAATTAGTAAATTTTCCTTAAAATTTAAATTGGATTTAAAATACCTTTCTGTTTTACAGTCTAAAATTATTTTTGGTAATTAATTGTGATAAAAGTACGGCAGCACAATGCAAGTGTCAAAATATTATCAATAACTCAATATAAAACAAATTAAACAAATTTGGAAGCAAGTGATATTGTGAAAAGTTGAGAAAATAATAAATTGTTTTGTAAAAATTATTAAAATGAGTAGCAAAAGTGATAAAAGGACTCCTTTTTCTTAATTTGCAGAACTATATCAAACTGTCAAAATCATATGGCAGTACGAAAAACTTAAATCGATTTTAAATGGGCACGGCAGGCCGTTTAAGTTTGATTTAAATATTAACTAGTTGACTCAATTTTGTATTTAAATCAAATTTAAATTGATTTAAAATCCAAGTCAAAAATTGGGGGCAAATGATTTAGTATTATTTAAAACTTTTCATCAATTAAATTCTATTAAAGTGATTGTAAACGTTGCCGCAAGAGGTTACGTTTAAAAAATTCGTGCTGGTGTATTTGTTTTTCTTTTAATGTTTTGCTGTTGATGGGCATTTTAAACTTTGTAGGCCGCAGTCATAGATCCTCAGGTATGTGTTTTGTCAACCATTTTTAACTGGGGTAAATAATGCCAAAAATTGGAAATGCTTCTATGATGTCTGTACATGAAAAAATTTACTCATAATATCATAAAGACAAATTTATTATCTCCTTTTCAAATCATTATAGTAGCATATAAGACCCTAGTGATCTATTTGAAATATTTAGATTAATAGTTTTACTTTAAACAAAACTTTGCCACTTTGAATTAACATATAAAATAATTTTATTTATTTTCAGGTAAAAAAAAAAATTAGAAAATTTCCTACAAATGCATAACAAAGTAGATATAAAACAAAGCTTTGTAATGGCTGCTAATTTGGTATCTAATGTGTCACAAAGTATGATTAAATTATCGTTGACATTTTTTTCAATTGCATTTTATAAAAATATTACAACGCATTTCTTTGTAATAAATAAGAAAATCGATCTAAACCTGCAGAAATTAATTTATTTCAAAAATTAAAAAGTTAAAATAAAAATTACATACTTCTAGTAAATATTTTAGGCCATATTCATAATAATTATTGTATGTTTATTAAGCTGTTATTTGACGTATTTCTACGGAATATTTGTCAAATAAATGTGTAATAAACCTTCAATAGTTTTTATGAATATATGGGTGTTAAAGTTATAAATATTTTAAACTGGTTTTTGGAATTTTGAAATGCTTAGCCAAGCTCTACAAATGTATAACAGAATGTTCAATTAAAAACTTTTTTTTTAATAATCTAAGCTACCTAAAAACAGAAAGCTACGCTCACAAAAAATAAAAAAATTTTGAAAAATTTATTTAAACAATTATTCGAATATTTTAATAAATTTATTTTTAATGGTATTTAATTTCTGTTATTCGAACCTTTTCTTATATAATTATTTCTGTATTAAGCTTAGCAGGCTCAAGTTCTTTCTATATTATCTTTGTGATTGATATTAATTAAATTAGACAAAGAAAACATCAAAGACATTTAGCAGGGTGGACAACTAGTTGTTTCGAAGCCGCCACACTTTCTCGTCAGCACCCGTCTTTGAACTAGCATATATTGCACAGCGTGATGAAATATTAGTAACCATATTAAAAATTATTCGACTACTTTTTCAAATATTCGAAAAAAATTACAAATCTTTGTGTAATATTACAAATATTTGTATTCCGCTTACTTACATATCATTCAAACATCCAATGAAAGTTAAAAAAAAAAAATTGGAATAAGAAAAATATTTGAATAAAAAAAAAAAATGCGAATTAAAAAAATTTATCCAGCTCTGTTCGAACTAAATTGTTTCAATTAATTCGTCTCAATATGCATTTATTGTCACAAGTTTGGTGGAAGAAAATAAAATTAGAGATTTAACTACTTGGGCTGAGACAACAACAGTGGATTGCGTAATTCCGGCCCATACCATACCGTTTATTATACACATGTGTAACGTTTGTGACATTTGTTATTTCTAAATAATATTGTGCTTTGAGGCAGGATGTCTGCCTCAAGGTCAATTACAATTAGTTTATTGTCATAAAATTAATAATTTTGTTTATGAAGGCAATAATTTTGTTAATTACATTAAACAGCAAGCAATTTGTTGCCTATTACCATAATTAAATGGAAAGATATACAAATTATTTATTTCTCTTCTGCAGGTTTACTTTTTGTAAAGTGAAAGTTTTGTCTTGTTGAGTGTCGTCATATGGCAGCTTTTGAAATTCACTTTTAAATAATTTTTTCTTATTCTTTCAATCTTTGCTTCGGTTTTTCTTTTGTCCGCTAAAAGTTTTGCTAGTCTAGGATTTCTGCATTGTTGTTGTGGTTGGCCTTTTGTTTTCATATAAAAAGCATGTCCTACACACACACACACACACACACACACACACACGTATGTTTACTCTTATATACAGTTTTTCTTAAGTAGTTTTAGTTTGTCTGTCCGTTTAGCTTGTTGTCTCTTTATATCTTAGTCTGTTAGTGGGACTATCTGTCATCTTGCCGGTCTGTCTGCCTGTCTGTCTGCTTGTCTGTTTCAAGTGTATTGTTTACTGTTTTTCAAACTTGACACTTTTTCGCTTACATCATGTTGTTTGCTTATTGTTATAAATATCCTTCGACACTTTTTTTTTAGATGAACAAGCCAAACTAATAGAACTTGACAATAATACGAGTAGAATAGTTGGAACAAGACAAGAAACTAAGCCAACTTAAAGAAAGCAACCAATGACATTGCTATTAAAGTATAATTTTTATTGGCTTAAAATTTTTGGGAAGGTTGGCCAGCACTCAGCAATGATTTTTCAGTAAACATTTTTGAACCAAGCAATAATTGGACTAATTTTCAGCTTTACGATAGTGAAGAGAGGCTTAAGTGATTTTGTAACCCGCCTTCCCTCAGAGTGCAATCTATACTTCCCATTAGCATTGACTGACTATTTCTTTCGAAACTCTTTGGCACTTGTATTATTCTCATAATTTTTGCCAACTTGACAACAGCGCAGCAAAAACAGCACGGCGTTAACAAAGTATGTATTACGTTGCTTAGCGAAGCCAAGTGGCTGTAGTTTGCATACATTTGCAACTTGTGAAACCTTGGCATGTTGATGAAATTTATTTACTAAGCAAAACGCAACTTAACAGCCACCACACTTCGAACAACTTGTTTGAAGACCACCTACTGGCTGCGCAACCTTGAAGTAAATAGTGAAACGTACTTCCAAGGCAACACACAAAACACCCACACTAACTCTCACAACCACGAGCTCAATTTTCGTCGCACATTGTGTTTGCGAGTCAGTGTGTCAGTAGTGAAGGCAACGAGATTTGCAGTCTTGCACGTATCTTTGTTGTTCAACAAAGTAAGTAAAACAAAATGAAGACTATTCATACTTAACAAACGATATCAATGGAGATTTATGGCAGCGATTTTAACGAAATTGGAAAACGAAAATTTCTATATAATAAATAAGTGATATTTCTTAGATTTTTTAAGTTCAATGCAGCTTAAGAAATTTTAGTGTTTGGCCTTCTATGAATATAAGAAAATTTCCTTAAAATATACACAACTCTTCTCTACCGATTCAAATAGCTAATTTTGTTTTTGTTGATGTAATACAATTATCTCACTTTGATTTTCGAAATGTTGTTTTTCGAAACTGAAATTAAAATTTTCTGCGCAACACAATATACCGTATCAAATAACTTTCTATGGCTTGTAGAATGACTTATGTCTTGCTGCAAAATTGATTCCTTTTTATTAACAGGGATCATTAGACTGCTAGTGATTGAGTATTTATGTAGAAAAATTAACAGATCTGCACTGAAAATCACTTCACTTAATTTCACATGACTTTAAAAAGGTTGTCACCTTAAAAGACTGGATTTTGGCTGCTCTGTCCAAGACTCTACTTACGTTATAGTCTTTTATATTGTCCGCCATAGACAAGTAAAAGGCAATGTGTGTGAAGATAAATACGTATTTAAGTTCCGGGACTCAAGCCACAATTTTGAAGTTAGCAAAGCCACATTTTGAAGTTAGCAGAGCACTGTTAACGAGTTAACAGCGCTATTTTTATAACAGATGATAATTGTGGAGAAGATGAGTGGGCTTTATGGAAAAATGAGGACTTCTGGGAGGTACTGACCATATGAAAATGGTGGTCTGGAGGGTTAGCTATGACTTGTGGTACCTAGAATGTCTGCAATAATTTTTTTAGTCCCAGAAAATTACTTTTAAAAACACTCCATTTATGCTCTGCTAACTTCAAAATGTGGCCTTGCCAGAAATTGGGGTTTGAGTCCCGGAACTTAAATACGTATTTATCTTCACACACATTTAAAGGCAACTTTACTTGGAATAAGTCTATTCTAAACGGCAAACCAACAGAAGGTGTTTTTAGTGTACAGCTTTAATCGCACACATTTTTGTACGATTTGTTAATTCAGTGAAACACAAAACTACTTGTCTATCTGGCATTTGTAATGTTGCGTGTTAAGCATTGAATGTTATCCCGGCCATTTGATTTTCTAAACGTATTTTGCATTGTTAAGCCCATTATAATATCCTTGTGCTCACATATGCCAACACTAATTTTTTTTGGCCAAACAGCCTACAATTTTTCTCACCTCTTCCAGATATTTTTGAGTCTTAATTTGAAACATTTTAATTTTACTTCTCTCAATTTGTCACAAAATCAATGTTGTAGGTAAATGAGTTTTGCTTTCACTTTTGGCAATTAATTTTATGTAAAATATTGTTATTAAAATAAAAAGAAGCAGAAGTTTTTTGTAATAATGGCGTGTTAGTTTTATTGGTAATCTATTGGTGTTTCTTTATTAGTGTGCTTAAAGCAAAAGTAATGATAAAGCGACACTTTGCTTAAAAAAGAATACTATGAATATATGGTTTCTAGAAAGCTTAAAGCTTAGCGGATATAGGCTACCTATAAACGTGTTTTCTTAGCAAGTCTCTCGCCAAAATGTTCTACTTGTCATATAATAAAATTAAAAATAAAATAAGTAGATAGATGGGAGTTCTGACAGACCACTGTCAGCTACTGGTACGTCTTAAGTGGCAGAAGATGACTGTAGAGCATGGGGGGGTTGGGGAAAGTGAGACACTAGAGGAATATTTATGCCAGTGTTCCGCATTCTCACAATTACGATCCCAACATCTTGGGAGAGACACCTTACCAGACATAACCGAATTGCGGGGCATATGTTGGAGGAAACTAAGGAACCTTGTGAATGAGACGGAGTTCCTATAGAACTATGAGTCAAACCATTTCAAGGTTAAATCCACGGATGGCACAACAAGCCTGCACTGGCTTATACGTATATCTTGCAAGATATGGGAAAACAAAACGCTTCAGTCCTGGTGATTTTCTATGTTACGGTGTCCTTATAACTATATACACGAATTTATTTATAAATGTTTTAAATTGAGTACTCGTAGTGGTATTGTATAATAAAACTTAAAATTATAACCATAGTCTACGAATCGATTTCCATTTTTGGCATCAAATACCACTGTGCGATGTCAGAGGAAATTTGATAAATTTTTATCGTAATTTACTTTTCTTAGAACCAATGTATCACCTAAAATTATCTATTATCTAGAATACCAAAAATTTTTTTTTTATGAAATATATAACATCAGCGTTTATCCAGCTGTGATGTTCATTTGCATACCAGTCAAATGGTTGGTTAGACCTTCAACGTTGTTACCAAATCTCAGTATGAGAACTAACATAATCGAGCTAGTTGTGTCACACGAAAAAAGGCTCTTCTTTGTTGAGTTATTTTATACCTACTCAACAACATATATTATATATTATACCTACTCAACAATAACTCAACAAAGAAGAGCCTTTTTTTCGTGTGACTGTAAAGTCCTTTTTAATAAACATACCTCAATCCCTGATGATGCTACCCATAGGTTAGCGAAATATTGGAAACAATTTTTTTAAAATAAATTATAAAATTGGACCTCAAGCTTTAAAAAACATTTAGCATTTTCATTTTAAAAGCAAAAAGGTCGAAAAATCTACAATTATTAATACTTAAAATACTTATTTATTTATTTATTTATTTATTTATTGAAAACTTAATAATTAATTATAATTAAGTTAAGGCGGGGGTTGAGCACTAGCAGCAGTGGCCATCGGCTCATTATGTATAAAGTGACTGTTTAATTATACGTAATTTTTAAATCTGTAGCGGTTTTCACTCCTGATACTAATTTTACCACTCTGCTATATTCACTACGAATTTTACCACAAAGCTCGAGTGACTTTCTTACCTCAAAGTCTGCATGTTCTTGCAAATATTCTAAAACGTGCTGAATTTCTTTATCTGTCCACCTTTTGTTGTGAATTTTGTCACGTTTTCTCTTCGCCAGTATATTTTTTATTTGTTTTTGCCATATTTTTTATTTTATCAACACAAAATTAAGTTTTGCCGGCAAAACGATTCACAGCACAGAATATCTGTGATTCCCAATAATTTTTTTACAATGTTTACTAAAGCTTTTTGTTTGATTTTTTTATCACAGTGTAGTAAATAAAAGTTCAGTACATTTTGCTGCTGCAGAGATGTAAACACTAGTACTTTAATAAAATCTGCTACTTTAACCAAATCTGCAACCAAGTTTACTATCAAGAGTTAGAACCGCTTATGTAATTTTTAGGATTTTTGTATCAGTTTATATAAATATGTACACACATTTATTTGCTTTTAGAATTTGTCGTATATATTTAGCTGTTTTAAAATATTAATAAAGTTATTTAGAGTTTCTTTTGATGGATACGATAATATACAAGTGAGGGAAGTGTGACTGTTATTACATATAGTTTTTATATAAATACATTCATAAATTATATGGTTCATTGACATGATGGAAGCTGCACAGAAGGTGCAAATTGGTGATGGGCGATTTTCCATTAGATGTTGGTGCGTTAGGCGACAATGATGTTTTAAATAGAAAACTTTTTAAGTTCTACGCAACCGCAAATGTGTAGCTCATTTTCTGTTATATTTTCAGCAGTATATAATACTGGAAAACTTAAGGTCTTAAACAGTGCAATCTGTACTTTCATATTGGGTTCTATCTTAAGAAAAAAAAAGCCGCCATTTATTCAACTAAAAATTCCCATTCGTGGTCTATTTAACACAAGAGTTATATTTTTGGTTCATTTCGATTATGTAATTTGATTTGAATTTTTCTGAACTGTTCAAATTTCTGCATTAGCGAACAAGAGATCGAATCAACAACCGGAAAGGGGGAAGGGGAAAAGAAAAGAAAAGACAAAAGAGCCAAACAATTCCATATTAAATTTCACATGAGCTACAAAACTTTCAATTCATTTACACATTTTTTTTTTGCCAAAGCTTTGGCTTGCAATTTGCCAGGAGAAAGGTACTGTGTACAGCTCTACTATATTAGTAATTAGATAAATGAGTTTATGGTTGATTAATGATTGTTCAAACTACCAAAGAGAAAAAAAAAACAACAACATTAAAAACTCTTTACAACACACAATTAAAACTAAGAACTCATGCCGTAACATCAAAGTTATCGTCATGTGCTCTGCGCCCGAAATTCTAATTAACTTGCTAAAAAAAAACAAGTAAGAGTGCTATATTCGGCTGGGCCGAATCTTAAATACCCTTCACAATCGTACATACATTCCGATTGATTTTTGGTGCGAAAAGTTGTTTTATTTGGCTTTTAAATGAGCCGATTTTTTCTGAATTTCAATATCAGTTCCACTACCGGGATTTAACACAGGCTGCAAAACTTTTCTTTAAATAATTCCTAATATGCTCAAGTTCAACCACTGGGTGACACCAATTCTTTTTAATATCAATGAAATAAAGAAGAGCAAAATGTATTTCTTAATTATTTATCAGTTAACTTTATAGTAAAATTTATTTAACAAAAAATTGCATATAATTGCATTATTTTTGAATTATAATGCTAAACATTGCCATTAAGTGTGATTTGCTTTTCAATTTACTTACGTATGTGGGTACATGCATACGTATGTATGTATCTATAATAGAAAACTCTAAAATAAATTCTTTATTATTGAATATTTTCAGTGTGTTCCATAAAACAATGATTATATACATACATATATACATACATACATATTTACATTGCTTGCTTTTACAAAATTATTTTTTTCTTGTGCACGTTGTTGATGATCTATTGCGTATCATCATACACATGTGTGTGTGTATCTACATATGTACCTATAATTGAAAACGCTAAAATAAATTCTTTATTATTGAATATTTTCAGTGTGTTCCATAAAACAATGATTATATACATACATATATACATGCATACATATTTACATTGCTTGCTTTTTTTCACAAAATGATTTTTTTCTTGTGCACGTTTTTGATGATCTGTTGCGTATCATCATACACATGTGTGTGTGTATGTACATATGTAAGTACGTAGGGAAACCCAAAATGATTTTTTGTGTGAATGAATTTGAAGACGCAATTGTTTAAAAGAATTTCATTGCGTACCCTTTTTTCAACAATTCTTTATATCACTTTCATTTTCAAGCTCGTGTATATATACATACACATTTTTACACCAAAGCAAAAAAATTGTTTATGCTAACATACTTGCATGCATACATACATATGTAGATACATACATACATACCTACATACATACAAACGTATCTACATACATACATACATACATACATACATACATACAAACATACATACATACATACATACATACATACATACATACATACATACATACATACATACATACATACATACATACATACATACATACATACATACATACATACATACATACATACATACATACATTCATACATGATCGCAAATATTATATACATATGTATATAATATTATATATATATGTATGTACCATTATGATTGATTTTTGGTACCAAAAGTTGGGTGCATATGGGCCGATGTCCAAAAATTTTCTAATTTTGCCCCTAAACAGCCTGTATGTACCATTCCGACAAATATTTAGTGCAAAAAACTGTTTCGTTTAGCTTCCAGGCCCGACTTCTTGAGATATCGGGAGGCGCTATATCTCGAACATATGGGCCGATGACAAAAAGATTTCCAGTTTTGCTTCTGACTAACCTATATGTATCATTCTGATTGATTTTTGGTGCCAAAAGTTGTTTTATTTAGCTTATAGAGCCGATTTCTTGAAAAATCGGGAGACGCTATATCTCAGGTATATATAGACCGATTGCAGACATTTTCAAATTTTGCTTTTAAACACCTTATATGTACCATTCTGATCGATTTTTGGTACCAAAAGTTGTTTTATTTGGCTTTTAGAGCCGACTTCTTGAGAAAACTTGAGGCGCTATATCTCGAGTGTATATGGGCCGATGTCCAAAATTTTCCACGTTTGCCTCTAAATAGTCTATATGTACCATTCTGATTGATTTTTAGTGCCACAAATTGCTTTATTTGGCTTAAAGAGCGGATTTCTTGAAAAATCAGGAGTCGCTATATCTCAGATATATATGGACCGATTTCAAAAATTTTCCAATTTTGCTTTTAAACACCTTATATGTTCCATTCTAATCGATTTTTGATACCAAAAGTTGTTTTATTTGGCTTTTAGAGCCGACTTCTTGAGAAAACGGGAGGCGCTATATCTCGAGTGTATATGGGCCGATGTGGAAAAATTTTCCACTTTTGCCTCTAAATAGCCTATATATACCATCTTGATTGATCTTCGGTGCCAAAAGTTGTCTTATTTGGCTAATAAAGCCGATTTCTTTAAAAATCGGGAGACGCTATATCTCGGATATATATGGGCCGATTTCAAAAATTCCTTCATTTCTAGGATTTAATGAGCACTAAAAATGATATGATTTAGTTTTTAAGGAAAAATTTTTTTTCAAAAATCTGAATACAAAAATTACACAAAATATCCCTCAAAACCCGGTTTTTTGAATATATCTCGGCTATCCGCGGACCTATCTTACTGAATTTCAATAGCAGACCCACTACCGGGGTTTCACACGTTTTAGCGAAAGAATGAGGTTTCTATCTCAAACCGTTTTCTCAGAAACGGTATTTCAACGACTACAGACGGACAGACGGACAGACGGACAGACGGACAGACGGACAGACGGACCGACGGACAGACGGACAGACGGACAGACGGACAGACGGACAGACGGACAGACGGACAGACGGACAGACGGACAGACGGACAGACGGACATCGCTCAATCGTAATCGCTATTGATGCTGATCCAGAATATATATACTTTATGGGGTCTTAGATGGATATTTCAATGCGTTACAAACGGAATCACAAACTTATATATACCCTTACACATTTATGTGAAGGGTATAAAAAAAACAAATACTTTTTTGTTAATTCCGTTTGAACTAAATTCAAATGAAGAGCCCTCAAATTAAAGAAATTAAAAAGCAGTTTTCCAACTTTAATGGGGGAGAAAATTGAGTAAAAGATTAACTTAGAGGAGGCAGAATTTTGTTGGAAAAGGCTTGCGTGACGTAAATACATATAAATATACTAGATAAAACAATCACTAGTTTGATAATCGCTCAAATTAATTTTAGATGTTTTTAATTTCAACCACTTTGCTGGGCATTTTTGCTGGCACATGAATCATTTGAATTTTATTATCAAAACAAAATGTAATAAAAATACTTCTGCATGCACTACATTTTGCAAAACAAATATTGCAAATATTTAAATCATATTTTTCAGTTTTATCAAAGTTATTTTAAATCACCCACGAGATGCTTCCTTTTATTTTAATGCTTTTGGGCAGGTAAACAATTTTGTAATTATGGCAGAAATTAAAGCAATATCGTATTGCAGGGGGAAAGCGAACTTCTAAAATTGTCATCTGTTGGTATGGAACTGCGAACGTAACGTAAACACTATTTTGCCAACTTTTGCTATCAAATCGATGTGAAAGCAAATATTACAAAAATATCATAGGCTGGTAAATCAATAACAATCGTTTATCAAATCAAGTTTAGTTGATATCAAATTCAGAACAAAATTTACAGAAATACCATATGCTGTTAAATCAAGAACGGAATGGTATTAAATCAATACCAAGATGTTAAACGTAAACAAAAAATATTTTAGAATATGATTGCTACAACAATATTATGTTGTCTACAGTAATGCAAAATGTAGTGGCAAACTATATGTTTCTATTTAAAATGCCGTAAAGAATTTTTGCTTACCGAAGCAAAGTTTTGTTACAGATGTGGAATGATTAACATCAGTACGGGCCTTGCGGCCCAACGTGGTAAAATTGGGACGTTATACCACTGCCTCCGGACAGCCGGAACAACTGCTCAATTTATTTGCTATGTTTTTTGGCCCATAATAAAACTCCTTGCTGGGGAGTTGAGCTATCTTACCCCTGCAGCAGTGCAAGAGCCTAGACAGCAATTGGATACACGACCACCGTGGTTGCCCGAAGTCCTGAAGAGCATCAGTCGTTGAACCAACGCTAATGTTCCCGCCTATCTAGTTTCTTATAGAGCAACAGCACTGCTGGCCCATTTAGGCCGCCGAACACAGACCCAAAGATCAATGATCGGTACGGCTACCAACGTTTCCTTCCATTGGAAGTTACGGTAGCAACCACAGCCAGTACATTTCAGTCAAAGAGGCACCTCAACCTCAATGCCCGGCAAGATGACTCCATAGAGTCATTCCGTGGTTCCCATCCCCGTACTACTAGCGATTAGCCAATCGGTGAGTGGTTTAAGCAAGCCCCTTAGAACACGCCGCATAACTAAGATTCCTGGCCACCAATACAGCCGATATATACTCTACTCCTTCTACCAGGCTGACACGACATCAAGCTGGTTACGATCAGCAAGCTGCATATTGTGCCCCCGGGGGAAACAGTGTCGTTACAGCTTGATAATTTTGGGGTCTCCATCCACGAAATTTGAAATATGATTATATTCTTTAGAAATGTCTACAATATTGTTACGAATTTAGTCGTGAACAGTCCAATTGTAATTGCTCTAGAAAGTACTGGGGTCAAATTCTGGCACTCCTGATTGAACGATTTCGTTATAGAATGCTGTGTGTTTGTTGCTCATTTTGTTTTTGCTCAACATTGTTTTTATTATCGAGTATATTCGATCACGAATGCCAGAATCCGGCCCCTGAATCGTTGTTATTATTTGTAAATGAACACAGAAGGTATATACACACTTGCATGCATAGAAACTTGCTGACAAACAAAGCGGCAGCACAGCGATCGTGCACATACTGACACACATGTGTAGATAAATAGGCAGGACAGTGATATAAAAGAAACCACCACCGCTTGATACAATATTCGTGTGTGCATGCATGTGCTCGGCTCATATGCTTAGGTTTCATTGCCGCGTGTATGAATGTCGGTGTGTGTGTATATCTTTTGTTTATTATTAGTTTTAGTGCGAGGTGGCGTGATCAGCTTCTGTAAATTTCTCGACTGTTCGAGTAATGATCATTGAGAGGCATAAAAGCAGCTCAGCTTAACGCTTAGCAAGTCCGTCGACAGTGTGTTTAAGTAAATAAAGTATTGAACTGTTGAGTACTGTAAACTGATGGCTTGAGTGTTTTCACTTCAATACAATTAAAGAATCTACGAAAAACGTTTTTAAAAGGTAAAATTGTAACAATATCTAAAGCCATTTTATAATGATTATTTGAATAAGCTGTATTTCTGAGAAACGTAGTAACAAATGGTAACCAAATAACAAAGGAAATATTTTTGGTTTTAACAGAGTTTTTGTTGTTTCCGTTGACAACTAATTTTTATTCAAGTTTTTTGTTGTGATGGAAAATTTGTGTGCATTTATTAATGTTCATTTTTTTACTATTGAAAAAAAAAAACAAAAAAAAAAATTCAATAAAAAAGAGAAGTTATTAAAACCGAAATAAGACAATTCTGCCATAAAAATTATGGAAAACATGAAGAGCGGCTTTTACTGTGAAGAGCGTAAAATGTTATGTACGTTTTAGAGCAGTTTGATGTCAAACTGAATTATGAACCAGTCGTAAGGAACCATCAGAAAACTGCAATATGAAAATAATATAGTTCGATTTTTCAATAGTATATTTGGAAATTGCCAAAGTACGGTTAGAATTATCTATAGTATGTTTAGATGCGACAAGAATAAGGTAGGAAATGATAATAGCATTGTTGGCTGTGACAACAATTAGGCTCAAATTGGCCACAATATGATTGGACCTGACAAAACTATGGAACTAAATATAAAAATTACATGGTAGGTGGTCACAATAATCACTGAAAGTGGATTTAGCGACATGTGCATGTTTTATTTAAAAATTAATATTCTTGACCCGGTTTTATATTTCTCAACAAGAGTATGTTTCTGTTCGAATATGATTGCCTCAACCATAATTAAGTTTCACTGAAGTAAACTGGAGAGGGGCATTTACAATGCAGTAGGAAGTCACTTCTTTTTTTTTTAATATTGTAATGAATTGTCCATGAAAGAAGGAATCTAAAGGGTCCGGCAAATAATTTTTTTTTTTGAAAATGGAGCAAAACATCGCGTGCAGCTTTGGCTGTGTGGCGCGTAGCGTTGTCCTGTTGAAGCCATATGTTGCCAATATCCTCCTCTTCAATTTTTGTGAATAGATAATTCATTCAGTGGCCACTTTTTGCTAATTTTCGAAGAAAAATAGCCCAGTTATGCCTCTGGACCAATATCAGCACCAAGTAGTGACTCGTTTTGGGTGCATCGGCTTTCCAGTGTATGCGTGCGGGTTTTCTGTGCCCCAAATACGACAATTTTGCTTGTTTACATACCCACCAAGATCAAAATGAGCTTCATCGGAAAAGAAGATTTTCTTTTTTTTTGGCAAAATCGGCATCTTCTGTAAGTCGATCGCAGGCCCACTTAGCGAAGCGTATCCGTTCAGCGGAGGGATAAAACTAATTATCTGTCAAATGAGATATAAGCTAAGTGTTGCCACCCATGAAACAATCCCTAGTTGAAAGAAAAAATGTTAGATGGCGAACCCTGTATATTTCTGTTACATGCACGCCAATAGTCAATATTAAATAACACCCACTTTTAACACTTTTATAGAAAATATAATTTTTAGGAATATATTATTTTCAGTCAGGTAGAACTGACTGTATCGTAAATCACAGATCATAAATCACAGATATAAATAAACTTTATACTTTAGGCATCCATGTAGATGCCTAGAGAAACAAAAACAAGCAAAACTTGCGCATATTTATGTATACATGCACCACGAACATTTCAAAACTAATGAGGTTTTTTTTGTCACACAATAGTAGATACGTGAGGAAAAATTACCAAAAACTTTTGATTTTGCTTCAAACGGAAACCTTGATTCAAACAGAAATCTCGGTTATGCTTCGCGTGTACCTGTAGCCGAAAAAGTGTGGTCTAGACGCAAGCAATCAAACGAAGCGAGGAGTTTGTTGATAATAAACAATGGTCACTTAAGCACCCTCGCAATTGCCAATCTGCGAATATTTTTGATGATGCACATCTATTCAAGTGCTGTGAGTCTCAGCATCATGCACTTTGTTGTTGCGATCTTGTAGAGTACAGCACACATGTTACAATTATTAAAGCTATTGATCTTTGGTTTTTCTTTTTAAATATTAAAGAATTATTTATTTATTTTATAAATAAATAATTCTTTAATATTATTTTTATAAAAAAACCAAAGATCAATAGCTTGAATAATTAATACATTTAACAATATAAAAATCAAATAATATAAAGGCAAACATGTTACGTTTGAAATATTTTCAGGGCTTGCATGGGCAGTTTCCAATGAGAACTAAGCTCGGTTTTTACGATTTTGAGAATTCTGCTTGGAATTGTTTAAGCCAATTCGATTTTTGTTAGGCGGAAATATCCCCACTACAAAGTGTTTTCTATGTCAAATAAAACGCTGTTATTTGAAATTAACACATTTTCAAAGTTAATACTATATTGGTCTATATTTCCATGTGTATGTTTATAAATTCATTTGTGCTTGTTTGCTTGTGTTATTGAAAAAATCATTTGCATGTGCATAAAATTTAATTGAATGCTGCATTCGCGGAAAATATCACTGGAAAAAAAGCACAAACACACCGACAAACATGTGTAAGCATTTCCTCATAAATTTGATGAAATATTTACAAATGAATGGAAGTGAACATGCCAATTATAAAACCAGAATATTAACTGCGTATGTTTGCCTTACAAAATGTGCAAAAAAATTAAGGCCTTATTAAAATTTTTAAATCAATATTTTATTTTTTTCTAGCATCGTTAGACACACACACACACACACACACACACGTTGAAGGCTATAGATTAAATGTTAAAAATTTTACTGCCATCATTTTATTTCTTCCAGAATCAATATGAAGCGCTATTAATTTAATTAATCAAGTACATAATAAAATGGTTTTAAATGAAGTATTTAATTTATTTGAAGAATTCTCTGCATCATATCATTATTCGCTTTTGTCCTCTCAACATATGAGAAAGGCAAATATTTTTATTATTAATAATGAAATGCATAATTTTACGACACCCTTTAGCAGCAGTTGGCACTTTCATAAAAACCTTTGAAATTTACTGCCTGCCTGCCTAGAAATGGCCAACTTATATTGCACTTGTAGGTATGTTGTACTCGTTTGTGGCTACAATTGAATATTGATGCGTCTGTTACACTTTTATGCTCTTCTTTAAAAGAGCAAATATTCGTGTGAGCTGGCGCTCACAGTACACAGATGTTGTTTAATATATTTTCAATTTCATACAAGTATTACAAGCCCGGTGGTAAAATGTGGCAAGTCAGTGTGAGGCTGTTGTAGATTGGTTTTAATTGGAAAATATTTTTAAGATGCTGTGTACTAACTTTAATTTAATCTCACATTAGAATTTCTTAAAAATATTTTTCAATAACAACCGATCTAAAATTAAAGTTAGCGCTGTGTACTAATCCTTTCTAGGACCCAAGTGAGCCGGTCTCATGACGAGCGGCCAGCGTAACATAACATATCGCTGTGTATTAACACTGTATGTAAAGTTTCATTCATTCGTTGGTTCTGAAGCAGTCTTTGAAATCAAGTATTTGTGTAAGCCGTTACTCCATTCTATTGGAACCACATACGCTCCAGACCTAATTCGTTCAATTGTGGCAGAAAAAACTCGGTTGACATGGCCTGGTAGTGCGTTACAGTTTAACCAGCGCTGTCCTCAAAAAAATAAAAAATAAAAAATGGCACGATGACTCCACCAGCATAAACAGCGCACCATGCGGTCACTTTGAGTGGGAGTAATGGCTCCTTGCTCATCACTCATAGACTTTTGGTCCACAAAAGCAATAGTTTTGTTTGTTTCTGCGCCTTCCGAGGAGAAAATGAGACTCATCGTCCATTATGATTTGGGTCGAAAAATCGTCCACTTCATTATAGACACGATCGTTCCGCGTTCTTGAAGAGTGCATCGCTTTATGGCTAGATGGCTTATATTCTACAGCTGTTTAGCTCACAAGCATAGAAACAGATTTGACATTGGCCGCCATTTGCAGAAACAAGAGCATATCCAATAGGGTACCAGCCAGTAATGAAGGCCTCGTGTAAAAGTATGTGATAGCGCTGAAAATGAGAATGAAATTAGTTATAACCTGGGTGTTGAAAAACATTTGGGTGTAAATGATTACCGTAGCGTATGTAACAAAGCCATATTGTACTTTCTAAGCAATCAGTTTTCAAATTTACTCTTTTTTGACTTCTTTAAACATGTTCATCAATACAATTTTCCAAAAAAAAAGACTTTCTCAATATGAGAAAGTCGAACTACAAAACCGATAACTTTATTAGTTACAAAATGCATTTCTTGCACTCTGCACTTTAGTTGGCCAGCACATTTTTTCAGCTCAGTGAAGTTGTCAGCAAGCAGTATTGTCACATTTAGGCACATAAAAATAATGCTGCAAAAGTTTTCTATGAATGTGAATATTTTTATTGGACTTCAGTTCGATTTTTACTAATTTAAAATTTAAAAAGATTTTTTTGTGATAAAATTGCAGGGTTTAACATTTTTGAAGGACGCAAAAAGAGTAAAGTTCAAGACTTATTGGCTGGGCTAAATGATGGTCCATATTTAATCTTGATGATTAACTTTTCATTTTATCATTGTGTTTTTCTATTGATTGGTATCAATTTTGTTTTCTCTCGTCAACATCTATTTTTGGTTTTTACATTACATTAAAATGCGATATGAAAAGCGAAATGATTTTCCTGCTAGGCCATTTTTATGTATGTGAATGTGAAAAATTAATCGAAAAAAGATTGATATGACTGTATGAATGTGCATGACTGACTTAAGTGTTTTATGAACAGTAACAACTGTGTGTGCACATTAGAGGTGGTCGATTTATGAGCACAAACATTTTCCGAAATTATGTCCTAAATTTTTCTATAGCTTTTGACAAGAGCTGAAAAAGTTTTACTGCAACCAGCGGTGGAAAATGTGCATTTTTAATACCTTTTTTTCGCACTTTCTTTAGTCGACAAACTGCTTTGCCGATTTTTATTCACACAAATTTGATTTTTCCTTCCATTTCAATTGTATGAATATAGAAATAATTTAAATAAGATGAGTTTTTGGAAAAGGACAGTTTTTGTAAAAAATTACAAAAAAAATCACTTTCAAGGCATCCGAACTAATTTTTTTTTGTACAGGAGTCCGCCCAAGAAGGCATATTATAGATTATCGTATTGTGTTGGAAAAAAATTGTGGAAAGAAAAAATCGTTGGAGGTTGGTCATAGCTTTGCCTCCTCTTCCCTGGGATTGAGCCTTGTCAAGGGGGGAAAAAGCAAGATTAAAGGAAAAATGAACTATGGCTTTTAATAGTAATCATACCCAGGATGCCCGCAGAGATGTTAAAGGTATGACCCAGTACCACACCTTTTTATATAGAATCATAAAAATGCAAAAAATTTATTGGGACTCCTAAGAAATGGTTTTGTTTTTGGACATAGTGGAATTTTTTTCGCATGCCAAAAGTCATCGAAGAATCGATAACACCAAATCGACTCCCCTTAGTAAACATATAACAACCATTAAAGTATAACTTTAATAACAATGTAGAAATAAATTATACACAAATTTTTTTTACAAAAAAAAAAAAAAAAAAAATGCCCAGCACGCACAACTTCATCTGTGAATTGTTTTAATTTATGGTAATGAGTTTGTAAATTTAAATAGAAATTTAAGTGCAAAAAATATTTGTTTGCAATGCATATTAAATATATTACAAAATGTTAGTATATGAATTAAGATGCGAAAATTTATTTAATTTGATAAAGGCATATATAAAAAAAATATAATAAAAAAAATGTCAGTCACTTGAGGAAAATAAGAAAACGAAAATCAAAACATAAGGGAGAATATGGCAAGTAACTAAATTTTGTTAAACATTAACACAGAAAAAGAAACCATGTCAGATAAGACATAAGGCCAGCAATTACAATTTTTTAATTATTTAATAAAGCACAATAGAACTTTGTTGTCACGAATTTCGATATAATGTAGTGCCTTCTTGAATCAATTGAGAAAACTTTGTTAGTGCAAAGTTTTTCAAGCAAAGCAACACTAACATTATAATGAAGAAATTCAGAGCAAAAAAGTTTTTTTTATAACTAATTAAAATAAATTAGAAGAAAACAATAAATTGTTTTATGTGTAAAAACAATGCTGCCTAAAATCATCTAGATATCTTTATCCGTACAAGAATGTTAGTCTAGACAAACCAACCCTACATAAGATTTTAAACATTTTCACAAAGTTAGAGTTTTTGATCTGTAATATATTTTGCCAGTGCATTTTTTTTTGAGACGGTTGATTAATCCAAAAGAAAAAGACTTGCTTTTGCAAAGTTGAGTGATACAGAAAATATTGCTGTTTGTTTGTTTTTTTAGTATATAGTGGAAGTTTATTCAGCACCATAGAGATAAAAACAAATTTATTATACTGCTTTATTATTTAAGATTTCGACAATGCTGGCGGAAAATATAACCATGAAAAAAATTATAAATTTACTTGTTATCACCTTAGACTTTAACGGTCTTAGTTATAAAAATAAATTTGAGGTAAACTATCTATTTATGTGACCAATAGATTTATGATAGCTGCTGAATAAGCATGATATATTTTTCATTATTAAGCCAGTGAAACACACGAGTTTTAAAAGTGTAGGATTGTACGGCTTCACACTCTATGCAAACATTAACAAAAAACAAGTGTTCACTCCTGTGAGTATAATGCTCGCAAGTAACTCTTTCGCACAACCGTGTAAAAAGTTATGTCGAGGTTTTACTGTTGGCTTTTTACAAGGAGCCAATTGCCACATACATACGTGATCTAATGAGCCATCAAATACAAATAATGCAAAAGAACCTAAACAGCAAACGCACATCAATAATTTTACAATTTACTTAATGACGAATACGAGTACGCTGCTTTTGCATTTGGCTTTTGTGTCTCAGCATACTAGATTTTTGTTATGTATTGCAAAATAAGCAATAGTTTGTAAACCATAAAATACTTTCCTGCACTTAAAAGAGTTTTTTGATTTACAGCACTTTGAATGTAAATAAGCTTCACACGAGTTTCAATGTGTTTGTTTGTAAATCTGCAGCTGCTTTTAGTACATTTTTTATCACTTGGGAAATTTAATGATTTGTAAAAATATTTGCATATGCATTCAAAATATACTCCACTATCAGTCATCAAAGTCAATTGCTTTTTCACAAAACTGTGGTGGTTGAATGAAATGAAAAATATTCCAAAAATTAATTATTGCTGTGTGTTGCCTTGTGCTATTCTCAATGCGTCCCAATTATTTTAATATCTGTTGAATCAATTTCATTGTTTGACTGCTGTGGCTGCTGCTACTCAATATGACTTCTGTGCATTCACTTGAGATGTGGAATTAATTTTGGAGAAGTCTTACTGACTATTATCTTTCGAAACCGAACTCACAAACTCTCTTAAAGACGTACAATCTGTGCAATTGTTATTCATTAATTTTGCTTTTATGGAATATAATTTGTTTATGTTTTTAATTGCTTTGCTGTGGTTTTTCTTACAGTATCAATATAATGAATAATGTATGTACTTAATTGCTATTTGTGAAACTCCATTTGATGCCATTATCATCTTAATCTTTCATCTACCTTTTATTGTCTTAAAAAATAAATGTTCTGCGCAGATCCATTAAGTTTTTTTTGTATTTGTTAAAAACTAATGAAAATAATTTGTCAAAGTAATTTAATAAAGTAATAACAATGGATTGAAATTAAATCTGCTACAGCATTAAGCTGAGAAAACCAAAAGCTTCATATGGATATTTCCATGTCACGTTGCATGTCATTTGATTAACCTCAAAGAAAAATGGATCTTTTAATGAAACACTTTAAAAAATGTTTTGGTTTTGGTATATAATGAACAAAGCAATTTATGCAAAGAACAATGTAGAAATATTTAGACTACAATAATTCCTTTAATTAATTGAATTACTTTTAAAGTTACTTATTTTATCAGGCCTTAGTGATATACCTACTTACCCAGAAAAGAGAACGATTCTATAGTGGGGAAATTGTATTCATCAAAATTTTTAAAGCAACATAAAGTTGAAGACTAGTAATTTAATATGGTGTTTGCAATGCACAACAGCTATAAAAAAAATTGGCATCATATTCTCTGGGCACAAAAACCTTTAAACATACTGAGCGATAAGGCAGTCGTTAACAAATTTTTATGTGTTTAAATTTTCAAGAAAGCACTGAGCGGTATGCAAAACTTAACTTGATTTTCTATTCAAAACCAAAAATTTTCATTCCGGCCTCATATTTGAATGAATCAATACTGACAATGTTAAACATGCGAAAAAAAAATTTAAATAAAAACTAAATTTTCGCTCTTTTTATTGCATTTGCATACACTCCACTAACGATAAATATATTTTTGCATAAAACACATTTTGGCACAATTTAAATTTCCAATCGATAAAATTTATTAGAGCACTATATACGTCTGTTAAGAATATTTGAATAAAATGATAATTATTCAAACTAAATCGTTGTGCTGGCGAATGTATGCGAATATAAAATTAAAATAATTACGAATATTTTTATTTAATTTTTCATATTCATTAACATACATTGATAAACATATTTGAATAAATAATTTGAACAATCAGGCAAAACTGAATTTAGAAAAAAAAAATTATTTGCCAAAGCACCAAAACAAATTTATCTTGGTTGCTTATTGTATAGTTTGTATTTTTTTTTTTTTTTGAAATAAATAAATTTTATATCACTCAATTAAATTTATTTAAATTATAAGAATTCAATATGTATGCAACCAACAATAAATTGCTAATTTTGAGTTTGTTGCAATTTAATGTCTTTATTTTAATTAAAATGGAGATCCTCAAGCAAACCTTAAGAATAAAAACCACAATAAATATACATATGACTGTGTTGAAGCTAAAAAAGCAATTAAAGTTAAATTTAACCTGTAATAAAACTCAGTATGTGTGTGGAATATTTCATCATTTATGTACATACATCTATCTGTAGCAATTCAAGCCTGATATTTATATTTTTCCAGAGAGTAATTTTCAATTTTGAAGCACTGTGCTACAGCAAAAAAAAAAAAAATTCAAATAGAACAAAGTAACAAGCTCTTTTCAAATGAACTGTCTCCTAAAATATCACTCATACGACAACAGTAATACATCATCTCTTGCATATATTGAGGGGCTTGATATACTGGCATGTAGACGGTGCGTATGATTAATATTAAAACACAACTTTATTAATCATCTACCTGCTGATTGATCACTGCTTGTAGATTATGCTTCGGAGTAATACATTCTTTAAAGTGCTGATGAGTTCTTCTAATTTTCATTATTAAATGATATTCAATACTTTTCTTTTTGAATATGTTATACTACTCAATATATTTTTAGGTTTTTGAATATTTAGTCTTTGTAATATGTTTACACATACATACAATTTTTTTTAAAATCGTTTATTGAAATAATTTTTTTATTTTTTTTGAAGTTATGTATACTTACAAATAAACAAAGCCATGGTTTCAATAACGTTTACATAGACTTTTTTTACTGTTCCTCAAATGAGCTCTCTAGTATAAAAAATATAAGTAAATTTATACATTGTATACATGTTTTAAGTCCCATTATAAAGTATCGACCAATGAATACATACCATATTATGTGTAACAGGACAACTTCTCATGTAAGGAAAAAAGTTCTTGAAAAAATATTACTTTATTATTTCATTGATAAAAAAATACACAGAATGTGAATGAAAAAATACTGGTGTTTAACTAATCCACCAGTATTTATGAAATTTGAATTTGGCAAGAATGTTTTTATCTCCACGATAAACGTTGGTATCGACTCTTCTATTCACGACTGTCAGTTGCTTGTTATACCTTTGTTATTATATTGTTCCTTCTATATATATGAAAAACAGGAACTTGAGTCGTTTTGTTTTGAATAAAACCATTTTTATTTTAATAAGCAAAGGCTTCTGGAGGTATATTCTAATTTTGTATTACACGTGGTATGCTTTGGCATAATAAGCAGCCATTATTAACTTTTATTTATAGCAGTAACAGCAATTTTTTATATGTCTTCTAATTAAGTGTATAATGAAACTATAAATTCTGCCAATTTCAGCTGTACTACAAAGTTTTTGATTGCTTATATATTTTGTGTAATTACTATTTGCAGATCTATATGTAGTTTCGAATTATTGCAGTTTTTTGATATAAGATGGTGTAATATTAAATTAAATTTGGCAGCCATACATCAAAATTGGTTTTATTAAAGTTTGATGTAATAGAAGCTAAGTTATTGGTTTAATATGATTGGAGATTTCTATGCTTGAAGTAAGCCTTCTATTTTTGTCAATTTCGATATTGATATGTTCGATAGAGTGCAAAAACTTGCTTAATTTAATTTCGAGATTTTTAACCGTTTGTTTGTGATTTTAACATTCTCGCTAGTTTAAGTACCACACGATTTCCAAAGTTTTTATTGCTATTTAATTTTGCTTCGGGGTATCAAATCTTATGGTTTTGAATTTAGCTATGATAATTTTCCAATCAATTGTATTTTTTTTTTATCAATACTAAAGTTATATTATGGATTTTCGTAGATTTTCCTAATATTTTGTCAGTATAGTAAGCTATAGTATCGTCAGCAAAGCCAACAATATTATAAACAGCATGTACAAAGTTGTGTATAAAATAGCTATAAAGAATTAGGGAACTTACAATGCCCTGTTGTAGTTCATTAATTATAACAAATCAATTTTGGCTTAATTTATTAATATAAATAACAAAACATTTATTTGTCATCATGTTTTGGATGAGACAAACCAATTCAATTGGAAACTTGTGGTTTAAAATTTTATATATAAGACGAGGGATCCAAATGTTTTCAAAAACTTTTTCAAAGTCAGAAAAACCTGGCCTTCAATTATACATACGGATGTTTGCGAGTATGTGTCTGATGTATATAGGTATAGGTGTTTATCTGATATAAATAGGTTTATAGGTATGCATGAAGTTCAAATATTGTTTTTAATATCAACAAGAGAGAAAGTGAATTCCGCGATCGTGTTTTATTACAAATAAAGTTTTATTTTAAATTTGACAGTATATTACTTTGAATATATCCTTAAATTTATAAGCCATTGTAATACCATATTCATACATTCGCTTTCATTGAGATAATCGCAATAAAGTCCATTATTGAGTTCAATATTCCATACAAAAAGTCAATAAAGTTATTGCTTAATAAACTCAAAATTTCTTTAAATATTGAGAAAAAGATGAAACACAACACTGTAAAAGATGTGTTTAATAAGCAAAAGTATACAATGCGAGATTAATGACGAGATAAATGTCAACAAAAGCGAACAAAACAAAATAATAAAAAATAAAAATAAATACAATAAAAATAAAAATAAAAACATTGCAGCATTTCCCAAGTTTTATTTCTCTTTCTTTTTACTATCGCCGCTTTGGAGTCATAACATGAACGCACTACTTGTACAATATTTTTATTGTACAACACTAAAATCTTTTTAATAAAAGGCAGTTTTTTCCATTTTTCTTATTTGAAAATATTTTTCACTTTTTTTTTCTCACTACCAAAACAAAAACAACAACTTTTTTCCAGCTGTCAAATATTAATTGAGTTAGCGCAATATTTGTATGTATGAACGCAAAAAATATTATGTCAATAAACTGAATATTATCTCAATTAGAAATGCATGTATGAACAAGGTATAACTCTTAAAGTATTTATTAACTTGTTTTGAGTATTAAGTGTCAAAAAATAAAAAAAAGTCAATACCCAGTGAACTAATACTCAATTCCTCTTCGGCAGCAATTGATTATAATCAGGAAAAACAAATATGTGTTTTCAAAAATCTTGTATTATGCAAATTAAATATGCAGACAGAACCTGAAATTATTAATTAAAAATGAGAAATATCAGCTTTACAATAATATACAATATGGTTTATTTTGTGAAAAAAAAAACTTATTTGCCTTCTTCAATACTCTCAATCAAATTTTAGATAAAAAATTTTATGATAATAATCGTTGTTTTATTACTCTATTTTAGCTGTTCCATTCATGTCAATGCATCATTGGAAATTACATTAACTTGTCCTTGGTTCAGCACTCAGTTGATACAATTTGAATTTTATGCATTAATGTATACTTACGGGTTTGTTAAACCTAAAATAAATCGTTTACTCCTAATTGCCATTTTGTTAAGTTGTGCCAACTGTCTTCGTTACGAACCGGAGGTCCAAACGCATTATCGCTTTTTCGTTATTCTTCCCAAAACTTTAATTATTTAGTCATTATATAACATTTCTAAGACCTATGGCATATTTGAAATTATTTTGCATCTCATAAACTAAAACTTTTGCTTTTCATTTCAACTTCTTTGCATTTTATAGCAATGATATAAAAAGAACGTTTCTTTGTCGTGTTTATTCTCGTTTCAAAATAGAGAATTGTATACATATATAATATAATACATTAATATTAAATTACTTTTTCACTATTTTAATATCAATTAAGTAAAGAAAAGTAAAATTTAAGAGCTAGGTGGACAACGGACTGTTTCTAGGTAGCAACCACCCTTCATCAGCACCCTTCAGCAGCGCCCTATGAACTTTGGACGTGTCAAATTTCACAATTTTGGCACAGCCACTTCAACCACGTGGCAGCGGAAGCTCACGCAATTTTACTTTCTGTTTATATACTTAACTAACCTTAACCAAAACAATGATATTTTTGCAGCCTTGGACGTTATTTTATCATCTCAGAAGACTGTTATTTTTCGCTCTCTCTATATATGAAAGCTTTTTTTTTCTACATGTTCTGTTTTCTGCATCACTGAGATGTAGATGATCTTTTATTGATACAATTTGAACATTTAAGCCGTATCCTGCGTTATTGACATTTTTAATGAACCAAGGTTGAACTTAAGCCTGAAAAAGTAATTTAATATAAATGTATTACACTACAGAAGTTCAATGAAATTAAAAATTTGCAGTAAAATGAAAATTTTAATTTCATTGAACTTCTGTATTGTAATACATTTATATTAAATGACTTTTTATATAATATATATTTTCGATAAGTAATAAAAACGTTAAGAAAGATGCCAAACTGTCTTCCTAAGCTTTAACGAGAACGAAACTATGGCTGTGGACTCAGCGCATTTGAACTGATTTATCTTTCCGATGCCCCTGTTTTTTTTAGTTTTTAAAAGCCCTATAATATATCTTCATTCATTTAGAAAATAAATGCTTTTTGATGCTTCTCTTATTACTAAATACGTAAAATTTTTACCAGTAAGTACAAAGAAAATTGACCACAATTTTCTCAATATGAAATACAGTTTATTACTCCATAACATTGTATGTACAAGAATGTTGCTTTGTTGTTTAGTTTGCATTTTGACAAACAAACAATACAACTGGTATCTGATATTACTGCTTTGGAAACGTTTTTATTTATTAGAACATTTTTGTGAAACAAAGACCATAAATTTATGTTATATTCAAACGAGTATTGTAACAATGGCTGGTTTTTGTTTCATTTACAAGAGAACACTCAAGTGGGCAGTAAATGGTTTATTTGTATTCATTTATGTATTCAATTTCGATTTGTGCCTGAAACGGGATGGGCATGTGTGAGAGTAAATATGCATGTAAATGTTGACAATGTCTTAATTCAATTAAATAGCAATCAATTATACAAATATACACATACACCAACTCATGCTAATGTTAATACGTAAACATTTGCAAATGTATGCTTTGCATAAATACATGCATACCTGAGAGTAAAATTAAAGGACTAGAATATCTTTTGAAAAGCCTCTTTTTATGGCTGAGTTTTAAATTAATATTATCATACGTAGCCTTTGGAGGCTTGTGCGGTATTTAAAGAGTTCTTGCAAAAATATTAAAAGTGTAATTAAAGTGAAAATTAATGGACATTATTTTAGCACGAAAGGTTTTGGTAAAATTTTTAACCACCAGCACACATTTCTACTATAAAGTAAAATTTTTTTTTTTGGAAAAAAAGGTACAGAGAGCATTAAAGTGTTGCGCTGCTGTGCACTTGACTTTTCGATAGCTTTATGGAAATCAGTTCTATTACAATATCAAATATATAATTTTTTAGGCATCCATATTAAGTTTTTTATTTATTTATTTATTTTTTTTTTTTTGGAGCCATCTCCGGAGTCGTGGTGTGAGTTTAGTTTGCTCGAAAAGAAAATTGGAAAAAACATATTAGTAGGGATTGATTCTTTACTGATCCGTTTACGGGCAGCTTGGCATTAATTAGTTTGATGTGGAAAATTTGTATTTTTGGGGCTTCTCAATATGGTGCCCTGTAACTGATTAGGGCCCCCAGCAGAGTCAACTATATGACCACCCCGCTATTACTTCTTCTTTTCAAGACTTTTCTTAACCACATCGACACCGTAAGGCGCCTTCTAAGGAAGGCTGCCGTACAAAAATAGACAACAAAATGGAAAACCCAACGCCTGGACGTGCTGTGGTGGCATGTTTTTCTTCATTTCAAATGCTTTCGAAAAATCAATAGAATCATAGTGTTTGCTAAATTGACAGACTTTAATGCGCACACACTAAAAAATTATCTCTTCGAGGAGGAACATATTATTGTTAAAAACGTAGGGGAAAACTTTAGAGTAGAGTTGTAAAGCTTTGAAAAAATGAATCTTATATGTTTGAAGAGCGGGTTATGGACCTCATTGTTTGATGATGAGGTTGCGGAATTTACTAAAAAAAAATGTGAAAATATTAGTAAAACATTAATGCCGGAATAGAAGTTTTGCAGCAAACGCAAGATCACAAAATCATAACTGGTTTGAAGAATCTAAAATAATAATTTTTTTAATTTAAGTTCATAAGTTGTTTCATAGGTATGCAAAATTTGGTCTTGACAACCGGTTTTTGGCTGGGTCAAAAGATTTTTTTTCCATGGTGTTGACAATACTGGCTTCGCGTTTTAAATCTTTAAGCACACTTTAGCATTTGACGGCAATTTGTACCATCAAATATATGATTGTGGCTGATAGCTGAGAACAATTAGATGCTGTGACTGCATATGACTGCAGCCACAACTGCTTTAACCATACTATACGCTACCATTATTCATATTATGTGCCAGCAACCATAATACCATTATATAAAAAAAGTTGTTGCCGCAGACACGCTTTTTTGCCTACTCATGTGCATAGACATTACAAATGTGAAAGCCATGAAAACTTTATTGCCAATATATTTTCCATAAAGACCACAATTAACGAAAGAGATGAAGAGTTGGGCCCTTCAACATCCACTTTGCTGGAAGGCCTCCAAAACTTTACCTCTGTGTGTTTTACTGTGTAACAATAGTGCAGGCAATACTTCCATTTACATTTACATTTGTGTTGTTTCTGTTATTGGAAACCAAAGCGATTGCACACAAAACGACACAAACAAATAAATTTCTGTCTTAAATATCATTTATTATTAGAAAATATTAAAACTTAAATACGTTCACATAAATGTGTTTATTAGAAGACATATCAGTAATACAATAAAAGAAATACTTTGCAATATAAAATACACAAAGAGAAAACTATTGCGGTGCAAAATAATTGCAGAACTTAAACACCTAAACATTGTTTTTACTTATTTCAAATTTATATACAAGATCTAACATATATAATAGGGAGCAGTATAGAAAAGCTCATAAAAGTTATAGGACATTAGATAAATTATTAAGTAAGACAAAAGATAAATTTGATACATTAGATATGGCAAATTTAGTTTATAAAATCCCTTGTATGGGAAATGACCAGGAGAATTGTGATAAAGTATATATAGGGACTACAAAAAACAAACTAAGGACTAGAATAGCAGGACATAGATCGGACCAAAAGTATAGACATATAAATGCACAGAAGACAGCATTATCTTCGCACTGCAATAGTTTAAATCATTATCCTCATTTTTAAAATGTTTCAGTGTTAAAAACAGAAAATAGTTATAAGAAACGTTACATGCTAGAAATGTTAGAGATAATTAAAACGCCATTAACACATAGGATGAACTTTAGAGTAGACACAGAGAATTTAGCGCAGAATTATAGATATTTAGTTAATAAAAGATTAGGAACTTGAATGTTTTTAATATTTATTATTATATTAATATATTATCATTGTTAGTCATGGGTAATGTTTGCTATGTTAACATAACGTTGCAATGCAACATGTTGCGAATGTTAACATAACAAATGTTAGACATAGAATTAGTTTATTTCTACTTGTGATATTTTTTACTGTTATTTATATTGTTTTTATTTTTTAATTTTTGAATTTTTTTTTTTTTAAATCAAAAATTTTTTCAACATTTTCAATTTAAATACAAATATTATCCTGACGATGATAACAAATTGTTATCGAAATATTGAATAATATTGTAAATAAAAATTTTTATATAAAAACGATCTGAAGCTGTATTAAATAGTTTTTCAAATAATCAAAAAGATCAAATAAATATTATATATTTGTATAAAAAAATGCACATTTTAAATACATACACCCATATTCATAAAAACTATTGAAGGTTTATTACTCGTTTATTTGACAAATATTTCATAGAAATACGTCAAATAAGAACTTAATAAACTTAAAATAATTTTTAGGAATATGGCCTATAGAATATAAATACACGGTGTCGATGTGGTAAAGAAAAATCTTGAAAAGAAGAAGTAATATATAAATATGAATTTAATTATTTATTTGCTTTAAGAGCCAATTGAAATGTATTAATTTAGGTCTAAAAGTAGACCTTTTTCAAATGTTTGCTGTCTTTTTCAGCTGTCAACTTATCAGTAGACTTGAAAAATTCTTAAAAATAAGTAGTTATGTTTCAAGCATACCTCTAAGAATTTTTCAAGTTTACTGGTCAATTGATTAGCACCAACGAAATGTCGGCGGCATATAGGCAGCTGAAAAAGACAGAACAGATTTGAAAAAGGTATATTTTTGGACCTGAATTAATATAATATATATCATTTTTTAATAAACCCTTTCAGTTTGTGAGTGTTCTAAGACTTTATACCTGTTTTCCCTAATTATGCTCTATTTTCGTAATTTATATTAAATTTCTGGAATCTTTTAATAACTTTTTTTTTTTGTTGGCATGAAAACTAATGAACTTACATCAAACAGTGCACGATGCAATTTTTACATCCATAGAATTTAAAAAATTTTGCTAAATAATTTATCAGCATAATTGTATGTATATTAAAAATATTTTTCAAACATAATGTAAACAACACACACACTTACATACATAATAATAATTGCTTAAAAAAGGAAAATTGATAATCTGTTACATTCTTTATGATCTCATAACTACGCACACATACACACTGGCACACATAAACTCACTTACAGCAACGTCTGCAAACTCAGGTTAAATTAAACTTGACACCTTAAATACTTTAGTTGCCAACCAAACAACACATTTGCTTTCAAGGATGCATGAAGTGGTTCAAGAGTGTGTGTGTGTGTGTGTGTGTGTGTGGGCTTGTTGCTAATGCAGTGCCTTAAGATTAAAATGTAACAAACACATTATTACGTTTTCTTTGAAAACGACACTTTAATTAACTGAGTTTTACATAAAAAAAAAAAAAAAAAAATAGATAAACTTAAGTCACTGAATTGGGGTACAGTTAAATTAAAAAGTATGTGGTGGGCTAAAAACCAAGAACAAATGAATTATTTTCAAAAAATGAGCAGGCTTACGAAGAAAGATAAGCTACATAATTATATCATAAGTTTATAGCTAATCACATTTACTCTTCTCTTCGATTCGGATGGCACAAATTGCAGCTCTGTAAAACTCATGGTCGAGTTGAGTTTAATTTTCATTTTAACTAGCAAGTCGCCAAGATGGTGAATATTTCAACCACATGTTCAGGAAGAACAATTTATTTTAAATTACTTTTTCAGGCTCAAGTTCAAATCTTGGTTTGTCACTTTTAAATCAATATTAATTAAGTAAAGAAAAGTAAAATTTTTATAGCTGGGTGGACAACCGGCTGTTTCTGGGTTGCAAACACCCTTCATCAGCACCTTATGAACTTTGGAAGTATCAAATTTCACAATTTGGCACAGCCGCTTTAGCCACTCGGCAACCAAAGCTCACTCAATTTTACTTTCTATTTATATACTTAACTAACATTAACCAAAGCAGTGTTCTTTTTGCAGTCTGTTTTTATGGATGATTTTTTTTTGTCATCTCAGAAGACTGTTATTTGCTCTTTTTATATGAGAGCTTTTTTCATACATGTTCTGGTTTGCATCATTGAGATCTAGATGCTCATTTATTGATACAACTTGAACATTTATGCCATACCATGCGTTGTTTGTTAACATTTTATTGAAATTTAATTTTAGTGAACTGATATTTACATATACATATTTATACTAAATTACTTTTTCCGGCTCAAGTTCAAATCTTGGTTTGTCACTTGTAAATTAATATTAATTAAGGGAGGAACAATTTCCGTTTAAGCTTTTTTTCAACGTTTTTTAATTAGCATTGAGCTTCAGCTCAACTGGCTTACAACAGTTGAGCTAAAGCTGGAATTCAATCACGAAAAAGTTTTGCTAAACTAGAGTTTTAACATCTACTGATTTCACGAAAATTAGAGGGTTCATAGTTTGTACAAAAATATTTTTCTACAAATTTATTTTTGTAAAATACTTTCAATAAATAAATAAATCTTTTAAATTTACTCTGAAAACCTGAGACAAAACTGAGTCCCCATGCAACATTCCAAATCGCTGACATGTGATACATTTCTTTTTGCCTAATCGAGTAGATTCCTTTAAAAGAATAAATTTTTTTTCAGTTTTACCATCTAATTAACGTGTTATTCTTTCAAAAATATTTCTCAATAGGCTATTCTATTCTTAATGCCAAATAAAATTATTGTTGCTTTAGCAACTGATACATAATCTACTTATTGTACAAAAGTTGCTTTCTTCGAAAATTATAGGAAATAACACTTGAGCTAAGCGTTTGCTGTATATTACATTTTTAAACAAATTTTAATGTATTACTTTAGCGGTGAAAGAGAGAAAGCGAGAGAGAGAGAAAGAAAATTCCACCTTTTTGGGTAACTTCTTCTTCTTCTGAAGGAATGCTGCTCTGTTATTATTTGATTACGGTGACTTTGGTTGCTATTGGCTATAAGTAAAATGAAAATTATTTTTTAAGCTGTTGCCTGCTGTATTCATCTGAGTCTTTTTTTTTTTGGATTTCAGCAAACATTATGTCAATGTGTTCAACATAATCTTATTACCTTTATTGTTATTAAAATATGTTTTTTATTTCTTCTTTGCTTCCCTATAATTACCATAAACATAATTATTGTTCCAGAGTTCACCACGCTGGAACAGAGGCAATAGAAACTAAATAGCAACAAGTGACCTTTGAAGTCTGTCAGCCACTGAACTCATTTGACAAAAATTCAGGAAAACAATGTTTCAGTGCAACAGCTAATTGAGTAGTTAAATCATTCACAGCTGTTTTAAAAATTTAAACTTTCTAGAGCACATTCTCTTAGTGGAAATCTTTTGTGTTTTTCGCATTTTTCCGTTATGATCAAATTTATTAAAGTTAATGAAGCATAAAATCCATTTTGTTTTGCTGTTCATTTCTTGATGTTTTTCTATTTACTTTTTTCTTTATTGGGCAAACTAACACTAATTTAATCAATTACTTCCGCAAACATTTCAAAGGCAAAGGAAATATTTATTCATATAAATTTCCTAGTACTTAATGAAATTTATTTATTATTTTCTTTTACATCCATGCAAATCAATAATTTATGGTGGAGCTTAACTTCGTTTTAAGAAAATCCTTTAATATATAAATATGCTTTATGCGAAAACCTATGGAATCTGCTTAATTTTTTTTTTTTTCGTTGTTATGGTTCGCTGTTGCGTTGTGAAATTTTTGTGCCAGTTGGTTTTACTCAAAGCTCAAAGTTAAAACAAAGTGGCCATAAGAAGAAAAAAAAAAAAAAAAAATCGATAACAGCGTGTAACTAGTTTTTGTTTTCGTTTTTATAGTTTAAGAGTAATGTTTAATTTTATGTTCTTTTTGCCTGATGCTTCTTGTTTTAAGCACATTGACGACAGCAGGCTGCAAGCTACAATCTGAAAAAAAATATATATATAAAATAAGCACAATGTTACAGCACGTTTAATTCGACCACAATATATTTACACAAGCACTATTGCTGCTGTCATCACATCCCAATTGTATAATATTATAGTCGTAAGCGATTACATCCGCTCATGTTGCCTAAAACTGGCGTTGTAACTTTTTATCCATAATCTAAACATTAAGAAGAAAATATATGCAGGATTATACAATTGTTAGTTACATGATCGGGTGTTTAATTCGAATTGACCTCTTTAAAAATGAGAAAGGTAGCCCTAGATATTTCGGGATTAGAGCTCACAAACAAATATTAATAATCGTACATAACTTTATTGTTTTTCAAAATATTCCAAATAAAGATGTATACACTTTTGCACACCTTTGAATCAATTGTCAAAGCTAATTTGCCACTCTAATTTTGTTGTCTACAAAACATGCATTGTGAATGCAGCAACCACTCTTCTTCATGTAGTCAAAATATTGACTTCAAGTTTAACCTCTTAGTTTGTTTCTTACGTACGGGAAAAAAAGCAGTTATACTGTCAGGACTATACGGCAGATGACAGATGATCAAACCGTTGTTTAGGGTGCTTAAAAATGAAGTTGTTTTACATTAAAAGATATACATTAAGAAGGATGTTACTCGTAGATGAAGAGAAACAGTACTATAGTCATTTCAATAACTGTGACTATTCCGACACACTTGTAAAACATTCAGGTTTTGAGGAAATATTTTTGTTTATATGAAGCAGTGGAGTTTTTCTTCTTTTTGCTAAAACTAACGAAAAATCGATGGCCCAGTAATGAAAATTTTTTCTCCATAGAAACCAATTGGGCTTAATATGCACATCTACGTATAAATAGACATGTATGTTTGCAAGAAAAAAATCTTATATATGTATTTTTTATGATGTAGTCGCCGCTCTAACAGATAGTTAAGAAGTCGGCCACATCCCGATGCTTGAATCGAAATTTGTAGCTGCGTACAAATTTAACCACTGCAGGTTAATGCTTTCATTATGCTTAATGCTTTATATTTATCTTCATAGATATTTTATTTTCCTTTTTTTTTTTCAAATAATTACCTTGATTAGTCCAACGCAAATGTAATATCAAAGCCCATTAAGTGCTGATAATTGAGATTTTTATTCCATTGCCGAATCATTCATTTAGTTTAGGGTTGGCAAGGGCAACTAGTTGTGAATTATGTTTTTTGGTAGCCTTCACAAAAATGTATTAATTCAGTTCCAAAAATGAACCTTTTCAAAAAATATTTGCTGTATTTTCGAGCTGTCTATATGCCGACGACATTTCGTTGGTGCTAATCAACTCATCAGTAGACTTGAAAAATTCTTAAAAGTTTGTTTGAAACTTTACTACTTATTCCATAATTCCCATGAACAGAATGAGAATCAGAAATGTTCAAACAAACCTCTAACACAGCAAACATTTCTTTTTTCGTTTTGCAACACTTCTACTTTTCTTTGCAACCTTCACAAAAATGTATAACTGTATATATAAGTTTGTGGTTCCGTGTGTAACGCATTGATACAACCATCTAAGACGCCATAAAGTATATACATATGTATATTCTGGATCAGAATCAATAGAGATTACGATTAAGCGATGTCTGTCTGTCCGTCTGTAGTCGTTGAAATACCGTTTCTGAGAAAACGGTTTGAGATAGATAAAATGTGCTAAATCATGGTTCACGGATAGCCGTGATATATCCAAAAAACCGGGTTTTAAGGGATATTTTTGGCCATTTTTTTGGTCAGATTTTTGAAAATTGTTTTTTTTCCTAAAAAGTTAGCCATATCATTTTAAATGCCCATTAAATCCCAAAAACTAGAAAAATTTTTGAAATCGGCTCATATATACCCGAGATATAGCGTATACCGATTTTTCAAGAAATCGTCTCTATAAGCCATATAAAACAACTTTTGGCACCAAAAATCAATCAGAATGGTGCATATAGGCTATTTGGAGGCAAAACGGGATAATTTTTTGACATCGGCCCATAAACACTCGAGATATAGTGCCTCCCGATATCTCAAGAAGTTGGTCCTGGAAGCCAAACGAAACAATTTTTTGCACTAAAAGTTTATCAGAATGGTACATATAGGCTGTTCAGAGGCAAACTTAGAACATTTTTGGTCATCGGCCCATATGCATCCCGATTTCTCAAGAAGTCGGCATTAAAAGCCAAATAAAACAACTTTTGATACCAAAAATCCATTAAAATCGTACATATAGGATGTTTCAAGACAAAATTCGAAAATTTTTTAAATAGGTCCATATATACCCGAGATAAAGTGTCTCCAGATTTTTCAAGAAGTCGGCTCTATAAGCCAAATAAAACAACTTTTGACACCAAAAATCAATCAGAATGGTACATACATCATTGCAAAGGGTATTTAAGATTCGGCCCAGCCGAATATAGCACTATTACTTGTTTTTTTTTTATACCGTGTTAAAATACTAAAATATTTTACGCTTTCTGTTAGAAGACACTTCAGCAAATTCGATTTTATTTTAATTAAAATCCCTCCAAAAACCTTTCCCTCAGGCAACCTTATCCATTTTTTTTGCCACTTTATTTATTTTCGCATTATCCTAAGAAATCAACGAAGCTTGATCTCCTGTTTGGACTGGCTTAAGGCCTTAAAACTCTTAATTCCCAATCATGCAATTGCAAAGCCTGCTGGAATCCTTGTAGTAGTAAAATTATGAAATACATAACTGAATGCTTTCAATTATTCATACATATTTTGCAAGATATTAATAAAATTTTGTTTCATTTTTCATGTTTGTGCTTGCCATTAATATTTGCTACGAAATTTTTTCTTCTCTACTATTTTTACATTTCCCTTTTTCTCTGCAATGTGTCTAGATGAACAAATTTTGTAAAAATATTTCAAATTCTAAATCATCATTATCTTCAGTGGCAGTGACAGACTGCAGAAGCGGCGGCAGCTGTTGTTGCATTTAGTTAAAACGAGCAGTTAACATGGAATATGCATAATTTAAGACGTAAATAAAGTAACTTAAATAGTTACTACGTTAAAAAAAAATAAAAAATGGGAGCTGCTACTTTAAAGCCAGCTGCTGTTGGTACTAAACTTTAAATGCAGCGCATGGCAAATACGATTATCTGCTAGAAAAGGAATTTTGGCAATATTTTTGTTTCAGAACCTCCTCAGCTCCAACCTCACTATTTTCAAATTAAGTACAGCCCACAGCTACACTGGGAATTGGCTCGAAATAATGCTGGCCAGTTCCTTGATGAATAAGGACATCCCATGGCCACCGCGATTGTCCAATCTAACTCCCATTGGTTTTTTATGAGGCTACTTCAAACAGAGGGTTTTTAATGACAAATTTTAGTCGCTGATGGCTTCAACGAAAAACAATCATCAAGAAAGCCGCTCAGTTGAATGGAGTTCAATGCAGCCTGTGTGGTACACAAAACAAAAATTCGTTTTGAATAGTGAGTTCAACTCCTCGGAAAATATCAGGATGACATAATCTTTAAAAAGAAAAATCCATATTTCCATTCTATCGGTCAAGCTTTAAAAAAAATGTGTGTCACTTTTTACGTTTTTCATTCAGGCTTGAAAACATCAATCTGATATCAGCTCGCCCTCTTCTTGTTCCGGGCACACAAATAAAAAATAATTTTTCTGCGATTTCTGGCCACATAATTTCATAATGAATAAATGAAAATTTTCTCTCTGCCAATAATCGTTTATCTTCATTTAGCCCATTTAATTAATATTAATATTACCTGTCTGCTAAAATGTATAATAGACTTTAAAATCATTTTAACCTAAAAAAACAAAATATTTTGCTCAGCAGGAAGCCGTGCTGCCCAGTTCAAAGCAAAATATTTGCATAGAAAAGAGAAAAGAATTTCATAAAACAAAATATTTTAAATCGAACGTTGATCTAGTTGTCAGTTAATGCCACGATTTTTCCACACAAAACAAGCAAACAAACCAGCACACAGACTTATGAGATTATAAGCTGCAGCCAGTTTATGGTAAATTTTAAATAAAAAGTTTTACACCTTTAAAGGAAACAAAATTTAATAAAAGCAAAAATAAATTTCACTTGCAACTAAAGTACTGCTCTTTGTTTGCAGTCTACAAAAAAGGCAAACAACTCTGCGGTTCTGGGCTCAAGGCTCATACCAATCAAGTGTTGGTAATGATTTTAAGCTTGGACTATCACAACCAACTGTATCTTTAATTTTGCAAAAAATGCTCGATGTTTTGAAAAGATACATCTGCCCTCTCTTAATTAAACTTGAAATGGCTGACGAAGAGAAGGCAGAATGTAAGTTGCATTTTTTTAAGGAGATCGGGTTTCCTGGCATTATAAGCTGCATAGACGTCATGCATATAAAGATTCAAGCTGCTAAGAAGGATGATCAAAATATGTACTACAATGGAAAGAGGTTTTTTTTAGTTTAAATGCCATGCGTGTAAGATACAGAAAAAAGTTAATTTGTAACATTTAAAAGCTCTCTTTTTGTTCTTTTTTTCGAGTTTAGCAACAAAGATCCCGAATTGCTAAAAAGTTGGATTTTTAATTGTTTTCCCTATTGCACTAATTGAAATGTTTGAAACGCAAATTCACATGTCAACGCTAAAAATTTTGTAGACAGAAACAAAGTCAATTCCGGTTAACGACGGCATAATATTGACTTCATTAATACAAACTTGACGACGATAACTCTCAATTACTCCCAATATTGACGGCGGCAATACAAAAACTGTGCCGACCACGTTACTTGTAACGACGTCGGCATTCGCAATAACGGTGAGTATTTGTCTTCAGCCCAACAAGTGGTAAAAAATAATTCTACCACTAAAGAGGACAGAAAAAAATTTTCCTCATAAAATTTTGCTTACTGCCGGAACTGTTTCTGGACTGCTAGTTTTTACTTTTGATCCAGATTTAAAAAACCGCAGCTGTTCTGATTTTAAATATAATGTTTTGTACTAATTTTTGCAAGGACGGGTATTGAGGGAAAGTGTGGCGGCTTCGAAACAACCAGTTGTTGACCCTGCTTTCTTGTGTTATTTTATTAATATCAATCACAAAAGTTAACTTAAAACTTAATACAAAATAGTTATAATAAAATTATCGCTTTTTTGGGCTTATGACCATACTTTTAAGAAATTTTGCTTGCTAAAGCCTTGCTAAGGTATACAAATATCAGAAGAAGAATGCATTCATTTACACAAAAATGAATGCAATACTTCAAAGCGCTGGAGACCAGCAAACTAAATCGTCTCCGGTTGCACTTCATGTTTTAAAAACTATTGCAAGTTGAGATTGGAAGGAAACTTAAAAAACAAATTCTGGTGGGAATTAAAATTATGGAATGCGTCACAACAAGTTGAAATAAAATACCAAAGCCAGTAGGCAGCAGAAAAATCGTGGGAACCGCTGATCGGTATTAGGAATAATTTTAGTATATAAGCTTTGACAAAATACAAATAAAGGCGAGTAAAGATAATTTACTAAAACCAAAAGGTTGACAGACTTTATTTTACTCCAAGCTTGGTATAACTGTGGCACTCTTTGCCATTCCAAGCTGGTCGTCACTGCGGCATTTGTGCCTCGACCAAAAAAAAAAAAAAAAAACCCATAGTGATAGAAGCTATTCCTGTAGCAATTAGAAGTTACAGGGTTAGACCCAGTCACTATCACTTGTAGCAATAAGAGGCTGCAGGAGTAACTACAAAATCCTCATGAATCAAACCCCTCTTTCGTTAATGGCAAAATTTAATGTGGTCAAAACATGCTGTATTAGAAACTTTACACTTTCTTATCGCCTGCAATTTTCTTTCACCATTTTTTATACTTTTACTCATATCCTTGCTTGAAGACACAAACTGCAAGTAAGAGTTTTGAGTTTACGCCGTTGCCAATGTGCGATCATCTGAGTAAGGAAAATCACCCTTTTTGTCATCATCAGCTCAAATAAATTTTTGAAAATTGCACAAAGTGCTTATTACTTTTGCCAGAATAACGCAGAGCAGAAGCATGAAAGTAATTTGTTATTCATTCACCCCCATTCACAACATTTATTGGCCAAATCAGTAAAACTTTAACCAGCAGCATATAAAAGAGTTCCAATAAAAATCTACATATTTTACAAAATCTTGGCTGCCATGTTCCACCCAACCAGCCATCCTTCTATCCATCTACATTCGCTACATGTTTGCCGTAGCAAAATATAAATAAAAAGTATCGCTTTGCAATGGTGGTTTGTATCGTTTAGTGTGGATTTGTTGAAGCATGTAATTCTAAGAAATTAATGAAGTGTAGAATTCACTTTCTCCTTCTTTTTCTTTCCTTTTCTTAGATTACTTCTTTTCTTTTCTTTTCTCTTCTTTTTTTTTTTTTTGTCATCACAATAAATAACATTGGTTCTACTCTACTGATGATTATGATGACGATGACATCGATTTCAAATGACAAGTGCGCTTACAATTTAACAATTTCAATGAACACAAGAAATATACGATTTTGTTGCAAAAATAATAATAATAATAATAATGAAAAAAGCATTACAATCTAGCAACAAACTCTTAGAAGAAACAACTATAGAGTAGAAGTAGAAGCAAAAAAAAAAAAAACGTTGCAGTGCATTGAGGTCTATAAATAATTTTATGCTACAACAATATATTTAATCCAATTCAAGAAATATACAAATAAATTGCCAAAAGAAATTGCTAAAAAGAAAAATAATATTAAAAAGTAAAAGCAAAGAATTAAAAATATTTTCCGTTCTTTGCAGTGGCAAAAAAAAGTGCTTTTTAAAATGTTGCTGGGTTGTGGAGGGCAAAGCATTTTAAAATTGTGTGCAAAGATATTTGGTTTCAAAATAACCTTAATCTCTTTAATAAAAATTAAATATTTTTCATAAATCAAAAGTAGATCTGAATTTTAAGCGCACGTCTTGATAACAAATGTGCTGCTTTGATGACCACCAAAGGCAAAATGCTCTTGAGTGCTTCGCTTAAAACATGTATTTTTTCTCAATGTTCAGCCACTTGCTGTTCTTCTCTCTTCTCCACTTTATTCGTATTGATATTCAATAATATTTCCTTTTGCCATAATCCAGGCTATTTAATTCGATATGATGCCATTCAAGTTCATTTCTTTGTCAGTGGTCATATCAATCGAATTTCTTTTTATTACATTCATACATACCTACAAACATATTTCATAACCATTAGTGCTACAAAATGAATGGAATATGATGGAAATTGTAATATCTATATTCATATGTTGCTGGCATTGGATAACTTTATGTTCGTTACCTCCATCCGTATTAATGCAAACTTCAGTACAGTGGCTGAGAGTAGTAGTGGCACCCTTGCTGTAGACTCTAGTTAGTTGAAGAAATTCGTGAGCTTATCTCTTGCTGTTTTGAATAAGACATTGTTTGTACAATTTTTTGGCTATAGTTCAGTATACTCACAAATTGCTTCGAGAGGTTTTCTTATTTTTTCCTACAGCTCTAACACACTTAAATATTAGCAGCAAGGCAGTGGAAAACATTTTCGTTTTTGATTTCCAGCACAATTTTCTATATGCTACAGAGTAAGGAATTTGTTTCTACACAAGTTTCAGCCACTGTTTGCATATATTTATCTGTAAGTGTGCATGCCTGTTCATGTTTACATTTGTGTGTGCGAGTCTGTAGTTAATGATTTTATACCACAACTTGTGATACAGAAAAGGAAATTGATGTTTTTAATACAATGAAATTTTTATTTCAAAAGAAATTAAGGAGAAAAACATAAACAACTCCATAATTTTGTTGAAATATGAAATGTAAAAATAAGGTTGTTTATTGTTTGTGGGAAAAAGTGTACAGGGTCAGAAAAAAATTAAAATGTTTTATTGCTGCTGGCAACAACAAATTTGATTGCATTATAACAACAAGCTGCAGTTTTTCTAAAGCATCATTTTCTTCGAAAGAATCGGTTTATAATTCTTTTTGCTTTGTACAACTCTTCCATTTTTTCTCTGAGCTTGCATATGCGTTTACATTTTACGATTTGCATTGCAGCGATTAATGCGTGCACACATGAATTTTTTCACATGAGGAGTTACAAAGCAAAACTTATTTCATGAGTTCACTGTCAGTTTTCACCGACTAAAGCCAGAATTGTTGTGACATTATTTGCATAACATAGACTGGCACGGACCAATGCCAGTGTACAAGCTAGCTACACAAAATCAACTGGCTTGCTTTTGGTTTCTAGTTGTTTCTGGTAGTTAGAATGTAAGAACTTTAGTCCTTAATCTACAAATAGGCCTTATAAATATTTCCTGTCTTCTTCGATCGTCTATTTAACGTCGACATTTCGTTGATGCTAATCAACTCATCAGCAGCCTCGAAAAATCTTAAAAGAATTTTAATAGACGAAACAATTTTTCTGTATTACATTTTCGTTGACTATTTTTGATTCTCACTTTTTTTGTGAGAATTTTGCAAGAAGTAGTAGAGTTTCGTATCTTCTTTTAAGAAAGTGCTTCATTAATTGGTTGAAACGCTTGCAAAATGATATATGTATCAGGTGGTTCAAAAGTAGACGTCCGATGTTGTTCGTCTATCAGAATATCGATTGTGGCTGCAGCAGTTCTATTGCGGAAGAAAAAACTTAGTTAGCATGGCCCTATAGCGCGCTGCCGTTTGACCGCAGGCTTCCTCGAAAAAAAATGCCCAATTACTCCTCTAGCATGAGCAGCGCTTCATGCAGTCGCTTTGAGCCGATGTAATGGCTCCCCGTGTACTATTCATGGAGTTTCGGTGACCCAAAAGCGATAGATTTGCTTGTTCACGTACCCGCTGTGGTGGAAATAAGCCTCATCGCTCATAATGATTTTGGTCGAAAAATCGTCCTTTTCATCAAAAACACGATTATTTTGCAGTCTCAGGCAGCATATCGCTGAATGGCTTATTTACTTGTATTCCACTGCTGTCTAGTTCACAAATCTAAAGTCAGATTTGGCATGAGCTGGCATTTTCGAAACAAGAGCAACTTCCAATAGCGTGATTTCTTTTGGAACATCTTATTCTTATATCAAAGACTACACAGATATCCCAAAAGTGACTTTTGAAAAGTGGCCATATCATTTGTTTGGGGGCTAGTCAGAAGTGAACAGTACAGAAGATCATAGCAACATGAGTGTATGAGACCAACTAGTGTACACAAGAACAAACATAACCAATGAAAAAATGTTGTTGTAAAGTGTTTGGAAAATTTTTGGTTTTGTTGTAATTTTTACGAAAAAAGTAGAAAACATGAACGAAAAGCTTTGAAAATTAAGTTTTAAACATATTCCATATAGAGAGCTAGTGATATACTCAATGCAATTAAATTATTAAATACAAATAATTATTATTTGTGTGCTTGTAAAGCTGTTTTGTTTGCATTAGATTTACACTGACTTTTTCTAACCAAAAATCAAATGTAAACAAATGCAGTCTACCAACAGAGATAGCTATATAAATAATTTCATGTTTGCTGTCCTTCACTGGATGCTCGAGCACCGCTAGGCTGCCACTTTCATGAAATTTGACAAAAAATTTGTAATTTTTGTAGTCCGGCAGAGCTGGTGACCCTTCTGGTTGTATTCGGTGTCTTATATAAGGGCAATATGTTGAAAAACAATTAAATGATTTTCTATGATTAATAATGGTTTATGTTCAATAATCCGAAAATATAAATGGCAAATAAGGCAGGGTTTGAACATTGACTGCTTCCGAGAACATCCTTATGACAAAGTTATTAGTTTGTTTACATTAGAAAGCCATCCCAGCACCATCTAGTATCTGTTGCGAAATAGTTGGCTTTAAGTTAATGTGAAGTTAACAAGGCTGTTATTTTTTCTTGTGCGCGGTTGGCAGTGCTATCGAGCAGCTGTTCGTTTTAATAATCTCAGTTAACTGAAATATATTTTTATATTATTGTGACAGCCACTAAAACTTAATAATTTCCACTTATCAGCATTTGGTTTTCAAATTATAAGCAGATTTAAGAATATTTTACAAAAAAAAAAAAAAAAACCGGTATAAATTATTTAAAAAAAATTAATAATATATCGAATTTCTGGCGCATTTGCAACTTCCGTTTGAGAAAACATCCTCCAAAAAAACAGAGAAAACTCATTCTTGCAAAAATGTTAAACAGCGAAGTGAACACTAATTTTCTGTAGTATTAATGATTGAGTCAATTGAGTTGTAAATTTATCTTCCTAACAGTTAACGTCAAGGTATTTGTGCAACAAAAACAGAAAAAAATTTAAAGTATCAGAAAAGTTGTAATAAAGTTTATGAAAAAATACAAACGAAATAAATTCAACTTCATTTATCATATAATTTTCTTTATGCTAGGGTACAACACACTGGCAGCAACCATGTTCAGTGCATAGTAAAATTTATAAAGAACTGCAGAGAGAATATGATAAAATACGACTTTTTCATAAACAACTTTAATGTAATTGTCAGGAAATGACAAAAAAGAAGAAACAAATAAAATGCCAACATAAAAATAAATAAAGTGTATCGTTCGAAAAAGCATAAAAAAAGGAAAAAGATTTTTATTGTTTTTCTGCCATTCCGGCCAAGTATTATTAAATTATGACTGTAATCAAGTTCTGGTCACAACACAAGCGTACAAAAGAAAAACAAATTTCCTACTAACTGTCAATTAAGAAGGCACACTGCCAGCTGGCCGGAAGGACACACAGCATACAACATCGTGTTGGAGGGGGGCGGTCTGATGATGTCATTAGACAACAACTTGTTAAGTTGGGTACTAAGTTTCATCTAGTAACCTGATGACAGTCACAGTCTAACTTTTACATGGTTTCATTAAAATTTAATAATAATCTTAAAAAAAAAAAAAAACTCCACAACTTATCTAAAAATATGTTGCAAAGTTATTAATTTAAAAAGTTGAGGGAATGGCAACAAATTGTTTATGCCTCTTTAACGTTTCAAGCAGTAAGTTTTTAATGTCATTAAATGTGCCTTGTGTTTGAACAGTAAGTTCTCATTTAAGTTTTTTTTTTTTTTGTATTTAGAAACTGCTTTTAATTTAAAGAAAGGAGGAAAAATAAATGTGCAAAATTAAAAGTAAGAAATCAAAAGTCCAAGAGATGTAACCTCACTAAAAATTTATTTGAATTAAGTTTGTTCCCGTACTCAACATTGGCAGCCCGCGAGATCACAATTTACATGAAAACTGTTGCCGTACTCAAAATTCAGATAAGTGGGAGAAATATTTGAGAGAGAAATATTCTTGTTCTTCTTGCCCAAAACAGCATGCACACTCTCCTTGGGATAATTTATGAAATTAGTTAAACAGTCTGCTATTGCAAAAAAAAAAAAACCAATAACAATAACAATAACCAATAAAACAAATCAACTAAATCACCCAGTTTTCATGTTCTTTAATTCGTATTTCATACAAAAATAGCTGCAAAGGACTTTAAAATCTTAATGCAGGCAGAACAACACTTCACTTTCCAAAATATGTGTTTCAACTTTAATGACTGCATCAAAACATACCATATATTATTTTTTGGGATTAAAATTTTAGTTTTTTTGCAATATTGTGAAAGATTCATGATGGCTCTCAATTTGCCGAATTTCGCCCAAAAAGTAAGGGTTCACACTTATTAACTACTTATCGAAACGAAATTATATACACATATGCATCTATGGCTAAATCAAGCGAAACAAAACTGGAAAAAAAGAGTACACAAGGTTTAAAAAACTGCTTACGTTCTTAGTTATGTTTTACGGGCTGCCAGTCGTAAGCGTAGACCATTTGGCATCCGGGGTGCCGGTAGGGAGACAACCCTAATGGTTCTGCCCCAAACTATTTTAACTCGTTTAACTCGCATTTCGACACATCCTGTAATCTACATAGTGCCCGCCTGCTCAAATAATTTGCCCTCTTGTTAGAAAGAGCTGGACATTAGCAGATGCAATGTTCAACTGTCTTCTTATCCTCTTCCTCTTCAACTCTGCAGCCTCTGCTGAAGTCATGATACAAAAGGCTTAACCTTTTCTTATGAATTCCTATATGATAGAATCCTTTTAGGACAGAGATTTGGGTATGCAGTCCTTATCACGGAAAATCCCACAGAGCTAAGGTTTTATTGTTGTTGTAACTGGTTCACTTGAGTCCCACTATTCAACAGGTGATTTCGTTTAAGTACCTGTCTTATGTAGTTATTAACAGCTGTTGTTTTAATAGTGGTTTACAATTCTTAAGGGGAACACCAACAAATTCGTTCATTTATTCCAGTTATAAGTGGGCACCACATCTCACCAGTTCATATGCAACTAAATTTATAACATCGTTTTGTCCATTTTCAACCCCATGCTGAAAGAGATACTTAAAAATTTAGTAGTTCAAAATTGAGGTCAATAAGTTGTCTAATGGCTTCAGAAACGGCATTTAAAGAGAGTTCTTTTTTTGCAAAACAAATCTATTAATACTCTTTTGAAGGGTGTTAAAGCAATTATGTGAACAGACAGGTAGAGGTAAGTGCAAATAGTGAAGACTTCTTGTAGAGCAGCTTTTTCTACTCATTATCGCTTGTGTCACTCTTTAAAATATTCTTAAAAACTAAACTTTGTAGGCTTGAAGAAATCTCTGGATGACAAAAATATGTATAAATATATGTATATCCTTTGCTAACGCCCACACAAACATGTAAACGCAAAACATTTAGAGTTACTAACACATACATATTTCTTCTAAACTCATAAATACCAGTCATCTGTTGGTAGAGTCTGATAAGAGCAATTTGTTGTTGCACAACATAACATGTTTTCAGAATGCGAATTTGAGAACGACCAAGAAGTATTTAATGTTTTACATTTGAAATATATAAACTTAGTTATTAATAATTGTTAATGGGCTCATTGAATGTTTAATGTGCCATAAATTACAAATTATTGAGGCAGTTAAACTAATTAAAATGTTCCATAGCGTCATTATGAATAAACCTACTTCGTCATGTCTACATGCATATTAACAATAAATTAATTGAATGAGAAAAAAGAAAATAATTGTGTAAAGCACATGCAAAACAAGATAATTGCAGAATTGTGTAAGCAAGTCTTGGGGGTCATTAGTGAGAGTATCAATTAAAGGGGAAGTTCTAAGAATTTCCTGCAAATTTGTGTATACAAAAATACTGTTAGAATCCAAATATCATTATAATAAATGTTAAGCTTTCTTAAAATGTTAAGCTTTCTTAAAAGCTTTCTTAAAATAGCTTATAAGCACATAAGAAATATATGGCTGAAGTGCTAATCGCCTTAAAATATGCAACTAAAATCATTTTAAGCGGAGATGGTTTCTATTTCATGAATATTCGCTGTTGAAAACTAATTATGACAAAACAACTTTTCTTAAGCACTGCTAATGAAATATTAGCGGTCTAATTCATACAAAACTTTTTATTGTATGTAATGTATAGAAATTAGTAATCAATCGTTGGTATTCATAAACGTACAACAGAAAGTGATTAAAGGGGCAACTGTCTAATTTTTGCTCTGTCAATACCCATAGATAATGGGACTTGTTACGTAAAACTAGCGAATACAATTTACTTCCAACACTCATATATATGAGCAATTTTTATTACTGGTTGTCAATGCACATCATGAAGCAAAATTTTTCTTGTATATTTCTGGGTTTTTTTTAAATTTTATACTAGGACTTTAGAACGCACACGTACATACGAAATCATAATTTCTTTCTTTCTGTATTGGTCCTGTGTTTTGAGGAATAAAATTATTGGAGTAAAACACAGTCAGACTAATTTGTATGTTTGTGCATTTCTAGCCATCATAATGGGGAAAAAACGAATAATCAACTCGAAGAACAAGGCTATTTTGTTTGGAAATATGTATATCACTACAAAATTGATTAATTGTTTTTTGGGTTTTTGAATAATAAATCTTAGTTTTACTCATCAGGATGGCCCACTCAGTAGTAATTAACTAGTTCTATAGGTGCACATCTTTTGAGTCTTCTGGGTGCCAGGGTTTGTTTTGCCCCCAAATATCTGAGTTCAGCGTTGGAATGTCGTGTTAAACGAGTTGTTTGTTTGAGGCTGCTGTCATGATTTACTATTTTGATCCTGAATGTCAAAATAGTAAATGTAAGTCTTCACCTGTAATCAGTGCTGGGTAAAATACATGCTTTGATGTATTTAAAACACAAAATACAAAATACATAAAAGTTGTGTATTTGAAATAAAAATACTTTTTATTCCAGGTATTTAAAGTACAAAATACTTTTAATCAAAAAAGTTTTTATTTCCTTTCGTAAGCATCAGCTTTTCAATTGTCATATCAGACAAACAACCTCTTGATAGTGAATGCTTAAAATCAGCCAACAGCAAAGTCACAATGATTTCTTATTAGAAAACGATATTTTATTGAAAGAAAATTAACAGATATTTTATATATTTATTTGAGCTCAAGGTCTTTTGGAATTTGAGTAATTATTTTTGCCAATATTTCGCTCTCCTTCGGATAGCTTCTTCAGGACAATAATAATCATATTGACAAAAATAATTACTCAAATTCCAAAAGACCTTGAGCTCAAATAAATATGTAAAATATAAGAAAAAAACGGGTCAAAATAACTAAATATGAAAATTAGCAGAATTAAGAAATTGGTGACAATTAAAAAACGTTTGACCAAGTCTATCCAAGTCAACAGCTGATTGATATTTTTTGCTCTTCTTGCTTTAGATAAAAATGTCAAACGCTGTTTTTTCCTTGTACAGTCAAAGCCCGGTAAAGCGAATACTCAGTTTAACGAATAGCCAATATAACGAAGGGCGAAATTTTTACATACTCAGATTTCTGAAACTATAATTTTCACTTTGACCTAAAAAATTACATGATTTTTTTTTTGTACACATCGGAATTTAAGGTTTTCATAGTTTTATTTTTTTAAGTTTCTTTTCTTCGAGCAATACCTTATGGACAATATGAGAAAAAAATGGTTTTCATGAATGTTTCACTATAAACAATTTTGCCACGCAGACAATTAAAATGAAGGACTTTTTAAGAACTGTTTATCGGCAAAAAAAAAAAAAAAATTGTCATTAATAATTTATGATGTGGTAATTTTGCCCAAAATTTAGGGGAAGTCAAATATTAAACAATTATTCAAACACCAACGTTAACACTTGTCACTTAGTTTTTTCATATCTTCCTTTGGTATATTTATCAAGAGAAAATTATAAATCAACCTCAATCAACAGCCAACTGGGCAATGGGGAAAACAATGTCTACACATGAATACTAGGGTGATGGGAAAGATGGTGAGGCGGGCTGCTTTGCGTCAACGGCCCTTAAGAGACGAAAATGTTGATTTTAATCATTTATATGAGGATTTTTTTATTTACAAAACATTTGGAAGCACCTAATACCACTTTAAAATGAAAAACGCCTTACAGTTCAGCTCCCTGGTTGGCATATTAATATATGAACGATAGTGTGGTTTGATTCAGCAATCGATATTGTGCCATTGACTTTTCAATAGCTTTTGGTCTGAGGAATAATAAGTTCCAGACATATTAAATAAATTATCTTCCATGTTTCCAATTGTAATATTTTGGTATTTTTGTATGAGCAGCCCTCAAGGACGCCTGATACTTGGTCACTGTTTTTGAAAAAAATCTTAAGGAGAAAAATTATTGCGGCAATTATGAATTTGAGTACTCGATGGGCACTCCAGCACTAATTAGTCAGCCCTGACGCCCGATGCCGTATTTTCCGCAACTTTCCACAAAATCGCTTCCGAGTATCTTCTCTTTTGCTCCCAAATAATTTTTTGCAAATAATTTTTTCTAGCCAATAATTTTTTTTGCAAACATACCAACCGTATCACGTCTGTTCAGGGGGTCTTTTGCACAAAGCTTCATAAGAAATTTAAATTTAGAAGCCACGAAAATGATTTTCTTATCGAACTTTATAGTCTACAACTGATAATAACTTTTTCTAGTTTTAGTTCAATTTTATTTCTATAAAATTAGTAAATTTTTTAGTGATAACATTACAGTAATACAAATTATTAAGAAGATTATGAAGACAAGAAAAGTAAGATTAAAGCCTTATTAGCTGGGGAACACACCATGGTGGTTTCACGTCCGCTGCGACGATCATCAGCACCCAGATGGCTACGAACCTTGGCAATAGCTAATGGCAAAAGCACAGAAATGAGTGGGATGCCAAACAAAAAATAGTTTCTGTTCGATATGTTTTAGTGGAAGTCTTTGCCTTCAGGCCGAAAGGGATGGAAAAATCTGCATAAAAATAATAACAAATATTTTATATATTTATTTGAGCTTAAAGTCTTTTTATTAGAGAATTTGAGTTTTTGAGTATTTTTGTCAATATTATTGTCCTGAAGAAGCTATCCGACGGAGAGCGAAATATTGACAAAAATACTCAAAAACTCAAATTCTCTAATAAAAAGACCTTAAGCTCAAATAAATATATAAAATATAAGAAAAAAAGGGTCAAAATAACTAAATATTAAATAATGACAAATATTCGTTCATACAAATCGATTCGTCCTTTGGAACTATTTGCTTACTAATTGGCCTGCTTATGTTTGCAAAGATTCGAATTTCCTATTTCTGTATATTACAGTTATGTTATTGCCAGATGGAGAAAGTTTTTCCAGCTGTTCTCTTTTGATACAAGAACTTTAATTATTTAAATAATTAAAAGCTGACCTATTTAAATCAAACTTTTTAATAATCTAACAACATTTAATTCAAGGGTTGCAAACATTTCTGATACCTACTGTTCTATGATTTATACTTTAATTAATTATTTTCGCAGTAGTGCTTTTGCATGTAAACATAATTAAAATTTTAATTTCTTTGTCTACAGCAAGTAGCACCAAAGTAAACCTCATTTTCAATTCTTATCAACTCCTGGCAATTAAATTAAATTCCCCACTGTTTTACCCACAGACAAAGATATGCCAGCGTGTAAGCCACTCGTGGGATTAAGAGAACTTAGAGACATTTACTTTTAGGCTGCAGAGAGGGAGTATTTCAGATACGGCAGCATAAGTCAAAGTTTATAGCAAACATACCACTGCTATTTAAGACGTCTAAACCTGGAATTGGGTGGAGGCCTTTAGAAGCATTTTACGCAAACTACACACTAGACTAAAAATATACCAGTTAAATGGAGTAAAACAATTTGATATATTTGGCATTCTATTTACTCACATGCATAAAGTTCATGCTGCTAATATGAATGTTTTTAAGAGTTTATATCAGCAATTTAAAGGTTTAAAAAATATATAAACTGAGGTAAACTCAGCAGGTGTGGTTGCTAAAATGACACACGGTAGCAAATCAGGGCCATAAACTGTAAGTCGTATGTACATTTATGCCGAAGAAAATTTTCAAAAGTTCAACACAAAGCAGGCCTACTTCGTAGACTGGTGAAAGCAATTTTAATTTAGAGAACTGGCTCTAATTTTCTTTTTTGTGACTCCAACGTTGAGCATTTAAAGTCTAGTTATTTCTAAGCAAAACTTGGCGTTTGGCTTTACACAAAAGAGTTGTGAAGAAGAACCTTTGTTATCCTGAAAACAAGTCTTTAGATCACAGAATACCACCAGTAATACCGGTAACCAGTTTTCCGGACTACAAAAATTGTTACATTTTATTGCTCGCATTATTTTTTAAATTGGTAGCAGGAGCGTGAACCTTGTTGTGAAGGAGCGGGGAGGGCGGTAAGTATTCTTAAAAATAAAGAAGAGATACAGTTTTATATGTCTTAGTAGTTACGGTTTTGCTTCTTGCCTTGTGTTACAAATCAAATAAAGGAGCGTCGGCATAGGAGGGATCGTATACAAGATTATCTCTTAAATCACCAGTAATTAAACATGACCCGATAACGATCGCCAGTGACTATAGCGGCCACTCTTTGCTCATTTTCCAAGAAAACTGGCCCAATTATGCCTCTCGACCAACATCCGCACCAAACAGTGACTCGTTGTGGGTGCTTCGGCTTTTCAATGTATGCGTGCAGGTTTTCTGTGCCCCAAATGCGACTATTTTGCTTGTTTACATGCCCGCCAAGATCAAGATGAGCTTCATCTGAAAAGATGATTTTTTTTTTTTTTACAAAATCGGCATCTTCTGTAAGTCGATCGCAGGCCCGCTTAGCAAAGCGTATCCTCAGTCATATTCGTTCAGCGGAAGGATGTTTGTATTGTTATTGTTATTTATTGCTAAATTAAGTTAAATATCTGGCTGGGGAGCCATACGTTGAGAAATCATTGATTTGTTATTTCGAAACAATATAAGTAGGTTATTTTGTATATTCATTTTGTATACTGAAATTATAATCTATACATTACTTTATCTCCTTTTTGTTAATTAATATCTTTGTAATATATATTTCTTGGCCTAGAAAGGCTTTTTGTATTACTGAACTTGAATAAATAAATAAACAAATAATACCAATTACCTGTCAAATCAGACATGACCCAAGTGTTACCACTAACGAATTAAGCACTAGTAGAAAAAAAACTGTTACATGGCGGACCCTATATATTAGTTTTGTAGATCACCCGGTTTTCTTACAATTCAGTTTTACTTAGAGATGAGTTTTTTTTAGAAAATTTCGTTGTTTTCAGAAAAAGGGCTCAAATTTAGATGTCTTCAATCTCGGGTTTCTTGCATAGTTCAATGTAAGATTTTTTAGTTATTAAAATATGTAAAAAACCCTTGAAATGAAATAATGTGAGCCAGAACCTTTCTACAGGAGAGCAATGATAGTATGAATGATATTTCCTTGCTCTATTGTAGATTTTTTACCAAGTTTACAAAAAACTTGCAATGAAAAAATTTGCAAAACACATAAAAAACATTACGGTGGTTACCGGATTTAAAATAAATATTTCCCAAGTGCGAGTCCCTTAGCAAGCGTTTTAGTATAAGTAAAAGAATATGCTTTTTATAAAAAATTTTTACATCATTTATTTTAATATTCTTATTTTATTGTTGATTTTATAAGTTTTGACTCTACAAATTTTACTATCCCTTTTCATGCTCCAGAATGTTTAAGAATGTCGAAACTGTCAGACTGAATTGATTTTGAGTTTGAACCGAAAATGCATACAACTATTTTAAAATGTCACATTACCATTTTACATACAGACATGCACATGCAAAGCAATATGCAGAAATAATAGATGTGCACACTTTTACACTAATACGCACGAAATAGTGCAAGAAAAAAAGGGATACTAGTAGTTTTGCACTTTCACTAAGTGACACTTAAGTTAACCCTCTAAAGGGGGGCTTACTTAAAGGTCAGTTGGTACCTTAGAACATCAGTCCCTTGGACATTTGAAATTACAATCCTCAGTGGAAAGGAAGGAGAGAGTGCATAAAACTAAGAGATTAACACTGTAGAGTTTGCTGCAAAACATCTAAGATGTGCGCCTTAAATATGCACTAGGCAGCAGCAAGTGTATATCATGCTTTATTCAAGTTGTCTTTGGAGTTTACTTCCATAGAATTGAAAACATTTTTTTTTTATTTTTTTTTATTTTTTTTTATTTTTTTTTTTTTTTTTTTTGGTAAAATTGTAGTGATCAAGACTTTGACAAAAAAAAGTAATGTTGAAGACTTATCTATAAGAAATCCTTATTGCATATAATTTACAAGAAACTCAAGATTTTTTTTATACCAAAAACTACTCCAACTGGGTAAAAAATTTATAAAACATGTTTTCTCCTTGATTTTATGTGTTTTTTATTGACAGATAAAAAAAATCCCTGAAGTAGATTTCTGTCATAAAAATAAAATGCTCAGAGAAGACTGCTTACATATAAAACCCAGTGCCATTTTCCACTCTCTCTACCCATAAAGGATAATTCGTTATTAAGTTATGACTAGAGGTCTGCAAATCTTATATTTTAGAAAAATCTAAAAAAATAGAATTTAAAATTTTTATGATTTTTGTGTTTAGGGAAACATAGGAATAATGTATAATAGGTAACTAAAAATAAGATGTTGTTTAAAAATAAAAAAAGTCGTATGAAGAAGCAAACATTACAATATTGCTACGAATTTAGTTGTAAGCAGTCCAATTGTAATTGTTCTAGAACGTGCTTATATTGTCTTGTTATTATTTGTAAATGAACACAATAGGTATATACACACATGCATACATAGAAACTTGTAAATAAATAGGCACGACAGTGATATAAAAGAAACCACCACCGCACAATACAATATTCGTGTGTGCATGTATGTGCGCGGCTCATATGCTTAAGTTTCATTGCCGCGCGTATGTACCTATATCTTTTGTTCATTATTTGTTTTATTGGGAGGTGTCGTGATCAGCTTCTGTAAACTTCTCGACTGCTCGAGTAATGATCATTGAGAGGTATAAAAGTGGCTCAGCTTAACGCTGAGGAGTTCAGTCGATTTTTAGCTGCGCTAACGTGTAAAGTGTCTTAAGTAATAAAAAGTAAAGTGTCTTAAGTAATAAGTAAGTGTTCTTCTTTAATAAAGTGAGTACAGTGTGTTAAGTAAATAAAGTATTGAACTGTTGAGTACTGTCGCCGGAAGAATTGAGTGTTTTAACTTCATAACAATTAAATAATCTACAGAAAACGTTTTTGAAAGGTAAAAGCGTAACAATATTTATGAAAGATACTAATCTTGTTCTAACTTTTATTGAAAGAAATGATTAAAAACTGTTATGGTCAGGGACATTAGTGTTCTTTTCTAACTGTCTATTTTGGGTTATATTGATAGCTGAAATTGTCATATAGAAACTACAAAATTGATTTAATAGGTTTGTTAATACATTATCACTCTACAACTTTTGACATTGGCCATATAAAACCCTACAACAATTTTTCTTACTCTGTTTAGCAAAATTTTTCGGTGACTTCTGATATGGAAACATGTCATTAATAAGACTAACCACATGAAAATAATAAGAAATCCCCATAGCAAAATCTTCGTTCATTTCTACTGCGCTTTTCCTCACTCTAAATATGTTTGAAGTAGAAAATATTATTAATTTTATGAAGAAGTTTTGGTTCTATGACGATGCATTTTATCCACTCAAGTAAATGTGCCATACATATCTCTAAGCCAAAGGTGTATTTTTTAATTAATTATTTTAATGACTAACACCGGTATTCATAAAAAATAAAACATTGTTGATGAAACAAACATTTTACTATAAATTTTTCATATAAAGCTTTTGCTAAAATGTATTTGAGCAACGTTTTATTTTATATGAATACCGGTGTTAATATTTAGTTATTTTGATCGCTTTTTTTTTTCTCTTATATTTTATATATTTATTTGAGCTTAAGGCCTTTTTATTGGAGAATTTGAGTATTTATTGTCAATATTTCGCTCTCCTTCGGATTTAATGACGTTAACAAATCATGACCTGTGCATAAATGTATGTATATAAGTTTAACCGCTAGTTTTTACGCACAACTCGTCGTTATGCTGCCAGCATGGCAAGTTATTTTAATCCTTGTTTTTTTATTTTGTTTTTTGTTTTTTTTTACTTCTTTTAATTATTTTTTCTCTTCCTTACAAATTCAAAATTTGCATCCCCCACACTGGGTTAAATATTTATGCATTTCAATTTAAAACCTACATTCTGGCTTAATAGGGTTTTTCTTTTAAAGCAATTTGCAAATGTGACAATAAGGATGGAATATTTTACAATGTTTTCGTCTCTCGTTTCTACGAAAAGTCTTTCATTGTTTGTAACTATGTAAAATATTTTGCTAGAATTTTCATGCAAGTGCATGTGATTGTTGTTTTTTTTTTTCGTCTCTACAGCTGCAAAAGTGTCCATTCTTTGTATGAGTGTAGACTTTTTTACATCAATCGAAATGTTTGTCAAGTTTATTTAACATCTACCATGATGACTACTACTGGGTCCCAAAAACTCATCTGGAAACTATTTTCACATTTGCCCCTGCACAGAAAAACACATGTGCTGGGTTGTATGTAACTAAATGCATACAAAGATATTCATGCATTTCGTGCACATATTTCGGCAACTGCAGATTGAATATATGCATATCTAAATGTGTGTGGATATGTGTGAGTGTGTAGGAGAGTGAATTGAATTTATAGACAGCGGAAACATTAACTGCTTACAACTTCACTTTTATATGCATATAATCTGATAACCAGGTACAGCGAAGAATCTGTTTTGCGCTATAAATATAAAAAAAAAAAATTCTACAATACAAATTGTTTTCAGCCATTGAATCGATGTAGATATTTTGGTTCATCTCGAACGCAACGCTTTCATGCATATGAAACTACTTAACTATCAGGCAATGTGGTAGAAAGTAACAAAACTTAATACAATTGATTCGAAACAAAAGAACCATTTTCAAATTGAAAATTTACAGCTTTTCTACATTCAATTGTGTGGCGCGAAACTACTATGAAGATATGCACTCATACACATGTGTGTGTGTGTGTGCCCTACGGAAAGCGTTGGTAATACAGGGTTAAAAATAAACTAGTCCTAGTCCTAGTTTTGTTTTTTTTTTAGCTAATAAAAATCTATCCCTTTTGCCGCACCATGCCAGCTAGTGTTATATTACCAGTCTTAAATTTATCTGCAGGGCATTTGGCCATAAAACTACATTAATGTAGTTTCATTTAATTTTCATCACTTCAACCTCATATTGTGTCTAAATTGTTGTTTGAATGTTGTGCTACATTTTTCATTTTGTCAATGTTTTAGCTGCATTTGTTGCTTCTGTTTCTCCATTCAGAGTGCTCTCTTGCCTTCCAAGGAAGGGGCAATAAAATGTCATATGCGGCAAGCATCAAGGAAACTGCTAGCTCGATTTTTGTTGTCTGTTTTCTTTAGATTTCCATTAAAGAGTTTGCAAAAGAGAAAGAAAAGAAAAAAGCACTAGAAGTAGAAAAATTATTTTTTCATTGACTTTCAGTTTGACTGCAGTTGAATGACAAAATGACTGGCTGTCTCCATGATTGACTTTAAAATGAAGTAAAAAAGGTTTTCCACTGCATCTTTGATACAACATCTGTGGGTGCCAGCACTACATATGTACGTATGTACACTTTAAAAAACAAGTGGCTGCAGAAATATATTCAATAATGTGATTTTATAAATTTCAGCTCGAATTCCAATGGGAAAAGGAATTTTCATTTGAGTTTGGATTTGGATTTAAAATTGCTCTGGTTTTAGCACAATTTTGTCAACAGCTAAAGAAAACTTCTTTCAAAAACTTACTTACTGCCTGTTCCTCAATATCGACGATGTGCGATGTGTTTGCATTCTAAGCGCAATAAAACTGATTTAAGTTCCTCCATGATGCTCGTTTATTCAAACGATGACTCGATCTTAAAGTCAAAAAAAAAAAAAAACGTAAGTGTTTTCATATAAAACCCGATTCCTCTGTTTCGATCGTATCGTCAGCAGTGCGAGCACAAATGTCAAAATCAAGCACTTGTTGTAGAAGTTTTCATAGAAAAAAAATTTATATATATTTGCTGAAAACTGAAAACTGAAAATGCGAAAATATATTAAAACATTATCGTATGTAAGTAGTTTTCTTTAACAGCTGTGCACTAGTTGAAAAAAATCAACAATGGAACACTTGCTGGCACTTGTTTGCTGTCTGCCAAAAAATCTTGAGTAAAGTCCACAAAAACTATTTCCACGCTTTCAAAATATTTGCTTTTTTTCTATTTTGTATATTTTATGTATGTATTTATTTTGATTTGTCAGATACAGCTGACCAGTTTGGGTAAGGGTTGTACTAACACAAGAACAATTTTAAACTTCAATAAAAAATTACTTAAAACTTTAATTTGACGATCTGGTATGTCTATAAGGTAAATGAAAAAAACTAAATGACGTAAGCCCATAAGAACTCAAGCTTTCGAAATAGCGGAATCCAAATTGGTTCGAAATCGAGCGACTACATTTCGAGAGCTTATAGGAATAGCCAGTTGATTACTTCATTGCTTTAAGAGTCAATTTAATCTATTTTTTTAATTGTAAAAGTGAAAATGTTGCCAGACAAACCTGTATTACAGGTTTGCTTAGAAATTTCTGATTCTCATTTTGTTCGCATTTTGTTTAAAAAAATTCTTATACAAAATAATAGAAAATAATAAAAACAATTAAAGATTCCTGACGATGGTAACAAATTGTTAGCGAAATATCAAAAAATTAATAAAGCAAAATAAAAGACCTAAAGGTCAAAAATTATAGATAAAATAATTTCGTTTTTTTTTTAAACTTATCGTCGAACTATATGACATGCCATTGTCTTAAGTTTGATTTTACTTCCTCAAAATTGATCAAAATTTTTAGAGAAGACAAGAAAAGCACCGTGGCTAATTCGCAGAAGAACACAGTGATTAAATGGAAAATTCATCACTAAGATTAAATGTACATGCTCAGGTGGTAGAAAAGCTATGAGCTGCCGTTTTCAAAGAGTATACAATTGGTCATAACGAAATTTGGATGTTGATGAGCAATGTGAACGTAATGTAACGTGAAACTTAGCCAGTATATCTTCAACGTTGCTCTTCTTGCCTTCTTTAAGAATCACAACAGTTTTAACGAAAAATTTTTTTTTCTCAATTCGGACCAAGTGAAACTCGAGCTCAATTCTGATAGAACAATAAGGAATCGTTTTTTTTTTAATTTGTAATATTTTTTTAATTTAAAACTCACTTTACCTTTTTTTTTTCTAGTGTATACATTTTTCTTAAGAATATATATTTGAAATTATTACAGTAGAAACTTGTTTTACATAAATTGCAAATGATGGTGGCTGGAGAAATCCTTATGGCAAATACATTAAAATACTTAATGCCAACGGGATTGTAAAACATATTTAAAAATATATACAATTTTGTAGCATAGGGACAGTGGTATGCTTTAATTTGCCAGCACCTGTTTTAGACAACCTGCATACTGTCGACTAGTAGAAGATGCCCTCTTAATTGGATGCTACAAACTTAGTAAACAAATTTGATTGGTTTTTGGTATTCTCGTTTGGATTTTGGTCTATTCTGTTATACATATTTATATTAAAAGTCCATGTTCAAAATTTTTCTGCAACATTTTATATCACATGATCTTGGCGGCCACTTGACATCGTCACCACGTAAGACAACACCGCCATTGAACTTGGCGCACAAAAGACGTTTTGTTTCGTTAGCTGTGTGGCAAGCTGCAGCGTTCTGTTGAAACTACATAACGTCTATTCCTATATCTTTTAACCCAGGCGTTATTATAATCGTTATTATCTCACGATTGCGAACATCATTCATAGTATTTGCCTGATAGATCTCATTTTGAAAAAAATATGACCCCATGAACCGCACCAAACAGTCACTATTTGTGGGTGCATTGCTTTTTCAACAATTACTCTTACATTATCATTTGTCCAAATGCGGCAATTCTGTGTACTGTCAATTCCACTATGATGAAAATGTGCATCATCCCTGAAAATTATTTTCATCGATAACAATCATAAGCTCTTGCTGGTTTTTGTCACCATTGCATCTGGCAGTAGTGCAAATGCATGTCTTTATGCACAATGTTCATCCACGACGAGCGGGAGAGGTGCAATTATTGGGCATGACGACGAGTTGTGATGGACGGCTCTTCAGCCCCGTTATGACGGACAGCAGCCAGATTTTCTGCAGTACGAGCTACAGAAGTATGAACTGGTGTTTTTTAATCTCCTACTGAAAAGGTTTGTTTGAATTTTTTCGAATTTAGCACCTTTTGGGCCATTAAATCTACCAAAAAAAAAAAAAATCACAAAGTGTAGAATATGCATTTTGATTTGAACGTCTATTTTAGGAACAAGACTCAATAAGTTTAACACCTTGGTTGAATGTGTGATTTTCCACTATTAAATTGAATTAGTCTCAAGTTGAGAAGTGTTTAATGATATACAGGAAAAAAAAACTTGACATTTAGGTTTGGCTTACATTCAATATCGCCCCTTAAAATTTAACCACCACTATATTCTCTACAAATTTGCTGAGTTTTCCTTTGACCTCTACTGGCAAGAAAACTTACTTTATATACTGCCAGAATATAACAAATCTAGAATACTCTTATTGTTTCTAAAATAGTATTCCAATGCGGTCTTTCATATCTCTGAGACGCGTACTTTTATCATCTGCTCCACTAGAATCAAGCGTGTTAACCTCGTAGTGGCTTTTTCGTATTGATACATTATTGTTTTGCATTTTGTATTTAGAAACATAAATTCCTTAAATTGCTTAAGCAAAAAATGGGTACTAGAATCAAATTTCTGCTATGTTTTTCGATTATGTCCTTCACACTCATTAATTTGTCATAACAAAAGTAGCAATCGATTGCTGCACCCAATGCAAGAATCATATACATATTAAAATTTAAATCTCATTAAAACGAACATGTTTTGCATTCTACTAGACTCACAGAAAACTAATATCTTTAGTGGAAATATAGTCTGGTGAACGTATGTTTTGTCGACCTAACAAGTTTCCAAACAATTTGTTTTTCCCAGCTTATTTTTTATTAAGTTAAATATGCTCAAACCATTTATAGTATTATATTTATTTGTTATTTATCGCATTACCAAGTACCATTTTTATTTCAGATTTTCATAACTAACTTGATTTTTCTTAATATTACTTTGTATGAAAAAGTCATTTGAAAAGTCACACGATTTACAAACTCTAGATATTAATATTGTTTAATCATTTGCGTTTTGGTGTGCGAATATTATAATGATGTGTTTTAGCAAAAATCCTTAACTGACTCAACTCATTAATCAAGTCAATTGTTCTCAGGCTCAGAAGGGTTCAGCCAAATTACATTAGAAATAAAGATATCAATACAATAGCACTTAATTTACTTGTCTTCCTTCACCATTAACGCCTAATGGTTTTAACAAAAGAAATAAAAGAAAAGCTTCTCAAAACCACTGTTTTACAATTTGAAAAATAAAAAATGCTGACTACAGCAATATAATATAATTTTGTTATATCCATTACCTTTCATATTTCTCCCCTTTTATTTGTTCGTCATCATCACTCCCTTCCCAGTCAAATGGTTGTCATTTGTAAGAGTCCTGTTCACTATTTTCTGTCGGCTGAGGAGTTTTCTTATTTTCAACATCATGCTGTCTGTTAGAATTTCTTTCAGCTATTCATTCACGCTATCACTTGTCATGCCGTTGTCGGTTATTATATATAAGTAAATACACAGAGGAAAAAATTGTTGTTAACCAAAAGAAAATAAAAAATGTTGCTAGAACTATTTACGCTTAAATAAGCTATTACACATTTTTTTCATCAATATTTTTTAGCAAATTAGTCAAATGTACTTTCAAGAAAAGATGATGAGTATTTATTTTAAAAGTTAATAGTAATAAATAAAGCTTAATAAAGACGTCGTTGTTTTTAATTGTATCATTATAAAATAGTGCGGCAGTATGTTACGTAATACTGCACATCTACTAAATCAAAGATTTGATTTTAGATCTCTTGCAACTGCGGTCTGTTTTGACTATGCATATGACGCATAGTGGAGCCAAATGCTACAAAAGTCTTACTTACTTTATATACTGCCAGAATATAACAAATCTGGAATACTCTTATTGTTTCTAAAATAGTATTCCAATGCGGTCTTTCATATGTCTGAGACGCTTACTTTTATCATCTGCTCCACTAGAATCAAGTGTGTTAACCTCGTAAATTTGTATCTTTGAAGCTTGTAATCTGACTACAAAATAAGATATTACAACCCTATAGACAAGCGCCTTGCCTTTAAGAATAATAAACTGGAAGCCATCTTGGTTTTTCTTGTTTTCTTTTATTTGTTTTATTTCGATCAATACAGGAGACGGCCTGAAAATATGCAATGCAATATGCCGGAACTAAGAGAAGGAAAGAGAGCGATAGAGAGAGCGAGAGAGAGAGTAGTGCTTATGTACATTTCATTTGAAAACTTTTACTCTTTAAGTGGCAAGAAATAGGTCTGCAGGTAGTTTATTTCACACAGACGGGTCGTATGTTTGAGGAACGAATTCCCCCTGTAATGCGTTGTGCAATGCGCTGGTTAATCAACAACAAATGGACAAAGTCCTGGACGATGTACTCGTTTTGTGTAGATTAAGATGTCTGATTTCGTTAGAAAAGAAGCCATGCTGATAGCGAGAAAACAGTGTAACGTAACCCACCCTGCCACGAAGGCAATGAGTGCCACGAATGGCTTGCAATGTGTCCATAGAATTGGAATCCCAACTGTCACCGATGACTTCCTTTATCCTATCCAGTACGAGGCCGTGTAACACCAAAAGAGAATTTGAGACACCAGGCCAATCTTGAGAGTTATTATTGCATTTTTGGACAGATATCACTTAAATCAGGTTGATTGGAGTGGTTTTGTTTGTCCTTTTTTTGCGACATACTCCTAAGCCAATTTATGCTTGTTGTGCGCTCCATGGATTTAAACATGAACCGTTTTACCTATATGTCTATAGAAATTCTCTGTCATTCTCAAAGTTCCATAATTTGTCCCAACTTGTGGCTCGTAATTGGGTTATGTCTTTTAAAATGTGTCTCCCAAGATATCCCTGCCGTTTTTTGAGAAGGCACAAATAGTGCTCTAATCTCTCACTCTCCTCGCTACATGCTCCTCATTCATCTTCTCCACAAATTCCTATTAAAATGTGACCAGGAGTTGAGAGTGACCTATCGTTATTCAGCTCAATTCGTACTTGCTAAGTCTTAGTAGTTCCCCACTTTTTCCTCGTTGCGATGCTTCCATAAAATTCTTACACTGATTATCATATTTTAGTCATTCCAGGTAGTAAAATGGGCTCAATTCTTTACCTCAGATTTAACTGCATCGAAAGTTTCGCGTCTACTGTTAACTGTTAAAAGGGTGTTAGAAAATACAAACTGTTGGATATGGGTAGTGTAAGTTGTGAGGAAATTGCATGGAATAAAGAATGTTTTACACCGTTTCCAAAAAGCCAGGCTCTTAAATGTTTCTTTGGCAATGTGGAAACTGTTTTCATTCCAACGAAAATCATACTGAATTTTCATTCCAAGAATATTAAGAGCTTCTGACAGCTCAATATTTATACCAACCATGTGTGCAGAAGGAACAGCTTTCTGGGTCATTTTCCTATGTATTAGTAGACGATATTGGGTCTTGAAATCGTTGTTACTATCCCATTTTGAAAATTACATGTAGAGCATTAGTGAGACTAATGTTTATATTCTGCAGCTTTTCATCAATCTCTCAAGGGCCAGATCCACGCTCGAATAACTACGAATGGCAAATATTGCTGTCAGTAGCAAGGGAAAGAATTAGATTTAATAGACAGAAGATCATTAAAAAATTTGCGATATTTTGTAGCATACGGTGACTTAGAGGCTGTCTTATAATGAACTCTAAGGTATAAAATACTGGAAAATATTTGATCTAAACAAATATACACTTGTTGTCAAACTTATAAGCAGAAAATATTTCCTTATTTTTATTTCACTTGTTTTTTATTTCAATTAATTGTAACAAATATTATCTAGGTCGAAATCGTTTAACAAATTTTGAAAAATTACATGAAACTTTTGCCAAATATTTATTAAAGCAAATATTTTTGAATTTACTTTTTAACGAAAATGATTTTAGCTAAGCCCTTGCCAAAAACTAATCAATATTACCTATTCATTTACAGGTAAGATTTCCAACAATGTTTACTTGACACAACAGGAAGTGGATTTTATTTGTTTCCTGGCACTTTGCGCTATTAAAGTAAGTCTATATCTTTCAAAAAAAAAAAAAAAACATTTTTTTTTCAGTGTATGATTCTATGTGACTGTGTGTATTTGTGATTATATTTCGAAATGTTATTTGCATATTTATGAGATGGGTATTTTTTTCTTCTCAAAATGTCCATAAAAATGTGGTACAAGCAAAATGTCCAAATATTGTTGTGCTGCTTGAAATGGACTGCAGCAACTGCGGAAAAAATTAACCAATCGTCGTTACTACACTCGCATTTTGAGGATTTTGCCTACTTGCCTAGGATATGCTTTGTTGCCTAGTATACATCTTTTCTATTTTACTTATGATATCAGTATTGTAATTTGACACTCCAAAAAATTTATAAATTTGATTTCATTGAATATGGTGCGGTGGTTTTGCCACAATGCTGGTCTGCTTTCAAAATACTGGTATTACTTTTCTATCCCCCGCAGACAGATGTGCTGACAAAGCCAGCTTCAATCCACAACTAAAAACAATGTAAATTATTAGAAAATGGTGTGAATACCGGTTGACTTTAGCTGTTCAGGAGTAAAAGGTTATCCATTTTTTTTTTTATTTATTAATTTTTAATATTTTCTGCCGCTGCTGTTTCATTCATTTAGTTTTCTCTGCGGTGTAGTTTGAGTTGTTTTTCTTTTCTGGAGACAACAATATGCATCTTTTGTTTTGTTTTTAACATTTATTCATTTGTTTTCTTAAGATTATTATTTTCTTATTGTTTTCTGTTATCTAACGAAATGGGAAAACAAATAAATACATATGGTTATACTCTTATCTGTTTTCATTTTATTTTTTATGAAACATATGAGAAAATATGTTGTATTTCAATGATGTTTAGCACTGTCTTCGAAACTGATACGCACATTAGGGCCGGTTGCCTGTGTATTGAAATAATTAAAAGTTAATTAATAAAGTTCAAAGAGTAATATTTTACTGACTGAGATTTAAAAAGGCAATATTTGAAATAAAAATTAATTTAGTGATATCTGGAACTTTCTAAAAAAAAATACTTTTCTTTTAAGCTCCAATAATTTATTAGAGCTCAGATGGTAGGATGGCTTTGCGCTGCTGCTTTAAAACAGTATACAACTAGTCATAGTCTGGATTTGGAGAAAATTTGGATGCTGATAAACGACGTGGTGGTCGTGAAACAGTCATGGTATGTACCCCAGTCAGTACGTCTTTAACTGGACTTTTCTTGTCTTCTTTCAAACTGTTGATCACTTCAATTTTATAAAAAAAATGGTTTTTATTTTTGTTTTAATTTTTTAGACTGGGACCAATACCTAGAGAATAAGCCTCATATATGTTTTGAAACTAGGAAATTAGAAAAGAGTTATTCGTGAATGAAAAAAATTAAATGGGGGAGTGTTTGTGGACGTTTGATTAAACAAGAAGATTATTACAAAAAACAGAGCATATTTTTTTTTTTTGGAAGTTTAAGTAAGTCAGGATTAACTGTTGCTAACTTATCTGTTTAGTGTCCGGTGTATAGAGATATTTTAATCAAAACTTCTTAGATCCGTCTGTGCAAGTTGGATTTGTTTTGATTTGGCACCAGATTGGAACGTAAACTTTATCGCAATATTTAGTTAAGATTTAAAGATTATTTCATGGATTTGGTGTGAAACTATTGAGGCTCAATATTCTGTTTGCTCTTGTTAACCATCGAGCGTGTGTTATTTTTCACGGGGATCTATCAGCTAAATAGTTGGAAAATTATCCGCTTACAATGGCTAGTTTTATTTAATACAAGTAGATTTGATCTAAACTCAGGTTTTCAATTTTTTAATTCAGGTCCAAAAATGAAACTTTTCAAAATATTTTTTTTTTTTTAAGCTGTCTATATAATACATTTCAATTGGCTCTCAAAGCAAATTAATAATAAAGTTCATATTTGAATATTCACAAAGCTTTTACTTTTTAATACTTTCAAAAATACAAATCGTAGTAACCAATGGTGACTCGTTGTATAGAAGGTTGCAAAGAAAAGTAAAAGAGTTGCGAAACGAAAAGAAATGTTTTCTGTGTTAAGGGATTGTTTGAACATTTCTGATTCTCAATTTGTTCATGCGAATTATGGAATAAGTAGTTAAGTTTCAAACAAACTTTTAAGAATTTTTCAAGTCTACTGATGAGTTGATTAGCACCAGCGAAATGTCAATATAGACAGCTGAAAAAGACAGCAAATATTTTTTAAAAAGGTTAATTTTCGGACCTGAATTAATACATTTCAAAGCAAATAAATAATTATGTTCATATTTGAGTTTTCAATTTTTACTTTAGGAAGTTCACTTGGTAGTTTTTTCGCATTTATTTACGGGAATTTTCTAATAAACTGCCAATGCGGCCATCCAGCTTATTAAAAAGATGTCAGTGATGCACGAGGAGACAATATATCCGCTCAAAATGACTGCATGGTTTGCTATTCATGCTGAAGGAGACATCGGGCCATTTTTTTCGAGAACGCTGCTGGTCAAGCGACAATGCGCTACAAGGCCATGTTCACCGAGTTTTTTCTCTCACAACTCAACATATTCGATTTCAAGGACAATGGGGTCCAACAGGCCGGAGTAACGGCACACAGTACGCATGCCTCAACCGATATTCTGAAAGCCAAACAACATCGGATGATTTCTTTTGTCCCACCTGTTATTTTCTTTAATAAGTTATCGTGATTTCCTCTCTGCTCCTTTCTCCAAATTTTTTTGCTGGAAAAAGATCTGAAAGAACATATTCAAGCTTTAAAAATATAAGTTATATTCAATTATGAATTTAATTCAATTGAGTATTATCAACACAATTTAGACGGCATATAGACGGCTGCAAAAGACAGAAAAAAAGGATATTTTTAGGTCTAAAGTATAATGAGGTACTTCATAATATGGCTTATGTACAAGTTCCTTATTTTTCGTGGGTAATAATAAGCCAAAATTATTACATTATGAAACCAAAATTTAATAAGAAGAAAACACCGTCAAAATGGGATGGGATTCTGCACAAGCGTCAGAAAATCTCCAACTTTTTATCTGAAACATTTACATTTCTTTTTTGAGGCCCACTGAATAACAAAAATAACTTTCATTGTTGTCAATGAGGCTTCTTATCTGAGATTAGAATGAGTCATTTAATTTTAGCTTTCTTTTGCGCTTTTTGTCACAAAGAAGGGAAAAAATCGCTTTGGTTTTATTGTTGTTTCCAATAAGTGTCAATTAGCCTGAACTCAAACTCAATTTTGTTTTTCGTTACAATTTTTGTTGGCATATTGTTTGTATAGAAATAAGTATTTGTATTTTAGTTTGTTTATTTTCAAGCATGGCAAAGATTTGTGAGTGGCAGCACAACAATTTTATTGATTTCCCGGCATTGTTGGTGTGACAAATGACGGACTATGACGTGTTTGTTTAATCTATTTGCTTTGTCAGCTGAATTATAAATAAAATTTTTTTGCAGAGTTTTTTGTTTTAGAAATGTCAATAAGAAACATAGTAAAAGTTTGGATTTTTTCGAGGTATGACTAAGCATTAATTTAACTTTCTAAATGAACTAAATTTAAAATTGTTTATTACTTTATTGACTTTGAGTTCAATTTTAATTGCCCCGAATAGAGAGCAATTTTTTTTTGTAATAAAATTATAGTAATCATCATTTTTAAGATAGACATGAAAAGTAAAGTTGAAGACTTCCAGGGCAGTTTCATGTCCACCACGATGTTTATCATTATCCAGATTGCTTCAAACCCAGTTTATGACTAGTAGCATACGGTTTTTAAGCAGCAGTTGTTATGGATCTGACCTCGTTCGTTGGGGTGGAAGCCAGACGAAAAAAAAACTAGACCTTATGCGAATGTGTGTACTTTACTATTCACCAGCTGCTTCAGTCTGTCGAGGCCTCTAAAGTTCGCACACAGTCTGCTTCCTTTGTCAGATACAACGAGAAACACAGGAATAAATAGCACTAAGCCACTGGATACAAAAAAAGAAAATTAGTATTGAACACGGGTGATATCTGATGATTTTGCTAGCCAAGGTAACTTACCACTAAGCTGTAATGCTGATGGATTATATTAACAAAGATAATAATCCTTTCGTTTTTAACTTTGAAGTCTAATTTTCACTCCAATTTTATTCTTTTTCTATTGTTAAACAATAACTAACTATTGTCACCATTTGAAGTTTTGAACTTGTACAACATTCGATTACAAATGCCGGAAATGAGTCGAAAAAGAAAAAGTAAGCACATGGCTAAAAATTTGACATTTGTTTTATGACTTAAGCGATTCCACACATGACATCAGAGTTGCTAAAAATTTTCGATCCTTAAAGTTAAGTTGGCCTTATAACCGTTAAAGTTGTTTAAGAATGTGAATTAAAATACATTTATATTGTTACGTTTTAACCTTTTCAAAACGTTTTCCGTAGATTCTTTAATTGTAATGAAGTTAAAACACTCACGTCTTCAGTTTACAATAATCAACACTTTATTTATTTGAACACACTATACTTGTAAACACTTTACTAAGAACACTTTACTAAAAGAACAACACTTTCACTTAATCACTTTTTATTACTTAAGACACTTTACACGTTAGCGCAGCTAAAAATCGACTGACCTTTCAGCGTTAAGCTTCGCTGCTTTTATACCTCTAATGATCATTACTCGAACATTCTAGACGTTTACAGAAGCTAATCACGCCACATCTATAGTGCGATGACTCATCATGAACAAAAGATATACACACACACCGACATACATGCGATGTGTGATGACTCATCATGAACAAAAGATATACACACACACCGACATACATACACGCAGCAGTAAAACTCAAGCATCTGAGCCGCGCACATACATACACACACGAATATTGTATGGTGCGGTGGTGGTTTCTTTTATTTCGCTGTTGTGCTTATTTATCCACACATGTGTGTCAGTATGTGCACACTCGCAGTGCTGCCGTTTTGTTTATCAACAAGCTTCCATGTATGCATGTGCGTATATACATACCTCCTGTGTTCATTTACAAATAATAACAAGACAATATACGCACATATAAAATAACGATGATTTAGTACGTTCTAGAACAATCACAATCGGTCCGTTCACGACCAAATTTGTAACAATATTAATTTACTTTTTCAGGCTCAAGTTCAACCCTTGGTTTGTCACTACTTTTAATTAATATCAATTCAGTAAAGAAAAGTAAAATTTAATTGAACTACATAAAAAATGTAAGGGAATATAATTTGGAGAAGAACAAAAATACTATATGACTGGACTAAAGCTCCTCAACACAGCACACAGTTTTTAAAATCTTAGCTTTTAATTTTTAGTTTTTATCACTTTGCTTATCGGTTGATTGGCATATATTTTATATTCTCTTGTCAATATCCAATTAGTTTCCATTTGATTCTTGTGTTCGTTTCATCCATATCAGTGATATCAACATTTTCAGACTTTGCAGGCTCAGCGTATTTTAGGCGTTAATTTAGATTTGTTGTCAAACTATATGATTTCAAATGTTCAATTATTTTCTAGGGCTTGGAAATGTATACAATATTTAATCAACTGAAGAACACAGAGATAAATTTATTAAGTTACACAATAAGTTAGTAATAAAGAGCTCAGGCTGTGAGCTGCTGCTCAAAAACAGTACACCAGAACAGCATCGTAATGGACGTGAAACATCCCTGCCATTGTACCCCAGCCAAACAGTTTTCACAGAATTGGCCAATATTTTGTTCCATACACGGTTAAACTATACCAATCTTATTATCATAAAAAGAAGTTACAACATTTTAAACATAATTGGTGTTTTACTCAAAATCATTATTGGCCCATCACATTTAACCACAAAGGCAATATTTTTGTGTCGATAGCAAAAGCTAAAATACGAAAAAAAAGTGCTTAGAATCTTTTAAGAAAGCACTTTGAAAATCTTCTTTTTAATTTTAACTTTGTAGCCGAGCTATACGTCTTGCAATTGTTAATAACTTTGTGGGACTTTTTAGTTCGATTATTACTTCCTCCAAATTAAAAAAATATTTATTTTTAATACAGTTGCAAGTAGTACTTTTCTTGTCTTCTTTAAAAATGTTGATCACTATAATTTTATAAAAAAAAATGCTTTGCCAATTTGGAGGAAGTAGAAATTTAACTAGAAAGCCCCATAAAATTGTTTCCCATCTATCCCGCTTTTTAAAGTATAAACCAAGTCTCTTATGAGCTGAGAATTGTATGTGCTAAGAAATTTTTTGTTTTTAGCCCAGAAATGAATTAACCTGTTTGAAACCCAACTGAAAAATACAACAAACATTTTTTTAAAAGGTTCATTTTTGGACCTGAATTAATACATTTCAATTGGCTCTTAAAGCAAATAAAAAATTAAGTTCATATTTGAGTAAAGCTTTAAATTCAAAATAAAAAAATCTTAGCCCTAGTTTTTGCACATGTGATCCTAAATTTATTAATTGCAGAACACAATTGAAAGCTAAACCGTCTGCATATTTAAAATGAAACTGTCTTCTTTTCGATTACTCAAAAATTAAAATTCTTGCATTTAGGTGTGAAGCAGTTACAATGATATGAAGGAAAAAAATATGCTAACATGGGCTTTTACATGTACAAAATACATCACACAAACACATCTTATGGTAATAGCAAAAGCAGACAATTCCATTTTGTTATCCCCTTTTGACACTTTCTACATGTGTCTTTGTTGGCTTGAAGCCGACTTGTAATTCTGTTTTTATACAATTTTGTTTCACATCAACTTTCGATAATCAATTATCCGAATATGTTTTGTAAATGTTTCAAAACCACTTGACACATATTGATGTTTTGACATTGTTCTCACACAAAAAAGAAAATAATAATAATATTACATCTCTAAAAGAAGAAAAAAAAAAAAAAAAAAGAAACAAGCAGTAAAACTGAATAAAACGTGACTTTTTGCGTTGTGGATGAACAGTTTATTCACACACAAGTGTCGACTTTTATATGCTGATAATGCAGCTTCGCTACAGGCAAAATGGCAAGCATGTAGTGGAAGCTATTCTAGTTGCCTTTGAATCCCAATTAATGGATTTTATGTGTCTTTGTTCATAAGTCCAACTAGAAACCGTACGTTTTTGGATTATCATCAGAAGTAAACTGGTTTTTTTGTGTACAATTGCATACTAGTTGGAATGCTTGTAGTCTCTAGAAATATTGCATTCTTTGCATGAGGGAAATAAGCACTTGCTGATGCAATCACATTTTTTTTGTTTAACCTGGGACCAGATCTTAGGATATGGCTCCTCTGTATATTTTCTATATTTCTAGTTCCAATACGAAAGGATTGTTGGGTGGAAAAATGAAAATGGCGACTGTTTGTGGACGTTTGATTAAGCAACAAAATTATTTATATATGACGTTTTCCTTTCTAAAAACAATGCTCTTATGTTACACTTTTTAATTTTAATGAAAAATAAAATACGCAAGTGACTAACATTGTATTTTTTTTTTTTTTTTTTGCAAAATATTCTCAAAGATTGCACATTCATTGCTCTATTGTTAATATGTTTCTTTTTAGTTTGTTTATCAAAAACACGCTCTAAAGTTTTTCTTTCTCCCAGATGGGAGCCGAACACGACACCTCTCATTTTTTGGCCAAATCCTCAATCAACTTCAGCACAGCCGTACCCGAAATTAAGTTATCAATTTAGAATTTAAACAGCGTCTGATTAAAACTAGTAACATGACTAGCCCTAAATCTCACTAGTTGCAAGTTTAGCTGCAGGAAAATATTGGAACACATGCATGTAAACATGTGTATATACATTAAGGATGGGTTGCTATAGCAAACAATATGTTGCCAGGGTATTTTCGAAAGCCTTGGGCATGAAATCACACTTCATTACGACAAGTTAAAGAGTAGTATTCAAAATGTTCAAATTTAAATTTTTTATTTTTGTCTGGGAGCCCCATTAAACAGCCATGCTATGATATTAAAGTGTAAAAAAAAATAAGGAGAAAAAAATTATGGTGAGCAACCTGGGTTTGATTAGAAACACGAGCCTGTATTTGAGCACCTTGAACATGAAATTTTCCTGCATCATATTAACTTGCCAGAGGGTGATCAACACTCGATACCTTTTTCTCCCCAAAACTGTTTTCCCAACAAATAATTCCGTACCAAGACTCCATAAAGAAGCTATATTATTAAATTAGAACCAAAAATAATTCGAAATCGGGCCTTTCGCAAATGAGTTTTGATATTTCACCACAAAAAACTTTTCCTCATGTCAAAAACTATCGAAAAAGTCACAAAGACACAATAAATTCCCTTTATTTAAATCGAGTTTTATCAGAGACCGCATTATACGAATTCTTATGGAAGCGATGTCATCAAACGAGTTCAATGTTCGCTCAGAAGTATCGCAAGGTTCCATTCTTTCTTCTACTCTAATTCTCCTTTTTCTTAATGACCTTCTGTCTTAAACTGCCAGCTCTATCCATTTTTTGGCAGATGACAGAAGCCTTTGACATTTGTACTCATTTAGCTAGGAATGCAGCTATTTAGAGGTTAGTGCCTATAGATAAAACATGAAAGCTGCACTCAGTAACAAACTACAACTAATTTCCGTATTGGATCCTAAAACTTGTTTTAATCCTTGCAACAACCATTTCTATTCATTAATGTATAGACACATGGCTCCCGATTCTGTAGATATTGAGAAATCGAAGACTCCTCTTGTTCTTGGAATGAAAATTCAGTGTGATGTCAGCTCGACTGGACACATTATTTGTGTCGCTAAGAAAGTGCCGATGTTTCCTGGAACAATATAAGATATAATTCACTCCATCCAATATCCTCAATATCTATGACTAGTATATTTGACCGGTAATTCCGAATTCTCATGTCTGGGGCAGTGCCTCAAGGTCTACTTTGGGATTACTTTACCTTGTTCAGGGGAGAACAAAGAAGCTCATATAGAAGAGTATATAATTTGCCTGATTCACTGTAGCATCGTCGCAGAGTCGGGTGCTTCAAACTATTTGAGCGATACTTAAATAGTATTCTAATCAACTCTGACGAGATCAGAAATATTGTTCCCGCAACCTGAAACTTTTTAAAGTAAACGTGCCTCATCCAGTGCTCATCCATATGTGGTAGATTGGCCAGCGTATCGCACAAAATATCATAATCAGTACGGTCCGTTTGTGGAACAAATTGCTTGCAAATGTATTTAAGTTACAATATAGGAAGATTTAAATCAAATGTACTCAAACAGTGCTTCCTCCTTCCTCCTCGCCAAAATCCATTTTCCATTTATATCATATGGATCATTCGCTCGCTACTGATTTTGACTGTTAAAAAAAAAAAACATTTGAATCACCCTCATCTGTAGCAAGCGAACATTTTGCTGCCAGACATTTCTTCAAATTTATCAGCTGATTGCATGCGTTATTATGTTAATTAAATCAAGTAAACAGTTAATGAAAATTTATTATTATATTAATCAATTCAATTAATATAAATCGAAAAGGACGTTATGAAAATATTTTTGTAAAGAAGAATACTGCATAATCAAAAAAAAAAAAAAAAAACACAAATTTTAAATATTGCTTGCAAATAAAAATAAAGCGGAGCTAATCAATAACATTTTTGTTATTTATTTACGGATACTAAAATTTAGGATGAAATTCTGAAAACAACAATTCTCTTCACAAATTTAATTAGACAAAAGAGAATATTCGATCTTGCCAGTTGCGTATTTTAGGCGAAAAATTATTTTTCCATCAAATTTATTTTTCCATCCGCGCTGATTTGAATGCAGAAAAAAGTATAATGGTAATTGCTTAAGGCTTTTTTTAATTGATAACATTTTGCCTTTGAAAGAAGAGTTTAATATCGTAAACTGTGATTAAGAGAACAATCTTGTTTTTTATGGAAATTAACCAGTCGTCAGCAGTTAACTAGTGAGTCACGCTTACATTTTTTTCTTTTTATTTTACTCCTTATTTTCCTCTACCTTCTCTTTTATCAAAATTTCAAATACTTACTGATTTATTAAAAACCCTTATTGCGGTATAACTTTTATTATTTTCAAGCATGCTCAGGCATGCATGCGCATACAATGTGTAGTTTACAATTGTCTGGTCACATGTCTAGATATCTCTATATGCTTATACATGTCTCTTTAAATCTATTTATTACGGAAATTCCTCATTTTAACATTTTTATTGTTGGAACAGTTGCTGCTCGTGGCAATAAAGTATTTCTGACATGTGTGAATGTACACATAAGCCTACATAAAATTTTTTTTCCAAACTTTGTGTTTTGTTTCAACATTTTTTGTGTGTTTTCTACATGTATATGAAATGTTTAGGTTCAAGCAATAAACACAATAGAAATGTTTCTTTATGAAATTAGTTAAAGGCTCTTATTGAACTTTCTTGCACTTTTGAGATACAATTGAGATTTTAACCTTTAAATTATTGATTATTTCAGTAGTAAGCTTTTGGTTAAGTTTACTATATTTAATGTTTCATTACATTGATTCATTAAAAAACATAAATCAAAGTCCGTTTACTTTTCTAGCCAAACACAAAACTTATAATAACTTCTCTAATACTTTGAGTTTAATTTAAAGTTAATGAAAAAACTTTCTTAACTTTAGAATTAGCATTTATTGAGACTGACAAGAGTTGGAGAAAACCTTCAAAACCAATGCGTATAACAATAGACTTAACAATTTTAATCATGTTCTATTGATCTACCACCAAACACCAACAAAGACAGCCACAATAATATTCGATGTGACTTTCTGGTCTGCTATAACAACACCAATTTTTGTGCTTGTTACCACATTTGGCCTACAATGCAAATTATAGCATACTTTCAGGCTTTATTATTTTATTCAAATAAGAGCACAATTTTCAGCATGACCGCAAAAACAAAAATATACTTTTTTAATTTTAAGTAGTGAAAAAGTTTTGCCACTAACTCAAAAAAAAAGAGAAAAGAAAAGAGAAGCAGAACGCGTCTTTATTATTCCTTATTTAAATAAAGCAAAATATTTTTTAAAAAAAATTTATTTAAAAGCTGGAAATGAATTTATTTGATTAAAATAATAGAAAACTGAAGATGTTTGTTGTTTGAAAAGCTGCTATTTAATGTTTATATTATTCTCCAAATTATGCTAGTTTTGCTTTGGGCAGGGCCACTGTAAAGATCATGAGCCATTTCTGGGTATAGTCGAAAACGATTCAAAATCCCCTCTAACCACGCAAAATAGCATTTACTAATAATACTAATTTTTTGAGAATATAATTTTTGTTTCGGAAAAACTAAACTTTTGTTATTCTTAATTTTTCAATAAAACTGTTAGTCAAATAAGCCCTTAAAACTTTCAACCTAAAAAGAAAAACGTATATCTTATCTCAACTCCAAAGAGCCAGGCCACATTTAGCTTTGTATTTCTTAAAATGTTGAAGTTTTGTTATGCTTTCGGAAACTTAAACACAAACTTGACAGGATAAAAAGGAATTCATAATGTGTGTACAAATTTATCATTCTCTTTAAAGCAGCGTGTGTAGCAGAATTCGAAAAGAACATGGTGCTCAAATAAAATAAGAACGTGCAAATAAAATGCTTGTACTGGTGAAATTTGCTGTTTTGAGTTGTAATAGTGATAGCAGTATTTGCAGTAATAAACTTTTATATAAAAATATATTAGATATTAACAAAAAAAAAAAAAAAAAAAGAAATAAATAAATGTGCTCCAAAATGTTTTGCCATAGAGTTTGGAATAAAAATTTGCCTTAACAGACATTTTTTTTATATTCATTTTTAGAAACGAAAGTAGATTTTATAAAATTTTGTAAAATGCTCTGCTTCTGGTAAATGTTTTGCCCTGCAATATGAATTAAAGTCATAGGAAATTGCTTGATAACAAATTAAACCATTTAACATGGGCCATAAGTTTTTGTTGATATCTTTCATGAACCATTGCAAGTTTAAGTGTTTGCTTAAAACCAACGCAACGCAACGAACAGAGTAAAAAGTAAAATGTGAACAACTTTGTGTGCATTGCCTTGCAACTTCACCTACACAAATAGACACCACCTGACTTACACACACTACCAAGCAAACTTACTTTCACTTTAATAAAATGTGTACTACAAAACATATACATACACATATACATATACAAGAGTGTGAACAAATCTTAACGAAAAATGAAGGAGTTACAGTTTTATCACTTAACGGTGATAAACAACCTTTTCTGAATTTTGTCGTGACAGGACAAACAAATGAATGTTTGCATTTTACTTGAGCATGAAAATACCCTTGACAAGGCAAACTTGTGGCCAGTTAAAGGCAGCACAGCCAAGCATATACAGGGTAATTAATTTAAGGTTTTTTTTTTGCTTCAGAAGCAAACAGGATTTTCAGGTAAAAATAGCAAAAGAAGGTTCGGAGAAATTTCCTTAATATGACACTAAGAACCATTCTCTACAGGCCTGAAGTTCATCGTTTTGCATTGAAAAGTAATATGCAAACAAAAAAAAAAAATATGTTTTTAATTCCTAGACACGAAAAAGATTGAGAAGACCATATTTTGTTTGAAACAATATTTGTGATATAAAATTGTTAATTACATTATCGGGCATTTAGTTCGGTTTCACTTTTTCAGAATTGAAAAGGCTGCTTTTTTCATGTTGAAATTATGAAGATCAACATTAATAAAGTTGAAGGCTGTTTAACTGTTTCGCGTCCACAGCGATGATCTTCAGCTCCAAAATTTATTCGATTTCAGGTTGTTTCAGTTACTTATTTAACAAAATACAAAAAAAGTTTAATTTGGGCGTCATTAAAAATAATTTTTTCCATATGTTTTGGTGAAATTTTTTTCTTTTACCAAAAATTATTGAAAAAAAAAATTGATAAAATCGAGCTTCCCTAGTACGTAATCCTCGTTCATATTTCGGAATTGGTGAGCCAAAAGAAATAAATATTAATCATAAAAAATCAATTTATTGTTTTTTAAAACATTCCACATGAAGGTATATATAATTTTCCATCCGTTTGAACCAATTGCCGAAGCCTTTTTGTCACTTTGATTGGGGCACTTCCAAAACAAGCTTTCTGAATGCAGCAACCGCTACTTAAGGTGTCGAAAGACGTTGAACTCTCAGTTTGTTTTTTACCTACTGGAATAAAAAGAAGTCATTTGGCGCCTAGTCAGAACCAAATGACGAATGAGTGATCAAATCGATGTTGGGGGGCTCAGAGATGCAGTTCTTTGAGCCGTTCGAATCACTTATTCGTATTCAGCAGTTGGTTGTCCTGATTTCTTGACAGATCAACGGCAAACAAATTATTGTGTATAACAGGCGACCATTTGCTTGGAAGGTCTACGTGAGCGAACAACTTTTGTTGGATTTCGCTCATCTTGAGCTGTCCTCTTTCGTTCTTATACTTGCTAATCCACGACTCACCTGTCACGATGACATAGAAGTGCTGCGAAGTACAGCCATCATATTTTTTGAGCATTTCTTTCGATCAATCGACGCGAGCCTTTTGAAAACGATTGGAAAATTGTGTGAGATCTAACGCTAACAATTTTTTTTGACAGACAAATCTCGAATACTGACGCCACGGCGAGAAATTACGCGAGAAATTACGCGTCCAATAAATGTCTCTTGCATTAAGGCCATATTTGCTGGAGCTGTGTGGCATGCAGCACCGTCATGTTGAAGCCACATATTCTCCAAGTCGTATTCCTGAATAGCAGGCAACAAAAAAGTCGCTTATCATATGACCATAACGCTCCGAATTGACGGTGACAGACAGTCGTTCCATCGCCGTTTTCGAAGAAGTAAGGTCCAGACACACCTTCCGATCAAAGAGTGCACCAAGTAGAGACTTTTTCTGAATGTAATGGCCATGGCCTATCTTCAATTACTTGAGGATTCCCAGAACCCCAAATACGATAATTTTGTTTATTACCATACCCACCGAGTGAGTGAGAAATGTGCTTCATCGCTGAAAAGAATTTGATTCGAAATATCGCCGTCCATCGGCTGTCGTTTAAGCACCCATTCCATGTATATACGACGTTGTGAATGGTTTCAGTTGTTGTGTGAGCTAGACTGTATATGGATGTAGGTGTGGATCTTAATGCCACATACGCCATAATGTGCCGTAAGGAAGTCCTAATTCCAGAGAGTGACGCGGAATCGATAGATTCGGGTCTTCGACAACACTTTCACTTACAGCAGCGATATTTTCAGCGGAACGAGCGAAACGATAATTCACAGGCCTTTTAATATTTCTAATCGCTCTAGTTTCTGCAAATTTTTTCACAATTTTGCCATTTACTTGCGTATTTGGACGATTATGTAAACCATAATTTCCTTTTAAAACACGATATGTGGCTGTGGCAGAATCACTATTTCTGTAGTATTTTTTGATAATTTTTATAAGTTGTGTGATAGTTAAGCGATCCATTTTCGTCAATTTTAGAATTGAGATACAGGAATTGATATAGCTCTGCAATTGCTTCAGAGCTTTGTCCGATTCAGAATTTATGCTGGACAGGCTGAAAAGAGTCTTCAAATGACCATTCAATAGAGCCCTTCCTTTAGTTCTATACTTTTGAAACCCCGAAATTGATAACCCGTTAGTTAAAAATGACACTGACTTTTTAAATGCTCAATAATTGCGTGTCATAACTATAATTAAAATTAATTTAAGCAAAAACTTGTTTCGTTTTTCAGTGAATAAATGTAACAAATCATCTATTTTGCTAATGTCAACATTTCAAAATACAATTTCACCCTTCATACAAAAAGTTTAAAAAACTCAACACACCCTAATTTTAGTTTTTTAATTAACATATTAAAAATTTTTTGGTTTCTTGCTGACGTTCAAGTGTCTTCTTTTCTGTGCACCTTCTTAGAAACCCTCTTTTGTATACTTTTTTCTGCATAAGAGCCAATTTTTATTCAAATTTTTTTTGAATATATTTAACTTGCCCCCGATTTAAATACACCGCATTTAAAATGTAACATTTCTAACATCTGAAATGCATTTATTTGCAAAGAATGTAAAGAGAAAAAAAAAACGATTTTTGTATAAATATTGCAGGTGGTGGCAGCACAGGTAGAACATCACTTGTTTCAGGCAATTTATCTTTTATTCTGAGTAATTTATGTACTTTTAGTACTTCAACGCGAGTTACTTACTTTACGTTACGCCACTGTTACATTCATTTGCGTTTGCAGCTACATTTTCGAATTGACTCAAACATTTGGTTCACTTATTCGTACCTTCGCTTCTCCACTACACTCTTATGCTGTGAAATAAGAAATATTTATGGAGGGAATATCAACCCGTATGGATTTTTTTTTTAAATAACCTGTATGTGACTACAATTTCGTTTGCATATGTGTGCATATATGAGCGTGTATGTGTGGGGGTTTGTGCGGACATGAATTTACATCAAGTGTTTGTGTGCAAGTGGCAGGAAATTTTGTGCACGAACAAGGTTTTACAAAAAATTTCTCTTGTGTTGTTGAACAGTGAGTTGTAATATTTGACAGATCTTAAAAATTTATTTAATGAAAATAATTTTTTTCTCTATAGTTCTTAACTAAAAAAAAAATTCAAGATTTTCATTAGATGTAATAATTTGGCATTAAATGGACTGCATCAGCATGTAATTAAATAAAAGTGGCAAGCAGAGAGGCCACAGTAATTTGAGTTATAATGAAAATTAAAAAAGCTTTTATATTCTACACAAAAATTTATAGATCAAGAGATAATAAAATAAATCAAAGGAAAGTTACTCACAACTTTAACTTTGTAGCTTAATTTTTTTTTTTTTTTTTTTTTTGATTTACAATTGTTAATTATTTTATGGGGCCAGAAATAAGAATTAAATTTTTGTGTTAAAAGTGTAGTGCTCAACATTTTTCAATAAGGTAGTAAAAAGTAAAGTTGAAAACTTCTTATTTGGGGTTCATAAAATGACTGTTTACGTAAACCAGGTCACTACTTATCAGCGACAAATTGTACCAAGCCCTGATCATAATTGTTAAACTGTCTTCAATCACCTGCTCTTGGCCATTTTTCTGCCTGAGCTTTTCGTTACTGACTGTCTGTAGATAATTCTATTGATCAGCTTCCCAATTTAATCACTGCATATTTCTTTTACTTGGCTGCTGATGAGCATCGTGGTAGACCTTAAATAGCCAATAACTCAACTCAGGGTGCCCGCAAAAAAATCATTTTTTCTGATCATTTTTGTCAATTGTACTGACCCTGTACCAGCCCTCCCTAATCATCCCTAAGAAAACGCTTCAATAGTGAAAAATTTGTATGCATACAAATAAATTCGTCTTAATGTAAATAAGTGAAAATAATACACAGAAATGTTTTTGCTTTATCCAAAATCAGTAAAATGAGACTCTCCGGTATAATAGTGTTGCCATGTTGAATTTTGGAACGAGAAACTAGAAGAGTTTCTCTGGATAAAAAAAAATTATTTTAGCCAAATAGAAAACCAATTCGCAAAGCGAAAACTCTGCACTACCTCGCAAGTAGTAGATAGAAGGATTTGCTAATATACGTTACCTCTCAGTCTTGATTTTTTTATTGTTTTTAGTTTTTATTGTCTTACAGGCCAGACAACTATTTACAGCGTCAACATTTGGAGTTTCGATCTCTTACGGCTCAAAAGTTGCAGCTAATTTTTAACTTAAAGGGTGTCCCCTTGCATTAGCAGCAATTCAACTTTAACTTTAAGCTGTTTTTCGCATTTGCTGTTCTACAGGGCCACCAACTAGTTACACAAGAAAAATCTCATCCCTGCAAGAAATAGCTGATGGATACTAACACATTAACAACTTAATTACTAACATATGCAAAGCAATTTCATAGCTTTCAGTGTTGTCAGTACAATAATTTTTTTTTATTTTGATTTTACCGCATTAGTTTGGTGTCATTTGGAAGAACGTGTATGCATTAATGATTTCATAATCGTTTTAGTGATTTTATCATTTTAGCGATTTTTTCACAAGCACATGATTTTCCAAATAAAGGGTGTCCGTTCCGCTTGTAGTAACATCAATTTGACTTTAACTTTTGGCTTTTTTTTTTTGGCATTTTCTGTTGTAGAGGATATACACACCCATATTCATAAAAACTATTGAAGGTTTATTGCACGTTTATTTGACAAATATTCCGTAGAAATACGTCAAATAAGAGCTTAATAAACTTACAATAATTATTATGAATATGGATTATAAACAATATATCAAGCCTCTTTTTCACACGGTTCAAAGGTTACGCTGCTTTTTAATCTACAGCGTGTTCTCGCATACGATCATTAAAATAACTTTAACTTATTACATTTTTTGGCATTAAGTGGCCTCACAACTGCAAGTTGTGAGAAAATTTCAAATCTTTATCTCCCATGGTTCAAGAGTTACAGCAAATTTTCAAATTAAAGGGTGTACCCGTGTAAAAGGCCACATTTAAATTTTATCGATTTTAAATTTTTGGTGCATGTTGCAGCATAGGCTTGGCACCTGCATATCCTGTGAGAATTGTAAGTCTTCATCTCCTTTTTGACTAAAAAGTTACAGCTAAATTTTGCAGTTTGTTGTACAGGGACACCCTTTCGTTTATAATTTTTTGTTGTTTTGCATATATGTATATGGCTGTAAAATCCATGTAACTTTATATTCTGTATAAATTTCAAGTCTCTATCTCCTACATCTCAAAAGTTCCAGCACAGTTCACAGTTTTTTGCATGGGAACCCCCTTTAGTTTTTAATTTTTAGTTAATTTTATTTATTGTTGTTGCACCGGCTGGATATTAACATGTTCTATGAAAATTTTAGCTTTTTAGCTCTTTCTGTTTGGTAAAATGGAGACTGGGGTTGATGGACGGGCTGTGAGGTCTCTGTAATAGCGCACTATTTTCATTCTATGTGCATGAAACCTTAAAATTATGTGGACAGATGCCATAAATATAATTTTTTTATATAATGAAACATAATTTTTGATTATGTCCAGGTGAGCAGTGAATTTATTTATGTGATTTATCACAAGCTTATATGATAGCTTGAACTATTTGAATTTGTGTTACCTGTCCTTGATACGTTTAATAAATTTTCATGCCTTTTTTAGATCCATATATTTCAAACAATTTTATAGTTTGCCTTCAGGAGCAGCATAATAAAAATTATTTGTTAGAAATACTGCCAAAAATCACAAAAGTATGAAATTTTTACTCATACCTGTTTTCTATGTGTGTTTTTATATGAATATATTTTTTTTATGAATGAAAATTTTTAAGACATATTGAAAATCAAAAATTACAAGCATTCTTTTATGTGAATATCAAAACCATTTTTGTTAGTCAGAGGTCTAATTAGGAATGAAAAAATTCTTATAAATAATTTTTAATAAGCAGATCTTGAAGATGAGCTTTAAAACGGATCGAAAAATATAGTTTTATTTAATGTATCACGCGGAGGCAAAACAAAAGAAAATATTGCAATAAATTTAAAAGCATACAGCGGAACAGAAAGAAAGACAGACAGAATAATATTATAGCTTGCTTTATGCCGACACGCTTAGTGTTTTACTTTTGTTGCTCACAGTTTTATTGCAGCGACATGAAGGAAGTTGCATTCCTGGTCAAGCGTTTGAGTTATTTTTTGTATCTTGTACCCAAAGCCAAACACACGTACACAGTTATGCCAAGATATTCCCACTTACGAACTCAAATACAACCACGTTCTGTGGAAAAATATCCATGTTTCAATGCGCGCTCAGCGCCAACATACCTGTCGGTTTAACGGTCCCCTGGAAGTTTCATTTTTATAGCAACTGTCACATACACACACACACACACACACACACACACACATACTCACAGCAATACCGAAATCTCACCCACAAAGACAAGAGCAGCAGCAACAACATTAACAATTGCTAAAGGATAAGAGAATCAAGTGCACTACACTACTTGTGTGCATGTGTTAGTTTCAGTCAGCGAGCAGGTAAAGTTTTTCTTTTTTTTTTATCTGCACCTGGGTAAAATACAAAAATGGAAGAAGAAAAAAATTTAAGGCAAAAATAGAAAAATCTAATCCACTTTGCAATAAATTGTTCTTAACTTTAAAGAGTTTTCAAGCGCTTTTGTTCAAATGCTAACATTACATGTGTAAAAGTGTATGTGCGGATTGCAAGTGTGTGCTCGTCGTAAGCTTTACAACTTTTGACGGTAGCAGCCCACAATTGCTAGAATAACTGCTGCAGCACAACATACACAAATGACAGTGAAAAATTTGTTTAGTCATTTTCAAAAGAATGACACTTTGTTGGCATGTTGCAGTGAATGGCAACGAATGAACGTACAAAATGCAAATTCGAGCATCAACTGCAATTTAAAACTTATAGACGGATGCATAAGCGGCTAAATAAAAGGAACGAATGGCAAAATGTCACACAGTTGTTTCATTTAACTTTCATTGTGTCGTCATCAGGTCGCAGTTGACAATAATACAGCTTTTATCAAGCAGACTCATCTGCTTGCGTTGCAGTTCGTTGTGTGCATGTTTGTTTTGTGAATTTAAAAGGAGTCACTGCCCATACACGTACACACACACTCACATGCACTTTGCATATGTACGCCTTTGAGCTTGTTTTCCAGATGGTAAGTAATTTTTATGAAAATTAATCAACGATTGCAGTCATCAGCACGATTTTTTTTTTTTTTTGCATTTGTCTCCAGTTTTTGTTTTGGTATTGAGAACGATAAAAAACCCTGTCAGTTGCACAATAAAAATTACAAATGAAATTTCAATACCAATTCAGTTACCGAGTGCACTCTGCCACATAGACGTGAAAGATGTGCCTGATAATAATGTGGCTTCTGTGTGTGCCTGCCGCTGTGCAAGTACTTTTGGGCTTTTTACTTTACCAGCGTGTGTTTGCGTGTGTGTGAGTGTGTGAGTGTGGGTATGTGGGTATGTTTTTATGGCTTTTGGCCAAAATTTACATGCAGCCCGAAAAATTTTGCAGTTCATCTGGCAGGTTAAGTTTCGAAAGTGCTACTAGTACATGTAGTTGTTGTTTTCATATCTCGCACTCTCTCTCTCTCTCTCTCTCCGTACACACTTAAGGCAGTTTCAAACAGAAAATATAGTTCTTCTTGCGAGGGAGTTCGTTCCAAGTGACCTTTAAAGTTGTTTAAGCTTCTAAATGTTTCTGACATTTTTAGTGCAATATCATGCATAATTGTACTGTTTTGCCAAAGCCTTTTCAAATTTGTGCAAATGTCAGTGCAAAAACATTTGTATTGAATAGATTTTAATTTTTATATCGACTCACGACTTAACGATAATAAAACTAATCGTATCAAGTTTTTGTGTCGGCACAAGTTACAAATCAAGGTTAACACAAAAGCGAATTTAAATTAATGGTTTCCTGCTGCAAATGTGAGAAAAAAGAAAACCGGTGGGAATAAATATTTTAGATACTCTAATTTTCAAACCTTGATTTTATCTAAATTATTTGCTTTACATTTTTAGTTACTTCTTAGCATAATAGAAACAAGGTTGTAAAATATTGTTTTAAGAAAAATGGATAGTTTAAGTTGTTTCACATTCCAGAGCTTAAAGAGATAAAAGCGATTTAAAGCCGTTCTAATAAATGCAAACTCACAAATATATTTAAAATCAAAGACTAGAAGGTATTACAACTTGGCTGCTGATGATCGTTGGGGTGCACGTGAAACAGGCGGGGTATGTTTAACAGCTAACAAATTTTCAACTTTACTTTTCTCGTCTTCTTTAATAATGCTAAATGCTACAAGTTTAAGTTAAACACATTTTGGAACGAAGTTTCTTATCGTGGCTTGCTGGTAGGGTAAATTAGAAGAAATTGTCACGAAAGCGTGTGAGCTGTTTATATGTATTGGTGTATCTTTCGACAAACAATCGTGCATGACGGGCAGCAAGTAGCGAAACTATTTGACGTCAGCGGAGACACAAACCAATAAATATTAATTAGTTGCGAAAACTACCACTACCAGTTGCTAGATGTCGCTAAAGTTACCAACAGTTGCTTTTCTTTTTCTACTGCATGTGTCAAAAGTAAAAAAAAAACTTTAACAAAAATTTAAAGAAGTATATAAAATTTCAAAAACAACGCAAAATAAAACATACAGATTTCACCTTGTATTACATTCGAAGATGAAGAAAAAACGTATGGAACTTCGTTTCTAATGGGGGTCCCCCGACCGCATTTCTTTTTTTTCTATATTAAATGTGTTCTTAATTTCGAACCTTTTTAAATTAGATAAACATGCTTATTATGAATTCCGTCAGAGGCTCCGACGAGTGACAAGCATGAGCCCCGAGGGGACCCTGCCAAAAAGCTCAGAACAATTATTACCCATATAATTTCTATTCTTTCTATAGGAAAGAAAGCTGTCAATCATTTTAATAATACGTATAGGGAAGTTGTAATTTATCATTTTGAAAATTAGTCCTTTGTGCCAGACTTTATGAAAGCCGGCTTTGACGTCAAGCAAGACCATTCCAGTAGACTTTTGGTCTTCAAAGTTTTCCTTAACTGAGTTCCTTATTCCAATCAGTCACTGTGTAGTGTTGTGATGCCTGCGAAAACCAAACTGTTGTGGGGAAATTATACTGATGTTTTTCATGAAATCTACCACGTTATATTTTAGAACCTCTTCGAGAATTTTGCTTATCGACGACAATAAACTAATAGGACGATATGATTGTTGGGTCTTTACCTGGCTTTCTTATTGGAATGGTCTTAGATTCCTTAAATTCCTCCGGAAAGTGCGAGAGTTTGAGACAAGAATTTATGAGTATTGTTAGGAACTTTATACCTCTAAGCGCTTTCAGACATCTATTATTTATCCCATCAATTCCAGGTGACTTCCTACTTTTTAATGATTTAATAATATCTGCGATTTGGGTGGTACTAGTGCTAATTTCTTCTGTGTTGTTAATATTTAGTGATCTGAATGATTCAACAGTATTATCGACTAACGAGTTAGTAATGGAATTCCCGAGATTATCTGAAATCGAATGATTTAAAGCAAATGTTTGAGCCAAGATTTCGCATTTCTCTTGGTTGGTTGTATAACCAGAATCGTTCATTTTTAATACTGCGAACAAGTTAGACATCTTCTTCAATATTTTTGTTAGGTTCCCAAAAGGAGGAGAGCCTTTATCCAACTGGGAGAGTAAATGATCATACGATCTATTTCTAAATTTATTAATTTTTTTGCGTATTTTAATGTTTAATATTTTCATTTGGTACAAATTATTTACGTTTCTGTTCCGTTGCCAATTACGTCTACATCTATTTCTCTGTTGTATCATATTTTTAACAAATTGCGGCAATGCCCTGCTCATACGGAAGACAATTCTTTTGGGTACATTGGCTTGTATATCACTATTTGTTATGTCCTTAAAATTCGCTATCAAATGATCCACCTGCTTAGAACATGTGATATTATTAATATCACGTAGGGTAAGGTGTCTATTGAAATATCTAGCATCCAATTAGCGCTATTAAAATCATATCTTACTACTTGCTATTTGTTGCTATTTATTAATTCAAAATATTGCGTTTGTCATTAAAATATTATATAAATTGATTCCTTTTATGGTGTCCAACCAAAACGGGTTTTCAAGGTCCTTAGTTTATCCTTTCATTTAAAAGAAAAATTAAATTTTTTCATTATAAATTATTCCCGACATTTCGTTGATTTATTTCCAACTTCTTCAGGGGTAAATTTTTATTTAGTGCAATTTTTCTTACACTTAATGATCAGACATTATTTTAATTGTACATGTGTGTAAATATATCACAGTTTTGTTATGTAAACTGGACAATCACAAACACAAAAATAAATAATTTGTAAAATAAATAATTATCAAAAGAAAATATCACAGGTGAACAATCTCACTATTTTTTTTTCTGATGAGCGACGGGGTGGCCTTGACATCTTTAAAATTGTTCATCACTGCAAAATTTGTGACATAAAAATCTTTTTCTATTTTAGTGAAGTAAAACTGGAACTAAAAAGTCTGATAAAATTATTACCAAATGAAGAATGCTGTTGGAGATAATAATTGTTTGGTGCTTCCTTTCAAGGGCCGCTATAATTTTTAAAAATAAAAATAAAATATTTATTGATTTATGCTGTTACAATAATTTCAGTAGTTTCACATAAAGACTATATTGTTTTTTAGGTTTAAATTTTGCTTAGAAAACAATTCTAATTAAAATTGATTCACCATTTTGGAACTTTACTTCTCGTACAATAGAGTAAACAAATGTTTGCTTAAGACCTGAAGAGAACAGGGAAAAAAAGTTGTGTTTAAACGAACGCCAACAAAAGTTTGCATTTGTTTCACCAAAGTACTTTTTCAGTTTAATCAAATGAAAGTTTTGAATAACTCAAGGACATATTTGGTTTGAAAGTATGTGGAATTTGTTAAAAATGTTTCTAAGGTTTTAAGCAAAACTAAATAAATGTTTGTTTTTACTTTTAATGACTAAAATTTTACAAACATATTGACTCACTTCTGTGAGTATACAAATGCCACAAAATATTAGGGGTGGTACTCTAATCAACAGCAATTGTAACTACGAAAATTTTGAGCTCACAAAAAACATTTTTTTTTTTAAATTAATTTGAAAAAAGAAACCACATGTCATTCCCTCATTTTTCAAACACAAATCCATTATTTATGAAATAGTTTGCAACAATTTACAAAAAATAATTGTGTTTAACCCAAATTAAAATTCTAGTAATAAGAAATTTTTAGCAAATGAAATGTAATCAAAAACCTACGGCTGTTTAAATTCAAAATATTTTCTCAAAAATTAGACTAATTTACCACTTTGGGGCATTTAGACTTTTACGTTTATTACCGTTTTGCTGGCAGAAGGTGAATTTGAAAATGGAATCAAAACAAAACTAATTTGCCCCAATATCATCATGGTGAAAGTAAAACATATTCATACACAAATATTGCCTGCGGTTCAGAAATGGCAACACAACACAAAAACAAAAAAACAAACTTTTTCATTTCGAAAACTGAATAGGAAATTATTATTACAGCAAAGTTGTTAGTTAAGGCAAAAAGGATTAGAAATATACTTGGAAACATTACACACACTAGCTCGCATGTGGCATGTGTGTAGACATAAGTAAAATAATGTTTTTTGGTTTTTTTTAAAATGAATTTCAATTTTTGATTTCATAAAATCTTTACTCCTCCCGCTCACAGCTCTCTGGTGTTCTGCAGGCATTTCCATTACTCACACTTGTCACTTTAGTTTTGACTAAACTTTTTTAAGTATTTAGAAATCTCAGAACTTTTAACACATTCACAAATACTTGTGTACACTATAAATGCCATAAGTTTGCTCACACACAGGTTTCTTTTGCACACACACACACACACACACACACACACACATATACAAAAGTGTATTTGTAGGGTATGAATTTAATGAGCTGAAACTATATCATTACAGTTTTAATTGAATGTATTTAAATAAAAGGATTAAATTGATTATTTCTGTGGCATAAAATAAATGAAAACACACACACATGTAGACTTGCAAATAAAACCAGTGGAGATTTATTTTAACAGACCTTTTTGAAAGCTTTAACAACCACATTTTACAGGCGATTAGTATATTAGTTGCCAAAATTATAGCACGGTTATTAGCAACACCTTTTTTCCTGCACTAAAGGCACAATGACCGGCAGTAATTAAATACATATGACATGAAAGAAAATTTTTTTGGAACGAAGTTCCTTAGCGCGGCTTGCTGGTAGTGGAAATTAGTAGAAATCGTCACGAAAGCGTGTGAGCTGTTTACATGTATTAGTGTATCTGTCGACAAACAATTGTGTATGATGGGCGGTGTCTCCGTTGACAGCAGCGGAGACACCTACCAATAAATATTAATTAGTTGTGAAAACGGACACTATCAGCAGCTAGATGTCGCTAAAGTAAAGTATGCCACAACGAAAAACAGCAATATTGAAAAATTTTCTTCGTTTTGTAGCAGATTGACAAAAAAATACTGCATGTGTCAAAACTAAAAAAATAAAACGTTCCAAAAATTTAGAGAATCATAAAATTTAAAAATTTCAAAAACAACACAAAATAAAACATACAGCTTTCACCTTGTATTACATTCAAAGATGAAGAAAAAACGTAAGGAACTTTGTTTCTAACGGGGGTCCCCCGACCGCATTTTTATATTTTTTTTTTTTTGGAAAATCTAGCTGTGTCTAGTTCCGCATTGAAAGTATTATTCCTTCAACATTTGATTTTGTTCGAGCCCTTTTGCATTTAATATTATTATCTTCTTGAGCTAAAGGAGAGCTGTAGATTCGTCAATAAATAAAAGCAGAATTTCCTTATTGAGACAAGTGATAATCCAAGAGTGATTGTCAAAAAGATAGTGCACCCAAAAAGAGTGACTGTTTAGTGGCGTTTGAGGGCTGGCGGCATCGTTGGGCTGTTTATTTCCATATGAGGCCGGTCAGGCAGTTACTGTGAATGATGTTCACTATCGTGAGCTCATAATGATTTTTTTCTGAACGAATTGGAAGCTATGGATGCCACACAGCTAACGACATACTGGCTCTTTTGTGCGACAAATTCAATGGAAATGTTATCTCACGTGGTGGTGATGTCAATGCCGCCACGATCATGTGCTTTGATACCTTGGGATTTTTTTAAGTTTTATTTAAGAGGAAAATGAGCTCGGTTAATTAGCTAGAAATATATTGCAAGAGCTAAAGATGATATAATTCGGCACATTAACGGTCCCGACGTCATCGAAAATTTGGACCATCGGATGGAAGTGTGCTGCCAAAGTCGCAGCGGCTAATTGGCCTATATTATACTCCATACATAATTAAACCATACCAATATTACCGCAATAAAAATCAATAACAAAATTTCCTAATTAGTTTGTGTTTTAATTAAAATCAACATCGGCCCTTACGATTTAACCACTCTCTATAACTATAAATGAATTTGATTTTCACACATACAAATTTTGCTGTTGGTATTTTTCTAATGATTTTTTGCAGTAATTTTCATTTTGAAATGGCGTTTGGTTACACAAACATTCAACCTTTAAATTTTCAATTTTAAGTTTCTCTTAAATACATCGAAACTGAAATTATACTGCCCCACAACATTTTATGAAATGATGGTTCATTTAAATTGAAAATGCAACAGATTTAACCAACAACTCAAACTGAGTTAATTATAATAACTCAACCAATTATAATAATTTTACTCCCCGTTTGGATTGCAATAATTTAACTTGAAGTTCAATCATTATAAAATAAATTCAGAGATGCTTAAACATTTGTTTAATTCACTTCAATAAACTTGAAGTTTTCACAATGAAATCTTTGTTTGAAATAAAAAAAAGAAGACAAATGATATGATATAATTGGCATTCAATGGCAAAGTAAAAATGAGTGTAACTATTAACAAATTTTCATTAATATTAAAATTCTATAAAACTAGAAATGAAAAAGCAAAACTCTTTAAATATTTGATAAACTTTAATTCTCTGTATGGCCACGTTTGTCATGGCCATTTAAATTCAATTAAGTTATAAAAATATTTTATGAAATATCTGCAAACATTTTCAGGTTTTAGTACACTCTATTAGTGGTACATAGCGGCTTGTGATCTCATTTGCCAATATCGCAATTTCCAGAAAATGTGCTATGAACTGGGATTGATAGGAAAGTCAATAAAACGATGCCTGCCTGCGGGTAGAGCCAACCATGTGCTGTTGAAATATAAAATTAAACAAAAAAATGTTAGAGGTAGAAATTTAGTTTTTTCTCTACAATATATTGGCATAAGTCTGTAGAAACTCTTCAAAATTGATTTATGAATAACCGCGATATATAAAAAGGCCGAGTGTCGACAGGCCGTATATGGACATTAGAAAGCGCATTAATTGGTACTTTTTTTATTTTTATTATTTTTACGCCAAGTTCGGCTCGTCGCTAAACCCCTTTTGCCAAAAAAAGGCTAGAGATTTTCCTTTTTTTTTTTTTAGCTTATTTTAGTTTGTTACAGTAAGTGTATAGATAATTCGTATTCTCATTTCGGTTCAATGTGAAATAAAACGTTGGAAATTTTTACCTAGATAAAGAACAATTTTCTTTAAGCAACTTGGTTTTTTTAGGTATGATTACACTGCAAGAAATGAGCGATTTGAACGTGCAGGGAATTTCAGAGTCGTTCCAGCCCAATAAACTACTCTGGTTTATATTTGTTTGCTCTGGTGTCTGTCTCTGTACAATAAATTATCATCGATGCAAAAGCCTTCAAAACAAACTTTTGTTAACCTTGTTATTGCAATTCAGTTTGAGCGTAAACATTTTAATTAATTTTTGGCAAATTTTTACTTTACCAATAAAAATAATAAATATGAGAATCTTGTTGCAGGTACACATAAAATCATAAAAAAACAAATTTTTTTTGAGGGCACGAAGTCACAAACAGTTTTAATACCAAGGGCTCACAAAAAAAAATTCCCATATAAATACAAACAATTTTGCAGGCGATTGACAAACCAAGTTATTTTTGTAAAGGCCATTTTCACATACCTGTGGATAAAGTTGGTAATAAATAAAGGTATTTTATTTTTGTTTTTTGCAGAAAAAAACGATTAATTGGCAATTAACATTTTTTCATAAGCACAATTTATTGGTAGGAGTAAATGTATTATTTTAGGTCTAATAATATATCTTTTTGTTATCTGTCTTTCCCAGCCGTCTATATGCCGCCGACATTTCGTTGATGCTAATCAACTCATCAGTAGTCTTTAAAAATGATAAAAGAATGTTTGACGCCCACCTGCAGGGTCCACCATCGAACTTTTTTTTAACTGATGCTTATTTCGTGAATAGTAACACTTAGCTCATGTCTGATTTGACAGATAATTAGTTTTATCCTTGCGCTGAACGAATATGGTTGGGTATACGCTTCGCTAAGTGGGCTCGTCTCCTCCCGCTATTCCCATGAATTGAGCGTGGCCTGCCATAACTCCCATAAATCTACTTCGTTCGGGCTTGCTGAGTCCCCCCGTTTTTCCTGGTCTGGCTACACCCATAGAATTCTTACATTGATTCCCAAGGTTTCTTTATTCCAGAAAGTTAAGTTAGCTCTATTAATCCACTTCTTTAGAGCAGGTTTAACTGCATCGGAAGGTTTTGCACATTGCAAGCTTATGTTACTTAACTTCAATTCAATTAACTGCAATTAAAAAATTCCAACTTTACTTTTCTCGTTTTTTTTTATAATGTTGATCACCACATTTTATATATAAAAAATTCTTTTGAATTTAGATTAAGTGAAAACGAAGTTTAAAATCGCATAAATAATTGTCAATTGTAAAATATAAAAATTCGCCTCTGAAATTTCAAAAATTTCCTACATGTGTAGTAGATATACGCCTTTAATTACTGTGCTTTCCCTGTGTTTACTTACTCTTCGTTCTTTCAATTTAATTGCTTTTTTGTTTATTCTGAAATTAAAAGTTTTCTTAAATTGCATGTATTTCTTGCACCAACTTTGCTTTAAGTCATAGATGCCCATGGTAGTAGTATTGGTGAGAGTGACGAAATAACACTGGAAGAAAACAATTTGCTATTCATTTTATTCATGGCTTTGTGAACAGCTTCAAAATGTTTTTTTTAAATTATATTTCTTATTTTTTTTAAATGTCTTATGACAAATAAGACATTGCATGTCATCAAAAGCATTTTGTAACATAAAATACTTTTCTACTGACATCATTAATATATCACAATAATAAGACACAGAATTTCTGCAAGTGTAGTTTGTCTCTTCCACTCAACATGGTGATTTCCTATTGGTTGATTGACGATCAAACAAAAGAGCGTAATAATACGTGTGAGTTTAATTTGCTGATATCAGCCACTACTGGGCATCTATGCTTTAAGTAATCAATAGCTTTGTTATATTTTCAAATTTTATCACTTTCATATTAAATATTGGACATTATGATTTAATTGTCATATTAAAGGTTTTTGTTAAAATTTTTAGTTGGTGTGCGTGTGCGTGTGTGTGTGTGTGTCTGTATGTTAAATGAATAGAAGTGTGAATAGTTGGTATTTTGTGGTTACTAATACGAAAAATGCATTTAAAATATTTATTTCAGGTGTTTAATTTCATAAACATACATAAATGGCGAAGAAAATATGTGCGTATGTATATTCTAAAATTTAAAATGACTCCGACAAAATGACCAACCACTAAAAATAAAAAAAATGCTCTAATTATTTCCAAGCACTATAACAAAAATACACGTTCACAAACAAACGTACACATACACATACACGCCAGCACGCGAACAGTTGCCCTGTTGGAATTTTCCGCGGCCATTTACGACACAGAAACTATTTCAAGTTTGTAAAGCTTTTATTTGACCAGTTTGTCTTTTGAGAGATTATTAAAGAAGAGCTTAATGAACGTGAAATATTTATTAAAACAAACGCCGTAAAAGTACAAGGTGGGCCAAAAAAAAAAAAAAACAATCACCCTATTGAAAGATGCTCTTGTTTTTTCAAATGGCAGCCAATGTCAAGTCTGTTTTTATATTTGTGAACTGGACAGCTGTGGAATGCAAGTGAACCAGCCACGGAACGATACACTCCCTAAGAATGTGGAATAATCGTGTCTATAACGAAATGGACGAATTTTTGACCAAAATCATAATGAGCGGTGAAGCTTGTAATGTACTCTACGTATTATATTAATTTATTAGTATTAATTTGATTAATTTATTAGTATTCTATATTACATTATTATATTATTAATTTTATACATTATGATTCTATGTGCCGCCCTACTATTAATACTTTAACGAATTGTTATTTTAAATAATATGTTATCAATAATGTTTATGTTTTTCTGTCAGTTATTTTTGTATATAAGCAGGACAAATTTGAATAAATGAGTCAATCATTTTTGAGCCTTGAGCATATCGGCTTATGATTTAAACGGGCATTCATCTGCCCTAAGAATAATAATATAAATTTTTGCTGGTGGTGTTTTTAAGCGCCCGCGAAATCCAAATAATTATATTATTAAAAAGTCAGGAAATTCCACATACCCATTACAAGCTCATTTACAGCTCAGCGGGTACTCGAACAAGTAAAACTATTGCTTCTGGGATACAAAAAATCCATGAAAGATGCAGCCACTACGCCTTCTCAAAGCGACTGCATGGAGCGCTTCTCGCTTTAGAAGAGTCAGAGAAACTGGAAGCTGGCCAAAAGAAACCGCTCTGAAGGGCCATGATAACCGAGGTTTTTTTTTTTGCCGAAATTGAAAAAATAAACAGTGGAGGACATACGTATATTTCAAACAGGATAATGCGCTTTAGGGATATGTTAATCCAGTTTTTTCTGCAGCAATTGAAGAAATTAGTGGGTGTGTTCCAACAGGACCGATAATGTACCGCCGAGAGAGTACCACTGTGCAAGCCACAACCAATATTCTGAAAGCCAAACAACATCGGATGACTTCCTTTTGCACACCTGTTAAATCTATGGCTTAAACAATTTTATTCAATTGATTATCAACTTTTTAACTAAACAGCATTAGCAGCTTGATAATCAGTACCGGGTAGAAAGAGCCTTGTTTAGAATTCAGAATTATCACTGTTTTTATTAGGTTTTCAGGCCAGTTTAGAATTTCTGTTTCTCTTGCATTATGACTGGAAATACAGAATAAAAGACTTCACCCATTTTTACCTCTAAATGTTTCAAAATTAAAAAGTCTATTTGAATTTCTTCTTAGGTATTTAATTATTGTTTAATTTTTATTTTGTTGCCACACTTCTGTGCAATTCAAAAATTACCAAAATTCTGTTTAAACCTTTTTCATCCTTCTCAAATTCGGAATTTGAAAAAAGAATTAGGCAACTTTCCGATTTTTTTTTATATTAACTTTAGGGCCTTCTTTGCACTTGAATTAGGCTTAGAGATACAAATTTATCGATTACGCCCTTTTTATTTCTTTTTATCCCCTAAATGTTCCATATAAAAAAAATGTGAAAGAGTATAATTGACATTATTTTAAGGGCAGCTTAACTCAAGCTCCGTACAGACACTTGTCAGATCTTACAATATTGTAAGCTCTAACAATGTGTTGGAAATCTACTGGAAAAACAAAAATTAAGAAGATTATCAGTTTTGAGAATTGCAAGAAAATCGTATAATCTTATTGCGAGACAATTGCCTGACAATAAATTTTAGCTACCAACGAAAATTGTCAGCTTACACCGATGCAAGATTTTCTACGCAGCGAAAATTGTCAGGCAATTGTCATTACCAAAATACACACACACACAAATTAAGATGAAGAAATTGTGAGTTCTCACGGTTAGCTAAAAATATTCTATACAGTTTCATGTAACCCCCTAAATGCCTGTAAAAAAATCAGAAGGTTTATTTGTCACTTTTTTAATGGTAGTGTGATTTAGTTTTTGCTTCTTTGCTCTTCCTACTTGTATAATAGATAAAGTGAGCTCAAATTGGGCACACATTCAGTTTTTATAGGTTTTATGCCGTTAGTGTTCAAAATCTAAAAAAAAGTACCAGACCAGTACCATTTATTTTTATCATACTTTTTGGAGTTTTTTGAATTTATGTACTAATTTGATAAAGTTAGATATTGAGTTATTGATTTTATCCGCGTTTTACCCGTTTTTAAACCTTTCCGAATTAACCCCAGACCCAAGACCATGCTACATCTTTTCGTAACTGAAAAACCCCAAATACCGAATTTTATAAAAATTGTTTCAAAACGCCAACATATACATACATATATGTATATAGTGTTGTTTCAGCTATACCAATTTATTATACGCCTTGACAAGGGCGCAATTAAAAGTCAACTCAAATCTTCACTAGTTGTCGTTTATTAGTAAGTTTTTAGCCATTTTTGCCTACTAATGTGTTGTTAAGCAGCTTACCATCGCTTTTGAAGTAGATGGTAAATTTTCTAATAGATTATTTTTTGGACAATTTCTCACACAAAACTAATTCTTGAGATGATCTCCTACCGTACCGGTGTGTATGGAATATATTTTTACAATTGCATTATTTTGATAAGCAATTTAGGTAACTCGCAGCCACCATTAAACTGACACAGGAGCTACAAAAGACATAAAATAAAAATAGCAATGAAAACAGCATAATTTATCAGTAGATCTCTGCCTCATTAATGGTGTAATTGATTCATGTGTAATTCAAACCTGATACAAACATCAGTAAGTACTGACTCGCATTGTATATCCTAAACGTTAAAACTTTTATCATTTAAAATCAGTTTAAATTCAAATGAGCTCTGATTAATATACATATATAAAATAAATTCAGTATTTGGTATAAAATATAATTCTAATATGTCGCTTCGAGTTCAATACTTCACGTTGAACTAAAATTCTAATAGGGCCTTACAAATATTACACTTTATTATGAAAACCACTACTTTGTTTGAGTGTCATTTGATATGTGAGTATTTATTTATTGTTTGAACGTGTAAACGTGCTTTCTGTGTACGTGTAACTAAATGTGTGCATGCATATTATGTAAGTGTGTGAGTGCTTTGTTTGGGGCGTATGAGTACAAAAAGTTGCATTATGTTTTCAAACATAATATTTTAATTGTAATTTGTGGTTCAAATTTAAAGCTACACTACACATTTAAAATGGTGCGTAAATAAAAGCAATGAACAAATTGCACTAACACATGTTTGAAAAGGGATTAATTAAAAAAACCCACAGACATACAGTGGATTGCTGCAATATTATACTTATGCCAGGTCTGCGATAAAATTAATAAAAATATTAAATAAAAAAATTGATAAATTTTAATTGTTTGAACTTTTCATTCTATAAACATTTCGTATCATGCTTATTGGAATTCAGTTCATTCTACAATATTATTGATACGAAATAGCCGAAAAAAAAGAAAAAATTAAATACTTTTAGCCAAGGGAGAGTTGGTTGTTTTGTAGCCGCCTTCCTTCTCGTCAGCATCCATCTTCTAGTAACAAAAACTATTTCATTTAATAGTGGCTGGGCACAGCCGAACATCTGCAAGATCTAGGAAGAGAAACTAAGAATAAACATTACAAGAAAAGTATTAAAAGTGTGTTGTAAAAAGACCTTGCTAGCTTTGCGTGATGAGAGAGTTTCGACCGGCACAGCTGCAATGAAAACTAGAAATATAAATAATTTGTAATAAATAATTTTGAATTTATGAGTGGCATAAATGCCGCTTTCGCAACATGAGCCTTTGAATTCAAAGGTAATTGCTGCAAAAAAGTGTGGTGACTTTGAGACAGCAAGTTGTCCCCCAGCTAATGGTTTTGATAATTTTTTGTGTTATTTAACTAATCTCCATTAAAACAATAGTGAAGAATAAGCTTAAGCCAGGTAAATTTATTACAAAATATTTAGACGAAATTAAAATAACAAGAGATATAATTATGTATACAGTTATTGCTTCTCTAATGAAGGTTATTGCCAAATGCACACAAATTTTTATTAGTAAATTTATATTCAACATAATAACAAAATAAGAATTTTTTTTTTTTCAACACAGATGCATGAAACAAAATTTTTTTTACATTTTAGATAAACGGGTAGCTGAAGATATTAATTTACATTAAGTTGTACTATATTATACTGCTTTAAATTGCATTGTATAATATTGAATTTTTCCTTACACTTTCCTTGCGTTGTACTATTTTACATTTCATTACACCACATTTCACTAATTTAAATTCCATTATATTGTACTATACTATATTATAATAAATTGCATCACATGACATTAAAATATATAACATTGTATCAAATTACATAGCATGACGTTATAGAGCATCATATCATACCACATCAGTTTGCTTTGTATATAACATTATAGCATTTTATTATATTTTATTGCATTAGATTACCTAGTTGCATCACAATACATTTATATTGGATATATTGTATTGCATACATACATACATAGTATATGTGATTGCATTACATTAAATTACATTACATTATATTACATTACATTATATTATATTACATTACATTACATTACATTACCTTACATTCTATCACAATACATTACACTGCGTCACATAACATTACATTTCATAACATTTCATTACATTACATTCTTTACATTACATTCTAATACAATACATTACATTACATTCTTTACATTACAATTCGTTACATTACATTACATTACATTATATACATTACATTAAATTTCATTATACTACATTACATTACATTACATTACATTACATTACATTACATAACATTACATAACATTACATTACATTACATTAAATTAAATTGCATTACACTACATTACATTACATTACATTACATTACATTACATTACATTACATTACATTACATTACATTACATTACATTACATTACATTACATTACATTACATTACATTACATTACATTACATAAGATTACGTCACATTACATTACATTATATATGATTACGTCACATTACATTACATTACAATTACGTCACATTACATTACTTCACATCACATTACATTCATTACGTAACATTACATTATATAACATTACATTATATTACATTACATTACATTACATTACATAAGATTACGTCGCATTACATTACATTACAATTACGTCACGTTACATTACGTCACATTACATTACATTCATTACATCACATTACATTACATAAAGTTACATTACATTGCATTACATTACGTTATATTACATTACATTACATTGCCATACATAATACCGTACTGTTTTACCTTATTTTACCTAACGCTTTATACGTTTACAAATATAATGCCGCGACAGGGAGACAGCTGTGATCTTTGAGTGGCATTAATGCCTGTCATTGACAAACCGGTAATTCCAAAAAATATCCCAATGAATTGCATTGTTTTAGGTATTTAATTTAAATTTAGTTTGCTGAAAACTATTTTTTGGTTTAGTAACATTTTTTGCCTTCGTATATTCTCTAAATAAAATAATCAGTAGCTTATTTCAACTACACTTATCCAACATTATTATTCAAATTTATATTTCGTTACTCTTGATGTTTGTGTTAGAGATAACATGAAAAACTAAATGAATCTAATATTAATTTAAATTCAAACAAAACCTAAACTATGTAATACTTTCATATTTACTGATCACAAACTAAAACTGCTACAACAGCACACAAAAATTAATACAAAGACACACAAAACGAAATAATCGCACAAACAAACAAATTTTGTGGTGTTTTTTTTTTTTTTTTTTGAATGCCAGAAAGTATCTCATATAGAAAACAGCAAAATTTATTTATATTGTTACACAGAATATAGGAAAATGAATAAATAAAAAATGATAAGTTTTATAAATGAATTTTACTTAATTTTAACAAAGAGCACAAATAAACAACAACTAATACCCTTAAATACATCTGCATACAAGTACACTACCACACACACACACTCACAACAGAAACAAAACGGATTGTTCAAATTTACATATCTCTTCAAACATACATACATGATTCTATAAACAAATGTATTTGTATGTGCTTGTCTTTTTCTGGTTTTTTTTTTTTTTGCTTTTATTTTTGTCCTTGTCACATGAAAATTTATTATCCTTTGTATTTACAACACGAGCTTTTATCGGATTAAACCGAGCTAGAGTGGGAACAAAGGTATAAATGTGACAACAAAAACAACTACTACAACAAGATATAGAAAAAGAAAAACAATAACAACTTTTTCTCAACAGGGTAAAATAGAAAAAAAAAAAAAACAAAACTTCTGCAATACAAATGTAAGTAAAAATTCAAACACACAAAACAAAGCAACCATGTTTACATTGCTCACAATTCTTCGCATGTTCAGACAAACAAAAAGGACATCTACTTCATAAATTGTTACTCATTGTTATCCTTCCCATACCAGCTCAACATCTAAAACCAACATCTCACCAGCATGCCCGTGTAATCCTTTATTAACTGCATGAATTTGCCAAGAACGTTTATGTTCAAAGCGACTTTAAAATTAAGCACTTCACATTAAAGGATCATTAACAAAAGAGACTTTATAAAGAAATTGTTTACTTGGCGACTGGTATGTGGGAGAAGATGGTGTGAGGGAAAAAAGAGGTCAATACACTTTATGTTTGCAACGTCAGAGAATATTCTAGGAATAAACCAATATTTTTTTTTATAAACTGCGTAAAATCTTAACAAATTCGTAGAATCTGTCAGAAAGTTTACTTTAAATTGTAAACCACATACCCTTAATAAAAATGAAAAAAAAAAAAAAAAACAAACGGCTGTTTTGTGCCGTGACCCTGCTGGTGACTTACGATGTAATTGATTTTATACGCCAACTAATTCGGCAGGAGTCAATGTTATTTTAATATTTCATTTTCAATCGATGAAAATCAATTTTTTTTATAAATGGGACAAGTATTCAGAGGATAACACCTACATATGCATTAAACTGTGTATAGACGGTTGTATGATCTTACAATGTTGCCAGAAAATCTATGGAATATTTTAAGCCAATCATTAGAACCTTAACAATTTCTGCCTGACAATATTGAAAGAAAAATAATTGGGCGACTATTGTCTAATAACACTGTTCTACAAATAACACTTTTTTTTTGTTTTTTGAATAAAAATATGTAGACTATATCTGTGGCAAGATGGAAGAGTACCTTAAGTCGGCATAAGTAGCTTAAGTCGCAGATGCGCTTAAATGTGTTTAGTCAGTTTTGAAAAATTCTAGTTTTAGGGCTCTGTACTTATCAGAGTGAAACGGAACCCTATTACCGAGACAAGTACGTCCGTCCGTCCGTCACAGCGTCCATTCTCCGAAAGGGTAAGAGCTAGAGAGCTGAAATTTGCACAGAATGTTGTCGTACCCTACCTCTACAACAACAAATACTAAAAACAACAACAAGTCGAAAACTACCAGGTGTCCCCATACAACGAAAAGTTGCAATTGGCTGTAACTCTCGAACCGTAAAAGATAGAAAGCTGCAATTTGCAGAGTGTATGTATTTATAGATGCTTTACAACAACTAATGCTAAAGACAACAACAAGTTGAAAACTACCAGGTGTCCCTATACAACATAAAGTAACAATTAGCCGTAGCTGCTAAACTGTAAAATAGAGAGAGCTGAAATTCGCACAATATATGTATTTACACATGCGCTACAACAACAAATGCTAAAAACAACATGTCGAAAAATACCAGGTGTCCCTAATCAACGTAAAAAAACATTAGCCGTAACTTTCAAACTGTAAGAGACAAAGTAATGAAATGTGCACAATATATTTACTCGCATATGGCCTACAATAACAAATGCTAAAAACAACAACAAGTCGAAAACTACCAGGTGTCCCTATACAACATAAAGTAACAACTAGCCGTTATTCTCGAACCGTAAGAGTATTCACATGTGCTCCACAACAACACTTGTTAAAAACAACAACAACTGTAAAACTACCAGGTGTCCCTTTACAACGTAGAGTATTAGCTATAACTCTCGAACCGTAAGAGATTAAGAGCCGAAATTCGAACAGTGTATGTATTCCCAGATGCCTTACAACAACAACAACAAGTGGAAAATTACTAGGTGTCCCCATACAACATAAAGTAGCTGTAAAAACAGAGAGATGAAATTTATAGAATATACATATGTATTCACATACGCCATTCCATACATACACATACACATACATACGTACGGAACCCTAAGTGTGCGAGCGAGCCTCGTACTTGGCTTAATTTATTTATCAATGTTATGTACTTTTACTTTTTAGCTTAAGTCTTTTGAATCAATAATGCATTGATAAAAACAACTTATGTAGACATAGTTTTGTTTATATTTTCAGATTTTCCATTGATCATATAACGATATTGCTGAACTTCACTTAAGCTGTATAAATGTTAACCATGAAAAAATAAAGTCATTATTTTCAAGTAATTTTTAATTTTTCGTTAAAAACAAAAATATTGTCATATAAACAATAACTGTATCTTCTTTACTTCTTTAACATCTTTTTATAAACTTGAATAAAACCTGTTATGTTAATTAAAACTTCACAATATGTACATAATTTTTATTTAAACAGAAGTGCTTAAGTCACTTAATTTGCAGTGCAAAGCAAATTTTAGTTTAAAAAAAACGCTTAAGTTTCAGAATATTCAAAAATATTTTTTTTAAATATTCATTCTTCTCCTCTAATTATCATGTTACTAATATATTAATTCATTAGTTATTCGCAAAAATCAAGCGGAATAAAAACTACACAAAATTGATTATACCTCAATACTTCAATTTTCAACTTAAGCTACTCTGCCATATTGCCACAGATCTGTATTTTGGTGACCAAATCTGCTTTCTGCTTATCATGTTAGGATTATTTTTTTTTTTTTATGCGAGTGGCTAATTTTTCCCCTCTAATGTATAGAGTTACGTACATATACTTAATCAGAATTCGGAAGACCTTTCTCGAATTTCAGTGAGTAGGGCACCAAAAGGTGCGCTTTAAATTTTTATTTTAAATACTTGCATACAATTTGTTTCTTTCTTTTGAAGTTTTAAAGTTATTCAAAAACTAAAAGTGAAAAAAATTGTTTTCAAATCAAAATTCGCTTATTTTTTGGTTTTTAATATTCAATAATAAAAATGGGCAGCATTTCTAATTTTTTACATATTCCTAATTTCAACATGTCTAAGAAATAAAATAAGCTTTAAATCATTGAAATCCATAAGCAAGAGTCTTCAAATTTACTTATCTGGTCTTTTTAAAAAAAAAATGTCAATCACTTCAGTTTTATCACAAAAAGGAACATTCTCAATTTTCAGGAAGTTAAAGTCGATTTAAAGCTCGATAAATTTATTAAAAATTTTAGAACAAAACAATTATTTTTGTAAATTTGACTAAGCTTTAAATAGCTGTTGCTAATTTGTCTGGTTAGTGTATGTATCTTTGACACTATTATGTTATGCATAACGAGGATGTATAATGCATCCTCTTTAATACAGCAAAGTTTTGAATACATACATAGAAGTAAAACAGAGATGACACAAGAGCCACGACAACACCTATTACGAATTCAGTTACCATGGGTTTGAACTCTACCTGTCTTGTTTATAAAACTATTTCATAACTATTAAATTGCTATATGCCTAGTATGTATAAAAAATATTTTAGATGAGCATTTGTAGCCAGAATATTCATTCACATAAGCCAGTATATAAGCAGATATTCACCTATTACGGCTCCACATCTTTTATAGGGAATTGCATTGAATTGTAGTTTTGCATTCGCTCTCATCAAACATTCACAAACAATTTGCCATAATTTAGTTTTATTTTTTAAAGGTAATTATTTAAATACTCATTGAACGAGATTTTTTGACCAATATTACTTGGCACTTGGTTAAAAGTATCGATGCCAAAAGTACTGGCTATCAAGAGCAAAGTATTGGGTATGTACTTGAGTATTTACTCGTGTCGCTTCAGCTACTTGCTTTAAATTTAAAATATGTCTATACAATTTTTCAATAAAAATTAAAAACAAATTGAAATTTTTTATTTCTAATGCATAAAATAGTTAACAGAAATTAATCCAAATTCATTTTTGTCAAATATTTTAAACTTTTATTTTAAAATTAGTTAATTGAACTGGCCATTCAGAACTCAAATTATCATTGGAACCTTTTATTTGTGGACAGCTGAAAAGTGTAGCAAACTCACATGTGCCACGAAGCACATTGCACTTAAAAAGATTTGGCTTAGCTCTTTTCACTGTCACATTACCACAAAAAAAAAAAAAGAAAAAAAAACGCAGACACACACACACAAACTGTCTAGTCCTTAGGAAAATTAGAAGAAGCTTAAACGTTTGCATATTTTAAAGCAGAAACCCCCATTTACAAGAGCAACTTTGCAATATAAAGAAATTTTAATGTTTCATTAACTTGTAAAACAAAAGCTGCGTAAGCAACAATAATAATGTTCCACTAAAAGACTTTTGGCCAGACTGGGTGGCCGCGTTCTGTCTGCAGAAGTGTCTGGCACGCAATTACTACACTTGTAACTAAACGAAATTTCACAGAGTTATTAAAACAAATTTAAAACTGTCAGTTGGTTTTGTTCTTTGTGTGTTTTTTCTATGTCCACGTTTTTAATTCAAATTTATTTTCGTTACCAAAATTTTATAAAACTTTATCCCTTTTAATCTGGTTTATTGCTTCAGCTCGGTCTTGGCTTCTGAAGGGTTTCTTCTTGTTTGCCAGAAATTAACTTCTTGAACTGTTGTCATGATAAATTTCGAGAAAACAGTGGCGATAAAATAAGCCAGCACCACGAACAGAACAATTTTTAATCTCTAACTCTCTCACACGAACACACAGTGCGACAATAGAGCAGGCAACAATAACCCAATCAACTAAAAACGTTCAAAAATTATTTGCCCGTTATTGCTGCCAGTCTTGTTAAATTTTCCAAAACAACTTTTTTTCCATGTTGTAAAATAAACTTTTGCGTTTTTCTAATGCAGCAAATGTAACCTGCACAAGCTCATAATTTTATATCTAATACCCCCAGCACAGTTTACCAGTTGGAAATAAGTTGGTTTGGGTGTGCGTGTGCCTGCTTAGAAAATAATAAATCTTTATAAGCCACAGAACAAGTTCGCATTAATTTTTTGTTATCAGCCAGAACGCAACACTGACTATATTCTTATTATTTTTTTGTTTGTTTTTTTTTCATCCTGTTCATCCTTCCAATGTCAGTCATTGGATAAATTTCTTTTCTTACATGTGTGTGTGCGTGTGTGTGTTTGTGTTAAGTGTAACAATGAAGACAACAGCAATTTAAAACAGAAAAAAATTTAAGAATTTTATTTTTAATAAAATAAATGAGTTTGAGTTTTTTTTAAAGGCGTGCAGTGTTTGGTTTAAGTTTTTTATGAAATGTTTTTTGCCAGAGTGACCCCAAAAAAATTATTTTGTAGTTGTCTACGAGTAGAATATTCAGCGCTCTTTACGATTTTGCATGTGGTTCATTAAAAAATACATAAAATTGCAGTTGTACAGAGAATTGGAAAAATATGATTTTACAAAATTTATCGCTATTTGTCTTTTACCAATATTAGCAAAATTCTTAATTATGGTATTTCGAAGAAATCTACTTGGAAAATATCATTGAATTTATACGCTTTTACTTGCATTTGACTAAAAAATATATGAAATTTAATTTTGACCTGGAATGTCAGTCCTGGGCATGACATATCTATGGCAGTATTAAATTTTATGTGCTACTCTACAGAAAATTCTAAAAATTAAGTTTTGGAACATAAACATGGCAGGTGTTTCTTCTGTCCGATTTTGCGAATAACTTTAATTTTTCGCAATGAAAGTATTTTGTAACTTTTTGAGGAATTTCGTTCAAAGTATTGAGCACCTCAACCCCAAGAAATCTGCCTAGCGTTTGATCGTCCATGTTACTAACGCTATCATGCAGCTGCAATGTTTAAGTTGAAAGAAAAATTTAATTCTTTCAAACTATTGGGACGCGTAAAATGTTTGAGAAAAGTGACTTGCTGTAGTTTAGTCTCAAGCCATCAATATGACTTAAATGTCTAAAAGTCCTGTTTTAAACACAACTGAGTTTCATTGCGTTAAGTTTGTAAAATTTGTTTATAACTAGAATAAAAAATTTCTAATCAAGTTTAATTTGAATGCCTTCTCATACAAATCTGCAAAATCATTTTATTTAACTATGAAAAAAAAACGCAGATTCATGCCACTTCGTTTAGCAAAACCAGTACGGTTCTGGTGGCAGGATTCAATAACGTTGTTATTTAACAGGCTTCAACACTTTTTCGCAAAACCAATTTTTATCTATATTTATGTTTATGTGTTGAGCTCTTTGAACTTTAAATAACACTCTTCCATAACAATTTTTCTCTTTATGTATATAATTATTTTCTATTCTAACCATATAATACAATCAAACAACTAAAGTTAAGACCACATGAAATTTGACTAAAATAACCATATTAAACATACGCCTCATGAAATTTCGCCATAAACTACCGAAAACATCAAAGAGCAGAAACGAAAGAAGAAGAAAAATCCCCAAAAAGACAAAAAGGTCCTACATGCAACCTATAGCAACCAAGCAAGCAAGCGACACAACAACCTTTTAGCAAAAAACATGACAAGAACAACCATGAATCTTGGAGACTGCTTGTGCCATTACAGACGGACAGCAGCAGCAGCACATGTGTGAGAGCGTGTATTTAGTGGTATGTATGAGCTGAAGTTTGTTTATGGGTGTGCGTGTGTAAATCTCATACATCTACAACCACTTCCACTGCCGCATCTACAGCCACTGAATAAAATTCGGTAATGGACGCAATTTCACACACAACTGGATTTTAGAACAAGTTTTAGCATTTTTTTTTCTCATATTTTCCTACTGTTTTTGGTTGTTGGCATCTAAAACGAAAATGCAAATTTGCCCCCAAAATAAAATATAATAAAGTATAGAAAATTAAAATAAAGAAAAAAGAAATGGCTTAAGAAGGAAAAAATTAAAAAAAAATTTTTTTCGAACAAAATGTTTAATATATGGCATTTTTCGCTAGTCCAAAAACAAAAAAAAAGTGGAAAGAAAAAGGTTTGAATGTTAAATGAAATTATAAATTTATATGTAAATAAGGATTGAAATATAAAATTATAATAGAACAAAAACTAACAACAAGACAAGAAAAATTTTATGGAAAAATTGATATAAATTTACACACATGAATGCAAAAAGTGTATAAAGTGGACATATTTTTGCTCTAGACACATGTTCTTCACTTCACAGTGCACATAAACTTCGATACATTATCACTCTGGCATTTCGTGGCAAAATATTTACCACATGTTTAGTGCCAAACTCGTAAAGCTGGCGAACATGAAATTCAACTGTAGAGATCCTCAAATGGGTTTGGAGAAATTAAAAAAAAAATTTTGTTTCATTTGATTGAATTATCCAGTACAGTTTGGTATTGTCCGAACTTCCGCTTGCAAAACTATGCATCAAATTGGCAGACGGCACAGCAAGACATTATTAGATTAGGTTGAGAGAAGGGTGATAATAACGCAGGTGATAATTAAGCAACTATATTAAGGGGCAATCCATGAATTTAAAATTCTATGGGACCTACAACGAATTCATACGTAAAATTCTTTATTTTACTCCTGCATACCCTCACAAGTCGAATATGTCCGTTAAGGTATTGTCACCTCAACGGCAGAACCATACTTGTGAGAGAGCACGGCATTGGCACAAACTGTGCACCGATGTCTCACTATTCTCTCCACATGCTGTACATTCATGCACTCCCCGTATTCTTATGCGGTTTAATCTAGAGTATCAAACAGTTGGGTCTTGGCGCAGTCATTACCTACACGAAATTATCTTTTTCTAGTCGCTCTAATGACTCGATGTACTCATGTTTTTGTTGTTTTTAAATCAACTCAAAAGCTTTTAAAAAATCACATTTTTTTTTTACAACCACAAAAAATAAGGTTAAGCTGAAAGCCTAAAAGCATCTTGAAACAAGAAATTGAGTTTCCATAGGGGTGAGGGATATAGTTGATACTTGAAAGTTATATCATAGCCCATGTATTCTCACATACACTTCATCCAGAGTAGGTTTGTTGTGCAATTCATAGTCTTAACCATAATAGTTTTGACTCATGGCTCTATAGAAATCCCGTGTCATACACAAAGTTCCTTGGCTTTCTCCAACATATAAACCATAGATGGGTTGAAGCCGGTACGGCGTTGCTTCCAGATTTATGGGAACACTATTTATTGGCATAAATAGTGTTCCAACGTCTCATTAGCCTCCACATATGCTCTACATTCATCCATCTCCGTTATTCCTATACGACATAGATATGCAAGTTGTTTTAAATGACGCTCTTATACAACGTTTATACGTAGCCTATTCACAAACAAAAACTATTTGCAAATAAATTACTCACTGTTGATGCATCAATGCGAATGCAGATAATTTGTATTTTTTTAGTGAAGAACACTGTTAGCAACAATATATGTTTAGGAAAAGACGTGATTACTAAAATATTAATGGAGAAACAAAAAATGATGGTGTTTCTTACAATTACAATGGTTTAACTTAAAGCCATCTTTAATTTTGATTATGACTAGAAGAAAGTTAGCCTCAATGGATGAATTGGTAGAGTGCTCTGCCAGGAGTCTCCGAGGTCCAGGTTCGATTCCTGCAGAAGGCTCTGGGTGTGTCTGCAGACAAGCAAAAGGCTTAGCAGTTTTGTGTTTGTTCAAAAAAAAAAAAAAAAGCAAAATTTTTTTTAAATTTTAGTTGTTTCTTAAAAGAACCGACTTTAGGTATGGCCCATTGTGCTTATGTGATGTCAATAACATGACAAATTGTGACCACCTGACACTGTACTGTCTAGTTGCACAATTAACAAGCTTCATTAAAACAGTTCTTTCACAGGGTATCTCTGTTTTTCAAGAAACATCGAAGCATGTAAGCCGTTTCGATACAAACTCTCTTAAAACTAAAATTGATTCAGAAAAAGCACTTCGTTCCGAACCAATAGGTAAATCCAGCTTACAAGTAAATGCTCTAAGGTGGGATATCACTAGCAAATACCAGAAGTTATGTCTGACTGACAAGACAGAGTTACAGTGGCTTTTGCTGCGCAGTCAAAAGCATTTTCAATTGCGCCACCAAAAACAAATTCCACCAGTAATGCAAATAATCATAAAAATTTTCTTTTTGCCTGCAGGTTCACAAAAAGTTATTCATGTGCAGAACTGTTTATTAAAGTTTTTTTTGTTGCATTTTTTTTTTTTTGCTCACAAAAGGCTGCTAAAAAATGAGCAAAACTACAAAAGTTTGCTTTTATGAGTGCATTCGGACAACCATAAATCATATGAGGGATTTATAGCTGCACTGGCAAAAACACTCGCACAAACATGCAGCGACAAGAAACTTACGGGATATTTGAATTAAATTAATATTAAAAACTATTTGTTTGACCTAAATTATCTGACAAAGCAACAAATTTTTACATTTTCACTCACACTCATCAAACGGGCGAGCAAAGTTTGTGTAAAAAGGAAGTGAGTATTTTTATTCGTTTTTTTTTTTTTTTGGGAGAAAAAGTCATTAGGACAGTTATTAAATGACCATAAAAAAGGATTACCACTACGTTTACACTTAAACACAAATGAAAGTGTGTATTATAACGAAGGATAAAAAATAAAATAAATTTATATAAAAATTTTTATTTGCAGTAGTTTGTTTTATTACTTTTTTATTTATATTTTTTTAATTTATTTTTTCATGAGCATTAAGACATTCTACATACTGTTTTTTTTTTTTTGCTGTACAGCAGTAATAAAAAAAATAGATCTAATGGATTGTCGTCGTGTCACTTGAATGTGTGTTAAGTGAATTGTGTAATTCAAACAAGCAATTAATCATGACGTGGACCGAAATTCATGAAGTTGGATTGAATGTTTTTGGGGTCGTCTTGCATACATAAGTTAAGAGTCAACATGTTATTTGAGAAATTTTCATATGCACAAAACAATTTAAATTGTTTGACTCAACAAAAAAAAAAAAAAAAAAATAAAAAGCAGAAAAATAATGCCAAAAATCTATGAAATATTATGCTGATGTACATATATCCAAGCACTGATGTGAGTGAGTTGCTCGCACTTTACTTTATGATTTTCTTTATTATTCAAAAAATATGTTTACTTGCTTTGAAATTTAAATCTTAAATTTGCCCTAAATTAAATTTTTTTTGCTTGTTTTTTTTTTTTGAAAAGTTTATAAAAATTTGTTTAATTTTTTTTTCTATAAATTGTATTTAATGGCAGGGAACTATTTCGATAAAAACAAAAAAAAAGTTTTTTACAATATGATACAAACAACTCCACATGATGTTAAAGAAAACTTTGGGAGCAGTGTGTATACCACAGCATGTGAGTGGACAAAGTTGTGCAGGTATCAGAGATCAACAAGGTGTGCTTAACATTCAAAAATTATCTTTTGGGGGCAAATCATATCAATTCTTTTTAGTGCTTTTGTCTTGTACATACCATGTACAATGATAAATGCAGAAAAAACGTTAGATATTTCGTTTATTACTGTACTTCCTCAGATTTGAGAAATATATATTTTTTTTCATAGCGTTTTAGTAATTGACTTTTTCAAGCAATTTTCGTTGGAAAATAAAATGTTGAACAAAATATTGCCAAAACATTTCTTATAAAAATTTTACTCCTCAGAGTTGAACGAGATTTTTTTTCTCTAAAATCTGGTGCGAACACAACAAAATATGCGTTTTTATTTACAAGTAATCTTCTTGACATCAACTAGTCGAGTTCGTTTGCTGGCATATACTTCTAAAGAAGACATGAACTATTTGCTGTAATAAAAAATTAGGTTGTTTCTTTGTCTACAATGAAAAGCTTTTCAATTTGAATGTCTAACACTTCTCTGAAATAATTAACTGGTGAGATTTATTTTTAATTTGCAGCATAAGGCGGCTTGATCAAATTCGTTGCAGACCTCTGGTAGACATACATGCATGGTGGGTTAAGAATTATGCGTTTTTCGATACAATTATATCTAACAACTGGAGGCATCAATTGAAAAGTTTGTTTTTAAAAAATTCACAAAAGCGAATACATATTTTCAAATGCCTAAACGCAAAAACCAGCTAAAGCACATAATAGATTTTCTCAGAGAAACCCATTTTTTTTTTTTTTTTTTTGGAAATTTTCTGTTGCACAAATTTTTTTATTTTTTAAATTAGTCTACATTTGCAAAAACAAAATTTTGTTTTACATTTAACTCAAATAAACTAAGCTAATATTAAAATATTCGCTTCTTAAAATTATTTATGGGTTCGTGCTGAGGGCCGCTCATATGGAAATACGTGTTCAAGAAAAATTTATATAATTTTAATTTTATAGTCGAACTGTTTAATTTACAATTGATAATAATTTTATGGGGCCTTATAGTTTGATTTTTACTTGCTCAAAGTTGAAAAAAAAATTTTTTTATAAAATTGGAGTGATCAACATTTTCTTGTCTGCTTTAGACTTATTGTTCAATCACTCCAATTTTATAATAAAAAATTTTTTTCTCAATTTTGAGGAAGTAAAAGTCAAACTACAAAGCCCGATAAAACTATTAACGAAACAAATATATTTTTAAGGGTTTTTGGCGTTTAACTAAAGCAATTTAAAAATGCCAACGAGAGCAAAAGAACAGATAAAGCACCCGATATAAATGTTATTAAAGATTTGGGGTATGTTGGACTTTGTCGAACTTGAAAAAAAAAACTTAAGGCCTTTTTTTATTTGTCTAACACTTAAAGCTAGTTTATCTCATATAAGTAGACAACAGACCATTTTTTTTATAATTTGTTTTACCAGCGTATTTTAAGCGCCCCTCGTAAATTTTTGCTTATTGATTATTTTTTTCCAGATTTTTCCGTCGTCTATTTAATGAAATATTTTTTTCTAAATGAAAGAATGGTTGGTTGAATGCATGCATTTTAAATAAAAATCGCCTGCGGAAAACAACAAAATGAATTTATAAATTTTTAGTCAAACTCCGAAAATCGAAATAGTCAAAAAAAAAGTTTGTTTGTTTGTTTGGTGAAAGAAACAAAAAAAAACATTATGGAGAAAAAAGAGTTCCACATAAACGTTTTATATAGTTTTTGTGTTTTTTATGAAAAAAGCGGTAGAATAATATAATACAATATTTATAAGTTTTTAAAGGCAACCGTTTTTTTTTCAGAGTTGAAACAGCAGTTTAAACGTTTAATGGCCTATTGCTTAAATTACAAACTTGTTTATGTTCATGATGTATGGACAGACTTTTAACTACATGTGGCTCAAAACAGTTTAAGCTGCCGATACCAAAACTGGACATGCACGTGCATGTTTCTACCCTAGTGGTTCACTTAAAAACCAAATTTAAATAGATATGATTTTATTCAAGCTCTATGCCAAGAGCTGGAATAAAATCATATCTATTTAATTGATTAATAAAAAGGTTGAATAGAAAAACTACAAGAAACCAATTTTGCTTTACTTAGAGTGCAAAGATTTTTGTATTGCTCATTTAAGTAAATTTTGAGTGCTATAACTTTTTTATGTTTACAGTGAGAAACATAATGTTATTTTTATCAAAGATAGTATTCGTGATGTATGATCAGGCAGGCAACTTTTTTTTTCTTAATTCAGACAATACGAATTTACGTGATATAAAAAATTATTGAAAACCAAAAGAAAAAGTTTCTGTTTGCCACACTACTTAGATAAAAGGCCCCTGTTACTTTGGCTGATAAATTCTTTTTGAGGCTATTCCCAAAAGAAGCATAATGGCGATGGCTGAAACTATAATTCATATGAAAGAGAACTTCAGAGATTTCAGCCAGTGTTAGAAAATCTAGAAATACTGCAACTTCTCAAAGAAATCTCATTTGTAAAAGATTGAATTTGCGGGAGGAGTACATGAGGCTGGTTAAGGAACTGAGACTCTAGAATTTTTGAGCTGGCTGTCCGTGACATATGCCTGCAAATCGTTAAGTATTTTATGTTGGAAGTTCATTTAAACCCAGATCTTGGGCAACTGCTGAAAGGCCAACAATTGGTGGCCGATGTCAAATCTGTTTTTAATTTTGTAAGCTAGACAACTGAAGAATACAAGTGAACAATCCAGGGAGCAATACACTCCCCAAGACCTTGGAATATTAGTGTCTATGACGAAGTAGAATATTTTTTTACCAAAACCATAATGAGAAATAAGGAAATAAATGGAAAACAAACTTGGATATGAACGCTTGTGAGGCACCAAAAATCCACGAGTGATGCAATACAAGCCATTCCTCCCGCTCAAAGTGACTGCATGGTGCGCTGTTGACGTTGTAGGAGTCAACAAGCCATTTATTTTCGAGGACACCGCTGGTCAAACGATAACGCGCTGTAGGACCTTGTTAGTCGAGTTTTTTCAGCTGCAACTGAATGAAGTAGATCTGGAGGACATGTGATTCCAATAAGAAGGAGCAAGGGTCTACACTGCCCGAGCCTTAGCCGATATTCTGAAAGCTAAACAACATCGGATGACTTCTTTTGGCCCCCTGTTATATATAAACAGCGTGTCCCGCAACTTAACGTTACGAAAACTGGTGATAGGTCAAGTGGTGGCTGCTCAGAGGAAAATTATAAAAAAAAACTATGTCGTGGGATTTTGAAAAAAAAAATTTTTTTTGCAGTTTGAACAAAAAAATTCACCAAATGTTATACATGTTTGAGTTTGGGACAAATGGCGCCAACTTTTGGTGGAACTTGCTGAAGTCCTTAGTGCATATTTTTTCAATACGAATAGAGTTGGTTGTTGTTATAATTTTAAGTACAAAAATTCTCAAAATGTGAGATTTACTTCCCGAATTCCTTAACTACAATCCATGTTGTTAAATATAAATAAAAGAAGGATAACTGGCGATATTGTTGGAGAAAAAATTTTGTTTGAATTTAGGAATTGTAATCACAAGAATTAAAAGATCATCACAGGGTGATATTATATCAATGTGGCAGCATCGATTTCTTTTGTAATTTCTCTGGGAGCCGGCACCACTTGACCTCTCACCAGTTTTTGTTTGCATATTGATTTATGGCCCACCCGGTGTAATAACATTGGTATAGATTTCCAAAGAATACCATTTTAAGATGGTATGACTTATTCACTTTTTTAATTCAAGCTTAAAAATAGCAAATACCTCATTGATTTCTTTCTTTCCAGAAGTTTATTTACACAAAAAAACTTTGAAAGATCTAATAATAAAAAACAAATTGTATATATTTTTTCCGTATACTACAAGGAAATAAAGTTATTTATCGTTTATCTAAAATAACAATTTTATATCCATTTAACTTTTCCTTTGACCTCTTTGCATAAAATTGCCTTTAAGGCGAAACAGTAGCATGCCGTTTTGAGTTTTTGTTAAATTAAAATAATTTTTCTTCGTTTCGTTTTTTTGACAAAACAACAAAATAAAATGTTTAAGAAATAATGTGCCCACAGCAGATTATTATTATTTAGTTTTGTTGCTGTTGCAATTAAGTTCGTCTAGCAGACTTTTACTACAGGTCAAACAAACCCGTTTTCTGTGCCATATTATTTTGCTATTTTTTGTTGCTTTCTACTAAACATTTTTTTCTGCAAACAATTATGTTGCGTGGGGCAAAAATGTATGCAAATTTAACACAAAAATGGAGATTAACTGCAGTTAAAGTGAAATAAAATATTTATTTATTTCTTTTCTTTTTTTTTCTTATTTTATAATTTTTGCTTTTAGCTATGAAAATTTTTTTACTTAAAGTTTAATAAATTGCATGCAAATATTTAAACCAGCAGCTGCCTTAACACACACTTACAAGTGCTGGTAAGGTAATAAATGATACATCACCGGTAAAATATCTTGGTATTTCTTTTCAGGGAAATCTGACGTGCAATCAACATATTAAAGATCTTAATACCATGTTCATACCTGCGCCTTTATTGAAATAATCGCAATAAAGTCCATTATTGAGCTCAATATTCCATACAAAAAGTCAATAAAGTTATTGCTTAATAAACTCGAAATTGTTTTGAATATTGAGAAAAAGATGAAACACAACACTGTAAAAGATGTGTTTAATAAGCAAACGTATACAATGCGAGATGAATGACGAGATAAATGTCAACAAAAGCAAAAAAAAAAAACAAAATAATAAAAAATAAAAAAATGAACGCACTACTTGTACAAGTTCCAAATTTATATTGTACAACATTAAAATCTTTTTAATAAAAGCCAGTTTTTCTTCCATTTTTCTTATTTGAAAATATTTTTCACTTTTTCTTTCCCACTACTAAAACAAAAACAACAACTTTTTTCCAGCTGTCAAATACTAATTGAGTTAGCGCAATATTTGTATGTATGAACGCAAAAAATATTATGTCAATAAACTGAATATTAGCTCAATTAGAAATGCATGTATGAACAAGGTATAAAGTGAAAGTCTCTTCTGCTGTGGGTTTATTATTCAAGTTTAGCAATAAAATAAAAAATAAAAAAAAAATTTTCATTTACCAGGAGTAAGGAACTTTGGTAAACACCGTTTTCGCACAAAGTGAGCCAATATCATAGCTAACTGCAATCTTTCGGCCCTCACCAACTTTTTCTATTTTAGTAATTTATATTTCTGGTACGTCTGGTATATAATAGTTTTTTTTTATTGGTATTGTACCTCGTAGATAGCTAGACAAGAACACCCCGCAATACGGCGAACTTCAGCCGGAGCAAAAAGCGAAAATACCAGCGACGTCGGCAGTCTGGTAACGCTGGATAAGTGGGTTTATCACCACAAGGCAGTCACAGTTACCCACACCACAATTGACAACAATTTCCACTGTGGTGCCACTGGATAATTAAATACACACGTACACACATACACCAATAAAACAAGCTTTCTGTCGTTCAGAAACTACTTAGCAATGAGTGGATTACTCTGGATGTAGAGAATATAACAGTTTGCCTCCTAATATTACACCTGCAACAAGGCTTTCACAATTCAAATCTTTAAAGGCTTTTTTATTTCAAAAATTTGTGGACTTTCGGTTATAATGCACATAATGATTACAAAACGAACTTATTAAAAAAAAGTTTTTTTTTTCTGAATATTGTTAATTTATAAATAATTGGTTTTAACATTTTCAAAGATATTGGGCCTTAACTATAGTCAAACACTAAAGTCGGTTCTTTTTAGAAACAACTTAAATTTTAAAATGTGTTGCTAACCTTTTTTGAACAAAATTAAAGTTGACTTTAAGCTGAATCAGTTTTAAATGGGTGCCACATTATATATCGAAAATGGCAAATTATTTATCAAACAAGCTCTTACAAATTTAAGTTAAATCCCATCTCTAATGAGATGACTCTCAAAAATTATGTATACATGTAAACACACACCTACATAAATGTAAGATTGTATTAGTAAGTAAACAAAAAACATCACAGCGAATTGAATAAAAGTCGAATTTTAAAGAAAATTATAATTAATAATAGTTATTAAAAAATATTTAATTTAATTATTTAATAAAAAAAAATTAACATTAAAAAGCTTTTATATATAAAAGTGACATTTGTTTGAGCAAAGCTGTTGCTAAATAAGTTAAAGACAACTTCTGCTGATTTTAAATTTAGAGCAAACTTTTGAGCGTAAACTCGGCTTTTTCTTGTCTATAGTAGACAAAAAGCTTACTTTTATTTAGCAGTGACTTAGAATTGCTTAACCCTCCAATGAGTGACAGTTCTGAACTTCACGGGCGTGTGAAAAGGTCTCTACGCACCTTTTTTGTAAATCATGTTTTTTTCTTAAAAAAAATTTTTTTTTGATTTTATTTGTTTTTATTGTTTATAACTAAATTTTACATACAAAAATAATTTTTAAAATTTTTTTATTGTTTCCACACATAATTTACTTGTTCTGAACACAAAGACCTAAACTCAAAGACATTAGGGAAGATGGTAAAAACCAAAAACTCTAAGAAAAAATTCTACGAAACAAAAATACTAAGAACAAAATCCTAAGAACAAAAAATTCTAAGAACTGGTTTATTGCTAGTAGTATAAAATTAGAATTTAAATTATGTGTTGAAACAATAAAAAAATTATAATGATGCCCAAAAACATGCATTTATTAGTAAAATTCAGTACAAGGTCCATACGGACCTATTCACACGTCCTACGCTATTCTCACTAAAACCTCAATAACTCCTAAAGTAATGATTCCATCGGCTTGATTTCTTCTTCGAAAGATGCGCAACAAAATACTTTTGGAACACAGAATAAATTTAGGGGGTTTGTAGTGGCCGAAGTAGGAGGAATTTTAGTTTCAAATGGCAAAAATTTCCCTACTGACCTTCTCACTCATCAGAGGGTTAAATCGTACTTATTCGATGCCTGAGGTATCAGTTTCTTTATTGCTTTAAATACATACATATGTATGTTAAGTAAATAAAAAAATTAATTATTGAGTATTGGGGTACCGAAGACTAAGACATTCTGATTTTTTTCGATGCTCAATACCCAAAAGTAGTTACTCACTACCTTCAGAATACAACCTTTCATTAAATATAGCGAAAGATTCGAAAAAATACATACATTCAACTTTGATAAATATTGCAGCACGGTTTATAGCTCATCACTGGTCAAATTAAAGGTGATAACAGCCAAAGATAATAAGTCTTTTGCTAAATAAAGAACAAATTTTGATTTATATAAATATGTACATATGTCAGATAACTAATTCAGGTCCAACAATACACCATTCAAATTTTTTTTTGTCTTTTTCAGCTGTCTATATGCCACCGATATTTCCTTGGTGCTAATCAACTCATCAGTAGACTCAAAACCTTCTACTGACGCGGTGATTAGCACCAATGAAATGTCGGCGGCATATAGACAGCTGAAAAAGACGGGAAACATTTGAAAGGTCTATTTTTGGGCCTGAATTAATACGTTTCAATTCGCTCTTAAAGCAATTAAATAATTAAGTTTATATCAGATAACTGTTGTTCAAATATTAAAAAAATCCGATGAAAGTATTGAGTACAGAAATGAAAAGCATTGAGACCCTTCGAAAGGTCTATCTTACGACCTGAATTAATACATTTCAATTGGCTCTTAAAGCAAATAAATAATTAAGTTTATATCAGATAACTGTTGTTAAAAAATCCGATGAAAGAATTGAGTACCCAAATGAAAAGCATTGAGTATCATTGAGTAATGAAGAGTAGCAGAATTCACTAGCATTAGCACTTACATACTGATTTATATATATTTTGCTATACATTTTTCAATAGCTTTTGCCATGGCGAAAAATCTTCTCTTTGATATGAAAAAAAATTTTTTATGGCTTCTGATTTGAATTTTTTTTTTTGTTTTTTTTTCTTTTGTTGTCTTGAAGCCATGGGGAAAGTTAATTAGTATTATGCGGGAATAATATTGAATATAGTAAAATATTCGAAATTGAGAATTTTTGTGTGCGTGATGCTATTGCGTTAAACTTGCTCACTGTTTTATATTTATTTCAGGTTGCTTATTTTAAGTTCGATCTTAATTTTTTCCATAAGCTCTACTTTCTGGGATGACAATATCTCCGCTCATTCTCGACACTACGTAAGGTCTCAAAAACTACATGACATTTAAAAACTTTCAATACAATAGAAAGTTCTTTTGCATTTCATGCAGGTGTGGCTACACTTTTTTCCAAGCCGTAGTTGTTCATAGAATGTTTAAGAGGGTGTGCAAAAAAAAAATTAACCTCTAGTCCTTCAATCGATAGTTGATAACTAAACTAACTGTTTGTTCCTCTAAGTGCAAATGAAGTTTTATTTTGCATATTTTTCATTGAATGAACCAATAATATATTTCTGTATTAAGTTTATCAGGCCCAAGTTCTTCCCATACTATTCTTGTGATTGATATTTATTAAATTAATACAGAAATAATTATATAAGAAAAAGTTCGAATAATAGAAATTATTTAATATAATAATATATTTTAGAAACATTGTTGTTTTCAATGCAAATAAGTGAAAAAAAACTTTGTTGGCATTAAGAGCAACAGTACGTAATTCATTAAAACTTTTAACAAAATATTTCCTTTTTATTTTGCTGTGCTACTGAGCCAGGAACGTTATAAAAATAATGTATTAAAACATTGTCTAAATTTTACCAAAATAAATTTTGTTGCATAAGTCGAAGTTAGAATACCAAATCGCTGTGCACAAATTAAAAAAAAAAATCAGGGTTTTTAAAACCCAAAAACAAATTCAAATGTCCATTTCGATTGCAATAAAATTTTCTTTAGGCAAAACGAAGGACACACAATATCTGGCAGATAGAAAGTGATAAGCACAAAAAATTCCAAAATAATAAACACGAAAGCAGAACGTGTAACAACTTGCAAGTAAAATGAATTTTTGCTAAACTTGCCTTTTCGTTTTAAAAGCTATGAAATGGAAAAGACTTTCTGTTGTGTTGAAATTTTTTGAATTTCTTGCGAAATCTGCACATCAATGAGGAAAGCAAAAAGGAAATCTCCAAATCAAAATGAAAGAGGAAAAAATGTAAATAACAAGAAATTAAATACAAGATGAATTGCTGAGATGTTCGAGCGAAATAAGAAAAGACCTTCTTGTCGTGTTTCATATTTCATTTTCGTTTTTAGTTCCATCTTCCACCAGCAGAGTAGATATTTTACGACATGTTACAGTTTTTAACTTTGGCTACGTGATTCAGTTATTTATTGTAAATGGACTTAAAAACGTTTTCCTTTCTGAAGAAAAATTCTTGATTTTTATATGCGTTACACATTCACCCATATTTATTTGTCATTTGTAGAATCATGTTTGAATTTTGGCGTTTTGTTCATTCATTTGGTACATTTTTTTGTGCTGTACTGCGTTGTACAGTGATGTGTGTTAAGTTGTTTTTGCTGGTATGTGTGTGTGAATGTGCCTGCAAGCCGTGCGTTATAAAATCTATAAAAATTCAGTGCCTGAACGTGTTCCTCAACAACTGCTATTTTAAAGCTACTTTTTTCCTACTCACTCTAGATGAATACCCTACAAAAAGTTTTAATGACATGTTTGATTCACATATAAATACGAAACATTCTAGACCTGAACGTTTTTTTTTTTTTTTTGTTGCAACAGGAACTATAGCATTTATAGCTTTAAGGTATTAAGGCTGGTTAGTAAGATAGTCAAATCTTGGGCCAATCTTTCTGAATAAGCATTTTTCAGAGCAAATATTTTTGTTTCTTGTGGAGTCTTTTCCGTTGAACCCGTAAAAAAGTTGTATCTTCTCCAATTTTGTTTATGTTAGTTCGAATCATTTATTTTTTTTTTTGTTAACCAACCTTCAAACTTTGCAGTCAAATGCCGTTTTTCAGTATATTCTTTATATGGTTTTCTGGCTATAACTCTTCGACTTATCGAAATTTTTTTGAATCTGTAAAAGCCAAATTATTGCCAAAGACCTGTGCAAAAATAATGGTAATAATTTGGCTTCTACAGATATAAAAGTATTAATTAGTTGAGTTATAGCCAAAAAACCATATTAAGTCCGTATGATACTTCAGTTTTCTTTCATTAATTGGTACAGAATTGATAGAAAGAAACAGCAATTGCTAGAAGAACCAAATATACAAAACGTAAACAAAACTGGCATCTTTTTTGTAGGTGTTGTATTCTTTTTGTTTCAAGAAAGCGCTAGGAAATAAAAATGTTCCAAAAAAGAAGCATTAAGTCGCAAAAATTGTCCATAAACCGCTGACACAGCAATATTAAAGTTTGAAATGTCAATTTTAAGTTGAAAAATTTTAAATGTTTTTTGACATAACATTATTGTTTATCGATAACTTCAACGAAAATGTTGACAGTTTTGCATTTATCTTAATATAGCTGAACTCTTTGCACATACTAAATTCTTCTATTACATTCTGTTCTCCACAACTTAAACAATGCAAGAAAAATGTAGTGTCATACGGGCATTAGCAATATGCCAAAAAATTGGCACTTGACGGCAAAGTTCGAAGGACGATTAAAAAATTTCGAACTAACATAAACAAACGCTTATATTAAATTACATTTATATTAGATTACGCTGAGATACAGGTCCTCCAATGTATCCTCTATTTTTACCTCTCACTTTTAGAATAGACCTAAATTTTAAAAACTTGAATTTGTTCGACAGTGTAATATATCGCTCAATTTTTTTTTAATTAACTATACAAACAAAATGAAATAAATCAATAATTAGTGAAAAAAGTAGATGTGCTTTTAACATAATAAATATTTGCTGAAATAATTTTCTAGAAAAACAAAAATGGAAAAAAGAAATTCTTTGAAGCTCCCAGTAGTGTGCAAATGACGGCTATCTAGAATGCATGTGGCTACTTCTGCGATAATTCCGCAATAGGTTCATTTGTTCGATCAAAACTCCATTGAGAATGCGCTCTTCATTCAGAAGCCATTTGCTAGGACTTTCCTTACTTTAAATATGAAAAGAGTTGCTAAAATTATGAAAGTAAAATGTCTACTTACTTTCTAATTCGTTTAATTTATCTTCAGAATTCAATAGTGCCATAAATCTAACTACATTTTTTTCATCAAAGCTAAACTCAGAACGAAACTAACAAAATAATCGTATGATTACTGGGGTTGGTAGTCGTTTGCGAGAGAGAGAGAGAGAGAGAGAGAGAGAAACTACAGATTAATTTTGCCATGTGAGCATGGCTTTAGTTCGTAACAGAAATCTTAAAATGTTTCAGTTTTCACTATGTAGAAGTCTGGTATAATAATGAAGACCATTAAAAATGCCAAAAGTTTTGTGATCGAAAAATGACCCTGATATTCAAGGATTCCTTAATGCTCAAACTTAAATGCACAACATTATATGCAGAGGCTGAATTCATAAAAGAAACCTCAATACACGATCACCAGTATAACACATTTAGCACTGTGCGTTATCAAAGCTGTGAAATAGAGAATTTCTTGCAGGCATCTGATGAAGAGAAAACATATGGCCCATGCAATAAATATTAATCAGGCTGGAGGCTTTCAAATACTGTACTACTGTACGACAGTTTAGTTGTTGTCTGAAGCTTATGAGGTCATTGTCTTCTTATTCAATCTGTGTAGCGCTCCAGGTTTTTCAAACAGCTTTTATAGTTCTCGAAATTTCTTGCTCTTTTCAAATATATTTTCCTTTCTTTTAATACCAGCTCAAACAAACAGTTAGTGACTGGTGTCCAAGGCATGAACTTATATTGACTTATAGCTTAAAATTGAAATCTACTATCACTGCTAAAAGACCTGGCAAACACTCAGCACTTTCAACACCCAATATGTTGGTACGATAGAGAATGAACAATAAGATATTTTTTTTTTGTTTCTTACCAAGTATTTAAAAAATCTTTAAAATTGTTTTGTATGCGATGTAGAAAAATTGTGTACGAAAATTAATTAATATATTTTATATAATTTATATAATTTATTAATTTATATAATTTATATAATTTATATAATTTATGTAATTTATATAATTTATATAATAATATTTTTTTCATTTTTAACACTATGATTGTTAAATGAGTTTCTGCATTTCTCAATTACTAAGAGTTTGGATAATACCTGGCCCAGGCTGATATGCACAAATTATTAAAACTAACAGCGCAAGTCATTATCTTTATATCCTTAAGCTTACCAATTTATAATTTTTATATTTATTCAAAAATTAACTCCTTTATTTGCTTTAAGAGCCAATTGAAAAAAATTTTATACCTTAATATTTTCTGTCTCTTGTAGCGGTCTATATGCCGCCGACATTTAATGTATGCTAACACACCCTAGACCAAATGAGAATCAGAAATGTTCAAACAAGCCTTTAATATAGAAAGCATATATTCGTCTTGCATATAGATGGCTAAAAAAGACAGAAATTCGTACGTTCTAAATTGTTAAATCTATTTTATGCTCTCATAATGTTCCGAACGGTGAGTGTAGTTTCAACCCCGGCTGAGTTCTGAATTATATTCCATATGTATTTCGGCATTGTAATATTTTTGATATTAGCCTGGTAATCGAAAATATTATTGGAATTTTTCCTTTGATTTTTAAATGCATCCATTAGTGCACTATACTTTTTTATCTTTTCATAGGGGTTATTGGTATTCGGTTTGATAACACGGATAAGCGATACAGTCGCTGTTGGTCATTATGTCTGGCCCCTTGGCTAATGCTTTTCCTTGTGTTAGAGTTGCACGATCTCAATCAAGCCGGTGTTTCGAGTTTTTAAAATACAAATTATTATTAATAGCAATCAATTAAGTGACTGTCTTCGTAGATTATTTTTTGACATGTCGTAGTGGAACGTTTTTTCCTCCTGCCAAAATCCATTGCTAAGTCGGCAAACCCTACTTCGGATATCTTTGCAAATGTGCATAGCTAAACATTTCTATGGCCACAACATCTCCTATAAATTTAATTGTATATGAATGAGTATCTCTGCCATACAACAAATTATTGTGGCTCATAGAAAAACATTAAATATACTTGAGCACATTAAATGGCCATAACAAAGGTAGTTCAGGTCACTGAGCAGAATATTGATGCCATGAACTAAAAACATATGGAAACGTATAAAAATGTTTGTTTCTGTCTGAAAACTTGCTGCTTCTATTATTATTTGTGTGGGTAAAATATGGCACTGAGTAGGCATTTTTAAAAAAAACTCCATTTCATAATCTTTGAAAACTAAACAAAAAAAAATTTATTTCAAATGTTTAATTGCCATTGTTGTTGCTAATTGCTTTATGACCAAACGAAAAATTTGTTCCTTTATTTCAGATTATAAAATTTGCTCTTAATTTTAAAGTTTATTTTGTCAAGAAAAAGAGGAAGAGGTAACTAGATAGATAGATATATAGGTTTTGGGCACCCCTGCACTATATTGACGCACACAAGGAAAAACAGAAATATTTCATTACGTACACTGGGAAAAAAATTAAATTTAATTTTCACAAAATTTATGTACTGTATTAAAATGCGTTTCCAAATCTTAGTTACTAATTGTCTTGATTATTTGAAAGCAAATCATACATTGTGCTCGATTTTCAAAATTTTTAGCGAAAAAAATTCAGTTTCTCACGTGTCATTCATTCTAAAAAATAAACTGTACAGTTGAAACTAATAACACAAAATTATTTCTTCAAGTGTTTCATACTCACGAAATCATTAAAAAAAAATAACAAAATCATGAAAACAAAAAAACAAAAAACAACAAAATTTACGCTTGGCACCAATGTGTACCAACAAAGCCTGCGTTCGTATTGCTGTGCATATGAAAGTGTTGTTGCTTTGAACTTGGGGTATGTGTGTATGTGTGTATTTCATACAAAGAGTTGTGTATACAAATTAGAATGCTCAGCCAATGCTTCGCGCTTTTACAAAAACAAAAGCGTACCAAGCGTATAGGCCGTGGGCACCCCTGATATAGTGTATACGTATTGGTGTTTGCGCTTCCATAAGAAGATTTTGGGCACCCCTGATATAATATATGCTAAAATATTACTAATACGCTCCGGATCACTTATAACCCTTCAAAATATGCAACAGAACTTTATCAATGCTCTCGTATGAGTGATATTTTTACCAAAGGAAGCATTTAAATATATATTTTTTTTAGTTATTGCTTCTTTTAACTTTTATTTATTTTGTATAATTTTCACTTTCCTTCCTTTTAGCATGTTTTATAAGATAAACAAAATTAACTTCATGCTGACATTTCGTTGCTGTCAATCAATTTGTCAATAAACTTGAAATGCTTGAAATAAGTCAATGAAAATAAAAAGCAAAATACTGCAATAAACATTTCAGTAGCTCTGTTTTTGGTTTTTCAAAAAATTTTAGATACATTTTTCCTATATACATATATACTGTCTTTGAAAGCAATATATGTAGTAGAACGCTAAATATTTGAACATTTTTCCAACAGCTCTTAATTCTACTGACCAGTGAAATAATATCAGTATAATTTCGTAGTAATTTGAAATTTAACATAGAAATTTAAAAACACACAAAAAGCAGGACAATTTTTTGATTTGGCTCCTAAAGACGCTAATTGGTTTCAAAAAGCACACCAGGTCGAAAAATTCTGACTAAAATTGTCAGAATTTTTATAAAATAAATACAAATACTGACTTTTTCATGAAGTAGTGGCTTTTTTTTATAGTAGTGCATAGAGTTGATTTATAAATAGAATCTTTAAATTGCTTGAAGGCCTTAATATTTTTGTAGCTTTTTTTGCGAATTCCATTGTACAAGATTTTTTTGTAAATTTCGATTGATATTAACACAAATTGTGGCAGTTTTGCACTAAAAGTTTTGTGCAACATCAATTTCTGATAAAAGTTTTTGAAATGCAATTTTTTATGAGTTGCACATTAACTTGTTTTGTTGTTTATCGTTTATGAGCTTATTCCATATTGTTGTCTCTTTAATTAAGTTTTAGAAAATATGTAAGTACTTCAGCATAGGTACAACCTGCTTTTTTTTTGAACCTGTCACCTTTTTTTTTTTGTGTTAGCTTATATACCTAAGCAGGCAGCTGCCTGAAGACAGGGAAGCCATTTAAGCCTGTTTTTTGAAACTATAAATCCTAGTCATTAATACTGGCTCGGATTGATATAATGTGTCAATTATTATGTGTTTTCAGTAAGTAGTAGATCATGTAAAATACAAAAAAATTATATTGGTTTAACATTTTTATTAAAAACTGTAAGAGAAAAAGGCTTAATTTTTTTTTTTAATTTTCTTGCTTAATAAATTTTAAAAACAAATTTTTTTTATGATATCACAGCACGTCTAGCTGCAAGTTCAGCATACGACCAATGGCGAAATAGCCCTTGATTTAAAATTAGATTTTATATCTTATTTTTAGATTAGTTATTGTTTTAACTGAAAAGCTGAAAACAGGCATATATATATATTTATATTTTCTGCTGCCTGTCGCTTTTACGGTTTTAATCCGCCATATACATTTTTTGCATGCACCTGACACAGCGGCTTTAATTGACAACAAATAGTTAACTGCAACATGAACAAGTTAAACTAGCAGGCTTAAAAGAACAAAACAGCCCAAACAAATTCCTTAAATTACAAACACATAATCATGCATGTGCATGCCCACCCTCAAATACATTTTCATTAAGACATGCATAAGTGTGAGCACAAACATTTCATACTGGCAGCAGTGCGACAACCACGCTATCAATAATGCCATAAAAATCAACAAAAAATGTCAACAATTTCCCTGCCATTCAAAAGGCAACATAAACATGGTTGGTTTTTTATTTTGCTGGTGATCAGAAATGCTTCGTTTGTTGTATTTTTGGTTTTACATTATTAAACATGCGGTTGGTAGTGTGAGTTGTGTATGCAAAAGAACTTACGTTTTATTTACGCACACTTATTTCTGTTAACACAGTTATACACCTGGACATATTTAGCCGCAAATGTTAAAAGCAGTTACCGTGACAGGAAAAATGTATGGATGTGAGAAATTTACAAATAAAGAGGAACTTGAAATAATGTAAGACTACCCTGATACAACATTTTAGGTGGGAGACTTTATTAGCTACGAAAAAAAACATGTCTGTTTTGCGATCGTCACAGCGAATATCATCAGACAATGATCTTGAACTCAGGTTATGGCTTAATCATGTACTGACCTATTTTTTGGGTGTCTGTCAGTATTAACCCCATTGTTTATTTTTATATAGTATGTAGTTACTATATACTTGATCAATCAAGCGACTGGGTGTTGATGAGGGTTGTGGTGAATGTAATGGCCATGGTTTCTTTCCCTGCTTTAAAGTCTGTTTTGCTGCTATTTTGTCTGCTTTAAAAAGCTGGTCACATAAATGTTATTACAAATAACTTTTTGAGTTTTAAGATTATAAATATACGATAAAACCTTTAAGGATATTTAATACATCCTTAAAAATATCCCTCTTTTGCTAAAATTAAAAAAAAAACCTGCTGACCTTTTGAATAGACTGTCATGACATTTTTTTTTAATTCTATATTTTTTCTTTGCCAGACATAAAATAGAATTAAACTTTTAAAAATACACCAAACTTGAAAGAAATTCAAACTCTGTTTTACATATTTTAAATATCTTAAGAGGGCGCTTTCAGCTCCTTGACTTTGACAGTTTAAAAAAACAACCATTTAATTAAATTATATTTATGTAGTTATCAAAATTTCTATAGCTTTTCCGTGAATGAAAAAATTTGGTAAAAAATAGGATAAAAGAAATATATAATAAATTTCAGCAACTGTTCCTTCAGGCAGCAAATAACTTGCACACAATTAAAATATATCAAATTTATATGAAAAACATTGCCCAAAGAAAAACGCATAAAAAATGTCAAGTAAAACAACGTATTGTAAAAGTTTGTGCCACCCCAGTAAAAAATTTAAGTTATTAATAACACAAGAATTAAATTTTTCAACATGAGAGGATATTCATGAGCGAATTTTTAAATAAATGAATAAATTCAATGTGTCGAAAGATTGTAACCAAAACGTGCTATCTGCACATAACAAATTTAGATGAGGGAAAGACAGTTAAAAGTTTCGCTGACTAAAGGACTTACAATAAAATTTTAACAGTTATTTTGATCATTTCTAATTTTTGCTTTACCTTCTTGTTAAAGAGAGAACTACCCGACTTCTCTGCAGTCCAGTAGGGTTTTGTATGTGTAGATAACACCTTTTGTCAGAAAGCCTTCGCTATATTCTGTTCTATTTTTATTCATGCAAAATTAAGTTCATAAAACACACAGACATGTGCCTTAATAAATTGCTTTAGAAGTAAAAGAAGAAGAACACAAATACATATCAACATCTTGTTTAAAAATTTCTTTTACAAAATTAGCTTAATTTATAACTGGATAATATGCATATATATTTATAAATTTTTTTAAGATGATGTTATGCTACCAATAGTAAGTATATGAACAAAAAGTACTATGACAGCCTTTTTTTGAGACATGCCATATAAATTAAAAAACAAAAATTATGGTTTTGAAATGAGAAAACGTGGTTGTGTGTCAAGGCAAAGCAAGATTTTGACACTCTTGCTCACAGATGAAATGGTTCTTTGTAGAAGCATAAACATCTGTAATTATTTTTGTATTCAATATATTGGACGTAAACTTATTTTACATTATTGTTGTGATTGAAAAAAATTAAACAATATAAAAGAACATCAAGAAGCTTTAGTGGGGGTTTTTTTTGGAAGTTTCGCACCCTTAACACTTCATGTCAGCACCTGTCCTTAAACTCAAAAGATCTTATTTCTAAAACAATATTCAGACCAATTTTTTTTCTAGCTTTATTTGATTTAAAATTGTTTTCTTAAACAAACTATTGTATATAATTACAGATACGTTGTTCAGAAATATGTAAAAATAAGTTACTTTTAGGGTTCCGTGCTCATAGAGTAAAAATGAAACCTCAAAACTGAACCTTTGCTGACCGTCCAGTGCTCCTTCCATTACAGGCATCATTCTCCAGTAATGGTAAGAGCTAGGAAGCTGAAGCTGTCACAGGATAAGTGGACACTCGAACGCCACAACAGCAAGTGCCAAAACAACAGCAATTTAAAAACTCAAGAAAGTCCCCATACAACAAGCTGTGAAAATTAGCTGTAGATTTTAAATCATAACAGATAAAAACATGAATTGTACTCAAGATATGTATGCAAAAATTTATAAAAGCAGCTTCCAATTTGTTACGACCTAAGTTGGAAGCAATTCATATGGTGGACGTGACACAGCAGTGGCATGCAACCCAGTCAATATGTGTTCAACTTTACTTTTATTGTCTTCTTTCAAAATGTTGATCATTGTAATTATTATAAAAAAAAATTTTCTCAATTATGAGGAATTAAAATCAAATTTAAGTCCCGATGAAGTATTTAGCAATCTTAAAGTTTGACTATAAAGTTAAATGACCCAAATGTTTGCTTAGAGCTTTGTGGGATTTTCATTAACAACTCAAACTTATTGAATAGTTTTTTATCTTCATTGATGTAATTATTCAGATATTATGCGCTTAATTAATATATTTTCAACACTTGATGACAGCGTTTGTTTTTATTGTTAATTTTGGTACAAATCGTTCAGCTCACATGCATTTAATATCTAAGATATGAAGTATTCTGTTTCTAGTTGAATTTATAATAGAAAATTTTTTCTCTGAGAAATTTTAGGGTTTCTCTATAATTTACATTAATTTAAAACCTGAAGACAATGCTACTGAAAACATCATAAGCCAATTATTTTGTTTTTCAAATTAAATAAATTTTATTATTTACTTTTCCCTGCTGAGAAAGCTTCTTTAAGATAATAGAAAAACAACTTCCGGGTATTTTTCATAGCATGTTATCAAAAAGGAAAATTCAAATTTTTCACAGCTGTGTTTGTGCGTGTGTGTGTTTCGAACATTAAAACAAAAGAAACATTGATGTTTTATTAATTTGTTGTGTATATTTGAACAGCAGTTTTCGCTTCACTGAGCATCGGAGAATGGTGTTAAAATTAAGAGAAAATTAATTTAATCTTATTTTATTACACAAAATATTATAAATACCCATTTTAGTGAAAAAATTATATCCTAAGAAAAAAAAATTTAATTTAATAATTTAAAAAAAATTTAATTTTATACAAATTGGCAAAATATCTAACGGACATGGAAAATCCTAAAGCCATTTAAAGAACCTCTAGCGCTAACGAACTGCACCAACTGTAAACATGGAAGGTTCTTGCCTTAGAAATTTGCCGAAGTTGATACAAGCCACTTGCTGCTGCCGTTATAAATACTGCAATACATGTGATTTTGAGAATATGTTCTGTCAGATTGTAATTCACAGCTTATATGACAGTCGTATCAAAGCTACACTTTCTTTAATAGCAAATGTAACGAACAGAAGTGTCTGAGCAAAGTATTTTATTTAACAATGCTGAATAGTAAAAAACACTTCTGAATTTTTAAGTGTTAGAAAAACACAGCTGCATGAGTTTTACTTTAATTCACCATTTAATAATCCACAAAAAGTTTTTATTAAATTATAAAACAGTAACAATACGGTTTGTTATGGTATTAGCGAGTTCCTTTTGTGCAAGCCTGTCGCTCGCTTAACTGAACTTATTTAAATGCATACATATACATATATACAGTGTTGGGCAAAATACATGCTTTGATGTATTTAAAATACAAAATACAAAATAAAATACAAAATACAAATACTTTTTTTCCATGTATTTAAAATACAAAATACTACATTCCAAAAGCAAGTATTTGAAATACCAAATACAAAATACAGTGTAATAAAAATATGTATTTAAAATACAAAATACTTTTAATCAAAAAAATTTTTATTTTCTTTCATAAACACCAATTTTTCAAAAGTGATATCAGACAAACAATCTCTTGATGGCGAATAAAGAAAACCAGCTAAAGACAAAATCCCATTGATTTCTTATTAGGAAACGATATTTTATTGAAAGACCTATAACGGAATTAAGAAATAAGGGACAATTAAAAAAACATTTCACCAAATGCTATATAACTATGTATATATAGTCCATCTAAGTTAACATTTGATTGATATTTTTTTCTCTTGATTTAGATTAAAATGTCGCACGTGATTTTTCCTTGTATCTTATTTTTTCATTATTTAACTTTCTGACAGCTTGGCAACTTTCTCAATGTATGTGCATTGAGTTGCGTTTACTTTACACAGGTACTTTGGTAATTAAATTGTGGTACTGCTATTTTTTGGAAATAAAACAGCAGTAAAATTGACGGATTTTAGTTGATGTTTGAATGGAATAATTTTTAGAAAATATTTTTTTACAAAAATCCAAAACGTATTTTGAAAAATGGACGAGTATTTAAAACGCAAAATACTCCATCACTTAGTATTTAAAATACAAAATACAAATACATTCATGAGACCTATTTAAAATATAAATACAAAACACGTATTTGTATTTTAAATACGTATTACAAAAACATATATTTCAAATACTGCCCAGTCCTGCATATTTACTGATTCATTCTTTCTCAACAAGTGCTAAGCTTTTATGAAAAACGATATTGTCTTATGTTATAATCTTATCATTTTTTATTTGCCAAAAGTTCATTCACACTTCAAGCTATATTGTACTTAGCAAAACAATTAATGTGTTCAAATTTACCATTTCACAATGAAGGACACAGTTATAATAATTTCCATACAATACCAAAACAAACATTCCTGCACAAACTACAAAGCACAATTTTTTCTTACAAATCGTCTATAATTAATATATAGTAGTTAGTATACATATATAGTTATAATATATAGCTGAAAAAGTAAAAGAACATTAAACAAAATTACATACAATTAGTTACATGTAGTCATAAATTATCAGCGTCATTGAGGACTTTTTCGTCAATTGTTTTTTTTTTTTTTTATTTCAATAGTAAACACAAAATGAGGATAAGAAAGAAACAGAAATGAGAAAAGTTGTCTAGTACTTCAAAAAAATAATTAGAAGTAAGTCACAATAATTGAATTCAATTTAAAATGTACACGTTTTTGTTCACATTATCACTTAAACACACATACACACACACATCTATGTTAGTAAGCATATGAATAGATATTTAATAAAATTTATTTTACTTGTACAAAGAAATAATTGCTTAAAGCGAAAAATACAGGTCTAAATGAGACAAAAGTATTTCTACTTCGTACCAACTGACATATTAATGTTTGTACATGCAGTTTATGTGTGTGTGCGTAAATGATTAGCATGTGCATTAAAAGAGCACATAAGGAAAAAAAAATAACACAAAACAAAACCAACTCTTTTCCTAAAGAAAATGCTGATGCCTTTACCTTTATTAAACAAAAGCTATAATCATTTTGTTCTCCTTCAAACACTCATTTGCTTGTCTATCTTTTGCTTTCCAATGGCATTTTGCCATGACATTTCAATATTGAGTACGAGAACATTTAACTGGAACATGCATGTGTTTGCTCTCCTCTCTGACTACGAAATTTTACTCTCCAGTTCAGGGAAAAAGCTTGTAGTTTTTTATTTTCAAGAAATTCCTATCACTGGAATTTTATTCTTGGAATCTCAGTCACAACTTTTGACGAGAGTCAAATAATAATGAATAAAGAGAAAATTTCACGGGCAAATAACTCTCTTATGGTGAGTGCGGTTTGTTTTCTCTTAAACTAATCAAATATTCATATAAAAAGACCTTGTTGTTTTACAGCTGATTTTCGTTGATGGGATACTGGGTTTTTGTGTTGCCTTTGCCGTGTAGTTTCTATTATTGTTGCTTGCATTCTGTGCTTGTTGAAAGTATAACCCTTCCACTTTGGCATTTTGCATAACTCTGGGTCAACTTTTCGTACATGCATACATAAATGTATGTGAACATAGATGAAAGCATGTATTACAGTGAGAAAGTGTGTTAGACAAAATTTGTTTGTATGTATGTGTGTAGATATATGTATGTGTTTAGTTTATTTTATGTGTTAGCAGTTTAGTGTGCATTAAGTTTTATATACCCGTTAGTTTATTGAGGACATATAGTGTGGGCCCCACTAGTGCCAGTCTTTTGGAATGGATAGTTTAGTTTTCTGGAAACATAAAGTATAAAGTTTTTAACTGAATTTATGACAACAGGTTTTCAAGATAGACTATCGTTTTCAGATTGAATGTATTTATGACCTTTGTCATAAATGCCTTCAAATCAACATCAATGTTTAACATTTTTTTTTTCAAATGACTCAACGTAACATCCTGAGCCAGGCATGTGTAGATTTTACACAGAAAGACTTCAGTAGTTTTGAAGTTTTGTTAAGAATTATCGTATCAAGTGTGAGAGACTTAAAAAGTCTGGGGCTAATTCTATCGCTAATCGATTTTCTTATGTATTGCACTGAAAGAAAAAAATCTTTGTAGAGAGAATGAAACCATTTCGTTCACCTTCTTTTTTTTTAGACTTAAACTAGTTGCTAGAAAACTACTCCTCCTTATACACTGCATCATACTGGAACCAGAAAAATAGGAAATGAGAAAAGTGGCAATGGGCAATGGAAAGAGGAAAATGGGAAGCATTTAATTGTTTAAAAAATTATAACATAAACCTAGAAAATTTTTTCCGCAAAACTGAGCAAGTAAAAATAAACTGCTGTTAGTTTGTCTGTTTAGTTTTCAAAGTACACAATTTCGACACCTTTCAGCCAACTGCATTTCACTCAACGTTTCAAATATGACAAAACTTCGATTTTACAGCATGAACGCAGAGACTGTATGCTTGAAATGTGCTAGTTTCTTATAAAGATTTAATGTTCAATCTCATTTGACAAATTATGTGTAGACATTTGGCAAATGAACATTTAGTAAGTATGAAGTGAGTTAGTGAGCAAACATGCTTTTATCTTTTGGAAAACCACTTCTTGGGCAAAGCATCGCAAGCAATTTCACAAACAACTTTCATTGATACTACGAAAATTTTTATTTCTGCTTCATCAATTGAACGATATTATCGACAGTCAAAATATGATTGCAGCCAACAAAATTGCGTGCTTGCAATATATTCCAAGATTATTTTAACTATATTATATGGTTGCTATTAACTATTTTATATGGTTTGGACCACACAGACGAGTTGATAAAGGGTATATTCAGCAAAAAATCATAAAAATGACAACGGTTAAACAACTGTATTTTTAAGCACCCAAAACATTAATTTGTTGAGTCACTCGTCGACTCAAATTACTTCTTTTTATTCCCGTACGTACAAAACAAACTGAGAGGTGAACGGGTTCTGATACCTGTAGAGGCAGTTGCTGCGTTAAAAATGCTCGTTTTATAGCTACGTCAATCTGAATATCAAAAGTTTTACAAAATTGTGCAGATCTTCATGGAGAATATTTAGAAAAAATAAAGTGATTTTCGATGATTAATCCTTGTTTTTGCTCCTTAATCCTCAAATATATAAAGCAAACTTCTCATTATCAAATTCGATGATAATTTGCTTCATTGAAACAGACCATTTTAAAATAGAGGTTCCTAGTAAGTCTAGCTTGCTATAAGGTGTTCAATTGCGGTACGTGATCAAGTGTTTGTTTACTGGCTTATCTAAAAAAAAAATTTTTAAGTTTATGAAAATATAGAATTGCTAATAGAAGTAACAACATATTGGAAAAAAAATTTAGTAATACCAAAACTAGGATTGATAAATCTGATATGTCAAATTTAGTGTAAAAAATTCCTTGTCGGGAAAATGGTCAAGAGAATCGCAATAAAGTTTATATAGGTTCAACGAAGAATAAATTAAGGACAAGAATAGCAGGGCATAAATCAGACCAAAAGAATAGGCGTACTAATTCACAAAGAACCGCATTATCTTCTCATTGTTCTACATTAAATCACTATCATCACTTTGAAAATATTTCAGTATTAGGAACAGAAAATAATTATAAAAATCGTTATATTTTAGAAATGTTAGAGACCATTAACACACCAGCAGCACAGAGAATAAATTTTAAAGTAGATACTGACAATTTAGCTCAGAGTAATAGATATTTAGTTAGGAAAAGATTAGGAACTTAACATTGTTTAAATTTTAGATATCATAAAGTAAACATTTATACACACTGTGTTAGTCTATGAGCAACATTTGAAATGTTAACTTATTATTTTTTAATATTAAACATGTTGCAAATGTTAACATAGACAATGTTGGTCGTAGAATTTGTATGTTGATTTGTATTTTTGTTTTTGTTTTTTTTTTTGTTTTTATATTTATCTTGTTCATGAATGTTGTTAATATATTTTAAGGCGGAAAAAATAGTTTTTGAATATTTTTGCATGTTTGTTAATCAAAAATTTTTTCAATAATTTGTTTTTATTTTTTGAATTTTATAATTATTTTCCTGAAGATGCCAACAAATTGTTGGCGAAATATTGAAAATAAATAAATAATTGTTTAAAATTATTTTTTATAAAAAAATCAAAGATAAAGAGCTTGAATAATTAATTTTACAATATAAATATCAAATAAAATAAAGATAAATTAAACATTTTTATTAATAATTTTCATAATATACCGTGAAAGTCATAGTAAAATGAAAACTGAAAAGCATCTTCATACAAGAAATTAAAATATCGTCAATGTCAAGACATGTCTTGAGAGGTAGTGGACACTTCTATCCATTTTTCATCGAATGCTGTACCCAGGCAGCAATTAATCCTCGACAATACAATACAACTGAACCTTTCATGTGACAGCTAGTCTCGTATTTAGCAAAATTGTAAAGGACTAAAGTTTCGCACACTAATTCTAATCAGTTTTGAGATGTGTATGCAGTTGGAGCTCACAAACTTTGAGGCAGGTCAAAATTAACATTTTTTAATTTCATTATTGCTATACAGGGTGGCGCAAAAATAATCTTCCGATATTTTTTGGATGTAATTAAAAAAAAAAATTAAAAACGTTGATTCTTCTTGCGGATTATTTTTATTTGGTCTTTTAATTTTTTTACATCAAGTCGATAATATGATGTCATATAAATGGCCGCCGCCACAGGTGATTGTCATTTGAGCCCTTTTTATAGCATTTTCCATTACATTGGCCCAAACTTGCGGTGATAGGTCCTCACATTTTTGAGGGATATTGTCTTTAAGAGCTGCAAGAGTCTGAGGCTTGTTGACATAAACGCGTGACTTCAAAAAGTCTCACAAAGAGAAGTCTGCAGCGGTCAAATCAGGCGATCTTGCTGGCCAGTGCAAATCGCCAAAACGGGAGATTAGGCGACCGGGAAATGCATCCTTCAGCACCGTCCTGTTGGAACCACATGTTTTTTAATCCCAATGCATCAAGTTGCGGCAAAAAGAACTCGTTGATCATTGCTCTGTAGCGCTCACCATTCACAGTAACCGTTTGGCCCGCGACGTCTTCGAAGAAAAAAGGTCCGATAACTCCTCCAGCGAAAACAGCACACCATACAGTGACTTTGAGCAAGTGTAATGGCTCTGCGTGGGTTACACGCGGATTTTCAGTATCCCAGAAACGTAAATTTTGCTTATTTACGTAACCGCTAAGATGGAAATGGGCCTCATCCTTCATCCAAAGTCACCGATTGGTCAAATAAATAGTCACCAATATTCCGCGTTCTGGATCAGTGTAGCGTAACATTGTTTATTAACGTGTATTTCGCATGTGTTCACTACACAAATGTCAAAACAGAACTGACCTTAGCGGCCAATCGCAAAATTTATAGCATTTTCTGATCGGAGGATTATTTTTTCGCCACCTTGTACAAAACTGAATTTTTGTTGTATAATGCTTTTTTTATGTCCCTTCTAGGATATGAGTTGACAAATAATTGCCCATGTGAAAATATTATTATTATAGAAATCGTCAACTGTTTCCTAACGATTATACAAACTAACGCCTGTAAAGCGGTATTTTTTATTTAGCAACTCCCATGAACCTTCTGAAATGTGTCAGCCTAAAGCGAAAAATAATATTTCTCTTCCGCATGACTGGCCGTACAAAACGCGTTGCTTAGGTTCTTACAAACGCTTAACAAATGTGAAATTACTAAGAATTAACTGTCGTCTAACGTGCAATGACTTTATTAGTTTGTTACCGTTTCTTCATCAACATTCATCAAAATTCTTTTCTTGAAAATGGCGGGGTGGGTGTGTATGTGTATGCGTATGTGTGATCGTGTGTGACGTACTTACACATGTAACATGGTTGTGCACCAGTAGTTGTAGTTTTCGCTTAGTTCTTTATTTTTAATATTATACTTTTTTTTTTCGTGCACACAAACACACAATGCAGGCATTTATTTTATAGTATACAATTTATATGTTCTCATTGTAGGACTCGTTTATTAGTTTGCTGGTGCGTAGAGTTTTATGTGCAACATATTGCACGGCACTCATTAGGACCACATGCACGACTTTTACTAGTTGTATGAGCATTCATTTGTACTTACAAAAATACACTCTCTATACGTGTATTTGTGTTAACATAATGTCAGCAATTTTGTGTACATTGAAGTTAGTAATCAAATAAGCGGCAACAAAAACAACAATCATATAATAACAACATGCTTTTACGTGGTTTGTACTTGAGCTCGTGTGCACACGCACACATGCACACTTCTAGTGCAGCCAACATAATACAAGAAATTGTATATACTCACATTTTGTCGAGTTATTTCCTTTTTATGATTAGAATGCATTCAAAACCAAGAAGAAAAATAGAAAACGAAATGAATAATATTATATCGTATAGAAATTCCGACCAAACGAAACCAAACAGTCAGCCAACCATCAATGTGCAACATACACATGACTCCTTTTATTGCCACAAGCTGTAATGAGCGCTGTTGTTTTTGTTGCTGCTTTCCTTAACTATTTTTAGCTGCTTTGCTTTTAAATGTATAGCATTAGATTTAGGTTGAACAGGTCTGAGTGAAAATTTTCGATTTGTTTTTATTGTAGAGGCTAAAGAAAATGTGACTGAATTATGGGGTTCAAGATGAGGGCTGGAAGTACGTTGGTTGCTTGTGGAATTTTTCTATAGTTTTCCTTTCTTTTGTTTTTTAAGTTTATAGTTAAAATATTAAAGCACTCATGCATTTGACATTTTAATACTTAAAGTTTAAACTTTAGCACCGATAATATAATATTTCAAAGTAGGGCACTTCCCTTTGGCAGGGTACTTTATCAAAAGAACCTTCATTGATTGGAATTTTTGAAACTGGCAAAATAAGCCTAGATACAGTAGACTCATCTAATTTATTGCTATATTGTATGAGTTGAAGTTCTAGTTATCGAAAAATTTTAATTTTCAAAATTTCTAAAGCTTTTCTCTATTAAGACGCCGAATAAATGTAGCAGCTTCTTGAATGCAAAAACATAAATCACATTTTGTCACTTTAAATTTTCTTTTTATAAAACAGACACAAAAATTAATTTAATTTTATACTGCCACTGTTGAGAAGGCTTGCGGCCGAGCCAGCAATTTCCACGTAAAACGTAACAGAAACCTTGATTTATGACGCAATATAATTTTATTAAAATTCCTTTGTAAAAAATATACATATATATTTATATTAAATTCAAATATTCATAGTAAAGATAATTAATTCTATATAATTTTTGATATGGAAATTCCTGGAAAATCCTATGACACTAAGGACAATTACGTCTGATCCGCTTCGCAATTAGAATAAAAATGGCTCATGAAGAGATGGCATTCGAATTCTTTTAAAAATGGAGGGGGCGGTAAAACGTTCTTGACAATACAACTTTCGTTTAATTGGCAAATATGCCATAATTTTTAAGCAACTACTTTTTTCGAAATTAAATTAGTGATGCCAGATTTAAAGGCAATCATGAGGATTTTGGGAGTCACGTTGAATTGTTGAGTATTAAGTTGAGCACACTTAGTTTTTTTCAAAATGATTGTGAAGTGATAGCTACAACCTATACTCCAAGCAGTTTGATGATCAGCTACACGTTCAATATGCTGCAGGCCTTCTAACAGGCCATTTTGTAAACAAACATTAAAGCAAAGTTTTTACAAATATCAACATTTATTTAGAATAATCTTTTTTAAATAATTATCTTCAGATACAAGTAGATTGGGGAATGAAAAGAAAATATCCGTATTAAATTCTCCTTAGTGATCCAAACACAAATGTGTGTGTAAAAGTATTTCAAATTAAAATCCAACTTAAAATAAACATCGAACTTGTAACATCCAAAAAGAAAAAGAAAATATATTCCTGAAATTTTGTTTTTTATTTTATCAGAAGACTAAACAATTTTGGGTATCAATATTTTGGTTTCCTGTTTCAAACTTTTTCAAGAAATATTTTTTGAAATATGTTTTATAAAATTATTTCCTGAAAAAAGTTTTGAGGGTGCAAAACGATAAACTTTAAAAAAAAATTTTTAATTTTTTTCTACAGAAAGCAAAAATTAATTCAGGGAATTTTTTGACAGAAAAAATATTAAAAAGATATGATACTTTCAAAAACACACGTAACTCGTTGTATAGAAGTTGTTAAGAAAAGTAAAAGTATTTTTGTATTAAAGGTTGGTTTGAGCATTTCTAGTTGTCATTATTTTCATGGGAATTTCCGAATAAGTAGTTGGGTTTGAAACAATCTTCTAGGATCTTTCGAGTCTTTTGATAGAAAACATTACTAAGGTTTTCTTAGACCTAAAATAATGCAATTCAATTGGCTCTTAAAGCAAATAAATTAGTTATTTGTGAGCTTTTTATGAGAGTGGACGTGATTTTGTCATTTATAGTCGTAATATTGTTAAGTCGTTATTGACTTATTTAAAAAATAGTTCATGTTTATTAAACATTTATTTGGCAAATTATGCAAACATATCTGCTAAATGATGTATTTTTAAAAATTAGTATGTCAAAATATTCATTCGTAATACATCTTACCGTGCTCATTGTGTCATATTTTCTATTTTTTTGACAAATTTTTAATTAACTGAACTAACTGTGACTCCGTTGCACTGTTTTCTGTAGGGCATCGCAAGAGGTAAGAGTTCGTTGAGTATTTAAATACTAGCATTCGGAATGTTTATGCCAAATATGACCCCATATACCCGAAAAAACTCTCTATAGTTTTTGCCATCGAATGGGATACTATGTGGCCAGTAGCTATAATCACATGATTGAAACAATATTCTATCTCCAATCAGAATAACTTAACTTTTCAACAAAAACCCAAAAAAAATTTCAAATTGTTTTTGTTTTATTGCATTTTTAAATTTGAACTTTTGAATTTCCCACCCAATAAACATGATTACTGTAATTTTTTCCACTGCTTAGCTTCTACGTACGTTCATTTACGCCCGTTGTTATACCTGCGGAGAATTAAGCTGTCGTTATAATTGTATTTCATATGAGGGCAATTGCAAAAACCACTTAGTTTTGCTAGTGAAAAACTGGGTTATCGTCTGAATGTTTTGCATTCAAATAACTAAACTCAAACAAAAATATACGAAAAAATACACACACACACACACACACTCACAAAAACACAATCGAAAATAGTATGACTGACTGTATGAAGAAATTTCTTAAAGCAAATGAGAACACAAATACACAAAAGAAAACGAAGAAGAAGCATAAGCAAACTAATGTTTTACACAACATTTATTCCATAAATACTTATAGCAGCAACAAATGGCAATTAAAACCAGTTAGTTACTCAATCGTGGTACAGAAACAAGTTAAAGTTAATTTTGAAGAATAACGGATTTTGTTGACAAGAGCACAATGAGAACGAGAGCACTAAGTGCTCACTCAACTACTTAACACATTAAAATACAGCACACACCCATTGCACGCCACCATATTGTGAAGAGGATGGTAGGAGTTGGTCTGCATGGTGAACGGTACAATCATGTATGACTGTGTGCAGCGTGACCATTAAGAAATTTCAGAAAAATTCCCAAAAATGATATTTTCATAAAAGTACTATTACATTTTATGAAGATATAGTTCGAATGGATTTCCTATCTGGCTCTCCACATGTAGTCTCCTGGCATGCTTTACAGAGAAATAAAGCCACTCGATGAATTTTTTTTTTTTTTTTTTTGGAAAAGTAAAGCCGTGGCTCCAGATGTCTTTAGGGCGTTTGAAAGAGTTTGGCATGCTGCATTAGTTGCAAAAAAAAAAAAAAAACAATAACTTCTGTTATTGGAAATAACTTCTTTCGATTTATATCGAGTTTTCTCAGGGACCGCACTACACGCATTGTTACAGATGGGGTGTCATCAAACGAGTTCAGAATCAACTTAGATGTGGCGCAACATTCTGGTTTTTTCTCCTACTCTATTGTTTATATTTCTGAATGATCTCCTGCCTATTATTTCCAAACCTTAAACCTCCTTTGCAGACGACAACATCCTTAACCATTCGCACTCGTTCGACCCCGTAGACCCAGCCAATCAGATATAGATGAAAAAAGGCCGAACATGCAGAATGCTCTCAATAGCAATATACATACGTATAATCTCCAAATGCGATCATAAAATTTGCGTCGATTTTAATGCACACAAGGATGCTGTTCCATATGTATACCCATGAGTGGTATAAATATAGAGGGATGAGAAGCTCTTAATGTTTTTGGAATGAAATTTTATTGCACTGACAACATTTTTCCCATTGCAAAAGAATCACTTAAGTGTTTTGGTTTTTTGAAACGGTGTAAGATATACTTCACTCCATGTAATATCACTACTATTTAAAACTTATATTTTTAAACAAAAATGCAATACAGTTATCATGTTTAGCTTATCGCATTACAGTCTATTTTGCAATTACTCGACCACGAAGAGAAGAGGGCGAATAAGCTCATCAGTGACAGTAAGGTAACCAAGTATTTTAACTCATTGGAGCCTGTTGGCAGTGTGGGATGCTTTACACCGTTTTAGCGCTACTGATTTGAAAAAATTAGCAATCTTTGCTTAGTTATGTACCTAGCTCGGGTACAATACATTGCATATGTTAAGGTCATCTACTGAGTACTGGTCCAATATATAAAAAATAATTTTTTGATCCACACCTAAATCTTGGTTCTGCAAATATTTTACTACCCTGGGAGGTGTTAAGTTATGCAAATTCTTTCCATCTTTACAAACTTCACAATTTTAGTAAGGTCATGTTAAAGCAATCTGTCACAGAAACAAGTGCATACACAAGCTGGTTGTGGCAAAAACTAAAACAAATTACCATATCCTTCTTAAGGGACTAATCCCCAATTTTTGACTTGGTTTTTAAATGCTATTTCAATTTAAATTTGGTTTAAATACAAAATTGAGTCAAACAGTTGCTATTTAAATCAAACTTAAACGGCCTGCCGTGCCCATTTAAAATCGATTTAAGTTTTTCGTACTGCCATATGGTTTTGACAGTTTGGTTTCGTTCTGCAAATTAAGAAAATTGCACATGTTTTTTGTTTATTTCATAATTAGATTTTTTATTATTTCCGGAAGGTAATCAACTTCTGTGGCAGTGAAATTTGGAGTCCTTTTATCACTTTTGCTGCTCATTTTAATAATTTTTACAAAACAATTTATTACTTTCTAAACTTTTCACAATTTCACTTGCTTCCAAATTTGTTTAAACAGCTGTTTTTTATTGAGTTATCGATAATTTTTTGACACTTACATTGTGCTGCCATACTTTTATTACAATTAATTACCAAACATAATTTTAGACTGTAAAACAGAAAACTATTTTAAATCCAACTTAAATTTTAAGGAAAATTTTGTTTTTAAATCCTTAGTCAAAAATCGGGGGTAAGTGGCAAAACGGACACAGAAGTGGCAAAATAATAATTTATAGGCTCTGATGGTCACCCTGGTTGTAGGAAACAAATCCACAAACAGTTTTATAATAACTTAAAGAACGCTTGCAAGAGAAGATACTTTCGTGAACTATATATTTGTGTATGAATGTATGTATTTATATATATATATTTGCTATCTAGCTATAAACAAATATACACACAAATAAACTGAGTTGTGTACTTACTCTTCGTGGTTGTGGAATAATGTTGCTACAAAGCAACAGTTCTATGCAGTCGTCATGACAAACGAATGCCTGTGGTATTGCATCAGCATTGCAAACCTCAAATTTAAGTTAAAGTTTTGCCATTGAAGCATTCAGAGATTTTATTTAAACAAACAGTTTGTGTTACCTACTGTAATATGGTGGTATTATGTTTTAATTAGAATATCGTAACAAAGTATAAGTCGTTTTTGGGAATTTATTATTATACTCGAAATACTCAGAAGTAAGTATAGAGTAGGCTCAAATTACTAATGCTGCCAGGAACGTCTCAAGGCGATCAGAGAGAATATTGTAATTGACAAGGAGTTTCTGTTAAACTTCGAAATGTATATTCTTGCTATGGTGCAGTACAAATTCAAGAATTTTTTTAAATTTAAATTATTTTCAAATTGCTTCTGTTCTGAAAGCTTAGTTATTCATGAATTATCTGAAAACTTTTGAATAGCCCAAGGCAAATTATTAAACAGAACTCAAAATTTTTCAAAATTATAAATGAATTCCTAGAAGTTATAAGTAAGCGGACAAACAATTTCCTACATAAATTATGGTAATGAAAATGAATTATTACTAAAGCTGTAGCTAGGATGCCTGTGGAACTCATTTCGGAAATCTTCATATCACAAACAAACTTGATTAATTTTATTTCATACCTACGCCCTGTTTCCCAAAAACTTACAGATGTGTATTCCAAGTAATATATACATTCGCAATAATTTATTATATTGGCTTTTGTTTAGCTACGCCAAAAAACAGTATAATAAATTTTTATCATTAACAACACTATTTTTTAAAGGCCATATTTATAATAATTATTATAAGTTTATTAAGCTCTTACTGGACGTATTTCTACGGAATATTTGTGAAATAAACGTGTAATAAACCTTCAATAGTTTTTATGAATATGGGTGTAAAGCTTTAGGTCTTTATATTTTTCTTTCTCAATTGTGCGATATTTCGCTAACAATTTGTTAGCATCGTCAGGAACAATTTAAGGTTCCAGATGATGCTAACAAATTATTGCGAAATATCGAACAATTGAAAAAGAAAAATATAAAGACCTAAAGCTTTAAAAAATAGTGTTGCTAATTTTAACAATAAAGTATAAACTTTATTTAGTTTAATAAATGAGCTCAAGGTCACATTTTCCTGACGAAGATACACAAAGGATTATCGAAGTATCGAATAATTTATCAAAAAATATATTTATTGAGAATAAAGTGACCTTGAGCTCATTTATAAAACCAAATAAAGTTAAATAAGAAAGGTCGAAGAACGAGTATCTAGAACATTTAATAAAGGTCGAAAATTATAGATAAAATACTATATAAATTTTTATCACTGCGTATTTCACTTGTTATACAACAAGTAATAGATTTTGAGAAGCAATCGTCGTTAACACATTGTTTGGCAAAGGCTATAATATTTTAAGTTGCTTTACGTAATACATCCTAAAAAATAGTTTAATTTCTTTATTATGTTTTAGTTTAATTTCGCTTTAGCACAATTGACAAAGATTTTTTTTTTTTTTTGGTAAAATCGTTGTGATCAATATTTTTAAAGAAGACAAGAAAAGAGAAGTGAAAGACTGGCTAAAATGAATTTGTCGTAGGTCGCGCAAAATGAGTTGTTGTTAAGACAACCATTGATGATATGTGACCTATCGTGAGATTGAGACTACGTTAAGCATAAGGGGGACCATCATACATCCCATATTGCATAAACGTTTGACTATCAACAAAATTTGCTCGCGTTGGATACCACTTAATTTGGCAATCGCTAGAAAAAAGGCCTTTGTCGAGTGGTCAAAAGAAATGCTAAAAAACTACAATCACAGAAATACGTCAGGGACATTGCTACAGTTGATGAATAATGGATTTAGTCGCATTGAAATTAAACAAGAGTCTACTGTATGGGTATTTCAAGATCAGCAAACCCTAAAAAATTGTTAGAGTACGAAGCATTTCCCAGCAAACGGTCACCTGTTTTACTGGCAAAAACTGGACATCTGGACATGACGCAACCGTACCAGAAGAATAACGCAGAACAGTCAATTTTGAGTCATACACAATGATTTTCAATTTGATTACAAATATTATCCTGAAGGTGCTAACAAACTGTTAAGCGAAATATTGAATAATATTGTTAATAAATTTTTATACTAAAAACATTCTGAAGCTGTGTAAATTAGTTTATTAATTTATTTTTATTTTAAAGCATCTGTCCAGAATGTTTTTTTTTTTTTGAAAATTTATCGATAACAAAAACTTCTAATACAAAATGTGTAACATGCCAGCTGATTTATAAAAAGTACAAACAGGCAAACATTTGTTAGACAACAGAGTTACTTTCAAAGTCCAGCAACATTCTCTTTCGCCAGTATTCATGTATGTGTGTGTGTGTGTGTGTGTGTGTGTGTGTGTATGTGCTGTGCTTCCTCCAGCTGCTGAATTAAGATATTAAAAGAGCAACCTTATTGGTATATTTTACATTCCTTAATGGCGTTCTTACGGCAGAAATCCCTTAGGTGCTGCGATTAATAGTTTTTATTTTATCGTTTAATTAAATATTTATTTCTCTCGTTTTTTTTTTTTTTTTTTTTTTTTTGGGAAATTCAATTGCTCTACTTCGGCGAGAAAATTATTTTTTTTTTCTGTTTTTAGTTGGTTTCTCTTGCAGCCTTAAAACAGTTTCTATTTGTAAAACAACTAAATGAACAACACAATTTCAACATCAAACTTAAGTTTTTGTGGCAAAAAGAAAATAATAATAAAAACAAAATGCTACAAATATTAATAAACAAATAACAAGCATCTTATAAACGTTTCAACTACTTAAAAATACTTTAAATTGAACATGTTGTTATGGGTTTTTGCTTCTGCTGTGCCTCGTTACTGTTGCAGACCAAATGGCGTTTTGGTAGGGAACCACAAATTTTAATTGCTTGCTATAACGGCCTGTACTTTTATAACTTGCAAAAAATAAATAAGAAACAACATCAAAAATATACAACAAAGTAACAATATTTTTCTACTTTACACCCGGTGCGATGATTATACAACTTAAATGGCAAGAACAAAAAAAAAAAAATCAAATAAATTTCCATAGAAAGGAGTAGATGCTCCTGCTCTGGAGCAGTGGTTGTAGAATATTGAAGTGAAAATAGCTACAATTTTACAAGAACAAGAAGAACACTTTAAATATTTTACATTTCACCACTTGTGCAAACTACTTTAGAGTTGCACTTCTATGTTTCATATTTTCCATTTTTTGTTTATTTATTATTTTCTTTGGCGTATGCCACATTAAAAACGACCTAAACATGTACGGGCTGGTATGAGCGGGAACAGATGCACAGATCCTTAAAAAAAAATAACAACACCCCCCTACCACTTAAATAACAGCAACAACACCAATAACAAAGCCAGCAAAAACTTTAACATTAACAACATTTATTTTGCTAGAAATTGTGTTGAAATAGTTGTACAAGTTACTGGCAAATTTACAGTGTGCAACAAACTCAAACAAAGATAATTATTAGAACATCATTTTTTTAACTTATAGCAAAAGAAAAAAATTGCTGCGTGATCATTTTCATAAAGCAGGAGGAAAGAAGCGAGTTTCATAAAAGCAATTTGATAAACATGTTTGCACTGAAATCGCTAACTTTACACCCATGAGTGTCCTTGTCTGAATGGTTTTTGAATTGAGTTCCCTTTTGCTTAATTGAGTGCTTGAGTGGCAGTGCTTGACAAGGATGTTATATAATACAATTCCAAGGACTAAAATTTCATTAAAAATATTACTATACGTTTTCCTAAATAAATATAATATAAAAAATTTTCATTTTAAATACATTTTAGATTACAGGCTCAAGTTCAACCCTTGTTTTGTCACTAATCAATATTAGTCAACTAAAGAAAAGTAAAATTTTTATAGCTAAGGTGGACAACCGGCTGTTTTTCGGTAGCAAACACAAAGTTCACACAATTTTACTTTCTATTGATATACGCATTATAAAAAAATTCATAAATTTTTCTGTAGATTATGGAAGTAAAAAGTGCTCTTTTTGCAATTTAAAATTTAGTGAACATTAGAGGATAATAAGCTAACTCCCGGCTTGGCTAACTGGTGCATGCTAAAATTGCATTTAGTAGATTTACGTTTCAAGCAAATTGTAAATTGCTTATCATAGTAAATCCCTTTTAATTAATCTTCAGAAATAAATTTTTAATAAGATTGTGAAATAAACTAGTTCTTAATAATCAGTTTTTTTTTTTAGCAAACAGGTATGTTCTGAAAATAACTTTTCACGAAAATGATTTGAAATCACTGAAATGGTGTTCTGTCCACAAATTTTTTTTTAGTAATTTCGTGATTTGAAACTACCGATTTTGAATCACTTGCACATGTTTTACAATTATTTTGTTAGAAACCAAATAAAAAACTTATTGAGTACTTTATAAAATGTGTTTTTTCGTTATTCATGCAATAATATTATATCTTTTATCCAAAATAAATTGAAAAAATCACAAATTACTGAAGACACTGCTTGCTCTTAAAGAAAAAATACTTCTGTTCATAATCTTCGTGATTTGCTTTTTACCTTGTGCTGAAGGCCTAAGCTGCCATTACCTAAAAATGTTAGCTTTTAATTTTATTTATAAGGCTAACGGAATAATAAATAAATACTTTTTACCTTTTAGCAGTCAGCTGTTTTGTTCGAAAATATATTGTGGTTACCTGATTGTATGAGCCAAATGAAATATTGATAATTTATTCAATTAAACAAATTATTTTAAACAAAATTTAATTAAATTTATAATTTATGTTTTAATTTTTTGAAGAGTTTCGAACTCTTATTGGTAAATTCATTGATATAAAAGCAAAAAATGTGTGTATGTTACAAAAATGCATAGTTTAGAACAGTGGCAACACTCTTGTTTTTGGGTTTGTTTTCTTTTGTTTAACTTTCCGCGTCTTTCCTCTTTATAATTTTGTAATTATGTATATAAACAAAACAAACCAGCTGTTTATCCGTGATTTCAAAAATAGAAAAGCATGCCGAAAGTTCTTAAATCTCGTGATTTTCAGAACACCAAGAAATCACCTCCGTGATTTTGAAACCGTTCGTGATTTCAAATCACCGTGATTTCAGAACAGGCCTGAAAATGAATAATACTGAGAACGTAATTATTTATTTGCCAAAATAACCAATTAAAATATATTTCTTCAATTTTTAACAACAATTATTAATTATTTTCGTCAAATCCAGCCGACTATATTTTTGACGCTTAAGATTTTCAATGTTTAGTAGAAGTAATAGACTTCTAGTTTTACATCATCAAACATGGATTTTTAAACATTGATTTCTTTGTTGATGCCACCAGTCTCTGAAGCAGAATGCCTTTTAACTATCAAGCAATAAGTAAGGTGAGTAAATTCCAGGACAATATTGAATTTATTTTTCAATGTTTAATAATATACAAATGTGCTTGATATTTGACTGTGTAGTTACTTAGAAATAATACTGAAAGTTGACAATGCTTTTTTTTATCTGCATATATTTATTCGTTTTTTTATAGTCATTTTATTACATTTGTATTTGTTATAAATACATTTTTTTAACTATTATAATAATTACGTATGCTCTCAGTCCCACACTGCTACATAAGATTTAAGGTCTTGTGTATTGGGGCAATAAAAATAAACTTATATTAATAGCATATAATTGGAGCTTATCTAATACTCTTCTCTAGCAAGCGGGTATGTTAGCAGGCTAAATTTACCGTTTAATTGGGCAGAAGACAAGCAAACACATTTTTTTCCGTTATTTGGCATAAAAGAAGATGTCGATCGCGTCTCAGGCCAAACTGAAGTTTGTATGTAGCAACAGTAATTGTTTTATATACGACAAGTTTTTTGGTGCGATTTTGTGCTGATTTAAATTTATATTTTACCACAAACTTTTATACTAAAACAAGTCCAGAAGTGCAGAAAAAATGGGCAAATCACAAAAAACAAAATTGCGCATTTCCTTAGAGATGATTTAAGTCGAAACTCAGCACCTGGAGAAAAAGTGCAAAGACAGAGTTTAGGGGTTTTGCAACTTAAACCAGCGATATATTATTTGCATTTTTTTAGGCTGCCCACCCAGTACCACTTTATATGCATTGCATTGCACTGGAACAAGGAACATAGGAAAGAGGTATTGATCGGTAAAAAGATGAAAACGAGGAGAGTTGGTAGACGTTTGATTAAATATTTAGTTATTTTGATAACTTTTTTTTTTTCTTATATTTTATATATTTATTTGAGCTTAGGGTCTTTTTTATATATTAGACAAATATTGACAAAAATACTCAAAATACCCAAATTCTCTAATAAAAAGACATTAAGCTCAAATAAATATATATTTATAAAGGACATTTGATTAAGCAAAAACTTATGACATAAACACAGAACATTTATTTTTGCAAAGCTGCACAAGTCACGACTAACTCTTGCTAAATTGTCCTGTTTAATGTCCAGGTTATATGCACTATCCAGTTGGCAACATTTAACAAAGCCTCTTCAATATTGCAAAATATTTTTTATACAGAAAAAAAAACCTGACACACTAACGACGATAAGACCTATTACGAATATGTTCTCTGGCGGACTTATTTTTAGAAAAATATACATATAATGTTTTTTAAGACCTTTTTTTTTTTTGCTAAATATCAATTTAGATAAACATTTAATAAACAGGGAACATATTTTAACTAAGTCGAAAATATAAAAAAGCCCACGCCCACCTATTACGACTACACATCACAAAAAACACGTCCGCTCTGAGTCAAAGTTCACCAACAACTTTTTGGAATTCGGGCCTACGAGCATAGTAGCATAACATACGTTGTAGCATAACACTAACAAAGAGGAATATATTTCAATTTCAATTAATTTATCTAATTTAGAAAGGTCAATTTTAATAACACATTTAGTTAAAATTTTTGTTATGTTATTTTGTAACCAAGCGTATTAAAATACTTCTAACGTTATGAAAAGCATAGCTCTCCCAACGAACCTGTTCATAAGTAAAGCCAATTTTTGCCCCACACTGTCTATTGTCTGTACATGTAATAGCTAGTTGTTTTTATGTCTTTTGCTCTGAGGGCTGTGCTGTGTTGTTGTTGTTGTTGTTGTTGCTTTTATTACTTTTGTTGTTTGTTATTTGTACTGTCGAAAAAAGGCCACAAAGTATTTAAAACTTATATTTTGGGTCTATTTTGTAAATCATTGGAAGTACAATACGATGAGTACAAGTGCGAAGTACGAGTACCATCATGTATCATCATCACAAAGAAAAGCAAACCCATTTCTACAAAATTGTATACGCAAAAGTGTACGCAAAATAGAAAGATGTTTGTATACAAAAGTGCACATTATGCTACAAATTTATATGGTGGCAAATATGAAATGCACATATGTACATATAAACAGTCATACATATGTATGTACACCACTTACTAATGTGGCTCGATATACGCTGCTGCAAGTGCAACCAATGTACTACTTGTATGCACCGGGTGAGTACCACCATTCACAATTTTTGCTGCAAAAACAAACAGGGTTTTTGCCTTTAACTTTTTTGTTTTTTGAATAACACAAAAATTGTTATTTTTCCGTAAAGTTATTGCTGGTTTTTGTTTAATGACCTTTATGACCTGTTTTTGCATGGGATGAACGAATGGTGGCTAAATGTTCTTAGCTAACAGCTACAAAAACACCAACACCAACAACAAAATCACACAAACAATGTGTGTGGTTGTGTGAGAGCTGATACGAAGTTATGGAACGGTAGTGTAGGCTGTTTGATTCGGTATAAATTCGGTTGGGTTTTATTTTTAGTCAAAGCCATTTGCAGAGGGGCGGAAAAAATAAAAATTTCCACAAAACTTTTGGCCCACAAACTTTTGGCTTTAAATTTTCTGGCCATTTAGACAAAGTACTGTGCACAAGCACAAGTTTTAATAGTTTAAATCCTCAAATGAAGAATGAGTACACACAAAGATATTTTATGTATTAAAAAAAAGAAAAAAAAAAGAAAACGAAAAGCAGCAATTTACCAGTAGAAAAAAAAAAACACTGCTCTGGTATTAAAATCAAAACTTGTTAAAATGTATTTTATTTTCCAGCCAAAAGCAGATAACACAGACAGACCTTCACTCGCTCACAGTAATAGTGGATCCTTGAGGAATGAAAAACAATTAACAAAAAAATTAAAGATTTTAACTAGAAACACAGATTGTAATAAAAGCAAATTTTAAATAAATAAAATTTAAAAAAAAATCTAGAAGTTTTGCTCCAAGTCCAGTTGTATGACCATCCACTGTTAATTGTAACTACCATTTAGTAGCACGTTTATTTTCATTATTTTGTGTGTGGTTTTTTCTTATATATCGTTTTTTTTTTTTTTATAATTGTTCTTACTTGGAAACTTGAAACTTTTATGAAAACTCATTTAAATATTTTTGCACTGTGTGAAGGATACTACTCGTCAAGAAACAACTAAAACAACACATTGAAATAAAAACACACCGAGTAGCCGTAAAATCTCTAGCAGAGGGTCAGTGGTGTGGTGGCGCAAGTGGCTGGCAGTATTTAGTACAAGTAGCAGGCAAGAACCGAAATCATTAGTTGCAAATATAGATTTCAGGCAATATTGTTTTAATGTGCAAGTGGACAGCAAAAAGAAGAGAGTGAGAGAGAGAGAGAGAGAGAGAGAGAGAGAGAGAGAGAAAAAGAACAGAAATCAAAATCAAGATGAAACCAACAATAACAGCAATTATTATGAAATTTAGACATCAGGCCAAGGATAATGAGAAAACTAAATAAATGAAGCCAAAGATTCAACATTTTATTGCCATTACCATCATTATAAGCAGCCATTGAGTAAACTCTTAAGCCACTGCCACAAACAAATACTAACAACAAAACAATTATTAGCAATGAAGGATTTCTAGTGCCTTCGGTTGGTCTTTAAACTTATCAACATCAAAAAATAAAGAAACATTAAAACATCATCAATATACGTGTGCCGTCTTGTTTTAATTAGTTGAAGACACACAGCAATCCATTATATAAATCTTAGTATTTTAATTATATTTATACTTTGGAAAACAATTTCATTTAATATATAATTGCGTTTACTTGTTGGCATGAATGGCAGAGCTCTTCGTGTAACGATGGGTAATTTATAATTTTTTTAAGCTGAGCTAAAGCAAAATCTAATTAAAGGTCGATAAAATAATTAACAATCGCAAACTACAAACTTCAACTATAACGTTAAGTTAGTTTTTAAAATTGCGGGATACAGCGCAAGACGCGAAACGACAAATTGGAAATCAAGCGGAGGTTGAAGAGGAGTCAATGGAACACTTACTTATTGAATGTGTGGCACTTGGCCATAGAAGTACAGGCTGTTGTAGGCCTATACATTGGGTTCACAGGACTTGCAAGGGCTTCTACAGAAGGAGCTAGTACTGTTTCTTGATGTATTAAACTCGTGAGGGAAAAGGGTTGCACAATAGATCACTATTGGTCGCAGTGCAAAGGGCCATCCTGAACCAACCTAGCAATAATAATAATAATAAATAATAATCGGAGGTTGGTGACAGTATATAAAATATATTCCAATCAGCAAGAATACACAGTGATAAAATGGAAAGTTTAAAAGTAAAGTAGAAGTAGAAGTAAAGTAAAAGTAGATTAAACATCAAAGGATAAAAAGGAAGAGATCAGATATTAAAATTGCCAAGCACTGCTAGAATTAGTGCTGATGAGCGACGTGGTCGAAGCGAAACAGCTGCGGTGTACACCCCAAGCCATAAGTCTTTAACTTTACTCTTCCAGTCTAATCTAGGTATTCCATTTATACTCATATTATGCAGATGTGGAAGGAGTTGCGTAATTACCTGACATGAAGCCCCAATCCGGAGAACAAAACACATGGTGAAATTCTGACCTTACGCCATCGCCTTTGAGCAGCCAGTCTTACTGACCGTTTGGCAATTTGTTTGCTGCTACATCAGATCTTCAACCAGCCCCGAACATGTGTCCGAAGACAACACGATCAATATGGTTACCAATGTCTTCTTCCATTTTACTTATGGTAACAACCACAGCCAGTATATTTTAACCAAGGAAGGCTCCTTCAGAGATGATCGGGCGGGATGGCCCTGTACAGTCATCTCTCTAACATTGATGGCCTTAATTCTGAGTTGAGCTTCTATGGAGGGTTTCCACAGGTCGCTTAGACCACATTGCAAACTCCTAAGGACTGACCCACAGTTTTTCACCACAATCACTGAGGTAACCTACACCACTTTTGCCCCGGTAAGGATCGCACCAAGTTTAGCAGGCACAACAAGATGAATTATGTGAACCCAGGAGGAACTCATATAATATAGAGGAAATATTTAACAACGAACTTAATTATTTATTCGCTTTAAGAGCCAATTGAAATTTATTACTTTAGGTCTAAATGCTTTCTGTCTGTTTTCAGTAAAATGCTTTCTGTATAAAAAGTTTGTTTGAGCATTTCTGCTTCTCATTTTGTTCATGAGAATTTTCGAATAAATAGTTGGGCTTCAAACATTCTTTTTAGTTCGTTCCAGTCTACTGATGAGTTGTTTAGCAGCAACGAAATGTCGGCGGCAGATAGACGCCTGAAAAAAGACAGAAAGCATTAAGGTCTATTTTTTAGACCTAGTGGAAATATTTAGTTATATTTTCCCCACTCCAAATGTCAATAGAAATTCTTCTGGATTAGTCCTTTGACCAAATAGACCATAATCTTGAAACGTTTATACATGCAGTGTAACTTGAAATCGAAAATTGCACAAAAAATATTTCCATTCCGGAGCAATAGTGGCGCCTTTAGAAGATAATGAAGCTACGAGGGCGTAGCTCATTAACCACAGGAGTTTTTAGATTCACTAAACCTTTCTAGCCTGCCTTCAGATGAATTAGCATTTACGATTGGAGTAATCATGTTTTTATGAAAATTTAGTCCCTAATATCACATATGAAAGAGTTGAAAAACAATCTGATTCCATCGACCAATATCACCAGTCCATTAGCTAGCTCATACGCCAATAATTCCAATTAATCTGTCAATCCCATTCAAATGTCAATAAAATGTAAAAATATTTTTAGCAAAAACTATAACTGTCTCCCAACGTCAAACCTCCCAAGCAGTAGGGATCGACCAACGGAAACAATACTTTACTATATTGCGGGTTGGAGGTACACAAACTCCATTAATTTTGCTGTCACAAAAAAAAACAACATCCAGCATCGTTTGCAGGAAGCTCTGACTAAATAAATTTAATGTCTTGTGCATCATAAATGTACTTTTTCAGAAACATTTGAAATAAAATAATCTACACTGATAACATAAACATTAAACATATTATTATTTTTTTTGTGCCGAGCAGCCTCCGAGTCTAGTGAACCAATTTGGAAAATTATTTCCCTGTTGATATTTAGTATAAGAGAATACATAAATAAATTCCTAAAGCGAATAATCACACTTTCTTCACAATGCTCTCCTTTTTATTTACCACCTGCATATTTTTCAGTGGCTGAGTTAAAACTTATAGTCTTGAAAACTTTTTGTAAGTACCTGTGCAAGGTTGGGGCGGCCCGCTAATTTCTAATATACCGAACTGTGTATTGCAGCCTGGATCTCCTTTTCTCTCCTCTTTTAAATGGCTTGAAGTTATTGAGTAAACTAATGCTTTAACATCACCAGCACTTGATGCTTACTATGAATTAAAGGCAAGATTGAACAACAAAGAATCTTACCTTTTAATTCATAGTGGTTTCTCCAACAAACAATGTTGGTTGTTGGCTTGAAAAACACACTCAACCTGCCAAACAACGAACTCTTTCTAGCTCTTCTCACAATCACTGCGAAAGCAGTAAGTTTGAAATTTTCAAAGTCATTTTGATGTTGAGACTAATTAAAATCCAGAAAACAGAAAAGGCTGCGTTTTTTGTTGTTGTTTATTTTGTGATTGTCGACACGTTCTATTTGATGTTTTTATAACAAACGCAATAAATGAGAAAAAGTAAAAGTTTCTTATTTGACTTTGCAACTCTTCTGTTGTGCCCTGCACTTGTGTGTTTGTTTATTTGTTTGTTTCTCTCTGCAGTTGTTTTTGTTTTCTCCGTTTTTGTTTTAATTCAGCAACTTTTTTTTTCATTAAGTCAGTGTAGCCTCCGGACTTACTCTCGTTTAGTTGCTGGTATTCTTGCTGTTTTAATTGCTAATCAGAGGTAAGTGAGTGGAGGTTTCGTTAGTAATTAGTAAAAGGGTATATAATTGAAACTTTTTATTTAGAGATGTACTTGTAAATAAGGCTTTCTGTAAATTAAATTTTTTTTAGTTTAATAAACCCATTAAAGAACAACGTTTACTATAAAAGTAATCAAAAAGCTGTTTGATTCATTAGCAACTGATTATAAAAATCTTTAACTTTAAGTGCAGTTACATTTATGGTCAAGGTATTTAAAACTAAATGGATTTTTTTCCAAAAAAAATTTTAAATTTAAATCTTCTCTTACAATGTCCTCTTTTTATTTAGTGGTCAGAAAATTATTAGACAATTTGCTTTTATTCGGAAATTGCTGTTAGAAAACGAAAAGATGATAGAAACCCATAAATAACACATTTTTTATATGTTTTGGTTTGAATCAAATATTCTGCTTCCTTCTCTGCAAAGCAGTCAAGCGTTAAATTAACTCTCAAAAATGATAAATAAAATCAAAATTTTTAACATCCTAAATAGGAATTACATTTGCTTCAGCTTCGTACTTACATGAAAATATGGTAAATAAAAGCTAAGTGTGTACTTGGTTGTGGAATTTATAGTCTAAGCTCATAGTTTTCATGTCACGCACAATTTTACCCAAATGACAATGAGCAGATATATTATTTCTTTAATAGTAAACCAATTGCAGCAGTAGTATGTACAATAAAAAATAAAAAAATATATAAAGCTTTGTTTAAATTAAATGAGGAGTTGATGTATTGCTTTCCATTTTCTCAACTAGAAGTAAAATTTTAATTTTTAATTTATTTCTTAATTCTTACAGCTAGACTCAAATTTTAAATGCAGAATATGAGATGCATTTATTAGGCTGCCTTTTATAATAATGGCACCAAACAAACGGTTGGTGGAATGGTACAAATACTTATATATGATATATGCTAATTTTAATTTAATTTAGTTAATTTTTCTTTTAATTATATCTAAATGAGGGCCACTATGGTCAACCGGGAAACTTTGCCTTCAGCACTAGAAATGTAAGAGAAAAGATACATTTTTTAAAATTCATTTGCTGTCCGTTACACTAATTTTTCTTTTATAAATTTACAAACTGTTATGAAGTTTAAAGATTAAATTCGTCTTTTTAACACTACTTTAAGAACTTCTGGTTTAACAAATTTATTTTTTTTCAAAGAAAAATTTTTTTTAAATAGAGTTCTTTGAATAGAAATCTTATAATTTTACATTTAAAAGCTTTCGATGCCATCTGTTTGTTTTCCTTTTTATTTCCCATCACGAATTTGTTTAGCCAAACTTTTATTAAGCAAAGACGTCAATTGAATGCCTCAATGAATTACAATTAATAATTTTGTTAAAATAGAAACCAGCTGCATAGAATTGCTTAATAAGATGGGAATTGGATTTAAAGTAGCACTATATATCTTATTGAATTAAAGTCAAACTCCTTGAGCTTAGAAAAATATAATTCTTAATGTGACTTTCAGATTCTGTTTTAAATTTTCATGAATAATCGCAATTGAAAGTCCCAGTAAGGCTGCTTTTTTCGGTATTCAAAGTTGTGGAGTTTCATGGAAACTGATTTTAAATATTTCAATGTTTTCTAGAAAACTGATTGGGGTCTGGCCGTGGTCAGAGCAGTTGCACGGAATCTCTGCACCCACAAACGAATTAAATTTACACATGGTGTTCATCGAATACTGTTCATCGAATACTGTTTATCGAATACGTGTTCATCGAATACTGAACTTTGAATAAAAAATTGTGTACAAGTAATTATGTAAGAATCAGTAGAGTAAATATCTCCACAGCGTAAGCACGATGTTCACCAGAACACTGCAACATCGAAGCCGCACAACTGACAACGGCGTCACTTTCTTCTCGCAACTCTTATTACTTTTTGCAACAATTGTACTTAAAAATATAAATTTACCACTAGACAAGCTGTACTATAATTTTTGAAGGTATTTTTGGGCAGAATCCACCACAGACTGGGGAAATTACTATATTGAAATCTCGCTAAACATATTTGTAACCGATGCAATTGTTTTATCAATTTTTCTTTTATCCGGTCGGTGGATCTACATATATTGCTTTATGTATGACCAGGGATTTTCTATTACACTTAACTCTGGACTTGTCGAAGTAATAAGCAATAATTTAAAAGAAGTAAGTGATTCAAGTTGGTTTTTTAGGCACTGGAATAATTTTTATCGATGAAGCCAGTCTGTTATCAGATATTATATTAAGTAGATTATTATACGATAAGATTAGCAAAACATTTTCCCAAAAGTGGTGGTTTACTTTTGTGAAAATACTTGGCTTAACAGCTCTGCTAGCGATAGTTTTAAAAAATTACATTCCACGAAACAAAAGCGTTAACAACTAGAGCAAGAGAACCAAAAAATAGTTTATTGTAAATATCAAGAATGACACCAAACTTTTAACAAGACAAGAGTTACAGCGATTTTTAATTGAAATTCCACATGTGTGTCTTTTTTTTTCATTGGGAGAGTTGCTACGTGTTGTTGTTGTTGTTGGTGATGTTGATGCTATAGTTTTTACCTTCTGCAATGCATTCTTGCCAATATGCACACGTTGCCATAGTTAAAGCTGTTGTTGCAGGCTATAGGAATCGCTTTAAAGAGATTTTTGTTATATTTTATTTTCACTACATGAGACACTGTCCTAAAAAATTTGTGTTCACATTTCTCTGCGGTTCTGATATAATTCTTTAGCTAAGAAACAGGAATTACGACAATTGGCATATTATTTAGAGTGAAAAATTGCGAATTGTCTTCGCGACAAGGATATTGAGCCAGCGCCTTTGATCACAAAAACATATTTAAAAGTAAAACCAAGAATTTCACTTTTGCTCTGCTTGTGAATGTATTAATGCCAACGGAACATTCGATAAAACTCATGTCAGTGAACAGAACTTTAGCATTTTTTAGCTCCAAATTGACACATTTCTTCAAATAATTTTTTTCATAAGCATCAAATAAACGTAAAATAATTTTAAGCAAATACAAGTTTTATATTTGCTATTTAGTCTAGAATGAATATTCAAATTCAAAAATCAAAATGTTTTCAGCTAATTTGTGTTTTTCAATTTTCAGCATGTCTATATATACCTGGTATTTTGTTGGTGCCAACAATGTCTCCCAGTAGAATTGAAACATTTATGAAAACATTCTATTTTATATCCGATGGAAACCCGTTGTGTAAAAAATGCTATGAAAATTAAAATATACGAGCGTGTCGCAATACAATTGAGCTGTTTTAAGTTTTTTGTGGAATTCTGATGTTACAGTTTTGAAACTTTTTTAAACTGCTTACTATAGAAGATTAGAAGAATATTTTATCATATTTTTAATAGTGCTTTCCAGTCAATCGACCAGTTCATTGGCAGCAACAAAATGTCGTCAATAAAAGCACATGCCAAAAATTTAACGACAAAAAATAGCTCAAGACTTCTTAAATTGTATAATTGGTTGTAAAAACAGTACTAACTTAAATATTACCTGAGTTGAAAATGATCTTAACGCCGATGAACTTCATGCTGTATGTGGAACGGCCATGGTAGGCACCGCTGCCAATAGGTGTTCAACTTTACCATCTTGTCTTCCTTAAAAATGTTGATCACTACTGTTTTATCACAAAAAAATAGTTTCACAATTCTAACGAAGTAAAATTGAACTCAAGGTCAATAAAATAGTTGACTATGGCAAATTACATGGTGCAACTATAAAGTTGAACCAATTCGATTTTGTTAAATATTAACAAATACAATTGCACAACACTATGTTGATCAAAATTTATTAAGGCAGGCCATAGTTTAAATTGAGTACATAATTTTGTAATCCTTAGCCTTTTGATAAAGCCTCACATATCAAAAGCTGTAACTATACATTATATTTTTGAGCAACTTTTAAGTTAAAAATAAGGAAAATTGTTATGATGATTAGTATGTGGATTGATTAGGAGCACGAAGATCATTATAAAAAAATTTTAACGCCTATAGGCCAGTCTATACCGCAAAATGTGAAAGTAGATCCCATACCAGAGGCCAGCCTAGAGGCAAATTGCGAAACATTGATTCCAGTCTCCCATTCTTGATTGACTGACCTTTTGAACCAGATCCCCATTGTACTTCATTGTTGCACGGATGGATCAAGAGCGAGGGGATAACAGGACTTGTTATTTATGTAAAAACTAACAAGGAACTGTTGTTCCGTCTGCAAAACTATTGTACCGGTTTTCAATTACGAAGTGTATTAGGAAACTCAGCAAAATGGGATGGCTAGTACACGTAAATATAGTCAGGAATAGTCAAATGGTCATAAGAGCGATCTCAAAAGAGTGGATTATGTCACAGTTTGGAATGGGCATGCAGAACTAACTGGGAGTGAAAAAATAAAATTACTTGCTTCAAGAGAAAGAAAGTTAAGTAACATAAGTATGGTATGAACGAAATCTTTCCATCCGGTTAAATCTGACTGAAATAACTGGGCACATGAGGCCCACTTTATGTCTCTGGAATAGTGAAATCGTAGGAATCAGAGCTAGAATTCTAGGGTGTGACTTTTAAAACTTAGCATGCCCGAATTAAGTAGATTAAGGGGGGTTATGACAGCTCACTCCTAACTACTGGCACATTTTAACAGCGTTAGCAAGGAGAACGAGACCCCCGAGCACTACTTATGCTAGTGTCCAGCCGTCTCGCAAATATGGTCCCACTTTTTTTTGAGAGACACCTTACCAGACATAATTCAATTTAGGGACACATATGCTGGAGGAAATTAAGGAACTTTGAGAACGACACTGAGTTCCTATAGGCCTATAGCTTAAACAGTTCACTATTGAGTGCAGGATGCGTACAACAAGCCCATACTGGGTTAGGTGTATGTCACAAGACCAGGGCAAGCAAATTAATTTAACCCAAGGAAAATTGTTTATTCACTTTATTCGACCATTTTTTCATTTATACTATTATATACTTGAGATGATACTGCTTAAAATATAAAAAAAGCTTTTATCAAGATGTCTAAAAAAGTATATGTTGTAGCCTTATGTGCTGGGGAACAGACAGGTTACTTATCTCCTCGCATATCGACTGTGCTACTACTCAGTACCCGAATCGACTTTGAGCTCATATTTTAGAGAACAGTCACTGTTTTATTGACGAAGTGACTATTTAATCAATTAAATATATGATTTTGCAGACCATATAAAATTTTTTGGCCAACCTAAATTTTTGTCACCATTTCATTTTCTTAATGCTTGTAGTCGTTCAAAACGTAAGTCCCTGTCAGACCCTGCAAATCATTTCTTCTAGTTATATTTTTGTCTTAACCTGAATTTGGATACATTAGTAGGGAATGCAAAAACCAATATTACATCTAATCAAATTTTTTTAGTCCTATCCTTGCTATGATCGAGCTGGAAAAAACAAATAACCATTACATATAAGAAGCAACGTTTTTAGCCCTTAAAAAAGTAGCTAACATTAGTAATTTAAGCCAAAAACAAACAAAAAATATAAATTACAACCTGCTATTATTCTTCAATATATAATCACTTTCAAAACTGTTGGGCTTAAAAACCTTCTGCCATTGTATGCTGTGTTGTTCTTTTTTTCGTTCAATTCAGTTGCGTGTTTATTATGCGTTAAAAATTTACTTAAAAATAGCAAGAATGAAGCGAAACGAAATAAAATGAATACACTCAAGGACAATAAAAACACGTTTAAGGTAGAAATAATCGCATCATTTTTATTTCATTTCATTACATTTTTCACTTTTAATATTATTTTTCTCTCCTTTCAGTTTCATGGAAGAGACACACATACCGAAAGAAAACTGGGGTACTCTAGTTACTCAGATTATCAAATTTTTATGCACAATGATGTATGATTATGAGGTGGTTATTTTAAGCTCTTTTATCGCAGAGATACTTAAGTGACCCACTATAAATTTTTCGCAATGACATCCATAGAAATTCTTGGGAATTTGTAGCAATCCGCAAATGAAGTAAAGTAATAGTTTTTTGATTGCTTTTGATTTACTGAAAATAGAGTGTGAACGTTTGGTGTTACGTACATATTTTTTAGTTGAAATTAAAAAAAAAACTGAATTGAAATTTTATTAGAACCTGCTCGTTTTTGCTTTATACTAGAACAAAATTATGAAATTTTACTGCCTTATTTAAAAGAGGAAGTGATTGAATAGATCTCTACTATCATGTGACAAATACTAGTACAATATTTGTCAAATATTTCTCAAATAAATGCTAGCAAATATGGGTGCTGCTGACTTGTTCATAGCCATATGAAATATATAACATTTTACCTGTAATCACAACAATACTTTTAAAGGATATACTTTACAAAACGAAAAATTTATTTTGACAAATTTTAAACTGTTTTTGTTTTATTACATTTGAAAAATTATTCTTGCTTTAAAGTTTGCTTACAAAAATTTTAAAGTGGATGAAACTACACTCTTGTTAGTACAAATTATTGTTCTAGCAGATCACTTTAGTGTTTAAAGTAAATTAAAAATCGTACAAATGTTCGCTAAGCTTTTATAGTCTCTAGCTTCGGAATCAGATAATTTAGGTGAAAAATAAAATATTTGTGTTGTCTGCAATTCCGTAGCTGGTCATGTGATAAGTTTGCTTTTTTGTGTTTTATAGCAAAAAGCAATTACATTTTATTTTCCGTACGATTTCCAAGGAAGAAGTAAATTTATAATACACTTTGTATGTGTGTGCAAAAATGTAAATATAAAAAAAATAAAAGTACGCTTATTATTTTCTGTCACATTGCTGTAGGCCAAGTAATATAAGACAAGATTTCAGATAACATGATTGTAGGAAAACAGAGACCAGAAAATAACTAAAGCAAAAAAACTTGAACATAAACGCTTCGCATTACAACCGTAATAAAATAAAATGTTTAAATTTACATCAAAGTTGTATGTGCGTTTTAAAAATTTACTTTAATTGTTTTTGCCCTTAAACAAATTCTGAATGGTTGAAATTTTTCATAATCTACCTGTTTTGTAGCCTCGGAATTTAGCAAAACAATTTCGATTTCGTAAAATTTATTTTAATTTTCTATTATTTTTACAAAATTAAACATTAACACCGGTATTTATAAAAAATAAAACGTTGCTCAAATACATTTTAGAAAAAATTTTATATGAAAAATTTGTCGCAAAACGTGTTTCAACAATGTTTTATTTTTTATGAATACCGGTGTAAAAATTTAATAATCACCGTTCAGCGATGCAAAGTGTTTAACTTGTAATTATTGCAATAGCTGTATACGCTTTACAAACACTTAGTTTTACATTGATTTTACAAGATAGTGGATTTCCATTTCAGAAACTGGACGGGTAATAATCAAATTGGAAGTAAATCCTTGTGACAAACAAGCGTTAGCTCTATATCTAAGCAGACTAGTATTTCCTCTAATTTCCATAGCCATGAAATTTTATTTTTCTTATAAGAAATTTGTAATTAAACATTTTGTTTAGTTTTGATTAAGCTGGTTTGACGATTTACTTCTCCTATGTGAACGATTTTCACTTATTTTTATTTGACAGCTTGTGTAACGTAAGCTGAATTCTAATATTAATCATACGCACCAGTGGCACGCGAGTATTGAACACTCTTGGAACATGCAAGAGATGATGTATGAATGCTTGCGTATGAGTTATATTTTAGCAATGAGGTCATGAAAGAAGAAATGGTATGTCTTTTAGTTTTTTTTTTTGTCAAAAGTAAATACTTTTATTGTAGTTTAGTGTTATTTTTGTAATGCATTAAAATATTAGAAGATATTTTAAATGTGATGTTAAACAACATAATTAATAGCAGTAATGTAATAAATAGTTTGCAATCTATTGACTGTTTTGTTTCAATTCAATTATAAATGCATGTCTTTTCTTTATTTGATGATGCAAAGGAGCTGGAATTAAATATACTATAACTCTAACTAATAAAATACTGGGCAGACCAAGTCAGTTTTGAAATTTTGTCTGGTCATTTTGCATATGGATGTAGGTGGCCTGATATTTGTTTTATCAATAATTTGTTGTACTCAAGTTTTCCTTAACCGTCCGAAATTTCTAATCTGTAGGCACGAAAATTACACTTAAAAAGTTGATCTTCACGTTTGATCTCCAGAGGCAAGCCTATATTTTATATAATATTAGCAATAAGGTAATAAATTTGAACTCATCTATTTTGCCTCTTGGGCTTACCAAAATTCATTTTCATAAATTGGAGGAAGCTTGTCCCGAGTATTTCATGCTGCTTAGTTGTTTTCTTTTTACTAGTAGTGATGACGAACAAACACAAGATAAAATGCAAATAAATTAAAAAGTGAATGTATTGATCTATTTGCTTTAAAAGCTGATTGAAAATCAACATTTCAAGTTAAAAAATGTTTGTTTTATTTTTCATCAGCTTAATTATTTAAAGAGTTTTTTACATTCTTGCAATTTTCATTGTGTTCAGGGGTGTATTGAGATAGGTAAAGTTGCTATTTGAGTCTACTAACGAGCTAAATAGCATCAACGAATGGCCATTGCCATACAAAGCTAAAAAAAAAATAAAAAATAAAACAAACAATAAATTAGTTTTGGACGTAAAGTAAGTTACATCAATACATAAAGCTTAAAAAGCCTACAAAACACAAAGTTAATTTTAGGATATTTGACAGGTGTACAGCAAAGTATTTTTTGACTTTTTATAGAGCAAGCCAATTATTGCATCAGATTCTTGTGAAGTGATAAACAAAAACAAAAGTAAGAATCAAACATTTTTACTACTAATAAAAAGAAATAATCTAAGACAGCAAGAAACATTTAGCTGTTGCATCAAATACTCCATTAAATAATGAAAATGAATTTTGGAAAGACCAGGAGCTAAAATAAATGACTTCGTATGTATTCAATTTGTGAAACTACTGTCAGTATTATATAAAATGCAGTTAAAACCAGTTAGTGCTTTTCTAAGAGAGTGCTAGCTAGCGAACATCTTAGTGCCTTAACCTTCTTTAAATAATTCACTTCAAATTTTTCTGTATGACAATTATAAACAAGGTAAAACCTGCCTCTATTTCGACCTTAAAAATTAGTTGCGGTAGTTCGAGCAGTTGTTTGATTATATTGTTTGGCTTTCATTAAACTTTTGGTTTAATATCTTTGCCATGCTTTTCTAATCAGGATTTTATGACATGCTAGCAATTACTACTGCTATATTTATTAAATATTTTTGTCACCCCTAAAAACAAGTGTCAATTCCCCAAACCGCTAGAAATTTGTTTCGCTTGCGTGCTTACTGAAGTTTAATTATGCTATAACTTTTTCAAAACCTTGGCAAATATTAACGCATAAATTAGCTAACCATCAACAAAGAGATTTACTTCAGCAGCTAAGGCACAAAACGTTGCATAGAATGGTTTTAGATATTTACTCTCAAATTTGTAAGCCGGCTTATGTTAAACAATGTGTTTGTTTTGTTTGTAAAATAAACAAAATTTCTCAAAAATCTTTTGTTTAGAAATTGAACATTTACAGCCAGCTGCCAAAACAGCAGGTTTTGTTTATATCACAACAGTATTATTTTTTTAATAAATAATAAGAAATCAAAACTATTATGTGTTTGTGCTAAACAAAAAACTGCTGAGTTGAAAAATGCCAAACAAAAAAGGGAGAAACATGAATATAACAAAAACAATATGTGTAAAGTTGTGTATGATTTACACCATTAAATTGCGTACTTTTATAATTGTGAGTAAAGAAACGAAAAAAATGCTTCTGCATTTTATTTTAGTAACAAATTTAAAGAGAAATTCATAAACCGCGTACAAGAAAAGCAACTAACTAATATTATGCCATTAAATTATTTCCTTTAAAAATATAAATATATAGTTAGAAGATATAAAAAGGTAAACAAGGCATGTTGACTACTTCCTATTCTTTTTTAGACGACAAATTATGAGTAGAGAAGGAAATAGTGGTGGGTCCCCGGTTTCGTCTTTTAAAAGTTATTTAAAAAAATGTAATTTAGAAAAAACATTACCTTAGAACGCCTTCAAAAAACCAGATCCGCACACAATTGCCATGCAATACTAGAGGATACCAAAATGTTTGGTAATCCCTACGATTTTGTTCAAGAGTGTTTCAGCTAAAAAGCCAATAAAGTAAATAATGAAATGTACGAGTGAGTGACTTAATAACGTTTGTACAAATCCCTTTGTATTAGTGATAAACACGATGGGTTAAGAAGAAGCAAACAATTGCTCGCCAGCTAAAACTAACTAGGGAGTCCTTGCCGACTTAGTAGCTCAAATTTCCTTTTTGCCTTTTTCTTTCGGTTCTTATTTCGATTTGTTTTCCCTTTTGTTTGATTTTTTTCTTTTGAGGCGGTTTGGCTGATATGTATGAATTCGCATAAAAAGTGAAAATAAGTTTATGTGTTGTTATGAGGATAAGAACTAAATTGTTATTGTATGGAAGATATGTTAAGCTTAACATTTTTTTCATTGTGTTGGAATGCAAAATATAAAGTCATTTGTGGTAAGCCAAAGCTGCATAAAAGTGAAAAGTACTTGATTGATATAAAAATGTGATGCAAATTTATTATCAGGCTGCGAAATGAACCAAGTCCCCAAGACATCTTAAAATTAAAACGAGAGAAGTCGTTTGGGAAACAAATTTGTGTGGGTTCCAGGGTCTTATGTTCCAGCAGTGGTTGAGAGGTGAATTTGCCAACAAGTGTGACATCGCCAAGTTACACGAAAATGTTTGTGTTTTTACTAATTCTATCTCACTACATTCTATCCTACCGCGAGTTGGACTCTGGTGATGCCTCGCTTTACTTTGTTTGATATGTGACTAGTAGCGCCCTTCTGTTGGAAATATATAATTTTGGGGTTCATTAACTAAATTTTCGATTAAAGAAGTCCACTTCCCTTTCTCAGTAGCAAGTATCAGTACGGCAACAACTTAGCCGACCTACTTCTTCATATTGCGTTTCAGCATTTTGGCTTGTTGGGACTTAAATAATTTGCAAGAGAAAAGTTTTTAACGTTACCAATTTTAAATAACATTAACATTTATATAAGTTTTTGCCCAGAATTTTTCAAAAAGATTCAGTTACTACTCTGGTTTAAGGATATTGTATACCAATACGAAAAAAAACCGCAAAAATAGGAAACTCTGTTGTTTTAAGGGCCGTATACTGAAATTATGTTTTGGCCTCATTTACCTGTAGTTTTGGTAGTCTTGCTTAAATGTCGTATTTCTTTCACAAGGTAATTACAACTGATTTTAGTCAACCACTCGAGTTAAAGAAAAATTTACCAATGTATGTAATAAACGTTGTTTTTTTTTTGCAGAAAACTTATACTTTTGCTTTATTAATTCTGTGTTGTAGTTTTTTTTTTCTGAATATAATTCCTTCTTCTTCCTCTATAAAATACTACTGACATTTTGCCTTATTTATAGTATCATTTGTAGACAACAGCATAACAGTTGGTAAAATCAGATTTATATTTTATTTATGTAAATAAACATCTAATATACTTAAATTAAAGTCAAACAACAAAAAATGCTAAACATCAAGACTTTGGAGTGGAATAAAAAACACATGTATGTACTTTAACCAAAATCCCAGTTTCCTTCAAGAAAATCTTCACAAATATTTCTTGTTACGAAATCGTATTTAAATATATACATACATACATCCACTTACAGAAAAACGTATATGCATATGAAATGATTTGCCCATACACACATGATTCTCCTAGCTCACAAATGTAATCCACCAATACAAACAACATGCTTACGCATATATAATCAGGACTCTTAATGTCAAGAAAGTAGAACCAACAATAAAAAAAATATAAAGTTATAAAATCAAAGGAATAAAATTTCTATATCAACATAAACAAGCTAACAGCACTACTTTCTTTAAGCTTATTTGTATTGCCTTCGTCTGCCACAACCCAACCACTTTTGTTGCAAAAACAAATCATTCAACGCCAACGAAACGTTCTTATGGGGGAACTTACACGTGTACACGTATATGTGCTTAAGCATAAAATCATAAACAAAATAAAATGTACTTAACAACAGTGATTTCAGGCAACAGAATCTAATTAAACCTTAAATGATTAGAAAACTTTTAGCTCAAAATAATAAACGAAAAAATTAAGCTTTTTTTAATTTTTTAGCTAATTTTCTTAAAATCTAAAATTTAGAATATTCCAAATGCAAACAAAAATCGTTTCGAAGGTTTTTCGTGTATACACGAAACTTATGTCTTAAATTCCAGGCTGCTGACCTATTTTATCTGTTGTTGCAACTATTAGGTTTACTGTAATAACTAAAAATACGGTGCTATCACATGAAAATATTAGTTACTCCACCAGAATTTTACTACAGTTGGTGTAACCGCCAAAATTCGATTGGCAACAAATTCGGTTATGACAACGAATCTTTTTTCTCAGTGTACATTTTATTTAGTCCAAATTCTGTTGCCATATATTGTTATGAAATTGTAACAAACCTCGGTCATATCATCAACCTCAGGTATGGTACGTATGATTTGAAAGCCCATTTTCATAATAAGCCTAAATATGGTTAATTTTAAGTTTCTAGCCAGCTATGTGATTTGTTAATAATAATGTTATCGGGCTTAAATTCGATTTTTTTATTTCCTCAAAATTGAGATTGACTTTTTTTGTGACAAAGTTGGAGTGATCAATATTTTTAAAAAGAAGAAAAGTAAGGTGGAAGACTTACTGGCTGGAGTTGGCCATTCTCTGACCACTTCGCTTACCTGAATAACTTTAGGGCGTTGCTCGATTATTTATTTGTTTCTGGTTTAAGTTAAGCTAGTCGGATATTGAAAAATGTAAAATGAATGGCAGGAACAAAATTTATGTTTAGGTGTGTATTACATTCAACATCGGCTCTTAAAATTTAACCACCTGCTATATTTTGCTAATGTACTTTATCTAACCGCTTGCAGAATCGTTTTTTTATTCCTTTTTTTTTTGAGCGTTTAACTGCTTACTCAGTTTTTGATCATATAAGTAATTTATAAAAAATTTATTTTGCCGATATCTTCCAAGTGCTTTATTTTTTTTCTCTATTGACACAGGCACACACATTTTGTATTGAACCCAATAACAGTAGTCACCAGAATTGCCGTCGAATAATCAAAGTTGTACTACGTATACGCCTGTAAATTTATTGTTCGTTTAAAAAGGAGACTTGACGTCTTGAATATATTTTAAAAGATCATTTAAACCTAAAACAACAAGTTTCTTTTGGGTTTTTTATAAATATTAAAGTTAGTTTCGAATGCCTAACTTGTATATATTTTATGTAGCCCAACCTTATTTAATTTAAGACTAACTCCATTAGCAGCAGAAAAACTTTCACACTTTCAAAATTTTATATAACTAAAACAAATTTTTGAAAACATACGCTTATTATATATGTATATTCATTGTTTAGAAAAAAAAACGGGTGTTCTTTTAACAAACAAGAAATGCTTATCAAGTATAGAATGATGAAGAGAAACAGAAACATTATTGTAAACTTGAACTAATTTTGCTACAATTTATCACAGCAGAAAACTAGTACTTTCAAGAAAAAGCTTTTTGAATTATAAATCTTTCTATTTTTTGTTTTTTTTTTTTTTTTTTTTTCTTTGTTTTACTGTTGTGTGTTGGAACATTTTAATCAAACACATCACTTGTTGTATGTTAGAAAATGGATGGCAACATTTTAATTAATACTTCCACAGGAAAATGAAATTGATACGCATAGAAATAATTAACACTTTGAGGTTTCGTTACAAAAGACACAGCAATCAATATTGTTATAATTTGGTTTATTTTTTTAATCACTATTTCAAGTTTTTTTTTTTTTTTGGCTTAGAAGCAAAAAGAGTAACGAACTTGTGCTGAGTGACGTAACCAACATTTTTTGGGGCACCAGAGTGTGGAAAAAGGTATTAAAATAATGAAGATGTAGTTTATTATTTATTATTATTATTGCTAGGTCGGTCCAGAATGGCCCTTCGCACTGCGACCATGAATGATCTATTGTGCAACCCTTTTCTCTCACGAGTTTAATACATCAAGAAACAGTACTAGCTCCTTCTGTGGAAGCCCTTGTAAATTCTGTGAACCCAATGTATAGGCCTGCAACAGCCTGTATCTTCTGTGGCCAAGTGCCACACATTCAATAATCAAGTGTTCCATTGTCTCCTCTTCTTCTCCGCAAAATCTGCAGGTTGCCGTGCTGGATAGTCCCATTCTGTGTAGATGCTTCATGCAGGTATAGTGTCCTGTTAGCGCCCCACACAGTGTCCTTAGGTTTCTTCTGTTTAATTTTAGAGCGAGGTCCGCCCTCTTGGCATCAAAGCTAAGAAATTTCTTCGAGTGTTCCAGACCCCTAGTGTCGTTCCACAGTTTTCCTGTGATGGATGTTGTCCATTTCCTGATCTCCCCCCTGAGGAGAAGCTTATTGAAGCCAAAGGATGGAGTGGGTCCAATAAAAGCCCCATTGGCTCCCCTTTTCGCGTAGGTGTCAGCCAACTCGTTACCCTTGTGCCCCTCATGACCTGGCACCCATATCAGAGTGATCTGATTGTGAGTGGCCAGTTCATTTAGCTTATCGTGACATTCCAGTATTGTCCTGGATGTGAACGTAAAGCTACACAGGGCCTTGAGTACCGACTGGCTGTCGGAGAATATCTTGATTCTGACTCCTGTGTGTCCCTTTTCGGATAGGATTCCTACAGCTTCCAGTATAGCATGCAGTTCCGCCTGGAAAATTGTGGTGTCCCCGCCGAGAGTTACTGCCCTGCGTGCCCTAGGCCCCACTATTCCCGCTCCCACTCCTTGAATCGACTTGGATCCATCAGTGTACCATTTTTGTGAGTCATCTCGTAACCATATTGGGTTTGAGCACCACTCCTCCCTCGTAGGAAAGAGGACCTCATACTTTCTGCTGAAGCAGAGTATGGGATCCATGTGATCACTCGACCGAGACATATGCAAAACGTCTCTGAATCCCCTCAGGATCGCTAGATGACCAATAAGGTTGCCTTCCTTTAGTTCCTCTCTCCCATAGATGGTGATAGCCCGCTTGGCGGCTTCCTCCTGCACACATACATGAAGTGGTGTCAGGTTGAGAAGTGCTTCCATGCCTGCTGTCGGGGTGGATTTCATGGCCCCTGTGATGCACATGCATGCAAGTCTCTGCAGTCTGTACAGCCTTGATATGGCTGTTCTTTGTTTGGTCTTAACCCACCAGACTAGTGCCCCGTATAGTATTATGGGTCTGACCATCTGAGTATATATCCAGTGCGTCATCTTAGGGCTCAAGCCCCATGATCTACCGAATAGTTGTTTTGCTGTCCACAGGTGTCTTGTTGCCTTTCCCAGCACTGATTCGAGGTGTGGCTCCCAGGTGAGTTTTTTATCCAGAGTAATACCCAGAAATTTTACCTCTTCCTTGGGAACAACCTCTATTCCATTAATCTTTAAAATGGGGATTTCTATCACCCTTTTTTTGGTAAATGGTACAATGGTTGTTTTCGCGGGGTTAACCGACAATCCCTCCCTGTTGCACCATTCCTCTGTAGTGCACAGTGCATCCTGCATCAGTTCGCCGACCAATCCAGGACGACGGCCTCTAACTATTACGGAAATGTCGTCCGCGTAGCCAATGGTTTTGTATCCTTTTCGGTTAAGGATCGTGATTAGGTCGTCAACCAGGACAGACCATAGTAGGGGAGATAAAACCCCACCCTGGGGGCATCCCTTAACCGCTGTGACACTTAGGTTAACCGAGCCTATTGAGGCGCTTATTGACCTCTTATTCAGCATACAGCTGATCCATTTTACCACTGCCGGATTTGCTCCTCTATTTGAGAGTGCTGTTTCCATGGAGCGGAAGTTCGCGTTATCGAAGGCGCCCTCAATGTCCATAAATGCACATAGGGCAATCTCCTTAGAGCTCAAGGCCTTTTCGATGTCCAGAACCAGTTTATGTAGTGCTGTGATGGTCGATTTGCCCTTTTGATAGGCAAATTGTAGTCCATGAAGTGGATTCAGGGAGAATACCTCCTCCCTGAGGTATAGATCCAATATCTTCTCCATTGTCTTAAGCATGAAGGAAGACAGACTGATTGGTCTGTAGGATTTGGCGTTTTCAGGGGGCTTATTCCCACTCTTGGGTATAAACAAAGAAAGAAAATCCAAAAAAAAATATTGTTGGCGAACAAATTGATCTTGCTATACGTAGTAATGGGCACAGTTAATCCATTTATTCATTATTACTGGCCTGAATTTATTCTATTCAGACAAGAATTTTTTAAATCAAGAATTGAAAGTACTCATAATGGCCCTCTCCTGAATTCATAAAGAGTCTGCATATTAATAACAAGTAGGACATCTAAAGGTTTGTCAAAATATATATGCATACAGGTGGTCCAAAAGAAGTCATCGAATGTGTTCGTTATTGCTTTGCTGTAAATATGTTTTTGTTCATTGCAAACGAAAAGAAAAAAATCTTTAATGTTATAACATTACATGAATATGTATACCACATTCGTTTGGTTTAATTCATGCTAATATTTGTTTAGCACATCAAAATATTTTAATGAATATATTTATATGACACATTTTTCCTTTCTTAAATAAATAACTTTAATATATCTGGCACACATGTATTGATTAATATACATATGTATGTATATTTGATGGTTTGTCAGTAAACTTAAACCTTTAGTAATTAGTAATTATAAATTATAAATTAGTAATTATAAAGCTCGCTACTGAAGTGGGCAGCAGCACACCTCAATACCAATTCAGATAGATCTTTAGTCATAAGTTGGACTCACTTTTGACCACTAATCTGGTCTACACTTGCACCATATTCCACAAGCAGTAGGTCAGAGTCGGCTTTTCAAGTGTGGTTAGTTTCCAATCGGGAATCAGAGTCTGAATTTACGCACAATTAAAAACAGAAGAATGGCACCTTGTTCCCTCTAGATCTCAAAATTTTTCGAGTAGCTTGCTGAGCTTACGAATTTTGTTCTTTATTTTTTCATAAAATTAAGGATATTTTATTTTTAAATACATTTAACAAGTATTGTTTTTTAAATGTATTGTTTCAACAATTTTACTTTAATCACAAAATATTACCATTGTAGTAATTTAATTTTTGAAAAGACCGATTTTGTTCATTGAAATCAATATAAGAATTTATCCTTTTTGGTCTGTCTTATACACAAGAGATATGATAACAAAAACAACAATATCTGGCATGATCGTGCATGCTTCACTTGGTTACACCTTAATTGTAAATTGGTAAACAATAAAAATATATACACATATGTATGTAAATAAATATGAATGATATTAGAATGACAATAAATTTAAGAGCTCATAATTATTTCCTTACCTGGTTAGACATTAATTGTAAATAGGTAAGCTACAAAAATATATGTATATAAATATTAATGCAAGAACAAACCGCAAACGCTATTGTTAAGAGACGATGCAATAAGGCTTGCAGCTCAAGATTGTTTCTTCACCTAGTATTATATAATAAAATTAATGACCTATTAGTTATTAATTCAGGTTTGTTACTAAGTGAAGATCATACCTGCCGAATCATGTCGACTAATTGTTCCAGGAATATTAAACATATTCCACATATACATATATGTAAATATGAGATTGTCTTATTATTAAGTTTATTAACTAAATGCATTTAACTCTTACGCTCGGCACCAAACACATCCACCAAGATCCCACTAGAATAGTTATGGCCAACTGGGTAATAAGTTGGATGTAACAAACCTCAATACTGCATACATGTGAAGCAAGCAGCCGTTTGCTTTATTTTTTTAGTTTTTCCACTTTTATTATAATATTTATTAAAATAACATGCACATGAAACATATACGATAAAAGAATTTCACAGCAACAAGAGGCCAGTTTTATTACACAAATTCCTGGCTCCCCTCGCGCACAGAGCAATTTCATTAATAATGCTTTGTGAAGGAAATGGAGAACGTTGAGCTTAGCTGCAGAAAAAAACATTTTATTTAAATTGATTTCACATTTGTCTAAGACACATCACCTGTTTTCACAATTTGATCATAACCAAACGAAGGGATCTTCTCTGACGTGTTGCCTAAAAATATGTCATAGTTTCAAACTTTAAATTACTAAAAACTTGTTGATTATAGAATATTTTTTATTTTTTAAGAATCTAACTCGAGTTGAAAACTTGAGCTTACGGAATATTATTGTGAGGTGTAGGGTGCAAAAGGCCACATTTAACTCTTAGTTGTAAGTGAGATCGGTTGGTTATAAAACATTTATTTATATTATTAACTACTTGATTTTAATTTTATATCTATATTTTTCCTTTCAAGCTAACAATTTGTGTTTTCTCTTTTTTTCCAGCCTATTCCACCTGAAATAAATTTGATAATAAATAGCCAAAGATTATAAATATTAACTTCAATCAAGGTAAGAATATTCCAGAATTTATTTACTTTAATTGGCCTATTCCAAAAAATTTCTTTAAATTTCATGAAAGCTTATTTGGGTCTTTAATGAAAAACGTAATAAGCACAAACCATTATCTGACATTTACTTATATTATAATTGAGTAATTCATAAAAATTGTTGAATTACCTGCCTACACAAGGCGAAGGCGCTCACATTGCCTGGCACTTTGTCACTGATTTTCACTGCTCTCACTAAAGTTTAGCAGTTCTAGTTTTTTAGTTATAAAAGAGTTATTACCAATTGTTATATCACTGTGTTAAAAAATATGACATTTACAGGGCTCCAAATTGGAGGATGGCAAAGCAGGAGCTGGAATAGTTGAGTATAACTTTCAGAAGGCGATTGCAGTGGGAAAAATTCTCCCAGATTTTTAACTTTAGGTCCACGCCACAGAGATTTTTGCGGCAGACTGCTTACGTCGGCATGTATTTAGAGCAGACATAAACATTGTCTGCGATAGTTAAGCAGCTCCAAATGTACTAACATGTTACTTACGGAATCACACACTTATATACACAGTACTTTAACATTTGTTCTGAAAGGCTTAAAAATATGATAGAAAAAGTTCCTTACTTTTATCTATCGTAGCGTTATTCACAATCAGGTGTTTCTTAGTGAAAATTCAAAAGTAATTCGGCTGCTAGTGTTTTTTAAAATTACATAAGTTTTTCGAAATTGGGTAGAAAATAGAAAGTTTTTGTAGTGGTCTAGATCTATGTAGCTTTGGGCATATGAGGCAGTATTAAGTTTTGCTCATCGCTATTTATATAAGTAAAAGCTGGTCAGAATAAAACTATTTTTGACATTACAAACATACGTTATTTAAAGTTTGTGACAATTAGTCAGCCTTAAATTTTTTGACAGCTGATACAGGTGCTACCTGAAAACTTTTGTTTTATTTATTTTCTCTATAACTCTAAGATGGTCTACTTAAAAAGTGGCAGGTAGTGGAGTTTCTAATGCGTTGACTGGCAGCTTTCTGAAGGTTATGAGAGCATTGCTTTAGAAGACTTTATTCTTAACAAACAATCTAATTTAATATTTAGCCACTGTCTTGCCAGGCATCTGTCTTTCTTGGGACCGTAGCATATGTATTTTGTCGCTCTTTAAACTATAATCAAATTTTACACTTTTCTTCTGCTTTTCAATTAAGCGAAACGCATAAAAAACTGTCAGCCGTTTGCTTTTACCATTAATGTGGTTTTTTTTTGGGGTTGTGTTCGTCATTTGGGAGAAATTTATACACATTTCGCTTCCTGTTTTTTTTCTTTTGATTGATTTGCTGCTCTATGATACATGATGTATGTTCTTTGGAAGGGTACAGGCACGTCAATTCTTGATACTGCTTTTAGCTGTCAATACAAGTGATTTATTATATTTCTTGACTTTTTATTATGTTTTTGCTGTTACTTAACAGACACTTTGCATGTGTTAAGATAAATGCATGAACCACCAGTCGCTTTTATAAAATATGCTAATGTCAATCTACAGTGGCTAACAAATGTGCATACACACAACAAAATTTGTAAGAAAAATAACTCAAATGATTTCTCTGCTGATTTGTTGGCCTTTTTTTGTTAATTTTTTAATAATTACTTAACAACTATTTTGCTGAAATATTTAAAAAATATATTTGCATGTATGCTCAGTACTTCGATGCCCGAAATCCGATTTAAATATGGCTTAAATCAATCAAAAATTTCATGTGGCCAAAATAAACCCCCTAATTCATAAAAATTATAACAGGCTTATAAGACTGTTATTTGCCATATTTGCATAGAAAATCTGTCAAATAAAAGCTTTATAAACCTGTAATAATTTTTATGAATTAGAAGGGAAGTATACAGTGCTTGCATAATCTGTACTCAAATTTAGCACAACGCACATGATTTAAGAAAATCCTTACACACTGAACTTCAGACACCGCTTGGGATTGATTTAAGTAAAAATGGATTGCATTGTTCTTTCAATGTATTCAACTTTAAAGCCCAATTTATTTTATCAAGCTACGCAGTCAAAATAAAGTCAAATTTATTTTATCCTTCCCCTAAAACTGTTTAGCGATTGGGTGGGATTTAGCAAAAAAAAAACTGTTTGCTGAATCCCACCCTCGTAAGCGAAAGAGGATACAGCAGTAGAAATATGGCATAAAATAAATAAAATATTTATGCTTTTAAGGTGGTTTTCAAAAAGATAAGAGCTCTTAAATCTAAAGAGACCAAGTGGGACAATGCCAATACAAATCATATAATACCGAAGCAGGTTCATGAGCAGTAACACATAATCTCTCGCTTATAAACCTTCCATTTCCTTATCTGCGGGTGTTGCAGGTGGATGACTTCCGAGCTTACTAGCAAAAGCGTTAGCAGTTGTTAATAATTTTATTAGGCTTGATTATAACTGTACTTCCCCAAAAAGTTCTAGTTTTTGTGACAGTTAAGCAACAGTCAGCTGATCTGTCTTGTATTTCTTGCAATGTTGTATTTATAGTATACATTTATATGATAAGCTCAACCCTGTAAAATGTATCTACTTTGTCATTAAATGTAACGTTTTTGATGTAGTAAAGGGTGTTCTTTTTCGATGTATAGAACTTTAAGTTGCAATAAAACAACGATGGATTATTCGATTGACATGAATTTTATTTATCCGAAAGATAATCTTGTGGCATAACATTTTAAATATGATATTTAGCATATGACCGCCACGGCTGGCAAATAAATAATTAAATTTATTTTTGGAATTTTTTTTCATCACGCCAAAGGCTGTCAAATATTTGCTGGCTTGCGCAACAACAAATGTAAATGTTCAAGCAAATGAGCCTGGCTTACTGATCATCCTTACCAAATAATCAAAAGCCAATATCGAAAAATTCTGCATTTATTACTATTTATTCAGCTTTTGCATATACAATATATCCAATATGAAGCTGGTGTTCTTTTTCGTTTACATCAAATATTTTTATGTAAACGATTTTTAAGGCTTTCCAAATTATTAATGTTTCTTTGTGAATACTGATTAAAATTAAATTATAGTGCATTACATTGTTTTAAAACACTTCATTATTTATCTTATTTTTCTGTGAAAATTTCATTTGTCAATGCCAAAAATAAAATCACTCAAGCATAACACTTCGTAATAACACTGTATGACGGAAAGCAAAAAAGGCAAAAGAATATACCACTAGATTTTTATGGACTTGGCAGTTTCAATATAGAAACCTGGGAACTAAAACTTAAGCCTTGATTTTAAATAAAGTAAAAATTAACAAAGCATTTGTAAAATTTTCCAGAATCCTTTTTCATTTGAAAATAAATTTTGTTTTGTTAAACAGCGTTGTGCGTTGCATAATTTTTTAAATGTGAAAAGTGTCTTCTTTCCATCAATCCGCAAACTTTTCATGATAAAGCCATAACAATTGTCAGGAAATCATTAAAATTTAATTAAAATGCAAATAAAGGCTTTACACGTATGTAAATGACAACGTAATACACCCACAGTTACTACTTATTACACACAACAATCGATAACTAATAACCCAGTTGATCATCTATTTCAAATATCGTGAACAAAATACAATATTGTATGTAATCATGCATGTTGCCATTCTTGGAAGTGGTAAAAGGGTTAGGTTAGGTTATATAGAGAAGAATTTTTATCCCTTTATGTTAGTTTAATTGGAGAAGGATTTTTACTATGTCATGCGACATAAACTTATGTCAGTACAGGCTTGTTACCCGCTCTGGGTGTATAACCACAAACATTTTACAGCACAGGTCTGAAGAAACTCCTTATCATTCACAAAGTTTTACTTAACTGCTAGCGACAAACTTTGTCACATAAAGCCGTAGTATTACGCATGACAATTAAAGGGTTTTATTTCTATATCGTGGCTGGGCCGAGAAAATATAATTAAATAAAAAAATATAAATGTAAGAAATCTGAGTTTTAATATAGACAACAAAGAAATTTGTTTAAAATTCTATTGGGTTTTAAACTTTGGTAGCCAAAAATCCGCTGTGGAACGCATCAGACTTCCAGTAATCCCAATGACTCTCCACATGCATCGGATACTACAGTACCAAGTCTGTTCTAAGGCAGCACAATCATAATGTTAATCTAAGTGATGTTTTGCCACTAACTTTGCTTTCTTGTGAACAATGGGCCCTTATTATACGGCCAGAAAGAGCAATTCCAAAGAGTCACTCTAGTATCCTGAGGACTCAATTTTGTTCTTTGTGATTACACTGTAAGCAAAGATGATTAAAAAACAAATATTTGCTAATAAATTAAATAGCAAAAAAAAAAAAACTTGTGGCTAAGCAGCTCAATCGTGGGCCATCATATTAGAGCGATTGGAAAAAACCAAGATCCCGTCACCAAAATCAATGTATTATTTTCCACCCCCAGCCCTTATAGTTCTTAAGGTTGGAGTGAAAATGAATTTTTTTTACCGACTCTTCGTTGTCGGTCAGTCGCAGGTCTCATTCTTACAAACCTAGAGAGAGAGAGAGAGAGAGACTAGAGAGCTTAAATTTTCACCAATAATGTGCTTAGTTGTAGCCTACCACAACAAATACTAAAACGCATCAGAAAATTGAAAACTAAAGGGCGTCCCCTTCGAAGAAAATTTAAAAAGTAGTTGCATTTTTTGAATCATAAGAGATGCAGAATTAAAATCTATATAGATCGGCTCCAAAACAACAAATATCGAAAACGACACAAAACTAAAAAGTACTTCCATACGAGAAACTGATATTAGTTTTAGATTTTGAGGCGTTAAAGATAGAGGTCCAAAACTTTCACAGGGTATGTTGTTGACAGGCTTCTACAACAACATTTTTATAACTAAAGAATAGAACAAATTCAAATGTTGCCCTGTACACAAGAAAGCCTTTAGTTTAAGAATTAGCAAATTAAAAATGTTCACAGTATGTGTAGTTTTGAGGCCTCTACAACATGTAATACCAAAAATAACAAAATGTGTAACTCTAAGATTTGCTCTTCTCACTGGTGCAACCTTTAGTTTGAAAATTCGCCGTACTCTTGAACAGTGCGAGGTAGAAGTTTTACATTTCATTACGATATGTACATGGAATCTATAACAACAAATATCAGAAATGGCATATGCTACTTTAAACAAAGGGAAACCCCTTTGTTTAAAAACTAGATGTAAGTTTTCAACCATGCAAGAATAAACCTGAAAGAGTCACTTGCTATATTTGTCTAGCGCTACAACATCGAATACTGAAAACAACACAATCGTCAAGGTAAAAGAGTGATGCATACAAGGGGCACTCTACGTCTACCAAGTGAAAGAGTACGGTAGTAGGGAGCACTTGGTAAACGAGTCAATTTCGTTTTTGGCGGAGTTTATTTGCAAACTGTTGCTTATAACTACTCTTGATCCAGATGATTGTTTTTCTTAGTTTCTCGACCTGACATCAAATTAACATTTTGACGTTCCTATTGTGAAACTTTTGCTGAAAAAAGATCTGTGGTTATTTTATAAAAAAAAAAAAAAAACTCACAACGATTTAAAAAATCAAGACAATTTTACTTAGAGTGCATCTACATCCCAACTTCAAACAGGTTATAAGTTGTTTATCGTGATAAACTAGTTTGAAAAACTTTTAAAAACTTGTTTATCCATACAAATCCTAAACAAGTTTTTAACTAGATTTTGAGATAAGTTGGTTGATAATAACCAGTTTTTGCAAATGCGACTCTATTCTTTATGCTTTCGTCTGGTACGGCCAGGCGAATTTGACATAGAATAAGAAAACATAATTAAAAGGAAAATAAAACGGAAAAAAATATTTTAAAAAATTAAATAATTTGAAAACTTGCACAATTCTTTATGTTAATAAAATACATAAAATTTGGGCATGAATGATGAAAATGCTAAATAATTAATTTTATATTGAATTTTTTTCAATTAGTATGAAAACCACATAAATATTTTTTTTCTGCAAAAGCCTCCACTTTACTATTTTATTTTTGATATTGAATTTATTTGTAAATTACCAAACAAAATCAAGTAAACTGTCTAAAATGTTAGTGTAAATGGTACAGTTTATGAAACTAGCTTATGCTCACAAGCTTGCTTAAGAACTACTAGGGTAAATATACTATTAGGGTTTTATGTCAATGTTGTCACAAGAAAATGATTTTTTTTTTTGTGACTCGTCTTAAACTAAATTTGCAAACGAGCTGCCACTGGCTAAACTTTGTTTTGTATGAAGAACAAACGGCTCTGACGTACATAGAAAAAGTACCAGCCTAAAGTTGAGACCTATGGCTACTAACAAGAAGCATTGTTTCTCCCATGCGGGCAGCTAGCTTTTTTTTTTCATTATATTTGTGTTTTATTTTAAGAGATATCTGTCACAAGCGATAATGAAAATTGATTTTGATGCTCATATAAATTCAATATGATTTCACGATAACAAATAAATCTGAGTAATAAAATTTATGTTATGAAAAATCTGTAGTTAAATATATACACCGGTATTCATAAAAAATAAAACGTTGCTCAAATACATTTTAGAAAAAATTTTATATGAAAAATTTGTTGTAAAATATGTTTCAACAATGTTTTATTTTTTATGAATACTGGTGATAATATTAATTTGATCTTTTTAATTATTTGAAAAACTATTTAATACAGCTTCAGATCTTTTTATATAAAAATTTTTATTAACAATATTGTTCTGTAGTTAAAACTATTTTGGCAAAGAGGGATGGACTTTAATGTATGTAAAATTGTTAACAAAAAATAATTGCAAATAAAACATGGTTAACAATATTCCTCAGCAGAAAAAAAAGAAACGTATTGAAGTTGGTATTTGTTCTGCAATTAAAACGTATTAAAAACGTTTGCTTTAATGAAGAAAAATATTAAGAAATTAATTTTTAAAACTGTGTATATATAAATATTTATTGAACTGAGAAGATAAATTTATCAAGCAGCGAATAAGCACTCCACTGGAAGTTGACTGGCACTATAGAAATCAGTACTTCAGCCTTAATAAGCGAGGTTGGCTTGTCAGGTCATAGATTGAGATGCCCACCATGACTAAACCATAACGACTGATAATATCTTGCCGTAGATATAAATCGTTGCCCAGGCATCGGTTAACCCTGCTTACGAAATTGTTTTGGTGCTTACTAATTCTCTTGTTTATTTCACAACCAGAGCTGCTACAAAGCAAAATGTATTTTAAAATAAGCGACAATATACCACACACCTGTTTTACAAAACTGTTTTTTAACTTTAGAAATATATGTGACCTGATTATGTTAGGTTGCGTTTCAGGAGGCTGCCAGTCGTAAGAACAGCCCTTTTGGCTCCTACGAGGTCATGTTGTTCCATCCGAAGAGGCAGTAGAGAAACAGCCCTACACACCATCCACTGGTTGTGCCCTGAACCAGGCTCCTTCCAGTTCAACTTGCATTTTGACACATCCGTACGTCAACGTAAGCAGCAACTGTTTGCCTGAATAGTTGGCTCTCTTATTAGAAAGAACTGGACTTTAGCAAAGGGAGCGTTCAACACTCTCCTCCTCCTACTCTTCATTACTGCAGCCTTCTTGCTTATATACCCATGTGACAGTCTCCTTTTTAAATATATACTATTATATGCACGGAAATTCTTTTAATTATAGCTACGCAATATGAACCCCGATATTTGACAGGTGATCTCGGTTGCTCATCTGTCTCGAGCAAGTCTTAGCAGCTGTCTTTGAATGAGCTGTTTAAAACAATTAGGGTAAACTCCAATAAATTAAACCATGCAGTCTTGTTGCATCATACGTACAGCATACGCTCTATATTTCGAGGCACACCGTTGTGTTTAGACAGCTAAACACATTGTAGGTCTACATGCATCCCTGTCTCTCTTAGAGATCTCCGGCACCCACGCACCAACATGGATATCGTGAATATGTATGCAAGCATATTCATGACTTCATTGGTGTCAGTACAGGTACGGGGTTCGCATCCCGTATATCCTGTAGAGTACCTCATGCAGTTTACCGCTCTTCTTATCATCACAACTTATGCCTATAAGATGCTATTACGTAGCTTACAACTGATGCTCAGTTGAAATATGAGTGATATTTATATACCCTCACTAACTCCTGTACCCCACTTGAAACAACACTAAAAATCGCATTCTTGCCCTCTGATTGATCTATTTCGACCATATCTAAGGACACGCCCAACATGCTTACGCTAAATCTTTTATCGGCCAATTTGACTGATAAGCAGTAGTCCGTACAACTCGGAGGGTCACAAATAACCCTTCAATTATCGATGCATGTAGTGCATAAAATATTTCTGTCTTTATTACTAATTTTATATAAAGTGTAAATGAAAATTGCTTTTCATTTTTTATACACTCTTTGTCGATATTAATGTGTCTATTAGCAACGTCAGCTGGATAAAGAATGATTTCTGTTGTTCACTGGTTGGATTGTGTGACCCTTTTGTTCTTTTTTTTTTCTTTTGTTACTTTGTTTTGCTACAAAACAAATTCTTTAATTGTTATGCAAATCCGATAAACGTTGCCATAAATTTATACAGGAAACCGGAAATAAAATATTATTGTGTAATATATTTTAATTCCTTTGCCCTTATACTTAATTTTATTTCAAAGCTAAAAAACATTTAAAACGCAATTATTATTCCACTGTATTCTGCTAGAAGTAGGAAATGTTTTTTTTTTATTCTTGGCAGTTACACTTTGTAGTCTAATTGAATTTTAAGAAATTTATATGTAATTGATAAAATTAGCACATTACAGAAAGTTTCTGAAAAAATTTAAATTTTATGCATTTGTTTTAGGCAAGTTAGAAAGAAAATGTGTAGCAAATTTCAATTGATCCAATATGAATATTCCATAATTAATATTGTGTAATGACAGCAAAAGGTGAGCCTGGTAAGAGATATTTCATTCATTCATTTTATTTTCCGTCATCATACAATAGCGGAAACCACCCTTGGTTGCACATCTGCAATTTTAGCAGATATAGCATGGTTTTTTGCTACAAAGCAAAGTTTTTTGCTACAAAAGTGTCTTTTTCCAGTGTTTAGCAAAATCTTTAGAACAGCTGATTTTATAGTAACGGAAAATATAAATGTTTTTGTTTTGCAAATTGAGAAGGAAGCTTAGAAAACAAATTGCAAAAATTTCATTATTCATCTTTTCGTTGCCCGTCTTTTATTGTTGACTTTTTGTTTAATTGCCTTCATTTTATTTTTACTTTCTTCCGTATTCATTTTCTTCCCTGTTTTATTTATTTGTTTACAAAATTCAATAAAGCGAGTTTGCCGCATGAGATAACATAAGCCGCAGCCAATATTTGAAAAGCAACGCCGTCGATAAAATTTGCACGTGAAGCAACCGCCCGATTTTTTGCTTATTTTATAAAATTTAATAAAAATGATGCATAATAATAGGTATAATATTCACTTTTTACTATTTTGTAAATGCTTCTTTGAGCAACGTTAGCATTAATTTAATTCCAGCACAGGCATGTTTTGTGGCGGCCTTGCCGTCATACAGAGTTTTGAGCGCAGGAGTTTACGTGTTGAAATGTAGAAAAACAAGCAGCTGTTTTAGCATTTAGCAACATTTGCAAATACGGATCTGCAATGGTTTTTAGTTATGCATATTTGCTTAAGTGATGCAAATCTCGGTTTCATACATTTTGTTTTTGTAGTGTTGCAGACTATGGCACACATGCTACGGTTGCAATATCTGCAAGGTCTGCAAGGGTAATTTGCAACGAAGAGTGAGTTCCGTTAATATAAATATTTTAAATGTATTAATATTAATACTAAGTTTGGGATATTACTAAAAGGTATTGCACCAAGTATTAAACTATAAACAGATAAGAGGTCATTGAAAATATAATTAGGATTGAAGGGGGTAAGAGATATTTAATATATTCTTCTTAATAGAAAAAAAAATTATTCAAAGTTGTTGATCGCGCCCTTTCAATATTTCATTTTAAAAATTTTAAGAAAAATACCAGATTTGCGCTACATGGTGCTGCCTTGAGTTTAAAACTTAGCTGTAGTCTTTAGCACACCAAAAGCCCAAAATAACAAAAACGTTGAATTTAAATGATACGTAGTACATAGAAGCACCTTTGGTTTTAAAGTTAGCGATTATTTTAGAAAAGTAAGAGATAAAATCTTGAAATTTGCACAGTCTCGCCAGTTGCATGGCTTATAGAACCGAAACTATCAAAAACAATCTAAAGCTTTCAACTGGGCTCAGCCAAACGGGTTGAAAATCGTTGAATATACATAAGTCCAAGAAAAACTAAAATTGGGCTATTTTGAAGGAAGACAACATATTCATTCAATGAGCCGATCTTCCTGGAGCGAAAAATAAACATTTCGACAGGGTAAAGTACTTAAGACTAATTCTTGGTAAGAAACTCAAATGAAAACACTTTAAAAATGAAAGAGTTAGTAAGGCTGATAAAAATTGGTCCATCTGTCAGCGAGCCACAACCACAAAAAGGAGGCTGGCTTTAAAGCCGCTTTATAAGGCCGATTATAATCTACGTCGTGAAGCTAAATGGTTTATCAATGCAACATCAAGGTAAAAGTGGGGTTTACAAAGTTACGCCAACAAACGCCATGGAGACAATATTATACAACAGTTGGTGACTCGTTGTATAGAAGGTTGCAAAGAAAAGTAGAAGTGTTGCAAAACGAAAAAAGAAATGTTTGCTGTGTTAAAGGTTTCTTTGAACATTTCTGATTCTCATTCTGTTCATGGGAATTATGGAATAAGTAGTTAAGTTTCAAAAAAACTTTCTACCCCCTAATTCATAAAAATTGTAACAGGCTTATAAGACTGCTGTTTGACATATTTGTATGGAAAATCTGTCAAATAAGAGCTTTATAAACCTGTTATATTTTTTATGAATTAGACGGTAAGAATTTTTCAAGTCTACTGATGAGCTGATTAGCACCAACGAAATGTCGTCGGCATATAGACAGCTGAAAAACACAACAAACATTTTTTGAACAGGTTAATTTTTGGACCTGAATTAATACATTTCAATTGGCAAAGCAAATAAATAATTAAGTTCATATTTAAATTTTTATTTTGTTTTATTTCACACACCAAACAAAATTTTTTTTTTCTTTTTGGAATAGCTTGTCTGAGTATATGTTTGTTTTTATCTTTACTTTCGAGTATATGCAGCAGCTTATCTGCCATTTCAACTAGTTGGAATGTTTAGAAAAGCTTGTCAGAAAATTCATTTACTATTTAAGTTTAAAAGAAATTTCGTTGCAGCTTAATTTTGTTTCTGTTAGTTTGCTGCTCGTGTCTTTGGGTATATTTCCTGTTAAATACACGTATATATTCGTATGAACATTTAAAAAGGGTAGTTAATTTGTTTATTGCATGTTCGCTAAAGTTCGTCTGCTGTGGCTGCACGTGTTTCAACATAAATTCAATTTTTTATGCGTTACTGGAAGTGAATTTAGTTTTAGTAATGCGATGTGTTGTTTATGTTAATAAAAATGAAATTTTTTTTATACACACTAATGTTTTGTGGCTGGTATAGTTTTTATGCAAAAAGTGTGTGCGAAACTCCTGTGTGTTCTTTAATTGAAACAGTGACTTTAAGAGGACGGAAACGAAATATTTAAATAAAACCTTAAGCAAAAAAAGTTTCATTTGTACTGTTTAAAAATAAAAGCGGAACTCACGGTTCATTGCAAATTACCCTTGCAGACCTTGCAGTTATTGCCACCGTAGCAAATTTTCCTTAGTCTGCAAGACTGCAAGAACAAAAATGTATGAAACCGAGATTTGCATCACTTAAGCAAATATGCACAACAAAAAACCGTTGCAGACTTGTATTTGAAAATTTTGCTAAATGCTAAAACAGCTGTTTGTTTTTTACAATCCCACATGTAAACTCCTGCGCTCAAGAAATTATACGACGGCAAGGCCGCCACAAAACATGCCTGAGCTGGAATTAAATTAATGCTAACGTTGCTCAAAGAAGTATTTACAAAATAGTAAAAAGTGAGTGTTTTGCATATTATTATGCATAATTTTTATTAAATTTTATAAAATAAATAAAAAATCGGGCGGTGGCTTCACGTGCAAATTTTATCGACGGCGTTGCTTTTCAAATATTGGCTGCGGCTTAAATTTTATTGCATGCGGCAAACTCACTTTATTAAGTTACTTAAACAAATAAATAATAAACAGGCAAGAAAATGAACACGAAAGAAATTAAAAATAAAATTATGGTATTTTATATATTTAGTTTCTTGAGCTTAAGGTATTTTTTTCTTAAAAATATTTAATTATTTCTGTCGATATTTCGCTCTTCTTCGGAGAGCTTCTTCAGGACAATAATAATGAAAATAGTTTTTATTGGTTTTTTTCAAAAATCAAAAAATTAATATATATATAACATATAAAAACAGGGATCGAAAAAAACCAATTAATAAAATTATGGTAATTAAAATATGAACAGATGCAGAAATAAAAAAAAATATTGAACAACGAAATTTTTGCAATTTATTTTCTAAGCTTCCTTCTCAATTTCCAAAACAAAAATATTTATATTTTCCCTTACTCTAAAGTCAGCTGTTATAATTATTTTGCTAAACACTTTGAAAAGACACTCACGCTTTGTAGCAAAAAATCATGCTATATGTGCTAAAATTGCAGATGTGTAGCAACCAAAAATGATTTCCGCTAATATCTTAATAGGTCGTTGTGAAAATTGTTTTCTTATAACAAAAACTATCGAAAGATCAATATTGATTGCTTGAACGAATTCATGCCACTGTATCTACTAAAGTATAAGATAATTACGTAAAAATGTTTGCATCTAAATTGATTTCAAATTCATTATATTTTTCTTCTTTGTAGCAAAAATATGCAAACAATGTAGTTGACTAAATTTTATTAAACCTTTTGAGGCATTCCATTGCCTTTCTCGTCAAATTTCTCGAGCATTTTGTTTTTATTAAATTACTGCTCTCTTGAAAAAAATTGGTTTTATTATTTTTTATTTATTTATAAAATTGCATGACTAACAAAATTTCTTTAAATTGATTACAATTGAAAACTTTTTAATCAATTTAAAATTGAGTCATTAAAATAACTTTCTATTTATTAAATAAAATCTGCAAACAATTTTAGTGCATGTGTGCCATTTCTTTTATGCTTTTTTTCCCCACTCAGAAACCATTTATTTACTTTTTTTCCAGTAAATTGAAATAAAAAGTTTAAACCAAAATTATTTCACTTTTTGTTGCTTAAAGTAAAAACTGGCAAATAAAAAAAAAGAATTATTGTTGTAGTGTATCCTTTTGTAGGGACACACAGAGTAGAGTTTACGTAGAAAATAAATTTACATATGTGGTCAGTATATAAATATACTTTTTTCTACTTTTCTTATACATAAATAATGTTTTGTACATGCTCAGGAATGCAAACGTACGTGAGCCATTTTAAAGCATTTTCTTCTCGTACCACTAAACCAGGCAAAAGCATATACCGAATAATTTTTGTATTTCTAATGTTTATTGTTGTGTGCGGCAAGTATTCGAAGAAACTTATGAAAACCAGAAATTTTCTTGCATAAAAATGAAAAAAAAAAAAAATAAACAACAATTCATTAATTTCATTTATACAGTCATTTATTTAAGACATATTGGCATTTGCAAAAATTTATCATTTCCAGCACCAGCAAAAGATTGCAGGTTCTGAAAGGTAGTGGCAAAAGGGCTTAAAAATAATGCGAAACAGCGCTGAGCATAAGTCAATCCCTACCAAGCCTAGAACTACCACGAAAGAAAAAATAATAAATTCTAAAACTATTTAAGTTAATTTAATTAAGTTGTGCCACACAGTTTGTATGAATATAAAAATTTAAATTTTCTTAATTCATAATGCTATTGGTTTGCTTCTTCAGCTTTAAGACATTTGCGTTAATTCAAGGAAGTTGGATTTATTATACCATTATCATTAAAGAAAAATGGAATCCCAATGCTGAGGCCTCTATGTCCGGACGCCCGTCAATTACAGGCCCTACTCTCCCAAACTACAGAGCAGTATATGAAGTAAACTAGCCGCTACCAAACAAAAACACACAGCATAAAAATGGAACTCTCTTATGAGAGTTCCATAAAGTGAGTAAAAAAGGAACTCTCTTATGAGAGTTCCATTTTCAATTCCCCATCTTCGGTATGACTGAAAAAAAAATTAAAACCAAATGAGATCTCCATACAAGCAACTTTGAAAATTAGTAAATATAGCTGTAACTTGTGAATCATCACGGATACAGGGTCCGCCAAATAATTTTTTTTTTTTTTTAAAACTGTGCAAAACATTGATTATGGCTTCGGCTGTGTGGCACGTAGCGCCGTCCTGTTGAAACCAAATGTTGCCAATATCCTCCTCTTCAACTTTTGTTAAACCGTTGGCAAAGTTTGCTGTTTTGAAGTGTCTGCATTTTACGCTTTCTAATAAAAAAAAAAAGATTAAAATGTTTTTGTATTCACTTTCTTACAACTTTCATTTCTCTGATATACCTGAACATCTGAAGTATGCTTCGGTCTAACTAACGCTTTAAAATTGCAAATATTTTGAAACTTACCTCGTATTTGTGTAGATCTGTTGGTGCTCGTTTATCACGTTTATTTCCTTTTTTAGACCACAAAAGTTTGAACCTTAATTGAATTATTTTATTGTTGGCATTCAGTTATTCTTGTGGCTAAGGAAAAGCTGGCCACTTATTATAAAACTGCATAAGAATACATGAACCTCTATGTTCATGTATTAGTTTGAGGTGGTTGATCATAACATCTTAAGTTCAATTTAAAAAACTAAAAGATTACTGCATCTAAAATTGGAAAATATAAATATTTTCATAACACCATTTTTTTATTTGTGCTCGTGCTCAATAATTTAATGCTTACCATAAATAATTAGTTAAAAGTTGAAAAAGTTAAATTGAAGCTTAGACTGGGTTCAGCTGTTATAGAGGCGCAAAACATTTTGTCAATATTATGCGAAGCGTTTGGCTATTTCGAAATGATAATTATTTATTTATAACAAGAACACTGTATAAATTAATTTAAGAATTAGTCAAAAAAAAGGTTTGATGACATTCTTTATCGTCAAATATCAAACAGTAAAGTTATATTATAACACACATATATTTTCAGCAGTTTCTCTTAGAATATTCTTATATACATATTTAAAACATTTAATAAACCTCCGTCAAGCTTGCTGCGTTGTCAGCTTTTAACCCTGCAATAAATTGGTATTAATTTAAATATTTTCATTATCATGATTTGTTATTGGTGCCCCACAAAAAAAAGTGGTGTTCTTCTACCAGACTTTGAAGTGCTTCGAAATTACAGAAAGCATATTTTTGATTCTTAAAGAATCTCCTTCCGATCACTTACTCTATGTGATGTGGAAGCTTTATTTGGCTTTTATATATACTTTTTGTTTCAAGTATTTAGAAGAAATTGAGTAGGAACAGATTTTAAAAATCCTCAGCACTTGCAAGAAATTACTCTCTTGCAAAAATGCGAGTATTATTGAAAAGTTTGCAGTATTAGAAATAATAGCGTAAGAAGCTCTGGAAACAATAGAATTTGTTTAGAAAATAAAGCTAAAGTAAACGCGGCGAAAAATGTTTAATGTGCAAAAATATGATGATATTATTTTTTAAAAAGAACAAACAGTTGCAGAGAACTCAAATGAAGCGAAAGTGCCCAAATTAGAGAAAAGTTTGTGAAATTTAAGATTGCAATAAGACTCACAAAAATTTGCAAAAATTCAAAGCCGGACTAAGAATAGATTTTAAATGTTTTAAACATTTGCAATAGCTCAAGTTGATCAAAATTGCCTGAACATTTTCAGTAATAAAATATTTGCAGGATGCAAGAGTACGAAAATCCGCAGTACAAAGCTTGTAATACGTGACAATCGATAAAGCTGCTCTTGTGATAAAGAGGAAGACAAGAAAATTAAAATTGAAGATTTACTGACTGGGGTACATACCATGGCTGTTTCAATTTCACTACCACGCTCATCAGCACTCCAATTCATTCGAACCCAGATCATATAAAATTGCATAGTGATTTTAAGCAGCACCCTCAGCCGTATAGTTTATATTTATTCCTGCTGATCAACTTTCAATTATTTTCCTAATGATTAGAAAATATTTTTTATTCTCTCACCAATATCCATTTCGAATTGATTTTTGTGTTTAATGACATTATACCAGTAATGTGAACATTTTCCAGCTTCACAGAAAAGTTTAAAAAAATGGTGAGCACATCGAACCCGGACGGGTTTCGTTTATCCAGACTCCTTTTGAAGAAAACTCTTGCACAAACGAAATAGATTTCATGCAATTACAATTTTTTTGTTAACCGAATTCGGCTACAAGTGAGAATCTATTTATGACAGCGGAAAGCAAAGAAAAAGTGTAATTTCTATTTTATCAATATCGAACTCAAGCCAAACTATGAAAATTTTTCATTGTTTTTACTGTATAGAGAACATCATGTTTGCTGTTGAACACCTGGGCTTAGATTTCGCGATGATGAAGTTCTTAGCAGTAAGCGTTTAAAGTAGACCTTACAGAAGGACACGGCGCTTACTTTTAATGCAGGAACAAGACCAAAAGATTAAACGAATTTTATGGTAAGGAAAAATATGTGGAATTCGTAAATCTATTTTTAATATTTGTAATACTTTTCTTGTAAACTTTGTAAGGTTTTTAGCATATTTTTAATCTACGTGATTATTTTCTTGAAGAGTCACTAAGATCTATAGAGCTGTATAATATATAGTACGCCAATATTTTAAATCTACTTTTGGGATCAGTAATAAGGTTCCTTTTTCAAATTTTTCATAATAAAGATTCCAAAATACATCTTCACGCATACAAAAAAAAAACATAATTTCAAAATATTTTGGAAACTAATTTTCAAATATCTTTACAATAAAAACAAATTTTTCTAGCGCATTTTAAAGAAAAATATGTAGGCTGGCGATTTATTAAAACTGTCTAAATAATTTACTATCACGGTTGGTGAATAAAGCACTGAAATGTTGACGCTGAAGTTGGGGAGCAGTTTAAAGCTCACCATTGCATAGTCCCAACCCTGGGTGAGCAGTAAAAAATTAAGCACTGCGTAGTCCCACCCCTGGAAACTTTGTCTCAAAATTTGGAAGTTTAGTATATCAAATCAAGTCTGCGCTTACGTTTCTGTACGTGCAATACAACACTTAAAGTTTTGGCCTGCAAGACACAGGTATTAATTTTGAACAAGTTTTTATTTTTTTTTACTGAAATTTTTCTAAAGTATATTTTGCTTTATGATCTCAATTTAGGACGCTGTTACAAAGTACTACGATTTTTCCTATTAAAGGTATGTTTATTTATTTTCGATCTCCTTGCGATGAATTGTTTTTCTATAAGATTTTTTTCTAAATATTTCATTGTGTTTAAATCCGTTTTTCTTTTCTCTTTTATTTTTGTCAATAACTTAGTATTGCCAAAAGTTATATTTTTATTAAAAAAATTAAGAACAAAATTCATATGTGCTGGATTGCCTGCTTGAAAGTTGTTATTGCTATTTTTTCTTTCCCATTCTTAGAGTTATAAATATACAAAGAACAAAAAGTTGAGAAAACTTTCTTAACGGTTATTAAAACGTAAAAGTGTAAGTTTTATTAAAAAGAGAAATGATTAAAGTAGATTATGGTCTAGCAAGTATTTATGAGAAAAAATTTACTGTTTATTATCTTGTCTGCAATAAGCCCAGTTTTAATGTTCTGCCAAACTTTTAATAATTCCAAAAACTTAACGCATAAAAACACAATAACAAAACCCGCCACATGTTTGTATGTACATATTATTATGAACAAAAAAAAAAAAAGTCAGCTGAAATAAAACGGTAGAAATCATTGTTCTTAAATTCCGTGTTACACATATTTTATTTAACTATATTGGTCAACACCACTTCAGTGTGTGTTTTCAAAATGTAGCCCATATTATAAGAACGAAAGTTTATATTCCACCCCTCTTAGCTTTGTGCTGGGTATTTATTTTTGAAACTTTGATTTTATTTTTGATTTCATTTTGAGCAATCGATATGTATAAAAGTTGATTGTTATCTACTGAAACACTCTGTTTCCGTTTAAGAGCCAAAAAGGAAACCAACATGTGCCGCACAAACCATTTACATAACAAATATTTATGCAAATGATTGAAAAATACACAAGATTACATATCGATGAACAAATAGTATTAAAATAATGTGCGACAGTGGGCAAGGCCAAGCATTGAAGTAAAAGTCCTACCACCGCAATTATCCTCATACGGCTCCAGGATGACTCAGGAACCAAGCAAGAACAGTGTTGGTCATATGATGCATCAAATGATGCGCATTGCCGATGGGTTTGTGCATCGTTGTTTTTATCATCTTCTGACGGTCAAAATGAAAAAAATAATATAAACATTCATGTACATGTGGTTTCCTTTTTCGAACTAGCGTTACCACCTCAGCTAAGTGATCATTCCTGTTTTTAAAATGGTCACCAAATTATGTGCTAGTATTTTTTGTATTATTAAATAATTAAAAAACAGCCATTTGAGAAATTTCGAATAGCAATTCAAAGAGTTTGGACAAAAGCATTAAAAATATATATTTAGATAAAATTTAAAGAAAAACAGTAGTTACTAGCAGTTTTGACAATAATATGCAAAAACCGTCTACAAAACCTTTTTTAAGGGAAAAAAGAGAAATTAACCCATAAAAGCATTAATGCATAAAAGTAATTCGAAATAAAATTAACAAGAACAAATTAAAAAAAAAAATGAAAATCATTGAAATGGCAACTTTGAAAGCTATAAAATTGCTTTGCAATTTACTCTTAGAACTTATTTGCTTTGTTTTTTATAATTATTATTTTCTTTGTATTTATGTACTTGCATTTTTACCCCTTTAGACAAGTGTACTTGTACTTGAAATAAAAGCCGTTAAGAGTGTAGTGGTCACGCTTTTGATAACAAATATGTTAGCCGCACTTTGAGAAAACAAAAAAGTATATAAATTACATGGACTGAATTTACAAGCCCAGCCGTATCGCCAATTAGTATTTTTGCAAAAAAGAAAAATTTTCAAATTATTTATTTGTAAGAAAATAACCTGCGAACTCAGCCAATATATTTCCTAATTAGCCTGTTATCTGCAGAAGTTTTATATATAGAGTTTCAATATTCTCTACATATGTATATGGTAAAATCGCTCTCTAATGTATTTAAATCAAAAGAATATTCTTCAAAACGGTGTCACTGTTACTGGCATGTGTTTGAGTTAAACTTTTACTCACAAAGTTTTGTAATTCTGCCACTTTACAATTCTAGTAAAATTTGAAGTTAAAATTTATTGGAAAAGTTTCTTTAGACGTCTTCCACAAACGATGCCACTAAATGGAAATTGTTTTAATCCCACCTGTCTGAACTGTTTTATCTCTTTAAGATTACTTTTTATTAATTTTAAAATCCTGGTCATAATAAAACATTTGTTGCTTATCTAAATCTAATCATTTAAATTTAAGTTCATAGAAGTCGTTTAGTTACAACTTAATGAAGAATTTTTTCGAAAATGTAATTTACAAAGTTTTTCTGACCTACCACCTTGACTTGGCTACAAAAAAAAATTCTGTACCAACTGAGCATACGTGTATGCGGAACAAATAATATTCTGTTGTCCCAGCAGGAAAACCATGTTGTCCATCTTCGTTTGATTATTCTGATGGCAATCGAACAGCACAATGCAACAGCCCTTGATGTTATTGTCAATGCAGTTGTTATTGATCAGTCAGTCTTACTTGAGAGGTTACTAATAGTTTATTTTCTTTACTTCAATTGGCGTTTGCTGAATTGGTTCTTCTCTTTTTAATTTATTTATTTATTTTATATGTCTTCTGTTCAACTTCAAACAGATTCTTGGTTTTGTTTTGAAATGTGAAGCGAAATAGAAAAATATGCTGGAAGTTCTCATGCACATTTGAATGCACACATACATGCATAGTTATAAGGAAGAAAAGTAAGATGAATAACTGGTTGAGCCAATTTGCAGGGAAAACACTTGTCGATATTGTGCTATCGAATTTTCGATAGCTTTTGGCATTTAAAAACAAATCACAATATAACAACTGTATCATTCTTGAGTCTAAAGTTTATTTTTTATACTTAATTATTTATTTCAATTCAAATATATTAATTCAGGTCCAAAAATGAACCTTTTCAAAATATGAAATGAAAAATACAGTTTCAGCTGCCTATATGCCGACGACATTTCATTGGTGCTAATCAACTCATCAGTAGATGTGAAAAATTCTTAAAAGTTTGTTTGAAACTTAACTACTTATTCCATAATTCCCATGAACAAACTGAGAATCAGAAATGTTCAAACAAACCTTTATTTTTTGTTTGTTTTTTAATAATTCTAGATTTTGCAATCATTTTAAAATGAAAATGCCAAGTGTTTTTCCAAAAAAAAAAAAAAAATAATAATATGTGGACCTCAAGCTTAAAAAACTTTTAGTATTTCATTTCGTTTTATTTTTTTGGTGAGTTCTTATGTGAGAACTCCTACAGGGGCGCAGTATGGCGTTGGGAAGAAAGAAATATTTGACTATTCTAGGGTCACCCTGGGCTAATTTGATGTGATGGGAGAGAACTTAAATTCCAAAGTAAACAATTGAGGATATCCAGAACAAATCAGTCCTTTAGGGCACCCCATAACAAATAAGAGTGATGGAGGGAGAATTTCTTTCTCGAAGCGCTCAAATACGGCCCTGGGACTAACCAGCCTCAGGATGCATGTAGAGTTTAAGTTAAATGTATGGTCGTCATAAAATAATTTTTACCCAATATTTTGCTTTAAAGACAACGACTCCTTAGCTCGCCACTTTCAAAAACAAAATAAGAAATATATACCAAAAAATTAAAAAATTGGGCTTCTCGGAAAGGATTTTTTGATATGTCTCAGTGAAACTTCTCTTTCCTCATGTCAAAGACTGGTGAAAAATCGATGGCGCAATATCGACCATCGATAAATCAACCCACCCTAATGGAGAACCCCAATTACTTATTGAGTAAAATGTTGGTTACAGCTCTTGCGAGTTGCTTCCATCAGTATTGCAGTTTTCATCATTATAGTTAGTCATTGACAACATGAAAAAGAAAAATAATTGCAAAAATAAAAAACTGCATTAAAATCCATTTCTGTGGTTTTTATTCAGAGAAACGATGAAAAGAGAACTTAAAGCAGACAAACGATTTCAAAAATCAAATTGAAGAAGTTGAAAAATTAACAAAAGCAAAATCTTGTTTGAAGTCAGTGGGACGCTTTGACTTTTTCAATACCCTACAGCATGTTCTTGCAAAAAAGTTGGATAGTCGATTTGTATTATTTGCTAAAACAACTATTATTTTGTTAAAGAAAGTTTATTATTTTCTATTAAAGCCAGAAGGTCGAAGTAAAAAAAAATGTATGTTAAATTACTTTTTCAGGATCAAGTTCAACCCTTGGTTGGTCACTTTTTTATCAATATCAATTAAGTAAAGAAAAGTAAAATTGTAATAAGATGAAAATCTAATTTTTAAGGAGCCCAAATTACGGATTAACCCCAGGTATGGAAAGGATTCAAATGTTTGACCCATCCTGAATAATTGCTTCTCCCCAATATATTTTTTACATACATCCACAAGATGTGACGCCTCCACAGGAGGGGCCTCAATACAAAAATACAAAAGAAGTTTTAAATTACAAATCATCATCACCGGCTTAGAAACGTTAATGTCGCTTTAAATGTGCATATCGCTTGAGTATTCTTGGTGCCAGGGTTTCTTTTGTCAGCAACTGCATGAGTTTCGCGTTGGAGTGCTGAGTTGTTTGTTTGAGCTTATTATTGCGGAAGATTTCTTTCATTGTTTTGACATTTAAATCTCAATGTATATTTTCATATTTAATGTACCATTTACTGTTGACTATAGTTCGTATTATTTTAGATTGGATTTTATGAATAATTTTTAAATTAGTTGTGCTTGCAGTGCCTTAGATGTCTACCCTGTACTTCCAATTGTCAAATGTAATTGTGTCACTTTCATTTTGCAGGGTACACCTGAAAATAATGGCTGCTAAAGGTCCTTGATGTTTCCTCTGTCTTCCCCAATTAATACCAATCACAAAAAAAAAAAAATATTGAATAAATTTAAGCCTGATAAATATGATACATAATAATAATATAAAAGGTCGAATAATGAAAAAAAATTTGTTTGCACTATATTGTAAAAGCTTTGTTATTGATAGTGTTTAAGTTTTTAAAAATTTAGGCACTCAAATTTAAAAACCCTAATTGGACAAAACTTTTCTGTGGCTTAATTGCAGATTAAACTGAACCATATTAAGCCACTGACACAGAGAATCGACAATGTTGCAAAAAGCATTCAACAGCTGATGTTTTGGAAAAAGGTTTAGTGCTAACTTTTGTTCATTTAAGTTAGATTTAAATACTCACTAACACAACTGTTAACTCGTTCAATTTTATGTACACTAAAGCCCCGACTTGCGTCGTTTGGACTTGCGTCGCTTCTTAAAACTGTAAACATTCGTCGTTGCGATTTCAAGTTGCGTCGGTTTGAGTTGCGTCGTTTTAACCCCGATTTGCCTCGATTCGATTTGCATCGTTTTGATTTCGGTTTGCGTCTTAAACACGGTTACATTTTTTACTGCATCATTGTGGATTACCATTTTTACTATTTGTAGTGTTGTATGTACTTAGCATCTTGAATTCATTAGTTTTTACAACATCTGGCAGCAACGATCGTCACCAGTACGTTAACAAATTTTTAGATTGCGTGAAAAAATGGGAATCCCCTTTTCTTTTTTATATAAGTGGTGCTAACAGCAGCTGTCTGGTTATGGTAACAATTTAGTGTGTGATTCACCAGAATATGCCTTAAGGACGTAAAACATGAGTCATTTTTATGTTTTTCTTTTCTTAATTTATGGATTTGTTATTTCCTTATAATATATATAAACATTTGTTGAAGTACATTAAATAAATAAAAACGTACTCATACTAGTATTTTTTTTATCAAAAATATAACATTTTCTGCTTTGTTTTAAGTATTTTCCCCAGCAAATTAAATTTGAGTACATTTATATAGAAAAAAGTGATTCGATTTGCGTCGCGTTTCCCCGGTCCCTATTAACGACGCAAGTCGGGGCTCTAGTGCATATTAAACCAAGCTCGCACTCATTTTTTGGGCAATAATGCTGCAAATTTTACAGAATTTCTGATTAACAGATTTCCACATTTCTTTCCCTGTTGTGGTCTTTGCAATTGCTTCGCTTTTTCAAAACGTTTCTAAGATAATTTTTTTGCCACTGGCAATTACTTGTTTGTTTTGCTTTTGGATGCACAATTTCATGTTCTGTCAGACTTAAAAAAGATGTAATATTTAATACAAAACATACTACAGCTGAAATACAATTCGCTAATCACAGTGTGGAATAGAAATTGTCTTTTAATAAGACATATGAACATAGTGCAAAAGAAGCTTATCAAATGAGCATAAATTCATACATTCCTTACAGACATATTATAAGGAAAAGACTTGTTATTACTAGTTTTACGAATATGTCGTAGTGAAACTGTTCTTTCCTTTATGCTAAATGTTACCGCAAACTCGATGGCACGGTATCGATTGCTTAATCGACCCATCCGATCGTATACATGAGCGCCGCAAACTTCAAAAATGTGCATTATTTTAAGAAATACTTTGAGAGCTGTCAAATTCAAAAGTTCTTCATCTTGGTTCCCTTTTTTATTAATTTTTTTTTTTAAATAAAACTGGCTTAAAAGTACATACTGTGGCGTTTTTATCCTTCCAAAAATGAGTTGTGGATTTTTGAATGGCAAATAATAATCATATATATAATATGTATATAGCTTTGTTATTTTTAACAGTTCAAAATCTTCATTTAATATACAACACTGTTGAGCGAAATCCTTTATCTGAACACTTCCAATCGCTATTTTGCTGGTAACAATATCAGTGTTTAAGCCAGACTGCTCTTAGCTCATGTCTGCCGCAGAATTCGAGCGACTGATAGCAACTTCAATATTTTTCAAAGACAAGAACCTTGGATGTTCGTTTTGAGCACTAGATCTTTTGATGTCTGTTAAGTGTATTGTGATCAACAGTATGGCACCACTAATAGTTATCTTAAATAGACATTTTTAGTTGCTTATCTAGACATGAAATTTACTAAGCTGAAGTTAACCTAGAAGTTATAAAACATTTTTCCTTGAATTCATGATGCTAGTTTTCTTTTCTCCAAAGAAAATTTTCTATAAGTTCCACTAAGTGCTGTCTGACTTTTTTTTTCAAATACTATCTCTACAAAAAAAAAAAAATTTTTTAAATTGTGCGATTTTGTTTTAACAATATTACACTAAAGAAAAAATGTATTTTGTGAATTCAAATATACTTCCAAAAGAGTAGCAAAATTTCGTTTACAACAAAGTAAAAACACAAATATTTTATAGCTGTGGGTGTGGGTTTGGCCAAGTGTAGCTGAAAAGAGTGCACACATACCAAGCCAACTGGATGTTAATACTAAAATACGAATGAGATGGATAAAAACACATGATGGTAATGGTTCTGGTCTCTTTGGTCTGCGGTTATCAAAATGACTTTGACATCTGAATTTTGGAAAACTTCAACACATCACATAACAACATTATGATGTTGTGCTTGCAGAAAGCTATTATTGTCGCTGTTTATGTGTATTTACGTGTGTGTGTGTGTGTGTGTGTGTGTGAGTTTGTTGTTGTCACAGCAAAGCAGACCAAAAACCCTTAACTGGCTCCTCTGGCAAAAACAACAGAAAGAACAAAAATAAATACGTATAAAAATTTGGTCATTTAGATGGCAAAGCAACACATCACTTAAGCAACATGAAGTTGGAAACAAGTGTGTGAGCAACTTTTGTTGTAGTGTGTCGTGCTTAAAATTATTGGAATGACGCAGGAATAAAAGCGAGAACAAAAGAATATGTGCACACACAAACACACACTACTTCTGCTTTGCACTCAATAATGAATTATTTACTCAACAAATTGCAAAAGGAAATGTATCTGATGGTAGCAATTTCGAAGATGGTGCAAGAAACTGGCGGCGAAAGCGAAACTCAGAAACAAGAATTTCAATTGTATTGAAAACAAATTAAGCAACTGCAACAAACATTTTAATTTTAAAAGCCAGTGTGCAAGTTCCATTAATTACTGTGGTAACAATTTCTTTTTGTAGTTTTTCTTTTAGTCAGTGTTGTTTTTTTTTGTGTGTCTTAAAACCAAAGTTGACATCTGGAATTGCAATTTTCATTTCGGCTTTATTTGCACTTTATAAAAACGAAAAATGGAGTGTTAACTTAAGTGAGATTTCCACTAAATTGATAAACAATTTTATGTTTATGTATTATTTATTTATACAAAAACAATTAAGAAAATTTGTTAAGAGCAGAGAAGACAAATAAGATTCCCAAACAAAAATGTATTTGTAAGAGATTTTAGACAACTATTGATATAGATTTTTTAAGCATTTTTTGGTTTTAGTTTCTAACGAATATGTTGGCTGACCACAGAAGGTTGGCATTATACATGAAAAAAAAAATCTTGACAGTAAAAACGATTTAAACAGGTTTAAGTTAAATTTTCTAGTTTGTTGTCATTATAATTTATTAAAGATGGTGCAGTATTATATATGAAATGAGGAACAGACAGCTGTCTGTTTAGCTAAGTTTCAGAGGCAGCTGTAGAACCAAGAACATTCGCTAGAGATATTGATTGAAATAAGTTTGTAAGTCTAAAAGTATTCTTCAAAACGATAAATCAACACTTAATTGATCTTGCTGCCAGTGCTGAACCAGAACTTAAAGATCTTATCCAGATAAAACTGAAAATTATAAAAGAGGCCGTAAATGTATGTATGTATATGTCTACCGTTAGTATTTATGGCAAATCTGATAAAGAGCAAAGCAGCATGTATATTTTTTATTTATGTATCTTTCCACTTCCTGCACTATAAGGCAGTGTCTTATATTTATAGCATTGATTCACATTACATTAATAATGTTTTTGAATTTTTTTCCAGCCATTGTTTAATTTTTTTTAATATCAAAGAAGCTTTGAGATCGCACTAAATTAGAGTCAAAGATTATTTTTATTTGCATGTCATATTTATCATTATAAAGAGCTGGTGATCTTCCTTTTTTTATCAAATATTGCAATTTTATAGTCGAATCTACTTCATCATCTATCTACTTTAAAAGCAAAGTAATGGCCCATGCATACACACATTAAAAACAAAACTTTCGAACAATTAATGCACACTAAATGGCATCCATTAGAAGGGATAATTGATTCAGCATGATGGCCTACATTTGGCAAACACCAACGGGTGCATAAACTTTGATTGTGTGTATGTGACCCCTCTATTTGATTTTCCTTTAGCAAATGTTGAGGGCACGCACACCAGTTTAAGGACTAATGCTTCTTAAGAGGGGTCTCTGAACAGAGACGTGACAATGTCTGTGATTTGACAACAAACCCAAGACACAGTCAAGTTATTGGAAAACAAAGATTGTGTGAGCACCGCAAAGTTAACGAAACCCACAGCAAAAGAAACACCAAAATTACAAGAAATTTAGTGTTCCATTTGTGGGGTTTTAAAAGAAAATGGGTCATTGGACATGCAATTTCTGTTTGGTCATGCAAAAAATGATTTGCTTGGCAAAGACTTTTAAAAAATAGTTGCACGATCGCTGCTAGGAAAATCAAACAAATCATTCGTACACTATGAAAAGTATGTAAGTTAACACACATTTTTCTCTCCTTTTCGTGCATAGAAACACCAGAATTAGTCAGTACTTTTAGTATTAAATATAACAACTCATCCTTACTCAAGCAAAGAAACGTGGTCGTTGAAAAATTCTTAATTTAAACTACTACCGTTCTAGTAACGAGAATTTTAATGCAATTGAAATGTATGTTGAAGTCAGCTAAAGAATAATAGGGAGCCAAATGCACACAAATGACAAGCAGTTCAATTTAATAAAGTTCACTGGGTGGCGGAAGTAATTTTCAAAGTTACGTGCAAAACTTGCAATTTAAAAGAAAAGACGTCAATCTACTGCAACCACTCACTCATCCATTTATGCTTTCACACAATCAACTAGCAGTGTTTTGGTTTTCTCTTTCAGCCATTGGCTCATTTATGTTGCCATTTGGTTGCAACTGAAGCTGCTGCCTACATAATTTATGCAAAAACCAACATGATTTATTTTACTGCTGCAGCACCGGTTAATGATGCAGTCGTTGGTTTTAGCCATCATCACCAGCACGGATGCTGTTGAATTTGCTGGTAATTGAAATTTAAATAATTTTTTCTATAAGCTTCTAAGTCGTAGTATAGTGCTTTTTCATTGCAGTGATCTCGTTTTTAGTTCCTACTCGCAAAAGAAGTTAATTTCGTAATTTGGTTGACTTTTTTAAGATAATTTTTAGTTTGGCTATGCAGATGGAACGGCAGAAAGTGAAATCTAAGGACGCATAAATGGGAAGCCGGTATGGTTTAATTTAATAAACAATGCCGTTGGGAAAACCCGTAAAGGTAGTGATAATTGCGGAGAAAAGAAAAAAAGGGGAGAAGAAATCTAGATAAGCGAACAGAAGAGAAAGAAAAAAGAGTGAAAAGGAAGAAAAGAGTGGGGGAAAAAAAAAGAGAAGATGAGAGAAGAGAAGAGAAAAGAAGAGAAGAGAAGCGAAGAGAAGCGAAGAGAAGAGAAGAGAAGAGAAGAGAAGAGAAGAGAAGAGAAGAGAAGAGAAGAGAAGAGAAGAGAAATGAAATGAAATGAAAAGAAAAGAGAAAAGAAAAGAAAATAAAAGAAGATTTAGATGTACATAGATCGCTGCTGCTCCCAGCAAATTAAAAACCAGCCTTTATATGCAGCTAAAAACGCTTGAGTTCAGTTCCTGCAGAAATTTTTATCAAAATTTCTTCTGTGCAGATTAAGCTTTAAGAAGTTGTAATGCGACCTTCTTCTCGTCCTCAGATGAACAGGTTCAGCAAGCGCTGTTGAAACGTAAATCTTGAACTTTTGGTATAAAAACTAAAAGTGGTGTTTTGAAAATTAACTAAATCAACCATTTCTGCAACTAACCAATAGCTAAATATATTATTTTATCAGCTAGCTACACTTTTTTTCAATATCACAATTATTCATCAATATAAAATTGAGCGACAAGTTATCGGAACGATAAGTTATCGGAACGAAAGTCAAACTGAACTTATTTTGTTACGTTTTAAGTTCATTAAATTGGACTATAAGTTTTCTAGAAAAATTCAGTTCGGTCTTAGATTTCAATAGTGTTGCCAAACATTGAGTTTTCTTAACTTTTATCTTCTCGAAGTCTTAAAAATGGCTTTTAATGTATTGCATCTGATTAAATAAAATAGATTTGATTTGCAGTTTTGTAAACCCACATAATTTACATTTTTAGTATTTTCAATATTAAAAATTTGTTTGCTAAAAAGTTGCACAACTTCAAAGTTATTTACACTTTCTTGTTTAACTTTTATTTTAGAGAAACTACTTATAAAGTTATAATGTTAATGTTTTTTCATTATAAAACCTTAGTTTTCTTTTTTTATTGTTCACTTAACAGCGACGACATTTGCCAGGATTTTACATTTTACCTAAATTTTTTTCGCAATACCTTTTTAGGCTTCTATTTTATTTCCTGTAGAGCATCTTACAAACAACTTACAAAACTAATTTGAATCTTTTCGCCTTAAAGAGTTTGTTTCCTTTGAAATAGGATTTTTTTACAGCTATTTATTTGTTTCCATCTTATAAAGTTACACGATGTCTCTTCTCTACTTTTGTATCATTTTGTATGCCTTTAATGTGCCTTATTGCACTTTGATTTTAATACTTTTTGAAAAAGTTGCAAAAATTTGTACGAAAATGATGAATAAACCAAAGAAAAAACAAGAAGAAAATTATAAAATGGAACCAAATATTTTTTGAATAAAACGTAGTTGAGAAGGAAAGGTAAAAATAAAAAAATTAGAACAAAGTGAAGGAATGAATAGAAGAAAGCAGCATATGCTGCTGCATTTGAGCCCACCTGACCCAGTTTTGGTTTGTTGCTTCTTTATTTACTAAATTTATTTTGGTTTTTCAACATGCATTTAAACTTAAAACAAAAAATGTTTTATATCAGTTAATGCTCAAGGTTCAAAAGTGCAAACTCTTTGTATACACAATGTATATGTATAAAAAAGCAAATACCTTAAAGCAGTGACTAGTAAGACGGCCTTATGATAAAGTCTATGGGTTTTCGTGAACTTTTTTAGTTTGGTCTGAAATAATCTCTCATGTGGCTTTTCAGACAATACGTGGCCGACATTTACTTGAAGCCACTCGAAACACCTTGAAAGACTGTTGCCGATTTTACCACTTATTCTAATAGTTTTTTTTTTTTTAAACAAGTAAGAGTTCGAAAATAAAATATTTAAATAAACCTTTAACACAGAAAACAGCCTGAACTGTATGCTAAACATTTCAGTTTTCGTATCTCGGACCACTGTTGGTTGCCATGATTTGAAAGCAGTAACTGCTGAAATTTTCTAAACAACTAGGGAAACATACATGTGTAACGGAACTAAAAAGCCAGCAAGGCACTATTAACGATTTCTAACAACTATGAACTTTATTTTAATCATTTTCCTCAAAAAGTTTGCAAATTTATTTGAGCAGAACGTGATAAAAGACATTCGCCCTCCTTCTAACTTTAACTGATAGCTTTAGCTATTTCTAATGGCAAAAAGTCTGTGATACTTCTTAAACCTACTAAGTATAAGCCACATTCTTATTAATTCGGCCCATTTGTAATAACAATTTAATGTAAATTCGGATTAGAATTGACGATTTAGCAATTGATATTATGGTCTTTATTTTTCGATAATTTTTTGTATGAGAAAAAAAGCTCCTCAACCATATATCAAAATTCGATTGCACAATAGGAACAAATTTTTATGCATACCAATCCATCTGGCCTAATGCGCATGATTCTTTTGTTTTAAATCCTAAACTCAATCCGTTGAAATAGTATCAAATGTTGTTTCCCAGTTCAATCATGTTCTACATTAAAGCCTTAGCTGTTGCCAGGGAAATAGCAGTAAAGGCTGACAAACACAAGAAACCCAACACCTTGACAAATACATACACATACTTGCACACACACTCACTTGCATTCAGACTCCAATACCTCGTCTCAAGCTTAAAATGTATAAAATCATTCTTCTTTTTATCATCTATCTAACCAACACCAAAAAGAATATTAAACGTTATTGAAAATTATAATTCTAGTTTAACTATCTCTTGATATTGAGTCAACTCTCTTGTCTACCTGGTTTCTAATTACGTCTACAAATATAACAAATAAAGTACCCAGATAATTAAAATTGCTCCAGTTTTATTGTCTCATTAATCCAAGCATATCTCTCCTAATAGATTTCTACGTATTGTTATTGGCAGTGCAAAGATTCAAATTATTGCGTTGTGCAAAGGCCTTGCTCAACTGAGGAATACCTTATTTTATGTGTATTTGTATAACAAATTTATTTTGGTAAATTTTTGTCATAATAATGGCATCTGTGCATATTAAATAGAACACGTTTCAAACTGACTGCAAATGCTTTGGGTGAGGAAAAGCTGTTGGGGAATAATATAACATAAAAATATTGTTTGAAAATGAGCAGGCAGCACAATTGAAAAGTTTGGTAAAGGCAAAATGCAAAATGTGTTCTATAATTGGAGCAAAGTGAGTTGGTAATAAACCAAAAAACTATTGTAGTAGTAAAGCAATGAAAAATAAGAAGGAAGTACAAAAATATACGTTCATAAGATACATACATATGCATATACATAAGTAAATTTCTTCTTAATTAAAATAAATGGTAAAACCTGTTCTAAAATATTTTTTGATTTTTATTTTGCTTTACTTTCACTTATATAATTCTTAGGATTGATGTAAATTAGATGAGACAAAGAATACATTAAAAACCTTAATTATTTATTCGCTATAAGAGTCAATTGAAATTTAATACTTTCAGTCTAAAAAATAGACCTTAAAATAGACCCTTTACAGCGAATAAATAATTAACCCTGCAAGAACAGTGTCGGTCATATGATCCATCATATGACCGACACTGCTGATGGATTTATACATCAGGGTTTCTATAATTTTCTTAAGGGCAAAATGAAAAAACTGATGTAAACATTCGTGTACGTGTGAGTTATTTTTTTAGCCAGCGTTACCACCTCAGCAAAGCGATCATTCGAAATCTGTTTTTCAAAATACCCACAAAATTACATGCAACGCTATTTATTTCTCTATTACTAAATAAAAAAGAGTTTTTTTCGAAAAATTAAAAAAAACTATACAAGTAGAACAGAATAAATTATTTTAGACATATTTAGATAAAATTAAGAGAAAAACAGTAGTCAGAAGCAGTTTTAACAATAGTAAACTGAATCATATGGAAAAAACATGCACCGCCCTATTTTTTCTTAAAGAAAAGAAACAAATGAACCTATAAAAACATTAATACATAAACGTAGTTCCAAATGAAATTACCAAACTAATACGGGAATATCAAAATATTAAAAAAATCATTGTAATGGCAATGCTGAAATCTATAAAATTGCTTTGCATGTGTTAGTAAATAAGTTGTTAATGTGTTAGTTTCCATCAGCTATTTCTTGCAGGGTAAGTTCATTGTTGAATATTCAAAAGCTTTTACTTTTTGATACTTTCAGGAATACAAGTTGTTGGTAGCCAAAGGTCACCTGCTGTAAGGAAGTGCTATAAAAAGTAAAGTTGTTGCAAAACGTAAAATGCTTTCTGTATAAAAAGATTGTTTGAGCATTTCTGATTCTCATTTTGTTCATGAGAATTTTGGAATAAGTAGTTGGGCTTCAAACATTCTTTATAGACTTTTCAAGTTTACTGATGAGCTGTTTAAGGGCAATTCAAATAATATGTGCAAGTGTGATGGTGTGAATGCAATGTGTTATGAAAACGAGAAATAATGCGACAAAAAATTTACTTCAAATAAGACTTCACCGTTTTTTGAAAAATTTCTAAACGATAATACATTTCATTCGATCAGGATTGTTTTTTGAACACAAGCAGCTGTTGAAAAATTTATAAGCCAGTTGTTTCACAGCCGATGGCGTGCCGTCACTGATGGTATTTGATTTCGTTATACAAGGGTTCGAAATTTGGAATTTGGTTAAATGTATTTTGCTCTAGCTGTATTTAGAAGATAAACTATATTTTGTTATTCAATTTGGTTCTGTTTTACCTGACTATTATTTTAGCTGCTAAATATTTTTTAAGCGCCGGCACGTCCACCGCCCACATGAAATTGCTCTTCTGCCGCCGTGTAAAGTTTTATGTTGATACGTTTATTCTGTAATTAAATGTATGTATGATTAACGTATGTACATACATATGCAACAGTTGTTTTCTTTTCCACTCAAATTTGTGTGTGAATGTAAAATGTAATTTACGTTAGACTTTTTGACAGTCGCAAGAAATCTAATTATACTTTCATCTCACACAACTCGATAAAAGTATTTATTTAGCAGCAACGAAATGTCGGCGGTATTTCGAAGGCTGAAAAAAGACGGAAAGCATTAAGGTCTATTTTTTAGACCTAAAGTAATAATTTTAAATACCTTCAGCCCACAAGTTTGTTTTCCCTTTTCTAGCTCATAACGAAACCTTGTAACTTAAAGCGAAAGCTTTGCTCAGTGCCAGGTTAAGTAAAACATTAATTGAAAAGTGTCTGCATATGACTGCTATTATTTTCTGACATTTGATTGAGTTGTTTGGAACCATATGCTAGAGGTTTCTTTTTTTAGTTGAATACTTTATTTTCTCATAAATGTTGTTTATCGGAATAACTTTCGTTGTCACCACCGGGGACAAATTAGTTATATAAAGAGTTTTCCTTTAGTTTCGAAATACGTTCTTTTAATACGTTGCCCCACATGCATAAGCATATTGAACAAACAACACAAAACAGAAATACTATTAAAATGCTTGCTCATTATGCTTAATTTTAAGCCTTGACACATTTTTTTAGATTTCATTTATAATTAAACGTCGGTAATCCATCCTTGTCGTTCAAGTGATAATAAAACATGAACACCAGTGTTCAAGTGTGAAACACAACCGCTGACATCATCATTATCACCGGCATTATCATCGGAACCACAATGGCCATCATTGTCATTGTGTCATTATTATTTTGATGGCCTTTTTTATTTTTATAAAATGCTACATGTTTAATTTACCTGGCCAATCACGTATTAAATATTTAATACCTGAGAGCAAAAATGAGTAAAAGTGCTGCTTGGGCTGAATCTTAAATGCACTCCAACATTAAGGACAAGTAGTATTCTTAGTCGAAATGCAAAGATATGTCTTTGCATTTTGCTTAGGTAAATGCTCACTGCTCAAGTGTGGCAGAATAGATTTTTGGAAAGTATGGCAACGTTTGCTTTACTTAGAAATTTCAATATTTTCTGTGCTTCTCCAGAAGAAATATTTGTTAGATATTAAGTGATTATTTGACTAACTTTCTATATAAATATGTCATATAGGAGAGTTAGGAAAGAGAAATAATTTTTATGAATAAGGGCGTACAGCTCTATGAAGTCGATTGTTGTCAGAAAATGTGTATAATACTTTTGAACAACCGTTAGAACCTACAACTTTTACTGACAATGTTAAAAGAAGAAGAATTCTGAAATTCCTAATAATGCTCTGGAAATTGCAGCGCAGAGTATGTAGACGATTGCCAGTTGACTGACATCGAATTTTTAGATAATAGTCTCATTCTTTGGCAGTCAACTGGCAAGCGTTTGAACACTCTGCGCTGAAGGTTTTGGTCTATTATTTTAGGTCTAAAAATAGACCTTAATGTTTTCTGTCTTTTTCTACCGTCTATATGCCGCTGACATTTCGTAGATATTAATCAACTCATCAGTAGACTTGAAAAATCTTGAAAAATAATGTTTCAAACCCAACTACTTATTCCAAAATTCTCATGAACAAAATGAGAATTAGAAATTTTCAAACAATTTTAGGTCTTGCAACACCTCTACTTTTTTTTAGCACTTACTTACAACGGGTGACCATTGGCTACCACGACTTGTATTTGGTTCATTGTAAGGCATATTAATGTTGTAAGATGCTTAAATTCTCAACATATTTCAATGTCTGCGTTGCGGACTAAATAAGAGAGAATATTTAAGAAAAATGTTTGAATGAAAGGAAGAAAATCAAGACCACAGCAAAAGGATGAGATAAAAAGCTACAAAATAAGGAACAAAAATATATTGGTAACGCTGTTTTTAAGCAAGATTAAAAAACTGAAAAAGAGTGGCAAAAGTTCTGAGACAAAACACCATTTACAAATTATTTATGTTCATGTATTTTTATAACAACAATTTGCTAAATACATCTCCAGAAAATTTATTCCACAAACGGACTGTACGGTTGAGCCATGTCTGACAGGTCCAGGTTGGCTTGAGTTATAACTAAGATTGCATTTACCAAGAAACAGCAAATCAAATACAAAAAAATCTTTTAAATAGCTCCTGGTTTGTTGTTCGTTTGGCTCAACTAAACAAAATGGCCTCGTATCAGTTTAGACTTGAACCGGTATTCATGCTAAAACTGGTATAGAGGATAGCAGAACTGTATGGCTTCTCTACAAGTCATTGCTGCTTTGGGAAATTTTATAAATTTCTTCTAACTTGATTCTTTTGTTGTTGTTTTTTTATACACCTGAAATAAGAGCTTTTAGCACTTAGAAATGTTGTTGCTAAGAATCCCACCAGCTCATTATCCATCTTAGTAGTGAAAAAAATATTTTCGCTCAAACTCTTGCCTCTATTGTAAAATTCTGTATGACTTTTATCTTAAATAAATTTTACATCATTTTATTTCTTAAACGATATTATTGCTGTGAATTTTCAACCAAAAATATCTGCGTAAATAAAAATGTAACAAAAATCCAAGAATTGCATTCATTAATAATATTTCATGTCCGAAAGACGAAGCTGTTTGGTTGCACAATTAATATTGTCTTTGTCATAAGTTTATTTCACTCGGTCTGCTCTCTCTCTCTCTCTCTTTCTTGGTTGCTGCTCATCAAAATTTATTGGTTTTGATGTATGCGTATGCATTTGAGTATGTATGTGTTTAAGTATATTGACTTACTCAATGAACGAGTAAATTCATTAATCATTTCATGTTTCCCAACATTAATGGATCTCCGGATATATATGTAGTCATATTTAAAGATTCTTTTTTTTTTGCAGTCAGGACATGTGTAGCCAAAAACCAAGAGTGCATTTGGTTGGCATAAATCATGATTTAAAAAGATTTCAGGCACTTTTGTGGTAGACATTTTATACACACATATATTTTTATATATATACGTAAATTTTTTTCGTTTTTATTTTTGGAATATATCGGAAAATGAAATTAAAGCAGGATAAATCTTTTATTTTAACAAACATCCAAACATTGTTGAATTAATTGTTTTATTTATTGATTTCTTTTTATTATTACATTTTAACTGGCATGAAATGTGCAAGTTTGTACGCTGAAATATTCAATTTATCTGGTTAAAGTCAAAATCAAGGAAACACTATAAAAAAGGTTGTAATTGAAGGCAAAAATATTATTAAAATAAAAATATTACAAAATATTGAATTTAATATAGAGAATTAATATAGTATTTCAAGTAGGAAAAAAAATTTAAAAAAAAGTTTTCTGGAAAACACAGAATAAAATAGACTATTAACTTTTTCATCTTGCTTAAAGTTTGTTGGCTCTACATTTTTTAAATGAGATATTATTCTAACGTTCATATTTGGCTTCATGAAAAGCTCAAATTAATCAATTCTTTTTCAAGTGCTTTTTGGGGGCAGGTTTGAAAAACCCTTTTTTAACTTTTTCATGCTGTAAATGTTCAGACAAATAAAGTGAACAGCCCAACACTTAACAATCTCTATGTGGCAGCATAAAAATAAAATGAATACAAAAATATTTTCAATCCCCTAAAAAATAAATGCCAACAAAATTATATTAAATTTTTGCTGCTAGTTATTAAAATTTAATTGGTTCAACGTGTTCAATGCAAGTGCGACAGCATGTACATACGCATATGTGTAGGACTTTTGCAAGGCAACCCAGCAAACATATTTTTATATAAATAATATTTATGCGTCCAAAAAAAATTTCAATTATACTGATATTGAATACACTAAGCGAAACACGAGAAGTACTAACGAGTGTCGGATTTAAACATTGAACAGTATAAATTATTTAAATGGCGCGATTTGTTCATTTTATTATAGAAATTATCTGTATGAAAATTTTACTTTTCCATATTATGACATAAAAAGAACACTCACATTTGATTTATGCCATTGACTGCTTCGAAACTTTCATAGCAGATAGCAGATTAAATTTATGTACAGGGACCGGCGTAGAGGATGTGGTACCTGTCGTTAGAAATTTATCATAATTTTTGCCTGGTAATATTTACTATAGTTAAATTGTTATATCATCTGTCCTTTTTTCGTACATTTTCTTTCGAATTGTGGGATAGCCCTGTAACTAAGAATTTTCTCTCCCTTGTCCTTTTGTGCTGCCAACTACAGACACCACATTGCGGCCCAACAATGTTCCTCAACGAATGCTCAGTTTGACTGTTTCTAAAGAATTACACTGCATCTGCTGATCCTTGTAGTGTCTTTAATTTTTCATGTTTTAAATTTTTTTCATGAACTATTGCAGTGTCTAAAAATATAGATATTTAAAAAAAATCTCATTAGTCTCCAGTTCAAATATTTCGAGGCAAATTGTTGTATAAAAAAATATAAAAATCTAACATTAATTTTATGCTCAGATAATATTTCGTTATTTAAACTACGAAAAAATTGGAGTAGCAAAAACATGCACATCACGTCATCGTCAATCATCAGCTTGCAAGTGAATAGGTTTGGCAGATTCAAGGGGTATGTTCGGCCTTGCCAATCGCTGTGCACTTGGTCGATTTAATCATACACAGTTTGACTCAAAGGTCTATAAGAACTCCATGTCAGTGAAAAAGTTACGTTCCTCCAGCATATGCTTCGTAATTGTGTTACGTGTCCCTACCAAGATATCGGGGCCGTATTTGTAAGAAAATGCCACATTGGCATAAGTAGAGCTCTAATTCCTCACCAGCAATTCTTTTTCCTTTGAGATATGTCAGCAGTTCGAAATGTCGAATTCCATGTTCATACATGCGCCTTTATTGAGATAATCGCAATAAAGTTCATTATTGAGCTCAATATTCCATACAAAAAGTCAATAAAGTTATTGCTTAATAAACTCAAAATTGCTTTGAATATTGAGAAAAAGATGAAACACAACACTGTAAAAGATGTGCTTAATAAGCAAAAGTGTACAATGCGAGATGAATGACGAGATAAATGTCAACAAAAGCAAACAAAACAAAATAACAAAATAATTTTCACTTTTTCTTTCTCACCACCAAAACAAAAACAACAACTTTTTTCCAGCCGTCAAATACTAATTGAGTTAGCGCAATATTTGTATGTATGAACGCAAAAAATATTATGTCAATAAACTGAATATTATCTCAATTAGAAATGCATGTATGAACAAGGTATAACGCTATACAAAGGACCAGAACAAAACTTCAAAATGGGGATTTCGTCAAAATAAAATTTTTAGCAGCCAATTTAACAAAAGGTGACGGTATAAAGCTAACAAAATATTTACAAAATAACTTGTCTTATCGTCTTTTTAGTGAACCTCACTAATAAACAAGCAAATATTTTTTCTGACAGAAAATATATAAAAATAAATATATATATTTCTGACAGCACACAGCTTAAAAATTTAAATATTCCTTATTAACTAAAATTAAAAAAAAAAAATTATTGTAAACTTTTGATATTATTTTAATACTTAGTCTAAAGTAATACCAAATTGTTTGCTGGTAGAATAGTTGTTAGTTTATAAAGCGGCTAAATAATTTTTGTATATGTTTGTTTAAGCATTGTTGGTCCCAAATATTATTCAAACTCGTAATACATTTAGCATTCGTTTTACCTTAAAAATTTTCAGTTTAAAAATATTAGTTGTTATTATTGTAGTTGGTTTTCTGGTATTGGAATCCTGTAGCCAACGGCAGTGGTATTTTTAGTCGTGCATCAATAACGCATGTACATACATATGTATGTTGTTTTCGTTTTTTCTTCATTAACCACAATACCAAATAACAAACATGGCCACAACATGTGAACAAACCAAAATTTTTACAGAACTACAATTTGTACACAGGAATAATGGAAAAAATAATTGGAAAAACCTCCAAAAAATAGTTTTGCCGATAAGCTCTGCTGGCTGGTAATATAATTTGAAAAATGGGTATTCAAGCAATATATGTATGCGGAAACGGGGCCAATATCAAAAGCAACTTTAGTCGTACACTTAATAGACAAAAGTTAATATTTGTGGATAAAATTATATGGCTTGAAATAAGCAAAACAATGGTGAATGGAAATTTACAGGTGTTTCAAAGAATCACTAATGCCATGCAATGTCAACGCACAGCCATTTCGAACCAAATCACATGTGATGTCAGTTGAAGTGCACTCAAAGTGAAACGGACTACTTAACAATCCATGAAGTCGCATTGTAGTTCATGAATTGCTGGAAAACTGCCCCTGGCTGCTGCTCAATTAACCAAATTCTTTATGTAACTACACAGATATAAAAAATGTATATATAAACTAGTTTAGAAAACCAGTAAAGCTGGTTAGTCTTTGGTTTGCTTTTAGTCTTCAATGTGGAATTCAAATAAATTGTGAAACATATTTGCAGATTTTAAATTGATATCTCATTTGATTTGGATTATTTAATAAAATGTTATAACATATCTGTTAAAGGGCATTTCAGACTATTATACAAGTATAAATATTTTTATCGAGTTTTGTGAGATGAAAGTATAATTAGATTTCTTGCGACTGTCAAAAAGTCTAACGTAAATTACATTTTACATTCACACCGTCACACTTCAAATAAAATAAAAAAAATTGAGTGGAAAAGAAAACAGCTGTTGCATATAGATGTACATACGTTAATCACAGAATAAACGTTCCAACATAAAACTTTACACGGCGGCAGAAGAGCAATTTCATGTTGGAGGTGGACGTGCCGGCGCTTAAAAAATATTTAGCAGCTAAAATAATAGTTATGTAAAACAGAACCAAATTGAATAACAAAAAATAGTTTATCTTCTAAATACAGCTAGAGCAAAATACATTTAACCAAATTCCAAATTTCGAACCCTTGTATAACGAAATCAAATACCATCAGTGACGGCACGCCATCGGCTGTGAAACAACTGTCTAGTAAATTTTTCAACAGCTGCTTGTGTTAAAAAAAACAACCCTGATCGAATGAAATGTATTATCGTTTAGAAATATTTAAAAAAAACGGTGAAGTCTTATGGGATGTCAATTTTTTATCGTATTATTTCTCGTTTTCATAACACATTGCATTCACACCAGCACACTTGCACGTATTATTTGAATTTTTGGCAGGTATTAATACACAGTATAATAGTCTGAATTGCCCTTAAGCTATACTGTTACGTGTTTACCCTTTAAATTAAAAACAGTTTTGCATATATTCTAACTGCAAACGAATATAAAACGCAGCCAGCAATTTTACTTACAGCACTCTCAGCTCAGCTCAAACGTAAGTTCAGTTTAAACTGTGTTAAAACACTTCAATTAAATACTGTTAACACTGGTACACCCCGGCTCTAAAAATTAAACTCAGTTTACAAGCTTTTTGTTGATTGTAGCACTGTTAAGACAATACTGATGCTCAAACGCGAATGGATGTCACTATTTATACTTCAACTTTTTTTTTTCAGCTACATAAACATTCATATGAATGTAGCTGCGTACTTTATTTGAACAAAATTCATTTTTACATATTTAAATTTGGCCTCAGCGCCAGAAAGGCATTATTGAGAAGTTGGCAAAACAATTAAAAATGTACAAATAAAATATTAGCTACTTAAGAAGATTATAATGGGTATTACACTCTAGACTTGACTTGACTTAGTTTCTAGAAACTTTAATGTCGAGAACCATCTACGCCTGATATCAGAATTGTTGACTTTCGCTTTGCAACGTCTTTTGTATTGATCCAGGGGCCTGATTCTGGCATTCGTGATCGAATATACTCGATAATAAAAACCATGTAGAGCAAAAACAAAATGAGCAACAAACACACAGCATTCTATAACGAAATCGTTCAATCACGAGTGCCAGAATTTGGCCCCAGATCTTTCTATTTCCATTAACTTAACATATGGCAGTGTTATTGAATCCGTCTGTATGGCAACACCCCTACTTATTTAGACTGGACTTTTTTAATGAATAAGGGTGGCACACTTTTAGGTATTTCATAACTGAACTGAAGTTCGCTGTGAGGTTATGAAAATATCTGGATTTTTAACAGTCCTAACATTACCTAAAACATAATGTTGTGTGAGCGCTAAAATTTTTCAGCACTCGTGTGTATGCTCAACAGGATTTTTCAACACTTTATTAGAAATGTATTATCATATACTCTGTTTTGCAGTAACTTGTACACTGAAAGAAAAAACTCGTTCTAAATTTAAGTGTTTTGTACTTTTGTACAAAGTGTAATTGAAAATTTAAGTACGCATAACACACAAGTGTACTTAAAACAAGCCGAATAGGGATTATTAAAGAGAATCAATCCTGTTATGATTCGAACTGAGTACGAAATGTTTGTGTGTCTTTATAACCAGAACTTGTATATGCTTGTTTAAGTACTGAATTTTGTTTCATTTTTTAATTGTTTTGTAGCTGAATTGGTAGAGTGGCTGGAGTGGTAGTAGTTCCAGGTTCAAATGGGCAAAAAGAGGGAAAATAATTAAAAATTTATATTAAATTGAGGAATATTTCTTTAACGAATTCGAAATTAAATAGGCGTCAGAAACATCGCATCACAGTCCAAAAAGATTCAATCTTTTCGTACTAAAATCAATCCCAAACAAAGTCAGAAGTATGATGGTACCAATATTCTAAAATCAAGTACCGTGTGCTTGTTTTTAAGTACAGCTTTTAGCTGTTTTCAATCCAAAATCAGGATTCGTCTTTTTCTTAACTCAAAAAACTAATTGTCTCTATTCAATCAAATATTTTATTTTGATAACCATACACACAATCTATTTAATAGACTACATAGATTATGCTGCCACAAAAAACAATAACAAAAGCCACTTAAACACCTTGTTCTTTAAAACGATATTGCTAAAGAAAAACGATGGAAAAAAAAAACATTTGTGTCTCAATTTTCCTGCATGACTCGATTTGAAACAGAGTTTTTGCAACCTGTACAAATGCGTAATGTGCGTATCTGTTATTTAGTGTCATTTCAATTTATCGGGATTATGTAAATTTTTATCAAGTGCCTTACAAACACCACGTGAAGGCTGTTTCTTTTTACTTCCTTGGATTTTATATACAAGTCTTAGAAAAAAGAAAACTAAATTATTTAGTATAGTAGATAAAATGATTGCTCTTTGTACTGTCTTTGCCTCACAACTTGGTTTGTATTAAAAAACAATTGAATATTGTTGTGAAAGCAATAATGTTTAGGACTAAAGATGAAAACTTAAAACCAAAGATAAAAGATATAAAAAATAAGAAGTAACAGTTTGCCATAAAATCACCAGGAAGCATAAAAAAATCTTCAAGGTGAATTTGTTATACTCAAGTGATCACAAACAGCCGAAAGTTTGTGAAGGAAGAAGAAATATTTTAGCTCTTTTTTTCTTCATTTTATTTTGTTTTTAAGAGAAGTGCTTAGTCACTATAAAATCTTATAATTTGTTAGATTGTTTCCTAAAAAGCAAACGTCAAAATGAGAAAACAATATTTTTTTTCTAGCAGGGCAAGAATTAAAAACAAATTGTTATAAGGAAAATTTGGAAAAAAAAATTTTTAAATTTATATGTTGCCTACAAGCAAAAGTCATAATGAGAAAGTAATATTCTTTTTTCTAGCAGGGCAAAAATTAAAAACAAATTGTTATAAGGAAAATTTTTAACAAAAAAAAATTTTAAATTTATCTGCTTTCATCTTTAGCTAAAGTTAAATTAGCGGACACCGAAAACATTTAGAAAAGCAATACCTTATCTTATGACTAGATATTATATGTTGACTTAAGGACTGAAAATCATTTTCAAAGGAAACTCAAAAGCGTAACATGTTTTTGGTCAACTTAATTTAGCGCATAAACAGTAGTTTTGCTGTGTGAACTACCCTTCTGCATACAAAGTGCATGGCTTAGACTAGACGGCATGGACTGTGGACAAAGCTCTGTCTGTCCTGGAAATGGTAGTTGGTCATCATCATCATCATGTAATTTGTATCCATTGGACTTGATTCCTTGTGGATATTTAAAAGAAATGTATGTTCTAAAAGTTGGGACCAAGCACTTTCCGAAGAACTTTCCTGCGTCATGAAAAAAGTACCTTTTAATTAAAAGGATCTAAAATTTCAGAAGTCGTATCACGATAATTAATATGTATTAAAATCATAAACTGCCATATGAAACTTGTTCCAGTCGAACATTATGAGGCGACGTTCTACATAAAACGGCGCTCTCCACCCCACATGCCCTACACTCATCTCCTTCCGCGAATCTTATGCGCTTAAGATGGGCCAGACAAAGACCTGTTATAGCCCACATCATTCTGCTTAATTTGGGCTAGCTATATCTAGTCATTTCCCACGTTTTTTTCTGGTCCGGATAGTATAATGATCCAGAAAAAATAATGATCTGTATATGATTAATTCTTTAACTCAATTTTAACTGCAGGGCACCAGGTGCCGAGTAACTGCCAATAGCATTAAGCAAGGATTGCTCTAATGCTCATTTGACTATTCGTAAATTTATTCACAGCTCCTGGTATTCCTAACTGTTTCATTGAGCTCCCTACTAAGCCCCGTTATTGCCCGAACTTCCGCCCGTAAAGTTGTGCAACAGTCTTTTAAACGGTCTTTGTTATTCCATGGTATTTTTTATATAAATACTAAGTCCTGTTTTTCCCTCAACCTTGATCCAGGTGTGTGACAATTCATAGGATCTAGCTCAAAGGGTTGGTCAACAAGGAATGGAAGTCGTGAGTAAAATTTTCGCAATTGGCCTGTAGTCAGGTTTTCGGTAAGTGCTCTTATGTCATATCTTCCGCCATGGACATGCCAATGGCTGCAATCAAGTGCTTCTTGTCGCTCATCCATCACCTTCAATCGTTTCTCAGTGGTCGACGAATAATATTGCTTCCATCACCTCTGCTGGTGTCGTTGTGAAAGTAGATTCTTCTAATTTTCTGCATTATTTTAAGGTTGCATTTATATTCCATCGACTTTCCTCTTACTATAGAAAATCCAGTGTTTCTTCTCTAGATTCAGTCCCCATCTTGTGGCTAGGGCTCGCTTACAGATTGGCCAACATGTATTTATGAGCCTTGCTGACTCTTTCATCCATGTAGCATTTCTATTTTAACTTGTGACCTGGAATGACTGCCAGATACTTCACCCAGTACGGGGTGATAAAACCCCCCTTGCAAAGTCCCACACATATTTATCTAGCTATTCCTTATTATATTGCCAATCCAGTCGCGTATCGTCCGCTGGACATGAAATTGAGACAGAGAATGGATAAGGGAGTGAGTATGCACATTGTTGTAAGCAGTAGCTGAGTTTGTTTCATTTCACTAAATGGCTGGGCCGGCTTTCAGTTCTTGTATGGGGGCCGATCCAGAGATAGGGTGAGTTTTGTAGTACGTAAGGCAGAGGCGTCTCACATTTACAATTATTTGATTTATTATAAAAATGAAAAGTTTGTTTGTTGCATGATTAAACGTTTTGAATGGTAGCAGGCACCCTATGTGTGCATGATTTATCAACTAAATGATTACTTTCAATTATAAATTATATCAAAGTAGACAGTCAACATTCGTTCCCTTTTGCGGGGCCACACTGTACACTTATCCACCAGTCATTATTTTCCACTAAAACTAATTTATCACAATAAGGCCAAGAGTGGCAAGTGCTTAAAAAAATTATAAAATTTAAAATTAATGAAACAGCAGAAAGAACCTAACAGCCAGTAGCCGACAGAAATGAGAATAATGAACTGACATCTCTTTGAAGAATAAATAAATATAAACGTTTGTATAATTAACTGCAAAAGGAAGTAGTGGCCGTAGTCTTGTGTTTTTTTTTTTTTTGTACTTTTAATTTTACAAAACAAAGCCAGCATCGCAGCCAACCAGCCACATTAAAAAACTCCTCAAGAACTGTGAATAGCAGAATGTTTGAAAAGCTTAGAGTAAAATTATTTTCTTTTGATAAACTCAAGAGAATTCCTTAGAAAGAAGCAACAACAAATCAAAGCTGCAAATGACCCCAAACGATTCCACTACAGACACTTGTATTCCATCTTACAAGACAGATATGTACACTCAACTGAATTAATTTAATGAAAACTGAAAACGTCCAGGCTTAATACGAGTATGTATTTGTTGAGTTCAGAAATTCAAAAACAAACGAAATGAAGGAAAACTTCGTTTTAGACAGGATTTTCTTTTAAGACAACCACAAGCTTAAGAAGAAAAAAAGGGGGGATTGGTAAGACAAACACAGTTTTTTAATTACGCCAAGAAGTTTCTTTCGCCAGTTGAAAATAAAGATTAATTTACTACAAGTTGACACAACTTAAAACATAATTTAATTAGTAAAACGAAAAAAGAAATATTACGCCTTTTGCCTTCACAGTGGAGTTTGTATCAGAGAGTGGCAATAAGTAACAATGGGAGAGTTTAACAGCTAGTGGAAAATATCAAAAAATTCGAAGTACGTCTTATTACTTTGTTTAGCTTGGAATATCAATTTCACTTTGGGGATTAGGTGCCCTTGTGAATTGTAAACGTATTTGTAATTATGGTCTTTCCCTGGCTGCCACCTGTTCATTTTTGCCTAATGAGATAAAACCGTGGAAAATTATATTAAACTTAAACAACATGAAATTGAAATGTTATAATGTTTGATTTGAATTAACTGAAGCAAATTTACTTGCCATAAAAAACCAAATGTAAAAGTTTGTAGAACAAAAGTAAAAAGATCACAATTTTTTGTTATTCTGTTTTTTTTTTTAATATTCTAAAAAACTGCAACCAAACATTGACTTGATTTGAACGTTCTGGCCTTGGCTTAACCATGAAATCGTCTAAAAATAATTTTTTCAAAACTAAACTCAAGTGTCTTTGCAGATGCTGGCATCTCATCTACGTACGTACGCGACTGAGTAACAAGCATTTTGAAAGCCATTCTTGCAGCCATGGAGTGAGTGGTAAAGTATTACTGAGCTATTACCTTGCTTATATGTAATTGAGATGACCAAAAACTGTATATTGCAATGTTTTATGTGTGTCAATTACTCAAGTGCAGGATGTTCCTTAAAGTTAATTTAAATTTCATTACTACACGATCGTAATAAAATCATTTGCTAAATAGTATATTTAATTTTCTATGTTCCACCTCTACCATTTATATTTGCAGTTCAAGTGAAATTTCTTAAGCATCCTGCAATATAAATTGTAGTTTTGTGGTGTTTTGCTTTGTGTGTACTAAGACATGCTTCTGCGTTTGAAGCATCTTGTAATCCATTGAATTTACAACAGTGTCAAGGCATCATTGTTTCAACAAAATGCAGCATTTGTTTCTTTGAACCTTCTATGCTGTTAAAATGATTCTGCATAATCGGTTCGAAAACCTCTTTTCCAGCCTACCAGTGATGACACAGCATCGATGATAATGATGACGATGATGATGTCTGAGGAGATAATAATGACAATGTTGTTGTATTTAGCCAAGACTTCAAATGAGTCTGTTTGCTTGCGAGGACTCAAGCAGGTATGTTGTGTCTGGGTACGTGTGCCTGTGCCTGTGTTTTAATAATGCAATTCTTTTATACTTTTGTAGCACATACTACTATTTTAGCCGTTGTTCTTGTTGTTACCTTGACAACATATTTCCTTCATTTGCACTTCCATTTTATGTTAAAGGATATAATTACGTTTTACAAAATCGTGCAGTAATCTCCTGTTCCCGTTGCAGGAAACTGCAGCAAGTAGATTTAATACAAATGTTGCGTCTGTACAGGCGCTCACTTGGGCTTTTGTATGTTTAACTAAACGCATGTAAGTGTATGGGGCTCTGTCTATTTGTTGCAGTCTTTAGATTCTATTTCATTTCTGTTGACTGCAATCACGAAGAAGACAACGACATGTATAATTATAGTTATGATGTGGGAATGAAGAAGTTACCTTTCCAGGCTCGAATGAGGGTAGGCTGATCATTTATGGTTTTAGTAAAAATGTTCGTTGTGTTGTTTGCTTTTTTCAAATTAATTGTTAAGACTGCACTCATTAAGCATTCGTTCGTTAGTAGATTTATGCATAAGCTGTTTGTAGTTTTAAAAGTGCTTAGTACTCTTCGCCAGTACAAGCATCTAATGCAGTCTCACAACAACAAGCAAAATGTCTACAACAACAAACATCATGTCATGCTACATGGCAATATATAAAATTAGTTTTAGTTTTTTCCTATTATTTAATTTTTTTTAATATTTTTTTCTATACACTGTTATTATTTTCTTATTTCTATATCTTTCTATGTGAGTGTGTAGGTGTGTGCGTTTGTGTATATGAATGGTTAGCAAATGAGCTTTTGCGCAAATGTAGTTGTTTATTAAAGACTCATGTCTGTGCATGCGAAACGCAACTGCAATGAAATAGAAATTAAAAACGAAATTAAAAATTAAATGATATTTAAAGAATGTGCTTGTTATATGACAATTTGATTGTGCTGGAAAATAACAAGTCTTTTGCCTCAAAGACATAGAAATAAGGAAAATACTTAAAGCAAGACATTCTTGGAATTTACTTACAAAATTTATTTGCAATTTTTTATACAAAACTAAATTTTACTTTATTATTAATTTTAATTTTGCAATATTTTAAAAATATTTAAAACAAATTTAAACAATATTTTTAAGAACTTTATTTAAGATTTTTAAGTCGTAGAGCTAAATTTTTAACTGTATTCAGCTGTTTGGGCATAGTTTTACCATACAAATAATTTAATTTAAACTTTAACAATTATTTATGTTTTAAGTTTATCAGGCTCAAGTTCTTTTTATATTATCTTTGTGATTAATATTAATTAAATTAGACAAAGAAAACATCAAAGACCTTTTTGGTAGGGTGGACAACTAGTTGTTTCGAAGCCGCCACACTTTCTCGTCAGCACCCGTCTTTGAACTCAGGGGCTCATGTTTCTAAAGCGAAAAATGTCTTTGATGTTTTCTTTGTCTAATTTAATTAATATCAATCACAAAGATAATATAGAAAGAAATTGAGCCTGATAAACTTAATACAGAAATAATTATATAAGAAAAAGTTCAAATAATAGAAATTAATTAACTTTAAACTTTAACTATATGATACAAAATTGTTAATAATTTTATAGGGTTTGAGATCAGGTTTTACTTCTTTAAAATTAAGGAAGTGTTTTTCGTGATATAATTGGATATATCACCATTTCTCAAGAAGTAAGGAAAGTAAAGTTGAAGACTTACTGGTTGGGATACATATCATGACTGTTTGAGGACCATCACATCACTCATCAGCACCTAAATTTAAATCGATTCGAAGCCATGATTATTTGTAAACTGGTTTTTAACAGCAGCGCAGTTAGAATGTTTACCACTTGAGCTCTTGAAGCAGCCATATTATGTGCCCCAGCCAATAAGTCTTCAACTTTACTTTTCCTGTCTTCCTTACAAATTTTAATTGCTTAAATTACAAAATTTACCAGTTCACTTAGAGGCAAAAAAAAATTATTCACCCCTATCGTGAGTAAAATGTGAAATTTTTATTCCCATAAAATTCTCATTTCCCAAGTAGGGAAATTTGCTATCATGAATATTAAGGGAAGGTTTGTTTTGCTATCAATATATAGTAAGTGTATAATAGGGAAGAAGAAAATATAAATATAAAGCAAATGTATTGAAAATTTGTGGGTAAGTAACTAAATTAATTAAATTAATAAAAGGTAAAAAGTGTGAATAACTCGGCGTTTTCATGCCTGTTGAATATTTGGACACATTCTCTGCCGGAAACAACAAAAAATCATTTGGTATTCTACCCATCGTAAAACTAAGCGCATGCTTACGTTTTTTTGCAGGGGGTGGATACCAAAAAAGTGTTGGAAGAGATTACGAAGAAGGAATGGCGCAATCCACTTTTTGCGAAGTGCTCTCTAAAGTGTTGGATGCTTTAGAAAAGCCTCTGCGCAGAATGGATAAAATATCCATGAATAAAATTCCATTCATGAATTTTTTTAATTGGAGGTCCAGCACTTTTTAGTTCTTCTACAAGCGATTATCAAAATTAGGCCACCACATCTTTAGAAACCTTCACAAAACCACATGTAATGGGTCGGCTATTTTTCACCCTATTAAGCAGCATGTCATGTTTTTTTAAAAATAATTTTCAGCTAATATATATATGCATTAATATGTAGCAACTACTTCTATTTTTTTTTCTAGTTACCTAAAGAAAATAAAATTAACAAATTGATGAACAAAAAATGGGAAAAATATCTTTGAAAAATCCATTCACGACAAGGGGAAATTTCGAATGGGAACACATTTTATGGGAAAAGTTATTCATGATCGCACTTTTGGAAAATGAGAAAAAAAATTAGGGAAAAAATTATTCATGATAGGGGTGATTATTCCGCTCCAGAGTGGCAGTTTTTTATAAATGCTGCCCGTCCTTGGAACCTACTACTACTAGCTACTCAGCAACTTAATGGCAACGAAAAACGTTCCAACTGGTTTTTGTTTAATATATTTGTTTTATTTATTTTATTTTATTATTTTGTATTTTTAACTTGTTTAGTTTCAATTTATATAAGATTTTTATATAAGATTTTTTTAAATAAGACTTTTTCTCCAGTGTTGCCTAAAACTGGTTGTGCCCTTTTAATGTATTTCGGTACTTTAATTGCAAGTGAAATCTTCTTATACAGGAAATGGTAATAAATAAATTAAATAAATAAAACCAAAAAAAAAATTATTAAAATGCAGTGCTATAGTTTTTGTATGTAGTGCCTAAGAAAGCTTTAACAAACTTCACAATTTAATCAACAAATAAAAAATTTGTTTTTTGCAAAATTAATTTATGTCATATAATGCAGTTTTGTGTTAAAAGTGGTTTCTGTGAAACCAATATTCCTCACCCAAACACAAGTTGAAGCTGCATTTATCCTGAGCAAGTTTTCTTTAGTGTCTTATATTCAGATAAATAAACGGTTAGATTTGCTTGATTATCCTTTAAAGAGTCTAAAAGTTACATTATTTGCATATAAACCTTACAATGTATCATCAATCACCATAAACTTCACTCTAGGTACTTGGATTTCATCTGCTTTTTTCTACCCATCGCTCCATCACATCAATGCAACACGTTCGCCTTCAAGTTGGTTGGCTTAGAATACTGATGATGTTGATGATGATTTCCCAGTAACCATTACTGCAGTGTGGTTATCAAAATGTACACAAACACACACACACGCTCACCCATCTATATATAAGAGATTCGAGATTTTATCATACTTTTAAACAAGACTTAATAAATATGTATGTACATATACGTATGTAAATGTGCTTCAACATACCATGAACTTATTTATGTGTATGTTAGTACGCAGGTGTACAACAACAATTTTCCATAATCCAGCTGCAAAGCCACATGAGGAATATATTTATAATTTAAGATTTGTTGTCAGGAATATATATATACATATTATATACAGGTATACAAAATCCCACTGCATAAAATATTTAAATAAAAACAATTCTGTTTGCATTTTATCACACACTATGCAGTTAAAACTTTTCTAGAACCAGCCTCTTTTAAATGAAAACGAAACCGCTTTGCAACAAAGCAACTTTGAAAACTTTGACTTTGAAAATAAATACCATTGAATGAGTTTCACTTTAACACTAAGCTTTTAAAAAAGCAGATACTCAAGCACTTTTTAGGAGATAACATTTTAAAACACTCACTTGTGTTTAATTTACAAAGCTGTTTCTTTGTTTGTTTGTTCGCAGAGTTACCCAGAGTTACCCAGATGGTAGAAGTGAAACCAAAATTTTGTTACTACACCAGGTCGTCCATCCAGTCGCCCATAATTTAATGTGTGTTAGACTGTCACTTCATTGGTTGTGCTAGATTTGTTAAATTATTTTTATGCTTGAAAGCCATGAAGTAAGGCAGCTTTATTCCAGATGTCTGGAAAAAAAAAACAGCTGGCTGCTGCTTCTGTTTGTCAAATTTTTACTTACAAACTGTATAAAGATACGATTTAATCATAGAGTGTTTCTACTAACAAATTACAGAACATTTTTACTGGTGCTGCACTTGTTGCAGAAGTGCAGTTACCTGGCTTAAAGCTGCAGTGGCATGAAGTAGCACACAAAGTTTTTGTTATTTAAATTGTTATTATTGTTAAAATATCCATTCGAACACTGAATGAGTAAATTCATTAATTGCAAGCCAATTTCTATACCCTTTTGCTAAAATGGTACATACATTTTTATATGTAATACTAACATTGTTCTGCCTTACAAACACATATTTATGGTGTACTGAAAACCTTTTGATATAACACTACACCTTTACTTCCGGCTGTGCTTCAATTATATGCTCTTATTTGTTTATCAGCTGCCCTTGCAGTTTAAAGTTGACAAATGAAATCGTTTAAATATGGACAATATAATAGTTTATTACTAAAAAAAAAAAAATTGCCGTGCGAGGACTGTTCCTTTCATATAACAAATGTTTCTTTCATTCATTTTCCAAATTAACGCCTTCTCGAAGTGTTTATTAATATTTTATTTCAACATTCAAGCTACTAAATAAGAAACCAGAATCCTTTATGGCCAATATCTTTTTCTGATTAAAATTTCCAATTGATGTAAAAAGCGTAAGAGAAGGGAAGATTTATATGCATGCTGGAATGAATTTTAGAAATATATATGCTATAAATTTCTTCGCAAAATTTAATGATGTAAAACGAGTTGGGAAGCATATTATCAAAACGAAAATTCTCATTCAATAACCCTTTATTATTTTTTACAAAAACAATATTTAGGAGCCTGCCAAAAGCATTTAGCTTTCAAACGTGCTTTAAGGTTAACAAAAATTTTCGTAAGAGTTTTGCCTTCGTACCTAAAATCATTGTACAGAGTGCCTTAGCAAATGTATTGCATTTGAAATAATCTATGTCTATATAAATCAAGAACAGCTTTGAAGAGGAGGTTTCCAAACGTCGACCATTTAGAAGTGCTGTACCATTCATTTTTAAAACTTCAACGCAAACACACGTTCATAAATATTTAAAATAAAATATAATATTTACAATAACAATCTTATTGTAACATCGATTTTTACAAGTGATATTAATTGAAATTGAAGAGCAAATCCCATTTACTATAATTGCCAGTTATAAACCCACGTGCGGACATATGTATGTATATATTAGTGAATACATGTTCGCCGGCGTTTCCTGGCATACAACCACATGAGCAAATAAAGAGTTTTTATTTTATATGCTTCATTACCACACACACACACACACAGAAAAAGAAATTAACAATCACTTTTGATTGAAAGGATTGTTACACCAATTAAAAAATTATTTAGAACTGCGCCTTCAAATGAATTGATAATATTGACTTAGTTTTTAGTATTCAAAAATTAATTTAATCATTCATGAGAGGTCCTATCAGGTCCTATCAGAGAGGTGCCACCTCATTTCGGGTACATCTTTTACTATTTGTTAATGTAGCAGAAACGCAACTAGATTCTGCATATTATAGTAAAATAGTTATGGACAATTTTAAGACTATTGGGTTACCCCAAGTATGAAGGACCAAATTAAAGTTTTTTGTTATTCCTAGTGTTTGGTGTTGTTAACTGCACTTTATGAGCAAATATTACCTGCCTATTTATATATTTTTTTTTTTTAGACTGGGACCAGTACTCAGGGGATGATCCTTATATATGCTTTGCATTATGCTGTAACTGGGAAAATAGGAAAAAGGGATTGGTTGGTGGGGAGTGTTTCTGAACGTTTGATTAACCACAAAAATTATAACATAAAAACAGATCATTTATTTTTGCAAATCTAAATAAGTCAGGATTAAATGTTGCTAATTTGTCTGTTTAGTTCCAATGTATATACCTTCAACACTATCCAGTTAACAACTTTTAATGAAACCTCTTCAGTATTGCAAACCGTTAGACTATACAAAAAAACAAAAAAGAAACGTTAAAAAAATAACCACGACAATACCTATTACGAATGTTTACTTTGGCGGACTTATTTTTAAAAATATATGTATCATGTTTGCTTAGATCTTATATGGCAAATATCTATACATAATTTGCCAAATAAACGTGTAATAAGCATGGAATATTTGTTTAAATATGCCATAAAAAAAAAGCACGCGTTCACCTATTACGACTTCACATCACAAAAGAGACGTCTGCTATGATCAAAAGTTCACAAACCACACCTTGCGATTTAAAAGGTTCTGCAAATTTTTTCAGCTAAAGGGTGCCGCCGTTTAAAAACTTCACCTAAAATTTTAGCGTTCTGTTTTATCTTGCATGTTTTGCTGTAGAGACCTGACAACCGCATATTCTGTGTAGATTTCAAGTCTTTATCTCTTACGATTTAAAATGATTTCATTTCTTTGTAAAGGACCATCCTATAAATTTAAACTTTTTGGTGTGTTTGGGATCTCTATTGTAAAATATAAGTATGTAGCCTTGTGTACATACAAGTCTCTGTCTGTTGCGACTTAAAAGTTACAGCTTATTTGATGGGGAGCCCTTTGAGTTTTGTTGGTGTAGCAGCTGGTGAAACCATATTTTCTCTGTAAGAGAATAAAGCCTGTGTTGAACGGATGGACAATCAAGTTTCGTTTCCACTCCATGAGTACAAACAACAACAACAACAAACAAACCAACAAGAACTCTCATTCTTGATCTTTTAACTACATTGTATATGAATTTTGAGTTTCTTAAAATCGTTGTTAGTTTTTAAAAATAAATATTTATGTTCATTTTTACATTTCGTAAGCAAAAGTTTTAAGAAATTGAAGTGTCTTTCCTTATGTTTGAAAAAAGTTGCCATTTCGGCGAATAGGAACCAAGAATAGTGCAAGCAAAACTTCAGTATGAACTTGGAGTTAAATAAGAAACAGTATACGAAGCACTACAAATGTCAGCTTAAAGCACAGTAATTTTAAGGGTGATGCCAAGGAGGTGGCATTAAATAATTTTTTTCCAAAATAATCCTGGGGTTTCATTTATTTTAGCCTTTTTACACTGACGTACAGCTTACAGCTTTCATTAATTTGCAAAAATGTTTACATCTTCCCATCAAAATTATACAGGGTGAAAATTCTACATCTTTCTACATCAGCAGAAGATGATTCTTTCTCATTTTGTTCCATTTTACATCTTTCGATTTTTTTATTGCCATCACTAAAAACCTTGCAGAAAATCGATTGCTTTTGTACCATCACTAGCGTTTCAGAAAATAAACAAAACAAATTTAACATAAAAAAAATGAGTGGAACATAATGTTAGTAGTTTGTTATAATTTTAAATTAATTATAAATCAATTCATTTTAATTGCAGGGCAAAAGAAAGCTGTTGTTTGGAATTTGTGTCATGTTTTTTTTCAAAATTGCAAGCTTCTCCACCAATAATGAAAAATGTTGTCGTTTGACCCGAAAGTTTTTTTTTTAAAAATTCATATCATTATGAAAATAAATCTTAATTTATAATATTTTTACTTACAATCATCCAAACGTTTCGAGGAAGGGTCATTCTTATGTCTACCAAAAATTATTCTTTATCATCATCTTCTAATGATGGCAGCCGATATTTCAATCCACTGCATTAAAATTTGAGCTTGTTCTGGTAAATTAAGAGCTAATCTAATGATTGATACCTCCTCCAAAACCCTTCTTAGTTTTTTTTACTTTTCATAAAAATTTTGCTCTGTTTTTTTTTTTTTTTACAGCAAAATAAACGAAAAATGTTGTCAATGTAAACGACTGTTTCACATTCCCAACATCTGCCATACGTTTCACTTGGATGTTAGTCTGTGTAAAAAGGCTATTACTAATTAGCAAAAAATTTCGTTTATATAACAGATTTGACAGCTGATATGTAACTCTACATTACCACTTTAGTGATTCCTTCATTATGCTAGGAACACAACTGGGACGAACGACGAATTTTTCGCCGCAAATATTCGCCGTCAAAAAGAAAACGCATTGGTGTATATGAAAATGCACAGTCACAGCGTGGGTCGAAATTCGTTAAACGTGGCGAACTTGAAATAGATTTATTTCTGTTGCTTAGGGCCGCCGAACGACGAGCAAATCCATGTGGCCATTTTGGTCTTAGTTTTCTTAGTGTTTTAGTAAAAACAGTTAAGTTTTACTTTCATAATTTTTATTTTAAGTGCTAAGCTTTGACCTTTTGCATTTAAAATAAAAAGCCAACATATTAGATTATAAAACATATTTGTAGTGTTTAATTTTTTGTTTTTTGGGTAATGCTAAATTTTTTAGCAATCAATTTTTTTTAATATGGTGACCCCATCAGCTGTTCAAGTATAATAAGATAAAATTAAAAAAAATTAAAAAACGGATACAAGTGAAATTATTATTGAAAATGTTATGCGGGCCGCCGGTAGTGAAACCGGCCCACTTGGGTCTTAGAAAGGTCCCGTTGTGATAATTGAAAATGGTAAACTTCAAGGCTTTTACCATAATGAACATGATGTTCATTATTTTTACAAAATTTTAAATTCTTTGATTCATTTAATTTTTTTATCTTTGAACACACAATAAAAAGCGTTATCAATTATAACAGATGTTTTTGTTTTTCGTCGTTATTGTGCTTCATACGACGAATTCACAAAGCGAATTTTAACCGGCGTATTCGTCGTTCGTGCCAGTTGTGTTTCTACATTATGTTGTACAAGTTGAAGCGTACTAAACTAAACAGACAAAACCACTTTCGCATTCTTAGTATGGGTAAAAGAATTTTGTTTTTTTTTTTACCCACAAACACACTGTGCTGTCAGCTGTTCACTATCTACCAGAGAACATATTCTTTGTTGTTAACATGATTGCTCTCTTTGTTCAAGATTATATATTACGCTTAATGGCAAAATGTTTTAGCGTTTTGTTTATGTTGCTGCTTGATTTTATTGGCTGATGTTGTTTTTGCTGTAAAACTAATGGTTGTTTGTTGAAAATAATAACAAAAAACAACAATTTAGCCAAAAATATGACTACCACAAACTTTTCTCGTAAATTCATTTTTTTCCATTACAAATAAAAATTTTTTAGACGACCGTATAGATTTGCGTTCTTTTGTTTTTCCTTCACACTTTGTTTTTTTTAATTTCATCTAATGTTTATGCCGTAATGTTGCCATTGCTGCTTGTTGTTGGCAGTTTTGAGGCGAAAGAAAACAAACCTCCAGTATGGTTATAGTGCTGCTAAGCACGCGCTTTGCCTTTGAAAGAAAAAACACAAACAAAAAATAAATAAAAACTACCAGCGTTTTGCTCATGTTGTTTCTTTTGAACATTAAATTGGTTTGCGTTTAATGGCTTCCCTTTCTATAGTACTTTGTCTTTGGGGCTTTCCGAGTCGAAATATTTATGTAAACGGATGTATGTGCTTGTATTTAAGCCTGCTGTGTTTGTGCAGATGTGTTTGACGGGCATAGTGTTAACTTGAGATTCAGTTGGGTCAAGTGGTTCAGGTGTGCACAAGCAAAACAGATTGTGAAAATGTAACTAAAATTTGTTTTATGGCGATATTAGAGGTTTTTCGCAAAAGCATTCATACAACATGAACGTTCATTTATTTCCTCCCTGTTCTTGCATTTATTTTTCAGTTTTTTTTTTGGCTTTTGTCTTGCTAGCAAGATAAAATTCTTGCTTCAGATATCATAAAAAAGGAGGAGGATAAAAACTGTGAATTGTAAATGCTCGCGTTGAAAGCTTTTTGTAATTATGGCGAGTTTTTTTTTTCTTCTTTCTTTCTTTCTTTTGTGGTAAAAACAGTTACGAATTTCCAACACCGAATGGAGCGTGTAGAAACAAGTTTTATTCAAAACTTATTTTGCATGCACAAATTCACAAAAAAGTCTGCGACATACAAACGTGCCAACACTCATTTTAATATATTTATAATAAACATTTAAACTATTGTTACGTTTGTAACGTTTGCTACCTGCCATTCTCAGAAGAAGAAAAACCAAAAAAAAGCTCAACCAAACGAGAAAAGAATAAGAAACGAGAAAAGAATAAGAATAAGATGCATATGAAATCTTATCCCTGCCAAGTGGTTTTATAAGAAGGTGGTTTTTATATACGAGAGATACCAAAAAGTCTTTAAAAATGTTAAACTGCTGAAGTTTTAATAATTTTCGTAGGGCTGATGTAGAATTGCTTCAACTTTTCTTTTGAGTGAAAAATCGGGATTCAACTTAAGAGTTTAAGAATTATCTAAATAGAATGTTTTAGAGAGCACTACAACATAATAAAAATATAAACAAATCATGAAAAATCGATTTTTGTTTTCTTAGAAGCAGTAAAAATTGGCCTCCCACTGCCAATAACACGGCATTTAGTTGTGATAAAGGAGAGTTTTTAAATAACTTATTGTAAAGGGTCTGCCAAATTAATTTTTGTTTCTTTAAAAACGGCGCAAAACATCGAGTGTAGCTTCGGCTGTGTGGCATGTAGCGCCGTCCTGTTTAAACCAAATATTTCCCATATTCTCCTCTTAAATTTTTGTGAACAAAAATTCGTTCAACATGGCCCGATAATGATCGCCATTGACAACGGCCACTCCCGGCTCATTTTCGAAGATAAATGGCCCAATTATGCCTCTTCACCAAAATCCGCACCAAGCAGTAACTCGTTTTTGCTTTTCACTCACCCCTTCACTACATGGCGGTCCTGCCTGGGTGAGTGAAAGAAATAATTTGCAAAAGAGATCGAATTAATTCCGGCGCCTGAGACGCTTGGGAGAGTTTAGTTAAGGCAGTTTTAATGCCGGTAATATTTATTAAAAAAAAACAGCCAGTCTAAAGGCTTGTTAAAGATTGTTCTTTATTTGCCAAATTCAGTTCTTATAAATAAAAATAAAAATAGCGGTATCCTTAAAACTACAAATTTATTATTTGTTATTGTAATTACAATGTACAATTTCCCATTGAGTGAAAGTAAAAAGAAAGTGCGACTAATTATATTACTAGTGATGTGGAAATGAAACAAAGCGATTAAACATACAAAATCGAATAAGAATAATGGAATCGAGTGTGATGAAATATAATATACATAATAAAATATTATATAAATATACACTACGGATTTTCTGTGCTCCAAATACCACAATTTGGCTTGTCTACACGCCCACCAAGATCAAAATGAGCCTCATCTGAAATTATGATATTTTTTTTTGGTCAAAATCGGAATCTTCTGTAAGTCGATCGCAGGCCCACTTAGCGAAGCGTATTCGTTCAGCCTAAGTTTGAAACTAATTATCTGTCAAATGAGATAAGTCTTACCATTCTCAAAGTAAGCACTAGTTGAAAAAAACGTCAGATGGTGGACCCTGTAGGAAAAAAAGAAAAGCCTAGAGTACGATAAGCTGTCTTGAAGCCGCTAACGTCCTCATCATAATTGCATTTGAAACCAGTAGCTTATGATTATTTTCTTGAGCTTAAGGTATTTTTTATTTTGAATATTTTTGTCTATAAAAATATTCAAAAACATATAAATTCCTAAAATTAAAAAAAAAAAATTACACTCAAGAAAATATTTATATAATATATTAAGAAACCACAAGGTTAATTTTTTATTATTCGAAGTTTTTATTTTAATGAAAAGTGTGATGACATCGAAACAGCTTTTGAACGAACTTGCTGTTTTTTTTTTGCCTTTTGTAATTAAAATCAATCAAAAAATAATATAAAACAAGCTTGAGTAATAAAAAATATTATTATCTTTTGTTTTTGTATTGCCTCTTTTTGATGTATATTATAATAAAAATTCGTCTTCTTTCTTTGATCTATGTATATATTTCGAACCTCTCGGTTCATCTTCAGGATCTCGTTATTTTTGTTTATGCTATAAACAAAAATAACAAGACCCTGAAGATGAACCGAGAGGTTCGAGATATATAGATCAAAGAAAGAAAACGAATTTTTATTATAATATACATCAAAAAGAGGCAATACAAAAACAAAAGATAATAAACTACAATTGATGGCAATACAAAAGAAGAATTATTAAAAAATACTATTTTACTTAGTGTCAGACAAAACAAATGTTTTTAAGAAACAGAGAAGTAGTAAAGCAATCAAAATATAAAAACCATTAGAGTGTATGTATGAGAGAAATGAAATATATTGTATATTGCTTTCATCTCACGTCTGTAGACGGTTCTTTCAAAATTAACGCATCTTCAATAGGTAAACTAAACTGATTTCCCGACACTAGTGAGTTGTTAAAATCCAGAATATGTAACTTTCCAGAGACATTCAATATGAGCTTGTTGATATTAAATCTGTTGTTTACGGGTTTCTTAAAACAAAGTCTACCTTGCTGCTCCAATAAAAAGTGCTTGGTTAATTTTTGTTTTATTTTTCCAATACCTCAGTATTGCTTCACCTTTTGAGACTGCCTGGCAAAAATGCTGCCTTTCAATGTACACATAATATTGCATTCAAGTTTATATGCAAATATTATTTTCTTAGAATTCTGCATAAGAAACTTTCACTTTATTTTCTTTGTTAAAACAACCTTAATGATCTAGATCTTGAAAGTTCACTATTTTTATGCATTGTTACGTGTGCATGTCGCAAAGAGAAAGTTTTTATTTTATTTTGCAATAAAATAAAACTTAATGGATAAAATAAAAGATGCAGCATGGCTGAATATTAGGATTTTAAGTGACATTGAATGTTTTAGTAGCACTTAAATAAATTTATGAATCTCTATATAATTGCAATTTAAATATTAACGCTAAAATATGGTGATTTTTAAGAGAAAATAATATATAAAAACTTCTGTGTTACAATCAGGGTTTCCTCTTGTTGACTAAAGGAGCAATTAGACTATTTTATTTTTTGTCTGTGGTTTTTAATAAAAAATTTTCAACGCCGCTTAGTAGGCGTTTTTTTCTTGCAGCTTTTTCTTTTTTTAATTCGTTCATATATACCTCCTTTGCAATATAATCATATCACAAAAAACCATATAAGAAACAAGAGATAAATACTTAAAGTTTGAACAGGACAGGTGGTTGCACAGTCTTTGTACACCAACAAATATCCCCAAACAATAAAAACAAATAATCAAATGTTTAATACCAATGGTCACCCCATACAAGCGGTAGTTTTTTCTGGTACTTGCGCGGTATCACGAGTTAGTCTCATTTCAGTTTTATTTTTCGTAATTAAAAAATTCAAATATGAACTTAATAATTTATTTGATTTAAGGGCCAATTGAAATGTATTAATTCAGGTCCAGAAATGAACCTTTTCAAAAAATGTTTATTGAATTTTTCAGCTGTCTATATGCCGACGACATTTCATTGGTGCTAATCAACTCATCAGTAGACTTGAAAAATTCTTAAAAGTTTGTTTGAAACTTAACTACTTATTCCATAATTCCCATGAACAGAATGAGAATCAGAAATGTTCAAACAAACCTCTAACACAGCAAACATTTCTTTTTTCGTTTTGCAACACTTCTACTTTTCTTTGGATACAACGAGTCACCATTGGTTACTACGATTTGTATTTTTGAAAGTATCAAAAAGTATAAGTTTTTGAATATTCAAATATGAACTTAATTATTTATTTCGTTGGCATATAGGCAGCTAAAAAAATCAACAAACATTTTTTGAAAAAGTTCATTTTTGGACCTGAATTAATTAGTAATTAAAAAATTGTGTGCAGATCATATTTCTTCTCAAATACTGTTTTGGGTATTTGTATTTTTCTAAAACGGCTTTTTGTGTCACTTTTCGAAAGTTTCCGAAGGCAACCCTATATGCAACACAAACGTAATTTGGTCTATTTGACACTACCAGGACAATATTTATAAAAATTTATGCAATTTTGTTTTAAGTAAATATTCGCCAATCGAGAAAAATATAAATTATGGAATATGAATATCTTATACAATAATCTATTTATGTTTTGCTATTCTTTAAAAATGTGACAAGACTTTAAGAAAACAACATCAAAATTAAGCCATCCTAAACAAAAAGACTAGAAGTATGTTTAAATCTCATTTGAATCATTTTCTTTTTCCAAACAATACACCGCTCCCCAGTCAGGCAAAATAACTCTGACAGTATGCAGTATTTAACAAAAAAAAAAACTTTTAATAAATGTTTTATAATTGCTTTAACAAAAAACATGCAGAGACATACATATATAAATGACAAAAAGTCCACAAAGGACTTTAAATGGAAACTGCTGCAACAGAAGCAACTTCAATGTAACATATCTCATAAAAAATAAAAAATTTATTGTCAGCAACACCATCATCAACTCTTAGGCAAATGGCGTCTCACACCGACTTCATTTCTTTTGCAAAACTACAGACAAATTTATATGAAGGGAAAATATAACAGGCAGACATAAAAGGAAAACAAAATTTTTGTTACAGTCATTTGGGAGTTGAAGTGGAACCACGTGAAGCATGAATGGTGATGAAGTTTTTTCTTGCCTTGCAAAAATTTCAGACTTTTAGAAGTATATTTTTTTTTGTTTGTTAATTTTCAGTTGTAAACATTTATTGTCGCTTTTTACTTGTTTTCTTTCCTATTTTTTGTTTGAAATGAAAACATTAAAGTCTAATTCTTAAGCCAGTTAACGAAAGCATAAATAAATGCCTGCACAAAACAATGTTTTTGGACTTAGATAAAAGGAAATGTGCAAGAAGTTTTTTTCCATTATATGTACGGCAAAAAGTTATTAAATTAAAGTGGCAACAAAAACTTGGCAAATTTTTCTATACAAAATTTGTGTGCCATAAAGAAAAATTGTGTGACAAGAAATTTAGTTCTCAATATCGTCAAAATTTGACAATCAAGTCTTAACGCATCTACACTATTCTCAATAATACACTCTAAGCTGCAAAATGTAGTGCAAATTTTTCTCTGCACAGAGTGTTTAATTTCTTGGCAGGAAAACAGAGGAAAACATTTCTTTCGTTGTTCTTACAGACACAAAAAAAAATTATAAAAATCTGATTGAGTTTGTGTTTTCGGTGCTGATTTTGTTGCTCCACAAAAATTTTTGTTGAATCAAATAAAGAATCAAATTAAATATTTTTCTATTTTTATAAATTTTTTTTAATTTTGTTATTTGATTTAACTTTACATATATTTATTTATTTAGCTTTATTATTTTATTTATTAATCTTTAGTCGTATTTTGGTTGTATATAAAGTATGATGCAATAAATTTTCATACGTGCCCACATTGTAATACGTTAAAGTTCAACCCCTGGGTGTTTACTTGTTTTCAAATATCTGTAAAGTAATTATTTTGTATTACATTTCTGGGACTCAAGTTATTTCTGTGTTAGTTTTGCGATTAAGATTAATTAAACAAGACAAAGGATACATCGAGGACATTTAGCTTGAGAAACGTAAAATAAAATAATTATGTTTTAAAAGAAAAAGAAAATTTTGTAGCAAGCTGGATAACCAGGTGTTTCGAATTCAATACACTTCTCATCAGCAACCATATGAACTTTGAAATACTGCCATTTAAACAAAGCGGATAGAAAAGCTTATGAAATTTGATTGTTAAATTAAATTAAATACCAGTATTAACAAAAGCATAATAAAAAAAAAGAATAATGATTCTCAAACTAATACTATCATCGCATTTTATTGTAGCGATGCGAGTAACTCTTTTACCAAAACACACTCATCAAATTTAATTCAACTATCAATTGAACTTCAATGCGAGTAAATTGACGAAACTTTAATTGTTGACGTTTGAATAAAAAGAAGTAGTGAAAATTATTGTTAATTTTTTATAATAAAATTAATAAATTTAAATTTACACAAAAAATATCTACCATTTTCACAATGTACTTAGGGCTGAAATTTAAAGTGTACTTTAACGACAAATTTTGTAATCGTTCATTATTTTTAATGTATAAAGGATACAAGTAAAAAAAGCACATTCCAAATTTATTTAATGTGCATCCGAACTTGTTATAAAATTTGGCATACAAAAACAAAATGGATGAACAGTTTGTGCCAACTAGTATAAATACGAAAAAAAACTTTAAGAAACTGAACACACCAGGTCCACATTCTCTGCCTTCTATAGCCGTTACAGGACTAAGTAAGGGGAATTCATCACCATTTTAACTCAGCAGCACAGATGATTATTTTCGAAGTCGTGAACTTAAGCGCCTATCGTTGTAAAATCTTTTTCTCCCTACTTCCAAATATGTGTGCGCCGTTTTAGTTTTGTTTCTCCTGAGCAGATGAGCGCAGCTCATTAGTAGCTGAACACAATTGCTGAACAGGTGGGACCACTGACCACAACTCATTAGTAGCTAGACACAACTAAGCGCGTTCAGATTTGAACATCCAACAAATTATTTACACTAACAAAAGACATGCTGTAGTTTATACAGAGAGAGAGAGAGAGAGAGCCAAAAGAAATTAACGTATTGGAAGTTGCTCATATTTTGGCAAATGGCTGCCAAAGTCAAATCTGATTTTACATTTAGGAACTAGACAAGCCATGGTGTGATGCACTCCCCAAGAAGATCCTGTCTATGATAAAATGGAGATTTTTCGACCAAAATCATAATGAGCGATGAGGACCATTTCCACTTCGTGAGCAAGCAAATCTATCGCTTTTGGTTCCCCGAAAATCCACGAGTGATGTACGAGAAGCCATTACACCCGCTAAAGGTGACTGCATGGTGCGCTAATCACGCTAGAGGATGGCCATATTAATCGACTTTTTCTGCTGCAATTGAACGAATTAGGTCTGAAGAATATGTGATTCCAACAGGACCGAGCAACGGCACACACTGCACGAGCCACAACCCAACAACTTCGGATGACTATTTTGGCCCACCTGTTATATTGTGTGGCGAATTCTAATGCATTCACCTGATAATGAATTCACCTTGTAACTAAATAAAACAAATTTTTGTTTGTAAACTCAGTGTAGCTTGTTTGGATATCGTTGCATGCATCTGTTTGAGCGTAATTACGTTTTAAGTTATTTTTTGTAAAGTAACTTTTCGAGCCATTGAATAAAAACAATTTTTACTCTATTAATCTTTTCTTCAACCTATTACTTATTGGGCAAATATGCATACATATGTACATGAAGATTATGCAAAGGCATCCATGTATAGTACCAGCGCTAATACTTCAGCTATTTCTTACCTTTAGTTTTCAGCCTCGGCCTCACAGCCAAGATTTCACTAATACAAATATATTACCCATTTTTATACAAAATGGGTGGCTTAGACGGCAATAATACGCTTGAGGCGCTAATTTAGCTTGGACTGATAGGCATAAAGATCACTGGTCTAGACTTAAAAAAAATATAAATGCAACATTTTATGTGAACACACGTATGAAAGCTTAAAAGAGAATTTAAAATAGTATCATGTTAAATGTTCACGTTGGTAAAAATTTAACATAATTTCACATCAAGTTTTGTATGTTAAAATTAGATTTAGCATTCTTTTTTGTGTTAAAAGTTTGCTTGTTTTAAGAATAAATAAAAAAAACACCCTGCAACAACCTCCACTTTAATTTTACTATCCGTCTTTGGCAACATTAACAAATTAAAGAAAAAATAGTATAAAACTCAGTTGAACCACTTTTTGTTTTCGAGGATTATTCTGTTTCTTGACTTTCTCACATTGGCTTTAATGGGATTAATTCCGTTGTACTTTCTTATGTGTATTTCATATTATTACACTTTTGTAGCTGTTCTCTTTCTCTTGTTTAGGTATTTAACTTTTTTTTTATTGTCACTGTTCCTGTTGGTGTTGGAGGTTTTATGCTATTTTTTTTTTAAAGGAAAATCCCCTCCATTGCAGTTCACCTGTTTTGGCCTAAACGCAAACGATATTATTTTTGTTTAAGCTGTTTCTTCTTTCTATTTAAGCTTTTTCTTTTTTTCTTTTTTTTGCTGTCCAATTTTGTAATTTGTTTGGCTGGTCTTTCCAGAAAAACCAAACAAATATAATCGCTTACTGTCTTGTTACTTTCGTTGTTAATTTTTTTTAAATTTTTTGTTGTTATTTGTTAAGATTTTTTGGCGCTGCCGCTTAGGATTTCTTTATTACTTTTTTAAAAGAAACATTGTTCATCTGTATGTTGTTGTATCCTTCTAATATAAAATTATTTTTCTGTTATTTAACTTGATGTCATTTTCTTTTTTGTGCGGCTATAAGTAATGAACAGGTGTTGTCATTTAACTAAAAATGTTCAGTTAAACATCTTTAAATCATTCCCCATGCTTTAAAACTCAACAATTATGCACTTACTTTAACAGATAGGTTGTAAATGAGTTGTTTATATTTATTAATTTATGCACGTCCAAGGTATCATAATACCAGATCGATGCATAACTACAACAAACACAACACTAGTAGCAAACTTTTCATGTATGTTGTTTGTAGATATATTTTAAATTCTGTCACCCATTTGCTGGCGTTTATGTATTAGTGTTGTGTATTTTGGTAGTTCCTCAAGCCAGAATCAGTAGTCAGATGGGCTTCTTAGATGGGTTACCTGGTATCAAGGTACTTCCTGCACTTCTACTTTGTTGGAAATGTTTATGTATGTAGTAAAAAACTAATCACCAAATCAGTTACTAATTGAACTCTGCTATTAAAAAAATTCTTTTAATCTGAAAAAATTAAAAAAAGACCTTTGGTCTCTTATAGTTCTATTACAGCTCTCTCATTCCATTTTTGCAACAAGAACTTCAGCGGAAATTGTGATTTATCACAAAACTATGTAGCACAATAATACGAATTGTACAAAAATGATACTTTCCCAAAACTAATAGTTCAAAAGAGTACAAGCAATACATAATTACGACTTCAGTTTTGCAGTACCATTTTTGTAGTAATCTTGTTATGCAACAACTTTAATAGTACAAGCGTCTGGTCTAAGTATGCAAAGCTCACGCCTACAAAAGTTATATACTGCACACCAATTAAATGGGCGTAAAATTTGAAGGGCTAATGTCTATTTTGAATAAAATATAACTTATTTAGAAAATTTTATAATTTTTTTATTGTGATATACTATACTAACATTATAGTTTAGTCATCGATAGGACAATATATTGGTCAAATAGCCGCCACCACCTCACCGCCACGGCTCACCTTGATTCAATAGTCCATATTATCGATGACGCTGAGATATAATTGAGCTTCTATGCCATTAGTATGTGGAAATATTTCATACTTTAGCTCTTAAACTGTTGCTAGCTCATCGACGAACACCTTTTTTTTAAATAACACCAAAGAAGAAAGTTTAACGTTTTCAAATCACATGATCTTGGTTTCCAACTGTCATCGCCAGCACGTGAGATATCAGGGCCATTGAATTTGTCGCCCGAAAGATCCATGGTTTCGTTAGCTGTGGGGCAAGGGGCACCATGCCGTTGAAACTACAAATCGTCCACATCTATATCATTTAATTTGGGCCTCGTTATCATCTCACGATAGCGAACACGATTCACAGTAACTGACGTGACCGGTCTTGTTTTGAAAAAAACATGGACCGATTATGACGTCAGCTCATAAACAGAATAAAACCTTCACTCTTTAGGGATGCATTAGTTTCTCGACAACCACTTTTGCTTATCAAAAGCCAAAATGCGGAAGTTCTGTTTAGTAAAGAAGCCACTGAGGTGAAAATGGGCCACGTCACCCAAGATGAGTTTCTTCGAAAATGTGTCATCCACTGTTGCCATTGCTTGCCACCCTTCTGGCCATTGACGACGTTTAAAATGATCAAGAGGCTTTAGTTGTTCAGTCAATTGCACCTTGTAAGCATGTAAATGCTTTATGCATATTTTTCATCAACGACGAACGTGAGAGCAAACAGTTATATAATAACTGTTGGTGCTTCAGTTTTACACCTAATTTTTGAAGTGATAGTTCTCGTCAGAAAAAAGAATTAAAAATTTATGAACCTAAAAATAGTATAGTTCTCTTAAATTGTATTTGAATTATGTTCTTTATGCTGCCGTTTAATTTCAAATAAACTTCAATTTGAAATCAAGCCATTGTGTTTGCTGGGTGCTACATTTGCCATAATATAAAAGTACTTTTATGTAGTAGTTAGCAGTGTAATTATTATTATTATTGCTTTTTTCTGCATTTAATGCGTTTGTGTTTTTGCGTATATGTCGTTTTGCTGTTTGCTTACATTTAATTGAAGTTCTATAAGTGAAACTCGTGTGCAATATGTTGCAAATAAAATTTTAATTAAGAACATTTCAAAAAGTACTGTGTTGTATGTATTTAGCTCCGATCTGGCCTCACTTTGTCTCTCATTTTGTTTTACTCCCTGCTGCCTCTGTCTTTCAACTCCCTGCAGTTCCATGTTAGTTGGAGTATTTTCAACACAATTGGATTTGCTAAAACAAACAGGCAAACAAACAACAGCAGTGCCAGCACTTTGATGAAAATAAGAAAAATAAATTGAAATAAAACAACAAATTAAATCCAGCAAATGTTCCATATTCGTGCATATACTATGTATACTTTGCAAGAAATGTTTTAAAATTAAACAAGATACATATTGGGTTTTTGCAGCGCCACCACACACAACCGAACTACGGCTAAAAGTGCAACAACTTAATTTCATTGCATCAGGACTGCTCGCATTAGGAAATTAAATACAAAATAAAATGAAACTGTTTTGTTTTTTTTTTTTTGTCAGCATGTTTAGTTAAAATAAATGAACAGCACAATTACCAAATACCTTCTTTGGCAAGAAGAAAGTAAGATGTTGAAAATGGCCTCAACAAATGAAAATGGAGTACAATAGTGGATTAAGGCTGAATGGTGTATAACAAGAAATTAAACAATTAAAGAAAACAAGCCAATGTATATAATCACATAAAGTTTTATTCATTTTACAAGTCTTCAGATTGAGCAACAGCTTCTAGCTGGTGTGCGGTATGACCACGATAAATAAATAAATAAAAACACAGCCTTTACTAGAAAAACAACGTAAGCTTTGTCATCAGACTTCTGTATTCTGCAGAGAAAAATTTATTCGCCATGGTATGCTCTCTATGAAATACAAACATCAAAAATGTTTGTATTAAATAAAAAATAAATGCGGTCGGAGAACCCCCATTAGGAACGAAGTTCCTTACGTTTCTTTTTCACCTTCGAATGTAATACAAAGTGAAATCTGTATGTTTTATTTTGTGTTGTTTTTGAAATTTTTAAATTTTATGATTCTTTAAATTTTTGGAACGTTTTCCAACTAATTATTATTTATTGGTAGGTGTCTCCGCTGCTGTCAGCGGAGACTCCGCCTATCATACACAATTGCATGTTGACAGTACACCAATACATATAAACAGCTCACACGCTTTCGTGACGATTTCTACTAATTTCCACTACCAGCAAGCCGCGTTAAGGAACTTCGTTCCAAAAAAAAAAATCAATACAGAAACTAGTACTTAGAAAAAATTAGTATAGACTCTAAGCTAGATAAAACATTTTCGGAGAAAAATGTATCCATCACAAATTTAACAACAAGAAATATTCCAAAAAATTTAGAGCAACTTTTTTTATAGAAATCTCTGTAAATCATTTGAAAAAAAAAGATATATATATATATATATATATATATATATATATATATATATATATATATATATATATATATATATATATATATATATATATATACATACATATATATCGCGTTGTGACTTTCTTAACCGTCAAAAAAGCTTTTGACGGGTTGGTACCTTCAACAATACAAATCGCAGCAACCAACAGTAATTCGTTGTATGAAAGTTGTGAGAAAAATCGTGTTGCAAATCGGCAAAGTAGTTTTCTGTATTAAATTTGTGATTCTTATTTTGTTCATGGCAATTTTCGAACATATAGTAAGGTATCAAGCAGTACTTCAGGTCAGGTAAGGTTGATTGAAGTGGTTTGTTTGCAAATGTCTTGCGACATACACCTTAGACAGTATAGACTTGTTGTGCGCTCAATGGATATAACCAATAACAGTTTGACAGAAAGGTACATAGTAACTCCGTTTCATCCACAAAATTTTTTAATTTCCTCCAGCATATGCCTCGTCAAGGGGTTATGTCTGTTAAGGTGTCGCTCCCAAGATATCAGGACCGTATTTGTGAGAAGTCGGGGCGGTGGCATAAAAAGTGCTCCAATGTCGTTCTCCTTTCCACATGCTCTACATTTGTCTCCTTACGATATTCATATATCGTTAAGACATTTTTCTACTTAATTTGGTCTTGCTGAGTCTTAGTAGTTCCCAGTTTTTTCTTTGTCTGGATTCCCCAATAGAACTTTTGCATTGATTCCCATGGTTTCTTTATTTCAGAGAGTTAAATAGGCTCTATATGTCCAATTTTTTAGCTCAAATTTAAATGCAGCAAACGATTTCGCACATACCAAGCTTGCGTTAGTTAGCTTATTTGCTCTTGGAGCCAGTAAGATTACCCTTTTATTTGCAGTTAAGCCTGCATATTCTGGCATCCATATGATGACCAGTTCACTATGAGTCGAGGAACTGTTAATAGCATTTTTTTAATCCCTTATCATATGTGATTAAATCCGCTTAGCTGAGATCGCTCTAATGGCCACTTGATTATCCGTGAAGGTCTTGGCCTCCTCTCTGATCTCTGGTATGCAATCTGACGTCACATTTTCCAGTATAGCCTCGCGTATGGTTTTAAACATTTATTGATGATGCGCACCATGTCCCTGATCGATCCACTCATCCATCATCTTTAATCGTTTTCGTGTGAGAGTCGCAGTGTTGTTTTCAGCTGATCTCGCAGTACATTCTGATCCATGCTTGAGCCTATCAGCCACAGTTACGAACTCTTTCAAGCCATGCACTACACAAGAAATTGTGCGTCATGTTGGTTTGTTGTTTCTTTCAAAAATTGCATGTCACTTTCACGTCGTCACAGTAATCGATGGTTGATTTTGATCAAATGTTTATAAAGTACGTTGGATACCAAATATTTTTCCGTAATGAATTTGCCAGGCGTCTACTTGACGACTCCCAAATATAATTTTTCAAGACTATAGCGACACCCTGTATAACTGTTGCGTTTATGTCCTGAAGTAGACAACTTTTATTTCTTACTAAAGTTTTTTAAATTTTATTTAATTCTCGATATTTTTTAATATATTTTTATGCATCTCCACTATGAGCTTATTTTTGTTTTTATAAATTTAAAAAAAACCAAATTAAATTATTCAAGCGTCACAAATTTCAATATTCTCATACAACAGTTTAAAAAATATTTACCATTCATCTTAAGTATACGAGTTTTGCTCATTTTAAAACTCTCTTTATTTATTTATAATTTATATTTTGTACATTTGGTATTGTGAAATGAATTTAAAATACGCTGACAGCAACAATCGAACAAATCTCTTAGGAACTTTTCCATTTTTAAATTTTCCCTACAACGTTTTTTTTTTTTTTGGCAACAGTTTATGAATTTGAAGTACTTTTAACGCCATTTAGAATTTTTTTCAACGTTTTCATGGATTTACTTTTTCACGATATTCAGTGAAAAAAAAACGTGTACAAGGCAGAGTTTGTTTATAAAGCTTTCTTTTTTGTTACAAGTTTAGACATTTAAAAATCATTTTCAAGCCGCCCATTCTTTGGCAACGTGCTGTGTCTCCTGCGTCCATATAAAGAAAAACAATTCTGTTTTTTTAACTAAAATTTTATACCTTTTGGTGCGTTGGTTTGTAAATAAAAAATGAATAAAATGAATTGCTTTTTTCTCTTATGGTCCCTCTCACTTAAGTTCTTTGAAGTAAAAATTTGCGAAAAAATAATAGTATTTTTACAAAGGTGAAAAGAAGAACTTGTATAGAATTTTGCAAAGAGTGTTTAAATTTTTTCAGTCATAATCGTCGTTGCGACATAAAATAATAGCAATGTTTTTACAAGTAACAAACTGGGAAACATAAACTTAAAAAACATTATAAAAATATCATCAAAAAAACATAGACAATTTATTTGTTAGTGAAGAGTTTGTTTCTTCCATTTAAGTTTTAAGAAATGTTTACTTTGTAACAACAAATTATGCAATAAAGGCAAATGTCAAAGTTTATATTCGAGTCCATATGCCATGATGATGAAAATCATTTAGTTGGTGTTTTTCTTCACCTGTGTTGTTGAAAAAATTGGTTTGACTTTCTGCTTAATAGCAAATAGACTGAAAGAAAATGTGACTGAATTATGTTTAACAAATTTCAAATTCTTGTTTAGTTTTTTTAAAGAAACTCTTGTCATTATTAAATATTATGCAAATGGATAGGATACTGGCAGTACACTTTTCAGATTTTGTTTTACTTCAACGAAACCTTTTTTTTTAATTTTTTTGTATTAAAAAACATAACATCATAAAACATTACATTTCATTGCACTACACAGATCTATACTAAGTTAAATCCCATCACATTATTGCGAGTCATTACGTAACAGCACTTTACACAACATTACAATCTGTCGTATTTGGAAACAATTATATTGCATTGCATTATAGTACGATATGTTATATTATCTTATATTTTATTGGATTACACTAAAATGCATTGCTCTACATTGCACTATATTACAGCACCTTATCTAGCACTCCTAACATTGCTTCAGATAGCATAACATTTCATTACAATACATCACTTAACTCTACAATACATTAAACTAGCGTTATATTATAGTATATATTATAAGAAAATATTACACTACATTTAGTTAGAGTACAGTACATTATATTGCATTGCATTACATAAAATTACCTTACCTTGCATTACCTTACATTACATTACATTACATTACATTACATCACATTACATTACATTACATTACATTACATAACATTACATTAAATTACATTACATTACATTACATTACATTACATTCCATTACGTTACATTACACTACATTACATTACATTACATTATATTATATTACATTACATTATATTACATTACATAACATTATATATCATTACACTACATTACATTAAATTATTTTACATTTTAAATTACATTATATTAGATTACATTACATTACATTGCATTAAATTATATTACATTAGATTACACTACATTACATTACATTACATTACATTGCATCACATCACATCACATCACATCGCATTACATTACATTACATTACATTACATTACATTACATCACATCATATCACATTACATCACATCACATCACATCACATTACATTATATTACATTACAATCTATTTTATAGCATTACAGTCCATTGGTTTACCCTATCGTACAATATATTACAGTACGTTACAGTTCATCACATTACACCTTAGGGCACTACGTTACAATTTATTTCATTTCATATATCATTATGCAGCAGTGTAATCCTTATTGCCAACACGCTTGTTCACTTTTATATATATGGATATAATCACAAGTTGTTTATCGTTTGCTACCCTGGTAACGTCTTCAAATTAGATTTTTCATATTTTCTTAAATTGTTCTCAAAGTTATTTATTGCAGTGTACTTTGCAACAGATTAATCTGCTAAGAACTTAAAAAAAGAAAAACTCTTCAACTGACTCATGTTTATAAATCAAAAATTACAAAACTTTGTATTGCAGCAGAACTTTGCGCTGTGTTTCTCTTAAATCTTGTTATTTTTATATTTTAGGTTGAATAAACTGCCAGGCTAATTTGCAAAATTGTGTTTATTTTCTTTGTCTTGTTTTGAGAAAGTTTTTCTTTTTGCAAAAATAAAACAAAGCAAAGTTTTATCAAGTAGAAAAAATCAATAAGTATAAATAAAAACAAAATGTTTTTCGCAGTTTGTTTTTTTTTATTTTTGTTTCATGTCTTGGGACACAGTTAAAGTTAACTTAATAACCAAATAATTCGAAATGATGTAAAAAGGTCCTGTTTACTGGGGCGTGTTTGATATATTAAGCTGTTACAGATTTACATGGCACACTTTAAATGCCCCAAAATATAATAAGAAAAATAAATAAAACTGGCCCACTGCGAGTGACCAACAACTGCCGTTAATATTTTCATTAACTGTTTTTCAAATTATGTTTCACAAAAAAATCATAAAATCACAATATATTTTATTAACAAACAAAATTGTATTTCCCCAAGCGCCACAATAACACTTGAGGAATAATTTTCTTTAATCATTTTTTTCTCCTTAAAACTATAGAGTTTTTTTTTTTTTTTGAAATTGTTTTCGCTGCTAAGCGTAAAATGAAAGTGACAACGGTAGGCTGTGTGCCGGCATTATACCAGTAAACGTAAAAAATTATAAAAGGAAAATGAAAAAAAGGAAAAACACTAGCGCTGCAAATCAGACCCAGATCAACTCAGCCTACATTTACTTAACCCGGCCCAGAGAAGCAAAAGAGTATGCCAACAAGAGAAAAGAGCCCAAAATGTGGCAACCCAAAAAATAAAATCCTGAACAAAATAATATAAAGAAAAAAGTTCATGTAGGAACAATATTACTACACTACGGTATTTTTCTTATTTGTTTGGAAATACTTTAATTTCAGTTGACATAACAATATTTTGCATCAGCGATTTTCAACCGGTGGTTTTTGCAATAAAATAGAATAGACAATATAAATGGAAAAAAGGTATTTAATAAAAAGCGATAAATCGCTACCTTAGAATTATCGAGTGCTACATTACCGCCCGCTCTTATACTCTGTTCATACATGCTAAATTTTCATATAAAAATTACAATTAACTTATTGGCAATTAAGAGATAATTGTTTTAATAATGAGTAAAATTTATAATGCAACATTCTTAGATTTGTATTAACAGTACTAAATTAACAAGCTTTTACAACAACAGTACTTATTGAACACACCTTGTTAAAAGTTGACTAATCAAACATCAACAAAATAAATTAACAAACAAAAAAAAACAAATTTTTACAGAAAAATTTTAACAATAATTTCTTCACCTGTCAAATGCTAATTGTCGTAGTATGTATGAACACCAAAAAGATATTGTCAATTAACTGAATATTGTTCCAATTAAAAAGGCATATGTGAACAGAGTATTAGTTCCTGTTAAAGCTTTATTTTAATTTTTTTTTATTTGTTTTTTTATATATATATATTTATTTGAGCTTAAGATCTTTTTATTGGAGAATTTGAGTATTTGATTATTTTTGTCAATATTTCGCTCTCCTTCGGATAGATTCTTCAGGAAACTTCCACTTCTCAAAGAAACTTCTAATTTTATTTTTAACTTAATTGTAAGCAACAACTTGTTTCAGTGACTTAGCTTAAACCCTAAGCTTCTGTATTAAACAAGGCAAAAATGCGCTAATTATTGCCTGTTCTTTAATGTCGCAAAAAAATATAAGCAAGCGAAATATAGTCGCTCGATTTCGAATCAAATTCAATTAACTTACTGACAGCTTTTATTTCCATGATCGTACGCTACTAAATATCTACACAAATAACTACTTTTAAATAAATATCTACTTTTTATTACGTGGTTATGCCAGATTCGCAATTCGCACGTTTTAGTTGACTTCTTTTTTTTATTTTTATGAAACAAACACAAAACTGCGAAGCTTTTTGGCTTGTCTGCAGAAACACCCACAGCCTTCGGCAGGAATCGAACCTGCGACCTCGGGAACTCCTAGTAGGACACTCTACCAATTTATCCATCGAGGCGCTCTCATATAGTCTCTCATCAAACTATTAAGAAAATCGACCAAATTATTCTTATACAAATACAACCCAGCATAAAGCTGAACACTTGCATGTGATAAATAAAAACAGAAAAAGAAATAAGTACCAAATAAAATTTTGCAAACATTTTCAAAAGGTTTAGTTATATAGTTTTAAAAATCTCAAAATTTTATTGCGAATTTATTAAATACAGAAAAGAGGTATAGAGATATTCATATGTCAAGCTCAATAGTTTCTTTCGATTACAGAACAATTGATTTTTAAACAATTGTTAATAGTTTTATTGGGCTTGAGTTCGATTTTTATTTCCCTAAAATCGAGGGTGAGGTTTTTGTGATACAATTGGAGTAACCAATATGTTTAAAGACCGCAAGAAAAATAAAGTTCACGACTTACTGGCCTGGGGTACATACCACGACTATTTCAATACCACCACCACATGGCTCATCAGCTTCCAACTTCGCTTCAAACCCAGGCCTACTACTTTTAATATAAACTTAATTATTTATTTGCTTTAAAATCGAATTGAAATGTATTAATTCAGGTCCAATTTAAATATTCAAAAAGCTTTTACTCTTCGATACTTTCAAAAATACAAATCGTAGTAACCGCTGGTAACTCGTTGTATAGAAAGGTTGCAAAGAAAAGTAACAGAGTTGCAAAACGAAAAGAAATGTTTGCTGTGTTAAGGGATTGTTTAAAGAAATTTTGATTCTCATTTTGTTCATGGAAATTATGGAATAAGTAGTTAAGTTTCAAACAAACTTTTAAGAATTATTCAAGTCTACTGATGAGTTGATTAGCACCAACGAATTATCGTCGGCCTATAGACAGCTGAAAAAGACAGCAAACATTTTGTAAAGGTTCCTGCTGTTTTTACTCAGTAGCCACTGTACTACCTGAGCTCCTCGTTACTGAATGTCTATATTTAATTTCAATGAGTAACACAGTTATCACTGTGTTTTTTTTTTTTTTTTTTTTTTTTTTTGTTGATTGGAATATATTCTATATTGTCTCACCAACATGTGATTGATGCTTGCGTTCGTTGCTGTTGCATCAGTGATAGCAACAGTTTCAAGCTTTTCGCCAGTCCCAGCGATTCTTAAGCATTAATTTGAACTTTATATTAGATTTATATGATTCACAATTACTATTAGATGGGTTGCGCTTGAGTTCGATTTTTGCTTTCTGTTGTAGAAGGCTGCATCATGATTGTTTAATGGGTATGCATTAAGGCGGGTCGATTTATTTTTCGACAATTTCCCTATGATTTCCGTATTCTATGGGTTATTCCATGAAAATTTGCCAAAGGAACCATACCTCTGCCGAAGGAACAGGGAAATTGGTAAATTTTTTCACTCCCTACAAATCGACCCGCCCTAGTATGCAGTATATAATTTTTGTTTTTCACTGTTAGCAATTTACAATTTTTGGTTTTTATTTAATTTTTCGTCTAATAAATATGTATATACTTAAAATTGAAAACTCTCATTCTATTGAAAAATAACAAGTTGTATTTTTGATCACAGTGCTAGTAACTTGCTCGAAATAGAGTAGTCAGATTTGATATGAAAACACTTACGTTTCCTTCGACTTATCAATCGACGGGGGCATCGTTTGAATAAAAGAACACTATAGACGAATCCAAATCACTTTTATTTCGATTCGAATGCAAACAAGCACAACACTGTGATATTGAATAACAGATAGTTAGTGGTTGTAGATTATAAGCACATTTATGTCAGAGTAATTGATACTATAATAGTTTGCTGCAGGTATCTTCGAAATCGGCCGGCAAGCTCAGAGCACACACTCACACATACACATAGAACTGTGCGAATGAGTGTTTTGTTTGGCTCACATTATGCGCGTTCACGATCAAAATAATCTTACTCAGGCACTTTCACACGCGACAGTTGTTTTGGGTCCTCACTTCACTCCCGATGACGAGCAAAATGCTTTTCATGTCGCTTTTTCATGGACTCAGCTTTTTATTCAGGCAATTTAAAGCACGAAAAACCTTACAGATTTTCAGCAACTTTTCAATCAATATAAAAATATAAATCTAAGAAAATATATCTATGGTCGAAAATGATACCTGCCTTAACCTTGAACTGTAGTTTGAAAAAGCTCTATTCTCTTATTTTGTATTATTCTGTAGAATAATTTCTGAGGCGGCATTAAAATTTTACAGCTCAGAAGAATTTTTTAATGAATCATGTATATGTATAAAATTCTTTGTGTATATGTATGTATGTACATATGTATGTAATGTACAGCTGGGCCGATTTTGATGAAATTTTCAGGGCGTCTTCAGAATATTCTGGCGGAATTTCGGTTTTCGGTCTGGAGGAGGAAGGGCGTGGCGAAATGGAAAGGAACCCCTGTACATTAAAAAGTAAAATATAGCAGTAACTTTTGAACAATAAGAGCTAGAGAGCTGAAATTTGCACAGGATATGTTTTTACACATGCATTACAATAACAAATACCTAAAAAAACAACAAAAAATTTAAAATTGAAGGGCAGCCAGCAACGCGGACCGGGTCAGCTACTAAGTTATAAGAACAAAGAATTCATATAAGGCTTAATAGAAGTATGTCTTCCGCGAAATTTTGGCGCTAATTGGGAATGGTATAGAACTTTTAACAAAGACACGGAGATTCCACATAAATCTAAAGTTCCGTTAGTAGAATATTGTATCATTTATAACCCGATTTTATCTCAAGTCGACTTATGTTGTTACCGCTTGCGAGCACAAACATATCGTTCAGTTACGCAAAGCAATAATATTCGTCCTGACATCCAAAAACCCCTTAACTTCTTGCAGTGCTAAAGATCCTACTGAAAGTTTTCTATTTGCCCTGCTTATTGCCGCTAAAGTTGATTATCACTTTTTTCAAAATGCTACAACTAGAACTAATGGTGAATAACTTTATCGAGCATGAGTTCGATTATACTTGTGAGATTTTTGTTTTGTGATTAAATCACCATTTTTTTCAAAAACATAAGGAAAGTAAAATTGAAGAAGTACTGACTGCGGTACATGCCAAGGCTGTTTCACAACCACCAAGTCACTCATCAGCACACAAATTGCTTTGAACCAAGGCCATGACTAATTGAATACTATTTTGAACAAGCAGCGCATAGCCATCCTAAGACCTCACTACTAACTAGTTATCTATATTTAAACTTGTTCCTCAGCCTTCCAGGAACGTGTGCAAATAATTTTTTCACTATTAAACAATTTCGTAAAGACACAATATTAATTCATATAAATTTTTAGCACGAATTTATAAGTAAAATAATAATAATTTGACTTTGCTGTGACCCATAATATACCTGCGTAATATGCGGTAGATTTAACTTTCCCCAATTTGCATTTGTTGTTTTAATTACGAAAACTTTATTTCTAAAATAAAATATTTTTTTATTACCCATTTCTATTTCATAAATTTATGTGTGTGTGTTCCTGCACAAAGTTAATTAATTTATGGCAGCATTGAGTTGTAAAAGATTTTACAACTCCCTTTTTTATATAAACTTTCAATATTGTTTACGATTTTAAGAGGAAAATTAAAAAAATAATTTACTGACCCCATGTCTCAATAGAAAGCATATTTATGCATATAAATAAAAATTCCTCTTAGAGTCATTAAAATATTTTTACTGTGACCCTTTTCTTTGATCAATAAACTTGGTTTCCTAAAAACATTGAACAGTCTTAAAACCATAAATTTATGAACACGTTTTTACCAAATTCAGAAAAACACTAAAACTGCCTTAATTTAAGCAAATTAGAAACAATTTCTAACTTATGCTTCATGCTTATCATAGAACTTGCATGTACATATATAGCGCTCATTTATTGCTATGGCGTCATAGCTAATAAAATTAAATTTTTTTTAGTAGTTTTACTGTAAATTGCTCCCTTATACTTTAATTACCTTTGTAAGAAATCTTAGTTTTAGCTTCTAAACTGGGTCAAGATTATAGCAGATATCTTTAGCCGCTTTTTGAGAAATAAATTTCCAAAGCACTTTTAGAGAAATTTATCATTAATAACGGGTTATCCGTTTCGTGGTTTCAAAAGTATGGGACTGGAATTCGACATCTGTCAAACTAAGTTGTTGAACCAATTTTGTTCTTCTCAGTTGCAAGTCTGACATTGACGAAAATGAATCGCTTAACTTTCACACAACGCACAGAAATTATCAAAACATACTACAAAAATGGTGATTTTGCCTCAGCCATATGTATATAGTGCCTTAAGAGGGGAATATGGTTTACATAATAGTCCAACTACTCAAGTAATGGATATAAGTCTAAAGAAATTTGAAGAGACTGGAGCGGTTAGAATATTTGTGCATCATCGTTTGGCTCGTTCCACTGCAAATATCGCTGCTGTAAGTGAAACTTTTGCAGAAGACCCGACGGTGTCGATTCCTCGTCATTTTCAGGAATAAGGACATTATAGCGTTTTTTGTATTCAGATCCACACCTGCATCTAGCTTAGCACAACAACTGAAGCACAACTGAAGCCAGCTTACCATTCACAACATCGTATATACACAGAGAAAAAAGCACCTAATAAAGTAGTACAAAATCAATAAGATATCTCTATGGTTTTTTTTCAAGAAGGATTCCTTATTATTTTAAATGGGAAAACCTTATTGAAAAAACAACAGTTAATGAAATTAAAAAGATGATTTACGTGTGTTTATAAAGGAAACTAATAAAAGCAATAGGGAAAAATTAATAGGATAACCTAATAAAATCAATAAGAAATCCTTATTGTATACAATTTACAAGAAAACCTAATAGAATCAATAAGTTCTTCTCTATAGATTTTTTTTTTTTTGGTACCATGCAAATCGGAAACTGAGTAAAAACAAACGTGAGTAACAAGTTTTCTTCTTGGTTTTATGTGTTTTTCTTGTTGAGAAAATTAATAAGATTTGCAACATGGAAATAATAAGAAATACCCATAGAAAAATCTTCTTTTCTCTCTGCTGGGATACCCTCAGCCTAAAAACGTTTCAAAGAGAAAATCTTATTGAATCTATTCGGAATTTTTCGCTCTGAGTACGTGGAATGGGTGCTTGAACCACAGGCGGTGGACGGCGATTTTTTGAACAAAATTTTCTTCAGCGTTGAAGCACATTCCTCACTTGATGGGTGTGTAAAATAAACAAAATTGTGGTATTTGGGTTTCAGAGAAATAACAAGTAATTGAAGAGGGGCCATTACATCCAGAAAAAGTCTCTGCGTGGTGCCCTCTTTGGTCCTAAGGTGTGATTGGACCTTAGTTCTTCGAAAACGACAATGGAACGACTGTCACCGTCAATTCGAAGCGTTATGACCATAACGATAACCGACTTTTTTTTGCTTGCTATTGAAGAATACGACTTGGAGAATATATGGTTTTAACAAGACGGTGCCACGCAACTCGAGCGAATAAGGCTTTATGGCAAGAGACATTTTCTGGCCGCATAATTTCTAGACCGGGCGATATCAACAGGCCACCAAGATCATGCAATTTGACACCATTAAATTTTTGTTTTTTAGGATTGAGTAAAAGACCGTGTTTATGCAGATCAACCTTTAACTCTTGAGCACTTGAAAACCAACATTTGTCAAGTTATGTTGGATTTACTGCCCAAAGTGGTCGTAAATTACTTCAAAAGAATCAATGCTTGCAACACTTCGCTTTGTGTTCGTTTAAATGATTTAGTGTTTCACACATAACGTCAGCGTTCAAATTGTATAATAAAAAATAAATACCATGAAAAAAAATATATTCTATATGTGTCTTCACTTTTAAAACCGCACGATGGATAAACCGTTTTAAAATACGGCTCAGCCAAATAACGACACTTTTGCTTTTCGTTTCACAAAATGTTGCTTGAAAAGAAAGCCATAAAATTGTTATGTGATCTGCTGATGGTAATACGTTTTATAAATGTAACACACCCTGCCTGTATTTTTTTTATTGCACTCCATTCGTGTCATTTAGCTGAGATAAGAAAATTCAATGGACAAGAATTGGCCAAATCAGTACTATCTCCGCATTAAGATTAAGCATATTCCCTGCAACAGATGGCATTCGCTACAAATTGATCCAGTTTATCATAGAATTGGAAAAAAAAGTAAACCCAACTCTCTAGTTGAAAGTTTTTCCGAGTAATTGTCTAGTGCAAAATGAAAAACAAACAAAAAATTGACTATCTTCTATTTTTATGAAAAAACGTAAAAGCAATATGACACAAACAAAGTGTTTTTTTTTTTTAATCTTCAATGTGTCCCAGTTAAAGCCATTCATTGATATTTTTTCTTAATTTTGCTTTCGTTTTTCGTTTTTCTTTTGACTTTAACTTTATTTTTCTTATTTGCTTTAATGGTTTATCAGATTTATATCTACATACATATATTAATTAGGCTGTTTGTAAAAGCAGTCGTTAGTGAAAGAAACAAACGTATGTTTTTATATTGAAAAAAAAAATAATTTAACTGACAATTGTGTCCTTTTCTGTTTTTGCTGAGATTAAAATCTGTTTGATTCAAAGTGATTTCATTCAAGTGATTTTAAGGCCTGTAATTTGCAGATGAAATAAAAATGTAACGAAAATTAGATCAAGTGGAAGACATAGAATTTGTTTAAGACTTAATGTTAATTTAAAAACTATTTATTATCAAAGGCATCATTTTATTTGGAAAATATTTTGCTTCTGCTTCTGCTCGCATCTTGCCACTTAATATTTGAAGCAGCTCAGAATGTTTGTTCAAATGTGTTTGGTGTAGTGTGTGCAAACAAATGTGTAGTATGTTTACATGCGAATAAATAAATGAATTAAGGAAATTTATTTAGCACAGTTATTTCCTCTTTCGCATTTCGTTTGGGTAAATAAAAAAAGAGAATTTCTTTCAAAATGAAATTTGTAAGAATATGTTGCAACTTTGGGGTTATTTTCATATGTTGGCTTTAGCATAGTTTGTGCAAAAATGTATTTTAGAACCGGCGATTCAAAACGTATTTAAATTAAATCACTAAATTACAAGTGAGTTTTTGAGAGCCTTTTAGAAGCACAAGGGGCTTTGTGAATGTTATAAACCACCATATAATATAGAAGTTATTATTTGAGTAATATAAAAATACAAGCTGTAAAACAACTTGTTAGAAGTTAAAGCGTTTTATTAATTTATTTATTGCTGTCCTGCGTACTAAAATTGCTGCGCTGGAAAGATTTTCAGTCCTGTGAAGTCTGATTGTGTGGAAATCAAAGATTTGCTAATGACACTAACAAAACCTCGAGAGACTATATTTTTGTTGACAAGTATGAAGTTGTTTAAAGCGGCCACCGGATTACAGGCAAATAATAGTAAGGTGACATTTTTTTGAATGAATGTAAAGTACTAGTCTTTGATTGCATGGTTGTTGATAATAATATCCTGTTGTTAGATTTATTAATTCAGGAATAAAAGCGGGAGTGTTTGCGAATATTTAATGCAGCACAAAAAAAAAATCAAAATAACGGAAAAATTAATATTTATTTCATGAAAGTTAAATAACTCAAAGTTAACTGCTGCTAGCTATTGAAGTGCTGATTTTATTACTAGGCTTTCCATATTACGGCTTATTCCACAGGGTCTATGTCAAAAATGGCTTAATTAATTTCTGGTTTTACCTAAAAACCACAAGCCAAAGAAAACACTATTTTTGCTGACGCCCATCCATCTACTTTGAAACCAATTTTTTCTGGTTAGAGCTTACAAACTAATTTTTACAATCTCTCTCTTACAATATTTTTTATGTTTACCCAATAAATCTCATTTTCAATATCATTACCTTTCAAATATGAACCTAATTATTTATTTTCTTTAAGAGCCAATTGAAATTTATTAATTCAAGTCCAAAAAATAACTTTTTCAAAATATTTTCTATCTTTTTCAGCTGTCTATAGGCCGACGACATTTCGTTGGTGGTAATTAACGCTTAACGCTTTGAAGCTTAACTACTTATTCCATAATTCCCATGAGCAAAATGAGAATCAAAATTTCTTCAAACAATCCCTTAACACAGCAAAGATTTCTTTTCGTTTTGCAACTCCTTTACTTTTCTTTGCAACCTTCTATACAACGGGTTACCAGCGGTTACTACGATTTTTTATTTTTGAAAGTTTAAAAAAGTAAAAGCTTTTTGAATATTCAAATATGAACGTAATTATTTATGTGCTTTAAGAGCCAATTGAAATGTATTAATTAGATAATGGCAAATTGACTTTATTTTCCCAAAGTTATAATTTTATTTACAGCAAGCGTTCACTTTTTCATTGAAAATTATTAAAAAATCCTAATGAAGCGATATTTCAATTGGTTAATTTTTTTTTGTATTATTTTAGAGAGCAACCTGTAACGTCCAAAAAATATTTAATAATAAAGACTTTGTCAGTATATTTTAGAATAAGCTTCACAATCCTCGCAACGAATTAATATTAAAATGTTTTATTTTACTTCCTATTCGCATGCAGATACAAAAAAGGACCTATAAATCATTAGTTGGCTTATCATTTTCTGAAAAAATTCAGCAGTTTCAGATTAACGTGCCTCAGCTAAAAACGTCAACAACAAATATGAATATTATTTTAATATCTAACTGAAAGAATGCAAATCCCATAGAAATGTTAATGTGCATAATTCTAAGAAAAATATATTGTAGTGTTTAATCTGCGGAAAGTTGTACATAAGTTTTATAGGGAAAAATTTTTTTTTCTTGTTATCTCCTCTCAAATGGTGATTACTTGACATTTCTATTGTTAATAAAGACAACTTTATAAGCAAAGCGGCAAAAAATAAATTGTTTGTAAATTGTTGGTAAATAGTTTTATCGGGCTGGAGTTCAGTTCTACTCTCTTAAAATTGCGAAAAATTATTTTGTGAAAAAATTGAAATGATCAACATTTTGCGAGCTAATAAAAAAAGTTAAAAACTTACTGGCTGGTTTATATGCCATGTGTCTTTCACGTCCACCATGACGCCGCTCATCAGTGCCCACATTGCTTAGAGCTCAGGCCATGCGTAAGGTATAAGTTTGACAATAAAAACCCGGGTTTGCATAACAGAAAATAATTAAGCAGTTTTGCAAATTAATATTTGAAATTAGTTACAAAAAATTATTTTGTCATAAAATTGTCATTCATAATTCCTGTCGTTCCCTACATGAACTTTTTTTACTGTAATTAGAAGGTTCTGCCAATTTCTGTATTTTCTAGAGTAACTACATATATACTTCTTCCACTTCAAATACAAACTTTTAATTATTACGTTATAATAAATGTTTCTCAAGTGATGGTAGTGAAACAACAATTTAACACATGAGCAATAAATAAAGCAACGGAAACGCAAAAGCCATTACTTCCACTTCCATTTTATTTACTTCACTTTAGTTTAACGCAAACGAAAAATGGCTCAAATTAAGCATGAAAATTGTTATTGTATTTAATGCGAAAGCAGCAGCAGCAACAGCAGCCTGTTACGCATTCAGACAATTTGTCTGTGGTAATGATGCGAGTGGGAGTGGGGTGACAAATTCTATTTCCTATTCCTCCATCACGAACTGAACTAACTAATTAAGTGTGGCATTAATTAAAACGGCTGAATGTTAATTGTCAATTGGGGAAATTAACTACAACAAAGTTTAACTATTTTTATTCATTTGGAAGAAGTAAATTTTTGCTTAGAGCTTAAGGATTTTATTTCAAACTTTAAGTCCCAAGAGCACTTATATAAAACTGCATAAAAAAGAGGATTTAAATACAGAAATTTCTTACATTTTATTATTTTCTTCGGAAACATATTCCAAGAATTTGAATGAAAGAAATTTAAAAACAGGATTTACAACCATTAAAAAATAAAATAAAAATAAACCAAACTAAATAAAGTAAAATAAAATGAAAAAATATTAAATTAAATAAAATAAAATAAAATAAAATAAAATAAAATAAAATGAAAAAAAAAATAAAATAAAATGAGATAAAATAATATTAAATAAAATAATATAAAATAAAATAATATTAAATAAAATCATATAATATAAAATAATATAAAATGAAATTTAAAGGCATATGGCATACTCAATATTTCTCAAATTTATTTAAATACCTTTTTTTATACAAGACGGGTTTTTTTTATTTATTTATTTCATTATTTGTTTTCTATGAATTTCTACAGACTTTTTGCCTCTGCAGCAACAACTTTGAATTGTTTGTCTGTTGTAATGCTGTTTATTGCAACACGACAACCAGAATGAATGAATAAACGAGTGTACAAGAAATAAAAAGAATTTAACAAAATTTGACATGACAAATACAATATTTTCTACTTACAACAACATTACATAGACCAAGTTACACAAAACTTGAAAACAAAACCTCAGAACATGAATACAATTTTACAGATGTCCATCTCCCTGAAAGGTTAAGTGCACAACACCAGACAGCTAAGGAAAGAAAATTCAATAAAGATTTTTATTTCGAAATGAAAATTCAATTCTAAAATGAATATTTAAAAAAGAATTTTTATTATCAGCTCAAGAGAAACAAAAAAAAAAAATAAATTTAAAAGTTGTAAGGCTGTAAAGCTGTAAAAGTGCAGATATAAATTGAATTCTTGTTTATAACAGTAAACTTTTGACACAAATTTTCACCTAAACATAGTTTATTTATTTCTTTTTTATTTTAGGACCTATCTCTCATCTGAGAAAATTTTTGCTCATTTATATAATTGTACTAAATGCCAAAAACCATATAAATTAACATTTACAATTGGGAAGAACGGCCGCAGTGATTTAATTTTTTTTTTTTTTTTTTTTTTTTTTTTTGTTATCAAACAAGACAAACTTTATTTGCAGGAAATGGCACAGAACTGAAACGGGCTTGCGCGGTTGCGTCTATTGCTATTTCTACTCTGAAAAGAACTATTGCCACCAAGATAGACGAAAAAATTCTTTGGCGCTTCGAAAAGCTCTAAAGGTTTTAAAGCTTATATAAAAACACCACATTGAATTCTTTAATACTTATCAAGCGGGCCTTAGTTCATGTCTACTACTTAAAATTAAAAGCATAAAAAAACATTCAAAACAACATTCGCAGGTGAAAAATACAGTGATCTAGTTTTTTATTTTTATTATCACCCAAGGAAAACTTTATTTGCAGCTAAAAAACGAACTTGAACTTGTTTCTACTATTATTTCCACTCGTAAAATCTTTATTTTAAGTGCTTTAATTAGCTTTAAGCCTTTTTAAACTTTATAAAGAAAGACCACTGTAAATTCTTAAATTTTTATCAAGAGGGCTTAAATCTAGTTTTACTACTGCAAATTAAGAAATTCTTTTATGACAAAATGTGGTGATTAATATTTTTCAGGAACACAAGAAAAATTATTGAGTTAATTATTTGCAGATATGGCGTTTTCGCCTGCACTACTGCAGTCGTCAGCATCCAGTATATGTTTAGCTTCTTTTACTTCCACTGAGAAAGTGTTTTATCCATGCTCCTTTTATGCTCACAACTATTAGCTTATAAGTATTTTTGATTTGTGAATAAAGGGTGATTGTCTAAGCAGTTTGCCAAAAGAGTGAACTATTTTACAAAAAGTGTTTTTGGTTTAAAAGTCAGGTATTAGATGAAAAAGAGTAGCAAACCATTGTAACAACAAACAGAGTTTTATAGATAAAAACAAATACCAAAATGAAAAACAAACAAATAACAAAAAGAAATGCTGTCGGGGGACCCCCGTTAGGAACGAAGTTCCTTACGTTTTTTTTTTTCATCTTTGAATATAATACAAGGTGAAATCTGTATGTTTTATTTTGTGTTGTTTTTGAAATTTAGTTTTCCAACTAATTAATATTTATTGGTAGGTGTCTCCGCTGCTGTCAGTGGAGACACCGCCCATCATATACAATAGTTTGTCGACAGTACACCAATACATATAAACAGCTCACACGCTGTCGTGACGATTTCTACTAATTTCCACTATCAGCAAGCCGCGTTAAGGAACTTCGTTCCAAAAACCAATTATAAAACGGAAAATCACTACTAGAAAAGTCCAAGGCCTGTTTTATACAATAGTTTGCTGTTTTGTTTTTGTTTCTTCGAAAAAAAATCAAAATATACTCTTGTGAAATTTGTTATGTTGTTGTTACTCTATTTTCATCGGCTTTTATTTTCATTGTATGTATATGCATTTTTAATTGTATATGAATTTTCAATTGTCTGCATCCATGTGCTTGGCCAAAAGAAGAGAACAGCTGTCACGTTCTTTGACATGTAATATGTAAAGATCTGACCATAACTTAAAAACCAGAGACATGAAATATGAAAATTTTTCGTTATTTTGAAGTTTTTTTTTATTATCAAAATACATTAAAATTAACTTTTGACGACTTAGTTATTTTTTGAAACTAAACAATACGATAATACAGTCTAACTTCCTTATATTGAACTTCTATACAATGAAATGCTCCTTATTATGAACTAAAATATAATACACAGCTGTTTCGTTGCACTTTAAATGTATTTTGATCGATGAATAATGAATTTCCATACAATGAATTTTTCTTTACAATGAACAAAATTATGGAAACAAAAATACATTTTAATTGTGTTTTTTTGCCCCCATATAGCGAACTATTTTTATCAGCTTTATTTTACACTTGTTAGCAACACTATTTATAAGGAAAATATGTTATATTTTTGGGATTCCCAAAGTAATGCAAATGAAAACAAAACAGTTTATGATTTGACTTTTAACATCAGTTGACCGAGTTCAGTGAACGAAAATGATGCAGCGGAGTAGTATTTCTCTTGAAAAAAGTTATTAGATATTAAAAGAGTTGAAGAAGGGACATCAACAAAAGTTATATAGCTAAAGAGTTTGGAATTCTTCCCAGTACTTTATCATACATTTTGAAAAACAAGTCAGTTATTCAAAAGAATGTAGAAGATAAGCATTTAAACATTAAGCGTAAGAGACTTCAAACTTGTCCTTACCAAGACATTGATGAATCAATGGTCTTCACTTGATGTACTACAAATTTTCTTAGAGATAAAAAGAGCAACATTCAAAGTAGTTCAAACAATAATACCCGATTATTTTTAATAAATAAATATTTCTGTATACTGAAGTTTGTATATAGTGAAATAATTGTCTGTCCCCATGGAGATTCACTAATATGAAATTCGATTATATTTCTGTTAATAATTTTTTAATTTTTACTTCCTCAAAATTAAAAAGAAAATTTTTCTATATAAAATTGAAGGTATCAACAATTTCAAAGAAAACAACAAAAGCAAAGTTGAAGACTAATTGGCTGGAGTTCACACCATGGCTGTTTCAGCATCCTGATTCGCTTCGAACCCAGGCCATGACTGATTGTAAGCTGTTTCTAAGCAGCAGTGCAGAGCCATCTTGCCACTTGGGCTCTTCAACTCTGACTATCTATATTTATTCTCATTGATCAGCTTTCCAGATTACTACTGTGTTTTTCTGTTAATTGGAATTTATTTCATATTCTCTCAGCAACATCAAAATGATTTTTGTGTTTGCTATTATTGTATCAGAGATAACAACAGTTTTAAACTTTTCGCCAGGCCCAGCGATTTTTAAGCATTAATTTAATTTTATAGTGAACTATATGATTTACAATCGTTAATAATTTTATCGGGCTTTTTTCTTCCCATTGCATTTATTTAGCATTGACTTAAAGCATACTTTTCCGATGTCTATGTTATGGCCGAAATAATTCACGGCTGTTACTTGCAAACGTATGAATAATAACTTGCCACTGGCTGAATATTAAACATTGCTCATACGCCATGTACTACAAGTGCAACTGGGTTTTAATTTGTTACAAAAACTAGCGAATACTAGCACTCCCATTATTATCTTACTGTGCTAGATTTCCACTTAATAATAATAATAATAATAAAATAAATAAAATAAAATAAAAAATAAATATTTAATGCACTGTTATTAATGTTTGGAGCTTTATATTTGAATATATTATTTTGCTTTATCCAAACTCTTAAAAAATCACCCATTTTATTTGTACAAATTGTATGGCTGGTTGGCTGACATTGTTTTATGTTTAACAAAATATAAACTTTAATCAGGTTACAAAGAAAAACATTGATCGTTGTGTCAATGTTTTTATTATTTTTTTCTGTTGTTTCTACTTGGTTGTGCTATTGTTTATGTACTTGAAGTTGTAGTTGTAGGCTTATGTACATACTACAGTTGCTGTTGTAGTATTAGTGTTGTTATTGTCAATCTTATTGCGGTTAGGAAAAACATGCACAAATGTTTGTTTGCCTGTTATTTAAATTTTATTCATAAAAATATTTTTAGCTTTAACTTGTGTTATGAAAACGCACAAGTTATTTATTTAAAGAGATAAAAGCAATTGAAAAATGGAATTCAAAAATTCAGCTTATTTAAAGAGAACATGTTTAAAATAATGAAAAGCAATAAACTACTTGAATTTTCATGTGGCTAAGAAAACAAATTTTAGAACTCGTTCAAACAAACACATCTTGCTGTATGGTTGAGAAATTTTAATCAATTTGAAATGCAGGAAAATTTCAAAAAACAAAGTTTTTAGTTCACAATTCAAATTGGTTAGGTTTGTAAGAACAGTTTTTGGCACTTTTAAAATGAATGCACAACAATTTTATAATGTCTTTTGTTTTCCAAGTATTTTAAAGTTAACGTAACGAATGGAGATCGCTTATGTTTTGTTCTCTAGAAAACTAAACGAAAAGAAAAAAAAAAGATTTTTCACTTATAGAATTTAATGAGTGTATAAAAAAGAAATTTTAGTATAAAATTCTATCTTGTTAGTAAAATAATAAAATATTTTCTAAAATAAAGGGGATTTCTTACATAGTCCAGTAACAAAATAAAATACGAAAACATTTTAGCCATCGCTTTACAATACTAAAGTAATTAAATAATTTTATTTTATTTATAATTAAATAATTTTTGTTTATTCAAATAAAGGGTGCTTTTAAGATTATAATAGAAACAAGTATATTTTATTTCAGTAAAAATTTAAGAACAAAACTAAAAGTGGTACCAGTTACCATAAAATTAAAATATGTGCTGCCTGATGCATACAGACTTTTTACAAGAAGCTGGTGTTGGTTATAGCATGGAGGAAAAAATCCCTTAGCCTGACCAAAGGCCGGTTGTCAGCAACAAATATTGCATGCCTATAAAATGAAATTGAAAAAAAAATACAATGTGGCTGCTTAAACCCGTATATGAATTTGCGATTCTACATTCTGTACAAAATTTTTCCTCTGGCAACACTGGTTTAGCAACACTTTTTCCTACTTTTTTAGTAAGTTCGAAAATTTAATTATCGAATCATTAAGAAACTAAAAGCCTATCGCATACTGATTTCCGTTTTGGAAGTTTCACGACCCCCTCTACAAACCTATAAAACTCATTTCGTTCAAAGTATGGCTTTATTATTCCAAAGTTTCCCCAATTTTTAAAAGTGAATATTTTGTGTGCTTTTTGTTGAGATAAAGTGAAACTAAACATGAAGAATTACTACCGATGGTGACTTTGTGTAAGAGTAGTTTGCAGCCTACAAAGATAAGAATTATTTCAAAAGAACTTGGTCTGGCCAGCAGTGAGATGTAGTAGTGCTTCGCATGGTAGAGTAACCAGTGGTCAGTATCCATGGGCTGTCTCAATTGATATTTAGTTTACCCCACCTGGAATTTTTTTCGTTACTGAGAACTGAGGTTCTTTTTATAGATGAGAGCGAGCTGCTGTAGAGAAAGTGAGTGATGCTTTCGTCTTTCTCCTTACCATTTCAACTGTGTCATAAAGTAGCTTAGAAGTTGTTGTTGTTGTAAGTATTACATCGTGAACAGTCACTCGGCAGAAAGCAGTGGCTTCCAAGCAAGTTTTCAAAGTAGCACCAAAGTTACGCAATAAATAAAGCAAAACCAACGGCTTTAGCTTTGGTAAAACTAGCTACTTAAAAAGCTTCCAAGCTGCCGAAATTCTTTTTAGTTATTAAGTAATAAATTTTTACAAAAACGGTATAAAAAAAAGGTCGACGACTTCTACAAATTGGTTGTTCCCCAGTTTAACTCGTGATTATTACACAAATAATATTCAAAATAAATTCCAGAATAAAATTTTTTTTATTTATTTTATTATTTTTTTTCGAAAAAACAACTAAATACTTTATAATATGAACTTAATTATTTATTTGCTTTAAATGCCAATTGAAAAAGTTTATTTTTGGACCTGAATTAAAATACTATTTAGTTAACTTTTCACAGTATATTATTATTTATTTACCAGCTGCTTATCATCTAAGCATGCATGTATTTATTAGTATGACCATAGACTTCTATGCTTGTGTTTTGAGCTAAATTATAAAAATCATTTAAAAATTGGCTTCTTGTTATTTTCAACATGTGTTTGTTTTTGTAAAGCACTTTTTCTATTATTGAATATTTTAAATATTGCTATGTAAAATTTTAAAATAAAAAAGACAATTCTTTTGACAAATGTCAAGTCTACAACATGTTACAACACAACCACAAACTGTGTTAAATATATTGAAATATAAATGTAAACTTGAAACAAAACTGCTCAGAGAAAGTACAAGGTAGACAACTACATTAACAATGCAAACATGCATACATACTCACATACACTACACGTACATCACGTACATAACAAACAAGGTCAGGTTACAACAAATTCAAATACGATTGTTCGTTCTACTACTGACAAGCAAACAAAAGCAAATCAGACTAAGTGAATAACAATAAATACAAGCAGGAAACTTAAAGTTTGCTAAAATATAGATAAATGCATGAACAAATGTGTTTATTTCTCTAAACACTAGCTCCCAGAATGCTTAGTTTATTATGTTTTATGGTAATTTAATAAAGTACTAGATAAGGAAATAAACACTATAACAGAGCAGAGAGAGATATAGAAACAAAATAACAAATATTCTGTTTACAAGATGATTAAATGTCTTGCTGGTGAACTTTCCAGCATCAGTGTTGTTATCAGCATCAGTGTCATCATCATCAGGAAAAAATTTACAACAACAACAGCCTCAACGTTTACAAAAAGCAATAATTTTGATGTACACACATCAGTTAAACCAACCGCCTCAATAACGAACGGGCTCTGGAACAAGCGGTATGAATGAAGAACAAAATATCATTATTATCATAAATATACCTGTCACAAGAATTGTCACATGTCAACAGATGTGGATGTATTTGTGTGTTTGTATTGGTTTATGTGCACGCCAGCTTGCCACAGTTTTGCACGAAATGTAAACAAATTTATGAGTACACATCTGTTTGCTTTTCTTTTTTGTCTCTGCATTTATTCTGATGAATTAATGATTGATTTTAATTTTTTTTTTACCAACTACAAGGTAAATTATATCTGTAAAGATATCAATTGGAAATGAGAGTGGACAACTTTATATACATACATAATTATATATAAATATGTTTTAGAAAATGCTTATAAGAAAATATATATGAGCTTAGAGTGTAACGTAGTTGATTGGGATTGGAAGAGATAAAACTTGATTTTTTAAACAGCAGAAGTTCTGGAACAATAAGCTTTAAATTATAGATTTTTTTAACTATACTCAATTTCAGACCACTAAACTGAACTCAAAGAGACAATGCCCACATGTCCATATCTTGATCTTGCTAACACTCTAATTAAAGAAGCGAGACTTGATTAACATAAAAGAGCGAAAATTTGATAAACGGAAAGAAACTAAGGAATGATTTATGCTGGTAGCTAGCATTAGGGCCCAGGTCAATGGTAGAAGAAACCACGTCGCAGCCCCCGAGCTGCTCGGTTGGCAATTTATTTGCTACTGTTCTTGGCCCTTGCTGAAGAGTTCCAGCTATCTAATCTCTACTGCAGTGAGATTCGCTGGGTTGCTTTTAGAAATCACTTCTACGGCTGGTAGCCTGAAATTCATAATGATCCCGTCGTTAAAATTCTTTACAAAGTAGCGTCTGTTGTGCGGCAATAGCACCATGGTCCTGTTTAGACCCCTGAACATTCGCCCGAAGGCTACATGATCAGCATAGTTACCAACGTTAACTTCCATATGAAGTAGTGGTAGCAACCTCAGCCAGTAGAGTCATCCCGGGGCAACGATCGTAGTATTGGCAAATTGCGGTTTGGGTTTAGCTGGGCCTTCAGGACCTGTTTAGGATTTCTGGTCACTTACATAAACGAGGCATCCCATACTTCTTAACGCCGGTTAGACCAGTACCAGGTTGGATACGTTTGCAAAATGCATTATGCGAGTTACAGACGTGAGATGATTTGAAGTCTTTATCTGGTTCGGATCAAATCAAGTGGTGTAATTCTAATGTAACACTACCATCCCCGAGCATATAAATACACCGCTCAGGTCGCAATTGGCAGTGCTACTGTTCTTGGCCTATAACATAAGCCCCCGTTGAGGAGTTCGAGTTAGAAATCGACGCTTTTAGAAATTATGGCTACGACAGATAGTCTGAAAGTCCTAGAAACATCAGGCCTAACGATATTGCAGTCCCAGTTGTTTACAAAGCAGCGTCTGTTGCGTGGCAATAGCACCACTCGCTCATTTGGAGCGCTGAACATATGAAAGAAGGTTATTGGATCAGTATAGTAGCCAACATTCCCTTGCATGCGAATTTTTGGTAGCAACCGCAGCCAGTAGATTTGTGCCTCCTCATCCTATAACCAGGCCGGATGAGCCCGCAGAATCATTTCAGGGCACCGATCGCTACGCTGCCGGCTAGCCCTCAGGAGGATGGGTTCAGCACACGACACTATTGCTTAGGACCTGCCTAAGATTTTTTTTATCAAAAAGATAACTGAGGCACCCTGCTACTCTTCTCTTTAAGTACAGCACCTAACTGGGTAGCTAAGCCAGCTGCACTATGTGTCACCGGGAGTATGAGCAAACTAGTGAATTAACCACAGAGCTAAAACATCAGCACAAGTAATAATGTCGAACTCATAGCCGAGTTATACAAAATAAACCACATGCGTTTGTGGCGGTCGTGAATAAATTTACTGATCGCTTAGTTAGCGTCGAATATTTTAATTTTTTTCGGAAATTAGCTAGCAGTAAATATATATAATTTGGAGGAAAAAAATTATGATTTATATGTTTTTTAAACGTCGGAGTCAACAGCATATCGTGCAGTGTTAATTTTTTATTACTAATAAAAGTTATTGGCCCAAAATAATAAAAAGGTTTAATTTTTATGATTGAACGAATAAAATTGTACTCGCTGTTTTACCACAACAAGTCAGAAATGAATGGATGTTGCCAGAACAGACCATAGACATAAGCCATATTTTATTCAATTGTTATGGATCATTTACATAAACTCTTGCTGAAGACTATTCAAACGTTTTATTACTAATTTAGCAATAATGTATACAAAAAAAAAAAACTGTTTATGAACAAAACTCCGCTGGATTCTTTTCTCAATAAAAAAAAATAAAAGTATTAAAATTTGTATAATAAGCATCAGCCATCATGATTTGAAGTTAAATTATACACTTTGAAAAATACAAATGGTAGTAACTCGTTGTGTAGAAGGTTACAAAGAAAAGTAAAAGAGTGGCAAAACGGAAAGAAATGTCTACTGAGTTAAAGGTTTGTTTGAACATTTTTGATTCTCATTTTGTTCACAGGTATTATGGAATAAGTAATTAAGTTTCACACAAACTTTTAAGAATTTTTCAAGTCTACTCATGAGTTCATTATAGACATATAGACAGCTGAAAAAGATAAAAAACATTTTAAAAAAAGGTCCAAATTTTTGCACCTGAATTAATACATTTCAATTGGCTCTTAAAGCAAATAAATAATTAAGTTCATATTTGATTTATACATTAAACAGTTTTCATTTATTCACTACTTGAAAGATTTTTAAAATTTACATAGAAATTCATACATTTTTTTGGCTAAGCTAAATTTCAACACTTTCAACATTAAAAGCTATTTTCTTGAGTGGTATAATTATATTTTTATATTTTTAAGCAGCGCTTTAAAACTTTACAATTAATTAAAATTTTTTTTTGTAGTACAAATAAATATTTTTTTGGCCTAAATTTTCCCTTTGGCCCATATAAAAGAATTTTTTGAGGTTTTCTTTTTCTCAAAATTTAAACAGCTTAATATTGCGCTTTGTTATTTTCTTTAACCAAAAAAATTTTGATTATTTTATCATCTGCTTTATTATTATTTTATCGCTTTGTATTTAGACAAACGGACAAATGATATTTTCTGCTTTCACTCGCAATATAAAATGATAAATGACAAACAAGTGCTGTTTTCTGCTTATCTCTAGTAGCACTTCTTTTTCGCTGGCCACTTGAAAATCGTATTATTTTTAAACAATTTTTTTCTTTCTTGTGCCATTATGAAAACATATTTTCTTTTCTTAAGAGTTTTTTTTTGTCTCCCCTTTATGCTGTTTTCAATTTTCTTTTTATTTTTTATTTTACATTTTCTTTATATTTTTATTTTTTATTTTTTTTTTTTTGTTCTTCTTTGAAATGGGGTTTTTTCATTATTGTGCGTTTGAGGTGGAGCCACTGCAGTTGGTGAAATTTCTGAAATGATAAAATGATTTACTAATGAGTTTTTCTCTTTTTGTTGTTCAGTTGTAAATGCAGTTATGCGAAAAGTTTTACCATTTAATCGAGTTTATAAATTAGAAGCAGCATAGAATGTGTTACACGATTGTAAAAGTTTCTGGTGCACTGTGGTTTATTCTACAAATTGGGGTTAAAGTAAATTTTATCTCTACAAGTGCTAGAAATTTTAGAAGTGGGCTTAAAAATTAAACTAAAAAATGTTTTTAAATCGTTTCAGTTACTGATATATGTATGTAGAAAGCAAGAATAATAGTTCGATAGATTTTTTTTTTTTTTTTGACCGGGGACAAATATATATTGAGGATACTACGTAATGCACGTAAATATGATAGTCTTGTAAACATTTATTGCGCATAAGTTGATAGTAAGTTGTATTCAAATTAGCATCTACATTGACTTCAAGTAATTGTCTTTAAAACTTATCTTTTAATTTTAGAATTTCATAGATTATTACTATCAACTACTTATCAAATAGGCAGACCAGAATGCTTCTTCAAAGCCAAGAAATTTTTTCGTTTTCGCGTTAATATTGTAGTGATTAATATTTCTAATAAAGACAAGAAAAGTTGGACTTACGATCTATTAGCTGGGGTACTACCAAAGCTATTATTCACTATTATAATATTTCTTATTTTCACAAGTTTGCTTTCAATTTACAATTAAAACTATTTAAAAAAAGAACATAATTTGCCCTTTACAAAACTTACGGTGACACTCTTACTGACAATCACAGAATACAACCAGAAGGGTCAACAGCTCTGCCGGACTAAAAAAAAATTATCAATTTTCTCTCAAATTTCATGAAAGTGGCAGCGTTGTGGTGCTCGAGCATCCAGTGAAGGACAGCAAACATAAAAATATTTATACAGCTTTCTCTGTTGGTAGACGACTCCGCATTAGTTTACATTTAATTTTTGGTTAGCAAAATTCAGTGCAAATCTAATGCAAGCACAACAGCTTTGCAACCAAACAGATATTAATAATTTTTATTTAAAGTCTTATTTGCGTTAAGTAGATCACTAGCAATACATGGAATATGTTTAAAACTTAGTTTTTAAAGCTTTTCATTCATGTTTTCTACTTTTTTCGTAAAAATTACAACAAAGCCAATATTCTACCAAACACTTTACAACAGCATGTTTTCATTGTTTATGTTTGTTTATTTTTGTGTACACTAGTTGGTGTCATACACTCATGTTGCCATGATTTCCTGTACTGCTCACTTCTGACTGGCCCCCAAACAAATGATATGGCCACTTAGCAAAAGTCACTTTTGGGATATCTGTTTAGTCTGGGCTGACAATACCCATGCATTTGCAATTTGCGTTAGTTAAAAGTAGGATTTTATAGAGCAGATAAACCATTTTTCATTATTAAAACTTCTTTTTAATAAAAAGTGAGTGTTACCGCCACTACTGCTTTATCAAAAGATTGCTAGCTTCACGTACATAATTTGTTCTGTAAACACAGCTCTACTAAATGTCAAATTATATGTTTGTGTTGGTTGAGTGACTTTATATTTTATTACGCGATCATAAAAATCTAAAAGAATTCCACGCGGATTTCTGATTGACGTGCAGATAAAAGGGTTGGAAATCAGCCATTTTTAGCTGAGTTATCCTGCCAAACTAAAGCGGTGACCACACCAAAAAGAATTTTAAGATTGTTGGCGAGGTATCTGCCTTGGTGACTTCCACTATAGATTATAAACGCATAAGTATATAATTTTTAATAAAGTCACAAGGCCATTTAAATTGAATTAAAATTGAAATAAACAATTGTAACTAAATTAGACTTGCGCGTTTATAATCTATAGTGGAAGCCACCAAGCCAGATACCTCGCCAACAGTGAGCGTTAAAAATAATCCAATGAAATTCCAACCGATAAATTTACCACACTTGGTTATTTCATTGCTAAATGGTTACTTAATTGAAAAAATTTCCCCCAAAAAATTTGTTTTGTATAAAAAATTAATTTTGTAAAAATATTGCCACAAATTAACAAAAGACTAAAGGCCATATTCATAATAATTATTGTAAGTTTATTAAGCTCTTATTTGACGTATTTCTACGGAATATTTGTCACATAAACGTGTAATAAACCTTCAATAGTTTTTATGAATATGGGTATAATTGTTCTTAGCGACAAATTGTAATAATGAAAACTGGTTACCAGCCAGCTTATTGTTAACTTCTATTAAAGACTCCTTTAAACAATCTTATCAGTAAGTCATAACAATGGCCCTTAGACTATTTGTTCAACAATTTTAATAAAACATAATATTTTTTTGAGTAAAAATTTTTTGAATTCTGACAATATTTTATCTCCAGTACGTTGCTAAATTTGACAACCATTTGAACGTAGCTTTTTATAGCATTCTGACTTATAGTTAATGGATAGATGTGGAACATTTTTGCATGATTTTCTACACAATGAAGCGAATGTGCAGCCTATATGCTAGAAGGGAAATCGCCATAACTCAATTGTCATTGGCAGCAGGCTGAACACTTTACATTTCGTTTGTCATTTTGACTTGTAACAACTTTATTTCACACCACGCTGCATCAGCTAAAAGTATTTATTCATATGTTTTCACTTCATTGGGAACTCTAGTTCTTCTGGCCAACATCAGGAAGTTTCTTTTACTTGTCTTATTTCCCATCAGTCTCCTTCAATCCATTCATTATTCAGTTGGCATAACGATTTCATTTCTTCATATAAATTTCTTTTTCTTTTTCTTTGCACAAGACACAGAACTAAAAGAATTAGTAGCAAAAAGTTTTCGCTGATTGTTGCTGCAGCTGTTTGTTTAGAATGGAGAAGTGAATTGAAATAGAGATACAAAAAGCAGGCAAAAAATAATGCAGCAGAAAATTTGCAGCTTAAATGGTTGGTATTCAGATGTTTGCTTTTTTCCCACCGTCGTTCGTTTGTTGTTGCAACGCCTTTCAAAGTTTTTCATTTTATCAGCACTTCCTTTTGTTTTTTATGCCAAACTGAAATTGTAACAAATAAATCACGTCTTGCTGATTTTTCTAAAAATCACTGCACGCATTAAATGTGGCATTAGCGAGAGTTTGAGTATGTGCGCGAAGAAACATTTTTTTCTGGCTTTTTTTTTGTAAGTTTTTTCCAAGAAATGGCTATTTTAGCAACAGCATCATTATTAGCCAGCTTATCGTTGTCGTCGTCATGCCATTTGTTAAGTGTTGTAGTCATTATTGTTTTTGTTGTTGCCTCGCTTGTTTCTTGTTTATTGCCAGCTGGTGCGATTTTTAAAGTTCTTAATTTCTATTTTCACTTGCTTTCCCGTTGCATTTGTTTCACTGCTTGGCTCTTACTTCTAAACTGGGTTGCTAAATGTATTTAATAGCAGCTTAAAAGTGAAAGAAAAAAGTATAAACACTGTTTTAAAATATGGCCGTTTTTTTTTTCAAATATATTTTCAGCTAATATTTTTTTTTTTAATATAATTGGGCTTTCTAGTTTTACTTTCATTAAATTGAGAAATATATTTGTGATAAAAATACTACTAAAGAAACGTATAATTGAAAACTTATTGGCTGTTTCATACCAGTCACAATGATCGGCCGCCCGATTTGAAAATTTGATTTTTGAAAGTAGTGGTTACAAATCAATGAAAAAGCAATCCAAAAGTTGTAGTATTCAGTCATGTTCACACAAATTTTTGAAGTCGCCTACTGACTTGAAAGCGTCAAGGTTTTTTTTTTCAGATATTCTGTGATTTCCATGTTTTGCTTGCAGTTCGCCATGTTGCTTTTGATCAGCTGCTTGCTTACCTGCCTGTTCCTCAATGTCGGAGTAGTGCTATTGTTTACATCCCAAGCAAAAGAAAATAGTGCAATGGTAGTTTAGGTGTCAGTTTTTGAAAATAAATAATAAAATTTTACAAAAAATTATAAACTTTAAAGTGTAGTTTGGGAAACTCTTGTAGTTACACACATGTGTGCGTGCAATTACGAAATAAAATAATGCGTAGGTATGCAAATACATGTAGAACATTTAAGACTATTGGAAGGATAATCAGTTTTGCCAGTAAGATGATTGAAAAATGGAATAGTGTACATCGAATTCTTAACACAATACACAGATAAGTTATTTCGACAGCCGAAGATTTTTTTTCTGGTATTCTTGCTTTTAAAATTGGAAATATTTCAAAACTATACCCATCCATCTGTATATATGTATGTATATTGATTTTACTTACATTTTAGTTTTCATTTTAATGTCTTTCCTGTTTATTTTTCTTTCAAATGCGGATTCTCATTTTAGGCGGCTAATTTTTATCGGTTAATTTTAACACCAACTCTCCTGTTAAATGTTGGCTGTTAAAATATAATTGAGCATTGTAAAATAACTTTTCGTCTAACTGCCAGTTAAAGTTCCCATTGAAATATGATCAGTCTTGGTGAAAATGGCCCTTAGTATGTATGTTCAATAAAAACTGTGAGCAGTCAACTAGAGAAAAAAAACATATTTAATTTTGTTCATTTATTATTTTATTCTTCGTTTAAAGTTTAGTTTATTGTAAGTTCATCAGTTTCATTCAGTGAACTACTGTGATTCGAGTTCGCAAGAATCTGGTTTTTGCAATTTCTAAAGCGACACAGCCGAAATATATCCGATTAATGTAAAAAATCCTTATATAAAAATATTTATAATCTATCGTTTACAATTTCATCGACATAAAACTGTCTCAATTTAGAAGAAGTAAGACTAACAATAAAAGATCAATTAATAACTACCAAATATAAATTAGAAAAGTCCTACTTTAAAGTAAAGTAATTAGTGTTTAAAATTTTCGCTGGTCTAGTTTATTCAAGATGTAAAAACTGTTGCTCATATTTATTTTTTCAAATGTGATGCTTAAAACGTTTAATAACTTTACCCTACGTTTAGTTTTTCCATATGTGGAGGCAGAATATTAGTTAGTCAAAACTTTAACTCAAATAAGTAACTACAAAATTAAGTTAAAAATTTCTAAAAGCTCGCCAAAGGCTTAGTTCAGGGAAAATGTTTAATATCGAAGCGAATGTTAATAGCTACAAGTCTTTTAACTTCGCTGCTCTTTAAACAGTATTTTTTCCTAAGACATTGTATGTTTATCCATTTATATAATGATGAGCATTACCAAAACTTGTTATGGCTTTGTATAAGATAAAACAGTATACTTTGGCTTTGGCACTTGCCTTATTGTGTCGTCCGGTTTAACTCGGGGTCAAATAAAAAGTAAAATTATTATAATACTCAAAACTTTTTAAATTGCGTAAAATTTGGTTCAACTAAAAAGTTTTGGACATGCTTTCATTTGTTCATTACTTTTATGTATTTAAGCAAACACAAACTATAAACTCATTTTACTCGGTTTGTCTAATTTTATGACCACAACCAAAACTATTTGTCTAAAATATTTAACCTTAAAGAGTTGGACCTAAACCAAAATTGAAGCAGCAACACCAACACACACAAAACATATTGTAAATTCACTTAAATTTTATAATTTTTTTTCTTTTTTTTATTATTTTCATTTCATGGTCGTTATCAAAATGGAATAAAGAATTTAGAAGAGCACTGTATTGATAAAATCAAACATAGCCAGCCATCTACATACCCACTCTCATGAGAGGTTATCTCAGCAAAAAAAAAAAAAAAAATTGTGTGTGGTAGCAACAGCTCAGAGAAGAGAGAAGAGTAGAAGTGAATGTAACTGACTGATGAAATAATTTAATTCTCTTTTAACTTTAACTGCTATATTTTAAATGTATGTTTATGTGTGTGCAGCATTACGCAGAATTTTTATTTCAAATACCTACAGATAGAAAAAGGCCAACAATGCAATGAATATCCCAGAGTGTTGATTTTTGAATGAAAACAGAAACGAAACCCTATTGGTTTTTCTTCCATTCTTGTATCAAAAGAAAGTTTAAAAAATTTTGTTTTGTAGAAAACTTTTAAATTTCATTTTGCGTAAGTTACTCTGGTTTTCGAGAAGTATTGAAATACTTGAAATTTTTCGTTGGCCTATAAATCAATTTTTCGCAAGTCTGTACAACAAAATTTGTGACTGAATAGGAGTTAAAAATTCGCGATCGCCATTCATGCATATAGATTATACAAAAAAACATACAAGCACAACCAGCATAAGCCATTCGTCTATGTTGTCCACTAGAATTATTCGAAAGTAATATTGATCCAGTCCTCGATTAAGATTAATCGCTAAATGAAAAATATTCCAAATATTTTATTTCTGTTATTTCAACAAATCAGAGACAATTGATCATATAAATAATGCCACAAATGAGGTTGAAAGTTGGTCCGATAAAACGGGGAACTGTGGAGTCAACAGCAACAGCCAAATGAATAATATAATATTTCTATTAAATTACTTTTTCAGGCTCAAGTTCAAGCCTTGGTTTGTCACTTTTTAATCAATATTAATTAAGTAGAGAAAAGTAAAATTTTTATACTTGGGTGGGCAACCGGCTGTTTTTGGATAGCAAACACTCTTCGTCGGTACCCTATGAACATTGGACGTGACAAATTTCACAACTTTGGCACAGCCGCTTTAATCACTCGGCAACCAAAGCTCATGCAATTTTACTTTCTATTTATATACTTAACTAACATTAACCAAAGTAGTGATATTTTTGTAGTCTGTTTTATGGATGATTTTTTGTCATCCGTTATTTGCTCTTTATATGAGAGTTTTTTCATACATGTTCTGGTTTTGCAGCATTAAGATCTCGATGCGCATTTATTAATATTTCCATTAAATTGCTTTTTTAGGCTCAAGTTCAACAATTGGTTTGTCACTTTTTAATCAATATTAATTGAGTAAAGAAAATTAAAATTTTATAGCTAGGTGGACAGCTGGCTTTTATTTCATCTTTAGCCGAAATATGTCGACTTCACAACAAAAACAAAAATTTTCAATTTTTATTTTTTGTTTTTGTTTTATTTTTTTGCTTTATAGTATTTGAATTTTAACTATTAAATTACCCACCCGATACCTACAACAACCTAAATTTTGCTAATTTAATATCACCATCTTATAAACACTGTCATCCATGCGTATACGCAATATCTATTCTAGTCTATGTAAATAACACTCATACGCCAGCACCAACAAGAATTTCAGCCTTTAATTTAAAAGGAGTAAAAACGATTATTTATAAATAACTTAATTAAAATCAATACTAAAAGCTGGTAATATTTCGCTATTTCTGGCGAAAACCCAGTTTATTTTTTAATTAATTTACACAAAACTTTTATTCTAAACTATAGCTAACACTCAAAACTATTGTTAGTTGATAATTTACTGCCAGTCGGTTTTCAAGTACAAAATATAAAATTTAATATTTTTTACTGGATAATCAAGGTACGCAATGCTATGTGGTAAAATAAATTGTTTTTTATTATTATTTTTCAATACATACATTATTCTTTCAATGTTTTTGAGTACGATTCTTTTTTATCAACTGTATTTAGTGTAAGCTACTTAGCTAAAATTTAACAAGCTTTAGAATCAAATTTTTCAAAAGTCTGTAACATATTATAGTCACCGGCAGAAGTTTGGATATATTATACGTCTAATTATACAGAATAGTCTCAAGAGTAAGCGCTATAAATTCATGCTACCTCTTTTTGTCTGCAGAGTAACTAAATCGTTTTTGTTGGCTCCTTCTATTGCAATTAGGCATATATGTATAGTAAAATAAAACTTCTGTACCAGGAAGCCAAAAAAGCTAAAAAAAAATTACAAATATGATGTAAATACCTGTATTTCAATGCAAAACTCATAAACAAGCCTCTCAACTATAACTATATTTACGGATTTTTTAAGTTTTTCAATTTATCTGGAGTGCAAAATCTTTGATAACATCAAATATATGGTTTTTAAATTAAATAAATACCAAATTTCACTTCTTTAAAAAAAAATGAGCAAGCTAATAAAGGTTGGATGAAAACAACTACAATGCAATGGACTCAGTCAATTGGGACCGTATTTCTACTTCAGCTACCCCATGCCAAAAAAAAAGCTTGCGTTTCGAGTAATCCGTACTTAATTCCTGGTATGATAGCAATATTATTTTTAACCTCTTAAATATGTAATTTAAGACTTTTGCCCTGATTCGTTTTTATCTACAAATTTTAGAACATCCATCACTGCGCATTAAATGAGAGGCTGCAAGGTTTTTCAAAATCCTCCAGCAAATCCCCATGTTTTTTATTTCTATTACAACATAAGCAATGATGATCAACAAGATCATCCTTACTTATATTAGTTACAACAATTCGGAAAATAAATAAATCATCTTATTGCAATTCTAACTTTATTCTACTGATAATTGCCATTTTCATAATGCATGGTTAGTACCTGACGTTTACGACGACTTTTGTATACCAGACTTACAGTTAAAGTCCTCGTTAATATTTAATCATACATTGTGAAAAGAGCCGTAAGGAGTGTTACATAAATTTGAAAAAAGTTTTCATGTTAAAAAAGAGAAATATATTACTATTTATATTTTCAATTTAAATTGCTGAAGTTTTGAATTAACTTCTTGGTTGGAAACAACTATATATGTATGTACATATTTAAAACATTATTTATTTTTAAATAATTAAAGTTATTTTCAAATAAATTTGGGTGGTTGTTAGTATTATTGTTACAGTTTATGTTGTTTGTAACTTTTTATCAAAATTATTATTATGATTTTTTTTTTTTTTGTGTAAATTAAACAAAAAATGTTTCACAAAAGTTTAAACAAAAGAAATATCACACAAAGTTCAAATCAAGAAAATAAAAATTACTGACAAATTACCTTTTTAACTAAAGAGTGATAATCATGTAAAAAGCATCACTAAAATGTAGATGCTGACTTTGGCATTTATTTGCTTTTATTTGTTTCAGTATTCTGTTTGTGTAGTGAAAAAGAGATGACAATTTCTTTGAACCTAAATATTTAGTGACTATAATAAATATCACCAATTTAAAGTGTTATATATCATTCAAAAAAAGCAAAGCCGATATATATTTTTTTATTATATTCTAGCAGTGCAATTCGCCTTGCGGTTGGCACGTGCAATTTTTGTATGAACTCACCCACAAATGACGTTCTATTTTTTAATCACTACTGACCAACTAAAAAACATTTAAGGCCTATGACAAACTTAGTTAGCAAACAGTTTCATATAACAATTTATTAACCTTGCTAAAATATTTGGCATAAAAACCGCTGGAATCGTATCCACGATTTGCCATTTAGTTTTGTAGTTGATTTAGTTCATTTGAATTCTGCTTTACATATTGAAACCTCATACGTAAGCAGCAAAACCAAGAAAGTTCACCAAATTACTTTGTTGTTCTTGTTAGTTGTAAATTGCTGTTAAGACGTTTAATTTGTTAGTGCATATTTACTTAGACTTAATGATGAATTCTCTGGCAAATATAATTTCAATAATGTGACTTTTATACATATTTTAGTATTTAAGTTACTTTTTATTTGTTATGCTCATTGTGAAAAATTGTATAATAAATTTCAAAAAAGTTGACATGTTACACCCCTTGTCGCCAAATTGTGCTTTTATCCATCTCTTTTTGTACGAATGAGTGTAGTTTATTTTACTTTCCAAATTAATGTAAATTTTGTATGTTTATGTAGAGATTAAAACTTCTTTCTGTACTGCTGCTAAGTTTATTTTGGCAAAGTTAATGCAAGTTAAGGCACAGCGCTTTAATAAGATAAGGCAAGTTTTTGATGTGAAATTTTGATAGCAAATTACTGTAGGCAAAAATATTTACAAAGAAGAACTTTTGTCTGAACTTTATGTTATAATTTTGCTACAAATATTTTAAACTTTAATTACCTGCACAAAACTTGGTTGACTTTCATATCATGCTTGTTCGTTTACTTCACAATACTTTGCTTTCTTATGCAGTAAATATCTGTTTATTACGTAGAAATGCTCACATCCACGCTCTTTCTCTCTTTCGCTCTCTCTCTCTCTCACACACCCAGATAAGCAGTTTAGTATATTGTGAGACACATAAAATAAATGTTAATCTAACTGTTACATTTTTGATATTCTACTGCAACATTGTTGTTTTTATTTTGTATTATAAGAAACATTGCTGGTGTGCGAAAACGCACGCATAAGCAGAGCTTTGCATTAAACATGACATGCATTTATCAAAAAGTTTTATTAAATAACAAACCATGAATAAATAAAAGAAACGTACAATATGTTTAAGTTTCTCATCAAACGACTGCATTTGGAGATGCAACAGAAAGCAAGACGAAAGCAGATTGATGTCAGGAATGAAAAATAATTTTTGTGAAATTATTTAACACAAGTCATTTATTGTCGAATTTTTAATAAACCGAAGACTTTAATAAACAAAATTTTAAAGATCATGATTATTTTATAAGGCTTGAGTTCGATTTTACATTTTCAGAACTGAGAAAGATTTTAAGTGATTAGATTTTAAAAAATCAACATTTCCGAAAGAAGACCAAAAACGTAGAGTTGAAAATTTATTAGATGGGGTACATACCTTGGCTGCTTTATGCCGATCATGACGCTCATTGGCAGATAAATTGCTTGAACCAAAGTCATGACTAATTCTATTAGTTTATTGTTAATTAATTATTTTTTATTATTAGTTAATTATTATTAATTTTTAAGTAGCATCGTCTGGCCATCCTGACACCCTCAGCTCTGTCTATGACCTTATTGTTCAATTTTACATTTTATATCTATGTTTTTCCTATAATCGAACTATATTGTTACTGCTTGTTAATAATATTATAAGGGCTTAGTTTCATTTTTTAATTCTCCAAAATTGAAAAAAATTTGTTCCCCAGCCAGTTAGCCTTTAACTTTACTTTTCTTGTCTTCCTTAGGAAATGTTGTCCACTCAAATTTTGTCATAAAAAAAAACTATATTATTAGTACTTGTTAATAATATTATAAGGGCTTAGTTTCATTTTTTAATTCTCCAAAATTGAAAAAAATTTGCTCCCCAGCCAGTTAGCCTTTAACTTTACTTTTCTTGTCTTCCTTAAGAAATGTTGACCACTCAAATTTTGTTACAAAAAAAAACTTTCTTAATATTGAGCAAGTAAGAATTAGGCTCAAGCTTGACAAGATTATTAACAATTGTGAATCATATACTTCTACTGCAAAGATAAAATTAATGCTTAAAATATTTGTAATGATCATTTGAGCTCAAAACCAACCATCTAATGAATTTATAAAAACAATAACACTATTAAAGTTTCCTGCCTTTTTACCGAATAAAACTTATTTTTAGTTTCGCGCTTGTATTTTAATATCCTTTTCATTGAGTTTCAAACTGAATTAAGAAATTAAAGAAACGAAAAAATATGATAATACACATTCAAGTTTTTGTCGAACACAGTGAAAAATTTTTTTACCATTATTTTTATTTAACGGCTTTAGTTGAGGCGTTAAAAACAGCTTTGTTGCCTGATGTCCTAACGACTGCAATAAAAAGTATTTCCACCTGGTATTATAAACGTTCAAGAAGCTGCAAAATTTTAATAACTTATTTTGACCTCATTTTGCTAGAAGTGTCATCAGCTGACGTTTGTATTTAAGACAATTACAGATTTATTACTATTTCAAAATAACGCTTGTCGTTCAAGGTCTTCTGCTAAAAGCAAAACAAAAAAAATCGCAAGTAGTTGTCAAGATTGAAAGCAATTTTAATTTCAAATACAATTTTGTATTCAAACCAGAATAAAAAAATATTTACAACAAACTCTAAAACAACCATCAATCAAAGCCACTATTGTCCACAAACGCACAACGGGCTTTGAAAATTCTCAAAATGTATGTTTGTGTGTGTCAGTCAGTGTTTGAGCAGCCATGTGTGCTGTCATTGTGTGCATATTTATACGAATATTTTTCAATCATACACATACATGGCAATTCCTAATGCAGTCGAAACGAGCTTGACGTTGCATAAAAAATGTTTTAAAATAATGCATGGAAAAAAGCGAATGGAGAAAACTAGCAACCATAACTACAATAATAATACTCAGTCACTCACATGAAATAAAAACTAAAACAAATCATTACAGACGGTTTATGACAAATTGTTATTCTAAATGTCACTACATTTGATAACTAAGCAAAACAAAAAACAAAGGAAAATATGATAAAATAATAATCACAAAATGCACACACACACACACTCGCTGACTGCTCGTATGTTTGCAGGCATGTGAATGAGTTCAGATTTTATGGATTGGCCGGACTAATAAGAATCCTTAATATATGGAGAAAAAAAACGTTTATGCAAGATTTTCATTATTGCTCCAACATCAGCAGTCTTGCCCCCAATTGTAGCACTCTTGAGAAAAACCATTTCGTCACAAATTCATAAATTTCTTTAATTAAAATCATTTTCAAAAACATTTCATTTGCTTAATTATTTTCTCCAAGAATTTCCTCAAGCTCAAGCACAACTAGAGAGTGTTCGCTCAAGTGCGCTATAAATTCATTCACTTCTTCTTAAGAAAAGCCAAAGGAAATGTTTGTAATCATTTGTAGCAAACTGAAAGCCAGGGCCAAAAGGAAAGAAAATTTATCACAATTTTCTTGATTTTGAACCCTGGACATCTCCCAACGTTTGCTCTTTTATTAAAAAAATAAAAATAAAAATTATATTAAAAACAAGAAAGAATAGAATTTCAAGTTGTATTTTAAGTTTATTGTATTTTTGTTGTGTTTTTTCCCCTTCTCTGTGCGTTCATTTATTCATTCATTTAGTTGTTGGTTGAATGCTTGACTGAATGTTTTGTGCTGTGTTGGTTTGATGATGTTGCAGCTATTGCTGCAGCCATCGCTACTGCTGCTGCTGCTGGTGTTGCACTTGCCCTAAAAGTGTCATAAACACGTACGAAAATTTTAAAATTTTCTTTTATTTCTGTCTCATAGTTTTGTCATTGGTTTGTAAGTCTGTGTGTGTGCTGCTGGCTTCTTTGTTTCACTCCTTTGTTGTTTAAATTGAAAACAACAAAAGTAATGTTGGGCTTGGCCAGTTGCCAAGATCTATGCACTGCACGAAGGTACACAGAAATATGGAGAGAAAAAAAAAACGCTCCAAAGTGTAAAATTCGTCTCGACCGAGTTATTTGCAATCACTAAATAATAAGAATGGTCATTCTTTGTTTGCTATATTATAAGTAACCAAAACATTGTAGCTCCCGCTAACAGTAGAGAAATGTACCTAAAAAGTATCTTTTAAAAGAAACGATTTTCTAATATGAGCGGTACTCAGCGTTTGGTGCGTTTTTGGTTGCAACTATTTGCATTTGCGATTATATTGCAATTAATATTGAGCACCCTTTTTAACAACTTTGCAAATTTTATTGCATTCCAAATAACAGCTGATAAATTAATACACAATTTTTAATTTTTCACGTTTTATTTTTTTGGTAATTACTGCTGGCTCCATCCCTACTATTTTTTGTTTGCTTTGTTTTAAAATGTCAGCTGTTCGAGTGTCACTGTTGCAAACGCAATACTCATGCAAAAAAAGCAACACGTAATTAGCAATGCGTAAATGCAAAAATATTGCGAGTGCAACCTTGTATATTTTGTTGTTGGGTTGCAAAGAAAAAGCAACGATTTCTTGCATTCGCACTTACGCAAGACATTTGCACCAAATAATGAACTGCGCTATGGTAATTTTGTAGAATATACCTGGTTCCTACAAAGGTCTCATTGTGCTCTACTTTCAAGATGATCCATTTTAAACAAAAGTGTACTTTCTAAAGAAGATGTTTTTCTAAGAAGTCACATGTTTTGAAGGTACTATTTGTGTTATTTTTGCTTTAATTTATATTGTGGTCTTAATTTTCAATTTTTTTAATTTTTACAAATCAAATTTTTTCAATTTTTTCAATTTGTATATCAATTATTATCTTGCAGATGCTGACAAACTTAAATATTAAAGAAAATTGTTCATAAATTGTGTAGAAATATCTATTATGGTACAAAATTTAAGGGAATTTTTTACGAGACTTTTTTCAAAAGGTAATTTTAACAAAAGGCACATTTTAAAATATCAATTTTTTTTAAAAAGGTTCATTCTTCAAAATGTCAGTTTCTAAAATGTACTTTCTTAAAGTAATTCTTATAAAATATTTTTTGTAAAGGTATTCCCTTAAAGAAATTTCTTATATTTTGAATAATACATTTTACAAAAGGTAAATGTTGGCAAAGTAGTTTTTTGATGAAACTCTTTAGATACTGCATTCACTTAACTCAAGATATTAAAGAATAAGTCCTTAAAAGGTATTTGTTAAATATTTCTGACGAAGTACCTTGTTGAAAAGTACTTTTAAAGTTAAATTTCTTAAGAGAAAGACCTCTAGCTTGAAACGCACTTTCAAGGCTAAAATGTTTAAGATAAATTGATTAATTAAAAATTGTTATTAGGTTATACAACAAAAACTTTTCAGGGTAGCTTACACAAAAGTCGCATAACTCCTATGAGCTATAAAAAATTTAAAAGAAAAATTCAGCAGTTTCAGGTGCTATCAATGCTACGAAATAATATAAAATATAAACTTGCCAGTTTATGGATTTCTTCATCATAATCATAAAAGCAACCTGAGAAAATAGAAAATAATAAAGATAAAAAAATAAATAAAAAGGATTCAAATACAGCAGCTTAAGAAAACACCGCATTTACAGTCCGTTCGTGCGCAGTTTTGAGGCCGCTAGTGGATTTCAACAATTCGTATTTGGAGGGAAAAACAGCATTGAAAAAACTTAAAATTCCAGCTAGAATTGCATTATTGTTGCATGCACCACAGTTGAAATGCTCAAAAATAAAAACTAGAAAAAATTCAAAACTACAAAAACTAAAAGAAGATGTCTTAGACAAGCACAGAATCATGTTGATTTTTAAATATTTTTATTTTGAACTAAAGAAATCTGGAAAATGTTTGCTTTTTTATGAGTATATATTTTCTCATACAATTAGATCTTTAGAATAATTTAAGTAAGAGTTTGACCAAGTGTTTCGTTGCTTGAATGTGTCGGAGAAGATTTTCATTTAAGGAAGAAATATAAAAATATACAAAAGTATATAAAAGTATATTAGGAAATGAGTTTAGAAGAGCCAAGTAAAGTTTATAGTTTATTTTATTTATTACGAACAAAATTCTAAAACTCAGTCTCGTCATCAGTATCATCATTATAAAAGTTTATAGTTTTACACCGGTATTCAAAAGAAATAAAATGTTGCTGAAAAACGTTTTAGAAAAAATTTTTCCTATAAAAACTTTTTTCTAAAATGTATCTCAACCGCATTTCAATTTTTATGAGTCCTGTCGAAAAAAATTCAGAAATGCAGAAAAATGGAAAATAAAACGATAAACAAAAACAAATAGATATTTCATAAAAATGTTCTTGAGTTTTATGGTCGATCAACAAAAGCATAACTGAAAAAGTTTTCCTAGCAAACCCAGGTAGCCATATAACAACAACAAACACAACGTTGTTGGTAGAAATACTGTAGTTCTGTCATCCATTGGTTTGCGTTAATGTGTTTGTATTGTGCATTTTGACGGTTCATCAGGCTAAAAGCAATAGTCAGCTGGGCTTGTACGGCAACCTGGTATCGAGGTACCTTTTGACACATAAAATGTTAAATTAATAAGTTATTGTTTTTTATATAAAAAATATTGCGAATTCTTATTTTTTATGTAACAAAAGGACCTGGATTTTGAAAATTTATAAAATTGAAGGTTAATTTTGTGTTTAAGCATCTGCCAGGCGGCATAAGTAGCTCCATTGCAATCACACAAAATTACTCTCATGTTTGGGATGGTGCCTCAAAATATATTTTCGGGTTACTCGACCATGTATAGGAGAGGTCTTGGAAGCTCCTTGGTGGCACTTGTGGGATGCATCACACTGCTTTATCGCTACTAATAATGCCTTCTGCTCTGACGAAATCAGGGGTCTTGTTTTATGCAATATGCAAACATCGTCCAGGGTTAATCCACTTGTAGTTAATTGGGCACTATACATTACAAAGAGTATTTACTTTTCAGCCGTATGGTTGGTCTGTGAAATAAGCTGCACTCAGACGCATTTCCTGCCGCTTACAGCTTGGAAATACTCTCTCTTACTCCTTTTGTAACAAAATTGTATGAATCAACTTTTTTAGAGAAGACCAATGCGACTCCCATCAGCATCCAAATTGCTTTGAACGCAGTTCATGATTCTATCCAAGCAGCAGCACTTAGCCATCCCACTATATGATCTCTTCATGGCTGATTGGCTACATTTAATGTATGAGGACGTAAAACAGCCATGGGTATGATCCAGTCAATAAATCTTGGACTTTACACTTGGTGTTCTCCTTAACAATATTGGTCCCCACAATTTTTTCACAAAACAAAAAATGTTTTTAAATGTGTGAAATTTAAAATTTGATTTAATCCTAATAAAATTATTGAGAGTAAGTAGTTTTTCATTAGCAATAATGAATGGCAATAAATGATGCACAAACTGGACCTTGAACGTGAACATGCTCAGGACTTTAATCAAAATTCGTCTTCGGGACGACCATCTGATGGCTACTGGCGACTCACGGTGTCTGGTCAATGTTTCTGGCGGCAGCTTGACATAATGGGCATCAAAGACGATATTCTTGTCACAACGGGCGCTCCGGGATCGGCCACTATTGACACTGTCTAGTGTAGTCGGATACTCATTAAGGTTGGTGGCCAAACGCTGCAGTGTTTACGCTGCAGTCGGTGCGGGACAACACCACAGACAAATTGTTACGCAAAAAAGAAACACCATTATACCATTTTGGGGATATAAGAATAGATTTGATATTTTCCGCCATTTGCATTTTCGAGTTACGAAATTTATTATTTGTTAGGCAAATCTTTTGGGAAGCCTAATAAGCTAATTTTGAAAGAAAGCTTTCTTACAGCACATTTTCAATTTCTAGTATGCTTCATTTTGAAAAGATGTTGCTCCGAATAGTGATTGCTCAGCTTGATGGTTTTAAAAGCTGATGAAGCGTTTGACTTTAATGAACCTTATTTTTATTGCTATTATTACTATTTCTTGCATTCTATTTTTAAAAATACTTTTACAATGAAATCAAACGCTGATTGCATTCTTTCTTGCAATCATTTCATTTTATTATTTATTTTTTTTTTAGTTTTATTTTGCGATCAATGGCTCAAGCAAAAATTCTATGCGCAATAAAAATGAAATTGACAAACAATCGTTTTTCCTTTTTCTTCTTACATATATTTTTTTTTTTTTTTGTTTGTTATATGATATATTTTTTTTAAAACAATCTTAAAGACACATTTGTTTCGTTTGGCTTATAGTGTTTTGATGTTTTTTCCTTAATTTCTTTTGATTGATTTTAATATTGCAATTAAAGACAAATTCCATTGTTGCTTTTTCTTGCATTCCTTTTATTATTTATCCTGATATTTTTCTTGCTATATCTTTTTCATTGCATCTGATTACAAGATGCCATCAAATCCTTTGACAATTTTACCCAAAAACCAATTCAAGTGTGAAATTTATGAATGCAAATGAAGCGAAAAGGGTCATGGTTTTGCTGAAGATGTTGCCAGAAGTGGCTTCATGGAAGAGCAAGTGTTTGGGTGCAAAAAAAGTGTTTTCTGAAAAATGGAATACAAATGAAAACAAATGTAAAAATCGTGAATGTAAGTCTTTTGTACATCTTGTTTTGCTGCATAGAACAAGTGATAGCAATTTTATCGCCATTTGATAACCACTGAGCTAAAGTTGCTAGAAAACCTTATGAAAACTAAATACTTACATATATGCCAAATATAGTATTCTAATTGTATGCATGTTTTAAAAAAGTAAAAGAGTGCCTTAGGAGAAAACTAGGTATGTGAAGTGCATAAGAGAAAGACAATGGAATAGTTGCAACGGCATTCCAATGATGACAACAAATTAATTGGTTTTAAAGTACTGGCAATAAAACTTAATGACATTTTGTTTTTATATTTTTCCCTTTCCATATGCAGCAATAAAAGTAAGCGAATCGTGTACTAATAAAATGTAGGCAAAAACGTCCGCTCTTTTTACAAAACTTTAACTACATGTTGGAACAAAGTTAAGCTTACCTCGTCACCACAGCGTCAAACTTCATCTGTCAGGATATTAATTTCTTGTGATTTGGTCACCTAAGACCACTCTTTCAAATGATCCCAGTGGCGTTTGAGTCGTTTGGTCAGCTGTGTGGCTCATATCACCCATTTTGTAAAACTAAAACTCACTGCTGTCAACACTTCCGAATTACTTCCACGAAATCTCGTTTAGCATGATTTGATAGCAAAGAAAATGCATTTGAAGTGCTCATTTTCGAAAAAAATACAGATAGATCATGTCATCATTTCATTTGACCAATTACTCGAACTATAATTTTTGAAGCCTTAAGTATTTATTATGAGTCAAACAGAAAAGTTGTAAAGAAATACCTAATTTTTCAAACAAAACAATTGCAATCACAATATTTTTCCGCATTCATATAATTTTCTTTTCAGTGCATCGTTTGCATCGTTTCACACTTTTTTCCCTCTAACTGTGAAACTTTGTTAAGTTGGTACGTTTTGTATATCTGTTAATACAATGCAAATGCAATTGTTCGCTTAAGTACATGTTCGTTGTGTACATGTAACTGCTGCTGTCATACATGTGCACAAATATGAAGGTATTTAGTGGCTTTCTGCGACACGATCTAAACGGCACCAGTGACTGCAGCGACAACACAAACAAAAAAGAAACAAAAATTAAGAGCACCATCACTGGTACCGAAAGCAGCAACTTGTACTTAAATACAAACGACGAAGCGATTAAAGCAATGCCAAAAGCGAAAATGTTAAAACTTTGCACAACACAAAAAACATGACGGTGACCCACTTGCAAACATTCAATTACGAAATATTCAAAAAGAGAGTGAGAGAGATACAGAAAAAAAAAAGAAACAGCAGAAACATGCTTCTTAAATGGTTTAGAAATGGTCTAAAGGTGCAACTTAATTTACCTGAGATGAAAATATAATACGCATTCATTGAAACAAAAAGCGGATTTACAAACAAACACGTCCATGACCATTTTTTTTTTTTTATTGTTCATATTCTCCCGTCCTACGTTTTGTTGAAAAATATGAAATCTTTCATGCAAGAAAGTTTAAAATGTCCTCATTTTTAGCAAACCAATTAAAATAATTAACTAATCTTTAATAAAATGCGAACAGGAAATTTTTCAAAGTAATTTGTTGCGCTCCATTGATGTGCGTTTTATCGTAAAAGCATTTAATTAATTTACTTCTGTAGAAAAATTTAATTTGCAAAAATTAATTAAAAAATATATATTTTTCCGCCATCACAAGCAGCGAATTTAATTAGAATTCATGTGCAAAAGGCAATTGCACTTTTTTTACCATTTACCCAATGACCTGCAATAAATCAAGGGATTCACATTTAATAAAATTTAAGCGAACAAAACTCCATATTAATTAAATTTTTACTTTATGGCTTTCGCAAAAATCAAATTAAAAAATAAAATCACACCTCCAAACGCAGGATAATGAGTGCATAATAAAGGTGTTTTACACACAAACGGCAAGCAAATATGTTTGTTGGAAGCGAACATGAGCCAACTTCAATAAAAGCGAAAACAGCAACACAGTTTGAAAGAAATCTTTAACATAAACGTGTATTTAATGATCCATTATTTAATCAAATTTATTTATGAGGGCATTTAAATAAAAAAAAGAAATTATTAAAACAGTTTAAAATCATCTTTTGTTCAGGCGTCTATAAGCCGCCAACATTTGGTAGAACTATAAACTGGACTACCGGCTATTTCTTTGTAGCAACACCCTTTATTAGCATCCCTTTCAACTTCATGTTCAAAGTATCTAAATGACAAATTGTAAATTGTGAAATTTAGCATGTCCAGAGTTCATAAGAAGCCTAATGGAGCTTTGAAATTCAGCCAATTAATAATTATACAAGTTTCACATTCCCTTCATAAATAGCTGAAGTATGTGGTCTTTGAACAACTTCTATGGACTTTTTCCCTGACAAATATTTATTTTTGAAGACTGTGCGGATTCAATAAAAATTATTGTTGTTCAGCAGCAGCTGCGGCAAGCCTGATAAATAAATAAATAAATTAATAAATAATATAGTCATATAAAATTTTCTTATCTGGGGAACTTTAATTATTCAATTACATATTACATATTAATAATACATATTATTTAAGAAAAATAAGAAATTTCAAATATGATCCTAATTAATTTTGTATTATATATAAATTATATATAAATGACCTTCCTGAATTTATTGATGATAGTGCTGGCACATAATTTTTATTTGCCAATGACGTGTTCCTTTTGCTTTTTTAATTAGAATTCATGTGCAAAAGGCAATTGCACTTTTTTTACCATTTACCCAATGACCTGCAATAAATCAAGGGATTCACATTTAATAAAATTTAAGCGAACAAAACTCCATATTAATTAAATTTTTACTTTATGGCTTTCGCAAAAATCAAATTAAAAAGATCCAATAGGATTAGGTATAGCTTCTTTGAACGGTCCTTTATTATCAGAATAGAATTTGGAACTCGTTACCTGTTGAATTACGTATATTTTCTCCCTCTAATAATGCATTTCGTCTAAAACTCTTGTCACACCTTTCCTTAGATAGACCATAACACGCGATCTCTGTTAGTAATCTCCTGAAATATATGTATATGCACATCGAATGAAATCACTAAGCAACACTACTTATGGTAAGCTAAACAAAATTTTGAATTACTTAAACTTTACCAAGTAAGGACTGTGTTATGTTACTATACCTCTACTTTCCTTTTACTCTACTGCCTCAAAGCATCACGTCGGGACTGTTTGTATTGTTATTTATTGCTAAATTAAGTTTAATATCTGGCTGGAGAGCCATACTTTGGGAAATCATTGATTTGTCAATTTGAAACAATATAAGTTGGTTATTTTGTATATTCATTTACTGAAATTATAATCTATACATTACCAATTCAGGTCCAAAAATTAACCTTTTCAAAAAATATTTGCTGTATTTTTCAGCTGTCTATATGCCGACGACATTTCGTTGGTGCTAATCAACTCATCAGTAGACTTGAAAAATTCTTAAAAGTTTGTTTGAAACTTAACTACTTATTCCACAATTCCCATGAACAGAATGAGAATCAGAAATGTTCAAACAAACCTTTAACAGCAAACATTTCTTTTTTCGTTTTGCAACACTTCTACTTTTCTTTGCAACCTTCTATACAACGATTCACCATTGGTTACTACGATTTAATACATTTCTATTGGCTCTTAAAGCAAATAAATAATTAAGTTCATATTTGAATATCTATACATTACTTTATCTCTTTGTTGTTAATTAATATCTTTGTAAAATATATTTCTTGGCCCAGAAAGGCTTTTTGTGTTACTGAACTTGAATAAATAAATAAATAAATAAAAAATTATTTATTTGCCTTAGAAGCCAATTAAAATGTATTAATTCAAGTTCAAAAATGAAAAATACAATAAATATTTTGACTTGAATTAAGAATAAGAAAATTCTCAATACACTTTTTTGTCGAAATATTAGAAAATTTTCCATTCTAAAACAACGAAATACACTTAAAACGCTTACTACAATATTTAACGGCTGTATTGGAAATAAAATCTTAATAAGCATTTTAATAACTTTTTAGTTAAAATGATTTTATCTCCTAAAAAAAACCAGTTTTTCAAAAACTGTATTCACAATCAAAACTATTTTATCGAATTTATCCAGTATGATCCGGCTGCACTATTATTTTTACTTTTTATTTTAACGTTAACGATGTGACACAATAACTTATTTGTTTTAACAATAACCGAATACGCAACAATGTTTATGTTACAGTTAAGAAAAATATTTCTTAAACTATTAAGAATTTATTAAAACTCGTGATTTAATAAGAAAAAGAAAAGAAAACAAGGCTTATTAAAAGTTAAATGGAATTTTTATGAGATAAAAAATTAGACGAATAATGAGTTTTAGTTTATTTGGTTTGATTTGTTTTGATTTGTTTTAATATCAATACAAAAATTTTCAAGAAAGTATAATTTTGAACATTCAATATAATTAATAAATTCAGTCAAATATGAGGCTGGCACGCACACTTAGGAATCCCGTATGTATGTATGTGTAATGTACGTATGGAAAACTTACATCCTAAGGGTCTTATACATAAAAGTTATACATATTAAAGCTTAATACACTCTTATATGTCAAATGCTTTATAGAAATTTGACAAATAATAGGTGACAATTTTTATGAATAAATAAGTAAAAATTTTATAATATTGGAGACGCATAATTACATACTACACCTAGCAGCTTTCGACTTGTTGTTGTTGTTGTCATTTGTTGTTCTAAGGCATCTGGGAATACATACACTGTGCGAATCTCATCCCTCTGTATCTCATGGTTCAAGAGTAACGGCTAATTGTAACTTTGCGTTGTTTAGGGACACCTGCTAGTTTTCGAACCGAGAACTTCAATGAAAATATAGTCACTAAGTTTTTCCACCTTAATAATAATTTCATTATACTTGTACAACTGTTTCTTAAGCACCTGACTGTTACTACACAGCTGAAACAAAACATTAATTCAGGATTCAACAGTAATTTCAGTGCAATATGATTTTAATTAAACCCTGTTGGCGCTAAACGGTTTGAAGAGAAGCAAACTGGGTAAAATGAAAATTAATTTTAGAGCAAGCTAATACGGCCAGCCGCCTTCTCAAACGCATTCTTATTTCATTAAACAAAAATATTGCTCAGCTCTGAAAACCATTAGTGCTCGCACAACAAGTCCCACCCACACACACACGCACGCATCCACACACACTCCCGCACCCACATGCAATTAAGCTTATACACAACAATGGCATGACAAAGAACAAATGGCGCCTAGCGATCTCACATACATGAAGTTAACAGTCAATATTGCGGTGTCAATCGGTGTAATTTGTATTTAATTGAATGTGGTTTGAAATAAAATTACACAAGTTTACGAATAAATGCACACGATTCTCATAATCACATGTGTGCTTGAGTGAGTGCGTATGTGAAGTGTTTGCTCAAGTGTCGGTGTGCAAAAAAAAAGGATAAAGGAATATGCTATTTATATTTTGATTAATGTGTGTGTTTGTTTTTTTTTTTTTTTTACTTTTCTCACACCCTTTTTTCACTTTCATCGAATAACAACTTGTTGAAAGTGTGGCTCAGAACATTCGTATGCGATAAGATGATACTGAACAATAATTTGCTTTGTTTTAAATTCCTTTTCTCTAATTCTTTGAGTTTCATGGCAAGAATGATAAATATTTCAATTTTTTTTTCAATTCTATAATTGTGCCTAAGTGTGCGTATGCATGCGCTTGTGTATGTTTGTCGTTATCAATCAACCAAAAACATTTGCCAAACAAACCTGCAAACATTAAAATTCCATCTTTGAGCATTTATTACACATCCTTGCACACACACACACACACACACGCACACTCACACGTTTCCAAAGCCAAGTGAACTGTGAAATTTGGCTGCCTTTCTGTGCGAAAATTAATCTGTTTGTAAAAATGTAGAATGATAGGAGTTTTTTGGGCTCATATTATTATAAAGGGGCAAAAAAAATGGTTCTTAAGAAAAATGTGTGCACAGAGCTGTTATTGTTACAAGCAGGCATTATAATTGACAATTGTGAAATAAATTTTGAAATTATCAGCCCAATCATGAATATTCTCAAGGAATTTTATTCCTAAAGAAAACATGTACGTTTCTCGAAAAAAAAATTCCTCCAATCAGAAATTACCTGAGAAACAAAAAAATAAAAGTTGGTAATGTCGAAATTTTTCACAGGAAAAAACAAAAAACATATGTTCTTAAAATACCTATGTTTGCCTCCGCCGACTCCCTTCGATGTGGCTAAAACAGGGAAGGTTAAAAAAATTTCCTAAGGAATTTATCAACATTATAAAAGAAGTGGTAAAAGAGAGAGAACTCTCACGAAATTATCATTCGTGATTGGGCTGTATATATTATTATTACTATTTTATCACTTATTAATTAATCCTTTCAATTGGTTTTAATCATTGCAATCATTGCAATTAATTAATCTTTTCAATTGATTTTAATGATTGCAATTAAAAAGTTACTTCGAATGGCTAATTAACTCAATAACAAAAAATGCGGTCGGGGGACCACTGTTAGGAACAAAGTTCCTTACGTTTTTTCTTCAACTTCGAATGTGATACCAGGTGAAATCTGTATGTTTTATTTTGTGTTGTTTTTGAAATTTTTAAATTTTATATGCTTCTTAAAATTTTGTGGAACGTTTTACTTTTTTACTTTTGACACATGCAGTATTTTTTTTGGTCAATCTGCTACAAAACGAAGAGAATTTTTCAATTTTTTGCTGTTTTTTGTTGTGACATATTTTACTTTAGCGACATCTATCAGCTGATAGTGTCCGTTTTCACAACTAATTAATATTTATTGGTAGGTGTCTCCGCTTCTGTCAGCGGACAATTGTTTGTCGACAGATACACCAATACATATAAACAGCTCACATGATTTTGTGACGCTTTCTACTAATTTGCACTACCAGCAAGCCGCGTTAAGGAACTTCGTTCCAAAAATTTGTTTATTGATCTAATTTATTTGTATGCACTCAAAAATCAAGAAAATATAACCTCCTTGTTATAGCCTATTTATTTCTACACATAATCTAGTACATACGGGATTACAAGCCGAATCTGGTAATTTTGTTGAGATTTCCCAGACCAGATGAAATCTACTATAATATATTAAGAGTTTTGACAAAATCTCCTCACAACAGGTAAAAAAGGAAACAAATTGAAAGTGAGTACGTTAATAAACCAAATTGCCGTAATTGGCATTTAATCGAGCCTCATGTTGCCTTGCACTCATTGGCTCATAAATATATTCCTGGTGTGGCTTGTGCAGCAGCGGCACCATGTGCCCATATTTCTAGGAAAATTAGAGTGCCACAATTTTTCAGTAGAAGCGCAGACATCCTCGCATCACGATAATAGATTTTTTTGTGGCTGCTCTTGCTAGTATTGCTGTGAACGATATTTTCATTCAAAAGGATGGTACCACTTATTGTACAAACGTTTGCTAGATGTGTGGATTTTAGCCGAAATGGTAACGGTCAAATTATTGCAAAGAAGCTGCGATTTGACACCATTAGACTAATTTCTATCGGACGTCGCAACGTTAAAGGGAAGTATAATCCCACCAGGCAGGAGACATTTGAGCATTTGAAATCCAATATTTGTCATATCATTGCCGAGATACACTCTGAAAAGAGCTCCAAAATTGGACCTATCGAAGGGCATACCGTAGTTCTAGCTGGTGCAGCCATATCAATTAGATAATATTCCATCTCTATCCAAAAGAATTGTACTTCATGAAAATAAGTAAATACTAAAGGTCATATTCATAATAATTATTGTAAGTTTATTAAGCTCTTATTTAAAGTATTTCTACGGAATATATGTCAAATAAACGTGTAATAAACCTCCAATAGTTTTTATGAATACGGGTGTAAACCCTTCTGTTGTATTGAATCAAATCGCTTACCCGATTCATAAGTACTTTGAGTCCTGCCCAGTTTCGCAACATATGTAGTTTTCTAGGCTTGAGCCTATGCTAAGCTCACGATTGTTTTTTTTTTTTATGTACTCAGATTTTCTTAGTTTTTTGGTTTAATATACATACATATGTATATGTATGTGTTTTTTTTTGTAGTTGCATGCGCTTCAAACGATTTAATAGCTTATTTGAACTCCTTTGTAATTCTATGTTTGTTATAAATTAAATTTATTGATATTGTTGTTAGCATTGTAATGACCGGCATACAAGAGAGCATTAATCAACAGCAAAGAAAACAAATAGTGTAGCAGCTATAAAAATTAATTGCTTTTGTTATAAAGCAATGAAAACAACAGCAGCAGCAGCAACAACCAATGACCGCGTCACACAGCCTGGCAGGAGTAGTGGCCAATACAAACACAAAATATACGAGTACGTGCACTTTGTTGCTTTTACTTTACAACATAAATTGAGTGTACAAGGACATTATCATAATTGAGTTATAGTGTAGCAAATATAATTTCTCCTACTTATTAACATTTTAATCATGATAAAAATAGGTTTGTTTATTTTGTTAGTGCTGCTGTTGTTACTGGCGGTGTTGAAATTATTGTTAATTATGCTTTTGGTGCCGACTTCTCCCACTCATGGTACTTGCCAGTTGGTTGCAGCAGGTATTTTACCATAGCAGAGGGAATTCTTTGCCCATATCCAGCTTATTTCCACATCATGGTTAAGGTGTAGGGCTTGTGTGCTCCCCATTTTTTAATTTTCATTTGTTTATTTACTTGTTTTGCTTATTATTTTTTTTTTTTTTTGCTTAACAATACTGTTTGTATGCTTCACCCCAGCTGACCTTTACGTAACATTTTATTTCAACACACATACACACACGTGCAGCAAATTTTTTCATTGCCACACACAAATTCAACCCAAATGTAAGTAAACAATTGAAAAATATTTTGTTTTTATTTGCCCTAACACATGCAGACAAATTATTTACATTTAATGTTTATCTTTGGTTACCAATAAATACACAATGAGCCAGAATAATAAAATACTTTCCTCGCTGCTACGCTTATGTGATAAAAATAATGCGTATTCACTCAAGCTGATTATTGTTATGTAGATGATAATGCAAAAAATGAGCAAAATAAAACATGGTCAAAGGCCCAATATGAAGATAAGGGACACAAGTGAACATCAGTTAATTTGGTAACTTCCTTGGCACATTTGTGCTTAAGAGTATTTCGAAAATCACACATTTATAATTTGAAAAAAAGTTCTATTCAGAGAGATAAATATTTTATAAGGTTGTCAGAAATATGCTGTCTAAAAATTCCCAATGACTTAAGTGTTTTGAAGCATATGTAAGATCTGTAAAAGCAAATTTAAAATTTCACATACGATTATTTGATAAAATAGTAAACGGTGTAGAGGGAGGAGATCTAAAAGCTACTCTGCTGGTTAACTAATTCACTCTAATATGCTTTGCTGACAAAAACAACAGGCAACAAAGTGCGCGAAATGCACTTAGATGCGATCGTGTGTGTTTGGAAAAGGATTCAACGATCTTATTGCGCTTCTCATCCTTCCTACCCTTCCATGAATGAATTTGTCCAAAAATGCAAAAAAAAAAAAGAAGTATCAAATTAAGTTGAGCAAACAACTAAGCCAGCTTTTAGGTAAATTTCTATGGTTTCCATAAAAAGCTTTGAGTCAGATACCTCCTGGTACTAAGAGCTTGTTGTAACGATGTTAAGGGATTTTATTTAGTTTCTTGCATGTAAATCGACTTTTAAATTTTGTAAGAATTGAAACACACAACCCGTTATACAACTAAACGTTTTGAAGATTTATTTAAGACTATATTGTTTTACAAAGAAATTTTATTTTGTTCTGTCAAAAACAATGCATACTACGATTGACAATATTAAAGCAAAACAAAGGCAACTGTGAGTGGTACAGATTTGTAAAGTTATTATAAGCAAAGTACATATTTTCAACAAATTTTGTTTACTATAATAGGATTTTTCAAACCATGTTTCTGTTGGCAGCCATTCTTAGCAGTGTTGAATTTCAAATTCCTGGTTTTTGCCCACCAAAATGCCACTACTTGCCGAACCTAAAGAAATCATCCTCATCTTTATAAAGTCAAGACTCGTACAATACAAGAAAAAAATTAGATATGGCAACCTTTTCCAACAAAACATCCTGACAAGACAGAAGACTCTTTACCTTGTTATGTGTTTAAAAGGTATATTCGTTTGTACTCCAATAATTTGAAAATAAATAGCTTCTTTGTACTAAAAATCAGGCTTTTTTGCGTTCCAGTAAATTTAAACAAATTTATCATTTTGCAAGAAATAGTTTTCCTCTCTCTCTTCCTCTCTCATTTTACCAGGCTATATCCAAAACACTGTTGACAGGTCAATGTATTTCTTCCCCCCAGAAAAATTTTAAAACCCCCTAAAATTCAATGTTTTTCTACAAAATCTCCCTAAAAAATGTTGGTGAACATTCTGCTTTATTTTGCGAATCACCAATATTAATGCATTGACAAAGCGGCAAATGCATAAAATTGTTAAACTTTCCCCAACTAAAAAGAAGTAAAAATTAACTGATTATATGTAATTATCAGTGCATATGTCATGATTTTATGATTACAGGCGTATGTATATTTATTATGAATTTTCGATTAATTTGTATTCATATATTTTGAGATCTAAATACATATTTATAGGCAGCTGGAAACTATTATCTGCGTATCTAGAAAAAAAAAGTGTCTCCAAAAATATTAAGAGTTTCTAAGCCTTCTGCGCTCTTTACGTTCTTTTGACATTTTCATAAAAAGAGTTTCAATTATATGAAAGCTTTTTAGATATTTTAATTTTCCCAATTCTTAAGAAACCAAACAAATTCAAAGAAATGACCCATAAGGAAAAAATTCATTCAACTCAACCACAAAAAAGTGATTAAAATTACCAGTTGCAAAATTATTTACTTGCAGCTGCCAGATGAATACAAAATATCTCATTTAATTTTACTTTAAAAATAGTTAAAGTCTTTAAATTTATTTTTGTTGAAAAACAGAAATCCCCTCAAACTACCCCAAAAATAAATTATTTCCCCCTAAATTTCCCCGAAAGAATTTAGCGACCCAAATTCACACCTTAAAGGAAAAAAACCCTAGGGGGAAGCCCCTCAACAGGCAACACTGAACCAAAACCACCTCAAAATAAAGCTATTATTTGGCAGTTTGGAAAAAATGTCGGAAGAATTGTTACCGCGAAACCTGCTTGCCGGATTATATGTTTATATAATCCAGATTATAGTTTTAATGTATCAGCTGCTAAATCTTTCCCATGAGTTATTTTTTTCAAGAATTAGAAAACAAATTGCTAAAATTAGCCGTAGAAAAAATTTTGCAGGGCAACAAACATATTTTCGATGAGTTGCTCTAATATAAATACTTTCAGAAATTGTTCTTTTTTTTTTGCACAGTATTTTGTGTGCGTGAAGGAAGTCGTATACATTTCAGTCAGTTTGTATGATTGTCATAATATTTGTGTGCAATCAACAAAGGCACAGCACAGCGCCTGTAACTAAGTATCAATTTATGTTTGTATGTTACACTACATACAGAAAGTGGCACTTTCATCATTGAATCATAATAGCTAAGCAGCTTTCTGTGGCAACATCAACACAAGTGTGGCAAACAAAAGGGCAGGCAGGCAGGCAGGCAGGTGGTCGGTAGCAAAGGAAATGAATGTTAGACCTAAAAATATATAAAAGTTTATTTGTACTTGAGTTTGTGTGCGTGCTCTGAATTATATTTCAGGCATGGTCTACGCAAAACGCAAAATTACCTTTGTAATAATGTTGCTAGTCCTGCTGTCGGTCGCTTTCATTACATCTTATTTCGTTGCTGATGTTTTATCAACATAATTAACAACAACGGCAACGGCCTACAAAATGAACAACTGTAGGATGTTGTCGTTTTCATGCTACTACACATCATATGCTATTATGAGCATTATGTTGATTGTTTTTTTCAAAGCTTTGTACTACACTGAAGCAGATCCACTAGCTCTCTCTCTCTCCGGCTCGTACTTACAGGTAGTCTAAAAATGAGTTTGTTTTTCTTATTTAAATAAGTTTTATTAAGTTTTCGTATTGAGCGCACGTTCATATTAAGTAAATATTTGCTAAAAACAAAAGTAACGAACAAAACATGCATGCTCTTACATATGTATAAAAAAGAACAGTAAAGGGATAAAACCCATAATAAGGAGATTCGAACTTAAAACATTGAAGAGAAAATTTTCTGAACCTGGTCTGGTATAAACAAATAGAAAAAAAAATTTTTTAGAAACTTCTTATTTGGTGGTGTTGCTTGTTTGGAAGATAAAATTATTGGAAACGGCAAGCAAGATCTGACCACGACTTGATGTGAGTCAAATTAACATCGTAATATTTTTTTATAAATACTAAATTTATGTAGTCACTTTTTTAATTTGAGGGCATGCTGATGCATGCACTTTAATCTGCAGGGCCATCAGAATGGCTGACCAATCAAGGGAAGATATGATAGTTAGATAGATAGAAATAACCTTGAACCATTACATAATTTTTTGCTTTTAAACCTAGGTATATTCTAGGACCTATAGCAGAATTTGATTCCAAATACTTTCGAAATAAATTGAGTCAAGTACGAGGCTGGCTCGCACTCTTAGGGTTCCGTACGTATGTATGTGTGATGTATGTATGGAATGGCGTATGTGAATACATATGTATGTTTTATAAATTTCATCTCTCTATTTTTAAAGCTACTTTATGTTGTATGGGGACTCCTAGTAATTTTCCACTTGTTGTTGTTTTTGTAATTTATTGTTGTAGGGCATCTGGGAATACATACACTGTGCAAATTTCGACTCTCTATCTCTTACGGTTCGAGAGTTATAGCTATTACTCTACGTTGTAAAGGGACACCTGGTAGTTTTATAGTTGTTGTTGTTTTTAGCAACTGTTGTTGTGGAGCATATGTGAATACACATATTGTGCAAATTTCATCCCTCTGTCGCTCACAGTTCGAGAGTAACGGCTAATTGTTACTTTACGTTGTATAGGGAAACCTGGTAGTTTCTGACTTGTTGTTGTTTTTAGCATTTGTTATTGTAAGCCATATGCAAGTAAATATATTGTGCACATTTCATCTCTTTATCTCTTACAGATTGAAAGTTACGGCTAATGTTTTTTACGTTGCATAGGGACACCTGGTAGTTTTCGACATGTTGTTGTTTTTAGCATTTGTTGTTGACAAGCATCTATAAATACATACACTATGCAAATTTCAGCTTTCTATCTTTTACGGTTCAAGAGTTATAGCTAATTGTAACTTTTGGTTGTATGGGGACACCTGGTAGTTTTCAACTTTTTGTTGGTTTTAGTGTTTGTTGTTGTAGAACATCTATAAATACATACACTCTGCAAATTCCAGCTCTCTATCTTTTACGGTTCGATAGTTATGGCTAATTGTAACTTTTCGTTGTATGGGGACACCTAGTAGTTTTTGATTTTAGTATTTGTTGTTGTAGGGGCAAGGTACAACAACATTCTGTGAAAATTTCAGCTCTCTAGCTCTTACCGTTTCGGAGAATGGACGCTGTGACTGACGGACGGACGGACGGACGGACGTACTTGTCTCCGTAATAGGGTTCCGTTTCACTCTGATGAGTACGGAACCCTAAAAAAGGCACATTTGCCAAAGAGTTGGAAAATTATAGTATGGCGACAAAATAATGTAAGTAAGGTTTCGAACTGTATATCAAAATCATAAGATTTTGTATGTGTTTTTTTTACTAAAGAAAAGCATAACTTTGATTAGGCCGTAAAACGAGTTTCAGATGCAAGCTTTTGAAATGCCAATAAAACTATAAGTTTTCTTATCCTCTCTTGTATCGTATTTTTACAAATATGTTTTTTCCGGACCCTGCATTAAAATTTTCACAGTCATCTTTATTTATATGAAAGCAATAATAACTGATTAATCGCGTAATTGTTATCCAGTTGCACGTTTGAGAACATGTATATACTTTAAAAATCTCCCTCTTGCGCAAACAATAACAATAGATCTGCTAATTTTTGAGAATACAGTTAGCTTATTTTGGTTTTCATAATAAAGGCCATTTCGACTAAATTACTTTTTCTCTTCGATAACAGCATAATTTTCACAACACAAGCGTACTTGAGCTACCACCCTAATACAGTCAAACAACACACAACAAAAACAAAAACGAAACAATATTTAGTCCAAAGCTCTACTAAAATGACTATTGTTTCTTATTATATCGCAAGTGTTGGTTACAGGCTAGCAAATTATAGGGCTTTTTAGTTCGATTCCTACTTAATCAAAATTGAAAAATATATGTATATTTTTTTTTTTTCGTTTTATCGCTGTGATCAAAATTTTTTTAAGGAAGACAAGAAGAGTAACATGGCTGTTTCATGACCACCAGGTCGCTCATCAGCACTCAAACGGCTTCGAACCCAGGCATTGGCTAATTGTAAGCAGTTTTTCCACCATTTTTCACCATTTTCAACACCGTGCATAAAGAGACATTTAAGAACCGAGTGATTTAAAAATAAGCTCAATAAATTGGCTTAGAAAACGGCGTATACAAAATTTGTTTTTTGCAAAACAAAGCTTTTAGTATTGGTATCGCTATCATACTTTGGTATATTGCGTTTACGTAACATACTCACGCCAGAGTTGCTTGTATTGAGGTCATTCTGTGCAATATTATTAATGATGGTGCCAGTTGTTTTATACACACTTCAACTGCGTTTTTGCGTTATGTTCGCATTTTTTTTTTTTATGCCTTAAGTATTGCCATTCGCTGGCGTGTTGGCTTTTTGTTGCCATTATGGGCTGTAATTATTACACTTTTCATATTTTTGTTTTGCTTTCACTTTCCTCTGATTTTTTTTTTCGAGCCTGGTTTTAATTAAGTTTGTACCTTCATTTTGGTCTTTAATTGCTTTCAGAGTAATCGTTCGTTGTTGCTGATGCTTGCTGCTGCTGTTACTTCTGCCTGCTTTCCGGTTTGCTTTACTGTTTTTTTTTTTTTAATAATTTCCATTCATTTGCTGTTTGCAACTAGAGGTGTAAATTTTCGTTAAAACTCTTGCAAAACACATGTAATTTCTTGCTGAACATGAGAGATCATCGTTATCATAACATTAATCTCTTTGTAATAAGAAGACAAATGAATGTTAATGAAGATTAAACATTTCGAAGGGATTGATGAAACAAATAGAAAAGCATTTTTTTTCTTCAAATTTTATATTTAAAACTTGAGCAAATATATATAAAAAATTAATTAAATTTAATAAAGTTATTGCGTAGAAAATTTGCTTAATAATCAATTTAAATAGATTCTATTGGAACGAAGTTCTTTAACGCGGCTTGCTGGCGGTGCAAGTTACTAGAAATCGTCACGAAAGCGTGTGAGCTGTTTATATGTATTGGTTTATCTGCCGATAAAACAATTGTGTACCAATAAATATTAATTAGTTGTGAAAACGGACACTATCTAGCTGCTAGATGTCGCTAAAGTAGAGTATGTCACAACAAAAAACAGCAATATTAAAAAATTGGCCAACAGTTGCTTTTCTTAGTTTTGTAGCAGATTGACAAAACTACTGCATGTGTCAAAAGTAAAAAATAAAACGTGGCAAAAATTTAAAGAATTATAAAATTTAAAAATTTTAAAAACAACACAAAAAAACATACAGATTTCACCTTGTATTACATTCGAAGATGAAAAAAAAACGTCGGTCACCCGACCGCATTTCTTTTTTTTTTCTATGACTTTATCACAATATATTTTTATGACAAATATTAAGGGACTAAAGACAAATAAATATCTTTGTTGCATAAATAAGCTTAAACAAAAAGGATTAGAGTTATCTTTAATTTTTTTTCTTTTTTGGTGTTTTGGAATCACATCAAACCGAAAACAATTCCTGAAGAAGATACTCGAATTATTAAGTTAAAATATTGGCTTAAATTTTGAATTGGTTTTTGTGCGTCAGTAATAAAACGGCTTCAAACTTTGCACTGTGCCCAGAATCTTTTATGAGAAGTTTCAAAATAAACTCGGTTGTTTTAAAATTTCAATTTCATGAATAACACACATTTTTATGCTTTTCATAAAAATTCGAAACCTGTATTTTTTCATGCTAATCAAGTGTCGGTATTATTATTGTTGTTTAAATTCAAAGAACCCCCTCTCCACCTAATATTTTATTATTCATATTTTTTTTTTTGATTCTACACACATAATTTTCTTTTTAGCTCTCTACTGGAAAACGGAAATTTCTACAAGGCATTTAATTCGTATGTACATACTTCGGTAAGTTTATTTTTACACCCACCTCCTTCTTGTAAGCTGGTTGTTAAGCACATAATTACATGCAAATATATAATGATATACTAATGATCTGTTTTAGCAAATTAACAATATATAAAAAATTTCCAATACTGTTAAACAAATTCACTGCCTTAAGTTTAAGTTCCAAAAAGTGGTGGAATACTCAGAAATTAAGCAAAAAGTATTATCTCTCATTTTTTGGACGCATTTAAATCAAGAAAAAAATCTTAGTTAAAAAACGATTTAAGTGAAGTGTTTTATGCCAAGTCCACAATAAAAAAATATTTAAAAAAAAAAACGTCACCAACGCTGTTTGCAAATGGTATGAAAAACCGATGACACAACTTCAAATTTTTTAATTAGTTTAAAAAAAAAATAATGCAATGCAAGCAATATATCTAAAAACGTAGAATATGAAATGTTAAGTTTTTTTTAGGTTTTTTAACAAAAGAAATTTCAGACAAGCACAAACACCACGCATAAATAAAATATTTATTTGAAGTTTTAAAATTGTTCATGCAGCTTCCTTGCCAAAACAAGTACTTGTTTTTGCAAACAGACAGCAAGATCAAGTCGAAAAATTCTTAAAAATATTTTTGAAAACGGAGTTTAAAAAATGTGTTTTAAAAATGTCTAAGCCGTTCTAATAATGTATTAATTCAGGTCCAAAAAGGAACCTTTTCCAAAAATGTTTGTTGTATTTTTCCGCTGTCTATATGCCTTTCTAATAATTTTATTTCTTTGTTTTTGTTAATTTATATTTGTATTGCCGTATAAAAAGCCAACAAAAATATAGTGGTCACGCAGTGATGACAATGTTTTATATTGCTATCTTCCTGCAGCAAAAAGTTTTAACAATAAAATTTTTTATTAATTTAAATTGAATAATTTAAATTTAATAATTTTAATCATAAACTAAAGCAGTTCAAGTTCTATATACGACCCCACACACGCCATCATTTTGCCATACATTTTTCTGCTTCCCGGAAATATTTAAAAGTATTTACAACAATACAAATAAAAAATTTGTTTTTACATTGAAAAGCTAATCAGTGGCATGTGTTTGTCAGTAAGCGGCTTATTTAAATATTTATCATACAAATGGAAACAATCAGAAATATGTACAACTTTAACAATTTAATAACAGCAACGAGAGGGAAGAAAAACTCGAAAGTATTTTTGGTTTAGTACCAAATTAATGACTGTTTTGCTTTTAATGAATACTTGACCCTTGTTGATATGACATCACATGAAAGCTGTGGAAATTTATATTGTTTTTTTGTTGGTTCGCTGCCTCGTGGCACTCTTTGTTTTTTTTTTTTTTTTTTTTGTTCAATATTCTTAACATGCTGAGATTTTGAGAGACCAAGAATATAAATGACCTGCAGAGTCAAAGGCACAGGAGGGTGCCGTTTTTTTTTTTTTTTTTTTTTTTTTTTTTTGCTTAAAATAAAAGGAGAATAAAGCACAGAAAAAATATTTTTTATTTTCTTATTTATCTGTTTAATAAAACTGTAGGCATCTGTAAGTATGAGAAGAAAAAAAAAATGCTAAAAACTGCTGCCTGCCTGAATTCAGGGACCTATAAGTCTTTTGATGGCGTACTCATAAAGCATTGAACATTCTTTATAAGTGTTAGTGTGACTTATTAGAAATTTTCTCGTAAGCAGATCAATCAGCCGTTGAATTTGTATTTCTTAGTAATCAGTTGTCAATAGGTTGTCATCAAGTGAATGACGCATAGACGCACGAGACCACCCACCAAATTAACAAAGCGTCATATACAAATATTAAACAGTTCTTATTTTTATCAACGAAAGTCGACCTTATGAAAGGAGGAGCCGAAAAACACCCACAAAACACTTGAGAGTTCATTTACCCCCATTTCGCATATACTATGTACTTTAAAATGGCTTACTGCTAAAAATACAGGAACTTGACCACAATTTTCTAAGCACCCTTAAAACATTGCAGCACATGAACTACTGAGAGATTCCGTTTAGATAATAAAAATCTAAAATTAGTCTGGTCCCCGGTATACAATCTGACGTCACATTTTCCGGTATATACTCGCCTATGACTGTAGCGAGTTGTTGATGATGCGCCTCACCATCATTTTAATCGTTTCGCTGTGAGGGCCGCTTCATATTTTATACGAATTTCTATCGGCTAGATGGATAATATTGCTTTCATTCCCCTTGTTGGTGTCGTTTTGAAAGTCCCTTTTATAACAAGACAGCAGGTTTAAACTTTCTGCAGGGTTTTGATATTGCACTTAAGTTCCAACGACGTATAGCACATCATAAAAATGTAGATCATAATCGCAGTACCCTCCATTAAGTAGCATCATTTGACTAATATTTTGTAATATTAAAGCAAACGCACTTGTTTTTCATTTTTCATATCTACACAAGCTGTGTACTGATTGTGAGTGCATACGGGAAAATTCTCCATATTTCTTATTTGTTGTTTAATTCTGTTTTTCTTACAAAAATAATGCATATAACTGAAGTTTACAGCTGACCTAACGTACACACGTACAAACATGCCAGCACACAAAAATACAAAGAATAAAAAACAACTTACGAAATAAACGAAATAAACAAGTAGTAGAAAGAAGAAAAAAAAATTTAGTTTAATTTGTATATTGCATGTTGTAAAGCTGTTCCTCTTGCGGAAAATGGCAACAGCGTTTCCGTTTGAGTGGCTGTCGGGCTTGCGTTATAATTGTAGGGCGTTTGCAACACTTACACGAAAACATACTCACACACACACACACCCATACACTTAGTCTCAAATGTGGGTGGCGGCTGTAGTAAATCAAACCAATTCTTTTATCAAAAATATGAATCAAAGTAAATGAAACCTCTACCACAGCCACTATAATATTTTTCATAAAAATTCAACACACCAAAATATATTCTTCTTCTACAGCAATGGATTTACGAATTACGCTCTATTTTATATAATTGGATTTTTAATTGTTGTTGTTGTTTTATTCTATTTCTTATTGGATATTTTTTGGTTACTCAAACAATTTAATTTAACAGCTTAAGATTGCTTCGACCGACCGGCCCCTTCTGTTTTTAATTGTTTACTTGGCTGGCATTTGCAAGTTTGCTGCTGTTGGTTGTTGCTGTTATTGTTGTTGCTGTTATTGTTGTTGGCCTTTGACTTGGCAATTGGGTTACTGAAACACGAATATGACTTGTTGGTGTTAAATCCTTTTAACAGGCATTAAGGGGCTTGGGGTTGGAGCTTTAAAATCGAAATGGTTACCAAAGGAAGTTGTTATGAGTTTGAAACTTTTCGTAAAATGTCTTTGCCACAAGCCATTAAATGATTTTCGATGGTTGACTTTTAAAGTTTGTATAAAAGTAAATACACAGAATCGAAATAAGGATGATAGTGAGGTTAACTTATTTAGTGAAGGGATTTGCGCATCTTTTTCTATATTTTCCTTGAAATTATTTAATATCAAACGCCTTTTAATTTCAGTTTTTTATATACATATGTATGTATATTTTAAATTAAACAAAAATTTCAGCTAGACAGATTTTGTTTTGCTGACAAATTTTTGAAGTACAATTCAATTATTTTTAACAGTTTGTATAGAATACCATGTGGAATACATAAGGTGATTAATTGCCGTTCAAAAAAAAAAAACCAACATAAAACTGCAAAGCTTTTCGCTTGTCTACAGAAACGTTCAAAGCCTTCGGCAGAAATCGTATCTGCAACCTCAGGATGGTAAATAAGGCACTCTGTCAACTGCTGAATCGAGGCACTAGAAAAGTTAAACTTAGTTCAAATGTGAAAGAACAAAAACTAAAATTAATTAATTAAAATTGACAACACTATTTTTTAAAGCTTTAGGTCTTTATATTTTTCTTTCTTTATTAATCGATATTTCGCTAACAATTTGTTAGCGTCGTCAGGAATCTTTAATGGTTTTTATTTTCTATTATTAAAAATTCCTGACGATGCTAACAAATTGTTAGCGAAATATCGATTAATAAAGAAAGAAAACTATAAAGACCTAAAGTTTTAAAAAATAGTGTTGTCAATTTTAACAATAAAGTTCAAAAATTATAGATAAAATAATTAATTAATTAATTTTAGTTTTATAGTCGAACTATATGATTAACAATTGTTAGCGATCTTATCGGGTTTCTAGTTCGATTTTTACTTCCTGCCAGTTGAGAGAGATTTTTTGTAATAACATTGGAGCGATCAACATTTTTAAAGCTTCTTTACTTAATTGATATTAATTAAAAGTAGTGACAAACCAAGGGTTGAACTTAAGCCTGAAAAAGTAATTTAATATAAATGTATTACAATACAGAAGTTCAATAAAATTAAAATTTACAGTAAAATGGAAACAAGAAAATTAAAGCTGAAGACTTATTGGCCGAGTTATAACCATGGCTGATTCACGAACTCCACTTCGCTCATCAGCATCCAAATTTGCTTCGCACCAGGCCATGACTAATAGTATACATTTTTTGAGCTGCAGCGCATTGCCATCCTTCCACCTGAGCTTTTCATTGCCGGCTTTTCATTCATATATGTATACATACTTATATATTAACAGTTTTCTATTCGGCATGTTTTACCTAATTTCGTTGTTCTGTAAATTACACTCCCTTTGGCTTTAGGTATACAACCATTTAAATACTCCTTTCATAATTGCATATCCATGGTAAAAAAAAACCAAGTCTACAGGCTGTTAAAAGGGTGCGCTAATGATGTTCCAACTTCCCAAGCAGTTGAATTTTACAACCATTATCAAATATTTCGTGTTTTTTTCTGTTTCTGTCTGGCTATCGAACACATGCAAATAGAAGTGCTTATTGAGTACCAGCACGGTCTCTGAGGAGAAGGAATTAACTTTGTTCACTCAGGCACTCAGTGTGCAGCATTAAACTGAACTACTTGTATTTAGATTGCTTTGCGTGTTCTAAGATCATTTCAATTAAACTAAAGCATTAAAACAAAACTTAAAACAAATGTCCACAATAGTTTTTTATTTGATTTTTATTTCCTCTCCCTTGTCATGCTGCACACCGAACAGCGCCACTGTTTAAATGTTATCGCCTGAGCTGATTTGAGTCCAGAGTGAGTTTGTTGCATAACTTGCTGTTGTTGCCATTAGTTTTACAATTGCCGTAGTCACAGCTAAAAATCTATATAGTTGCCGCCGCACTACACTACCAGTTTCTAACAATTTTAAATTTTAATGACCGCATGCATTCAATCATGAACATTTATATTTGATTAGCCAGCCACTGCAAATGTAGGACAATGTCCTTAGAAACAGCTCAACTGTGTTTGAAGCAGTTTCTCCCTTACTATTATTATTATTATTATTATTACTATGTTTCTTGCTTTTCCTCGCACCAGAATAACTCCACTTGATTAAATGCACCAGCATGCACTTAAAAGTATGAGAAGAAGAAAAAAATCACCCTAATGAAACTACATATTTTAATAATTTTAATATTTTGTATAAGTTTAAATGTAATGAGCATTAATTGACATGAGCAAGTTTTTACTAGACTTTTAGATAATAGCTATGAAAATTTTATTAAGCTTAAACGGTTTGAAAGACGCATTAACTTCATTTATATGTAATTCCATCAGTGTTGCCAGTTGAGTGCTGTTACCCAGTTTTCAAAATTTCTTGAGAAAAAAAATTTTTTGAGATATGAGAAATTTTAATGTCTTGCTTTTAGTTTCTTAAATTGTAAAGTTCTATGGATCTTGCATTTTCTTAATGATTTTTCTCTGAAATCTTTGGGAGTCTGCTCACTTAAAATGAAACTAAAGCTACACAATAATTGAGAAACTAAGAATTTTTATAGTCAATAAGAGAGAAAGGTTCTTTACTGGCATGATTTTCATCATTCTGTGGATAAATTTTTTCATTAATAATGAGCTAAGGAAGCATTTGATGCTATTAATGAAGAATTTTTTATTGATATGAATTTGTTTTGTGACACAGAAAGAAACACACATCAAAACAAAGTGTTTTCTGCTTTTCCTCCTCTTGTTTCCTCTTCTTTAGTTTTTATTTTTTTATTTAACACACTCAGTTTACTATTTTTTTTTTCTTCTCAATTCCTCTACTCCCTCCTTTTTATAATTTCATCCTCAATTATTTTGTTTGCTGCCTCTGCCAAGATTCGCACTTGGAAACCTCACGTTTGTTAAGCCAGTCATTCTACCAATTCAACCATTGCCAGAATTTTAAGCAACAGAATAGCGAGCTATTTGAAAAGAGTATACTTGTTTTTATATTTTTATAGTTTTTTGATTCTTAGTACTAAATCAATTAATTACTAAATAAAATAATAAAAAAGCTGAAATGAAAAACTTCTTTTCATGAATGATATTTTTCATTATAGAAAAGAAATTCTTATTGGTGCAGTGAAGAAAATTCAATGAATTCTTTTCTTTTCCCGAATGAGTAGATTTTTGTCTTAGTGGTGTTATGCTGGAGCTAAACTGAACAATAAGTAGATCAATTATGTAAACAATTACGAAATGTAAGGAAATTTTCACGTCATTTACAAAAACGACACGACAGTTTTGAATGAAATAGAAAATTTTTAAGAACAGGGACGTTTAAGAAGTAGCAAAAAAAGTCAACGTTAATACATACATTGGCCATCCGAGCGTGTGGAGTGATATATTGAATTAAAAAAAACCCCAAACTCAAAAACGAAATCCAACATATCAAAAATAACAAATATTATGAAAATATTGGCAGTATGGTTTTGAATTTTAAAAAGGAACATTAGTTTTCATAAAAAAAATAGTTTGATAGTTTAAGACTATTACCGGTATTCATTAAAAATAAAACGTTACTTAAAAAACATTTGAGAACAAATTTGATATGAAAAATTTTGTTGTAAGCTGTGCTTCAATATTGTTTTATTTTTTTCTGAATACCGGTGTAATTAAATGTCTTTAGTAAATAGTATTCATTTTATATTTGATTAAACAGAATTCGAAGTAAGATCCTGCAGGTGGGAATTCTAATTTACACCTGCAGAATCTTAATTCAAATTCAAATTCACACCTGCCGGATCGTAATTAAAATTCTGTTTAATCAAACATAAAATAAATACTATTTACTAAAGATATTAAGTTAGTCTTAAACTATTAATTTATTTTTGTATATTTCTATAAAAACTAATGTTCCTTTTTGATTTAGTATCTTGTTATTTACATGACAAAACGGAATACAGGTATGCGTGTGCGTGTGCGTGAGCTTAGAGCAGCTTAGTCAAATGTAAAATATTGCCAAACTGGTTCTTCACAAATAATTAAGTTCTATCAATTATTTACAGTTAACATTTTTTTCTGCAGAACTGTCAGTTTTGATTCTCTCTTTAGGCTGCATATTTACTGTCATTTCATACTGTCAACATAAATATTGAATTTTATCACCTGTTTGATTAATCGAATGCCATTTTTGTACGTTATTCACATAATAATGTGGTTTAATGAATGTTTATGGATGTCAGAATAGTTGGCAGTGTGCGAACACATATTGGCACATAATGTTTTTGCATAATACAAATAGAAGAAATTGCTTAAACTGAGACAAAATTATATACCGCCCGTTGTTAGAAACAAGTTCATTGGCATGTAATGTATGTACATATATTATGTAAGGGGTAATACATTTTAAACATATACCATTTTGTCATATGATGCCTTATTGCTCACAATAAGCTTGAGTTTATTTAGTAGTGCCACTCAAGGCAGAGAAAAGTAATTACATGCATGAAAACAGAGAGACAAGGCTCAAAGCGTATACACTCTTTAAAAATATGTCACAACAAAATTTATAAACTTTATATCCATATTTTTTTACTTAATTATTTATTTCTTTATTTATGTTATAACACACACATACACACACACACGTTTATGCTTTTCTTTCGAAAAACCTGAAATCTAGCTAAACGGAAACCGAAAATCTTCTCATCAACACACACGGTACCCCAGTACAAAATGTTATTGCCTCTGTGTAAGAAAATCAATAGAAATTTCTGATTGTGTACAATTTACAAAAAACAATTAAGTTACGCCCTGTCTTGCGGTCTTAAAGAGAATGAATTAAACAGTATCACTAGCTACGAATTTCAAGGTAATGTTTAGTGGCCATGAATCCTGAAGAAATGATAACATGGCTGTGAGACAGGGTTCCCAACTCTGGTTTTCAAATGGCTCCAAATTGATGGATGGCAGGGTTGGCACTAGTAGAGTTGTACCTAACTTTTAGAAAGCGATTGCAATGGAGATCCATGCCACCTCAAGCAGCTCCAAAAGCGCTAACATATTATGCATTCCAGTCAGGACAAATTTAGGAATGTTACAAACTTCTACAGAAGCTATATTTAGGCAACAGATCCGTTCTTATATGGACAATGGGTCTGAAAGTATATGAGGTCACTGATAGTGAGTGCCGATTAGCGGAAAATGGAGCAGTAGGATCTTTTATTAATTCTTAACTACTCTACGTGGATGATGGCAGTTTTAAAGCCAGCATTTTATGACAATGGCAGTAGGAACAGCCTACTGACCACTGGAGGGCTCTAAAGAGCATGGGGCATGTAATGGTAGTTGATAAATGTAAACTTGCAGCAATAAGCTAAGTCACCAAGTCTAAAAGAGCTGTAGGGTAAAAACTTGTTCTACATTTTTTTGCTAAAGACCTGTGCATAGTGAGATTTTTCAGAGAACCATAAAACTCACTTAGCTTGCTAGTGATTATACAGCGAAATTTACACCTTCCCATTTACGTATTTCTCCACAGTGTTGCCCACAGAAATTTGTGTTCAAATTATGAAATCTGTTTTTTTCTTTGGCGGTGATTCAACCACTAAGCCAGGAATTTCTGATAACATAGCAATCAGTTTTGCTATATTAAAACTAATGGAATTCTTCGAGCCAAAACTCATTCAGGGTTTTATAAGTTAATTTTCTATTAAAAACCATTTTTCCTATACTTCTTACAGTAAAATCTACACTGTTGCGTGAGGCCTAGTTTTTCTGTCTAAGTCACCCATCCTGTATGGAAATCGGTGACTCAAACTGCAATAATACGCTTAGCAAGCTAATTTAGATTGGTCAGTTACTCTTATCAATTTATTTCTGCTTCAATTTTGATTTTCCTCAACAGTGTTAATGTAAACTATACTTAAAAGGCTTTAATTTAAATCTTTCTAATCCAGCAATATTTTATTATTATGATTTCTTTTAACGTCTAAAACAAGAAATTTACAACTTCAACAAGAGATTTGTCATTATCTGCAACTGTAATAAGAGTGTACTAATGGATGCATCAGCAAAGTTATTGCATCATAAACCATATTCATTAAATATTCTTCATGTTTCTTCGTTTTATTCTTCGCATAAAAGTAGTTTTAATTCAACAAAATTATGACGAAAAAAGGAAATTCTAAAACACTTTAAAAGCAAGTTGCTAGTGATGTCGCTACCTAACAAGTTTTATGTTGTTGTTGTTGTTGTTGTTGGTGTTTTCTTTTTAACTTGAAATCTTTCTTCGTTCTTTTCAAAGATATTTTTCCCTTTCTTTTTAGCTGCTCTTAACTTTATCAATTCCATTAACGAAGGAAATGAAAATGTTCTCAATTTTTTCATACTTTGTAACTTAAGTAGTTGTTGTAGCATAAACGACATAAATATGACGATTGGATAAGGATGTGTACATGTGTGCGTGTGTTTGTGTAAATTGATTTAGTAGTCAGGAAAACCAGAAATACTTGGTTCAAAAGATGTACGTTTTATATCATGTACCACAGCCTATAAGTTGTTAAATTTACTTTTTGAAAACGTTGATTCCTGCAGTTGTGATAACAACAAGATTTTTTTTTTTTAATTCTGAGGAAGTAAAATCGAAATAGAGATCGATAACGATCGATACTTAAGACCAGCCTATCGTTTTAAAATAAGTTAAGAAAATTGATAATCCAACAGACCTAGCCTGCTAACTTTGATGGATTCCCTTATTTCTTAACAATCCAGGTGCATCGTTTAAAAATATTTACTTTTCATCACGAAGCCCAAGATACAAATTGTAAGCAAAGCAAAAAAAAAATTGAATATGAATAATTATTCTAGTGCTTCTTGTTATAACGCAAACTTCACAGTTTTGAGTAAAATAAATTATTAGATAAATAGTCAGTGGCATGCCTCTCTCCCTCTCTCTCTCTCTGTAATGGTCCATATTATCTATGACTCTGAGATATAATTAAATATGAGTGTTGTAACTTGCCATATCATCTCGTCATTTAGCTCTTGAACTGGCTTTGTCTCATTAATTTTCTTTAAATATTTCCACAAAAAAAAGAAGTCAAGCGGTGCACAAGTGCAACTGTTTTGTCAGTTGTGCGGCAATTGTAACCACTTCATTGCACCCACATACATGCATACATATATGTATGATTGCCATCCAAGTGCATATCCCTAATCTATGGATACAAGAAAATTTTATAACAGAAACAGGTTTTATAGCAGGTATTAAAACAAACAAAAAATCTCAAAATGCTACAGGTGTGAATCTAAAATATGCCAATAAAAACAAATCTAAAAAGCTTAGAATTGCTTAGTACTTGAACATTTAGAGGAAACTAATTTTGCGGACAAAGAAGTGTCATTCAGTCTTTATTATCGGAATAAGTTAATATAGATTTAAACGAAATCCTTTGATAAATTAATCGATTTTCAGCAACAAAGTTGTTTGGGTGCTCTGGAAGTAAAACAAAAAGAAGTTACTATTCGATTCCCTGATTTCAGTGGTTCTAAGCGGCCTCAAGGGCTGTTGCAGCAACTAGCAGCTGTTTTAAACTCTCGAGCATTTTTGGATTTCATTATTAAGAATTTTGAACATTTTTATTTGGAGCTCAAAATTTTGCAGTACTTTTGTTTTGCAAAAAAAATGTTTTTGTAGTTCTTCATCTTTACTTTTATTGCCTTAATTACTTGAAATGCTGATCGCTACAATTTTACTACAAAAAGATCTTTCTCAATGTTTCTCAAACTATTTCGAGTAAGTAAAAGCGGATTTAAGAAATCAAAAAAATAATTATCAACTGTAAATAATAATCAAGAATGGTGCATGCGAAAATTCACAAATGGAGTTGAATTGAAATTTTGCGGTTGCCCTGGCCACAACGTTACTAAATGATTGCCTTCCAGTTATTGTGTAGGGGTTTGTATGTATATACGTAAGTGTGTTAAATGTTGTTTTTGTTTTCCTAACTGCGTACAACAGATTAACTTTTCTAACTTTACTCACGCACACACACACACACACACACCACGCTCACCTACCCAGCAAACCCCTTTTTTACATCCTTTAATTTGTCTTCTTGTTCTCCCCTGTTCCCACCGCTGGCTTAAAGGCTTCTATTCAATTTCAATTTATTTAAATTATTTTCAATGCCATCAAAGACTTGCCAGGACCGAAACAACAGAAGTGTGCTTGTATAACGGTTGGGTAATTTTGGTCCAATTTCTTTCCTCCTTCAACAGTCGTTATCTTCATTTTGCTTGTGAGTGTGTGTGTGTGTGTGTGTTGTGTCACAACACTGAAGACGGGATTCGTTCATACACATCATAATTTTTAAGATACTTTAAGAAGATGAAAGAAAGAAGGAAAGTAAAACCATTGAGAAATATGAGTATTAAAATTTTGCAAAATGTAATATTAGAGGACCAACAAACACTTGTGTATATGTTAACATATTTGTCTTGACAAGCACATGAGCCCGCCCGCACACACTGTCATACAGTCCAAGTTGTTATTTATCGTTATTTATATTGCAGATTTCTTTTTCCTTTCATTGGGTGTTATTCTTTTACAACATGATACTGTTGTTTATATGTTTATTGATTTTTTTTCCAGCAACATATGTACATACATACAAATAGTGTGATTGCCAGTGATTGTAACTGGCAATCTAATGGGAATTAACATCGTTTCCTTTTTTTCTTATGCTTAATTGAAAACAAGGGAAGTGCGTTTTGGCGTGAACATGATTAGATTTTAATTTGAAAAAAAGGACGTTTATAATTAAAAAACAAGAATCAGTTCCCTCACCTATATATTATTTATAAATTGTTTTTCTCTTGAAAAAAAATATGTTTTCTCAAGAGAAAATGATGTTCTCTCTTCAAATACAAGAATAGACAATGAAATCGAACTTGTGAATCGGGCCTTTCCTTTAAGTTGTAGAGCTGTAAAATATAGTTAATTGACGTCTAAAAGACTCTGAACTTCTTGGAATCTTGTTGACTAAATTTATTTTTATTTTATCGCAGCTGAGTAATGAGTTTGGAAAAATTATTCCACGGTAAAAGTTGAAGGCCCAAGTTCAGCCATTGTTTTGATTATAATTTACAGTTGAGGAAACTTTTTACTAAAGCATGGTTATGCGTCTATATCTTCCTACAACAGGATGATATAGACGAATTCGTTGGTGGTTTCCTCAATGGTTGTCAACCGCGACAGCTGTTAAGAACTGCGCAGAAAAGGTGGTCGAACGAGATCACCTGTCGAATACCAGGCCTCACGTGGCCCAGCTAGTTATATAAGAGAACGGAACGGGTTGGAAGTATGTAGGCCTATTTCCCTACAGCCTCTTCGGGTAGCACAATGTGATCTCTCACGACCGCCAGCCCCTGAAACATAACATAACATAACATGGTTATACATATCGTTCCTTTATTGCAAGAAAGTCATAAGTTGAAAATCCAAAAATATTGATCTTCTTAAGGCAAATCTGTCCTTTATACATTATTTACCTGTGAAAAAACTTTCAACCTTATATCTCAAGTTGAGCCTGAGTTATAATAACAGTCCTCTATATACTCACTTATATTTCTTTGTACACTCAACACGCAATTTTCCCGGTTTAATTTTTTTTGAGATATGACAACGTTGCCATAAAGAAGAGATATATACCACTGACTTAAAGAGCACTTTAGAAAAAGTGGATTATCCAAATATTTTCATTTTACCTGATTGTCAGTTCTCTTTCGGAATACGGTTTTCTGGAAGACCTTTTCCCCAAAATAATTTCTTAACTAAGAAATAACTGAACAATTTGCTTTGCAAAGTTAATTTCGATCACTCAATGTCGACATTATTTAGTAAATTTTTTTTCCTACATTTCCCGAACTTTAAAGCTTTAAAACCAAATGTTTTACAATCAAAGCAATCTGTTTTACAATTAATTCCAGTTTTTTTTCTTTTCAACGAGCTCTTTTACTTACGAGTCCATAAAATTAACTGCATTACGCCATACTTCTTAATAAATAACACTGTGATTAACTAACTTTATCATTAAGCTTTCCAAAATAACAACTTTAGATAACTGGCTGAATTTATTCAAACTTAATGTTAAAATTGTAAAAAATCTACGCATATAATTACACCATTAGCGCTAAAAGAAAAAACAAAACAATCAAGAATGAGGATGAGAATGAGAATGAAAATTTGCTTTCCACCCAAAACAACGCTGTGCTGTGATGTGCTGTGCTGTGATGTGCTGTGCTGTGTGTATGTGGCCTTAAAAGGGCCAAATAAAATCTGAAACAGCACAGCAGTCTATGTTTATCAGTGACAAATTTGCTGCTCTTATAAGTGACATCTTTGTTTTAGATAAAAATCAATGTGTGTTTTTCATTACAAAAAAGAAAAACCAGAAAACGAAACATAAGAAGGAAAGCACTCTAAAGTCAGAAAAAATTATACCTTTTTATCACAGGCTTTAAATGGGAGAAATCCTTTTTTCTTTTCCGAAATCGAAATTGAAAAGACTTAAAAATACTCGCAAGTATTCTAAAGGAATTCTTAAAAAAAAAGTAAATACCTTCAGGAAACAGCAGGCCAGACTTCATTAAAAACAGCCGCATTAAACAAAAAACAAACAAAACCCAAGAAGCGAAGGCAACAGCAGAATAAAGAACGCTAATTCGACATTATCAATTAACCGCAGAGAATAATAATTCATGTCAGACAACTTAATGCCCCAAGACAATGGCACAAAAGTCTGCAAGAGTTGGTAATTTTAGCCAAACTTTAGAAACATGTGTAAAAAAGTAGTCATATATGTATGTATGTAAGCCTAAAAGAGTGAGTGTGTGTGCATGTGTATGTGTATGTCCGTTTTTGCTAGAAATTTTATAAACAATGATGGCCCAAATGGTTGCTGGCATGAGAGTTAAAATTTGGCTGACAGTGAGACTCGCTGACAGATTGGTTGCCATGTCAGGCTGGCTGGCTGGCTGGCTGGCTGTCTGTCAGAATATTTGCTATGGTTCATGATTTGCTCTGTTTGCTCAGTTCTCGTAGGCTTATTTAATTTTGTCCACAACAAAAACAATGACAGCGTCAGCAGTAGTTGTGGGCCCACTCACAAAAACAAGCCAATGTAAAATATTTTGTAAAGACAAAAGCAGCAGTAACCATTACAAAACACTACACAGAACAATAGGCAAAAATTCAAACATGTCTACGGAAGAAAGGTTGATAACATGAAAACTAACATTGAGTTGAAATTTCATCTGGCAAAGTGTACCTGTATATGTGCCTCAACGTGTGTGTTTATGTATGTGCATAACTCTGTGTCTATTTAAAAAGAGAGAAAAAAACAAGACACCAAAAGCCCAAATGCAATTGTGTTTCCATGTTGTTGATTTTTCAAGCAAAATTGACGCACAGGGAACTGGAGTTTGCTTCTGAAAGTCTGCTAGAAAGATAAACACATAATAAATATTATAAAATTTTGCACATGCTGTTCAAGCAAAAACGTGCATTAAATACAATAGGAGTGTGTATTAAATTAACTACACACCACAAGTTTATAAGAGATAAACAAAAATCTATAATGCTCATTTGTTTAAAGTTCTATGCAGCAATTGCCAGTACAAACACATGCAGATATGTACCTGCTCCATGAGCTTTGGAAGCTCATGGAAATATGAAATTATTTTTATTAAAAAATGAAAAAGAGTGCATGCTGGTAAAATTGTTTTCCTTCTGGTTAATATTTAAGGTTGGCAGCGTTTTGTTGTTGCCTTATTTCACTAAATTTTATTAAGCTTTAATCATATTGTTCTAATTACGTAACTTCAACTGGACGTCCGATGGGTGAAATACGTAACGCAGGTAGTTGGTTGGATCCTTTATGACAGGTTTTACAACATTAAAAATTAAGCATTGGGTAGCAGAAGATTTACAACTCTTTTAATCTACATAAAACAATATAATGAAATCTTTGTTAAGCTAAGACTCTGTATATTACTGTGAATGTGAAAAGTACACTGAAACAAAATTCGAGCAAAACAATATTTGCAACAGCACAATGAAAAGGATTGCGGGAAAAACAAGTACTCAGAGACCAACCAACAAACAAATAACTACAGCTCTGGAATTCTGTGAACGAGTATCCGAGCGGTGTGATTTTGGGCCTGTTCGTAAATGCATTACAAGTCTGCTTGTAATCTGTTCGTAAATGCAACACTGACGTAGATTAGGCTCAGATAAAAAGAAAAAACTAATCATAAAAATGGCTGATGCAATTAATGAGTGAGTATAAAAATTTTTTGCTTTTTAATATGTATTTCTTATTTAAAATTTTTTTTTATTTTCAGACTCGTCTGAAAATAAAAAAAATTCACAGATGGAATTAGTTATTAATTTTTTCCATTTTTACAATTTATTAGAAGAAAAAAGAAATGAAATTCTCCGCTCATAAAGGCAACAATAAAATGTGCAAAAAATATCATCGGCAACAGCTGATCAGCAGTGGCATCGCAAAATAATCATATTGTGCAGAGTTGTGATGCATTTACGAACAGGCCCTTCCCCAGCATTGCAGTACACTTTTCTGCAGAAAAACATAATTTCAATGATAAGCAAACTTTGGATTAGGGCTATGAAACGGTTAATTCAATTCTGGAAACGCCAACTTTTCATTCAATATTTAATATTCAAAATTAAATAAAATAAAAGTAAATAATAATTATTGCCTTTTTAATAAACTAATTTATGTTGCACAGTGGTTTATATTTTTGATAAAATGTTTTTAGTTAGTAATATAAAAAATAAAAATTTACTGTAAATTTATAATTTTATCGAACTTCTGTAATACATTTATATTAAATTACTTTTTCAGGCTTAAGTTCAACCCTTGGGTTTTCACTACTTTTTAATCAATATCAATTAAGTAAAGAAAAGTAAAATTTATTTGCTAGGTGGACAACAGCCGGTTGTCCACCTAGCAAATAAATTTTACTTTTCTTTACTTAATTGATATTGATTAAAAAGTAGTGAAAAACCAAGGCTTGAACTTAAGCCTGAAAAAGTAATTTAATATAAATAAAAATTTATTTTTTTGTATAAAATGTCCTGCACAGTGGTTTATATCAACAACAAAATTTCAAAAATTTAAAAAAATTTGTATAAATTAGTAATTCTTTGAATCCCACTGCCAAACTGGTATTAAAATTTTTGAAAAATACTAAGGTTTTATAAGAAAGTCCAAGAAAACATATAGCAAAAAAAATTAATTTAAAATTTTAGATTCCGAAAATCTCATCCAAGCCCTCTTTAGAAGCAGACAACAAACAAACAAAAAAAACATAAAAAGAAAATTATTGAATTTGAACTAAAACTGAATAAATTATAACACCGATATTCATAAAAAATAAAACATTGCTGAAACACATTTTACAACAAATTTTTCATATAAAATTTATTCTAAAATGTATTTGAGCAACGTTTTATTTTTTATGAATACCAGTGTAAGTATTTAATTAAACATAGTTTTCTAATAGTGTAACCATGAACCAAAAAAATTTCAAAATTTGCTAAGACTTGCTGAGATGTACTGTTAAACATCAGCACAGTAAAAAATCAAAGAAATCAAAAAATTAAAGAAATCAAATCATACTTTAATCGCCCTGTTTCTTGCAAGAACTCCTACACTTGCAATAGCTTGTCTTTTGTTTTAAAACAGTTGCTGAGTGTAAGAAGCCATTAGGTGAAATCACATGATTGTCTTTCTGACCGATTGGGTAATGAAATTTTCTTGAATGAATGAAATGAAATACATCACTTAATTTTTGGTGTATTTTTTAATTTCGCTTAAAAACTATATGAAAACGCTAAATTCTAAGAGCTGTTTTCTGACTTTAAGCTTTCATCATGTATTTTTGCCGCCAACATTTCGTTGATGCCAATCAACTTCATGCTTTGGCTTCCATACCAGATAATAAGATGTTAATTATAAGATTAGTCAAAAAATTAGAGCAAGATTTTTGCAGTGAAAATATGTATGAATCAGCATTTTTAAAGAAGATAAGAAAAGTAAACTTGAAGACATATTAGCTATAGAATATATTGTGGCTATCTGACGTCTGCCACAACCATCACCCAATTACTAGGAACTCAGGCTAAATACCTACACCCATATTCATAAAAACTATTGAAGGTTAATTATACGTTTATTTGACAAATATTCCGTAGAAATACGTCAAATAAGAGCTTAATAAACTTACAGTAATTATTATGAATATGGCCTCTAAATATTAATTGTAAAATTATAAAGTTGAACCTCAAGCTAAATCGAATCTAAATAATTGCTGTTTGCATAACATGACAGGGATTTCTAAAATATCTAATGTATGATCCCGACCTCAAGGAAACTAAAGCAGAACAGGAGTAGAAAATTTTCCTCTTTATTACAAAATGTTTTTTTTCAACTCTTTTATATAAATCAGTTAGTATAACAGTTTTCGTTCCAATTACACACTACACACGGTTAATGATATACAAACAAACAGATTTTATTTACATGCTTGCACTTCAATAAATACGCATGCATTTGCATACCGTCTTCTTCTTGAGCAAGAGCTTAGGCAAATATCTACACGTTTGCCTTCACACATTTCTTCAAATGCAAATAAGCAAATGAAGCTTAGTATCTGTTGGGTTCCACTAACGACAGAATACAATTTACCTGACTTTAGGTCAAGTTTGAGTGTTGTTGTAAATATGTCGTTTGTTTTTTCTTTCTTTACAGCAAAAACAACAGAAAACTAAAGATATAAGAAATTTTTCTGCTAGAAGCAATTAATTCTAATGAAGTATCAAGCGAATGGATATTTTTCTAGGGTTTGTGTTGATTGAAAGTAATTAATATTGTGCAGCAGTTCAATGCCTTTGTATTTTTTATCATAGCATTGAACTCTTACAGGACAGTAACATGGCCACCAGAAGAAATAAAAACATTTGATTAGTTTACTGCAACGTACTAGCATTTAGCATAAAACCAAAGTTGGAAAAGTACGTCAAAGGTTTCTAAGATAGTTCCTTATTGACTTTAGTGTTGTTGTTTCAGCTGCCGTAAAAAGTGTGCTTACAGATATTGAACTATAAGCCTGTGGCGATTATAGCAAAGAGGAGCAACCGGCCTAAATCCGGTTGTCAACAACAAATTTTGCATTTCTATGAAAAATCCTATGAACTGGATTTGAACAAATAAGCTATTGGATGTATTGAAACCACTTTTCAATTCGCTATGTTCTGACAATATTTTCATATTGCTCTTAGTAAATTCCGCAAATTATTAACAAACTATAAGCCTCCGGCAGGCTTTGATTTTAGTTTTTGAGATTCTATGACCCCTCTACAACCATATTAAATTAATTTCTCTCAAAGCCTGTCTTCTTACTCTACATTTTTTCCATAATTTTAGTTTGCCAAACATTTTTAAGCAGCTCTGATTTGACTTAAGATACAAGGATATTATTTTTATGTTTAGATAAAAGAAGTATCAAAAACATTTTTTGTTGTTTTTTAATAACGGAGAAATTTTAAAAATATGTTTTAAATAAATCGTTTCCGAAATATATAATTTCAATCATAAAGCGATTACAGACGTATGGGTCCAGCGACTCCATACGTAAAACACAAGGCTTAAGTTTCTTCTAATTCTTTCGCAGCCAATCTTTTAACTTAAACTTTTCTATTTAAGGCCTTTTACCGAAGAAGAACAAAACATTGGCAGAAATATATATATAAATCAAAAACAGATAATTCTCTCAAAATAAAATAATAGAGGAAATATTTAAATTTTTTTTTAAATTTTTATTTAATCTTTTTCACTCACTTACCTGAAAAATTACTTCTATAATTGTAGTTTTTAACTATAAAAAACTTCCGGGCGTATGATTAATAATTGTACGTATCTACAATACTACAACATTTTTCATACTCATAACTCACATGTCACAAATTGTAAACTTGCGACAAATATGTTATTTTAGCAAAAAAAAAAAAAAAAAAACAACAAACAAAATTGTTAGTTGACAGAAAACGATGCCCTGTTGAACTTTTACTTGACCATAACATGATTTGTTCTCTTGTCAGTGCTTAAACTTTGCGTGACATGTGTGAGTTAAAACTATGTGTGTAAAACATGTACAAGTATAACGTATCTACGAACAACAAGCAATCAAGTTTAAACACGATATATATATATATATATATATATATATATATATATATATATATATATATATATATATATATATATATATATATATATATATATATATATATATATATATATATATATATATATATATATATATATATATATATATATATATATATATATATATATATATATATATATATATATATATATATATATATATATATATATATATATATATATATATATATATATATATATATATATATATATATGTGTGTGTGTGTGTGTGTGTGTGTGTGAAGATAAATACGTATTTAAGTTCCGGGACTCAAACCACAATTTTTAGCAAAGCCACATTATGAAGTTAGCAGAGCACTGTTAACAGCGCTATTTTTATAACAGATGACAATTGTGAAGAAGATGAGTGGGTTTTATGGAAAAATGAGGACTTCTGCGAGGTATTGACCATATGGAAATAGTCGTCTGAAGGGTTGAGCATCTGCAAATGCAGATCGTTTTGTATTCTTCTTCTTTATATATTTCCTTTTTAAAATTTTGTACACAAGAAATATTTTAGAAAATGCAGTAGAAACAAGTTTTGCATCTCGGGGGGTGTATATGTTTGGCTATTTGTAAACATATTCACAGAACCTGGCCTTCTCTATTCATTAACTCCCTAATACAAGTACACTCCTCAATTGATCGAAATTTCGCCCCAAAATTTGCGCAATAGTTCGGTAGATGGAATAACGCTTCTATATAATATTTGCTTTATAAGTACCAACTCCGGGATTTTCCCTCGCCCTTCATCCAAAAGTGTAACAATTATACCCCATAAAGATCAGCTTCAAGGGGTCAGTCAACCAGTAATGGAAGTTGGGAATCAGTGTTTTGCAATTGGCTTTTAATCTATGTCACATTTCTCAATATAGACTCGCCTGCGACTGCAGCAAGAAAAAAAAGTTGTTTAGGATTTGCACCATGGCAATCGTCAGCAGCCAAATGGCTTTGAGCACACGTCATACCTAATTGTATGTTGCTTTTAAGCACAAGCGCTTGACCATTCTTTTACCTGAGCTCTTCGGTACTATCAATATTTGATCGTATTGATCAACTTTCAATTTTATAATTTTATTTTTCTTTTGATTGAAATACATTTTATTATCTTCACCAACATCTAACTGATATCCACTTGATTGTTGTTTTTACTGCTATTGTATCAAGTAATGTCACCGGTTTCAAGCTTTAAGCTAAAACAAGCAATCTTTAAGCATTAATTTAACTTCATAGTCAAACCTTACTCATTTTCAGTAAGAACTACATACCCTTAGCAACAAAAAGAAAAACAAAAATTCCCCTCTATCTCATTTATTTGCCATATTTTAAAAGTAAGCATTTTTAAAAAATATTTTCTAATTATAGTTAAACTGATTTCCTCACTAAAATAAATACGCAATTTAAGTAATTTTTTCCAATAAAATTTTTTTCTTGCTCTACTTTACTTCACTTCACTTCATCTCCCTGTTTGTTGAGGTACATTTTTAAGGATCTCAAATTCAATTTTATTATTTACTTCATTAGAAACTTCCGTATTTGCAATATTGCTGCATACAGCAATACGTGTCTTGTGAAACTATTTCATTACAGCCATTGAATTCAAGTAGGTGAGCGTGTGTGTGTGTGTGTGTTAGTGTATAAGTGCAATTTATTTTGTCATAACACTAACGTGCCCTAACGATATTTTGAATGATACCCATAACAGATGCGGCAAAAATAAATACCAAAAACAAAATTTACTTTAATCCAGCCAACCAACCAGGCAGTCAAATCAAGCAACCATCCATATCGCAGCACCATTTAGTATTTCTACCTTCTTTAATGTTGACATGATGCCATGCATGGATTTGGTTTTTTCCTTTCGTATTTCCAATTTCTTCGTGTTTGTTGTTTTTTGTTGCCAAAAACATGCATGCACTCACATACAAGGGCAGAAAATGTGAACATCTTTGTATCCTTGACAATGTCATGGGTGTGTGTGTGTGTGTTTGTGTGTCTGTATGCGTGATTTGCTTTGGCACTGCTGCAACTGCTACTGCTACTTGTGGGTGACATGTTGATTTGATATGATTTTTGTTTTTTTTGTTTTTGTAGGTTTGATAATGTTGTAAGAGGACGTTTTTGTGACTGTATATGTGTTTTTCTTCGAGGAAGAAACTAAACTGCATCAACACTTGATGCAGTTTGTTTTCCTTCTGCTCATTTGTTTGGTTGCTTATTTATTGAAAATGTGTGACTCTGTTTTAATGTTTGAATATATGTGTGCGTGCATAAAAATCCAGTTGTCAGAGTCGACTTCAATTTAACCCTGTGTCATCGACTTCATTGGTTTTTTTTGCGCTTCTTTCTTTCTTTGTTCCGTATGTTTGCATACATCAATGTATTTCTTTTAATTTTTTCCACCCACCACAAGCTTCTTTTATTTACATATACATGTATGTATGTATATGCAAAGTTTAATGTTGTATGTGAACGTTCATTACATTTATACACTATTTATTTTCTTTAGGCTGATTTTCAGTTGTCGTTGTCAACGTCGTCGTTGCAATCATTTTCCATTGCAATTGCAAACATGACCCAAATCTATGACGTTGTCGTCATCATCATCATCATCATATCTGCAACATCATGATTTAGTTTTCATACACTTTTCAATACACAATCTTCCAACGGAGCACAGACTCAAACACAAACACGCACCCACGTATACACATACACGTACCTTTTTAAGGATTGTGACGTGATGTTGCCATTTTACTTTCCTTCAAACAGTGGTTGCAATTGCAGATTAAGTTGTTGACAATTTTCTCGTAAAAGCAATTTATACAGTTTTCCAAAGGAAAGTTTAACACTTAAAATTAATCAATTAAAAGGGTTAATGATTGATATGAAAAAAATTAATGAAAAAACTTGATGTGATTTTAAGAGTGCTTTTCGATGTTTATTACTGATTTGCTGTTTAGGGATGTACGTCTTTTTTTTTAAGAAAAATTCTAGTTAAGAAAGCTAGTACATGCAGTTGCTTACATTTTATTTTTTGTTAAAAAGAAACGAGTTGTTGCAAAGCAATTCAGAAAATCTTCACTCTCCAAGATTCAAATTAACAGTCATTGATTATTAGCGGGTAAAGTTTTATTCACGTATTAAAAAAAGTATTAAGCGTTCAAACTGGTTAATATGAAAAGTTTGGATATTAATATTTTTGAATAAGATCCTTACACCGGTATTCATAAAATTTAAAACGTTGTTTAAATACATTTTAGAACAAATTTTATATGCAAAACTACATTTTATTTTTTATGAATACCGGCATTAGTCTTTAACTTTTGCTTCATGGTTTTTATCTTACTTGTAGTAAAACACTTGTTAACTTTTAAATACAGAGAACTGTCCTTGCCTTTTAGCAGCTAAAATTATTTTTAAAATTATTGACGCAGTATCGGTTGTTTTAATGGCTTTGAATCCATTAAGTTTCTTTCAGCTGGTAGTTGTTTGGGAAAACAATTTTTTTTTTTTCGAAGTACCATTTTGTTTTATTCTCCACATGTGCATAACTTTTGCTAAAATTTCCATTTTTGTATTGTTTTTTAAAAGTTACTGAAATCACCATTTCTGTTTGACCGAACCTTTGAACCACCTCCCCACGGATCGTTACGCAGATGGATCATGTATAGAAAATACCACTGTTTTTGTATGCCGTCAGCTGTTTGTTAAATTTTTCAAATCTAACTAAATATTTGATTCTAGCGATATGCGAGAATTCTAAGTAATTTTTTAATTTATTTAATGGTCATACGATAAGTGACAAAGATTAGAAAAAGGTTTCACACATAACAAATTGATGGCCCAATTTCTTCATGTACTTTCAAATGATTTTTGCTTTTAACACATGGAAATATACATAAGATGTTTCAAATCAGTTCTTTAAAGACAAACACATCAGCTCTTTAAATTATAAATCTTATAGCACATACACATACTCTCCCTTCATAACAAACAGAATTTTTAATTATTTTTTTTTTATTATTACAAATTTTCTTGCTTAAAAAATAAACCATAGGAATTATTAAGAGAAACAGGGCTATAAAGAAAAAAGGCAGACAGGGAAAAATGTGAATAATTAAAATTTAAGAAGAGATATTAAAGTCCTGCTAAAAATTGAGTTCAGTGCATGAAACATGCACAAGTGTTTATTCGTTTGTTCACTTCTTTGCTTATTAAAGAGAGCAAACAAATGTCTATGCATAATGGTGCAAGTTGCTTTTTAAATTACGTTCCTGCATTTTTAAAAATATTTTTTTGTCCAGTTTTGCGTTTTCCGTTTTATTACACTCTGTGTTATTTTCTCTGTCTCCTTTTTTCAGTTTAGATTTATTCCTTTTTAAAGACACACACACACACACACACCTCAAGCCCATTATTCTTTTTTGCTTTATGCGAAAATTCATATGTGTGTAATGTTTTTTTATTTGTTTCTTCAACTTGTCTAAACAAATTCTTTCCCTACGTAGAAAATTAATTGAAGTTTTGAAAAAAAAAACACACACACACACACACAAAAATTGCATAAGGGTTTGAGTGTTTTCGTAGTTTAACTGGTATGTGCCAATACCCTGCACTGGAAAAGTTAAGAAAATTCAATAGCACAAAATACTGTAATTTTTATTATATTCTCCCTGTTTTTATTAAATGAGCTTATGTGTGTTTGTGTGTCATTTCCTTGTGCACTACTGCAGATGGAGCTACGGTGAAAATTGCTCTGTTAGTGATGGCAGTTTCAAGAGAGGGAGACACGAAGCTGAGCAGAATGCAAGAAAATTGTTTTAAATACCAGACTATTTTCACAATTCATTCAGATTAAGAAGTAATTGCATCTCACCCATTTAGTTTCATTTACTTTTGTTTTTCTTTATTGTAATTTTTGTTAGTGTTGTTTTGTTTTACACTCATCACATTCAGCCAGCACTTGAAACACACACAAAACAAAACGTGAGTTTTTTGCTTTCTGTTTTTACAATAACAACAATGTTTTGTTTAAATGTATTTGTACCTTCAGTTTGAGAAACATAAAAATACAAATAAAAATAAAATACGTATTTTCAGAGATGATGCTACTGCTACTGCTGTTTGTTTTGCGCCACTACCAATATTTTTTGCTGCAATAACATTTGCAAGAACAACAGCAATACTGACAATGAAGACTTAACATAATGAAAGAGTGTGCAAGAAATCGGGAATGAGTAAGTGAACAGTGCCAGAATTTTCTTGCCAAAAGATGTGTCTGCATTAATCCCGACCAACTGGCAGCAACGTCGTTTGCATCGTGGAAATACAGCGAAACACACAGCAGCATCAACAAAACAGTTCAGCAACTTTGGCAACAAAGCAACAGAAATTCCTTTTCGACTCAGGTGCCGTCGCTGCTTTGCAATCAGATGTTTTTGCTGCCTCTACGTTACTGAAGCATGTGCCAAAAAATAACAAAATCAAAATTAGAGAAAAAAAAAAAATCATTCAAGATAAGAAAACTCTGCCAGCATAAAGACAACACAGTGGGGTGTCTGCAAAATATTTGGCTCTTGTTTGTCTTTATTCCAATTTTTCCCTTACTATCGTTTGCTTCCTTGTGAAAAATAATAATTACTCAAGCTTTGAATTAATTTACAAATATACATTCATACATATAAACCTTTTTATTTCTCCGTTTTGGGAAAGTGTTGCAGTAATTTTGTATGTATGTATGTATGTGTGTGTGCATGTCAGATTGTGTGCGATATTTAGAAATGTTGAAGAGCTTAACTTTCCATTCTTGGTCTTATAAATCAATTATCAAATCACATTTAGTAAACAAATGCATATTATTTTCATGTTGAAGTTACCACTATTAACAAAGGAAAGTTTTTGCTGTGAAACAGCTTAACCACGAAAAATTTTTGAGGTAAAAATAAAAATAAGTGCAGCTTAATTACAATAAAAATAAACAATAGTAAATACCACAAGTTATTGATATAATGAGCAACTAAAACTCATGCCTATATAAACGAATACATATCTCAAAAAAAATAATACAAAAATCATTGCTTTAGATAATTCTATCTAATAGATATGATCAATATTTTATCCATTCTGCTCAGAGACTATTTTCTAAGGCATCCAGCACTTTAGAGATTGCACCATTTCTACTTCGTAATCTCTTTCAACACTTCTTTGGTATCCATCCGCTGCAAAAAAGCAGCAAGCAAGCGCTTAGTTTCACGATGGGCGGAAAACCAAATGATTTTTTTTCCGGCAGAGAGTCTGTCGAAATATTCAACAAGTATGAATACGCCAATCTATTCACCCTGTTATGTTGAATAGATCTAAAATGGAAACAAAATGATTTAAATTCTTTAAACTAACTTAATCCACTTACAATGTATCAGGCAACTCTAATGCATTAGATGCAGGTAGCAAAGCACAACGAGTTATCTGCTGTTGCTGAATCTCCTCCCCTTGCAGTGATATAATGGCACAAATTCTGAAAATTTTTTACCTTTTAAACTACAAATTAGCATCAAATTCTTGATGCTAATTTTTTGACCTACATATGTTGTTTGTTTTAATTGTTCGAGCCCTAAGGTCACTTGTTTTTTATAAATCTTTATTAAATTCGTTATTTCGATATCACAATGGATATCTTCTTCAAAACATTCCTGAAGAGGATAACTATTAAAATACCATAAAACTTAAATTTAATTATTTCCTACATCACTTACCTACAGATTTTCAAAAATTTTTACTTTGTATATATATTTTCTTCTTCCCTATTGTACACTCACTACATATTGATAACAAAGCAAACGTTCCCCTGATATTCATGATGAAATCAAAATTTTATGGGAATAAAACTTTCACATTTTATTCACGATAGGAGTGATGGAAAAAAGAACAGATTATTTTTGGGAAAAGAATTTGCGGATTTCGGGTAAAATGTAAGAACGTAAATAATCTATATGATGGTGAGGTAATTTGATTTCTTCTAAAACGGAGGGGGGAAAATATAATTAGATATTTAATTATTATAAAAACTCTTGGAAGAGTAAACAAGAAATTTATAAAACGTCAGGTAAAAAGGAAGAAAAATGTGCATTTTATTAACTGGAAAAAACATTAGGCCTTTTTAAGTTCATTTTATTTTTCTCCGAAAAATAACAAAAAGTTTATTACTCAGCATATCAATATGATTGGCAGAGGACAGTCTTGTGTCAATAGCTACTACCCCCAAGCATTTAAGTTATTCCGAAAAATCGATACGTACACCATCTAATAATATATTGAGTTCTCGCAAGAAGCAATTTCTATGACCAAGTATCAATGCTTTCGTCTTGGAAGGATTTATGTTCAAGTGGCTCTTCGACATTTGCAAACAATGGTAAATATTATTAAAGGAAAAAAGTCACTGTTGCTCTTGAAACAAGTGATAATCGGCAGTAAACGTAACAGATGATCTTAGTCGATAGCGAATATCGTTAAAAGCTGTTTCTTAGAATCCAACCTAAATTAACGCACCATACGTATTATTGCCGTCTAAACCATGCATTTTATATGAAAAAGGGTGGTTTAGACAGTAAAAATACGCTTGACGCGCTAATTTAGGTTGGCCTGTAAATAGGAAATTCGATAAAATATGGTTATAATTATTTTACTGATACCAGAACGTAGCATTAATTTTTTAACAATTATCGTAATAAAAGATACAGAAAACAGTCGAAGGTTTCAGTCGACAGCAAATATCTTTAAAATGTTTGTGTTAAACATTTAATTAAATAGTGTCAAAATTTATTTACTCAATAAAACTCAAAAAAAAAAAAAAAAATCAGCTTTAAACACAAATCTGTAACCAAGAAAAGCTAAGCAGCTTTCCTGTTACAGTTTATCTCAACATTCACTGCTTCAAAAAAATTTGTCCTGGGTGCTTGCTCTTCGAGGAAAAATACAAACTAATTTAAAAATAAAAAAAATTCTTAAATGTTTTTTAAATAAATTTTATAAGCAATTTGTATAGATTTCAATTCAATTAAAACTTATTTCAAATTTTTTTAAAATTTTTTCAATAAGCTTTTTTTTATTTTATTTATTTTCTTTAGCATTTAAACAATCTTAGCTTTTCTTTCTCTATAACCACTGTTATTTAAATAGCAAAATATTTCATTCAAACTTAACTTAAGTCATGAATGTATTTTCTTGGTAAATGGCCTGGCATTTCGCAAAAGCGAAAAAAAAAAAACTCTAAAGGAATTTAAAAATTATTGTGAAACGAAGAATATGTAAAAAACAATAGAAATCTCAAGCTGAAGAAAACCAAATGGAGAAAAGAATATTTTAAGTTTTTGAATTACAAAAGCCTTTGTAACGAAAAATAAAAATAAAAACATGTTCCACAACATGACTTTGGAATTTTACCGACGTGTGCAACAAATTCAAAAATTGTTTTAACAAACCATAAACGATGTCTATAAATAACAGAAAGAAAACATGAAACAGTAAAACATTTTTTCTGCCACGAAATATACACAACTCAGCAAAGGAATGGGCATAGTAATGAAAAATACTAAATATTAAAGGAGCACGAAAAAGTGAATGAAAACTAAGTGCAGCTGTAAAAATATTCTGCTCTGTTTGCCGTACATTAACATTTGCAAATTTGCAAAAGGACAGTCAAGTTTTGCTGTGTTGAAATTTAGGCGGCTGACGAAGATATGAATCATGTTTAATTTACTTTACTTTTCCAGAGAAAATTTGTTGCAAGGCGGGCATAGATTAAATTGCATGCATATATTGCCTGAAAAAATTATTTCAAGTTAAATAAACATAAATTTGGCAAAAATTTACAGGTTCTCGTACTCCTTGGAAATTTATATTTCTTCAGCAAAGGAAAATGAATTCAAAATGTTGTTGCTGAAAAAATTTTAGTATTGCATTAGTCAGTACATATTGTTACAAATTTGGTCGTGAACGGACCGATTGTGATTGTTCTAGAACGTACTGAATCGTTATTTTATATGTGCTTATATTGTCTTGTTATTATTTATAAATGAACACAGGAGGTATATACACACATGCATACATGGAAGCTTGTTGATAAACAAAACGGCAGCACAGCGAGTGTGCACATACTGACACACATGTGTGGATAAATAAGCACAACAGCGAAATAAAAGAAACCACCACCGCACGATACAATATTCGTATGTGTATGTATGTGCGCGGCTCAGATGCTTGAGTTTTACTGCCGCGTGTATGTATGTCGGTGTGTGTGTATATCTTTTGTTCATTATTAGTCATCGCACATCGCACTAAAGATGTGGCGTGATTAGCTTCTGTAAACGTCTAGAATGTTCGAGTAATGATCATTGGAGGTATAAAAGCAGCTGAGCTTCACGCTGAGAGGTTAGTCGATTTTTAGCTGCGCTAACGTGTAAAGTGTCTTAAGTAATAAAAAGTGATTAAGTAAAAGTGTTGTTCTTAGTAAAGTGTTTACAAGTACAGTGTGTTAAAGTAAATAAAGTGTTTAACTATTGATTACTGTAAACTGAAGACGTAAGTCTTTTAACTTCATTACAATTAAAGAATCTACGAGAAACGTTTTTGAAAGGTAAAAACGTAACAATATATTCTAATGTGCACAGCCAGAATGTTTTCAAGCAGCTTTTCGTTAATTTTTGATAAGTTCAATTTGCTTAAGCGTTATATGAAATTGGCCGCAATTCACTTCAGCAATCAGGTGTAAACAAAAATATACCTGAGAATGCATAAGAAAAAAAAAATTGTAATGAAATAGAAAACAAAATAGAAAGTTTATTTTAATATTGAAAATAATGTCAAACAAATTTTTTATAAAAACTTCAACTTCGCATAAAAAAAACCAAACACTACTTAAATATGCAATAATGTTGTTATGTAAATACGCGGACATTATGAATATTGAAAAGGCCATATTTGTTTGCTTAAGCATGTGAGAGGCTTTTCGTTAAATTTAGACAGAAAATTATGAATTTTATAGTTGAACATTACGAGACAATACCGCACAATTCAACACGTATATATTTTGGATACTTTAAAAGAAATATTAAGTACTTTTAGCATCAATACTTTCAATAAAGTAGCAAGTATGTGCCCTTCAAATAATTCCTCTTGATCAATGAAAACTTTTTATAGTCTGCATTGAAAACTAAAACAAAAATATGACCAAAAAATATGTATGTACAAATTTAAGTCAGGACTAAAACAATGAAAGCTTTTAATTAGTTTATTCATAATTTTATGAAATCGTTACTAAACTAGCTTCTAATGGAGCTTAACAAAGACAAGCAAAACGTTACCTTAGCAGCGATACTTTGTTTTATTTTGTTTTGTTTTATTCTATTTCAATTAATTTTATTTATAACTACTGTTTTACTTTTGTTCTTGTTTTTGTTTTTAAGACATCATCGAAAATCTGATAAGGAACGCTTTGAATTCCATTACGTAACGCAAATTTACAAATATTAAATTTCGTATTGTTGCTGCTGCCGCATGTACTTGCGTGTCATGTCTGTAGTTCTGCCTATTGGGCAGGCTTCTTAACTGTGCCACAGTGAATGTGTTCAAACAAGTAAGTGGATAAAAGAACGGTAAGTCTTAAACTTGAAAGTTTTTTATTTTGAAATTATTTTGCATTTGTCTTCCAAAACTTGAATGCATATGATCATACCAATCTAAAGCAGAATTTCTGAATAAACAACTGTCCTCATATGACAGTTGAAAGCCCCTTTTTTTTTTTGTTATATGTATATAGTTCTACTTGATAACCTTAGTAATGTATGTGAATTTTTGTTTGAATTTTGGGACAACTTTGTTCTACTTTGTAGTTCACAAAAAAAACTGATGCCTAAATCGTTATTTCTTGAAGTCGTCTACCTAAATTCCAGCTGAGCAATATACAAGGGGGTCCAAAAGAAATCAACCTATTGGAAGTTGCTCTTATTTTTGGAAATATCGGCCAAGGTCAAATCTGTTTCCACATTTCTGAGCTAGACAGCTGTAGAATAAAAGTGAACAAGCCATGGAGCTATACACTCCCAAGGCACGTGGAACGATTTTTCTATCAAAATCATAAAGAGCGATGCGGCTTATTTCCATCCTCAGGGGGTATGTGAACAAGCAAAACTATCGCTTGTGGGGCACTGAAAGTCCACGAGTCATTACACCCGCTCAAAGTGACTGTATGGTGCACTGTTTACGCTGGAACAGTCTTCAGGCCATGTGTTTTTTTTTCGAGTATGCCGCTGGTCAAACTATAGGGCCACGTTTACCGGGCTCTTCTGACGTAATCATATGAATTAGGTCTGGAGGATATATGTTTCCATTAGAATGGATCAACGGCATACTGCGCTAGATACTAACGATACTCTAAAAGTCAAATAACATCGGATGACTTCTTTTGGCCCACCTAATACAAAAATTTCAATGCACTTAAATCAGAGCTAAAGAACTGGGCTCATAGAGCTTATTTAACTCTCTGGAATAACAAAACTGTGGGAATCAATACAAGAATCCTATGGGGGGGATCCAGATGAGAAAAAAACGGGGGTATTGCTAAGACTTGGCAAGCCCGAGCTAAGTAGATTAATGGGAGGCCACTCTCAGTTGAGAGTGGCCTGTCAGAATCAGCCTGGCACATCTTAACCGCATAGGAATAGCGGAAGCAGATGAATGTAGAGCTTGTGGGGAGGAAAGCGAAACATTGGAGCACTATTTATGCCAGTGCCCCACCTTCTCACAAATACGATCCAGACATTTTGGGAGAGACACCTTACCAGACATAACCCAATTACGGGGCGTGTGCTGGAGGAAACTAACGAACTTTCTGAATGACACGGAGTTCCTATAGACCTATGAGTCAAACTGATTCACGGTTAAACCCACGGAGCACACAACGAGCCTATACTGGCTTAGGTGTATGGCATAAGACATGGGCAGATGAACCCCTCCATTCAACCTAACCTAACCGAACCGAACCTAATACAAAAATTTTAAAATAAAAATACGAATAAAAAATAATATTCTGAGCTGTTCACAATTCTTGTATTATCCTACAATTATATTCTAGAGGTAATTTTATTCATAGATACACATTTACTCTCCCCTCTAAGGATTGCAGCCGCTTGTAGTCTCACGCCGCACCACGAATTAACAAGTACCAATCTCACAAGTAGTTAACGTAATTTTATATCAATATGCTACTCGTTCATGCTATATGCTATACTAAAAGAAAAAAGAAAACTGTAATCCTTTGACTTTAGACGACAACACATGCGGACAAATCTCAAAATTATATGTGCTATAAAAGCAGCAGAAATACAATTTTTTTTCCTTTATTACAAGATTTATGTCTGCTTGTAATTATTTATACAAAAAAAAAAGTTGATTTCGTCTGGCAGGTTGGTTTCGTTTGTTTTTTATTATGTATTTTATTTCTTTGCTTCGTCGTCTGTTGTTACAATTTATGCCAAAGGTGTCTGTCTGTCTGCTCATTGTGTTGTAAAGAAGGTAAAATAAAACGCACTCCATACCACAGTTGGCAAGATAACGCTTAGATGTTATCGTGCTCATCAGGCATATTTTATCAAAATGGAGATGGAAAAAAAATGAATCAGTCAGTCTGAGCTATAGGCTTATTTTGTTATGCTGTTGTCATGGTTTTGTTACAGCCATTTGACATGGTCTTGCAGCGTAGAAGTATAAAGCATTATAGAAAGAATAAACAACGATTTGCTCTTGCACAAACAAATTGAAAAGATGAATTTAAAATTGTTTAATTTAGTGTTAAACTAAAGTATGAGTTTGCATTTTGTTTTTTATATTTTCTTTTTTTTTTTGTGGCTGGAAAATGTGACACAAATGCTAAAGAAACCTAAACACTCGTTGAACAAACAAACGAATGTATATTATGCAAGCAGGTATAAAAATGTGTTTTAAGAACTTCACCTAAACGTTCGTTTTGCCGTCTTCACTGCTGACACTTTTACACAACAAAATGCTTTGGTGTGCCGTGTTTTTGAAAACACTTAGAAAAAATTAGCAAATCACTTTAAATTCGTATCTTGTTCATGCTGCTGATCAGATGTTTACTTCTTTGCATTCTGTCTGCATTTAAAATTCAGTCTTTATTTGGCCAAACAAAAAATCATAAATACCTGAAAACATCCCAAGGATATTTGCATTTTGTAGAGCCGAAAACGAAAAACTCACACACTGAAAGCTGCAACACATTGCAAAAAACCTCAGTATGTCTTGAAAGAAAGAACAGAATATTTAAAGAATTAGATTTATAAACAAAAAATTATTACAAGCTTTCCTTTAGAAACCTGAGACAAGAACTCAAACTTTATGATGAAAACACAGAATCAGCCTTTTCGAACACCAGCATTATTTCATTTTGTAAATTGTCTTACCTTTCCCGAAACGCATGGCATATTCCGCAATGAAATTTTATATACATGTTAAACACTGTATTTATTATTATTGCTACTGGCTGCTGATAAGAGAACGTCTGTGTAAATGAATTTTTGCTTTTAAATAGATATTTTGTTTGTCCACTACAAACACTTTATCAAACAAATGCATTTAAGACTCCACAAAATCATGCAAACTCTCGAAAACAAGCACGTCCTCAGATATTTGCCCAAAACAATGTGACCCAAATACTTTCTTTAATACTGCTTTCTACGGTGCCTGTATGTTGACAAACAAATGAAAACATACATTATTATATAAACTTTAACTAGTAAATATCCCATACAAAACGTATACTGAAAGAAAAAAAAATCTATCAATTTCCACTAATATCCATCCCCAGTGGTGTCAGAAGTACGATAAACATGGACTTCTTTAAATCAAGTATGTTGCGCTTGTTTGAAGTAAGGATATTTCCAGCGCCAAGTATTTAATATCAACCGTATTCAATCCAAGTTTCTGATTGATTTTAGGCCTGATAGAGTTTAGCCTTGTTTCGGATTGGCTATGGCTGAAATAGTTGCTTAAAAACAAGCACGCCGTATTTAATTTAAGAACATTGCTGCTTACTGTAATTTTGAATCTACTGGATTTCGATTTAGATGCTCAAGGATTGAATGATGCACTTTATTCGATGTTTCTGAAGCAATTCCTAATTCATACCTGCAATACTCCAGTCTACTCCTTTAATTGAATAACAATTCGTAATTGTTTTTGTCCCTCTACCGATTTGAATCTGGAACTCAACTACCACCAGTCGAGCCACTCCAATCCACCATTTCAGCTGTGGCAGCAATGAAAATAAGGAAGAAGAAAAATACAAGCACACACAAGTGCTGATTATAAATACACACTTGAATTTCGTACTCATTTTAGGCCTTAACAGCACTAGCTGTCTTTAATAATCCCTATTCGGCTTGTTTTAAACCATAGATGCCCAATGTAGTAGTATTGGTGAGAGTGACAAAATAACACTGGAAGAAAACCATTTTCTATTCATTTTGTTTAGTCGTCAACGAGATTGTGACACATGTGTGTTGAGTATGATATATTTTGAAATAAAAAGATTCTTCGAAGTGTTTATAAATTTTTCCTCAATTGATCATTGTTGATCTTGCAATTAAAACGTAATTAAATCTTCTATGTTGATACTCTTATTGCAGTTACGCAATAAAAGTATATTTCTCAAATTAGAAGAATTCAGCTTATTGCATTTTTTTGAGCAAATATAATTCATATCTGAAAATATTTGTTCGCAAAGATACGTTGAGGGAAATAAGGATAAATATTTCAATGAAATATTCTTTATTTCGGGATATATTGTACCATCCAGATTTTTCCAGAGTTCTATATTGATAAAATTATCAGGGAAATTTAATTCACTTCGAAGCATAATAAGTTCTGTTTGGATTGGAAATTCGTACTTTAATATATCGCAATTAAAAGGGTTTTGAAAAATTTCCAGTAAATGCTTAATATTTTCAAAATCCTTAAACCTGTCATTAAAGTTATTAAAAAGCGTTTCTAATATTTCTAAAAGTTCAAACTTTTTCAAGTTTTTCTCCTTGTCGTAAATAACAAAAGTTTTCGGAAAGTTCGAAAAGTCTGCAGAATCAATTTGAGCTGCAAATAAAAGTAGCTGAGTTTTAAAATCCGAAAGAATTTTGAACATTATCATATACACGTTCATAAATCATAAACATGTTCACTGACAGCAGTCTCGATGACGATTAAAATTTAAAATAACACACAGAAGTTCTTCAAGTGTAGTTTGTCTCTCGCACTCAACATGGTGATTTCCTATTGGTTGATTGACGATCAAACAAAAGAGCGTAACTATACGTGTGAGTTTAATTTGCTGATATCAGCCACAACTGGGCATCTATGTTTTAAATGCTCTTACGTGCTCGTATACGTCCTCAAATTTTCCTGTACGCTTCGTCCTAAAATCAAGCATAGAAAACTTAAATTTAGAATGAGTCTTTTCTTTCTGTGTATGCCCATAAAATTTTAAAACAGTGTATTTTAAATTTTTTTTCAACGAGTAAATACTAAATTCAGAGCAATCAATTATTTGGCCTTATAAATACTTCAGTTTTAATTTTATAATTTTATATAAAACTTTCAAACTCTCAAAGCCATAAAATAATTAGGCGTTCAGATATGAAGTCTGAATCTTATATTTTTATACAAACCTTAAAAATATAAGTATATAATTACGGTATTCAAACGGTCTCATATTGTGTCATAATGTCAGAAAGTACTAACATTTTATGATAGTTTAAAAAAATTGTTATTGTGCTGCAAACAAAAATAGTCATAAATTAATAGGACTTCATCGACTGTGTTTAGTGATTCGTCTTAAGTTAACAGCATACATCTGAGGCGAACTAAATCAAATTTACGAAACCATCAAATTTACTTGAATCAGTTATCAAAACATCTAAAAGATAATTTTCGCAAAAACTGGCTATTATTTTAGTTTTTTCACTTATTTTTGGCATTTTGACAAAAATATTTAAATTGTTTTCCTTTTCTTTAACAGCTGATTCATATTTGATATAGCGCACCACTTTATGACAGGTTCCTCGCAGCAGTCATATATTTTCGTGCTATTATTTTAAGACTTCTGACTTTAGGACGACACTTTGAATACCGTAAATATATTGAAAAACATTAAAAATATTTTACAATTTGTTATTGGTTTTCATATGAAGCCTGGCGATGATGCGTTGTGATTTATAACATTATGTCCGCAAAGAAAAAGAAAGCTAAAGTTAAAGTGTTCATTAAAAAAAATAATAATAACTTTTAGTGAAGTTAATTAATTTCTATTATTCAAACTTTTTCTTATATAATAATTACTTTTAGTGAATTTAAATTAAAATTTTCTATGCAAAAGTTTTAAAATTGACCATTCAAAGACATACAGCCCAATCATGAATGATAATTCCGTGAGAGTTTTTTCTCTTTTCCCATTCCTCTTATTATGTTGATTAATTCCTTAGGAAATAATATTTAACCTTCCCCGTGGCTAAACATCGAAGGAAAAAAATAGTCGGCGCACTGTGTAACGGCTAGTGGAAAAGTAACTTTTTTCCGATTATTTTTTTCAGTGTTTTTAATGATGCGATTTTGTCACAGACATTCCAAGTAAAATTTTTCGAACAATTTTATTTTTGAATTTTGTTGAAAATTTGACATAACAATTTTTTTCGGTCTAAATTTTTTTTTCAACCATTCTGTTTGGGATTTCATTCTGACCAATCTGTAGAAGCTTCTCATCGATACAATTAAAATTACAGTTTAGGCAATATGATTTCCGAAAAATTCCGGTTTCGCAGCACTGTGCGGCGGAGGAAAAAATTGGTATCTTAAGAACATATGTTTTTGTCTTTTTCCTATAAAATTTTTCGATATTACCTACTTTTATTTTTTTTTTTTTTCTCAAGTAATTTATGATTGGAGGAATTTTTTCTCGAGAAATGTATTTTCCTTAGGAATAAAATTCCTTGAGAATATTCATGATTGGGCTGATAATGTTACATTTTTCTAAAATACACCTTACACTTTTCAAAGTTGTTTGAGAAAAAAAAAATAAAAGCAGACACCTTACACTTTTCTTTATACTCTAGTGTAAGAAGATCAAATACATAATGTTACTTTTATCTTGAATACATTTATAAATTTTTACACTTCGATTTATATTTTCAGATTAAGAAACAAATAAGTAGTGGTCACGTTTTTGCGTGGCAAAGATTTAACCAAACTGAACGCACCCTTACCTTCATTCATTTATTTGTGTACATTTTGATAAGCAAAACACATTTTTGCAATACATATTTATTCTCGTTCATAATGTTCTTGCGAGGGTGACTATGAGTGACTAAATAAAAGAAAAAATGATGTATGCAAAATGACGGCGCAAATATTTAAAGTTTTTAACCCTGAACTACTAATTTATCAGTTACACAATGCTTTATTGATGTGCCAGGAGTCTAATAAAAAGATTCTAGTTGATAAGGCATAGAAAATTTATAGCTATGTACGTGTAGTGGCCGACATCTAGAAGGATCGATTCCTATATTATGCTTTTCAGTTCACTTTGAAAACTCCCATTGAACAAACTTGTAGCTAAATACACTTGATACTTTTTTTTACACTGGGAACAGTACTCAGGGGATGACCTCTATATAACCATGGGTTGGTGGAGGGAAAAACTAAAATCGGGAGTATTTGTAAATGTTTGAGCAAGCAAAATATTTCTAACATAGAAACAGAACTTTTATGTTTGCTTAGCCGAGTAAGTCAGGATTAACTATTGCTAGTTTGTCTGTTTAGTATGCAGTTAATAACATCTAACGAAATATTGCAAAACGTTGACTTTGCAAAACAAAAACACGACGCTATAACCACGATAAAACCTACTAAAAATTTATGCTTTGACGGACTTACTTTTAACAATATATTATGTTTCACAATGAGGTCTCCTTTGGCATATATCTATATATAATATGCCAAATAAACGTTTAACAAACAAAGAAAATTTTTAAATAAGAACATTTTAATAAAACAAAGCACGTGTTTACCTCTTACGACTACACACCACAAAAAACACGTCCGCTCTGATCAATAGTTCACAAACAGCGATATTGGAAGAAAATGATGAGAGATCGTCAATGAGCCAGAGCCTGTGGCTATAGTTATAAAAGTGAGTTGAACTTAACCCACAACTGATTAAAACTCATTAATGAAAAATCACTGAGAGAATTTTATTACAATAACTCAAATATTAACTTATTAATTCAAGATTTGAGATGTGACAAAAATACATTACGTCTTATAATTGTTGCCAGCATCGGTTGTCTGCCTTTCTTGATGGCCTCTTAAGCTGATGGCTATTAAAGGAAAACAATCAACCCTACCTCGTAGATTTTTAATGTTAAATTGGCAAATAAAACAAACAAGCATCTACAAAGATGCTGAATGAGCATCATATTTTGCTTCCATTTCAACAAAAACAAAAAACATAAGAAAGAGACCCAATAAATAATATTTAAGAAAAATAAATTTGTATGGAATTTTAAATGATGTGTACAAAATACAATGAAGATGGGAAAATTTTTAAATTTAAATTACTGATTTTGTGACTTTAAAAAAGCTTAAATTTACGACTGATGCGCTTGTTTTTAGTTTGGAGTGAGTTCTTAAATTTTCAGCAACAGCATATCAAATTCAAAGCTTTTCCCGGGCTCTTCCATTCCCAACCGATTGGCCAGTGAATCACACAACGCACTACTGAGAAAACTCGTTTTTAGTGTGTGGAACAACCTCCCTGCAGACATAAATTCTCCCAGTCTCAATGTAGGAGGAATCAAATCAAAGGCACACAGTCACTACTGAGAGGAAGCTCTTTCCTTCCCCCCAAAATATTATTGAGGCTAATTCTTCGACCTTTGTTGTTTAATATTTTAATAGTTCGAGCTTTAAGATCATTTATGGTTTTTTTTTATAAATGTTTATTAAATTCAATATTTCGATACCTCAATGGGTATATTCTTCAGGACTAAAAACATTCCTGAAGAGTATATGGAATATTTGTCAAATTACAACTTATGCGGGAAAATGCTGACAAATCTGCAAATGCAGGTCGTTTCGTAGTCTTCTTCTCTAAATATATCCATTTTCAAATTTTGTGATGAAGATAAAAAATAAAAAAAAGTGAGCTTAAAGCTCCAACTATTAAAATATTCGCCCCAAAATCTTTATTACGATATCCAATAAAATGCACTGCATATGTACAGCCCAGGCACGGATCCAGCTAAAGCTTTTCGTATGGCATAAAATAAAGTTTTATTATTGGTAAATCGCTGATTAGCGAAATAAATATATTTATCATATAAATATATTTATATTTATCCCTACCATGTTCACATTAAAGGTCTTACCTTCTTGCCCTTTGAAAATAGTTTTATATGGAGATTTTGCGTATATATTTCTTTTTTTCCAGTGAACACAACTGCTTTCTTATATTCATTTAATAGAAATTTTTTAAAATTATAAATCAAATGTTAAGCCAAAAAATGTTTTCTTTATACACTTGTAGTGCTGTGTTTTACCACTCACTCATGTGCTGTGATTTCAAAAATGCTACAAAAAAATGTTTTTTCTTTATATTTGCCAACATTTAGCAAATAACAGAGACAGATTGGCTAAATTCCAATCATTGTTTCGTAAAAAAAAAATTATTATGTTGCATTGCAAAATCAATTTTATTTTGTAGAAATAAAACATCACATCGTGTGAGTCGATATTTAAACATGCATGTACATTTTTGTGTACGTGATAGTTTTTATTTTCTCATCTTCTTCATGCAAATGCGTCATCGACAATTGATTCATTCATTCATCAGCGCACCGAGCAAAATGTTCATGGTATTGAGCTTTTAAATTTGCCTGAAGCAAATGCAGCGATAAGTGCAAACAATCAGCACAACATTAAATTTGTATAAACTGAGTCAAACACTAATACAACTGAGAGAATGTTCATTTCGTGCTAATACAGCCAAAAGCATGTAAGCGGCTAAATGTAAAAACGTTCAAGTGCTTAAAAAGATAAGGCTTTAACGACTCAGAGCGAATGGGTTGTATTTTCTCAGACTTGAATAGATGCGGTTTCACTGAGTTTCTAACTGTCAGAAAGTAAATTTGTCAGATTTATGAAGGAGCAAAATGTTTCTATGACAATTGTAGTTAAACTAATTTCATATACGATTGTACAAGTCATAATAATTATATTTAAATACCTAAAAAAATTTTTCTCGATAATGGAGTGCATTTCGATTTACTGTCTAACCAACTAGCGAATTTTTAAAAGCTTTCAGATTTGATTTAAAAAAAAATTCTAATATTTAAAGAAATCTTAGTAGAGGTTTCGTTTTATCTATTTTTTATATGTATTTAAATCATTGTGCCTTTGTTCTACTCTCCTTCAGATGGCCTTTTAAAGACAATACTACTAAATAGCCAATATTACTAGTATTCCAGTACCTCCCAGCCAGTGCATCCCATCCTATAGCATTACTCCTAACCCATTGTTAATTTGATAGTATAGTTAAGATAGTATAGGAAAGCTTACAACTGACAAACAGTCGCAGTAATTTGCCAACTAAAAACTTGCTGTTTCATTCATAAGGCTGGCCAGCTTCTTTTAGTTTTTGTTTTTTTTTTTTTCAAAAGTTTTACAGCTACGAATTTATTTCGATTACTAATGCCATAACCAGTAACCTGGGTTCTAAATAGCTTTTTCAAAAACTCTTGTATCGCTTCTTCTCCAATTCTTCAATAAATTAGAATTTCAAATTTAGTTTTTCTTTTATAAGCAAAAAAACTTGATGTAGAAGAAACGAAGATTTCTAAAACTTTAATTTCACTGTCCTCTTTTGACTTCCCAATTGTTTCGGTAAATGACAGACAAATTGCTCAAGTTTTTCAATATTTAAATTTGTTTTCAAGGATTTTAAAATAAGAAACTCATTAAATTTTATCTTTAAGGAATTAAAATAAAATTTGAACTTTTTTTTCCTTCAATCTTATCTCAAATATGGTTGAATAGCAAAAAAGTGTTTCCTTCTTCTGTGTTCGCAAACAAATTAAACAAATATAAAAGAAAATTTAAAATAGTTTTGATTTATCTGAACTTCAGTTTAATGAAAATTATTTCCTCTCACACCAGTGGCAACTCTTTTGTTCGGGGGTGTTGAGAAATCAAAGCAAGAAAAAAAGGAAAATATCATAGACAAAACTTGAAAGGAAATTCCTCTTTCATTAAATTTAGTGTATAAAACTTGGAGAGGAGGAACACCCACAAATGCTTTTCATAAGAAATGTTTTGTTCTTTGTTGCCGCAGAACATTATCTCTTTTTTAATAGAAAACAAATTCTTAAATTTGTGCGTGTGTGTGCGTTTGTTGGAATTTAAATATGTGAATTTGCCATCTTGCGGAAAGATTCCTACATTCAAATGAAACCATTTTAAAGGGAGATGAATAAATATCTTTGCGTAAATATGCTTGTGTTTATATGGTTTATATCTTAACGTAGGTACGATTATACGTGTATATATGTATGTGCAAGTGTTTGCTTTCCTCTGTTGATTTATGTGTGCATGCATGTAAGTGCTGTGTTCTTTTTATTTATTTTATTCCGAAATTCGTTGTAGACATGCCAACCCATTCATTCACTCAGTTCCTGAATTCATTTCCCTCGGCTGTTGTTATTGTCAATGTTTTTTCCTTTAATGTCCCACTCGCTTTTTTTTCTAACCACTTCAAATATTCTTTTTTTTTTCATTCCTACAATTTTTTCATGGCATTTTTTGTGAATACCACAACCCCAAACAGCCGTTCAGAACGGACTACAAAAGAATGTTTTGTGCTAGAAATATGACATATGTCAATGCATTAGTTGTTCTGCCGTACAGAACCGTGCAAATTAAAAAATTCTTTGGTAATGAAAATTTTGCGAAGAATGTGAAATAAAATTTCTGATTTGGCAAGAACAATCTTAAAGCACAAATTGTTAGTTAATTCTAGGAAAACCAAGACAACAAAAAAGCATTTTACAATCTAATGCTCAGACAGTAGACTCTCACAGATCAGAAATCCCTTAAATTAGAACTAAAGCAGATATTAGCAAGAGGCATTTTAATGTATTGAAGGTTCTAAATTTTAACGATTTTTTAAATCAGTGGAGACAAAAAGTGATTCTTAAAAAAAAAAATTTAACTTTAGCATTACCAAACCAAAAGCAAAAAAATTAAACACCACAAACATATTTTATAATCTAATATGTTGGCTTTTTATTTTAAATGCAAAAAAGTCAAAGCTTAGCACTTAAAACAGAAACTATTAAAGTAAAAATTAACTGTTTTTACTTAAACCAAAATGGCCACATGGTACTGATTTGTTCGTCGTTCGCCGACCCTAAGAAATAGAAATAAATCTATATCAAGTTCGCCCTCGTACAACGAGGGCGAACACTAACGTGTTTTATATTTGACGGCGAATAATGGCGACAAAAAATTCGTTGTTCGTCCCAGTTGTGTTTCTAGCATTACTGGTAATTCGGTAATGAGTACACATCAGATTCTTAACGCAGTTGCCTTCACAATGCAATCTTGTTGGCTTTATTATACTCGTCATCATCCTCAGATGCTAGAAATGCAGCAACACTCATTAACATTTTAATAATTTTTTTTCACGGCCCTTAACTGTTTTTCAATACTGAAAATTACCGCCGACGAACTGTTTATATTTGTCAATTTCAACCAGTGCTACAAAGTTTTTTTTTTTTTTTTGTTTAGGCTTCACAGCACAATTTTTAGATTTTATCTATTACAAATTATTAGTTGTTGAATATTTTTCGTGTTGCCAAAATATTCTTTGAACGCTTACAACTTCGCCAACTGTGACCAGGCTAATTATTTCCCTGCGCAATAACAATAAATAAATTGGAGGCCCCATAACCCGGAAAAAATAAAATAATATTATACTAAAATAAGAATCGATTAAATTTAATACTTAATGTATCACAAATAGTTTCCTTCTTTCCATCTCAGGCATTTCTACGTGTCTTTTGAGCGTGTCTTTTGATAAAACACATACATACATACATATTTATTTGTGAAAGTCCCCCTTTCCTTCCTTCGCAGGCGATCAAGTTTTGGTATGTCGTTAATGTTAATAAAAAGTATAATGGCCTGATGTATAGAGTTCTCGCTTGATATCTTGTTACACGCAAATATTCTTCAGCATACCATACACATACACTCACACACGCTGCAAAAAACAATTTTCGCCTTAAGTGTGTTTTCAACAATACTGAACTGTTATGACACAATTCTTTACGTGCACAGAAATGTTGTTTATATGACTCGTAAATAACTATTTGTTCGTTCATATTTGTGTACGTTTTACATATAGCACTAACAAATTACGCCTGCAGTATTTATGTACGCATGTATGTATGTACGAGATCCATAAAGCCTTCAAAGCTTGTAGAAACGTGTGCGTGTATTAGTACCTGCCAACTTCAGTTGTATTTCCAACTTTAACTTTTACTACCGTAACTCCACATACACACACTTACGACTACAGTGGGATATGTATTTCTGTTATAATTTTACTTCGTTTATTGTCTGCTACCATTGTATTTTATTGCCTTTCAAATTGTAGTCATATTGTTCTCATCATTTGAGGAAAAAGTAAAACGACTCAATGACTGCAATTTATGGACACTTTCTCTGTTGTACTTAATTTTTTTTTTAAATAATTTTTTAACTCTGTGTGTGTGTGTGTGTGTGTGTGTGACTGACACATATACATATAAAACTGTGTTCTTTTGAATAAAAACTCAATGCATTGAAATTGTTTTATATGAAGACGACAGCTTAAAGAGGCAACTTGAAAACATTTAAATTAAATACTGTTGCATTTTATACTTTCTGCAACAATTTTTTTCAACAATATGCATTGTGTACTTTAAAATTTGTATGGCTTGAAGTTTCAAGTAAATAACGAAAGACTTTTAATAATTGTGAATTACAGTATTGGGCTTTAAATTAGTTTTACTGCCATAAAATTGCAAAAGGTTTATTTTGTCTGTGGTAAAAAATTGTAGTGATTAACAGCTTTTAAAGAAGACAAAAATTTACATTCGAAGACTTATTTATTGTCACGACACTAATCAGTACTCAAAATTCTTCAAGCCCAAGGAGTAACTAATTGCATATTAATTGTAAGCAGCACTGCTTTGCCATTCTTCTACTTGAGCTCTTCATTACTGACTGTCCATATTTAATACGTTGAGTAACTGACAAATATTCCCCCCACCAACATCCAATTGATTTTTTTACCATTAATGTTACTTTGTAGCCAAAATACATGATTTACAATTCTTATTTGTTTTATCTAATTTTAACTCGATTTTATTTCCTCGGAATTAAGAAAAACAATTTTTTTTTTAAGAATACAAGAGAAGTAAGGTTGAAGACTTATTGTCGGGAAAACTTCAATCACGACGATCATCAGCGCTCCAGCGACTTTGAAGCCAGGTTATAACTTATTGCATGCTTTTTATCAGCCTCACACTACCTGACCTCTTTATTTCTGGCTTTCTACATTTTTTGATCAACTTTCAATTTATCCCTGGGTTTTCTGCAAATAAACGTAATTATTTTTTTGCTTTAGCAGCCAATTAAAATGTATTATTTTAGGTCTAAAAATAGACCTTATTAGTGTTTTCTGTCTTTTTCAGCCGTCTATATGCTGCCAACATATCGTTGCTGCTAATCAACTAATCAGTAGACTCGAAGAAATTACTTTTTGGACCTAAAATAATAAATTTCAATTGGTTCTTCAAGCAAGTGAACAATTAAGTTAATTTTTGAATATACAAAAACTTTTACTTTTTGATTCTGACACAAATACAAATCTTGTTAAGAAATGTAAAAGTGTTGCAGGATGAAAAAAAATGTTTTCTATATTAAAAGTTTGCTTAAACAAAAGTTTACTTGATTAAGTAGTTGAGTTTCGAACATTCTTTTAAAAAATGTTCGAGTCTGCTGATGAGGTGATTGGCATCAAAGAAATAAATACGGCAAATAGACAGCTAAAAGAGACAGAAAAAATTAATAAAGTTTATTTTTAGACCTAAAATAGTATATTCTCTCACCGACATCTAATTGAGTTTTGTACTTGTTGCTATTGTGTATCAGTGATGATAACGATTTGTTAACATTAATTTAACTTTATAGTCGAACTTTATGATTTGCAGTGGTTATTTACTTCATCGGGCTTTAACTCGATTTTACCTGCTCATAGTTGAGAAAGTGTTTTTTTTTTCTCTTTGATTAAAAATGTTGAAAGAATGCAGGAAAAGAAAAGTTTTAGACTTATTTGCAGGGGAAAGCATAGCATACATAGATGCAAAGAAATTGATTTGCTGATGAGCAACGTGATGGTCGTGCCCCAGCCAGTATGCCTTCAACATTACTTTCTTTGACACGCTTCAGCCATTCAGGTGCTGATGAGCGTAGTGGTAGGTGTGGAACAGCCATGGTATACACACCAGCTAGTCAGCCTTTAAACTTTACTTTCAACTTTACTTTTCTCTGGTCACTACAGTTTTATCACAATAATATCTTTCTCAATTATGAGACAGTAAAAATCGAATTCTGTTGAAAATTATTAACAATTGTTTTCTTGGAATTGTTCGTTTTACTTTAAAGAACTTAAAACTAATCAATTAATTTCTGACAATTTGGTTGCTTGTGCAAACAAAGCGACCATCCTGTGGCCGCTTCTATTCATTCAAGGTAAATCAACTGTTAACAAATATTTAAGCATTTTTTATGAAAACAAAACTGATCACTATTTCTTTTTGACCTACATAAAATCTTATATACCGCAAAAGAAAATTTTAAGGTTATGTTTGCTCAACGAGCAAATAAAAAAATGGAGAAAACTTGTCTAAGCTTTGGCGAAAATTTGTTTAGATAAAATAACTGTTTCTTATAGATTTAATATTGGCTCTTTGAGCAAACATAATACTAAACTCTATTAAACTTCATGTCTCTTAGTTTTTTTCCGCAAAATGTTTGCTAATGCACCCACACATTTTTAATACTTGGTTTATTTAACTACTATTTTATTATTGGTATATATTGAATGTGAGGTAATTTATTATATATTTTTTATATTTACTTGTAAATTTTTGCCAATATTTTGCTGCTCTTGGGAAAATTATTCAAGGTAATAATATTGTTCTTCTTTTTTTTAATGTTGAAAAAAAAATTTAACATTATTGCTGTGAAGAAGATATCCAAAGTAGAGCAAACTATCGGCGCAAATATACACAAAAATATAAAAGAACTATCCTTGTTCAAAAAAAACTAGAACCTATAGGTATGAGCACTTTCAGTTGTTTGTGTCCATGGATAAATTGCAGTAGTGTAGCAAGTTTGGTTCTTACTGAAGGCTCTAGATGTTTCTGCAGAAAAAACAAAACCGTCTATATTTGCTTTAAAAAAATTTACTTTGACAGATTACTAAGACAGAGATCAAACTGAGCATATTGATCACGTTGGAGGCGGACAAATATTGGCAATGTGACCGCTTCTTAAGCCTTGGAATGCCTTCGATAATATTTCTATATAAATGATATTCATAGCTCAATATTTATGGAAAAATGTCCTAAGTCTATAATCTTTGATGAAAAGTTCTATACTTTTCTTCGATTTCAGTTCTATTTCATACATTAACACTTTCTATCTGTGGCAGTTGAGAGCAACAGTATTGATGAAACTTCAACTGTTAAATTCAGGGTATAGCCATCATTTTTTTCTTTTCTCACATGCCCTGCAAGTATTACCCTAATTTGTGACTCAAGCTAAATTTAACAGTTGGAATAGGCGCCACCCAGCAAATCTACGACCACTTAGATAGATTTCTACTTCCAGTAAGCCACTTGCTTTCGAACATTTTGTCAAAAACTAAAGTTGCAATACAGTTTTGTTTTTTTTTTTGGAATTTTTTTTTTTTTTTGCCCAAAATTCTATCAAAAACCTTGCCATGCTGATTAGGTTCCAGTAAACTTAAAAGTTGTGTTTATTATTTCAGTGTTCTTATGAAAATAGCCTTTCCGATGACGGAGAAACTTTAGCCATCGACAGACTATTTGAGAACAACTTCATACTAAAAATCTAAACTCAAGTGCTTCCAATCACTTGATCGAGGGTGTATGTATGCAAACAGACCCGTGCAAATCATGTGTTATTATTACGAGAAGTGTTTAATAAACAAAGCTAAGGCAAAATAAAAAAAATATATATGTATAAACTTAAACAATAACTTTCAATATAGATGTTCATACACATTTGCTCTCTCACCCCCTTGACTCTTTCAGATACAAAGAAAACCCATCGTGTACATTATGGATGCATGTTAAACACACAAACACTACATTTTGACACAAATGAATATGTCAAGAAACGAACATGTATTTCCATTCCAACACACGTCTTTGCATTCATTTTTATTTTGAGTGCGTGTGTGCGTGTAGCTGAGATTGTGTGAGCAGAGAAGACACTTAAATTTTACGTCGACCCGACCTTTGCTTTCGAGTGTTTGTCATTTCATGGCCTCGTTTTGTTCGCAAGCTTGTTTCTTTATTGTGCCTGCATGATAATTGTGTTATAGCTACAACAACATCAGCAGCAAAAGTAGCAAAAACCCCACTCATATATGCCTGTATATATTTACAGAAAATTTAGTCACACACATATATACATTTGCATATAGGCACCTACATACGTTTTAGTTGTAAAGCAATTGTTGCTCCTCGTGCATATCATGGCTTGATTTATGTATAAAAATATGAATATAGATATTGGGTTATCCATTTCGTGGTTGTAAAAGTATGGGACTGGAATTCGACATTTGTCAAACTAAGTTGTTAAACCAATTTTTTTCTTCTCAGTTGCAAGTCTGACATTGACGAAAATTTATCGCTTAACTATCACTTAACGCACAATCAAAACATACTACAAAAATTATGATTCTGCCACAGCCCCATATCGTGCTTTAAGAGGGTACTATAGTTTACATAATCCTCCAACTACGCAAAGAATTGCCGAAATTGTGAAGAAATTTGAAGAGACTGGAGTGGTTACAAATATTGTAAGGCCTGTGCATCACCATTTCGCCCGTTCCTCTAGAATTATCGCTGCTGTGAGTGAAAGTGTAGCCGCAGACCCAAATGTGGCGATTCCTCGCCGTTCTCAGGAATTAGGTCTGCCTTACGGCACATTATGGCGTATATTGCATTGACATCTGCACCTGCATCCATATAAAGTCCAGCTCAACACAACAGCTAAAGCCAGCTGACCATTCACTACGTCATAGATACGTGGAATGGGTGTTTGAGCAACAATCGGTGGAAGGCGATTTTTCAAAAAAAAAAAATGTTCTTTTCTTAATAAACAAAATTGTCGTATTTGGGGTTCTGAAGATCCTCAAGTAATTGAAGAGAGGCGTTCTTTGGTCCAAAGTTGTGGGTGTGCTTGGACTTTATTTCTTCGAAAACGACGATGCAACGACTCTCTGTCACCGTCAATTCGGAGCGTTATGCTCATATGATAATCGACTTTTTTGCCTGCTGTTGTGGTTTCAACAAGACGGTGCCACATGCCACACAACTCGAGCGAATATATCTTTATTGCATTTCCTCTCCGCGTAATTTCTCATCGTGGCGATGTCAACTGGCCACCAAGATCATGCGATTTGACATCATTAGACGCTTTTTGTGGGGCTACGCGAAACACCGTGTTTATGCAGGTAAACCTTAAACTCTTGTGCACTTAAAACCAACAATCAATGCTTGCACCACTTCACGTGGTGATCATTTAAATGATGTAGCGTTTTACACATAATGGCAAGGTACAAACTTTGTAATAAAAAAGAAATCAAAAAATGGATAACCCGCTATATTATAATGGAAATCAGTGGATTATTAGTAAGGGAATATTAAATATATTCCAATCAAAAGAATATCACAGTAATAAAATGGAAAGTTGGTTAAAAAGATTAAATATGGACAGTCTATAGTGAAGAGCTAAGGTAGAAGGATAACTGAGCGCTGCTACTTCACGGCCTTGGTTCGAAATAATTTGGTTGCTGATAAGTGTCGTGGTAGACATGAAACAGCCTACCCAGCAAAGTATCCAACTGTATTTTTCTTGTATTCTTTAAAATGTTGATCACACCAAATTTATCACACAAAAATTTTCTCAATTTCGGGGAAGTACAGTCGAACTGAAGTCCGATCAAATTACTAACAACTAAAAAATATATTTTGCTTCTAAGAACCTTTTCAGTTCGACCGCCTACAAAATTTTTAATTTAGTTAAATTGTTTGTTTTTGATGTTACGTCATACGGCTCTTCTTTCAGTTGCAGGTTGTTGTTGGTTTCTGCAATTTATTTTTCATTGTTGCTGCCTGCATGCCGCCGAACTGAGGAGGCAAAAGCGAGAGTTTTCACTGTGATACTTACTTTTACTAATGATACAACAAGTTGCACAATTACATTTAACAAGTTTTAACTTTTTCCTTTGCACTGTAATTAGTGGTTTTACCCCTCTTGCGTAAGTTTAAGCACAAGTTGCTAATTTAGCTAGATTTTCTCTATGGAATTTATGTTGCATAATTTTTTTTTTGTTTTAACTTTGTTTCATTTTAACAACTTGAAATGCGTTCCATTTTTAAACAAAAGTTTTTGTTTTTCGTAAGATTCTTTTTTCTTTCCAAAAGCAGGATGCAAAAGGTTAAACTACGGAATTTGTAGTTAGAAATTAAAGCAAGAAATTCAAGAATATCGGAATTGTTTTGCTTTATAACAAAATTAATTTTATTATGTATTTGAATCTTTGACATAAAAGATAAGGAATTCTGTTGTTAAATGAAAATGAGATAGAGAGAAGAGAGAGAGAGAGAGAGAGAAGAGAGTGATTCTTGTTAGGAAAGGAAACAAATATTGTTTAGGAAAGACACAAAGAACGAGTGTTTTTTCTATAAATGAGCTGGTGGAATTCAAGCTTTTTAAATTAAACTTTACTTAAAATTATTAAGATTATATATTTATTATAGAGACCACAGCGAATTAAAAAATGTTTGCAAAGGTTTCGATTATTCTAGTTTGCATTAATTTTATTTTATAATTGAATATAATAATTTACAACTGTTTGCTTGGTTATTGTGCTCTAGCTCACCTTTACTTGTAATGTTCACGACAAGAGAGTAAAACTTCCAGACTCATTAACTCGGGAACATAAGATCGATGTTTCAGGTTCGCCACAACGATCATCAGCATTCAGATTACTTTGCCTTCAAATAATTTCTACGGTTCACATTAATGAAATACCAATCACAACAATTTTCTGATATTATTGCCCTAAAGGAACTTTACGAATGAAAACGAAATATCGCCATAAAAAAATAATTCCACAGAAGAATGCATTCAGCTTATAAAGTAGAATAATATTAAAATGGAAAAAAATTATGTTTTTAATAAATACTAAAAATATTCCGTAGAAATACGTTGAACAAGAGCTTAATAAACTTACAATAATTATTATGAATATGACCTTAACAGCCTAGCTCATAAAAAAACATGTATTCAATTGAATAACAACTGTGCAGTTCAACATCCTTGGAAGCTTAGTAATGGCTTAGTAAAGTTCTGTATTCATAAACAGTTAATAGCAAATAATAAAATTTGTGAGTATTTTGTTTTCTGATCTGGCGATATCCATATATTTTGCAATTGATCATGCAAAAATAAGGAATGCAAAGTAAAAGCTTTTTAATAAAAAGCTTTACGCTTTCCAAAAAGTTTTAAGTAATTGTGGTCAATATGATAGTTTTCAAAAAATAATTAAAAACAAAACGTTTATTAAACATTTTCAGTAGAACGCAACAAAAAACAAAATTTTTTTTGCCATTTAATAACGACAAGTAATTGATTTTTGATGAGAGAACTGGTAAGCAAACCGAACATCGAGTGTATTTTCTTCATTTGGATGGACCCTTCGATACAATTTTTCTACTGTTTCAGACTTTTACCAGATTCGCAGCGCTGTAACGCACAAAGGAATTGAAAGATCTTTATGCGTTACGTTTTATTAAATCTGGCACATTTTCTATTTAACATTATAGAAGTCAGTTAAAGTTAACGACTCCACTGGATCAGAAGCTTTAAAAAGTATTATTAAAAATATTTACAATTACGTAGAGAACAATGATTGAAGCCAGGCTCTTTCATTTTAAATTTACTATAATTGTTTATTTAGAATTTATTTTAGTTTAGTAAAAACTAACTCTGAACTTTATATTAAGCTTTCAAGAACAAGAAGCAACCCAAAAGGAAGCAAAACAAACCCTAACAGAATCTTATAGGTTCTGTTATTTCAAATAAATATTAAATTTCATTTTAAATAAATATGTACATCCTGTAGCCAGCTCAATAGTGACCAAACTCAAAATTTTAATTTTTCAGAAATTGAAAAAACTAAAACTAATTTCGACCTGTATTATTTTAGGTCTAAGACTAGAAATGTGTTCTAATAAATGCATAGCAAACATATAATTGGATTATTTTTAAAATATGATTTGAATTATTTATTTGCTCTTAGAGCCAATTGAAATGTATTAATTCAGGTCCGGAAATGATACTTTCTATTTTGGGACCTGAATTAATACATTTCAATTGGCTCTTAAAGCAAATAAATAATTAAGTTCATATTTGAATATTGAAAAAGCTTTTACTTTTTGATACTTTCAAAAATACAAATCGTAGTAACCGATGGTAACTTGCTGTATAGAAGGTTGCAAAGAAAAGTAAAAGAGTTGTGAAACGAAAAGAAATGTTTTCTGTGTTAAGCAATTGTTTGAACATTTCTGATTTTCATTTTGTTCGTGGAAATTATGGAATAAGCAGATAAGTTTCAAACAAACTTTTAAGCATTTTTCAAGTCTACTGATGAGTTGATTAGCACCAACGAAATGTCGTCGGCACATAGACAGCTGAAAAAGACAGCATGTATTTTTTAAAAAGGTACTTTTTTTGACCTGAATTAATATGTTTTTCAAATATCTAAACTACTGCCGACCATAGTCAACGCTGAGAGATGAAGACATACATACATCGAGATCTAAATGTCAAAACATTAAAAGCAGGCATCCGTGACAGCATCCTCAAATATACAACTCGCTTAACTCAACATTCCAACGTGTAACTCAGACAGTTGCGGACAATAGAAACCCTGGCACCCAGAAGACTCAAACGATATGCATCTTCAGAAATGGTTTTTTTTTTTTTTTTTTGTTTAGAGAAACCTTTTATTATAATTACCACAAATAAACAAAATAATAGTATAAATAGCAAATAATTATACACTGTCCCTTAATCGAGCTCTCTAGTATAAAAATATATAGGTATAAAAATATATACAATATAAACATTTTTTAAAACTAATTATATTTTTTATACAAATTATATACGAGGTATATCTGTTTTAATAGCGAATGTTTCGTAATGAAAAATTATTCAAAAAACATTACAACGACAATAATTATATTGAAAGAAAAAGTCAGGAGTTAAAAGAAGAAAGTATGGTATTTAACTTAGCCATCGGTATTTATCAGTATTTAAATTTGGAAATATGTTCTTATCCCCACGAGAGAAGTTTGTATCGAACCTTTTATTCTCATCTGTCAGTTGATTGCTTGAGATAGCTTTAATATTTGCTCTTCTATAAATGTGAAAAATTATAGGAACGCCTGTGGTTTTGTATAAAACCGTTCTTATCAAGGTACACGAACGCTTCAGGAGGGACATAGCCGGTTTGTAGTGTTTTGGATATATATTCGTCATTGACATAGTAGGGAGCCATTATTAGATTATTTTCATAATGGTTACAACAAGATTTAATATGATTTCTATTAAGGTGTATGATAAAATTATCAATTCGGCTGATTTTTGCAGCATTGTATAGTCTATAGTTACTTATATATTTCATAAATTCACTACTTGGGGATCTGTATAACGAAGTACATACGCAAATTTGAAAGAAGATGCTTAACTTCTTTCAAATTTGCGTATTTTTTCCATATAGGAAGGAGAAACATTAAATCAAATTTGGCAACCGTATGTTGAAATTGGCCTTATTAAGGTTTGATACATGAGTAGTTTGATATCAGGTTTAATGTGTTTAGAAAAAAATAGTTTTTGGTACATAAAATAAGTCTTTCTGGCTTTTTTAATTTCTCAACTTCAATGAACATCATTGAAGTTGAGAAATTTGTCCAAATGGATTCCAAGGTACTTTACTGTTTGTTTATTAGGTATGTATATGTTGTTACTGGCTTTAATGCCAAAGGATTTCCAATTGTGCCTTATATTATGGTTACACTTTCCAACAGGAGGACGGAATAGTATAGTTTCACATTTGTCTATGTTTAATTTCATTCTCCAATCATTAGCATATTTCTCTACAACCTTCAGAGCTGGTTTGCCGATTCTAAGGTGGTCATTACGAAGCGTAAAACTACGTTGTATATATATTTATGTATTATTTTTCACTCGACATAAGTTATCTTATGCAATGACTTAAGATAATTAGCATCCAACTATATAAATTCAATTACTTATTGTCACATGGTGACAGGTGTAATAACAATGAATTACTAAACAAACAAAACAGATTATTTTTGACTGATTCTGTTCTAAATAGGAATATTTAATTAGTAAAACTAATTATTTATAAGAAATTCCGTGCAGATTAAGATCTGTATGGAAGTTTTGCTTTTTTTCAACTTTTGTAAGCCAGGTGTATAATATGTTGTGCCTAGTTCAAGCATATAAGCCAAAAATTAATTTATTTTGAGTTGAGTTAAGTCCTTTTGTGAATATGTGAATAATTCATGTGCAAGGGATAATCACATCGTTAGCAGTTTAAAGCATAACTTTTAACTTGGTTTTTGGTTTTAATATTAAAAGCTTTTTTTTAGCTTGTTTTATTAAAAACAATTTCTGTTAACTGCACTTTTTTATTCGCTTTTTTTCGAATTAAAGTTTCATACATGTACTTAGTTTTTTTTTATTTTCCTGCTTTAACTTTATTTTGCACGCACATCAACATAAGTGGTGGTTATGTAAACAAGGTTTATTCTGCATACACACATGGTGCTTCGCGTGTGTGCGTGAGCGTCAATGCGAGTGCTTAAATTTACTTACGTCTTACGCAAAGATCTTGATGAAGCTGCAGACATATACAATGGATTTGTGTATAACATTCACTTGGGAGTTAAGCAAATAAGAGGGTTTGACACTTCTTAGAAAGTAAAAGTTTTTAAAATACCAAGTTTAGCAACAAGGAAATGGAGTATCTTTTGACACGAGTATGCAAATAGTTTTAAGTTTAATTTGGCATAGTTTCATAAGCGTTAGAAGGAAAAACTTTATTACAAAGTTTTAGATACGTCACCAAAGTTAAATGTAAATACTAAAGAATATAACATAAACAAACAAATGCGACGAAACTGGCATAAATTGCGACTATTTGCAGGAATTTCAGTTTTTCCAAAACTGAAGCAGGTATCGTTAAACAATAAAAAAGAAACTGTACATCATGAGATAAAATTTTGATAACTACGTTACTAAATTCAATTAGTTGCCTACAGCTAGACAACATTTGAAAACGTTGAATGAATAACAATATTTTAATACTTTAGTCATTTTCTCTGTTTGCTTTTGTACGAACGTAAAATAAAACTCTATTAACGGACTGTATTAGACAGAGATCAAAGCGAGTATGGAAGAATTGTTTGCCAATAGAAAATTCCTAAAACGTTGCTTCCCCATCCAGCCAACAGTACTTCTATCAGCATACCAGAAATATAAAAACAAATCAACAATAAACATTACATAATAAATACAATATTCATGCTTTATCATTCATACTTGGGTCTTCTTTTGTGTGTGTGTGTGTGTGTGTGCTTCATCCTTAAACAAACAAGTAAATGAATAAATTCCATTACAAAATTACCACAATCACCAACGTTTACATTTACACTGCCTGTTCCAAAGTCTCAATTTTAACTTTTTTTTCTTATTCCTTATCAATATTGGATAAAGATTTCGCTTACAGATCCGTAAGTTATGATGGTATTTGGCGACAACTTGAATGCACAACTTTAATCATATTTTTATATTTATTTTTCTTTTATTTTCTTTAGGTTTTCTGCTTGCCTTTCATATAAAGAGATAAGCAGAGCTGGGTACTATAGACCACAAAAAAACCTACACTTTTTAAAACACGCTTACTTTTCTTAATAACTTTTATACCTAAAATAGTTAACAAGAACATTCTGCCCTAAAAATTCTCCACGAAAAAAAAACTCTATAAGAATGTTTGACTTTGCAGTACTTTAAATATAACTGAAATCTGGTTGTACAGGAAATCGAAATAAATAAGTAATCTAATCAATTTTTGAATACGAAAAACATACTTAAAATCATGCAAATTCTTACACAATAATTTACATTTAAAATGCAAGTATTTCACATACTATCCAACTCTGCTGGTATCTATGACAGGAATAAACATAAGGAAATATTGTCGTTTGTTCGCTTTCGCAGAGATAAGCTAATGCTGGTTTATAATATTAATGTTGAAAACTTTTCTGAAAACTGTACATTCGTGGAAACATTTTTTGAATTAATGAAAAAACAAACTGAATAAATCTTTTTCAAATAAATTACTCTTCGGTCTTATCGAAATATGTTTGAGTGTATATTTGTTTGCGATAACATGTACATATGTATTTTGCTTTATCAACATGTTTGCTGTTTTCATAAAAGTTATGCTTTGCATGGTATTAGTGATGTTTTTGGTATATATCTTCATTCATTTTACACACATTTTTCGAAAACCTTGCAGTTTAGAACACACTTACAAACGTCCTCTTGTCTAAAATAGCACACGGCTTTTGCCGGATATAGTTCTGGTGTTTTGACCTGGAAATAATTCTTTTATTGTAGAGAATTAGTTATTTTTTAGCAATTTCAAAAGAATATGATGCGTTTTTCTCAGCTCCAGGGGGTTTAAAGATTAATGAAGAATTTTAAAAACACAACATATAATTGATTTCTTTATTTTGGAGTTTAAGTATATGTTTCTGAATATAAAAGACAAACGAATATAAGGGAAAACAGAAAACTGATCATCAAGCTGAAGTTAATTTCATATCAATAAAGCTGAGGACCTTGATACAATTGATACTGAAAATTGTTACCTGATAGAACTTTGTCTTACTTTAGAAAGTCGCATCAAAATGGCCACTTTTGTAAATAAATTCAAGCTGGTAACTCTGATCGCATAGAAAAAGGTAGTTTTCGAAAATTACTAAAAGATTAGTATTCACATACATACACTTTTAGTCCAGACTATCACACTTTTTGGATACACATGTTATTTTTAACAGATCATAAGATTCTAATATTAAGTTTATCAGGCTCAAGTTCTTTTTATATTATTATGTACAAATTTATGTGTGTATGTGCGTAGGCTGACGTGGATGCTGTTTGCTCCTCTGACTTTAATTTTGTTGGTGTATATTTTCTTTATATTTTGTTTAAAAAGAAAACAATGAAATGTTTGTTACTTTTATTCTGTTTGACTTGCTATTTCGTTTGTCTTCTGTCTACCAATAAATCTTTAGCACACAATATGCCACCATCAAAAGCTGTTTTTACAATACACACACCCCACACACACACACAAACAAAAAACCAAGAACCTTTACCCAGTGGTGAACATAATGATGATGGTTTTTGTTTCTATATTTCCTACTTATGGCAGAACTATGCCACAGAATGAAGCCACAAATTTAGGTATATAAGAATTAAAGTTTATATTAGTTCAAAAATGTATAACAGATATTGACACATATGTATACTATCTGAAAAAGATTAAACACCTAACTACCATAATTTAATAAAAACTTTTAAATGAAACGTCTGTCTTTCAAATTATGCGAAATGTGTTTTCTGTTGAGCAGTTAACTTATAACTTACCAGAAATTTCTTACTTCAGTATGCTGTCAGTTGAAAATCCTAGCAGGCACTTGATGTAAGTAACTTCATATTCATGTAAAAAGATTTTCCAACATTGATACTGCGTATCAAATAAAAAAAAATATGTTTCCTTATTCATAGCATAGAGCTAAAACGTTTCGCTTTCTCTTTTCTATTTAGCTGCTGGCAACAAATACAAACATTTCTTTATAAAATGATGTGCTCACGTGTTTTTATTACGATGCGTATATGTATCTGTGTCACTGTCAGCAAAGGCAATCGTTAATCTACGACTTTTGGTTTTAAGCGTTTTATTATTGTTTGTTTTTTAATCTTCATTTTATACCTTTGCTCTATGATTTTGTGCCACATTTCTAAGATTAATCATAAGCTCTTTAAGATAAATATTAAATGTTCACCATAAAATCGTATAAGTCTTTAAGTGTTATTCACGTATAAAAACAAAGATGTAATCTTTTTCTTTTTGTTTTTAAAATAAAATATAAAACGTTTATAAGCCTTTTTATAAACTTTAAACAAAACTTTAGCTCTTTTTTCCAAATTTTCAATATCTTAAGATTATTCCACAGATAATAAGTTTTCCCAAAAATTAATTCAATATCTGATGTAAGAATATTTTACTGATGCCATACAAATCGTCAGTAGGCTCGCAATATCTAAAAAGATTCACTAAAATTTACTACTAATTCTATTACTTAAAAATTAAATGAGAACGGGAAAGTAAAGCGTAGAAGACCCAAAAGCTAGACAGAATACAATAACCCTTCCTAGACTCAAAGCACTTAGATTTTCCCGTCAAAGAAACTGAAATCTCGTACTAAATTTAAGTTTTTTCTACGCTTCGTAGTTCACATAATAAGCAAGTGTTTTTTAAACATGACCAATAGGGTTGTCAAAGAGAATCAATCCTGTTATGGCTTAAAATGAGTACAAAACTCATGGGTGTATATGTAAGCAGCACTTGTGTGTGCAAGTACTATAAGTATTGATTTTTGTTTCATTTTTCAATTGCTACAATGGCTGAACTGGTAGAGTGGCTGGACTGCCAGTCGTTAGGTTTCAGGCTCAAGTCAGCAAAGAGACAAAATAATCTATAAATTATTATTATATTTATAATTTATTATAAAAAATCATCACACTTAAAACAAATTCAAACCTTTGGCACTTAAATGAATTCCATACAGTGTACTTACAATAGAAAGTACCAACGTTCTTAGATGAAGAATGGTGTTCCTGTTTTTAAGCTCGAATTTGAGCCATAGTTAATCATACACCCGAAACTTTGGTTAAATATGGCTAAAATTAAGTATTTAGCGTTTGACAAATCCATGTTCATAACAAGCACAACGTACTGGATTTAAGGAAATCCGTACTTACCGTACTTCTGACACCACTAGGAATTGATTTAAGGGCAAATGGATTGAATTTTGTTTCAGTGTTTGAGCTAGAAGAAATCTATAAGCTAAAGTAAAGCATCTCCCACCTTCAACATTTATCGTAAACAATTAAAAAAATGTTTAATTGCATTAAAATATTTTCTTTGAATAAAATTTGTTTGATTATGCAAAAATATATTATCTTTATTGCTTTTTAAATGCAATCAATGAAATTTATAATTTAATTATTTAAAAAGCTTAATTTGTAAAACATCTTTTTTTTGCTGTGTAGGAATTTGAAGTTTCCATTTTACTTGCACATATTTTACAGACAAAAACCTCACGAATTTATTTCGCAAGTTTAGCAAAATAATTGGAAGTAATTGCCAGCTTGCTTTTCTTGTGAAAAGTTTGTTGGTGTGTAGCGCCATTCACAGATATTAAATTGATTTTATACAGAAAGTTTCTAATAAATTAATTAAACTACTCACTCTATCTGAAGGTAGGCTTCACCAGCAGTGAAAAAAATTAATAACACTACATATCTTAATAACATTTGACTAAAAATGACACTCCCTTTCACATTTGATGCTTGTTTGTCTCGTAGTTTGCAAATTCTTTTTCTGCTAGTGCTCTAAGCAATTTGGCTGAAGTTTTCCATCCCTCTCTGAAAATCCCCAAAAAAACCGTTATGCTTTTTTTTATGAAAATGTTTTCAAATGCAAAAAATTATTCTAAAAACCCTACCAATCTATATAGTATATTGGCTGAAGGTAAACGATCTGTTAAAATCTAAAAGCTCTTGTGTGTACAAACTTGATAACATATCAAATTATAAGCTAATACAGAAAGGCTCTTGGTTTTGATAAGCCAGGTTGTCGTAAATAATACCGGATTCATGAAAAATGCATTAGGCCTTGTTAAAACCAAAACCGCTTACGTATTTTTGTTTCACATCACATTTGAACTTCTAATACTTGCCAAACCCATCGCTTAACGTTAATCGTTAAAACATTTCATCAAAATCAATCATCAATTCTGTGACGATTAAGTGATATTTTTATTAAAATCAACGTTCCAACAATATACTTTATTTAACGTGCAGTGAATGATTTTCAGGAAGGAGAAACTGCATCTGCTAGGCCCCAGCATGGACCACAATGTACTGCAAGATCAGCTGAAGATATTACTGCTACTCAATCAAGTGCTCAAAGCAATCCACCAACCTCAATTCGATACCGTGTTCCGGAGCTTAGTCTTCAAAGAACGACTTTGCACCTGAATTTTGCACAAAGATTTGCTTTTGTTTCCGTTTAGGATTCAGGAGCTTCTTCTAGAAGACCATTTACGACGTCATATATATGACAATAGGATGATACAGCTCACCCATGGCAGCCTCTATTTTGCATTAAAAAGTCAAAATGATTCGTCACTCATTTTTATTTCACTAGATATGTGAATAAATGGACTAGTAGGTTCTGGGAAATGGAAGCCTTTCAAATTATACATCAGCCACATTGCCTCCATTAAATTGACAGTCTGGTGTGAAAGTTGGACAGGTGCCATGCATCTCACTTCTTACACGCTGAAAATGGCGACAATTAACTATTATTAATTATTTTGTCGGGCTTCCGTTCGATAGGAAAAACTTGTTTTTATTTTGGTCAAAAAATTCTCTCAAAAATTTTTTTTCATACAGAAATGAATAAACGCATTGTATTAACATATCACTCATACGCAACTACAGCCTCAACAAATCTCTTGAGAAGAGAAGAACTGTGGTGCGTATGATTAATAAAAAAATAAATTCACCTGCTAATCAATAACCATTGTACGCGCCTGTTACCACTCGTATACACGTGCATATAAATATGTTTTTGGAGTTTTTTTAGTAATGAAACTTATGGTACGAGATAAAATGACATGGACACCGAGTTTTCGTCGACTAATATTCCTCCTTAGAACATAAACGCATGAGTGTGCGTAATAATACATTTCGTCGAATTTTGCATTGCAGACTTTAAATAGATTTATATTTACATCATATGACGATCAACAAACAGGTCAGGTTTGAATGTGGTTATCAGTTTTTTTTTTTATTGAAAACAAAACTAGTGCAAGAAAGGGAAAATTGGCCACAAATTTGCAAAAGTCGAAATTAAGCCTGGCATAGGAAATTAACGGCTTTCATTGCTTAGACATGTAGTCATTCTATACTACCCTACCGTATTCAAAGCTTTCTCGTAGCATAAAAATTAGCATTGGATACATAGAAAATAAACTTTATTAACATTGGTGCAAAAAAAAGAATTAAAAAAACAAGGCGAAAACTAAAACTCTTCAACAAAACTAGATTTGAATATTTTAGTCAAAGTTTCACATTTTTCCCACATGATTTCAATATTAAACATTGAATAACTTATGGACTCATTTGAACTCAATTTTCAATAACTTTAACTAGAACAACAACTGCAAGTTCAGGGCTAATATTTTATATGTATGTCATAGTCATTTCCATTTCATCTTGTTTCTCAACTATTTTCTTTCATGTCATATTTATATTTGCATACTTTTGTTTTCTGCTTTTACAAACACTTTGTTTCTTAACATTTCCATTAAAGAGGTTACAAAAAAACTGCTTGTGCCTTGCTTCTACTCAATACCATATGTACGAGTGCACTTGTTTGCATACGCAAGTCTAAAACAGGGACCGGAAGAGCAAGTTTAAAAAAAAACTTACTTATGTACAATAAAATAACACCGCTCGCTACACTGCTACCTGAGCCATGGCGTGAAAAATGTAATGATTCGATTCGTTGAACTTCTTTCTTTATAAATATTTAAAATAAAAAGTCTACTTCAATAACCCGACATTAAATCAAGTGCTACAGGATGAGATATTTCCTCACATCAATGATATTTCAACTTAATAGTCATTAAAAGTATAGACCATTGGATAAAAGTCTGCCACAAAAGCTGTAGCAAGTATCTGACCAATACTTTAGTATACAGAATAAATAAATAAATTTTTTTACAATAATAAAAAAGATTACGACAATTCTGTAAAACTACTGTTTTATTAGCAACTAACATTCGATTGGGCCTCACTTTAGTTTTTGTCTTCAAAGTAAATCCAAATTATATGCAAAACAAATAGAAAATCATTAAAGTGCTGTTTTATAAAATTGTTCTAAAATCACGCTTCCTGGTTAAAAACGTTGAATATTCCAACGATGATATTGCTGTCAATATTTAGAGGTTGCTGTCATTCACATTCCTTATTCATTTGCCTTGTGTGTCAGGTCTTGTTTGCAACAACATGTTAAAAAGAACGCATCCCATTTAACAAAAGAGCAAAATAAGAATTGTTATTAATAAAACAAATATGTATTATCTGTGCTTTAATACAACAATACAAAAATAAGCAGCAACAATAACACAGCATCGCTATAAAATTATCATGTTTTCTTTCCATTTATTTCATCTATGAGTGTTTTTCTTTTTTTTCTGTTTCGTTGCGTTATTGTTTGCAATGTATGAAATATGTTTTTGAAACACAGAATACAAAATATTAATTATGATTATATTGTTGAGTTTTTCATTTATACATACATATATTGTACACGTTTATGACTACAAGAAATATGTAAAAATTATGAGATTATATTTACACGAAAAATGTAAAGAAATTAATTGCAACATTTAATATTTACATAAAAGGAATGGAAAAATAATAGTAATATTAAAATAATAGTTATGCATTTTTTTTCGTCTTGATTTTGGAGTTTTCAATAGTTAGGCTCATTTTCTCTGCATCTTTACGACTTGTTCCTAATACAGCTTCTCTCTTATGCTCTGCCAATGAGAGATCCAATGAGCTGAGCCATAAACCGACCACCTCAATACTAGCCTTTGCGACTAGCTTGGCTTTTTCCATTTTTTTTTTTGTACTACAATTGTCAGTGATATATCATCGGCAGAGCCTATAATTTGTACCTTATCCGGAAGTTTCAGTCTTAGAACACCAACATGCATAATATTCCATAATAACAGTGGACCTAATATGGATCCCTGCGGAACTCCTCCTGTTACATTGTAATCTTTGGTTATATATTGAAATCTCATTCTTGAATGTATTTATGTATATAAATTATATTCGGAGACACAACTGAAATTAATATTAACCCTCAGATGACGCCATGACGCGTATACAAGACAAAAAAAACTGTTCTGCTTATAAAACATATACTTATTATTACATAATTTAATAAAATATATGTCTTTAGACATTAAAGCATTCATAATACAGATGTGGTCTACTAAAAAAATGCATAATTCATTTCAGAACACCACACGTGATGTGCATGTAAATGAAGCTTGTGGACAAATTTGTTCATTGGCAAGATATTTGCATTCCCTGGGAGTTCCTAAGAAATATAACAATAAAAATTTTTTGTTAACATATCTCCAGGTCATGTAAACGGTACAACATAGGTCAGAAAAGCCTCATAGAAACATCAAACTTTTATTGTAATTACTATAATTTAAGTCCATTTTTATATTTTAATTTCGAGCAAACTGATTGGTTCTAACGAGATTTTCCTGTTTGACAAAACAGCAACTATGTAGCAGCTAATCCACTGAAAACTCTTGAGTGGTCAGTGTTATAGTTGAAAAGTATTTTCCAGGGTTAAAATATTAAAAGTTACAATATAAATAAATAAAGAAAATTCTGAACCAGAAATAAAAACGCAATTGAACATATTCTTTTTTTTCCATTTATATTCATTGAACAACCTTCAGCCTCCAACCACATATTTTATTTCAACAAATATACTTTCGTTTTCTATATTTTTATTTTCTTTTGTTGCTTGTGGTTAAATTGACAATTTCTTTGTATATTTTCTCTATATATACTTTCGTTAATATGACCCTGAGTGGCTCATATTGTTTGTAAAACATTAATGTCATATTAAATTTAGAGCCTGAATTTCATGTCAATTTTAAATAAATTGAAACTGACATAGAAAATAAAAATAAATGTTGTATGTTTTTGAAAAGGAAAAACATTACAAATAAAATCATTATATCTGTAAAAATTAATACATATATTTCTCATCTCTGCTCTTTTTGCGGTTAAAATGGCAAACAACAATTTTCAATTTTTCAATAGACAGCAAGAGTGGGGCACAGTGACGCCATTTCAATGAATAGGGGAATGAAATTGTTTAACTTCTAGTTTCTGTAATGCGTGAAAACCACAAAAGCACAATTATGAAAATAAACGGACAAATGGTAGTGGTTTTGGAAACTTCAAGCAGATCATTCCAATGTAAAAGGTCGTTTCACAGCCGTTTGCGTTAACACCTTTTAGCATCCCCAAATTGCCCATTAAAATTCCATTAACAGATACAACCGAAAGCAATCATAGAAGTAGATTCAAACAAGGCATTAAAGTTGTTGAGTTTTACTAATTTCAAAATGTTTTAGGGTGTGCTTAAGTCTCTCGTTTCAAAGTGTTTCAAAGGAAGTTCGAAAAAAAAGCCCCAAAAGTTATAAAGATTAAAGAACTGAATATCAAAAAGATTTTATTTGTTATACAAATTTATAAGAAATACTAAACTAATAAATGAGCACCTTATTTGCTAATTTCTCTTCGCTAATAATAAAAGATCTAAACTAGCTGAATAAAAAATCACAGCCAGCTGAACTCTCTGGTAGTGCAATTCTCCAGACTGTTACAGCTCAAAGACCATGGCTGGTAGTCAGAAATGTATATGAAACATCAGATCACAAACTAATCCTAAGTACTCTTCCAGACTCGTTTTCTGTCTGTGTGGCAGCAACACTGAATAGCTTGGACTCTGACCAGTGTAGGATTCAAGACAGTCTGGTATACAGATGACGTCATAATACTTTTAAAGGGAGAAGATACAAATCAATTGTGCAGGAAGGCCGAGGAGGCATAAGCCCTGGCACACAACTGGGCTCAATCAAGAGGACTGAGCGTAAGCCTGAGAATAATCCAAATTACAATATTTATAAGCAAGACATAGATATGAAACAATGACAAGCCGTGCTTCCTTGAAAGGACAATAAATATCTTCACCGACAAGGTGAAGAGTCTTGGAGTCATGCTGGATCGGAAATTCAAATAGAAATACCACATAGATGAATGAGTTAGTAAGTTTCATATACTTTCAGAAATCTGTAAACGAACCATAAGCATAAGATGGGGGCTGAATCCAGAGATGAGACATTAGCTTTATAGTAGCATTATTATCGGCCCATTATGACCGAATATTCTGTATTGTGGTGGGCATTGAATGAATGTAAATGCAACATCAAAACTTCATAGAAAGTTCAAAAAACCTGCTGCCTTATTACAAGTAGGGCTTTCCACATCATACCAACTTTAGCAATGGCAGCAATATTATCTATTGGGCCAATCGAAATTCTCATAAAATATAAAACATTTATCACAGCGAGTCGTAATTGCGAAACGTTTAAAGACGATGGGTAAGTGGATCGATCAGGGACACGAAGCGATTCATCAATAAATCTTTACAGCCATACGAGTGTCCATGCCGGAAAATATGACGTAAGAACACTTAACGGAAACCAGATTACAGGCCAATTGCAAAGCATTGATTCCTGGCTTTCATTTCTGGTTGACCGACCCTTTGAACCAGGTCTCCATTGGGCTTCATTGTTACACGGATGGATCAAGGTTGAGGGGAGAAACAGGGTATGGTATTTGTATAGAAAATACTACAGAACAGTTATTTCATCTGGCGGACTATTATTCCATCTGGCGCAGGGTGGAACTTCAGTCATTAGGGAGTATTAGGAAGCTCAATGAAATGTTAAGATTAGGACCTGAGAATAAATTCACGAACAATCAAATGGCCACTAGACCAATCTCAAAGCTCAACGGATTAAATCCCAAACAAACTGGGATTGCAAAAGTGTTGTTAACAGTTACCTGACTCATGGTTAACTGCACATCATATGGCTACCAGTAGTACGATTCAGTAACTTTTAAAGACAATCCAATCGTTAAACTAAACCCCCGCATTTGGTGTTTGCACTGACAATTCAGTGATTCATAAACTATCATATTCAACATATTATTAAATTCAGAATCGAGTGGCGTCCTTACTTAAAAGAATGACAAACTAAACTCACCACTAATAATTTTGAATTAAGTAGTCGGCCCAAAGTCAAGTCAAATTAATTGGCTTATGACTAGGCTAAGCTGTACAATATTGGCTTGTAACTATACTAGAATATTTTAACATTTTGTCATTAAAATAAACCACAATCAATTTCTAGTTGTTAGGTTAGCACCAGTAACTGTGGTCAAATATCACTAATGAATCAGAAAGCCAAAAGTTTTGCAGTCAAATATTTTTAACGCTGAATTAATCGGTAAAATAAGTTAGTGAATTGCACTACAGGAAGTGCGATAATAACTGAAATTGAAAGCGCATACTCACCTGATTCAAGAGCCAGAGAGTTAAGCAGCATAAGCTTAGTATGAGCGAAACTTTTCGATGCAGTTTAATCTGAGTTAAAAAACTGGGCACCTTGAGTCCATTTAACTTTTTGGAACAACAAAACCGTGAGAGTTAATGTAGGAATTCCATGGAAAGATGTAGACGAAGAAAAACCAGAGGGAATGCTGAGACCTACCCAGCCCGAAATAAGTAGATTAATAGGCGTTATGACAGATCGGTCTCAACTAATAGAACATTTTAGTCGCATAGGAATAGTGTGACGAGATGAATGTAGAGCATGTGGGGAGGAAAGTGAGACATTAAATCATTATATATGCCAGTGACCCGATTTGTCATAAATAACGTCCCAATATCTTGGGAGAAAGACCTTGCCAGACGTAGCCCAATTACGGGGCATATGCTAGAGGCAGTTCCTATAAACCTATGAGTCAAACTGCTCATGCTTAAATCCACGAATAGATTTCACTGGCTGAAAAGTACATCGCAAGAGGTGGGAAAGCAAACCCTTCTAATAAACCTAACATAAATTTTTTAACATTTTGCAAAAATTTCATTTCTACGTGTGAGTCGCATCTGCAAAATGTCATCACAAATAAGACGGCCTTAAGCTTTTTTTTTTTTTTTTTAATATAATATATATGTTATCAAGATTATTCACTAGCTTAATGACATACTTCAAAAATATAATATCCTCTATTGATTAGCTTCATAAAAATATGAATATATTCAATGCATGCTTTCATTTAGCTAATGATTGTTTTTTTTTTCTTTAAACAAATAAAATAGGTAATAGTTTAATGACTAAAAATCATATACATATTTAATGTCATAAATTTAATGAATTAAGGCCTTATTCATTATAATTATTGTAGGTTTATTAAGCTCTTATTTTACGTATTTCTACGGAATATTTGTCAAATAAACGTGTAATAAACATTCAATAGTTTTTATGAACATGGGTGTTAGACTTTATTGTTTTAATAAATCCCAGCATTAATTCGAAATTGTTGAACTTTTTTAATTAAATTTATTTTGAAATTCATTGGGTTTATGATCGAAGTACTTTTAGCGAAATATTCAAAAATTAGGTATCATTATACGTTCAAAAACGAATTACTTTAGAAAGATGTTCGTGATCAGAGTGCTCTGAAAATGTGCATAAATTTCCGTGAAATGATCTAATGTACCTAATTATTTTTTTTAAAAAATGAAAACCTAACAAAATATAAAATAAAAATTTTTTCAAATATGAACTTAATTATATATTTGCTTTAAGAGCCAATTGAAATGTATTAATTCAGGTCCAAAAAGGAACCTTTTCAAAAAATATTTGCTCTATTTCTCAGCTGTCTATATGCCGACGACATTTCGTTAGTTTGTTTGAAACTTAACTACTTATTCCATAATTCCCATGAACAGAATGAGAATCAGAAATGTTGAAGGTTTGTTTGAACATTTCTGATTCTCATTCTGTTCATGGCAATTATGGAATAAGTAGTTAAGTTTCAAACAAACTTTTAAGAATTTTTCAAGTCTACTGATGAGTTGATTAGCACCAACGAAATGTCGTCGGCATATAGACAGCTGAGAAATACAGCAAATATTTTTTGAAAAGGTTCATTTTTGGACCTGAATTAATACATAAAAATTTTTTTCTACCCACTTTAAAAAAATAAATTTAGATTGCTACTTATGTCTTTCTAGGTCAGCCTTGTTTGTCACAAAGCAAAGCTTTTTTATATTGAAAATTTTTCAAATTACTAGATCATAAAAAACAATTTGCCAACCAAATTCTAGGAATTCCATTTAAAAGTTGTAGAATATTTTATGTTTTTTAGCCTGCTGCTGAGCTTGTCACAGCAGCAGCAAACAACAACAAAAAATCATATTTATAAAGTAACATCTTGTCATTAACAAATTAATTGAAATTGTTTATTCATTAACAATTTCAATTTAATTTATTAATACTAATTAATCAGTAAATATGTCAATTATAGTTATTTAATAATTAATGAAATTATGCAACTGCTTCCGAAAAAAAAAATTTTCTTAAATCAACTTTATTAAAAACAAATTAATAAAATTTAAATTTGTTTATTTTAATAAGAGAATAAGGCTACAAGTATTAAGAGCCAGTATACAAAAGCAATTTAAGACACTAGTTCATGCAAATGCCAGCGCTTTTATTATTGATAATTGAGTCGTGCAATTCAGAAACCCGTCATCACTCTCTTGAAAACTGCTCTTATTTTTGCTACTGGCGGTCAATTTCAAATCTGCTTTCTTTTTCGTGAACTAGACAGCCTTATAGTACTAGTGAATAAGTCATGGATCGATACACTTCCCAATAACGTAGTATAATCGTGTATATGAGAAAGTGGACGGACCGCTACCGCTTCTGGGCTACCGAAAGTCTATGAGCGATGTACGAGTAGCCAATACACCCGCTCAAAGTGACTGCATGGTGAGCTGCTCACGCTGGAGGGGTCATCGGAGCATTTTTTTCGAGAACGCAGACACTGCGCCATAGAGCCATGTTAGCCGAGTTTTCTCTGCCGCAATTGAACGAATTAGTTCTGGAAGACATGTGGTTCCAACAGGATAGAGCAACAGCACACACTGTGCGAACCACAACCGTCAGATGACTTCTTTTGGCCCACCTGTTATATTATGAATTATCTGCTGTTTAGTCACTCTAGATCACGAGAAAATTCTTCAACTTTTAAGCCCTTCAATGGGTTGTGCTTTGTTCTGAAATTGATATTTTATGCTAGAAGCTCTCAAGTGAAATCCTTCAGCAGATTTTCTATTTTAATTTTTTAATAATTTCAACGAGTCTAGCAAGCTAAAATCAATAAATAGAAATGCAACATCATCGAACTTGTGCTTCAATAGCGTCATAACTCAAAACCAAGAACAGCAGCATGATCAACATAGGGGAATTATTTATCACATTAATTCTATTGAATATTCGAACTGTGTTCATTCCTACAAAATCCATGTTTGCCAGAGCATTTTGTACTGGGTCTAAATAATATTGAACTTAACCCCTCATGGGCAATCTGTTATTTGATTGCTATATTCTTGGATTTAATGTTTTCCAACATATTTTGTAAAATTGTGAGGCCACCATTGATGTAGAACCTTTTAGAGTCGTCATTCATATTTTTCTGGATGCGTTTTTTATTTTTTGAGCGAAACCAAAAAATGCCTCTATAGGAAGGCGTTAGAGGGTTAATGTGTTGCACAAAAAATTTGTTGCAGTATTTTCTACTAATTCGCTGAACAAACTTTAACTCAGAGGTAAAGAGAACATGGTTCTAGATACCGGTATGCTACAAGCACATGCCAGAGCTGGGAAACTTTAACCTTCTTTAACTTTCTTAACTTTAACTTTCCTTAATTTTAACTTTCTTCTGATCTTTTAAATCGTCGACAAACATATAGCTTCTTTTTGCTTTCTCTGTCAAAATTAAAAATTGTAGAAACTTCATACTTTCGGAAAAAGTTTGAAATCGTTGTCCTGTATTATTAGTTATTGTTATAAATCATCTATTAAAATAAAAAGAAATGGTTTTCCTACTTCATGTGATTAATACTTTTGAAGCAGGCCAGGAAAGCGAATACTGAGCCTTATAAGTCAGCCAGTAACAAGCAGTTTAATGTCCATTCGTATGTCACAATCCAAAAAATCGCTTCAAACACAGCTCGTGCTAATTAACCACTGCTTTCTTTCAGTCATGCCCAGAGTCATTCAACTGAGCTGAGCCATTGATTTAATTGCGTTCTATAAAAAAAATTGTTAGAAAATTAAAATTTTTGTTACTGTTTTTATTCCTTAGCGTTTATTTGTAATGTATAAAAATTTGTTCATAGTATGTTGTGTAGTACTCTGCTCTTGAGAAAACCTTATCAATAAATTGTGGCTGATTTCAAAGCATAAATTTTATTTTTTTTATTTGCAAAGACATGCTCTGAGTCATGACACTAGCAAAAACTCGATATTGATAAAGTTTAACACAAAAAGGAGATTCATTGCTTGCTTCAAAGAATATTTTATTTTCACATTGTTTTGGCGGTCCATAATTTCAATGTAGTTTTTGAACTATTTGCATCGAAAAAGGACAAAAAAGTTTCTACAAAGGTGCTGGAGCTCTGCGGAACAAGACCACTACAATTTCTTACATCCGCCCCTACTTCCGCAAAAACTTTTGTAATTATAATTTTTAATTTGTTGGCGTAACAACAAAAGAAGAAATGTTTTTGTTCTGGCTTTTGATTTCAATTAATTTTTATGACACAACAAATAGCAAAAACAAAATGTTTGTTGTTGCTCTTCATAAACCTGTCTACAGCCGCACAAACATACAAACTGGTTAATTATAATTACGTCATGTTTTATCGAGTTTGTAGTTGTCATGAGTGATGATTCTTTCTCTTTGGGGTTTTGTTTTTTTTTCCAAACATTGTATTACTTAAGCCACCATGCTGAAATTCAATATGTCCATTGTTTCCCAGATTTGGTTTGGCTTTGCAAAACGAATTACACCAGAAACTGACAATGTGATTTTGTTTATATGACGCCAACTCGTGAGAAATCATCCTCTATATATGTATCAACTTGTTAATAATAATAAAATAATTTTGCTAATTTAATTTAGCATAATTTGCCTGTAGTATAATATATGTATTTATATTCAAATAATATAAAAAATTACTTGTGAAAAAAAAACATTTGATACTTTTTTATAATATTAAATAATAATAATAATTTGATACGTTTTTATAATATTAAATAATAAGAATTATGATGATGATGATGATGATGATGATGGCGGAGCGGAATAAATGTAAAATGAAAATAAAAAACGCAAATTAATATTAAAATAAAATTATATAAAAATAAATAAAACCAAATACACCAATACACTCACACAGCCACGTTTCAGAAAGCAATTTTGTGGGGCATTTGCCTGCCAATGACCATAACATGCCTGCGGCAATCAATTTTAAATCTCTGTAACCATACAAATATTAAATTTGATATTTTATTTTAGTTCAAAGATTTTAACAAAGTTTTTATGAGCTTGACATACGCCAAACCCCTGGGTACAATTAAATTTGAAATAGAAAGCCGGCCACATTAAACCTATTCAACTCTTTGGAAATGTGAGGCAGTAGGTCTCAATAAAACCTGCAGTTCTATGGCACCATCCGGAAGTAGCAGAAATGAGGTAGAGCCTTATTGTGCAGATTATGCGAGTGATAATAGATCACTTACAACTATTGGCACAGATAACGGCATGACAATTGTGGCAGACGATCAGCGTAGAGCATGTTGGAAGGCCAGCGAGACATTAAAGCATTATCTAAACCAATGTCTTGCCTTCCTACAAGTTCAATTCCACTACCTTCGTAGTGACTATCATATCTTTCCCTCATTTTCTGCGTGGGTAGGCAGTGCGTTTCTGCGAATGTGTGCATGAATAAGGCAGGCACTTTAAATTTCGTACCAGATGGATTGAAACTGAATTCAACTCTTTCTGCAGGAGTGCCGGCAAAATACCATCCCCACCAACAGCCTTAAAATGACAAAAGCTTTTGTTAACTGCCACAACCATGCTATCCCTGATAACTGTCACCTTAGCGCTTCCCTTCTCCTCCAGCATAACTGCAGGTTTTACTGGGTCGCATGGAAAAAGATTTGTTCTAAGGAATTTGATGGTTTCTTTCATATTTTTAAGTATTCTGCGCAATTCATTTACTAATGATTCAGCGTTGGCAGCTCTTATTTTATTGTAATTTCGTAGTTTTTCATGAAAGTCCTCGATTTAGGGGTGGTTTTTAAATTTTTAATAATTTCATCGGGTTCGGTTGAGTTCTATTTTAACTTTCTCAAAGTTGAGAAAGATATTTTCTGATAAGAATATTTTTAATGAACACAAGGAAAGTAAAGTTGAAGACTTGATGGCTGGGGTACATACTATGGCTGTTTCACAACCACCACGTCGCTCATTAGCACCCAAATTTGCTTTGCACCAAAGCCATAATTAAAAGTATACTGTTTTTAAGCGGCAGCGCGTAGCCATTCCAGCACCTGAGCTCTTCATTACTGTGTCTCTTTATTTGATCCTATTGATTAACTTTCCATTTTATCACTGTGTTTTTCTGTTGGTTGAAATTAGTATTGTGTTCTCTCACCAACTTCCAATTAATTCCCAATTGATTTTTGTATTTGTTGCCGTTGTATCAGTGATAACAATGGTTTCATATGTTTCGCCAGGTCAAGCGATTTTAAATAATTAATTTTAAATTTATAGTCGAACTACAACATAATGTACAATTGTTAATAATTTCATCGCACTTGATTTCGATTTATACTTCCTCAAGGTTGAGAAGGATTTTTTGTGATAAAATTGTAGTGATTAGCATTTCTAATGCCAGTATGACACTACATTTTTCTTGCATTGTTTAAGTTTTAGAGAATAGTGAAAATAAATGTAATAGCAGAATTTAGTATGTGCAAAGAGTTTAACTTTATTAAGGTAAATGCAAAACTGTCAACATTTTCATTGAAGTTATCGATAAGCAATCAGGTTATCTAAAAAATAATTTAAAATTTTTCAACTTAAAATTGACATTTCACACTTGAATGTTGCTGTGTCAGCGGTTTATGGGCAATGTTTGCGATTTAACGCTTCTTTTTTGGAACATTTTTATTTCCTAGCGCTTTCTTGAAATAAAAGCAATACAACACTTACAAAAAAGATGCCAGTTTTGTTTACGCTCTGTATATTTGGTTCTTTCTAGCAATTGATGTTTCTTTCTATCAATTCTATTCCAATTAATGAAAGAAAAATTAAGTATCATACGGGCTTTAGGAAGACAAGCAAATCAGAGTTGAAGACTTACTGGCTGGGATACATACCAGGGATGTTTCACGACCACCAAGTCGTTCTGGTAATTTTTCGACAGACTTATAGCGGATTTACATTTACTCACATCTTTGAGATGTGTGTTGAAGATGTTGAAAATTGAAAAAAGCTGTTTACATTACATTTTCAACATTTTTCATCTGTCAAATATTATTTCACGTGTTTGAGCAAACTAAAAAACATTACACACACAAACTAAAAAACATTATTTTAGTCTTTTTTACTAAAAATAAAAGTATTGCATTACTAATTTTATATTATGTTTAATTTAATTAAAATTTAATTACATTGTTTGTTCACGCTCATTGTAAAAATTTTTGACACTTGTATATTTTCTAGTGATGGTATGAATTTTTATTCTTTTTAGTGATGACATTAAAATAATCGAAAGATGTTGAATACAGCAAAATGAGAAATGAACATCTTGCAAAGATGTTGAGATTTTTTCATATAGAATTTGTATAGAAAGATGTTAACATCTTGCCAAAATGATGAAAGATGTAAGATGTGAGTAAGTGTAAAAAGCCTGTTAGTCGTTAAATATTTAATATATAATTATTAAATTTATCAATTTACTTTTGTCCTACAAATTAAAATTACACCTCCAATAACTTTATTTATCATCAAAACCCTTAGAATATAATATCTGTACATTAAACAAACTACAAATTTTTCTGCCGATAAATTCCTTTCACTAAAGCCACTTTCAGAGAAACTAAATAACAAAATTTTTTGCACAATTACAGTGACTATTTTTTGTTAATAACTTTTTCAAGTCAAATGATTGTCTCTTAAACCAACCAGTACTTTTCTGAAAACTTTCTTATCTGAAACACATTTTTTTTTTTATTTTAATATTTTACAGGAACTTAATAACTGCATGGCAGTGATAATTGAAAAAAGTTGTAGGCCCATTTCACTTAAAGTCATTTGAATTTCATAGAATATTTGCACAAGTAAAAAAAAAATAAATGAAAACATCAGTATTACTGGTTCAAGCTTAAGAAATCAGCTTCAATAGCAAACGTATTCGCACATGCATTCCTTTAATGGTAATCAAGTAGGTGGATTGATAAGTTACGTCAGATGAACTTTGTTGGACAACGCACAAATCAAACCATGTGAATTTGTTAAAATGTAACATAAATATTTTTTGCTCTTATTTTTGTTTAGTGCACTACTACACCCATTTCTCAATTTTTTCGTGAAAATCCTATAGATAAATAAGCTAATCAGTAGTTCATTCATTCATTCATTCATTTTATTTTCCATCATCATCATACAACATAAATATTTTAGATATATTAATATTAATACTAAGTTTGAGATATTACTAAATAGTATTGCACCAAATATTAAACTATTATAAACAGATAAGAATCATTGAAAATATAATCAGGATTTAAGGAGAAAAAAGATAGTTAAAAACCTTATATCTGCATATCATATGTTTTATGCGAAATTTTTTGGAAGCCATCTTCGTGACAGAAGTTGGTGAAGATTTCAATGCTGCAAATTTCGTATCGAATCATAGTTTGAAAATCTGTTGCGATGTTCAAATCTTTGTGTTAGTTTACAAATTACAGTTTCAAATAAATTTTCTTTAAAGTTTGTGTGCAGGTCGATTGTAGGGTAGCATCTGGGTAGGTTATATATAATCTTTAAATTTTTATTTCGGATGATCTGAAGCTTTTTCAGGTGAGTTTTTGCGCAACTTGTAGAGACCACACCTGACATCCGTAGGTCATAATCGGTCGAATACACATTCGATAAAGTAACAACTTATTTTTCTGGTTAAGGGATGAATTTCTATTTAATAGAGGAAAAAGGGCTCTCCCACACCTTACAGCTTTTGCACATGTTTGAAAAATATGTTCTCTGAAATTCAATTTTTTATCCACTGTTATTCCTAAATATTTAACTGTATCCTGTATTTCTATGCCTTGAACAGAAACCCCTATACCGGATACACGTTTTGGCGATTTATTAAAGGGGAATATAATTGCTTGTGTTCTTAACTCGTTCATTTTAATCTTCCATTTTTCGAAATACTTTTTAGTTTTTAAGAGCGATTTGTCAAGCTTTTTAATAATTGCATTCGAGACTTTGCCAGATGCTATTAGTGCTGTGTCATCCGCATATAGTGCTGTGGTTTGGTCTCTTAATGTTTTAAAATCCGATATATATATATATATATATATATATATATATATATATATATTGAATATAGAATAGGAGATAGGACTGAACCTTGGGGTACACCAGCAGGAATTTTTCGTAAACTGGAGTATTCATTATCTATACTTACTACAAAAGTTCTTTCAGATAAAAAGCTGTTTATAATCTTTTGCATATAGATGGGTTATCCAAAAGCTTCTAGTTTAAAAATTAGACCGTTATGCCATATGGAGTCAAAGGTTTTTTCGATATCTAGCAGCACTATTCCAGTGCTCCTTCTATTATTTTTGTTGCTTTGGATAAGGTTTACTATTCTTTTAACTTGATGAAATGTGGAATGATCTTTTCTGAACCCAAATTGTTCATTCTGCAATATACCACGGTTTTCTGTGAATTCATGAAGCCTTTTCAATATTATTTTTTCAAAGACTTTATCCAGTGTGCTTAACATACTAATGGGCCGATAATTTTTTGGAGACTTCGAATCTAATCAGTAGTTCAAATAGCTAAAGAAAGTAAAATGTATAGTATTTAGAGCACTATTTATGCCAGAGTCCCGCCTTCTAACAAATACAGTCCCGAGATCTTGGCAGAACCACCGAACCAGACATAACCCAATCTCGAGGCATATTTAGTTTACTTTATTTAGTTTTGAATTAAATCTAATACAACAAGATAAATATGTTATAAATAACAGCCTTTTTACACAGACGCACATCTTACATCTTTCATTAATTTGCACAGATGTTTACATTTTTCCATAAGAATTATACAGGGCGAAAATTATACATCTTTCTACATCAGTAGAAGATGACCCTTTCTCATTTTGTTCCATCTTACATCTTTCGATTTTTTTAGTGCCATCACTAAAAAAAATTACAGAAAATCGATTGCGTTTTTACCATCACTAGCAAAATGACATTTCAGAAAACAAATTTAACATACAAAAATTAGCGGAACATGTATTTTGTTATAATTTGTAATTAATTATAAATAAATTCATTTTAATTGCAATGCAAAAGAAAGCCCATCATAGGGTCAATAAATATGGAGAACATGTCGCTTGACCTATGGAAAGAAAAAAGTCCAAAAGTCCTCCTCCAAGTCCATTTTAAAATTTTTTTTATTTTTCACAAAAATTTGGCGTCTTCTTTTTTTGACATCTACATAAATAAATGAAAGATGTTGTCAATGTAAATGACTGTTTCACATTTTCAACATCTTCCATGCGTTGCACGTGAATGTCAGTCGGTGTAAAAGGGTTATAAGAGTGTTACCCTTCAGGAAATAGCTGATGGAAACTAACACATTAACAACTCAATTACTAACTCATGTAAAGCAATTTTGTAGCTCTCAGCGTTGCCATTACAATGATTTTTTTTTAGTATTTTGATTTTCCCGTATTAATTTGGTAATTTCATTTGGAACTACGTTTAAGCATTGATGTTTTTATGGGTTAATTTATCCTCTTTTCTGAAAAAAAGAAATTGTGCTGCGGAAGTATTTTCCATATGACTTAATTTTCTATTGTTAAAACTGCCACTGACTACTGTTTGTCATTTAATTTTATCGACATGCATCTCTAAAAAAAAGTTTATTCTATTCTCGTTGAAGTGTTTTTTGAAATTTTTCGAAAACTCTTTTTTTCCTTAATAATAAAGAAATTAATAACATTATATGTAGTCTTGTGGGCGTTTTGAAAAAAATAATTCCAATAATAGCTTTGCTGAGGTAGTAATGCTGGCTTTAAAAAAATGTTTACATCAGTTTTTTTTTCATTTGCCCTTAAGAAGATGATAGAAACCCTGATGTATGAACCCATCAGCAATGTCGCTCATCTAGTGCTTGAAATGACCCAGACTATTCTTGCTGGGTTAGTTAATAATTCAGCAACAAAACAGAGATAAATACCTAAAAGAGAAATAAATAAATTGAATTAATTAATTACATACTTAAAGTTAAGAACAAGATTTTAAATTAGAGAATAATGAAATGTTTTATAGATCAATCCATAAGAAAATATTAAATTTGAATTTGGCAATAATTCTTGAACTAATCTACAAGCATGAAAACAATTTGTTTAACTTTTTTTAAAAGTGTTTACATTGTTGACGGTCTGAATATTGCTCGGTAACGAATGTTAGAGACTTATGGAGCAAACAAAAAATTATCCATGTCACAAAAGAGTTTTATATCTAAGTTGAATAATCTCCCCTCTACGGGCCCACTGTGTCTTTTTCAGCCGCTTATATGCCGCCGACATTTCCCTGTTGCTAATCAACTCATCAGTGTAGACTTGAAGTTGTTATCAAAAGTGTTGCAAGATGAAAATGTGTTTTCTGTATTAAAGGTTTGTTTGAATATTTCAAATTTTGCTTATGGGAATTTCGCAGTAAACATTCGTTTTAAGTTTTTTTTCGAGTCTTTTTGATGAGTTGATTAGCATCAACGAAATGTCAGCGGCATATGGACGGTTAAAGAAGATATAAGATCTGGATTCGAATCAAATTTGGATGCTGATGAGCGTCTTCTTGATGATGTCTTCTTTAAAGATGTTGGTCACCCCAATTTGATTACACAAAAAAGATTTCTCAATTTTGAGGAAGCAAAAATTTAACTAGAAAGCTCGATAAAATTATTAAAAATTCATAATGTCCATTTTTAGGTCTATATATGAAATAACACAATTTTATTATAATTGCCTAATAGAAATTATTAAAAACTATTTCACATTTTTGTTGGAAGCTGTTTGATTTGGGAGTTATTTGGTAATGCACAAAGCTTCTTCTTGATATGGCAAAATTAGTCACCAGTTCAGGCACTTAAGACAATTTCGTTTATATACATCAACGTTGTCTTTATCAGACCATACATCCCCTCATTTTAGAGAATCCAAATCATATCAAGAATCTGCAATAGAGAATATATTTAAGGGAATTTCAAATTGCCTACGTTTTATGTTATTTGCAGTACTCGCATTGGGTTTCCTGAATTTAACTTACGCCATTAACGCACACATGCTAGATAAGAAATCAACAATAATAATGACTTTTAAAACCCAAAGACCGGTAACAAGATTTTCTTTCTTCCCGTTACTTTTCCTTTTCATTTAAATTTGTTTTCAAATCTCTTCTTTCAGTCAACATCATCATCAGCAGTATCAGTTTTGGGCATCGGCATCAACAGAGACATTAAGCAGCTTAACTCTAAGTCAAGTTGAAATGGAAACCAGCAGCAAAGAAAAGAAACTAAATACGACAAACATCTGGTTGAGAGAAGCTCAGAAAAGGCAACAGCAGTAACAAAGTGATGGTTAATAAAATCAGTAAAAGGCACACACAGATTTTGTCCATATTTCCGTAAGACAACAAAATTACTTTTGTTGCAGTAAAGAGGGCAATAAAAAGCTACAAAATACTCGAATAGTTTTTTATATAGTTTTATATAAATGTAAACAAACTTTGTTGCCAATTTCATGACTCATTTAACTGATTGCAAATGTTTAGATTTTTGTTCTAAAATAAAAGCAGCAGAACTTTTGTTCTTACGTTTTTGCTCGTTAAAAAAAAATAAAACACGTATGTTTTCCCTTAGATACTTGTGTGAGCACAAAATTAGTTTAGCTAAATGTTATACTAGTTCATTGTTGCTGTTTTTGTTGGAGTTTACCACCACCCCCCGCACTACACCGTTTGCCATCATGTTGACAGCAAATACATTGACAATTGCTGTAGCATGTAACACACTTGCTTATTGTTACAATTAAATACAATATAAATAAAAGGACACCAAAGTTTGCATGAGAATGAGCACATTGTAGTATGTGTGAATGTGTGTGTGTGTTTGTGTATGCTGATGTGTAATTGATATTTATTTTTTGTTTTATTTGTAACCGAGTATAAGTTTTTAAATGCTGTCATAAAAACAAAACAGGAAACGGAAAAGCATTCCGTTTGTTATGCTGCTGCCACTGATGTTGTTGTAGTTGTTGTTGTTGTTGCTGTTACGTTTGCTATTGTTACTGGCTAAACCAGTTGTCAATGCTAAAGTACGAGTTGTAAAGTGGGTTGTGAGTGGGTACGCAAGTATCAAGCACTTAAATACAGGATGATTATAATGAACAAATACTGATATAAACAGTGAAATTGTTAATAGAAACGAAACTCCCCAGTGACAGTTTATACATTCCGAATAATTATCGAGTTTTTTTTTTTCAGATATATACCAAAAGTTCTGGCACCAGCTGGAAGCTGAATACTTACCTAAATTAGAAGAATTAAACAAAATGATTGAGTAAAAACGAAAATGGGCAGATTTTCATCTTGGAAATGCACTAATAATCTTCTTCAAATCCTTTTCTCATAAGAGATCAAACAAAGGGTAAAAAAATGGTCCATCTTATAGCAAAATCTTTAGCATAATTAAAGCAAATTATGGAAAGAGCTTCAATAAAGAAAGCTCTTAGCAAATATATGCAAACCAATCAATCATTGTTTTCAATAGAACAGCTTATTATGTAAGTAGAACAGCTTATTAGGTTGACGAACAGATTTCTGATGAAGGTAACAACAACCACTAGCTATTATGGCTGCTGGAGCATGTAAACTGATAGTGGAGCCTGTCTTATTCGAAATAGCGGCAGGATATGAATGTAGAGCATGTGGGGAGGAAATCGGGACACTGGAGTATTATTTTACTTCTCACAAATACGGATAGTACTGGATAGTCCCATTCTGTGTAGATGCTTCTTGCAGGTATAGTGGCCTGTCAGCGCCCCACACAGTGTCTTTAGATTCTTTCTATTTAGCCTTAGAGCTAGGTCCGCCCTCTTAGCATCAAAGCTAAGAAATTTCTTCGAGTGTTCCAGACCCCTAGTGTCGTTCCGCAGTTTTTCTGTGATGGATGTTGTCCATTTTCTGATCTCCCCTTTGAGAAGGAGCTTGTTAAAGCCAAAGGATGAAAGCCCCCTTTTTGCGTAGGTATCAACCAACTCGTTACCCTTGTGCCCCTCATGACCTGGCACCCATATCAGAGTAATCTGGTTTTGAGGGACCAATTCATATAGCTTGTCGTGACATTCCAGTATTGTCCTGGATGTGAACGTGAAGCTGCTCAGGATAACAAAGGTAACAAAACATGTTTGGATTATTGAGACAACTTCTTGGCGACTACGAGATTTAAGTGAATTTATTAAATAAAATTACCGATACGATTTTCAAGACGAGTACGTTTGACAGCTACTATTAAAAATTGACACCATATCCAAAACTACATGTAGGAAAAGTTTTCTTTTTCGTATTTTTAGTATTACCAGTATCGGCATGTTACACAACCATTAACGTTTTCTCGGCACCATTCAACTTTTTTAATTTGTGGACTTGTTTAATTAAAAAAAAAAAATTTTATAATTTGCACGTATAATATTTTCCGGCGATTTCCTATTGGGTTTGTTGACAAGTAACCGGCTAGAGATAATAATGATAACATGTGGTCGCTGGAGCGGAAATTAAAACATGTGTAGGTACTTATGTTTAATATTTAGGATATGCTTACTGCATGTGTTTGTGTTGAAACATGTACATACATACGTGTACATGCAAACATTTCAGGCACTTAAACATAAACAATCATATTTAAGTGAATACTGGAAATAATATTCTATTCATTCTGGCACATTGCAAGTAATCGCCTCCGTCTCCAACATCATCATAAAATATTTTAATCAATTCAATTTACCTTAACGGAAATACTTGAGCTTAAGTTTAATAGAAAATATTAAATAAAGAAACAACTTGTAAATATATGAAAAATATACAAAAGTATTGCATTTTGTTTTTACGACTCTTAGATTTGAGGAAAAAAATGAAAATCATCTCTCTCCCTCTCTCTCCCTCTCTCCAACAGCTAAAAGCATTTAAATTTAATTAAATTTGAATTTGAGATAAAGTTTTCTTTCTGACTGCATAAATTTTGTAGTTTAAGCAATAAATGGAAAAAATTAGATTCCATTACACATTTCTATTTACTTTACTTTTCTAGCCATAGAGCAACGTTTTCTATTTGAAAGGTTTCAAAAGTGGCTCAGACAAATGGTCAGTTAAATGGAATGCGAAGCAGCACACAGCAAAAAAGGACAGAATTAATTTGTAAAACTAAATTTTGTAGTTGAGCAATTTGACAGACTGATGGATGGAAAATGGGTTACAAAGCACAAGATACACACACACACACACACACACACACATACAAAAATACATTAGAAAATGGCTGAAAAAGAAAAAAAGGTAAGAAAACATGAAATTGATTTGTATAAAATGGCTGTCTGCAGTTTCTCAAGAAATAATGTTTAAAGAAAAACCGGCAGATGGGGCGATTAAAATTGGCAAAAAACAAAAAGTTTTTGGGTTCAAGAAAACATCTTGATTTAGCTTCAAATTGAATTCTATTGACTAAGATAAATGGCTAAAGTGCGAGGTGAACTCATTCACGCACAAAGGGTTCCAGCCGATTGCTTTGCGTAAAATATATTCATTTTACGTTTCTTGCATACTGTTCTTGAAACGTTCATCTCAGTTAAAAATAATTTATACGTATATGTTCCATTCAAGAGCAGCACTGAGCGTTGCCCCAGTTCGCTTTAAAAATGTTTAGTTTCTTTATAAGCAACCAGTCAACTTTGGAGAGCTGTAAATGGCTGAACCACATCACTATTTCAAGAGAAACTCATTTGCCTGAACCTCGTTTCACATTTCCACTATGTAAAGTAAATATTTGCCTGCCAAGCAAAACTTATACGATTTTTCAAACTGTCATCATGTTTTCTTGTTTTAAAATAAATTAAGTAAAGTACGAGGCTGGCTCGCACACTTAGGGTTCCGTACGTATGTATGTGTAATGTATGTATGGAATGGCGTATGTGAATACATATGTATATTTTATAAATTTCATCTCTCTGTTTTTAAAGCTACTTTATGTTGTATGGGGACACCTAGTAATTTTCCACTTGTTGTTGTTGTTGTAATTTGTTGTTGTAAGGCATCTGGGAATACATACACTGTGCGAATTTCGACTCTCTATCTCTTACGGTTCGAGAGTTATAGCTATTACTCTACGTTGTAAAGGGACACCTGGTAGTTTTACAGTTGTTGTTGTTTTTAGCAAGTGTTGTTGTGGAGCATATGTGAATACACATATTGTGCAAATTTCATCCCTCTGTCCCCCACGGGTCGAGAGTAACGGCTAATTGTTACTTTATGTTGTATAGGGACACCTGGTAATTTTCGACTTGTTGTTGTTTTTAGCATTTGTTATTGTAGGCCACATTCGAGTACATATATTGTTCACATTTCATCTCTCTGTCTCTTACAGTTTGGGAGTTACGGCTAATTTTTCCCTACGTTGTATAGGGACACCTGGTAGTTTTTGACATGTTGTTGTTTTTAGCATTTGTTGTTGTAGGGCATATCTAAACACATATATTCGGCGAATTTCAGCTCTCTGTAATTTATAGTTTAGCAGCTACGGCTAATTGTTACTTTACATTGTATTGGGACACCTGGTAGTTTTCAACTTGTTGTTGTCTTTAGCATTTGTTGTTGTAAAGCATCTATAAATACATACACTATGCAAATTTCAGCTTTCTATCTTCTACGGTTCGAGAGTTATAGCTAATTGCAATTTTTCGTTGTATGGGGACACCTGGTAGTTTTCGACTTGTTGTTGTAGCGGCGAGGTACAACAACATCCTGTGAAAATTTCAGCTCTCGAGCTCTTACCGTTTCGGAGAATGGACGCTGTGACGGACGGACGGTCGGACGTACTTGTCTCCGTAATAGGAGACAAGTTTCACTCCGTTTCACTCTGATGAGTACGGAACCCTAAAAACATACATATTATTTATTAAAATCCACCTAATATGCGGCGAGAATCAGACTTATTTTTTGTGATGTGTGGTCGTAATAAGTGAAAGCTTGCTGTTTTTTATTGGCTTATTAAAAAAATATTCCAAGCTTGTGTACAAATATTTGCCAAATGATATACTTTTAAAAATAAGTCCGCAAAAGCAAACATTCGCAACAGGTCTTATCATGATTAATGTGCCATCTTTTGGTTTTGTATTGTCAACGTTTTGCAATATATAAAAGGGGTTGCCTTAAATCTTGTTAACTGGATAGTATCATGGTAAACATATATACACCGAACTCTAAACACACAAATTAGCAACAGTTAATCATGTTTTACTCAGCTTTACAAAAAAAAAAAAAAGTTCTGTTTTTATTTTAGAATTCTTTTGCTTAATCAAACATCCACAAACACTTGCACAAAATTGCGTGAGCTTTGGTTGCCGAGTGGTTAAAGCGGCTGTGCCAAAATTGTGAAATTTGACACGTCCAAAGTTCATAGGGTGCTGATGAAGGGTGTTTGCTACCCAGAAACAGCCGGTTGTGCAACTAGCTATAAAAGATTTTACTTTTCTTTATGTAATTGATATTGATGAAAAAGTGAGAGCCTGAAGAAGTAATTTAATATAAATTTCACCCAGCAATCCCTCTTTCCTATTTTTCTAGTTCCAGTACAATGCAATGCATATACAGGAGTCATCCCCTGCGACTCTAGCAACATTTCTCTTACTTTCAACTGAGTTTCAGAACATCAAATATTTTTTAGTTATTAAAATAAAATTGCACGAAATCTCAAGCTTATATTTTTTTTAGCTTAATATTATTTGAGTGAGAAATTCTCCCAGCTAATACAAGGTGGCGCAAAAGTAATCCTCCTATCAGAAAATGCTATAAACTTTGCGATTGGCCCCTAATGTCAGTTCTGTTTTGACATTTGTGTTGTAAACACATGCGAAATACACGTTAATAAACACTGGGCCCTAATGTCAGTTCTGTTTTGACATTTGTGTTGTAAACACATGCAAAATACACGTTAATAAACACTGGGCCCTAATGTCAGTTCTGTTTTGACATTTGTGTTGTAAACACATGCAAAATACACGTTAATAAACGCTACACTGCTCCAGAACGCGGAATATTAGTGACTATTTATTTGACCAATAATTGGTCGGTGACTTTGGCACAACGTGAATTTCTTCACAGATTTCCTAGCCATCCAACTCCTACTGGTGAAACACTGCAACGTTTACCCGCTCACCTCAAAGAGACTGGCACAATACGAGATGCTGCGGGCAGACCCCGGAGTAGCCGTTCTGTAGAGAATATTGCTGCTGTAGCCGAGGATGTCATGGAAGTGCCGTAGACAACGACCAGACGACGTGCCACGCAAATGGGTATCAGTTGATGGTCTTTATGGCGAATTTTGGTACAAGATTTGAAGATGTTTCCGTACAAAGTCCAGACGGTGCATCAGCTGTTAACTGCTGACCGCCAATCATGTCTAACCTACGCTCAAGCCATTCTTGATCACCACCAAGAGGAACATGATTTTTCATCAAAAATAATCATGAGTGATGAGGCCCATTTCCATCTTAGCGGGTACGTAAATAAGCAAAATTTACGCTTCTGGGGCACTGAAAATCCGCGTGTAACCCACGAAGAGCCATTACAACCGCTCAAAGTCACTGTATGGTGTGCTGTTTTCGCTGGAGGAGTCATCGGACCTTTTTTCTTCGAAGACGTCGCGGGCCAAACGGTTACTGTGAATGGTGAGCGCTACACAGCAATGATCAACGAGTTCTTTTTGTTGCAACTTGATGAATTGGCATTGGAAAACATGTGGTTCCAACAGGACGTTGCTACGGCACGCACTGCACGTGCCACAACCGATATGCTGAAGGATGCGTTTCCCGGGCGCCTAATTTCCCGTTTTGGCGATTTGCACTGGCCAGCAAGATCGCTTGATTTGACCGCTGCAGACTTCTTTTTGTGGGGCTTTTTGAAGTCGCGCGTTTATGTCAACAAGCCTCAGACTCTTGCAGCTCTTAAAGGCAATATCCGTCAAGAATGTGAGGACCTATCGCCGGAAGTTTTGGTCAATGTGATGGAAAATGCTGTAAAAAGGGCTCAAATGACAATCAACTGTGGCGGCGGCCATTGATATGACATCATATTTTCGACTTGATGTAAAAAATTAAAAGACCAAATAAAAACAATCCACAAGAAGAATCAAAGTTTTTTATTTATTTTTTTTTTTTTTGGAACGAAGTTCCTTAACGCGGCTTGCTGGTAGTGCAAATTAGTAGAAATCGTCACGAAAGCGTGTGAGCTGTTTATATGTATTGGTGTGTCTTCAAACAATTCTGTAGGTGTCTCCGCTACTGTCAGCGGATATACCTACCAATAAATATTAATTAGTTATGAAAAAGGAAATTGCTATTGCAATTTTGAAAATTTTTTTTCGTTTTGTAGCAGATTAACAAAAAAAAAAGACTGCATGTTTCAAAAATAAAAAAATAAAACGTTCCAAAAATTTTAAGAAGCATATAAAATTTCAAAATTTCAAAAACAACACAAAATAAAACATACAGATTTCACCTTGTATTACATTCGAAGATGAAGAAAAAACGTAAGGAACTTCGTTCCTAACGGGGGTCCCCCGACCGCATTTCTTTTTTTTTTTTTTAATTACAGCCAAAAAACATCGGAAGGTTATTTTTGCGCCACCCTGTATAAAGCAGATTACATGTAAAGTGGAATTTGTCTTAAAAGTGAGTTTCTATTTTTCGCTTTTCCGGAAAATAATCTTTCTCTGTGTAAACAATTTACTCAAAGCCATTACGTTTAATACACATTTGAGCCAAGTGAACACGTTTCAAAGCTGCTTTTTAAATAGAAAATATGACCCACAAAAAAAGAAAATAAAATGTGTTGCAGTTTGTTGAAGTTCATTTAATGAGTTTTTGATAAACTTGCCTTTTTTTGATTTTCTTTGTGCATTCTTATTTTATCGACCTGAAAAGTTTCACTTCGATTTAAGTTTAAGTATTGGTGTGCCGACGTGCTTGGTCATTTATTACACTTAATAACATGTCAATCTACTTTCGTGCGCTTGATTAATTTGTATTTAATTAGTTTTACAAGCGCTGTGTTTTGTTTGTTATTGCTTTTCCAAGACTCATGTTCTCTATTAGTTTTTTACATATTTTAAACGTTTGAACAATTAATCGTTGAATAGTTTTGTCCTGTAATCTGATTGGAAATCAGGTTGCTTTATTATTTACACTTGTTTCTGCATGTCCTAATTTGTAACTCTCACTTTTCAAGTTTCATGTTTATTTATAAAACCAATTAATTAGGCAGGTGCTAAAACACAGTGTTTTTATTGTGAGCCTCAAGTCGGGCATCATCTTAATAAAAAATTACGCATTTAGTAATAATATCGTACTGTAACCGCCAAAACAACATGAATCAAATAATTTCGAAACGGAGTTTTTAGGCAAAACTCTTTTCAAAAATATAAACTTTGATTTGATTTGATTTGATTTAAGGATGGGACAAAAATAGAAAAAGTTATAGAAAAGACTTGGCATTTGAAAGGCAGCTATAAAATATTTTATTTTAAAAAATTAAAGCCTTGACAAAAGTTGGATAACATGCACGCCCACCCACCCAAATATTCCGAAAATTTTATTTACAACATCTGACAATGACAGAAAATCGTCCAATTTAAAAAAAAAACGCTGAAACAATTTCTTTCATTTTCAAAATTGGAAACAACCTATTACAATTAAAAACTTACACAAACCTTGACCTGTTTTATATTTTAATTTTTTGTTTGCCAAAATCAGCTTAAAGTCTTTTAATTATGCTCCGGGGCTTAGAAGTTACGCAATTGTCAACAAACTGGCAGCAACCATTTTCAAATAAAATTTTCCCAATTTTTCTCTAGCACTCCTACACAAAGGGCACTCTGCACTCTCACACCGCACTGCACTTTCTTGTGGGTTCTATAGAGAAGAATCTAGAACACGCAATAACACCCATTTTTAAGCAGGCATACTTTAGTTGCCTTATTAGGTATAGAAGGTGCTTTTAGTAATGTGGAATCGGGAGTCATAGTTTGGATCTGAATAGACTGCTCATTGATGCTGCTGACTGATAGGGTTATAACTTCCAGTTTAGAGCAGATCAACATCTTCAGCTGGCTCTCACAAAAATTATAGTTATATTTAGATTCAGTTCTGAACACGTAAGTTTTACAAAAATGTCTTTCATACAGTTCAAAGGAAATCATTTATGGTACACTCGCAAAGAGTTTGCATTCAGGTAGTTCAGTCATATTCTTTGTTTTATTTTTTGTAACTAAGCCTTCACTCTGGCGGAAGGAAGAACTTAACCTGGCAGGAAAACCACTAACTAGTTCTTTTTGTGACAAGTCACTCTCAACTGCTGACACACCTCAACCGCATAGGAATATCGGAAAGAGATGAATGTAGAGCATGTGGGGAGACAATGGAGCCTTCTCACAAATACGGTCCCAATGTCTTGCGAGCGATATTTTGTCTGTTAAGAAAACCCAATTACGTTTCGTATGCTGGAGGGAATTAAGAATAATAAATTAAATTGGCTTAAGATCTTTTTATAAAAATGTTTGCAACAAAACAAAGATATTTACTCATATCAATATTTTGCCCACAATCTGTTGGCTTCTTCAGGAATATTTTTTAATATTATTTTAAAAATAACAATGAAAAAAGTTTTGAGTCAAAAATTCAAAAATTTAAACTCAAAGAAAAATCTTTTTAAAAAATATTTACACCTTAATGAAAAGTTCATACATATTCAAACCAACAAATAATAATTCTACGACTAACATTTGTTTTGTTAATATCTCAAACATGTTGTGTATTAACTTAAATTTTAAAGAACAAATGTTATTCATAGAACTATGTACATTTTTTAAAAAAACTGTGTTATTGTGTTAATCTGTGTTAATGTTGCATTTCACATTATGTACTTAATTTCTTACTGACTAAATATCTATAATTCTGTGCTACATTCTCTGTATCTATTTTAAAATTCATTCTACGTGATATTGGAGTACTAATAATCTCTAACATTTCTAAAATAAAACGTTTCTTATAATTATTTTCTGTTTTCAATATTGAAACATTTTCAAAATGAGGATAATGATTTGATCTAGCACAATGAGAAGATAATGCTATGTTCTGAGTATTAATATCCCTGTATCTCAGGTCTGATTTATTTCCTGCAAAAAATTTAATTTATTATTAAAATAAAAAAAAGATCAAATAAACTATACGTTAGAAATTAAGAATTTTTATGAATGACACGGAGCGCACAACAAGCCTATATTGGCTAAAATGTATGTCGCAAGACTAGGGTGAACAAACTCCTACAATTAACCTAATCTAGCCCCAGCTACTACTTAGCTTTTGGTTCAATATTTCTACTAGGATTATATGTAGATGTGGTGCTAATAAAATTGTAGCGGTGCTATTGCATGTTTGACTTCTAAATTATGCTAAGTAAAATTGTACCAACTTTTGCATACCTGACCTAGCCTTTAGGCAATGCAAATTATACGCATAACAACAAGACTCATCAAAGTAAATTTTAGGTGTCCATCAAGACCTACAGAGAAATACACAGCCACCAAGGCTGACTTCACGTAGGCACCTACACACGTTCTTATCGACACAATCAAGCATGTGAGTATGTACTAGCTTAAAAAAAATTATGAATGCATGCTGAAGTTCAATGTTATATTAATTTTTTTTATTCGTTCGTCCGCAAAAGATCAAAAGATGTTTTTCATTCACATATAAACAAAAAACTAAAGGTTAAAAAAATGTACTCGCTAGCAGAATTTTTTCTTTCTGTATTTCAATAGTACCAACTTTTACATCCCTGATCATGCAAAATAATCATTAAAGCAATTAGATTAGATGTTGGGAGAAGATGAAATTTATTCCAATCAACAGAAAAACACGGTAATAAAATTGAAAGTTTGATCAATAAGATTAAATGTAGACTATGCGTATTGAAGAGTTCAGGTAGTAAAATGGCTAAGTGCTACTGCTTCAAAACATAATGCAATTAATTAGTCATGGCCTAGGTTTGAAGCCAATTTGGGTGCTGATGAGTGACGTAGTGGTCGTGAAAATTCCATGGTATACACCCCAGTCACTAAGTCTTCAACATATTTTTCTTGTCTTTTTTAAAAATGTTGTTTCATCGCAAAAGATTTTTTCTCAATTTCTCAAATTATTTATTAACATATTATTTCGACATATATCGATTTTTTCGATTTTCGATTTATTAACATATATTGACAGCCACAACTGATATTTTGAAAGCCAAACAACATTGGATGACTTCTTTTGGCACACCTGTTAGTTTTTTCTAGAATATGACAGGGATTTGCTTCTAGTTCAAGTAGTTACTCATAATTAGACCACATTGATGAATAAACTTTTAAGCCTTCAAAACATTTTGCTTAAATCTGACCTGCGCTTACCACTACGCCCCTCCAAAAGGATGCCATCCAACTTTGGTAGCGGGAAAAATTTACTAACCATGAAACAAAAATCTCAAATAGTAATTGTAAAGTAAAATAAATAAATATTTATTTGATTTCTAAGTACTTAAAACAGGAGCAAAAAAAAAATAAAAGCAACAAAATGTTGAATATGAAAGTGGCAGGTAAAAAGTAGGCCATAAAAATCGCTTAATACAGGACTCAAACTGTAACAAAAGTTGAACAAGGCCAACCAATTCAGCTCATAAACACGCACATAAAATTGAAATAAAACACTACAGGTAATAACATTTTTTTATATATTTTTTTTATTTGATTTTTTTCACATTTTTTTCATTCTTTATTTTATTGTTTTTAATAAATTTAACATATTTATTCTGTTTTTATTCTTTGCAGAATTTTTGTTTTTTCTTCTTTATGGTTTAAGTTTTCTGTTTCAGTTTCTTAAGAGTTTCTATTTTGTCTGTTTGTGTGTAGCAGTGTATGAATATATGTGTGTGTGTGTGTATGTATGTGTATTTATGAATGCCTGTCGATGTGTTTGTGTGTATGTCATAGGTTTTGTGGAAACTTATTTTATAATTACAATAATTGAAACATACTCATTTTGTTTATATTTGCTTAAACTTATTTAGCATTTTTTTATTTAAGTAATTATTTTTAGTTTAATCAAACTTGTGTTTTTCATTAGGTTTTTTTATTTATTTTTTTTATGAAGATGCTGTGAAATCGAAATGGATTTTTTATTGTTTAACTGATAAGATCTTGATCAACACGTTGAAACATCCATTGTTTTAATTAATTTTTAATAATTTTTATTGTTTTTGGTTTTCTCTTTTGTGAAATATAAGAACTGATATCTCAGCTGTTTGATTTCAAAGCAAAAAACAAATTCTTCTACAAGAAATAAGTAAACAATTTATTTTATAAAACAAGAGAGTTAAAATCATTATAAACAAAAATAAAAAAAATAAAATTATAAAAAATGTTGGTAGAAACCTCGGTTTTAACGAGCACTTTAAATAGACATTATCTTGATTTCTTTTCTTGCTCAAGAGCATAAGTGTTTAAGTAATGAGAAACTAAAGAGAAGTAATAATAGGAGTCTTCAGCAACAGTGCTGCTGTATTCTTTCAAGAGCATAAGTACTTAAGCAATGAGAAACACCAAGTAGAGAAATAATTCGTGCGCTCACATGAATACTAAAGAGAAGTAATAATAGGATTATCCAGCAACAGTGCTGCAATACTCTCTCTTTCTTTCTATTTGATTAGCTAGAATCTCGCTCCTCGGTATATCGGAAGTAACTCGTCAAATAGGAAATCGGTATTTAAAATTTGTATACAAAAATCGGCAGTATGAAAACCTAAAATATTACAATGATATACAAAACTAAATTTACTAGAATCGTACTTTTTTAGGCAAAAAATATCTGGCCAGCATTTCTTTCAATTAAATCGCCTTATGTCAATACCATCACTATATAATAGTTGAAACTGAAAAAATTACAGAAATCTCACGCAAAAACAGCAGATTTATTTTGATAACTGAATATGCTGTCAATCAAATTTCGGCAATTGACCCGACTGTGATTCAATTCTTGTGTAACAGAAAAACTTTTTTTAATTGTCAATAATTTGATTGCGCTTTCGAGCTCAATTTTTACTTTCTCAAAACTGAGAAAGATTTTTAATGATAAAAGTGAAGTGATGAGTGGAACGCCAAGCATTTTGAGTGGAGGTAATTTTAAATTAGGTCCCCAAATAAATGGCAAACGTGACTAAAAAGGGAGCACGTTCTGTTTGGTTTTTATTAATTGGTAATGAGAACCGTTCAATTGATTAAAAATATCAATAAAAATTTGGACTACTTTGGGTCTATTTTTAGATCTGTTTTTCCTTTTCAACGTAATTTCAACATTTTAAAATTTGTTATAAATTAAAATTTCGCTGATGTACCACTAAAAAAATATTTTGTTTAAAATATGTTCTAAAATTTCAACAACATTTTATTTTCTATAAGTATTGGTGTGAGTACAAAAATTTATTGACATAAAAACTGCAGTCATGAACATTCTCATGGAATTGCTTTCTCAGGGAGTATAATTTTTAGATTCCTGCAATCAAAAATTTCCGGGGGAAACAACATGAGAGAGTAGCATCTTCACGTTGCTAGCCAGCCATTTTGCTTGTTTACTCTCTAATTTTTATTTGATCGCCAGTTTTACGATGTATCGCTCGCTCTCTTAGATACATTTTTATTAATCTTGAACCAGCACTCAGGGAAAGTTCTCTACATTTGGGGTGCAATATACTGGAACTAGAAAAATAGTGAAAGGAGAGGAGGAAGGGAAATTAGGGAATGTTAGTGGATGCCCATGTGGGCTAATCAAAAAATATGTAAGGAAAATATATAACTAAAGATTAGTTTTGCTGAATAAATCAGAGTTAATTACTCTTGATTTCTCTTTTTAGTAACCAGTGCACATATCTTCGATATTATTCAGTCAACAAAAGTTAATGCAAACTCTTCAATATATCAATACTTCCAGTATATAGACGAAAAACACAAAAATATGGCAAAGCCCGTTACGAATTTATTATTACAACTTTATACTTACAAGGTCCTTATTGTAAAAAAAAAATCATGGTTATTAAGCGCTTATTTGAAATCTATCTATACCATCTTTTCTACCAAATATCCTGACAATCTTTGTGAAATAAATGCTCAACGGTATCCAAAACATTTGCTTAAGTAATCCGGTAGCCAAACAAGTGTTTACCTATTACTGAGAAGTTGTGGATCCGTAAAAGGTGAACAAAAAATACGTCCGCTCTCATGAAACATTCACAATAGCAAGAAAAATTCATGCAACACAATAAACAAAAATTAAAATAAAGTGTTAGCTTTAAGAACCAGTTGAAATGTATTAATTTGGGTCTAAAGACCCCTTATAATCATTTTCTGTTCTCTTCAGCCGCCTATATGCCGCCAAAATTTCCTTAATGCTACTCAACTCATCAGTAGACTCCAGAAGTTCTTAAAAGAATGTTTCAAACTCAACTATTTATTTCATAATTCCCATGAACAAAATGAGAATTAGACACGTTCAAGCAAACCTCTACTTTTTGATAATTTCGAAAATACAAATCGTAGTAAGATGATAACTCACTGTATAGCAGTTGTTAAGAAAAGCAAAAGTGTTGCTTTAACATCTCTGATTGTTATTTTGTTCAGGGTTGGATTTCCAACATTAAACTAAGATTTCTCGAGAATATCGCTGAGTTGATTAGCATAAACTAAATATCAGCGGCATATGGGCAGTTGAAGATAACAAAAAATATTATTAAAATCTGTTTTTAAATTCTTTGACCGCTCGTTTAATTGTAATGTGAAAAAATATGCATTAAGTAGGTAATGAAATAAAGGTGTGTAAATAATATTTTTAAAATTTTCATTTACACTATATTTAAAAACTAAAGCAGAGAAATGAAATTTTTGCCTTAAAATCAACACCTGCAAATTTCATTTTTGTAGCTGTGTTATGTTTAATTTTTTGTTTTTAATATTTGTTCGTTTAATTAAGCCATTAATAACATGTGGAATAATTTTATTTACTTGTTTGTTTTTTTTTTCGCCTTCATCTTTTGTTTATATTAGTTTGGTTTTTCTTTTACTTTTAACTTTGTTTTATTTAATTTTAAATGCATAGTTTTTTTTGTTTGTTTTTTGTTTTGCTTTTTAATAGTTAAATTATTTGTAATCAGTATAATTGTACAATGAAGTTATAATTTAAATACATGTTTATTTAATAATATAATGTTCTTTTTTATCAATTTCTTCCAGCTTTAATAGTAATAATCATAATATAATATTAATTTACAGTTGGTAATATTGTTTCAAGGTTTTTATAGTTTTGATAGAGCTTTTCGTTTTTGTGTGTTTTATTCAATAATTTTTTATTCAATTTTCAAGTATCTTATTTATTGAATTAATATTTAACTAGATTTATACATACAATTTAATTTACAATTTGTCATTAACTTTTTTAAATCTTATTTTTAAACCGATTAAAATTGGATTACAATTTAAGCAAAAGCATACTTAAATTTTATTTTAATTATCATATGAAGCAAATTCAATTTAATTAACAAAATATACGATTTCAAAATTTCGTTTGCACACTATTGAATAATTTAAAAGAAGAAAAATTTTTAAATTTCATACCATTTTGATGTAAATGAGCACAATAATTTAATAACATAATTTCTATGTGTATTTATGATTTCCATAGCAGGCTATTTTTCACCAAATGTCTAAAATCTGGTTAAAATTTGAAAATAATTAGGCGTGAAATAGAAAAAAAGGTTTTCAAAATTTGCATAAAAATATTAACATAATTGTGATTATGGGGCTTTCCAAAAAAAAATGAAAAAAAAAAACAAAATCTAGACCAAAACAATTTTCTCCATGAGAGTTGTAATATCAGGGATATTTTGTGCACAATTTCAAGAGAAATTGTCTTTGACAAGAGAATAACTCCCAAAACTTCTTGACATGAAATTTCTTTCTCACCCCACAACTGGAAGGGTTTAAGTAAACTTTAATTTTTAGAAATTATTTCAGGTCTTTCTGTATGGAATGTGCCATAAAAAATTTAACACACCACACACGCAAAATTTGCCATATTATACATATACATATTCATGCATGTGTGCATGTGTATACCTTTTTGTTCAAAGATAACCATTCTCTTACAGCATTATTAAACCACATAAAAATCAATAAAATCAAACATAAAAATGCTGAACTGAATAGAGTGAAAAAAATAAAGTAATTTTGATAAATTATAAAATGTATTAAAACATTACATAAATGTTCATGCGTAACAAAAGGGAGCAAGAAATTGAGCTTAGGCATGCAGCCTGCTGCTCGCGGAGCATGCTGGGGCCAAACGAAAAAAAGGGTAATAAATATGTATCTTTGAAACGTGAGAGCTGATCATAAAACAATGTATTAAGTAACCATAGGAAAGGACCCGTTCTTTAAGAGTAATTTAATTTGAGCCACCCTGTTTTATTATACGTTGACCTACTGGGTCTTAAACTTGACTACCTCGGGTATTAAAAAGTTTATAGCTTGGTAAATATAATTTGATTTTTAATAGTTTACATATTTTTTAAAAGTAAATAAGTAGATAAATAAAAAGCGTTTTAGCTTTTGTTGATATCGTAAATGGTTTGCGAGACATTGGGTTTTGAATTTTGAAATTTTTGTTTTGTCCTTGATTTTAGTTCTAATTTTGGAAAAAGTGCTAAAAAATATATTTTTTGACTATTTCTTTGATATTTTTCTATTTTACACAAAAGAAAATTTTTAGTTATCTCAAGGCAAAGAGATCAAAGTCAAGTCTTTGGAAAATTAGTGAAAACTGGCTAAATTTTGACAAAAATTTTTCTAAATTGTTCAACGTTTTTCAAAAAAAAATTTTTTTAACAAAGCAAAAATTTTTAAATACTGTCAAATTATAGGCTTTGAAATTAACTATATTTTTAATTTTAAGCTGAAAAAAAAGAATGCACGCTACATCTAGCATTGAACGAATTTAAACAATTTTTCAAAACAAATTTGAGTTATTCGGTCAAAAACAAAAATTGTGCATCGAACCTTTTAAAAACTTTTATGAATTATTTTTACGTTTATTTTTGAAAAATCGCAGAATTAGTATTAGAAAGATTGACTTAATGGTCATACCTTATTCTCAAGATGTAAATAAAACAATTTTATTTCATTGTGGGTTTCTCTCAACGTTTCGTCGATAATGTTTGTCGACTTCTTCAGGAGATGTTTTTATTATTTTTTTTTATTTTAATCTGTTGAAGAAATATTCTTTATAAATTATATTAGATATATATAAAAAATTTAATCGGACTTTTCACTGAGGCTAGGAGAGCAGATTTACTAAAATAGTCAAATTCTTAGGAGCATTTTAGCTAGCTGATGGAAAATTATAGCAAATAAAATTGTTATCTATTTATATTTCCGTTGTTTATTAGAAAACACTATTATATTTTATTGTTGCAAAGAGTTGAAATTTTTTGTTAAGAATTTTCGAATCAAAAAAAAAATATGTAAAAGAAGTACAAAAAGAGAATTTTTTGGGTTTCTTCAGTGAAATCCCTTATTTGTTTTGCAAAACCATATAATCGCCTATAGAATATAAAATTACACTTGTTTACCTGCTCAACAGTATATAAAACGTTTATATTTTCAACTTGACATACTGAACAAAACGACCACAAAAACGCACACCTCGAATGAAATTTAGCAACAATGCAGCATCTGCTGCCCCCATAACATACTCAATACATGCTGTATCCGCAATTCGTCTTAAGAGATGAATATATGTAGGTTTAAATATGGCAGGCAGAAAATTTTATTATATATTACAACAATATACACACTTTCTTTTCTATCTATCTGTCTACATGTTTTCTGCATTCGTATATTACCCCGCACGTATACATTTCCTTATTATAGTAAGAAAATCGGTGTTTCTTTACACACTTACTTCGCAGTTGGTTGTTCCCAGCTTCTATTTCCAGGCTTGAAAGATAATTCCAAATAGAATATAATTCTGTTTAATCACACAATCACATTAATTAATTGAATACTTTGTTATTTATTTACTTGCGCTGTTTGTTTTCGTTTAATGCTGTTGTTGGCAGCGGGTCTCATGTAAATATTTCTAGTTCTATTAAAAAACTCATAAATATAAATGTGTACTTAGTGGATGTGTTTTGTAAAGGATTTCATAAATAAAACAAAGTTGAAAGGAAGTATTTCAAAATTTTCTCTCTCAATGTCAGACAATGCGCAAGAGATTTCACTGCTGAACAGCCTGCGTATGGAGTGATTTATGGACCAAGCGGAAAGCAAATAATTCACAAATGAACAAACGTATTTTATGCACAGAGAGATAAACAGAAACAGAAACAATTAAAAACACAATCGCACAATATTGTTTATTAAGGTTGTTTATATGAAAATGAAAGCGATTTATAAAATTTATTTCACAATTATTTTTCATCTGTATGAAAAATAATCGACGTTGAGAAAAAAATTAGAACGATTGCATTCATGGATGTAGATCAACCAGCAGTAGTAGTTACAAGGAAGTTGCTCTTATTTTTGCAAATGGCAGCCAGTGTCATATCTGTTTTTACATTTGTGAACTAGACAGCTGTGGAATACAAGTGAACAAGCCATGGACTGATAGACTCCCCAAGACAGCGGAATAATCATCTACATATATGAGGAAGTAGACGATTTTTCAACCAAAATCATGATGAGAGATGAGGCTCATTTTCACCTCAGCGGGTACGTGAACAAGCAAAACCATTGCTTTTTTGGCACCGAAGCGTTCACAAGTGATACACGAGTAGCCATTACACCTGCTCAAAGTGACTGCATGGTGCGTTCTTCACGCTGGAGCAGTCATTGGCTCATTTCGAGAACGCCGCTGCCCCTACAGGTGCATGTTAACTGAGTTTCTTTCTGACGCAATTGAACTAATTAGGTCTGAAAGACATGTGGTTATGATACGACGGAGCAGTGGCACACATTGCGAGAGCAATATTCCGAAAGCCAAAAAAACAACGAATGACTTCTTTTGGCCCACTTGTTATTGGGGTATGAATATCAGCATATGAATATACCTTCAAACGGCATCTAATAAAATACTTGAAAATTTCTGCGCCCTTAAAAATAAAAAATTATATCATTCGAACTCTGCTACAGTCTATATTTCATGGGATCCCAGAAAGGTTTGTGGTTCTATACTTTAGCTTAGAGGATAACAAAATATATGGCAACAGGAAATCCACTAGAGCCAGTTTCTGGATTGCATCAACTTCTTGCTTCAGACAACTGACCATTGTATTTCTTCTAAATCAGGAGAAAGATAATTTTCAAAATTGCCTGAAGTTGAATTTGTTTCAAGATTTCTTTAATCATGCCAATGGTATTTAATTAACCTGTTTTGTATTCAAGACTCCTTTTTACTAAAAAAAAAAAAAAAACAAACTATGTGCCTTACACACGTTTGCCTGTTTCCGCCTTCCTAAATCGTTAATGTGCTTTTAATATTTAATTACTGGTGCTGAGAAAACTTTATATTAACAGAAGTTTTACCTTTATGTTGGCCAACTTGCAGAGAACATTCTAATTAACATTAAAATGCCATTCAGCTGCTGCCGTTAAAAAAAATCGGGAATTCGAAACAAATGAGAAAAAAGGCGCTAATTAAAAAGCTTTCAATGTTGTAAATTATTTCACAGAAGCATTTCCATTATTATAATTAATTCCAGGAAATTAAAGTTCCACACTAAGTTGAGCTGCAAAACAACTGTAGTTAGAAAAGTGTTTTTATTTCTCCGCATTTACAGTTGGCCGCTATTGAGGTGTAAAAAGTTGACCTTGTGCTCATTTGCTACCAATAATAGAAGCCGCAATTAGAAAAGATAAAATGTTAGATGAAAGTTTTTCAAACATACAATAACAGGTACATTTTAAAGGAAGTTAGTAAATAATTATTTTTTCCTACAAGGATTTTTTCAAGAAAACACAAGGCATTTTTTAATTCAGCTGAAGACTGCTTTTTCCTAAAAGCAGCATTAGTCAATAAAAATAGTTTTGTGAAAAAAAACACTTCTGAAAGTGTCAATAAAAACCGTACATGTACAAAAGAAGGTATATTTGTTTAAAAGAGTCTGTCTAGAAAAAGGACATACATTAAAATAACCACCTTTCACAAACCTATGCCAGCAGTCGCTTAGTTTATTTGACCCTTTTTTTGTTTCAATATAATTCTACTGTTAGAGCCGAAATTGTTATCTGTGCTTATATTTTGCTCTCCTTCAACTAGATCCATCATATAACTAAATAGGAGAAAACTTTGAGCTTCAAAAGCACAAATAATACAACAATATTAATCTACATAAAATCTAACAAGAACTAAATTCAACCTCTATACAATTGTGATTTATCAAACGTAGCGTTACATTTCTTGGACACCAACTTACGCAAGATGGTTTTAAATCAGGACAAAATATGGCCAGTGCTGTTTTAAATTTTAGAAGGCCCAAAAACTTAACTGAGATGCATCGTGTTGTTGGATTAAGCAGTTGCTTAAGGAAATTTGTTCCAGTATATGCAATAATGAAGCTAAAATGGAATAAACACACAACTGAATAGTTTTCAAAGAATTTATTTGATGTTGTTTGATCGGCAATCAAAATAAAACTGCTCATGACTAAAGAAAAAAAATGATAAAATGGGTGTTCTCCCATTTAAGGGTGTGAAAGAAAAGAGTAATTACATATGAATGAGCAAAGAGAGCAAATAAAATTAATATTATATTAATATTATATGGTAGTTAACATTATATGGTAATTAATCTTAGAGTGAGTAAAGTGAGCAAATAAAATTAATATCATATGATAGTTTACATATAAAAGCACCCTCGCAGAAGTGAAATTTTCATAGATAAATTTTAGTAAAACTGCTCTTACAAAAAGTTCTTCGAAAAATAGTAGCCTCTGAAAAGTACATCTCAAAAAAATCTACTTGTTAAAAAAACTAAACTAGGAACTCAAGCATTGCTTTGCTATCGAACCCAGCCATTTTGAATAGCAAAAAAAAACTTTTAAAATTATGAAAACTTTAAAAAACTTTCAAAATTATTAATTAACAACAATTAGATACATAACTTTTATAAATGCTAAGTTATTTTTAAATTAAAAACTTTAAGAAATTACCTTTTGAAATAAGAAATTTATAAAAAAAAATATATATGTATATATTAAAAACATTATTTAAAAAGTATACCTAAGAGTCACATATTAAAACAAAAACCTTTTAAGACAAGCATCTTTTTAAAAAATACATTTTCAGATAAACCACTTTTCTAAAATGTTATTATTACAAAATGTATTTTTAACGTAGAAGACTGCATACGAGTATCTTTAAAAAAATAAAGTACTTGTTACCTTTAAAAAATCTTATATTTCAAACATACATCTTCAATATGCATGTTTAAAAAAGATGATGTATCTTAATTAGAAGCGCCATTACGAACGTGATGAAAAATACAATCTTTTTTGAGCTCTTTGAAATCAGTTACCGTAAAACTCCTTCTAAAATGACCTTCAAGCATTTATAAGAATCTTTAGCATGTGATCTTTTAAGCAAAATTTTATTTGAATGTAATTTTAGTCTAAAACGAATTACATACATTTAAAAAGTAATTAAAATTAAACAGTTTCTAACGATGAGTTTCTTAAAACACTTAACGAACCTGCCAACTTGGGCGTATGATTAATATTTTTGCTTTGAGGCATAAAATAGTGTTAATCATAACACTTCGTGTCTGATAATACAAAGTACAAATAATCGCAACGGCAATCGTACGAACTCTGCTGTGTGTTTGTTGTTTGTTTTGCTCTTGTTTTAAATTATTTTTTCTCTACAGTTCAATGGATATTGAATGGAATGGCTTGACTAGCGAATAACAGTTTATCTTACTAAGTGAGTTGCTACCCATGTTATGGATTTCAATGTGATTAGAAATCGAGTATATGAACTGCTTGGAGTTACAGCACTTGTAAGTCTGTACTAATATAATTTTACATTCAGCCTTAATAACTTCCTGAAGTGGTGTATTTTAAGAAATATACCTTTTAAATCGCTACTAAAAAAATTACTCATTAATAAATTAACTGCTTGGAAATGTCTTAAGTTTTAGTGGAAAAAGTATCACTGAGAATGTTTTTGAAATTGAAACTTCTAATATACGAATAAGCCAATATACAAGAGATTATTTTTTTGTCCGCATAACTATTCTGCTTTCCAAAACGCATGGGACTAATTCAGTTGGCCAAAATTTGTATACGTATACAAAGCTTTATATGTGTTAGTGTTAGTGTTGTTTGTATTTATTTGTCATTTATATTAGCTTCAAAATAAGCTGGCAACACCAACATCCTTATTCAACTAAGCACAGATGTCACAGATATAAACAGATATCCCAAAAATGATTTTTATAAAGTGGCCATATCATTTGCGTAGGGCCCATTAAACATGGGAAGTATAGAAAGTCGTGGCAACATTAGTGTATGAAACCAACTAGTGTGTACATAAAAACATATATAAACAATGAAAAAATGTAGCTGTAGAGTGTTTGGAAAAATGCTGGCTTTGTTGTAAATTTTACCAAAAAGGTAGAAAACTAAGTTGGAAACATACTCCATGCACAGCTTGTGATGTACTCAGCACAACTAAAATAATTGTTAGTGGTTTGCCTGCAGAGCTTTTTTAATCGCATTAGATTTGCACTGAATTTATCTTGCCAAAAACTATATGCGAACAAATGCGGAGTCTGCCAGCAGAGGTGGCTGTATAAATTTTTTCATATTTTTGCCCTTCACTGGACGCACCAACACCCCAAGACTGCCACTTTCATGGAATTTGATGAAAAATTTTTCAATTTTTGTAGTCCAATATAGCTGGTGACCCTTCTGCTAGTTGTCTGTGTTCCAAGACGATCACAGACTAAATTCGCTCTGTAAAAGAAAAAAAAACTGAACCTGGTTTTCTTTAAAGGTGTGTATGTATTAGTTTTGATCTGCTAAAACGGGATTGATGCAAAAACAACTCGCTTCACCGAAAACGCCAACAATCTCCCACTTTATGCCAGCCTAACTAATCTCGTGTGTATTGGCTCAATTCATAGGAACATGCCAATCCAGGCGTATGATTAATAATTTTTCTTCTGAAAGGTAAATTGGTGTTAATCATACGACAGGGTAAGAGCATATATATAATATGAAATTAATACGACCTTACATGTAAATTCATTAAAATTACACATGTGAACATAAAAGTACACTTTAACTAAAAACGTATAACACTTTTGTAATAAGAACAGTTCTTAAAGCCTTCAATATTTTTAAATTATGGTATATTTTTTCCTTAAATTTCAAACAATTTCATATGTATTAGATAGCAATAAAAAAGAACTCATGCTTGTGCAAGCATACCTCCAAAACCACATGACAAAAATACAAATTCAAGCATTTGTTGCAAATAAATCTTTGACACATGTAATTCATAATAATTTATTCGCAACTTTGGCTCTGTCAGCATTTACCTGTAAAATTTACTTGCATATAAAAACTTACAAAAGTTATCAACAAAACAAACCACAAGCTTGTCTCAGTATTAAATTTTTAAAAATAATTTAAAGATTAGAGAAACTATTTTCTTCATAATCAATTTATTTGCCAAATAATTTATTTATAAATTAAAACTAAATTTCAGCATTTGAAGAAAAAAGCATAATTGATTTTTTGCTAACAAAAGAAACCAAAGCCGCACTGCTAAATATTTTATAAATCATTTACCAGTATCATGCCAGCCAAAACTGTATACATAAAATATTTAGTTTTTCCTTTGAGCTTGCCAAAAGAGTTTTATGACCTTTTCTTGCAACCTTTAGAAACAACTAAAATCCACAATTGTACTTTAGGTGAACATGTGTGCAATTGTATAGACATGCCTAAACATGTTCATACTTTAATTCACTTAAATCTTTTGAGAGCATATTTTACTGAATATTTACAAAAATTTTGCGAATATTTTTTTTGTTGTGGAAAATAATTTTTTATATTTTTTTATTATGAAAAACATTTTATTTGTGCAAAATTCAAACATATGCTTTAATGTCAGTTTAATGCATTTTAGCAAAAACCAAAAAGGTCAAAGTTGAAGTAAACTGGCGTATTTTTTATATAATTTTTAATTAGCTATAGTAATGGACTCGTGTTTTAATTAAACAAATGTTGATTAAAAATATCATAAAAAGAACTTTGTTGCATGCTATGTTTTTTACTCCTACGTTTTTAAATTTTTTTAAACGACATTTACGTTTAACCAACAAAGTTTTGTTAATTAGCAAAATTATATGACCTTTATTCATTTCAAAATGTGTAATACAAAAACCAAAGAGTTTTTTCAATTCATGCATTTTTTTTCAAGCAAATTAAAAGAAATAGTAGTACAAATCTATGCAATTTTGTGCAGGATATAATTAAATATCTGACAACAATAAAGCTCTGTCCTTAACAATCGATTTTTGTAAAACAAATTTATACAGAAAAGGCAAAGAGTTTTACTATAAATGCACAAGAAGGCTAGTACAGATGGGGCAAAAAAGCCTTCTGTCACGGGGTTACACAGATAAATTATTTCCGGAACTATGGTGTAACCAGGTAGGGAGGGCCATATAGGGCAGAACATCTAGTCATGGGATAGTGTGCTGGAGGAAGAGAGAAAAACAAGATTTGCATTGAGTAGTGAGTTTAGTTCCTGTGTTTGTTTTTGTTTCGTTTCAAGTTTCTGTGTGCATGGCATCCAGCGGGAAGGGTTGAGGATCCACCGAGATTGTTTTATTTTTTTGCTCTCGTATGATGAAATATCAATTTTAGGTTACGAGCGTGTGGCCCAGCGAAACTTCCACATTAGCTCATGCGTGAGCAAAAAAAAAACCTCGGTGAGTCCTCAACTTAAACCATTTTATGTTACGAGCGTTTGGCCCAGCGAGACTTCAGCACTAGCGCATGCGAGAGCAAAAAAAATCTCGGTGGATCCTCAACCCTTATTGCCAGATACCCTCCACACAAAAGCTTGAAATATTTACAATTGTTACTTCTTTTATAGGACTTGAGTTAGGGCTTGGATTCGATGTTACTTTCTCAGTGTTGAGAAGATAGAGATATGCAAAAATCTCAATAATGTAACCTAGAACATACTGAATGTCAAATCACCCATGTTTTTCACAACAGAAACATGTAATGAACATTTAATGAAACCCTTTCATTAAACAAATGAATGAATTTTCTCTTGATGTTGATGATCTGGTCTCGTATATTACTTCTTTCGAACTTCTTGAGAAACTATTTTTTGCTATGTCCTAGATTGATTCTATTACAGTGATTTGCTTTGCTTTAGCCAAAAAGCCTCAATAATGCCTTTCTGGCGCTGAGGCCAAATTTAAATATGTAAAAATGAATTTTGTTCAAATAAAGTACGCAGCTACATTCATATGGATGTTTATGTAGCTGAAAAAAAAAAAATAAAGAGAAAGAAAAAAATGTTGTGCCTGCACATGACGATAAAGTCTGCATACAAATGTATGTCTATGCAATGAGCCAGGATATAATCACTTACTAAATTTTGGTCATTTTATGACAATGACATCAACTACTTTACAACTCAAATGCTCTTGCTCCTGCTCTTCTTTTATGATCTCCAGAACAACAATGTTTGTTCAATTAATGCCAAAAAAAAAATAATCATTTGTTTAATCATATAAAACATACTACTCCAATTATACTACTTAATTTTATTATAATGACTGTATTTAAACAACAGTTTACTGCAAGTGAAATAAAATTTGCCACAACTGCAAAGCAAAAGATAACAAAAACTTGTTGTGGTTGCAATCATTGTTATTTTATTTTCATACATACAAGTAGACCAACGATTCAAAATGTATTTTTTGTGAGCGGGTTATGTGTGTGTGTGTGTGTGTGTGTGTCAAAAACCCAAGAAAATGATACTAAATATTTAGTTTGTTAATGACTTGCTAAGATTAGGCAATAGGCAACAGATTTTATTTAGTATATGTATATCACTAAGTATCTTAAAAGAGTATGTCTATGCAGCAGTTTGTTTTCTACTTTTTTTTCCAATTATTTACACACACTAAAAACTTTAAATGAAACTTAAGCTTAAAAACTGTGTTTTGTGATGAGAAATAAATATTGAAATTTGCAGAACTTTTCAACTGCATATAGATCATATAAATGTATGCATTTATGTACAAAATCACAATTATGACAACTGCAAAAAGAGTCCTTCGTTTCCTAACATTTATTTTATATTATTTCTTTTTAATATATTCACTTAATTATTCCTTGCATACAACATATACAAACAAGCATATACACCCATACATACTACATACTCGCATGCACAACTTCAGTTGTACTTGTTATTCTTTTATGCTTTGAACTCACGCATAACTTTTCAGTCACCCATAACTAATGCATTTAGTGTGTAAAATTTGCAACAAAAAAAAATTATATAAATTATTAGAATTTTTTTCTTTCTTGCATGAGGGAAGATTTTGTATGTATTTTTCAGTTTATTTTTCTTTTCTTTGATACATATGCATATAAATAAAATGAAATAAATTAAAGCAAAACAATGGCTGGATTCACAAGCTCTGCTATACCGTTTATCGGTGTATTTGGAGAGGAAATTTCAACCGCAAAGCTTTAAGAGACACTGCAAAAAATTATTTCACTAAATAAAATTTTTACTTGAATTAGCCAAATATTTTATTGCTGCAATTAAAATTTTAATTATTTCAATTAAAAATTTATTTAGTACGCAATCGAACAAGGAGACAATAAAATATTTGCTTTTTGGCTAATATTCTTAAAGTAGGTAAGGAAAAATAAAATTGAGTGAGCGAAAAGCATGGCGGCTCAAAAACCTCTAGATGAACAGCGTGCTAAATTTATTTTACCCTTATTGTTCAATATTAACTTTATTATTTGGTTTTTTTTCGACCCCTGTTTTTATATTTTATATATTTATATTCTTGAGCTTCAATATTAACTAAAACAGCAGCATTCCATGAAAACTAACTCAAAAGTCTGTAAAACAAAAAAATAGAAATATGAGTGCTTTACAAAAAAGTTCGATTTAATAGAAATAAAAAAGCAAATGCAAACAAACTTTATTAATAAAACAAATTTGTTCATTGTTACTATAAAATCTTTGAACCAATTTTTGTTTCCATGCAAAGACACTTTTCATGTTGTATCTTTAATATTTTTCCTTGAAATTCTCTGCAAATACATCAATAAACAATATGGCTGGGCTTATGAGTTCCGCCTACAACTTAAAATATTTACACAGGCTGGCATATAATAAAAATGCTCATGCATATAATTAAACAGCAATACAAATGATTAGAAATATGTTCCAAATAAAACTGCCGGTTTTGGAAAAAAAAATATTTTCCATTGTTTTCAAATGCTGCCAAAATCCTAATGATTTTTAAGTGAAAGTATTGACACAATACAATCAGAGGACATGATAATGGTTTTTGTGGATGGTTCCAAGTGTAGTGCCGGGTTGATGGGGTGGTATATATCGCTTGATTTCAACAGAGTATCAACTTAAGACTATGTGATGAGTATAGCGTCATTCAGACCGGAATTGTGGCAATAAGGAGAGTGGTAAACTGGAGGAGGTACTATAGGTTATTTTGGGAGCATATCCTTATCTGTACTGAGAGCAGGGCCATCATAAATGCTCTTGCCAGTGATTATACAACATCTAGTTTGATTCGTGAATGCCGGATATCTCTAAATGAGATAGCGAGACATTCAGACCTGGAGCTTCTCTGAGTACCTGGACACAGCGCTGTGCCTGCAAATGTTGTAGTAGATGAACTCGCGACATCTGGCACCTGTTTACGAGAGGACATGGACGAATTCATTGCTGTTCCCCTCAATAGTTTCAAACAGTTAAGAACTGAGCAGGACAGGTGGTCGAAGGAGATCACCTGTCAAATACTGAGGCTCACGTGAGAGAATAGAAAAGAACTCTGGCTTTGTTGGACTTTCCAAGGCAACGGCTACACACCGTAGTGGCTGCCCTGACAGGACACTATCACCTGGGATTACAAGAAGAGTATCAAATACCTCCTCTGTCGATGTCCAGGTCTTTCTCACAAGAACGCGAATAACTTGGGCAGACCGAAACAACATGGGCTGGCAGATGTATCGGAGTGCAGCTTGGACAGGGTGGAGTCTTTCATCCATTCATCTGGCTGGTTCACGGTTAAACCGTTGGGAAGTATGTAGAGCTATTTCCCGACAGACTCTTCGAAAAACATGATGGGATCTTTCTAGTACCCAAGTGGGCCGATATCATGAAATATAACAAACCATAAAAGTAGAGCAATTTTGAAACGATTAACGAACTGATAATCGTAAGTTTTTCCTTTGAATTTCATCTCTAACATTAATGATTTTGTAAAACTCTGTATTCTGATTGGAACAATGCTAAACAGCTGCATTTATGCGTTCATGTGGGCAATAATTTCTTTATGATTTTTTATAACACAAATTGTTTTTTTGTTATTACATTGTTTTTGTTTTCTCACATTTGTATAGAAACTGCACTTTATTGGCTAAATAAAAATAAATGTTTGTGGCTAAAATATTAAGAACAGGCAGCAAAACAAACTGTTGATTTTCGCCACCAACTAATATCGTTAAAAATGCTACTGATCAGTAAATTCTACAAAATACCACCATAATAATCTTAGCCATACAATTATCCTTAAAAAAGTTACAGTTACAGTGGTATTCTGTAACCTTTCATGCAATAATCCTATCGTTAAAATAGTTGTAGCGATATTTTATTCAATTTACTATTCAGTAAAATTATTTAATGATATTCGCTGTAGACTATCTACCATTGATTTGTTAACGAACAACATTTGCTTGTGATTTATTTAACTGGCAAATTGAATTTTGTATTTAATATACAAGCAAATAAATAAAAAACAATAAAAGAAACTTAATTTATTTTACTTGCGGCTCTATTTACAATGCACGATTAAAAATTAACGTGGATCTTAGCGGCAAGTTGGCCATTCAAAGTCGCCGTCAAAGGAAACAAATTAAGTCTCAATCAGACATTGTAAAAATGTGCGTTACTAATGAAAAATTTAACTAAAACACTTAATACTATTTTAATCCGAATTTTCTTACTAAATGCAGCTGTTTGCCATCGTTAAAACTTTCTTATAGACTCACACACTCGTTACTGCAAGCGATGAAATTTGTGCACAAAAATTATGATTATCGCAACGTTAAAAATTACAGAATCGCTCGTCTGGGCTCTGCAACTTTCAGTATGACAAACACATTGTTAAATAAACGTTGTTTGATCAAATTTGCTATGCACTAACACATTTTAACAATATTCGCCGAAGACCACAATCAGTTGTTACTTTTACTGCCCATTAACAATATTTTAGCGATCAACATTCACTTAATATTTATTCAACCTGTAAAGTGAAGTTTCTGTTCGAAATGAATGTAGTCAAATAACCCAAAACAATCGGCCGTATCATAGAAATTTATTGTGTGGTTCCATTCGAATCATCTGCCCACTAGTTCGCAAGTAAGTGGCAGCTATTCAAAAATAGTACCATGTTAAAGGTCAAAGCGGAATGATATTGTAAAGAGTTTGGTATGTCAGCAGTAGAGCTGACAACGTCTACAGAGAAATACTTAGGACAACATGAGGTTGTTGTGAACCAACTAGCGGTCATTACTTTGTAAGCGGTCATTACTTTCAATAACAAGCATATTTTAAGTGTTAACAGAAAAAAACATTGTGTCAGTAGTACTGTCAATACAGAAACACTAGAGATTATCTGCCGCAATTTCCTTCAGGGCTGTTTAAACACTCTCATATCTTCATACACATACATACATATGTATGTATGTATGTATACCACTATTTATACGTTGGCCATATTATTGGCAGAATGTTAGACAGCATTGTTGTTTTCATTTACCTCCAGCAAGAAAATTGTGATATTAAGATGCAGAAAATAGTACAATAATTATAAACAAAAAAATTTTTGCTATAATCATTATACAAAAAACAACGATTTTTTTCTTATTACACAGAACTTGATGCCGCTCTGCTACACGTACTCAAAATTTAATTAAGAGTAAGAGAGAAAAGAAAATAAGTTTGCTGGCAACATGTTGAGGAGACATTTGTTCCTAAAGAAACATCCGTAACCCAAAATATTGCAAGCGAATACATATTGTATGATGCCAGATATGTTTTCAACACAAATAAAAAAAAAAAGGAAAAATCAAAAATAATTTTCAGCTTGCATTTCTGTCTTAAATTAAGCCAAAGTCAGCCATAAATATGTTTAACATTTAACGTAAATATGTTGTAACCTTAATCTAAATCCCTCTTAATAAAAATATTTTAATATATTGTTTTTAATTTCATATCTTGAAACACACATTAAATTTAGAGAGCATTTAGTACTCATTTCATCTAAAATTGAGTAGTTTCAATTTTTTGTTCACTGTAAATAATTTTATCATATAAACTTTATAATAATGTGTTCTTTTTCTTTTTTAGTTTAAGTCGTAGTATTTAGTTTTAGGTTTTGTGTTATATTTTTCTTATATTTTCTTATTCGTTTTGGTAGTGTTAGTAGTTGTTAGTAAGAATTCTAGTATAAAAAGGAGCGCGAGGATATTAAATCGATCGTATGTCAGCGTAATTAACTGCCATTATTATAGACTCACCTTATATCAGATTCACTTAAATACGTGGGGATTGTAAAAGTTGTTGCTGCTGCAGTTGTGGTGGCTGTTATTGATTGTGGGCAAAAATAATCATAAACAGCTAAGCGACAGCTTAAAGATGACGTACAGCAACAAGATGAACGAGAACAATTGTCCGTCAAGCAGAGAGCTGATGAAAACCGTGCCGATGCCTGGCTGGCTGCAGTTCTAGTTGTGGCAAGTGATTTATATTTATAAAAATTATATTTATTAGAATACAAGAGGTAACACCAAATATCTAAAGCACAGGGAAATTTATATGCTGCAGATAATGTGGGCGATGACAGTGATGACAACGCTGAAGATAGTGTCGCTGTTGCTGATGCTGCTGACAATGATTGACGATTACACGTAGTTTGTACAGCACATTTTGTTTTCGTTTTGCTCGTGGTAATGTAAGTAGATGGTGGCAAGTGTGTACGTGTCATGTGATAATTCTCATGTAATTGCATGTAACAACAACTGGGTGTATTGTTGCTGCTGCTGCTGCGAGTTTCTCTTGTTTTTGCAACACTGTTCTCACTATTTTTATGATATCTTAAGATTTTAACAAAACCAGCCATTACAGTCAGTAGAAGAAATTCTAACGCTTTAATGCTTTTTTCTATCACATGACCACAGACTTTAGACCAGAGCGTACAGCCGGCAGCCTTATGAAGCGCCTGGCATATGCTAAGGTAAACAAGTACATTGACAGGTACACTAAGATATAATGACTTGGAGACATTCGATGATGTGCTAGTCCCGCGCGCTGCATTGCTGCTGGGAATTCCCCTGGAAACAGAATGAGAAACACCTGTTTAATTTACATCTTTTTTGCTGTTCTCCAACTCAAACATATTTAAATATTATTTTATATAAAAATATTTTCTTTAAAATAGAATTTACTAAAAAATACTTAAACTATTTATAGTTTGGCAAGAACATCAAAAGGGTATTAAAAGATTATTGTGCTTCTTCAGTGTTCTGTGACGTTTTGATTTAATCAGCTTTCAAAATTTTTATTGTAGACGCCAAGAAAAAGAAGAAATTTTCATTGTATTAGAAAATTTTTTTAACTTCAACCAAATTATAACGGGTTATCCATTTCGTGGTTTCAAAAGTGTAGGACTGGAATTCGACATCTGTCAAACCAAGCTGTTAAACCAATTTTTTTCTTCTCAGTTGATGAAAATGGAATGACATTGATGAAAATGGATCGCTTAACTATCACTTAACGCACGAACAATCAAAACATACTACTGCAAAATGGTTACTCTGCCACAGCCACATATCGTGCGTTAAGAGGACAAAATTGTGAAGAAATTTAAAGAGACTGGAGCGGTTACAAATATGGTAAGGCCTGTGCATCATCGTTTCGCTCGTGCCGCTGAAAATATCGCTGCCGTAAGTGAAAGTGTTCCCGAGGACCCAAAGATGTCGATTCCTTGTCGTTCTCAGGAATTAGAACTGTCTTGCGGCACATTATGGCGTATTTTGCATTTAGATCTACACCCACATCCATATAAAGTCCTGCTCATACAACAACTTTTTTATTTTTAAATTCAATGTGGCATAACAGCATTAAATTAAAAAATTCAAAGCAAATCGTTTTCAAACCATTTTCCACAAAAGTTAAAGCAGCTGCAAAGAAAACTGATAAATCAAAATAAACTAACAAAAGAAACCATTTGCGGCTGTACGAGCACAAAGCAACTCTTGCAGCAAAGTTACACAATAAATCCCTTTTAAAACAAATAATTTGGGTCAACAGCAATTTTTTTGAGTGTTATTGCTTAATTGTTGCAAAAATATTGAACTTGTTTTTACGACCGCTTTACCATCAGCTTTTTATGGCAACAGGCAACATTGCAACTCATCTGCTGATTGACTGTTTTGTCTATTCAGTTCTTTTGATTTTACTTTTGCGAAGAAATGGATTTCCTTTTCAGTCCGCATGAGAGCAAAACCTGATAATAAAAAGTAACTGTTCAAACATTTTAGAATACTTACCATTGAGCACATGAACTGTCACACTTTTGGGTTTAGCATTCGATGGATTACATTGATAATGGCCAGAGTCTGATGGCCGTGCAGATTTAATCAATAGAAAGGAGGTCGTAGTTTCGCCTTTATTTGTGACAACCGAAACACCGCCTCGCGGTGAATCATAGTTGATAATCTGCAATATAAAAATACAACAAAAGAAAATTGTAGAAAGAAATGACGAAAAAGGGGGCAAGCAGAAAAGGTTTAAAGTTATAAAATGACACTTGTTTGGGCAGCAAGATAAAACAAACAACAAAAAAAAAACAGACATTCAAAGAAGACTTAAGGGCTGATAATAAAAGGCAAACATAAAAATGGTAATAAAAAAGTGACTCAAACTTGTAGCGAAAGCAAAAATTGTTTTTATAAAAACCAAATAGTTCAGTTAAAGAAATACCAGCAGGGGTATTTCGTATGCAACAAATAAATATCGCTCCCTTATTGCAACATAGACATATCTCAAAAACCCAGAAAATTTGTGTTCTTAAGGAAAACCCTTTCAACTGAAATTATAACAATTAGGCATTCATTTTATAACGCTTAACTTTGCACATCTTTAGCGCCATTTTACTAAACAAATTTTTGGAGATTTTTATGAAACAGTGTCCCGTAACACAACTTTTATTTGTGTCAAAAATATACCTCAAGTTAAACTGAATTTGTGATGAAAAAGCTCTCACAGGCCCATAACACTTTTAAAACTTAAAACGCCACTAACTTGGTTTCCATTTTGTACAGATACACATGATTAAAAAAATACTCCTTAGAAATAATAATAGATTATGCAAAAAGCCAAGCGAAACAAGTTTATGTAATAAAATATGATGGTTGGCTGTATCAAAAGCGTGAACAAAGTCAATTTATTGAACATCACATTCACACCTGTCCTTCATGGTAGTGACAATATCATGAGCAATAATAAGTAAATGAATAGCAGTGGATCTCTGGTGTGGCAAGGCAAACGAAGCAGTCGCGTGCTCCTTTTCCTCCCCCATCTAAACTTTTTCTTTTTTTAACTTTTTCATTTCATTTTTATATTCTCATTTCTCGGCTCTTCTTCTTGCCGGCTATTACAAAGGGACTGCCGTTAAGTGGCTCCCCGTGGGCTGCACATTATTTCTTGACAACCCATCTACCTAACTCAAAATACTCAATAAATGCCAAGGAATGACAAACCAATTCTTTATATTTTATCAATTTTTAATATTTCATAATTGAAAAGTATTAACGCCCTGCATAACGCACTCACCATTCTATAAGAGTTTTATTTAAAGTTTATAAATTTTATATCCAGGAACTAAAATAAATTGAGTCAAGTACGAGGCTGGCTCGCACTCTTAGGGTTCCGTACGTATGTATGTGTAAAGTATGTATGGAATGGTGTATGTGAATACATATGTATATTTTATAAATTTCATCTCTCTATTTTTAAAGCTACTTTATGTTGTATGGGGACACCTAGTAATTTTCCACTTGTTGTTGTTTTTGTAATTTATTGTTGTAGGGCATCTGGGAATACATACACTGTGCAAATTTCGACTCTCTATCTCTTACGGTTCGAGAGTTATAGCTATTACTCTACGTTGTAAAGGGATACCTGGTAGTTTTATAGTTGTTGTTGTTTTTAGCATTTGTTATTGTAAGCCATATGCGAGTAAATATATTGTGCACATTTCATGTCTTTATCTCTTACAGTTTAAAAGTTACGGCTAATGTTTTTTACGTTTCATTGGGACACCTGGTAGTTTTTGACATGTTGTTGTTTTTAGCATTTGTTGTTGAGAAGCATCTATAAATACATACACTATGCAAATTTCAGCTCTCTATCTTTTACGGTTCAAGAGTTATAGCTAATTGTAACTTTTGGTTGTATGGGGACACCTGGTAGTTTTCGGATTGTTGTTGCTTTTAGTATATGTTGTTGTGGAACATCTATAAATACATACACTATGCAAATTTCAGCTCTCTATCTTTTACAGTTCGAGAGTTATACCTAATTGTAACTTTTCCTTGTATGGGGACACCTGGTAGTTTTCGACTTGTTGTTGGTTTTAGTGTTTGTTGTTTAAGAACAACTATAAAGACATACACTGTGCAAATTTCAGCTTTCTATCTTTTACGGTTGGAGAGTTATGGCTAGTTGTAACTTTTCGTTGTATGGGGACACCTGGTAGTTTTCGACTTGTTGTTGGTTTTAGTATTTGTTGTTGTAGCGGCGAGGTACAACAACATTCTGTGAAAATTTCAGCTCTCTAGCTCTTACCGTTTCGGAGAATGGACGCTGTGACGGACGGACGGACGTACTTGTCTCCGTAATAGGGTTCCGTTTCACTCTGATGAGTACGGAACCCTAAAAAGAAACTAGAAATGAGCTTAAGATATTAAAAAAAAACATCAAAGTTGAAAAACTGGAAAAAATTATAAATTGAGGTAAATACATCTTGAAGATATTAGCTTGATACTAATTTTACAATATTCACTACAATTTTTACCACAAAGCTCGAGTGACTTTCTTACCTCAAAGTCTGCATGTTCTTGCAAATATTCTAAAACTTGCTGAATTTCTTTATCTGTCCACCTTTTGTTGTGAATTTTGTCACGTTTTCTCTTCACCAGTATATTTTTCTTTGTTTTTTCCATATTTTTTTATTTTCTCAACACAAAATTAAGTTCTGCCGGCAAAATGAATCACAGCACAGAATATTTGTGATTCCCAGTAATTTTTTTTTACTATGTTTACTAAAGCTTTTTGTTTGATTTTTTAATCACAGCGTAGAAAATAAAAGTTCAGTACATTTTGTTGCTGCAGTGATGTAAACACTAGTACTTTAATCAAATCTGCTACTTTAACCAAATATGCAACCGAGTTTACTATCAAGAGTGAGAACCGCTATTATTTATTTTCCCTTTGGTTTTTTTACCATAAAATTTTATTTTCTCATAATCAATTAATTTTGGTCTGACAGCAAACTCTTGTTAGCAGTAACCAACATTAGCTTCTTTCCTCACCAAATACACTTCCCAATTTTAATTCAAATTGTCCCCATTCAAACTAAAAAATAAATGGCAATCAAATATCCAACATTCAACTCCCATCCCTGCAACTGTAATGCATTCATAAAAAAAAAATATCTGATTTTCTGTAGCCTTTTAGTATTTGAATATTTTCAACAAAGCATCATTATGATTTAACAAAAAATGTTACTATAGCTGTTGCAACATAAAACCTTGCCACAATAATAGGCCACTCAACAGAAAACTCTAAGGGGTTAATGCTTCTCTGAGTGAGAAAATTCCCGCACATATGAGCATTTTGCTTACGAAGAAAGGGATCAAAGAAAGGAAATCCATAAAATAAAATTAAATTGTTGAATAAGATGCCGGAACTACATACGTATTAAAATATCTGCACGTCAATGCCAGCTTAAGTGGACAAACTGAATGAGTTAAAAAATAAAATTAAAAGAAAAGAAAATACGTTTATTTCGTTTTTTTTTTTTTTTTTGCTTCAAATGCCAATAACACAACAGTACAAAATTAAACTTTGAATACATGCCACAGCAAGAAAAACAAAGTAAGAACTAAAGCATCCCCTGCTTAAGAGAAGCCATTGAAATTCAAAGAAAGAAAATGGAAAGAACTAAAATAAAATAAAAAAAAGTGTTTCAGGGATTTACAAGGAGAGATAAAAAAGGATTAGATTGTATTAAAGACATGCATACAAAATGACAGCTGGAGTGTGATGAAGGAATGCTGAACTGCATGAAAATCGTTAAACAAAAGTAGAAGAAGACAAAGAAGAGGAAGAGGAATAAAAAGATCATAAAAAGTCGACAGCTTACCGCATTATTGTGATTCCAAAATATGTAGGCAGGAGGCTCGGGTGAGTTTAAAATAACGCAGGTTAAATTTATAGTAGAGCCACTTTCTATATAAAGATCGGGTGCACCTATAATTTCGGTAGAAGGTTCTGAAAAGGAAATGAAAACTTATTTAAACGATAACTATTTTATAATTTGGATATAATTGAAATTCTAAATTTAGCTATTCAACTTAGGCCTTAAGCCACACTAGATTATTTCGAAAGCAACAGGTGGTGCCAAAGGAGTTATCCGATACTGTTTGGCTCTCAGAATATCGGTTGTGACTCGCACAGTAAGCGCCTTTGCTGGGTAAATACTGTCGTAACCACATGTCCTTCAGACCAAATTCGGTCAATTGTGGCAGAAAACACTCAGTTAACATGGCCCTATAGTGCATTGGCGTTTGACCAGCAGCGTCCTGGAAAAGAAATGGACCGATGACTCTTCCAGCGTGAATAGCGCACCATACAGTCACTGTGAGCGGATGTAAGGGTGCTCCTCCTGCATCATTCGTAGATTTTTGGTGCCCCAGCAGCAATAGTTTTGTTTGTTCACGTACCCGCTGAGATAAAAAGGGGCCTCATCGCTCATTATAGTTTTGGACCAAAAATCGTCCACTTCATTGTAGACACAAATAATCCACGTTCTTGGGAAGTTCATCGCTCCATGGCTTGTTCACTTGTATTCTACAGTTGTCCAGTTCATAATTGTAAAAACAAATTTGACATCGTCAGCTGTTTGCATAAATAAGAGCAACTTTCAATTGGGTGATTTCTTTTGGACCACCTTGTATTAATTTTGAATTTTTCATCATCTTGTAGCCATCAAGAAAATTTTCGCCATCATTATTAAGCCGAAGTAAATATCACTAGTATTTGCAATGTGCGAACACAAAGTCGTACAAGAAGCTATTAGGAATTCGGCCGGTATCAAAGTTAGAGACACCAACAACCTGAGTCAAGTTTAATGTTTGAAAAAAAAAAGATATAGCTTAGTATAACTGCCGTTTAGCTAAACTTTGTTTTTTTTTTTTTTGTAAACTAGCTTTAATCCATCAGGTTGTGAAAATGATAATGTTCTATACGAAAATTTAGAAAGGGCAACATTTTCAACTTCTAACAAAAGCTTGGTGTCACTAGAGCACTTTTACACATGAGATATTGAAGGGCAGATATTTTTTGAGCTCTCTTTTGGTCTTACCCAAAGAAAAAAAAATGATCTACAAAATTCTCACATAGCAAACATTTTCAACATAAACTCTCCCCCAGTGGAGCAAGCCGAATGACAAAAACTAGTACCATGTAAACATGAAAAATACTTACAATAGATTGTTGCACTCTTTTTCTTAAATACGGAGAGAATTTCATAATATTGTCATTGCACAATGTTGCTCTACTTTGTATTGCCGCGTAAACTATTTTTAAGTTATTTTAATTTTGCATTCATATATAAAAGTGTTGCCAACCTGCTAGAAAATTTCTTGATTAAAAGAAATATGGTGATTCTCAAACCTCAGATTATATTGAAGAGAAGAATTTAAAACGCGAATAGTTTTTGTATCCCTTATTTTATTTTCGAAAAATTGTGTTCAATAAAACTTACCCACAACATTTAAATGTATGTAGTGACTCATATGGGGCGTTGTAGACACTTGACACTCATATATGCCCGAATCTCTGTGCTGTGGATATTTTATTTGCAGTATCCAGTCTTCGGTTTGTGGCTGATGAATGGCCCGAAATCGTTGATCTGAAGTGTATGTGTAACGGCCCACTGTTAGCAAATGTATATCACGATGCCGTACCCACGATACTTGTAACAGCATCTAAAATAAACAGAAATTTGTTTTAAAAAAAAAATTTATTATATATATTTTTTTAAACATGAACTTAATTATTTATTTGCTTTAAGAGCCAATTGAAATGTATTAATTCAAGTCCAAAAATGACCCTTTTCAAAAAATACAACAAACATTTTTTGAAAAGGTTAATTTTTGGACCTGAATTAATATTTTTTTAAACTATAAGATATAAAAACTGTCAACTTCTCGAAACATACATATGGGCGGGTTTTTTCTTTTTACTAAAAATCAACCGTGTATTTGTATATTTTTAAAAGATATATAGACATCAGGATGAGTTGAATTCTTTAGGCACAAATTGTATAGCAAAAACGTAATTTTCAAGAAATTCTAGATATGCTTAAAATGTCTGAAATCAAATCTTATACCAAGTTATTTTAAGTCTCAGAACAGAACTTAATAACCTTATTAAGGCAATATTTCGTTAAAGAAAATCAACTCATCACGAGTAGACTCACAAAATCTTAAAGGAATGCTTAAGCCCCAACTAATATCCAAAATTTCCATGAATAAAATGAGAATTAGAAATGTTCAAACAAACCTGTAATATAGAAAAAAAATTTTTTTTTTTTTTTTGCAACACTCTTACTTTTCTTAACAACTTTTACTTTTCTATGCAACGAGTTACCATCATTTTGTTCAAACGTTCCTTTAAGATTCTTCGGGTCTACTGATGAGTTGATTAGCAGTCAGAGAACATAGAGAGTATCTCTTTAATAGAACATGGCGCGGATGAGGTTTTCAAATGAATAAAAGAAAATATGTTTGGGCCCCCCAAACAGTTTGTTTTTATATGAATTTAAAAATAGGAAACTTTTAATAAACGATCCATTACTGGAAATATGATGCATGTATTAACATTTTCCGCCCACATTTTAGCTTAAACAGCAAGAATATTTGTACTTATGCCTTAAAGAAATTAAAAAAATTCTACAAAATTTTTACATTTACAAGGACAAAAAAATAATATTCATGCTTATGCTTTAAATAAATAAAAATGTTCTCCCAGAAAACAAAATCACAACTTATTTGTTTTAATCCTGAAGCAGTAGAACTTTTTCCAAGTAAAACTTTTTCAAAATATTTATTTATTTAACTTGAATATTTGCTGCGCATAGAATATGTGCAAACAAGCAGTGAGTGAGAGCATATAAAATTGCTGAAAGAAGCCACCAAAGATTTGACTGACAATAGTTGCAGCGTATGTTCGTTTTTGCAAAAAAAAAAATGAGTTCATTCGTTTGTAAAAGTTAATTTGCTGAATGTTTAATGCTTCCAAAGTGAAACGTGGCAGAATTAGAACAGTGCCGCCGGCGAACGTTAGCGCTAGTTGGGGTTTAGCAAAAGAAAATAAATTTGCATAAACTAGATCAGTAATTAACTTTAATCTGTGGTAAATGCACAAACACTTTTCACAAAAATGTATAAGTTTTTCCACCAAAAATAAAATCGAGTTTTTTTTAATATTTAGTTATTTGACCCCTTTTTTTCTTATATCTGAAGAAGCTATCCGAAGGAGAGCGAAATATTGACAAAAATAAATACTCAAATTTCAAAAAGACCTTAAGCTCAAATAAATATATAAAATATCGAGTTTTTTTATACAAATTCTACAGGTAAAGACTACAATATGTTGGGTTTTAGCTGTGATAGCAAAATATATGTGAAGGAATTTGTAGAAATATTAGTCAAGCTAGGCTTATTATTAGTTGGAAGTTTAAGCGGTAGAGGCTTTTATTTTCAGCTTAAGCTGTTGAGGAATGCGAAGTATATTAGCATTTACCTAGACTCCAAATTGGCATGGCAACAGCATGTTCAGACAGGAGTCAGCAAGGCAGCTGTTGCCTTGTACTTGTGACAAAAGGCCACAGCTGGACCTGTGGAATAAGTCCCACAAATTTCTCTAAGCTGCTTGTTATGGCCGTGGAGCCCATATGAACGTATGGGGCGCTACGTTGCAAGAAAATAATTTACTGCAAGATCTGCGAAAGAAAATCCACATTCACCCGTCCCTCCTCAGAAACCGTTTAGTTTTATAAATCTTTAAGACTCGGCTAAAAGGCTTATAAAACGATTTTTTAATATAGCAGAGCTGATGAGAAGTATGGTAATTTCGAACCTCTCACCTGGCAGCACCTGGAAGTGCTTTGTGCGCCAACAACTTTTGTTGGATTTTGCTCCTACTGAAACACCCATACAGTCAACTGCTGTCTACTAATTGTTTCTTTCAATTATTCTAAAAAGTATTCTAAACCAATCGGTTTTATAAATCTACAAAACTCGATTAACCGGTTTCGAATGCAATTTTAGAACACTGTAGTGCTGATGAGAAATGCAGCAGCTTTGAGAGAACCGTTTCGCTACTTTGGTACTAAAATTTTATTTTTTATAATAATTTTATGGGGTTTTAAGTTCGATTTTACTTTTTTACGAATCTGAGAAAGATTTTTTGTGGTAACATTTTAGCTATCAGCATTATTAAAGGATAGGAAAAACAAAGCTAAAGGCTAACTAGCTGGAAAATATGGAACTGTGATATGAATGAAAATTTTTTAGCGTCACAACTGCATGCTTTATGCTTTGGAAATCTGCAAACAGTGTTGGGCAAAATACATGCTCTGATGTATTTAAAATAGAAAATACAAATACTTTTTTTCCATGTATTTAAAATACAAAATACTGCATTCCAAAAGCAAGTATTTAAAATACAAAATACACTGTAACAAAAATATGTTTTTAAAATACAAAATACTTTTAATCAAAAAAGTTTTTATTTTCTTTCATAAACACCAGTTTTTCAAAAGTGAATTAAGAATTAAGAAAAAATTAAGAAAAAAGTGACAATTAAAAAACGTTTCACCAAATGCTATATAACTATATATAGTCTATCCAAGTCAACATTTGATTGATATTTTTTCTCTTGTTTTAGATTAAAATGTCGAACGCTGTTTTTCTTTGTATTTTATTTTTTCATTATTTAACTTTCTGACAGCTTGGCGACTTTCTCAATGTATGTGCATTCAGTTGCGTTTTCTTTACACAGGTACTTTGGTAATTAAATTGTGGTATTGCTATTTTTTTCGAAATAAGACAGTAGGAAAATTTTCGATTTTAGTTGAAGCATGATGTATTTTGAGAGCACGAGTATTTCAAATGCAAAATACAAAATACTCAAGTGCTTAGTATTTAAAATACAAAATACAAATACATTTGTATTTGTATTTTAAATACGTATTTCAAATACATGTATTTCAAATACTGCCCAGCCCTGTCTGCAAATCGGTGTCACATCGCATACAAACAGGATTATAGTGAAATAACTGCAAGACTTCTTCCACAACATTATATTTCAAAAAATGGTGATATTGATTGACCTCCACGGTCGCCTGATTTGACTGTTCCGGACTTCTTTTTGTGGGGATATCTGAAAAGTGGGGCTTATGCAAACAGACCAGGAACTCAAGCAAAATATTCATTATAAAATTAATGAAATACCTCATGAAATAAGTGAGAATGTAATGAAAAATGTGATCGAAAGGGCTCGCATTTGTGAGGCTGACAGAGAAGGACATTTATTTTTATTAAACAAAACATTTATCAATATAAAATCCATTCTCTTTTATTTCATCAAGAACTATAAACAACCAAAGTACCAAAATACCTTCCCGGTAGAAACAACTTCTACACCTCCTCTGTAGAAAGAAATTTAGCTGCAGGACTGATATGCATGCGTGTGTGTATACGTGTATGAACTTCAATTTAAGAAGTGTTTAATTTACTGCATTAAAGAAGGTTTTGTTCTAAAAAAAAAAAAAAAAAAAAAAACTTTTTACTTTAAAATTGCTATTGCTGTCACGTTTAACTGAGATGTTTTTTGAGGGCTTTATTTTTAGCACGAAAAGCTAAAACAAAACTTTTTTTGATTATTCTGTGAGTGCCTGGCAGACACACTGGCAAATATATTAGGTATGATCTAGTGACAAATATATTGAATAATGAGACCGGATTATGCATCTGATCTCGTTAATAAAAATAAGATTTAAATAACACTTGAGATGCGAGCAATTATCGTAAAAGCAAACAACCATTATTAATTTATGTAAATTAATTTTTAACAATGTCTTGATTATTTAGGCACACACAGGTTATAATCAATTATATTTGTCCTTCCAAATACTAAGAAATTTTCAGACAGTTATTTTAAGCTTAAGATTTTTTTTATATTTTCTGTTTCCCAGTAACCGAATATCACATTGTTAAAAAACTAAGAGGCGTGTTTAATCCTGCAAACGATATGTTTTGATATTTTGAATTCCAAAAAGGTTTGTCGGTTACCAAGTTTACAGAAATACGTACATATGTATGTCTGCATTAGGTTGGGTTAATTTAGCAATCGATATCGTGACAATAGAGTCCCACTACGCCATTTTGTTGTGAGTCACACAGTGGCGTAAATTTCAAGTGCCACTGTGCTAGGAGATGGCAAGTAGTAACAAATGAAAATTGCCAATGAAACTAATGCAGACTAAAAAGCGATAATCATTGCGGGTGGACAATCCCATATGAGGGTTGCCTTTTATGTTTCGTGGTTTGGCAACTGGCAGCTCTATCGTAAAGATAGACATTTTTGAGGTTATGCGCACTTAGTACGCTTTGACATACGAGCGCTATTTGTGTTGTTTACAGTAACTTAAAAGATTCATCTTGGGCCAAAAATGGAATTAAGCCGGAACATTTTGGTGCTACTGTTTTTTTATAACTTTGGACGTACATTTACTCAGCAACAGTGCATAGCTGAACCTTATCCAGTTTTTGATGATAAAGCTAAATCAAGAACCAATGTTTATCAATGGCATGTTGAATTCAATCGTGGTCCTGGTTCAGTCTAAGACAAGTTTCGGGAAAGTCGTCCAAAATCAGTTATTCCAAAAAATATTGATGCTATGCCCGAATTGATATTGCAAGATCGTCATGTGATCTATCGTAAGATTAATACAATTTGTATTTGTGGGACCAGCATATATTCAATATTGCATAAACATTTGAATGTCGAAAACATTTGTTCGCGTTGGATTTCACACAATTTGTTAAAAGCTCAAAAAAGCTTGTTTGGATTGGTCGAAAGAAATGCTTAAAAAATATGATCGCGTTGCTTCGAAGCACGTCTATGACAGAGTGACAGGTAATGAATCCTTGATTTAAGCATTTCCTTGAGCAGGAAAGTAAACAGCATTTGACTGTATGGGTGTTTCAAGATGAGCAAAATCTAATAAAAGTTGGTTGATCGTGAAGCATCGCCAAGCTAGACATATCGCCACCGTACCACTAGAACAACGCAGTACGCTCAATTCTGAGTTTAAAACCACGATATATTTGCACAGTTTTCTTCCAAGAAATTAGGAAAATCAACCGCCGAAGACAGTGCAAGCTCTCACACATCGGCTCTAACATCGGCATTTGTGAGCAGCTAAAACATCGATTTGATGAGTCATCTGCGGTATAGTCCTGGCTTGGCCTCCGAACGACTTCTTTTTATCGCCATAAGTAAGAAAGAAACTAAGAGATCAACATTTTTCTGCACCTGAAGATGAAGGTTGCTGCATTCAGAATGCAATCAGAGTTGAAAGACGTGCTTCGACAATGGGTTCAAGCACATGCAAAAGTATATAGATCTTCGTCGGGAATATTTTGAAAAACATTAAAGTAATTTTCGATGAATAGTATTTGTTTTTGTTCTTTAATTCTGCAATATAAAAGGCAACTCTCACTGCTGTTATTGTTTTTCTTTTTGCGGTACACTCGAGTGTAATGACTTTATTACGCTATTTGGTTGCACATAATTATTTCCTGCCCTGCTTTTTTAATTTAATTTAAATTTACGTAACATTTTGGTTTTGAAATATTATTACTAACGCTATTGTTATTTAGTTGTATGTTGCTGTATTAGTGTTTATGCATTTATGAATATATTTTTGTAGTGTAATTTCCAGTCACACTACCTTGCCACTAGCAGCCCGTAAAGGAGTCAAGTGTATGACCAACCGCTCAATACTTTTTTCGCGTACACTGACCCCATGCCATGCCTCCTTATGAGGGCACGCAGATAAAAATAAAACAAAAATTTTGGTCAGAGGCCTGGAAAATAGTTTTGCTGTTATGTTGTTGTAGGACTGTTTGTTTTCTCATGCAAAAAAAAAAATCGATGACACAGTATCGATCGAAATGTTTGTCCATACAAATCGACCCGGCCTACAGTTTACATCGCCATAATGTCAACAGCAACAGAATGATTGTTAATGGGATAAAGAAAAAAAATTTACACACTCAATCAATTTCGCACTCATAGAAAAACAAGCACCGTTTTTCATCGCAGCAAACACCTTTTTTAATTTGTGCCATACACTCACATATAGACAGTTTCTTTTATGTACATGCCGACACTTTTTTATCACAAACAATCTGCTCACAAGCAGCTGTGTAAATGTGTAATTGCGTATGATTGAGGGAAAGAAAGTTTTTATGATTGTTTGTGTAACCATAGAAACAATTTAAAAGTTTTGTTTTTACAAAAGAATAATTATCACCTGTCAAGCTACAATGACTGAATAGATGCATGTGCTTTTGAAGTTGTAAACGTGTGAAGATTTTTTGCTTCTTCTCCTTTTTTACGGGGACACACCAGCACTTCCATTAACACCAATCAACCACCCAAACAACTTTGCAGAGCAAATCATCGAAACAAACAGCTCACAAACGCATTATGATGGATGGATGGATGAATGGAAGGATGGATGTATGAATTTGAAAACATTTGTTTAGAAATCACTTGAAAACAAACTTGTTTTTGTGTTCAAGTCTTGAGCAAAGCCAACAACAATAACAACAAAAGGAAAAATAACTTATAAAAGATGTTGTTACCGCAAATGAGTTAATTGTGGCATAACATTTCTTTGTTAAAAGCAGTGAAAATTGAATAAAATTAACTCTTGACGGTTAATTTTGAGTGTTCTGCTTTGAGCCTCAAACACCAAGGATTCAATTAGTTTGAAGTGGAGGATTAACGTTTGACATACATGTGACAAAAGCATTGTTATGCTTAATGTCGAGGTGAAATGGAAAGTATTTATGAAATAATCTACTTTTCAAATAAACTTTAATTTAAATTAGTTCCAGTTGTGGTTATAAAATAGTAGTGATCAACATTTTTAAAGCAGACAAGAAAAGTAGAGTGAGATTGGCATGGATGTTTTACATTCACCACGACGATGCTCATCACCACCGGAAACGCTTAAAACCCCGTTCAAGATCAATAAGACTAAATATACACAAATTTCGAAAGCCAGTCCATGAATTACTGGTTTATCCAAGATACAAAATTTTTCGAGTTTGATTTCGAGATAAAAAAAAAAACTCAAAAAATTATAATGAGCTTTAAGACATTAAAACTCCTTTTTGAGGATATCAATCGTTTATTTATTGAATGAAAGCGAATCAAATGGGTAGTTACTAAATCACTCTACGGCAATGGTGCCCCGTTATCATTAAACAATAGTCTGCAACAATCTTCGCTGATACTTTTTTGCACCACTGCAGCTGAAGTTACTCACAACAATACAGATACAATTTGTTTTTGGTCATATATACCAAAAGTACTAGTAATACTATTTAAATACCAACTACAAGCATTAAGAGAAAATAACTGTAGTATCTCTCACTCTCACCTAGAAAGAACAGAAGAGTAAAACATTACAAATACGCACAAGCACCCGATGTAAACTACGACATGCCTACATTTTCATGAAGTTAACTAAAATCTATAAACATGTATATGGGTGTTTCCATGGTTATGCACGTGACATTTGTACACGTTTAATTGTTTTGAATATTATAAAAATATAAATGGGTTGGAATTTTTGAATGGAATTTTGCCATTGTTACATTTAATGTGATGAGTTCCTTCCAAAAAGTATATATATTGGAAAATTGAGCACTGCGTACACAAGTTCCATGCGATCAAAGTTGACTTACGCACGTGACAAAAAACGTAAGTGCCTTTTAAAGCAGCATGAAATATTGCAAAAGTAGGCGAATTGTAGAAGATTTTTTTTTTCGGAAAAAATGTTTTTATAAAGGTTATTAATGGACCTTTATAATCATGGTTTGTTCAAAAACAAGTGTGCATGGGTTGGCTAAGAAAAAAAATTTTTTAATTACGCACGTTACATTACGCACGTGACACTTTTTACCTTCATACATATTTTTGTAATTTCACATATATTTTCAGAAGTTTTTACCATCGTTTAAAATTATTATAAGTTAAAATTTTTTTACGTAATAAAATGTCAATAGTTTTTTTTTCAATTTTCTGTGCTTAAAAAAATTGTGCGAGCGTTTTGATTTTTTAACTAACGGTGGACCATTTCATGGAAATACCCATATGTAGTCGTGCTCATACACATGTTTTTATTGCTTTTACGTGTAAATCATTTAAAGAACTATTAGGGAAAAATGCAGACTTAAATCGGTCTTGCTATTGACGGTGTTCCAATGGCAAAAGAAACAATGGCCCATTTTCAAATTCAAGTATGCTAAAGCAAACCCTGAATAGCTGTGACATTTTTTTTTTTTTTTTTTTTTTTTTTTTGGAGCAGCCAGCAGCGGTCATTTATCATATAAATGGTCATTTGTTAGACTTTTTCCTTTTTCTTTACTTAAACACTCAGATTGCGGATGTTTACTTTCATTCAGAATTAATTACAGCAATCAAAAACTGATTTGCCGCATTTTGTGCTCTTGCGTGTGTGTGGAAACATGTAAAGGTGCCCTAAGGGTGGTCTGGCAAGCTAAATGTCAAACAAAAAAATAGTCATTTGATAAGGAAATAATTAGTACTCACAGTTTTATTGCCCAAATTTTTAACACGACAATTTAAATACGCTGTCTTGCCCAACAAGGCAGTGACATTTTTCGATGCACCCTTATCAAAATAGGGACCATTCTGTGCCGTCTCCTGCAGATCGATAGAATTGCGGCTTGAGCTTGATATTTTATGTGAATAACTACTACTGCTTGTGCCACCACCAGCAATCCCACCACCATTCGAACTCGAACTGGAGCTGGAGCTGGTGATGTGCGTTGAGGTGGTGGTAGCAAAACCACCTGCACTGCCAGTTGAACTGCTGCTCGTGCTGGTCGATGTGCTGGTGGATAAAATCGTTGTTGTTTTTTGTGTATTTATATTGGCTGTCGCAATGTTGTTGTTGACATTGGAATTTCCGTTGCTAATATTATTGGCATTACTATGGTTGACAGTATTTCCGTTGCCATTGCTGTTGGCATTACTAAAGCCACCACCATTTACGCTGCCCGCACTACTGCTAACAATTTCATTGAGAATGGCATTCGCATTAAGACTATTCGAGTCCTTTGGCTTGAAGGATTCCCTTTGAGCGGCTAAAGCTAAAAAACAAGGGAATATAATGTTAATAAAAACTTGTATAAGCTTAAAAATTATATGATTCATTGTTAATTTAAAAATTTTATTCTAATGGGCTTAATACCTCCGAATCTAAGAAGATTTTGTGGGCTAAAATTATACTGATCAAGATTTTTTGAAGGAGACGAGAGAAAGTAAAGTTGAAAATTTATTAGCTGGGGAATATGATATGGCTTCCAAATTCCTTCAACCTCAGTTCACAGCTAAAGCGCACACTGCTTCTTTTATTAATTCAGCCTACAAAGCCAAATATTATTCATATTCTACTTCAATAACATAAAGTATACAATAAATTGTTTAATTAAATTGGGGAAAAAAATTTAATTTAAGTCAAGTGCCAATTGAGAGACTGTAATTACTGACTCTTTCTATTTGAAACAATGATCAACTTTCAATGTTATTGATATAAATTTTATATGTATTCTATTTGATATATTAAGCAAAGTTTATAATCAATAACAAAATTTACCAAAAAAAAAAAAAGCAATACAAAAAGCGTAGAGATGAAAACGTTGAAAATGTTTTCCACACCTGGCTTTTTTCACAGAGATGATGGGCGGGAAGCTATAGAACTGTTTGAAATTTAAAGCTAAAATTAGAAGTTCAATTTATTTATGCTAATTAATGTTAATTAAAAGTTTTCTGCCACAGTTGTAAGGTTTTTTAATTTACCTCATCAGAAGCAAGTGCTTGTCATAAACCAAAGATATTTTTAAACAAGTATTTCACTTCTATTTCGTACAAATTCAAACCAAAAAAAAAAAATATATAAAAAAAACTTTTGGTATGGTAATTAAAATACTTGGAAATGAAGAAAATGTTAGCATGTTTTGTTATTTCACTTTCAGGGGCATAATAAAGTGTGGCGGGAAATATTCTCTTTAAGCGCACAGCATTTAAAATAATAAATGAAATTTTGTCAAATATTTAGAAAGAAAATATTAAACTGCGCAAAGTGTTTCGCGTTCTATTCGCATTTAAACCGTGAAACTCAGGGTAAGTTTAAAAGGGCTTAAAGCTAATTTACTCAGTCTTAAGCATTTACACAATTTCAATTATTAATTATGCTTAAATTTAATATTCGTTAATCTCGCCTGCTTCACTGCCAACCAAAAAGTGTTATCATATTCCAGGAACATATTTATGGCAGCAACTTTTGCATTTTCCCTGTTTTCTTTGTTTGATGAATTACAAACTTTATTTGGTTTAATAAATGATCTCCAGGTCACTGTTGTTGTTCAATAAATAGAAACTATATTTATTGAACAACAGCAGTGACCTTGAGCTCATTTATTAAACCAAATAAAGTTAAATAAAAAAGGTCGAAGAACATGAATTAAAAACATTAAGGAAAAAAATCTCCTAACAACTCAAAAAAAAAATGCTTCAGTTATTAAGTCATCACTTCTCTTTTTTTTAAAGACAGGCCAATTAGGGAAATCTGCTATTGACTGCTGTTTCAAATTACAAAACTCGTGGTAAAACTTTAGAGGAAAAATCACATTTTCAAAATAAGAAAAATTTTTCTTGCCACTGACAAGCCTCATATCTTTTTTGTCTTATGGTTTCCTAAGTCAGTAGTATTTCCGATTCTATGGAAATGATTTTTCGAAGATTTTTTTTCTTCTTAAATTCGAGATTTTGCAAGAGCCTGCTTGAATACTGCCTCAAAGGTCTTCTCCACAAATTAAAATTTCAACTGGCAAAAGTTTTTAATCTAATACTGCAAAGCTATTTACAAAATCGATTTTTCTATGTGAAATAATGAGTTATCCATTTTGCGTTTTCAAAAGTAAACGTAAATAAAACGTATGATAATTAAGCGATCCATTTTCGTCAATGTCTGACTTTCAACTGAGAAGAAAAAAACTGGTTTAACAACTTAGTTTGAGAGATGTCGAACTTCAGTCCTGTACTTTTGAAACCACGAAATGGATAACCCGTTATATCTTGAGAAGTCAAGTGTTTCACCAGCTAACAAAAACCCACCCCCCCCCCCCCCCTTTCCATCTCATCAAAACATTTTCTTCAAAACAAGGTGTTGGCTGATCTACAGTTGCAGGGTTGTGGCGTGAGCGCCGTCAGAGATAAACGAACGACTTTGCAGTAGTATAAAATCAACATTGGTCAGCAATAAATAAACATCTAAAAATGTAATATTTTAGCTCTAAAAATAGGCCTTATTAATGTTTTCTGTGTTTTTGAGCCGTCTATATGAAACTCTACTATCTATTCCGAAATTCCCATAAACAAAATGAGAATCAGAAATATTCAAGCAAACTCTTAATACAGAAAACATTTCATTTTTTCGTCTTGCAAAAATCACCAAAGCTGGGTGAGAAATTATTGTCCAGATACCCTGTTTTCTACAAAACACTTTACACGGTTACGTAAGTGGAATTTTGTTTCTCTCAATACAAATTTTACAAACTTAAAAAAATAAATGTGTAATTTTTCGACAGACAATCAATTGAGAAGATTGTGTGTGTGTATGTGTTTGTGTATAATTCTTATTGTTGGCAGAATAAAAGATATGAAATAAGCAACCATGACAATAGACAAATTCCCATTTCCAATTTGCTTGAGTGGCCTTCGAATGTCTGCATATTAACATCCATTTATTTTACAAAAATGTGTGTCCTTAAATTTGTTGCTTTTTTTCTCTCATCAAGAAATTGTTACTACTACTATCTTTGTGGAAATCATATAATAGTTGTTATTTGTAAACAGCAAACAATGACACATACTTGCATATACACATACATGTGAGTGTATCTTTCAAATATACATACATATGACCAGGGCAAGGCAAAAAAAGCGTTTGCTTTATAAAATTTCTTTTAGCTTATTGTTCAAGCTGTTTCCAAGAAATTCCTTTTTCCACGTATCTTGCCCAATTAGCTCCAACGAAGTGTTTTTTAAGTCTTCGGGTCACAGGTTTTTCTTTATGTCTATCAAAATTTTTCAATTTACATTTAAGAGTGTAAATTTTTGGTCACAAACGTACATGTAAATTGACGGTGTTTATTTGCGCACAGCTGATATATTCAAAAATTGAAATTTTATTGCTTGATAAGAATGTTTTGCGACAAGAAATGTTATGAACAATTTTATTAATAACAATTTTAAAATTAACTATTAAACATATGTTCTACAACTGCAGAAGAAATCACAACTTTTTATTTGTAAAAGAAAAAGTATTCTTTTTCACTATGTAAATATAAACGACGTTCGTTTGCTTGTGGCCGTCGAAATTATTTTTGACTGCGTCACTGACAGGCAGGTGAACAAAAGAGCTCTGCTCTTGTTAAGCAGGCGATGCAATTGGAGTATTTTATTTTTGGCTTTTTTAAACTACAAGATTAATTGCTGCAAAAAATTATGTATTTTTAATAAAGTTTTTATCAAAACGACCATCGATAAACAGTGGTCCTTGATGTAGCCTCATCACCAAAAATTGAACTAAGTTCATCCATGCACTATTGCCGAGTTAATCAACGTCGAAAATTGTAAGAAACAATCGCACTGAGAATAGCTACTGTAAACAACACAAATAGCGCTCGTACCATAATGAAATAAAACAAATGAATGAAAGAATATTTGTTAATTATTTTATAGGGCTTGAATTTGATGTTTACTTCGTCAGAACTGAGACAAATTTTCATTTTATAAAATTGTAGCAATTAACATGTTTAAAGCAGACAATAAAAGTAAATTTGAAGACTTGTTGGCTGACATACATGGCTGTTTCACCTCCACCACTACACTCAACAGCACCCAAACCCCTTCGATGACACATCAAACCCAGATCATAAGGTTGGCTATTGTTTTGAAGCAGCAGCGCTTAGTCATTCTACTACCTGAACTCTTCATTACTGACTGCCTCTAATCTTAGGGATCAGCTTTTAGTAAATTTAATACAGTTGAAGCAGCTGTATATATACATATTAAATAAACTCGTCAGGCTGTCAGAAAACTGCAACTACAAAAAAAAACCATAGCTTTGTGTTTAGCTCTAAAACTGGAGGTGAAAAAAAACTAATCAGATGTTGGTTTGCGTAAACTTTGCGAAGAGCGTATTTTTGCTAAAGTTCTTTTATATGTCCACACAATATTATTACTATTCGATAGCCTAAAAGCGCCGGATTATAAGTGTACTAAACACTTTTGTTTTTAAACACAATTTTAATCGATTTTTTGCCCTCTCGAGTGCAGTTTTTTTTTTTTCAAATAATTTTCCTAAGAATATTTTGGCCTTTTCTTTTCTTGCCCTGTATATGTATGTTAATGTAAGTGTTGTTGTTGTTCTATAACATGTTACACAACACATCTCAAAGCCTATTTTATTTCTTATAACTCTTTACTTATTGTTTTCTTTTGTCTTAAAACATATTTTTTTTCTATCTTGTTTTTCTGTTACAATTTATCATTTTTTCCAATTTTCATTATTTATTTTTTACTTTTGTTGTAGTTTTTTTTATAATTAAATTTCCAAGGTTTGGGGCCAGAGCAAAAAATTGTTTATATTAAGCAAACAAAAAAAAAAAAAGAATTTGTTTCAACCAGCCTTTTGCAAACTCAGTTTTGTTTTGCCCTCCTCTCAGTCCCTCTCTCACTCGCTCTCTCTCTCTCGCACTCCCACTTATAAACATATTTTACGCATCCATTGTTAACGGTAACAGTTTGTGACGAATACTCTGGGGAGTTGTTTCATTTCTTCGTGCTGTTTGACTTGGTTCATATTCATTTTTTTTTTTTTAATATTTTTGTTTTTCTGCTTCTGCTGTTGATGAAAAATGCTTCGAGTATTTTTCGGTTTCCTTTTTTTTGCAATTTTGCGTTCATATTCTATTGAAAAGCACATATTGGACAGGAGAGAATAAAAACGAACAAGACAGTTGACAGATAAGATTACCAGTTTGGCTTTGATGTTAATTTAAATTGACAATAACCTGGGAGTAACTATCAAAGGCAATGTAATAAAATATTCCTTTTCTTTTTTAATACGTATTACAATCGACCTCATTCATTGCTTTCAGCATTATTCAGATCTTTTGAAATATTAATGATTAATTATTTGATTTTGAAGGTAATATTGGTAATCTTAACAAAAGATTATCAAGTAGTTTTTTTGTTAATCAAATAATAAGATTATGTCACTTGATCTGGGTATGGCTACATTACAAGCATAAGATAAATTTTCTGGAAACATGCAGCCAAAAACAACAGTTTTTTGTATTAAAGGTTTGTTTGTACATTTCTGATTCTCATTTTGTTCGTAGGAATTTTGGAATAAGTAGCTGGGTTTTAAACATTCCTTTAAGATTTTCGAGTCTACTGATGAGTTGATTAACATCAACAAAATGTTGGTGTTATATAGACGACTGAAAAAACAGAAAATATTTATAAGGTCCATTTTTAGACTTAATATAATTGTATATTTCTATAAAGCATTTTCTTTTCTTTTGGAAAACTCCTTATAGAAATATTTCTGTTGGCTATAATAAAGAAAACATTTAAGTGATCTATTCATCGTACAACTTCATATACAGTCATAATCTTCTTCGGGCAAATGTGCAAGTTTGAGGCCCTGTTTCGTTTTTTTTTTTTTTTTTTGTATATAAAATTATGACGTTTTAATATTTCATTTCTTCAATAAGTAAAAATAATTCCGATAGTAAAAAAAATATTTAAAAAAATATTAGGGAATAGTTTTTTGATATGATACACAAAAAAACTCAAGTATACAAATATCAATATTTGTACATATAAGGCAAAAGTATCTGAATGCCTAAAGCAAACGGTAAGACTCACCTGAATTTCCCGATAACACAATCGATATTAGAAACAACATTGTCACCATAATACAGGATAAATCATGTCTTAAATGAAAACAACTCCATAAATTTCTTGGCAGAAATTTGCACGTTAGTGGTGTTGCAGTTGAGAATGATGACGTTGACGACAGTGACGTTATTCGGGCTGGCTGCGTTAATGTCAGTGGTAATGGAAGAAATGGTAGTGGTATGTGTGTATTTGTTTCGGCTGCAGCATTTTCGGTTCTCACTAATGTTGATGAAAAATCCTTTGTCGGTGTTGTTGTTGTTGCTGCTGTTGTAAAATTTTTACTGCCAGCCAATTGCGCCGCTCGTACTTCTCTACCACCATCACAGTCGCTTTGTCGTTGGACCACCGTTCTTCTGCTTCTTCTCTTTGAGAGCGACTCGACGGGAGTTGGCTGCTTTAAATGAAATTCTTCCATAATATTTCACAAAATAAATGCCGCCAAGCTGCTTTTATTACGACACCTGGCTTAAATTTTTGTGGAACGATAACCGAAAAAATATTTGTTATATTTTTGTTTTTCGTTTAGTTAATCTCTTTATTGGCTCCCGCTGGCTTTCCAATCTTTAGTTTTCTGTGTTCTTTTTTACAGGATTTAGGCAATTTATAAACGAGTCTTTATTTATTTGTTTATAAATTTATTTATTTGTACAGAGGACTCTTAATGGCGTTTGCGCTATTTGCAGTTGTTGTTATTATTTTCATTGTGGCATGACTTGTGCTACAGCTCATTAGGAGAAATGTTTGTGAAACATGGCCGGGCCTTTGTGGAAACAGGAGGCAATTGTTGTACAACATGATGATGCTGGTGGCTGCGATTTTTTTTTTCTCTCTTCTTTTATACTTTTGCTGATGATGAATGTTCTGGTGTTGTGTCGCTTTTGTTTTTTTGTTTTTGTTTATTATTTTATTTGCGGTCAAAATGGTTTTCTCTTTATTCGCCTGTTTTTTTTTTCTTTTTATTTTTGTTGGCTTTGAGGTTTGGGTATTGTGTTTTTTATAACTTAATCACAAAAATATTTATTCATTCATTTATTTATGTATGTATGTATTTATTTTTGCTCTTTGCTTTTAGCGGTTCTTGTGTCCAGCGCCGTGTGACTTGTGTCCATTGTACGATTATTGATTGTCCTTGTAATCTGCAAAAAAAAAAAAAAGAAAAGAAAAAAAGAAAAACCAACAAAGAAATTTAATTATGAACTGAGAGTGAACAAAACGTCAAAAGTTAAAAGAATCTATTAGGATTAAGTTGTTGAGTATTTAGCAAAACTCTTGTTTTAATTGAAATCACTAATCGCTAATGAAATAAATTAAAGCTGTGCTTTGATAACCAAAAGACTAAGCAGCTCAAATGGCATTGCTATGATTATTAAATATGATTATGTTATTTCTTTTAATTTTTATATTTTCACAATAAACACTTGAGTCCTCAAAAGAAGAGTGTGCCGATCCGCTGTTATTTTGAAAATCATATGTATTTAAAAAACAAACTCAGAAGGGCTTTTAGGTCAGGCCCAGAAAAACAAGAGAGTATTAAATACTTCTCGTACAACATTTACGTAGCAAACCCACGTAAGTTATCTTACTAGACAAAACCTTGTTTAACAGAAAAGTTTGTGTATAATATAAATCATTTTTTTTTTCATATCCATTTTACCTTAGAAGAGGGCCCTGAAAAGGTAACTTTGGAAAATAGAACTTTAAAAATTATTTTTTAATGTTATAATAAGATCGTATCGTTTCAAGAAACCATTAAAATCGTATATTTTTTGAAGGGCACTGTATAGCATTTTTTAAAGAAGATTTGGGAAATATATCTTTTAAAAACTTTGCAAGAAAAGCAGCCTTCGAAAAACACACATGAAAACCATTTTTTAAAAAGCGAAAAAAAAATTTTCCAGAAGTTAAAGTAAAAGAGTTGCAAAACGAAAAAAAATGTTTGCTGTGTTAAGGGATTGTTTGAACAATTCTGATTCTCATTTTGTTCATGGGAATTATGGAATAAGTAGTTAAGTTTCAGACAAACTTTTAAGAATTTTTCAAGTCTACTGATGAGTTGATTAGCAGTTCATTTTTTGACCTGAATTAATACATTTTCCAGAAGTTTTGTTTGAGATACGCATAAAATTGCCTTTATGAAAATAACCCCTAAAAAGTACTTTTTAGAAAGCCGCTTTAAAAAACACTTTTTAAAAATGCACTACTGAAAAAATTACCTTGAAAAAATATTCCTTAAAAAATCACCTTACAAAAACTACAGCTTAAAAAAGTACCTCATAAAAAGTACTTTTTAATAAATGTACCTTTCCACTAAAGGTACCTTTTAAAGCAGTACTCCGTAAAAAAGTATCTTTTAAAAGTATTCTTAATAAATTACCCCCTATAAGAAATACCCTTGAAAAAAGTACCTTTTAAGAAAGTACCTTTTAAAAACTTGATGTTGTACGTTGGTAGCTTGTATGTACGTTTGATAAAACTAACTGTGAAAAAGTGACTTCTAAAAAGTACCTATCGGAATACTACCTTGAAGTTATGAGCCGTTTGCGCGAAGCGATTCGTCAGAAACGCACAGAATTGTGGATTTTGCACCAGCGCACACATCAATGCTTGTACGTAAGTTTTTGGCCAAAAACAAAACCGTTATGATGCCTTGACCACCGCTTTCACTGGACTTGGCCCCAGCTAACTTTTTCCTCTTCCCAAAAACAGAAGACACCGATGAAAGGAAAGCGTTTTGCTACGATTGAGGAGATAAAAGAAAAATGGAAACAGGAGCTGTTGACGATACCAAAAAGCTTGTTTCAGAAGTGTTTCCAGGATTAGAAAAAAAAGCTGGCATAAGTGTATTATATCTTAGGGGGATTACTTTTGAGTATGTTTAGTTCTATTTAAAATATTGATTTTCTTAAAACTACAACTAACATATGCAAACCCGATTGCTGAATTAGACTATTTAAAGAATTTAAAACAGCAATAACTTTATTTAAAGTGCTTTTTTACAAGCTGTAAAAAAACTCCATTTTTCCTTTGCTTTTGACCTCAGCTATAAAATTTCCATAAAAAGCCATCTTTTAATGCTTTCTTTTGTGCAGGCTTTGAATATTTTTCAAAAAATTCCTTACATACAAATGCATTTAAGAACTCAATAATTTCTATAATTCCTATAGTGGAACAACAACATGGCGTCAAGGTTCTGAGTGTTTTTTTTTTGTTCTTTTCTTGCTTTTCTTTTGAACAAAGCAAAGAACAGCTGAAGAGAAATTCAATCCTTTAACGGAATTGTAAGCAGTTGTAAGCTTTGTTAAGGCGTATTAGTTGTCAAAGCAAGAACAAAAAGCAAGACCTAGAATGTAGTAGAATGAAGGCAAGCCCAGAGGCAAACTCATAATTTTCCATTGATATCTGCCTGCCACTCATTTAGGTGTTGTAGATCTGGCTGGCATTGCATTTGTTAAACAAAAACTAGTCGGTTTTTGTTGCCAAAAGACAATGAGATACCAGAGAGTTTTATTTTCTTTTTTTCGTTATGAATTTTTCCTTTTGTTAGTAGTGTTGCACAGTCTATGACAATGTCATGTTATTATTTGAGCATTCCAGGGTGTATTTGTGGTATTTCATTATCACAAACAAACATGTTCACGTAATGGCTCATAGATGTAAGTACTGATTTCCATAACTTGTGATATTGAAGAATTTTTGCCCCATGTGGCTTCAATATGAGTTGATCATTTTTATACCATGTTCATACATGCGCCTTTATTGAGATAATCGCAATAAAGTCCATTATTGAGCTCAATATTCCATACAAAAAGTCAATAAAGTTATTGCTTCATAAACTCAAAATTACTTTGAATATTGAGAAAAAGATGAAACACAACATTGTAAAAGATGTGTTTAATAAGCAAAAGTATACAATGCGAGATGAATGTGGAGATAAATGTCAACAAAAGCAAACAAAACAAAATAATAAAAAATAAAAAAAATGGAGAGTCAAGTGAAGGAAGGTAAGATTTTTATATTAATATTATATCTTTTTGTTCTATTTTGTTTAAGTTAATAACATTTAAATCTATTCGACATCTTCCATTTTTCTTATTTGAAAATATTTTTCACTTTTTCTTTCTCACTACCAAAACAAAAACAACAACTTTTTTCCAGCTGTCAAATACTAATTGAGTTAGCGCAATATTTGTATGTATGAACGCAAAAAATATTATGTCAATAAGCTGAATATTATCTCAATTAGAAATGCATGTATGAACAAGGTATTAGGTAAAAATGTTTGTAAAACTTTAAAGCTGTGTAATATGTGTACATGTGTACATTACTTTCCATTTGTGGTTGCTTCACTGATATTAATTTTTCCTAATATCTGTTTCACAACGCTGTGCACGAGATTAAACGTTTGTGCCGATACGTCTTTTCAGCATTCAGGTGATTTTATTGCATAATTTCGTTTTCTTTATTCTATTCAATGAACCAAAAACACTTTTCCAACCTCATATTTATTGTGCAACCTGCTGCCTGTTCAAAATAATGGAAAGTATGTCTTGAGAAGAAAAGCAAATCTAAAAAGCTTCACTAATGATATAGTTAAATGGGCAACGTGACCACTACTCTTGTTAATGTTTATTTTGATCATTTACATCAAGTCAAAAATTATAAAACATTGTAAAAACATTAAACTTCGCAAGAGCATATTTTAAGGTTATGTTTGTTCAACAATCAACCATAAATTTTACCGATCTAAAATGCGTCCTATTGACGTTTATTTTGATCATTTACATCAAGTCAAAAATCCGTATACATACAATGAAGAAAGAAACAGAAAACATCGTAAAAACATTAAATTTCACATGAGCATATTTTAAGGTTATGTTCGTTCAAGGAGTAACTATAACTTTTACAGCAAACAATTATTTGATCTTACAAAAACTTTGCTAGTGTAAATACGAATTTCCTCTAAATGTTGTATTTACTATTTTAGCAAACCTAACCTCAAAATATGTACTTGTGAAATTTATCGTTTTCAATTTTTTTTTATCGTTTCTTTTCATTGTTATTTGCTACTATCTGTAAGTAAATATGTATGAATATTTTGTTGTTTGTGTGCTTGTGTTTGCCCTTAATATAGGTTAGCAGCCACAAATACTTTTTGGGTACCTCAACGCTTCAAACTGTTTCACTTTATTCAGTCAAAGAAATGGTTTCTTAAGAATTATAGTTTCCTCTTAAGATTACCGCTTCAGATATATAAATATATTTGTCCCATTTATTCTTAAACCACGTAAGCGCCGATTCTTCGAAATTAACTTTTTTAGTTTTTATGACAGAAAATAATATTTTGCGCACGACTGCATTCTTATCTTGAAAACATTATATGGAAAAAAAACTAAAAAACTAAAGACATTTCAAAAAAATGTAAGCGACCTACAAAGTGACAAAAAGCTAATAAGTTTTTTTTCTTCATTTTCTAGAAAAATTTTAGTTGATGCTTACGTGGTTTGGGAAGAAACACAACGATGTGTTTGTTTCTTCGCTTCGCTTTGCTTTACTTTACATTTTGTGTTTAATTTTTATTTTCTTAATATATTTATTTATTATACAAACTACTAAAAGGGGGAAAACAAAAAAAATAAGAAAATACAGGCACAAAAGAGGATTATTTTCTTCCGAATGCTTCACAATCTCCGTGTGGAATTTCGTTATCTGAGAGTAATAAACATAACTAAATAACAGGGCTAAAGTACTTGAAAGAAAAAACATAAAATGAAGAGAGAATATTTTAGCATAAAGAATCGTGTGACAATTAATGTGCAGACATAAAAAATGGCTAAAGCTCCATTAAAAATGGCCTAAATTGCTGTGTCGTTTAAAGCCAAGCACTTTTTGTGCCAGCCCAGCTCATGAAAGCTGGCAAAGGCATTGTCAGTGTCTCTGTCAGTGTCTACGATTTTCTTTATAGTGCCGCAAAGTCTTTATTTTTATTTTCTCTTCTTTCTGAGCAAACAAAAAGTTTGAGATTTCTTTGATTGTTACAAAAAAAAAATAAAAATAGCTGATACTTTAGCTTTATGTGTGTATGTGTGTGTGAGTGTGTTTGAAGGGATTGTGTTGTTTGGTTGGGTTTTTATTAAATTTTCTACATCAAAGGGATCATTTTAACGCTAAGCAATTTAAGTTAAATGTTTCGTAGTGAATTATTGAACTACGTATTTTAATGGCAAGCGGAAGTTTATATTTTGACATTAAGAGTCATTTCCTGTAAAAAGTTTTTTTCCTAAAAAAAAATTAAATATAACAATCAAACTGATAAAAGAAATAGCGAAAGATTTTTATTAATCTTTTGATTTATATTGTTGTTTTATTGCAAAACGTTTATTTAGAATTTCTCTTCAAAGAGAGAGAGAGAGAGAAGGAGAGAGAGACAGAGAGAACTGAACTACTGATGCAAAAGTTGGTACAATTGTGGTTTTTCAGCACAATAGCACCCCAACTCCCAATTTAGCACTTTTTCATTATATGGCACGGAAAATGCCATGATCGATTTTTGAAAGTGATCCCTATTAAGGATTCTAGCGCTAATAGAATATTACAAACCACCTTAAAGGTCTTGGACAAAAACAAAATTCCAATACATGATCTTGGTGACCAGATGATGTCGCCACGAGAAGAAATTACGCGGCCAGGAAATGTCTCTTGCAATAAAGACATATTCGCTCGAGTTGTGCGGCATCGTCTTATTGAAGCCACATATCCTCCAAGTTGTATTCTTCAGGAGCAGACAAAAGACTTGCTTGGTTATGATATGACCATAGCGCTTCGCATTGATGGTGACAGTTGTTCCATTATCGTTTGCGAAGAAGTAAGAACGCACCAAACAGTGACTTTTTATGGATGTAATGGCATCGCTTCAATTACTTGAGGATTCTTAGAACCCCAAATATGACAATTTTGTTTATTAACGCACCCACCGAGTGAAAAATGTGCATCATCGCTGAAGAAAATTTTGTTGGAAAAATCGCCGCCCATCGCCTGTTGTTCAAGAACCCATTCCACGTATCTACGATGTTTTGAATGGTCAGCTGGCTTCAGTTGTTGTGTGAGCTGGACTTTATATGGATGTAGGTGTAGATCTAAATGCCAAATACGCCATAATGTGCCGTAAGACAGCCCTAATACCTGAAAACGGCGAAGAATCGACACATTTGGGTCTGCGGCTACGCTTTCACTTACAGCAGCGATATTTTCAGCAGAACGAGCGAAACGATGATGCACAGGCTTCACAATATTTGTAACCGCTCCATTCTCCTCAAATTTCTTCACAATTTTTTCCAATTGCTTGCGTAGTTGAAGGATTATGTAAACCATAGTCTCCTTTTAAAGTACGATATGTGGCTGTGGCAGAATCACCATTTTTTTAGTATCTTTTGATAACTTTTATGCGTTGTGTGCTAGTTAAGCGATCCAACTGAGAAGAAAAAAATTGGTTTAACAGATGTCGAATTCCAATGCTACACTTTTGAAACCACGAAGTGGATAACCCGTTACAGTCAGTCTGAAAAAATTACACAATTTTTCTTTTAATTAGTACAATTTCTTGTATGCCACTTTGCATTCCTGAACTGCACAGGAAATGCAGAGTTTATTGTGAAACTTGTAATTGGAGGTGGTAAAATTATGCTCGGAACACAACTGGCGAGTACGAGTGGGAAAAAATAAAACTACGAATACTCATAACTCACTATTGGATACTTCATTCATACCATATTTTAAGAATTGCGTCCACATATAGCTTTTAAAGATTAAAATTTTTCACCGTTTTTTTTTTTTTTCAACATATTTAGTGTCATTAATTTTCCTGATAAACAAAGCAAGTTATTTAAAATATTATGTAGCTTTTTTTTAGTACTACTTATACATATTTTTTGAGCTTTTGTTATTTATTATGCTTTTATAAATTTTATCTGCTGGCCTGTGGCGACAACAAGCAGTATTTAGTTGAAATGTTAGTTTTTTATCTTCGACTAGTACACAAAAGATGGGCCCTACATATAAATATATTGCATGATATAGCAACTAGAAAAATAGGGTGGTAATGGGAAAATAAGAGGTGTTTGTGGACGTTTGATTGAACAAAAAAACAACGCTAAAATAAAAGATTAATTTTGTTTATCTCTTTAGCATCCTTCGACACTACCTAGTCAACCTCTTCAACATTTCAAGAATTCGACTCTATAGACAGAAAACAGATACAAAAAACACAAAAACCGCCGCAAGACCTATTCGTGGTCTCATGTATGAAAAAAATATTTAATTTTTATTAAATTCATATTCGACAACTATCTATATTATCTGTGTCAAAAAAGCAATCAACGAAACCCCAAACATTTACTGTAAATAAATCCGTGAACAAACACATATTTACTTTTGGGCCCAGCAATGCCGTTTAATCACACAACATGCTCATGCATGACAAAAACTCTGGCACCAGCAGGTGATCTACGCTGCTGACGAGAATTGCTCTTGAACCTACTTAAAACTTGATAAAACATGCCAATAATATTTTTCAGTGTAAGCAGCAGCATTAAAAGAAGCTACGAATATTAAAACAATATTCTTGCCAAATACATCCGCATAAACTTAAGAAGTTTCAAGTCAGATTAAATGGTTTATTTCCATATTTTTACCTCCTTAGCAGTAAAATAAATGTTGTATGACTTTGTATACGACCGTAGTAAAATTTGATTTTAAGCACAAGGAAATCGTAAAAGCAGCCCTACAAATCATAATAAAAATTTAAAAACGTTAAAGATCTACCCTAATAAACATACAAAAATAATGAAATATAAAAATAAATAAAACTTTGTGGAAAGAATTTTATTACTTTGCCCACCTTTAACAATAAAAAAAAAATTACAAATACATATGTATATACAATATAAAAAAAAACAAAATAACAAAAACAAGCTAACCAAGGTGTAATTTATTATGCAAATGTAATTAAAATTAAAAAAAGCAACCTTTAATGTAATAATAAGTTAATAATAATGTGGCCTTTAAGAGCAGCATTATTTACATTTAATTAGTTAGGGCACCATAAAAAATTTGTAAAGCCATGATTATTCTTAATGCATTTCTATAATAAACATTAATTAAAGAATATTACTACAGCAAAAAGTTTATAAATTTCAAGAAGAGTTTAAGCAATAACAGGGGTAAGTGTACAAAAAATAAAAAGGACTTGAAATGAGTTTCAATAAAGTTGTGCGTGGAACGTTTAACTGTAACTCATTTCACATTTATTTTATTCGTTTTTAAGCATACGACCATTAATATTGTGAGTTTGAATAGAGCTAAATTAAAAGTCAAAACTTTAATACTTTTTTTTAGTGATAAAACCGTATTTTTTATAAATTTAGCATTCCATTATAATTAAAAACCACGGCCAAGCCGTATCTTCTACACCCTTTTCCAAACTACAACTAAGATTTTATTGTGAAATAAGGGATATAGACACACATGCTACGATAGTTGCACATACTTGAATGTATGAGTTAAGTATTCAATAATAACGTCCGACTTTTAGCGAGTTAAAATTGCAATAGCATGCTGAAGCTACCAGCTGCTGACATCACTGCTCGTTGGTCTTAAAATCTTAAAAAATTTGAAGTGAAAATGCTCACAGGGTCACACTAAACGAACCCCTGTTTTGGCCTGTGAAAAAAAATCTTACTTGCCACAGACTCAATATCTTTTACGAAAAATTATAACACCATTAAATAAAGATGCCTTAGATCATCCACAAATCATATCAGCCAGAGGCAAATATTACCTACAATGCTATTAATTTTATGATGGCAATGAGAATTGCAAAGAAAGTTTCAATGCCCACTAACACACATTGGTTGCTATTCTGAATACCTGCACACTAACACATTGACATCTTGTGTTTTCTACTGCTTGACCATAGTGCAGAACATGTGCATCAAACTTAACATTAAAAAGTTTAAATTTTCTACATAAACAACATGTCCAAGCGCAAAGCATCATCGAACGTAATCAGACCGAGTGGCTGCTTTGGTACCAAGTTTATAAAGTAAATGATGCTGGTTCGAATATCCTACATTTTATAATCTAATCTATAATCTATGAAAAAATTTCTGAAATGAAATTAAAAAATATCGATTTTGAATGCTTAATGAATTCGCACTGTTTTACCAACATTTTCATATTTTCCTTAGTAAATTTCGCAACTTCAATATCGAATTATTAAGAAACTAAAATCCTCTGGCTGACTTTAACTTCAGTTCTGGAAAGCTCACGACCCCCTTTTCATACCTATAATACTCATTTATTTCAAAGCCTGGCTCCTCTTTATTCTAAAGCTTACCTCAAAAAAAAAATACACATGTATTGGCGTTTTAAAAGCTTACATCTGAAACTCATATTACGGCCTACATAAGCATGCAGTAAAAATACTTAGAAAGCAGTATGATTGTTAGGATGTTGATAAATAATTGCCTGCCGAAGATCTATTCAAAACATTAAGAACTACATGGTAATATTATATAGTAAGCCCCTACTTCTTCTGGAAACTGTTTTTTTTTTTCAAATTTTTTAAGCAAAACTCAACCATAAGGCAGGGATACACTTAAGTCGAAAATTCAACTTTAATGCCAGATATAAGCAGAAAACTTAAAAGGCGGCTTTTATGATTGAATTATTTTAATATATGTACATATAATAAAAAATTGTTTTAATATAATTTATTTCTACAGAGACATACATACATATATTTATATAAGATTATCAAACAGTGTTCGATATATTTCATTTACACTGCAATGTTTCCTTTTGCTTTTATAAAATGCTCGTCAATAGGTGCATATATTTGGACAACTTGTTCAGCTTGAGGTTTTAGGATGTAATAAAGTTTTAAAAATAACACTCCATAATTGTTTTTCATAACCATAGCTTAAACCCGTATGACACTTACATGACAATAAAGTTTACGATTGAAGGTTTCTTCACAAAAAACATTTTATGTCTACCAAGCTGTTTTTAGTTAAATTTCCAAACAATATTTATCAAGTAAGTGTTCAAAAAATATAAAATATTTTTTATGAATGAGGCAGTGAATTTCTAGTGTACTCCCATGTAAATACATACGCACCAACAGGGAGCACATTTTCTTAAGGGCAACTCGACGTATGATTGATATTTAATTATAAATAATGTACTGGCAGTTATTCCAGAAAATGAATCTGTGAAGTGAAAATGTATGTATATTAAAACAAAAGTTGCGGAACGATAAATCCTTTTAAAACAGGTCCTTTTAAAATTAAATTAATCGTATAATATTTTCAAAGCAAAAAAAAAAGAAGAAAGAACATTTCGAAGTTAAGCTGACAGTGAAATCCTAAGCAAAAAAAAACATATAAATTCTACATAATATTGCAAGTCCGAAGTGACAAACTTGTTTAAAACATTCAGCTTATTTGCAACTCAAACAACGCAGAAGGTGAGAAAAGGATATTAATTGAACACGGACTGCTTCTGAGCTGCCAATCTATTCGTCAGCACCCTTTGATTAGTTCAGTACGGTGCTGGCGAAGAGCGTGGCCTCTCAGAAACATCTGGCTGTCCACCGTGCTATTATCTTTACTTCAACATTAATCAAAATAGCAGCATTTTATAAAAACGAATTTAATTAATTTTTCTCCCATCATACTTATCAGTTCCAGGGCACTCCCAGAAAGTGGAATGTATGTATAACCCACTCATGTTTAACCCAGCCCTGCCTTCTAAGGGACAGTTTCATATAGAAATACGAAAAATTAAAAGCCGGACGACTGCACAACGAATTCTTTGATATATGATTTCGTAGTGAAACTATTTCCCTCAAATGTCAAAAGCTTTCGAAAAATCGATGGCACGATATCGATTACTAATCGACCCACCGTAGCAAGCATAATTGCATGTATATCTTTCAGCTGCATCCAGAACACAGTTGTCAACTTTTTTTAACGGCAAAAAAATTTTCATAGAGGCAATATACAGGAGATTAGTTTTTAATCCGCATAACTTTTGTTCTTTCCAAAACACATGGTATTAATTAATCTGGCATAAAATTGTACACGTTTACACAGCTTTATGTGTTGCTTTTATTCATTTGACATTTGTTTTAGCTTCAAAATATGGTGGCAAGACCAAAATCCCTATTCAATTAAGCTCACGTGTACACCACGACAGACGATCACAGACTAAATTCGCTCTGTAAAAAGAAAAAATCCGAACCTGTTGTTTTATAGTTGTAATACATACGTATTAGCTTTGTACTGCTAGTGCGGAGTTGAAGCTTGTTGAGAAATTATGAACACCAAAAACGACTCCCCTCACCGAAAATGCCTTTGACCTGCCATTTTATGCGAGCCTAATTTATCTCCTGAATATTGGCTCATACAAAATAATTTAACTAAAAACTATACAGTCAAAGCCCGGTATAGCGAATACTCAGTTAACGAATATCCGATATAACGAATGGCGAAATTTTTACATTAACTGCCTTATATAGCGAATGGCAAAATAAAAAAAGAATCTCGATTTAACGAATGACAAAGCAAAACACATTAAAAAATCGTTACAGAATCGTAAGATTGTGGGTGTTTTTGGCTTCTTTGCTTTGTATTGAAAGTAAACCTGTGATGCGTTACCTTTTTCCTTAAAATTTCAGTAGTTCATTGTGAAAACGAGATGTTAATTTCTGAAGAAATTAATAATATGAATGAAATGTAATAATAAACCTACACATGTTAATAGCATCCCAATATGAGTAAATATGTGTATGCAGCTATGTGCATTTATGATTTTTAATGAATTTACATATCAGAAATAAAAACAATGCTTAAATAAACGTTAAAATATCAATTAAAGTTTTATTTCTACACTAAGTTATCAATACAATTAAATTTTGATGTTTCTAAAACTGCGGACCACCGTCTTTTATAAAATTTTAAGATAAAAAATTACTGTTCGATATAACGAATATCTCGGTATAACGAAAGGTCTGAACATTATATCATTCGTTAAACCGGACTTTGACTGTATTTCAACCTGTTGGCAATCGTTTTTATAAATACTTGACGTATACGCGATATACAACCCCACATAATTGCGTATTCGTCCATCAATTGGCTCGTTGTGAGAGTAGTTTTTATCACGTTCTATATAAAACGATTTCTAAACTAGTTTAGAAAAACTTTAACCAGCTAGCAACAACAGAGAAAATCGTCTTATGCCAGTTGTGTTTCTCCTTAACATTGTCATAAACTATTAACATTGCCATAACATGGTGAGTTATTTATTTTTCCGACCTTTTTTTTACTAATATAAGTAGTGATGATCAACGAGCTTAAGGTCATATTTTCTATTTATTTGAAATTTATATAAATTTTAATAAATATCTAAATAAAGAGAAAATATGACCTTAAGCTCATTGAGCATCACTACTTATATTGTCATAACATTGTCATAAACTATTGTCAATCTGTCTTTTCATCTTACAAAACTTACGCTTCTGAACAGCTCTTTACAATTTTATGTTCTATTAGGAACAAATTAATCAAAACTTGCAATGGTGTTACTTTAAGTAAAATACACCCTTGCGTGTGTTTTTTTTTTTTTTTGTTTTGCTTTTCAACTAAGAAGGAAAAATAAATACATTTTTGTGAGAGCATATTTCAATTGTAAAACAACAGTAATAAGTTTTGACACCCATGATTAAAAAACGTATATTAAATTAAAAATAAACAAGCCATTACATAAAAGACACTTCTCAAAAAGCCATATTCCCATATGGCTAAAGGAGCTTGTAAATTGCAAAATAATTTATTTTTAGCTGCATTTAAAGGGTTGTCTTCGAAACACACACAGCAACCAAAAAAAGCTGATGGCTGAGCTGTCAAATAGTGATGTTGCAACAAAAGGCTGCGGCCTCAAAAAATGTGAGCAGCTCAGCCACAGCTCAGCTTTTGGTAAGCATTTTGAGGCTTTAGCTGTACTGGAGCTGCCAAAAACAAAAAAAGTAGCTGATTAATGGCTGCAATACCAAAAAAAGAAAGGAAACGAAAGTTTATAGGAAAAAAAACAGTAATTTATTATATGTTTTTAATTATTCTGGCAAACTTCTGCTTAATTTACAGTTTCGTTTAAATTTTTCTTCCTCATCTATCTTTTCACCATAAAATTTGTATCAAACCAGCTGAAGCTGTACTGAGGCTTCATAAATTCACTTAGCCAGAGTCCAGCTTCAGCTGGCTTTTTCATCCCGCCTTAAACCGGTAGCTGTGTAACTGTGGCTCAGCTTCAGCCTTCAAAATAAAATAAAGCTACAGCTTTTCTGAAACCCAATTTTTACAGCATTTTTCATGTTTATGTCATGGTTTGATGACAGACGTTGGATGTTAATAATGTTAACAATCCCTTGACATTCTCAACATCTTCCATGCGCTTCACAAAAAAGTCTTTCAGTCTGAAAAGGCTATTACGGCAACAACAAAATGTGTTTTTCTACTTCTTTGACATTCAGGTAAAAAAATGTTCTTAAATTGAAAAGTTGCTTCGAAGAAACGTCTTAGTTGTCAGCTAATCAGTCGATGTCATTGTATAAATGTACAGTCAACTTCGACTGAAAGTAAACAAAATAAAAAACTGCCTGAAATATATTTTGCTTAAGCAAGGATTTTCCCTTAAAAAATGTGCGTATAAGCCAAAATCGTTTTAAACATTAATTTAACTTTATAATCGAATTATATGATTTATAACTGTTAATTAATAGAATTAATCAATTAATTAATTAGACAATAATTAATTAAACAATCAATCTAAAGTTGAATGTCGGCAAGGGCCCACGTCTTTGTTGCTTATATTTATAAAAGAAATAAAAGTTACAACGAGTCTATTTCTTTTCTTTGTCAGTTTTTGAAGTGAATTTAATGGATTTCTATAGCTCAGTCAAGCTAATTTCCTAATTTTTACTCGGCTAAAAAGACATAACTCAAATAATTTGTTAGCTTCAAACACAAGGTGTTTTTTGGGCACACTTTGAAGTAATTTTCAAATTAAAAGATAATTTTTTTATATTTCCTGATATTTTCCGAACTCCATTATTTGCTTGTATTAAACTTTAATCCGTCAGCCAAAATAAGAAAAGAAAAATTGGCTTCGGAAATGTGCAGATGAAGAATTTGAAGAATTTCTTAAACTTATAAATTCCATATAAATTTTCAAGTTATTTGAATTTTTCCAATCACAACAATTTCTATTCGAGTGCAAGTTTATTTTTTAATTATTGCATATGAGTAATATTTCTTAAGGAAAACCAGAGAGCTAAATTTTATGGGTCTTATTCATAATAAATATTTTAGGTTTATTAAACTCTTATTTGGCAAATTTTCCATACAAATACGTCAAATAAGAGCCTTATAAGCCTGAAATAATTTTTATGAATTAGGGGGTATTACTTTAGTGGGGATAGAGACTTGTTTCGCCTTTAAAATAGCTAGTTGTACCCCAGCTAAAGTCCTAAAATTTACTTTTCAAGTCAACATGTTTGAGATATTAACAAAAGAAATGTTAGTCGTAAAATTATTATTACTTGGTTTGAATATGTATGAGTTTTTCATTAAGGTGTAAATATTTTTAAAACAATTTTTCTTTGAGTTTAAAATTTTTGAATTTTTGAATTTTTATAGCTCAAAACTTTTTTAATTGTTATTTTTAAAATAATATTAAAGAAATATTCCTGAAGAAGCCAACAAATTGTGGGGCGAAATATTGAAATAAATAAATAAAAATGTTTTGTTACAAACATTTTTATAAAAAGATCTTAAGCCTTAAAACATTTAATGTATTCTTAATTAATAACCTTCAGTAATTTGAAAAATGAACTTGACCATGATGAATAAGAATTTAGTGTAAAGATTTTTATGTAAAAAAAATATTTTTCTCATTTGTAAGCTAATCTTTGCCTTTCGCTATTTCAGGTACTTCAAGTACATCAGCGATCAAAATTGTTACCCAGAATTATCTTTCTCAAATTATGAAGAGCGAGGAGTTGCTCAATTTCAATGAAAAAGTGTATTACAGTTTTAATTAACAAACTAGAAATGGTTTGCATACGTTCGAATTAATTTGCAAATAACAAATAGTTGGTTGCAATTTGCAAGATATTTTATTGCAGATAAATTATTATTTTTTTTTTTTGCTTTTATTAAACAAAATCTATTCAAACAAAATCTATTCCACTTTAACAGACTTGCGCTAAAACGGAATTTCTTTTAAACGAGCGAAAGTACTAAGAAAATATTCAAAAAATTCCAAGAATAATCTTTTAATTTCGATTAGGGAAATATTTCTTTTGCAAAATGCACATTCATCTGAATTCGACTGCCTAAATATGTTTTTTATACATACATATATGTAGCTATGTGATAGTACATTATATCAACACAGTTATTTTTTGGCCCCTGATTAGAAAATAATTCTTTTTGCCTTTATATGTACATATGTTGAAAATTACACCGCAAACAAATTCACTTTAATTATTTTTAATTTACATTCAATGCAATAATAATATATGAAAATTTATTTTTGCATCATGTTGAGTATTTAGCAATTCATAAATGTTTGTTTTTGTTTTTCGACAACAATTTTTAGAAATCATATGATTCAAAAGCACGTCCTGTGTGCTGTTTTTGTGATTAAGGGCAGTTTTATCACTCAAATCATTTTTAATCAAGACGTGAAAGTAATTGACTCTTGTTGCAATACCTAAATTTGAAATATCTTTGCAACTAAACTTAACAAAACAATTTTCTTAAATAAACTTGCTGGCGAAATTCCAACATAATTTTTTGTTTTACGGAAAGCATATACACTCAGACACACACACACTTGCTTGAAATAAAGAAACATACAACAATTTTTGTCATAACTACCTGCAGTATATTGTTGATGCTGCTGTTGTTGTTGATGTTGTTGGTTGTGTGTTGTTTGTGTGTTGGACATAAGTTATATCCTTAATTACAATGGCATCACAACAGCAACAGAAATGTAAATTTTCTTATGGACTGTGTTGTAATCCGTTGGCAGAGATTGTATTCGCGTTGTGGCTGTTTGGCTGACATACATTTGCCAACATTTCTTAATAATTCAAAAAGTATTTTAAAGTTATTTCCACCAGGACTTTTTTTCTTGCACTTTTTTTTACTTCTTTTACATTGTATATTCCTTTAATATCTTACAGCTTCACAATTGCACAAGCAAACTGTTAAATTTTATATTTTTACTTTCGTTTTGTGTGATAAAAATGTTGCTGAGGCTGCTGGTGCTGGTGCTGGTGCCAGTAATAACTTTGGCATGAGGCCGTTAATATTTTAAGCTTCAGCGGTTTATTGATTGTTGAAATTTAAGCAGGTCTTACTGCAGCAGCAGCAGCTATTATTAATACTTGTTGTTGTTGTTTTATTTATTTATTTTTTTTTTGCTGGTATTCTTAATGCTCATACACTTATTTAAATTACAGTTTCATTTGTGTTAGTGGCATATTTACAGTATGTATTTCTTAACGCCCCTTAACGTATACTATGGTTTTAGCACTTTTTTGTTTTGTTGTTTTCTTCAGTTGCAAGCAATTTTTTTTTATACTTCAATTATATCACTGACTGCATTTGGTAGATGTTGTGTTGACAACTCAATGCCCTTGGAATATTTTTTTTATAGATTTTTAACTCATCTCCTTTAACGAGGGGTTTTTCTTTCATTACATGCATGTGTGTATTTATTTTTTTTTCTTTTTTTTTTTTGTAAGCTCAGATTTATGTATATTTTCACATTTGCATATATTTTAGCACTTACACACCCACACACACACACACGCTTGCATACACTTTTATACTCACAAACAAACACCTGCGCTTTTATTATTACTTATTCTGGTAAATGTGTTTGTAAAATAATTTATTCATACAGATTTCGTGCATTCACGTTCTCAAGGAAAACCGACTGCCTGGCTGCTTTACTCACTACTTATATTTTTTACGTTGTTGTTGTTGTTGCGTATTCCATGATTAAAAGTTTATTCGGCAGGCTGTGAAAACACGCTTAATAACGTTTTGCCTGCAATTTGTAGAGCATCATAAATGATTTATTAAGCTGAAATTTAATCACCGTAAAAATCCTTCACTTAATTATAGAAATTTAGAAATATTTAGAATCCCTATACATATGTATATTCTGGCCTACCCTCTTCACTACATAAATATGTAGTTGTAAAATAAAATCTTTGTAAATAATAATTTTCCCGTTTTGCTGGTTTTTATTGAATTACATTTTTCATTTTGTAAGTGAAAAAAAGCATTGATTTAAATAGGTGACTGACTAAAGAGTATTGTGTTGGTCACACTTATATTTTTTTTTTTTTTTAATTTTCTTAACGAAATTCCGTTTATGGGCGAGACGTCTTTACTTTACAATTGAACTAGAAACACTGCCAGAAGGGATGAAAAATATTGTCTGAGTTTGCATATGGTAATGGAAAATAAGCAGCTCTATGAAAACAACATTGTTTTAAGTGTGCTCAAAAGCTTTTAATATTTCAAAACACTATTTGGGAAAATCCAAAAAGAGTGCTTAAGAAACTTTTCAGTGTTTAGAAACAATATTCCTCCAGCAAAGACTCTTAACTTGAAGTAAGCTCTCGGCATAAAGCAGAGAGAGAGTAATTGCATAGAAAATAACGGTTATTCAAACAGCGTCTCTTCAGTTTCACTTTTGGCAAAATAAAAGCTTTTATGATGGCAATATTTTACAAGAGATTCACTTTCTTCCAGAAATTATGATTTTTGTTTTAGTGGAAGCAAAGTTGTACAAGAGCGAGAAAGAGAGAGAGGTAAAGAGTAAGTGAATCTCTTTAATTGGTCTTAGACAGGAATTTGTGTATGCTCTTCTATGTATGCTCTTTTTATATGCTCTTCAAATGGCATAAATTGTAATTATAGCCGGGTTTCTTAAGAGATAAATTGGCTCCAGCTGAAGTTTTGTTGTTTTTCCATAGAGCGATAAAAGCATGCATTTGAGACAATATGATGCAAATACCGTAATCATATGTTGGCGTAAAAGCTTTTAATTTTTAACGGGCTGCAACACAGTTTCAGTCATGAGAAACCTTACATCTTTGTGTTAGTTATACAGGCCTGAAATTACAGAAAGTATACACTGAAAAAACCATTCAATACATTTTTACTTAAACGAATACCAAGCAGTGTCAGAAGTACGTCAGCTACGGATTTTCTTAGATCAAGTACGTTGCGCTCGTTTAAGTACTGAGTTTTCAAGCACTAAATACTTAATTTTAGCCATATGTAATCCCAGTTCCGTGCTTAAAAACAAGAACGCCGTTCTTGATTTAAGAATATTGGTACTTATCAAACTTTTGACACCGTTTGCGATTGATTTAAGTACGCAAGGACTTTGAGTGTGATGATTGATTATGCACTTGGTGCGATGTTGCTGAAGCCTATTTATTCTCAAATTCGTGTCTGAAATATGCCACTCTATGTCCTCAATTTAATAATAACTTATAAATTATTATGTCTCTTTGCCGATTTGAAACTAGAACCCAACTACTGCCGGTCCAGTCACTCTACCAATTCAGCCATTGTAGTAATTAAAAAATTTTAAACAAAATTCAATGCTTATACAAGCACACACAAGTTATGGTTACAAATACACCCAAGAGTTGTGTACTCATTTTAAGCCTTGACAGGATTGATTCTCTTTAATAATCCCTATTCGGCTTGTTTTACGTACAATTGTGTGTTATTCGTACTTAAATTTTCAAGTATGCTTCGTACTAAAATCAAGTAGGAAAAGCTTAAATTTAATGCTAGCTTTTTCCTTCTGTGTACGCCAATCGTTTTGATTACGAATTTCAAATTCAATCGATTTTGTTTTAACTTTTTCAAATTTTCATCGATTTCATTATTCCAACCAAGTTTTTAAACAACAATATTGTAGAAATTAAAGCACAAACATGTGTTTACTAAGGAAAAGAGCTAAATAAAGTAAAAAGTCGCCATAAAAATGTTTTATATATATTTTTGCACCATTACTTACAGAAACTACTAATGCCAACATAAAGCCAAGTGCTTTCATTCCGAGTAATTTAATCGATTTTAAACGCCCAAAGCAGCTTTTCGGAATGTAACTAGTTTCGAAATAATAGTTCGATTACAAAAAAAAAAATTATCAACCGTCGGATGTAAAATTGTTTTCAGTCTTAAATTTTCATTGCAATATTTTTAATATAAATTCACGATTTTTTATCATTTATTTATCTGTTCAAATTTATAACTCGTCTTAACTTAAACAAACAATGAATTCACACTGATGCTTGTACTTAGAAATTACGGTTGCCATAAAAAGGTCTTGATCATCATTAACTGCCTGTTCCTCAATGTCGAAGTCGTGCGATTGTTCGCATTCTAAGCGAAAGAAAATTGTTTTGGGTTCCTCTATGGTTTTCTTTTATTCAAACGATGATTCGTTCGACAAGTCGAAAAGACGTAAGTGTTTTCATATAAAATCCCATGCCTCTATTTCGATCGTGACGTCAGCACTGCACAAACACAAATGTCAAAATCAAGCATTTGTTGTTTTGCTATCAAGGGGAAGTTTTTATAGAAAAAATGTTATATGTATTTATTTGTTAAAAAAAAAAACTAGGAAATAACACTGGACAATCCACACATTTTCCATGGTCATTTTATTTTATTTAGTAAATATAATAAACAATAATCATTTGTATGTATGTAGTTTTCCTAAACAGTTATGCTGTAGTTTGGAAAATCAACAAAGCAACAGATGCAGGCACTTATTCGCTGTAAGGAAGAAAAAATTTTGCTGGAATAATACCAGTGTTCAGTGCGTCAAAGAGTTCAATGGAAGAGGGGTGGCACTCCTCTTTCTAGTTCTTCACTAGCCTCTTTCTCGGTTTCCACAAAATATACGGCTATGGTTAAAACCATAATTTTTACAATTGTTTAGAATTGTAGTAGTACATTCTAATTGCCTAGCACATATTTAATAAACTGATTTTGTAGTTTCAAATCAACTTGATATTTAAATCACCCTGGGCAAGCACAGCTCCTCAGCACGTCAAATCTGTTTTAGTGATTCAATTACTTGCTCGAACGTACACAAAGGAAAAGTGCCAGCTGTTTCGTGCAAGAAGAACAAAAACATTTCACTCATAGTCCAAACAGTTTTCGCACAAATAGAGGTCCCGCGCCAGCTAAAATAAAACTAAGTTGATGCCTTTGAGTATGGTATTCATCATTAGCATCCAAAGTGCATTTCAGTTTTACAAAACGTGATATTTTCTTATTTTTCATCAATTTGAAATATGTATGTATTTTGAATTAAAGGCCGTTTCCTTTCATTTTTCTAAAATAGAAAGACATGAGTTAAATTTTTTGTTTTTTGATTTATTTATTTAAACTTAAAGGATATCTTAAAAAAAGCCTGCTCTTCCCCAAATTGACTCGGCTGAGAAAAATGGAGAAGCCAAATTCGACTTTCCGCTAAATTTGTTTCAAATACTAATACACACTTATTTAAATAATAATAATAATAATCATCATCGTCTATCATGAACGTTACATATTTGAATATTATCATCATGCTTAAAGTTAGTACTGAGAAAAAAGAAAATGTACACCTGCTTTACTACTTTCGTTCAATATTTTTATGCTAGAGAATTCCAATTTTCATTATCTTATACTTATGAACGTATAAATAAAAGAAAGTAGAAGAGCGTTGGATGCAAATGTTGTACATTATTTCCTTTTTTGTTTTTTTTTTTTTTTTTTTTGATTTTAACTAGCATAACTTATGATGGAGCTGACTCTCGATGCCAAATAAGGAAAAGAGAGAGTTATGAGGTGTGTGTGTGTGATTGTTAAGATTGGGACTTTAACACACACATACACACAAGCGCACTACAGCTTGCTTACTTATAAACTATTGAAACACAAAGCGTTAGCTTAAGTTAATAATGTTAATATTTATAATTATATACTTTTACATAATACATGTTAAGTTTTGTTTATTTATTATTATTATTATTATTATTTTTTAAAGTAAACTAATAGTAAACAGTTCCAAGAGATAGAGGGTTAATTGAATATCTACAGTTTTGCAATGAACTTTCATTTTTGATGACAATAGATAACCAGCTGTCATATTCATGTCTCATTTGTTGTTAGGCGAAAATCTTTAAAAGGATGGCAACAGCCGAAATTCAACGAACTTCGGTTTACTATTTAAATTTATTTACATTTTCTGTGGCCCGTGTCTCCTCTGAACTGCTGCTGACTTATTTCTTTGTTTGCTGTGGTTTTTTATTGATACTTAAAGCATAAGAAAAACAAAAACGTTACCACATAAAATAAGGGTAAACGTTTTAGGAGACCGGCAATTTTGTTACATAAGCGTTTCTGTTTAAACAAATTCATTTTTCTTTGTGATTATTAGCAACAAAAAAAAACTGAAAATTATTACATTTCTTTTATCAGACTTCGTTCAGTTTAACTTCGTGATGACTCTTGTTTTGCAGCAGAGTTCACAAAATAAATGAATAAATTAGTTTTTTTTAAATAACAAATCGAACATTGACGACATGTGGCATTTAAATAAATATGTATAAGTTTAATTATAGTCGTTGTTAAGCATTTCTTTTTTTTTTCGAGAACTTCGTTTATATTTTTGGTTGTTCAGTGAGTACGCTTAGCTCGCTTAAAACAGCCAACTTAGAATACAGCATAGAATAAAAAAAAAGAATGGATGAAAAAAAAAACTTATCGAATTTAATTTCTGCTTGTGAGTAAAGTAAATTTAATGCATTTCTATGAAATCGTGCAGGGCTGAGGGCACTGTGTCGTTATAATTGATACTATGTTTTCGTATGGTTTTCGCTGCCAAACAGGCTAATGTAGTGTATTTAAGTGGATTTGCGATTTCGCTAATCTTCTTCGGTTTGATGAGAGATTCAAATGTGTCGCCAGTTTTGTTGCGAGCATCCTGGAAATAAAGAATAAACATTAATTGTATCACCATTCAAAACTGTGTATGTGTGTTTAGCAAAAATTGCTCAGAACAAGAATACTTTTGCTAACTATCTACCTCGTAATTTTTTTTTTTTGTGGATAAATTCCCGTAAAGCAAATAATTAGAATTAAAATTTTTTAAATAGCCGTTAACTGAAATACTTTAGAGCATCCGTCTGAATGTATATGTTTATCCTGACACTAAGCAGCGTTTAAAAGAGGTGTGAAAACAAAATTCAAAAACAAGCACACGAATTTTCATTCCGATTGATTTTGTTTTAGATACTTAGATACCAATGTCTGAATGCTGTCATTCACTTAAGCCGGTGTAAGTTTTTTGTGCGCTCCGTGGACTTAACCATAATAGTTTTGACTCATAGGTTTTTAATATTACGGAATTTCGCAACCCTAGTGTTTCATGCTGGCAACTGACAGCTCTATCGTAAAGTTGAGCATTTTTGAGGTTATACGTACTCAAAACGTTTTGACATACGAGCGCTATTTGTGTTGTTTACATTAACTTAAAAGATTATTTTCGGCTCAAAAATGGAATCAAATCGTGAACATTTTCGTGCGATTTTATTTACAACTTTCAACGTGGTTTATTTATCTCAGCTACAGTGCATGGATGAATTTGATGCAATTTTTGACAATAAAGCCCCTTCAAGTACCAGTGTTTATCGATGGCATGATGATGAATTCAGTCGTGGTCGTAGTCGAATTTCGCGAAGGTCATCTCAAATCAGTTGTTATTCCGAAAACCACCGATGCTGTGCGCGAACCGATATTGCAAGATCGTCATGTGACCTATTGTGTGATTGAGATAACCTCAGGCATTAGTGGTACCAGCCTACATTCAATATTGCATAAGCATGTGAATGTCAAAAAATTTTTTTGCGTTGGATCCCATACAATTTGGCAATCGCTCAAAACATACAATCGCGGTGCCTCGAAACACGTCTATGACGTTGTGACAGGTGATGAATCGTGCATTTCTGTGTAAAAGCCCAATAGTAAACAGCAGATGATTGTGTGGGTGTTTCAAGATGAGCAAAATCCAAAACAAAAGTTTCACACAAAGCACTTCCAAGCAAATGGTCGCCTGTTTTTTTTTTTTTGTTTTTTTTTTTTTGGTGAAAAACTGGACAACGCTGAACAGTGAATTCTGAGTGATACACAACGATTTGTTTGCCAGTTGCCTTCCAAGAAACCAGGAACACCAACCCAACCGCCGAAGAGGGATCACTCTTCACCACGACAATGCGAGCGCTCACACATCAGCTTAAGCAACAGCATTTTTGAGCACCCAAAACATCGATTCGATGAGTCATCCGCCGTATAGTCCTGATTTGGCACCCGAATGACTACTTTTTATTCCCGTAAGTAAAAAATAAACTGAATTTTTCTACGCTTGAAGCAAAGGTTGCTGCATTCAGAATGCATGTTTTGGAGATACCTCAATCAGAGTGGCAAAAATGCTACGACAATTGACACAAACGCAACCCTCATACAGCCTGAAAATGGTATACAATTAAATCTAACACTTTATGAGAATATTATAGCTATTTTAACAAATGCAACAAGTGGTCGGAAAAGCTAGAAGTTTTACATAGTATTCAACTACTCGTCCAACATCGACGTTAAGCGAACGGCTATTTTCCATTCCAGGTTTTAATATTTCACAGCATTTGCTTCTTGAGAATTGAATTTGTATAAAACTTTATTCAATATGTATAACTTTTAAAGAGAATTTTTTCCTTTTTATAGGCCTACTTTTTTATTCTTGGTATCTATTTTCTCGCTAACACAATGGAAATGTTAAATTCTACTGTCAATAAAGATTTAATTGAAAAAAAAAAAAAATAAGAAACAGATATTTTATTAAAAACCCGGGGTTGTATACAAAAACTTATTAACTAGTTTTTTTCTCAAAATTATATTAGAGACAGACATTTCTCGAATTAATCAAAAACAGGTTACTATAAAAATTCGCTTTTTTTAATACTCTAATATACAAAATTAGCTGATAATCCCCTAGCAAATAAGTCTTCAAATTTGCTTGCATTGCCTTTTTCACAAAATCAAATTTAAATGTTAACTTTAATGCCCATGAAATATCGAAAATTGTAAAAATTCAATTAAGCTAAAATATAAGATGGCAAAAATAGGCTTTCGAGAGCAAAAAAAAAATATGTATTAGGATACTATTAAATATAAACAGAAAGTATAAATAAGTTTGCACAATAGAGCATCTTTGGTCGCAGTGCAAAGGCCCATCCTGGACCAACCTAGTAATAATACAATACAATAAATAAGTTTATGAGCAAAATGGGTGGTGATGAGAAGTGTGGCCGCTTCGAAACAGCTAAATGTACCCCAGCGTAAGGCATAAAATTTGTTTCATTTGTGTCCTTTAATTGATATCAGTCACAGCGATCATGGAAACTTAAAACAAATAAGTTTATGAGCAAAATGGGTGCTGATGAGAAGCGTGGCCGCTTCGAAACAGCTAGATGTATCCCAGCTTAAGGCATAATTTTGCTTCATTTGTGCGCTTTAATTGATAGCAGTCACAGCTATCATGAAAACTTAAGCCCTTCTAGATTAAGCCGTAATATAAAATTGTTATTGGTTGTAATTTTCTAAAAAGTTTTTTTGAATTGAAATTGTTTTCGTTTAAAATTGATTTCTCAACTGAACTTGGAGTTCAGGTTTTTTGGAAAGATTTGTGTCCAACCATTATTGGGGGCTTGCGAAAAGACGCTTGCTATTAACGGCTTTCATTTTTCACGTTATTTTCACAACTCCAATACATATAGGAACATTTTTCACCACATACCACGCTCAAGTGACTTTTCCATTAACCGAATTTCTTTATTTATCTTTTGCTAATTTGCAAATATTTTTATCGTTTTCTCTTTTAATTTGTTCCGTACGCAATAAATATTTCAATCATTATAGCGGAGAAAAAAAAACAGTTTTAAATAAACTAAATTCAAATGGGTTCCCTGATTCAAAGCCAACAGAAAAAAAAGAAATAATAATTTAACAATCACTTACAATATGCGCTCCATGATCAAGCAGGATTTTTGCCAAATCCTTTTGACATGGCTGGGCGATAGCTGCTAAATGTAGGGGTGTATTGCCCGCATCGTCGATAGCATTGGGATCAGCTCCCACTTCAAGCAAAGCTTTGGCCAAAGATGGTGAGGGGAATTGACATGCTGGATAACGACCGACCAGAGTTCCTTCTCTGTAGCAGGCATAATGCAATGCAGTGCGTCCAGAGCGTACCGCCACATTAAGGCGGTTGAGTTTGTAAAGCGCCACAAGAATTTCTCGTCGCATTTCGGCACAAAAGCTTTCATCTTCGATGAGCCAAGCCAATAGACAGGCAATGTGTAAAGCGCTGACTAAAGCACGGCTCAAAGCATTCGGGTCATGATTGTAGTCGTGGACAGATGTAGCGACAACAGCCTGCTGCTGTGGAGATTGTGGCGTTGTTCGTTGTTGTTGTTGTTGTTGTTGTTGTTGCTGCTGCTGATGATGATGGTTTTGCGTTTGAGATGTTGTGGCACTTTTTGGTTGTTCCACCGACCAACTTTGCCCAGCAATTGAGGAGGAGACGTTTGCACCGGATTGAAGCTTTTGGTAGCTTGACAAACCTCTCTCTACCTCCGAGACAGCCTTATTAAAAATTTTCAGCATATCGCTTGCCTCAATGGGTGGCACTACACGACCACGTGGCAGCAAACGTCCGGCTTCCATTAACATAAAACTAAAGAGTTCGGCAAAAGACAAAAGCGAAGACTGCGTCATGGGACTGAGAGGTGGTAGGATTTTTTGTTGCATAGTTAAAGCATAAGTCCAAAGATCAATACAACGGTCAAAGCGACCTGCGTCTGCGTAATGAGCTCCTCTATAAAAAAAAAAAAAAACGAAAAAATAAAATTTATACACATAAATTAGTTCAGATTTTCAGCAAAACATACCTAAATCGTATATAATAACTTGTGTCTGGATGTGTGGGGCCTAAAATTCTCTGACGTATGACTAAAGCTTGCATACGCATCTCATCTGGATCCAGCACCAACTCCTCCAAGTCCTCAATCGTTGTCACTTCGGATACATACTCGTACGCTGCAATGGGTTCATTCACTACTTTGGGTATCTTTGGTTCTTGGTTGCGTTCTTCCATGGCCCGGCGCCACAGTGACAAAGCGCTGACCATGTCACGTTTCTTGTCCACATAAGTGGCACCCAGTAATTCTAAGGCATCAATACGACTTTCCCGACTCACACAGGGCAATGTTATCAGATGTTCTACAATGGGCAAATGACCAGTCACACTGGCTGCCAGCAGCGGAGTCATGCCATAATAATCTACTTCCATTGTGGCGCCATGCTTCAAAAGCAACTGCAATATTTCCAAGGAGCCCGACTCAGCACAATCGTGTAAAGCTGTATTACCCTTGACACTGCACCGATTCACGTTTGCATTCAGCGAAAGCAAATACTGGGCAATTTTGAAGTGTCCCTTGTAGCAGGCAATCATTAAACAAGTATGGCCATGACGATTTGCTACCTCAAAGTCAGCTCCATTGTGTATCAGATATTTGACTATTTCAAAATGCCCATCAAAGCAGGCCGCTCGCAGAGGTGTTGAATTCGTGCGTGTCGTGCTATTGACATTGGCGCCATGTCGCACCAATAATTTCACTATACCCAAATGACCAGCTGCCGATGCACACCACAGCGGAGGTGCATCCTCAATTGGTTCGCCATCGAAACTAACGGAGCCGACCTGTTCAACATCAGCCTGACACCATGTCAATAAATATTCTACAATTTCGCTGTGTCCATTGCGGCAGGATATAACCAGGGGTGTGGCTCCGTTAACCTTTGACGATATAAGCATTGAAATCTCTGAAGCTGATCTGCCATTGAGAGCATTCTGAAATTAGATATAAAGAAAGCGTTTTTCTTAGAAATTTTTTTTTAATTCTAAAACAGGGGATGTTTGAAAAGGTTGCAACTTTATTAGATTTTTTGTATGGGATATATCCGAAAATCTTAAATTATGCTTGCTATAAGCTATTCTTTTGTAATTTCTGTTATAAGCATTGTTTCTGGAGTTTTTTGGTGTAGGTATAACTTTTTGTCAACTAGTGCTTATTTCGTGAATGGTAACACTTGGCTCATATCTGATTTGACAGATAATTAGTTTTATCCTTCCGCTGAACGAATATGGTTGTGTATACGCTACGCTAAGTGGGCCTGCAATCGACTTACAGAAGATGCCGATTTTGCCAAAAAAAATGCAAAATTTTTGCACTTTTTCTTTCAGCTTTTAGGCGGTTGCGGCACGCCCTCTTCTGCCTAAAATCTGCCACAACAAAGTTTTTTCCTATGGAGAACAATTCTGGGGGGAGAAGCGATACAAGCGTTGCGAAAAAAAATTAAGGCGCTCTCTGACACAACAACAAATAACAATGAAAAGAAAAACAAACAAAAAAGGTATATTTTAAGGTTAAGTTTGCTCTAGAAGTACTAAATACCAAATTTAGAGCAAAAATATAAATTTGCTCTTACAAAGCTTTTGCAAGAGCAAATAATTGTTTGCCACAAATTTTGTAATTGAATCGTTGAACAAACATAACCTTAAAACACATTCTTGTGAAATTTTATATTTTTGATTGTTGATGTAACCATATGTATGCAGTACATGCATTTTTAGTTAATTGTATTCAAGCACTTGACCAAAACAAAGTAGTGCTCATGTTGTTTGTAGGTTAACATTTGCCACTGTAATCGTACCTTAAGCCAGAAAATATTTGTTAGTATTTAGCTGTCGTTCAACCTTTTGATTAGAAACACTGCATGGCTTTTTTCTAATTAAAAAAAAAAAAAAAAAAAAAAAAAAAAAAAAAAATATAGAAACTTGAATATGTAAATTAATTGTTTGGGGGTTCCCTATTGTTTGGTTTGTTGACTTGTTAATGCCAATGTAATAGATACGGCTTATTAAAAGTTGAATTTAAAAGAAACAATTACAATTTATTACTCATCAGCAACGTCATTAAAAATGCTTCCGCATTGTCTTGCACATTCATGGCAAGTAACTAACGCTTCTTTCAATAGTCAATGATAATATTGATACGAACCGAGGAACACCAGTGTGCTGACAACCATCATCACCATCACTGGCATAGAGACGACCAGACAGTCACGACACAATCGGTTGATATTGTTTCCAACAACGCCTCTTCTTATTGTTGTACGCAATTTTAGGCCTGGTTATAACTTTGTTTCATATAAAAATTGTAGGTATGTATGTTTGTATACACACAATTTTTGTTTTAAACTTGGCAATGAACTCGTACAATGTCACTGCAATGAAGAGTTGAATGGGCAAGCGAATAAAACAACAAGAGCAACAAAACTTACAAAAACTAAAACCAAAAAAAAAAAAAAAAAAATACAATATAAAAAAAATAAATCTGAAAAGAATTTCAGCTAAATAAAAACTATTTTGTTAGCACAAAAATCATGTGCATTCTAAAAATATTATTGGGCGAAAGAAAAAGAAAATTACTTAAAACAAAACAAAAAACGCCATCAGCAAAAATTTGCCAATAAAGAGGGAAAATCATTGAAAATTCTTTTCTGCCAGATTTTGCGATTTAGCATCGATCGAACAAATATTTACATAAAAAAAATGTAAACATTACACGAAGCGACACATCACACAGAAATTAGCAGGTTTCTTATAATGTAATCTTAGCAGAGGGAGCGAAAACACTGCATACACACAGGTGGCCAGAAAAATAGGCGTGTAGTAAATATAGCAGTGTTGTCCACAAATCTACTTTTAGTGATTTCTATGATGCCAAGAACAACAGCCGCATGTTACTTCATTTCCTCACTTATGCTTGCTTATTACAATTTTTACAAGTTACAGCTAAAAATCATTTTTTATTTTAGTCGGAACCATTGCCAAAAAAAAAAAAAAAATTTATCATAATTTCGTCACTAGAGGGAATTTTTTGTCAGATTTTCTCCCCTTCTGATCCGCGCCATGCTCTAAAAGCTAAATCAAAACTATACTGTTTCTTCAGAATAGTCTATTCGAGCAAGGAAATGTTGCAGTGTTTGTCTTGGACAGGTTTTAATTTGGCGCTCAAGCAAACCCCTCCAATCAAACTAACATAACCCTGCTCAAAATAATGAGATTTCCAAAAAGTTTTTCAAAAGCTGTTTTATACACGTTAGCCCTCTTCACAGTGATTGTTAAAGCCAGAAAAATTTGTTTTTAAATCTTTAGTTCATATGTTAATTTTTCGCGTGGCGCTTTTATAGTTTCTTTTTGTGTTTTTTTTTTTTTTTGTACATTTTTCATCAGTTCTTACTGTATTTTGTAACGCTTTTCTTCGCTTTCAAAATGAAATCACTGGCATTAGTTTTTACACATAATTTGATATAATCAAAGCAAGCTCAAATTTCTCCAAGTGATAAAAGTTACCGAAAGTACGAAAAATGTGAAAAGCAAATACAGGGTTCGCCATCTAGCGTTTCTTTTTTTTCAAACAAGTGCTTATTTCGTGTATGGTAACAATTAGCTCATGTCTGATTTGACAGATAATTAGTTGTATCGTTCCGCTGAACGAACATGGTTGTGTATACACTTGAACAATATGCTGAGAAATATTGCGACATTACTTTGCAAATCAGGCTAATGTTACAGAATGTGTGCGAAAATTGTGTACGGATTTTGGAAGAAGAGAAGAACCGGCAGCTCCGTATGTTCATTATCTTGTGAAAAAAGTGAAAGAAACTGGCATCCTCATCGGTAAACCAAAGCGTGAAAAGCCAAAAACAGTGCGTACACCCGAGAATATTGCGGCTGTGGCAGAAAGTGTGCGTGAAGCGTCATCAGCATCAATTCACTGGCGTTCTCAACAATTGAACATTTCGGCGACATCATTGAGACGAATTTTGCATAAATAAAATAAAACGAAATTTGAGAAAATATTCAGTAGTTTTCTTTTATAGTACATATTTTCAAAAAAAAAAAAAAAAGTTATTTGGCGGACCCTTTATATAACGAAAAGAAACACGCATTCTTTTTATGTTGTAATAAAAAAAAATCGACCTTTACATTAAAAAAGAAAAGAAACGTGTTTCTGTGCAAATTTCACTTTTGAAGACCTCGCTGTCTTCCATACATATAAAAAATAATAATGAAAAAGCACTAAACTGCTTAGTATCTTAATTAATTGAAATAGAGAATGAAAATAAAATTTTAGTTTTCTACAACAACCCACTGTTGATTTTCTAAACTGATTGTTTTGCCATCTGCGTCAAGAAAAGATGCAGAGTAATTTTATGCAGTAAGAATATTGTTTTTTTTTTCTCAGAGTCAATCTCAGCTACTCAAAGCATGGGAGCGGGGAGAGATTTAAAAAAAAAAAAAAGATTCAATGGGATCTCAGTATAGAGTGTACGGCAATACATCAATTATGTATGAATCATTATACGCAAGCTGAAGTGACAAAACTCAAGTCTACGCTTCACTGATACACTGGAAAAACAATTCAATCCAATCCAAAACTTCAATCCAACCCAAGCGGTGCCAGAATTCCTAGTTTCGGATTGATTTTAGTCATATTCAATGCTGATTTCGGATTGAATATAGCAAAAATCTGTACTTAAAAACAAGCACGCGGTACTTGATTTAAGGACATTGGTACTATCACACTTTTGATACTGTTTGGGATTGATTTGAATACGAAAGGATTGGAATTGTCTTGAGTGTGATTCGATGTTAATCCCAGATTCGTATCGGAAATAAACCGCTCTACTTCCTCAACTTAATAATAATTTATAAATTATTTTATCTCCTCGCCGATTTGAATCTGGAACCTAACTAATACTACTCCAGCCACTCTACCAATTCAGGTATCAGAGCAATTACAAAAATGAAACAAAATTCAATATTTATACAAGCAAACACATGTGCGGGTTACAAATACACCAGAGATTTTTCGTCGCCATTTTAAGCCATAACAAGATTGATTCTCTTTAATAACCCCTGTTCGGCTTGTTTTGGATACAACACTTGTGTGTAATGCGTTCTTTAATGTTCAAGTACGTTGCGTACTAAAATCAAGTAGAAAAAAACTTACAATTTTCTTCGTCAATACACAATTTTTTGTTTTAATACTACAATGTTTGCATTGTTTTTGGACCAGCGTAAAGCTTTATTCGGATTAAGGAAATCGTTTCGTAACTGTTCGTTGGTGCTACGAAATCGCAAAATCGAAAAAATATTTTATCCATTCGGACCAGACATAGTGCCAAGCCCTCGATATCACTCGACATTGTTCGCATACACAAAAATACAGCAAAGTTTTTAAGTTTTGCGTGTAACTAAGCAAGCGAACGATGCGAACGAGGGACATCGTGGGCCGGGCAGGTGATAAAATAAAAACAAAAGTAATAAATGTTTTTTCAACTTTGGGTGATTTTCAAAAGTCACTTTTTTCACCTCTGTATACTCTGTGATTTTAATCTTTGGTTGTTTTAGAATTTGTTATTCAGTTCTCTATCTCTTACGGTTCGAAAGTTATAGCTCATTTGAAAACTAAGGTGTGCCCCCATTTAGATTATAAATTTTTGATATTTGTTGTGGAGGACAGGCAACTTTATATCTTCTGTTTCTATCTCTTTCGGCTCAAAAGTTATAGCTAATTCTCAAGCTAAAAGTTTACCCCATGTATTGGAATTTCTTGCTGTAGAAAGCAGAAGGCACTACATGACCTATACAAATTTCAGATTTCTATCTCTTGTAGTTCAAAAGTTACAGCTAATTTATTATTTTCAGTTTCTTGTATGGGAGCACCCTTTGGATGGTTTTTTTTTTTTTTTTTTTTTTTTGTATTATACGTTATACTCGTAGAGTCCATGTAATTACATATCCTGAGCAAATTTCAGCTGCCTTTCGTTCAAAAGGCGGTAATATCCAACATACTGTAGAACTGCATAGGAAAACCCCTCGAAATGCACAACTTGTTTCTCCTGTATTTTCTACAATATTTCGTGTGCACAAAATTTGAAAAAGGAAATATTTAGAGAAAAACACTACCAAGCGATCTGCATTTGCCGATTAGTCAAAATTTGCGTTTGAAAGGGAGTAATATCCGGCATACCGTAGAACTGCATAGAAAACCCCCTCGAAATGCATCTTTTGTTTCTACAGTATTTTTTACAGTATTAGCATCCCTGCATTTTGGTTTGCTTGTACCTTTAAACTCAACACGCACAAAAGAGAAAAACAAAGCAAAACAAAAAGCTAAACAAAAAGCTGAAAAACAGTGTTACGTTATGTTAAGTAGTATGTTTTGTTCACGGCGATCGCATGAATACCCTTCTAATGAAAGTTTGCGTAGACAAGTCAATTAACAGCATTGTAAATTTAAAAAGTCATAAATAATGTAGTTGTCTGGTTTTCTTTGTTAAAAAGTTTATTTCAGCTTTTCAGTGAAATTGTATGAAAGAAGACCGACTGTGTGCTGACAAAAGAGTTTATATTTATTTATATAAATAAATACAATGTGTATTTGAATGGCCCTGATCAGAATGTTGAAAAAAAAACTGTTCTTTTTGCATACATACATTATTAGAGACGAGTGAACGTTTGTGCATGCATGCGTATGCAGGAGTGTGTGTATTTTTGTTTGCATGAACTACTTTATGTGTAGTGTGCCTGCCGTCTAACAGAAATTAAAATTTAATGAACGTATGTATGTATGTATATTTATTTAAAACTTAAAAATCTGAAAAAGTAATTCATTCCAAGGGCTTCAAAATTAAACTGTAAATATAAACAATTATGAACAAAATAAACTATTTGGCTCTTGAAAAGCTGAAATCAGGAACTAAAACTAGACTAAAGCACGCACGCACACACACATACAGATACACCCATTTCGACACACGTGCAGACAAACTAGAGTAGCCAGTACGGTTTTTCGAGCGGTTTTAAAACCGATAGTCGATTATACAAAAATATATTCTAGGCAACAATCTTCTGGAGTTTCCTATTTGTTTTTTTTTTCTTGTATCAATTAATTTCAAATTTTTATTTTCTCCTCCTTATGGTTATTTGTTAGTCAAGCGCAGCTAATCAGTGTTGCCGGATGTACGGGAAAAAACCTGCATGCAAATATTTTTCATACTGCAATGCGATTTGCGCAGGCAAAATCGTACATATGTTTTATGTTCTCCAAAATGTAGGGATTTTTCATCTCATCACATTATTTGCAAAATAATTAAGGAAAGAAGGTTTTTTAGTAATGTTTTCTTGTTCAAAAGAATTTTTCCCAAAAATCGCTTTAGAAAAACGTTTTCTGAGTTGTTTGTAGTTTTAAGAATGACCCACCATCAAATGCAATTTTTCTACCAGTGAAATTAATATGTTTATAAAACTGAAAAACTGAGAACTGACCTTTGGATACAAGGTAATAAAAAGCCAAATTTTAATGACGATAATGATTCTGTTTCCAATTTTATGGAAACAAGTTAATACACAAAATTTTCGTATTTGGGGTTCTGAGAATCCTCAAGTAATTGAAGAGAAGCCATTACATCCAGAAAAAGTCACTGTTTGCTGCGCTATTTGGTACGAAAGCGTGATTGGATCTTACTTCTTCGAAAACGACCATGGAACGACTTTCACCGTCAATTCGGAGCATTTTTTTTGCCTGCTAGTACGACCTGGAGAATATGTGGTTTCAACAAGACGGTGCCACATGTCACACAACTCGAACGAATATGGCTTTATTGCAAGAGACATTTCCTGGCCGCGTAATTTCTCTTCGTGGCGATATCAACTGGACACCAAGATCATGCGATTTTACACCATTAGACTTTTTTTTTGTGGGGTTACGCAAAAGACCATGTTTATGCAGATAAACCTCTAACTCTTGAGCACTTAAAAACCAACATTCCTTTAGTTATGACTGATACCGCCCAATATGTGTCAAAAAGTGGTCGAAAATTACCTTAAAAGAATCAATGCTTGCAACTCTCCGCGTGGTGGGCATTTAAATGAGGTAGTGTAGCACACATAATGTCAACATTTAGACTTTATAATAAAAAAGAAATATCATGAAAAAAAAAATATTTTAAGTGTTTTATTACGTTTACTTTTGAAACCGCAAAATGGATAACCCGTTATTTTTCTGCAACACATAAGAGCGAGCCATTACAAAGGAATGAAATAAAAAAAACGATTATGTGACTTTTTTCCAGAATATAAAAAGAAACAGCAACAAAATGTCAGACACATTCGAAAACCGGGTTTGTAAAAATGTCAAATAATCGTTCATCCTCTAATTTACGCACATTTACATGTATGGGGGCAGGTAGCTGCAAAGCGTTAAGTTTATACAAATACATAATATCTAAACAAAATTTACAACTTAATTAGACATCTATACATATGTACATACATATGTACGAAGTTAATGTAACAACTGGTAACCCGGCAGCGCGAACACACCAAAAACGAAACCGTTCGTTCGTTCAAACATGAACAATTTTGCGCACGACTAAAGTGTAGCAGCCAGATGTGTGTTGTATGACCGAAGTATTATAAATTCACTAACTATTCCGGTTCAAATAAAAATAAATAAATAACAAAACAAGCAGACAAACCACAAAAACATTTCGCATTTTGTTGTGTATTAAAGAGAATACCTACATACTTACATACATACATAGTACATACTTACATGTATTTGCTTTTATTTATAATGTAAGCATTATACATATGTACATACGTATTTTGTTTATAGTTAATTAATTAGACATTCGGCGCCTGTGAATAAAATTAACTGGACATTATAAAATATTTAGCTTTTGTTTTTTTATTTATAATTTTTCCAACAAGACTTTTTTTAATCGGTTACTCGAATCGTTTTTATATTTACAATATCGGTCAATGTCACACAGCAAATTATTCAACAATTTAAGAACAGTTTAAACGTGGTTAGATTGTTAAAATTTTACTTCCTACTGACGTCTGTGTACACATCAACTTAATTTGCAAGAAAACAAGATATATATATTTTTTTTTTCGATCGTATAAAATATTAATTAATTGATGTGTTTTCAAGATGAAGTCAAAAACCTTCCTTCATTTTAAGCAGCTAGAAGATAGACGCGGTACAAAGTTTTATAACAATTGAAATAACTCAAATAAAAAAAAAAGAATTTTAATATAATGGTCTTACTTGGGCACAAATATATTTCTACTTAACGCTGCACAGTGATCGAGAATAAACATTTATGGCAAATAAATTAAAAACTATGTAATACTCTGTTCATACATGCAGCAATATTCAAATTATAACAATTAAGGCCATTATTGGGACTAAATTTTCATATAAAAATTACAATTAACTTATTGGCAACTAAGAGATAATTGTTTTAATAATGAATAAAATTTATAATGCAACACTGTTAGATTTGTATTACCCCCCATTTACACACGCAAGTACAAGTCCAAGTAACTCAATACATTGACATTTTTTTCGAAAACCATCATACTTCTGCAAGTTGCGAGCTCACTTGCAAGAAATTATGATTGCCAGTATTTTCTTTTACTTGCATGTCGGTAAAATGACAAAAAGCAAAAACAGTGTTACCTTATAAAGTTCATATTTCAATTTTAACAGATAACTTACAAGGTATGATTTTTTATTTATTTTACATGCCGAAAAATAAGCTAAAATATAAAAAAAAGTTGAAGTAAAATATGGCTTTTATGGTTTCTTAACTATAATATAAATTTACTATTTATTTGAAAAAAAACTATTCGTATAATTTGCTTCCCCCATAACAGTTCGTAAGACAATACTTTGGCAACCCAGCCATCAAAAAGTCATGTAGACAGCCCAAAACAGAATAAACAATACAAAAAAGGCAAATAATAATGATTTTTAAATGTTTAAAAAAAATGGAACAGTGATTTTGTAGTTTTTTTCGCATAATTGTTTTATTATTATTGCATTTAATTCTTTTATTTTGTAAAGTAAAGCATTTTTCTTTAACACCATTTTCTTTGGCGAAATTTTAAAAATGAGCTTGCACTTGCCTGTGTAAACAATCAAGCAAGTAGCAACAGCTGGTGACAGGTGAAGACCTGTCAAATGCTAATGATTGTAGCAATATTAAGTATGTATGAACACCAAAAAGATATTGTCAATTAACTGAATATTGTTTCAATTAAAAAGGCATATGTGAACAGAGTATAAGAATCTAACAAATTGCAACAATTTTATTGCTTTTAATAATTTGACTAGTTTTTGTTTCAAGAATACCGTTGAGAGTTAAAAACTGTTGGCTCTCTTTGTATTGCGTATTGAAATCTCCGATTTACACTTTGTGAGCAGTGAAGAGCAAGAAGAGCAAATTTAAATATGTTTAATTAAATATGTTACCATTTTACCAAGAAAACAAATAGCAAAAATTTCTTGAAAGAAATTTTTTTCCAAACTCTATTAAAAAGATATCAAACAACTTTCAACAAGATTTCTACCAACAAAATACATAAAGTGTTTGTTGGTGTTATGTCTGTTGTAGTTATGCGACTACCTGATATCGAGGTACCTTGCGCTGAAACCTATGACTCAAAATCTGAACAGTAGTAATCGAGTAAAAATATATTTCATTCACACCATTTACACTGAACAAAATTGGTACTTAAAAAAATGAGAAGTAAATTAATATTAAGCTGAAAAACTCAAGTTTTATATTGTAATTGTTTTCTTTTCACATGAAATTTATTCAAGAAACTGAGAAGCGTATTATAGATGAAACAAAAGGCAAAAAAGACTTAGTTTTGTGGAAAATATTTTCAAAAAGCATGAAAAAAATAACTTTTCCAACATTTTGCAGCACGAAAATTTTCTGAATCAATTTAAAAAAAAAATTGCAATAGTTGCACAGGTCTCTAGCAATAATTTGGCTTTTACAGATTTAAAATATATCAAGAGTTATAGCCAAAAAAAAACCATATAAACAATATACTGGCATCGAAAGTCCACAAGTGATGCACGAGGAGCCATTACATCTGCTCAACATGACTGCATGGTCCGCTGTTCACGCTGGAGGAGTCATCGGGCCATTTTTTTTCGAGGACTCCGCTGGTCAAACGACAACGCGCTATAGGGCAATGTTAACTGATTTTTTTCAGCGGCAACCGAGCGAATTAGGTCTGGAGGACATGTGGTTGCAGCAGGACGGAGCAACGGCATACGCTGCCAGAGCCACAACCGATATGCTTTTCTGGCCCACCTGTTACTTAAATCAATCCCCAGCGGTATCAGAAGTTCGGTAAGTATGAATTTTTTTAAACCAAGTGCGGTGTGCTTAATAAAAGTGCGGTTTATTCAAGCACTAAATACTCAATTTAAACCATATTTGACCCCGATTTTGGATTGAATTTTTGTTCTTTGCAAGTGATTAAAGCCATAATAGTAAAATAAATTTTTGAATTTTCTCAAATTTTTCACCGTATAGCTCATTTTCAAATGTGGAAATCTTAAAAACTTCGAACGATATTCGCCATAAAGTGAATTGCTCCTATATTTCTAAAAATAGCAAGATGAGCTGCGAATTTTATGCTCTGTAGTATAATACAGACATTCGAAAGTGTTATTGTGGGACATTGATAAGCATTCTAAGATGTACGAGATTTGAATTTATAGCTATTGAATATTCATTCAGAACCATTGTGTGCTGATGGCGCGTGCATGTCAAAGTTTTGTACAAGATTAACGAATAATTAAGCTCAGCCGGCGCAATACATTACATAACTGCTGCCAAACCCGATAAGGCTGGTTTCTTTTTTAAACATTTAAAAAAGATATACCTATACAAACATATATACACATATGTATGTATATCAATTATGTATATAGGAACCAATAATCAGACAAATATATGCATACATAATAATTCAAGCTTAAGATCTTTTACAAAAAAAAAAAAAAAAAACAAAAATTAAAATTTTCAAAAAAAAGAGGAATGTCGAAATATTGAAAAATAAATAAGAAGCTTATTTATAAAACAGAAGTGACCTTAAGCTCGAATTGTTGTACGAAAATTTTTCGTAAAACAGATATTTATTGAAACAAATGATTTTATTATTTACTCTTAACGCTAATTAAAAAAAAAGCAATTTCAATCGCAAGTTCAATTTAAATTATTGTTTGCGATAGAGATTTTCTTATCCACCACTTGTTTAATTTCACGAAAATATGGAACGGAATTTTGTTTTTCCTGCACACAGCAAATAGCTGTAATGTTAAATTAACATGAAAAGATATTGATTTACAATCATGTTAAATTTTTACAAAAATAATAACCCAAATTAAAATCATCTATCTAGGAGTACTTAAATTGCGTTTTGTTGCATTTTTTGTGATTATTACGATGGTCAAGTGTGTGATTGGGGTTCGAGTTCCGTCAAAGGCCGTACAAAAATAAACGAAATATAAAGAGTCAAATAGGTAAGAAATAGAACTTTACCAGGGAAAAAACGAAAAAACTGTCAAGCATTAATTAAGGGTGTGAAGATAAATTTGTGAGTTAAATACGTGCCACAACTCTATTAACTGAATACAAATAAAATACAAAAATACAAAATAATTAACTATTTTTTTAATTGTATGAAAGAAAACATTGGAACATAATAAGTATTAAAAAAAAATATAAAAATGTTTTATTTTTGATAAGATTATTTTACTTGTCAATATGGCGCCTTCCCGGACGGGTGTAGGGGTACTTCGAGGAGACATGCACGGTTGCGTCATATATTTTAAGAAAGCGGATGAATATAGAATTAAGAAACAATCAACATCATATGCAATTGTTTCTCAGGGCCCAAGCTATAGCTGGTGCAAAATAGGGTCTACATGAAACAGCGAAAAAACTGACATGTTCAGAGCCCTAAGGAGGCCATTTGGAACAAGCTAGCTCAAAAATAACAACAAGACTGTATTCCAAAATAGCTCTTAAATTTAAAAAAAACTGTTACAATTAAACCATTGGAAAAGTCGCAATGTAGTATGCAACGTTGTCGAAAATTTCACAAGTTTCACGAAAAATCAGAAAAACTAGCAGACATGCACAATACTGTTTTATATCAAATAAAAGCTCTTGAATAGCGATATAAAAATTTGTAAAAAGCTTAACTGACTGTTTCTCAGGGGCGGATTTATAGTGGGTGGAAGTTGTGTGGAACACGAAAATGTGCATGGGAGTACGCCTGATGATGAAAATTGGCCACTTGGAACATACATGCACGGTAGTGTTATATACCCATTGAAAGGTCTAATCTAGTGCTATCAGAATCTGAAAAGTTTATATTCAGTTGTTACTCAGGGGTGGATTTATAGTGGGTGAAAGTTGTGTGGAACATGAAAATTTGCATTGCAGTACGTCTAATGATGAAAATTAGCCACTTGGAACATACATGCACGGTATTGTTATATACTCACTGAAAGGTCTAAACTAGACCAATGCACATTTTCATGTTCCACCCAACTTCAACCCACTATAAATCCACCCCTGAGTAACAACTGAATATAAAATTGTTTCTACTGTATTTTCTAAAATACTTCTTCTTCACAAAAATTTGAAAACGGAAATATTTAGAGAAGAAGACTACAAAACGACCTGCAGTTGCAGGTTTGTCAAAATATTCGCGCATAAGTTGTAATTTGGCAAATATTCCATGCCATAACACAAGAGTGGGCGAAAGCCCTTAATAAGAATCAACTAATGCCAAACATTAGACTGGAAAGTTTTAATAGAATAAAAAATAAAATATGTTAATTTAACACAGAATAGAAGTTGTTTTGATGTTTTTAATAAGTATTTAATTTAATTAAAGCAGAAGAAACAGCAGTGAAATATTGCGATTATGTAAATTGGAAATTTTCAGTTTAGCGCCATCTGAAAGGAATGTTAGAGCAAAGCTGTTGGTTTAGGGGAGAGAGATATTCAAGCAGCATTATTAATTATATGAGATGAGTGGGTTTTTTCTGGATTTAAACATATTTTTATTTCAACCTTTAAGTTTAATTGTTCGAATGTGTGTGTATATTAGAAAAGAATTAAAAGAAATATATATAGAAACTAGAGATGTGCGCGTGAGTGCTTTCTGACGCACGCACTTTCGCGCACGAAAGTGCGGCAGCGATAACAGCCTAAAAGCATAGTTTTGAGAAAGCCGTGTTTTCAATGTTGAGCAATTCCTTTGAAAAAATCAAAGTGGACAATTTAGAAGAGTAGTTTGACAAATTAAAGATTATAATATTGAAGAATTCATAAAAGATGTAATTAAAACTTGTGTTCTAGGATATTTTGTCACTTATTGGATATTGTATAGGTATGACTTTTATTAACAAGGAGATATAGAGATTTCACGTAATCATAAATTTCTGTAAGTAGATTATTATAGCATAATCGACTTTGGTGGCTATCGCTTGTGAGCACAGACACATCGTTCAGTTACGCAAACAACGGACATCGAAAAACACCTTCACTTGTTGTGAAGTGCAACAGCAATCGCTATTGCGATTTCAACTCGCCAAAAATTTGACATTTGTGATTTACAGAACATCTATCTTGAGATTTCAACACACAATCGCCAATATTATGGAGAAGCGAGTGTCGGAATGATGCCTATAAGTAAAGTCAATAATAAAAATCTCAAAAACAAAAGCAGGAATTATTTTTATATTGCACAAATATGCAACAAACCTAAATCGTTAATTATAAAATAACATCACTAAGGCAAAAAAAGCAAAAAAAAAAAAAAAAACTCCGCTGCGGCTGCACGTCAACACCGTTTTAACAAACACATTAAATGTTGTTATGACCAAACATTTTGTGTGGGATTTATTTTCTCGTTTTGCAGTTGTTATTGTTGTTTTTTCAATTCAGTTTCTACATTTACCGTTACTACAGCATTTCATTTGCAGTTGTTTATGGCAAGAGCATGTGGAAAAATTTCAGCTTTCCGTTTTTCAAATGACTAAATTTAGTAAACAGTATTTTTTTTGCATTATTAGATCTGACAGAGAATTTATTATAAGGTCATTCATTAAGCTCTTCCTATCTTTAAATTTCCACAAACAGAGAGTGGTCCAACCATAATACAGCATATGAGTGGTGAGTCACACCTTGACTTCAAGTTTTTTGTCCATTTGACATTTCTTTGTTTCCCAGTTTGACTAATTCAGTGATAAAGAGGTACGCAACTGAGTAGCGCGTTGAGATTGCAGAAGCCTTTTATGAAAATGGGCGTTCAAATCCAAATACATTTCGTGCACTTTTTTTAGGTATATTTATTTAGTAATTCAGGTCCAAAAATGAACCTTTTCAAAAAATATTTGCTGTATTTTTCAGCTGTCTGTTTTGGACCTGAATTAATACATTGCAATTGGCTCTTAAAGCAAATAAATAATTAAGTTCATATTTGTATATTTATTTAGAATATTCAATTTAACAATGCGGTTACCACAGGGCATTAAAGGGACCAGTTGGCACTGGTATTTAAGACCGAATTCATTTCTGAATTATTTAACAAATTTTATTATGATAAAAAGAAATATCCAAAAACAGAGAATTTGGAATATGATTATACCTACATACATACATATACATATGTAATTATGTGTACACATATATTAATATAATTACTTTTTAAATGATTCATTTGCATAGAAGCATTTCCGTATCTTGAAGCAAATAGTGTTTCAGGGCAAGTTTGAATAAGTTGCCTTGTTGTACATATTAAACTTAGAACAACCAAGATGTTCGCCTTTTTGTTTGGTTTTTTTCTAGTCGACATCTTTTCACCAAAAGATTGCAGCTGAATGCAGTATTAAAGTTGAATTGATTTACTCAACTTATACAATTATAATTTCTTTGCTCGAGTTCTAAGTTGCTTATATGATACCAAACAATATATGTACATACAGTATTTATCGGATATAAGAACATCTCATCTTTTTAGTGATTTTTCTAACAAAAAAAGTTTCATATAAGAAAAACCCTTATAAGAAAAAAACTGATAAAAGAACATTTTTCTTGAACACCAAAACCACAAAATGTATAGAAAAAGAATTTATATAAGAAACTTTCAAGGGCAACACTGAATTTATGTAGTTTGCATGGACACTCTGTTTTCTGACAGTTTTACAACAACAACAACGTTTTTTTTTTTTTACTTTCAGTTCTCATGAGAAGTTTTTGTTTCTTTCCTCGTAAATAAATAAATATATAGTACAAAATCAATTGTGTATGTACATGTATTTACTACATATATATTTTTTTTCAAATTGAAGTTGGCTAGTTTTTTATATCTATTTACTAAAGGGGTTAATAAAATAAAATTTGATTTCTTTTATTTTCTATTTACATACATACATCTACGTATATGCATAAAAAGGTAAAAAAGCTCGTATATTCATATAAGAAACAAATGCCTTATGGCCATAGCTACTTATATAAGAAATAAGTCTCTTATATAAAATAATTGTGTATAAGAAAGAAACGCTTATAAGAAACTTTTTTCGTGGATTTTTCAAGTTTCTTATATCCGATAAATACTGTATATTTTTTATTGTAAAAAAAAATAACATTGTGTAAACTTTCCAAAATGGGCAACAACAATAAATGGATTATGCAATTTTCACCGAGCACATCTTTTTTTACCCACCAAACCACTTTTTACAATTATGGCGTTTTCACACTGGCTGGTTTCACCACTATACACCACGCTATAATTGTAAAAAGTGGTTTAGTGGGTTAAAAAAATACATGTGTTTGGAAAAAAATTGCTTAAGTCATTTATTTTTTAATTCTTGTTACCTTTTTTACAGGGCACTGTCAGCTAAATTACCATCTCAAAAAACTAAAATGTGTAAGCAGGAAACGACGGAACACATACATGTTCCACTGCGTATAGACGCAGAGCCACATACCTGGGCGATGGGTTGTTGGAGCCCAAGGACCACAATAGCATCAAATCTGCGGCCGTAACGACATTTGCTAATAGGTATGTATACTGCTTCACAAAACGTCTTTGTGGTCGAGGGGCACAATTGGCCCTTAATATTGTCCAAAATCACAAAATCAGACACAAATTTTCATTCTTGAATTTATACCGAAAACAACTACAAAATATAAACATTTGTTTATATTTTTGTGAACACTTATACATACATACATGAAACAAAATTTATGCAAGTTTTAGAAAAACTGGCAATTAAGCTAAAAATTTCATTTTTATATTGTTAAATTAATTATTCAAGCTCTTGATCTTTGGTTTTTTATAAAAAAAATAATTTTAAACAATTAAAACAAATTGTTGGCGAAATATTGAAAATAAATATATAAATGTTTAAAATTATTTTTTTATATTAATTCAGGTCCAAAAATGAACCTTTCAAAAAATGTTTGTTGTATTTTTCAGCTGTCTATATGCCGACGACATTTCGTCGGCATATAGACATTTCAATTGGCTCTTAAAGCAAATAAATAATTAAGTTCATATTTGATTATTTTTTTATAAAAATTTTATTTTTAATTTCGGTATTAATATTTGTTGTTAAATCAATATGGCTTTTAGTGGCTTTGTAATGTTTTTTCTCTTCGTCTGGGTGTATGTAAAATACCATCCAAAATCGTATGTAATTATTTCATATATTTTTGTTCACTTTCAAAGTATGTAATCGTAAGAACAATTACATAACTTTTCCCTTTCTTTTCTTTTCTTCCCAGAATGGAAATTATTACAAAACCAATTAAATGATTAAAATAGAATTTTAATGCATAATCTTGTCAGAAATAAAAACATGAATTACATCAAATGAAAGTTCGCCAAAAACGGCCGGATTTTGTTTTTTTCTTTTTCTAACTTGGGGGTTACACGATCAAGTTTTGCCTTTCAAGTTTTAATACATTCACACTTTTTTACTAATACACTTACAATTTTGAAAATTTATGCAAACTCGTTCACAATTATTGCTTTCCATAGAGAGCATCAAGTCACCATCAAGAAAACAGCTGACAACAATTTTTTTTCGTTCTGTCTGCAAATAGTTTTTTGGTTTGTTTGAAAGTTGCAATTAAAAGTGATTTAAAAATTAGACAGATTCAAGCTTAAAAATAGAAAAATGTTGACGTGCAAAACCAACAAATATAATGATGTGCTGCGATTTATAGAGCTATACAGAAGCCACGAAGTTCTGTGGAATATGAATGTGGCGTCATATCGACTCCTTTCTGCCCTCTGGTATTTTTCTTCTTTTATTTTCTTTATTTCTGATAGTACTTTTAATGAAGCAGCTATTTTTTGTTATGAAATTGCGTGCACCCTACGTCACAGCTATCAATTTTATGGAATTTTGACAAGCAGTATGTGAAAAAAACTTGATAGCAAAACTTGATCCTGTAACTGCAGAGTAACTCGGCGTCTTCACCAGCTATCAACTTGAGCAGGACAAGGACAGAGCAACGGTATTAATTCGCTTATCTTTTCGTACATGGAGAACACGTGTGCCCAAACTATTCATAATTTTTGATTTGTCGAAGTGTCGTTCATATTTTTGCTTTATTTCAGTATTTTATGTATACATATATCCACTCAATTTTTGTATTTTTAAATCTGAAAAATTAGTTTTTTATTTTTCAACCATTTTTTATTCCTTTTCTGCGGTATTTTTAATGAGAGCTAAACTGTCAAACAGTAAATGACATTTCATGCCCAACGTTATGGCGAACATCGATGCTCGGGCATGTGATCGAACATCGTTGCCCCAAAATGGCCGAAACATGAACATGAGCTGTCTTCACCAGCCATGAGCGATGTTCAACATCATGTTCATACCAACTTCATGGCTAGTGGAGATGCCCACAGTAAAGGCGTCACATTTTTAAGCTTCATGAGCAGGCATTAAATCATAGTTTGCAGTTAAACAACTCTAACAAACTCTTACAAAAGAAAAAAAAAAGATTTTTGAGCCACGGCATATTTTGTAATTTTAGAAAATAGTTAAAATGCATAATCATCACCAATTTTTTTCTTCTCGTCAAATTTCTTCTAGAGCTTTATGCTAGTAATTGTTTTTGTTGTTGTCTGGTAAAAAAAAAAATACTAGTTGGTCTCATCGCTCAAATTGCTATGACCTCTTTTGGTAGCACATTTTATAGATACAAATAGAATCATTGAATATTTATGTTCGTTCTTGAGACATGACTTTTGCAGTAACATAAATTACTATGAGTTCTTAACCCTTTCTCGCCCGGCACAGTGTTAAAGGTACATATATATAAATTTGTGATTCTGTTTACAATTTCGACCCCATAAAGTGGATCAGTATCGACAGGGCTTCTCTAGGTTGACGTTTCTGAGATAAAACTATTTGACTCGGAAAAAAATATTTGGCATCAAGCCATTAATACAAGGTGAAACGAAAGAAATCGCCCTATTGGAAGTAGCTCTTATTTTTGTAAAAGGCGGCCAATGTCAAATCTATTTTTACATTTGTGAACTAGGCAGCTGTAGAATACAAGTGAACAAGCCATGGAGCGATACGCTCTCTAATAATGCGGAATAATAGTGTCTGTGACAAAGTGAACGATTTTTCTTCCAAAATCGTAATGAGCGAGGAGGGTCATTTCGACCTCAGCGGGTACTTGAAGAAGCAAAAAAAATCGCTGCTGGGGCACCATAAATCCACGAGTGATGCACGAGGAGCCATTACACACGCTCAAAATGATTGAATGGTGCGCTTCTGTTCATGCTGGAGAAGTCATCGAGCAATTTTTATTATTTGTTTAATTTTTGAGGATGCCGCTGGTCAAGCAGCAACGCGCTATATGGCCATGTTTACCGAGTTTTTTCTTCCGCACTTGAGCGGCAGAAAAAACTGCGCAAGCCACAACTGATATTCTGAAAGCCAAACAACATGGGACGACTTCGTTTGGCCCAATTGTTATGTCTTGTCATGTGTTGGCTATTGAAATTCAGTAGAATCAAATATATAAAAATAACTGGTTTTTGAAGCATATTTTAATAAAATGTTTCCAAAAAAAATTTTTGTGTAGAATTAGATACATACGTATTTTTTTCATGGCCCTCAGAGGCCGAAAAAATATCGACAGCTGTCAACGTATACCCGATATATAGAGAAAGGTGATTTTTCCGGAAATTTCACATGCAGTGATAGAAAAGCTTTCGTCAATAAAATGATTTTTCACATTAATTTTACCATTTGTTTAGTATTTTTGAGCCAACGTAAGGCTTCCTTTGGATTACGAAAATTGTTTCGTTAACTGTTCGTTGCTATTACAAAATTTTAAAATTGAAAAAAATTATTATTAATTTTTTGTCTTTAATTTTATTTAATTATTATAGTTCGTAGAGGAATCAAATGTACGACCTACCACCAATAATATTTTCTGCTTAACATTTTTTTCCAACACACGCCTCCTTAGAGCGACTTCCATACAAAAATACTAAAAAAAACAAGTTTAAAATCGGACGCCTTAAAAATGATATTTTTGATAGGGCTTATTGGAACTTATTTTTCTCATGCCTAGAGCTATTTAAAAATCGATGGCACAATATCGATTGCTAAACTGACCCGCCTTAATGCACTTAAATATATCAGAAATTTTATAATTTTCTGCCTCTCAATGTCATTTTTCTACCATCAAAACCACTCTTTATCAACAAAAGTTGCTTTAATTCTTTTAGCGATTTTTCAAAAATCGGTTAGCGCTGTCAAAAAATCGATGGCACAATATCGGCAAATTTTTCTCTATACAAACCGATACGGCCCAATGTGCATAGTACGTGCCCCAGCTCTATAAAACATCAAACATATATATAAGTGATATTTGTGAAAGATATTTACTTCTTCTTCTTCTTCTTGCTTATGTGAACAATACCAAGAAATTTAAAGAAAAAAAAATCTCTCCAAACTCTAAAAAAAAAATCCCGCCTGAAAAGAGTTAAGCACGCATTTGCTTATAGCTACATTATATATGTATGTATGTGTGCGCACATGTTCATGCATGTGTAGTATATAAATATACAATACACGTCATGTATCTGACGGCTGACTGTTTAATGCCATGATTCCCAAACATGAGCTCATGACACCTCACGAATCCACATCGGCACTGTTATTCGAGTGTTTGTAGACATGAAACGAGGCTAAATTTCATAAGTATTCTATAGAGTCAAGGTCTTGGTAAAATTTTGTTTGCACATATGTTTTAAAGGTTTTCAAATGGTTATAAATTAATTTTCATTAAAATAGAATTTTTTCCTCCATAAAAAACAGCTGTTGTATGGAAAGCTTTCTGTTTCCATGGAAATGAAAAGATGCTGCCATGCATAATAATAACATCAAATATTAAATGTGAAGACTTATTTATGACTGAAAAACTAAGACTGCATCTTAAATTAACTAATTTCACATTTAAATAGCAAGTAAAAATTCGGCCATTATACTTCTAACTTTGTGGAGTAAATGTGGGCTTAAAGTAAGTTTGTTCCCGTACTTTTTGGGTAAAGTTTGCTAGAGTGAGAGCAACCATGAATTTCTCTCAATAATGCACAAAAAAGTACGGGAACACCAAGAACCACATTTCTATATCAATAAATAACATATGGTATATTTTGATGCTGTAATGAATATTGCAACGCACATGTGGGAAAGATGAAGCGTTTTTCTGCATGCATTTAGATTTTAAAATGTTTTGCAGCTAGTTTTATATGAAATACTATTTGAAAAACATCATTTAGTTAAACTGTTTGGCTGGTTATTGCTTACTTTTTTCAACAGCTGATTGTTTAACTACTTGCGCAAACTAGCGCGAAGAAAAAGTGCAGACTGTTTCGTTCAAGAAGAACAAGAATTTTTCTCTCTCAAAAGCTCTTTCAATTGCCCGAACTTTGAATACGAGAACGGTTTTCGTGCATTGAGTGCAGGAACAAACTTAGTGTGTTCAGTTCTTGAAAATAGGTATCAAATTCATTGTGTGGAAATTGAACACTGAAACATTCTTTCCATATAACAGCAGAGAGAGAGAGAGAGAGAAAGACAGTGTCATTATTTCATTTGCAGGTATCAATTCTTTGTGTGGAAATTGAACACTGAAACATTTTTTCCATATAACAGAAGAGAGAGAATGAGAAAGTCATTATTTCATTTTCATTCGAAAGAAACCGCCCAACGTTTTGAAAAATGGCACGTAATAACACGTTGTTCAGATATCCAGTTTTCTGGAGTCACTATTCGATTTGATGACATTTTATTTTTTCTGTTTACACATACAAATTTTAACGAAATGCGAAAATTTGAAAGTTGCTTTATATAAAATAAAGCAAAGAAAGAAATGTATTAATTCAGGTCCAAAAATGAACCTTTTCAAAAAATATTTGCTGTAGTTTTTGAAAAGGTTCATTTTTGGACCTGAATTAATACATTTCAATTGGCTCTTAAAGCAAATAAATAATTAAGTTCATATTTGGAAAGAAAGAAAGTTATAAATACAAATCTTCAGTTGCCCACTAAAGTGTGTATCCTGGTTGTCACTTTAAACAGCTTTGCATTTAAAATTCTAGTCAGTATACAAAACACTTTCGTTGATATTTTGCAATATCTTTGGCTTTTATATGGAGTTTTAAGTTCAATGTCCCTTATTAAGAAAATTGCAAGAAAGTTGCATATATGAGCAGCATATGATATTTAATGGAATTTATTCCCTTAATTAATTTGTAAAATTTTTTACTAATTTTTTCTTTCATTTGCAATTCTAAAACAATTAGGAGCATATGAATAAAGTATGTGGGAATCACTGGCTTCATTTATGATCACTTGCAGGTCTAAAATTAATAAAATTATTTGTATTGGAAGCTATTGTTGGCAATAACACATACACACATCTCTGATGTTAAGCGGTTGATGACTCGACGTCTGTCTGCCTGTCTGTCACTCGTCGTTGTGATGACTACCGATTTAATATGTTTGAAAATAATTGAACAGAATAAGCTAAAGGAATTATAAAAATAATTTAACCAACGCATTTATAAGCAAACAAAGAGCTATTATTTCGCACATGTTTTCATAATTAATTTCGTTTCTGTGTTTTTCTTTGATTTACTTTATAAAAAATATTAGATTGTAATTGAAAAAACAAATAGTAATTACAAATATTTGCATATTTTAGGCATTTGTTATATACTCATAAGAAAAAGTATTGATTTATTTGCATTTACATTTGTTTATTTCCCCATTTCACTTTTTTTTTCTATTACTTTTGTTGGCTTTTACAGATTCTTTCCTTTCAGTTGAATCAGAAAAATAAACAAACTACTTTTAGCTACTTGTTCTAACTTTTATATTGTTGGCTTTAAATACAAGACAACAACAGAATTTTATCAGAAGTTAAGTTATATTTTTAAACTGCAAACACTAAAAATTAATATTTAATAATAAGCTCACGCTAATTCATGCATACATATGTACGTACATGTGTGTGTGTGTGTGTGCGAGAGAGACAGAGCTGTGTAACAAAGAGAATGTTACCAACACTTTGCCATAATGACTTGAAAGCAAAATAATATACATATTTAAAAAAATGGTAATAGTGAATAAAAATCTTAAAAACATTAACAAAAAAGATTAAGATTTCGGCCTACGTCATCATATTCAAAAAAAAAAAAAAAAAAACTAACAATTCTTGTTACGTTTTTGGTCTACTGAAATGTCTAATCATTTTATACAATAAATATTATAAATAAGTATTCAAATTGATAACAAAAGTAAACGTTCCTGAGTCAATTGTTCTGCAAACCAGAAAAACTTGTAAAAGCCCCTGAGAGCCGTCCAGCAATATAACAGAGGGGCCAAAAGAAGTCATGCAATGTTGTTTGGCTTTCAGAATATCGGTTGCGGCTGGCGCAATGTTTGCCGTTGATCCGTCCGGTTGGAACCTCATGGGATCCTCCAGATCTAATTCGTTCAATTGCGGCAGAAAAAACTCGGTTAGCAGGGCCCTATACCGCCTTAACGTTTGACCACCGACGTGCCCGAAAAAAATTGCCCGATAACTCCTCCAGCGTGAACAGCGCACCATGCAGTCACTTTGAGTGGGTGTAATAGCTCCACGTGCATCACTAGCGGATTTTGGTTGCCCTAGAGCGATAGTTTTGCTTGTTCACCTACCCGCTGAGGTCGAAATGAGCCTCATCGCTCAGCAAGATTTTGATAGAAAAATCGTGCACTTCGTCATAGACACGATTATGCAGCGTTCTTGGGTATCGCTTCGTAGCTTGTTCTACAGCTGTCTAGTTCACAAATGTAAGAAGAGATTTGATATTGGCCACCATTTGCAAATAAGGTCAACTTCCAATCGGATGATTTATTTATTTTTTTGCTTATTGCTTAGTTCTGGTAAGATCAAATAATCGTTCGTTTAAAATTTGGTCCGTTGAGCAAACATAACCTAAAAAAGGTGACCACTACATTTTGTAGTGGCCTTAATTTTGGGTAAATATGTACATGCATATAAACAACTTAAAAACATATTTGTCTGTATCGATACAACAACAACATACGAAAATCAGCAAACAAAACGTAAAACATTAAATTTCACAAAAGCATATTTTACGGTTAGGTTTGCTTAATGAACAAATACAAAGTTTGGAGTGAATTTGTACTGGCTAATGCATAGTTTTTATAAAATTAAATACGCTGTAAATTTCTACAAATTTGTCCGTTAAGCAAACATAACCTTAAAATATGCTCTTGTGAAATTGTATGATTTTACGTTGTTTTCTGCTTCGTGTTCTTTTTGGTTGTTATTTGTTATTATTGTGGTATTCATGTACTTGAACAAACAAGAAAATAGTGGTCACGTTTTTTTTTTTGCGAAAATGAGCAACAAAATCTCAAATCTCTACTTTTATAATATATTATAGCTAATTTTGATTGTGATAAGATTTCATAGCTTCAAGTGAAGACCTGACAGGCAGCGTGTACTTGTAATATGAAATGTTGAATTCAAAAAATATAGAAAACGTCTTAAGCGGTTAACGTTTATGGTGACAAATATTTATTTGAAAGAAAAATCAATGTCAATACTGATGATTAAGTTTATCTTTTTGATTTGCCAACGTAATCGCCATAAATTCTAGGGATTTTCTTCAGGTGGGTTGATTTCGCAATAAATATTGTGCCATCGTGTTTTCGATCGATGTTGACTTCAGAAAAAAAAAACAAAATTCTCAAGGCGTTCGATCTATTATTGGGGTTGGGTCATATATTTGAATGCTTTACGGGCACCCTGGGACTGATTATTATTAAAGGCCCTAACTTATATTTTCTCTAGTCCCACGGTGCCCATAGAGCAGTCAAAGATATGACCAGCTCCCGATAAGTTTTTTTCTTACCAATATCGTTTTCGAACACGCCAATCCCGCGCCGTGTCTTTTTAAGGGTATTCACATAAAAAATGAAAAATATAAATATTCGAAGCTTTTGTTTTCCTTATATCAAAAGCCACAAATCGCTAAATTTGTATCCTTACAAATCGGCCCACTCTATTCTACAAGCATGCATACATGTGTAAATTTTTTATCTTATCATTCTGCAAAAATAAAAAATAAAAAACAGAAAATCAAAGCAGAACAATAACGTAGCAGTTTTGATGAAAAAAAAAAATAGTATATTTAACTATACACCCATACACATGTACGCACGATTCGAGCATATACTTATTCAATAAAACATGAAAGAAACAGATTCAAAGAAAAAAAATGTTGAAATCAACTTCCTCTTGATTAAATTAGAGAAAACTTTGACTGCCACATATTAAATGTTTTGAAACGCATGCAATTGTTATTCATTGAATTTTTTTACTTGATGAATTGATGAATTCTTCATTCACGAAGTGTGATTGACATTAACTTTTAAATGAGGTTTTATCAAATCTTTTCGATGGCTGTGTTTTTTTTTTATCTGCAAATTTAATACTTTTCAAAATAAATGTTTTTGCAAAATTTTAAAGTGTGTTGGCTTTTTCAAGTCTTTGGCAAATTTGTTTCGCCAAATTGTTTATTTATTCTAAGCCAAACTTTAAGGTCAGTATCTTTGGTTGCTCGCTGCTAGACTAAGAGTGGTTTGCTTTGAAATTAAAAAGACCTAGCAAATATTATGCACATACTAATGCTAAAATAGTTATGCGCTCAGTTTATTGTACTAATATATACATTCTATAAACTTGTATACATACTTGTTGATGTCGGATTTAAATTGTCCAAAAAGTTTTGCAAACACTGCTGGTAAATGATTAATTGAAAAAGCAGCAACAACATTTAATGGTTTCTAAACTTTTTTGTGCACACACTCATTAGGTACATTAATACACGGTATAATTGCGGCGTTTAGGCCACATGAAATTAAAAAAAAAATCAAATATTTTATTTAATAAAATTCTTGTTTAAAGAAAAACGAAGGCTAGAGCACATTTCTGCCGTTGCTCAGACACTTGATTTCGCTTCAGCTGAAAAATCTTTAGGCGGAAAAATATTCACAATTAATGCAAAAGATAAGTTTTACCCAAAACAGTGACGCATGCGGCCAATTTATGTTTAAATTTAGAACAGCCATTTTTAAACCAATAAAATTTAAATAAAATGTTTTAAACATTCGTATTATTTATTTTGGCAGTATTTTGTTTGATTTTGAATTTTATAATTTAATCTCTTGGCTGAGGAATTATTTATTACTTCTATGCCAATATGATCAAAGCAGTCAATAATATAACATGGTTTATGATATTCAACGATTTAAATCAAGACTGGCTCGCACAGCCAGATTTGCATAATACCGTGCAAAAGTCGATTTTGCGATCCACCATTTTTCATGCCGTTTAATTAATCGATTAATCTTTTCTGAAATTTTACTTTTACTTTTCTTTACTTTACTAAGTGACGCCAAGTCGCTACATTTTTCGCCTATATTGGTGTTTTTTTTTTTTTAATTGTCAACAGAGTGTCTCTAGTTTTTTGTTTTATGAACAGTGTTGTGATTGTTGTAATTTATAAGCCCACCAAAATCGTGAAATAGAATCGTTTTTAAATAATTGCAATTTATGACCAATTTTTATTTTTAAGTTCTCAAGTTTTTCTGGGCTAATAATGGTCAGTGATTTACCTTTGTTTTATTTGGAAAGAAAACATTGAGTTGACAACATTGTTAATGAGTAGAAAAATTTTATTTCTTAATTTTTCAATTGAGTTTCTTTCAGGGCAGCGATAATGTCTATAGAGAAGCAATAGTACCATGGTCGTCATATAGTCGCTTTAGAACCACCTAGTCACTAGTTCCTTCGTCAGTAGTTGATTTGCAATGTTGAAGCACATGTTGGATGTCAACCGAAAAAATCTTTGTATGAGTTATAATAAGTCACTAGTACTGGTGACCGTGTCAATAGTAAATCACTAGAGTTTTTCTACTGACATTTCCTCAAGGATATTGATTAAAAAAAGTGACCTACCAAGGGTTGAACCTGAGACAGTTAAGAATCATATAGAGTAAATAATCGATTAATCGTAGCTCAATGTCGCTTATTTTGAAGTCGATCAGTATTTTTTAGTTTAAATAAAATAGATGCGAAATGATTTCAATTTCTACATGGAATGCAAACTGTATTTACAATTACTTTATGGATTGGAATTCGGTTCAATTAGTGAACGTAAAGAAAAAATATGGTTGAGATAGCCATATTAGAAGATTGTTGAAATATATGATTACAGGCTAACCCCCTAATTCATAAAAATTATTACAGGCTTATAAGACTGTTATTTGACATATTTGTATGGAAAATCTGTCAAATAGGAGCACATGGTTTAGTGTGTGAAGATAAATTCGAATTTAAGTCCCCGGACACAAACAAATTTTTTAGCAAAGACAAATTTTGAAGTTAACAGAGCACTGTTAACGACTTAACAGACTATATTTATAATTTTTATGAATTAGACGGTAAGAATATTGATTGTTAAATGAAATTAAAGATTACACTTTCAGTGATTAGGTTATTGTGGCCGCTAACCATGTTAATGCTACATTCAATCATAATATTGTCATGGCTGACCATACTATTGACATTCTTAAACATACAGTGAGCTCGCGGTAGTGTGAACTTAAAAAACCAAGGTTGTTCACATTATTGAATTTGTTCATATTTTCGATTGCCATATTTTATTTTACCTCTTTACTAGCTTATTTGTTTATTAGAACAACCCACAAAGAAAGAAAGAAAGACCAGGCTTTGGTAAAATAACGCATCTTTGTATCAAAAGACGTTAAAACAATAAAATTTAAGTGAAATTTTTAGCCGAATCTTGAAATGAATTCCCAGTTCTGAAAAGTTGGCAAAGATATTCTAAAGCGCCTTCCCTGAGTGCCAAAAAAAAGACGGCACTTTCAAATCGCTACATTTTTGCCATTCACATTGATTTGGAACTTTTTAATTTTTAGCTTTGCTATATACATACATACATACATACATACATACATACATACATATATACATACATACATACATACATACATACATACATACATACATACATACATACATACATACATACATACATACATACATACATACATACATACATACATACATACATACATACATACATACATACATACATACATACATACATACATACATACATACATACATACATACATACATACATACATACATACATATGTATGTATGTACATACCTACATACATACATACATATGTATGTATGTACACAGTTTACAGAGCTTCATGAAAACTACAAAGTGCCACCCGCAATTCAAAATATAAAAAATGAATATTGTTTTGAATATTTTACACTCAGTGGATACACCCATATAGCGCTGCAAATAAAATTAATTTTGGTATTGTAATTGGAGTTCTTCAAGTATGTATTAATAATTATCATTTTTAATAAGCCTTTATTCACATTTCCTTAATTTATAAATAAAACTGTATGCTGCACAACCAACAACATTCACAAGAAGATTCGTTTCTTTTGCTTTTTGTTTTTTGCACAGAGTAAAGTGTTGCCAATTTACATATTTTAAGACACAACTGTTTTTTATTTGTTATTTTTATTTTGTATATGCCAATACACTTTATTATTGATCCCTGCCGGCAACTCAGTTAACTAATAATGAATTACAAGCTAACTTTTTTACAACTGGTGGTGGTTGACACTTAGATTATTTTCAATGGAGATGACTGACTATTTTAACATTACGATGTCCTAGGAGGTAGTCAATTGTCCGACGCTGCATTACTTTTCAACTAACTTCAAGTTAACTACTTCAAAGTCAGTACATACAGAAAAAAATGTACAAATCAAGGCTGATTTTACATTTTTCGGTGGTAATAGTTAGTTATTATATTTTATTAAATTAAATTTCATCACACATTTTTTTTTTTTGTTAGCCTCTGGTGGGATTCGAACCACTAAGCCTCAAGACTGGTGAGCAGCCACCTTAACCCATTCAGCCATCGCTACATTTAAAACGAATGCGACAATAGGCAATTTAATTCAAGAGTTATTTACCGTGTATGTGTGTATGTTAGTATTTGAATTTTGAGTGAACTCTGCACTACGTTTCGATTGTATTGTAGCTAATTTGAAGCTAGTCCATAAAAGTTAACGTGAAGTTAATTATTTTAGTAGTCGACTACCAATTTGCTGGCAGGGATTATTCACATACCTATACAAAAATAAAACAACACACATTTCATGCGTATGAATGTAATATTTACAAGCTTTGTTGTTGTTTTATTTTATATGATAATTTTTCGTTGTTTTGTTTTATTTGCAGTAAAACAACAAGCCATAACAAAAACAATATGAAATGTAAAAAATTTGTGAAAAAAAAACATTCGGCAAACGGCTGCATTTCCTGTAACAAAAAAAGAAACAATAACAATAACAAACACACCTACAAAGATACAGACCACAAACCATTAATTTTTCCCATTAAATTTAATAGCGAATTTTCTTCATTTTTCTTAAAGCTTTCAGCGTTTTTATAGTTCTTTGTTCTTGGGGTTTTTTTTTATAAAAAAAAAAGTTGTAGACATACTTAAGTATTTGATTTCTTTCTGTGTTACACACACGTACTCACCTTCAGAAGAGTTAAATTATTTTCTCTGGCTGCATTACAAACAAGATATGATAGATCCATGGCAATTACTTTGGAATTTTTTTTTTTGGTTTTGTGTTTTTTATGTATATTTTTCTTCGTATGAATGCCTTTTCCGATTCTATAGAATTAAGTTGCAATAAAAATAGTATTTCTTTGTTCCTTTGTTGATGTTATTGAGATTTTTTGTATTTCTGCTGATACGTTTCAATTACATACGGTTTTTTTTTTATTTTTTTTTAGATTAATATTCCCAGCACTTGTGCAAATTTTTTTTTTCCTTTATAGCAAATAATATTTAGGCAGACGTATCAAAAAACCCACCAACCCACCGTTTTCTTAATACCAATTTTTTTGGTTTCGTTATTAAATTCTGTCATATATTCTTACGCCAAAGGAAATTGCACACTTTCCTTAATATTTTATTGCTCAATAACTCTGGTACACAAATTTAAAGTAAATTGCCATAAGACACCAACAATATGATAATTTTTTGGTACGTAATTACATATATTTTTATGAAGCAGGAAGACAAAATTATTTTCCTCGTTTCTTTTTTTTTTTTTTTTTTGTTTTATATGTATTCTCCTTTGTTATTTGTGTTGTTGTGGTTATTTTAAGCACTTAATAATCGTTGAAATCTTTTTCTTCTTTTATAACTTATCCAAGAAGCACCGTTTCTTAATTTAACAAATCATGAGCAAACTTCATAAGAAAATTATTATTTTTTATCTTGTTGTAATTTTTCTTTAATACAATTTTAAGAAATAATCGCTATTTTACGAATCACGAATCTTTTCAACGTTGTATTCTGTTGCGCTCATTGTTAATTACTAATTAAGAAACACAAAATTTTTTTTATTAAGAATATTTTCGTCTTATGTTATTTTTAATTCTTTTCTAATTTTTATCTCCTCCTTATGTTGCTGCTTCTCATTCCGCTATCAGTGTTGTATCTTGATGAGCATATGTACAGGAAACAACAGTATGGCAATACCGTTAAGAATACAAGGTAACCATGATACAATTAATAAAATGTATTTATTGAACCGTTAATCAGCTGACTTCGTGAAATTGTCAGAGTACACATAGGTGACATAAAGGTGACCAAAACGAAATAACAAATCTGTGTAAGATCTATTCATCTCGCTTCTGCAAATTCTCTAAGGTTTGCCGCCGTAGTGTTTTTTGAAAATTGCACATATGCAAAATTACGGCTAATTTTCTTGAAATTGTTCTTATTAAAGGGAAGAGGTTGCCTTATGTCATATTATGTTTCACCAGCTGCCGGTCCATTTGGGTCCTAGAACCATTGTGCTACCCGAAGAGGCGGTAGGGAAACAGCCCTACACACCTCCTACTGCTTCTGCTCTGAACCAGCCGGATGAAAGACTTCAATTCGTAATCGACCAACTGTACTGCAGCTAATTCGTCCATGCCCTCCTGTTGTAAACGGGTGACACAGCTTGCCAGTTCAGCCGCTATTACATTGCCGGGCACATCGTTGTGTCCAGGTACCGAGAGCTCATGAATATCTCATTATCTTATTTATAGATATCCAGCTTTCACGAACTAACCTACATGCTGTGTAAACACCTGCAAGAGCTTTGCTGTCAGTAGCTCATCCGCTCTCCCGCAGCTTGGGCCTAAATAATGTAACCTAAGTCTGATCCCCCTTTGAAGTCGAGGGATATACATATATACCCCCACAAACCCCTGCATTGCAACCTCTGATTGATCTATTACGACAGGCTGAATCCCTTATCAATCATTGAGACCGGCGAGCAATAGTCAATCTAATTCAGAAGGTCAGGTATCGTTCCAATTACACTACCCAACAGCCAAAAATACCATGGATGACCACTGTATTTTTTTATGTGTTATGCTTATCTAAGTGCAAAAATCATAAAAATTTCAAATTCTATGAATCAGTTTTTTTTTAGAATTTTTTTCTTCTAAGATATGAGATTTTCGTTAAGGTTGATCCAGACCTCTAGTCATACCTTAATAACGGCATGTCCGATTTTATCATCTAATACATCAAAAAATTATAAATTATGCCAACTTTAAGTTTATTTATCATTTATTGGTGCCATTAATAATTTTAGAGTTATTAAGAAAAATAAAAAAAAAAAAAAACTTTTTTTGCAAATTGCAAAATTTTTGATTTTGGAAAATTTATAAAAAAAATATAAATTTGCAAAGATTTTCTGTTGCATTATTAAAATCTGTTTGTTTATGTTTATTTTATTACGAAAAAGTAAAATTACCAATTTGGCAAAAAAAAAAAAAAAAAAAAAAAAAAAAAACTTTAGCTGTCATTGTCCAAAACTGAAGCAATTGCTCATCTCAGTAGTATGCAATAGATACATATCCAAAAATAATCAAATCATTACGTTTGTTATAAACTAGAATAACAAGTAGACTTCGTCTTATCGCACCCTTTTCAAAATCATTGTGTGTCTGAACACAAACTGTCAAATTTTTTTACGTCTCTCTACCGACGTTATGTCTCATGTTCATAAACATAAATAGCTGGTGAGGTTTAAAGCAGAAGCATGGAAATTACAAATAAGAACTTCGGTACAGAGTTGTGTACTATACGCTAAATTATACAGCAGAACTGTGCCAGCTACTTCAGGTAAATTAGTTACAGTTCCATAACTAAATCAATCGTCGGCTGTAACTTCAAATTCTCTCTCATTTCTTGCTTGTGTACTTAGTTTTCTTTGCTTATAATATGCATCAGATTAGGTAAAGTATTTCCAGCATATAAAAAACGTTAAAAAAAATATATGCATATTCAGATTTCGCAGCAAGGTTTTAAGACAATTTGTAGGGAAACATTGTTTCCAGATGTGCTTCATGATTTATCATAACAACTACTTTGTTACGTCATACTGACTTCAGCAATCCTTTTGTGAGAGGGCAAAATGTAACGATTTTTAAGTGCTGCCAAGTTATTTGTTTCCCTTTCGATAAATACATGCCGTGCAGCGATTACACGATGTGTATAGTACGAGCGGAGTATTGAATTGTGAGAGATTCTTAACTTTTCTATAATTATAAATACACGTATACATATTTAAAAATATTATTTATTTTCATATTTCTTATTCACTTTTTAACATTTAAAAGAAATAGGAAATCTGAGACAAATAAAACAGAAAAAAAAGAACTAAAGTTCCACTTAAGAAAAGTTATAAATTAAAAAAAAAAAACTATAAGTTTTCATTCTGTTTAACATAATCCATGGCCAGTAGCTTTACTCGTTGAACATTAGTATCGTTGCCAAAACGTTCTTCGAATTCTAAATATTTTTTGAAAATGGTACGCATCTTTCGCAAAGGTATTTTTTGAACAATAGCACGTTCTAAAACATTTCTGAAAATATATAAAAATATAAAATTTGTATTAAAATTTAAAGGTGAAAATTAAAAATATGTACTTATGTATGTATGTATGTATGTATGTATGTATATGTGGCAGCCCGTGAAATATAACATAACACGTATGTACATATATATTTAATACTGATATAAATTCTTGCAATTTTTGTTCAGTCTTTTTTTTTTTTGAACTAATGAATTTTTCTAAATAGCAATGCTACCGTTTGAGTATTTGACATATTTCACCGACTACCACGGACCTTATGTGACTCTGTGACTGCTGTTCACTTTCGGGCTCATACGCGTAAGTCCACGATTCTTCATTTCTCACGATTGTATTTTTTGAGCATTTCTTTCGACTAATCGAGATTTTTTTTTTTGGAGCGATTCACAAATTTGTGTGGGACCCAGCGCGAACAAGTTTTTTTTTGGAAGTCAAATATTTATGCAATATTGAATGTATGGTGGTCCCACTAATGCTTAAGGTTGTCTTGCAATATCAGTTCGCGCACAACATCAATGGTATAACCTCAAAAATATCCAATTTTACGATAGAGCTGTTAGTTGCCAGATTGCAACACTAGGGTTGCCAAATCCCGGAACACAAGAGGCAGCCCACGCACACGTTTTTGTAAGCAGATAGATTCGTAATTCAATTTGAAGATACTGATAGTTACTCATTTAGTCACTGGGGTTACCAAACACCGAAATATAAAAAAATATGAATAAATGTTAAGAAAAAGTTTTTCTACATGCACATTTTTTGATTTGGAGAGCATATTTCATATGCATAACACGCGATTTTAGCTCCATAAAACGTCTGTCCCCAGCAATAAGCAATTAAGGCGATGATTTTATTTTGAGTTCTAGTCCAGTTTGCTTATTATACAGCAAAGCCAAAGAACATTTATAGCCGCAATTGTTATATTTGCTGATTCAGATGAGATTTTTTGATTGTTTAACTAGTACTTGCTAGTAATTTTATATTTGCTCGCTGAGCAAACATAACCTAAAAATATGTTCTTGTAAAATTAATTTTTTTTTGTTTTCTTTTTGCTATTGTGCGTTGTTGCTTTTCTTTTTAAACATCTGAATATAAATTTTTCGTTTGCTCGTTGAGCAAACATAACCCTAAAATATGCTCTTATAAAATGTTATGTTTTTTCCAATTCTTTCTTCTTTTCGTTATTGTGTGGCGTTGTATGCATATGAATGTACGTACATAACCATATGTATGCATTTTTAGTTATTTATATGAATGTATTTGCCCAAAATAAAGGTCAGCGAGAAGTAGTAGTCATGTTTTTTTTTTCTTCCTTTACTCATGTGCCACTTCGACGATTTAATGCCATAAATAATTTAAAAAGCTAATATAGAAAGCTCTAAATTTCTTTTCAATTTACTTACCTCGCTGAATCGATTAGTTCTGTCTTGACCAACATATCGACATATTGACACCAAACGTCTACACGTTTGGGATAGGAAGTAACAACTTGATCCAATAAAGTTTGGGCCATTTCATTTTCGCCATGTCGGTGATTCAAATTCGCAAACATGACAATCGAGTTGACATCTTAATGAAGAAAAAGAAAGCGGATATTAGCTAATAAATCACATTTATAGATTTAATGTAAGTGCTTACGTTCTCTTTCCGGTAGACAAGCCAGCGATTTGTGCAACAGCTGTTGAGCTCTTTCGACCATACCAACTGTGAAGAAGGCATTAGCGCAAACTCGCCACGCTTCCTTTTCCGTTTTAAACTTTTTCGTTATAATGTTGATTATGTCAACCAGCTCGTTTGTTTTTTGGGCAGCGGTTATGATTTCGACAACCCGTAAATAAACCTGCAGAGGCTCATTATAAATTAGAGCCTCTTTCATGGTATCATCGAAGTTCTCCTTGCCGCCATAACGCAACTCCAAATTAAGCAACGCCACCCATATATTAAGCAGATCATCTGAATTTCTAAAGTTTATGGTTTTTAGAGCTCTACGAGCCACAGCCCTGGCTTTGTCAATTTCGGTTGATTGCAAATGAAAGACCATGTAGTTGATCCAATTTTTGCTGTTGTGGGGATCGGATAGCACCAGACGATCAAATTGATCGATAGAATCGGGCATATGCTTGGGATCAGCATATTTCTCTTCAATTTCTCTTAAGCGTGCCTCTTCTTCGCGTTGTTGCTTAAATTTCTCAGCAGCTGTGAGTTTCTTTTTTGCACTGGATTTGTCTTCTTTTACCTCAAGGTCAACATCTTCGTCGGATGACTCCATCCGACTTGGGGAGATATTGGTTACATCAAGATTCCATAAATCATTAACACTTTTTAAAGTTTTTAATACGGGCGTTGAGGGCGTCGTGTTTGCCACAGGTTTAACATCAATAACACGAGCTGCCGCTTTTTCATCCGGCACTTTATCTTCGAAGAAAAGCAAAGTCTCTTCTTTGTCTTCTTCAGCATCACTTGCACTCTCATTAACTGCTGGCTCCGTTTTTACTTTCTTGACAGAAACACTAGCCATTTGCACTTGTTCTTCAGTCTCTGAATTGGTTCGCTTTTTATTCGTTTTCAGTTTTGTTTCGCTTTTGGCCACTTTTTCCACTGATTGTTTGAGTTTTGGTGCTGACGGTTCTGCCGTATTAGTTTTGGGTTTGCTTTTGGTTTTGCTTTTGACTTCTTTGGCCTCTTCCTTAACTTCTGGCTTTTTTACCTTTGCCAATTTCGGTATCTTTGAATCGGCAACATCTGAGGCTTGCTCATTTTTACTCGCCTTGCGCTTGCGATTGATTTCCTGCCACAATTTGCGTGTCTCATCCAGCACTGCAATTGGCTGGCGGTCATGTATGAAGGCCAGTTTGCAAAATTCACCCTCGGCTACTGTCTGACTCGCCGTGTATTCAAAATCATTGTAATGCAGCTGGGTTGGACAATAGACAATAGGGTGTTTGCCTTTCTTCAGGGAGCAAACAAAAACTGTTTCATTTTTATATAAAATTTTAGCATTAATGCCAGATTTTCCAATCAGATTCGTTGGTATCTTCTGTTCCTTCGTCACATGCTCCATATCCCCAGCTTTGTTACTGAGAAATACCAACATATTGCTATAGTCGACCCACAAAACGACACATTCCTGTTCGGTTCCTTCCTTCGGTGGCTTCGATTTTCCAAACACGGACGATTTAACAATACCAACTACAACATCGGACTCATCGTTCAACACATATTCCCAATCGTTGGTTGTTTCATTGACACATCGGAATTTAGCGGCAACTTTATCGCCGGGGGAGTAACGAGCAATAGCATGGTTTTGTTTCTTAAGTAGTTTTTTTATTTCAGAAAGTTCCGTTAAATAGCTGAAAGATGGAAAAGAAACAAAAGAAACCGGTTTTAAGTTCAATGTGGGTTTAGTGCTTAAGAAAAAATCTGAATGATTCGTGTGTCAGGAGATTGAGTTGAGCTTAACAACAATGGCCGCTATAAAACAAGAAATCAAAATTAGCTCTAACTTTTGTATCATAAGAGGCAGATACTTGAAATGTGCACAGGATATGTGATTGGGGCAGGCTTATACAACAACAAATACCAAAAACAACAAATAAAAATTTAAGTGTTGCCTTACACCCTTTAATTTGAAAATTGATTGCAATTTTTGAACCGCAAAAGATAGAGTATATACATATAGTTGGCAGACCTCTACAACAAAAATAGCACAAAGTTAAAATTTAATTACACGGGTACACCCTTTAGTTCGAAAATTGTCTATAGGTTTTGAGTTGTCAGACATGGAGGCTTGAAATTTGCATAGTGTGTATGGTTACCTGGCCAGTCTACAACAACAAATACTAAAAACAATAAAAAGTTAAAAACTAAAGCGTACCCCATACCATTTGTCTACCACTTGCACGGTAGTACCACAGATATAAACAGATATCCCCAAAAATGACTTTTACAAAGTGGCCATATCATTTGTGCAGGGCCAGTTAGATCGTGGCAACATGAGTGTATGAGTATGAGACCGACCAAGGTACCTCGATATCAGGTAATCTTACAAGCCCAGCTGTCAACTGCTTTTAGCCTGAAGAATTGTCAAAATGCACAACACAAACGCAAAGGGGTGACAGATATTAAAGATTTCTACAAAAGTAATTTTTCTATATAACTACAACAAACACAACACCAACAAACACTTCATGTATTTTGTTGGTGTTGGATTTGTTGTAGTTAGGCGACTACCTGATAGCGAGCTACCTTAACATGAACAATGCAAAAATGTTGTTGTAAAGTGTTTGGAAAAATATTGATTTTGTTGTAATTTTTACCAAAAAAAAAAAAAACACACTAGAAAACATGAATGAAAAGTTTTGAAAACTAAATTTTAAATATAATCCATGCACTGCATGCATTGAAATAATTATTCGTTGTTTGCATTAGATTTGCACTGAATTTTTATAACCCAAAATTAAATGCAAACATGTGCGCAGTCTACCAGCAGAAATAGTTATCATGAATATTTTCATATTTTCTGTCCTTCACTGGCCTTCACCAGCACCCCAAAACTGCCACTGTCAAGAGATTTGACAGAAAAATTGGTATTTTTTCTAGTCCGCTATAACTGGTGATCCTTCTGATAGTTTTCTGTGGTACAGTTATTGCCGCTTAATTGAGTTTCTAAAAATGCACGACTATTGACGCAATTAAGCGGGAGCTCAATTAAGCAATACTCGGTTAATTGAATCGCCGACGCAATTAAACGAAAATCGCTTAATTGAGCAATATTTGCAATATTCAATCCATGTGTAGATGGAAAATAAAACTCATTTCTTTAGTTGCGTATTAGGTTTAAAAATTGTTTAGGTTTATTAAAACAAAATAAAAATCAGGTACGTTCATCGTACAATGTTTATAAAGGAACAGGAACAGAACCAAAAAAGCAAAAAGCAAAAAAAAAATTAAGTAGACGGAATCAATTAAGCGAAACATTTGCTCTTGTTATTCGCAATGCGGTCTTAATTTGCGAAACAATTAAGCGGGCGACGCAGTTAAACGGAATTCAATTAAACGGGTATTTTAACATAGACAGGTATACTGAATGATTTCGTTCCATGATTTTTAGTGCAATAAAGCGGGAAACTCAATTAAGCGGGGCTCAATTAAGCGGAAATAACTGTAGTACGGAGCCCTTGCTGTGCGAGTCAGTCTCGTACTTGGCTCAATTTATTTTGATATGTCGTAGTGGAAGTCTTTTTCCTCATGTCAAGCGCTGGCGAAAAATCGATGGTTCCACAATAAAGAAAAATGTTTGGCCTTTTGAATTATAAATAATGATATTGTTTTTTTTTTTAAGTTTGCACAGTTTGCAATACACATTGTGAAAGGCCTTATTGTAGTTCGTTTGCCACTTCCTAATCGCATGTGTTTTCAATTAAAAATTCATTATTGTTGTTATACATGTGTATTTAATTTCAATGTAAAATATTAATCAATCGATCAAAAATTCAATAAAATATGTACGTATTTACACGCGGTAAAGAACTGATAAGCGTTTTTATGGGAAATTCAAAATTCATTTTCAGGGCTTTTCTGTCAACAGTTCTATAATGACTCACCGCAAAATTTTTTTTTTTTTTGTATCTACTATCTTCTCCATTAATCATTAGAGGTATTTATTTTTTTGTTTTTTTTACTGTAAAAGTAAGAAAATTGAAGAAATTAAAAGGGGGAATGCGAAAATTAAGTTTATTGACAGCAAACACAAGTAAAAAGGAGTTTCACAAAACTCCGAGGAAAACGTTTAGTTCTTAAATTTATAATCATCTTTGTTCGACGTTTCGATGGGGATCGTAAATTTTCCAGTTTTACATTTTTGTTCTGTTTCGATTTGTTAGGACTGTATGTATTCTGAATTCCCATTGCAACTACTTTTTTGTAAATCGAAAAAAAAACAGTCCTTCAGTTTCGATGTTTATACACGGTGGGCCAAAAGAAATCATTATATTAGAAGTTGCTCCTATTTCTGCAAATGGTGGCCAATGTCAAATCTGTTTTTATATTTGTAAACTAGACAGCTGTAGAATACAAATGAACAAGCCAGCGAGCGATACACTCCCCAAGAATGCGGAAAAATCGTGTGAATGACGAAGTGCATGATTTCTCGACCAAACTCATAAAGAGCAATGCGGCTCATTACCACCTCTGCGGGTACGTGAACAAGCAAAACTATCGCTTCTGGGGCACCGAAAATCCACGAGTGATGCACGAGGAGCTATTACACCCGCTCAAAGTGGCTGCATGGAGGAGTCATCATCTGCCGCAATTGAACGAATTAGGTCTGGAGGACATGTGGTTTCAACAGGACGGAGCAACGGCACACACTGCACGAGCCACAACTGATATTCTGAAAGCCAAACAACATCGGATGACTTCTTTTGCACACCTTGTAGTTTCAGAAATTGCATAAAGGCAGAAAGAATAAAATTGTAACGAAACTTGGCCAGTGCTGATTATATTTTGTAATTTATTACAACTGCAATTACATAAATTTTTGCAAGTTTCTGAAATAGGTTTCAAATTAGAAAAAAGAAAATTAATGGTTTCTTACAAAGACTACCCTATTTGGGGACAAATCCTCAAAGCTACAAAGGGATCGTCTTATGATGGATCCCCATACAATGAATATCTTTCTTTCTCGCTTCACACAAGCCTGTCTACCAAACCTAACCTACGAGGGTTGCCTTAAGTGTTTCGCATGATCGGCAACTCTAGTGTTGCAACAGATCTATTGTAAACTTGGACATTTTTGAGGTCATACGTACTCAGAACCTTGTTGACATGCGAGCTCTATTTGTATTGTTTACAGCAACTTAAAAGATTCATTTCGGCCCAAAAATGGAATTAAATCGTGAACAATTTCGTGCGATTATTTTTTACAACTTTCGATGTGGACTCTGCAACAGTGCCTGGATGAACTTTATCTAATTTTTGGCGACCAGTGTTTATCGGTGGTATGATGATGAATTCAGTCGTGGTCGTAGTTCACTCCCAGACAAATTTCGCAAAGGTCATCCAAAACAAGTTGATACTGTGCGCGAACTGATATTGCAAGATTGACGACCTCAGGCATAAGTGGGTGCAGCATACATTTAATATTACATTTGATAGGCAAAAAAAAAAAAAAAGAATCTGTTCGCGCTGGCTCCCACACAATTTGTCAATCGCTCCAAAAAAAAAAAAAAAAAAAAAAAAAAAATTGTATCGATTGGTCGAAAGAAATGCTCAAAGAATACGATCACGGTGCCTCGAAACATGTCTGTGACATCGTGACAGGTGATGAATCGTGGACTTGCACGTATGAGCCCAAAAATAAACAGCAGTCAACTGTATGGGTGTTTCAAGATGAGCAAAATCCAACAGAAGTTGTTGGCCTACAAAGCACTTCCAAGCAAATGGTTGCCTGTTTATTCGGAAAGGCTGGACATGTCGCATGTCCGTACCACCAGGACAACGCAGAACAGTCAATTCTGAGTAGTACAAAACAATTTGTTTGCCAGTTGTCTGCCAAGAAATCAAGAAAACCAACCGCCGCTCTTACACATCGTCTCAAACAACTTCATTTTTGAGCAACCAAAACATGGGTGTAATGAGTCTTCCTCTTTACTTTTGAAACCGCAAAATGGATAACCCGTTACAAATAATTAATACCTGTGGTTGCTTAAATCCACCTGGAGCCAGCCTATTTCTCAATAATATGATTGTTTATTATCATTTTTTAATTGAAAAAATCATAATAATTCGATTTTATAAATGAGTATTTTACTTAAAATTAACAACACTATTTTTTAAAGCTTTAGGTCTTTATATTTTCCTTTTTTAATTTTTCGATATTTCGCTAACAATTTGTTAGCATCATCAGGAATCTTTAATATTTTTTTTTTTCGAGTATTTTACTTATAAGTAAAAGTATTTAACTGGTATGACTGAGATATTTTTTCTTTCCTTCCTTCCTTCTGAATTATGTGCAACATTCTTTCTGAATGATGAATTAAAAGAAAGAATTAATTCACATTAACTTGCTGAAGAAGAACGAACGATTCACTGAAATGAAACATCTTGTCACTCACATACAATTGTAAAGCAAACAATTACAAAATGATAACTATTAGCAGAATGTAATTAAACTAAATTAAATGTTTTAATTAAAAATTTTCCTGGCAAATTTTACTAAAACTCATTTGAAACACATATTCATGTTTAACCTCTTTTAATTTGCTAGTTTTTTGTGTGTCTTTTCTAACGAAGTTTTCATATAGTACGTATGGAGAAATAGTGCTTTGAGTTTGTCACGTTCGCCAAAAGAGAGAAACAGCCTATGACGAAATGTATATTCGGATTGATAAAACAAAAAGTGTTTTAGTGGCAACCGCATCTCTCATTACATTTCACAACTTCAGTATGCGTCTAAGAACCTCGGCACGGCATAAGTGAACTAAGTGAGCAAAATTTCGTTAAACTTTATCTGGACTCTTTTTTTTTTCTAACTTATTTAAACTAAAATTTAAGCCATAAAAATAAAACGTTTATCATGACAAGGAAAAATTGTTATCTCATTGAGTTTCTCTAATCAAAAAAGAAAAAGAAAAAAAAAACGAAAAAAAATGACTTACTGCCAAACAAACAGCAAATTTGAATTAAATTAACAAAAATAAATTTTTTTTAAAGAAAGATAAAATCTGATTTTTCAAAGCAGTTGAAGTATACACACACAGCAGACTTTAAACTATTATTTATCTTTTCAATTTAACCCTGCTGCGTGCGTCGTGTTCGTACTCGTATGAAGCAAACGATATTTTAGCTGGAATTCAAAAAGGGGGCGTTTTCTCGACATTTTTCTTTTAATGAAAGAAAAACAACATTTTCGGCAATACGCAAATATTTTAAGCAAATAGTTTGTTAGCAGGAGCATTTTTGTTGCGACTACAAAAATTATTGCAGATTTTTTCTTAGTAACGGAGCAAAATAATCAAAATCAATTTAATAGAAACCACATAAAAACGACATTAATAAGTGGAAATAGCTGACAAGGTTAGATAAGTGTTAGTATAAGCGTTAATTACCACTTTAAATGTTGTTGCTCGCTTGATTGCTCACATACACAAACACAGTCTCACAAACTCACGGTAATAGAAAATAAATTGTTCATGCTGAAATTTAACATTTTTAAAGGGCTACCAAAATATGCATGCACAAAGGATGTTCATTAAATTTTCTTTCAAAGGTAGCCAGACATTGGCAAATATTAGCTGTCCAATAGCGGGACCGCTGCTCTCTTGTTGAGCTTTGCTTAGGACGGCCAAGCACATAGATACAAGTGAATACATCAAAACACATCAATGAAAAAGTAAGAACGTTAAATTTCACAAGAGTATAATGTAAGGTTTTGTTTGCTCAACGAGCAAATACAAAAATTACATTGAGCAATTATTTGATCTTACAAAAATTTTTGCAAGAGCAAATAAAAATTTGCTCCATGTTTTGTATTTGTTGGTTGAGCAAACATAACCCTAAAATATGATCTTATGAAATTTAATGGTTTCACATTCCCAAAATCTGAAGAACTTTTTTAGGGTTGCGTCTCATAAAGTGAAAACGAGGGGTCCGTCGGTCACACCAAATAAAAATTTGCTCCATGTTTTGTATTTGTTGGTTGAGCAAACATAACCCTAAAATATGATCTTATGAAATTTAATGGTTTCACATTCCCAAAATCTGAAGAACTTTTTTAGGGTTGCGTACTCATAAAGTGAAAACGAAGCGTCCGTCGGTTACACCAAATAAAAATTTGCTCCATGTTTTGTATTTGTTGGTTGAGCAAACATAACCTTAAAATAAGCTCTTATGAAATTTGATGGTTTCACATTCCCAAAATCTGAAGAACTTTTTTAGGGTTGCGTACTCATAAAGTGAAAACGAAGCGTTCGTCGGTCACACGCCTCATTCTGGGCAAATAAAAATTTGCTCCATGTATTGTATTATTTGTTGGTTGAGCAAACATAACCCTAAAATATGATCTTATGAAATTTAATGGTTTCACATTCCCAAAATCTGAAGAACTTTTTTAGGGTTGCGTACTCATAAAGTGAAAACGAAGCGTCCGTCGGTTACACCAAATAAAAATTTGCTCCATGTTTTGTATTTGTTGGTTGAGCAAACATAACCTTAAAATAAGCTCTTATGAAATTTAATGGTTTCACATTCCCCAAAACTAAAGAACTTTTTTATGTGAAAACGAACCGAACCGTCCGTCCGTCACAGTCTCCGTTCTCCCAAACGGTAAAAACTAGAGCTCAAAATTTTCACAGTACATGTGATTACCCGGCCGCTACAACAACAAATACTAAAAAGTTTAAAACTAAAGGAAACTGTGGAAATTAGCTAAAATTATCTGTAACCTATAAACCAGAAGAGCTAGAGAGCTGACTTTTTCACAGGATATGCGGTTACATAGATATTATACAAAAACAACTACCAAAAACACAAAAAAGTTAAGAGCTAACGGGTGTTCCCATACAATAAGTTGTGAAAATTTGCTGAAACTTTCACAGGATATGCGGTTACCAAAAAGCAACCAAAAGCAATAAAAAGTTAAGAACTAAAGGGTACTCCCATACAAGAAACTCTGCAAATTAGCCGTAACTTTTGAACTATAAAAGATGGAGGCTTGAAATTTGCACAATATATGTGAATACATAGATTTTACAACAACAAATACCAAAAACAATAACAAAAATCAAGAACTAAAGGCTTGTCTGCAGAAACACCCAAAGCCTTCGGCAGGAATCGAACCTGCGTCCTCGGGGACTCTTATGACGTAAACTCGTCACATCTAACAGCCCTGTATATACCATAAATTACAAAAAAGTTAGATACTAGAAGGTGATCCCATACAAGAAATTGTGCAAAATAACTGTAACTGTTGAATCACAAGATATAGAGACTTGAAATTTTCACAGGGTATGCACATACCAGGCCTACACAACCACAAATACTCTAAATAGGAAAAAGTGTAAATTTATATATTGCTCTTCATACGGGGACAGCCTTTAATATGAAAATTAAGGTCAGTTTTTGAGCTGTAAAAAATGGAGATTTAAAATTTTCACAGTATATGTAGATCGCAGGCCTAGCACAAGGGGACCTTTCTAGGACTCAGGTGGGCCGGTCTCTCGACCGGGAGTCCGTGAAACATAGTTCGCAGACCTCTACAACAACATATACCCGAAAGATCAAAAAGTGAAAATTTAAATGTTACTCTTTTAATACGGGGACACCCTTTAGTTTGAAAATAAAGCTAAAGAGTACCCCATACCAGGGGCACCCTGCAACCTATTGCAAAAGTAGTTTTATGTTATCGAGTTTCTACTGCCCATAAAATTTTGAATAATACGTTTCTATCATTGTTGGCCCTGAGCGGGTTAATAAGCAGCGAAAATCATTTAGTTAATCTAATATTCTGTTCTACTTTAGAATATTATTTCACAATAATAATAAAAAAAAAAATTATAAAGACTAGATTGCTTTTTATAAGTTTTTATTTTATTTGGTCCATTCTAAGAATGATATGATGACCATTAACAATTTATAACTAAATAATACGTTTCACAAGTTTACAACAATATTAAGGATATTAATAAATTTTAAGCAAAAATAATACGTAGTTGAAAAAAGAAAAATATAAAAAAAATATTTTAGTTTATGATGGATGGTAAGTGGGAAAAATTAAAGTAGCTGGCAGGTCCACGATGTCACTCAATAACGCTAGCTCGCTCGCTTAGTTACCTGCAACACAATAACAAAATTCAAAGTTTTGTTGTTGCTTTCAGTGTTTTGCGGTCGAGCGACATCGCAGGGCTGGCACTAAATGTGGCTTATTAAAAAGGTGTTCACGCTGCAAATGGTTTAAAGCATTAGTAACAGTTTTTTACCACAGGGTTATTTCACTTTTCGTTCAGTGCAAATGCTGTTGCAAAATTGCAAATGGCAGTTTTGTATGCATTTAAAGCTAATTTACATTTTCTATTAGATGGAAATTACAACCAATCGAGCCTTAACTGCGAAAATAACATAACCGACTAGAAGCATATTTTACAGTAGCAGTTTTTTTTTTTTAATTTGTTTTCATCTTGTATTAGTCAAAAAAATTTGGTCAAAAAATTAACCTTTTTAAAAAATATTTGCTGTCTATATGCCGAAGACATTTCGTTAGTGCTAATCAATTCATCAGTAGACTTGAAAAATTCTTAAAAGTTTGTTTGAAACTTAACTACTTATTTCATAATTCCCATGAACAAAATGAGAATCAGAAATGTTCAAACAAACCTTTAACACAGTAAACATTTCCTTTCGTTTTGCAACTCTTTTTCTTTTCTTTGTAACCTTCGATACAACGAGTTACCATTTTGAAAGTATAAAAAAGTTAAAGTTTTTTGAATATTCAAACATGTACTTAATTATTTATTTGCTTTAAGAGCCAATTGAAAGGTATTAATTCAGGTCCAAAAATGAGCCTTTTCAAAAAATTTACTGTCTCTTCTGTTATATTGCGTTATTGTTTACATTTATTTGCAAGGGAGCATTTTTGCACATCTTCTTTCGATCAAAGTTGTTGTTAGTGCACATGAAGCAAAATAAATGCAATTGCAAATATGTAAGTACGTACAGATTGTTGTTACATGAAGAGTTTGCACTACCCATTGCAAACCCATTTATGAAATATCAAGCAAACAAGGGTTATTCAATGAAAAAAAAAACAAAAATCTTTAGCTCACATTGGCACAATTTGCACTACCCATTGCAAATCCCTTTAATAAGTACCAAGCAAACAAGAGTTGTTGCATGAAAACAAAACCAACGTACTTTTGCTCACGTGGCCACATTTGCACTACCCATTGCAAAAACACTTGCAAACAATTGCAAGATTGTAATATGGAAAATTTTGTAGCTTTTTGTAAGTAAATTTAGTTTATTTCTGTTATTAGGCTTTTGCAGCTCAGCATTTACTAGTACGCAATAATAAATTAATAATTTAATGTACATATTAAAAATGTATGATATATGTATGTATGTATAGTAGGGAAGGTCGGTCGACATGCAAGGGCAAACATTTGTCGATATTGTGTCATCGATTTTTTGATAACTTTAGGGGAAAATGTTCCCTATATCACACCAATCAGTTTCAAGGTGCACTTAGCGGTATCAAATGTATGATCAGCTCCACATAATTTGTTCTCGCAAACACAACAAGGCCGGCCGTATCACGTCTCTTTAAGGGCAGTACAAACCATTATACAAGTATTAATACAGTGAACTCGCGAAAATGTGAACACTCGAACATCTGAACGGCTCCAAAACGTGAACAAAGTCTAGAGCTGTTAAAGGGTGAACAAAGTTTTACCAGTTTATGGTTTTAATTTTAGAATCTACGATTGATTTTTTAGAATTGCAAAACATATTTTTATGTTTACTTTGATTATTGTCTGCAATTATGCACATGTGTCATCCAAAAAAAGGGGACATTGTTGACATATTACAAAAAGGTTGTAGTGCATCTGGCTTAGTTGAGAAAGTGGCAAGATCGAAGTGGCAAGATCCAAAATTTGTTCGATTAAAAAAAGAACAATACCATAAAGACATGTGTTAACAACACAATTTGCGGACAGGGAGTTTGCAAAACATTCCGAGAATGGTGAAAAATCCATTTTTATTGAAATTATTTGTTTGAAGTTATTATTTTGCAGGTACATTTTTTCTCTAAGAATGCTTTTTGCTATAAAATTTTTGACAATCAAAAACGTAAACACCCTTGCTAAAAATTAGTTCACGTTTTCGCGAGCTCACTGTATTTTCATTGCGCTTTACAAGACAAAAGTCAAAATATATTTCTTTAGATTGTCAAAAAAAAAAACGTAACGTAAATAACATTCTGCATTCACACACTTCAAATAAAATGAAAAATAGTGCACGCCAAGGTAAAATCTCCACGACGGCTTATGAGCAGTTTTATGTAGGCGGAAGTTGTGCCGCCCACTAGAAATATTCAACGGCTAAAATAATCGTTATATATAAGAAAGAGCACGAAGATATTTATAACAAAATCCCTCTATCTGTAACACATGGCGTGAACGAAATATAATACTACAGGGTACGCAATCTATCGTTTTTTTCAACTAGTGCTTATTTCGTGCATCGTAACACTTAGCTCATGTCTGATTTGACAGATAATGGTTGTGTACACGCTTCAACAATGCTGCGAAATATTGCGACATTACTTTGGAAATCATGTTAATGTTGCAGAATGTGTGCGAAAATTGTTGCTACGGATGTTGGAAGAAGAGAAGCACCGTCAGCTCCGTATGTTCATTATCTTGTGAAAAAAGTGAAAGAAACTGGCATCCTCATCGATAAACCAAAAACAGAATATTGCTGATGTGGCAGAAAGTGTGCGTGAAGCGCCATCAACATCAATTCACCGTCCTTCTCAACAATTGAACATTTCGGAGACATCATTGAGACGAATTTTGCATAAATAAAATAAAAAAAAGAAATTTGAGAAAATATTCAGTAGTTTTTTATAGCATTTTCCAAAAAAAAAAGTTATTTGGCGGACCCTTTATATGACTACTAAATATCCAAATTTTCGAGCCACTGTACAAGGGAATAATGTTATCACCAACGGCTCGCTATCGGCGCCAAAGATATCGACTCAGTGAAGCTATTTTGTGTGTGCTATTATAAAACGTAATTCTGATCCAATAAAAAGTATTATCGTTTTGAAAAATTTCAAAGAACGACAAAGTCGTATGGGATGTAAATTTTTTATTGTATTATTTTTCGTTTGTACAACGTACTGCATTCACGCTAGCACACTGGATCGTATTATGTAGTATATGAATTTGTGACAATTGTTTATACATAGAATAATATTCTGAACTTCCCTTCCTAGACAAAAATTTACTTTTGGGCTCTTGTTTTTTCTTTTTTGATGTGTCGTAGTGGAACATTTTTTTCTTCATGCCAAAAGCTACCGGAAAAATGGAGGGCACAATATCGATTGCTAAATCGAGACCTCCCCCCACCACTAATTTAAATGGAGACCATTTTTGTTGCACACGTGAAACCCTCTAATGTTTTTTTAGATTTTTTTACACCATTTCTAAGGGGATATACCCGCAGCAAGCCCACATTAGATAAACAGGTGGTGATGATGCTGATGAGGATGATGATATTTGATAGCAGCATACATTTACGACACATATTCATATACAAATAAACTTAAATCAAAAATTAAAAGTATACAATTTAGATTTGTGTAAGAAATTAGCATGCTTTAGGTTAAAATATATTTAATGCAAATAAGAAAAGAAAAGAGAACTTAACGTTTTATTGTCGAAATCAAATAAATTTGGTATACGTTTTAGTCGATTTTTAATGATACTATATTTTGGTTTTTTTTTTTATTTTGTTTTGCTTTTGATATTGAGCATTTCACACAGTGAAAAAAAAGACAACAATTATACAAGATATGACATCCTCACAGATATAACAACAAGTACTTGCGGTTATTAAAGCAGTCATTTTGATAATTTTTTTTTTTTTTTTTTTTTTTTGTTTAAGAAATATTAATTTCATTTCATGATTAATTCATATTTAAGTATAGTAGATACATAAAATCTTTTTAAAAATTTTATAACTTTTTTGTTTTCATAAAACTAAATTATTGTTTAAGCTTATTTTATTAACACTTTTTATTATACTAGCAAGCTTTTTTTTGATTGATGAAAGAAAAAAAAAACAGAAATGATAATGAAAAATCTATTTAACTTTTGATGAGTTTTTTTTTTTTTTTAATACTCTTAAGTTAAAACGGAAATTTCTCATTATCATTTGAAAATAATAATAATAATAATAGTATGTAATACAGAAACAAAACACAAATTGACTAAAAATGTTTATGGCTTAAAAATTAGAGATACGAATATTATAAAGCGATAAACAGAATTTTTGTTAATAAGTTTTTGCTTTTTCCATTTTTTTTCCTCTTCTTCTTATTCTTCTTGATGAAATGAAAGTGTAAACAAACGACAATAAATAAAACTACAGCTTACAACTAGAGATAGTAGGTATGTATGTAGTTATGTATGTAAAAGTTAGTAGTTTAGCATTAAAACAATTACTGGAATAGTGCAATATGCTGATTGTTTTAATGCAGATAACAATTTAAATTAGAGGTTATATTTTGTTTAACAAACAACGACAAAACAAAAAAAAAAGCAAACATAAACTTTTTCTCATTCTCATTCATTTTCAATTTTTTTTTTTGTTTTCTTTAATTTAACATTAAAACTTAAAAATAATGCTACACAAAAATAAAATTGAAAAATATTTTCAATTTTTTATTTTTTTTTTTTACTAAAAACTCATAAACTTAACAAGGAAATTAAAAAGTAGTAATAAACAAAACGAAGCGATGCAAACAATTTATGGGAGTACAAATAAAAATAAAATAAAACAAAGACTTAGAAAAAATATATGTATATATTTTTGCAGGTAAAAGAAGGGAATGAATGACATGAATACTTGGAATGCTTAAGGCCGTGATACACTGTCCTACTCAATCGTAAGATTCATTCATTGAAAATTGCTAGCTAAATCTGATAGAATTCTGTCCTGCTATAATTTATTATATGCTATAATTTATAATTATTATACTTTTGTAAAAAACTTTGAAAAGGCAACTCTGATCGCATAGAAAAAGATACGTTTTTGAGAATTTTCAAGGGATTAGTAAATCGGACAGATTTGTCAAAAAGTCTTTTACACACATACGCTTTTAGTCCAGACCATGATACAACTAATAAGGTAGTCTCATTAGCTGAACCGTTACATTATCTGACTACTTAAAACTGTCAAGAGAATACAGAGATGAGAGGCAGCGAAAACGAGCTAGCGAATCAGCGTAAGCTCTGCTCATCTCTCTTCTGTAAATGTAGCAATGGCGTCTTTTTGACACAGTTTTGAGCAGTTATACAAAAATAAAATGCATGTCATTTTTATTGAAGTTGTTCTTATATTGTAGGGAAACGGTTGCCTTATTAGTTCTATCATTGTCCAGACTAGCACACCTTTTGGACACACATGTCATTTTTAGCAGATCGTACGATTCAGTAGTACGGACAGTGAATCACGGCCTTTAGTTTTCATTAACGTAGGCTAGTGAAAAAATAATATAAGCAGAAAATTGAAAGAGCTGTAGACATTTTCAAGTGTTAGCAGAGATCTTATAAATATATATGAACAATAAATTGAAAAGCAGTTAAGCTATTAAAACAAAATAGCAATGTCTTTTTTTCTTAGTGTAAGTGTATCATAGAGCTGCAGTGGCCAGCGAAATTTTTCCAATTCATTATATAGGTCAAATATGTATTTGCAAATTTATTTATTACAGCAGCGCTAGAAATTGTAGTGTATACACAAAAATACTGGGTGGAGCCAAAGTTACCACAGCATTTAACAATTTAAGGAATTTTCCGTTTATATATGTATATATTTTTATCATTATTTTTTTTAGATTTTACAGATAACACCTGATGAATCATTAAAGGAGAGATTCACAGCTCAACAAAGAACCAGAATAACACTGTGGAGCAAAAGTTAGGTCGATTCTGAGAGTGATTGGAGCAAATAGAGGCTAAATTAGAAGACCCGTATCACGGCGTTTGTTTATGTCAGTTCGAACTTTTTTTTAATCGACCTTCGAACTTTGCAGTCAAATGCCGATTTTCAGCATATTGTTTATATGGTTTTTTTACTATAACTCGTCGACTAATTGATATTTTTTAAATCTGTAAGAGCCAAATTAATTTTAATTGTTGCACCGGTCTTTAGCAATAACTTGGCTTTTACAGATTTAAGAAATATCAATTAGTCGATTGGAGTTCACTTCAATTTTATCACAAAAAAATTCTTTCTTAATTTTGAGGAAGTAAAAATCGAACTAGAAAGCCCGCTAAAGTTATTAATAATTGTAAATCATATAGTTCGACCATAAAATTAAAATTAATGGAAAAAAATATATTGTGATAAAGCTCACAAACATTATCATGAATAAAATCAGCTTTAATAAATCTTGTTGTACACTTTTTGCATCAACAGATCTGGCCACTCTATTACTTTTACTTTACTTAGTATCATCATTATCATTATTTAGTTTGGTTTTAAATTTATTAAAACATATATTATTGCCCAAAAACGTTGTTGGAATTCCGTTAATTGTCTTAAAGTCTCCATTTCACTACTCATTGTGGCAAAAATTTGTTTTTATATATTAGAAATTTTTATTTATACAGACGCGTAGAAAGCGTGTCATAGAACTTGAAGTTCGAAAGGTGTACAAGGTGTGTAACGTATGACGTAGAGAGCGTGGCATGTAACTCCAGCTTAAGGAGCCGAGGTGAATTAAAAAAAATTATTGGGGTTGATCACACATTTGGCTCATCTAGCGGCAGCCTGCAGACATATTCCCCGCCAGCTACAAATTCAAATCAAATCAAACGTACTCAAACACTACTCCCTCTTTCCTCCTCCCCAAAACCTGTTTTCCTAGTTCCGGTACGATGCGCATGCATAAATAGGGGTCATCCCCTGAGTACTGGTTCTAGTTAAAAAATGTCAGACGATTGTGTGAGAACTGAATATGATTTCTGCATCAAATTTTACTTTTGTAACCAAAAAAAAACGTTTTTTTTTTTCTCATATACTGATATGACAACCAGTTGAACTGATAACTGTTATTGTCAGATAAATTTAATGACAGGCCCGCTATGTCGCTCGTCATCGTTTTTGAAACTTAGTTTTTTTTTGTCATACCATGGTCTGCCAACCGGTTGAACTGACAATTTTTGTTGCTTTTGCAAAACAAATAAAAAATAATTTTTTCTCATACAATGATCTGACAACCGATTGAACTGATAACTCTTATTGTCAAATGCATTTAGCGCCAGGTCCGCCGTGTCGCTCGAAATCGTTTTTAAAAATTGAAATTTTTTTTGTCATACCATGATCTGACAACCGAATGAACTGTCATTTGTTGTTGCTTTTGTAAGCCAAAATAATTTTTTTTCTCATATAATAATCTAACAACCGGTTGAATTAATAACTCTTGTTGTCAGATAAATTTAACGCTCGTCGTCGTTTTTGAAACTTGAATTTGTTTTGTCATACAATGATCTGACAACCGGGTGAACTGACAATTGTTGTTGCCAAAAAAAAAGTTTTTTTTTCATAAAATGATCTGAAGACCGATAGAACTGATAACTCTTGTTGTCAGATAAATTTAACGCTAGGATCACCATGTCACTCGTCATCGTTTTTGAAATTTGATTTATTTTTTGTCATACAATGATCTGACAACCGGTTGAACTGACAATTGCTGTTGCTCGATAAATTTATTGTCAGACTATTGTGTGAGCACTAACGAAACTTTAACAAATTGATATTAAACCAGAATTGAATATGATTTCTGTATGGAATTTTTCCCTTTTTTTTCTAAAAAAAAAGTACAGCTTTTAAATCGAAGAAAAAGTAAATAGAAATATGTGCATAGTATGTAGAAATACATATATTTATAAATTTCGTTTTTTCCTCTTAAACTTACATATGTATGTATGTATGTATGTATGTATGTATATAAAAAATGTTTTTTTTTAACAGAACACAACAATATTTTGTTTCTTTATGACTTGTGATTTTATGGCTTAAACTTTTAAAGTTCTTTAATGATATTGCACTGTTGAAAACTTCATTTTGTTAAACATATACAATGTTGCAAATGAAAATAACAACAACAAAAAATGTAATCAAAATTATTTACAATTTTTTTCAAGGCTAGAAAAATGATTATCTAGCTGCTAAAGTCGTCATATAATTATTGTTAAGTAATTTGATAAGGTAAAGCAGAGGACCAAATGCTACAGTTAATTTATGTAACGCGTAAAAGAATATGTATTACATGACAATCCTACGATTTGGTTTAATCATAAAAAAATAAAACGTATTTGGAATGAAATTACAAAAAAAAAAATTTTGCATACTTGAATTACGACTCAATTCAAATTCATTTTATTACTTTTTTTCAATATGCTACGAGAAGAATTTAGTTTCGGTGGGAGGCTCTATGAAGGGAATTGTGCAAATTTGCAATTTGTAATTTTTCTTCGTTTAGGGGTAGTTTAAATGTTCACTATTGTGCATAATTGCTAACTTAAACATATTTTAAGCTGAAAAGCCGCTGATTTTTTTGGCACAAGTGTGTAAAATTTTATTTTCCACACTCTCATTTGTTGCTCAAGACTTTTTAGTGCAAATGCAGCAAATTTCAATGGTAGACATTTTTGTACCACTTGATAAAAAAAAGAAAACAAAGTATTTCACGTTTGCAACACCCATGGTGAAAATCCTTTCTGTAGACATAAAAAATGTTCTCAAATCATTTTACTATAGTTTTGTTGTGGATAATATGATGGAAGAAAAAATCGCAAGTATATTAATTTTTTTAAATAAAATTTCTAAGTGAACAAAATTCTATTTTTGAAAATATTGTACATGGTATAAAAAAGTTCAAAAGTCTTTCCACTACTTTCGTCAATATTTAATTAAAATATGAGTACCTTAGACAGTATTTGGGACTACAATTTCATAGAACAATTGTTTTGCAAAACTTATTTTTTTTAAAGTGTATTTTACAACAAATTTGGAAAAACTTAAATTCTAAACGGAACGTGAAGTGCCATCAGATGTTATTTTATTTGAAGATTTAATGCGTGTTTTAATGTGCATGCCAGGCTTTTTGCGCTAAAATTATGTAAAAGTATTTTAATAGATGAATACTTCTTTGTTCTGAGCCAGCCAGCTCTTGATTTGCGATTCGCTTAATATAAAATAGCACGATTTGAAAATACTCAATTTTAATGCACAAGATTTGAAGTCACTCGATTTGAAATCACTCGATTTAAAATCACTCGATTTAAAATCACTGGACGTGTAAATCAATCGTTTTTGTTACTAATTACAAGTTATATACGAACTCGTATGTACAAAACAATCAAATTATTTCAAATCGATTATACACACTTTGAATTCACACTGATTTGAAACCACTTTTTGTGGTTTGTTAGATTTCATGATTTCGTTGAAAAGAACATCATTGGACTTATGAAAAAAATTGTATTAAATCAATGAGCAATTCCATTAAGCCAATGAATTCGTTCATTAAGTGCTCAATTCTCAGTAGATTTGTAAAGAAAATTGGATATATGGTAAAATATTTGAATATTACGCAAAAGTTTTGAAGTCTAGTTGCGAGTAGCACATAAAACGCCATTTTTTGACTTTGACTTTGTCTCTTTTGTTTTTTTTGAATGAAGTATAATTGTTTTTAGGATTATCCGTAACCTTAAAGATATGTTACACATGTTGCCAGTAGTGAGGCCGGCTTTCTTGGGTCCTAGGAGGTCCCGTTGTGCTATTACTATACAGATATACTTCATAAAAATTATGTTCTATTTTCAATAGATCAATGGACGATTTCATATATTCAAAGAATCGTTTCATTTAGTTAATAATTTTTTTTTTTTTCATCAAACAAACTAAATAATGCATTAGCTTAATGACTGGAATTCATATATTTAATGAAACGATCATTTATATGAATTTAATGAATCAGAATTCATTGACTCAATGAATCCCGGTGTTGGTTGAATAATAATGCAGTTTTTCGTAAAATTACTGTCGGAATTCATTGGATTTGTGAACAAAAATTCTTTTAGTATACTGATTAAAAGGTCTGTTATCAACTTAGTTCTGCCTGAGTAAATTAAAAATCTGCTATTGTCTAAACTATATTTTAAACACTTGTCAGTAGCATTAAACAACTTTTTTAAAGTTGTTGCAAAAAACCCCCCGACATGAGGTAAATTAACATTTCCATATAAAATTAACAAAACAAATTTGAGAAAGAAAAAAAAAATCAATGAAACGTTAAAAAAGCATTACAGGAAGCAAAGATTGATTATCTTCAAAAACACATGTACTTAAGAATCATACGATTATCATCTCCTTAATTAAATCACAGCCCGTATTGAATGAAAAAAAAAAAACAGAAATCGTGAAAAATCACATACACAAATTGCATGTAAGAATAGGTATAAAAAACTTAACCTCAATTAATTGGTATTAGCAGCAAAATTGTATAGAAATGGCCAACCGTATAAGCAAGCAAAAAAAAAAAAAATTATAATAATAATAATAATAAAAGTTTGTTAAAACAAAGATAAGAATTGTTAAAGATTCTTTCTAGTAATACTTGAAAAATAGTGTGTGTACTTAACGCTGAAATACATATGTATGTATGTATGTATGTATGCATTCTTTGTGAGCAACCTATGAACACGTTTTTCTCTTCCCCATTTCAGCCTATTCGATGAGCAGTATTTAAGTAACAGAGTGGAGTAGTGGGGTTTGTCTTGAAGCTATCATGACATATCAATGTCGAGAAAATCAGTTGATAACAATAAAGATTCTGATGGATTTGAGGAGACAAGAGATAGAGTATCGCCCATTATAGCACTGGCGAGATCGACTGAATGATGCTGATGCGGATCCATGTCATCAGGATCATCGTGCAATGGATTGTGATGGTGTTGATGAGGTTCTAAGGTATCCAAATGACTTTGTGGTTCTAAGCTATGTTGGTGGGATGAGGAAAGCAGAGGATCTCGTCCGTGTTGCAATGAAGTGGGTGAAGCAGCTAAACTGTCACCATTGTTATTATGACGATGATGGTTGTGATTGTGATGGTTATGGTGATGATGATGATGATGGCAACTGCCAATAGAATTGGAACCACAAACTACCATTAAATCAAAATTTGTTGAGTTGCTGCTGGGACTTTGTTGACATTGATGCATAGACGCATTGCTGCTGGATCCGTGCTGATATTTAAATTGGCAATTATTCGGACAACTGCTGGAGAGACAGCCAAAGCTGCCAGCTGCACTGCAGCAAGAGTTCAAAGGTGTTTGATGGTGATTCGTGGGTGTAGGTGTTGTAGAGGTAGTGTTTGAATTTGTGCGGTGAGCTGGTGAAGATACCGGTGAGCTGCTGGCATATATATCATCTAAAGACAATTGATGACTGCTGCTACAACAGCTGCCGTCGTGGTTGCCGTCGTTGGCGCCGGCAGACATATAATTATGAGCACTGCAGTGTATTTGCAAATTTGGCGAATGGGGCGCAGACTGCATTAATTGAGTTGTGGGCAAAGTTAACATTGGTTCAATGCGACCACCACTAGTTGTTTGCATTAAGTGGTGCTTACTTTCCTCTACAAGATCATCTATTTTGTGGACATTGACGTTCAGACTGTCGTCGTTGGTGTTTAGCATATTTTCAGCTGTTTGCTGGTCCTGGGGAATTTCGTTGTTGATGAGCGGTGTAGAATGATGATTTATACTGTTGGAAGGACTAGAATTCTTTAAGTAGGATGTGGTGGGTGTGGGAGCTGAAACGGAGGCATGCGTGAAATCCGTCAACGGTAAACCATGCGATTTTGCCTGCATTTCTAATTCTTTGATGCGATTAAGTAACCGCCTATTTTGTACCTCTATTTGGCGTTGACGATATTCGTTTTGTTTTAAGCGGGCCACTTCATGTTTCAAACATTTTATGTAGTCCACTGAGCTTTTCAGAATGGTGCCCTTGTTGGGTCTTATATCGCGCACTACTTCGTAGTAGGGATCGTTGGTTTTCGGCAGCAGTGTTCCCAACTCTTTAATGCGATCGTTAATATTAAAACGACGGCGTCGTTCTATCATATTGTGATTATCTTTTTTCTGGCGATCTTTGGCCATAGCATTGGCCTCCGCATCTGTTATGGACTGGGGCTCTTGTTTGATATTAAGGTCTGTGGAGTAGGAGTCGTCAAATCTAAGCGCATCATTAATATTATTATTGTGCAAAATGTCTTCAAAATCTAGATCGGCATCACTTTCAAATGAGGGTGGCAGTTCTGAGTTGCTGGTTGCCACTGAGCTCAAACTTGGTGTGGCCGATTGTATGGGACTTGTCAGGCCGCCGTTGGCAGCAGAAGAGTTCATGAAATTTGTATTGCGCATCATTTTTGCTAAAGTGCCAGGATTTGAACGGTTGCCGGTGGGCAAATTGGGTGTATTTTTGTTATTGGCCGAGTTGTTGCTCAGGGATTTCAGAGGAGATTGTTGATGGCCATTGTCCGAGTTGTTGTAGGGCATGTAATAAGAATTGGCACCATTGCTATTATTATTGCCCATACTGTAAGGCGATAAGGGCATGTTGTCGTCTAGTATTGTGGCACTATTGGGAGACGCAGCCGGAGTCATGCGCATTTGACGTGGAGAACTATTCACCGAGGAACAATTATCATTTACAACATTGCTGTTTGCATTCATACCAAGTGTATAACTGCTGCTGGAACGTTCGTTGTTATGATGTTGTTGTTGTTGCTGCTGCTGTTGATTAGGATTTGAGCTGGCTACGGTAACCCTTAAATTGGCCAAGGAACTAGCTGCTCGAGAGCTCCAATCTGTTTGGTTTTTAAACGATTCACTAAGGTACTGGCGTACTTGATTTTTTTGCTTTTGTATGACATGGTAGCGTGTGGGATTCTCCAATATTGTTCGCACTTGCAAAACCTGTTGCGGCAGTTCCACACCGATGGCTTGCAATGGCACTTTAACCGTTACTGGACTTGATTGAGCATGGGGCCTCATCAGTGTATCCATATTTTTTGAGCCATAACTGTCAGAACTGGAATTGCGATTTTGACTGTTGCCGTTGCTATTGTTGTTGTTAGACTGAATCTGTATTTGCGGGCTGTTGGCTAAATTATTGTTATTATTGTTGTTGTTGTTGTTGTGGTGGTGGTGGTGCTGTTGTTCTAAAATGATTTGTTGCTTTTGCTGCTGCTGATTATGATAAGCATTTAGTAGTTGTTGTTGTTGTGACGGCTGCTGCTGCTGCTGCTGCTGAAAAGCAGCATTCGCCTCAGTTTCTCTTTTCTCAGCCTCTCTTCTTTCCAGCTCTTGCTGCTGTTGCTCTCTCTGTAATTGCAATTTCAATTGCGTCCTTGAGGTGGGTGTAACGGTTTTGAATGTTGGTATGTTATCTGGTCTGATCGTGCGTGTAGCCGATTTAAGCTCATAAAATTCAACGTCATTTGAATTGGGTCCCGACACTTTCACTGAAGGCAACACATCTTCAAGTCTATCTTCATCCATGGGACATTGATAGTCAATTTCAAAATCAAAATCTAAATCTATACCAGATTCAGCCATTTTGATTTCTTATTATCGTAATTATACTTTTTATTGCTTCTTGTTATAACTGTTGCTTTATTTCGCGTCGTCGTTGTTGTTGCGCATAAATCGTCGTCGTCGTCTTCTTCTTCTTCTCCTTCTTTATCGATGACTGCGTTTTCCCTTTTAATTATTTAATAATTTTATTGCAGCAGAATATCAATCATTTCATTAATACGTTTTGCCTCAAATTATTTTCTCTCTTTTCTGCTTTGCTTTTCTGTTATTCCCACCAATCGATCACTGAGTTTATCATTGCAATTTTAGTTTCAAATGAATTCTTCAAGTGTTTTCTTTTTATCACATTTTATTATTTTTCACATTTTTTTATTTTATATCATAGTTTCACTTTTATATTAATTAAATTCAGTGCTGGGTCTTTTCATTGTTGCTAACCAGCCACTAGCGTTTTTAGTTATTAAAGTAATAATAATAATGATTCTCTGATCGACCGTGTTTTTATTTTTCGTCGAAAAATTTTGCTGTACTGAGTTTACCAACGTATTTTTTTTTTTTATTAATTTTATTTTTTTTTTTTTTTCGTCTTCATACAATAAAAGTTAATAAATTAGCACATACGCATATGTTTACCACTTAAAAAATATTTCGTATCGTACCACCGCCACTGCCACCACCACCGCCGCCACCATCTATCATCTATCTTTCTACAGCACGATCCCCATACTAAACTGCTCCACAGTCGATCAGGCGTGTGTATGTAGAATTAACAGCCAGCCACATGAAGAACAACAACAAAAAGATAAAAGCGATGGGCACAAATCTCTCGTATAAAAAAACTAAATTGTTTCTACAAATTTCGGCGTATAACAATAATTAATTATTTGAATGTTGATCGCATAAATTTCTCTTAGCTTCGAACTTCGTTTAAATTTGTACATTGATTATTAGTTTGAAAGGAAAATTCATTTTATTAGCGACACAATTTTTGTAGCAATAATACCATAATAATTTGTTAAGCACAATTTCACAACAATTGTAGTTCACTTATTCAGTATTTCTTGTTTAAAAAGAAAACGATAATTAAATAAATTTATTTTTAATTGTTTGATTAAAAATAGAAGAATAATAAAAGGCAAACAAAAGAATATTATATAACCACTACTACTGGCTACTGCTCAGTACGATCAATTGTGACAGAACTAAAAAAAATACTGAAACCCTCAAATCATATGGCCGCTCTATGCACACACGAATTTATCAAACCAAACTGAAGCGTTGCCAGAAGAGGCGCACACAGCTCCAATACGAATGAAAACAAATCTCCAACACATTTTCCTAAGCAAACGTCAAAAAAAAAATCCCCAAAAGTTTGTGTAATAAAGAAAAGGTTGTTCAAGGCAAAAAGAAAAAAAAAAACAAAATACAAAAAGAGAGAAAGGAAATACGTGCGGCGGTTGGGCACGTTCTTCGTTAATGTCTGATAAAAATTTTATCAATTAATAATCTACATAATACATAATGTATGTCTAGAGTCTAGACATCAGAGTGTGGCATTTCGGCGTGTTTGGGAATGTATACATACATAAGATTTTATTTGACTTTAAGTTAAACTGCCTCAAGAAAAACCCAAATTTTGCTTTCTTACAATTTAACTGCAGATATTTCTGATAGTGTAAAGTGGTATTGGTATATGCATTTAAGTACATGAATTCATGCTGTGCATGGTCGCTGTCGCTATACCCTGAAACTAAATTTGTAAGTTCCCCGGAGGGGAACCTAGAGGCAAGTATCTGCAAGTCAACAGTTTTGTCGACTATATCGATGACACCATCTCTCGTTGGTTAACTTAGCTCCGTATATAGACTCATTGCATTAAGAGTGTGTTGTGCCTACAGAACAGTATCTGATGAAGCAGCGTTTGTAATATCAGGAATGGTGCCGGTGGACCGTCTTGCAAAATAAACCAAACATATACAGAAGGACGGCAATACAAAAAAAGAAGCGCGGGCGAAAGCAATGGAAAATTGACAAAGCAGATGGACATCTACCACAAAGGGCCGACGGACCCACTCACTTATATTTGACATTAAAAGTTGGCTGGAGAGAAAGTATGGAGACGTGGAGTATTATGTAGACCAATTCCTAAGTGGGCATGGCTCTTACAGACAGTATCTGCACCGTTTTGGTCTGATCGATACACCTTTCTGGCCGTGTTGTCATAATCAGGTAGAAGATGCTGGGCACGTTTTCTTCCTCTGTCCGCGATTAACTCCGAAAGAGAAAATCTTCAGCAATAGCGAGGAAGTGAAATGAGGGCAAACAACATAAGCCAGCTGATGAAGAGGTCTGTGTCAGACTGGGGGCATATCGCGTGTTGTGTTAAACTAGTTCTTCTTGAACTTCGCAGAGGTTTTATACAGCCATAGTGGAGGTTTAACAACCTACCCATCCTGGTGAGGAAATACTTCGCGATAGAACCGCCAGCTTGGGAAGATGTTTGGGTTGTTTTAGCATGTTAAAGTCTCGCACACAGTCTTTCGATGATTTCACCTCGTTAAAAAAAAACACTCTCGACGAAGTATCTACAATCTTTTTGTTTGATATCAATTTGCATTAACTAAAGAAATATGAAGAATTTATTATATGGTTCCATTGGAACCATTCAAGTCACTAGTTCACAAGTTGAACAGAATTAACATTCGGGATTTGAGAGTTCTGTGCAAAATAAATTTGTTTGAAGTAACTCCTTTAAACAAATTTATTTAATACAAATTTACTTCCCAATGAGTAAATTATATTTGAAGTGGGAAAAGGAAAATGAAATGAGTTTAGTTTTCATTTTTATATAGATATTTATTAACCAATAGTTACCTTTCGAATTTTAATTTTAATTAGATAGATTTTAGATGGATTTACAATAAATTTGGTAAAAGTAAACTATATGTGAAAAATAAATTATATTTGATTTAGAAGCTGCTGATAGCGTTAATTGTGGTTTTTATGGTAATGATATAAAAATTAAGTTCAAGAAAAAAGAGTTCGACCCTTTGGAAGAGCCGCGCTTTTCATGTGGGAATTTCCGTTTGTCAATGACAGCAACATTTAGTACAAATGATTATTTAAATAAATTCACAATATCAACTTCAGATAAGTAAAAGACTACAGTGTAAGAAATTCAAATTTAAAATAGTTTTCTAACTTTTTAATGTTTGTATTCAATTATTAAATTGTCCAAACCTATTTGGACTCACTGAACTATATATTAATAGATAAAAGTACTCGTACTGTACGGAGTTTGACTCTTTAGCAATTCGGGCGAGAATGTTTGCAGAGAAATGCTAGTACCACGATCGCCAAATGGTCCCATTGGAACCATCAAGTCGCTAGTTCTTAGGTAATTAGTTGATTTTCAAAGACAAGCGCATGTTAAATGTAATTAGTTAATTTCCACCCGCATATGCCCCGTAATTGTGTTACGTCTGGTAAAGTGTCTATTCCAAGATCGAGACCGTATTTGTGAGAAGGTAGGGCACTGGCATAAATGGTGATCTAATGTTTCGCTCTACTCCCACATGCTCTACATTCATCTCCCTCCGCTATTCCAATGTGACAGTAGCTGAGAGTGACCTATCATAGCTCCCATTATTCTACTTAATTCGGGCTTGCTAAGTCTTAGTAGTCCTTTTTTACTCGTCTGGATCTCCCTATAGAATTCTTGCATTCATTCCTACGGTTTTATTATTCCAGAGAGTTAAATGGGCTCTATGTGCCGATTTGATTACAAGCTATCGGTATTTTATCTGAACGAACGGGTTTTTCGAAGTACAGCGACAGGGACAGCAGACGACGCCATATTTTTTGCTGCTCTTTTAACATTTCTCTTCAGTAAGATTTGCCATTTCATGATGGAAAGATATACGAGCCAACAACGAGTCGAAATTATTAAAATTTACTACCGAAATTCGGAGTCAGTGGTCTCAACGTGCAATTTATGATCAGACTCATTTCTGCCTGAATGGCTTCGTCAGTAAACACAATATGCGTTATTGTTCAGGCAGCAATCCACACGTATCATCATTGCATCCAGAAAAAATTACGGTTTGGTGCGTTTTAAGGGCCGGCGGCGTCATTGGGATATACTGCTTCCGTGATGATCATGACCGGCAAGTTACTGTGAATGAGAATCACTACCGTTCAATGATAACCGAATATTTTTGGCCCCAATTGGATGATATGGACTTGGAGGACATGTGGTTCCAACAGGACGGCGCCACAAGCCACACAGCAAATGTCGCAATCAATTTATTGAAAACCAAGTTTGGAGAACATGTTATCTTACGAAATGGTCCAGTCGATTGGCCGCCTCGGTCCTGCGATTTGACGCCATTAGAATATTTCCTGTGCGCCTACGTCAAGTCTATGGTCTATGTCAACAAGCCAGCGACAATTGAAGACCTTTGTACGAATATCGAACATGAAATTGCAGCAGTATGCTTGAATATCAGCATCTGGACTTCTGCAAGCGTGCCCGTGGTGGCCATGCAAAAGAAATCAAGTTCCATACATAATGGCATCTAACGTGCTTTTACAGGAATAACGAATTGCATAGATATCCAAAACCGTTTTTGTTTTATTAAAAAAAAAGAAAAAACTTTTGTAGCGCTCTTATTGAAAAACCCGTTACTACAAAGTTTGCCGACGTTTTCGATTTAAATTATTTAAAACTCATTACTAATAAACAAGGCTCAAATGAAGCAATTGCATATTAAATAGAACTTAAAAAATTAGAACATTAAACCCGGATCGTATTCTTAAGTCATTTTACAACTGAAAAAGGAAATGTGGAAAATAATTGTAACGTGAATATTCTTTACACGTTTATGTGTCAAATGAAGGCAGAATGAATTTGTTGTGAATTGACTAGTTTGTTTAGAAAATAAAAACAATTTAAATTTCACCTCTTCCCTGCACGCAAAGAAAAACATTTTAAATCATGCTTGCGACAACAATATTATGTTGTCTATAACAATGCAATGAGTGCCTCGATGGATGGATGAATTGGTAGAGTGTCCTACTAAGAGTCCCCGAGGTCGCAGGTTCGATTCCTGCCGAAGGCTTTGGGTGTTTTTGCAGGCAAGCCAAAAAGCTTCGCAGTTTTGTGTTTGTTTTTATAAAAAAAAAAAAAAACATTTGGAAAAGAGAGATCTACAACCAACCATTCTATAATAAATATTTCAACAAGCTTTATTTATGACAAACATAATAGTTCTGATCTAACAAATGGTAACGAAATACTAAACAAAATATTGTTGTTTTTAACAAAGTTTTTGTTGTTGCCGTTGACAACTAATTTTTCTTAAATTTTTGTGTTCTGATTGCAAATTGGTGTGTCCTTATTAATGAACAGTTTTCTTTTATCGTAAAGAAATAATAAAAATAACTTCAATTCAAGATTCACAGTCATTAAAACTGAAATAAGAAAATTGTAAAATAGAAATTACGAGAACTAATGAAGAGCTGCTTTTATTGTCTGTACGCAAGTAAGAACTTTTAATGGTATATACCATGTGTAACGGGTTAACCATTTCGTAGTTTCAAAAGTATATAACCGGAATTCGGCATCTGTCAAATTAAGTTGTTAAACCAACTTTATTTTCTTCTCCGTTGAAAGTCTGACATTGACGAAAATGGATGGCTTAACTATCACACAAGGCATAAAAATTATCAAAACATACTACGAAAATGGTGATTCTGCCTCAGCCACATATCGTGCTTTAAGAGGAGATTATGGTTTACATAGTCGTCCAGCTACGCAAGCAATTGGCAAGAATGTGAAGAAATTTGAAGAGACTGGAGCGGTTACAAATACTGTAAGGCCTGTGCATCATCGCTTCGCTCGTTCCGTGTCGCGGCTGTAAGTGAAAGTGTTGACGAAGACCCGAATGTAGGACTGTCTTACGGCACATTATGGCGTATTTTACATATAGATCTACACCTACATCCATATAAAGTCCAGCTGACCATTTACAACGTCGTAGATACGTGGAATGGGTGCTTGAACAACAGCCGGTGGACGGCGATTTTTCGAAAAAAAAAATTTCTTCAGCGATGAAGCACATTTCTCACTCACTCGGTGGGTATGTTAACAAAAAAAATTTTCGTGTTTGGGGTTGTGAGAATCCTCAAGTAATTGAAGAGAGGCCATTACATGCAGAAAAAGTCACTGTTTGGTGTGCTCTTTAGTCCGGGGTGCGACTTCTTCGAAAACGACGATGGAACGATTGTCTGTCACCGTCAATTCGGAGCGTTATGGTTATATGATAACAGACTTTTTTTTAGCCTGCTATTGAAGAATACGACTTGGAGAATATGTGGTTTCGACAAGACGGTGCCACAGGCCACACAAGTCGAGCGAATATGGCGAATATTGCAAGAGACCTTGCCTGGCCGCGTAATTTTTCGTCGTGATGATATCAACTGGCCACCAAGACCATGCGATTTGACACCATTAGACTCTTGAGCACTTGAAAACCAACATTCGTCAAGTTGTGGCTGAAATACCACCCAATATGTGTCAAAAAGTGGTCGAAAATTACCTCAAAAGTATCAATGCATGCAACACTTTGCGTGGTGGTCATTTAAATGATGTAGTGCTGCACACATAATGTCAACGTTCAAACTTTATAATAAAAAAGAAATATCATGAAAAAAATATTTTATATGTGTTTTATTTACGTTTACTTTTGAAATCGCAAAATGGATAACCGTTATAAAACTTTAACCACTATAAGATCCATTCTTTTCATTAGTTGCAGTTGGGGTACTTTTTAATTTTGTCCTCTAGTTCAGTCATTTTCAATATTATTAATTACTCATATGTAGGTAGGTACGATAATATCATATTAAATACGCATACTTACACACATACATACATTGTATATACATATGTATGTAGTATCTGTATATGCAAATGAGTACATTAGCACAAACACTGTTACCAATAAAATGTAAATTTTTATTACATTTTTGATTTCTTATATTTTAAACAAGTTTGCAAATCGCATTAAAAATCCGTCGTCAAATTTTAAAAGTAAATGACATTGTTTATTTCTTAAATCGCAATCAAAAACATTCAATCAAATGTGAGCAAATGCATGTGTACATATGTATCGATTCAAATAAATGTAATTTGATTAAAAACAAATACACATGTACATCTCAACTACACGTGTAGAGGGCAAAAGAAGAAAAAAACCTACACAGATACTTGAGAATTTTAACAATGTTACCACTGTACTATAAAATTGTCTGCAAACTTGCAACTAAGGCAGCTCAATACCAGGTAGTCGCATAACTACAACAAACAGAACACCAACAAACACTTCAGGTATTTTATTGGTAGAAATCTTGAACTACTGTCACCCATTTCTCCGCGTATCTACATATGTTTGTGTTGTGTATTTGGACAGTTCTACAAGCTAAAAGCAGTAGTCAGCTGGGCTTGCAATTCTACCGGTTATCAAGCTGCCTTGTTTGCAATCATGATACAACTAAAAAGGTAGTCTCATCAGCTGAACCGTTAATCATCTGACTACTTAATTGCCTGTTCCTCAATGTCGCTTGATTTCGATTGGATTCCTCTATGTCGACAGCTTGCGTTCGCATGGGCTTACGTCATGAAATATTTGCTATTTATTTCACAGACATCGGTAAATTAAAGTTTTGGTTGACTTTTTATTGCAGTATTGAAAAATACTACTAAATTGTTCTTGTGTAAATACAACCCTTCTTAAAACTGGTCAGCTTTGCCACAAAACACAAATATTTATTTATTTCAATATTTCGCCCATAATTTGTTGGCTTCTTCAGGAATATTTCTTTTTATAATATTATTTTAAAAAACATTTTGAGTTTTTTTTTTTAAATAAATATTTGTGTTTTGTTGCAAAATTTTTTTATAAAAAAGATCTTAAGTTTTCTATAAAAACTCCCACTCGTTAGCAAAACAACAAGTACTTGATTTTGACATTTGTGTTCGCAGTGCTGACGACATGATCGATATAGAGGCATGGGATTTTATATAAAAACACGCCTTTTCGACTTGTCGATCGAGTCATCGTTCGAATAAAAGAACGTCACCGAGGAACCCAAAACAATTTTCTTTCGCTTAGAAAGCAAACAATCGCATGACTTCGACATTGAGGAACAGAAAGTAAAACTGGCAAGAGAATAGAGAGATGAAAGGCAGCGTAAGCTCTGTTCATCTCTCTTCTGTAAATGTAAAAGAAATGGCGTCTCTTTGACAGCTTTCAGAAGTTGCACAGAAACAAAATGCATGTTATTTGAAGTTGTTCTTATCGCAGTGGCAGGGTTACCTTATTAATTATATCATACTGTACTTGCAACTAGTACATGTGCCAATAGAAAGAGGTAAACATTCGGTTTATCTGGCAACATGACATGAGCGGTGGAGGGTACAGTGAAGAGAATGAATAAGAATGATCGCATGCAAAATTGTTCTCTCTATTTTGTGGCGCCTGTGGAACAAATAAAACAACATGTAAACAAAAAGCAATTGGATCATTCAACGAGCGAAAGGTAAATATTTAATAATAAATGAAAAATGAAAAAATACAGGTGTGCATACAAATATAGTGCTGGTAGGTACGTATGTATGTATGTATATCTAAATAATAAAATCAAATAAATCCGTTTTTATAAGCAAATACGTATAAATTTTGTTGACTATTTTAATAAAAGATTAAACAAAAATACGTAACAGTAATACGATATATTTAGATATTCATTGCAAATAAATTAAATGAAACGTGTTGTAGGTATTTAGTGGAGCAATAAAAGCAAGTAGAAAATAACAATAATTTAAAAACATGTTACGAAAATCACAAACACTGCAATCTGCTTAAATCGCGATAATTGTTAGTTTAATCAAGTCATTTGTTTTTGTAAAAACTTGTATGCAGAAAAACAAAATTAAATCTAATAAAAAATACTGAAGTCTGTTAAGAACAAAATTTTGAAACATACTAAAGAAAATATATGTATGTAGTTACGAGGGCTGCCTTTTATATATCAGGATTGAAGAAAAAAAAACATCAAATAATATCAAGTTAAATAATTTCTATTATTCGAGATTTTTCTTATATAATTATTTCTGTATTAAGTTTATCTATCAGGCTCACGTTCTTTCTAGATTATCCTTGAGATTGATAATAATTAAATTAGACAAAGATGTCTTCTTTGATGTCTTCTTTGTCTAATTTAATTAATATCAATCACAAGGATAATATAGAAAGAACTTGAGCCTGATAAAGTTAATACAGAAATAATCAAATATTATCGAAAATCACTTTATTGTTTTGCAAAATATTCTCCATGAAGATCTATACACTTTTGCATAAATTTTAATCAATTGTCATAGCACTTTTACCACTCTGATTGAGGTTTATTCAAAACATGCATTCTGAATGCAGCAACCGCTGCTTCAGGTGTCGAAAAACATTGCCCTCTCAGTTTGTTCTTTACATAAGGGAATAAAAAGAAGTCATGCGATGCCAAGTCAGGACTATACGGCAGATGAACTGTCAAATCGATGTTTTGGGTGCTCAAAAATAAAGTTGTTTGAGCCGATGTGTAAGAGCTCGCATATTTGTGGTGAAGAGTGATCCGTCTTCGGAGGTTGCTTTTCCAGCTTTTATTGGAAAAAAGCTGGTACACAAATCAAACAAATGTGTACCACTCAGAGCTGACTGTTCTGCGTTGTTCTACAGGCGGCAATTTGCTAGGAACTGCTTTGTGCGCAAACAACTTTTGTTAGATTTTGCTCGTCTTGAAACACCCACACCGTCGACTGCTGTTTACTTTCCGGCTCATACTTGAAAATATACAAATAATCACCTGTCATAGACGTGTTTCGAAGCAGCGCGATCGTATTTTGTTGAGCATTTCTTTCGACCAATCGACACGAGCCTTTTTTTGTTTTGGAACGATTGCCAAATTGTGTGGCACCCAGCGCGAACCAATTGTTTTGCCAATCAAATATTTATGCAATATTGAATATATGCTGGTCCCACTAATGCTTAAGGTTGTCTCAAACTGACGTTAGATTACATGACGACCTCGCATCAATGTTTTGCGGAACAACAGCTGATTTTGGACGAGCTTCGGGAAAATCGCCGTGGAGTCAACTACGACCACGATTGAATTCATCATCATACCATCGATAAGCACTGGTCCCTGATGGAGCTTCATTGCCAAAAATTTAATTCGAGTTCATCCAGGCACTGTTGCTGAGTTCATCCAGGCACTTTGAAAGTTGTAAAAAGTAATCGCAAGAAAAAGTTCACGATTTAATTCTATCTTTGGACCGAGCTGAATCCTTCAAGTTGTTGTAACCAACACAAATAGCGCTCGTATGTCAAAATGTTCCGAGTACGTATAACCTCAAAAATGTCCAACTTTACAATAGAGCTTTCAGTTGCCAGATTACAACACTAGGACTGCCAAGTCGCGCAACATAAAAGGCAGCCCTCGTTCATGTTTTTCCAAGCACTTAGATTGGTAATTCAATTTGAAGATACTGATAGTCAGTCATCGAATTACATATTGTGTCGATGGACTAAACACAAAAAAAAAAAACGTTGATAGAGTTTATTCGATCGTAAAGTAATTTGAGGATGATAAACATATTTTACGTCAGTGGCATTATCGCTGAAGACCCGCCATATCTAACCTTTAGGCATTCACGAGTTTTGGTCATACTTTTAAGCCATTTCAGCAAAATTTTCATTTGAAGTGGTTTTATTGCTAGTTTTCAGTTAAGACTGTTTTGGCACATACACTGCGTAATTTTTTGAAGTGGAAATTTTTATAACATCAAAAAGCATTATATATTAGGGTAGGACAATTTGTAGGAATCACAAAAAATAAATTAAACATCGATTGCATTGCATTCATTTCAACTAAAGCACATCTAGTGGAACACCTTATATCTATAGATTTTTTTCTCTCTGAATTGTGAAATAAGTTGTTTTTTGTGAAAAAAAAAAAATAATAAAAATTAAATTATTATTCGCTTTAGGAGCCGAGTAATTAATGCAAATCAAAACATTAATCCTGTGTTTTGTACGTTTTCTAGCTGTTTGTATGGCACCAATGAAATGTCAGTGGCCTGGAAAACATTTGAAAAAATGTTCATAGATTTAACTCTATACTTACTTACTATTTTGTTTTTAAAAACATGACAAGAAAAATATTCCAGCAAAGCCTACGAATACGATCTATTCTACACTACACTATTCTTTGTTACTGCAACCTGCCTTTTGCTTTTATAAAATCATATGATAAATTTGGAAAAAAAATGCACAAAACTTTAAATACGAAAAAGCCTCCAGCAAACCCATCCGGTATGTGAAGGCAACCTCCCGTGTAATTTGTTAGTGGTCATTTATGCTTAACTTTTAGCATTTTAGTATTTTGTAGAAGTGTTTTGCTGAGTTTTAATAATATTAAAACCCCCATTTTTTGCAAGATAAATTCGTGTAATAAAAATTTATGAATTCTAGAAAAACAAAAATAGCACTCACCCTTCCAAACGATCAGCCGTAGAAGTCATTTTACAATTCCAAACATCAGTTAGTTTCGCCGATACAGTAATTGTTTTTGTAGCCTCGTCTTTGCCCAAAACTTTTACATAGACGATTTGGTCGGGTGTCAATTCAATGTGTTTGTCATTGAAAGCGCCCATTAACATCATTTTCAGATGAACCTTAACCGTCTTGGTGTAACCTTTAATAGGTAAAACAATTTCTACAACATCTTCATTGACATCCTTTACATAACTTCTCAGAATGTCGCCAATATTTAAAGATTTCCAGTTGCTAGTTAAACGCTCCGAGAAATATTTTACATCTCTCAAGCTAAAAATGCTGCCAGAAATACAGACAGCCTGCAATTCCTTGTCCACAGGATAAAGTTGAAGTTTAGCTCTTAGCAAATCAACGTAGTCGGAAAGCAGCCGAACAGGTATCAAACCCTTATGTTGATGTTCTTCGCCTTCACCGGTGGAGTAGCAAATTTTTATTTCCAAGCCCGAATCTAGAGTATGAACAACCGTTACTGGACAAATTTCACCCAATTTAAAAACATTCTCCACCAGGCCTAAGACAAGTTGGTCGTCTTTTTTACCAGTTACTCGAAACTGCATGGTTTGTCCCTCTCGCATGCTTCTGAATTCGTCTTGGGTGGATTCCTTCTTATAGAAAATGCCCTTCACATCACCAAAAAATTTCACCAAAGCGAAAGCTTTGTAGCACTTGACTATCGTGCCGACGTAGTTACTATTAACTTTAGCTTCTTCTAAACTGGAAAGAAGTTTCGCCGATTTCGACATGTACTCTGCGCGGTTGGTTAAATATACAGTTCTGTGTTCGCGATTCATACCAATTACGCGGCATTTGAGTTTAGCATTGATATCTAAAGTTTTTGTTGTTGGTGCCAAGAAAATATTTTCTATGGATGCTTTAACGAGACAGAAAGAAAAAATATATATAATACAAGTTTAACCATTTCATGTTTTGTAATCATTACCAGTTATTCGTCCCAACTGCAGAAAATAGCCACCAGCTTTCTGATTGATGGCTTTGACAGTAGCAGTCACAAAGTCCCCGGGTTTTATATCTTCAAAACCGAAATATTTTTCATTTACTGCTGCAGGATCATCCGTACAAATATACAGCGAGTCCATTATATCATAATTTAATATTCGCACTGTATGCTTAGACTTTTTGCTATATTTCGAGAGAACTTCATCCTGATCGTAGTTGCCTTTATAATTGGCTTTAATAATTTTATACGAAATTATACCTTTCAGTTTATTATCTAATATTAAAATTACACCGCCAGTTCCTATATGGTGGACCTTGGCATTTTCAACAATATCACCAGGTCTCAATTCAAGTTTTGCTGGCTCCTCGTCTGTGGCTTCAGATAGTTTTAAGTCTGTTTTCACATTATTGTGTAGATTTAAAGTTAAATAAACAAACTTTGTTAAAGGCATGACATATAAAATTCTTGCCTCGTACTTTGCATTTAATTCAAAATCTTCTGGCAAAGCTAATGGCTCATTTAGTTGATGCTCGTTCACATAGGCAGTGTAAACTTCATTCATTATAGATCCCTGTAGACCATTTTTTAAGCACTTGCCAACCTTGAAGTGTACTATAGTTGAAGGCAATAAATAATCCAAGTTGGGATCATTTGTGTCTTTGATTTTTAATTTGCTAGGTTCTGTCTCCGAACAAATACAGGTGCTCACCGACTTATCGGTAGTGATTGTCGTCACTTTTAGATACAACAATTCGCCCACAGCATGACCAGCTTTCGATTTTTCCAAGGGCAAGAAACATCTTAAGCCCTTTATACCAGTTTCTATGATATAACCATGCTCCTGGATTTCCTCCACGGCTCCGTTAAACAGAAAACCTTTTTTTACTTTTGCATGAGCTAGATCGGAGTGAACTTCACTTGGTTTCAAAGTCATATCGATATGTACTTTATGCTTTTCATCCTGTTTTACTTCTTTTATACGTCCGTATACAATTTGGCCCACACTGTATAAATCTTTTAATGGTTTATAGCCTTCTGACTGGGCGGAATTTTCTAAAAACTCTTTCATGGACTTTGTATAGGCATCGGATATTTCTAAAGCAGATATTCTGGCACGAATGCGTCCCGGCAACGTGACATCTAAAAACAATTGATCAACACTTTTAACCAAGCCCATCACAAGCATGCCATCCTGTACGGTATCATAAGTGAGCAGTTCAGCAGATTGCGATTTCAAATCTTCATCCTCCTCAGTAGGTGCAATTGAAGTTTTTGATTTGACTTTTTTTATTTTTTTCTGCACTGCGCCAAATATCTAGAAGGACAATTAGGATTAATAGCGTTGTATATGAACGCAAAAGTGTTTTAGGAATTAGTTTTACCTTTTCGGGCTTTGACTCTGCTGTTACTTTAGTTGTTACTGTTCCCCCACGGGGAAAACTTTTTTCCACTATCACCATTCTAATTTATTGTAAATTTGATCGACAAATCTGTTCAAATTGTTCAGAAAAATAAATTTATTTAAAAAAAAAGTTAAGCTTTTACTACACAAATATTATACACGTGCAGCACAATGTTTTGAACTAAATTGCCACACTTTTAGAAGAAAACTAAGCAGCCAGATGATTTGATATAAGTAATGCAAAACAATACACTGAAAAAAAAAATATACGCATAAAAACAAATCGTGGTAGTCATACAAATTTTCAAGCTTCCAGCTGGCGCCAAGACAAGCTCCTTTAAAAGGAGACTATATTTTGCCCATTGACAATTTTTTAGAAAATTTTTTCTGTTTATATAGATTGTAAGCCGGACGAAAAACAATCAATCAGCTGTTGACTTGTCTAGGCATTGTTCAATAGACTTTGGTTCTTGCTTTTTAGCATATGCTGCTGTCTATATAAGGTGATTCTGTTTGATGTTTATAGAATGTTTTATTAGATTTATTTTTGCAATCACAAAACTAGATACTTTCTCTTTTCAACCCCTAAGCAGTGCTAAGTGTGTTCTATATATTAAAATACTATACATATACAAAAATAGTGACAGTTTAGTTGGTAAGACTTTGCCAACGACATACCAATTTTTTTTATGAGAGCGTATATAAATCTTAATTTTGCAGATGGCTCTCTGTCATTAGAACAGGGATGCATTTTTATGTATATGTTAAATTTTGTGTCGTTTTTTACTATAGTGCGAATGCAAGAAATCTGTCCTTAAATTTTTATACTCATATGAAGATGCGGACTGACTTTCTTTGACTTAATGTACGCGAAGTAGGACCAACTATGCCCATTATAGGGCATTGAAACATCCAATATTACAATCGCTATCTACACGATTTAATACAAAAATAGCTAAGTTACATCACTGATAGTAGCAACAACAATAACAGGGAAGCGTACATGTGTTTACCAAATTGTAAACATTAGCTTTCCGCTCGACTTTTAATAATTTTTATTAACTAAAAGTTTAAATAAATTAAAAGTTTATTTCACTCAAGCTGATTGATTGTATTGATATTTTTCCTGAAGATGCAGACGATACGAGAATTCACTAGGAAAACCAAAAGAGGGAACATATTGAAAGTGTGTAAACGGAAAGAAATATTTAAATTTAAAGAAAACAATTTCTCACATTTCTACAAATTTAGATTGTACGAGAGCATTACTTGCGTATTGATTTGGGATGCGGCTCGGACTTGTGTAATGGCTGTCAGCAAGATGAGGCTGATGTTTATTTGCGCTCCGATCGCATGGTGCGGTCTACTCTCTTCAATTTTCCTCATTATTTGGTATTGGATACTAATGTTGTACTGCAACAAATAGACGCCCTTGAGGAGGATGCAGTGAAAAATGTGATAGTATTATCCACAGTGCTAAATGAAGTTAAGCATCGTAGTAGCGCCGTCTACAAAAGGTTCCACGAAATACTCCAAAATAGGCCACGTGGTTTCTTTGTGTTCGTTAACGAACATCACAAGTAAAATTTTATTATTTATTGGTTTGAACGTAGTTGCTAAAATTATCTGTCTATTAGGGACACGTATGTGGAGCGTCAGCCTGGTGAAACCGCTAACGATCGCAATGATCGTGCCATCCGTTTTGCAACCAATTGGTACGATGCCCATATGCTGGAGGCTCAGGAAAAAAAGAGGTTTAAGAAAAATGCATCGCAAAGCGATAAAACTCGTGTCGTTTTAATAACCGATGATGCTGCCAATAGAGAAAAGGCCGAAAAGGAGGGAATTTTAGTTGCAACCGCCGAAGATTATATCAAGTCGTTAATTGATTTTCCTATGCTGATAGATAAATTGGCTCGTAAAAGTTTTGAAAACGAAAAGGAATCACTGCCTTTGTTTCCGGTACATTTGAGTTCTTCCGAGATACTGGAAGGCATTAGAAATAAGCGGCTTTTGCAAGGTGCTTTTCAAGCATCAAGAGAAAATTTTCTCGAAGGTTCAGTCAATGTGGAGGGCTACGAAAATCCGGTAAGTTAGCAAGAAATGTATTGGTTTAATGCAAGTTAAGCATTTTCCAAATTGCTTTTTAATTTAAAACCTTTATTTGACATATTGGCATGTACATATATAAAAATCTCGTACCACAATGTTTGCTGTCGACAATCTCCGTAACTTTCGGTTTGATTTTCATAAAATTTTGGGGTCGGATTTAGTATAATGGTACCAATCGCTGTAAAATGAAAAAATGTGTTGCCAGATGCTAACAGATTTTGCAAGCGGAGCCAGTGTTGGTTATACCATGGAGGAGAAAATTCCTTAGCCCGGCCAAAGACCGGCTGTCAGGAACAAATTTTGGATAACTATGGAAACGAAATTAAAAAGATACAATTTAAACAAAATAAAACCGTTTATGGTTTCTCGATTTTACGTTCTGTCCAAAAACTTTCCACTCTATGGCAGCCCTATTTTACCAATGTTTTCGTATTTTGCTCAGTAAATTCCGCAATTTTAACATCGAACTATTAACAAACTAAAAGCCTTCGGCAGACTGTGACTTCAGTTTCGGAGCTCCATGACCCCGCTCTACAAAACTCATTTCTTTCAAAGCCTGGCCCCTTATTCGAAAGTTTCCTCAAATTTTACAGCATTGTGTTAACTATGCTCGACTTAAAGTACTACACCCATATTCATAAAAACTATTGAAGGTTTATTACACGTTTATTTGACAAATATTCCGTAGAAATACTTCAAATAAGAGCTTAATAAACTTACAATAATTATTATGAATATGGCCTTTAATAGGTATATTTTATATCCATTTGTTTTTTTTTTCGAAATTAAATTGGAAACAATTGAATCGTTCAGTTACAAATCGATTTTGAAAATTTTGTTTTGCTTTTTGAAAGTGTTAGTCAGTAAAATGGATATATAAATGTTTTTCGAACTCGAAAAAAGATGATTTTGGAATAGTACAGTTATTTATAAATCGATTTTCAAAACTTTTTTTTTTGGCTTTTTGAACGTGTTTCTTAGTAAAACGCAAGTGTATGTAAATTTTGTTTCTGGAATCCAAATTTTTTCTAAATCGAAAAAAACGCTTTCCAACTAAACAACAGAATTTTTTTTCGAAATTGAATTCAAAAAAAGTGTATTTTCTAATGACTCGCCCATTTATAAATCAATCTTTAAAACCGTTTTTGTATCCTACGTTTTGTTTTTAATTTAAAGGTTAGTTTAACTCTATTCAGTGGTACCAATTTTGCTCTCGCTAATCTGCGAAACTTGATTTTAATGAAACTTTGTACAAATATGCGTGGCAACTGTGTTCGTCTTAAAATATCGAAATCGAAAAACTTGATAATTTCAAAATTGATTTACAAAAATATTTGTTTTTCTTTTTGAAAATGTTAATCAGTAAAATAAGTATATAAAATTTTTTGAAAACGAAAATTTTTCGAAATCTAAAAAATTTAACTTCGAACAATTCGGTCATTTATAAACTGACTTTCAAAATTATTTTTGCTTATGGAAAGTGTTTCTCAATAAAATAAAAATATACATATGCTTTAAGCCCAACTCTGTAATTCCAATTTTTTCGAAATCGAAAAATTGCTTTTCGAGTAACTCGATTTTAGAAATTCTTTTTTGAAACCGTTTTTCAGCAAAATCAGTATTTTCGAACTCGTGAAAGAGTTTGTCGTCAGTATTTTGATATGAGAACAGAATAGAACAGCATTTGAGCTGGAAAACTTAAACCGACCTACTTAAACCCTTTGTAATTTTGTATATGTTTTTAGTTAAAAAAAAAACGTTAAGTTAAATTTCATAATTCATAAAGTTTAAAAAGTATAGCCAGCATATCAAAATATATTCCCTTATGGAAATTTAAATACAATAAACCTAACTTAAGAATTTTGATCCCGTTCTTTTTGGGTTCGCTAAAATGAGAGCAATCATGAATTTCTCTCAATAATGGACAAAAAAGCATAAAAGTACGGAAACACCAAAAACTACATTTTTATCCCCAAAAATAACATATGATATATTTTGATGCTGTAAGGAAAATTGAAATGTACATTTTTTGGGAAGATGAAGTGTTTTTCTGCACGCATTTAGATTTTAAAGTGCTGTGCAGGTACTTTAGTATGAAATACTAATTGAAAAACATCAAAGTTGTTCTTATGTAGGTTGATTTAGTTGAACTTTTTGGTTTGTTATTGCTTATTTTTAGCACCAGCTGATTGTTTAAGTACTTGCCCAAACTAGCATGAAGAAAAATTGCGTGCAAGAAGAGCAATAATATTTCCTTCCCAAAAGCTCTCTTCTCTCTTGCACGAACTTTGAGTATGGGAACGGGTTTCGTGCAAATTGGGCTCCTTAAGTATCTACTTAGCATATATGTTTTTTAGTTATGAATAATGCCCTTGTTTTCCTTTTCGAAATTCTAATAAATTTAAAAAAAAATATCCAAAAATTGCATTTTAACAATTACTGATTTCCCAACCCTGCTTAAACCATAACACAAAAGTTGCATTCGAGTATAAAGCTTAGGATTATTTACACAAACCCCTTGAAATTACAAGTTTCTAGTTGAATATCACATCAACACTTTTATGTACCAAACAGATTCTTATACAAGGCCGTGAGGCTCTAAATCGAGCGGTTGATGGGGATCTGGTTGCAATCGAGTTACTACCCGAGTCCGAATGGTCTGCCCCCAGTGAAATTGTCTTAGAGGAGTCTGAAGAAATAGATGCTGGCGATGAGCCCGGTACTACACCCGAAGAAATATTAGCTGCAGCTGCCCTCAAAGCTTCAACTACAATTGAAAAATCACCCACCGCTAAAGTTGTGGGCATAATAAGACGCAAAAGAAGACAATATTGTGGTATCCTGAAGCCAAGTCATATGGTTAATGCCACACGGCATATTTTTGTGCCGGCAGATCGCAAAGCGCCCAGAATACGCATTGAAACGAGGCAAGCAGAAAAACTACAGAACCAAAGAATTATAGTTGCTATAGATACTTGGCCAAGATCATCACGTTATCCTCATGGGCACTTTGTTAGATCTCTGGGACCCTTGGGCGATGTGGATACAGAAAATGAGGTTATTCTGCTGGAGCATGATGTGCCCCATAGTAAATTTTCCGAAGAGGTCTTAAGTTTTCTGCCACAAATGCCTTGGCAAATCACCAAGGAGGTAAGTTTTTTACAATAAAAAGAAAATTCCAAATTTCCTACAGCTTCCATGTGCATTTAGGATTACGAGAAACGTGTGGACTTGAGGGATTTATACATATGCTCTGTGGATCCTCCTGGCTGTACAGATATTGACGATGCGTTGCATTGTCGAGATTTGCCCAATGGAAACTTGGAGGTCGGAGTGCATATTGCCGATGTCAGTCATTTTATAAGACCAGGAAACGCATTGGACAATGAAGCTGCTGCCCGTGGTACTACGGTTTATTTGGTGGGCAAACGTATTGACATGGTGCCTGAATTGCTTAGTTCCAATTTATGTTCTTTGGTGGGTGGTGAGGAGCGATTTGCCTTCTCCTGCATATGGGAGATGGATCATAGGGCAAATGTTATTAAAAAACGCTTTCACAAAAGTGTTATAAAATCTAAATCGGCCATGACATATGAAATGGCACAAATCATAATTGATGATGCCACACAAAACAATGAAATCGCAAAATCTTTGAGGAATCTGAACTCTTTGGCGAAGATTCTCAAAAAAAGACGCATGGACAATGGGTAAGTGGAATCTTTGAAAACAACTTTTATTAGAACTGTTTTTGTTTTTTTTTTTGGAACGAAGTTCCTTAACGCGGTTTGCTGGTAGTGCTGTTTATATGTGTGCTGTTTATATGTATTGGTGTATCTGTCGACAAACAATTGTGTAGGTGACACGTACCAATAAATATTAATTAGTTGTGAAAACGGACACTATCAATTGATAGATGTCGCTAAGGTAAAGTATGTCACAACAAAAAACAGCAATATTGAAAAATTTTCTTCGTTTTGTAGCAGATTGATTGTAGTGAAAAGGTTACCTTATTAGTTGTATCATGACCCGAAGCAAAAGTACGGGTTTTGTGTAAAAAAGAACACAAATATTTCTCTCGCAGAAGCTGTCTCTTTTGTACCATGATAAAACTAATAAGGTAACCTTTAGCCTACAATAAAAATAACATGCATTTTGTTTTTGTACAACTTCTCAAAACTGTCCAAAAGATGGCTTCTCTACTTGAGCAGAGCTTACGCTGATTTTTCTTTCATCTCTGTATTTTCTTGACAGCTTTAAGTAGTCAGATTAATTGTATCGTGACTTGCACGAACTTTGAGTATGGGAACAGTTTTCCAATGTTGAATGCGGAATCATTCTTTATTCTTAGCTACATTATTGCCATATAAAGTTAAAAGATTTTTGCAAGCATAAATGGACTATGGCCAAAAATTGAGGACTCCTTTGCTTTTTGGAATTTTTCGATGTCCATAAAAAATAAACCCGTCACCAAAATCACCTTACTGAGTTCTCAACCACCCTTTTGTAGTACATACTATCAAACCTACATACATACATATATAGTCAAGTCTTTGTGTGTGTGTGTGTTTTATTTTGTCTGTTTCATTAAACTGTAAATTAATACCTTAATAATTTCACATACCAGAGCTCTTGTGCTGGCCTCTCCAGAAATACGTTTTCAAGTCGACAGTGAGACACACGAGCCGTTGGAGGTTGAGGCTAAACAATTGCGAGACACCAACTCTATGGTCGAAGAGTTTATGTTGTTAGCGAACATCACTGTAGCAGAGTATATTGCGAGCGAGTTCCCCGAGTGTGCTTTACTGAGAAGACATCCCAAGCCGCCTTCCAACAACTTTGATCCTCTTATAAAAGCGGCCCGAAACCAAGGATTTGATATTAAAACTGAAACTGGATTGGAGTTCTCAAAGTCCTTGGATGAGTGCGTTAAAGCTGACAATGCTTATTTCAATACCATGATACGTATTCTGGCCACAAGATGTATGATGCAGGCCTTGTACTTCATAAGCGGTACTTTGCAAAAAGATCAGTTTCAACATTATGGTCTGGCGGCTGATATCTATACGCATTTCACTTCGCCTATTAGAAGGTAAATATTTTCCTAAATGTCAGTATTATTATAAGTACATTATTATTATTTTTTTCTTTAAGATATTCTGATATAATTGTGCACCGCCTTTTGGCCGCTTCTATAGGAGCTGATAGCACTTATGCTCAACTGTTGGATAAAAAAGCCAATGAAGAACTTTGTCATAATTTAAATTATCGCCATAAAATGGCCCAGTATGCGGGACGTGCTTCAGTAGCTCTCAACACCCATCTATTCTTTCGTGGAAAAGTGCAACACGAAGAAGGGTATTTATTTGCCACTTTTTTTAAATAATTTTTCTTAATTTAGACATTTTTGTGTTCTCAATTTAGTTATATACTGTTTGTGCGCAAGAACGCTTTACAAGTTCTTATACCGAAGTTTGGCTTAGAAGGCACCGTTTATTTGAACTCACTAAAGGATGATGCAAAAAAATTGCCCGGAAATGTTACTTTCACTTTCAACGAAGAGGTAGGAAGGCTACTGCTGCATATCTGACACTTTAGATATCATTAATATTTATAATTTCATTAAATTTAAAGGACTATACACAACGTTGCGGTGATATAGTATTTCATGCCTTTGATCCTGTTGCAGTACGTTTGAGTTTGGACTCTACCAATGTTCAGCATGAGAAACTCGTCTTTCAGCTGGTTAAACCGTATATCAAGGGATTTAGCGTTGAAATAGAGGAAGCCACTAAAGATATTACAGCAGAAGAAAACAATGTTGAAATGCCAACAGCACCGCCTCAGAAGAAAAGCAAAAAATCAAAACAGAAAAAACTGAAATAAAATTGTATGCACAACATTTTTTTCTTTGCTTTTTATTGTTTCTTTTTATGCAAGGAAATAAATACTAGACGCAATTGTGCAGAAAAACAACTTATACAATAGATTCATATACGATAGGAATAATTCTCTTCGTGGTCTCATTATCATATCACATCATAACTTTCAAGCCTTCATAGACTTTGAATTATCAAATCATTGGTGGTTCGTGTATTGTATTGAATAAAAAAAAAGAAACGCCAAAAAGCGATTGGAGCAACCGCAAATGACTATATAATTAATTTAAAATCAAAAACTCACCTTTTACATATTAATATGCTGCTTTTTAGTTATTTCATTTCATTTAATGTCTTTTGAAAACGCCAACAGGCGTTCAGTAAGTTTCTTCACGTTCCATGGAACGGATGTAATCTAGTCGTTAAAAAAGGAACAAGCAAATAAAAAAGGACTTTTTCTTCTAAACAAATATGGATAGAAATGCAAATTGTAATGGTGAATGTAAGTGAAACAAGGGTATATTATCAGTGAATGTGCTAATGCAATAGAATAAATAACAAAAAGAACACAAGTGATTTGAATAATTTGAATTAATCAAATGAAATAATTTAAAGTTTAAAATCTAGCCAAATCGCATTTCAATTAAGAAAAAAAAATTAACAAAAATAAATTTAAAAGTGATGTAAAAGAATTCAAATGTCATTGAGCTTATAAATGAAGCGATTAAAAGAAAATTGGACTTGCTAAACAAAATTTAAATCTGTTCCTTACTTTGAAGTGTAATTGCCAAAACTAACTGAAAATGTTGCGACAACTGCGTTGCAGAATTCTTTGAAACCTTCAAAGAAAATCCGCTTGTTGCAAAAAGTGCCAAAATTATAAATGTTAATCAAACACACAATGAATTTGATTTCAAATACATTTTTGAATTTCGCCAACTTAGAACTTTGCTCTCTTGCAAAAAAAAAGTATGCATACATATATATTTTTTGTGTGGCGATATACAAAGTATGTAAATGAAATAAGGAATAAAGTTTCCATCGTTTGGGACTCAAAGTGCCAGTTAATTTTTGTTTTATTTTCACTTAAAAAAAAAAAAAAAAATCCGGATTATGCCACAAAAAATAATTAATATATATTTGAAGTGTTAATAAAAAAACTGTTTATGAAAAATTTTAATTAATTTGCCGCAATATATTTTTTGCCTTCAAAAATATGATATAAAAAATTACTATTTAAAAAAGTGACTTTTAAAAAGTATGTTTTAAAAAACGCGAATGCCCAAAGAAGTAGCGCGTGCGTACAATGAATTTTGCTTTATATCAACCGAAATTGAAAAACCAATCACCAAAACCTTAAAACATTAGGGGTTTTCACGATAAAGCTGGGCAAATTTGCAGTGCATACTCATTTTTCTCGCAATCTTTGCTTGTTGAAGGTTTGCGAATTTATTGCTTTAGTTAAGAAATTCTTTATTTTATTTTTATTAACACAATTGTTGCTTTTTTGGTTAAACTCTTATATGGATTTCAAAATTCTAAATAACACGGCTGTTAATATGAAAATAATAAGGCACGAAAAGTCACAGGAGGCGAAGTCCATCGGCGTCAAGTTTTTGTTTGTGTTGCAAGCCGCTGCTAATGTTTTGTTTTTGGAAAGATAGCCATATAAATTAAAATTTAAACGTGAAGTTTTTAATTTTGTTATTATTAAATTAAAGTTTATGCTTACAATTGTTGAAAATAAATTTAATTTTTCATTCACATGAATGTGTTTTTTATTGCATTAAAATTTTTTGTCTACTCCGCGGAAAATTGTTAGTCGGCTTCGCCATTTGCTGGCGCCATTTAATGTTGTTTACATTATTTAATTTCAACTGAGAATTTTTGCACCCTTCTGTTTGCTTAAGGTTTTTTTTTAGTGCAAATGAGGAAAAATGAAGCATAGTGCAAAAAAAAAGCGAAGCATTTTTGCTCATATTTGCTTTTTTGGACAGGTTGCACTACCCATCGTGAAATCCCTCATTAGAAAAAAAAGAAAAGAAAATGATATCGTATGTACGCGTTACAAAACATACATTTTCCAACAGAGTATATAGGGAAAGTAATCTTTCCCTGGTCATTGTCATTCCAAGAACGAACTCGTTTCTGTTAAAAATAATTTCAAATTGGACCAATTTCGGAATATTTAGATCGGTTCTTAAATCGTGAATGCTTACGATTGAAAACTTACTTTCTGTTTTATCCCAAGAGGAGGTGAAGGGATGCCCTCTATATAAAGTTTTTTTATGACCAGACAACGTAAGATTAAATATTTACTGTAAAATTCAGTGGTAAGATGTTTGTTCAAATAACTACTTTAAACACGTTTAAAGCACTATAATTTTTGCGGTGACCGAAATTGTCACAACCTGTTTTAAGAAACAGAGTTTTAAAAATTATTTAAATTAATCCTTTTTTATACATGAGTTTATTATTCGTTTTAACAGTCAACGGATTAATGCAAGGTGGGCCAAAAATAGTCGCCCTATTGGAAGTTGCCAATATCAAATCTGTTTTAGCAGTCATGAACTAGACAGCTGTAGAATACAAGTGAACAAGCCATGGATCGATACACTCCCCAAAAATGCGGAAAAATCGTGTCTGTGACGAACTGGACGATTTCTCGACCAAAATCATAAAGAACAATGAGGCTCATTGCCACCTTTGCGGGTACGTGAACAAGCAAAACTATCGCTTCTGGGTCATCGAAAATCCACGAGTGATGATGAATGAGGAGCCATCACACCCGCTCACAGTGGCTGCATGGTGCTCAGCTCACGCAGGAGTAGTCATCGGGGCATTTTTTTAGAGGACGCCGCTGGTCAAACGCCATGTTAACCGAGTTTTTTCTGCCGCAATTGAACGCATTCGATCTGGAGGTTCGTGTGGTTCCAACACGACAGGGCAGCGGCTTACACTGCATGAGCCACAAGCGATATTCTGAAATCTAAACAATATCGGATGACTTCTTTTGGCCCACCTATTACAAATCGAAAAATTAACACTGGTTTTTGTACGAAAAAAAAATTTTTTTCTTCATTTTATTGAGTAGATGAGCAGACATTAGAGTTTTAATAGATGTATGTACATTAGCAATCGATTTTATGAAAACATTTGGCTTGAGGAGAAGGAAGTTCCTCCCAGACATATAAACAAAAACATTTACGAGGAGCTCAAATTTAAATTTCTTCGGTTTTTGTACCGGAGTCCTACCAAGGAGGCGTGGTAAGGCGTCGACTTGCTCGAGTAAAATATTGGAGAGAAAAAATTGCTGGGGGCTGGTCATACATTTGACTAGAGATGGACGCATGTGTGTTTTGGCTCACGATCAGAATAATTTTGCTCACGCGATTTCAGGCAAGAGAATTAATTTGGTACGACGTCACGCACCTTCACGAGCAAAATTTTTTCAATCACGCAGTTTCACTCACGACAAACGAAAAAAGTTTTCACTATCAATCAAGTCTGTATTGAAACACTACGGCCGGAAGCGATGATAGCCTAAGTATATAAAACAGTTTCAAAAAAGCTGTGTTTTCAATATAGAGCAACGGCACCTTTCTAGAACCCAAGTGGACCGGTCTCACGACCCGCAGCCCGTGACACATAACATGTAGAACAATTTTATTGTTTGATTGAAGATTATAATATTAAGAAATTCATATAAGATTTAATAAAGACATGTCTTCTAGGACATTTTGGCGAATTGTGTAGGACTTTTATTAAAGATTATTTCAATTCTGTTTTGTTTAACAAACTTCATTAGAGACAGGGAGATTTTAAATAAATATGAAGTTCTGTTAGTAGAATATACTGTAGCGCATATACAAAATCACCTTAAGTCGACATCTGTTGCTATGGCTTGTAAACACAGAAATATCTTTCAGTTGTTAGAAAAATGTTGCTGATGTATAAAACATGTTGCCAAAAAGATTTCGTAAGTTTTCACAACATAAACAGAGTACAGCTAAAGCAACATAATTTTATCGTTATTTCGTATGCATTTTTTTATATGGACTTCGAACGAAACGGTGAACAGAGTACCGAACTTTAAGAAAAATTTGCTCTGGCAAGTAGGCAATATTTTTTAGCTTATGGAAATGAAATTAACATGGTAAAAACTACCAGTCGTATGCAAGCATGCACGTGCATGCGCATGTTTGTCACCATAAGAATGTGAAGATCTAAGTGCATACTTTGTTTTCCATTTAATTTAAGTTTCTGATGGCATGCCAGATGATGTACACGATCCAATTTTTTTGGACAACTATAGGCGATCCATAAATGAGCCTGCGGATTTTTGGGATAAATTGGGCCATTTGATTGACTGGATGCGACCATGGGATCGTGTATTAGACAATTCAAATCCACCATTTACAAAATGGTATGTTGGAGGATATCTCAATGCCTGTTACAATGCGGTTGATCGTCATGTCAAGCAGGGCAAGGGCACAAAAGTTGCCATCATTCATGACAGTCCATTGACGAATACAGTACGCCATGTTACCTACCAAGAGTTATACGATCAGGTACATTTTCAAATTTTTTATTTATATTAATCTAGTTTAAGCAAAGGTTGATCCCTTGTTGTCTTTTCTATACACAGATTACCAAGTTAGCCGGAGGCATGGCCAAGTTGGGTGTCAAAAGAGGAGATAAGGTAATAATTTATATGCCACTTATACCTGAGACGGTAATGGCCATGTTGGCAACAGTTCGCTTGGGGGCGGTGCATTCTGTGGTCTTTGGAGGGTTTGCTGCCAAAGAATTGTGTGTTCGTATTGAGCATGCCCAGCCCAGAGTTGTTATAGCCGCCAATTGTGGTGTGGAACCGGGAAAAGTTATTTCGTACATAGATATTTTGCACAACGCTGTCAGTATGTCCAAATGGAAACCAACTTGCAATATCATTTTTCAGCGTCAGAATGTTGTTCAAACGATTTTGGACACTAAAATAGATATTGATTGGAAAGCTGTACAGAATTTGGGTGAACCTGTTGACTGTGTGCCAGTGGAGGCAAATGATCCTCTGTATATACTATACACGTCCGGCACCACAGACAAGCCTAAGGGCGTACAAAGACCTACGGGTGGTCACTTGGTGACTCTGATGTACACAATGAAAGCCTTTTATGGCATGAATCCCGATGATGTCTGGTGGAGTGCCTCAGATTTTGGCTGGGTAGTAGGCCATTCCTATATCTGCTATGGTCCACTGTTGTTTGGCGCCACTAGTGTGTTGTATGAAGGCAAACCAGATAGAACCCCAGATCCTGGACAGTATTTTCGGTAGGTTTAATGAGATTCTGCCATTTGCAAATGAAGAAATGAAATGTTTTGTTGCTTTTTCAGCATTATAGATCAGCACAAAGTCGCTACACTGTTTTCAGTGCCCACCGCCTTTCGTGTTTTGCGCCGCGTAGATCCCGAATCGAAACATGGACGCCAATATTCTTTAAAGTCTTTGCGCGCTATATTTATAGCCGGCGAACATTGCGATCTAGAAACGAAAAGTTGGACTGAAAAGAGATTCAAAGTGCCCATTTTGAATAATTGGTGGCAAACGGAGACAGGCACTCCCGTAACGGGCACTTGTTTGGGATTTAGGCATAATTTAAATGTGCCGCCTTATACTACTGGCTTGCCGTTTATGGGATACAACAGTAAGTTTTTGTTGTATGCAGTTGATAAAGCCGGCTGGCATGGAATGAACAGAATACTGGGTTTCGTTTCGTTGCATGAAGAGAACAAAATACTTTTGTTTGTTTCCAAAATGATGTTAGTCAGTCAGTCAGTCCATTAAACTCAAGTTTAGAGGCTTCTAAGCAAGTTCTTTGTACGCTATTAGTCAAACTATCATACAGCTTTTCAGCGGTAACTTAGAATTTTGTAACAATTCAGCACTAGACTGACTCACACAGCAAAGGCTCCGTGCTGCCATGCAATAGCCTTAAATTATTTCACAGATGAAGCAGATGAAAAACTGTTTCGTGTTTACAATTTTCTGAAATTTAGCTGAAAACGTTTTCAAATAAATGTACATGCGGGCTGTTGTATGGAGACGCTATTTAGGCTTCAACTTGGATTTGTTCTTATTATTTGATATTAAGTTTGTTCCCAAACTTTTTGCACAAAGTTCGGTAAAGTGCATTCTGTTCCAGTCTGTTCTAAAGACGCTTTCGATTTGATAATTGCAATTATTTTATGTGTAAACCTGTATATTTTCATAGTAAAAATTGTTCAACCTGATGGCAGTGAATGTGAGACGAATCAACTGGGAAGAATTGTTTTTAAGTTGCCTTTACCTCCGGGCAATATGTCGACATTGTATGAAAATGATGAATTGTGCAAAAAGGTGTACTTTACTAAATTTCCGGTGAGTATAAAATTTTATAATTTAAAATTTTATTTTACAATTTAAAAATGCACCTACATAACGAGATCTTAAACTGCGTTTAACAAATAAATCCTAATACTCTCTGTGAAATTCCACGTGACTGTCAAAATCCATGTGAAAGAATGTAGATGAATTAAGCTTTTTTCCCTCTTTTACGTGAAATGCTGACAAAAGTCTATAAATGTTTCTGGCAACATGTTTTCTCAACAAAAAAAAAAAAAAAAAACTTTTCCGGCAACATTTTTTTTCAACTGCGAAATAATATGAACATCAATTATTTCCTACGAAATTCTACCAACAGCTTAACTTGTTTGTGGTGGCTATTATACCAAGGTAGCTAGATACCAGGTAGCCTACAAGCCCAGCTGACTACTGCTTTTAGCTTGAAGAACTATCAAAATACACAACACAAACACGCATACGCGAACAAACGAGTGACAGAAGTTCAAGATTTCTACCAACAAAATACATGAAGTGTTTGTTGGTGTTGTGTTTGTTGTAGTTATGAGGTTACCTGATATCGAGGTACCTTGTATTATACAAATGGAAATTTAATGGAATATTAACAAATTTGAAAAGGTTTTATATAAATAACAACCACTAAATTATAAAAAATTTTATATAATATTTATTTGATCTTTTTAATTATTTGAAAAGCATGATGATAACAAAAAGATGATAACAAATTGTTATCGAAATATTGAATAATATTGTTAATAAAAATTTTTATATAAACACGATCTAAAGCTGTATTAAATAGTTTTTCAAATAAAAAATTTTATTAAAAATAAGTATAAGATAATTAATTTTATGTACATGTGTATATACATGGTATATATGTACAAATATAACTCAAGAAATTAGATTCATGTATTTAACGTGTAATTTAAAAGAAAATTCTATTGATAAAAAACAGGGATTAAAAATTGGCACATTTCAATTATCGGTCCATGGAAAGGTAAAATATTCATCCATTGATAAAACATGTAAAACACGAATCAAAATTTTGCATACAATAAATAATATTTTTTGTTACGTAACAAATACTTTGTGCAAAAGTATTTGTTACCCCCCCAAAAATTTAATACACCGCTGAGTACTCTTTCTACAATTTAAAAAAATCGGAAAATTATTAGCAACACTAAAGGTAAGTTTATTAAGCTCTTATTTGACGTATTTCTACGGAATATTTGTCAAATAAACGTGTAATAAACCTTCAATAGTTTTTATGAATATGGGTGTAAACCTTTAAGGCCATATTCATAACAATTATTATAAGTTTATTAAGCTCTTATTTGACGTATTTCTACGGAATATTTGTCAAATAAACGTGTAATAAACCTTCAATAGTTGTTATGAATATGAGTGTTAAAGTGCAAAAGATTGCGCCTTGCAGCATATGAAGACATTGAGCACTGTTTATCTAAATGTCGACATCAAACAAACAATCATTACACAATATTTTACTAAAATGTAATAAAATCAAAAATTATAAAAAACATCACTATTTTATTTACCTCTTAAATAGTGAATTTTTATAAGATAGTATTTTCGTGTAAAATAGAATTCAGACAAAAAAAATTTCATTATACCAAGGTTTCACAATGCATATGTATAATGAATCAATAGTCATAACGAAGTATTTATGGATCCCCTCTACATTCGTTATATCGAAGTTTCACTGTAAATGAAATCATTGTAATTAAAAATGATTTCGAATGCACAGGCTTACTGATATTTACTCGTTATTTCAATGAAAATTAATATTACTCATACCACATGTGCACCAAAAAAAAAAAAAAAAATGAAGAGCGGAAGCAATCGAATAAAAGAGAAATTTGTACATTCGTTACGCTCGGGGGCTTAAAATCGTGTTTGTGACTTCATGCATTCAATTGAGTTGGACTCTGTTTGAGGATTTGAATGATTTATTTAGTGTACACAAACAAATGATTCGATGCAGTCCCTTAGTACAAAAAAAAAAAAAACATATTTAGTACGAAATAAATGCGGTTCATATTAACCCGTCATTTAGACGGGAAAGTAAATGCCTGAAAATTGCAATACACTCAAAATTTTCTTACTTTTAACTCAGCTTTCAGCAAAATGTTCCTGAAAGTAATTTTTTGACATTTACTGAAAGTAAAGTAACAAAGTTGTAGTAAACACGGTTGCCTACTCCACGGCACATACAAATTTTCAGGATTGCAGTAGAATAATAATTGTGAATTTTGAACTATTTTGTACAGTAGAAAATATTTAAAACATTTTTACAGCAAATGTGAACAAAGAACACAAATGAAGTATATTTATAGTGATAATTATTAAATTAATTAATACAAGTTTAGCAATAAAAAATTATTTTCGAATATTGCCCTAGAAATTTTTGTTTGTAGTAGTCTTGGTAACTCGATTTCAGTAATAAACAAAACTATAATACTTGCAACACCGCTTCGCTTTGACGACATTTTTAAAATTGAGCAAGAAATTTTCATGAAAGTCACAGATTTCATTGAAATTTTTATACATAATACGTATACAAAAATTTAATGAAAGCACTTTCCCGTAATACGCATCCAAAACCAAATGGTTCCCGTACTTAAAGTTGATGAAAGTGAGAGATAAATACTTGTCAGCATTTTTTCTTCGAGCTAGTTTGTGCAAGTATTTTACCGGACTTTGCCCGAACATTGCGGCATTAAGCTTGATAATAATTAATAATGATGCAAGATTATGGTATCCGCAAGTTGACTTTAGAAGTTTTTATCGATCGCTCTAATTTTAGCGAGTTACAGAATAGGGCCGGCCACATGTTGGGTATAACGACTGCTGTGAAGTGAAATACAAAGATAAGCAGCTCTTTATGATAGAGAAAGGGAATAAAAGAATGTCCATAAAATCAGATAGTCAAGCAAAGGGTGGACAATAGTACTGACTCGTCCAATATAATTAATTTTGTAGCACTTTGCTCCTAATGCAGAGAATAAACGAGCCTTTCTTTATGTACCGCGCCGTTCGAGGGTTGATACTGTTCTTTTTTAAGACATCGTTTATTTTTTCCTTTATCTTTCAGGGTTATTACGATACCATGGATGCTGGTTACAAGGATGAAAATGGATATATTTATGTAACGGCACGGGCCGATGATATTATTAATGTCGCTGGTCATCGTATATCGACGCAGGCCTTGGAGGATGCAGTTCTGCACCATCCCGATGTAGTTGATGCTGCCGTGTTCGGAGTGCCGGAACATACAAAAGGTCAAGTACCGCTTTGTCTTTATATACCGCGAGAAAACTGTTTGAAACCAAGTGCAAAACTTTCGGCTGAAATTATACAGAAAATAAGAGATGTCGTTGGTCCTATAGCCTCATTTCGTTTAATAGCACCCGTCAAAGCTTTGCCACGAACCCGATCCGGCAAAACAATGCGCAAAACCTTGGCGGATTTTGCCAAAAATGAATTGGTTATGCTGCCTTCGACCATAGAAGATCCCAGCGTTTTCGTAGATATACGTAGAGCATTACAATGTTTGGGCTACGCCATGAATACTCCGGACCAGGTTTTAATAAGTTCAATTTAATTCAATTAATTTTAACTCAATACATATGTTTTATCAAACACATATACTTACATACATACATACAACATACATTTAGTTTAGTATAAAGAAATAATTAAATTTACAAATAAATAAAAAAAAGTGTTGTTTTAGCAAACAATGTGAAACAAAAATACTTCAATGAATTTGTGTCAATTTTTTTTACTTCGCCTGCAAACTCAGCAGCAAATCGAGTGGAAGAACCAATATACTTATGCATTTAAAATTAGTGGCAGATATTATTTGCACGATTTCCTAATAGTTCTATAACACTTGCATATGCTTTGTCTACACAAATGTGTACTTTGATGTCATAAACTATTCGCAAATCCAAGCAAACACATTGTAGTAATTTATTTATTCAAATTTTATGCAAATTCAAAGGCAGGCGAGAAAACATACAGAAAGAAATTAAAAGGGTCAATAAATTAAAAGCAGAAAATAAATAAACTGAAATCTACAATTTTAAACGAATCGTATATATTAAGTGCATATGTATATCGCTCGCTGATGTGTATTTAAAATCTACGTATTAATTATTGGCGGCAAAGGTGTCGTAATTAAAAAAAAAAACTCCACATTTCTGAAAAACGTATCACGTCAAAAATGAATGAAAACAACGTTGATTTTATGTTTTTTTTAAGTAATTTTGCTGCAAGATTTTGTAGTCAAAATGAAAATTAATATTAAACATTAACACATAGGCTGAACACATAGATGGCGCTAGTTTTATTGCAGTCACCTTTTTTTCAGTTAATAACGGGTTATCCATTTTGCGCTTTCAAAAGTAAACGTAAATAAAACACAAAATATTTTTTTTTTCATTATATTTCTTTTTTTTTTATTATAAAGTTTGAACGTTGGCATTATGTGCGAAACAGTACATCATTTAAATGACCACCACGCGAAGTGTTACAAGCATTGATACTTTTGAGGTAATTTTCGGCCACTTTTTGACACATATTGGGCGTTAGCTCAGCCATAACTTGACGAATGTTGGAGCCTAAGGGCTCAAGAGTTAAAGATTTTATCTGCATAAACACGGTCTTTCGCGTAGCCCCACAAGAAAAAAGTCCAATGGTGTCAAATCGCATGATCTTGGTGGCCAGTTGAAATCGCCATGACGAGAAATTACGCGGCCAGGAATAAAGCCATATTCGCTGGAGTTGTGTGGCCTGTGGCACCGTCTTGTTAAAACCACATATTCTTCAAGTCGTATTCTTCAATAGCAGACAAAAAAAGTCGGTTATCATATGACCATACCGCTCCGAATTGACGGTGACAGACATTCGTTCGTTCCATCGTCGTTTTCGAAGAAGTCGCACCTCGGACCAAAGAGCGCACCAAACAGTGACTTTTTCTGCATGTAATGGCCTCTCCTCAATTACTTGAGGATTCTCAGAACCCCAAATATGACAATTTTGGTTATTAACGCACCCACCGAGTGAGTGAGAAATGTGCTTCATTGCTGAAGAAAATTTTGTTCGAAAAATCGCCGTCCACCGGCGGTTGTTCAAGCACCTGACGTTGTGAATGGTCAGCTGGCTTCAGTTGTTGTGTGAGCTGGACTTTATATGGATGTCATAATGTGCCTGAGGACGACGAGGAATCGACACACGGGATTTCAGCAGAACGAGCGAAGCGATGTTGCACAGGCCTTACAATATTTGTAACCGCTCCAGTCTCTTTAAATTTCTTCACAATCAAAGTTGGACGATTATCTTAAAGCACGATATGTGGCTGTGGCGAATCACCATTTTTGTAGTATCCATTTTCGTCAATGTCAGACTTGCAACTGAGAAGAAAAAAATTGGTTTAGCCAATTAGTTTGACAGATATCGAATTCCACTCCTATAGTTTTGAAACCACGAAATGGATAACCCGTTACTAACCCTCAAAAGACAGCTGTTAAAATTTTATGATATTCTACTCATTAGGTTGTGAGTTATTGTGCTAAGAGTGACGCTACTTTGTATTACTCGATTTTTGACTAGCTCTTTTTGAGCGGTATTGAAAATAGGCCAAATCGGGCTTAAAATTGCTGAGGTATAGCACAAATTATATACTACTAAATATTATTATTGGGAGTAAAAATTTGTTACAATTGAAAATAGAAAAATTGTACACAGGAGCAAATTCTGTTTCGTGTTTACACGTCAACGAACAAATTTCGCAGTGGAAAATTTGACAGCTAAAAGAGGTTTTGATGCAGTGCAATTTAAAAAGGAACCTTCTTGCCACCACATCGTTAAATATGAAAAATCATATGAAGACATTTGACTTCAAATAGTTTTAGAAACATACGAAACTAATTGATGGATGTATGTACTCGTATGTATGTACAAATGTACAATAAAGCATTAAGGAAGGAAATTTGCGAAAAGCTCATAAATATCAAAACAGAATAAATGTAATAAAAATATTACTACAATAACAAGACAACAGAAATTAAATTAAGTGGATAATAAAGTAGATAATAAGTAATATTTCTTAGTTTAGTTTATGAACTGCGCATAAAAAATTATAATTCATTAAACTGCATTTTTGTGTAACAACCTGGCGTTTTATAACAATTTCCAATTTCAAAAAAAAAATACAATTTTTTGTTAATATCCTCTAATAAGTATAATGCTATAAAATAAACATAAATTAATATTGATAATTAAAAACTAAAAGATAAACATAATGCATGTATGTACGAGTATGTATCTCAAATGTTTGTTTAAAATATAAAACAGTTACTTTAACAGAAGTTTGAAAATAAAAACAAAAAGATAAGAGCAGAGTACTTACAGAGCTATAGAGGTTTAGTTTATTAGCTTTTTTTCGTTTAATACAATGAGTGAGGGTGTCAAAAGGACATTAAAGGACTATTAAACTATCACACAAAGCCCACACACTCACAATACGTCGTCAACATTCAAAGAGTCTTCATTATACATTATACTAAACTCAATTACAAATACATACATATGTATACACTTACATATGTTTAAACAAGATTGAATACACTTTTATTAACACACTTTCATAAGTGAATGTGTGTGTACCCTGTAGTTAAATACGAAACTTAAGACATGACTGTTTCAAAACAGACATGTCACCACTTGAGACACTGCACAGTGTTCCATTTTAGATTTTTGCATAGCAAAAATGTAAAAGAAAAAATCTGAGTATCGATCAATTTATGTTGAGCCTTAAGGTAGAAGTACACGGCCTGAGCTAAGTGGACCACGAATTTTATGCGCTTACAAACTTTAAGGTGAGACCACACGATTGCAGCAATGCACAGATTTTTGTTATATTTTGTATGACAATCGTGTAATAGCACAATTTATTGGCTCATGCGGCAACCAAACGAATGTTGTGCCAATCAAATACAATCCTGATACGACAACCGTGTGAACACTTTATATTCAATAACGCGCCAATAATATACATATGTATATATTTATTTAGTTTCAAAATTGTTTAAACGCGTCTTCCAAACATAATTTTTGTTTTTCAGTAAGTAAAATTCAATTGTTATTACTATTATAACAATTGTAAAATTCTTGCATGAATTTCGAAAAGTGCATTGTTATGGACTGGCTCAGCCACAGCAGATAAATTTTAATAAAACAAAAAATTAGCCTGGACCTGCAATGAAATTCATGAACTAATACAAGTGGTAGAGATGCACTCATGTGGTGGGGAATACTCTTCCCCGGACTACGAGGACCGGTATGGCGCATGGCGAACAATCTAAAAAATTTGTCCGGGGCATACGGTGGAAGACTGTAAAGCCAAATGGGCCAATGTTAAAACTGCATTTCAAAATGTAAAAAAGAAAATAAAAATAAAGTCTGGTCAGGGGGCAGAAAACGGCCAGCCCGCACAACATTATAATAATAAATTTTCTTTCATTTTAAGGAACAAACCATATTTTTAACTTTTAACTCCTTTTTTTGTTTTTGCAAAACAAAGTTATAATGCTATAAAATTAGCCACAACAGCTAATTCTCAGAGTTGCGGTATAATATAACAATCGTGTGACTATAATGTGGCAATTATTGGTAGTAAATTGTTTTGCACCAATTTGCGACAATAAAATTTCAGTAAAATATGACAATCAGGTGATTGCAGAGAACTTGACAGCCCAATAAAAATTTTGTAAAATTGGTGCATTACGGCAATCGTGTGATCCCACCTTTAGCGTATGAAAAAAGTTACATAACACGCGCTTAGAAGTTTTTACTGTCATCGGTTTTTTATTTGTTCACCTGCTTATGCATTAAAAGATTTTGTTTTTGTAATGCTAGCTTACTTTTCTTACAACATTTTTAGCTTCATCAGTAAGGCTGGAGTTACACGACGCACTGTCTATGCTTTGCATGCATTCGAAACGGTTTTCGTTTTTCTAAGTTACAAGTTACATGACACGTTTTCTAAGATGTATAAATATTTTTAGCATACGAAACGAGTTTTTGTCAAAATGGGAAGTGAAATTGAGACTTTAAGAGAATTAATGGAATTCCAAAAGGAGTTGCGGTTGGTCATACGTTTGACTCCTCTGCGGGCACCCTGGGGCAAAATAGTGTGATGGGGGGGTCATTTGATTTTCAAACCACCCAAATACTGGCCCCTGCGACTAATCAGTGGAAGGGTACCTACCAATGCAGGAAGCAACGACTCTGTGCCATGCCTCCATAATCCAAAAAAAAAAAATTTTTAATTCAATGCAATTTTCGAATTTTCGAGAGGTAGAAATACGGGCACCTGGAGGTGTCAAATGTGTGGCCAACTCCTTATAATATTTTTTCCCCAACCCTGCCACGCCTCTTTAGGGGGCTCTTATAAAAAAATTCAAGAAATATATGAAATCAGACGCTTCGAAAACTTGTTTTTGATAAGTCGTTGTAAAATTTTTTCACTAAGCCAAAAGCTATCGAAAAATCGATGGCATAGTATCGATTGCTAAATCGTCCGTCCTAATGTAGCTGTATAAAAACAAGCTAGACGGGCTTATGTTAAAATTGATAGCCGATATACTAGACGAGAAACTGATGTGTAATTAGTCCAAAGTTAAAAAGCCTCTATGATGTTTCTAACCACATGCTACTCACTCAATTTGTCTGCAGGGTATACATAGATGCAGGAGTGTGCTCCATGTGTGTGTGTGTGTGTGTGTGTTGAAGGATTTGTCAATTTGTAACGCCTATAAGCAGCAACAAGTTGCCTTGTCGGTTTTTAACGTCGTTTTTACGAGCAAATTTTACTTGGCCAATAGAACGATTGTATCGTATCCCTGAAAGGAAGCTGCTGTTGCCACATAAATAAAAGCAGGATGTCCTTTCGTTAAAACCATCAGTGAAGTTAAAGAACTCAACAAGTGAACTACTTCAGCATCCAATACTTGTCTAAGAAGCAACTCTTAACTTATATTTTCTAACACTAAATACAAAATCGTAAAATTTTCAAAATGTAAGTGTATTTATGAAGTAAAATTAAATATTTAAAAAAGAGTTTTTATTTAGTGCTAAATGCTGAATAACAATAACAGATTTGAAATTTTTAAGAAAAATTAGTTTTGTTTTAAATTTGTCAATGCTTCACTACTCACGAAGCATTTTTATATGAAGTTTAACTTTATTATGTTTGTGTGAAAAACAGCAACAAAATGTTGAAATTATGTTAGAAATTTACTGTCCTATTTGCGAAAAACCAGAGTAACAACCCTGCCCGCGGACGGTACAATACTTTTACGTTTTTGAATTAAAAATAAAATACTCCTGGTATACCGATAAATTATATGTAAATGAATTTAAATACATACATACATTTCATAAGGCTCCATAACTACTGTAGGACTAAAAAGTCCATATAACGCTTATCCTGAGGCGGTTTTTGACGTTTCCAAGAACCATTAGTGAAAGTTATTCTTTCAAATGTGTGTATTAGCTTGTAAATCAGTTGAGTGGTTCTCCAGTTATTGGAGGACAAACATGGGACAGTTTATTTTGATCTATGTTTGTTCTAGCTAATCTTCGAAACTGTTGGATCAATTTCAATAATATTTTATACAAATACATATGTCCAATCTGGGACATATTTTATTTCCATTTTTTGGCACTGAATTCAAAATCGAATAAATTGGTCACTTACAAATTGATTTTTTAATTGTTTTTTTTTTTTGCTCTTTAAAAGTGTTTTTCAGTAAAATGAGTATTTAATTTTTTTTTCGAAATCGAAATTTTTTTGAAGTCAAGAAAATTGCATTTAAAATAATTTAGGTATCTATTAACTGGGTTTTGAAATTATTGCTGCTTTCTGAATGTATTTCTGGATAAAATAAGCATATGGGTGTTTCCATGGTTACGCACGTGACATTTGTACACGTTTAATTGTTTTGAATATTATAAAAATATAAATGGGTTGGAATTTTTGAATGGAATTTTGCCATTGTTACATTTAATGTGATGAGTTCCTTCCAAAAAGTATATATATTGGAAAATTGAGCACTGGGTACCCAAGTTCCATGCGATCAATGTTGACTTACGCACGTGACAAAAACCGTAAGTGCCTTTTAAAGCAGCATGAAATATTGCAAAAGTAGGCGAATTGTAGAAGATTTTTATTTAGGAAAAAATGTTTTTATAAAGGTTATTAATGGACCTTTATAATCATGGTTTGTTCAAAAACAAGTCTGCATGGGTTGGCTAAGAAAAAAAAATGTTTTTGATTACGCACGTTACACTTTTTACCTTCATACATATTTTTGTAATTTAACATATGTATATTTTCAGAAGTTTTTACCATCATTTAAAGTTATTATAAGTTAAAACTTTTTTTTAAATAATAAAATGTCAATAGTTTTTTTTTTCAATTTTCTGTGCTTCAAAAAATTGTGCGAGCGTTTTGATTTTTTAACTAACGGTGGACCATTTCATGGAAATACCCATACATAAAATTTTCGAAATCGATTTCAAAATTTTAAATTTTTTTCTAAATCGAAAAAATTGGTGTTTCAATAACTCGGTGATTAATAAATTGATTTTCCAAATTCCTTTTTTAGTTTTTGTAAGTGATTAACAGTGGAATAAGCAGAATAATTTAATTTTCGAAATTGAATACAAAATCTAATTAAAAAAATATTGTTTAATAGCTTGGCCAAACATAAACTGAAATTTTAAGTTATTTTTCCTTCAGGGAGCCCCTAAGGAGGTGTATCGAATTGGGATGTTGTGTTCTACAAAAATATTGGTGAGCAAAATTAATGCGGGATTGGTTATACATTTGACTTGCCTCCACGGACTCGCTGAGGCAAGATAGTGTGATGGGGGGTAACATTTTATTTTCAAGGCTCGGAATTAAGGGCCTATAGAAGAGTCAAGTGTATAACCAACCCCCAATAACTTTTTCTCTCAAATATTTTTCCACGAATATACCGATCCCATTTCACGTCTCCCATAAAAAATAAAATCAGACGCCTACACAGAAAAAAATAGTTTGTAAATACAAACACCGTTTTTGTAAATACAAGCAAAAATTTGCTTAAAACAGCACCTACAACGGTTTTTGTAAATACAAACATGAAAGGTTTGTAATGTTGTTAAAAAGAAACTGAATTTTATTTAACAAAACTTTTTGACATTTTTAATAATTTTTTTGTCAGACACCGGAAATATTTTTAGCAATTTTTGTTGTTAAAATAATTTTTTTTTGCAACTAACTTCGTTGTCAATAAGGAATGTTAATTTTCTTCTTATGATTGATAAAATTCGTTGTTGATCATTATTAAAAAAGCAGCAATGCATGATTGTTATATTAACTAAATTTTTTGTTTTATTTTAATAAAAAATTTGACAAAAAGTTTTGTCATTCACAATTTGAAATGTGACAAAACTAATTGTTACTTTCCATTTACATACATACATATGTATGTACATACATAGACATGTATTCCCTTATTGGAAAAAAGTCGTTTGTGTAGTATTTTAATGTTTTTATTTAGACAGAAAATAAATCAAATACAATATTTTCATAAATTTAATAAAATTTTTAAATTTATTTTTTTTTTGTCTCCTTTTAAAAGAAGAAAATAGTAGTTATTATTTATATTTTTGAGGAAGTTGTTAAATTGAAAAATCAATAAATTTTAAAAACTTTTCATATAATTATTTATTTGAAAATTAAAGAATACATAAAAAAAACGAACCCGATTATTTATTTGCTTTAAGAGCCAATTGAAATGTATTAATTCAGGTCCAAAAATGAACCTTTTCAGAAAATATTTGCTGTATTTCTCAGCCGTCTATATGCCGACGACATTTTGTTGGTGCTAATCAACTCATCAGTAGACTTGAAAAATTCTTAAAAGTTTGTTTGAAACTTAACCACTTATTCCATAATTCCCATGAACAAAATGAGAATCAGAAATGTTCAAACAAACCTTTAACACAGCTAAGAAAAGTAGAAGTGTTGCAAAACAAAAAAAGAAATGTTTGCTGTTAAAGGTCTGTTTGAACATTTCTGATTCTTATTCTGTAATTTAAGCTATGAAATTAATATTGAAAACTTCAATTTATCGACAGTTAATGAAATTATGCTATGGGCAAAATCTTATCAGATGAGTTGACCATATTTTTAATAAGTCAAAACTATTTTATTTATTGAACAAATAGTAAAAAGGAATATTTTTACAAAACAAAATAAATTTGGGATACTGTGCATTACAAGATGTTATAAATCAACTTTTCATGATTGCTTTACACATTTTCAAAATTTACCGTTTGAACTAGACATTAACAACAACATCAAGCATAATTGTACGCTGTTTGGTGGCATACGAATATGTGTACAAGAAAATGCTTAATATTTTCAACAACATATTTTGTTGAAATGTTTAATTAAAGCAAAAATATGTTGTTTGAAATATTAACAATGTTCATTGTTGAACTGACTATAATTTAATCGGAAAAAAGTATGAACGACATACATACATACATACATATGCACGTATGTAAGTACTTCTTTCTGATTAAATTCAGCAAAAAGTTTAATTGTAAAAGTTTGTCAATATTATTTTTATAACATTAAAAAAATATTTAATCATATTAAAAAATTTTTTGTTGAAACTTCTGAAAATTCTGGTCAACAATTCAGTTAATAAAGAAAAATGTGAAAAATCTGACAAAATGTGCTGTTAAGTGATTTTATTAAAAAAAAAGGATTCAATTTGTCATATTAAAGAAAATCGTTGTCATATTTAATATTTTGTTTGTTGTATTTGTTTTTTAAATTAACAACTAGCTTTGTCACTCCGAATTTGGTGTTATTTTTTTCTGTGTAGAACATTAATTTTTTGATATGTGGTAGTGTAACTTTTTCTCCTCATGCCAAAAGTCGACCCATCTTAATATACACGGAATAAATTTTTGAAAGATTTCTTTGATTTACAATTCTTTATAATTTTATCAGGCCTGACTTTGATTTTTACTTCCTCAAAATTGAGAAAGATTTTTTTGTGATAACATTTTTAAAGAAGACAAAAAAAAGTAAAGTTGTAGACTTAGTGGCTGGGGTACATACCATGATTATATCAATTTTTAATATAGACACTTATTGCCGGTTTATTGCTAAAACGTACACAATTTTTGTTTCGTATATTTATGTGGAAAACAAAAACAAATTTTCATATATTGTTATTGCTTTGAATATAAATTCAAGAATGTACGTTTTAGAAAAACCGGCAGCTAATTTACACACATCAAGTTTGACCCGTCAAGTCTTGAGTTTTTGGAAAAAGGAGGAAAAGAGAGTGGAAGTAGTTCTTTTCTTATATAAACAAAGTCACCAGAATCATGTTTTGCTGGAAAATTGAAGGCAGAGAATACTTTAAATTGATGAGATAAAATGTTCGTCAATGAACGTAAATACAAGTTTAAGAGAGAAGAGATGAAGAAATGACAATGTAAACCTGGGGCCAAATTCTGGCACTCGTGATTGAACGATTTCGTTATAGAATGCTGTGTGTTTGTTGCTCATTTTGTTTTTGCTCTACATTGTTTTTATTATCGAGTATATTCGATCACGAATGCCAGAATCCGGCCTCTGATGTGTGTAAAGTGGCACTAATCGAATGCCCAGGTGGTAGGATGACTGACTTAACTATGACAGAGTGTGCTCTAGTTGTGGCCTAAATTCGCAGCACATTGTAGAGAATGTGAAAGAGCCGTGGTTGTACCCCAGCTGATAAGTCTTCAGATTTATGGTCTGATAGCCACATCTTTTGTTTGTGACGCTGACAGTAAATTCTCTCCATTCTTCTAGTCGCTTAAGTAAGATTTGTAAGAGCTCTTACAAAGATATACTCTAAAAGTTACAAAAAGTAATTATTGTCACAAGAAGTGACAAAACTGTCACTTTTTTTTTTTTTTTTGATGATGACAATTGTCACAGTATGATACAACTGGGAGAGTCAGGTTCTTACTTTTTTTTCATCTTTATAAATGTTAATGTTAATGCCCTTGAATTTACCACAAAAAACTGCTTCATAATTTTGATAATACGAGTAATAAGCAATTTGAACTACATTATTCTATCACTGTTCAAGTAGGGGACAAGGTAGCCTCGATACCAGGTAGCCGCTTAACTGCAAACAAACACAACACTAACAAACATTTCATGCATTTAGTTGGTGGAACTACTTTAAAAGCTGTCACCCATTTGTTCCCGTTTGTCTTGTGTATTTTGACATTTCTTTAGGCTGAAAGCAATAGTCAGCTGGGCATGTACGGCTACCAGGTTTCGAGGTACCTTATTAGCGGGCATATTAAAAAAAATGTATGCAACGTTTAAATGTATTTTCAAATTTTGTATACAAAATTTTCTTAATAAACACTTTAAACACATATTATTTTTTTTGTTTCATTACGCACATAGAACTTGTTGTTTTGGACTTTTTTATTTTTGAATGTAAATTAGTTTCAACTTAAAATTAATAAATTATTAATCAAGAACCTAAGTATAATTTGTATTCTTTAGGCCATATTCATAATAATTATTGTAAGTTTATTAAGCTCTTATTTGACGTACTATTTCTACGGAATATTTGTCAAATAAACGTGTAATAAGCCTTCAATAGTTTTTATGAATATGGGTGTTTATGTTCATACATACATATAATTGCGTCAGGCAAAGGTCACCTTTTAGTTCTTAATTATTGTTCTACTTTGAAGCAAATAATATATACTAAGAAATACATACATACATATATAAACATTATGGCTCTTATTCATAATAAATATTTTAGATTTATTAAACTCTTATTTGACAAATTTTCCATACAAATATGTCAAATAAGAGCCTTATAAGCCTGAAATATTGTTAGTTGGTATTCCAGCGCCCCTTGCTAAAATTACAGACATCGCTAAAAAGCTCTAAACTGAACTTAGCGATGACTTCACTTTTAAAAACTTTTGTGGGCGAAAATTGTATTTTAGCGCTGTTGCTAAAATCTTAATTTTTTGTTCCAAGAAAGTCAATTTTTTAGCAACAAATATTTTTTGAAAAATTAAGATCCCAGCAACGGCGCTAAAATTCAATTTACAAAAATTTCAAAAGCGAACAAGTCAACTGTTTAGGAAAACTACATACATACATACATATGATAATTGTTTAATTTATTTATTAAATTAAATAAAAATTGAAATGAATTTTATAGTTTTATTCCCAGTTAAAAAAATTTTTTTCTATAAAATCTCCATCTCGTTAGCAAAACAACAAGTACTTAAAATTAATAAAACTATTTTTTAAAGCTTAAGGTCTTTTATTTATCTTTATTAATTTTTTCCGATATTTCGCTAACAATTTGTTAGCATCGTCAGGAATTGTTAGCGAAATATCGGAAAAAATTAATAAAGATAAATAAAAGACCTTAAGCTTTAAAAAATAGTTTTATTAATTTTAACAATAATGGTCAAAAATTATAGATAAAATAACAAGTACATAATTTTGACATTTGTGTTCGCAGTGCTGACAACATGATCGATATGGAGGAATCGGATTTTGTATGACAGCACTTACGTTTTTTCGACTTGTCGATCGAGTCATCTTTCGTATAACAGAACGTCGTAGAGGAACCCAAAACAATTTTCTTTCGCTTAGAAAGCGAACAATCGCACGACATGGACATTGAGGAACAGGCAAAAATTCCGCAGAAATATTCATTATTATACGTTAATATATTGTTTGGCCCCTTCGAGTACGGATGCCTCCCTGTGCCAGCCAACCTAGTATTTAACTGAATTTATACAACAAATAGATAAAGAAGTTATACAATTTTAGCCACTATACTTTGCCCCAACTTGGCACTAGTGCCTCTGGTGTCATCAAATTCATGACGCAGCACGCTAATTTCCACTACACAAAAATACACACCGCAAATTTCAATTTCGGCTTTAAATATATTCAAATGTGTACTTTAACAAGTTCTGTATTATTTTGAGACGCTCAATAGTTTTCTCTGCACTTGCATTTTGGCTGGCATAATTGCACAAACTTAATGTGTGACATTGTGAACTGTAAAATGAAATCTTTCATGAGACAACCGCAGCACGTTTCGCAATCGAGGTACTGACATGATTTAAAGGCTGAAGCAAAAATATACTGGCTAATGTGCAACATGTTACTTGCTACAAATGTTCAATAAAATTGTTTCGTTGTTTGTGCATTGTATTTATACACTACACTCTTGCATATGTTTGTTTAGCTAAAACTAATTACTCACTTCAGAAATATTATACAATCATTTAAATACATTTTATACTTATGATCCATAAAAAACAGTTTTGTGTACTTTTGTTTAAGGGTTAATAATGTAAACATGTTTAATAAAATCAAGATGTCTTCATACACGCTTCCCATATGCATACGTACATACATATGAACATGCAGCATATGTACTATTTTACCCCCCTTCAAATATAGGGTACGCCAAATAAATTTTTTTTTTTTTTTGGAAATGCTTTGAAACATCTAGTGTAGCTTCGGCTGTGTGGCACGTAGTGCCGTCCAGTTGCAAACAAATGTTGCCAATATCCTCCTCTTCAATTGTTGTGAACAAAAATTCGTTCAACATGGCCCGATAACGATCGCTAGTAACTGTAATGGCCACTCCTTACTCATTTTCGAAAAATAAGGAGCGTCGGCTTTTTAATGTATGCGTGCGGGTTTTCTGCGCCCCAAATGCGACAATTTTGTTTGTTTACATACCCGCCAATATCATGGCGTTGTTCAAGCGTATATAAAACCACATTTGTTCAGCGGAAGGATAAAACTAATTATCTGTCAAATCAGACATGAGCTACAGTGTTACCATTCACGAAATAAGACCTTGTAGTTCATCTTCAGCATCTGTTTTCGCTGTATGTTTTTATATGAATATATTTTTTATGAAGTTAGATGGCGGACCCTGAATATATCCACATATATGTACATACGTGCTTTTGTATACATGTATGTATGTACATGTATGTATATATTTATTTTGTTTGCTTTGTTAAACCTTTATATGTACATGCATATGTAGACCATTTCGTCTTGGCAACTTCTCTTCATTGTCATGCTGATAATAATGATGAAGATGCTGTTGATGCTCAAGACAATCCATCTATTTGTTGCCTTGCGTCAATCAATGCTAATCTATCCGTGTCTAATATTTAGTTTTTTTAATCATGCTCAAGAGAGACAAAAACACAATAAAAAATAAAAGAAAACAAGACATAATAGATAAAAATAGTCAACATGTTTCAATGCAATTTACACTCCTTAAGACTTAATGCGACTAAAGTCAATTCTGTTTGCTTTTCGCCGGCAGCAGAACTCCGAGGTGTTAATTTGTTACCCAGAACGCATAATGATACGGCAGATTATTGTTTGTCTTGCTTTTTCCGTTTTCATTGAAATCATTTCAATTGTTTTTAAAATGCGGTGACTAAACAAGACTGAAGAAAGCATTTTGTTATTTCAAACCAACGCAGGAAACGATTACACATAATTATGCCGTTTTAAATTATAATTTAATCTTGTAATAATACAAATAGTACAACAGGCAATAAATATTTTAATTCTAAACAATGTATTAGTGAATCAGCGAATATTTTAGCTGAATTTTCAACATGAAAGGGGGACACAGAGAATTTTTACAGCGCATGTGTTATACTAGGAACACAACTGGGACGAACGACGAATTTCGCCCAACACGACGAATACGCCGGTTAAAATTCGTATGAAGCACAATAACGACGAAAAACAAAAACATCTGTTGTAATTGATAAAGTTGTTTATTATTTGCTCAAAGATAATGAATCAAAGAATTTAAAATTTTGTAAAAATAATTAAAACAATGAACATGATCCCAGATTATATAAACATTCATGAAGTTTAACATTTTCAATTATAATTTCACTTGCATCCATTTTCTCAGTTTTTTAATTTTAGCTTATTATAGTTGAACAGCTGATGGGGTGACCATATTAAAAAAATTGGTTGCTAAAAAATTTAGCAATACCAAAAACAAAAAATTAAACACTACAAACAGGTTTTATAATCTAATATGTAGGCTTTTTATTTTAAATGCAAAAAGTCAAAGCTTAGCACTTAAAATAAAAACTATTAAAGTATAAATTAACTGTTTTTACTAAAACACTTCATGGTACTGATTTGTTACGTTTGCCGGCGTAAGAAATATAAATAAATCTATTTCAAGTTCGCCGCGTACAACGAATTTCAACCGACGCTGTGACTGTGTGCATTTTCATATACCCCAATGTGTTTTATTTTTGATGGCGAATATTCGCTGCGAAAAATTCGTCGTTCGTCCCAGTTGTGTTCCTAGCATTACGCTACATTTTGCTTTATATCAACGAATTTAAAAAACGTTTACATATTTTCGGTTTTATTTGCGTTGCTTGTCTCCTTTAAAAATGTTGATCACTCCAATTTTATCACACAAAAAAAAATCTTTCTCAATTTTAAATCGAGCTAGAAAACCCGATAAAATTATTAACAATTGTAAATCATATAGTTCGACTATGAAACTAAAAGTAATGCTTCAAAACACAGAATACTACCAGAAGGGACACCAGCTCTACCAGACTACAAAAATTACCAATTTACTGCCAAATATATTGAAAGTGGCATCCTTACGGTACGTGTGGATCTAGTGAAGGACAGCAAACATGAAAATATTTATATAGCTGTCTCTGTTGGTTGACTCCGCATTTGTTTACATTTGATTTTTGGTTAGAAAAATTCAGTGCAAATCTGATGCAAACAAAACAGCTTTGCAAGCAAACAAATAATAATTATTTGTATTTAATATTTTATTTCCATTGAGTACATCATTAGCTGTGCATGTAATATGTTTAAAACGTAGTTTTCAAAGCTTTTCATTTATGTTTTCTACTTTTTTCGTAAAAATTACAACAAAACCAATATTTTTCCAAACACTTTACAACAACATTTTTTCATTGTTTATGTTTGTTTTTGTATACACTAGTTGTTCTCACACGCTCATGTTGCCACGATTTCCTGCACTGCTCATCGCTGGCCCGTCCCCAAACAAATGATATGGCCATTTAACAAAAGTCATTTTTGGGATATCTGGTTATGTCTGTGCTTCAAAATAGCTGGGCCTGGCGCAAAGTTTGAAACCATTGTTATCACTGATACAATAGCAGCAATTACAAAAATCAATTGGATGTTGAGAATATATAAAATATATTGCAATCAATAGAAAAACACAATGAGCAATAAAGTTGAGCAATAAAGATAAATATAGACACAGTCAGTAATGAAGAGCCCAGGTGGTAGGCTGGCTATGAGCTGCTGCTTAAAAACATTATGCAATTAGCCATGGCCTGGGTTCGAAGCCAATTTGGGTGCTGATGACGACTTAGTGGTCGTGTAACAGCCATGTTATGTACAACAGCCAATAAGTCTTCAACTTTACTTTTCTTGTCTTCTTTAAAAATGTAAATCATGCCAATTTTATCACAGCAAAAATCTTAATCAATTTTGAGGAAATAAAAATCGAACTAGAAAGCCCGATAAAATTATTAACAATTGTAAATCATGTATATAGCTTGACTATAAAATTAAAATTAATGATTAATTTCATGTTTGTTCTGTAAATTGAATCTGGATAAATGTTTTAGGAACTTTTGCTTATGATGTCCTGTAAACCGAAGTCGCATAGTTTCTCTCGTATTTAAATCGAGTGTAAACATACCTTGTCGAGAGGAAGAAAGTGCACAGAAAGAAAAAGCTTAAGTTTTTTTTTTGCATGATTTGAATACTAAACCAGCCAAATACGGATTATTAATGAGAATTAATTCTGTTATGGTTTAAATTATTATGAAATTCTTGCTTGTATTTGTAGCCAACATTTGTATTGAATTTTGTTTAATTTTTTAAATTGCTGCCAAAGCTGAATTGGTAAAACGGCTTGACTGGCAGTAGTTAGGTATCAGGTTTAAGTTCGAAGAAACAAAGCCACTTAGAAATTGTTATTGAATTAAGAAAATAGAGCGGATTATTTCGTGTACGGATTTTGGGATTAAATAGGCTTCAAAAACATCGAATCGAATGAGTGCTTTATTATCATCAAAATAAATTTAATTTTTCCGTACATAAATCAAGCCCATTCGGTGCCAAAATTACGGTAAGTGCGGATGTTATTAAATCAAAAACTGCGTGGTTATTTTTAAGTGCGAAATTTAGCCACATTCAATTCCAAAAACCTCAGCTCGGCTTCAAAATTTTTGCACTTGTTGAATAGCATCGACAAGAATCTTTGAGAGGGTATAACATTTCTCTTGGGTGTTAAATATGTCTGATATTTATTAAAAAGAAACTAGTTTATACATATGTCTTCAAAAGCGAAGAGTTTTTCATGTCGACTGTTACATTGAGGGATGTATACATGTGATCACGTACATATGTATGTATATGTAATAAATATTCAGCCCAATCATGAATGATAATTCCGTGAGAGTTTTTTCTCTTTTCCCATTCCTCTTATTATGTTGATAAATTCCTTAGGAAATTTTTTTTTAACCTTCCCTGTTTTAGCCACATCGAAGGGGAAAAATAGTCGGCGGTGGCAAAAATAGGTATTTTAAAAACATATGCTTTTTGTTTTTTCCTATAAAAAATTTCGATATTACCAACTTATATTTTTTTGATTCTCAGGTAATTTATGATTGGAGGAATTTTTTCTCGAGAAACGTATTTTCCTTAGGAATAAAATTCCTTGAGAATATTCATGATTGGGCTGATTGTACGTATGCAATTTGTTGCCAAATAACACTCATACGCCACCTTATTAGGCCATTTTAAATATTTGGTTTTTTGTCATTACTATCGCACTGAAAAGGGCCTGGTATATGTTTTTTTTTTTTCATTAATAAACTATTCTTTTTCCATTACGATAATACATTAGGTATGACATCGTGATATATGGAGACTCTTAGCAACAAGATTTCGAGCCGATAGAATCTCTTTGTAGGGTTTGACAAAAAAAAAAATTACAAACCAAAAAATTAGGGCGGTGGAATGGTAATAATGGTAAATGTCTTTGTATCTTTGTCTTTGTATTATAATGGGGAAATATGAAAATAGTCCATAATAATTAAGAATAATCCTGAAAGAGGGTGGCTTTTTTGAAAAATAGTGTAAATTTTATCATAATTTTATATTTTGAATATTTCCCAAACGCTCTATAGTATTAAGAACACCACTCTAAGCAGATTTACCCAGCGGGGAGGAACCCGCTTGATACAAAATTTAGCTGTAATTTTTGAACCACAAGAGATTGAGGCTTGTAATATGTCTGGCCTCTACGACAAATATTAAAAACAAGAAAAACGTAAAGGGAAAGAGTGCTCAATGCAAGGCAGGCAATTCCTTCTTCTGCTACGTGAAATAGGTTAAGTCTTTTTTCGTACGATAATCAGGAACCTTTGCTGTACGAGGCAGTTTCGTACTTGGCTGAGTTTATTTTTTGTATTGTTACACTAAAAAATTAAATCAATCCATTTGTACGTGGATCAATCCCAAGCGATGTCACAAGTTCAAGCACTAAATAATTAATTTTAGCCATATTCAATCATTTCGGATTAATTTTAGCCAAATTCTATCCGAATTTCGAATTGAATGTGACTAATTGAGATTGATTTAAGTACGGGAGGATGGAATTTGTTTTGAATGTGATAATTGCTCATTTGATTCGATGCTTCTGCAGCCCAATTAATCCCAAATTCGTACATGAAATAATGCGCTCTACTTCCTCGATTCAATAATAATTTATAAATTATTTTTTCTCTTTGCCGATTTGGGCCTGGAACCTAACAACTGCCAGTCCAGCCACTCTACCAATTCAGCAGTTAATCGGAGCAGTTAAAACATTAAAAAAAAAAAATTCAACATAAGAACACACAAGTGCTGGTTACAAATACAGAATTTGATTTGATTTTGGATTGATTCTCTTTAATAATCCCTGTTCGGCTTGTTTTTGATACACTTGTGTGTTATGCATACTTAAATTTTCAAGTACGTTTCGTACTAAAATCAAGTAAAAAAAAAAAACTTAAATTTAGAACTAACTTTTTCTTTTTATATTTATTAACATTGAAAGTTTCACTTTCTCAAGCTTGATATTAAAATAAAAAAAAAAAAGAGAAAAGGTTTGCTCTTCTCTTTTGTTTTGTGCACGCAACACTAAATCATTTTTCAATACCCTTTCCCAATTTCATACTCTCCGCCGAACAATTGCAGCAACCATGATGCAGGACAAACTTAATATTGCTGTTTGCAGCAGTTTATTTTTATTTTTTCAGCGCTTCATAGATATCATGAATCAAATTACTCGTACATACTTTGTTTTGGCATTTCCTTGTCGCAGCAATAAAAAGGAAACACGTTTTACTTTTCATTTGTTTTCGATTCCCTCGTGATATTGAAAAATGGAAGAATTATGCATTTTGATATGCTTGATGCTTTCAAAAGGAAAGCAACGTATAATAAAAATTGTAAATTAAATTAACCTTTTATAATTTAAAAGTACATGCAAACATGGCGTGCTCTAACTGCGGAAATGACATAACCGACAAAAAGCAAATTGTAAGAAACATTTTTTTTTTCATCTAAAACAAGCATTATATCATTGCTTGAATAAATGTTCAGGCTTAAGTAGTAAAGTTATAACAAAGCAGCTTCCAACAACTGCTGCTTTATGTATTGCTTGCTCTCGGTTACGTCATTTTCCCGTTTAGGCGTCGATATATTTATTGAAATATAAATCAAACAAGTCTAACCTGGTGCCCTCTATTTGTATTTCTTTGGAACTACAGGATCTTCTGCAATAAAATTGTAGCCGCTCTTGTTTCTGCCCTTGTCTTAGTTGCCGCCTTTTCATCCTGCTACGCTGCTACAATGGCGCCTCTGTGTCAGCCGGGTATTATTGAAGAAATGCCAATTCACATTAAGAAAGTGTGCATGGCCTTGGAAAATTCTGATCAATTGTCTACCGTCTTGAAGTCCTACATTAACAATGAGGCTGCCAGTGAGTACACGACTTGTTTATTTCTTTTTTACTCTGCCACTTTAAAACATTTTATTTCCCCTTAGCTTTGGTCTCAAAATCGGACGAGCTCATCAACAACTATGGCAAGCGTACTGATGTCGATCATGTTTTCTTGCGTTTCGGCAAAAGACGTTAAATTTTTGCTCCCATTACATTCCAACTTAAGACAAAAGACCTCCCAATATTTGAATCAAATTAAGTATGTCGGACGATATTCTTCTGAACTGAAATTGGACCATGACATTTGTAAAAATAATATTAACAAAAAAAAAAAAAAAAAACAAAAAATATGAATTAAGGAAACCAAGAAATAGTAAAAATAAATAAATACTTTAGTTGATCTCTTTGTAATATTACAATAACACCACCATTAACTACAACTTTAAGGACGAAAAAAAAAACATTCCTGTAGTGACACTTCGCTTCCATTACAAAAGGTCTCAGTGCAGTACTCTGGAGGAAGGAAGGAAAGGCCGGGCTTTTGCCAGGCGCAGTGTACTTTGACGTTAAATTAAAAAAAGAAATGTACATAAATTAAATAAAATATTGTAAACTAATTTTCGAATTAATTGATTATAATATGCACTGAAATATAATAATTAAATTCATATGCGTCAGTCACAATTGAACTGAAAATATTAACAAAATTTCATTTGTAAATTATACGAACTGGGGCAGAGCGGTACATGCATACACATACATACATTTCGTTCAATATTCATTAATTTGATTCAATGTTATAATTAGTAGTATTTTTGAATTTGTTAAAAATAATAATAAAAAAAAACAAAACTTAAATTGTGGTCACAATTTGAATTGAAAACAAAAATATAAAAATGCATTTTTAGTGAAAAACACTGCATAACAACTTAATGCAGGTGTCACAAGGTCCACGGAAATATAAAAATAAATTACATAATTGTGCCATCACACCTTTCAATTTGGAAAATCGATGGGAAACAAAAACAGCAGAAAAAGTTCATTTAGTTGGTCACCTTTTCTATAGAGAATAGGTAGACCTAATTAACACGTGCTTGTCTCCACACGATCGCTGCCTGTGTAGAACAGTTCACAATTTGGTAGATGCTTTCTAAAGAAAGCCGCATGAAAAAGGGTTCTTCTTCTATGCGAAATGAGTATATACCATGGTACAACTAATAAGGTAGCCTCGTCAGCTAAACAGTTAATCATCTGACTACTTTAGGTTGTCAAGAGAATGCAGAGATGAAAGGCAGCCAAAATGAAACTCCAAATGAATGTAAGTAAGCTCTGTTATCTCTCTTCTATAAATGCAGAAGCTGCGGCTTTTTGACAGCTTACAGAAGTTGTACAAAAACAAAATGCATGTTGTTTTTATTGAAGTTGTTCTTATTGTAGGGAAAAGGTTACCACCTCATTAGTTGTATCATGGTATATACAAGGTGGGCCAAAAAAAAAATCACCCTATTGGAAGTTGTTCTTATTTTTGCAAATGGCGGCCAATGTCAAATCCGTTTTTACATTTGTGAACTAGACAACTGTAGAATATACATATGTAAGTGAACAAGCCATGGAGCGATACATTCCCCAAAAATGGGGAATAATAGTGTCTATGACGAAGTGAACGATTTTTCGACCAAAATCATAATGAGCGAAGAGGCTCATTTCCCCCTCAGCGGGTACGTGAACAAGAAAAACCGAAAATTGATGCGCAGTTCATGCGGGAGGAGTCATCAGGACACTTTTTTTCGAGGAGCTCCTGTGCAAATTTCAAGTCTCTAACTTTTACCTTTCAAAAGTTACAGCTAAATTCAGTTTCCTGTATGAGGGCACCCTTTACTTTTTGGTATCTCATGTTGTACAGTCTATGTAATTACACATCCTGTGCTAATTTCATATCTCTATCTCTTATGGCTCAAAAATTGCAGTTTATTTTCACAATCACTTGTATGGGAGTACCCTTTAGCTTTCAATGTTTAGCTGTTTTTAGTATTTGCTATTGTAGCGGCCGTGTTAACACCTGTCCTGTGAAAATCTTGGCTCCCTAGCTCTTACCATTTCGGTGAATGGGCGCTGTGATGGACGGACGGTCAGTGAAGTCTGATTGGGGAACCCTGAAAAAGATCACAACGAACCCTAGCGGGTCCAAAACCTAAAGAGAGGTGGTACGGGTTGGATGTTTGGAAAAAAATGTCGGATGGAAAAAGTAATGAAGGCCGATGGTATATTTGACCCCTCCAACTGCGCCTGGGCTAATTGGCATCATGGGAAAAAATTAGAAAACCATTTTTGTATGGAAGAATCTTGAATATTGAAAGTAGAATAATGACAGTTATGACTCTTAGCTACTGGCACATCTTAACTGCATAGGGAATATCAGGTGAAAATGGATGTAGAACAAGCATGTGGGGAGGAGAACAAGACACTAGAGCACTATTTATGCCAGTGTCCCGCTTTCTCGCAAATATAGTCCCGATATCTTGGGAGACACTTAACCAGATATAACCTAATTACGGGGCTTCTTTTAAGAATTTTTCAAGTCTACTGATGAGCTGATTAGCATCAACGAAATTTCGGCGGCATATAGACAGCTGAAAAAGATAGAAACATTTAAAAGGTATATTTTTGGACCTGAATTAATACATTTCAACTGGCTCTTAAAGCAAACAAATAATTAAGTATAATTATTTTTGTATTAAGTTTATCAGGCTCAAGTGTTTTCTATATTAATTTTGTGATTGATATTAATTAAATAAGACAAAGAAGACATCAGAGGCATTTAGCGGGGTCGACAACCAGCTGTTTCGAAGCCGCCACACTTTCTCGTCAGCACCCCTTTTTGGAACTCAGGGGCTCATGTTTCCAAATTGTTGTACATTTTCTATCTAAATTTTTAATTATAGCAAACACATCCATTACTACCATTTTATTTTGTATGTATGATTGTACATGTACCGGGTGAGAGTTTCTCACCACACAAAGGTAACCAAGTTGTATTACAACTTACTGTATATATTTTTCTTATATTCAGCCCAATCATGAATGATAATTCCGTGAGAGTTTTTTCTCTTTTCCCATTCCTCTTATTATGTTGATAAATTCTTTAGAAATTTTTTTTTAACCTTCCCTGTTTTAGCAACATCGAAGGGGAAAAATAGTCGGCGGAGGCAAAAATAGGTATTTTAAAAACATATGCTTTTTTCCTATAAAAAATTTCTATATTTTAACTACTTTTATTATTAATTTTTTTTTTTTTTTTTTGTTTCTCAGGTAATTTATGATTGGAGGAATTTTTTCTCGAGAAACGTATTTTCCTTAGGAATAAAATTCCTTAAGAGTACTCATGATTGGGCTGATTGTTAACATAAATTTCATTTCTTATTTTTTTCAAATGTTTTGCTGTGCCCAGCGACCGTTAAGTTAATTAATTTTTTTTTTTTTGCTTATTTCTCCCCATTTCTTGCAATAGTTTGTTTCCCCCACAATAAAACCAATTTAAATTATTTTTTTATTAATCGTTTTTGGAACTTTTTATTTTTTTTTATTTTTGGAAACATTAATCAATCAAATGAAAATATATGTATGAATATTTATCGGGCGCACTTACCTCTTCTATGGAAATTCAAATTTCAAATGATTAGAGCATTTATGTATGTTCTACCGAAAGACGACAGACAGTACACACTAAATTAAAATGAAGAAAAGAAACACTACAAAACTTATGCCGTTTAGTTTATTCAGTATTTCAATAGAAGACAGACTTTTAATATGTAGTAGAAAAAAAGATTATGGTGATTTTGTTAAATTTTTCATTAATTCATTTTATTGTCAAAAACGGAAATTAACAAATTAAAACAAAAACAAATCATATAAATTAAAATCATAAACTTAAAAGCAACAAATATAAAAAAGAAACATGTATGTTTATTTAAAATTATTTATTTGCTATAACCTTTTCGGTTATGTGAGTGTGTGGGGGGGAATTTACTTGCGTTGCGAAAGAATGAATCTTTATTTTGATAAAGATTTCTTTTTGAAATTATTATCTCAAATAAATTAAGCAAATCTTTGCAAAATTGTAAATGTTTTCTGTTTCAAGTATTTGTTCTTTTTTTTTTTTTTTTGTCATTTTCATTATTTTGTAGGATTGGTACTTTTTCATGGGAATTTTGTATAAGTTTTTTTTTCTCATCAACGGGATTTCCATGTTTCAACAGAACTCCTGGATGTTATAAAACATTATATTTTTCTGTTTGTTTTTTCTTTTTGTGTAAAAATTTGCCTTGGATTTATTTTATGTATAATTAAACCAATATGATTTGTTAAACTTTTTTCTTTGTGAAAATAATTTTGTAAATGCAAAACCAATATGGTTTACAAACTCAAACAGTGTAAAATGTATATTATTTCTTGTTTTATTTAATTTTTTTTTTTAATTTTTGGAATTTTGTTTTATTTAGAAATTTTTGTTGCTTGTTTGGAAATGTTTTACATTTGCAAGTTTTGAACTTGCTGTTTTGAAATCTCAAATCCTTTTCCATTTTTTCTTCTTGTGTTGCCACTTATTTAGTTCTTTAATTTATTGATTTTTGTGTGTTTTTAATTAACAGAAGAAAAAAATTAAAATAAAATATTAAAAAAAATAATTTTTGTCACAAAGTTACAAATTAGAAAACAATAATATTTATTACAGTTAAAAATAATTAAAAAACATATACATACATATAAAAAATTGTTGAAAAAGGAACATTTTTTTTTTGGTTTTTGTTTTTGCGCTGTAATAATTTAATATTGATTTTTTTTATAAGTTAAAATTTTCAAATCGAATTCGAGCTATTCGGTTTCCAAGGGTTTTTATTTTTTATAATTAGTAAAATGTTTTTGTTAGCTCGAGTAATGCACATGCATAGTTGACAAACTGTATTTCAAAGTATGTACCGTAAGTTACTTTACCGTTACACCTAACGGTAAACCAATCGAAAACAATACTTTTGTTTTTAATCACTTCTAAGCGGGGTAGAAGAAAAAAATTATTTTGCGTAGTTTAGGTTATACTTTGTTATTACTCTGGCTTAGGTGTTTGTTTTGATTTATTTTTAAATTTTTGAAATGTCTTTTCTGTTAAACGAAACTTAAAAAGAAAAACAAATTTGTTTGACTTATACAAAATATGAACATTTTTAAGAACCTCTTTCTTGACTTTGAGATCAAGTCAAATCGTTTGGTCCATATTTTAAACTTGGTTTGGTTAGAATTTCTTGTTTGTTTGCTAAAGCTGAAATAAAATTTATTTGTAGATTTATGTACTTAATAATATATGTATATATTTTTTTGGCAGTAAGTTATTTCTTTTAAAATAAAAAAAAAGGGAAAAGAAAATGACTTTGTTTATATAAAAGTGCAATAAAATTCACTTACCACTTATAACTTCTAGTTTGATTAATGTTATTTATTGTAGTTAGAAAAATATGGAGGACGTAATCAGTTTTTTTCTTTAATTTTTTAACTTAAAAATTTGATTTAAAAAATATCATATTTTAAAAAAAAAAAAAAAAAAAATATAATTTTTTTTAATCAGTGAAAAAGTTAAATGACTTAACTTTTTTATTTTTGTTTTTACTTTTTTTTTTCAATATGTTCAGAATTTGTTTTTTACTTTTTACTTTCAGTGCATAATTTTGTTTCATTTAAATAATTAATATGTTTGCAAGTTATAAAACTATTCTTTTTCAAACTTCTATCTCAGCTGTGAAATTCGTCTTAATCATAAAGGTGTCACTCACAAGCAGAAATTTTGAAATTTCATTTCGTTGCTAGCACAGTTTCGAAACAAATTAAATATGTACACACATACTTATTAAATAGTATGTGGCTGTTTTTTTACGTAATAAGTTTTAATGTTTTTTGTTTTCTTTTTGACACAGGGTTTTCGTTTCTAGTCATCACAAAAATATATTATTTATAATTATTTTGTGAATGGTTTATGTTTTTATAAAAATATAATTTATAAGCTGCAATAAAATACAATTTTAAATGAACTTGAGGAAGTGTTTTTATGAAACATGTTTTGATTTGTTAAAAATATGATTTATGAAAGGCCAGTTGCTAAATAAAATGTATTCAAGTATTTTTTTATTCGAAGTTGGAAGGTTGTTGGTTTATATGTTTGTGACATAAAAGATTAATTTATTCTGAGGGTTTGAAGATCCGAAAATGGCCTACGGCAATTACAGGCCTATTCTAAAAATCACTTTTTTGTGTATGTGATTTGAAAGTACTAGTTCTGTGATTTGACACCAATCAACTAATTGGCATTTGAAACCATTTTCTTGTTTTTTCACTCGTTTCTTTTCCCCATACATGATAAAGTCCTTAAAATAATAAAGTAATGCGTTTTTCTATTGATTTTTTTTAGTAGCGCCTCGGTGGATGAATTGGTAGAGTGTCCTACTAAGAGTCCCCGAGGTTGCAGGTTCGATTCCTGCCGAAAGCTTTGGGTGTTTCTGCAGACAAGCCAAAAAGCTTCGCAGTTTTGTGTTTGTTAAATAAAAAGTATTATAAAGGAGCAAACAAAAAAACATAATGAAAACAGCTGATCGCTTGTGTTTCCGGCAGTTGAAAATCGCACCGATAAACACAGAAAGAGCCTTATAAAATCATAGGTGTGTTTTTAAAAGCACATGTGATTTGAAATGTCTTGGTTTTCAGAACAAGCCTTATAATTTGTAAAGTCGTTTTAATTGGACCCACGTTTACTACTTGCCACCTGATGGCTGTATGAATGAACAGCGACCATTAGTTGATATGAAAAATTTACTGCACTGTGGATTTTACGATAAGGTTAATAAGACACGTTCACATAGGAACAAATATTTAACCATTTTTTTACATTTATATTAAATTACTTTTTTTTTAATTTTTTATTCAAACAACGTGACCCCTACTTTCTTGTGCACCTTCATTTTTGGCAAATACACAACACACACAAACAACTAGAAATGCATGGGGAAAAGAGCAGACCACAAAAAAAACGGTAAAACAAAAAAATTCGTTAGAGCATATTTTTAGGTTATGTTTGCTCAATGAGCAAATATAAAATTTAGAGCAAATTTCTAATTGCTCTTGCAAAGTTTTTGTTAGAACAAATCGTTATTTGCTGCAAATTTTGTATTTGCTCATTGAGCAAATATAACCTCAAAATAAGCTATTGTATGTATGCATATGAATTTTTTTTATGCATTATTTATTTGTAATAATTAATGATTTTCCGTAATTTTTTGTTTTTGTTAGAGAACACTATTTTCATGTTAATGAATCCAACGTCATAATTTTGCTGAATTTAGGTGACATTTTTTTTTCTTTACTTTTATACAAATTTATATTCAACGCTTTAGCAGTGCCCAATTTCGGTGAAATTCACGAAAAAGTTGTAGGGCGTGTGTAACGCTACATTCGGCTCTATATCAACGAACTTAAAGAAAACTATTAACACAAGACATTTACACATTTATTATTAAATTCAATACTATTTTCAAAATATATAAAGCTTCTATCAATTGGATTTTTTATTTCGTTGATATAGAGCATAGAAAATGTGGCCTTACAGACGCGCTACAACATGTCAACTTTGCCATTGATCTCGTGATACGTACATGTTAAAAAATTATATATCTACAACTTGATTCAAACATGCAATTCGATAATTGCTTCAGGTAGGTGTATGCAGTTTGTTAGAATCGTTTATCTTTGATTAGTTTTTTTTTTCAAATTATGCTTAAGAGTATTTAAGGGTTAATTAAGCTTTTCCAAATAGGAAAGCTCCGGGGGGAGCAAGACTGTAAACTAGTTTTTGTATTTTGTAATCTAATCATAATTATATCTTTCATATAAGACTTGGAGTTGTATTTCATTATTAAACGTGTATTAAGATATTGTATTATAGTTTTCAGTTCTTTCGTTTACTATTGATTTAATTTTAAGCTTTTTAATGTTAGCGAATGTGCAGAAGGGCTCCATAAAACAAAAATTCATATATATTTTAATTAATTTTCGTAGCTTTGTTAATTGGTAAAACGAATTCATATAAAATATAATTTTTTAAATGCAAAATAATTAGAAATTTAGATTATTTTATAAAACAAATTGAATGTGTGCCTGCAGTTAGAAATGTAAAACAGTTTTATTAGTTAGAATTTGATTCAAACCAATTGCATTTGTATACAATTTATGTGCTAGAATTTTATTTTCATAAGTTTTAACGTTTTCTTTGCAGTTAAATAATAAAATCTTTCTAAATTCTTATTATTTAATCATTTTCGTTTTTTGCAAAATTTTTCTTAAATTTTTTTTTTTAATATTTTCAATAGATTAACCTGATTTTCGGTTTTACCAACTAACAGCAGCCTTTGTACTATACATATATTTATTAAGATATATGAATGTGAAATTTTTATATTAAAAACCAATTTTTATGGAGATTTCCACCATATCAAAAAAGTACTAAATGCATCAATTTCGAAATTAATTATTTCTAAATTGTAAGTTTTTGTTCTTAGTTTTTTTTTTTAAATTGTATTTAACGCTTTTTCGAGTTGAAACTTAAGAAAGTTTGATATGCAAATCTGGATATATGTATATGTACATATATTTTATTTATTTTTTGTGTAAATTTTTTATTTAGGTATTCATTTCAGCTTTTTGCCAATTTTGAAAAAATCGAAGCAAAGAAAAATTTATTAAAAAAAAATGGAAATTTCTTTTTAATTTATTTTTTCAATGAGTTTGTTGTAAACAAGAAAAAAGCTGAAATAAATACCTTTAAGGCCATATTCATAATACTTATTGTAAGTTTATTAAGCTCTTATTTGACGTATTTCTACGGAATATTTGTCAAACAAACGTGTAATAAGCCTTCAATAGTTTTTATGAACATGGGTGTTTATGTTTATTTTTCAAGGTACGGTCACATATGTATAAACAAGTATTTGCCCATATTTATAAAAAAAAAAGTGTCCACTAATTTCTTGTTGGCTTTTATTTTAAATAAATACATCCATATTAACAACTGAAAATGCATATACATTCACATGGCTACAATAACAAATACCAAAAACGGGACTTAAAACGTAAAAACATTAAATTTTCGAAGACCTTAAGATTTGTTTGTTTAACGAACACAAAATTTTGAACAAATTTTTATCTAATTTGACAAACTTTTTTTTAAAGCGCAAATAATCGTTTGCTGCAAATTTTTCATTTACTCTTTCAACAAACATAACCTTAAAATATGCTCTTGTGAAATTTAACGTTTTTTTTTCTTTGTTGTTGTATACATATACACATACATACATACAGTGCATTGAAAAGTCATTCATCTATCTGATAAATATGTGTTTTTTTTTTTTTTTTTTTTTTTTTGTTAGTAAAACATAGACCTTTAAGGCCATCTTAAAGTATAATAAGCATCCTGTTCAGCCCGGTATATTTATGCATTTTTAGTTATTTGTATACTATAAAACGTGCAACAAGATAGTAGTGGTCACATTGTTTGTGGGCTAACATTTGATAATGTGAGCGTAGCTTAATAATGGTGAAGCTATTAAAATTGAGAAGTCACAGAATTTCACATATTTAGCACATATTATTTTTGGGTCATGACTATTATTATCTTTTCAGTGGAAATGAATTTTTTCTCAATTCTCACTGTGAGTGTAAAGAACTAACGGCTAAACTCATTACAAACAGATATACATACATATTAACATACACACTAACTGTTGCTAATCAGATATCAAAAATATTCGAATAAAATACAAAATATATATAGAAAAAAGGCCTTCAGCTCAATAAAATAATAACATTAAATCAAAAAAAGGGTCGAATAAAACCAAGTCCCTATTTTAATGTCTTGGCACGTATTTTGCTTTAAAATGATAATTAATAATAATAATTGTAGATTTTTCGACCTTTTTCTCAAGCTTGAAGTCCTCAAGCTTGAAAAAACATTTAACATTTTCATTTTATAATTAATAATATTTTCAATTCCTTCTTGATTATGTATTTATTTATGCTTATACAGGTCTGTTCTGAAAATCACTTTACTTAAAATCACGTGATTTATAAAAATATCAGCATAAATTCAGGGTTTTTTTTTTGTAATTTACATTAATAAACCTGACTACATGCTAATATTTCGTGATTGTTTTTTAATATTACGTTTTTTTTTTTTAATGTCATTTCAGACTTCATTTCAAATATAGAATTTTCTATTGTTGAAGTAATGAAATCGCTTGATTTAAAAGCATGTGATTTGCAGAGCAGGTCTGATAAATTCCCTTCACAAAATAAATGTGTAAAATTGGTTTTCAACACTCTCAAGTATTTTGTTGTGTGACTCCTCAATTATTATCCCTTTTATTCTAAGTAAAATTTCAGAATAAATAATTAAATAATAAATATGATTATAATAAATATAATAACAAAACTGTACTTGTTTCAAGGTGCAGTTGATACTACTACAATCATGCATATGGATTTCCAATTCATATGCCTTTTGTGGCAGGTATTGTGTATGTTGCAAAAATGCCTATAAGCGCACTTTGCATATAAACATGTTGCCAAGCAAATTTTTATATACCAATGACCAACATTTTTTTTTTTTTTTTTCAATTTACAACACTTGCTGTGCCAGTCGCAAGAATTCGAGTATAGTATTATTCTAGCTTTAAGTATAGAATTCAGTCATTTTCTTATTATTCTTACTAAAAAAAGGCAGCAGGTATTTATATCACAGCTCTGTTTCAAGTGATGATGAAATAATTACTTTTCTGATCACATTAATTATCACAGATTTTTTTTTTTTAAATATGTATAACGATTAGATTTTACCCACTTTTTGTTTGTTAAAAAAAAAAAGATTAATATTGAAAATAAGAGTTGTATAAATAAATTAAAAATAATTAAATAAATATTTTGTTTGCTTGTTTGGTTTGTCAGGGAGAAAAGGTTAATAAAATTCTCTTAATTTTGGGTTTTTTTTTAATGTTAATATTTGCCAGTTTAATTTTATTATTTTTTTTTTAACTTTTAAATTTAAAATATATATATATTTTTATATTTTTGTAATAAATTTTCTGAAATAAAGAAATATCATGCTTATAAGTAGTAATGGTTTTCAAGTTTGAGTTTATGTTTCTGCTATTTTTTGTTTTCTCTTGATGTTTTAATGATAACTTAAGCTAAAATTTTTTTTTTTTTTTTCAAATCAATGGAGCTTAATAATTTATTATTATCGGAGTGGAGATGGGGATAGGGAGAAGTGTTGAGAGTCAATACTTAAGCATATGTATAAATATATACTTTTAGTTTAGAGCTGTGGTGGTGATGGTGGCTGTGTAATTCGATTTGGAGAAAAAATAAAGTGGCAAATAGAAATTGGATAAGTTTTTTTTTCTCAAATCGAATAACAGAGCATCACACCAGATGTAAAAAAAAACATTGTAAAACGAATCAATGGTTTTAAAATTTTGAATGGTCTTAAATGGAAATGCTGTTTTAGAGCTGACATGATAAATTTTTTTTTTAAATTTATTTTTAAGGACTTGCCGATCTGTACTGTTGTTTATTGACTGAAATTATTTTATTAAAGTAATTAAATTTTGTTTATTTAATATTCCGAACAAATGATAAAACACAAACTATTTTATTGCATCTTAAGATAACAAAACTTAAGTTTAATTTTTGTTTTTCTCTGTATATGTATATTTATATATAATTTATTATGCTGTTGCTTAAGAAAAAATGGTCAATAATATTTTTGTTTATGTATGAAGTCTAAAGGAAGCAAAAAAAAGTATTACATTTAAAATGTAGTTTTCATTACAATTTGGACAAAGTAGAAGAAAACTTTTAGAGTTACGCAAGTAGATTTTAACATGAGTGGTCAAATCGTCAAATGGTAAAAATACATTTAATAAAATATAAAAAAAGAAATAAAAATTCTTTAACAAGTTTTAACTTGTTTGCAGGAGTCATTTCTCTTATGGTCCGATTGAATAAGTATTATTATTTAAATAATAAACTTAATTTTGTTGTCACGTTTTGTTCTTGAATTTATGTATTAAGAGTATGCAAAGAATAATTTAAACACTTTTTGTCTTAAACATAAAATTGGATCACTTAATCAAAAAAAAAAAAAAAAAAAGTGTTACAAAATTCTAATTTAACAAAATGAAAAAAAAAAGATTTTTTTCATTTCATCATTAAAGTTTTTTTTTTATATTTATAAATGGGGACATGCAACACGTTGGCTTTATTTTTGCTAAAATTGCTATTTTTGGCATTACGAAATGATTTATAATTCATAGTTGCAGCAAAATGTATCATCGGCACGCACAGCGTTCTTGTGGTTGAAAATGTTATTCAGTTAATATTTTATATATGTATGTAGTTTACTTAATAGTATCCTGTTGAGTTGGAGTAGCTTTGCTGGTACGCTTGTGTGTCTATTTGGAATGAATAAAGAAGAATTGTTTTGCCAATATAACGAAGTTTTTGTAGTTATTTCGGAATATAATATTTGAATTGAATGGACACAAACAAAAATGAAATTTCTTTTAAAATTAAAAAGCAGACTTTTAACTAAGCGGACAGAAAATGAAGATTTTTTGAAAGAAAAAAAAATAATAGAATAAAATAAAATTGGGCTTACCGTAACCGGCATATGCTCGCTCGTCATAGCTTTGTTGGGTATGCTGGGAATAATCCGCTTGCGATGTGCTATAATCAACAGCTGGAGCACCATACTGTTGGGTATAGTCTTGTCCGTAAGTTTGATAGCGAGTATCATGTTGACCGTAAGCCGAACTGAAAAATAGTCGATACAAAATGTCTTGTTGAGAAGTTGTCTCTTTTGCAATGAGAGAAGTTTGTAAGGTCAATCATAAGAAAAAAGAAATGTAGTTAAACAGTCATAACACGTGCCTCTATTTTCCAAGGAAAGGAGTTCAGAGTAAATTCCAACTAAAACAAGGAAATACAACTTTGTTTAAGTCGAGGTCCTTGGGTTCCAACAACCCAGTGTCCTAATATGTGGCTCTGCGTCTATACGCAGTGGTATACTCGTCAAGGATGTGTTCCGCCGTTTCCTTCTCCTCATTACAGAGTTTGTAGCAATCACTGTTTACCAATCTCAGTTTGTTGAGATGTTAATTTAGCTCACAGTGTCCCGTCATTCGCCCTGTATATAGCCTAATATCGTTTCTACCGTGATTTACAATACGATAGGACTTCTGTCTGCTGGCATCAGGCAGCCTTTCTGCCTATCGCATGCGCTTTAAGGCTCTTTAGAAGTCAGAAAGGCTTTTCGTCCCCCCATTGGCGTAGTATGCTGCCTTTGAACCTGTGGTTAACTCCACAGAACGCTTCAGAACCTTACTGCGCCCCCCTTTGTGTCACTCCACAACTTTGATGCACTTCGTTCGTAAGCAATCTTTGATATACCTTGTAGTGTGCTCGGAGACATTAGCTCCAAATTGCCATGATACTGTCATGGCAATTCCAACAAGTGTTGGGCAACATAATTTCCCAAAGTGCCTTGGTACATGAACCTATCCATAATCTCGACTTTTTTGTAACGTAAAAACATTGAATTTCAAGAGCAAATTTTAAGGTTATGTTTGCCAAAAGATTAAACACAACGTTTAAAACCATGTTGCACTTGCTCTTGCAAGGCTTTTAAAAGATCAAATAATAACACGGCGTAAATTTTGTACTTGCTCGTTGAGCGAACATAACCTTAAAAAATATGTATACTCTTGTGAAAGTCAGGCTCCCATTACAGTATGGAACAGATTCAAGTTAGCAAAAGTTAGGTCGATTCTGAGAGTCAGGGTGAAAACAGAGGCTACGCGGCGTTTGTTTATGTTAGTATGATTTTTTTTTTAACGACCTTCGAACTTTGCAGTCAAATGCCAATTTTCAGCATATTGTTTATATGGTTTTCTGGCTATAACTTGTCGAGTAATTGATATTTCTTAAATCTGCAAAAGCCAAATTATTGCTAGAGACAAGTTCAACAATTATAATTAATATGGCTTTTATAGATTAAAAAAATATCAATTAGTAGACGAGTTATAGCCAAAAAAAAAAAAAAAACCATATAAACAATATGCTGAAAATCGGCATTTGACTGCAAAGTTCGAAATTGGATTAAAAAAAAACAAACACCGCGATACGAGTCTTCTAATTTAGCCTCTATTTTCACCCCTCACGCTCAGAATCGACCTAACTTTTGCTAACTTGTATCTGTTCCACAGTGTTATGGTTAACAACAGTTGTTTATTTAATGTTGTAGTTTTTACAATGCAAATATGGTTTACAACTTTAGTAGAATATGTTGTCAAAAACTTACAACACCTTGTTAATGTTAAAAATTAAAAAATTTGTGTGCATATAAAACTCGCTTTGCAAATTACTAAATTAAAACTTATTAACACACATGTAATTTGTAATAATTTTTGATTTTTGTTTTGCATTCAGTAAATGCAATGGATTTAAACTGCAATTTATAAATATTTTTTTTTTATACCTTTATCATTACCAAATTAAAGCTCGACCTTAACATCCATTCCTATGGCTTTATTTGGTTCTTTTTTTTACAAAAAGATTTTTTTAATATTTTTATTTTTACCTAAATGAATTTTCACCGTAAAATGATATTTTTTTTTTTTTGCATCCGCGCACTTTTTGATCACTTTGACAATTCTATACCAAATAATTTTTTTCGTCATAAAATTATTTTTTCAAATAAAGAGACTTAACAATTCTGCTTCAACCAAAGCCAGCGAAATAGAAAAAAAGAGTTGGTTTTTTCGAAGTTGTTTACAAAAATATAATAGTAGTGCCGTTCTGATGCGACGTTTTACAATAGAACAGAGTCCTTTCAAATTTAGCTAGCAATTTTAGTGAATAAATCGTACAATTGACTAGGATAATGTATCACGACCTTAAATACAATCCCTTCAAGTGTCTGCTAAAAAGGGCCCAAAAATTACTTTTCTTTGCAAAATGTTTTCAAATGTCAATCTTAATTAGAGCCCAAATGCAAAGTTATAAAAATCTTAGGCACTTACCTGTATCCTTGATATTGACTTTGATCATATTCTGTAGCTGCATGTGCTGCGTAGCCACTGTTAGATTGATGTGCTGTGTGTGTTGGAGCAGCATAAGCTGTTGTTTGCGCATATCCATTATATGGCGCCTGTGTTTGGGGAGCCGCATACGATTGGGAATAGGGATCCATTGTTTGTGATGGATCATGTTGAGCATAAGTATGATGACTAGAAATAAAAAAAAAAGATTTTATTTTAGCAAAACACCAATTTGCTGCAGAAAAAAACTTTTACCTCTGTGGTGGTGGTTGGGCCGGCTGATGCTGCACGGCATAACTTGCCGGGGGTGCCATATGAGGAGATTGATATTTTGGTGCTGGAGCACGTTGTGTATACGGTCCGCCTTCATAACGTCCACGTTTTGGTCCAGGTGGTCCACCTGGTGCTCCTCGTTTAAGCGATGTTTGCTGTGTCACTTGGGTATTTACAATGTGTGGCTGCTGTATTAAAGGTGGACGAGACATGCCAGTATTAATGTATTGTCCGCGGCCGCGTGGGGGACCACCACGGCGCATAATACCATGTTCGCCCATTTGTGGTCCACTATACATAGAAGTCATGCCAACTGAGCCGTTGTGAGGATTATAAGATCCTCTTCCACCGCCGCGAATACCACCAATACCTCTGCCACGGCCAGTGCCTCTATAGTTTGGTGAAACACCTGTTGTTAAGGGCTTGGATAAAATTGGTGGAGCAGCTGCGACCGTTGTTTCAACATTAGGATCGGCATGTTGTTCGGACGCAGTTTTTACTGAATTGGTAGTCGTTTCCTCTCCACCCGCTACCACCTGAGTTGCTACACTTGCTTGTACAGGTGAAACTGTTTTATTGTTATCAATGCCAGTATGTTGCTTAGGCGCTATACCAAATAAATATGAAATATCATCATAATCGGCATACATTTCTTTGAAAATACTTACGTTGGTTGTAAAGAGGCATGCGCACCGTTCCCCTCATTGGTGGACCACCGCGTGGCGCACCACCCCGCCCCTGATAACCACCAGGACCACCCATACCAGGCCCTCCTCGCATTGGAGGAGCTCCCCGCGGTATAAAACCACCGCGTCCCATATAACCCATCGGTGGTCCCCCCATTGCCCCACGTGGTACGAAACCACCACGACTTGAGTAACCACCAGGTCCCCCTACACCACCAAAATGACCTCTTCCCATGCCTCTCCCCCTGCCGCGTTCATACGAACCACGCATTAGGCCACCACGTCCACGTGTAGGTGCAACACCTCCCGTCACTGGTGCCGTATCGACTGTAGTTGGCGGAGCTTCCATTTTTTTCTATTACCAAATTAGGTTTTTTCTTTCACTAAGCAAGTATGCGGCACCCCGGCAAACTTTAATAATTCTCTAACTTCAATTAACTTATTGTAAATTTTTTCTTATATATATTTTAGTCACTTTGTTTAATCAATTGGCATTATTTACTGCATAAAAATTCACTTATTATACTTAAAATTTCTTTCAAGACGCTGCAAAATTTTACGTTTAGCTTCTTAAAAAAACATGGCTACCAAAATCGATTTTAATTTGACAGTGTTGATGGCTTAAAATTCCAAAACAAAATTCTAGCGCTTTTATTCCGGTCTACACAATTATTTCTTATAACTTATCGTCTACCATGATACAATTAACAAGGTAGCCTCGTCAGCTAAACCGTTAATCAACTGACTACTTTAGGTTGTCAAGAGATTGCAGAGATGAAAGGCAGCCGAAACGAGATAGCTAATCCGCGTAAGCTCAGTGCATCTCTCTTCTGCAAATGTAGAAGTGGCGTCTTTTTGACAGTTTGCATAAGTTGTACAAAAACAAAATGCATGTTATTTTTATTGAAGTTGTTCTTATTGTAGTGAAGAGGCTACCTTGTTAGTTGTATCATGATCGTCTACACCATGATACAATTAACAAGGTAGCCTCGTCAGCTAAACCGTTAATCATCTGACTACTTTAGGTTGTCAAGAGATTGCAGAGAGGAAAGGCAGCCAAAACGAGGTAGCAAATCCGCGTAAGCTCAGTGCATCTCTCTTCTGTAAATGTAGAAGTGGCGTCTTTTTGACAGTTTGCATAAGTTGTACAAAAACAAAATGCATGTTATTTTTATTGAAGTTGTTCTTATTGTAGCGAAAGGGCTACCTTGTTAGTTGTATCATGGTCTACACCCACCTAACAAACGTAATGAGTGCAGTATATTAGGCAATAAGTTGACATATACTGGCAATAATTTAAAGTTTAACATTTATATACATAAATGCTTATAACGAACGAAGACGAAGAATTATTTTAATTTGAAGTGCAAAAATCAAAATAAAACATACTGAAACTCTTATAAATAGCTTATGTAAAACGTGTATTGTATAACAATTAGAGAATTCTCATCGATATTTACAACTAATACATACTATTTTCTGTTATAATCTTATTGCCTAATGTACCAACAGCATGGGTTTTACGTTTGCAAAAAAAAAAAAAAATTATTGCAGGACCAAATATTGCGCTCATTGCTGTCATTTATTGAGCAATGCTCTTAAAAAAATCAGTATTTCAGTTATCTATTTCTTTTGCTCATGCATAAATACATCAAGGTATACTATTTCAATTAAGGAATAAATATATGATAAAACTATAATTTTCTATTGAAAACACGGAATACTGCTATAATAATATTGTCAGTAATATATTTAAATACTGGAATTGATCATAAGGTTTTTCTGTATACATACAAATAATTCAGAATTTTAAATTTTATCTTCTTGATTGTGGAGGCCTGGCAACCCTGCTGGGTTGGTTGTGTTTGCTAACATTACTATCGTCGTATACACATATCTAGTTTATCATACTAAATTTAGGATATAATTAAATGTTATTTTTATGAGTTTGTAAGGCCATTGTTGATTGTTTCAATCTTCAAAACATTAAAAAAAGCAATGCCTGGCAAAGTAGGGGTCAAGATAAAAGCTGGCAGGAATCTGCCAGTAATGGACAAATCATCAGATACAACAGATGCATACGTAGAAATCAAACTGGGCAATGTGACACACAAAACTGATGTTTGTAGAAAAAGTCTTAATCCACAATGGAATACAGACTGGTAAGTAAAATTTCCGTGAAATCCTATTTTTGGCATTGCAAACCTGCACAATCACACAATCTCTTATTAGGTTTCGTTTTGAAGTGGATGATGCAGAGCTGCAAGATGAACCATTACAAATACGACTGATGGACCATGATACATATTCTGCCAATGATGCTATTGGAAAAGTTAATATTGGCTTAAACCCGCTATGCTTAGAATCTTCCGGTCAAACAATACAAGGCAAAGGAACCGTTCTGGCTGGTTGGATTCCTGTATTTGATACCATGCATGGCATTCGTGGTGAAGTAAATGTTATTGTCAAGGTCGACTTATTTTCGGATGCAAATAAATTTCGTCAGAGCTCTTGTGGCATACCATTTTTTTACTGTAAGTATGTAGGCAAAGCAAAGAAGGCTGGTATATGTGAACAAAGTATGTATGTAGTACGTTTCTAAAATGTGTACATTTCAGCCCCCTGCATCCCTTTCGGCTATCGAGCTCAAGTTATTCATGGATTTGTGGAGGAATTGGTGGTTAATGATGATCCTGAATACCAATGGATAGATAAAATTCGCACACCTAGAGCTTCCAATGAAGCTCGTCAAGTGGTTTTTCTGAAACTCTCAGGACAGGTTTGTAACAGAACTCGCATTGAAATAAGCAATTTGTAGTTAACTATTAAAACTTTTAACGTTACGTAAAGGTTCAAAGAAAAATGGGACTTAAAGCTATAAATATGGGTGCCAATGCTGTAGTCGCCTATACACAGTGCTTCGACTTGGAGGGAGATGTTGGCGTGGTGGCCCGTGGTATCGGTACAGCTGTTACTTTAATCAAGGACACAACAAGTCTGCCCACAACATCTGATAATGCTTTAATTGAAGAGTGAGTATTTATGTTATATTTGTGCATTGATTATTTTTAAAAAGTGTTCGACAGAAATCATACATTTTTAATATTTTTTTGATAATTTTAACACGTAGACTGCTGACTGTGCACGGTTTCGCGTTGTTTTAAGCGGAAATAATCATATTTATTTGGTTTTTTGTTCAATATTAGGTCCGACTATGGATTCTGTTTCCCAAATATGGAACGTTTTTTTTTCTCGCGGAAATAAAATTTGCAATTTGAGGTCTAAAAATAGACCTCATGAATGCTTTCTGTATTTTTTAATTGTGTATATGCCGCAGACATTTCGTTGATGCTAATCAACTTATCAGTAGACTCGAACATTTTAAACGAATGTTTAAACCCCAACTACTTACTCCAAAATGTCCATGCACAAAATGAGAATCAAAAATGTTCAAACAAACCTTTAATACAGAAAACATATTTTCGTCGTAGAACTCTTACTTTTCACTTCTTTTTGAAAGTATCACAAAGTAAACGTTTAATAATAAAGAGGATTTTCACGATGGGTAGTGCAAACGAAGCAAATGTAAGCAAAAATGCTTACATTTTTTTCACACAACAACAAAATATATGTATGTTTGCACTTTGCTTCATTTTTATTCATTTGCGCTAAAAAAAAACCTTGACCAAATAGAAGTGTGCAAAAATTGTCAGTTGAAAATAATTAATGTAAAAACAAAAATAGATGGCGAACAATCACAATTTTCCGTGGAGTAGACGAAAAATTTTAATGCAATAAAAACATATTCATGTGAATTAAAAATAAGATTTTTGCTCAACAAATGCAAACATAAACTTTAATTTAATAATAAAGAATACATCGCGTTTTAATTTTGAATTTATAAGGTTATCTTTCTAAAAACAAAATAAAATCGACAGCCGCTTGTAACAAATAAATAGAAAAAATAAAGTCGTCGGCGGCGGCTGCGTGCCAAGTTAACGCCGATGAACTTCGCCCTCTGTAACAGTTCGTGCCTTATTATTTACATACATATTACAGTAGTGTTATTTGTAATTTTGAAATGCATAAAAGAATTTAACCAAAAAAGCAACAATTGTATTCTTAAAAATAAAATAATGTTTTCTTTTATTATATATAATAATAAAAATGAATTTCTTAACTAGAGCAATGAATTTTCAAACCTTCAAAGAGCAACGATTGCAAGAAAATACCCAAGCAGATTGTGCACATCAACCGTAAAATGCACAGCTACCATCGGGTAAATCCTTTAATATAATACATTCTTTTAAGTTTTTTCGAGTCTACTGATGAGTTGATTAACATCAACCCTGCAAGAACAGTGTCGGTCATTTGATACATCATCATATGAACGACATTGCTGATGGGAAACATAACATTCATACATCAGGGTTTCTATAATTTTCTTACTTGGGGGTTACACGATCAAGTTTTGTCTTTCAATTTTTAATACATTCACACTTTTTTACTAATACACTCACAATTTTCAAAATTGATGCAAACTTGATGACAATTTTTGCTTTCCATAGAGAGCATCAAGTTACAATCAAGAAAACAGCTGATAACAATTTTTTTTCGTTCTGTCTGCAAATATTTTTTTGTTTTGTTTGAAAGTTACAATTAAAAGTGATAAAAATTAAACAGATTCAAGCTTAAAAATAGAAATAAAAATGTTTACGTGCAAAACCAACAAATATAATAATGATGTGCTGTGATTTATAGAGCATCTCTACATTCATTATAATTTTTAAATATTTACCAACCTTCTTACTAATAAGGGCTTCACCCAGTATTTGCTTTCTGTCCTCTGGTTTTTTTCTTCTTCTTTTATTTTCTTTATTTCTGATAGTACTTTTAATGAAGCAGCTATTTTTAATTTTCTTCTTGACGGCATCTTGAAAACGAATTGTTATGAAATTGCGTGCAGCCTACGTCACAGCTATCAATTTTATTGAAATTTGACAAGCAGTATGTGAGAAAAACTTGATAGCAAAACTTGATCGTGTAACTGCAGTGTTAAGGGCAAAATGAAAAAGAAAACTGATGTAAACATATGTATGTGTACGTGTGATATTTCTTTTAAACCAACGTTGCCACCTCAGCAAAGTGATCATTCGAAATCTTTTTTTCAAAATGTCCACAAAATTACATAAAATGCTCTTAATTTCCTTATTATTAAATAAAAACAAGAGTTTGTCGAAAAATTTTAAAACACTTTGCATGTTTTTCTGAACTAAAATAGAATAAACTATTTCAGAGATACATTTAGATCTAAAATTAAAAGAAAAACAGTAGTCAGTAGTAGTAGTTTTAACAAGAGAGAAATAAATCATATAGAAAAATCTTCCGCAGCAGCTTTTTTTTCGTTCAAAGATTATTAAAATTACCAAACTAATACCGGAAAATCAAAATGTTAGAAAAATCATTGTAGTGGCAACACTGAAAACTATGAAATTGCTTTGCATGTGTTACACTGCAGTTACATGACCAAGTTTTGCTATCAAGCTTTTTTCCACATACTGCTTGTCAAAATTCAATAAAATTGATAGCTGTGACGTAGGCTGCACGCAATTTCATAACAATTCGTTTTCAATATGCCGTCAAGAAGAAAATTAAAAACAGCTTCTTGCATATTCTGCTAAAAAAAATTAAAGCAAAACCTCCTCTTCTATATTCTACATTAAACCCGGAAACTAATTCAGATTCTAAATCAATATTTTTTTTAACTATTTAAATATAATCATAATATATGTATATACAAATATCTCTTTTTAAAATTAATAAATTTAATGGAAATCAATGTAAAAAAAAAGTAAAAAATTTGTTGATTTTGCCCGTAAACATTTTTATTTCTATTTTTAAGCTTGAATCTGTTTAATTTTTATCACTTTTAATTGCAACTTTCAAACAAAACAAAAAAATATTTGCAGACAGAACGAAAAAAAATTGTTGTCAGCTGTTTTGTTGATTGTGACTTGATGCTCTCTATGGAAAGTAAAAATTGTCATCAAGTTTGCATCAATTTTCAAAATTGTGAGTGTATTAGTAAAAAAGTGTGAATGTATTAAAACTTGAAAGACAAAACTTGATCGTGTAACCCCCAAGTTAGTAATTAAGTTGTTAATGTGTTAGTTTCCATCAGCTATTTGTTGCAGCGCAACGAAATGCCTGCGGCATACGGACGGCTGAAAAATACAGAAAACATTTAGACCTAAAATAACGCATTTCAATTGGCTCTTATAACAATAATAAATAATTTCATTTTTGAAGCAGAATTTGCCATTATTCGTGCCGTTGTCGACGTATTGTCACATTATTGATTCCGCATTGATGATTGTTGTCTCGGCGGCAGATGATAATAAAAAATGTTGTCGCGGCGGCATATAATAATAAAAAATGTCTAGGCGACAGATAATAATAAAACTACTATACGAGTATTCTTTTGTATTTCTGTTTGGCGTGTTTTATTATTTTATCCTGTCGGTTTGATACAAATTATGAAATAAAATATCGCAACTGACGCCGCTAGTGTAACAAAGCGGTTACCGCAGTACTCGGTACTTAATACCCATCATTGCATATACACGCAAGCATAAAGGCATGAAACTAATCCGTTACAATGATACTTTACTTCATTTTGTTTGCGCTCAAATTTTATAACAGAAAGCCAACGGAAAGAACATAAATGCCACGAAATATTAAATAATAAAGAATAAAGAAATATTTTAGACTATTAAAAAGGGTCCGGCGAAAGTTTTGAAACCCTTGTTATCATTGATACAATGGCTTTGTTGCACAAAATCAAAATGAAAAAATATGTCTGCAAAAATATATACATATGTATGATTTATTCGAACACTTTTTCTAAATTGTTTAATCAAGAGAAATACAAAAAAAACAACTACTAAATGTATTAAGTCTTATTAACCTTCCCAAAACTAAGCAAAAATGTCAACAGAATCAACAGGTTTTATTCAAAATATCTTTTAATAATTTTTATATTTTGGTCTTTCTTTTTTTGTTTCACTAATTTCGAATCGTTTCGTTTAAATTTCCATCCTTGTAAAATGCTAAATCTTTTCCTCTAACTGTAAATATGTACACATGTAAATCTTTTCCAACCCCCCCTCGAAAATACATGACAATGCGCTTACATTATGTGTGTATGTGTGTATGTACGTTTGATTGTTCATAGACGCACACTTAAGTATTTAGAATTTTTAACTGGCGCTAGTGTGAATCCCTGTCAAAAGTCTGCCTCCGCGTTATCATTTAGTCGACTCAATTTCGATAGTTCTTTACTAGATGTCAGGGAAGCCGACTCAGATCCAGAGTCACAGCTAATGATGGATCTTATACGACAAGAAGAAGGCCGCGGCGATAGACGTATAAAAAAGTTCTCTCATAAAGTCAAACATCTGACGAATTCGTCACGAAACATATTCACGGATAAATGCGCTTTATTGATGCGACGAATTGAGGAGCATTCAAGGTCCTCTTCTATTGGTTCAAGATCCCTGAGCAGTGTTGTATACTTTCCTTCGAAAGAAGCCAGCTTTCGTACAGAATCCAATTCAATGTTGGATGTACGCAGACCAAAAAGTGTTATTTGTGGCAAAACTTTACAGAAAACGACACATCCAATTGTACGATCTGTCAGTGATGATTCAGCCATGAAGCAGCCATCGACTTCTTTTAACATTTCAACTCAAACGAAAGCAACTTCCAAAACGCATCATCAAATTGGATCTGCTACATCTATATGTACACAATCATCGCCAGATGTCTGCCTGATCGAACAATGCACATGCTGCTTTCAACGCAGTCTAAAAACTAATTCAACTACCGAAACTTGCACGAGCATCATACACAGTTCGCCTGCATTGAACAACCAAAATTCTAACACAGAATCGCCGTTGAAACAATGTGCAAGCACTACCGTGGATCAGGTTGTTGTTTTATTCTACATATTATTGAAATATACTCCACCAAAGAGAGATACATATTACCTCTTTATTGTACTTTAGCAGGTTTGTCGTTCGAATGCATTTTTTTTTTTTTTTTTTTGGTTCCGGCTCTTGTGTTCCATTATGCCACTCGAGCAGGCGCTAGGAAAACAGCCTTACGTACCACCCACAGGGGATAATATCCAGCACATCGTAGAACTGCATAGAAAAGTCCCTCGAATGTATTTCTTGTGCACAATCTTTTTAAAGCAAAATTTTTCGTTTTGTACAGTAGAAACAAGTTGTACATTTGGAGGGGTTTTTTCTATGCAGTTCTACGGTGTGCTGGATATTACCCTCTTTTAAAGGAAAATTTTGACAAAACGGCGAACACAGATCGTTTTGTAGTTTTCTTCTCTAAATATTTCCATTCTCAAATCTTGTGCACAAGAAGAAATTTTAGCAAATCCGCCAACACATGTAGTATCGGTCTGCCTAAACATTTCACTCTTTTGTTAGAAAGATGAATGGATAAAATACTCCAACCCATAGAGCGCCGATCTGCCCAAACAATTCGTTCTGTTGTTAGAAAAAGGTGGACATCGGCAGAGGAAGTGTTCGACACTCTCCTTCGCCTCCTCCTCCTTCTCTTCGTCTCTGCAGAAGTCATGATGCGGAAGATATAATTTTCTCGCATGTATTCCCATGTGACAGTGTCCTATTCGGACAGCCACTAAGGTGTACAGCCTTTGTCGTAGAAATTCCAACAGAGCTAAGGTTTTCTCATAGTAATAGCTGGGTTACGTAAGTCCCGATATTCCACATGTGATCTCATTTGACTATCTGTCTTGCGCAGTTCTTAACAGCTGTCGTTGTGCTAGCTGTTTGCAAGCGTTTAGAGGAAGACCAACAACGAATTCGTCCAGGTTTTCCTGTTGTAAGCGGGCATCAGATCTCGCCAGTTCGTCCGCCATTACATTTCCGGACACATCGTTGTGTATCCAGGTACCCAGAGAAGCTGCAGGTCTGAATGTCTCGCTATCTCATTTAGAGATATCCGTCATTCACAAACCAACCTAGATGTTGTGTAAACACTTGCAAGCGCGTTTGTGGCAGTCTTGCTGTCAGTACAGCTTCCCGTATATCCTGTAGAACCTCATCCAGTTTACCGCTGCCCTTAGTGCCTCAACTTCGGCCTGAGTGACGCTATACTCTTTACATAGCCTAAAACTGATCCTCCTTTGAAGTCCGGGGATATATATACCCTCACCAACCAACCGCTGCGCTCCACTTGGAATCATCCATAAAAACCACAATCCCGTCCTCTGACTGATCTTTTTCGACACTATCTAAGGACGCATTCGACAGATTTACGCTGAATCCCTTATCGATTATTGGGACCAATTGAGCAATAGTCAATGCGTTACATAACTTTCGTATTAATTTAGTTGGGCTGCAGTAAAATTTAAATCATTGTTTATGATTAATATCTATTGAGATAAAAAAGAAATTTTATTTCTTGAAGTTTCCCATAAATCCCAATTTTGGTATCTCAAGTTGGCATTAGGTTCCCTCGTGATAACCTGAAAGAATAATAAGAAGAGAAAAGAAAAAGGAAAAGTTTGAAAATAACAAAAATAAAATTAGCGTAAAGGAAGGTTTGCGTACTATCGTACAAGTGGCCTAACCCATTTCACTTAGCAGAAGCAGTGTGTTCCTTGAATGGGGCACTCAGCCCAGTTCCAGTCGCCTCCTCATCTTCATCTCAGCAACTTCTATAGAAATCATTGAAGGGTAAATCTAGTCATCTAGCGTGGTTACCAAAGATACAATGATCAGTGATGGCTGATATTATGATGGAAGGTCAGGGATGCGTAATACACTCACTTCCTCATCTTTATCTCTCAACAACTTCTATAGAAATCATTGAAGAGTAAATCTGGCCATCTATCTTGGTTCCCAAAGATACAGTGTTCAGTGATGGCTGATATTATGATTCTTATGTGGTGGTATCTAGGAAGGTCAGGGATGCGTAATACACTCGCCTTTTCATCTTAACAACTTCTATAGAAATCATTCAAGAGTAAATCTAGTCGTCTAGCGTAGTTCCCAAAGGTACAATGATCAGTGATGGCTGATATTATGATCCCTGCGTGGGATCTGGGAAGTTCAGGAATGCGTAATACACTCGTCTCCTCATCTTTATCTCAACAACTTCTATAGAACTCATTCAATGATAAATCTGGTCATCTAGCGTGGTTGCCAAAAATACTGTGACCAGTGATGGTTGATATTGTGATCCTTATGTGGGATCTGGGAAGGTCAGGGATGTGTAATACACTCGCCTCCTCATCTGCATCTCAACAACTTCTATAGAATTCATTGAATGATAAATCTGGTCATCTAGCGTGGTTGCCAAAGATAATGTGATCAGTGATGACTGATACAAGTGTTATGCTCCTTATGTGGGTTCTAGCGCGATCAACTTTTGTTGAAGAAACTTTTTTACATTTTTTTTCTAAAGCCGCCTTAATATTCCCACAGAGCACAATCAATCTCAGCTAATAACCGCATGCTTGTGCTAGCAAATTCTTTTATATCAACTCTTTACACATACCTATTCGAACGAGTTGCCCACTACAAACAGTTGCTGATCATCATCTCTCTCCTACCAACTCATGAGTTGATTTCTTGTGAAAGTTGTGATAACAAAAAAAGCTTAAATATTTTTAATGTGACAACGATGCGATAAAGTAGCAATATGTATCTAAAAATTGGTTATTTCTTGCAGAAAAAAAAATTCAAAACTTCGTAGTTTTTTGTTAAACCTCTGCGATTGTTTTGCGTTTTGTCCTCTTTAACTGCGGTGGAGTTTATAATTAAATTTTCATATGCGTGGTATACAAATGATTACTTGCATTTATTATTGTTACAGAATGCAACGGACAATTTTTCAGAAACTTTAGAAATCAGCGAAGAGAACTATAATACTAATAGACGCTTCTCTTCACAGCCTGATTTACAAAACTTTTCATCTAGCTGTGCTAAAGCTTCCTTGCACTCGCAATCACTTACTGACTTTAGCAGCGCAGCTTCTTTGCCAGCCACTAACATTAGTTGTAGTAAAAGCATAACAAGCAATCTAAATTCTCGCCCAGCATCCATTGTTTTAGCTGAGGACAGTGAGGGACAATATAAATTTCCCATATTAAAATTATGCCCCTCGACTCCCACCCCCTCAGAATCAGAGAGCTCTACATCTCAGATTCCGCCAACCTCAAATACACAATTTCCTTTCAATCAGATGCAAAAAGAAATGTCAGCTCTGATGCCCACCTCTAGTTGTTGCTCTAGAAAATCTGTCTTAAACTCCTCTAACATAGATTCGACTTTAGGGCTCATTAATAGAAAAAATAATTGTAATGCTAAAAAATCCATGCTTGTTTCATTCACTTCTAATGCCGACATCAATATCATCGCAAAAACTCACGATCGCCAACATCATGGTCAGCACAGGTCCTTAAATGAAATCAATGGCAGCGTTTGTTATGCCTCCAACAACAACAGTCCCAGTGCACGAAATTGCTTTTCGCCCAACACATCATCACTTGCAGATGAAAAGATGGCAGCGGAAAATACTGCTGCAGTGAACAATGCAGCCAATCGTAATAATAAGATGTCGCCAATACCATCACGCAATACAGCGGCAGCAACTCCAATTAACTTGCAATCACAATCGGACAGTTTATCATCGGCAACTACAGTTTCGACGGCCACTACAATAATACCCAAGGAAATCGGTGAGATGGCGAGACGCTCTTCAGATTCAGATTTAAGTGTAACACCAAAAGGTAAGTCGGAAGATTTGCATTTTAATTTCACACATTTGTATTTGTTAGTGTGCTGTGGAGTTGATCTCTATTCGGTGCAAAATTCAATTGAATTCCATTAGATGACTAAAAATATCTACAGGGTGTCTGGTGGCAGATTTACATACATATGTTTTCAAGCTTAAATAAAAAAACTTAATAATTGTTACAAAGTTTTATTGCGAGCATTCAACGATAGAATGGAAATGCGGATTTTAATTTTTAAAGATGCCTTTCGTCGAGTTGAACACACTGTTCAAAGCGGAGCCTTGTGTTCTGCGCCACACTTAGAGCACTGTGTGGTTCTTGGTTCAATTGAGCTGATTTCCCAACGAATATTTTCCATTAAAGCCACAAGAGATTAAGGATTGTCCTCCTAAACCTTTGCCTCTTTGAGGCAACCGCCCATAAAAAATCCAAGGGAGTTAGATCGAACGACGTCGGTGGCCACAGTATATGTCCCCAAAACAACTGATCAGTTTTTGGGGGAAATTTTCCCGAAGCAAATTCATCGAAACTCTGACTGTTTAAACCAGATGTGTAAAAAGTACAATGGATGAGCTTGCCAGCTTGGCAAAAAGAATTCTATAATCATGCGTGAATAATTTTCACCATTGACATTCGTCTCTTGACCTTGAGAATTTTCCGAAACTAAAATGGCCCCGTTATCTTATGCATGCATAAGGCACACCAAACAGTTACCCTGGGGCAATACAATGACTCTTGATGTTTCCATCGAGGGTTACGGCCTATTGGAGACCAGTAACGGCAGTTCTGCTTATTGTAGTGGATGTTTAAGTGAAAAAGGAGCCTCATTGCTCCAACAAATGGGACTTACAGTGTGAAAACGCAACGACATTGTTTCACAAACATTTTGGCGTAAATCAGAGATACTTTCTTTCAGTTCTTGAATGATTTGAATTTTAAAAGTATGGAACTTCAGATCTGTTTTTAAAATTTCATGAATAATCGCTGTTGGAAGTCGCAGCGAGGCTGCTCTTTACCGTATTAAAAGTCGCAGATTATCACGGGAGTCGATCAAGGTCGACTAGGCTCGGATTTTCATGTAAATTGCGGTGTAAAAACTCCCAAAGGGAGTCCCTGCACATCGACTGGGCCCTGGCCGTATGACATTCGTAGCCGAAGCAGTTGCGCGGAATCTCTGCACTCACGAGCAAATTAAATTTACACTCGGTCCATCACGTATTCGCGCAATACCGAACTTTGAACAAAATTGTCGACTAGCAATTACGTAAGAATCATTAGTCCTGAAAAATGGCTCCACAGCGCACGCGTGATGCTCACTCGACAAATCTGCACAATTGATAATTCCAAAAGCGCCACCCTCTCACCGCACCGTTCATAACATTCTCAAGTAATGGTATTTAAAAGCATAAATTTCCCACCAGACAGCCTGTACATATGTATTTATTTAATCACTGATGACGGCCATCTTGCAAGCAATCTGGTTATACACTTTAAGTCCACATACATATGTAAATGTTTTAGGAAACTTCGTACGTTTTTTTTTTAATAAGCATTCCAAAATGCAAAATAACAAATGAATAACCGTTGAAATACCTCAAGTCAAATGTACAAATTTACCCCCTAATTCATAAAAATTATTACAGACTTATAAGACTGTTGTTTGACATATTTGTATGGAAAATCTGTCAAATAAGAGCTTTATAAACCTGTTATAATTTTTATGAATTAAACGGTTAGTCTTGATTGCCTTGCAGCTACATATGTTTAATCACACCTGACTTAAATATCTCTCTATCACATCAACAATATAAATTCTGATTCACTTGCATATTGTTAAGTTCTGCCTTTTAATATAGACAGACGGCGGCAGCATTAATTTTCATTATTAGTCGTAATTCTTATGTTCGATTTAAATGCGCGAAAACAAACTGTATTTATACTTGTAACGACACGTTCCCGCTGGCGGCCGAGTTAGAACACAGCGGAGTCCAGGATCGCGTTCGTACACAGAATGTATAAAAAATCAACTTCGTTTTCGGAATACATTTTCATTTACGGGCTACTTCTACTTCTATGGCAGATGTACCTTGAGTTGGCAAGCGTTACGGCGTTAAAAATCAACAGAAACGCTCAATGAGTAAACTTCTCCAACGAAAAAAAAAAGCTGAAATGAATATGTACATACATACATATGTATAAAGGTGGGATCACACGATTGCCGCAATGCACCAATTTTACACAATTTTTATTGGGCTGAATTGGAGCTCAATAAAAAATTTGTCCCAATCAAATTCTCTGCGATCACATGATTGTTACATTTTACTGAAATTTTATTGTCGCAAATTGGCGCAAAACAATTTAATAACAATAATTGCCGCATTATAGTCACACGATTGTTATACTATACGGAGAAACAGCTGTTGAAGCTGATGATCAATTTATCTAATCTAAAAAGGTCGATATTAATAACACATTTGATGACAAACTTTGTTTTGCAAAAATAAAAAAAGGAGTTAAAAGCTAAAAATTGGCTTGTTCCTTAAAAAGAAAGAAAATTTCTTCGGCTATTATTATAATGTTGTGCGGGCGGGCTGGCCGTTTTCTGCCCCCTGACCAGACTTTATTTTTATTTTCTTTTTTACATTTTGAAATGCAGTTTTAACATTGGCCCATTTGGCTTTACAGTCTTCCACCGTTTGCCCCGGACAAGTTTTTTAGATTGCTCGACATGCGCTTTCCATTTTATACCGGTCCGGGGAAGAGTATTCCCCAACACATGGGTGAATCTCTACCACTTGTATTAGTTCATGAAGTTACACTTAGCTTCTTTCTTTGAAACTGTAAGAATTTCACAATTGTTATATGTAATAGTAACAACAATTGAATTTTACTTACTGAAAAACAAAAATTATGTTTGGAAGACGCGTTTAAACAATTTTGAAACTAAATAAATGTACATGTATGTATATTATGTATGTATATTATTGGCGCGTGTTATCTTCTGCGGCTGCCTCACGAGAACACAATAAATATTGGTGCATTTTTAGAATTTTTATTGGCGAATGGTTGCATATAAAATGTTCACACGGTTGTCGCGTCAGGGTTGTATTTGATTGGAACAAATAGAAACAACATTCGCTTTGGTTGCCGCATGATCCAATACATTGTGCTATCACACGATTGACAATCGTGTGATCCCACCTTAACAATTTGTAAAACTGTCTGCTAATTGAAACAATTTTTAGTTTTAGCTCAAAAAAGTGAGTTTCCTTGAATTGCGAAGCACGTCAATCCTATTACGCATTCTATGCAAACTATTTTCCATAGATAAGGATCAAATTTTATAATATAAGAATTGTATGTGTTTGTGCGGGTGTGCTTATGATGTGTGCATCTCAATTAGTGTTTGTGTAAATGTTCAAAAATATTTTTTTTTTATATAAAAAGAATAAACCTTACATCCTAATATTTTTACTATTATTGTATGTGTATTCTGCTCTACTCTCCACTGCCATGCTCTCGTTCTAAAACATTCAAAACTTAAATCCTGCTTTTATAAATCTAAAACAAAAAATAAACTTAACAGTTGTACACCGTAAAAGTAAGTAGTGTTGTACAAATTGTACATTAAATCATTGAGTGATGATGATGTGCAAACATTGTATCTACATATTTTCTTTTATTTATTTTTTTTTTTGTGTCTCCTTAAACTTAATGTGTATCTTTGTATGTACTACTTTCTTACTTTTGTGTAGGTGTGAATTTAACTTGGTTTTATTTAAATGCTTTTCGCGGCATATACATACATATATAGAAGTACAAGATATTCAAATATATAATGTATACTTTATTATGTAAACATACATATGTATGTATTTTTTTTGCTGGCTGGCTGGCTCTTTTCACTTGGCTACCAAGTGATTTTGCAGTTTGATGGTATCGGTAATGCAAGTGGGCCACAATGTGAAAGTTATCGTTCTCTGCTTTGAGCTTTGTTCGAGATAATCAAATATCCTGCACTGTTTTTCTTCTTTTTACATTTCTGTAGTGCAATTCACTAACTTATGTTACTGATAAATTCAGCGTTAAAAATATTTAACTGCAAAACATTTGGCTTTCTGATTCATTAGTGATATATACCACAGTTGCTGGTGCTAACTTAACAACTAGGAATTTATTGCGGCTTATTTTAACCACAACATGTTAAAATATTCTGGTATAGTTACACGCCAATGTTCTATAGCTTAGTCTAGTCATAAACCAATTAATGTGACTTGACTGTGGATCGAATACTTAATTCAAAATTATTAGTGGTGAGTTTGGTTTGTCATTATTTTCCGCAAGGATGCCACTTGATTCTTAATTTAAAATCATGTACATGAATCACTGAATCGTTAGTGCAAACACCCAAACTAAACGGATGTTTTTTAACGATTGCATTATTTTTAAAAGATACTTTTAAAGTCATATATTATTAATGAATCAGAAAGCCAAACATTTTGCAGTTACTTATTTTTAACGCTGAATTTATGGGTAAAATAAGTTAGTGAATTGCACTACTGCTGGTCGTATGCAAGGAAAATATTAAATGAAAGAAATTTAAAATAGTAAGAAATACTGGAAGTTATTGGAATAAACCAGATTTTACACATATCAGTTGGTTTTGCGTACATTTTGTTTTTATTGAAATTGAAAATGTGTGATCTCAGTAAGTGACATAAATATTTTGACATGTTTTTGCACATCAGATCTGAACAAGATCCATTTATTAGACCATTGCATCTCTCCATACAAACTTGTGTGTTTTCATGGTGAAACTGTCAAAAGTTGTACAGACAGACGCATGTCGTTGTTAAAGGACGAATGGCACCTCAGTGGCCATGGCATGCCCCCAGCGATTGATCAGTTTTTGGGGGGAAATTTTCCCCCAAATTCATCGAAGCTCAGACTGTGTGTGCAGTCGCTTCATCCTGTTGAAACCAGGTTTGTGAAGAATACCATGGATGAGCTTTACAGTTGGGCAAAATGATTTCCGCAATCTTGCGTCGATAATTTTCACCGTTGATTCATCGCCTGGCCTCGTGAATTTTCGAAGAAAAAAATAATCTAATTTTCTCATGAGTGGATAAAGCACATCAAAGAGTTACTTGGAGGCAATGCAATGATTTTTGATATTTCCGTCGAGGGTTGCGGGCTCTTGGAGACCAGTAATGGAAGTTTTGCTTTTATGTGAAAAATGAGCCTCGTCGCTCCAAAAAAAAAATGGTATTTACGGTACGAAAACTCTCCAACATCGTTCATAAAAACATTTTTGCGTAATCAGAGACACTTTCTTTCAGTTCTTGAATGAATGAATTTTCGCTCTTGGAAGTCCCAGTGCGGCTGCTCTTTTCCGTATTAAAAGTTTCAGATTTTTACGTAAACTGCTTTCAACCAGTTCAATGTTTACGGGAGTCCTTGAAGATTTACTGGGCTCTTCGCGCAATACCGAACTTAGGAACTGCGACATCGTGGTTGACAAATCCGCACAATCGATCATTCCAATGACGCCACCCTCCCCCCATAGCTTATTACTTTTTGAAATAATCGAATTTAAAAATACAAATGTGCAACCAGACACCCTGTACTTATATCTTTTGGAAAGTGATGTGGCACAGAATCCCCTAACGACTGGGGAGAATGTGCTGAAATCTCATTCCCCACATTTATAACCTCTATGATTGTTTTATATTTTCTTCTTTTGTCAAATCGGTGGATCTACATATTTTGTTTTATGCAAGACCAGATATTTTCTATTACATTCAAATCCGAACTCTGGTGAGGCCAATCCAGAATTTGAACAGGGCTCTGTTTGTAAGTTTGTGATCGTCCTGCTTCTATGACAAGCATCGTTATCCTGTTGCAAAATGAATACTTCTCCGATTAATCTACATATAATCCGAGAGATTTGCATGAATAAGCACATATTATTGATTTTTCTTCATGGAACTGTTAGCAGGAACTAAGTCCCCTACTCCATTAAATGAAATAGATCCCCAGATCATAGTGCTTCCACCTCCACGACTTACAGGTGTCACTTTTTATGTTTTTTTAAATGAATAAAAATGGCTTGTTGATGTATTTTTGGCGAATTATAGGCATTGCATTTTATTTATAGGAGTAAAAAAAAATTGACCAAGTACGATTACGAGCGACTCGCGCAGCAAGTGATACAAACAGATACCTCTTGTATGGAGTACCCTTTAGGTTGGGTTGATTGGAGGGGTTTATTTGCCCGTGTGAAAAATAATAATAAAGCCAATACCTGAGATATAGCGGTGAAAATTCTTTTAATGAATTTATTTCTAGCAACTATTACTGCGACCTGCCTGAAGATTGCAAGATCACTTCTGGCTTAAAGAAATAAAAGTTCACTGATTTCTTGCTTTTACATAAGTTAATAAAGAATTCAATTAATATTTGAAGGAATTACATAAAGGCAAATTATTTAGCGTATGCTTTGCTCCTTAAAATTTTTATTTTTCTCTGGCTTTCTTCAAATCAAAAAAATTCTTTCTAACATTAACACTACAATGTTAGGTAAACCAAACGGCGGCGATAACTAGCGTATCGGCGGTAACAGCTGTAACAGTAAAGACAGTATCCTACTGAATCGTACGATCTGTTAAAAATTACATGTGTGTCCAAAAAGTGTGATAGTCTGGACTAAAAGTGCATGTGCGTGAAAGATTTTTTGACAAGTCTGTCCGATTTGCTAATCTTTTGACATTTTTCAAAAACTTATCTTATTCTATGCGATCAGGGTTGACTTTTTGAAGTTGTTTACAAAAGTATAATAGTGTGGCCATTTTGATGCGACTTTTTAAAGTAGGACAGAATTCTATCAGATTTAGCTAGCAATTTTCAGTGAATCAATCGTACGATTGAGTAGGATAGTGAATCACGGCTTTAACCAGCATTGCCTTAATAGCCGAAACCATCTTTGCCAGCAGTTTCACTTTATTTTTTAAATACCTGTGAGCCTATACTTCTTCATGCTTAGCATGAAACTAAATATGTAAAAGCTAAGAGAGTACAATAAATGTCATAATTATGTCTAGTTTTTGTTTTTTGTTTATGTACATACAATACGTAATAAAGCAATAAAATCGCATGAGAGCTATGGTATGAAAATTGCAACTTGATTGATAACTCAACCAACCATTAAATTTCTTCAACTTCTATATACATATATTTTTTTTTGTAACTATTTTTAACTAAAAATATTTGTGGTATTAAATTTGCTAATACAAAAAGATAATAATTTGAAAAAAAAAAAAAAAAAATAAATAAAACAAAATGTATCCTTGCCTGTAGTTTTGAAAATTGCATCCGTCTCTCACAATCACTCTTCTCACATCCTCTCCCATCCATTATCAAATTCACTAACTCTCACACTCTCACATTCTCACATGTTCGTTCCGTCTTCACGAAGGACTCTCTATGTTTAACCTTTAACATATCTTTTTGTTGCTGTTGTTGTTGTTATTGTATTTTTATAATTTCACCGGTGTTTTTTGATGCTCTTTAGGGAATTCATTTTGTGTGGCCAGTGATCGTTTGATGGCAGCCACAGCCATGATGCGTATGGGTCCAGCAATAGGTAAATCTGCCAATTCAGAAGGAATGGATATGTTGGAATATCCCTTTTTGACCATGACAAAATATCCGCCTGGTCTCATACTTCATATTGGAGCAACAGTGGCAGCTAGATCAGTTAAACTATTGGAGCGAGTGCCTAATCCGGATGAGCCAGAGATAAGAGATTCCTGGTGGACAGAATTACGCATGGAGATAAGATCACATGCCAGATCATTGGGTTGTAATGTGGTTTTAGGATATTCGGAGCTGACAACAATATCGTGAGTATATTTTAAATATTCTGAGGGCCGTTATTACAACTTGCCGTTAATTAAAATCAGGATTTTATCGAGCAAATAAACCATTTTTCATTATTACAACTTCTCTCTAACGAAAATTCAGAGTTAAGTTATCGGAACAATAATCCAACCGGTAAATTAACGGCAGGTTTAGCTTTTGCATTTACCATATTTGATGGTGTCTTCGCTGTATGAAACTGAACTGTACTAAACTGAATTGGAAAAATTTCGCTGAAAAAAAAAAAATAGTAATTTTTCATGCTTTTATTTTTGCCTGCAGACTTGAACCTCTCAAAAATATTGCCACAAATTAACTAAAAATTAATATGTCTTACCGGCCACTTTATCGCTCAGTTCAAGGTTAGCTAATGCCAACCTTACCACCAATAATGACCCACAAACATACAAAATTGCAGTACATATTGAAGTCTGTTGCGTAAACTGAGTGTCTTTCAAAAACAAGAAATTCTTAAAATTGGTAATTTGCTCCATATGTTACTCGATTTAACGTCAGGCTGAATTTGAGCGACCGGATGAGCTTTGAAGATCGCTGTGGCTTGTAGCTTATTCACGTGCACCTGCAACTGAACAAAACTCCACAAGAAAAAGTACACCGGGATCAAAACTCATGATCACCGTGGCCAAGCTCCATTCAAAATGACCACGCCTTCAAATCACTCCTGCAGAATAACAAGCATTTTGTTGAAAGCACATGATGTTTGTTGGTATCCAGAACATTGAATGCAGTTCCCTGCAGAAATCGAGACTACTCTTTACACGCGTGTAAAGCGACCAGATCTAGTCCAAAAGTAATCCTATATGGGAAAAACATGATCCATTTTACATTACAATATCCTGGGAGAGGACCAAGTAATTCAAAAAAACTATCGCGAGTAATCCAAAAATTAGTCCAAACAACTACTCCCCACATTATTAACACAGGGTTAGTCTTGAAATTACTTCATGTCACTACTCCATGGATTACCACATGGTAATCATGTGTTGCGAGTATTGTGAAATAATTTTTTTCATTCATCATGGTCCTCGTTTGCCTTACTATGGACCATGTTGTAACTGCTCCTTTTTACTTAAAACGGATCATGTACTCCAATAATTTCTGTAGGGTTAGTAAACATTGACCTGTAGCGCTCGCCGTTCAATTTGAAGTTCTGTCCAATGTCGTTCTCCAAGAAATATGGGCCGATGACGCTGTCAACCCAAAATCTACAGCAAACAGTGAATTTTTCAGATGCTCTTGGATCTCATTTGGACTGGCATCGTCTGAAAATCGACAATTTTGTTTGTTTGCGTAACCATTCATTCAGAAATCTCATTGCTGGAGATGATTTTTCAAAGAAGATTGCCAACTACTTCAAGGGTCGAATTCTGTCATTCGTGAGCGAATGCTGTGTGTTTGTTACTTATGTTGTTTCTTTATCCTATTTGCTTCTACTTTTTTCCTTTTTAATTACAAGATTTTTTAGGACCTTAAGCTCGAAATCTAAGAAATCTTAAAATTATTAATTTATTTCCAAAAACAGACCTTTCAAATGCTTTTTTCAGCCGTCTATATGTCGCCGACATTTCGTTGATGCTAATCAACTCATCAGTAGACTCGAAAAATTCTGAAAAGAAAGTTTTGCAACTTAACTACTTATTCCATAATTTCCATGAACAAAATGAGAATCGGAAATGTTCAAACAAACCTTTAACACAGTAAACATTTTTTTCGTTTTTCAACGAAATGTCGATGGCATATAGAGGGCTGAAAAAGATAGAAAACATTTGAAAGATCTATTTTTGGAGCTGAATTAATACATTTCAACTGGCTCTTAAAGCAAATAAAGAATTAAGTTCATATTTGAATCTTAAAATTATTTACATATTTTGTTTTTACCAAGGCGAATCCATTACAGGTGCCCGCATACCAATTCGCTTCAGCATTTTTCCACGATTTTATCTTCTGAGTTGTCAAAGCCGATAGAAAACGACAACAAAACTTGTGACGTCTCGACAAGGCGAATCAACTACAGGTGGTCGCAATTCAATTCGCTCCAACATTTTCTCTCGAGACGTCACAAGTTTTGTTGTCGTTTTCTATCGGCTTTGACAACTCAGAAGATAAATTCGTGGAAAAATGTTGAAGCGAATTGGTTTGCGGGCACCTGTAATGGATTCGCCTTGCGTCTCGAGAGAAAATGTTGAAGCGAATTGAATTGCGACCACCTATACTTGATTCGCCTTGGTTTTTACTACCGAGTATATTCGATCACGAATGCCGGAATTCGGCTTCAGAGCTTGTTCAGCGAACACGCGTCGTTTTCTATGGTTGTCTACTTTAAGTTTCTGGATCAGTTGAATTTTGTACGTGTGCAGGCCTGAGTCATGACGAAAAATTCGTCCAATTAAGGTCTGCGAAAGGGCAAATTGTTGTGAGCGATACAAATCGAGTGGCTTGGATCCTCATGGACAGCGGCGGCGTTGTCTGGCAGCTTGTGTACAAGAAAAATAAAAATGTTTGATTATCTAGAATGTCATGTCTGCTAGACCCTTCAGACCCCTAGACATTTGCACAATTGTCAGGGTTGGAAAAGTAGGTGCCTACTTTTAGGCCAAGAATAACAGTGTAGTTTGTTTTTTGACTTGCACTTTTGCCAGGCTGTGTGCTTTGCTGCATTTTGTAAATATAACTATAGGTTTCGAAGCATTTTATAAAATTCTAGATGTGTACGTTTTATATATGTATACTTCCTTCCACTTAAACAGGGAAGATGTTTGTGTTCTCTCGGCCACGGGCACTGCAGCCATTATAAATATGGGCTACAATCGTTCAATTTCACAGAATGATATTTTCAATATTAACAAGCCAGCAGTTGTGCCGTCAACGGCCATGTCTGTTTCTCTGGAAGAAAGAAATGTAAACAGCGATCCTGCTGCCAAGGATGCTGTTAGCGGTGTAACAAATGGTTTAGCCGGTAAACGATTTGGGCTTCCTTCAATTTTTAATATATCGAAGACTTCTTGTGCAATCTGTCATGTGCCCTACAATGTCAGTTCGGTGCCGTTCAATGTAAAATTAAAAAAATGTGCAATATGCTTAAAGGGCCGTGTGCCGGATGTTCTGCTTGCCACTTTAGAAATACCGGAATCCATACAGGTTACAGGTAAAATCATACAAATTATTAAGCAATTACGTCGTTTTTGTTTTCTATAAATTTACTCTCATGTATTTATGCAGGTCGTGGTTGCTTCTTGCAGGCTCAGGTTGTAAGAGCCAAAAAAGATTTACGCTCAGAAATGAATGCAAAAGAAATTTCCGATGGTTTACCCTTTTTGGAATATGAGCTTCACAGAGTTCTTATCAATAAGTTAAAAGCAAAAGGCATGAATGCCATATTCGGCTTAAAAGTGCAGGTGTCGGTTGGCGAACGCATGATTGCTTTGGTGGCAACTGGTACTGCACTTTTTATTACTGCTCTGCCCGTGCCACAAGTACCTAAAATTGTTGCCGGCAACTCTTGGACTGACAAACAAAAACTAAATGAGTTACAGAAGAAGTTGCAAGAGACATTTGAACGTTACCAGGATATTTATCAATTAAAACCCTTAGACCAGGAAATGTTGGACAAAAGTTCAGACACCGATGAATCCGATGAAGAGGGTGTGGATGTTGACCTGAATTGTGGCAACAAAGATACCTGTGTTTTGGAAGTTGATGATATAGAAGATTTGGAAATTATCTCACTGTTGATGGAACCACAACCGCCTGAAGGTTTTCATGTTGTGAGCACACAAAAAGTACCGGGAATGATGGATATGGAAGCGGTTAAAAATCTACAAATGTTTACACAAGTGTGGCGGGCCAAAACCGATGCTGGTCCAACCGTTACTGGTTTTCCTAAACATTTTCAAAGGTAACTTTTTATTTTCAACATTTTATTTGAATTTCTCATTCAGGCTTAACTTCAATTTTACATTATTTTCTACAAAAATATTAATTAGATACTCCAGTAAAAGTAAAATTAAAAATGAAATTAAAATTAATTGTTTAAGTGCTGAATGTTGTGGCTCATTCAGCGAAAAGAAAAGAAATTAGAAGTTATAAATAATTAAGTTATCAGAGATATTTCAAAAAAAAAAAAAAAAAAAAGTGACCCCTAATTTTTTCCTAAACTTTGTTTTGTACGAATCACGCATACAAACAACTAAAATTCATATACATTCATATGCATGCAGCAACAATAAAAAAATAAAACAGTAAAAAAGCACAAAAACCTTAAATTTCACAAGAGCATATTTTAAGGTTATATTTGCTCAATGAGCAAATACAACATTTAAAACGAATTCATGTTTTCTCTTGCAATTTTTTTTGCAAAATTTGGTATTGTTGTGATATATAGCTAAGTTATGATAAATATACAAATGTTCATATAAGTTTAATTGATGAATTTTTGCTTTCTTTGTTTAATTTTAGACTTTTACAAACTATTTTCTTCAAATTGCGTACCATGATTCCCTGCGCTATTTGTGACTTGAGATTTAAATTGGACTTTCCTGAAAGTGTAAGTTGTGTAAAAAATAATTCCTTAAAATATTTTTCTCAAACTGCAAATATGTTTCTTATGTTGGCCGAAAAACGTGACCACTAATAACTAGTTGATCTCTATTTTGGGCAAATACATGCATGAAAATAAGTAAAAATAAATATATGTATGTAATCACATGTATACAATAACAAACAACAATGTAAAGAAAGATGTAAAAAAAAAATAAAAATTCACAAGAGCAAATTTTAAGGTTATGTTCGCTCAATGAACAAGTACAAAATTTAGAGCAAATTTGTATTTGCTCATACATAGCTGTTGCGCTATTCGCCGTAAATTTTGTATATCCTCGTTAAGCAAATATAACCTCATTCGTCTCCTGTAGAAAGACCCTAACTCGTATTTTTCTAAAAGTTGAGTTTTTTCATATTTTAATACTTCATCAAAATATGCAAGAACCATGACCACGAAAAATCGCAGTTACGACTGTTCCACATGAGGTCAATGATTTTAAGGTTATGTTTGCTCAACGAGCAAATACAAAATTTAGAGGAATTTGTTCTTGCAATGTTTTTGTAAGATCAAATAATTACTCGCTGTAAATATTGTGTTTGGCTCGTTGAGCAAACATAAACTTAAAATACACTCTTGTGGAATTTAATGTTTTTTTATTTTGTTGCTGTTTTTTCTTTGCTGCTTGTTGTTTGTCTGTTGTCGGCTCGCTTGTCAGACGAGTCTATTATTATGGTGCTGGCTACTGTGCTTTAATAATAGTGAGTATATTGAGCGGGATATAATTAATGCCAGAGTAATCTTCTGCGCTTTCATTGTTATATACTGACAACAAACGCATAAAAGAATTATGTGACGCTCTGCCGGTCGTGCTGGCTACTGAGCTTCAGGCAGATCGTTCTATAACCTTTAACCCGTTCGGCGATCGTAGAGACGTACGTTGGCTGAAATAATTAGATGCAGCTCTGGCTACTGTACGGCAATAGTTATAGAAGGAAAACGCATAAGGGAATTGTGTGATGCTCTGTCGGTGGCGATGACTACTGTACCTCAGGCATTTCATTGAACAACCCCAGGGAGACTTCGTAGCCATATTGACGTTGGCAGTAACGACTGTACTGGCGCTTGCGCAGAGAAAACCACCGCCAATTGTACGAGGGAGTGCTTCTGTCGTCGGTAGAGTCGATGTTTGCTGTCCCAAGCTGATCCACAGTAATAAAATAAAATCGTGTCGTTACAGTGCAAATTGTTGTTGTAACTATTTGAATGTACAGCCGACTTCGTTTAGGAGAAAATGAAAAATCCAGTAGGTACTCATTAGTTGAGCCGGAAACAAAAAAAAAAACATAAGGTCGAAGAAAAGTATAAAACTATTCTCAGAAAATTAAAAATCACAAGAAATATATTTTGCTGATTCTAGATTTTCTTTTAAAAGGATTCCGGATGAGCGAAAACCGTTTCGCTTAAACGAACTCATCACTTTTGGTCTTGCTCTAGAAAACCAAAAGCTTGAAATAAAATAACAGAATATTGATTTTTATATCAGTTTTAATAAGAAAACTAAAAAGAATTTGCATGCGTTCGGATTTATTTGAAAATAACAAGTAAAGTTCATTACAATACATGAGATATTTCGTCGTCGGCAAGTTGAATGTATTTGGTGTACAGCAAGGATTATGGATCTACATTTTTTATAGCAACAGGATTTCAGGGAATTCGTGTATTAATTGGAACTACATTTTTATTAATTTGTTTAATTCGACATTTAAATAATCATTTTTCAAAAAGTCATCACTTTGGATTCTTTTATGCGACGTTTGTTGCATACAAAACAAACTCTTATTTCAAACCAGATGTCTTCCACTTAAACAGATTTCCGCTAAACCGCATTTTCTTTTAAGTGAATGAAAGTACCGGGAAAATGTTCAAAAAAAAATTTCAAATCAGTTAATTATTTTTGATTAAGCGAAAAGTGAGCGCTTACCTGAATTCAACTGCATGTGCATTTTTAAATGTTTATATCCATGTATTTGACCAAAATACAGAGCTCAACAGGAAAATAGTGGTCACGTTTTTTGTGGACTAATATTTGCTTATAAAATGCAAATTAACTCACATTGAGTTTGTATACATGGGATTGAACAATCCTGCTTGAGGCGGCAGTTACTGGTAGAACTGATTGAAACTGCTTTAAGTATTATCTTCTTTATAACTGTTTCGATCTTTAGTTCCATTTGATTGCTGGCTGTATTGCATAATTTGCTGAGCTTAAGATCACTTTATTTTATTTTTGATGCTAATTTTTCGACCTTTGTTGTTTAGTATTTTAATTGTTCGAGCCTTAAGGTCACTTGTTTTTTTTTTATAAGTTTTTATTGAATTCGATATTTCGATATCACAATGGATATCTTCTTCAGGAATGTTTTGATGTTTAAAAAAAAAAAAAAAAAAAAAAAAAAATTCTTTAAAAACATCAAAACATTCCTGAAGAAGGTATCCATTGTGATATCGAAATATCGAATTTAATAAACACTTATAAAAAAAAAAACAAGTGACCTTAAGGCTCGAACAATTAAGTCACTTTATTAGCGGTTTTCACTCTTGATATTAATTTTACAACTCTGCTATATTCACTACGATTTTTACCACAAAGCTCGAGTGACTTTCTTACCTCAAAGTCTGCATGTTCTTGCAAATATTCTAAAACTTGCTGAATTTCTTTATCTGTCCACCTTTTGTTGTGAATTTTATCACGTTTTCTCTTCACCAGTATATTTTTATTTGTTTTTTCCATATTTTTTATTTTCTCAACACAAAATTAAGTTTTGCCGGCAAAACGATTCACAGCACAGAATATCTGTGATTCCCAATAATTTTTTTACAATGTTTACTAAAGCTTTTTGTTTGATTTTTCAATCACAGCGTAGAAAATAAAAGTTCAGTACATTTTGTTGCTGCAGTGATGTAAACACTAGGGGTCTTATTCATAATAAATATTTTAGGTTTATTAAACTCTTATTTGACAGATTTTCCATATACATAAATGTGTCAAATAAGAGTCTTATAAGCCTGAAATAATTTTTATGAATTAGGGGGTAGTACTTTAACCAAATCTGCTACTTTAACCAAATGTGCAACCGAGTTTACTATCAAGAGTGAGAACCGCTATTTTGTAATAATTTATTTTTCAATGACAATATTTTGTATCTTCACCAGCAAAACGTTTTCATTTTTGTTCAACCCAAAACAAGACTTTAATGCAGCTTAATTAAATCCTTTTAAACACTTTTTCCTCATTTTGTTTTCAGGATCAAATTCAAATTTTAGTAACGGGCATGGCTTTGGGTCTAGGTGACCCCATTAAATTAAAATCCAAACGTAAAACTATAACGAACGGTCAGTCGGAGGGCAACGACTCCATGTGCCAAACAAATTTCAATGATTGTAAAAAAGTGCAGCATTTACACCCAGATCTGGATTACATATTTCCTTTGGATGAGGATCAAATGGTGGAAACGCCTACGCCAATCAACAATATACCTTTATTTGGAGCCCAATTGTTTAAGAATCGCAAGACGTCACCCATACAATTTTCTTCCGCTCCGGGTTCTCTACGACAAAGACATGTAAGTCTTCTTACTGCCAAAATTCTTACATACTTAGAATACTGTTTTTTTTTTTATTTAGCATCGTTCTTATGAGAAAAATGGTGTAGATATAACGCCTTTGAGTTTTATACCAGGCGGCAGAGTTGAAAAATATTTGGGCAATCTAAATTTCTTTTTTATACGCGAAAGCACATCGATAAGAGAAAACGGTGGAATAAGTGGGTTTGTTCATGGTTTTATAACAGAAGTAAGTAAAAATTGAAGCAAGAAGTAAGTAAACCATTTAAATCGGTCTTGAATTTTTCCCCCCACAGCTTTTGGCCGTTGTAAGAGCTCACATATCGGCATTGGGGGGCAATGCCATGGTGTCTTTTTATTTAACCGAATTAATTCTTTTCGATAATCAGCATAAAAATCAAGTACGTTCAAAGTCATTTGCAAAACTCTTAATAATTCAATTGCAGCAAATTTATTTCCTATTTTAAGCTTGTGCTAACTTACGTTCTTTTTGTTTTTCTTATCTTTTGTTTTTTTATTGTTTAATTTCCATTCAGGGTCAATGTCTTATAAGTATTGGCGGCGATGCAGTTTACGTATCATATCATCATGACGATTGATGCGTTACTTTTAAAAATGAGATTAATATTGAAACTATGCGCAACTTAATCACAAACTAAATCTAAAATTGTTATTTATACAATGTTGAATTGCAATACTTTAGCCAATTATTAAAAAAAAATCTATTGCTCTCTATTTTATTTTATTTTTCCAATATTTGTTTACATATACATACATATTTATTTATCTTAAATCCAACTCTACTCGTATTTATTCTTTCCTTTGAAAGATCCTAAAACTTATCTAGTTTCAATTCACTTAAATTTGCAATAATTTCAACTGTGACTAATACATAGAATGTACTTAAACTAGTATTGTAAGAGAAAGTATACATTTATTTTGCAATTTTAACTAAATTTTCAAATGTATTTTTGTAAAAAGTGCATTTATCGCACCTGATCAACAAGAGGGTATTAACTGCAACTTTTAACATTTTCAAAAATCAATGAATTACTTAAAAAAAAAGAAGAGAAAACGTTCATATACTGTGCTCTGTCTGAGACTTATGTCAAGGGAAGCCTACAATTTTGGATTAATACAGAATTTTCTACAAACAACTAATCATAGATTTTCCATTCAAGTAAATAATTATCAAACTAATTTATAATATATCTACTTACTAAAGTATATGCCAGTCAACAGCTGATTGATTTTCTTCTCGTCTAGTTTGACCCAAATGTCATAACTCGTGTTCTTTACTTTGTGTGTTATTTTTGTATTCAACAATTTTCTGACAGCTTGGTTTGCTTCTGCGTGGCACCTACTTTATTAAACATTGATTTAAATTTTTATTAAGGGTTTTCACGATGGTAGCTGTGCAAATATGCTTTGTGCAAATTTGCACAAAGCATTAAATTTTTAAATTTTTATTAAGGGTTTTCACGATGGTAGCTGTGCAAATATGCTTTGTGCTAATTTGCAGTGCACTTGATGGTTGATCGTCAACGCACCGTTTCTTTTTTGTGCTAATCTGCACAATCTGTTTGGTTTAGCTCTGGGTTTTTTCTTGCAATCTTTGCTTGTAGAAGGTTTGAAAACTCATTGCTTTAGTTTACTAATTCTTTATTTTATCTTTAAGAACACAATTGTTGCGTTTTTTGTCAAATTCTTTTAGGTATTTCAAAATTACAAATAACACTACTGTAATATGTAAATAATAAGGCACGGAATGTCACAGAGGGCAATGCCCATCGGCGTCAAGTTGGCAGGCAGCCGCCGCCGACTTTATTTTTTCTATTTATTTGTTACAAGCCGATTTTATTTTGTATTTTATAAAAATAACCTTATAAATTCAAAATTAAAAAGGCGATGTATTCTTTATTATTAAATTAAAGTTTATATTTGCATTTGTTGAAGAAAAAAACTTATTTTTAATTCACTCACATGTCTATGTTTTTTATTGTATTAAAATTTTTCGTCACCGCGGCTATTTTTTGTGTACTCCGCGGAAAATTGTTAGTTGGCTTCGCATTTTGTTGTTGTGTGAAAAAAGCCGAGCATTTCTGCTCACATTTGCTTCGTTTGCACTACCCACAGTGAAAACCCTCATTATTTGAAATCAAAAAGTTTCAATTGCAAGACCGAAATTTAAAAAGTAGCAAGTTTAGAGTGGAATTTTTTTAAGCATACATCATGGTTGTTCAGTTGTCGTGAAAGTGTTGTGGCACGCGTGAATGAATTAATGTAACGACATTTATGGACTGTACTAAACATTTGAGAATTTTGAGTTAATACCCACTTGTAGAACAAGAGCGATACGTATGTACATGAATTGAAGAAACAAATATTAAAATAAAATTTGTGAAACGTTGGTAAATGAAAAATTTTTGTTTTATTGTCTCTTTGCTTAAGATAGGCAAATAACTAATGACGTTTGAAATCGGAAGGTAAATTGTGTCATATGTAAGTCATATTAAATATTAGGTATGATTCTAATTTTATGATTCCCTGGGATCCAAATATGCGCGACAAGCGTTTCCGTACTAAACATGAATTTATATGTATATGTAAAATTCTATATGAAATAATTTTTAAGTCTTATTATATCATATAGAGTTTGACATTTATCATGATATAAACTCATCAGACGTAGACACCGGCAAGTTACCTTTATTCCAGCCTTAGCTTTACAAAAGCAGCTTACTACTGCTTCTAGCTTGAAGAACTGTCAATAAACACAGGTATTGCGTATTGATATTGTGTTCGTTATAGTCATGCGACTACCTGGTATTAAGATATCATGGACACCGACTTAAATTTGTGTAGATGAGAGCGAGTTTGAGAGAATAAAATCCCTCTTACTGCACGAAACAGCTCGAAATATTCTTTTGTGCTAGTTTGATTGTACCAACAGTAATCAGCTGTTTGTAAAGGCTGACAGCAAAATATTTTATTTGATTCAACTCAAGATACAACTAAGTAGTTGTATCATGGTTTCTTGCGTTGTCGTACTTCTGGTAAATTTTACCTCATTTACATGAATTTTACATAAAAGGTAAAGAAACACCTACTGTTTATTTGCTTGAGATATATTTTTTCCAAAGCAATAAATTTCCTACTGGCATCTACAATGATGTCATCGTTTGCAGTGAATTCGTCTACATAACAAGAAGAAGCACATATGAGTAATGTTATTTTCTTTAAGAAAACAATCGCCAATTCTTTTGTGTACATAACTTGTTAAAAGTATTAAAAAAAATTTTTAAAAATAGAGTATAGTTTAGAACAAATTATTTAACATGGACTGGCTATTTGGTAAGAAAATCTCTCCTGATGAAATGCTACGCAAGAATCAAAGGGCTCTCAACAAAGCCATGCGAGACTTGGACAGGGAGCGTATGAAAATGGAGCAGCAAGAAAAAAAGATTATAGCTGACATCAAAAAAATGGCCAAAGAGGGTCAAATGGATGCGGTGAAGATTATGGCTAAGGACCTGGTGCGGACTCGTCGCTATATTAAGAAGTTTATGATAATGAAGGCCAACATACAGGCTGTATCGCTTAAAATACAAACTCTAAAATCTCAGAATACCATGGCACAAGCAATGAAGGGTAAGCAATTTGATCTCCAAATTTCAAATTGTGGTCAAATTCGGTGCATTTTGTTTAGGTGTTACAAAGGCCATGCAAAATATGAATCGCCAATTGAATTTGCCCCAAATTCAGAAGATTTTACACGATTTCGAAAAACAATCGGAAATAATGGACATGAAAGAGGAAATGATAAACGACGCAATCGACGATGCCATGGAAGACGAAGGCGATGAAGAGGAGACTGATGCCGTTGTGTCTCAAGTCTTAGATGAATTGGGCTTGCAGCTGGGTGAACAGCTAGGAGAATTGCCTACCGCTTCTGGTTCATTGTCTATAGCTGGTGGAGTAAAAAATACGCCGGCTGCCGTGGCTGCAGGTGCTGGTGGCGGCGCTGTCACTAACCCTGGAGCTGGTGGTGGTGGAGTTGCTGGCGGCAGTGGTCCTTCCTCACCAATGTCTGATGCGGATGCTGACTTACAAGCTCGACTGGATAAATTAAGACGAGACTAGTCACTGATCTGAAAAATATCTTTTTTTTTACTTTTATTTTATTATCGACTACCACCACACAAATAAAAATGTTTATTAAAAATGCAGTACGCGACTGAATTTTTAAGCCCCATATATTTAAAAACGAGTAGACACTAATGACGTTTTCGTTCCTAAAAAGGATTCTTCATAGTTTCACACTTAATATTTTAGTGAAATGAGAATTGCTATGCTAAGGAAAATAGAAGGTATGTACAGTTAAAATAATTTAGTAACCTGGTCCATGTTGTGCAGCTATACTTTGTAAGGTATAAAGTTGGAATCATGTAGAAAGCCATACTTTGATGAATTGGAGAAATATGCTGATAAATCGACTTTGAGTTGGTGGGCCTTTCTCTTCACGAGATCCACGTAATTAAAAAAGTAATCAGGTCGATTATTCTGTGTTGCGATGCGAAAGAAAAATCTTTAGCACTGCTATGATAGAACCACAAAGCAATACTGAGTGGTCCCCCCAGCTAATACCTATAATTAAACCAAATTTTATTTTTCAAGAAAAATACATCCCTCCGAAACACTGACCCAATATGTTAATGGACTAACAATCAAAATAAAAAAGGGATTTCATTGATAGGTCACAAAAAGGAGCACATTAGATCTATACATATTGATCTTTATTTCGAGAGGTGACATACAAAATTGACGATCGGTACCTTCTAGTTTAAAAATAAAAAAAGAGAACCGATAGAACTTTTCAAAAACAATAAAATGTTGATATTAATAAGAAAATACAATTTTTTTTTTTGGTGCTGAGCTGATTTGGACTACTTTGGACCACTGTGCAACCTCAAATGTAATCATCCATTGCCGTCTTAAAAAAAAAAAAACGAATTACATTATATTTCAATGCACTTTGCAGCTTGTTGATAAAGTTATTTTAGGAAATGATTTTTAATTTATACAAAAATATTTGTCATTTTTAAATTAAACTTATTTTATTTTTAATACATGTGAATACACATACACATCTCATAATCATTAACCGATTTATTTTTTAAATTGAACTATTGATATTTTAAAAGCAATGATGCATAGTGTTTAAACAATTCTTCACGGTTATCTTGAATCGCACACACTGTTGAAAATCTGCAAGCAAGTGCAAATTTTTTTTATTTTACCACCCCCCTCCAGCAATTGTAATTGCTCTACTCAAACCCGCATTGATTGAAGATATATTCGACCTTGGCAAAAACTTCATCAGCTGAAGGGCTGGCATCGATTTGTTTCACTTTACCCAAATCTTCAAAATACTTTATTATAGGCAGGGAATCATTGTTGTAGGTTTGAATTCGTTTCTTTAAACTCTCCATATTATCATCGGAACGACCAGAGCCACTTTGACCACGAGACAAACAGCGATTAACACACACATCCTCAGAACAATTAAAAAACAAAACAAACTGAAAATCCACTTTATCGGCCATTTGACGATTCCAACCATCCAGGTTGTCTTGATTACGTGGAAATCCATCAATAAGAAATTTAGTCTTGCCAGATTTTGTCATAGCAGCTTCTATCAACGAGCACGTCACCTCGACGGGTACAATTTTGCCATTACGTATGTAATCTTCAATTAGAGCACCCACTTCTGAGCCTTCACGCGCCCGTTCCTCCCGCAACAGATCGCCAGCTGATAAGTGTACAAACTGGAAACGTTCCACAATTTTAGAGCACTGAGTTCCTTTGCCGGCTCCAGGACCACCCAAAACAAATACAATTTTTGGCTTTTCTGCCATTTCCGCTTGAACTTTAGTAGTACGCGCTACACTAGCTAAAAAACGTTGCTTACTGGAATGCTTAGTTAGTGGTGTGACTACGCTGCTCAAGCTACGCAAGACTTTTAACATTTAAATGCAATGCTGATGTGTGTGTGTGTGTGTGTGTATGCAATTTTAAAGAAATACCACCACTTTCTTTAATACAGGAAGCAAATAATTAGTAAAAGGTGGTATGTGGATTTTATTTGCATTGTTCTTTTTCTTTTTGTAAATTTATTACACACTCAAAGCAGTGCTGCCAGATAAAGAATTTCTCGCCAATTGGAATTTTTAATCTTTGGATAGAGTTTCTAGGAGACGAATTTTGGGGATTTCACAATCAGCTATTTGATACAAAATGATTTTTTTAATGTACGTACTTTAATTTCATAACATATGTGATCCACTCAAAACAAAGACAATTTAAATTGATTAAGCGAAAGGCATGCATATATGTATATAATATCATCGTGTATAGACACTACCATGGTGTTAAGCACAAAGTCAGCAAGACCTGTTACAAAGGAAAAAAGCTTACGATAGCCTTGCAATCCTTCAAACAATCAAACACAATTGATATTTATTGTTTTTAATTTTTTTGTAAGGAAATAAATTTTTCAATCCAAGAAACCTTACACCAAAAACCAAATTTTAGAACAGTGAAACAAAAAAGTTTGTTAATACAATAATGCGTAATATATGTTAATATTTAAAAATATATAAGAAATCGTTTAGTTTTGCTGATAGCTTCACTCAACTTTTTAATCACAATTGATGTCCCCATTCCCACAGTAGTCATGATACAATTAACAAGGTAGCCTCGTCAGCTAAACCGTTAATCAACTGACTACTTTAGGTTGTCAAGAGATTGCAGAGATGAAAGGCAGCCAAAACGAGATAGCTAATCCGCGTAAGCTTAGTGCATCTCTCTTCTATAAATGTAGAAGTGGCGTCGTTTTGACAGTTTGCATAAGTTGTACAAAAACAAAATACATGTTATTTTTATTGAAGTTGTTCTTATTGTAGCGAAAAGGCTACCTTGTTAGTTGTATCATGACAGTAGTAACATTTTCCCTATACAAAACAATTTTATCGTTTATTGTGAAAGTCTGGCAGCCCTTCAGTCAGTTAATTTTCAATGCACGTGAGAAATTTGTTTTTAAATTGTTTACATTTTTAAATTGTCAACACAAAAATGAGTTTTCTGAAACCAAAAGATGTTATAGACGAAGGGGATACAATTATTTTGTATTTAAGTGCAAACTCCATGCATGCCATAGAAGCAACTCCCACAATCGTAAATAAAAAAGGCGAAACTATAGAGCACATATTTCAAACAACTTTCGGCGCTTTGAAAGTGAAGAATGCAATTGGAGTAAAATATGGAAGTCGAGTTGAATTATCCAAAGGTTACGCCTATGTTCTACAACCAAATCCCGAACTTTGGACACAAACTTTGCCTCATAGGACACAAATTATTTACACACCTGATATCAGTTTGATTCTGCATCAATTGGAAGTACGACCTGGCTCAGTGATAGTGGAGTCGGGAACAGGCTCAGGATCACTTTCGCATTACTTTTTAAGAGCCATTAAGCCTCATGGTCGCTTGCACACTTTTGATTTTCATGAGACTCGTGCCGGACAGGCTAGAGAAGAATTTGCTCACCATGGCTTGGGAGATTTTGTAACTGTGTACCACAGAGACGTTTGTCAAAACGGCTTTGGCGAAGAGTTGAATGGCAAAGCGGATGCAGTGTTTTTGGATTTGCCAGCACCTCAGCAAGCGGTTGAACATGCCGTTAAGGCGCTAAAAAGTAGCGGTAAATATGAAAATTTTATAAACATTTGTACACACATCAACTAAATGTTCGTTTTTTTTTTGTAAGGTGGTCGTTTTTGTTCGTTTTCTCCCTGCATAGAGCAGTCGCAGCGCTGTTGCAATGCTTTACAAGAACATGGCTTTACTGAAATACAATCGTTTGAAGTTCTACAACAAGAGGACGTGGTCAAAACTAAGACGTTGCCAGTTATGAACTTAGAGTTTCTCAAGCACAAGGTTAGTAGTATTAGATTTTCTTAGTTTCACTATCCGGTTCATCACATCCATACATATGTACATACTATGTGTATGCATTTTTTTCTTTTCCAGAAACCAGAGGAAGATGATGCTGACAAAGATATTGGCAAACAGCCCAAGGAAGTGGTAAAAGTTTTGACTTCCTCAGCACCACCCTCGCAACCCGGCCACACTGGCTTTTTAACATTTGCTACACTACCGCCGGAATTCGCTAGATAATCTTAAACAAAAATATAAACATGACAATAACAATAAATAGACACAAAATGAAGATACAAATAACTTTCAATTTCAAGATACCAAATGCATTAGAGATTCTCAAAATTACAGAAGAACCAGCGGTATATTCAAAAAGGTAAGCCTGACGAAGGATATGAAAAGTACAATTGTTTTTAGTACGCAATGCCAGTTATTTATTCAAATACAATTTACACTTTTTTCTGATTCAAAACTTTTATATTGAAAGACAAGTGTTGTGGTTGCCATGGTATACGCTCTTCTGGTATAATCTGTAAAGAAATAGTGTGACAAAAACATAAATTGCAAACATTTCATTGAGGCTATTTACAATTTTCGGTCTTTCTGGTTGGCCCTTGCAAGTTGGACATCTAACGGCTTTCTTTGGCGTTTGTTTATCAATTTTCAGGCCTTCAAGGGGGGTCCAATTTATTGAGGTTGTTCGAGGTCTCACTTCGAATAATTTTTCTCTGTTCAAGAAACTTGAAAAAAACAAAAATTTATATTGTTTCTTTATGCTTATAATTATCAAGAATAATTTAAGTGTACTACTTTGGTCTGGGCTCTCTCCAGAAATCTGGCATGCGTTTGGTGCTCATTATGTTCGCTAAACGCTGTAATAAACGCACATTTTCATTTTCTATGTGGATAATGCGTTCTCTTTCCGACTGTTGTTTTTTGGCCTTTTGTATAATGTGAGGATACAGTGTGGGTGGTGAACGATCAACAGCAGCTTTGGCTGATTTCACTTTTTCCCTGTGCTGTTCAAAGCGCCGTTGCTCCCAGGGATATAATAAAAGCTTATCTTTTCTTGATATCATATTGAAATCGAAAGCATACGAGTTTTGGAAATATGCGTCTGGCCACAGCAAATTGTTTTCTTTTATGTGTGACGACCATTGGGTTCAACTGCGTTGCTTTGGTTATTATTTACAAAAATTTAAAGATCTCCATGGAATTATGCTGGCAAATAAACAAAAAAATTTGGTCATTACATATTATGCATTATAGAACATATGCAATAATATGTATTATTTGACTAAAATATCTGAGCGAGAGCTGCAAAAACGGAACAGGAAAAAACCGCAAAAACTTGTGGGAGTTGAAGTAAAACAGTTTATTAAAGCATCTAGCAGCCCCAAAAAAATACACAAATTGGCGCAGAGCTGTGAATATTTTTCAAAATGAAAACAATTGACTTAGTGCGTACCCTGCAAGAAATAGTTGATGGAAACTAATTAGTTTTTGTGTGTCGCTAAGTATGTGTAATTTGCGCAAAGAAAAAAATAAAATAAAAGTCAGTATTTAACTTTATTATGTTTTATAAATGAGCGTAAGGTCACTTAATTTTCAATAAATATATTTTCTATTTATTGATAATTTTTCGATATTTCGATACGCCTTTGTGTATCTTCTTCAGGAAAATGTATTTTCTAATATTTTATAAATTTTCAAATTTCAAAACAAATCGTAATGACAAACTAATTTAAAAATAAAAAGGGTTTTACATTCATAAATAGGCTTTACATACATACATCTTATTATCTATACAATTATATAATAACGTTTTTAACTAAAAAAACGTTATAGTTTTTTTAGTTTTTTATAAAAAAGAATGAAAAATCATTAAAGTAAAATAAGATATTATGTTCTAAGTCCTGTTCTGGTTTTTGTAATTAGATGTCTATAATTTCTAGCTAGTCCATCTGTATCCTTCTTAAAATTTATCCTCTTTTCCAATGGAACTTTAATAATTTCTAACATTTCTAACATGTATCTTCGTTTGTAATTATTCTCTGTACTCAAAACTGAAGTTTTTTCGAAATCTGGATAATGATTAAGATCACGACAATGACCTTACGCTCATTTATAAAACATAATAAAGTTAAATGAAAAAAAGGTCGAAGAACGAGTATCCAGAACATTTAAAAGTCGTTATATTTTACTATTTCTAAAAATTCTATAATTTTAATGAGTGGCTGACTATTCCTCAATAAACTTGAGATGCTCCGTTAAGCACGCATGTGTTGGCAAAAATTCTTCTACAACTACATATCTCTCTCTCTCTCTCTCTCTCTCTCTCTCTCTTCCTCTCTACTGCAATGGCACCTTGCAAGACACATGTGCATCTCGAAAAGAGTTTGTTCTTCTTAAAATGATACATATGTATGTACTTTATTCTGTTTACCAAAAAGGATGTAACAATGTAGGAATGTGTGTATCCAAAAATTGTAAGTTTGTATGTTTGATTGTTTGCATGCATGTATGTAAGTTTGTTATCCAGTTGATGATACTCTGGCGCATTATTGTCTGCCACTGATGTTTTGCAATGTTCGTCTGACTGCGATGATGTTGATGATGACGATGATGCGCAATAAATGCGGCGGCATCATTTCTTTTGTATGTCCGACTGTTTACTCACATGTCAACTGTCCTGTAGTTCTGGTGTTCATTGCCTGATTGATGTTAAGTGGTACTTCACGTGAGTATGTATCCACTACGACTTTTCTTCGCCCGTCCGTCCGTCCGTCCGTCCGTCCATCCATCCTTCCATCATCAAATTGCAGTGCATGTCTGTCCCTCTGCAACATTTCAGGCCGTAAGCACACAGAAAGACGTTTGTTTTTCGCAATTTTATCTCCTTTTAGTAAATTGTAAATGCTGATGTCACTGCATATTAAACACATCGTCTTAAGATTGTTGCAACAACAGTTGTTGTGTGTGTAGTGGAAGGAATTCAATTTTGGGTTTGTATGCATTTTGCTTCTCTTTGCTTTGCCCGCAAGTTGTTTAATTTATTTGACCAGTAATCAGACGACGAAAACCGTCACATTAAACTTGTTAAGAAGAACAGAAAAATCACAAATTGTCGTCACATTGCAGAGTGAATGTAATAAATTTAAAAATGATGAACATAATGAGAATTCGTTACCACCTCAATTAAATGCTATTTGCACATTTATACGCAAATTTTATTTCGCTATTTATGTTTTAATTGTTTATTTGGACGAATTTTCTCCATTTTCATACTAGTTCAGTTTAAAATGCTATCAATTTGTTACCAGTTGAGGTGTTTAGTATTTTAAAATTTATTTTCAATTTAACATTTGAAAGATAAACCAAATAAACAGCAAAAGTAACTGCGATTGCCAGTAAAGAAATAACTAAAGCAAAATTAAAACAGTAGCAATTTAAAATGTTGCTACTAAGCCGCAAATAAAAGCAGCATTTAAATATTATCTGTTAAGGTCTAGGTTCCCAACAATAACAATTACGGTTAACCTCACGTTTTACGATTCTATATGCATCATTGCGCTTACAAAAATATTAAAGGCAAAAAAAAAAAAAGAAAAAATAATATATGTTTAACTATGATACACATGCAGGTTAGAAGAAAACAAAATTCATATTTATTATGAGGCTTTCCAAAACCAATCAGAACGCATGGAATACAGTTGTTTTTGCTGCAAGGTAAAATTAACATGACAAACGTTTTGATTAAAAATCACTTCAAATTTGTACAAAAATACTGAAATGATATAAAATCAACACTCTACTTGAATTGCTATTTGCTATTTTAATGCCTGCGATGGCTGATTGGGTCTGGCGACTGATCGAAAATTGTGAGGTTGCGGTTCGAATCCCGTTAGAGATAAGCGAAATATAAAATAAATGAAGCATAAAAAGGAAATGAAGCAATATAATTATAAAACCTTAAAATTAAAAAATCTTAATTTTCAATCATCAATGTTTATTGATTAATTAATTATTGAGATTTTGTATGGAAAATTGAGCTCGATAATGGCTTTTATTGAGAAAAGCTGAATATTGCGTACTGCCTGAACTGGATATTAACTTGTTTTTTTCAATGCTCAAAAAAAAAAGTAAACACAATTTTTTAATTTTTAAGCAGACATACGGATTTCGTTTGAAACTGTACAACAACGTGGCATATTAAAGAGAAAACCCTCCAAATTCTGTAACTTCGCGGGAAAGACAACATTGGATACTTGTCAAATTTTTCGTATGAAAACATCCATGTTGCTCAACATTTTGCACAGCTTTGAACAGAGTATAAACCATTCGAAATAATGTACCAGTAAATCAGGAATATTTGCAAAATACTTCTGGAAAATTTTTCCAAAATTTTTTTTAAACATTTTTATTACACAGTTTGTGAGAAATTATAACAGTGTCGAATAATTATTTGGTATAACTTTAAAGCCTAATTAAATTCATTTTATATTACTGTTGTGATTGATGTCAATTAAACAAGACAAAGAAACCTTCAAAGACCGTTAGATAGGGGATGTTGCCTAGCTGTTTCGAAGCCGGCACACTTCTTGTCAGCACCCGTTCTCAAATAATAAAAATTATTTAATTTAATAACTTCTCTAATGATGATGATTAAATTTGTTCAATCTATCTTAAAACGCGATTTAAGGGACTTTATTTTTTAAATTTTTTCCTCATTGTTATATTCATGGAAATGCCCATACATGCATATACATATGTCTGAGCTACATATGTATATTATACACACGTTCACAAGTGGTGATGCTCAAAAATAAACATACATATAAGCATGGAAAAGTATATGCTTATACACACATACACATACATTTGTATGTATGAAACAGGACCAATTTCAGGAATATGATAATATTGCGATAAATGTCACACATATGAACAACGCAAAGTTGTGAGTTAAATAAGTTGAAAACACTATTAACTCAAATAATTTAGATGCCCTACTTTCCACTTACATTGTATAATAATCAAGCTCAATGCATTTCTACTTATTAGTAACAGAAATGGCTAAATTATGGCGTATAGCAAGGCTAATTCATGAATTCGCCTTGGCGCAAGGCAGCTCGATACCAAGTAGCCTTACAAGCCCAGCTGACTACTGCTTTTAGCTTGTAGAACTGTCGAAATACACAAACACTCTTACGCTAACAAATGAGTGACAGTAATTCAAGATTTCTACCAACAAAATACATGAAGTGTTTATTGTTATTGTAGTTATGCGATTACCTGGTAGTCGAGCTGCCTTGCCTTGGCGTATAGCTATGTATTCCGTTCGCCGTCAAGGCCGGCATTGTGCTTAGCCAAGGCGGATCAACTAACTAAAAGTGGTCGCAGTTCAATTCGCATTATAACTAGCTTGTAGTTAGACCATAAACATGAACTATAAGTCGATTTTATTTGTAGTCGACTACCAATTTGCTGGCAGGGTAGAGCATTACTCTGTTCGCGGCATTATTATTATTGAAAACTGCTTCTGGCAACATGTTTTTTTTTTTCTTTAACAATAAAACTTCATTCCCAACTGCGATATAATAGCTCTGATAGCTCGGTATTTGGCGCTAACTCAAGGTGAGTTTTACCGATGGCATGGATAATGTTGGCTTTACATAGCGCTGCAGCTTATGAATTATTCATTTACACTTGTGACTCAATAAAGTTTAAAATAGAAAAAATCGTACATACGTGGTCAAATCGCGAGAGCTCATACTTATTTCGTACGAATTTTTTAAAATATGCTTAATATGGGAACAGAGTACTTAGTTTAGGTTATGTAAATTTGTTTGCCGGTGTTTTGACAGTATTACACGTTGAATTTCGAACAGAGTATCGAACTTAAGACCAAAACGATGTACGAAAAAATAATCGATGGGGAATTTCGCATTTTCATTCAAAGTGAATATATCTCAAATTTAAGAAGACTTCAGGGCAAGTAAACTTTGAGTTTTTGTTATGTGGAAGCGGCTTGGAATAGATCAAACATTTCTTGCTCTTGAAGTCAAAAAAGTAATTTAAAGAAATCATCTTGAGCGCCTTTATGAAAGAATTTGTACTCGTAGAGTTCCCTACTAAGAGTCCTTCCTAGTGGTCACCGGTTGGATTTCTGCCAAAGACAAAACTCTTCGCAGTTTTGTGTTTGATTCTTTTGAAAAAAATCCCATTTACAATTTCTAATATTTCTTGTTTGAAGTAGAGCTTCCACTACTTCACCTCGTATCAATCTTAGAGAAGAAGAAGAAGAAGCAGAAACAAAACGAAATTTGCTTAGAAAATGTTATAAAAGTTTCATGAGCTAACTAGACGTTTATTTATTTATTTATTTATTTTTTTATAGACAACATTATGCAAATGTTAAACACTCTCTCCCGCTAATAGAGCATGTTAAACTTCCAAGAATAATGGACACACAATGCAACGGAAAAAAAGGATGCACTTTTCTAAGAATTGTCTTTATCACGTATTTAAAGCGTTGTAAATGCTGATGTGTGTTGAAGAAACAAAACAAAATACAATTGCTTGCACATACATATGTATATATTTTGAAACGCGACTTAAAAAAAACATTAAAAAAAATAGACAGACATTTCAACAGTAAACAAAAACCATACAGAATGTTGGTAGTTCAACACCGAAGGAAAATGCATGGCTTCTGTTTTGTGATTTCTAGCATGCAGATTGTATGCAGATTAAAATTATTAGTTGACTACTTGTTCAGTTTTTACCGAATTATAAAATTTTTTGAAACACACACATTGAAAGTTTTTAAAAAACATGAAACAGCCGCGGTTTCCTGTTACCCAGCTAGTAAGTTTTCGAATTTGAGGCAGTAAAAACCGAACTTGAGTCCATTCGATATGTAAGAAAGTGAAATTGTAAAGTGAAAATTAATATTTAAAAATTCACTTAAACACCAAATAAAAAATTAATAATAAAATATTTCTTCAAATAAAAACAAAATTCATGATAAAATATTTCTTCAACTATGAAATAACAATTATGTAGATAACCTGAACTGTTTCTGTGGAACTGAGGAAAATGTTGCGCAACATAAATTTTTTCATACATGAAATTTGTCGTAAAAAGTATAACATAAAAAGAAAATGTTGCTGGTTACATTTCAATGTTTTTCGCCAAAGGCACAGAGCTCTACTTTCGCAACATTTTTTTTCACGATTAAAGCTTAAGGTAGGTATAGACGATTTTTTATAAATATGTAAATATTTGTTACTACACTGTTTATATTAAATATTATCAAGGAAAAACACAATTTAAAAATCTTTTTTTACTATTTTACTATTTAAATAGTTCTAACAAAGTAGAATAAAGAGGAACTGGAGACTAATTCTAAAACGTTTCCAAAAACTAGACAAAAAAAAAGATTGTTTTTGATTTGCTATCTCGTTTTGGCCGCCTTTCATAACTGTGCAAACCAAATAAATGAAGAATGCAAGAAAACGAATAAAAGTAAATGGTACATTCGTTACATTCGGCCTTGTATTGTATTATACTAGGTTGGTCCAGGATGGCCCTTTGCGCTGCGTCCAAGAATGATCTATTGTGCAACCCTTTTCCCTCACGAGTTTAATACATCAAGAAACAGTACTAGCTCCTTCTGTGGAAGCCCTTGCAAATCCTGTGAACCCAATGTATAGGCCTGCAACAGCCTGTATCTTCTGTGGCCAAGTGCCACACATTCAATAATCAAGTGTTCCATTGTCTCCTCTTCTTCTCCGCAAAATCTGCAGGTTGCCGTACTGGATAGTCCGATTCTGTGCAGATGCTTCCTGCAGGTATAGTGTCCTGTTAGCGCCCCACACAGTGTCCTTAGATTCTTTCTATTTAGTTTTAGAGCGAGATCCGCCTTTTTGGCATCAAAGCTAAGAAATTTCTTCGAGTGTTCCAGACCCCTAGTGTCGTTCCACAGTTTTCCTGTGATGGATGTTGTCCATTTTCTGATCGGCCTTAAAACGCAGTTCAATCGTGTTTGTGCCTTCATGCGTTCAATTTTGTGGAATTCTGCTTGAGTATTGAATATTTGAATGAATTATTTAGTGTATACAAACAAATGATTCGATGCAGCCCTTTAGTACAAAACAAAAAAAAAATATTGTTACAAATTTGGTCGTGAACGGACCGATTGTGATTGTTCTAGAACGTACTAAATCATCGTTATTTTATATGTGCGTATATTGTCTTGTTATTATTTGTAAATGAACACAGGAGGTATATACACACATGCATACATAGAAGCTTGTTGATAAACAAAACGGCAGCACAGCGAGTGTGCACATACTGACACACATGTGTGGATAAATAAGCACAACAGCGAAATAAAAGAAACCACCACCGCACGATACAATATTCGTGTGTGCATGGATGTGCGCGACTCAGATGCTTGAGTTTTACTGCCGCGTGTATGTATGTCGGTGTGTGTGTATATCTTTTGTTCATGATGATTCATCGCACATCGCATGTATGTCGGTGTGTGTGTATATCTTTTGTTCATGATGAGTCATCGCACATCGCACTATAGATGTGGCGTGATTAGCTTCTGTAAACGTCTAGAATGTTCTAGTAATGATCATTGGAGGTATAAAAGCAGCGAAGCTCAACGCTGAAGAGTCAGTCGATTTTTAGCTGCGCTAACGTGTAAAGTGTCTTAAGTAATAAAAAGTGATTAAGTGAAAGTGTTGTTCTTTTAGTAAAGTGTTCTTAGTAAAGTGTTTACAAGTATAGTGTGTTCAAATAAATAAAGTGTTGAACTGTTGGTTATTGTAAACTGAAGACGTGCGTGTTTTAACTTCATTACAATTAAAGAATCTACGGAAAACGTTTTGAAAAGGTTAAAACGTAACAATATTTTGTGCGAAATAAAAGCTGCTCATATTACATATTTCGTATTCGAAAAACAAGTTGCTAGAAAAATGTTGCGTTTGAATAAAACATGCTGCCAGAAACATTTCGCAACATACACAGAGTGCTACTACAGCAACATTGTTGCATAGTTATTTCGTATGAGTTTTTTTTTTTTAGCTTAATTCACGTAAATTTTGTTATACAAAGAAGTATCAACCTTAAGTTTTTGTTTCTTTTGCTACAGGAATTGATGCGACTACTACAGTCGCATCAATGCCATGGTTGGCATTCAATGAATGCATGACAAAATTCTCCAACGAATAATGATTCTGAAAAATTTGCTTAAACAGTATTGCAAGTCTATTTTTACAATTTCCAAAAATTTCGCGATTTTATGTCAGTTGTGTTCTTTGCAATTGATTTGCGTTTCAGTTTATATTTTACACTTTGTAGACTTTTTGCGAATCTCTGTGGTGTTGATCTTGATGTGTGTTTTTTTTTTTTTGGTAGCTGTTGAATATTTTTAAAAACCGTTTTGAGTTTAATTTCGGCTTTTGCAGTTTTGAGCCAGTCGGTCGTGTTTTGTGTAATATTTTTAAAAACTATTTTAAGCCTATTTTTGAGTACTGCACGACTTTCCTGGCTTTCACCAGTTGTGCTGCTGTTTTAGTTTTTTTTTTTTTGCAACATGAAGGATATTGTAAGACTATTTTAATGATTGAAAAATTGTTCCCGATTTTGTGATGTTATCCGTTTCGGTTAAGTTTTTGTACTTTGCAAATTTTTCATGGTTTTAGTCCAGTTGTAACTATGTTTCTAACTATGTAATGTTCTAATTCAGGTCCAAAAATGAACCTTTTCAAACAATATTTGCTGTATTTTTCAGCTGTCTATATGCTGAATTTATTAAAAATAATTTTGTAAGTGTGTTAAGAATTTATTTATTGATATGTATGTATGTTATTATTGCTCTTCCCAGAATCTTCGTCACATAAATTCAACATATAACGGCATATAGACAGCTGAAAAATACAGCAAATATTTTTTGAAAAGGTTAATTTTTGGACCTGAATTAATACATTTCAATTGGCTCTTAAAGCAAATAAATAATTAAGTTCATATTTGAATATGTAATGTTCTGTTGATAATTTTATTAAGTTTGAATTCGATTTTGACTTCCTCAAAATTGAGAAAGATTTTGTTCGTGATAAAATTTGAGTGATCAACATTTTTAAAGAAGACAAGAAAAGTAAAGTTGAAGACGTACTGGTTGGGGTACATACCATGGCTGTGTCACGACCACTACGTCACTCATCAGCACCCAAATTGGCTTCGAACCTAGGTCATGACCAATTGTCTACTGTTTTCAAGCAGCAGCGTTTAGCCATCCTACTGAGCTGAGCTCATCATTACTGTCTACATTTAATCTTATTGAGCAGCTTTCAATTCAAATAAATAACAATTGTTACCATATTTGTCAAATTGATTTTTGTACAGATCATGTTTTTTAAAAATAGTTTAAAATTCCGTGGATCGCAATTCTTCTAAGTTATGATTCAACTGGTTGTGTTGTACGGCATTTTGTTGTGGCAAATTATCTTAGACAAATCATCAATGATTTGTAGCAATTTGTAAAATAACAAATGCATAAATGATTTGTTTCCTTTTCTTGGCTTTCCCCCTGCCGTTGCCATCACCCTCTCTCTACTCTTCTCAATCGAAACACGAAGGAAGAAAAATTGAAGATCCTAACCAATAAAAAGAGAAAAAAAGCTGCATTACCAAAGCGATCTTTGCGTGAAGTGATTAACACGCCACTTGTTGCATTTGCTGTTTATTTTTGTTGTTTTCATTTCTTTTCAATGCAACACGAGGATTTATCAACAATTGTATCAATACTCAACGGCTGTGACCCTGAGGTTTTAGCAATATGTTTTCATGTTGTTTTTGTTGCTGCAGCATTTGTTGTTTTAATTCGAATGTTGTTTTTGTTGTTGCTTTTGCCTTTAATGCTCTTTCTTCACACTTTTACCCATTGAAATGAAATTTATTTTAAATGATTTCAGACAGGCGGTGGTAAGATTTTCTTTTGGTGTTGCTTCAGTTTAGGCGAGCAGGAGGTGGTGGCTTTTTTAGGGCACTGCTGCCAAACAGTTGAACAATATGATTTTTTTCCCAATAATGTTATACAGTGGGAGTGAGAACTTAAAAATATTTTCATAAAATAATGTTTTGAACAAACGTTTGCTCATCCCTGCCCAATCGAAAGGGCAGGGATGAGCAAACGTTTTTTTTTTCTAAAATTTAAAATGGGAAGTTTAACGTTTTAAACAAATTTTTCTCGCTAAGCAGCAATAAACAGATTTTGGTTAATATTGCTGGGGTTAGGTTAGGTTGGTTGGATAAGGCATGTTTGCCCATGTCGTGCTACATACCTTACGTGGTTATAGGCTTGTCTTGCGCCCTGTGTATTTAACCACAACCATTTTGACACTTAAACCTCAGTGTCATTGACAAAGTTCCTTAATTTCCTCCAGCATAATGGGATTGTGTGTGGTAAGATGTCTCTCCCAAGATATTGGGACCGTATTTGTGAGAAGTCGAGGCGTTGGCATAAATAGTGCTCCAATGTCTCGTTGTCCTGCCCACATGCTCTACAGAGGTTCTGTCATAACTCCCCATTATTTTTTTTACATTCGGGCTTGTTAAGTCTTAGCAAGTTTTCTCCATTTTTTCCACGTCTGGGTCCCCCTGTAGAGTTCTTGCATTGGTTCCCACCGGTTTCGTAATTTCAGAGAGTTAAATGGGCTCTATATGCCCGGTTCCTTAGCTCAGATTTAACTGCATCGAAAAGTTTCGCGAATACCAAGCTTATGTTGCTTAACTCTCTTGCTCTTGAAGCAGTGGCCGAAATAGGAGTAATTTCAGTTTCAAAAGGCAAAAAGGTCCCTAGGACCTTCTCACTCATCGGCCAATTTTTTTTATTCCCCAGAAAATTATGATGAGTGAAATCTTTTCTCTAGATAAATATTTTTCTGGCGAAAGGAATTCCATGAGAATATTCGTGGCTGGGCTGATATATTTATAAGATTATATTAATACCGGGTGTCTGGCGGAAAGGGCAACCACCATTTCGGTAAACATTAGTCTCGACAGTTTAGACGTGGCAAATTTTGTTATAGGAAAAAATATTCGGTAAACCAACGTGTTTTAATCGTTAAAACAAATTTTAATAAAATCTACCATCGACTACTGTGACGGGAATTTTTTTTGGGAGAAACAACGTGTCAACAAGATGCACTGTTTATCGATGCACTATTTATACAAGGTGAACCAAAGAAAATCACCCTGTTGGAATTTGCTTTTATTTTAGCAAATGGCGGCCATTATTAAATCTTACATTTGTGAACTAGACAGCTGTGGAAGACAAGTGACAAAGACCCAAGAACGCGGAATAATCGTGTCTATGACGAAGTGGAAGATTTTTCGACCAAAATCGTAATGAGCGAAGAGGCCCATTTCCACCTCTGCGGGTACGTGAACAAGCAAAACTATCGCTTCTGGGGCAACGAAAATCCACGAGTTATGATGAATGAGGAGCCATCACACCCGCTCAAAGTGACTGCATGATGCGCTGCTCACGCTGGAGGAGTCATCGAGCCATTCCTTATTCGGGGACGCTGTTGGTCAAACGACAACGCGCTATAGGGCCATGTTAACCGCGTATTTTCTGCCGCAATTGATGTGGAGGACAGGTGTTTCGAACAAGACGGACCAACAGCATACACTGCGCGAGCCACAACCAATATTCTGAAAGCCCAGCAATATCGAATGACTTCTTTTGGCCCACCTGTTATGATTTCGAAAAAAAAAGACCACAACATACTGCAAGATCGGCTGAAAACATTACCGCTGCATAAGAAAGTGTTCAAAACAAGCCATCAACCTCAATTTAATGCCGTGCTCAGGAATTTGGTCTTAAAAGAACAACTTTGGCCACAATTTCGCACAAAAAAAGTTGTGCTCAAAAGGGCTCGCATATGTGCGGCTATTAGAGACGGACATTTATCTAATATTCTATTCCATACATACACGCCGACATAAAATAAAACATATATCAATAAAACACAACACAAAACAAAATAGTACACCTTCCCGGCGGACACCCGGGCTACAATTCCCTTTTAATATAATCCGCAAATTTTTTGATACCACTGTATGCATTCGTATTATTGATCTGCCTTTTCCTCTGATCAATATTATTGTGCGAAAATTTGCTTTCGAGAAGAAACAAAAAAAAAAAAAAAAAAAACATCCCAAAATGCCTTAAATTATATTTGAAGCCTGATTAACAGTTCAATTTATGGTTTTGTGGGCGTGCTTATTTTATTCTAAAGAGGGGCGTTCTCTCTTTTAATATTGAGAAAATGATTTGTGGCCACTAACAATAACAACAATAACAATCAGTAAAACTGATTTTATATTCAAAAACAAATTCGTAAATAATGAAAAAAAAAAAGCAGAAAACAAACTTAAAAAGGTAAAACAATGTGATGCATTTGAACCAGATTCTTTTCAAATTAATTACGATTGTAACTTTATTTTGTGGTTTCTTTTGTAATTTAAAAGAGAATTTTCTCATGTCTGAAATTCAAATTGTCCTTAAAAATTCACTAGCTGAAAAAAAACTAAATATGACCAAGAAAGAACTCTTACGATTTCCAGAATAGTATTTAGTCACAAATAAAAGTCCTTTTGGTTGAACATTTATTTGCCTTTTAAGCGCCTAGACATGGTTCAGAAAAAAAGAAAAGAACAGAAACAATGAATTTCGATTTTTGTTATTATTATTTTTTTTTTTTCGAGGCTGTTGCTGGAAGTTTTCTATAATATAGTCCGTGGGAATTTGTGCACGATTTAAGTAATGCCAACAATAATAATAACAATAATGATGACGACAACGTACAACGAAGCCGAAGAGGCTGAAGGAGCCTAGAAATGTGCAACCACACTAAATATTTGCGACTTTACAGAAAAAAAAAAAACAGAAAAGAGGAAAGTCAACCAAGTCTGGGCAAATTTAAAGTTGGTTTTGTCTCAAGTCTTTGAAAGCTTTGAAACTACAACAAACACAACAAAAGTAAAAACAAAAACAACCACAACCACAACATAAGCAGTACAATAACAGTAACAATGGAAAGATGACATCCTCGAATGAATGAATGTAATGGTTAACAATTGACGCCAAATAAATCAGAGCAAATATGAAATCAAAACGCTGCATATATTGTGTTACAACAAACATGCCAACTTACATATTTATTCCAATCGATTCAATTCAATTCGTCGTTCGATTGAAAACCAATTCAATTTAAACCATTTGTTGGTTTTCGTTTTTTTTTGTCTGGTTGGTTTGCCTGTTTATTGTTTTAATATTTCGAGTACCATTTTGCAAAAACCAGAAAAAAAATCTAGTTCCCTTAACAGAAGTATCTTCCGAACTTTTCAAGATTAGTCTTTCTTGTTTTGAGTTTCCACAAAAAGTTGTAAAAACATATTCAACATTATTTAAATAAAAAAGTTGCATTGTTTCTGCTTTTCACATACTCGTACTTATTGCTACATTAAAATATTGTTAAAAATAAAATAAAAAAATAAAAAAAGTCAACGTTATTGTTATTTGTTTCTAAAGCATTCTACTTTTAAGATTATCAATTATTCAAAATGTTACAGTTTCAACAACAATTTTAACTTTTTTTGTTTTTTGTTTTTGGTGGGGGAAAAACATCAATTTCAAAGTAACGGGTTATCCATTTTGCGGTTTCAAAAGTAAACGTAAATAAAACACATATAAAATATTTTTTTTTTCATAATATTTCCCTTTTATTATAAAGTTTGAAGTGTTGCAAGCACTAATTCTTTTGAGGTAATTTTCGACCACTTTTTGACACATATTGGGCGGTGTCTCAGCCACAACTTGACGAATGTTGGAGCTTAAGGGCTCAAGAGTTAAAGATTTATCTGCATAAACACGGTATTTCGCGTAGCCCCACAAAAAAAGTATAATGGTGTCAAATCGCATGATCTTGGTGGCCAGTTGATATCGCCACGACGAGAAATTATGCGGCCAGGAAATGTCTCTTGTAGTAAAGCCATATTCGCTCGAGTTGTGTGGCATGTGGCACCGTCTGGTTGAAACCACATATTCTCCAAGTGGTATTCTTCAATAGCAGGCAAAAAAAAGTCGGTTATCATATGACCATAACGCTCCGAATTGACGGTGACAGACAGTCGTTCTATCGTCGTTTTCGAAGAAATCACACTTCGGACCAAAGAGTGCATCAAACAGTGACTTTTTCTGGATGTAATGTAATCAATCACTAGAGGATTTTCAGTACCCCAAATACGACAATTTTGTTTATTAACATACCCACCGATTGAGTGAGAAATGTGCTTCATCGCTGAAGAAAATTTTGTTCGAAAAATCGCCGTCCATCGCCTGTTGTTCAAGCACCCATGCGACGTTGTGAATGGTCAGCTGGCTTCAGTTGTTGTGTGAGCTGGACTATATATGGATGTATGTAGGTGTAGATCTAAATGCAAGATACGTTGAACGATTATGTAAACCATATTCTCCGCTTAAAGCATGATATGTGGCTAGTTAAGCCATCCATTTTCGTCAATGTCAGACTTTCAACTGAGAAAAAAAAATGATTTAACAACTTAGTTTGACAGATGTCGGATTCCACGAAATGGATAACCCGTTATAATTTATTCAAAGAAATGTTTTTTTTTAGATTAAATTTTGGCAACTGTAGCCACATCTGCCTGAATACGAAAAATTGACTTTTTTCTGACTCACAAAACTAATGCTGTTATGGCCTCTTGTCATGTCTGATCTGTGAAGGTCATACTAGTTCTTTTAGTTTAATTTATTTTTAGATTTTCTTAGCTTTCATAACTTTCATATAAAATAAATTTAGTATTTTTTTAAATTTCGCAATACTCTAGTAAATACTAGAGATGTGAAAATGTCGTGCCACGTGTGAGTGCGTGAGTGTACTTTAAAATCAAAATTGCCTGGCTGATGGCGTGTAATTGCCACTTTAAGGCAGCTCACAAAATTTCACGTACAAATTAAAACCAAAGAAACTTTTTTCTTGGTTTACAAAGAACCGTTCACGCACACACACACACACACACATCTTTCCTTAAACTATTTTGCAATGTAACTTTTCTTAACTCAATTTCTGCTACACAAATTGTAAAAAATCTTTGGGAGAAATAATTACATGAGTGGTTTTCATCCAATAAGCTGCTGTATGCAGTGCAAAAGCAAACATTAAATCATTAGTTAAACATACACTCAGAAAACTTTGTCAGTAAAATTAATTGAAAACACTCTTTAAAATAAATGAAACTTCACTTAAAAACGGTCCTACTTGTTTTTCATTTAAATTTACTTATTACTTCATTTGAATTTAAATGTTAAAAAATCTACGAAACGCAATCGGTAAAATTGATTTTTTTTCCATTAAACAAATTCAATAATTCATTGGCTTAAAGACCAAAATTCATATATTTAATGAAATTATACTCTATATAAATTTAAAAATTCCAGGAATCCCAAAGTCGCGTAACATAACATATATCACAACGGGGCTTTTCTAGCACCCAAGTGGGCCGGCCGGTTTCACGACCGGCGGCCCGCGTAGCGTAACTCGATTGAACATTAATGAGTTTTTCATTAAATTAAAGTCGGAGTTGCTTGGAGTTATGAGCAAAATTTTTTCAGTGTATAGTAACGAAGTGTTGTTATGTAATAAATTAGAATAAAGTGAATGTTTTCTCAGCCATAAGTGCCATAGCAAAAGTACAATACACTAGAGCCCCGACTTGCGTCGTTAATGGGGACCGGAGAAACGCGACGCAAATCGAATCACTTTTTTCTATATAAATGCACTGAAATTTAATTTGTTGGGGAAAATATTTAAAACAAAGCAAAAATATTGTATTTTTTATTAAAAAAATACTAGTATGAATACGTTTTTATTTATTTAATTTACTTCAACAAATGTTTATATATATTATAAAGAAATAACAAAACCATAAATTAAGAAAGAAAAAAACATAAAAATTAAATTCATTTACATACATACTATTTACTTTGACTCATGTTTTACGTCCTTAAGGCATATTCTGGTGAATCACACACTAAATTGTTACCATAACCAGACAGCTGTTCTTCGCACCACTTACATAATAAAAAAGAAAAGGGGATTCCCCTTTTTTCACGCAATCTGAAAATTTCTTAACGTACAGGTGACGATCGTTGTTGCCAGAAGTTGTAAAAACTAATGAATTCAAGAAGCTAAATACATACTACACTACAAATGCTAAAAATGGTAATCCACAATGATGCAGTAAAAAATGTAACCGTGCTTAGCGACGCAAATCGAAATCAAAACGATGCAAATCGAATCGACGCAAATCGAATTTTTCCAGTTTTAAAAAGCGATGCAAATCGAAACGACGCACGTCGGGGCTTTAGTGTATATAAAATATGCACTTGGTAAATTTACTATTAAACTAAAATCTTTTCTCTTTGTGACACTAATTCGAGTGGAGTACGGAACTTTTGATTGCTTTTCCTGCATTCTGCTCTCTTAAAGAATGCGTGTTGATTTGTGTTCTTTCTATCTTCTGTTGCCAAAATTCATTCTGGTCAATTTGCAAAAATTTATTTAATACCAATTATAAAAAAATAAAATCTACTTTTATTTAGTGCGCCAAAATCGACTCACAGACAAAGCCGGCTTTTACTTCGTTTCACTTTAAAGTGGACAACGAGCGTGAGAACTAATTGAGTCATCCAATTTTAAACTTTAATCTGCAAGTCGACACTTCCTTAAGAAGTTTTATTTTATTTTATTCGCTACGATTTTATAAAAGCAATAAATGTACAGTGGGTTGAAAATAAAGATTTTTCCAGCGTCTATAACCATTAGGAGGAGCCCTGTTATAGGAGTTGTTGTTCTATTTGAAAATAAAGTCAACTTCTAAAGCCCTGTGTGCCGTCGATGCCAGGCGAAATCTTTAATTGAAAAACAAAGCAAAAAGTTGAGAGTTTTGTTTATGAATGAATGGAATTGAAATTATGCAAGTCGTTAGGGTTGATGCTAAACGGAAAAAGCCAGTTTAGCCAAACTAGCTTAGACTGTTTTAAATCTACGTTAAGCTTTTGAGTTTTTTCCTCATTCCCATCTCTTTGTATGTCTTTTCAGTTCATCTTCTTACGGGGTAATTGCTGGTACTTCATCTAAATGTCAGGCCGTAATTCACAACTAATTTGATACCGCCGCAGCCAGCCAGCAGAAACAGTCAAACAAACAGGCAAGCAAACTGCCTTTAAATTCGAAAAAAAGACGATTTTAAGATTCACTCTGTCTCTGTTCTAAACATCTTTAAATGCGTCGCAATTGTAATTTGAATCTTAATGCGGCTAGTCAGCGTTTTTATTATTTTCTACCTCTTCTGCCTTTCCAACTTTATTATTGTTGTTGCAACAAATTTAATACTGGGCTCTCTGTGTTGTTGCTATTGCTGTAGCGCGGCAAAATCAATTACGCCACATGAATTCACTCACATTCACAGTTGTGAACTGCATCGTTTAGGCCCGGCTCAAAGGCATTAAGGTAAGTACATACTTACATTGCAACATTTATACATACTATCTAAGCTAAGCTCTCTTACGGCTACATTTACATATGAGCATATTACACATGTAGTACATACATACAGTTATATATGTACATATACATATGTATATATTTAGATAGTGTCTTGTTTTACACCAAGTTTTCACTCCAAGTGCTGCAATAAAAAAACAGATAATAACAAGAGGCGATTAAGCCACACAACCACTACAATAATCGGGATAATTTAAAGATTTATCCACTTTTTAAGGATTGATGACATGTGATGATTTCGATTTGTAGAACAAGCTGTAATGTTTGTAATTGAAATTTATATTTCAATTATAATGACATTTTTTTGTGTGAGCATTTATCTCTTTAGTTGAAATATCCTTTATAAAGCGTATTTCAAGTAAAATAAATATAAATTATATATTTACATGCGTACATTTGTATATGAAATTCGTTCCAAAATGTATTTCAAAAAGATTTTATTTTTTGCTAAAATGAACTCATTCATTTGCTTTAAGAGCCAATTGAAATGTATTATTTTAGGTCTAAGAATATACCTTAATGACTTTATTATATATTTAATAAAAATGAGCACGAATCAACGGGAAGCCAGGACGAATTACCAAATTTTCAAGAAGAATCAACATGTCAGAAGTCTTGTAAACCAGCTTAGGTCAATAAGGAGCAAAATAATCAACGCGAAATCAAGTATAACTTTCTTGACTAGATGTAGAAACTCGAGAATCATTCCAAAATTTATAATTAATTCCACGAAGAATATGTATATCAAATATTTTCAACAGACATGGAGCAAATATTTTTCAAGAAACAATTTCAAACTACAAGCAACATTTCCATATGAAGATCTTAAGATTAACTATTAAAGAAAAACACGAATTGCTGAAACATTTTCAAAAGGAGAGGGTAATGTATTTAAGAAATTTAGGGACCTTTTTAAGTCATCAGGAAATGAGTGAGTTTTTAGTTTTTGGAGAACGCTTATCGACAGTTTTAGCAGTAGTTTGAATCATTATCCTCATTTTGAAAATGTTTCCGTGTTAAAAACAGAAAATAGTTATAAGAAACGTTATATGCTAGAAATGTAAGAGATAATTAAAACACCATTAACACATTGGATGAACTTTAGAGTAGACACAGAGAATTTAGCGCAGAATTATAGATATTTAGTTAATAAAAGATTAGGAACTTGAATGTTTTTTAATATTTATTATTATATTAAAATATTATCATTGTTAGTCTATGGGTAATGTTTGCTGTGTTAATATAACGTTGCAATGCAACATGTTGGGAATGTTAACATAGGGAATGTTAGACATAGAATTAGTTTATTTCTACTTGTGTTATTTTTTTCTGTTATTTATATTGTTTTTATTTTTCAATTTTTGAATTTTTTAAATCAAAAATTTTTTCAACATTTTCAATTTAATTACAAATATTATCCTAAAGATGATAACAAATTGTTATCGAAATATTGAATAATATTGTAAATAAAATTTTTATATAAAAAACGATCTGAAGCTGTATGAAATAGTTTTTCAAGTCCTTAATGACTATTTTTAGACCTAAAATAATACATTGCAATTGGCTCCTAAACAGAGTTGCCGTTTTTGGTAGTTTCCTACCAAATTCGGTAGCTTTTTAAATGAGTTGGTAGGTTGGTAGGTTGTGTTGTGAATTTGGTAGTTTTTTTCAATTTCAATTTTAATTTTTTTTCACGCTAACACAAGGGAACAAAATTGAACTTTTTGAGTATTGTTTGTAATTCAATAGCAATTTTTTACTAATTTGAGGTCGCTGATTTTAAATCTAAACTCCATTTTTCTCCATCAGCTCGACATTTTAAGATATGTCTAAAATTAAGGCGCTTCCAGTACAAATATTTCAATAACTTGAAAACAGTTCACCATATTCAGTTAAAAACAAAAATTGAAACTCGTTAACAAAATTATCTTTAATCCGCGCCTACATTGTTTTTAATTTGAACGACTAGTTTCAGAGATAACGTTGTAGTTTTGAAAAAAATAACAATTTTATATAAAAAAAAAAAAAAAAAATTCTTATTTAAAAATTCCCAAAAAATATGCAACTAAAGTCACAATGTTGGTCTTATAGAATTTAGCTTAATATATTTTGAATCAAATGAGCTTTAAATCGCGATTTTCATAGAGAAATAACATTTATTAATGTGTGTGTTTGTGTGTGTGCTGTTCTATTTATTTGATAAGTGTATGAAAATCGCGATTTTTGTCAATTTAGTTATCTCAGTAAATCGTTGAGAAAATCAAAAGTTGTGCACCGATTTTAATGAAATAAATATCATTTGATTCAAAATATATTAAGCTAAATGCTATAAGACCAACATTGTGACTTTAGTTGCATTATTTTTTTTTTTATGAATTTTTAAATAAGAATTTTTTTTTTTTATATAAAATTGTTATTTTTTTCAAAACTACAACGATATCTCTGAAACTACTTGTTCAAATTAAAAACAATGTAGACACGGATTAAAGACGATTTTGTTGACGAATTTCAATTTTTTTTTTAACTGAATATGGTGAACCGTTTTCAAGTTATTTAAATATTTGTACTGGAAGCCTTCAATGATACGCCTGTATTATTCTTTTCACTTTAGTTGCGTCATGAAAATAATTTGTAGGGTTAGCTAACTCTGAAGATAATAAATACAATTACTTACGATGCTAAACACTTATTTATTTCGATTGCTTTTTCAATATTTCCTTGGCATAATTAATTGTATTAACATTTTCATATTGTTGCCTTGACTATTAACGTAAAATATTGCAATCAGTAAAATATTTTATAAAAGCTGCAATAATGAAAAAATATGTGTTCGATGGGGAAATTCCATCTGGTCTGTATGTTCATTTATACAATTTCATCCATCCATCCTTCCTTGGAAGTATGTAGTATGAAGAGAATATCTTGGATGGAATCTTCTTTTTTTTTCTTAAGTTTTTTTTCGTCTTCTTTTAACGTTGCGTTTGCTTGAAACAAAAGTGATGTTCAATAACAATTAGGATGGTGTTTATGCCACTTATAATAGTGTGCAATGAATGACTTGCCAAACTGTGTGTGTGTGTGTGTTTTTTCTCATTTTTTCTCATTTTTTTTAATAAACACAGCAACAACAACTAAAGATTGGTCTGCCACATCTGCACCGCAATTTGATTCTTGTTAATAACCATAATTTCAATGTTGAATATACAGTGTTTTTGTTGATGTTGCTGGTTTATTTATTGTTGGTTGGTCGGCCGGTTGGTTGTTTCGTTGGTTGTTTGGTTGGCTGCGGCAGGTTCGTTCGTTTTGTAAATCACTGCAGTTATCTTAATCGATACGCTGGGGTGCGAATCCTCAATAATATTGTATAAAATGGGTGGGGGCGTGGGACACGCTGTCGCGTACTAAAACAAAAAGCGACACCGTTTGGTCATGGGGTCGACGATTTTCAAAAGGTGCTGAATAGGTTCTGCTATTAAAAATTGAGCGAGCTGCTTGCAATGAGCCCCAAAAGTTAACTCAATCGAGCAAATCAAGCAATGTGCGGCACAAGTGTGCTCTGCTGCACCACAACATCCATCCAATGTCTGTTTATTTCTAAATGAGCCAAAAGAAAAACAATACAAAATGGGAAAAAAGTAAAGAAAAGAAAAGAGCAACAGCAACAGTTAAACACTGTTTGGCTGGCATTTTATCGAGACATCATATAACACGCCTCGAAGAGCTGTTCCTTTATATCATTGTGTATTTTCTTACCAACATTGTTGTTGTTGTAGTTGTTGCTGTTGTTGGTCTGTACGTAGACTTTACGATTACTTTATACCACTTGCAAACTGAAACTACAAAAAAAAAAAAGAAAAAAATGAAAAATCCTCGTACTACATATTTAGTTGTGGACTTTACCGCACAATACATATCTACTGGCAACTGTTATTGGCACACCATCTGTTGCGCGTTTTTTTTTCTGCTCATTTCAATGCTTCCAATTGTTGGTGTTAAACTTGCTAAGAAATGAAAAATAGAAACAGAAAAAACAAAACACTCTTGGTGTGGGTAATTCCTACTGGCATCGCTATTGGAAAATTCTTTGTTGCACTTGTAGCCACCACAAGCACTACGCTCAGCAACAGCAACAGCAACGGCATCAGCATCAACACCAGCTCCAGTTGTGGCATTGCACCATGTGCTGGCTTTATGTGCATGTAACAGAACCATAACCTCAGACATTTTTCATTGTCCAAACAATCAAACATTTACAAACGCTACGGACTTTTTTCTCTATCTTTATCAAACCTTTGGGGGAAGAAATTTTATTACGACCAGCTGTTGCCAAAAGAGGTGTTATTTTGCATAAAAGCAACATGCATAAAAGCTGTTGAAGGTGTCTAAATAAGCATAATGATTTTTTCTTATTACTTTCTATATATTTTTTATATTTATGAACTAAATTATTATAAATGATTTTGAATTGAATTTAACGTATAGGATTTGTATTTTTTTCTATTACATTTGTAATCTGAAGTAACATTAACATAAATTATAGTGACATACATGATCTTTACATAATGTTAAATGCGTACTAAATACCTTAAGCGCGACTGAAATAAAAATAAAAGAACACTCGCAAGCCAACAATCAACCGGTGAGTTACGTTTTTCATCTCTGCCATCGATTCTTCCCGCACACTAACACATTTCTTTGTTATTTGTTTTAATCTCTTTTTTCCCTGGTCCTTGCAATTTCTCACGGAGTTGAGAAATGTAGGGATTTACTAATTGGATAGTAGTTCCTCCCACACACATACATATATTGTGCGAATTTCAGCTCTCTGTCTTTTACAGCTTAGCAGCTACGGCTAATTGTTATTTTAGGTTGTATAGGGACACCTGGTAGTTTTACAGTTGTTGTTGTCTTTAGCATTTGTTGTTGTAGAGCATCTATAAATACATACACTGTGCGAATTTCAGCTTTCTATCTTTTACGGTTCGATAGTTATAGCTAATTGTAACTTTTTGTTGTATAGGGACACCTGGTAGTTTTCCCTTTGTTGTTGCTTTTAGTACTTGTTGTGTGTAGCGGCAAGGTACAACAACATCCTGTGAAGACGGTAAGAGCTAGGGAGCTTTTTCGGAGAATGGACGGACGGACGGACGGACGGACGTAGTTGTCTCGGTAATAGGGTTCCGTTTCACTCTGATGAGTACGGAACCCTAAAAAGTAATAACTATTAAATAAGAATATATACAAAGCTACTTGGGTGGCTGAGAGGCATCAGTGTCATTTTAGAAACATGAGTATCTGAGCTCAAGAACGGGTGCTGATGAGTAGTGTGGTGGCTTCGAAACAGCTAATTGTTCTCGCCTAATAAGCATTTTGGCTGGAATTCAAGTGGAATTGTATTTGAAATGCAGTCACAATTTCCAATTTCCAGTGTTGAATTTCAGTTGAAACACTGTTGAGTTCAATAGCGAATCCAGCAAAATTAACCATTGAATTACAGTCGAACAAAACAGCACCTTTACAGTGTAATTCCAGCCGTGAATAACAGTCTGTTGCAAGTAGAACCGAACCTGTTTTTACCCTAAATAACATATGCTTCAAACAGGGCTGGGCAGTATTTGAAATACATGTATTTGAAATACGTATTTAAAATACAAATACGTATTTTGTATTTGTATTTTAAATACGTCTCAAGAATGTATTTGTATTTTGTATTTTAAATACTAAGCGATTGAGTATTTTTGTATTTTGTATTTCAAATACTCGTGCTCTCAAAATACATTTTGAATTTATGTTAAAAAATATGCGCTAAAAATTATTCCATTCATACATCAACTAAAATCCGACAATTTTGCTACTGTTTTATTTCCAAAAAATAGCAATACCACAATTTAATTACCAAAGTACCTGTGTAAACTAAACGCAACTGAATGTTAAATAATAAAAAAATAAAATACAAGGAAAAACAGCGATCGACATTTTATCAATTAAATGTTGACTTGGATAGACCATATATAGTTATGTATATAGCATTTGGTGAAACGTTTTTTTAATTTTAACTTATTTCTTAATTCCGTTATTCGTCTTTCAATAAAATATAAAATCGTTTTCTAATAAGAAATTATTGAGTTTTTGTCGTCAGTTGGTTTTCTTTATTCGCCATCAAGAGATTGTTTGTCTGATATAACTTTTGAAAAGCTAGTGTTTATGAAAGAAAATAAAATTTTTTTTTTTTTTTGATAAAAAGTATTTTGTATTTTGTATTTTAAAATTTAAATACATAATTTTGTTACACTGTATTTTGTATTTCAAATACTTGCTTTTGGAATGCAGTATTTTGTATTTTAAATACATGGAAAAAAAGTATTTGTATTTTGTATTTTAAATACACAACTTTCGTGTATTTTATATTTTGTATTTTAAATACATCAGAGCATGTTTGGATGCTTGGATTCACACTGGAATTTCAACATTGGAATTCACAATAAATTTGTGCTTATTGGGCGTAAAGATAAAGGTCTATGATGTTTTCTTTGTTGTATTTATTTTAATATCAATTACAATAATGATATTATAAAACGAATTTGAGCCTGATAAACGTAGTACAAAATAATTAAGAAACTATTTTTAGTTTTATAAACTTGTGCGTTTTTTTAACAGCTGATGGTTTTTTGTAAAATATTGTGTATTTTGTAAATTTGCAAACTTAACACTACACATGGACACTCCCGTTTGATTTTATATTAACTACAGCCATACATACATACATATGTATATACTTAGTAAACATTAGATACAGCTGGAGTAGAGCTACAGGTTTTTGCCGATTGAACCCCACACTTGATGTTTGTTTGGTGGCCTCTATCTGCATTAAAGTTGCCCACAAACATACATATGTACATGTGTAAGTCGTCGTCGTCGTCGTTGGTGAGACTGTCTGAAAAAAAAATGTTGTTGGCCGTTGTTGTTATTGTGAGCATCATTAAGCTAAATTTAAAGACTTTTTTTCGTTTGGCCTTATCAATTTGATTATGTTGTGTGAAAACAAATTACGTTTCAGCCTTTCGATATTAACCTTTTCCCCGATAGTTTTGTGGCCTATAGCATGATGAAGTGAACTTAGTATTTTTCTTCATGCCTTTCATTTGGCAGGAAGACATTTAAGTGACGTAATAAATGCAATCTTATGCATACAATGTTTATTGCTAAATAAAAAAATTAGAGCATAATAAAATGAATCAAAAAAAAAAAAAAGCATACATATGTATGTATGTATTTGCACAAACATTATTGTTTGAGTCTGGTTGAATGGTTTTTTTTCTGGCTTTTTTCAAAGCCCTTTTTGGAGCAAAGTATTATTTATAATTCAAATTTAAGGGAAATAAGTAGAAACTTGTTTGAACTGTGGCTTCTTACGATTTTCCTTTCTTGCGAATCTGTTTTGTTTTATTCATTTCTGTTTTCACTTCATTTCACAGGAAAAAAAACACACACACACACACACACCACTCTTACTTACATTTTCAAGTCAATTACTAAGTTTTAGTGATCTTAATCGTTTGCAATGACAAGTAACCTTGTTAATGACTCCTTTGTGTTGCAAATGACACACATACTGTAAAATACTACGCCAATTGCAGCAGCATGCAACCAAATAAACGTAGTCAAGCTGCCGGTTTGGCAGTTGCGCTCTCAGAACCAGCAGAGTACTCGTATTTGGAAAACAACATGTAGATGATTAACGCAGTATTTAAATTAAACAAACATTATTGCAAATGTTTGGCCGTTCATATCAGATTATGAGAGCAAAATTCAAAAGACTTTTTGAGCTTTTTTTTTGTGTTGGTTTCTGTTTTGTTGTGCATATGGGGGATATGGAAAATTCAACCTAAAAAGGACCACCATTTAACTGCTGCAGACCACACAAACTTACTGCATTAAAAAAGAGGTGAAAAAAAACCATGATGACTTTAAAGGAAATTGAAATTGAGGAAACTGACAAAAAAAAAAAAAAAAACTGAAAGTTTCGACAGTTTCCATTTTAAAGAAAATGAAATATTTTTATTTTCTTTCATTTGATAGTGCTGGGAAAAAAAATTAAGCTTCATTTGGATTTTCTTTCTCAAGTGAAATTATTGATGGCTATTCTAAAATACACATCACAGCGATATTTTACTATTTTCTAATACGCGTTATAGTGGGCATCGATAAATTGTAAACGAATCCTTGTTACCATCACCTTTCGACAACGTGCCACATTCGGCAGCAAAAGCAGAGGAGATTTATTAAAAATAGTTCAATTTATGGGAGCAGGTTAAACATCTGCATGAAAATAATACAAATTTTATTTTTTTTTTCTATTTACAATGCTGTTATTAATTCAGGTCCGATAAGAGACCCTACAAATGTTTTCTGTCTTTTTCAGTCGTCTATATGCCGCCGACCCTTCTTTGATGCTAATCAACTCATCAGTAGACTCGAAAAATTCTTAAAAGAATGTTTAAAACTAAAATGAACAAATGAAAGTTGCAAAGAAAAGTAAAAGAGTTGCAAAGCGAATGTTTACTGTGTTAAAGGTTTGTTTGAACATTTCTGATTCTCATTTTGTTTATGGAAATTATGGAATAAGTAGTTAAGTTTCAAAGCATTCTTTTAGGAATTTTTTGAGTCTACTGATTTGAGTTGATTAGCATCAACGAAATGCAAATAAATAATTAAGTTCATATTTGTATATTTCTGTTATTTATTACAAAACATTATAATATTTTTATTGTTGAAAAGGGTTGAAAGATAAATTCCCTACAATTTTTTTTATAAATTTTCCAATCCATAAAAATGTATGTGAAAGGAGTATAAAAAAGATATTTTTAGGTTCCTTCAATTAAATTCCATATTTGTTTTACAAAATAGTCGAAATTCATGCAGAATGTAAAAATACGCTTGTTTACCTGTTCACCAAACGTAAATAGAATACATATAAAATATTTTTTTTTCATGATATTTCTTTTTTATTAAAAAGTTTAAGCGTTGACATTATGTATGAAACACTACATCATTTAAATGACCACCACGCAAAGTGTTGCAAGCATTGATTCTTTTGAGGTAATTTTCGACCACTTTTGGACACATATTAGGCGGTATCTCAGCCACAAATTGACGAATGTTGGAGCTTAAGGGCTTAAGAGTTAAAGGCTTACAAACACGACCTTTCGCGCAGCCCCACAAGAAAAAAGTCCAATAGTGTCAAATCGCATGATCTTGGTGGCCACAGTTGGTGTCGCCACGACGAGAAATTACGCGGCCAGGCAAGGTCTCTTGCAATAAAGCGAAATTCGCTCGAGTTGTGTGGCATGTGGCACCGTCTTGTTGAAACCACATATTCTCCAAGTTGCATTCTTCAATAGTAGGCAAAAAAAAGTCGGTTATCATATGACCCTAACGCTTCGAATTGACGGTGTCAGACAGTCGTTCCATCGTCGTTTTCGAAGAAGTCACACTTCGGACCAAAGAGTGCATCAAACAGTGACTTTTTCTGGATATAATATTCTCTCTTCAATTACTTGAGGATTCGCAGAACCCCTAATACGACAATTTTGTTTATTAACATACCCACCGAGTGAGTGAGAAATGTGCTTCATCGCTGAAGAAAATTTTGTTCGAAAAATCGCCGTCCACCGCCTGTTGTTCAAGCACCCTTTCCACGTATCTACGACGTTGTGAAGGGCCAGCTGGCTTCAATTGTTGTGTGAGCTGGACTTTATATGGACGTGGGTGTAGATCTAAATGCAAAATACGCCATAATGTGCCGTAAGAAAGTCCTAATTCCTGAGAACGACGAGCAACACTTTCACCTACAGCAGCGATATTTTCAGCGGAACGAGCGAAATGATGATGCACTGGCCTTACAATATTTGTAACTGATCTAGTGTTTTCAAATTTCTTCACAATTTTTGAAGAATCACATTGAAAATGATTACTGAAGTGCTTCAATCTTTTCGTATCTTACAAAAAAAAAAAAAAAAAACACTAATTAAAAAGATAAATTATTATATTGAATGCACTGCCTGATGTCTGGGAGGAGACAGACAATCAGTGAAGCGAACCGAATATATTTTTTCTCTCAACACGTTTACACAAAGTGAAAGTCCGTCGACACCGCATTATAACGAGACCCTTGTGAGATTTATTGGGAAAAATCGGGAACAAGGTGACTACACCTCAGTAGCCTTCCTTGTTACACAAGTTGCTTTCAACAATGTGGCACCAGGAGTGTAACCACGGCTCAGCCGATACTGGGCTTCATACGGAATTTACCATAAAGAAAAAGTTATGCTGTTTTTGAAAAGAATTTCACCGATCCGATAGAATGCAACCAAGAATACACAACTATTTCTGTTCCTCTTTGTTCCTCAAGCCAAAACTCAGCTGCTCACTACATTTACTCCCACTGAAATTAAAAAGGAGGGGGTGAATCACACCGTGTATTGTTGTTATCTTTGCATTATCGCTTCTGTTCTGTTTCTTTTTTTTTCGGCTTACGTTGTTGTTGGCTGCAAAAAGCGCTGTGTAAACTGATAGCGACAACAACAACAACAACAACAACAGCAAAACCATAACAAGAAAAAAGGGAGTTTGTTGATATTTTTTAATTAGCGCAAACTTGGCATTAACACAGGTTTTAGGCTGAAAAGGATCGCATCATCAATAGCCCATATCGGCAATTGATGATGTTGATGACGATGATGAGGCTGTTGTTGTTATTGCTGCCGCTGACGCTGCAGCAGCAGCAGAAGCAGCAGGCGCCAATGTGGGAGATCCCTGTAAAGATAGCAAAGTTTCGTGCGCAGCATCCAAATCGATCTACGCTTATTGGTATTTTGTGAATTACTTATATTTACTACAATATTTTTGTTGACTTGTTGATGATGTCCAATTCAGCCAAAAAGTAGAAAATAAAGAGAAAAAAAAAGAAGAAACAAGTACTTCCACTACTTCTTCTACTTGCTACGTGGAAAGTGGAAAGATCAATCTCGCCTAAAGTTGTTGGTGAACATCAGCCAAGCCAAAAGAAAAGCAAAAATTCAAAACAAAAAAAATGAAAAAGAAAAGATATTGCTAATGATTATTATCACTTTAGAGCCAGCCAGGACTTTGTTTGATTTAATGAGTTTTAAGAGCGGTTATTAGTAAAGATTACAAGTCAATCTCTGGTTTGACTTTCCATACTTAGTTGTAGTGCTGGTTGTGATCGTCTGCTGGGTGTAGATTAAAAATGTAGTTTTTCCATCAATTATGGGGACATTTTTTTTGTCTTCTAGGGAATCTGTTTGGGGCCGGTAATTGGTTGTGGCGAACACTAGTAATGACTACTTATGTATGTACTCGTACATGTATAATCTAGTTTTTAAGATCGCATAAATTTGGTTGCTCTACAGACAGTGTGACATGTAATAAATGAGTCATGTTATAAGGCAAATAGTTTTGTTACCCCTTCTAAAAGCGTTTAACAAAATTGCATTTCTCTAATTTGCGGTTGTTTTTTAGCGTTAAATTAAGATTAATCAGAATGAATGCGAGGGCTGGCTCGAAAAACATAATTGTTTTTCAAAATATTCCTTGTCAGCTGGCAGGTGGCAGCATTTTAGGGTTGTCAAATCCCGAAGTACAGGATTATATTCACTCAATTATACAGAGAATAAATAAGAGTACTATATTCGACTGCGCCGAGTCTTAAATGTCCTTCACAATAAACACTTCTGACTCTACGATCCGATGTAGATAAATCGTTATAAAGTTTTTGTGTTTTGTATAGTTATTTTATTATTGCAACAAAAATTTTATAAAAATTTCTTCAAACATTTTTTTATAAAATAATAACATCTGCTTTTTGATACTAAAACTTGTTTAAGTTCACGTACAGGACGTACGAACATCTTGAGAAGTTTTTATTTTTCATAAAATAAAATTTTAGTTTTTCATAAATTTTTATTTTTTATAACAACTATTTTTTATGCACCAAAAATCGGATTTCGCTATATCTAGGCTATAACGGATGCGCCATCTAATGTTTTGTTTTCAACTAGTACTTATTTCGTGCATGGTAACACTTGGCTCATGTCTGATTTGACAGATAATTAGTTTTATCCTTCCGCTGAACGAATATGGTTGTGTATACGCTTCGCTTAGTGGGCCTGCGATTGGCCTACAGAAGATGCTGATTTTGAAAAAAAATCATCTTTTCAGGTGAAGCTCATTTTGATCTTGGCGGGTATGCAAACAAGCAAAATTGTCGCATTTGGGGCACAGAAAACCCTCACCCATACATTGAAAAGCCGGATTTTGGTCCAGAGGTATAATTAGGCCAGTTTTCTTCGAAAATGAGCAAAGAGTGGCCGTTATAGTCACTGGCGATCGTTACCGGGCCATGTGGAACGTATTTTCGTTCACAAAAATTGAAGAGGAGGATATTGGCAACATTTGGTTTCAACACGACGGCGCTACGTGCCACACAGTCGAAGCTACACTCAATCACTTTTATTCTGTGGTTCGATTACGTTCCCGCACTCAGTTACGCTCGAATCGAAAGTAGGTATTCTGAAAAAAAACTGAATCGAAAGAAGAAGAAGAGTGGGGTGTGTTTAAACTAAGTTTTTTGTTGTGAAACGTGTGAAATAGAAACACCGAATATAAACAAATTTGTAAACATTTCAGCAAAAAGTCAAATTTAGTACACAAAAAATTAATAATTAAAACTAAATATTGTGTGAATGATAATTAAATAAATAATAAATGTTAATAAAGCATAAAAGCGAAAAAGTTACGAACATAAATACATACATAAGTGAGGCATTTGTGGTCAAAATATTGGTGTGCCGAATTCTAGTGCCCCTGTTAATTATACTTTTACAACATTGAGGCACAAAAATAAAACTTGTTTTTGACCTGTAATAAATTAAATAAAAGTTTAAACCTTTGGTTATATTAAAAATGCTTACAAATCAATTTAATTTGTTTTTTTACTTACATATTTTTAATTTCACTTTAAATGCTTCAACAAAAATCGAAAAAAATTCCGTTAGTGTATACATAACTTAGAAAAGCGTGGCTTCGATCGTAACGCGGAATACACACAATCGAAGAAACAAATCGAATTGAAGCAAAAACTGAACACAGAATACCAAAGTTGCCGATCGCGGAAAATTTCAATCCGAATCGAAACGCAGAATAAGGGTGAATGTTTTGCACCTTTTTCTAAAATAAAAAGTTATTTGGCGGACCCTTTATATGAAACGATGTCAAAAGTTTTTGTTTTTATCTTTGATTGCAGATATGATAATTTAAAATGTATGTTTTGTCGCCAAGATCTCTGTAAGTTCGCTGAAAAGCCCAGCCGCTTGAGAAATCGGTTGTCTCTATATCTCAGCTGTACGTGGACCGATGTTGAAATTTTTTATTTTTTGCCTTGTCATGCATATTTTATAACTTTTATGTACTAAAACTGGTTTAAGTTCGGGTAGGGGTTTCGCTATATCTCGGCTATGTGTGGACCGGTGTCGAAAGCTTTTGTTATTTTCTGCTTTTAAGAAAGTTTATTTAATTTTAACATCAACTCTTTTTACGCAAAAGTGTTTCAGCTCGCGCGTACGCGCTGAACTTCTTAAAAAGTCTTAAGTTTGTGGTCGAACTATATTACATACAATTATTAATAATTTTATAGAGCTTGATCGATTCGTTTTTTACTTCCTCAAATTGAGGAAATAAAAATCTTCTGTTTGTTAAGCCAATTATACAGTGTTTGACAAATTCTGTGTTACAGTTTAGCCTTCTGCTTACCATGTGCATGTTCATGTGCATCTGTAGGTATGAGTGTGGGAAAATACTTGTGTCAAAATCCCATATAATGAATATTTTTTAATATACACCTACCTTAAGCATACTACAATATCAGTATCGCTGTCTGTTTAAACCGATATTAAATGTTCTAAAACATCAATATATTTAGGTGACCTCTGCTGAACGTTTTCAAAGTTTAATACAATATCGTGCCACATATTCGCAACTAAATTCAAAAACTTTACAGTGTTTTTAGATTCTTTGAGACGCTTAATATTAATATTGAATACAACAACAACAACAACATTAAAAGCAACAAAATGTATGCATACAAATATTCTCCAATTGAAAATTCTATAGTGGAGACCATTTACGCGGTAAATGATGACCTAATTACCATAATCATATAAACGTATCTCATAAATCTTTTTTTTTTGTTTGTACGTTCAAAGTTTCGAGTTCTGTGGCTGTTGTTGCTTTCATGAGCTTTAAAAAGTTTACTTGCAACCACATGCGGTGGTTTGTATTATTGTTATTGTTGTGCTGGTTGTTATTTTTTAAGTTTGCAAAACAAAACAAAACAAAAAAAAAGTTCTATGCTCAAACGTCGGTAGATGGATTCGCATACGAATCAGAAAAGTTCTCGTAAATGATTTATGGTTACAACTTGTACGAGTGCGATAGAAAACTTATTTTTGTTCTGCCAATAAACTAAAATTTTAAGGAAAAACTGAACTGAAACAAAAAAGAATTTTAATGCTTGAACTTGCAATAGATACAAATTTAAAAGTCAATATGCAGGCAGGCTCCCTCTCTCTCTCTCTCTCGCTAAGATACACTTAAAAAAATAGAGTAGTAGGTGTTAGCACAACTCTCAAAATCATCATGATTTATTTTATTTATAATAAGTTGTCATCATTTCTTTAGTACAAATTGAAATGTAACACCCTGTTAATATCATTTATACGTTTTTTCACTTAACGAAACTGGTAATTGCCTAGTCATGTTCTGGCGCCTTCACCATTTTTCTCTTTAACTTTGCGATGTGAAGTAGCACTTCTTGAGCTTAAGAATTTTTTATACTTTATACATATGTATTTCCAGTTACAGTTAAACCTCTATTAACTGGCTCGCGCGGGACCGGGTCTAGCACGGATAATCGAAATACACGGTTAATAGAGGTTTTATTAAAACGTATAAAATTTCATTTTTTTTTAATTGTTTTTATTCAAGAATTCAATTTATATTTTTATATAGTGACCTTACAGGTATGTTTTTATCGTAATCGTTAATCAAAGCAATTTTGTCTTTAATTGAAAAAACTTTTCTCGCTCTCTTTGGCAATTTGTTATTTGAAGGAGCCATCGTCCCAAAACAGGTGTTAACAGATCGAATTTCACTTACATAATGAATTAAAATAGAAGCACGTAGTACGATTGTGTCCACACATTAAAAAGGGGAATCACCGGATTCAAATTAACATAATAAAAAATCATATGAATGCTGCACGGATAATAGAGGTAAAGCACGGTTAATAGAGGTGAAAAACCACAGCACGGATAATAGAGGTAAACGCACGGATAGTAGAGGTAAAAAATCATGCCGGTTAATAGATGTAGCCGGTTAATAGAGGTTTAACTGTATTTTCAAACCAAAAAGTATGTCTAATTATTATTAATTGAATTACATATATTCTAATGAATTGTTATATTTCATAAAGGAATTTCAATATAAACACATTTGCATTTTAATCAAGTGTTTTACTTTGCATTTGCGTTTTATTCAAAATCCATTGGAAATAGCTGGCTCGGCCTCTCGCCTTTTCAACAGGATGCCTCCTGTAGTGAAGATTTATAAAATAAAAAAAAGTAGTGAAGATTTATAATAAATTTCAAAGATTTATAAATAAATTTCAATTTCATGAATATCAAATTGTTCATTGAACTTCTTAGCTTCCTTATATATAACTTCCCTTATATGTATGTAAATATAACCAAATACTCCTCTGCCACAACGCTAAACTTTGTTCAAACTAAACAGATAATTGAATTAATTTATCATTAATCGAGTCAATTAAAAGCTCAATGGAAAATAAATTAATGTTTGAATCAAATCGTTTGAGAATGTAATTGAAATGAATTTCTGATTTTATATTCGAAAATTAATTTAATTATTATTTCTTTATCCTTTTTTGCTTCGACCTTGAGTCGAAAAAAAGTTGACAATACAACTTACTTACCTTTGTGGTGAGAAACTCTCACCCGGTAAATATGCCATGATACATATAGAAAAATAAAATAGAAATGGTGTGTTTGCTATAATCAAAATTTAGACAGAAAATATACAACAACTTGGGTGGCTGAGTGGAATGGTTGTCGCTTTAGAAACATGAGCCCCTGAGTTCAAGGACGGGTGCTGACGAGAAAGTGTGGCGGCTTCGAAACAACTAGTTGTCCACCCTGCTAAATGTCTTTGATGTTTTTTTTGTCTAATTTAATTAATATCACTCGTACAAGTTGTAATATAGAAAGAACTTGAGCCTGATAAAAAAAAACTTAATACAGAAAAAATTATAAGAAAAAGTTCGAATAATAGCAATTAATTAACTTTATTTGAAATACTGTTTTTCTATTTGAAAGAAACATTTACAAATTTTGAAATCCTGAAGAAGTTTTCCCAAGGAAAACGAAATATTGAAAATAAAAATAACAAACAAGCACCTCAAGCTCGAAATTAAGAAATCTTATAACTTAATTACACTGTGCTTGAATTTGAAATTTTTTTTCCCGGCAGACGGGTCACCAACTAACTAAACCTAATTCGGGTGCGCTGAATTCAGTGGTGCTAACCGTTTTTTTAGGTTAGTTCTTGCTTTTGAGATATAACGTTATTTTAAAAATGGAGAAGGTAGGACAACATATATTCCCTTAACTAAAAAACGATTTAAAATCGTGGAAAAAAAAACAAAAATTAAATTAACTTTCAACAACTGTAAAAGGCTTTTTAATCGGCTTAGTAGTTTAGAAAAAAAAATTTTTTTTGATAAAAAATGAATTTTTTTTGCAAATTTGAAATTTTTTGTTCTTTAAAACAGCATAAAAAATCTAAAAACCATGTAATTAATGCTGATGATTTGTCTTACATTCATAAAAAATAAAGTTTCGAACAAAAAACCCCTTAAATGACTAAAATCGGTGCATAATTTGGAAAGTTATTTACAAAAATTCAAAAATTGCAGTTTCAAACAGTCACCAGACGAAGCCTTAAAAATTAAAAAAAAAAAAAAAATTTAATGAAATGAAAGTAGTATGGAAAAAACATTTTATTTGCTTTTCAAAATAAAGCAATTTCAACTGACGGAAGTAAAAAACAACTTACATACAGATTGAAAGGTAATTTTATTGCCGAATTTCGGTTTTTATATTTTTTTCAATATTTTTAATATTTAATTATTTTGGCCCCTTTTTTTCTTATACATATTTTATATATTTATTTGAGCTTAAGTTCTTTTAGAATTTGATTATTTGAGTATTTTTGTCAATATTTCGCTCTCCTTCGGATAGCTTCTTCAGGACAATAATAGTGAAAAATGTTTTGACTGGTTTTTTTTCATTATTTATTTTTTTCAATATTTTAAACCGTTTTTGTGTTAAGGGAATATATGTTGTTCTACCTCCTCCATTTTTGAGATAACGGTATATCTCAAAAACAAGAGCTAACCTAAAAAAAAACTGAATTCAGCGCACCCGAATTAGGTTTAGTCACTGGGTGCTCTTTCTGTCGGTTTTTTAAACTAGCACAGTGTTATTATTATTGTCATTTACTTTATCAGGCTTGAGCTCGATTTTTACTTCCTCAGAATTAAGAAACACTTTTTTGTGAGAACGTTATAGTGTTCAACATTTTGAAAGGATACCCAAAAAGTAAAGTTAAAGACTTATTGGCTGGGGGAATTCGTGATTGTCAGTGAAATTAGTATATAAATTTTTTCGAAGTTTGAAAAATTTCATTTTGAATAACTTGGCCATTTATTAGCAGATTTTCAAAATTATTTTTGGTATTCGAAAGTGTTTTTCAGCAAGAGGAAAATAAACATTTTCACAAATTTGGATTCAATATAGGAAAATTGTTAATTAAAACTGTTATAAGAGCCTCAGCAATGCGTGTTGGGGTAATCTAGTATGTAAGTATGTATGTTCCCGCTAATCTCCGAAACTACCGGGTCCAGTTCAATGAAATTTTGCTATATGCTAACACAAGTCGTAGTAAAATTCTCATTCTACATTTTTTCGTATAAATCTATCATTTATAAACTGATTTTTAAAATTTCTTTTGGCGATTGAAATGTTTGTGAAAAAAATTGTATTGAATAACTCGGCCATTAATTAATGGTTTTTCAAAATTCTTTTTGGTTCTGAAAAACGGTTTTCAGTAAAATGAACATGCAAACATTCTTCGAAGTGAAATTCACAATCTAATATTTTTCGAAATCGGAAAAATTGTTTTTAAAAAACTCCCTTTTTAGAGATAAAATCATTTTAAATAAAGATTTTATTATGAATACAGCCGTATATGTTTTGCAAGTGTATTGAAAGTTTTTGTTTTTGCATCAATGTTAACTCTGTAGTCATTTTAAATGCATGCCACTTTCAAGAGCCTAATAAACGAATGGCTCGTTTTAAAATCATTTTACATCACTTGTTATAAACAATTAAATCGTTTTTTTATATTTTTTTTTTTTATCAATTGCTGGCCGACTCTTTGGTGAGTTTTTCAACCCCAACAAATTAAATTGCTTTTATTTGTTTTGTTTTTTCTTTAAGGCGTAGTTTTAAAATATTGACCATGAATTCAACATTTGGAAAGTGTCAATAAACGCAGAACACAACCAACCAGTCACCAAGTGAAACAGTAAAAAATTATAAATTAAAATACAACAAAAAAAAAAAAAAAAAAAAAAAAGACATCAGAAAACATTTAGTTCGTGCAATTTGAAAACTTGATATGATTTTGCTTTGTCCAGATAAATATATGTTCAATTCAATTTGCGAAAAACTAAATGCCACCAACCACATTTGCACACCGAATGTCGCAAAACACCCAAACGCAATTAAAATTGATATTTATTAAATCGACACATAAAGAGAATTTTTTTTTCTTCAGTTTTTCCTAAATACGATTTATGGTCAAAAACGGAGTTTCATGAATCATTGTTGCAAGCAAATCATTCAAACTAGAAAAAATAAGGATTTCAATGGTCTCAGTTTTCTTTTGTTTTTTTGTTTGCCTCCCTTGCAACTCACTAATCAATCGCTCTCTTTTCACTTATCAATCAATTGAAATAAATTGGATTTGAAACCGATTGCCCCAGGTATTGAATTAAATGCTGGCAAAAAGTATTCTTGTAGCCCAACTGACAACACCAATAAAATACTCGTACTTATTCTGCTCCAGCAAGTTCTAGCTGGCATCACATAATGATGCGGATGCGGATGACGATGACGAGACAGACACCACCAAAAGCCACTAACGACAACAAACAATTAAACAACCCAACAAAACGACAATGTTGAGTTGACACTGCCACAATAAAACTTTTTTGTTTTTTCTTAAAGTAAGAGTAAAAGGACTTGAAGGAAGCACCAAAAACAAAAAACAAAAAAGAAAAAAACCAAAAATCCAAGTACCCCCAGAGAAACTGAAAAGAGATCAAAAGATCAGTAAACGAAACAACATTTTTAGCTAAAAATTTAGTTCCTGCAAACAACCAGAGCACAGAAGACCACTTTATTTTTGCTGCCGTATCCATCCCAAAATCAAATCAAATTCAGAAAAGAAGAAACCTGTAGCAGCAAAAGTAAAAAGTAAATAAAATTAAGACAGGCCAGTTCTGTATTAAAAAGCTGACAGTATTTTTATCTGGTGCAGATTTACACGTTGAGCAAAAGCGCGCAGCTCTTTTTCTAAAGCTTGTCTCAGACGATGTGTTGTATCAGCATATACAATATGAATCAATTTAACTCTATAGTCGAACTATATGATCTATAATTCTTAATTTTTTTTTTATTACTGTGTTTTTCTGTTGATTTTAAACAGAACAAGATAATTGATTTCAATCACAACAACAATATAGAATGAACTTCAACCCCATAAAAGTAAGACAGAGTATTTTATATATTTATTTTCTTGAGCTAAAGGTCTCTTTTTTTTAATATTTAATTATTTTTGTCGATATTTCGCTCACCTTGGGACAGCTTCTTCAGGACAATAAAAATGAAAAAATAAAAACTATTTTCATTATTATTGTCCTAAAGAAGCTATCGAAATATCGACAAAAATAATTAAATATTTAAAAAAAAATACCTTTAGCTCTAGAAAATAAATACACTAAAGCCCCGACTTGCGTCGTTCCGATTTGCGTCGCTTTTTAAAACTGGAAAAATTCGATTTGCGTCGTTGCGATTTCAAGTTGCGTCGGTTTGAGTTGCGTTCTTGAATTCATTAGTTTTTACAACTTCTGGCAACAACGATCGTCACCTGTACGTTAAGAAATTGTCAGATTAAGTGAAAAAAAAGGGGAATCCCCTTTTCTTTTTTATATATGTAAGTGGTGCTAAGAACAGCTGTCTGGTTATGGTAACAATTTAGTGTGTGATTCACCAGAATATGCCTTAAGGACGTAAAACATGAGTCAAAGTAAATAGTATGTATGTAAATGAATTTAATTTTTATGTTTTTTTTTCTTAATTTATGGTTTTGTTATTTCTTTATAATATATATAAACATTTGTTGAAGTAAATTAAATAAATAAAAACGTACTCATACTAGTATTTATTTTTTTTTAATCAAAAATACAACATTTTTTGCTTTGTTTTAAATATTTTCCCCAACAAAATAAATTTCGGTGCATTTATATAGAAAAAAGTGATTCGATTTGCGTCGTTTCGATTTGCGTCGCGTTTCTCCGGTCCCCATTAACGACGCAAGTCGGGGCTCTAGTGTATATAAAATATAAAAACAGGGGTCGGAAAAAACCAAATAGTAAGACAGATTAATCATTTCTAATATATCTAGAAAAGATAATGATAATGATTATTATCACTTTAGAGCCAGCCAGGACTTTGTTTGATTTAATGCGTTTTAAGAGCGGTTATTAGTGAAGATTACAAGTCAATCTCTGGTTTGACTTTCCATACTTAGTTGTAGTGCTTGTGATCGTTGTGATCGTCTGCTGGGTGTAGATTAAAAATGTAGTTTTTCCATCAATTATGGGGACATTTTTTTTTGTCTACTTGGGAATCTGTTTGGGGCCGGTAATTGGTTGTGGCGAACACTAGTAATGACTACTTATGTATGTACTCGTACATGTATAATCTAGTTTTTAAGATCGCATAAATTTGGTTGCTCTACAGACAGTGTGACATGTAATAAATGAGTCATGTTATAAGGCAAATAGTTTTGTTACCCCTTCTAAAAGCGTTTAACAAAATTGCATTTCTCTAATTTGCGAAACCGCTGGAATTTGCACATTTTAGCGTTAATTTAAGATTAATCAGAATAAATTTGAGGGCTTACATTTTGGGACTAGAGAACGAAAAACAAATATTAATCATACAAAATCATTTTATTGTTTTTCAAAATATTCTCCATGAAAATCTCTACATTTTTGCAGGCCTTTGCAACAATTGTCGAAGCACTTTTTTCCACTCTGATTGAGGTATTTCCAAAACATGCATTCTGAATGCAGCAACGGCTTCAGTCAGTTTGTTTTTCACGTACGGGAATGAAAAGAAGTCATTCGGTGCCAAATCAGTACTATACGGCGGCTGACTCATCGAATCGATGTTTTGGTTGCTCAAAAATGCAGTTGTTTGAGTCGCTGTGTGAGCGCTCTTAATGTCCTGGTGAAGAGTAATCCACCACAATGGTTTTCCTGGAAGACAGCTATCAATCTACTTGTTGGGTACCACATAGAATTGACTGTTCTGCGTTGTTCTGGTAATATGGTTGCGACATGCCTACTTTTTCCAGAAAAAAAAAAAAACTGGCGACCAGTTGGAAGTGCTTTCTAGGCCAACAAATTTTCTTTGATTTTGCTTATCTTGAAACACGCATACAGTCGATTGCTGCTCATATGCGTAAATCCACGTGCATCACCTGTCACGATGTCGTAGATGTGTTTCGAAGCACTGAGATCGTATTCCTAGAGCATTTCTTTCGACCAATCGACACGAGCCTTTTTTTGAGCGATTGACAGTTGTGTGGGATGTAACGCGAACAGATTTGTTAGACAGTAAAATTTTAATGTAATATTGAATGTATGCTGGTCCTACTAATGCCTGTGGTTGTCTCAATCTCACAATGGGTCACATGACGATCTTGCAATACTAGTTGGCGCACAGCATCAATAGAACTGCAACCGCGATTGAATTCACCATACCATCGAGTAGCTCTTAGCCTTGATGCTTCATCGCCAAAAATTGAATTAAGATCATGCAGGCACTGTTGCTGAGTTAATCCATATCGAAAGTTGTCCCACGAAAGTGTCCACGATTTAATTCTATTTTTAGGCCGAGCTGAATCTTTCAAGTTGCTGTATGTCGAAACGTTCTAAGTACGTATAATGTCAAAAATGTCTAACTTTATGACAGAGCTGTGAGTTGCCACATTGCAAAACTAGAGTTGCCAAATCCCGAAACATAAAAGATACCCCCGTATAATCAAGCTCAGCCCCTGATTGCGCACTTATTGTTCAGTTACTAGTTAAGTACAGCAAAGTAATATTTTATAGCTACGTGGACAAGCGGCTGCTTCAAAGTCGTAACACCTCTCATCAGCACCCTATGAACTCTGGATGCGCTAAATTTTACAGGTGTCTAGCACTGCAGCTTAAACCTACCGGCTACCATTTTATTTAAGTTTTCTTAAATTGATTAAATATTTAGATGGAAACTCAAACTATGTGAGCTTGGTATGTGAGCAATGTTGCACTGTTGTACCTGACTGTATTGCAAAGAGTTGTAAACGGTGGTTAAATTTTAAGAGTCGATGTTGATTTGGAATAAAACACAAGTTCTTAGGAAATTTTGTAATTTATTTTTATTATGATAATATGATATGGTATGGTTCAATTGAGCGCCTCGATGGATGAATTGGTAGAGCGGCCTACTAAGAGTCGTCCCCGAGGTAGCAGGTTCGATTCCTGCCGAAGGCTCTGGGTGTTTCGGCAGACAAGCAAGAAGCTTCGCAGTCTTGTGTTTGTTTAAAAAAAAATAAAATATATATGAAATAAAATATCGGCCAAATGGCTGCCGTGACTTCTTCGGCGGCTCACTGCCATCCGATGGTCCATATTTTCAATGACACTGAGGCATAATTGAAGTTCCGTGCCGTTAAGGTGCCGAATATTCTCATCGTTTAGCTCTTGAATTAACACAGAAAAAAAAGATTCAAATTTAATAGTGACAAAATCAAGTGTCAAAAAATATTTATTATAATGTGGTGGCTTAACGAGGTACAGCTTTTCTTTTAAATAACCCCAAATAAAGCAGTTTAACGGTGTTAAATCAAATGATCTTGGCGCTCAACTGACATTGCCAACAAAAAAGTTCGTTATCATCTCACGATAGCGAACACCATTCACAGTAACTGCCTGACCGGTCTCATTTTGGAAAAAGTACCGATGATGCCGCATCAAACAGTCTCTCTTTGTGATTGAATTAGTTCTTCGAGGGTCACTCTTGGATTATCATTTGCCCAAATGCGACAATTCTGTTTATTGACGAATCTAGTGAGCTGAAAATGTCCCTCATCACTGAAGATGATTTTCTTCCACTGTTGCCATTTCTTGCCATCAGTTCGACCAAAAACATCGCTTGGCATGGTCAAGAAAGAGGCTTTAGTTGCTGAGCCAATTGCAGCTTTTAATAATGCTCTGCAATGACGGGTGTGAGAGGTGCAATTGTTGGGCCACGCCATCGCGAACAGCAGCAATATTTTCTACAGTACCAGCTGTACGAGCAGGAACTGGTATTTTCCCCATCTCCTACAGAGATGGTTTGCTCAAAGTTTTACATGATTTTTCCAATTGAGGTGTTATAAATTGCCCGCTAAAATTGCTCTGTAGCAATTATGTATGTCTTTAGTTCTTTTGTCTATGGGCCTTGAAAAATCATTTCTTCTTCCCCTTCATAAAAGTAGTCAACGATGAGTTTTATGTGCAGTACAAGCTGAAATACTGATTTTGCTGGCTGTTTGCGATTCAGTGGGAAGTCATAACGTCGTAACTGACGAGGCTGACCGACGACGATGCTGTTGCAGCAAACATATTCGTTAATCAGAAGATGTCATCATTTTGAGGGTTTTCTTTTTGTTTATTATTATTTTGGTTTCTTCTTTTTTTCCCTCCAAAGCTTCTTCGCATATGATCAGTATCTCAATAAAACACACTTTGAAGTCTTTTAACTTGAGAATGACACCCTACACCAGGTGGAGTAATAACATGCTGATTTTGAGAAAGATTTTTATACAATATAGAATGTGATTAATACATTTTAAAAGAACTAAAAGCTATTAACTGTATTGCGAAATTACTAATTATTGACAAGATTAAAGAATTATTAATATATTATTATGTATAATATTATCATGTATTAAGTGATACTTATCTTGCCATTTAAATGAAACGAAAAAGTATGTGGAGTATTTTGTTTATTCGTTTTGGAAACCTATCTGTGTCCTTATGTGTGGGATATAACATTGTTGCAATGGCCGCTATATCCTGTTCAGATAGACAATTTTAGTTGACTCAATATTCTGTTAATTGACAAAATCACTTTTCTGTTCACTCATGTAAAATTTAATAAACTCGTATTGCGTAACCACTGGCCAATTATTATTATTCTGAGCCCTGCCATAACGTTAACTGAATTCCGGTGCAGTATACGACAATTTACACTCTAAAACACTTTTGTTGAAAATTACGTCAATTATAGTCTGCAACACTTTACCGAATATAATTGACGTAAAATTACACAACGTGCATTTTCACACGTTATGTGGATTTTTGAACAATATATGTATGTGTAATATTGAACAAAAGAAGTCTAATACTTTTAAACACATTGTGTCCAGTTTCGCCCCCTTTTTACGTACATTTATGTTTTATTTTAAACGATATCAACTAAATTATATAAAAGTGCACATGTAATTTTTTTTTATTAAAAGTTATATTTATTTTAAAGAGATTATGATAGCGCAATAAAAAAACTAAGATTATATTTTATATATTTATTTGAGCTTAAGGTCTTTTGGAATTTGAGTATTTATTTTTGTCAATATTTCGCTCTCCTTCGGATAGCTTCTTCAGGACAATAATAAGAAGCTATCCGAAGGAGAGCGAAATATTGACAAAAATAAATACTCAAATTCCAAAAGACCTTAAGCTCAAATGAATATACAAAATATAAGAAAAACAGGGGTCAAAATAACTAAATATTATAACTAAGATTATAACACCACAAAAATGAACGAAACTGTATTTTAGTGATATTTAAATAATTACTGCCTGTTCAAGATTAAAATTTACATCTCAATTTTGTTAACATATTTTCGACACCATTAGCGCTCACGTTATTATTGCCCAATATTCCACTGGTATCTTCTAGCAAGTGAGCTTCTACTGCTCCGGAAGGAGATATAGAGGTATGATACCGTGTAAAGTGTACGGCATTGCTTTTTTTCATTTTTATGGAAGTACAAATGCAAATGATACGTTTTTATGCTTTGAACCGTTTTTTTTTTGACGAATTTGGCACACTAACATTTTTTATAAATATTTACATATAATGTATGTATGTATGTAAGTTACTTATATCGCGTTGGATATAAGAATGGCTAATTATTATTATTTTTAATACCTTAAGGAACACAAAATTTAATTTTTTCCTTCATAGAAATTTACTAATTACTTGATTTGAATTTAAATGTTAAAAAATCTACGGAACCCAATCGGTAAAAATAATGATTTTTCCTGTATTCGAACTGACAAATAATTCATGCGTAATCAATTGGTAAAAATTTTTGTTATTTTTTCTTAGCTGGTCATTTTATTTAATTATAGTTTTCTATCTGTGTTATCTCCTTTTTCAATTCGCTAATTTAATTTTTGCACTGCAAAGCCTCTGCTGAGATTCTTAAAAGTAGCTGTCATACCTGCTGTTCAATCGCAACAACCGCAACAAATTCAATTTAAGTAAAGAGTACGTATGCCACATGCGTATGTAGAAATCAAATTATAAATGTGTATATACGTATTAACAGCTGGGTTTCTGCATGTCTGTGTAACATAAGTTACTACTGTCATTATTAACTGTGACCGTACATCTGTATTTGTCTGTAGTTCGTTTTTTAAGCAACTGTACAAATAAGATAAAATTAGAATTTTATTCTCTTTTAAACGTTTTGTCATTTGAAAATAACTGCACTGATTACTTCTAGAATAAACGACGGTCAGTTCCTGCTAAAATATTCTGAGTGTAAACTAGAATATTCAAAACATATTCTTAGTGTAGCATTGTCGGTAGGACGATTTTGGTGACCATAAAATTGGAGAACCGTGCGGTGCTTTAGCCGAGCAGAATGGCCATTTTGATAAAACGATTTCACTATTTGCACACTTTGTTTAATTATATGTATATATAACCATCCTTGATGATTTGACAGAAAAGTTTCACTATTTTACACGGTACTACTTCCCCTTCAGCGAAGCTCGATATTATTCTGGACTAGCTCAAGCTGGGTGTTTTAATGTCGCATAAATTGACTTTTTTCAAAGTTAAAGATTTCTTTATTTCTTGCAGTTTGTTTTATTTGCTTTCAGAATTGCAGAAGCGCCAATACAACAACACATTATCGTCACTTAAAATCAAATGCCCAGCAATAAAAAACATCGAAATAACAACAAGCAGACGGACAGACAAACAATCGATATGCAGGCTTTTATTTTTTTTTTTATTTTTTTTGCAAAAGCAGCATTAGCGTAAGAAATCAAAGCTCTGTGCCACATACACGCCAGACACTGACTACTGCATCAGCCAAAATGAAACCACAAAACATTGAGTATTGACTCAATATAAATTTACTAACAGAAGTCATTCATAGAAATTGATGCGACCATTTCATCTATGCCATTGTTTGTGCATCATCATAGGGACGACATCTCTCGAAAAAGTCCAAACGACAACATCATTTCGCAAAGTTATTAATTTCAAAATGGGATTGATTGACTGACAAAATCTCTGGACACTAAATCGCTAAATGGTAAATGACAGACAATATTCATCACTTTGCGGCCTGGTATGAAAACCAAAACGAACGCAAAGTAGTAACAAACTAGTAACTATTTTCAATGGCTGAAAGCGAGTTGGGCAAATCTTACGATACATTTTTGCTGCTTCCTGCAAGCCTCTGTCGCTTGTAACTATGCATTAGAGATCAATGAATTAAGTCACTTGCAGCCATTGACTTGCATTCAATTGAATAGAAAGTTTATTATTGTTAAACTCCATTAGAAGATGTTATAGAGAGGAGAACAAAAAAAAAAAAAAAAAAACTACCAGCCACTGACAATTGAGTGATTTGTCATGGGCGTCTCAGATTAATAGCCTGTATTATATACAATATAGTTTTAAATAAATAACAAGACTTTAAGCGGGGCATAAACAATGCAAACATGTCTTAAGTGTATGAGAAAACACAATTACTACGACGGGCGCTGAGAACCACAACGAAGCCAAAGCCGGCGGACGTCACTGGCAATTATAACAAAATATATGATCTTACTGTTATACCTGTAATGCACAAGCAAAAAGCAAAGGAATGGATCTTTCGTTGTTTTTTTTTTTCAAGGCGTATTTAGTAAACATTTGCATTCATTTTTTAAATTGCAGCAAGTAACAACCATCCTGGTGCTGTTCCGTTTTAGTTTTTTTTTTCTCAGTAAAATTGTTTATACAAATATCTTTTTTCTTTTATCTGTTTTGTTTGCTTTGTTGATATTTCAAATTATATTTTCGCAACAATTTTCGAGCCAGACATTAATAGAAGTAGATGTGTATACATGATCTTTTCTATAGCTTCAATATTCCACTTGGCAGTTTGTTATTTTTGATCGAGTTCTGAGTGCTTCAATATTTTCTGTAAACCATTTGGACTGCACTGGCTGGCAATATTATAGAATATTGCTATTTTTAGCAGCCATTTGCGTAGCTGAACACTTTTCCAAGAAGGAGATACACAGTATTTAAGTATTTCCTCTTTCTCTAGATAAAGTTTTAGAGAAAATTGTAAAACATTTGAGCAGAAACTAAAAAATTATTCGCATGTCTCTGCCGCTCGTACTAATTTATGAAGCTTGATGATCTTCAAATATCGGCAAACAAAAAACTAAATAAATATTAAGGTGGGAAACAAATTTTTTCGTTGCATTAAAATCGGAAAGTATCAGGAAACTAAATAAATCGAAAGGAAAAATAATCCTTAGCAATTAGGCATTTAGCTTGAGCCAATTAAGAATTAGAGAAGCTACACAGAAAAAGAAGAGCTCGTTCTAAATTAAAAATTTTTCTACTTGATTTTAGTATGCAGCGTACTTGGAAATTTAAGTGCGCATGACACACAAGTAAACTTAATGCAAGACGTTATGGCTTAAAATGAGTACGAAATTCTTGAGTGTATTTGTACCCAGCAATTGTGTGTGCTCGTATAAGTATTGAATTTTTTTGAAATTTTTTAATTGCTACGATGTCTGAATTGTTAGAGTGCCTGAACTGGCAAACGTCAAAGAGACAAAATAATTTGAGCAAATATTATTAAACTAAAGTTCGTTGCTTAAGTCTTTTGTTTTAGAACGCTGCAGGAGTTTAACTTTTTAAATACTTATTCGTATAGATGTTATCAGTGCTACGCTGCTATTAATTTAGTTTTCTGATCGATAAAGTAAAGTCTTTGAAATATATCAGATGCCAGACTTAATTAAGTTTTTCAACGATTTGATCTAATGTAGATATAATGAGGCTCTCATTCAAATTATCTAGAGGGTGGTTAAATTGTACGGCACGATGTTGATTTTGTAGTAAAAATAAATTATTTAGGAAATTTGATCATCTCTTCTTATTATGATAATATTGTTATGATCCAAAAATGTATGGATCAAATATCAGCGAAATGGCCGGTTTTTTGTCCAAATTTTCGATGACGCTGAAGCATAATTGAGATTCTATACCATTAATGTGCCGAATTATCTCATCCCTTAGCTCTGGAATTATTGATGACTCAACCACGTACACCTTTTCTTTTAAATAACCCCAAATAAAACAGTTTAATGGTGTCAAATCACATTATCTTGGCGGTCAACTGATATCAGCACGTGAGATAACACGGCCATTGAATTTGTCGCGCAAAAGAGCTGTTAGCTGTGTGGGAAGTGGCATCGTCCTGTTGAAACCACATATCGTCCACATTCATATCTTCCAATTCAGGCCATAAAAGTTTGCCTTTATGCACAGTAACTGCCTGACCGGTCTCATATTAGAAAAAATACAGCCCGATGATGCCACCAGGTAATAAACCGCACCAAACAGTCACTCTTTTTGGGTGCATTGGTTTTTAAACAATCATTCTTGAATTATCAGTGCTGCTCAAATGCAGCAATCCTGCTCATTGACGAATCCACTGAGCTGAAAATGTGCCTCGTCACTGAAGATGGTTGTCTTGGAAAATTGATCATCCTTTGGTGCTGTTTCTTGCCACCATTCTGACCATTGACGACGCTTGGAATGATCAAGTGGCTTTAGTTGTTGATTCAAATGCACCTTTTAATCGTGTAAATGCAAGTGTTTAAACATAATGTTCATCAATGACGAGTGCTCATTTATTGGGCCAGACGACGAGCTGAGGTGGACGGCTCTTCAGCCACACTATCGCAAACAACAGCAATATTTTCTGCAGTACGAGCTGTACGTGCATGAACTGGTATTTTTATATTTCCTACAGATCCGTTTTGCTCAAATTTTGCCCAATTTTTGCTACTGTATGCACATTTGGGCGATTAAATTGACCGAAAAAATCACGAAGTGCACGATATGCATCTTGATTTGAACGCCCATTTTTGCAATAAACCTGACTAACTTTAACGCGTTGCTCGATTGTTTATCATTTCATAGTTCAAATTGAATAAGTTTGAAATTGAGAAATGTGAAATAAAATGCAGAAAAAAACTTGACATTCAGTTGTGGTTCATATTCGACATCGGCTGCGCGTCAATAATAAAAAACAAATGACCCAAGGAGTTAAGCTTGAGGCAATTAACAAATGCTCAAATAAAATGTGTTAGAACGTAGTTTAATATCATTAAAACATAAGTAAAATGTTAAAAAAATTTCTGTGTATTCACTTCACTTCACTTCACTTCACAGACTTATTCAGGCCACTTCAGTTCGATAACTGTTAATTCAGTATAAGCCAATATTCATTCTAATTTCCACCTGGTGTCTTCTTATACACTGCTTTTAGTGCTTTTTTTTTAAAGTCCAGAGCGATCTACATGTGTATATCATTCAATATATAAGATGCTTTCCTGTAAATGTTGACTGCGGTTACAGCTCAAATGGTTCCTGCGATGGCTCCAATTTTGTTATACTGTCCGCAATATATCAGCTGAGATCTCACAAATAAATACTTCAACATTGGCCTTCTGCCGTGTCAAGCATGTCAGGCTTCTTCCTATAGACATAAGCCTTAACATAATCTCAAAAAATAATCTGCAGGCATTAAATTTCACAAACCTGGAATACAATTGATCGTCCTCAAACGTGAAATAAACTATTTACCAAACTTGCCTCTCAATTGGGCCATTGTTTTTATTATCATTCAGCTACAGTTTCTTAATTTGAGAAAGATAAAATGAAAGGACATTTTTCTAATCTATAAATCTTCATGTCCTCCACCTGTGGTGACTTACTTTTCCTCCCATCCAATAACTTAAATTAGTTTTGGCTGGCAAGTTTTTAAATCTAAAATGGAATTACGAAAAAGAAAATAATCATAATTTTTTTCTACTAACATTTTTACCAGAGTTATTGGGGTGGCGTTGTTATTTTTATTGTTGCTGATGTTATTTACTTGTTTTGTTGTTGGTGTTCCCACTTACTAAAGCGTAATTTAAACTAAATCGTTGTGCGAAGCTTGTGCGTGTGACTTAACTGCATACAAGTCGAAGAAATAAAAGGTGATTCGTTAGAAGGTACTTATCTCAATAAGCTACAAAATGAATTTGAATCTGTTCCAAGTGTTGCAGAGAAAAGGCACGAGAGGGAGAAGCCTTGACTGAAATGAAAGAATCGGCGAGATGAGCAAGAGCACTGGCACAAAAGTTGAGTCATCGATAGCCTGCAGAGCTCCAACGGACCGATGCCCAAGCTGGCGAGCCTCGCCGCGCACTAAATCACCAGGTTGTCAGTGGTGCAGCTTTGCATGGCGACGAGAGTAAAAACATTGATGATCGCGATTGCCTAGTTCGGGGCGCCAGTACTCATGTTCATGTACTAAGAAGGACTTTCGCGTACTCCAGGGCTGCCAGTAACATTTTCAAGGAAGTTTATATGTTTCGCGAATTGTTGATGTTTTTTATTCTGGACCCTTGTGAGTATACAGGGAGATGACAATAAATAGTGTGGAGTCCACTAGACACCAAGAGCGAAGTTTTAATCTGCCCAATCCTTCGAATAAATAAGTAAATTTAAAAGAAAAGAAAAAATAACACCCTGTGATGAATACGAAATTCTTGGGTGGATGTACAACCAGCACTTGTGTGTGCTTGTTTAAGTATTGAATATTCTTTTTTTTTTAATTTTTTTAATTACTTCGATAGCTGAATTGGTAGAGTGACTGGACGGGTAGCAGTTAAGAAGTAGGTTCAAATTTGGGATTAAATAGGTGTCAAAAACAGCGAATCACACCCAGAAAAAGATTCAATCCTTCCGTACTTAAATCCATTCCTAACAGTTGCAGAAGTATGTTAGTACCAATGTTCTTAAATCAAGTACCGTGTGCTTGTTTTTAAGCAGAGATTTTAGCTATATTATATTCAATTCGAAATCAGCATTGAATATGGCTAGAATTAAGTATTTAGCGCTTGTAAAATCCCTATTTAGAACAAGCACAACATACTTGATTTAAAAAAATTCGTACTTACCAAACTTCTGAGGCTGCTTGAGATTGATTTAAGTAAAAAATGAATTGAATTGTTTTTTCAGTGTAGCAACGTCAAAGTAAGAAGCTGCTCCACATTACGGAAAGTTTGCAGCTCTTGTTAAATTGCCATACAAAAAGCAAGTTTGGTATATAGTTGGATAAATTTCTTTAGCTGATATTTATATGAATATTTCTTCAACAAGCTTTCGAAACAAAATAAAAGCAGCAAGAAAAAATTTCACTAAAAATAAGAATAAGAAGCTCCTAATACCGCACATATGAGGAGCAAATTATTCTGTTATTTTTCGTATCATCGCAGTATTGAAGAACACAATACGCACACAGTACGTCTCTTCCTTTGCTGGCTGCAGGATAATAGTCGTTTTTGTAAAAAACTTTAGCAAATAAAAATATATGAATATCTAAATACAATATAAAAGAAAATAAATCAAACATTTTTGAAATCATGTCGCCATATAACAGATTTCAGATCGTTTGCTGATGAGCAGGGCGGAAGCAGGTTGAAAGTGGGTATTCTTATTTTCTAAAATAAAATGGAAAGTGATGTTTTGAATGATCTGGACATTGGCTTGACTTTAGAGTTAAAAAATTAATTTATTGAAAATCCGTATAATCTCGTAATAAATATTTTTCGTTCTACTGCCATCAACGGGCTTAGTTGCTTAGTACGTAGCAAATAATTCACTCTAAGTTAAAAAAAAAAACCTTAAATGCATACTCATTCATTCTTATGAAGAACCCAATAAACACAAGTACAAATAAACAGTGTGTTCATTTGGCTCTCTGTTGTCAAAGCTGAGTATTCCTTACAAAATACTGAAAAGAAAAGAAAAGAAAAGAAAAGAAAAGAAAAGAAGAAAAAAAATTATAATAAATAGTTACAAGCAATTAAACCGCTTCGTTAATTTTGGGCCACCCTGTGAAATAATATATTTCAATTGGCTCTTATAGCAAATAATTAAATTCATCTATGAATAAACAATTAAAGAATATAAGTACCCTGTCATGAATAATTTTTTCCCATTTCCCAAAAGTGCGATTATGAATAACTTTTCCCATAAAATGTGTTCCCCTTCGAAATTTCCCCTTATCGTGAATGGATTTTTCAAAAACATTTTTCCCATTTTTTGTATCAATTTGTTCATTTCATTTTCTTTGGGGAACTAGAAAAAAATGCAAGTAGTTGCTACATTTTAATGGATACATAAATTAGCTGAAAACTATTTTTAGGTCGAAATCATTAAATAATGTGCAACATGACATGCTTCTTCTCAATAGAGTGCAAAATAACCCACCCATTGCATGTGGTTATGTGAAGGTTTCTAAAGATGTGGTGGCCGAATTTTGGTACTCGCTTACAGAAGAACTAAAAAGTACTGGCCCTACTATTAAAAAAGTTCATGCATAGAATTTTATCCATGGATATTTTAACCATTCTGAGCAGAGACTTTTCCAAAGCATCCAACACTTTAGAGAGCATTTCGCAAAAAGTGGATTGTGCCATTCTTACTTTGTAATCTCTTCCAACACTTTTTTTGGTATCCACCCTCTACAAAAAAAAAAAAAAAAAAAAAAAAAATAAACCTAAGCAAGCGCTTAGTTTTACGATGGGCGGAATAACAAGTGATTTTTTTTTTGTTTCCGGCAGAGAATCTGTCAAAATATTCAACAGGCCTGAAAACTCGGATTTGTTCACCCTTGTTACTGTTTAAACTACAAATTTCTGTTTATTAGTTATAAAACATAGATTTAATTACTCTTTAAAAAACACAAGAATGTTAAAACACGTAAGAAGATTAAAATAACTAAACACAATTTTGTGATGAAGACCTAAGCTGCCATTGCCAAAAAATGTTAGCTTTTAATTTTAATTATAAGGCTAATAGAATAATAAATAAATAAAAAATTACTCTTTACATCACTTACCCACAAATTTTCAATAAATTTCCTTTGTACTTATGTTTTCACTTTCCCCATTGTACACTCACTACACATTGATAGCAAAACAAACGTTCCCATCATATACATACATGATAGCAAATTTCCCTACTTGGGAAATGAAAATTTTATGGGAATAAAAATTGCACATTTTACTCACGATAGGGGTGAATAACATTTTTATGACGAACAGCTCTCAATGCTTTAAACAATTTCAACATAGTTGCCAGTTTGACAGTGTTTATTGTGATATCTACTTTTAAACACTAAGCCCTTATGTTTGCTGGGTATGGGCGTGAATGTGGGAATACATTTTAACATATATGTGTACATATGGTATGTACACCCATTTAGCCTTACCACCAAAGCACTTGCTGCATCTAAACTGTTGCCACGAAAAATTATTGGCTGCATGTGCTCGTCAGTCTGCTTTTCTTTATTTGAGAGCAGTCGAATGTATTCCCTTTTAACGTCGTCTGCGTCGTCGTCATCGTATTTCTTTTGTTTTTGTTTTTATTCTTCACGAGATTCATAATAATCAATTATTTCTATGTAATTTATGGTAATGTTTATCCATGATGGATTGACTGCTCTAATGTCGTTCTAAATCTGTTGCCTGCGTCTGTATGAGTTTTGCCAAAACTACAGCTGCCCCGGTTAAAATGCAATGAAAAACTAAAAAGAGAAACAACGTTAGTCGGACCATATTGCGTACTAGAACAACGTTCAGACGACAAACATACAGACATACTTGTGCTCAATCGCGTACCCGAAGGAAGAACATTTAATATTATGATTTTTGTTGGGAGTACGTTACTCATGTTGCTACGAATTTTTTTGTTTTTTTTTAAGAGGTTAGAATTATGTTGAAACTAGCGCAATTTTTATTTTCTTTATAAATATAAGGCTCCTTTTTTCGCTTGGATTTTTCAAAGTTATTTCGTATGGTTGTCAGTTATTTTTGCCAGCGAGGACGGTCGGATTACAAGTGCATCATCAAAAAATTTTTGTTGGTAAAACTGATCGTTCAGTATGACTTTGCGTTTCGTACCAGAGATGGTCATACGCTCACGTTTGATTTGTGTGCATTGTGTAGGTGTGTTCAGTATTAAACACATACACCCATATTCATAATATTATGAATTGAAGGTTTATTACACGTTTATTTGACAAATATTCCTTAGAAATACGTCAAATAAGAGCTTAGTAAACTTAGTAAATTACAATAATTATTATGAATATGGCCTATAAGCTTTAGCGTGACAGTCAAAATTATTTTCATGAACTTTTAAGTTTTTTTCAATGAAATATTGTGGTAATAGCTCTAAATGTTTTGTGCCGAAAAATTTGAGCCAAATAGGACAACGTTTTCTGGACGTGCATCGAGGTCAAAGGTCAGGTATTTTCATATTTTACAATCCATATGAAATGAGTTTGTTGAACTCGTTTATTTTCTTCAATATTTAAAGAAAAAATGTGGTCTCATTTATTTTCGTAAAAAAATCTTTTTTTTTTTTTTTTGGTAATTAGCCTTTCTTATTACCATTTTTCAAAGCTTGTGGGCCCCTAATTTGTAGCAAAAAATTTCATTATATGTATGTATGTTGTTGGTAGCTCAAAATTAACAATTGCTTTTATTCAAAAACGGTGATGTTGTATATTTATTGGTGGCCGCCGAACTTAATATATTTGATTATATTTAGAATCGAACCTCCGTAAGTCAGTAAAGAGCGCAACTAAAAACACAAAAGTGTAAAAATTATACAAAAGCGCACTGGAAGTGATCAATCTTGGGTCATTCATTGGCACACTAAACTGTTATCGACAATAACAGGAAAATTAGAAAACGGTTTGGCTGGCATTGCTACGGCTCCAGGCCTAGAGCAAATTATAGATATGCCTGATGTTCCCTCTGGGATTGAAGTGGAAATTTATTCTGCGGCTTCTGCCTGCATTAGAAGATAAACATATTTTGGAAAGAACAGAAATGTTTGTTTTGTTGGTAAAAAAAAAAAAAATAATAATAAAAGTCATGGAAATTTTTACTTTCAGTTGAATAAATTTAGCAGCTTAAGAAAATACATTTGTTCAAAAGTATTTTCGATTAGTTTATAAAACGCGAAAGTTGGCGAAAACTTTCTAAAACGTCACAACAACCTTACAATAGTTAATTAGCATTTATAAATATTATGTTGCACATTTCTCGTAAATTTGCGTGGGATTTCTTCCAGTTTTGTATATTACTAGCTGACCCGGTTCGATTCCACAAAGAATTTTATATATATATATAGACTACAGGGTGCGCTAATGCACTGGATACTGCACTTTAGTACAAAAGTTTTGAGATTTTTGGTACATCTGTTATTGTTGTTGTTGTGTAGAGAGTAAGGCAACTACATATTCTGTTCAAACTGCAGCTTTCTATCTCATATCGTTAAAAAGTTACAGCTGATTTTCACTTTTGTATGGGGCACCCTTTAATTTTAAATTTTGTTGTTGTTTTAGTTATTGTAGAGCATGTGTAAAAACATATCCTGTGCAAATTTCAGTTCTCTAGCTCTTATTGTTTAAAAGTTACAGCTAAGTTTTACTTTTCAATGTACAGGGTGTTTTCTTTAGCGTCGGGTTTTTGTTGCTTTTAGTGTTTGTTGTTCGAAAGCGTGTGTAAAGAAATATTCTGTGCAAATTTTAGCTCTCTAGCTCTTATCGTTCAAAAGTTACAGCTATATTTTACTTTTTAATGTACTGGGGTTCCTTTGCATTTTGCCACGCCCTTGAGCCGCCAGACGGAAAATCGAAATTCAGACGTCTGGCGGGTGGTGTCACCCGCCAGAATATTTTAAAGACTCCCTGAAAATTTCATCAAAATCGGCCCAGCCGTTTTGGAGTCTATACATATGTACATACATACACACAAAGAATTCTATATATATAGATAACTGTTTTACTCTTTATGAACCAATTTTTTCTCGATTTTAAAATTAATCACAGTTTTTTTTTACAATTTTATCACAAAAAAATCTCTCATTTATTTTAGGTCTAAAAATACACCTTAATATATTCTGTCTTTTTCAGCCGTCTATATGACGCAGACAGAAAACATTAGGGTCTGTTTTTAGACATTTCAATTGGCTCTTATAGCGAATAAAAAATTAGGTTAATTTAAAAAACAAATCTTTCTTAATTTCGAGGAAGTAAAATCGTATTCAACCCCAATAAAATTATCCACTAATTGAAGTATATTTTTACATTTAGCGATTTTTTCACAAGTTTTGGCGTTTTTTTTCCAGCTCTGTTTTTCGCAACTCTGCTTATATGTTATCATAAGCTATTTGGAATTGGTTTTCACATTTTTAGATTTTAATGTGCAGCTATTCTTGCTAATTTTTTACTTTTACTTTTACATTTTGCGTTTCTACCGTTTTCATAAATAAGTTATTTTAAATTCATTACTTTACTCTGCAAAATTTTCACGAGTTTTCGTTTCTCTTACGTTTTTGCAAAATTTTCACAGGTTTTGAACGACTGTGGCCAATTGAATTGTTTATTTAGCGTTTTTTTTTTCTTTTATTTTCTTTCACCTTAAATAAAAAGCACTCACGCGCCCATCCTTATGTCACACACACATACACAAATTATGTTACCCAAAAAAAGTCAAAAGCAAAACAATAATTTTAGGCAGTCTCAGGAAAACGCCAAGTCAGTTATGTTTTACACTGCAAACGAACACATTACTTTCATACTGCCATGGGTATATTTAAAGGTTCTTATGAAATTTATTGTAGCATGCGTCAAGTGTGTGGGGTAGGTGTGTGTGTGTGTGTGAGTGGTGCTCAAATGTTTGTACGTATGTACATACGTACAGGCTTGTAGTAACTCCTCTGTTCTGTTTGTTTGAACGATGAGAAGTTTTTCTTCACATATCGAATTTTTGCTAGAAAGAAAATTAATGTACGATGTTTACATGCTCTTTGTAGCCATTGAATCATTTAGATGGATGTTGTTTGTTGCCTGTTGTTTGTGTTTATTGTCTGCTCATTTGAAATGTATGAAAAACTACCGTGAAAAGTACAGGTGCCTTGAAGTTGTCTGCTTTCGTCGATTTTTGTTGTTGTTATGGTGGGGGATTTTAATTGAAAATTGATTTAAAAAAAAAATTTTTTTTTTTGAAAATGTAAAAAGTTTTAAAGAGACGGCAAAATCAGACATTTTATATCTAAGGCGAAGAAGTCAAGATAATCTTCAGTGCAAAAATCATTCCTCAATTGAGTGACAACAACTTTATAGGTAAATTTTGTCTTTATTTCTGGCGATATGGTCCCAATAAGGGCTGGAATATAATGATAATATGATTTCCTGTACCCATTAAACATGATAGTGTGCAACAAGAGAACAAATTTAGGGGCTGACTTTCGCGTCACACCGCACACACGATAATCACTAACAAAACCAAAGTGACAGTTTTGTAATTCTTCGTGATTGTAAAAGGTACATAAGGTGCGAAACAGTGTGGTCCGACATTTACTATTGGTGGAGCAATTTTTCGAACCAGATCCCCTACCTTGCTACGCGGTTAGCAACCAGAGAATACCAATACAGAACTGTTTTGCGTTTGCCAGATTATTGCACAGTGCTGCAGGGGTGGATGTTCGGGCAATAAAGGAAGGTATTTGAGAAGTCAATGAAGTGGGAAGGCCAGGGCTGGTGAATATATTTACGGTCAGTAAGATTGCTATAAAAGCATAAAAGCAAAGCTGACCGCACTAAATCTCAATAGTTACGCGACGCATGACGAATTACACATCACATAGATGTTGTTACACGCGGGAATAACTAGAAATGAGAGATAAAAATTCACTACTAAGACTTAACAAGCCCGAAAGTGAGTAGAATAATGAGAGCAATAACAGATCACTCACAACTATTGGCACATCTAAATTGCATAGCAATAGCGTGATGAGAATAATGTAGAGCTTGAGGGGAGGGTAGTGACATATTGGACCACTATTTATGTCTTCGTGTCCCGCCTTCTCAAGCGACATCGTTCGCTTATAGAAAAACACTGAACGCAACAACAAAGTTTTGAATTTTATTACTGTTCTGCTAGCGAGCGATGCAACATCGTGGGCCTGGCAGTAAATTTGACTGGCAGTAAATTTGACTTTGGCTTACAAAAATAAAACGTGCGATTCCAATCACAATGTGTTTTTTTTTAGTAACTTATTAATTCCGCTACTTAACATTCCTTTCAAAATGATATCGTAAACTAACAAAAAGCCTTTTTTCTTTCTTTCTTGTTTTTTTTGTTGCTGAAACGGAGGCTTAAATTGCTTTGAAAATTCTATGGAAAAACAAAACAATTTCTAACAACTTGAAAATGAGAATACAACATTGATCAACAGTCAGTATGTAGTATATACTTCAAAATTCTCAAAAGGCCATGCGATGCGAAACAAAATAGAGCGGCGTCAAATTTCTTTTGTACTTAAACAAGTAAACAGATCAAACTTGTACTTGAGCGTAAACTTTTTCTTCATCTTTTTTTTTCTATTCGCGTAAATATACAAACATTTTTTTTTTCGCCAGCATCATCTATTCCTGCATCTATCTCCTACTACACTTCCTTCATCTACCTTAATAACGACAACTCCCTGTGAAAGGTTTTCTAGAAAACTTGCATCATTTTTGTTGTTGTTGTTGTTGTATTGTAGTCAAACAAAACGATTAAACACACTTCTCACTGTGTATGAAAACATTCAAGTTTTAGCTGCAAAGAAGAGAAAAAAAACGGAACTCAAGTGAAAATGATCAATCTTTAGAACATTGGATTTTTCTTATGAGCAATATAATTTAAGTATTAATGTTTAAATAATACCCATACCAGCAAAATAATGTTAATAAACATTCTAAATAACACTGCTGTTGTTGTTGTTGTTGTTGCCGCTGTTAGTGTTGTTGTCTCTGGGAAAGGTGTAGATAATGGGGGTGTGGGGCAAATTGTAACCATGATAAAGTGACCACAAGCATTTATCGAAAAAATAAAATTTCAAATGTTTGCAGATTGAAGACGAAAAGTCTGTCTGGATACTGAATGCAGGCAGACACACGTTATTACGGAGGCTGAATTGAAAAATAGTTTAAAATTTAAAATCAGATTCTCATTTTGTTCATGAGAATTTTGGAATAAGTAGTTGGGCTGCAAACATACTTTTTAGATTTTTTAAGTCTACTGATGATTTATTTAGCAGCATCGAAATATCGGCAGTATATAGACGGCTGAAAAAAGACAGAAAGCATTAAGGTCTACTTTTTTTTTTAGAAGTAATAAGTCTAAAATTTTTGTTCAAAAAAAAAGCTCATCACAAATACATAGTTCTAGTAGTCTGTTTATGTTGTGAAATCTTGCGAAATGTTTCTTGCAACATGTTTCATTCATTCGCAACATTTTTCTAGCAACTTTTTTTTTAGATACAAAATAATATAAATAGCATTTATTTCGCACAAAATAATTTTTTTTTTGGGTATTTTTTGTTTGAATCATTTGTTTGTAGAAACCGAACTGAATTCATGCAAATATTCAATACTCAAACAGAGCTCAACGAAATCGAACGCATGAAGGTGCCTGCACGATTGAACTGCGTTTTAAGCCCGAGCGTAACGAATAAAGTTTCGTTTGCTTCCACTCTTCATTTATTTGGTTTGTAAATGTGTTTTTGGGTGTACGTGTGGTATGAGTAATATTAATATTCATTGAAATAACGAGTTAATATCACTAAACCGTGCATTCGAAATAGAAATTAAAATTGCGTGAGCTTTGGTTGCCGGAGTGGTTAAAGCGGCTGTGCCAAAAATTGTGAAATTTGACACATCCAAAGTTCATAGGGTGTTGATGAAGGGTGTTTGCTACCCAGAAACAGTCGGCTATAAAAAATTTAACTTTTCTTTACTTAATTAATATTGATAAAAAAGTGACCAACCAAGGGTTTAAAAAGGAGCCAGAAAAAGTAATTTAATATAAATGAAATTGTTTTTAATTTCAATGATTTCTTTTATATGTTTTTGTATACGTTTTGAGCGAATAAAATAGTTCCTTTCGCTGTGTACTCCATACATTCGGTGTTAGTAACTCGAAAGAGCCACCTGGTATTTAAACCAATTTGTGTGTGTACGAATATGCGTTTTTTTTTTGAAACAACAGAGTATATTCAAATGCCATTTGAGCGTATCCATGCAGAGATTTGAGGTGGGCCAAAGGAGGTCACCTGGTGTTGTTTGACTTTTAGAATATTGATTGTGGCTCGCACAGTGTGTGCCGTTGCTCCGTCCTGTTGGAACTAAATGTCCTCCAGACCTAATTCGTTCAATCGCGGCAGGAAAAACTCGGTTAACATGTCATTTATTGCGCGCGGTTGTTTGACCAGCGGCGTTCTCGAAAAAAATGGCCTGTAGCGGAGTACCTTGTTACAATACTACTTGTTTTAAAAAAATATAAAAATAACTTTTTACCTTTGAATTTAATAAATAAGTTTGATTGTAAAAATATATACTTAATTAATAAATTTTTGAATAAAACCTCAATATAAAGAATATAAAAAATATAAAAAATAATAATATGTAGCGGAGTACCTTGTTACAATACTACTGGCCCAATGACTGCTTCAGTGTGAACAGCCCATCATGCAGTCACTTTGTTGATCGGGTGCAATATATCCTCGAGCATAACTCGTAGGTCTTTGGCGCCCCAGAAGCGATAGTTTTGCTTGTTCACGTACCCTTTGAGGTGAAAATGAGCCTCCTCGCTCATTATGATTTTGATAGAAATCGTCCATTTCGTCATAGACACGATTATTCCACATTCTTGGCGAGTGTATCGCTCCATGGATTAATCACTTGTATTCTACAGCTGTCTAGTTCACAAATGTAAAAACATTGCAAAAATAAGAGTAACTTCCAATAGGGTAATTTCTTTTGGCCCACCCACACCATAGAAAATCTCATGTCGATTGGTCTAAAGAAGTGCTTAAAAAATACGATCGCGGTGCTTCGAAACGCGTCTACAATATCGTGACAGGTGATGAATCGTAGATTGACACGTGTGAGCCCGAAGGTAAACAGCAGTCGATTGTATGTATATTTCAAGATGAACAAAATCTAATAAAAGTTGTTAGCGTACGAAGGACCAAGCAAATGGTCGCTTGTTTTTTTTTTTTTTGGGAAAAAGTAGTCATGTCGCATCCAGATTACCAGAACAACGTAGAACAGTCAATTCTAAGTGCTACACAACAATTTGTTTGTCGGATGTTTTCCAAGAAAGCAAGAAAACCAACGGCCTAAGACAATTTATTATAATCTCAAACCAAAAAGTACAAATAATAAAAATCAGAAATATATCTAAGTAGAACAAGGAAATATACTTAAACTCTTGTAAATATGTATACGCTACATTAAGCAATTTTGTAAACACCATAAATTGAATTGAATTGAAGACAGATCACTCTTCATCGCGACAACAGGAGCACTCACACGTCGGCTGAAACAACCAAATTTTTGAGCACCCAAAACATCGATTTGATGAGTCATCTGTCGCATAATCCTGACTTGGCAACGAATGACTTTTTTTTATCCCCGTACGGGAAAACAAACTGAAAGGTCAACATTTTTCGTCGTTTAAAGAAGTGGTTGCTGCATTCAGAGTGCATAATTAGGGGATACCTTAATCAGTGCTGCAAAAGAGCTTCAAAAATTGGTTCAAAGGCATGCATGCAAAAGTGTATAGATCCTTATGGGGGATATTTTGAAAAACAATAAAGTGATTTTCGGTGATTAATATTTATTCCCGAAATATAAATGGCAACTCTCGTAATAAAGTATTATTTTTTTTAATTGATTGTCAAAAACATTTCCCCGGAATTCCTAAAATTTTTCCCTAGAATTTCCAGTAAGGCATTTTGGGATCGAAAAAAATAAATAAAAATAACTTTTACCTTAAATTTTTAATATCAAGGATGCTTAAATTTTCATAATGACTAATTTCTATCAATTACAACAAGGAATCACAAAAAATTTTCATCAGCTCAAAATTTGCACAGTTTTGGCCGATGAAAAAGGATTCTGAACCACTGCACACAACAGCAAAAATGCTGGATGGAATATTCGCTGCTTAAATTTTGTTAAATTTTCGCTTCACCCACGTATAATGTAAACATGCGTGTATTTAATCGCCAATAGAACTATTTAATGCTCTAATCGCTTCAAACTACACTGCTCCGTAACTGTAGCGAAATAATTCATTTTTATTTTCCCATTTATTGCACATGAACGAACGAACGAACGAGCGAACCAACGAACGGCTGCTGCAATTTAGTGGACTGGTTGAAAAAAAAGTATCAGAGCACTCGTTCGCTTGCACAAACCTTTGCTTTATAATTAGCAACACTTCCTGAAGCGCAGCCGCCACGAAAAAAGTGTGTTAAAATATTTTTGTTTTCATTTTGCACAAAAAAGAAACAAAAAACGAGAACTGATTTGTAATAAATTTTTCAACCCAAAATTCTATATAAAAAAAAAATAAAATAATAAAAAAAGAAGTCTTATAATAGAAAAAATAAACTGAAAATGATCTGCTTCATTGTCCCAGTGAAATGTAATTTGATTTAGGAAGGGTTTTCTTAACTTATATTGTGTTTGAGCACTGATCGGCCAAGTTGTTGGCTGTTTTGTGTTGGTTTGATGTCTGTTGCGTGACAACAATAACAAATAACTATCAGAAATTGATTTGTGATGAAGTGAACGCTGATATGTAAAAACGTTTGTTATTGTATTTGAATACATAAAGATTTTTATCGCTCTGTTCATCATCATCCTCATCACTGAGCATTTGCATCAGCATCATCAAACTTGTTGCTTCTTATATTTTTTTAGTTGTTGAGGTTTTTGCTCAGCCAGATTTTTTTTTTTTTTTTTGGCAAGTTTAAATAGTATTTGGAAGCTAATCGCATTGTAAACGGCTGGCTGCCATTTGACGTTTTGTTACTTTATATTTTGTACTGTTTTTTTTGTTTTGTTACTTCTGCTCTATGAGTGTAACGCCCAGAAGCTTGTTTTTCTCTAACACGTTCGACCTTTAGCATATGAGGTCGCTGCATATTGTTTTATTTTATTTATTTTGTGTGTCTGTGTGTGTGTATTGTTATTGCTGTTTCCTAAGAATCCTGGCTGTTTATTGATGGCTGCGGCTGTTTTTCCTCGTATAGGTTTCAAATAAGAAAAAGTTTCTTTTCTTTTGTTGTTGTTGTCTTAAATGTTAAACTTTTATTAGAATAAACTCACTAAAGGTATGTATGTTTGTATTAACGTACGAGAACATGCTACTTACATAAATGACATACATATGTAAGTTCTCTATGTGTGAACGTGTAAAAAAAAAGTGTCATATTTGGAAGGGAATTAACCCAAGTCAGAGATGTCAAAGTAGTGAAATCGTAATTACAAAATCATATTCAATTGTTTATACTTTTATCAGGCTAGAGTTTGATTTCACTAGCACAAAATTGAGAAAGATTTTTTCGTGATAAAATTCGTGTGATCAACATTTTTTTAAAGAAGACATGAAAAGTAAAGTTGAAGTCTTATTGGCTGGGGTACATCCACCACGATGCTCATCAGCATCCAAATTGCTTCGAATTCATATATACTGTTTTGAAGTATTCAACTTCACTTTTTTTGTCTTCTTTAAAAATGTTGATCACAATTAAATTTTATCACGAAAAAATCTTTCTGAATTTTGTGGTAGTAAAATTAAACTCAACCCTGATAAAATTATTACCAATTACAAATCATAAAGTTCTACTATAAAGTTAAGATTAATGCTTAAAAATTGCTGGGCCCGGCGAAAAGTTTGGAACCGTTGTTACCACTGATACAACAGCAGCAAACACAAAAATCCATTGGATGTTGGTGAGAGAACAGAAAGACACAGTGATAAAATGGAAAGTTGATCAATATGATTAAATAAAGACTGTCCGTCAGGAAGATCTAAGTAGTTGGATGGCCTGAGCTCGAATCAACTTGGTGCTGGTGTACCCCAGCCAATAAGTCTTCAACTTTGCTTTTCTTGTCCCCTTTAAAAATGTTCATCACTCCAATTTTATCACAAAAAACCTTTCTCAATTCTGAGGAAGTAAAATCGAACTCAAAAAATTAATGTTCAAAATCATAATCCAAATTCAGTCTCATGCATTTTTCGGGATATGGACTTTAAAAGATTCCTTAAAATTAATTACAGAGAACTAACTATATTTATTCAGTTCTTTGTGTAATTATTTTTGACTTCTAGTGTATTACTTAAGCCTTCGTTATTAATTTCATTATATTTGCTATCATCGCTGTTCATCGAACATCGGCTGGGGAATTTTAAATTTCCATTATCAGGCCTCTCACAGAAATCGATTTCATTCGGAAGTTATTTCAATTCCAAAAAAGTTTCTTCAGAAGATTAAAATTTCCCCGTAATAAAGTCACTTATTTTAATTAAAAAACTCACTCAAAGTTATGGTCGGGTTTGAAGTTTAAATTTAAAACATTTTATTTTAATCTTTTCATTAATAATACTTCCTTTATGTTTACTAATTTTTGCCATTTTACACCACATTCCACTTAAAAATATATAAAAACTCTATCCGCGTGAAGTAAATTGATTAAAGTCTCAAGAAAGCCAAATAACATCGATCGAATTGATAACTCGTACACAAACCCATTCCGAATAATTGCTGTGTTTGGCTTGTATGATTCAAAAAAAAACATTGAGCAGGGAATTTTCTGTCGCACACAATTTAGTGTTTGATAATGTGAAAAAAATTGAAGAAAATATAAAACTATTTTGTATAACGTTTACCTGTCCTAAGTTCATTCAATATTATTATTAATCAATTGAAATTAATCAAACGAAAAGAGTAAAACAGCTAATGTCCCCCAGCCAATTGACAACCAGCTGTTTCAAAGCCGCCACACATCTCGCCAGCACTCATCCTTCAATTCAGCCGCACATGTTTCTAAAGCGATTCTCATGTCATCAGCCATCCAAGTTGTACCCCAGCTAAAGTTTTTTTTAGACAATTTTTTTTTCTGACTTCAAACTAATTTTTTTTTTTATATAATAAATTATATTTTCTCTGAAAAAATCAAATGTTTTATTTTCATTGCATCAGTCCATAACTGCTGAAGGCTCTTCTATGTTACCGAGAATTTGATGAGTTAGAAGATTTGCCATCAGCTATTCACATATTTACATTCAATACAGTCCACACTAAGACCAGTGCTTTGATATACTTTTTTTGTGCCTCTTAATTATTTTGCAATGCACTTGAAACTCACCAGTTTGTCACAATTTACACCAAAAAGGCGAGCCAATAGCTGTGCAGACGTCGAAGAGTACTGTTTCAAGACCACTGCTAGAATGTCCTCCGACCCAAGAGACTTGTTTAAGTTGAGGTCTACAAGAACCTTTTTAACTGCTCTTTGACATTGTTGAAGATATTCTTTCGAGCTCGGAGAGTGGTTGAGTGCTTTTCAGCAAGTCTGAATTACTTGTGAACATTTCAGCAGGCAAGTTAGCTTTATCAAGCGGGTCATCATTTAAAAGAGTCGAAATTGTGGAACTAGCATTATGCTTTACTCTTTTACCAAGTGACCAAAAGCACTTGCTGCCCCTGGAAGTGGTAAGAACTTCAGGTAACAAAGTTGCTGAGCTTCAGGCGTCGTAAGGACTCAAAATTTTTTTTGTTTAATTTTGCATTATAAGAAGATACTATTTTAACTTTATAGACAGAAGTACCTAACGCTTTGAAGCGTTAAAAGCGTTCTGTGTATTTTGATACTCTCCTTATCCAGTTGGCTCTTGCAACATCATTTTAGAATTCGAATTTAAATGGATTAACTCTTTTTCTTAAAGAAAACTTATTTAGGTGAAATTCTATTCGTTTCATTTTCAATTCTTAATTTACTTTTTGTTTTGCATGGAATTCAAAGAAAATTAAATATTGCCTCGCAAACTGCTCTGCATTCCCTCAAACATGCCATTCCAAATTGGTTTATGGTCAGACATCTCTTTAAAGTGCCAAGACAATTCTTACTTTGAAAAAGTTCCCAACACATTTGGAGGAAAACGTGTGCAAGCGCAAAATAAAACAAAACAAAACAAAAAAAAAAAACCAAAAAGAGAAAAAAAAAGAAAAAATATACTCGTGTTTAGAAAATTCAAATCACATTTTGATGCTGACTGCTACTGCTGAAACGAAAAGTTTTCCAAGATTCGTACGACAATGAATTTTCATACAGCAACAGCAAAAAAGAAAAACATTTTGTACTCATTGTCAGTCAGAGGCCAGTATTTCTATAAAATGAAACATATGCCAAAAACTGTTAAATGAAAGCAAAAAAAAAAAAAGGAGAAAAAAGCAGATTCAGTCAACACTACGAGCAGCCACAAACAGCTCAGCTCAGCTCAGCGCAGCTCAGACTAGACATAGACTAAATACAGCAGGCAGTTGCAAATGCAGACAGTCAGCCCGACAAACAGACATACACAGTATGAAATTCGGAAGGAAGGACGACGACGGATGGCTGGATGTGCAGACATGGCAGTGAGGCAAGCAGGCAGGCTGATATGCATTCAAATAAAACTCACCCTCACACCCAATATTAAAATCATTCAGAACAAAAGGTATGTCGTGACCCCAACGTGAATGCGTTTTATGCGATTTAAATGTTGCCAAATAGTCGCGAACTCTTTATTATTATTGTTGCCTGCTATTGCAGTTGCTGGCATGGCTTTGAATTGTTCTACACATACATACATACATACATACATACATACATACATATTTGTATACACATATACATAAGTATATTTATAAACATATATTCTCCTCTGGCTGTTGTTGTTATTGTTGCTGCTGTTGTTTTTATTGTCATTGTTAAACGGTGGCTGGCTGTTTTAACTAAAACCCCAAAATTTTTCGAAATAAAAGAGTTTAGGCAAGGATTAAGCAGGCAAAAACAACAATAACAACCACAGCATTCAGGCCAGATTTAACATAGTTTATGTTGAATACTTTTGTTGCAAGTTGCAACGGGTAACAGCAAGCAGCAACAAAACAAGGAACCACAAAAAAAAAAAAAAACGAAACGAAACGAAACGAAACGAAAAAAATTAACAAAAAACAGAGCAACAGCTCTTCCGAAACAAAAATTAAAAAGAAAAAACTCGACAATACTATAAAATAATTTTTTTTCTTGTTGATACTTCTTTTGCCACAAAAAAAAAAGGGAAAACAAAATATTTAAGAAAAGTAAATATAAACTCTTGTTCATACATGTGTTCGTATGTCTGTATGCATATTCGTTTGTTTGTTTGTTTGTTTGTTTGCCTGCTGCAAAAGTATTTAAAAATCTACAAATATGTATGTACTACGTCTGTGTGTAGTTGTGGCACTACACCAGCACCATTTCAGCCAAAAGGAACAAACTAAAATCATACATTTTTACAGATCCACAATATATCGCAAGTACTCGTACATACGTGTTTTTTTTTATTTGCCTGGAAACTAGAAAGATTTGCTAAGAAAAATGCTGAGGAAGAGCAAAATAAAAACGCCACAATAGCAATCATATTAACAGCATCACCAAATCATTTTAATCCTTGAGGAACTGTAAAGGTTAAAAAAAAAATTCCTAAGGAATTTATCAACATAATAAGAGGAATGGGAAAAGAGTAAAAACTCTCACGGAATTATCATTCATGATAAAAAAAAAACAAATTTCGTGCGGGTACAATCGGTAGCTCAATTTCTCCGGACTTAGCAAAGATTTGAAAAATTCCTAAAATTCTGGTACTTTTTTAAAATTTTGTATTTTCATTTCATTTCTTTATTTATATAATTTTAAGGGAATATAACTGGTAAAAATTACATTTTTGGTACTTTTTCAATTGCATTTATGTATGAGAAGGATGGGAACAGAAAAAAGTAATTAGTCTAAGCGGCTGCATCGTGGACATAAATATGTACATATGTATATTATTACTTGAAAGATTTGCGTAATTGGATAAGAAGTGGGTGTGTTTTCGCTAGTTTGCATATAATGGGTTAAAAACATTGTTTTGCAAGTCCTTATTTTTCATTGAAAATGCCAAAAATTGTATTAAGGAACCCCTTTCTTCTTCAGTGTGTTTAGGCATTTTAAGTTATTTTCATCACTGTAACACACAACAACGCAACAGACAAAACCAAAAACGCCACATTTAATCCAAAATTTAATCAAAAAGCTTGAGAAGTGCACCCAGTTAACAGCAGCACAATAAATAAATAGTAATAGCTTCGCGCCAAAGTCATGGCAGAAGATCTGTTTATCACTTATGGTTATATACAGGGTGTCGCGTGGCTTAACGTACAACTGAAAACTGGTGATAGATCAAGTGGTGACTGCTCTTGCACTGCAGTTACACGATCAAGTTTTTCTATCAAGTTTTTTTTTCACATACTGCTTGTCAAAATTCACTAAAATTTATAGCTGTGACATAGGCTGCATGCAATTTCATTACAATTCGTTTTCAAGATGCCGTCAAGAAGAAAATTAAAAATTGCTGCTTCATCAGAAAGTACTATTAGAAATTAAGAAAATAAAAGAAGAAAAATACCAGAGGGCAAAAAGGAGTCGATATGACGCCGCCACATTCATATTCCACAGAACTTCGTGGCTTTTGTATAGCTCTATAAATCGCAGCACATCATTATATTTGTTGGTTTTGCACGTCAACATTTGTATTTCTATTTTTAAGCTTGAATCTGTCTAATTTTTAAATCACTTTTAATTGCAACTTTCAAACAAACCAAAAAACTATTTGCAGACAGAACGAAAAAAATTGTTTTCTTGATTGTGACTTGATGCTCTCTATGGAAAGCAAAAATTGTCATCAAGTTTGCATCAATTTTCAAAATTGTGAGTGTATTAGTAAAAAAGTAAAGAATGTATTAAAACTTGAAAGGCAAAACTTGATCGTGTAACCCCCAAGTTAGAAAACTTATAACTATAGTTTATGACGCGTAACTTAAAAGGTATTGCCATATTGAAAAAAAATCACTGTGCGATCACAAATATTGGCTTTAAAAATTTGTTTATCCCCCTTTTATCTACATTGAAAAATTTGGACTGTAATTGGCAAATTCGCAAAGAAAATCCCACATTTCGCAACCTTTTTTTGTTGCTCAAAATCGCAGAAAACTACCAGAAGGCTCACTAGTTATACCCGACTACAAAATTTACTAATTTCTCTGTCAAATTTCATGAAAGTGGCAGCCTTGGGTTGCCCCATGATACAACTAACAAGGTAACCTTTTCCCTACAATAAGAACAACTTCAATAAAAATAACATGCATTTTGTTTTTGTACAACTTCTGTAAACTGTCAAAAAGTCGCGCTTCTACATTTATAAAAGAGATATGAACAGAGGTTACATTGATTTGCTCCTTTTGGCTGCCTTTCATCTCTGCATTCTTTTGACAACCTAAAGTAGTCAGATGATTAACGGTTTAGCTGATAAGGCTACCTTGTTAGTTGTATCATGGGGGTGCACGGTGGTTAGAAAAAATTCAGTGCAAATCTTATGCAAACAAAACAGCTTTGCAAGCAAACAAATAATAATTATTTGTATTTATTATTTTATTTGCTTTGAGTACATCATTGGCGGTGCATGCAATACATATGTATGTATGTATGTATGTATGTATGTATGTGTAAAACTTAGTTTTCAAAGTTTTTCATTCATGTTTTCTAGGTTTTTTGGTAAAAATTACAACAAAAGCCATATTTTTCCAAACACTTTATAACAACATTTTCTCATTTTTTATTACACTACTTGGTCACATACACTCATATTGACACGATTGATATGGCCACTTTACAAAAGTCACTTTTGAGATATCTGTATTCAAAAAACTTTAACTGGCCGTATTGAAATAAAATTGCACTAGGTAACTGGGATACGAAGCCTGTAACTTTGGCTCAGTGGTCGACACTTGTTGCATTTTTTATTTTCATATAACCACACTTTTTCGGTCGCTTGACTGTTTGGTCACTTGGGTTAATTTTAATATCACTGTATTTTCAATACGTACGATTACGTATTAAAATACTCGTACAAGTTCTTTGCTCAAATTTTGTTTTTGTGAATTTTGGTCCTCCTGTGTTTATTTTTTTCATCGTATAATTTTTTTTTTGTAGTTTGGACTTTTTTATGTGGTTTTTGTTGTAAAGTTTGTGTTTTGTTTTATTTTTTTTATTTTTATTGTTGATAAATTTTTTTCTGTCCGTTTGTTTGTTTGTTTGGTTTTTGTTGATGCATTTGCATACAATGAGGAGAAAAGGTACACAGCATGTTATCTTTCTATGACCTACACCAATATTTCTGAGAATGATGTGTCTGTCCGGTATCTGTTTCGATTTGGAATCATCGTTGTTGTCGTCCATCGTATTTGTTGAATAACTTGACGCTTTAATATCAGTACAACCAGACAAACAGTAAAGGCAGACAGAAGTTCGTACATGCATACAGGCATACATACAAGTTTTGTTGAGGGTGCTAGAAAATACACTGCAAAAAAAAAAGTTGTGCGAGTCTTAAGCGATAAAAAAAATGATTTAAAAATTAAATTTTTTGCAAATACCAGCAAATCGTTATTTAAATGCGTTTTAACATAAGCGTAGAGTTTTAAGTGTTTGGAAAGTTTTATTGCATGGCGTTTGACATTGGTACATCCAAAGGCAGGTCCAATAATAATGTCAAGTTTTTTACCCAACTCAATTTAAGCGCCTCGATAGATGAATTGGTAGAGTGCTTTACTAAGAGTGCCCGAGGTCACAGGCTCAAGTCCTGCAAAATAGCTTGAATATTTCTGCACACAAGCAAAAAGCTTGGCAGTTTTGTGTTTTGGGAAAACTTTAAAATAAGGAGCCAGGCTTTGAAAGAAATGAGTGTATAGGTTTGTAGAGGGGGTTGTGGACCTCCCAAAACTGAAGCCAAAGACTGCCGGAGGCTTTTAGTTTATTAATAATTCGATGTTAAAGTTGCGGAATTTACTTAGAAAAATATGAAAATGTTGGTAAAACAGTGCTGCCAGAGGAAAGTTTTTGCTCAGAACATAAAATCGCGAATTCATAAACGGTTTCAAGCAGCCAAAATCTCATTTTTTGCACATTTAATTGAATAAATTTTTTCATAGGTATGCAAAATTTGTTCTTGACAACAGGCGTTCGGCCGGGCTAAGGGATTTTCTCCTCCATAGTATAACCAACACCGGCTTGCATCTGGCAGCACACCTTTTCATTTTACGGCAATTGGTGCCATTATACTAAAGCCGACCCTGTGTTTTTGTTGAAAAAGAAAGATAATTGTTAATTACTTTATGGGGCTTGAGTTCGGTTGGCGCTTCCTCAGAATTGAGAAAAAAAAAGTTATTTGTGATAAAATTGTAGTGATCAATAGCTTGAAAGAAGACAAGAAAAATAAAGTTAAAGACTTATTGGCTGGGGTACATGGCATGCTAGTTTCACGTCCACCACGGCAATCATCAGCACCAAAATGGCTTCCAGCCAGGCCATAACTAAGTGCATACTGTTTTTGAGCAGCTTTGCCACTTATAAAAAAAAATTCTTTCTCACTGGAACTAAAACCCGATAAAGTAATTAATAATTGTGTTCCAAATTAATGTTTGCTGTTTGTAAATTTTTCGTAAAATTTCACTTTTCTTGTTCAATGTTTTTAAGATCTATTTTCAGTCTGTTTTTATTTTTAGGAAAACTAGTTTAAAAGAAGTTTTTTTTCCCCATAAAAATGCAGCCCAAACATTTACTTTGTTACGATTTATTTCTTTTGCTTTTGGGTATAGAACTTGCGTGATAACTTATGGTTAATATAAACCTCATCGTATTTTGCACAATGTCATATGAATCAAATTGTTTAACAAAAAAAAATCAAGTTTAAATTTAACAATAATGGCATATGGTAAATTTAAGGCAGGTTACCTTATTAATTCATAAATAAAACTTGGCAGCATGTAAATAGAATATCGCTTCTGAATAGCTTAATTGCATTTATGTAAATACTGAATGACAGGCCTGCATACATATTTCCTGTCTATTTAATATTAATGGTGAAAGAGTGAACATCGTGGACATAAACTCATTGTCGTAATTGAAAGAGATAAGGCCACGTGCAATTTAGTTTCTTTAAATTTCTAGAGAATCAAATAAGTTTAATTAAAACTAAAGAAAATATCAATAATTAGTACAAAATAAACTGCTTGCTCAGTTATATTTTTTGTGTGAATTCAAAGTTCCAAGAAACCATAGAAGGAAGAAGAGAGTTCATATGAACTGTTTAATTAAAACAATAAAAAGGGCTGAAACATCTCTTTCTGCTCCTGAAATTCAGAGTGGAAACATTTTTATCAAACGTATGTGCCCATTACCTGCGAAATAATTTTACAGAAGGTACATAAATTCATTTAAATATAGAACTACTCATGTTTATATTTAATATGTTTTGATTATTTTGAACAGACGATTTCTTACTGGGTACCTTCGTAGTATTTCTTTATTTTTACTCTCAACAATAAAGAAAAAGAAAAAAAAAAGAAATAAATGTCACGTGCTCACTCCATTCATGGTTTAATTCTATAAAACTCATTCATACACAAAAGTGGAGACTTTTAACAGTTTGGGCAAGTCTACAATCCAGCAGCATTTTTTTTGTATCAACTTTTGCACATACAAATAAACCCACATACATTTTGCATTATTATTAATGGAAACGGTTTCTAAGAGAGGGAATTCTACCAAATAATCATCACCAAGAGATTAGTCAACCAGGAATTAACATTTATGGCGATCTCCCGACAACAGAATTTTGTGTAGATATATATGTCGCAAATCTCTATATTTAACTTTACATAATTGGCATTAAGAGTGAATTACAGAGTACGTACATATGTATGTACCTTCATACGTACATATATACATACATACGTAGCTGCAATACCTAACCCTAAATTGACGAAGTACGGAAAAGTTAAACAAACCGAAAAGTAAATATAACATTATATAAACACCAGTGCGGCATAACTTGTATCGTGACGTTACTTTAGAATATTTATTTATTGTTTAAAACTTTTATATTGCAGTAGCATATATTATCACATGTTTCGCAGAATGGCCATTTTTCGACATGAGGTAAAACAAAGTATCCAGCAAATATTATTCCTCATCTAACTTACAAAACAAACCAGGTATTTATATATTTTTATATATTACTTTTCATCACGGACCGAACCTATTATTAGCAACATAAAAAAAAAAAAAAAAAAAATTACTCAATATTTCGGTCTATAATAATTTTCATTTGCGATAATGTCAATATATTCATAATTCATATTTCTTAAACATCTTATTAATTATCTATATTTACGCATTATAGTTTTGATAATGCTTTTCAATTTTGTATTATATTTTTAAGTTTTTTTGTTAACTAAAATGAATTGCTAGAATAACCTAATAAAGGGAATGCATTTGATTTCGACATGAACTAACAGTGGCTATTTAAATTCAAGGGGCAATTATGATAACTGATGGGTGTTCAATTGCCATTGGCGTGCTTTTACTTTGCAATGGGTAGGGAAAAATGCACCCTTGAGAGACAACAACCCTCTCTAGACCAAGTGTCTACTGTTTAGATTTTTTTTTGTATTGAAGCTCTTATTGTAGTTTTAGAAAAGGCATGAATTATTATGCTTGCACGATCCGTCTGGGGTAAAATGAACTACACCTTGAAATTCGAGCTAGTCGTGACACCTTAATTATTTTCATGCCGATATACCTTAAGTGGATTCATTGAATATACCAACCGTGCAACAACTTTTGAAAAATATAACGAAGAAAAGTATTATTTCCATTTGTTCAAAACTTTTTTTCTCTGAGTGCAAATTTTAGCATTAAATTGCTGCTCAAATTAAAAAACGAAAAGAAGACTAAAGTTTTTAATGTCACAGTTTTCAATTGTTATTAAGATGCTGATCCTTTTACATACATTTTATATATGTATATATTAATTTTTTTTTCGGAAATTAATCTAAAATAAAATTGAACATAAAACTCCAAAACAATTAAAGTTATTGAGCGTGCAGCTCGTAATAAATATAATTTTTCATGAGCCTTCTGTTAAGCCATTTTCAGATGTTTTTCCGCCCAAGCAACCATTATTGATTATTTAGTCATTAAGAACTGGGTCGCTTTTGACCACTCACTCACTCACTCACTCCTCCTTTGAGACTGTTTTTGTTTTTTTCATCCCAATGGCACCAGACAAATAACGTCTTGCGTTTGAAAATTGCTCAGCAACATTTTATGCTGGAATATTTTCCCACGATAGCGAGCTTTGATCGTGCTTAAATTGATATTTTATAGACTTAAGGAAAATGCTGCCTGCAGCGACAAGCTTTTTTCCTTTTTGTTGCTATCGTAGCTTTTCTTCTTTTTTTATCTAAATAGAACCTTAACAGAAAAACAATTTTCATATATTGCAGAGCGGGTCTGAAGGAGCGTAAAAAAAATCAAAAATTCAAATGCCAACGTAAAAGAAAAAATCAGAACATAACTTTTTACTGGTGCTGACTGACTGAAAGCAAAAAGGTGCATTCTAATAAAATCTACTACAAACGAAATAAAGAAAGAAAGAAAGAAAGAAAGAAAGAAAGAAAGAAAGCAGAAGAAAAAACATTGTACTTATTTTAGCTGCAGGACAGATTTTTATGTTAGACAACAGCTTTAACAACACAAAAATTATATCTGTGCAGCGATAAGAGTTTGCAGATCTTTTACTACTCGTACTTCAGTCAGTCAGTCAGTTAGTTCTTTTGGTCTGTCTGTGTGTCTGTCTGTGTTTGAGTTTCCATTTGCTTTCTTCTGCAGTGCCATTGAGTCGAGGATGATTATGATTATCATAAAGATAGTCATCATGTTAACAGAATAGTTGATGATGATCAAGATTCTAATGGACTTAATGGTCCGGCACATAAAATGTTGACCATCATGTTATTCTACTCCCGGGGCCATACAACATCATGGGGACTGGTTATTGGTTATTGTAGTTGTTGCTGGGTTTATGGTTTGTGAGCGCATGTCATGTTGATTTAATTGTTTTCCATTAAAACTATTGACAGATTTAATTATGAAACAAGCAATTGTTACAAATTGTGATTAATTGTGATCGTTTGTGTTCTTCTGTAACGTTTTTTTTTTTGACGATTTGGGTGTTGTTAGTCAATTGTTGTTGGCAGAGACATTAGAATGAAATGAAATTTGAGAAAGAAAACTTTTGCTGGATAAAAAAAAAAAGTGTTGGCTAAAAGGAGCTCGGCTTCAAAGGTACTTAATAACTAGCGAAAAGATAAATTCCTATTGGAGATCAGGATGGAAAAGTTTGGTTACGAAAAACGATTATTTTGTTGCAACACTGTTACGCGTTGACTAGACTATCCATAAAATGGTTCACAAAATAAAAATGGAAATAAAATCTCTACTGAACCCGAGTAAGAGGCATAATAAAGGTAAGGTCCCAGCTAGCTGATGAGAGACGTGGCAGTTGATTCTCAACTCAGGATTCAACGCGAGACAGATAAGTCTACTACATGCCTATAGCCAAATCGTAGAGACTAAAATTTATTTCAAGCTACGTACATAAAAAGGCGAGCGGTCATGCCATTAGGGTACAATTGTTCCCACCCGGTTGATATTTCATCAACACCTTGTATAATCAAAATACCCTTCATTTCCTTTTGATTATCCCTAATAAAGCTTTCGACTACATTAAGATTCCCATATTGTCAATCATCTTTGCCATTCCCAACAAATAAAATTTACTTCTTCATATCTTCAAATTCAATTAATAACATATTTATTCAAAATAGTAAAAAGGAGAAAAATATAATTATAGAACATGTTTATATGTATAAATAAAAGTATATGTGCAAACGAATGCAATTAACCTTAACCCAAAAAAAAAATTATACGGAGTGCAGGGGATAAATCGAAGAGCAAAAAAAAATACAAATTTTATGTATGTACGTATTTGCATATGTAAGCATTAAAAAAAAATGTGCGTACGTTAAATCATCTTCCCATCCAACTAGTAGCAGTAATATTAAAAGACTAACTTGGAAGAAAAAAAATGCATTGATCTCTACTCGTTGGAGAATTTAATAAGGAGGAACGTACGGAATTGGACTAATGTTAATATGAGTTTTTATGAGAATTTAAAAAAAGGAATTTAAGCAAAGATAGTTTTTTTTTCTTTCTTTTTACTTACAATAAAATTATTATGTTGTTATTGTACGTAGATTTCATTCCATATAGTTCCAGTGATGGGCCCAGCAAGGAATATGATGGTGATGATGTTGATGAGAATTATTATTGCTATTTATAGATGAAAAGATGTTAGCTACTATTAATAAAAAAAAACCATTGCACTATAAAAGATATAATTCAGGTTAGGGTTTCCGGCACTCGGAACAAAGAAAAATTAGGTATTAAATTTAGGAATATAGAAATGTGACAGAAATGAGACAGGTATTAAATTAAATTGCGTAAACCGAAATAATCACACTAAGGTTAATTTATTTCAAGACGATATTATATTGATTAGACCTGCTCATTTCTATTGAATTTTCATTTCACGTGTTTTCTACGTCACAGGTTTTGTATTGTTTCGGTTTAAGAGAGTAGCTTTAGATTAGAATTATATAGTTAATTAAATTTTTCTTCACAATCTGTGTTTTTTTTTTCTACATTTTGCGTAGTGCGAGTTAAAAATGGTGTGTAAAAATTAGGTTAAGTTGAATCGTTGAAAAATTATACTTAGATCCAGTTGAGCTCTTCAAAATGGCGTACACCAGATTTTACTTTTTGGTTAGCGTTTCTTCCGAGCTTTGGGAATAAGCACATCAGGTACACCGGGTTTGATTTCAGATCTGAAATTTACTGTGAAGTTGACCCTCAGAGTTGTGCCACTTATGCGTTGGAGTCTTTTAGTATGTCCACAAGGAAAGGAGCAAGCTGGTCCAAGTTGGTTGTTTTTTGTTATGGAATTAATTTCCGATTAGGAACCAAGGGAGTTTAGATTCCAATGGTAACAATACCAGTTTTTCTTCACTTTAGTTAATTACCAAAAATTGTAATAATTATTTAATTTACTGTACTTTTACTTTTGTTTGAAGCACATGAATTTTTAAAAGAAATTTATTTAGAGTGAATGCTTCTACTCTGCTTGAATGCGCAGCTCGAACTTAATTGCCTTTTATCAAATCTTAAGTCGTATTTTTTTCACAAGAGTTATATTCATTTATTGTATGTATACCAAACGTAACGGGCTTAAACTGATCGCAACAAATGATCTCTTTCGTTCTCTTATGTCGTACGTTGCTGAATTTGATATGTATGTGCGTTCAGTACATACATTCCTTTCATTTACTTGAACAAATAAAGAATTCGGGGAAAAGGAGAAATAGTATTGGAAAAAAATATTACATACTCTGTTATGGTAAAATTACGTTAAGCATTATTCAGGGTTTTCAGCAAATTGATTTGTTTTTGTGTAGTTGGTTCTTTTAAAATAGTTCGGCCAAAAAAAATCGTTTGGCCGTTCTTGATAATTGAGATAAATCATAACACACCTGCTTCGTTCAGAGATTCTGTATCGAATAACGAACAGGAAGATTTATTCTCCGTCTGTGGCAGGATATGATGGGAATAATTACAAAACAAAGAATTAACGTGTGGCTCGACCCACGATTAGCCGGGCAAGTTAACTTTTTAGGTCAGAAGCGTGGAATCGCCCTGCATAGTTTCCCTTCAGGTCCTCCACGTCATACAACGAATTGCCTACGCGTTTTATAATTTTACATCTGATGTATTTTGGCATAAATTTAGCATTTACTCTTCTTGATGCATTACTCAAAATATGGTTCTTGCGATAAACCTTTTGGTTTTCTTGAAACTCAACATTCCTAGCTCTTAAATTATAAGCCTTACTGGCTTTTTGATGAGCCTTATCAAGGTTTTCTCTTATTTTTTCGCGCATTCTGTGAAGTTGGTCACAATTTGGTTGAATATCAATTTGATCATAGTTTAGGCTGTTTAGTTTTTGCAAAATGAAATAAGAGCTACCATGATGGCACATATTCTGGCCAAATAGTGCGTAGTAGGGGGAACAATTGATCGCACTATGGATATCACTTCTTAGCACTGATAATATCTGGGGTATATGTTTGTCCCAATTTGAGTGATCTGAATCATCCTTTAACAGTATTCTAATCTTCGTTATAATTTCGCGATTTGCTCTCTCTGACGCGTTCGCTTGGGGGGAGTAAAATCCAGTTTTTATATGTGTTATGCCATAGAGATTAAGAAAATCTAGCATTTCCTTGGAGATAAATTGCTTCCCATTATCACTATGAATATATTGGGGTACTCCAAAAGTAGGAAATACTTCAGTTTGCAAAAATAAAATAACGCTTGAGGTTGTAGCTTTTCTCATTGGTTTCAAAAATATGAATTTCGTCAAGTGATCAAGGCAGATAAAAACAAATGAGTTTTGCGCTTTGGAGCACGGATAGGGACCCATGAAATCACAATATAAGCGTTGAAATGGCCTAAAAGTCTCAAATTTGGCACCCATAGGTGGCTTAGAAACAATATTGCTACTTTTAGCTGACTTGCATAGTTCACACTTGCTTACGAATTCCCTTATATCTTTTGACATTTTTGGCCAAAAATATTTTTGCCTCACTCGATACAAGGTTTTTAGGAAGCCCCCATGACAGGCACCTTGTGACTTATGTGCGTTCTCGGTTGCAACTTTTGTTAGAAGTTCTGGTAACCAGAGTCTCCAGAGCCCATTTTCCTCATTTTCTAAGCCCTGTCTAATCCTGACTCTCTTAAAAATGTGTTTGCCTTCTACACGAAGATCAGGAAGGGAAGAGTTTTTTTCCTCAATAGTTTTACGAATGTTTTCGTATTCCGGGCTGTCAAACTCAGTACTCTCCATATTAATGTCTACTCCTATTAAGTCGGTGCTTAGCTCATCGACATCAAACCTTGATAGGGTATCGGGAACAACGTTTAACGACCCTTTTCGGTGCTCAATTATAAAGTCAAACCGTTGAAGTTTTAGACTCCATCTAGCTAAACGCCCTGATAGGTCTTTTTGACTCATAAGCCATCGCAGGCTTGAATGATCGGTAACTATCCGAAAAGGCAGTCCTTCAATATATGCACGAAATCTCTGTACCGATATAATAGCTGCAAGGCACTCTAATTCCGTAACCGTATAATTTTGCTGTGCCCTATTTAGCTTCTGTGAAACGAACGCAATTGGGTGTTCTTTTCCTTCGCTGTCGAATTGTATCAATACACCTCCTACTCCAATCTTCGACGCATCACATTGTATGATGAATTCTTTGGTGTAGTCTGGCTGAGCCAACACAGGTGCTGATGAAAGTGCCTGCTTCAAAATTTCAAAAGAGTTTATGGCATCTTGCGATAGCTTAAATGGCTTATTAGATTTTCGCAGACAGTCAGTCAATGGTCCACTTAGGCTAGCAAAATTAAAAATAAAGCCACGGTACCAATTGGCCATACCGATAAATCTTCTTAGCTGTCTAGGGGACTTTGGCAAAGGGAAAGAGGTTATGCTTTCTATTTTCGTATTGTCAACTTTTAAGCATCCTTGCCCAATAATATATCCCAAGTAGTTAATTTCGCGCTGAAAAAATTTACTTTTTGTTACGTTTATGGTTAATTTTGCAGACTTTAAGCACGATGCTACTTGCTTTAGCGTCTCACAGTGGGATTCGAAGGATTCACTACATACAAGAAGGTCATCTAAATAGATGAACACATTTTCTCTCAATCTCGATGGTATTACCCTATCCATTAATCTGCTCATCGTTTGAGGCCCATTACAAAGGCCAAATGGCATATACTTATACTGGTATAGTGGTCTGCCAGGCACCACAAATGCCGTTTTTTCTTTAGAGCTAGCGGATAATGGTATTTGAAGGAACGCATCTTTTAAATCTATTCCGCTTATGTAGTAAGTGTCCTTAAGTCTGCTTAGCAAGCCGTTGATATGAGGCAACGGGTATGAATCTTTCTTGGTTACAGAGTTCAGGCGACGGCAGTCTAGGCAAAGTCTGACTTTTCCGGGTTTTCTGACAAGAACTACTGGGGAACACCATGGAGAATTAGACTCCTCTATAACCCCCATTTCTAGTAACCTATCTACCTCTTTGAATGCTTCAGCCGTCCTTGGTGGCGAAAGAGGGTAGTGTTTTGCTTTTATTGGAGGTGAATCACCCGTGTTTATTTCATGCTCCAACAATTCAGTGCAACCTAGACCCAATTCCTCAAAAGATGGGAATTCTAATATAACTTTATCGCGCTCTAGCTGTTGTTCAGCAGTGAGCTCGTGATATTTTAGCTGGCCCTCGCCAATTTCCTTAAGCTCGGATATGCTAGGAATAATGCAAGGTGCTAATGCAAAAATCTGCCAAAAATCTACTCCGAGATAAACTTCTTGTTGAAGCGAGGGTACTAAATAGAAAACTATTTCTTTGACAACATTCTTATAGCTAACAGGTAGCTTACAAAAGCCCATTACTTCCTGCCTTTCGCCATTTGCTGTTGACAGCGACGATTTGAATCTAGTTATTGTGATATTATTTCGACTGATGAACTCTGAACAGTTTCTGCCTAGCACGGAAACGTTCGCTCCAGAGTCCAACAAACCTAAAAACTGTTCTCCGTATATGCGAACTTTTGCAAAAGGGCGGTTGTCTTCTCCTGATAATATAGTGGTTTCTATCTTCTTACGAACTTGTCTTTGAAAAAAGTGTCTGTCTCTACATTTTTTAATAGTTTTGGATGATTGTTTCTGTCTAGGAAAATTTGTGGAAGTGTAGTTTCTTGAAGTATCAATCACATAGTGATCTGCGTAATTTGCTGAAAAGCCAGTCGATATACCTGATTGTGTTGTACTTTGTGCTACTGAAACGATTGGTGTTATTGCTTTCGATATTAAACTGACGTATTCTGAGGCTGTGCCAAAATTTAGGGGCGAATTTTTAGTGTTTAGTTCTGAGGTGGAGGTTTTTTCGTTGCCGGGACTCTCTGTTCCGAGCGATGTAACCCGGTCTTTACTTCGCTGCTCTTGGCGTTTCCCTGGTGGTCGTTTGGGCATTTTGTAGTCACAACCCCTCTATGACCACATTTATAACAAAAAAGATTTCGAATTTCCTGGGGGCAGTAAATATACGAATGACCTAGCTCTAAGCAGTTCCAGCATAGTATTCTAGAATAATCTGCTTTGCGTGTTTGAAACCGAAACGCTTCAACTTGTGGATCAGATTCCCCTTCCTCGTCCAAATCTTCATCCAAGTTGACTTCGTTGACTTGTCTATGGTGAATGGGAATAGGATACCCCTTGGTATCTTTTAAAATTTCTTCCCCCTTTCTTGCCAAATCACGTAAGTCGTTAAGTGATCTTATATGGGAATTAAATAACATTAATTTGAGATTCACATTTACATTTCTTTTTAAAATGTCTATTAAGGACTGTTCCGGTATTGGTTCTCTAAGCCTGGAGTTCATAGCCATGACTGCTGAATGAAAATCATCATAGCTTTCCTTATTGTGTTGTTTCCTCAAGGAAATTTTCAGAATTATATCCTGATCATTTTCGGAATTCCCGAATTCCTTTGTAAGAGCATATTTAAGAAAAGTGTAATTGGCGTTTCTGTTCTGTTTGGTGAACATCCAATACCAATTTTCCGCTCTTCCACTTAAGAGGACATGGAAGTTTGCCATTAAATGGTCATGAGGACACCTCGTACGATTACATAAGGTTTCAATTTTAAATAAAAAGTCTGATACTGCTGTCGTACCATCATAAGAAATTTTCCATTGTTGCAATTGAATATTGCATTCAGCATTCCTAATTGGATGCGAATTAGCTGAAGGTGGCTGTGTCTCACTCGCGTTTTCGTGCACAGGAATGCTATTAGAATCATTCCTTATACTACTCTTTAATTCCTCAAATTCCCTTCGGAAAGTTTCCTGCGTTTCGCGTAAGTTCTGTTGAAGTGCAATAATCAGGGAATCCATCGGAGCATTAACCGAAGGATTATTTTTAGGGATTGTACCCGTTGGTAAGGCCTGTGCCAAATCCTGAAGCTCGCACTCATTATCATTTCTTTGGGAATGAGGTGAGGGTAAGGTAAATTGAGGATTCATGTCCATATTAAAATTCGGTAAATGTATAAGCTCTCTCTGAGAAGGAGTTTCTATTGGTACGCTTTTATCAAAAGAAAAAGGTACAGTGGGGCTATGCACGACTGGTGGCCTGCTTGGAAGATTTAAGGAAGTGTCTAAGTTAATGGATATATTATTTCTCGATGGAGTATGAGTTTTAGGTCTACCTCTAGCTGACGTTTTTCGAGTTAAATTTGGATTGGTGCTTCTAGTGTTCATGCTCTGAGGTGAACTTATTCTTGTTCATGTATTTAATAAAAAAGATTAAAGAGAAATAAAATATATGCTTATGCATATATACAAAAAAAAATTATTCTCTAAAAAAAAAAAAATAAACTAATATAAACTAAGCTTACTTATGATTGAAAATTTCAACAAAACAAAAAAAAAAAAAAAAAAAAAAAGAAAAGGAAATCGTGACTATACGAAATAATAGGTAATGTAACTTTGTTAATAACAACGTATTATTTTATTCGGAGAATTTATAATAACTGAAGGGAATGACAAAAATTTGAGCAAATAGGAATTTGAGCTACTTCATAGCTAGTGTATCGAAAGCAAAAAAAATAAATAAAATGCATGGCCAAATGATTAGAGGTTTAGAAGTGATGCATTGAAATCTAAATTAAATCGAATATGCCGCAACATAAAGGACTATAAAAAACTGGAAGTCTATTACGGACTTGCATAACGAATTTAACAAGCAGTTCAAATGCTACTTAGGCTTGCGGACTGTAAATATTTCTTCCACTATGGCCCATTCTAACCAAGTTAGTCACATACGTATGTGTTAGTTTTAAGTACAGCTCTGACTGCCATACGTCGCAAATAGAATTTCCTTTCCTTGAAATTCAGAAAAATCTATGACTTACGTATGAACACAATTGCCATTTAATACAATGCAATATAGCTTTGACTTCCGTACGTCGCAAATAGAATTTTCTTTTAATTGATATTCAGAAAAATCTATGACTTACGTAGGAATATAAATGTCATAACATATACTGCAATAATAAAACGCTGACTTAGTTCGGTAAAAAGACTAACAGTTGTATGCAAAAAAATTTAATAAACTGTTATTAGCCACTAATAATCAAAAATGCTTAAAGTATTATGCAAAAAAAAATATTTGCTTAATTTGCTTGCTTTAACACAGTGTTAAAAGTAGAAAATTTAATACACGTTCGCCCCTACTTTAAATATAAATTAAAATGACATTTCAATTGTAGTTATTGATTTGTTTACATTTTGTGGTAAAAATTGTGAAAAATAATAAAGAAATTTTTTGTGAAAAAATGAAAGCATTAAATTTAATATTATTATTATTATTATTATTATTATTATTATTATTATTATTATTATTATTATTATTATTATTATTATTATTATTATTATTATTATTATTATTATTATTGTTATTATTATTATTATTATTATTTACGCTAGGTTGGTCCAGGATGGCCCTTTGCACTGCGACCAGTAATGACCTATTGTGCAACCCCTTTCCCTCACGAGTTCAATACATCAAGAAACAGTACTAGCTCCTTCAGTGGGAGCCCTTGCAAGTCCTGTGAACCCAATGTATAGGTCTGCAACAGCCTGTATCTTCTGTGGCCAAGTGCCACACATTCAGTAATCAAGTGTTCCATTGACTCCTCTTCTTCTCCGCAAAATCTGCATATTGCCGTGCTGGATAGTCCCATTCTGTGTAGATGTTTCCTGCAGGTATAGTGTCCTGTTAGCGCCCCACACAGTGCCCTAAGATTCTTCCTATTTAATTTTAGAGCGAGATCCGCTCGCTTGGCATCAAAGCTAAGAAATTTCCTCGAGTGTTCTAGACCCCTAGTGTCATTCCACAGTTTCTCTGTGATGGATGTTGTCCATTTTCTGAACTCCCCCCTGAGGAGTAGATTGTTAAAGCCAAATTATGGAGTGGGTCCAATAAAAGCCCCATTGGCTCCCCTTTTCGCGTAGGTATCATCCAACTCGTTACCCTTGTGCCCCTCATGACCTGGCACCCATATCAGAGTAATCTGATTGTGAGTGGCCAGTTCATTTAGCCTATCGTGACATTCCAGTATTGTCCTGGATTTGAACGAATAGCCATCCAGGGCCCTGAGTACCGACTGGCTGTCTTAATAAGTCGAATTGGTAAGAAATATCGGGATTTGATTTAATTTGTTTCAATTGTGCCATTTTAATAGAATATTATGAACAAATATCGTCAACCAGTCGACCAAGAATATATGTATGTATGTATAAGAAGAGAGCCGACCCGTTATATATTCCTGAAACCGACCTTAAACAAAAATATAGTTTTAACAAGGAAACATAAAAGAAATTGCAAATTTGATACAAGATGATATGAAGAGGACGTGGTTCACCAGCACATTTGCTCTTCGTGGTATTCTTATAAGACATAGTAAAACGTTTAGGTACAGGATGATACAGGCGATATTCACGGACTGTCTCAATCAGCGATTAGCCGAATTTGCTCAAAAGTAGCGCGTGCACTAGCCAAACTGGCCAAAGACAAATAAGAATGCCTGCTCCCGCTGCAGAAGAATGCTAAATTTCATCAAGTTTTAAAGAAATTCACAATTTTCCTGGTATTATTTGGGCTACTGACGGAACTCACATAAAATTGAAAAAACACTGATGGTGAACTAGAACAATATTACATTAACAGGAAGGGGTTTTGCGTGCATACATACATATGTTTGTACATACAATGTTCATACAAAATTTAAATATATTAATAATAAAACAAAAATGAATAATAAAAAATAATAATAATAAAACAAAATAATTCAAAAAAGGAATAATAAAAATAAAGCAAATAATTCAGTCAGATATGAAATAATAAAACAAAACAATTATATACTTCAGGTTTTTTTCTTGCAATAACACGAAACATAAATTTTAGTCTTGATTGAAGAAAAGTAAATTTGAGAACCCGGGCGAATGTAATCATGTCCGTACATACATATACATATGTATGTGTGTATGAATACGGTTTATGAATACGGTTTATGAAACAGTATTGCCAGTTTCAAGATTGAAATTTCTTTAAATCATTTATTAGCTAATACGCGTTTTTTGCATACAAAATTTTTAACACAGGTTATTAGGCTTAATGAGCTTATTAACAAATTTTCATATTAAACCAAAATTACGACTTTTTTTTGCATACAACTGTAAATGTCTAGTCGAAATGCAGAGTGATATTCTGCTTAATTAAGTTAAAACTTGTTTTTATATTTTTATTTTTAAATATATGTTTATACTACGTGCTTTCCGTTGGGCGCCATATCTGTTACGCGTTGACTAGACTATCCATAAAATGGTTCACAAAATAAAAATGGAAATAAAATCTCTACTGAACCCGAGTAAGAGGCATAATAAAGGTAAGGTCCCAGCTAGCTGATGAGAGACGTGGCAGTTGATTCTCAACTCAGGATTCAACGCGAGACAGATAAGTCTACTACATGCCTATAGCCAAATCGTAGAGACTAAAATTTATTTCAAGCTACGTACATAAAAAGGCGAGCGGTCATGCCATTAGGGTACAATTGTTCCCACCCGGTTGATATTTCATCAACACCTTGTATAATCAAAATACCCTTCATTTCCTTTTGATTATCCCTAATAAAGCTTTCGACTACATTAAGATTCCCATATTGTCAATCATCTTTGCCATTCCCAACAAATAAAATTTACTTCTTCATATCTTCAAATTCAATTAATAACATATTTATTCAAAATAGTAAAAAGGAGAAAAATATAATTATAGAACATGTTTATATGTATAAATAAAAGTATATGTGCAAACGAATGCAATTAACCTTAACCCAAAAAAAAAATTATACGGAGTGCAGGGGATAAATCGAAGAGCAAAAAAAAATACAAATTTTATGTATGTACGTATTTGCATATGTAAGCATTAAAAAAAAATGTGCGTACGTTAAATCATCTTCCCATCCAACTAGTAGCAGTAATATTAAAAGACTAACTTGGAAGAAAAAAAATGCATTGATCTCTACTCGTTGGAGAATTTAATAAGGAGGAACGTACGGAATTGGACTAATGTTAATATGAGTTTTTATGAGAATTTAAAAAAAGGAATTTAAGCAAAGATAGTTTTTTTTTCTTTCTTTTTACTTACAATAAAATTATTATGTTGTTATTGTACGTAGATTTCATTCCATATAGTTCCAGTGATGGGCCCAGCAAGGAATATGATGGTGATGATGTTGATGAGAATTATTATTGCTATTTATAGATGAAAAGATGTTAGCTACTATTAATAAAAAAAAACCATTGCACTATAAAAGATATAATTCAGGTTAGGGTTTCCGGCACTCGGAACAAAGAAAAATTAGGTATTAAATTTAGGAATATAGAAATGTGACAGAAATGAGACAGGTATTAAATTAAATTGCGTAAACCGAAATAATCACACTAAGGTTAATTTATTTCAAGACGATATTATATTGATTAGACCTGCTCATTTCTATTGAATTTTCATTTCACGTGTTTTCTACGTCACAGGTTTTGTATTGTTTCGGTTTAAGAGAGTAGCTTTAGATTAGAATTATATAGTTAATTAAATTTTTCTTCACAATCTGTGTTTTTTTTTTCTACATTTTGCGTAGTGCGAGTTAAAAATGGTGTGTAAAAATTAGGTTAAGTTGAATCGTTGAAAAATTATACTTAGATCCAGTTGAGCTCTTCAAAATGGCGTACACCAGATTTTACTTTTTGGTTAGCGTTTCTTCCGAGCTTTGGGAATAAGCACATCAGGTACACCGGGTTTGATTTCAGATCTGAAATTTACTGTGAAGTTGACCCTCAGAGTTGTGCCACTTATGCGTTGGAGTCTTTTAGTATGTCCACAAGGAAAGGAGCAAGCTGGTCCAAGTTGGTTGTTTTTTGTTATGGAATTAATTTCCGATTAGGAACCAAGGGAGTTTAGATTCCAATGGTAACAATACCAGTTTTTCTTCACTTTAGTTAATTACCAAAAATTGTAATAATTATTTAATTTACTGTACTTTTACTTTTGTTTGAAGCACATGAATTTTTAAAAGAAATTTATTTAGAGTGAATGCTTCTACTCTGCTTGAATGCGCAGCTCGAACTTAATTGCCTTTTATCAAATCTTAAGTCGTATTTTTTTCACAAGAGTTATATTCATTTATTGTATGTATACCAAACGTAACGGGCTTAAACTGATCGCAACAAATGATCTCTTTCGTTCTCTTATGTCGTACGTTGCTGAATTTGATATGTATGTGCGTTCAGTACATACATTCCTTTCATTTACTTGAACAAATAAAGAATTCGGGGAAAAGGAGAAATAGTATTGGAAAAAAATATTACATACTCTGTTATGGTAAAATTACGTTAAGCATTATTCAGGGTTTTCAGCAAATTGATTTGTTTTTGTGTAGTTGGTTCTTTTAAAATAGTTCGGCCAAAAAAAATCGTTTGGCCGTTCTTGATAATTGAGATAAATCATAACAACACTTTTGCATGTTCTTCACAGCTCTTAAAATTGAAAGAGTTGTAAGAATATTTAATGTGACACAATTATTTGATTACACTTATTTGATTACATTTTCCAATACAGCTAAATTAATGCGATTTTAATTGTTAATCAATTAGTTTTATCGGGTTTGAGTTTGATTTTTATTTCCTCAGAGTAGAGAAAAATATTTTGGTGACAAAATTGTAGTGATGCCAAAAGTTTTGGAGTCTATTCGTTGCAAACAAAGAAACAAACAAGCCAACAATCAAATTTTCTTTTTATAAATTTTCCTCTTATAAATTTTCCTCTTATAACACTGTACAACAGTGAAAATGGGTTCAAGAAAAAAATATGTAGTTTATGTGTATGTATTTTGGTGCTCTAAATCCAAATCTTCTTTCAGTTTTTCTCTATGACGTAAGGATTTTTTTTTATGGGCGTGGATAATTTTGCCCCCTATATTATAGAGCTGCGCCCATATATTTACCCGTAACTTCGAAAACTCTCTTCCAAAGCACACCAAAAGATATGCTATAAAATTTTATATCAAATGCTGGCATACAATTGCTATCTATCTTGTCCCCTTTTTAAAGTTATTCACAAATCAAGGGCGAAAACATTTTTTTTTTCATGCAAAATTCACGTTTTTTTTTAAATTCAATAAAAAAAAAATAAAATGGGCAGCATTTTATATTTTTACATTTTCCTAAATTCAACATGTCTAAGAAATAAAATAAAAAAAGCTATAAATCATAAAAATCCATAAGCAAATGTTGATTTTATTCACAATTGAAAGCAGATATCTCTAGAATCTTAAAAGATCTTATAAACTGCTCTAATGTTACGGGTGGCACAAGTTTTAAGTTTGTTGGTGATTTGTGACAGGCTCTTTTCGTCATTAACAAAGCATAATTGAAGTCATCTGTTGTTACAGCAAAAAATCGCCTCATGTATATTATATAACAGGTTATCCATTTTGCGGTTTAAAAAGTAAACGTAAATAAAACACATATAAAATATTTTGTTTCTTCATGATATTTCTTTTTTTGTTATAAAACTTGAACGTTGACATTATGTGTGAAACACTACATCATTTAAATGACCACCACGCGGAGAGTTACAAGCATTGATTATTTTGAGGCAATTTTCGACCACTTTTTGACACATATTGGGCGGTATCTCAGCCACAACTTGACACATGTTGGAGCTTAAGGGCTCAAGAGTTAAAGATTTATCTGCATAAAACAAAAAAAGTCTAACGGTGTCAAATCGCATGATCTTGGTGGCCAGTTGATATCGCCACAACGAGAAATTACGCGGCCAATAAAGCCATATTCGGTTGAGTTGTGTGGCATGTGGCACCGTCCTGTTGAAACCACGTATTCTCCAAGTGGTATTCTTCAGTGGCAGGCAAAAAAAGTCGGTTATCATATGACCCTAACGCTTCGAATTGCCAGAGACAGACAGTCGTTCCATCGTCGTTTTCGAAGAAGTCACACCTCGAACCAAAGAGCGCACCAAACAGTGACTTTTTCTGGATGTAATGGCTTCAATTACTTGAGGATTCTCAGAACCCCAAATGCGACAATTTTGTTTATTAACATACCCACCCACCGAGTGAGTGAGAAATGTGCTTCATCGCTGAAGAAAATTTCGTTCGAAAAATCGCCGTCCACCGCCTGTTGTTCAAGCAGCCATTCCACGTATCTACGACGTTGTGAATGATCAGCTGGCTTCAGTTGTTGTGTGGGCTGGACTTTATATGGACTTGGGTGGAGATCTAAATGCAAAATAAGACAGTCCTAATTCCTTAGAACGACGAGGAATTGACACATTCGGGTCTTCGGCAATACTTTCACTTACTGCAGCGATATTTTCAGCGGAACGAGCGAAACGATGATAAACAGGCCTTAAAATATTTGTAACCGTTCCAGTCTCTTCAAATTTCTTCACAATTCTGTCAATTGTTTACGTACTTGGACGATTATATAAACCTCTCAAAGCACGATATGTGGCTGTGGCAGAATCACCATTTTTGTAGTATGTTTTGATAACTTTTATGCGTTGCGTGATAGTTAAGCGATCCATTTTCGTCAATGTCAGACTTTCAACTGCGAAGAAAAAAATTGGTCTAACAAATTAGTTTGACAGATGCCGTATTCCAGTTGTATACTTTTGAAACTACGAAATGGATAACCCGTTATATATGTCATAGTTTGCTCTCCTAACAATTCATTTAATCCTTGCACTCCTTTTGATCTTAATGTCATGCAACTTATGCATTCTTTCATGGTGCTAATTTTTTATTCCTAAACAAAAAAACTGTTATAGGTTTCGCAAAAATAATATTCAGAGGTAATTTAATATAATTTAACTTTTGGTTTTGCGCTACATGTAGAGCTTTTTGGGCTCAAATTACTCATGGAAGTATTGCCCCCAACGATATTTTTCTCCTTCCATGCCAGTCGATCCAGGCTAATGTAAATTACATGTGTAGTAGAAAGGGAGTTTAAATAAACTACATTGCAACATAACTCTAAAAATGTGCACATATAAACCAAAAACGCGTTATCACTTACGAAATTTGTATTTGAAATGATACAGTTTACGCGTGGTTCCACATTTTTGCGACAGCCGCACAATTCTATCAGAAGGTGCAATTAAGTACCTTAACGTTCATAGAAACTGGCGAATTTTTGTAATATTTATATTTAAAAAAACAAAAACGAACATCATAAGTAAACAATATTGTTTGCAACACAACAGTGGCGTTCTTAATCAAGTGATTTACTTATTGCAGTGTAAACGCAGGACGCTTAATGAAGTCGCGCCTCACTTTCGCTAATTTTCATTTAATTTTTTACTTACTTCTCTTTTCTTCTTCTTATTCGACAAAAATAACCATAACTCGTTTATATTTTTATTCGGCATCAAATAAATAAAATTGAATTTTATTTGTGTAGTTTTTTTTTTTAAAGTTAATTTCAAGAGCAATAAAATAGTACAAAAAGTTTTTACAAAAATATTATAAAATATTAAAAAAAAAAAAATAATGTTACATTGTTTTTTTTTTGTTTTTTGCAGAATTAAATATTTAAAAATAAACTAAAATTAATTTATTACAAACATACCAAGTATGTTTGTTATTGCTTTTGAACGATTCAACTGTCCTGTCCGTCTGTCTGCTTTTTTTTATGTTTTTTTTTTTTGCTCTGTTTGAGATTGTCTAATACTCGTAAATTCTCAACATTTTACAATATTCGTTGGCATTTTGTAGGTTTTGAGACTATGCTATTTTTGTTGTTGTTGTTGTTGTTATTATAAGTTTACCTTAAAATATTGTACTCGTACTATTTCTTATCTAAAATGAATATTCAGGGTTTATGGTATATTCATTTCGTTAATAAACAAATTGCACTATTTTTCCATTTAAAAGCTAATTTATGTGCTAAATGCCATTAAAATAAATTACAATTCTTTAATTTCAGTATTTTAGTTTTTAGATTTGTCATTCTGTTTTTTTTTTTAGATTTTTCATTACAGTTTGATATGGACAAAATGAACAAGTTTTTGTTTTTTGTGCGAAAAAGAAATCTTATGAAGTACGTTTTATTTATTTTTTTTTTTTTTATGTAACTATCATCACCGAAAATTAACATCACAAGAAAATTAATTTAAGTGTATCTGTGGCTGAGAAAAAAATTACTTTAATTCACATTTTGGAATTTTTGCAGAGAGGTTCAAATTTGAGCTGCGAATTTGCAATTGTGGTATTTGGGTAGAGTTACTGCTTGATCCCTTAAATGCAATCGTTAGGTCTAAAAACAGACTTTATAAATGTTTTCTGTTTTTTTTTTTTTCAGCCGTCTATATGCCGCCGCCATTACGTAGATGCCAATCAACTCATCAGCAGGCTCGAAAAGCATGCTTTGACGATTTTTTCGAGCCTACTCGTTGGATGAGTTGATTAGCATCAACGAAATGTTGGCGGCATATAGACGGCTGGAAAAGCGGAAAAGATGATAAAGGTATATTTTTAAAACAAATTCTGCTTCCTGCTGTATAAAATGCCTATTTAAGACAAAAGTGACTTGGTGTACTTTACCTTCCACCTGTTATAAAGATATAAAGAATTTTTATAAAAAAAAAAAAAAACAGAAATGCGGTCGGAGGACCGTCGTTAGGAACGAAGTTCCTTACGTTTTTTCTTCATCTTCGAATGTAATGTAAGGTGAAATCTGTGTGTTATTTTGTGTTGTTTTTGAAATTTTTAAATTTTATATGCTTCTTTAATTTTTTGGACCGTTTCATATTTTTACTTTTGACACATGCAGTATTTTTTTGTCAATCTGCTGCAAAACGAAGAAAAGCAACTGTTGGTTAATTTTTCAATACTGCTGTTTTTTGTTGCGATCGTTTTCACAACTAATTAATATTTATTGGGAGGTGTCTCCGCTGCTGTCAGCGGAGACACCTCCCATCATACACAATTGTTTGTCGACAGCTACACCAATCCATATAAACAGCTCACACGCTTTCGTGACGATTTCTACTAATTTGCACCACCAGCAAGCCGCGTTAAGGAACTTCGTTCCAAAAAAAAAAAAAAAAAAAAAATAACAAGCCGCGGTTGCGGAATAAAAGCGTTTCATTTCAGAGGCTGAAGAACAGCATGTTTTTAGTAATACTTGGTTTTAAAATTAATTAGTTCTAGATGTGAATGTTACGATAAACAAAAGCTCATATGTACCAGGCATCTTGTTGGCTTGCATACACATTTTTTCATTTCCTTTATGCCAAAAATCAATATAAATTACTTAAGCGAACGTTTATTTTTCCCGCATTTAAAAAAAATTTCATTTCCTTTTAGCTATTTCTTCATAAGATTTCGTTTTCAACATGAATATTTGTACACTTTCTCGATTTTGTGTTATTTATAAATTCCGTTTTCATTCGATTTTAAACGTACATGTGACATGTACCGTTTTTCAGTGACCCTTGTGGTGATTTTCGGCATCTGCAAATAAAATCAGAATATAAATTTATTTTTAAAGAAGTTAAAATAGAAGTATTCATTGTGAGACTTAACAACTAAAAACTTAATATTGTCAATCTTTTACTTTAACAGTGCACCCTAAATTAGAGCGTAAGACGCTTTTTATCTGTCCAAAATCCAACTGCCCTACAAAATCCTACAAAATGTATTAATCAAACCGAAATAACGCAGGGTCAACGAAAAAACAAGCGACCATTTGCTTGGTAATCCCTTATACGCGAACAACTTTTGTTGGATTTTGCCCATCTTGAAACACCCATACAGTCGATTGCTGTTTACTTTTAGGCTCATGCGGGTAAATCCACTAGTCATCACCTGACACGATGTGATGGACGTGTTTCGAAGCACCTCGATCGTATTTCTAGAGCATTTCTTCCGACCCATCGACACGAGCCTTTTTTGAAGCAATCGACACATTTTGTGGGACTTAACGCAAACAAATTTTTTAGACAGCCAAATGTTTATGCAATATAGAATACATGCTGGTCCCACTAATGCCTAAAGCTGTCTCAATCTCACGAAAGGTTACATGACAATCTTGCAAAATCATCTCACGCACAGCATCTACAGTTTTCGGAACAACAACTGATTTTGGACGACCTTTGCGAAATTCGTTTTGGCGTGAATTACGACCACAATGGAGTTCACCGTACCATCGATAAGCACTGATGGAGCTTCCTCGCCAAAAATCGAATTAATTTTCGATGTTCACGATTTAATTCAATTTTTGTGCCGACATGAATCTTCTAATGCAAGTCGTATGTCTAAAACATACGGAGAACGTATAACCTCAAAAATGTCCAACTTTACATTGGAGCTGTCATTTGCCAGATTATAACACTAGCGCCAAATGCCAAAACATAAAAGGCAACCCTCGTATTTGCTATGAGAGCCAACTAAAAGTTATTATTATAGATCTACGCCTTTCATTTTTTGTCTTTTTCAGTCGTTTTTTACGAGAGCGTCCACATTTCGTTGATGCTACTCAACACGTCGTCAGTAAATTGAAAAAAAAACTTGTAAGATTTTTATAAACAATTGTTAATGGTTGGAGTATAAACTTAAAATTAATGATTGCTATAAACTTGACTTTAGAATAACTGCTGGTTTTTATTAAACATAAATAAATTTTTTTAATAATTTTATTGAGCCTCCAAAAGTGAGAAAAAATTTTTTTTTGTGATAAAACTGGAGTGAGCAACTTTTTTAAAGAGGTTAGAAAAAGCAAAGTTGAAGACACTTACTGGCTGGGGTACATACCATGGCTGTTTCGCCACCACTACGTTACTCATCAGCACCCAAATTGGCTTCGAATCCGGGTCATGACTAATTGCATACTGTTTTTAAGCAGCAGCCATCTTAGCCATCCTATCACCTGGGCTCTTCATTACTGACTGTCTGTATTTAATCTTATTGATCGACTTTCCACTTTTCCTCAATCTTGAGGAAGTAAAAATTGAACTAGAAACCCCAATAAAGTTATTAACATTTGTAAACCTTATAGTTTACTATAAAATTGAATTAATGCTTAATTAAAATTTTGTTTCGTATGTTTGTGTTGAAAACAGAGACAAATTTTCATAGTTTGTTGTTTTGAATGTAAATTCAAGAAATATACTTCATTTATGCTTTACAATAATCTTCAGTAAATGTCAAGTTTATGAAAATAATGAGAACTTCAAATGTGTAAGCAAACTGTCTTTTTTTAATATTTAGTTATTTTGACCCTTTTTTTTAAATTTTATATATTTATTTGAGCTTAAGGTATTTTTATTAGAGAATTTGAGTATTTTTGTCAATATTTTGCTCTCCCTCGGATAGCTTCTCTAATAAAAAGACCTTAAGCTCAAACAAACTGTCTTTTGTGTGACATTTTTTCAAGTGTTTCGAGTCCATTGACGAGTTGAGTAGCAGCAACAAAATGCCGACGCCATAGAGACGGCAGAAAAGAAATAAAAGTTTTAAGGGTCTAGTTAGATCTAAATTAACACATAAAAAATGATATAAACTTGCAAGAAAATTTTTTAAATGAGTTTTCATAATACTAATGAACTCACCATTTGATGTCGTCAAGTCATCAATTCGTTCACACTTCGTTTGCATCTCTAAACTTTCACTTCTTTCGTGCGTTATTGCTTCGGGCAGACTTAGAACACGTTGATTTTGACTCGATATCAGCTGATTATAATGATCTGTGGAGATCATGTGAGACGTCCAGGAGGCAGGCGGGCAATGGGCATGATGGCCAGCATGAGCTGTGTGATGCATGTGATGATGCTGGTGGGATGAGTGATGATGATGGTGGTGGTGGTGATGAGGATGAGGGTGGGCATGCGTATGCGAAACAACTACCGGCAAGCCTTCAGAATTAAGACAAGTTACACATGAATCCACAACCGGCACCAATTGATCCGGCATCCATTCAAACGAGAAGGCTGAACCCAAGGTATGGTGGACACTGGTGGCACAAGCTGGTCCCACTGAAGGTGGCCCACTGGTGGGAGTGGGCGGCGTAGTGGTTATGCAAGGACTTAGCTCTTGTTGTGAAGACGAAGAACTATCAAGCGATAGCTTTTGATTGCTTTCTGACCAGGGAGGACTGGGATTCCATTGATCCATAAACTCCGCTGGATCGGGTGGCAAAAGTTTGTTTAACAAACGACTTCTGGTAGGTACAACAGTGGCAAAAATTACCGAAGAATGAGTATCGGAGCGGTGCGTGTGCACTTGATACACTGAATCCATTTCATTGTGAAACTCATGTTGAGGCATTTCCGAGGAGTTTTCCTGCAAGTAAATGGGTTCCAGTTTTCCTATCGCTCTGCGTTTTGTCGGCGGTGATGTTGTTCTACTATGACTGGCACATGAGAGAGTGTAACTTGTGGCTGCCGAAGCATGACTGGATATAGAACTGTTTGTGCTTTCACAGCGCATATCAGCGGCTGGATTTGACTTGTTAGACAGCGGCGATCTGGAGGGTGATAAACCACCCAATTGACTATAATCTACTGGCTCCAGACCACCATTTGTGGCGTGACTCATATTTATATCACTAGTTATTGCTTCTCTATTTCCCTCAGTGAGGCTGTCATCAGCACCATTTGTTCTCTGTAGAATCACTGCTGCTGAGTTTATGGTGTCGGCCGCTGTTGATGCATGAAATGTTCCGTATGGCGGCATATGGTGATGATGATACTGATGGTGGTTATTTGGATGATGCAAAGCCGTGTAGGGTGACCCAACCATTGAGGTGGGTGAGAAAGCCGATGTTGGTGTGTGGTGGTGTATATGATGGTGGTGGTAGTATACGGATGTTGGGGTACCGGCTGTGGGCGGGGTGGCCGGCACCCGAGTGCCTCCATCATACGGTAAACCGAACTGTATCTTTGATTGTACGGTATAGTAGTGATAAAGCCACGAATTGAGTATCATAACAGATGCTTCACGTTCACTAAAATTGAATTTATTGGCATAAGTTGAGTATTTAATTTGCAAAATTATTTCTTTGATTCACAAATAAATATTTCGAACAGGTATTAAGTATTTTATCCAGTTTTAGTTTGATTCGACTTCCTCAGAATTAAGAAAGATTTTTTTTCTGGCAAAATTGTATTGAGCAACATTTTTGAAGAAGACATGAGGACGTGATGGCTGGGGAACATACCAGAGCTGTTTCTTGCACACCGCTACTCTCATCAGCATTCAAATGGCTTGGAACCCAGGTCATAACTAATTGCATGCTATTTTTAAGCAGTAGCGCTCATCCTGAGCTCTTTAGTACTGCTTGTTTATATTTAATCCTATTGATCAACTTTCAATTTTGTCACTGTATTTTCCTGCCAATTTGCTGGTTCCAGCTCAAAATTTGAAAACTTTGTCATCACTTGATTCAATAGCAAGAAACATAAAAATCACTACAATTCAATTCCCATCAAGAGAAAATCATAGTGATAAAATTGAAGCTCGATCAATGGTATTAAATATAAAGAGTCAGTAATGAAGGGTTCTAGTAGTAGAGTGGCTAAAAGCTACTGCTTAAAAACAATATGTAATTATTTGGGTGCTGATGAGCGTCGTGGTATGTAACCCAGTCAATAAGCCTTCAACTTTACCTTGCCTGTCTTCTTTAAAAATTTTGATCACTACAATTTTAGCACAATTTATCTCAATTTACCTCGTCAGAAATGAGAATTAACAATAATTAACAATATTAAGTATTAAGGGTCTTATTCAAAATAAATATTTTACGTTTATTGTGACAAATTTTCTATACAAATATGTTAAATAAGAGTGTAAGAATATTGAATATATTAACAATTATGAAAATATTTTGACAAAACTTCGTGTAAATCTTCATTTTGCCACATGCGCCAAACTAAAGATTGTGGTAACGAAATGTATCTACGGCGGTGATCTTTGTGTTTATAAATAATGAATAATATAGAAATTAAACAATTCTTACTTTAATACTTGATTGGTACAAACAATGACTGGTTGTTGATTTGTGTCTTGTGCCTCCCGAACTTGCAGTACAACGTGAACCCATATAAAATCTCCCTGGCGCCGCTGCATGCGAACTAATAAAATGCATGAACGATCCTGTTCTGACTGGGTTACTAAACAAATAATAAAAAATAAAAAAGCGAAAAAAAATCAAATAAATAATTTGATGAAACTGAATTGTTCAAGTACATTCACATCAAACAAATATTTACCAAAAAAAAAAAAAAAAAACAAAACCATGACCACTACTTGCTTGCATATATTTTTTTCACACAAACAAAAATGAGCATACACATAAATGCAAATAATAACAACAAGAAAGAAAAGAAAATCATTAAAAACTATTATTTCGAATGTATTAGAAAAATTATTGCCTGAGACTATTTAGTCCGTGCGGATCGAAAAATTTAACAGAAAAAAAATATTGGCCAATATGACTATTTAGTCCGTGAGGATCGAAAAATTTAACAGAAAAAAAAATATTGGCCAATATGAAAATTGAAATTATTCATTGCTGCGGCATACGCTTGCCGCGCAGTTAATCTCACGTCTCTGTTTTAAAAATTTTAAGCTTAGTTTTGCAGAAGCTGCTGGTAGAAAAGTACATTTCATATTTAAAAAAATATGTAATAATAATTTTGAATTCAAAATGTATATTTTTTTTTGTGAAAAATTTTAATATTTGATCTGAAATTGTAAACATATGTATTATACTAAATAGCAACAAGAAATGCTAAATAAATCAATCAATCAATCAATCAATCAATCAATCAATCAATCAATTTCAAAAACAACATAGTATGTGTAATTTTAGATGGGGGTGTTAATTCATTTATTACACTGCACAACAAATGGAAAAAAAATGTTCTGACCATGGGTGACCACTATATTTTGTTGACCACTATTTTACAGAAATCATAAAAATTTCAAAATCTATGGATCAGTTTTTTTTCGAATTTTTTTTTTTTTTCTAAAATATGAGATTTTCGTAAAGGTTGATCCAGACCTCTAGTCACAACTTAAAAACGGAGTGTCCGATTTTATCGTGTATTACGTAAAAAAATTATAAATTATGCCAGCTTTAAGTTTTGCTAAAATCAGTTTTTGATGTTGTTAATAATTTTGGAGTTATTGGAGAAAAAATAAAAAATTTATTTTTTTTTAAAAATTTTTGATTTCGGGAAATTTATAAAAAATATAAATTTGCAAATATTGTCAAGTTTTTTTTTTATTTATTCATATAGCTGCATGTAATAGCAAATAAAATGAGCATTCATTTATTAAAATCTGTGTGTGTAAATGTTTATTTTGCAGTTGCATACATACATATGTATAATCACTTGCCAAAAAATCTGTCACACTGTTGCATTTTCCGCGGACACACTAGTCTAATTTCTAAGCAGTTGCTATTTTGTTGATACATCGTACGGCTTAAAAGGACAGCGAATCATGTCCCTAAAGCAACTGAATTTTAATACATACTCTTTTTAAAATTTAATATTAAATCGTATATATGTAAATAAGTTGTTACCTTTTGTTGTTAATGGTGCTTGTGTTTAAGTTTGTTCATTTTTGTTTGTTTGTTATTGTCCCTTAAAAAATACTGGTTACGATTTTTGTAACAAATATTTGTTTAATGTTATTGTAACTGTAATTTCTTTATGCATACATTGAGGTAAAATCAAACAACTTACTAAGTCGATGTTTACTTTGAGCCTCTCGTAAATTATCGGAATGTATAAGATTGTACCAGGACAAGCCTTGAATATCACATCGCTGATAACCTAAATGAAATTCACCACTGAAAATATTAAGAAAAAAAAAGTTTATGGGGACTTTTTAATTGAATTTTAAAATGGAGAAAAAATAAAAATGAATGACACACAAATGTCCGTAGAGCGGCCTTCATAAAATGTTTAAAATTTAAATTTTATTTACTTCTGTTCTTTCTTTTTTTGTTATTGTTGTTGTTCTTGTTGTTGTTGTGAATAACTAGTTGAACTTACTTTTTGTCAATGTGTGCTATTTTCATGTCCATTGAGTGTATCGTGGTAAATACGTTTGTAGCTCCCTGCACTACACATTCTCGAGTCTCTGGCATTGCAATTGGTGTGCATGTGGCCAAGAACACGGGTTCGTTGCGACTGCAAAGTGGCAAAAATGACAAATAGTGACCCTGAACCAGCACAACCTAGAATGCAAAAAAAAGAAAAAAATAAGAAATAAAATTAAAAAACTAACAATTCATTGAATATGAAGTTTGCGCGGATTTTTTCTTTTACAAGTTTCGTTTTAATAAATTTGTAGCCCAAACTTATTCTAAAGTATACATTTAAAATATATACAGATTTCCTAATAATTTTTTTTATGCATGTGTACAAAAGTGTACGTTTGTGGCCACCCAGCAAACATATGGATTTATGTGCAAAAAAACTAACAAAAAAATGTGTGTATTCGTTATAAAAATTTTTTTGTTAAGACGCTGGCTAAAGTACTATTATATGGCATTAAATTAAGGAATTCTTTGCACAGAGAAGGCAAATTTACACTAGGAAATTAAATATGATATTGTGTTGATTGGGATTAGAGTTTTAAGTCATAACACTTATGTTTGCTTAAGAATGCACATACGTTTATATAAAAAAAAGTGAATGTTTGACAATTTTTCCTTGTGACTGTTGGTTGGCTGGATGTATTTTTTTTTACTTTATTTCATAACAGTTTCGTATGCTACATGCGACAAAATTAGCAATATTCTTGCCGTTTTATGAAAATGTTTTGTCATAAGTAAACTGTATTAGCGTATTCAATTACAATCTAACTCCAAATAAATTTTACTTGTAATTTTGAAATAATGAAGTTTTTTTCCTCTGTCTTTTATAAAATCTAGAGCAAGTTTTTGGCATGACAATAACACTTTGTTTGATTGTCGTTTAGTTAAGCTTGGATTACATTTATATTAAATTACTTTTTTCTATATTAAATTATTTGATTTATTTTGAATTACATTTAATCTATCAAGTTGTTTTTCAGGGGTAGTTTACCCCTTATGTTTGGCGAACATTACAGTTACAAAAATGATGGCAACATTTACAATTTCTAGAAAAAACTTGGTGTCATTAGAACACATTCAGAGTTGGTATATTAAAAGGCAGATATTTTTTAGCTAATCTTTTGGCCCAAAGTTGACACTTTTGGAAGATTACAATAACAACCAAATAATATTCAAAATCTTCTCATACAGAAATTCATGCACCTTAAAACCAATTTACACCTTTCATATGCTTCGTCTGTCTGTATTTCAATGTTCACAAGTGTGAAGCTCTAGACAGCTCTAACTAGAGTTCAAGCGGCCAAACTAGCCCGGTTAACTTGCCATAAAACCAATACGAAAAACAGCATTCAAAGTTTAAACTACGCTAAAACTGTAAACAGAGTTGACCTTCTGCCCAAAAATCAGTGCAATCAATTACTCTACTAAATTCGAAGATGAGATTTAGTAGAGTAATTGACATTCAAACTAGTGAATCATAATATCAGTGAATACTTAAACAATTACATCAGTGAGTAGTTAAACCACATTTAGATTAAAAAAATTTAGTGTTTTTTTACAACGCTGCCGAATTTCTATTTGTAAAAACAATCAGAAATAACACTGTGCTAATTGAAAAAACCGACAGACGGGGCACCCAGTGGGTAAACCTAATTCGGGTGCTCTGAATTCAGTGGTGATAACCGTTTTTTTTTTTTTTTTGTTTGATGGGTAGCAAACAAGTGTGGGAAATTTGCTGCCAAAGCCGATAATAGATGCAAAGGGAAATGTGGAATTCAATAACCTATTTAGAGAGCTAGAGCACATTTGCACCTTGATAGCCTCGTTAATCGCCAAAAATTTTCGCTCTTGAGGCCGTGAGAACTCATATGTGATTATCGAAAAACAATGCACAAAAACGAGTAGAAGCACTGAGTTGAGTCAGGTGAGCAATTGCTCGTAAGTCGAGTTCAATTGAACAGCAACAGCTTTTACTCAATTTCGTATGCATAAAAGTGAGTTCAAACCAATTGCAATTTGTTGAGCAAAGGGAGATCAAACATCTAATTGTAATTCTAATAATCTAATAATCATCCCCGAGAGGTAATGCATTGTTCGTTGCATTTTGCGTTATTCTACATACGTCGCTGTTTCGTAAGATGCTTGAGTCATGAACTGAACCAGGCCAGAATATGTCAACGCTTGTAAAAAGTTCATTTCCATCACAAGTTGCCTGTACATTTATAGAGTGGAAGCCTTTTCTACAAATATAGTAGTCATCGCTTTGATTTGTGGGTTTTTTAATTTTTATATGGGTGCAATCGATCACTCCAATTGCAAACGGAAAACAATAATTTGCTGACCATTTCATTTGAACATCCTTTATTTCTTCTGGATCTTTCGGAAATTTTATCCACTCGCTTGCTTTGGAAGATAAAAGTTTCGCAACTTTCGCAATAGTTCGCGACACAGTTGATTGATGTACTCCAATATCTGTGGCTATACCAGTTTGGAATCCAGGATCTGCACAAAATCTTAAATATATTCGAATTTTATCGATGTTGCTGAGGACACCACCACGTGTTTCTTCTGACTCCTCAAAAAAATAATTTGCCAACCAGCAGATGCTACTGTAATCAAACCTACATATGTATTTATCTTCTTATTATTAAGTATATAAAAATATTAATAGTTAAGAATACAAACCTGTTAATTTTTTATCCTCACTTGCTAAATTTGTTTTACGCTGTTGATAAATATTTGTATTTCTTTGTGGCACAAAATATTCAGCCATGATTCTTTTCTAGTGTACGCGAGTCAACTGTAAGGTATGGTCAACAAAATTTGAGGAAAAGCTCACAAAAGAAAGCAAAAGCTTGTTTTTATTCATATGAATATGAGCACAAGCTCATCGAACTTAGTTCAAACTGAGCAACACGAGATGAAACGTGAGCAGTGCATACAACAAGCACCTTTTACTTAAAAAATCGAGCTCGAGCTAAAGCTCATGTTTTATGTATCACTATTTGGTGAGTATTTTAGCGTGGCGGCAGTGACTGTTGCTGGTGCTCCACATGGCGATATAATAACACAATTCTTTTTGCCGAAATGTGATGTCACGTATGAGGCGAATATGTGGTTTCAACAAAACGATGCCACATGCCATACAGCCCGTGAAACAATTCAATTATATTCCATGAGCCATTTCCAAGTCGTGTACTCTCTAGTTTTGATAATTAAAATTTTCTACCCTAAATCGTGCGATTTGAAACCATTCGATTTCTTTTTATGCGCTTATATGCAAAGGCAGGTCTGTGTGAACAAAACCACAAGCACCCATGTATTGAAAGAGAAAATGCAGTTCGGCAATAACAAGGGAACGACCAAAAGACTTATATTTTCTATTTAATTCTAATCTTGCTTTGTCGCACTGTGTTATTAATATATTTTAACCTTTGTGGATAAAAATGTACAATTAAATCATCTAATTAATAATGGATATTTGTATATAAATATTTATAGATTTGGAAAGAGGTGACAAAATTTATTTAAAAAATTTCATTTCAGAATTTATTGAGAAAAAAAAGCATAATCTCATAAGTGAGACATTTAAACAGACAAACGCTGTTGCATGAGTTTTTTCTATGGCTGTGAATTTTTAAACGTTTTCAAAATACTGAATTATTCATCATTCTTCTGTTTGACTTTGTGACGAAAGAAAGAAGATCGAATGGCTGAAGTGTGTTGAAGTCTAAAGTGAGCTCAAGTGATTTATAAACTGACAAACGATGACAGTTGTAACTGGTTGCGTTTATTTCTTTTGTGGCGATATTTTATATACATATGTATGTATGTGTCTTGATATAGATATTTGTATGTAGGCAACGCCACAATGGCAATAAATTCAAAGAGATAACATTTAAGTCATAAACATGGCCAATTTGGGGGGTGGGGTGTGATTTTACGAAATAAATATTTTGAAATTCTTATATAAAGCCTATAAAATTTAATTCGATTTTTACTTCCTTAGAATTGAGATAAAAAAATTGTTTTTTGTAGTAAAATTAAAATTATCCTCTTCTGTTAAAGAAGACAAGTAAATTAAAGTTGAAAACTGGGGAAGATATTGATTGTGGCTGTTTCACATCTACCACGACGATCTTCAGCAACCAAATTGCTTTGAATGCAGAGTCAGAGCTAACTAATAGAATAAATAAGATTTTTTTCTTTGAAACTGTTTAGGCGGAGGATTCTTTGTTTCCTCCAAAATCAGCCTTTCTTACACCTTTTAGATCCCGAATTTCGAATGCACGATCAAACTAAAGTGAAACCTCTCCTAACGGACACCTCCTAAAACTTTGCAGAACCGTGATTTTCAACTGTTTTTTCATACAAAATATATTCCCATAACCGGACGCTCTAATAACCGGACGCGGACACCAAAATTTTAAAATAATGATCTAAAAATTCCTCATAAGCGGACAAAAGCGTTAAGACCAAGACGAATTTATCAGAAAAAACGCCAAAAAAAATATACCAAATAAATACAACTCTTGTTTAGTTACTATTTTTTCCAACTCGGTATCATATTTGTGTTAATGCCATTCAATTTTGTGATTCCCCTTTTAACACCAATGACAAAGAAATTTCTATTTATTTGAACAATTTGATTGCTTTAGAACACAAAAAAAGAAATGGCAAATAAAAAAAATATGTTATCAATCAAAGAAAAAATGGAAATTATAGATGAGTTTGACAGGGAAAAGATTTCGGTGCGTGAAATCGCAAGGAAGTAAAGTTTTTTGAGTTTTTCTGCAAAACATTTTGTTGAATTTCTTTTATGTTTTAAGATTCAGGAATCATTAAAAATATAAAGAAGTCATTTGTTTAGTAGAACTGTTACCTCAATCAAATGGATTTGACGAGTTCTTAAAAGTAGATGAAATCGTATTCACTGAAGATGACTGTATAGAAACATTATATCCAAGCGCTGTTATGGAGATAAATGAGTCTGAAGATTCTGAAGACGAGGTGCATGTAGAAATACCTGATCCCATAAACTCTTATAATGAAGCATTAAAACAAATTGTTCGTTTAAAGCATTTTGCAAAAGACGACTTTGTCGCGTTCCAACAGATAAAAAATATTGAAAGTCATTTTGAAACTCAACAACTCAAATTGAGCCGGTCTAAATTAAAGCAGTCAAACATGAATCAATTTTTTCGACCGCAGTAGAAAGCTTAGCATTATAAAATAAAAAGATGTATTAAAAAAAAAGTTGTACCTCTTTTAAGCGGACACCTCTTATAACCGAACAAAAATGCCGCGACAGTGAGTGTCCGGTTATGAGAGTTTTCACTGTATAGCGAACAGTCATCATCTTCAGCAAGTGGATGTATGTATGTCTCAAAATGTTTAGTTCTTCCATAGATAACAACAAACCCTGTTCGCAAGCGAAATAAGCCAATCAAGACCTTCCGTACGGCATTCTTAACGTCCTAAGACATCGCTTGTAAAATTACACTGTGGAACAAATTCAAGTTAGCAAAGTTTAGGTCCATTCTGAGAGTGAAGGATGAAAAAAGAGTCTAAATTAGAAGACCCGTATCGCTGCATTTCTTTATATTAGTTGGCATTTTTTTTCAATCGACCTTCAAACTCTGCAGTCAAATGCCGATTTTCAGCACATTGTTTGTACGAATTTTGGCTATAACTCGTCGACTAATTCATATTTTTTAAATCTGTAAAAGCCAGGTTATTGCTAGAGTCCTGCGCAACATATTCATGGCTTTTACAGATTTAAAAAATATGAATTAGTCGACCAGTTATAGCCGAAAACCCATAGAAACAATGTGCAGAAAATTGGCATTTAACTGCAAACTTCGAAGTTCGATTTTATACTTTCTTAAAATGAAGAAAGATTTTGTATGATAAAATTGGAGTGATCAACGTTTTTAAAGCAGACAAGAAAAGGGAAGTTGAACACTGACTGGCTGGGGTAAATATCATGGCTGTCTCACGACCACCACATCGTTGCTCAGCATCCAAGTTTGCTTCGAACCCAGGCCATGACTAATTGTATATTGTTTTTAAGCAGTAGCGCATTAGCAACTCTGCCACCTGGGCCTCTTCATTACTGACTGTCTATATTTAATGCTATTGAATAATTTTTCACTTTATCACAGTGTTTTTGTGTTTTTTTTTTTGGGTATAAATTTTGTATATTTCTTTCTTTCAACAATTTAATTCGATTATCCTTTTCGCTTTTCACATAAACTAAGCTACGCTACTGAAAAAGTTTGCCATTAAATAAACCTCCGCAATAACAAAAAGTTGAGAAAAAATAAGTGGAAAAAATGAAACCAAGACACACACTACGTGTTTGCCTCAACGTGTATTCAGGATCACAGCAGTAGTCTTTCTTCTTGTTGTTGCCAGTAGTCGTCACATTATGAGTTACAAACGTCAAAAATTGCCATGATCACCAAAAACTGATAGTGTCACAACGCAATGAAGTTGTGTATGTTGCAACAAGATATCTTTTCTTTTTATTTTGTTATTTTTTGCTTTAAAACATTTCTGATTTTTTTGTAGCGGCGGCGGCGGCGGCGGCTGCTGCGGCTGCTGCTGTTAACTATGAACAGATACTGCATACGGTAGCCGTTGAGATGCTAACGATGTGAAATAATTTGGTTGGTTGACAGCATGTGGGCGTCTTTATCAGTTTTATGGCACAAACAGACACAAACAGACACACACACACACACACACACATGCCACAATACACACATACATCCATGCATACGTATGAACACTTACTCAACTATTTTGTTTTAAGGCAACCGCTATAAACGGCTGCTGAAAAGATAGCAGAGCAATTTAACATAAATTAAAAAAAAATGAGAAGTAAAAAATTCATTTCATGCCAACAAAAATAATAAGAACGAGAAGAATTGTCTTCGTTTTGGCTGAAAATGTTCACCTGGATGCTGCAATAAATATTAATTATTTCAGTTGATTTTGTTTATTTCTGTTTTTAGAAAAATAATTTTCAATATCCTTTTGCCAACTGAAATTATAATTGAAAACTGAGCTGTGAAAATAAAATGCAATTATTTTCACGCCCACCATTTTAATATTTTTTTTTATTGAAAACGAAGCACATATTGTACAATACAATGTTTAAGAATTACACAAATCAACACCAGTTTTTTGAACTAAGAACTCCATACTCCATAGAAGTGAGAACAACTTGAAATTCTTACGTGTAGCTTTCTAGTATTTCGCTTTTGTGCGTCTTTGAAAATTCAAATACTGTCTTAAATGTTCACAGCACATTCTAAAAACTATTTGAGGAATCCACGACTTATTTTTATCCTCAATTTCCTAATTACTGAAAACTAAAAACTGTTTGTAAAATTTATTAAAGATTCTCGAAACTTTTTAACGATGTAGTCACCACAAATGCAAACAAACATGTATGGATCATTGAGACAACTTTTTCGCTATGAGGACATGTTATTGTAAATGAATTTATTAAACAAAATTACCAATACGATTTAAGTCGGGCTAAAAAAAAGTAGTTTTAACAAGTACTATTTTAGGTCTCCAAATGGATCTTACTGATATTTTTTGTCTTTTTCAGCTGTCTATTTGCCGTCCACATTTCGTTGATGCTGATCAACTCATCAGTAGACTCAAAAAACTTAAAAGAATGTTTGAAATCTAACTACTTATTCTATAATTGCCTGAACAGAATGAAAACTGAAAATATTCGAGCCCATCTTTAATTTAGTTTTTTTCATGGGAATTACGAAATAAGTAATTAAGTTTCAAACATTCTTTTAAATTTTTTCCACTCCAGTGATGATCATCAGTGAAATGTCTGTCGACTGCATAAAGATGGCTGAAAAAGTCAGAAAACATTAATAAGGTATATTTTTAGACCTAGCACATACAATTCAATTGGCTCTTATAGCAAATAAATAATGCAGTTCATTTTTGACGGCTACTATTCAAAATTGACATTATATCCAAAATTACACATAGCAAACATTTTTTTTTTTACAATTTAAAAAGCATTCAATTTCTTAAAAAAAACTTGTAAACAAAATTTAATTGGATTAGATTATAATTTATTTTTTCTAATCTAATATTTCAGTATGAAATAAGGCAAGAAGACTTTAAAATGAGTTCTAGAATTCTCGGTTCACACGTGACATTTAATTTACTGAATTAGCAGCTGGTGCCATTGTAATTTACTTTACCCTGCTGCCACATAGATTACTGCACAACTTTGAAAAAAAGATAAGCTAAATAAATGAATGAAATATAATTAAAATTAATATTATTGCCATTTTTAATTCTTTTCAGTTCGAAAAATTCAGTATTTAAGTAACGCATGGTTAAATTTTAAGGGCCGATGTTGAATATTTTGACATTTCTTGATTTCAGGCTAACTCAATTTGAACCATGGAAAGATACACAATCGAGCAACGTGTTAAAGTTATGCAGGCTTATGAGGGCATTCAAATCAAAATGCAAATCGTGAGATTCTCGGCCAATTTAATCATCCCAATGCGCATACTTTTCAGATCCTGATGCAACCAACCTCTTCCCTTGCTCATCGCCACAAGATCCAAGATTATCTGGGAATCAGTCGAGATGACTGTGCAGCTTGTGCAGATCGATAGATATTTGGCATTCCAAGTTTCTAAAGTTATCTAACATGTCGTTAATATTTTCGCAATAACTGCTTTACTTCTGATCTCCAAGAAAGTTTTTAATAACTTCAGGCAGCAGACCGTTCTAAATCTATTATTAATTTTAGGAAATGGGTCTATAATTAATATTTTTATTTATGGACTATTCAAATTAAATTATAAAAGAGAAAACTAGTGTAAACATTTGAGCAAACCTCAGCAAAAATCTGCCGGAGATTTGAAAACACCGCGAATTCAATGGTCGTATTATCTCACGTGGTGGCGATGTCAATTGGCCACCGTTCGGCTTCCTTCTTTGAGGTTATTGAAAGGAGGTAAAAGAGGTAAGAGATGAGATAATTCGCCATATTAACAGCATAGAATCTTAATTATGGGCCTCAGCATCATCGAAAATTTGCACCATCGTATGGAGGTGTGGAACCTCCGTTAATTTATTCCATACATAATTGAGCCATACCAATACTGTCATAATAAAAAGTACTGAGAAAATTTCCTAAACAATCTGTGTTTTATTTAAAATCAACATCGAACCTTAAAATTTAACCAAACTTTATAAAAACACCACAGTCGCCACATCGTTTTAAGCGTTTTACGCTTACAGGTATGTTTTTGATGTTTCCCTTCAGTTGTGTATGTTTGAAGCTGTTTTAATATTGTAGTTGCCTATATTGTAAAAAGACATAAACATTGGCGGGTTTCCTAATTTTAAAGTGCCTAACAGTCCAAACTAAATGAGCGCGTTAAGCGTATTATTGGCGTCTAAGCCACCCATTTTGTATGAAAATATGTGGCTTATACGCTTGACGCGCCAATTTTGGTTGGCCTGTAAATATTTAAAAAGGTTTTCATTGTAAGCGCTTGCGATTGCTGACCACAAGACAAGCTCTTAGATTTATGAGTGAGATAAAAAAAATGTGCGCTGTTACAATTGTAGTAACAACCCAGCAAGATGCATCATATGACCGACACTGCTGATCCGGGTTTCTGACATCAGGGTTTCTATCATTTTCTTAAGGGCAAAATGAAAAAACTGATGTAAACATTCGTGTACGTGTGAGCTATTTTTTAAACCAGCGTTACCACCTCAGCAAAGCGTTCATTCGAAATCTTTTTTTTTCAAAATGCCCACAAAATGACATGTAATGCCATTAATTTCTTTATTGATAAATAAAAAAAGAATTATATTTTATATATTTATTTGAGCTTAAGGTCTTCTGTAAATATATAAAATATATAAAATAAATATATAAAATATAAGAAAAAATGGGTCAAAATAACGAAATATTAAATCTAAAAAAAGAATTTTTCGAAAATTTTCAAAACACAATTCGAAGAGAATATAATAAACTATATTAAAAAAAAAAAATGGACAAATGAACCTATAAAAACATTAATGCATAAACGTAGTTCCAAATGAAATTACCAAATTAATAAGGGAAAATCAAAATACTAAAACAATCATTGTAATGGCAACGCTGAAACCTATAAAATTGCTTTGCATGTGTTACTAATTAAGTTTTTAATGTGTTAGTTTCCATTAGCTATTTCTTGCAGGGAACTAAATCCTTCCTTTTTGTTTTTGCTACCACATTGTCTGCTGTCAACGTAAATGTCAACAATGCATAGTTTCAAAAAAATAGTTTTGTTCATTTAGTTTTTGTTTTACTTCCTTAATTATCAAGAAAAGAAACAAAAAACCAATAAAACGCCACAGCATGAGATCATTTTGAATTATCTCTCAACTAAAAAGATTAAACGATAACACGCAATCGCTCACCTTGTCAATGTTGCCATATGATTGGTGTCACTTTTTTTCATAATTAAGTGCAACATTTTTTTTCATTTATCACTGCATAAATGTGTATGAAAATTTAAAATGAATATGGCAGCTCATGCATAATTCATAAGATTTATTAATTTATATCGTTTGGTATAAACAAAAAGCAAAAAACAAAATTCGTTGAGCTTTAATTGAAAAACTCACTGGTGTGCTGCACTGTTATTGAACATGTTTGTTTTCTCACTCACCTTTTGATCACCGAAACGCATTTGTCTGCGTGCATTTCGACTAACATTCATGCGGCACAGGAACATGCGATGTTCTCCCTCAAGACTGGAAATGGCAGCAGCAGCTGCTGCAGCTGAATTGATATGTTGTCCTGGTTGAGGGGGCACATTACGATTCAGTTCCGCCTGAATGGCAGAATGATCCTGTTTATCAATAATATCATAAACAGAATCACCATGTATTAGCAGATCTTCCTGCAAAAAAAACAAACACAAAAATTAACAAGTCAATATAATTTTAATGCGGCCAAGAAGTAAAAACAAGCATTGTTGTGTTGTTACTTTGACCCAAGTTCTGTAATTTATTTCGTTGGTCAAAAGTTCAAAGCAAAACTTGCGAACACACTTTTTTTTCTTGGGTAATTAATTCTAAGCCATTAGAAAAAGGTAACAAACCAGAGTACAAAAACAACGAACTCCCTTTCAAGGAAAAATGTCTGTTTTTTTCACTTCAGTTCTATAACTTATCAATAAATCTTTGATATGTGGCTTTTGGCAATGGCCGTAGACATACAACGACACACCCAACACCCGTTTTTGGTAAAGCGGCATTTGCTGCAAATTTATAAATGTCTTTAATGTTGTTGCTGTTGTTAGTACTGGTACTTTAAATTACTGGCAAACTGGGAAAATAAAAAAGAACAAACTGTGTACGAAACGACAAGTTATATTCCCAGTCCACTCATGTGACTGTTGCTTGTGTGTTATTTGTGTGCGCATTGTAAATGTTGATGATATTCAAATAAAATGTATAACGGCCACTAAACCTTTGGAAAATCGCCTTCAAATATATTATTTACTGTTTTGCAAAACATTTTGACATAAAGTCCATTTTTGTTGTGTTCAACTGTCTGTTGTTCTCATTCACATAGAGAGTTTAGTTTTATTCCTTTTTTTTTCTGTGAAGTTTTTTTTCTCCTAACTAATTGAAGTTTTCTGGCTCTTGTTTAATTTATTGCATGTCGAATATTTCATATTTCTTTTAAAACATTTCAAACATTTATTCTAGGGCAAATTTATCATACCAATGACATAATAGTGTAGTTTAATTAAATGCTGTCTTAAGGCGTGTCAATATGTTCGTTTGTTTCATATGTGTTTTTTCACTTTGTTGTCTCGCTAAACGATAACAATTCCCATCTCTGTTTAAGAGAAATTTATTGGCTAAAGGCGCTAAAAGTGAGGTGTGAGAGTGCAAAGAAATACTAGTCCATGGCGTATGGCATAAAAATATAAATTTAATTGGAGCCAACGTCATTAGTAATATGTATAATGCCTGGTGGGGTTGGCTCAAAACTAAAGACTGAAGAAACATGCGTGATAAGAAAATTTTGAACAAATTCAGGGATTTCACTACTAAAAAAGAAAAAAAGAAAACCACTGACGACCACCACAAACGTTATTATTATTTCAGATTCTAAGAACAGGTGTTTTAGAGTTTTTATTTGTTTTGTCCAAATTATATTTTACAACTTATTTTTTTTCAATCATTTTTTTTTATACATAGATATGAAAGTATTTATGAATTTTTTATATTTGATCTAATATTTAAAATTTGGCTAAACATTGAATTCTTTTATATACCTGTTTTGATTCAATTTAAATATAACTTTGTACTAAATGTTGCTAGAGTTGACAAATGGAAAATTCCATCTGAAAAGCGCGGATTTTCCAAGAGTTATAACTTTCCTCATTATAGATTAAAAAACTTCAGGTCACTTCTTGATCAACCATCACCAGCTCAATTCGGATTTAACCTTTAAATTTATTTAATTTGTATTAAATTTAATTGAATAAAACTTACAATTATTTAAGACAAAATTCTAATCTAATTTCATGTCAACTAACCAAACTAAGGAGAGGTAAAGTTATCCACTCAAACCCTAAGTTAAAGGAGAAATTAACTAATTAAAAATTTTAATTTTTCCTTTCCCTAACGCAAATATAATTTACTCCTTGTAAATTATATTTAATAATATTTTATTTTATTTCTTCGACCTTCTAGAGTGTAATGCAATTTTCTGTTTTTTAATCAGGCTCTGGTCTAGGTTATATTTAATAAATTGGCGACGAGTAATCACTCAAAGTCAATTTATTTTAGCACAAACTTCAGAGCTGAAAGCTGTCAATTTTTGTTCATGTTTTTTATCTTATTTATTTCGTATGTGATGTCGTATGGATGAATTGGTAGAGCGGCCTACTAAGAGTCGTCCCCGAGGTCGCAGGTTCGATTCCTGCCGAAGGCTTTGGGTGTTTCTGCAGACAAGCCAAAAGCTTCGCAGTTTTGTGTTTGTTATAAAAAAAAAAAAATAAAAAAAAAGTATGTTCTAAACACAACGTGAAATTAATAACTTTTCAAAATACAAATAAGATAAGCTTTCATTCCTTCAAATAATTGATAAATAGTTTATTTTATTCCATATAAAATAAAACTACCAGTATGTGAACTGCATGTGTGTGAAAAATATAACCAAGATATACCAAGTTTGCTTTTAAGCTTAACTCTGACAACTTTTTTCGCAGCCTAATTTAACAAATAGCTTTGAAAATAATTACAAAAACATACCATCGAATGTCCTAAATATTCAGCAGCATTATCGGAAATATACAGCAATTTTCCATTCTGGGTAAGCATCATTAGGAATCCTGATAAAGCCTGAAAGAAAACAAAACACAAAAAAAAAACAACAATGAAAAACCAACCATTGGTAAGTATAAGATATTTTAAATATTTGAAAAGAAATGTTTTAAATCCTAAAGCTAAAATGTGTCAAAACTCTGCACATGGCTGGGGAGTCAGTAGCAGTACTTGATCCAAAGACATTCTTAACAAACAGTCGAAACGAATACAATACGAGTATCAATGAATTTTTACTAAACAATTCAGCAAAATAAAATGCTACTTTTTTTAAACTTTTTTAAAACAATTGTACACACACACACACACACACACACACTCATTCCTACTTGCATACATACGTATTTATTTCACTCATAGTCACGAGTAAATGGTTTTGATTAATCTTGGTCGAACGTCAAGGTCTAGTAATAGTCAATTTTCAATTTTTCTTTCTTTTCTCATTTTTCTTGTTGTTGTTGTTGTTTTTTAAATGGAAAATGTTTAGCCTTCCTACTGCCACACTACTACTGTGCGATGCTTTTATCATTTTGTTCCTTTTTAAATGCAATGTCTAAATAAATCTCTGGCATTTTGGGTTTGTTATGGTTCATCCCTGCCTCTATGGCCTCTGCTGTTGCTTGTTTTACTGCAGCTGCTGCAGCTGTTGCTGCTGATACTTCCTTGGAACTGTGATATGTAAATGTCAACGCAAAATAAAAATCACAAGATTCTCAGCTTAATAGAGTTGTTACGGTTTCTTAAGAATCACTGTCATTCATTTGGCTAATGAAAACATAAAAGGTATAAATAAGCAAATGCTCAGGTAGTTCTTTTGAAGCAAGCATTAGGGTGACTTACAGTATCCATTTTTTTCGAGTTGAAGTTTTGCCTTCCTATTTCCTATTAAATACAAAAATTAACAATTAGTTTGAACTTTACAAGTCGAGAACTGTATGATTTACAATTGTTAATCATTTTATGGGGCTTTCTAGTTCGATTTTTTACTTCCTCAATATTGAGAAAGTTTTTTTGCGATAAAATTGTAATGATCAAAATTTCTCAAGAAGACAAGAAAAGTAAAGTTGAAGACTTACTGGCTGGGGTACCACCACCACTTCGCTCACTAGCACCTAAATTTTTTTTCGAACCCAAGCCATGTAAAGTCAGGATTAATTAGCGGTATTCACACCGAACTTGTTAATTTGTTACTCGGTAGTTCGTTAATTTGTTAAACTTATGTATCAACTGTGAACGATCCCTTTTTCAAACTTTGTTAGTCTGGTAACTTTCGTAGTAAACCAGCTGATTTATTGTTCGGACACAATTTATACTTACAAACATACTTACTTTCAATATACGCGAAAATTGCCAAAACATACATATTTTTTTTTTGGAAATGTATCACAAATGACTTTTATTATTTAGAAACTGCAACAGCTGATTGTGAGTTACCAACTAACAACTATTTTGTCAGGGATGCCGTGTCGTTAATTTGTTAAATGTTAATCCGGTAGTGCGATAAATATACAAAAACAAAATACATGTAAAAAAGTAACTATTAACGATTAACAAACTAACAAGTTCGGTGTGAAAACCGCTTTTGTTAATTTCTTTGTTTAGTGTCTTGTGTATATATTTTCGACACTATCAAACGAGCAACATTTTACGAAACCTCTTCAGTATTGCAAAACGTTGACTATACAGCAAAAAACGATGACATCGTTACCACAATAAGACCTATTACGAATGTTTACTTTGACACACTTATTTCTAAAAATAACTAATGTTTATAAAGATCTCATTTGACAGATATTTATGCATAATTTGCCAATTAAATGTTTAATAAACATGGTATGTACAGTTCATAGGGTGCTGATTAAGGGGGTGTTTCATACCCAGAAACAGCCAGTTGTCCATCTAGCTATTCTTTTTTTTTTTGGTAGGCAGGCAAAAATGCTTTATGCATATACTGTGGTCGCCACCACAGTGGTATGGTCGGACTCCGCTACAGCATTTACCGACTAAAAAAGCCTGCCCTTGTCTTCCTCGCGAAAAAAGATATCCACCCCGGAACTGGTGTGCTTTAGCAATCTCAGGGTGGTTCCCTTTTTAGCTGTAAGCCTCGCCGTCTCATCTGCCTGCGTCATGGCCCCGTATTATATCACTACGAGTCTGATGTTGAGCACGTCCAATGACATCATCGATGTCTTTTTTTCTTCTCTCGGAGTACTTGTTCGCAGTACATTGCTACTGCCATCCATTGAAAATCATTTGTTGTCACAATTTCTACAATATTTTCCACCGTGAACGGTCCAATTTGTGCCTGTAGCGTTTCTATCTATAACAATTTTACTTTTCTTTACTTAATTAATATTGATTTAAAAGTGTGACAAACCAAGGGTTGAACTTGAGCCTGAAAAAGTGATTTAATGTAATTGTATGGGTTTTTTTTTTGTTTGTTAATAAGCCATTAAGAAGAAAGCACGCATTCACCTATTACGACTACACAGCACAAAAGCCAAGTCTGCTCTGCTCAAAAGTTCACAAACAAACAACTTCTACAATAAAAACAACAACAGGTTAAAAACAAAAGCGTGCTTCTATACAATGACTCGTAAAATTAACGGTAACTCTTGAACCGTAAGAGATGGAGACTTGAAACTTGTACAGGACTATACCACCAAAAATGGCAAAAAATTAAAACTTAAATGTTGCCTTTTGTACAGGAAGACCCTTTAATATAAAAGTTGACTTTATAAAACTAAAGCCGTAAAAAATACAGAGATACTTGAAATTTTCTCAGTATGTAAAGTTGGCAAGTCTCTACAACAACAAATATCAAAAGCAGCGGAAAGCTAAAAAATTAATTGGTGTTCATGCACGGGGACACCCTTTAGCTTGAAAATCAGTTTCAATTATTGAACCTTAAGAGATAGGGGCGTGAAATTTACCCAGTGTAAATAATTGTCTGGTCTCTACAGCAGTAAAAAAATGAAAACAATAAAAAGTTATAAGCTAAAGGGTACCATACAGTGTTGGACCCTTGTTGTGCGGGTCAGTCTCAATTTATATTATTTGTTCTTAAAAAACCATTCTTAAGAAAATTTATATTTTTTTATATTAGAGCCTAAAAAGAGTTTTACAAAATAAAATAAGTTCCATCTCACCACCAAACTTCACAGAAAGGTTTTTCGGTTATCAACTTATTTGGAAAACTCCGTCAAACGCCAGTTCGGTTCCATCATTTAAAAGAACGAACCACCTTAATACACGTACACAAACAAAAACTCACCTACATAAAGACATGTATGCAGTGAACAAACATTTTATGAAAAATTCAAACCAAAAAAAATAATCAATATTTGTTTGTTTGTTTGTAAGTTTGTAAGTGGCAACAAGTGAGTAGATTGAATTTTTTTTTTATATTTTTTCTTTTTTGAAGGCCAATTCTAACTAAATTCTAAAACCATTCTAATCAAGGTATTTTTTCCAGCAAACATTTGCTTAACAAACAAAATACTTACATACATACATACATACATATGTATGTAAGTATGTGTTCATTGTTGTAAGTATGTATGTCTGCTTATTTTAAGAAAACTGAAAGCCAAAGTGAAGGTTCAAACATTTAATACGTACTAATGAATGCCAAGTTTTATCCAAAGTGGCAAATCTTTTAACAATGATTTTACATTTACATTTGCTTAAATTAAATCAATTTTTTATTTTGTACAAAATCTCGGAATTTTAAAATTAAACTGAAATAAAATGTGTCAGAAAATCGCTCAAATTTTTACTGGTTGTTTAAAAACGAGCTTTAGGAATAAGTAAAGTGTTCTAATTAAATAGCTAAAAATAATAGCTCAACAATTTTATGCCAAATGTTTGGCCGATTGTCAAGTCTATTAAAAAGGTAAATGCTTGAAATAAAGCAACATTCTCTTACAAAAATACCTTCAGCACATACACAGTTACAATTTAGCAGGTAGGCAGTAAGATATTATTATTTGCTGAATATACCCTTTATTTTTTATGCTAATTTTTCGACCTTTGTTGTTTAGTATTTTAGTTTTTCGAGCCTTAAGGTCACTTGTTTTTTTATAAGTGTTTATTGAATTCGATATTTCGATATCACAATGGATATCTTCTTCAGGAATGTTTTGATGTACATGTAGTTTCCTTTATTCATATGCTGTATGCACAAACAAAGCGGAACGATCTTGTATTCCGTCTGAAATAAAATTCCCAAGTGGTCGTTCGAAACGCCGAGACACATACATGAACAGCAAAACTATTTTGTTTGAACATTCCTAATTCCTAATTTTTGTTCATGGGAATTTTGGCATGAGTAGTTGAGTTTCAAATATTATTTTAAGCATTTTTCGACTCTACTGATGAGTTGATTAGCACCAACGAAATGTCGGCGTCATATAAACAGCTGAAAAAGACAAACAAACATTTATAAGTTCTATTTTTAAATCTAAAATTATATATTTTGAAGTAACTCAAAAAGTTTGGTAATTTTCGCGACTTCGAAGTCATGAAAGGAATTCGTTTAAAAATACTTTTTTTTATCAGAAAAAATGATGAGTTATTCAAATAATGGAAACTTGCTATACAAATATTAATAATCGAAAATCATTTTATTGTTTTTCAAAATATTCCTCAAAAATATCTATATCAGGGGTGCCCAAAACCTTCTTAGGGAAGCGCAAACACCAATACGTATACACTTTATTGACGCACACAAGGAAAAACAGAAATATTTCATTACGTACACTGGGAAAAAAACTAAATTTCATTTTCACAAAATTTATGTACTGTATTAAATAAAATGCCTTTCCAAATCATAGTTACTAATTGTCTTGATTATTTGAAAGCAAATCATACATTGTGCTCGATTTTCAAAATTTTTAGCGAAAAACAGTCGGTTTCCCACGTGTCATTCATTCTACAAAATACACTGTACAGTTGAAACTAATAACACAAAATTATTTCTTCAAGTGTTTCATACTCACGAAATCATTAAAAAAAAAAACAACAAAATCATGAAAAAAACAAAAAACAACAAAATTTACGCTTGGCACCAATGTGTACCAACAAAGCCTACGTTCGTATTGCTGTGCATGTGAAAGTGTTGTTGCTTTGAACTTGGGGTATGTGTGTATGTGTGTATTTCATACAAAGAGTTGTGTATACACATTAGAATGCTCAGCCAATGCTTCGCGCTTTTACAAAAACAAAAGCGTACCAAGCGTATAGGCCGTGGACACCCCCGATCTATATACTTTTTCACGCGTTTCAACCAGTGTTCCCAGGTCAATGTATTTCTTCCCCCCAGAAAAATTTTAAAACCCCCTAAAATATCATGTTTTTCTACAAAATCCCCCTAAAAATGTTGATCAACATTCTGCTTTAGTTTGCGAATCATCAATATTAATGCATTGACAATGCTGAAAATGCATGAAATTGTTAAACTTTCTCCAATTAAAAAGAAGTAAAAATTAACTGATTATATGTATTTTTCAATGCATATGTTATGATTATAAATTTTCGATTTATTTGTATTCACATATTTTGAGATCAAAATACATATTTGTCGACAGCTGGACATTGTTATCTGCGTAGCTAGAAAAACTTAAAGTTCTCCAAAAATATTAAGAGTTTCAAGGTCTTCTGCGCTCTTTACGAAATGACTCATAATTAAAAAAAATTCATTCAACTAAACAAAAAAAGTACTTAAAATTACCAGTTGCAAAATTCTATACCTGAAGCTGCCATTTAATTTCACTTTAAAAATCCTTGAAGTCTTCAAATTTATCAGTTGCAAAAATCTTCTAACTTCTGCCATTGTACCGTTCAACCAAACACAGAAATCCCCTAAAAATACCCCAAACAGAAATTGTTTCCCCCTAAATTTCCACCCCGAAAGAATTTAAATTCAATACAAATTCACTCCTAAAGGAAAAAAAACCCTAAATCTAGGGGGAAACCCCCTAAACTGGCAACACTGGTTTCAACCAATTGCCGAATAATTTTTGCTACTGTGATTGAGGTATCTCCAAAACATGCATTCTGAATGCAACAAACGCTGGCCACTCAGTTTGTTTTTTTATGTACAGGCATAAAAAGAATTCATTCGGTGCCAAGTCAGGACTTGGCGGCGTATGACTCATCAAATCGATGTTTTGGCTGCTTAAAAATTTAGTTGCTTGAGCCGATGTATGACAGCTCGCATTACAGCGAGTGATCCGTTTTCGGTGGTTGGTTTTTCTGATTTCTTGGAAGACAACAATGCAGCGGTTGCTGCATTCAGAATGCTTGCTTTGGAGATACCTGAATCGGTGCTGCAAAAAAGATTCGACAATTGATTCAAATGCATGCGAAAGTGTATAGATTCTCATGGGAGATATTTTGAAAGACAATAAAATGATATTTGAGGATTAATATTTGTCGTTTTCCAATCCCAAAATATAAAAAGCAACTCTCGCATGTGATTTTCTTGAAAGAACTTTCTTTGAACTCTATTTAGCTTCTTCGCGTAGTCCTAGTTGACTCGATAAGCAGCCAACCAACCAACAACTGTGTTGTTAATTATGTACAAGAATAAATCTGCTGGAAAACAATTCATTAATATTTTTAAAGCTTTATGAAGAATTAAATAATGTTTTTTTTTTCAAATTATGTTTAAAGTTTTTAGCATGAAACTAATTCACTTGGCAGCCAAAAACAAATGGCCTGACCCAACTATTAAAACTTGAATGTGTTTTCCTTAAAAAAAAAACCATTAATATACGAAACATTAATTTAAACCAAAAACCATTCATCTCTGAGCATAAATGAAGTATTTGTAAACAAAGGAAAACTTTAACTTATTTAAACATTTGTTTGAAATATAAAAAAAAGAACACATCAATAAAACGGCTCAAACCAGTCAAAAACCTACAAAAACCCAGCAAATTTCAATCACCTCTTAAACTCCCCCAATGAGAATTTCGCAAAGCAAAAAAAAAAAAACGAGGAAAAACATGAAACCAAAGTCTTAAACTCTGCAAAATGATTTAAAAGCAACAAAGTTCATGTGTTTCTAAAACATAAGTTATTTGGAGTAGTAGAAGAAGTAGTGGCAAAGGCAGGAGCAGCAGCAGCAGCAACGGCAGCATATGGCGGCATGGGTTGGTTGCTGCTGGGTAGTTGCTTTTAACTTATGACACAAAAAAAAAACGTATTTCTTAACATGAATTTAGAAACATACATTTTTACAAAAACATACCAATCAATTGGCTTGTACTCGTTTGAAGGCAGGCAGGCAGGCAGCCAGGCACATCAAGTGCAGTAGTTTATTTTCTTGTTTTTTGACACATGCATTTGTGGCACATACATTTTCTTCTTTTGAGCTTTTCATCTTTCAAATTTGATTCTTTATATACAAATTTAAATTTTAAGAAAATATGCATATTTTTATGACTCACCTTTGAAAATCCTATATTTGGTGTTGGTGCTTGGTGTATGGAAATGTCATGACGTTTGAACACTGAAAATATAAATTTTTTTTTTGTTATTTTAATTTTTTTTCCAAAATTGTTCACAAAAAAAAAACATACACCATTATTATAAGAAAACTACATAAAAGTAGTTTTAGTTCATAAAAATTCAACACATGTTAATGTTTCGTTTTTTTTTTATTATTAATAAAACATATTAAACTTTTTGCTTCTTAAAGCTGAGCAACATTGAATGAAACAATACAGCTTCTTATGTGCACTGGCAAACGTTCTAACTTTATAGTAAATGCTGTGAAAAACATTTTTTTTGTATATATATATACATATGTATGTATATAAACAAGCACCACTTATAATAAAATTAAAATAAAATGCAATTAAATTGTGTTTGAGTTACCAATGTTGTCATTTATATTAATTCACTTATTTTTAGTTTTAATTGTTTTTGTTGTTAAAAGCAATATGTAGTGGAGCAGGTCTCTCGAGGTGTCGGATTATTTTTTCTTTTCTTTATTTTTGTATAGAAGTCTGTCTAAGAAGGCCGGGGTACTACAGTGTCCGTGTATTCGAAAAAAATACAAGGGAGAAAATATACAGCCCCATTGCGAATGTCATTGTCGACGTCATCGTCAATTTTTGGCCGCATACAAATTTGGTCGACGCTGACATCAACTCGACACTCATTTGGTGTTAATTTGTGCGCAGGTGTGTTGACGTCGACCTGTTATCGATCGAAAATATCATCTCTATATAATTTGACATTTAATAAACTTGATTTCTAATGCTTGTATGCTAAAAAAATTTAATAACAGCATATTAAAAATTTTGTATGGAAATTTCCATACTTTTAAATTCTTAATTTTGTGAACAAATGTTTTTTATGTTTGAATCAAGTGAAAGCAGTGATGAAGAAAATAAACAAAATGCTTAGGATTCATAGAGGAGTAATGAGCCAAAAATCAGACATTTTTAATTTGCCGGACATCACGCAAGTAATCACACAAACAGTTTGCCGCGTATTTGTAATAAAACGTAAACTTTTTTTTTGTGTCTTTTGAACAGCATTCAAATTTGTTCTAAAAAAAATTGAACCTTTAATGAGGAACGCCGCCATTCGTTCATCATCAATTTCGACCACGTTAAAGTTAGCTACAACTCTGCGGTACATGGCTCAAGGCTCTTACCAATCGAGTGTTGGTAATGATTTTAATATTCGATTATCACAACCAACTGTATCTTTTATTTTGGAAGAAATGCTCGATGTTTTGGAAAGAGTCATCTGCCCTCTTTTTATTAAATTTGAAATGACTGAGCAAGAGAAAGCAGAGTGTAAGTTGTATTTTTTTGAGAAGACCGGGTTTCCTGGCATTATAGGCTGCATAGAGGGCACGCATATAAAGATTCAAGAAGGATGATTTTTTTTATTTTAAATGCCATACTTGTAAGATACAGAAAAAAGTTAATTTATAACATCTAAAAGCTCTTTTTTCGTTCGTAAGTTTGTTTTTTTTTTCGAGTTCAGCATTAACGAATTGCTGTAAAGTTGTGATTTTTATTTTTTTCCATGGCACTAAAAATTTTGTTTTCAATTCCGGTCAACGTATGCCGTCGTTGACTTCATTAATACAAACTTGTCGACGATAACTCTCAATTACTCTCAATATTGACGCCGGCAATACAATGACTGTGCCGACGATATTACTTATAACGACGTCGGCATTCCCAATAAGGGTGATTGTTGGGGCCTGGTCATACATTTGACTCTTGTACGGGCACTCTGGGATTGGTTAGTGTGATGGGACCGAAATTTCACTTTCGAGGCGCCCAAATGCGGGTATCTGGGACTAGCATGTCCCAGGGTGCCTATAGTGAAGTCCCAATACGTTTTTCTCTCCAATATTTTTTTCCGAACGCAGCAGCTCGTTACCACACCTCCTCAGGGGTGAACCACACAAATATATTTTATGTATTTATTAATTTATTTATTTATTTAAATATGAACTTAATTCTTTATTTGCTTTAAGAGCCAATTGAAATGTATTAATTCAGGTCCAAAAGTGAACGTTTTCAAAAAGTTTACTGTGTTTTTCAGCTGTCTATATGCCGACGTCCTTTCGTTGCTGCTTATGATTTTTGGACCCGAATAAATTTATTTAATTTAATATATATATATATATATATATATATATATATATATATATATATATATATATATATATATATATATTTCTTATATAATAATTTCTGTATTAAGTTTATCAGGCTCAAGTTCTTTCTATATTAATATCGAAAGAACTTGAGCCTGATAAACTTAATACAGAAATAATAATTATAATAAATAAATAAATAAATAAATAAATATATATATATATATATATATATATATATATATATATATATATATATATATATATATATATATATATATATATATATATATATATATATATATATATATATATATATATATATATATATATATTTATTTATTTATTTATTATAATTATTATTTCTGTATTAAGTTTATCAGGCTCAAGTTCTTTCGATATTAATATAGAAAGAACTTGAGCCTGATAAACTTAATACAGAAATTATTATATAAGAAAAACTTCAAATAATAGAAATGAATTAAATTTATTTATATATTTATTTATTCAGTTATTTATTTATTTATTTATTTATTTATTTATTTACCTACTGGTTTTAGGCACCCCTGGAGAAAATCACCCATATTCATAAAAACTATTGAAGGTTTATTTCACGTTTATTTGACAAATATTCCGCAGAAATACGTCAAATAAGAGTATAATAAACTTACAATAATTATTATGAATATGGCCTAATATCTTTATTATTTAAATTCAAATTAAACAAGTTGAAAATACAAAATAATAAAATAAGTTAAGTAAAATTGAAAATCAAACGCCTTAAAAATTATTGATTTTTTTTGTTTGACTTGTCGTAGTGAAACATTATTTTCCTTATGCCATCGATCGCTAAATCGACCCACCCTATTATACATATATACTTATGCATTTTCAGATCATGTTGTCGATGCAAAAAAAAAAATAGTTAAAAAATATTAACTTGTACATACATGTTCATTAAAAGTTTGTTTCGTGTCATATCCAACCGCACCATTGTGGGAGAACAAACAAAAATATATTTTTAGAAACCAAAATGCAAAAACAAACAAAAACCAACAACATTGTCACAAGTGTCCAACCTCAACAACAATAAATAAATGTTGAATTAATATTAGAAAGAATTTTAATAATAAAAAATAAAACACTGTCAATTGGTAAAATGTCAAAGTCCCAATAAACAGATACAAATACATATGCAAACAAACAATTATAAGTTTTCAGACATTTTGTTGTAAGAAAGAATAAAACACCACTGCATACAAATATGCTTTATGTACAACACAACAAAAACACGTCATTGTGTTGTTGTTATTGCAGATTTTAACGAAAAACTGCAAGAAGAAAAAAACACAAAATACAAAACAAAAAAATAAAGAACCAACAATTTTCTTAACAAACGTTTAGCAACTCATAAATACGTTGTAAAAGTTGACATTCACTGTTGAAAAAGTATGAGCTTTTAGCAGCAACACAGCAGAACTTTGTTCAATGTGCAACTTTATTTTTATATTGGTGTATGTATGTATAGTACGGTTTTGAGGCGAAAATTCTACAAGTGCTTGTCTATCTCGGCAAAGTTTTGGCCAAGCGTGGCTTTGAATTTTTCAAACGGTCACATGTCGTACGAGCGCAGTTATAGTTTTGAGCCAAATAGAAATAAATAAATAACAAATATTAAACTTTAACGAAGTGACATTGAAATAACTCTTAAGAAAAGGAAATATGTTTTAATGTTAAACTTATCAATAGAAAACAATGACAACAAGTTTTTTATTATGAAAAAACAAAAAGGACAGGACTTTTTTGTGCTCTAGTCTGAGGGCAATGAAAACATTTTACATGAGAAAGGCTTAAAAAAGTTACATGTTTTAATTTTGATCATTTCTTATGAGGGCTGTTGGCTGTGGTATCCAATCTTGGTGAAAACTAACAGCCCTACTCTTAAAAATTATAACAGGTTTATAATGCTATTATTTGACAAATTTGTATGGAAAACTTGTCAAACAAGAGTTTCATAAACCTGAAATATTTCTTATGAATAAGGACCTAAATTAAGCACAACAGCGAATAACATCGTAGGAAACACTTCTCTGAAATGCCTTCGTCCACAAATATCGTTTGACTTGTGTTCCTACATAATTCACAAAAAAAAAATATATCCAAATTAAAACACTTTATCACTTTCAAAATACTTATATAATTTGAAAATATCGCTTAGTGGAAAAACGCAACTATATTGCCCTAAAAAAGCTTTCCGAAGGAGTGCGAAATATTGACAAATATTTCAAAAATTAAAAAGAAAAAAACCTTTAAACCGAAGAGTAAAATAATGGAAACTTTAGAATAAACTAAACTGAACTCAAAGTCTGCCGAAGGCTCCTAGTTTGTTGATAATTCGATATTGAAGTTGCGGAATTCATTAATGCCCGTATGACACTACATTTTTCTTGCATTGTTTAAATTTTGGAGAACAGTGCAAATATAATGTAATAGTAGAATTTAGTATGTGCAAAGAGTTCAGCTATATTAAGATAAATGCCAAACGGTCAACATTTTCGTTGAAGTTATCGATAAAAAAAATCAGATTATGTCAGAAAAAATGTAAAATATTTCAACTTAAAATTGACATTTCAAATATGAACTTAATTATTTATTTGCTTTAAGAGCCAATTGAAATGTATTAATTCAGGTCCAAAAATGAACCTTTTCAAAAAATATTTGTTGTATTTCTCAGCTGTCTATATGCCGACGACATTTCGTTGGTGCTAATCAACTCATCAGTAGACTTGACTGATGAGTAGTAGACTTGACTGATGAGTTGATTAGCACCAACGAAATGTCGTCGGCATATAGACAGCTGAGAAATACAGCAATGTTTTTTGAAAAGGTTCATTTTTGAACCTGAATTAATACATTGACATTTCAAACTTGAATGTTGCTGTGTCAGCGGTTTATGGACAATTTTAGCGATTTAACGCTTCTTTTTTGGAATATTTTTATTTCCTGGCGCTTTCTTGAAATAAAAAGAATACAACACTGAGAAAAAAGATGTCAGTTTCGTTTACGTTTTGTATATTTGGTTCTCTCTAGCAATTGCTGTTTCTTTCTATCAATTCTATACCAATTAATGAATGAAAAATTAAGTATCATATGGGCTTAAGAGAAACCTGAAAATATTGGTAAAACAGTGCTACCGGAAGGCCGTTTCTGTACGGAACACAGACTACACAGATATCCCAAAAGTGACGTTTTAAAAGTGGCCATATCATTTGTTTGGGGGCCAGTCAGAAGTGAGCAGTACAGAAAATCGTAGCAATATGAGTGTGTGAGACTAACCAGTGTACACAAAAACAAATATAAACAGTGAAAAAATGTTGCTATAAAGTGTTTGGAAAAATATTGGTTTTGTTGTAATGTAAAACATGAATGAAAAGCTTTGAAAACTAAGTTTTAAACATAGTCGACTCGAATTTTTCTAATCAAAAATCAAATGTAAACAAATGTGGAGTCAACCAACAGAGACAGCTATATAAACATTTTCATGTATGCTGTCCTTCACTGGATGCTCCAGCACCGCAAGGCTGCCACTCTCATGAAATTTGGCAGAAAATTGGTAATTTTTGTAGTCCGGCAGAGCTTCTGGTTGTTTTGTGGTACGAAACATAAAATCGCGGCTTCATAAAAGGTTTAAGCGTTCTGGTTTTATTTTTTAATTTCATTTCGCAAGTTTTTCCATAGCTATGAAAAACTTGTTGTTAACAACCTGCCTTCGGTTGGCCACAAGGGCCTTCCCCTTGTTGGGTATAACCAACATTTTTTTCATTTTACGGCAATTGGTTCCATTAACCAGCTAAAGCTGACCGGTAAAACAATATTAAAAGAAAAATAGGTCGAATAAATTAAATCATTAAAAATCATAAAACAGGAAAATATATACAGCTTATCCTAAAAATCGAGTCGATTTGAAATCGTATGTTTTTAGCAAACTCACCTTACTAAGAAAAATACTCGTTTAAACTTGCTTAGTTTTCATACGATATCAAATCGGTTTTTTAATCCCTTTCGCTTGCTGACAATCTTAAGCGCTTGCAAAAGGCATAGACTCTCATAGCTAGAAATATGTATATTCTAAGTCGTGCTCAGTTACTAGTGATCAGTTCAGTAATTTTGATCAAAAATCCCATTATCATCAATCTCTCTGTTCTAGTTTTTTACAACTGCTATACAATTCACTATCAGTGCCCATTCGGGCCTCTCTATTTTTCAAAAAATCACTCCCGCGACAGCTTAGAGTTCTCCCCAATTCTGTGCGAAAAACGTCTCACAGAAAGAATACTGCTACCAATCGTATAGGAATTTTGTAATTTAGCTATCGAACACATTAAATAATGCTATAAACGGGTTATCCATTTGTTAATGTTCAAAGGATATGTTTAACCAGTGGGGACTGCAGCAGAGACATACAACAAGCAGATTGCTAAACAGCTCTGAATCTAAAAGACATTGCCATTAGCCAATAATAGTTACTACGACTTAAATTTCTCAATTTCATTTGATTTTTTCTCAATTTGAATTTTAAATATCCCAAGTCCATTTTCCCATTTTAAAATTTAAACTCTCATTTTCATATGAAGTTTGCTCAATTTCAAATTGAAATTCTCAACTTCATTTAGACTTTTTACTCAATTTAAATGAAAAATGGTGTAGTCAAGACTAGTTTGGAAACCTCAGATGATATATTTGAGGAATAGATTAGCTCTCATATGGATAACGGGCCACGAGGGACATGAGGGCAACGAAATGGCGAACTACTTAGACGAAAGATGCGCAGTAAGGTGCTTTACAGGTTCTGGACCATTCTGCGGGGTTAACAACAGTTTTAAGGACAGCATGCTGCGGCAATGGCAAAAATAAATCCTTGGTGACTACTGGAGAGCCGTAAAGGGCATGCGACAAGCAAAAGGTCTAATGGACCCTGGCAGAGTGAAGTGCAACTGCATTGTGAACCTCGGCAGAAAGAATATTAGACCATACACAGGGCCAATAGCTCAGCACTGTAAGCTAAATTGCAAGAAAAGAAAACGGCGGAACATACATATCTTTAAGAACTCCTCGCTGCCAATAGACGCAGAAACAAATACCCTGGGCCCTGAATTGTTGGTTACCAGGGTCCTCGGTAGCATCAAATCTACGGCCGTAACGAGATTTGCTAAAAGCCCAGGACTCGGTATTCAGGGAATTAGGGCTGCAGAAAAGATGTTTCTGGTCGAAGAGCCACAAATGATAATAATATAAATAACACTCAGAGAACAACTTCGCCGTTGTTAGCGAGAAGACAATGAGCCCCAGTTGCTCGCGTACTGCCTAAAAAAGGACCAATTGATCCTTTTTTACTTTAAAAAAAAAATCATTGATGAATTAGAAAATTTTAAATAATATTAGCTTCATGCAAAAAATGCAATTATAAAGCACATTATGTATTTGCTTTCCTTACTTTTGGCACTCCTTTCACTGGAAAATTTTCCTTTTCTGAAATTTCTAACATTGTCAACAAAGCGAAGAGATTCCAACAACAAACAACAACAACGTAGGTGTTTTCAATTTTTCTTCATTCATCGCAGTTTTTTTAGGTTTTTTTTCTTCTTCTTCAAATCTGTGAAAAACATTATTCTATGCCATTATTCGAGTACATCAAAACGAATTATGAATTCCATGATGTCAATAGAAGATGTTATAAATAATAACAAATGTAATCTTAAGTTGAACTAATTGCTTTTGATGATTATCTCGAAAGAAAAATGGAATTATGAGAACAAACACGAAACATGAATAGACGACGAAGAAAAGGTGCGTCACAAAATGAATGCGAAAGGCGCTTCTCAGACACTGATGAATAATTTTATCTTAACACTTGGCACTCACTGTCATCATTGTGGATTGGAAAACAACAAATAAACACACACATACACACACAATAAATAACAAATTGAAACAATGTCAAGTTTACATAATGCACAACTTTAAATTATGACTAAAAAAATGCATAAACAATTGATGAATATTTGAATTTTAGTTGCTCATTTCTAAATTTACGAAGGCTATTTAAAATGAATATTAAATTTCTTTATTTCATTTCAAGTAGTATTTCCGTTGCATCATCCATAAACCAGAACCAGCTGTGGATAAAGCTGAGGAGTTCATACGAAAAAAAAATACACTAGAAAAGTACATAAAACATAAGCATATGTACATATATAATATATTCTTTTTTTTTTAGACTGGGACCAGCACTCAGGGGATGACCCCTATACATGCATTGCATTGTACTGGAACTGGGAAAATAGGAAAAAGGGATTGGTGGGTGGAAAAACGAAAATGGGGAGTGTTTGTGAACGTTTGATTAAGCACAAAAATTATAACATAAAAACAGATCATTTATTTTTGCAAATCTAAATAATTCAGGATTAAATGTTGCCAATTTGTCTGTTTAGTGTCCAGTGTATATACCTTCGACACTATCCAGTTAACAACTTTTAACGAAACTTCTTCAGTATTGCAAACCGTTAGACTATACAAAAAAAAAAAAGAAACTTTAAAAAAATAACCACGATAATACCTATTACGAATGTTTACTTTGGCGGACTTATTTTTAAAAATATATGTATCATAATTGTTAAGATCTTATTTGGCAATTAACTATACATAATTTGCTAAATAAACTGTTAATAAACATAGAATATTTGTTTAAATAAGCCATAAAAAAAAGCACGCGTTCACCTATTACGACTTCACATCACAAAAGAGACGTCTGCTCTGATCAAAAGTTCACAAACAAATGTGTGGTAAAGCTGAGTACTGTGTTCCACATTTTATGGAAAATACTGTCAAAAGTCCTGAGAAAAATTCAAATCGCTGTAGAACAGTGTTGTCAGCTTAGGGGACTTATCTTTAAATCGAGATAACTTTTTCGAAATGGCAATAAGAAGTTAGATTTGGGAGTTGGGGAATTCATTCCGGAAGATTTTTATGTCGTGAAGATCTCAGCCTGCATGTTTTTATGTCTAGCTAAGTTTCCGCGTAAAGTTTCTTTTAGTAGGTTTTCGTCAAATAACATTTTTCTAGATTAGCTATCACGAAATAAATGTCTCCAAGTTGAGCACATGCAAATAAAAATTTTTTGCCTGAACTTCTATTCGATTTAAATTTATTTAAAAATTATTTTTGTATTAAGTTTATCAGGCTCAAGTTCTTTCTATATTATTTTTGTGATTGATATTAATTGAATACGACAAAGAAGACATCAAAGACATTTAGCAGGGTGGACAACTAGTTGTTTCGAAGTTGCCACACTTTCTCGTCAGCACCTTGAACTCAGGGGCTCATGTTTCTAAAGCGACAATCATGCCACTCAGCCACCCAACCAAAAATAATTATATGAGAAAAAGTTCGAATAATAAAAACTTATTTAAATATGAACTTAATTATTTATTTGCTTTAAGAGCCAATTGAAATGTATTAATTAATTCAGGTCCAAAAATGAACCTTTTCAAAAAATATTTGCTGTATTCTTCAGCTGTATTCGTCGGCATATAGACAGCTGAAGAATACAGCAAATATTTTTTGAAAAGGTTCATTTTTGGACCTGAATTAAAAACTTATTTATTTAAAAATGAATCAATAGAAATTTCTTTTCGACATAAAATATTTCAATATGTATGCAGCTTTAAGGAAAGTAACATTTATCCAACAAATTTGGATCGCTATAAGAGCTGAAATGCTCTCAAAATATCTATCTATGTATAAAAACAATTTAAGCAACTTAATCTTGGCAACATGTTGCTAAAGTAGTACTCTGTTGATTTGGTGTAAAACATGTATCGAGCAACATTTTATTTTCGTTGCCAAATAAATGAAGCGCTAATTGCTCAATGTGAAATTTTCAAATCAATCGATGATTCATTTTGATAAAATGTTTTCACGTTTAAAACACATCGGTTTGCCGAATATTTTTCCATAATAAATTTGCCACCTCTCCACTTTACGACTGCCAAATATGAACTGTCAAGACTATTGTTTACCAAAGTGGCGGCAAGCAAGGTAGTATAACTTTCTGCCAGACACCCTGTATATCTCAGTAAACTTAAACCCAACTTCGCCCATTTTCAATATCGTGCAAGAAGACGGAGTTAAACCAAGTAATTCAAAATTAAAGTCAATAAGCTGTCTAATGAATTCAACCGTGGCGGCATTTAAAAACGAAGTTTTTTTGGGAAGCAAATCTATATATTTCTTTTTGAAAAAGAATACAAAAATACAGGATTCGAATCACGGCACTCGTAATCGAATGAATTCCTTCAAATGGGCTGTGTGCTTGTTCCTTATTTTGTTTTACATTATTGCTACTGTCCCCAGTACTGTAGGACTAAACAATTCCACCACATACACGACATTAATTCGAGCTTGTGAATTAAATGAATGATTTAAGATATTTTTAAAATGCCCTGCGTAAAAAGGTGTTGCATAATAAAATCTAGAGAATTATCAATTTTGTAGTTTATGAAAAAAAAAAAATGCATTTTATATTGTTGTTTTATTATCAAATAAACTACATTTAATTTCAATAATTGAACACGGATATGAGAATTTCCCGGGTGTCATTGTGCAAACAAATTCGCTGTGCGATAAGCAGATTTTTAAAATGAATGAATAAACATGGAAATGAAGCAATAAGGAACTTCAATCACCACCACCAACCACCAACTGTTCAACAAGCACAAACGACCGCTGTTACGTCAACAGCATTTAAATTTATTTAAATTCGTTCTTCTACACTGATGGACGACGCTCTGAGCTGAGCTGTTGGTTAATTGCAATTTCTTACTCGTACAACCGGGTTGCACACCATTTTCGCAAATGTTCCACGGAGCGTCCGTCCGTCCGTCGCAAGTGATTTATTGAAAACAAACAGAATTGTTCAAATAATCAATTGCTGATTTACAATTGTTTTAATGTTTCTATGTGTGTGTGTGTGTGTGTGTGTGTGTGCTTTTTTCTAACAATAAAAAACTGAATGTAAGAAAAAAAAATACTGATAATAAGTGGAATATTTTAATAAGCTGAGATTTTTTTCTTCTTCTGTTTGGTTTTGGTTGTTTTTTTTTTTTTTTTTGCTTGAACACAACTCTACAGCAATGGTGAAACAAGCATGTGCAGCGTCTAGAGCAGCTGCTCTGCCTTTGCTGCACCTTAAGTTACATGCGGTGTGCAGCGATGGCAAGTTTTGCACTTAAATTGCTGCCTGCCTGCCTGCCTGCAGTAGATGGAGAAAATCCCATTTAAAATGATAATTACATGTTATAACATTTTGTTATAATCAGTCGCAGAAATTACAGCTAATTCAAGTTCAATGTAATTCTATTTTTATTGTTTTTCTTCACTGATTTTATTGTAATGCCAACATTTTTCTCAAATTCAGTTGAAGGTGTGTTGCAAATCGGCAAATTCAAAAAGGTTTTTTTTCAGAAGTTTAGTGGATTTTGTTTTTGGGTGATGATTTATTTGCCAGTGTTTGTATGTGTGTGTGTGTGTGTGTGTGCGCTTTTCTGAATTTAAACCAACTTTGAAGACAGTGTTGTTGCTCTCGCTTGGCACTGTTGCCGTTTGCTGTTTACATACTCTTATGACAATGACACATATTCAATGATTCATTTGTTTATTAGAAATGTTTTGCTTTTTTTTAATTTATAGTTGTTATCTCTTCGCTGTCATCTCATCTGCTATAAAAGCAAATAAAAACTGAAAAGAAAATTAATGAAAATACATAACAATATAAATTTATGGAGTTAACAGGTTCTGACCCAGCCATGAATATTATTTTTCTATGTTTATACAATTTAATTATTTGGTATTTGTTAGTTTTGAATTAAACTTAAACAATGCAAATGGCCAGTGTTCTTGTGTCATAAATTAAAATTTCAAAATTTTGCACTTGAGCTGATGCAATTGAATACGTATAGAAATTTCGTAGAACAAGATAAATTTTACTCGCCACGGTCATATACTACATCACTACTAAAGCTGTAAGTTTTATGGACTATGGACAGAAATCAATATTTTATCAATATTTTTCGGCATCTTCACTCATTATTGGTTTTGCACACCTGCCGCCGAGCCGGAGAGAAAATAACAAGAAGTTTTTCCCTAAAAAGAAAAACTTCAAGCTTTACGTTTCCTTGTCTTGCGATTCAAAAGTTACAGCTATCTTTTGAAATAAGTGGTGCCGCATTTATTGGCCACTGCTTCAGTTTTTGTCATTTTTGTTGTGCAAGTTTCTATCTCTTACGGCTCAAAAGTTACAGCTAATTATCGAACTAAAAGGTGCTGCCATGTATTTGGCATCATTTATGTTTTAAGTTTTTCTTATTGTTGGTACTTGTTGTTTGTTGTAGAGGCCAGGCAACTAAAGGGTACGCCAAATTACTTTTTTTTCAAACAGGGCTTAAAACATCGAGTGTAGCTTCGGCTGTGTGGCACGTAGCGCCGTCCTGTTGAAACCCAATGTGGCCAATATAATCTTCCTCAATTTTTGTGAACAAAAATTCGTTCAACATGGCCTGATAACGATTGCCATGGATATTGGCCCGATAACGGCTACTCCTTGCTCATTTTCGAAGAATTTGCCTCTGGACCAAAATCCGCACCAAACAGTGACTCGTTTTGGGTGCGTCGGCTTTTCAATGTATGCGTGGGGGTTTTCTGTGCCCCAAATGCTACAATTTTGCTTGTTTACATACCCACTAAAATCAAAATGAGCTTCATCTGAAAAGATGAGTTTTTTTTTTTGGCAAAATCAGCATTTTCTGTAAGTCGATCGCAGGCCCACTTAGCAAAGTACAATATACAACCATATTCGTTCAGCGGAAGGATAAAACTAATTATCTGTCAAATCAGACATGAGCTAAGTGTTACCATTCAAGAAATAAGCTTTAGTTGAAAAAAAAAACGTTAGATGGCGGACCTTTTAGATATACTGTGCAAATTTTAAGCCTCTATCTCCTATGGTGGCAGAGTTACAGCTAATTTTTGAAGAAAAGTGCGCCCCCATCCCCATGAAGCACCATGCGAATTTCAACGTTTGTTCTTTTAGAGGTTGGTTAATTGCATTTCTTATGCAAATTTCAATTCTCTTACGGCTAATTTTCAGTATTTTGTGAGGGGTCACCGTTTAGTTTTCGACTTTTTTTGCAGGATTTGGTGTTGTAGAGCAATTGATGTTGACACATATGCTGTGCCAATTTCAGCTGTCTATATCTTATGGTTTGTAAGTTGCAACTAACTTTTACATTTTAGAGTATGTTGGCACCCTTTACTTTTTTCACTTTTTAGTGTTTTTAGTATTTGCTGCTGTAGCGACAGGTACCTCACCTCCTGTGAGAGTTTCTGCTCTCTAGCTTTTATCGCTTCGCAGAATATCTGCTGGGCAGACAGCAAAGTCTCAAAGTAATAGGGTTCCGTTTTCATTTCCCCTTGTAATTTGCTTATCTATTTCTATGTTTATTTTCCCTTACCTCTGTCATTTAATAGAATTTATTTTTTTTTTAATCTTTCTCTTTTTTAATATGTGATAATAATAGTTATTTACTTTGCATAAAAATTTCCATTAGTTTTTAATTTTTTATTTCAACTTAGTTAATAATTTATTTAATGTGCCAACATTTACTAATTTTATATAATTATTATAATCTTTTGAGAAAGGTACAAGCAGAAAATAAAAAACAAAGCTTTTCAACATGAATGATTGCAAACTTGTGCAAATGGAATAAAAATAGAAAATCCAGCATTACAATAAAACGCAGATTACAACATTAATTTCAGGAAGAAAAAATAAATTGCAATAAGATGGATGATTTTTTGCGTTTTACTTTTCTATCCCACACATTAATTTGAACAGAACAATTTTCGAAATTATCTTCTAAAAATAATGCAAAACAAAAACTGGGCAAAAATAAGGAATTACGTGCAATTTCATCTACACTTGCATAAAAGTTGTGGCAAATTGGACCACAGAATTATTCTTACGTAGACATTTCTTTAATGTTTTTTTGCAACTTAATTTAGTTTAATTTTCTTTACTCATCTCATAGATTTTGTTTTAATAAAGAAAATTTTTTTAACAAAATATTTTGTAAAGAACAAATATAAAAACCATTCTAAACACTTAAGGCCATATTCATAATAATTATTGTAAGTTTACTAAGCTCTTATTTGACGTATTTCTACGGAATATTTGTCAAATAAACGTGTAATAAACCTTCAATAGTTTTTATGAATATCGGTGTTAATAAACAATTATTTCACGTGTCAAAATTTTTCAGCCTAAAAGTTTATAGATTAAAATGGTGTAATAATTTTTATAAAGCAAGAGAAAAAAATTACAACAATGAGTACTAAAAAACAAAAGAGAAAAAAACACCTGTGCTGCCAAGTTCAGGTAATGATTTCGAGTTGACAACCATTCAGTCAGCCAAGCAATTGAGGTATTGCATGAGAAATTTTCCAACCGCGTAATTCCTTAATATTTCAAAGCTCGTTGGCCACCTCGCTCTTATGTGAAAGGATATCGCAGAAAAACGAAGTGACGAAGAGTCCTGAGTGCCAACATCTTCAAGCTGACGAGATTAAACATAAGCTATGACCAATTGGTGTTAATACAATGTTTCATTGTTATGCTTTTGAAATAAAAGGCATAACAATCCATTTCTGAATCCACTTCTTGTATCGCTCCGATCCTCTTATTTGCTACTTCAGATAACGTGCTGATTGAATGTTTTTTAGTTATCAACTCTGAAGTAATTTTACAGGCAGCTTCATTACAGTATCTAGATATTATTAGGGACAGCAATAACAACCTCGAGAAGAACAACAAACTTAAGCCCATTTAATACATAAAGGTATGTTCAAAAACGTGACCACTACTTTCTTCTTTTGGCCAAATATAGACCCACAAACAACTAATAATGCAAACTAATTATACGAACAAAACTTTGTCGATATTAAGTCATGGATTATTATTTGATAGCTTGTGGCACGTAAGAAAAAAAGTTCCATATGAAAAACATCACCTTCGAGGAACACAAATTTCAATTTATTTTGTATTTGTAAAAAAAAAATGGGGGACAATTTATCTATCTTCCTCCACACCAATCATTTCACGGTGCAAGTAGAGGAGTAAAATTTTGCGCTAGCTCGCAATAATTTTTTTACATCGACCCCGCTTCTTAAGGCAGACTATCATACAAAAATACATACAAATTTAAATTCCGGCTCTTAAAAAATAATTGTTTTGATATATTGTGATGGAATTTTTTTTCTTCACACCGATAGCTGTCGAAAACCCAATATCGACTGTTAAATCGACCCACTCTGCATATACATTGAGATTATTACAACAAAAAACAACAACGAAAAGAAAAACCAGAAAATAAATGTAAAAACCTTGAATTTCGCAAGAGCATATTATTAGGTTATGTTTGCTCAACGAGCAGGAACAAAATTGAGTGCAAACTTGTATTTACTTTGGTACAATTTTTGTACGATAAAACAATAATTGGAAGTAAATTTAGCATTTGCTCGTTGAGCCAGCATAATTTTGAAATATATTCTTGTAAAATTTAATGTAGTCGCTCGATTTCGAATCAATTTGGATTCCTCTATGTCGACAGCTTGAGTTCGCAAGGGCTTACGTCATGAAATATGTGCTATTTGTTTCACAGACATACCAGATTAGTAAATTAAAGTTTTAGTTGATTTTTTATTGCAGTATAGAAAAACTACTAAATTATTCTTGTGTAAATACAACCCTTCATAAAACTGGTCAGCCAAAGCAAATACATAGATAAAGAAGTACAAAATAAAAAAGCAAACATCTTGCAGGTGCGTAAACAGTTTTTGTGGTGTTTTAAATTTAAAAGTACTTTTTTTTGCATCTACATTTAAAAAGTTCTTTGACGCACGGAACACGGGCATTTCTGTTGCAAACTCAGAACTTTCTTCCATCCAGCGAACAAGCGAACTGTTTAGGAAAACGATACAGATGATAATTGTTTAATATATTTACTAAATAAAATAAAAATAAAATTTTTTCTATAAAAACTCCCATTCGATAGCAAAACAACAAGTGCTTGATTTGTGTTCGCAGTGCTGACGACATGATCGATATAGAGGAATCGGATTTTGTATAAAAACACTTACGTCTTTTTGACTTGTCGATCGTGTCATCGCTCGAATAAAAGAACGTCATAGGGGAATCCAAAACAAATTTTCTTTCGCCCAGAAAGCGAAAAATCGCACGACTTCGATATTGAGGAACATGCAGTAAGTTATTTTTTCTGGAACCAAAGCATACTCTTCCTGAGTGAATTCACTATCGAGTAAAAAAAATAAAAAATTAAAACAAAATAAACAGCAAACACACACTGCATATGTAACAGAATTCATGCGATCGCGAATGCATCGATTTGGCTCCTATATTTTCTTTTCGTTGATGTTTGATTTTAGAATATATATTTATATGAATTTTTGGTTGCTTGTATGTGGCCAAAACAGAGATCAACAAGAGAGTAGTGGTGACATTTGTTTGCAGACTAATACTTGCTAATGTGACTGCCGTTTAATTAACAATTGCAAGTTATAGAGTGTGGCAAATGAGTAAAACTTAATGTTATATAAATTTCATAATTATTTTTGATACAAGCTAATGAGTAGTAATTGCATTAAAAATTACTTTCATTCTTAATGTGTCCTTAATATAATAGTTTTTTTTTTCCAAGTGTATCAACCTTAGCCATAGATATACTTCAAACCTTTTCCTCCTTCAAAACTGTATCTGTTTCATTTGAATTAGAAAAAAATAAACAAATAAACCAATTTCCTATTGCAATTCAACTAATTTTGTATGTAGTACGTCCAGAGAAGCGAATGAGTGAGTGGAAGATAATACTCGTTAACAAAGAAAGTAAATTCCTCACAGATGTTAAATAAAATTATTTGATTAAATAATGGGCCAGCGAAAGAGTTGCCTTTGAAAGCCATAAATAATTCTCTACATTCTTGAGTTCTTGTTCAAGTGCGAGAACTTACCTTGTTGAAAGTAGTTCGCTTTTCTTACATACACACACACCAAAGCCATCAACTGCAATTGCGATAAACGCTGCCGCGTTGATTGTGGCAGCGGCAAAAGATCTCGCAAATTAGCAATTTCAGCATTAATTAAATCTCTACGCAGTTTGGAGGCACCTTTTGTCGATTTGTTGGCATCAAACCTGTAATTTAAGAATACAAAATAAAAAAAAAACACAAATTATTGTATTGGAAAAATATAAAAGAAAAAAATTATAAATTCGTAGAAAATCTATAAAATTTTAAACAGATGTACATTAAAAGTATTCATATGAATAACTATTGCAAGGGATTTTTTTTTATGAATCATAAAATGAAAAAGTGAATTTCCTTTGAATTCGACCATCAATGCACAGGTATTAATTTTATGCTTCTGTGCGGCGTGCGGCATACAGCCATACAGATGAGTACATACAGTCGAATTCCGATAAGCACACACTTTTTAAGAAGAAATTTTGCTTAAAACTGCTTTGAAAATTTCCGGAATATTTTCTTAGTACTTGCGATCGCTTAAAAGAAAATCTGTTTAAGTGGAAGACAAGAAGAAAAAACTATTTTACGAGTATATGAAGCAAACTCCGCATAAAGAAATATTCAACTTATTGCCAACGAAATAACTCATATATTAAATGAATCTAATTATTTATTTGCTACAAAAGCCAATTGAAATGGATCATTTTGGGTCCAAATATAGACCTTGTTAATAGCGTAGATGTTTTTTTTTTTTTTTTTTTACAAACACAAAACTGCGAAGCCTTTTGCTTGTCTGCAGAAACACCCAGACCCTTCATCAATAATCGAACCTGCGACCTCGGAGACTCTTGGCAGAGCACTCTACCAATTCATCCATCGAGGTGCTCGAAGTTGTATCAATAAAATGAGCCGCTAGATCTCAAGGATACAAACCAGAACATGTGAGAAAAAGCTTTCATCAAAAAAAAAAAAAAAAACAATTAATAGTTTTCGGTGATGACAAAAAATCATCCATAAAATAGACTACGAAAAGATCACTGCTTTGTTTATTGTTAGTTAAATACTTATGTAAATAAAAAGTAAAATTGTGTGAGCTTTGGTTGCCGAGTGGTTAAAGCGGCAGTGCTAAAATTGTGAAATATAACACGTCCAAAGTTCATAGGGTGCTGATGAAAGGTTGTCCTCCTAGCTCTTCAATTTCACTTTCCTTTACTTAATTGATATTTACAAAAAAAAGTGACCAACCAAAGGTTGAACTTGAACCAGTTAAAAAGTCATTGAATCACCCATATCATGAATAATTTTTTCCCTAAAATTTTTTCCCATTTCCCAAAAGTGCGATCGTGAATAACTTTTCCCATAAAATGTGTTCCCATTCGAAATTTCCCCTTATCGTAAATCCATTTTTTGTATCAATTTGTTAATTTCATTTTCTTTGGGGAACTAGAAAAAAATACAAGTAGTTGTTACATTTTATTGGATATATAATTTAGCTGAAAACTATTTTTAGGTCTAAATCAATAATTAATGTGCAACATGACATGCTTCTCAATAGGCTGCAAAATAAACGACCCATTGCATGTGGTTATGTGAAGGTTTCTAAAGATGTGGTGGCCGAATTTTGGTATTCGCTTACAGAAGAACTAAAAAGTGCTGGCCCTTCTATTAAAAAAGTTCATGAATGGAATATTTTATCCATTCTGCGCAGAGACTTTTCTAAAGCATCCAACACTTTAGAGAGCACTTCGCAAAAAATGGATTGCGCCATTCTTACTTCGTAATCTCTTCCAAAACCGTTTCGGTATACACCCTCTGCACAAAAAGTTAAGCATGCGCTTAGTTTTACGATGGGCGGAATACCACGTGATTTTTTTTTTGCTTCCGGCAGAGAATCTGTCAAAATATTCAACAGGCCTGAAAACGCCAATTTATTCAACCTTTTAATCTACAAATTTCTGTTTATTAGTTATAAAACCAAATTTTAATTACTTTTTACATCACTTAACCACAAATTTTCAATAAATTTCCTTTGTACTTATGTTTTCTCCTTCCCTATTGTACACTCACTACACATTGATAGCAAAACAAACGTTCCCATCATATACATACATGATAGCAAATTTCCCTACTTGGGAAATGAAAATTTTATGGGAATAAATATTTCACATTTTACTCACGATAGGGGTGAATATAAATACCTTATATATGTTTTCTGTTCTTGTCAGTCGTCTATATGCCGCCGATATTTCGTTGATGCGACGAGTTGGGTAGCACCAACGAAATGTCGGCGGCATATGGACTGCTGAAGAAGACAAAAAACATTAATAAATTATATTTTTAAACCTTAAATAGTAATAAACTATTTTTTATTTGTAAACAAACACAGATATCTGCATATCTTTCTTAGTTGGTTTAATAAAACCTAAATTTAAGTAATTTTTCTATTATTTTATTTCAAGCTCCGCTACTTGATTTCATAGAGAAAGTCAAAAAGTGATGAATGCGCTTAACCGAAACGATGTTTGTTTATGCGAACTCCTTTTAAAAGCAAATCTTGCCTAAGCGGAGCAGATTTCTTGCAATTTCACATTTTCTCCTTAACCGAATTCGACTGTACCTACACATATGCTTGTTTCCTTGGAAGTGAGTGTGAGTGCATTATAATTTAATGCATTCACATTTCCAGCAAAAAAACATTCACATTTCTGGAATATTTATGTATAATTAATTAAACATGCTTGCAAAAGCATGTTTGTTGCCCTTTTGCTCAAGATGGACATTTAGAGTTTCATTATAAATTTTTTGTGGATCAAATGCGCACAACTAAAATATAAAACTTCAATAAGAAAAGCAAAGGTATACTTTAAAATCTTCTCTCTTCCATATGGTAGACATACGAAAAATTTTACACCGAACACTTAAGGAATTTCGAACTACACTAAATGGCCCATATATTTCCGTAAATTTCTGTTCTGCAAATCACATGGTATTAAAGCATTTGGTTTTTAAAATCATTATTTCAACTCTGTATTATAATAAATAAAGTCTTGAATAATATTTTAAACGTTCTAATTTTTGACAAGGGCCGTATAAATCGGAGGCTGAATTGAGGCACTCGTGATCGAATGAATTCCGTCATGTATGCTGTTTGTTTGTCACTCTTTACATTATTTTTACTCAATAGTTTGGAGGAACAAATACGGTCCTTCAGTAAGATCTCTGGGACAACTGCTGCTATTTTTGTCCCATTTGGAGTATGGAAAGTCATTGCCAGTTGGGATAATCCCAATACATTCAAACATCCACATACACATGCTTGCTTGTCTGTTGGGGAAGTGCACTGATTTCACTTTTTTGCCTTTGTACCAAAAAAAAAAGAAGAAGAAGATTGGGTTTCTTAATGTCTGGCTGAAATAGAGGGAGGTATCAACGCTGGCGTCTGGTCTCATCATTTCGAATACAATTAAAGCCAAAAAGCAAAAACAAAAGAAAAAGCATTGAAGATGTATCACAAAAATTCGCAAACAGCATCATTGTTTTACGTCAAGCATTTTTCGTATTAAACAAAACAAAACTAAAAGAATTTCATATGAAAAATAATACGAGTTTTCTTTTTTTTTCTTTTTTTTTTGTTTGAGGTTTTTATACTTTTAAAGCCTTTGGGTAGTTTCGATGATGGGATTTTGTGCATTTCTGCCGCAGTATGTGTGTATGTATGCCAGTTTATTGAATTTGCTGCAGCAAGTAGCAACTTGAGCCACTCGCCAAGCATCAGTAATGCATCTAACAATTGATACAGCAAAATTTTGCTTTTCATGCGTTGAAATAGCAGCTTTTTTTTTTTTTTGCTTAATAATTTTTCTATGTGGATTTTATTTAGCCTTTTCCCACGCCACAAATTCATAATTTTTCATAAGCTGGAATTTTATGCACAAATTTGTGGCAAAAAAATATATAATTTGACTTTTTTCCAAAGAATGTTACAATGATTACATAAAGAATTCTGAGTGAATTTATTTTGATAGATCTGTGATACATTTTGCCACATACAACATTCGTGCACAACAATTAAGATCTGACTTGGTTTATTTTGTTTATTTGATTAAACAATTATAAATATAAAAAAAAACTATTTTAACAATGCAGTCCAACTTTTCCCATTTTAAAAATGTTGATCCATAAAACTATGGGCAACTTTTGGTTTTAACAGGACGACGCTACGTGGCACACAGCCGAAGCTACACTCGATGTTTTGCGCCGTTTTCAAAAAAATAAAGTTATTTGGCGGACCCTTTATATGATAAGAACTCAGTAATTTGTTCGTCTTTAGATTTTTTTTTCTTAATTTTTATAAGAAAAATCTTTTTGATTTTATTTAAAATTTAATCTGCTGTTATATTAAATTCTATCAATTATTTTCAATGTTTTTTTTGTTTCTTCAATAAAAACCATTAAAAACATCAAATTAACCGCCAGTTTCACGACTTCGAACCTGTTCGATCGTTCGCATAAACACATTCAAGGCGAAGGCTAAATCTTACAATTTGTGTTTATTTTAAAAGTATTTGTGCAAACTCCCGAACAGCTTCTTAAACGAGTGAAACGAGCAGTTAATATTTTCCAAAGAAATTCCCTATAATAAGCTGTTTAATACTCTGTTCATACATGCAGCACTTAACTTATTGGCAATTAAGAGATAATTGTTTTAATAATGAATAAAATTTATAATGCAACCCTGTTAGATTTGTATTAACAGTACTAAATGAACAAACTTTTAAAACAACAGTGCTTATTGAACACACCTTGTTCAAAAGTTGACTAATCCATGATACAACTAACAATGTAGCCTTTTCGCTACAATAAAAACAACTTCAATAAAAATAAATGCATTTTGTTTTTGTACAACTTCTGCAAACTGCCAAAAAACGCCACTTCTACATTTACAGAAGAGAGATGCACTAAGCTTACGCGGATTTGCTACCTCGCTCTGGCTGCCTTTCATCTCTGCAATCTCTTGACAACCTAAAGTAGTCAGATGATTAACGGTTTGGCTGACGAGGCTACCTTGTTAATTGTATCATGGACTAATCAAACGTCAACAAAATAAATAAACAAAAAAAACAACAAATTTTTACAGAAAAAATTTAAACAATAATTTCTTCACCTGTCAAATGCTAATTGTCGTAGCAATATTAAGTATGTATGAACATCAAAAAGATATTGACAATTAACTGAATATTGTTTCAATTAAAAAGGCATATGTATGTATAAAACCCATATACATACAATATAACCACACTGTAAATTCGCCATGATGCATAATTAGTTTTTCGAATTTTTTCGAGTGACAATAAGTTAAATATAATATTACTTTATTACTTTTTTTTTGAAACTCAAAAGTATTTCTTTTTAACACCAACCCGCATCAAAAGTTGTATGTACGCTGACGAATTACAGCAGAAAAAATTGCAAACCCAAAAAAATTCTATGGTCGCCTACAAAATTATTACCTTCACAAAACCATGGCTTTGAAGGAAAAAAAATTCATGGGAATATTGCTGCAAATGATGTATTGCTTTAAAGAACATAGTTACTTATGTTTATGGCCAGAATTTGTATGTTCGTTTTTGTTTTTCTGAAGATTTTATTTAAAACTTTCGCACGCAAATTAAAGCAATCATCGCAAAAACATCAGAAATTTAAGCCAATAAATGGCAAACTGCAGCAGCACACAGCCAGAACAGGAGCTGTGGCTGCCACAAAATAAAAATAGTTACCATCAATATGAAGAATATGCATAAAACAAATGCACGTACCACAGGCAAAGGGACAGAGAGACAGACAGACAGACAGACAGACAGCATGAACTTGAGATTTACAAAATATTTTGCCCGGTAGCAAGAAAAAATTAATAAGAAGAAAAAAATAAAAGAATTATGAAATAAGTAAGTAGCAGCCACCACTACAATCGCCACGTAACGAAAATGCCATACAATCCGTTATTAAGAACATGGTTTTGCAGGCCACAAACATCAAACACAAAATACCAAAAACAAAAAGCTACAGATTATGTGTGCATTCAAGCGCCGATCAATATCACGCGTAAACGTTAGTTTTTTGCTTCTCATTTTTTTTTCTGCTTTGAGAATTGTGGTAACCAAACTTGGCTGTGCAACTACCACGCCGTTTTTTTTTTTTTTTTTTTTTGGAGGTGGGGGGGTTTTGTTGTTCTTTAACTTGAAGGCAAAATTGAGAGAAATTGTTCTGGTCCTGGCTGCGCTTCATTTCATTGCCATCAAAGTTGGTGTTTCCCAAGAACAGCCAGCGCTCATAAATCCATAAACATCATTATTCTGGTGGTAAGCTGGTAAAATGCCAACTTAAAGTTAATACCGGTAGCAAAACAACACAGTAAAAGATAATTGACCACCAGCACACCACTACCAATGATTTTGCCGATGAAACCCCCCCCCCCCCCCCAAAAAAAAATAAATAAATAAAAAATAAAAAGAAAAGATCTGTGAACAGCAGCGGCAGCAGCAGCAGCAGCAGCCACAGCCGCAATAAAAGTGTGAGAGTTAAACAACAAAAATTATTCTAAATTCTACAAAAAAATATCTCTGCATACATGTTTGAATGTATGTGCTGCCATGGTGTCGTCATTGGCCTCATCGGCAGCAACAATACAACATCATGTTGCTGCTTATAAAATATTTTATTACAAGTTGATGCTGGTTTTTATTTGCTGCTAGTGCTGGTGTAAACATACATACATATTTATCCATTGGCTGCTGCTGCACAACTCTTTTTCTTTTGCATATGTATCTACTGATGGTTGTTGCTTTATTTACCACCAACCTGGGCGAGTGACTGACTGAGTGATACATCTCGTTTGTGGCAACACAAACATTTCTTAAGCGAACATCGTGTTGAGCGTCATAATGAAAAAGAAGAAGAAGCATGCTGATGATGATGACGTTCGTACTGCTGCCGGTGTTACGCGCTGTTCTTTTTTAAATATTGCTTATTGTTGTTATCGTAGTGGTTTAAGGAAAAATGATGAATACGTTCGGTTTTCGGAAAGGCCAAACAATAAAAAGGAACACCTTAGTGAACAAACTACGGCCCCCAAACTCAACTCAACTCAAATTGAAAACTAAATGTTTACCGATGTTACTGCACGAAAGATATTTTCGGTCGAGGCGCATAAATTCGGGCCCATGATAATAAAATACTGCCCATAATGTTGTCTGAAAGACTAAAAGAATAATTATTTTTGTATTAAATTTATCAAAAAAAAAAAAAAAAATTAAAGAAGACAAAGAAAACATCAATGGTCTTGAATGCTGCTGTTGGAAATGGGCGTGCTATTAAGAGACAAGTCGATTGTGGTGGCACTATCGAAGACTTGGAAAGGAAAGTCAGAGTTTTTTTTGCCCAAAAATGTTATGCAGTTCATCGTAAAATCTACACATTTTGCTCAATTTTTCTGCAACAATCATGACTTTTTAATTATCAGGGTTTTCAAAGTGTGTCATCTTCGAAACAACTAGTTGTCCATCCTGCTAAATGTCTTTGATGTTTTCCTTGTCTTATTTAATTAATATCAGTCACAAAAATAATAAGAAAGAACTTAAAAGCCTGATAAACTTAATACAAAAATAATTATATAAGAAAAAGTTCGAATAATAAAATATTAATTAATAATTGTTTATAATTTTTCCGAAAATGCAGCGTATAAAAAATATATAATATAATGAGGATTCGAGAATTGCCGGACTTTTGCATTTCTCGGCATACCGGACATTTCCTGGGAAATTTTTTTCTATTACAAACAAGTCATCTCATATATGTTGTGTTTCCCTAGCTGCCGGTGGTGAGACCAAGCCACTTGGGTTCCAGAAAGTTCCGTTGTGCTACTCGAAAGAGACGGTAGAGAAACAGTCCTAACTGAAAGTATACTGCTTTGTTTGCCAGCATTTAGTCTTGACAGTTCATATCTGGCAATCGAGGAGTAGACATGTGACCAATTTATTATAGAAAAAAATATGCGGTAAACCAACGAGGCGGATGAGCGTATGAGAAACTCCGCCCTGCATAATTTGCATTCCAACACATCCGCCAATCAATGTAGTGTCGGTCTGCCCAAGTAATACGCTCTCTTGTTAGAAAAAGCTTGATATCGGCAGAGGAAGTATTCTATACTCTCCTCCTCCTCCTCCTCTTACTCCTCCTCTTACTCCTCCTGTTCGTCCCTGCAACCTCTGCAGAAGTCGTTATGTTGAAGAATTGGTCTTCTCGCATATACTGCCATGTGACAGTGACTTATTAGAGCAGCCACTAGGGTGTGTGGTCTTTGTCGCGGAAAATTCAATAAAGCTAAGGATATTTTTTGGGCCACCTGAGCCCCGATATTCGAAAGGTGATCTCATGCGACCCCCTATCCTGGGTAGTTCATAACAGCTGTGGTTATATTACATATCTGTTTACAACTATTGAAGGGAACACCAACGAATATGTCCAAAAGATTTTTTCGAATTATAGATAGGTCGCATTAGCCGCGCTAGTTGACAGGTGATCTCATGCGACCCCCCACCCTGTGTATTTCATAACAGCTGTGGTTGTATTTGTCCATGTTCCGCTGCTGTAATCGGGCACCAGCTTTCGTCAGATCATCCGCAGCTATATTTTCCGTCACACGATTTTGTCCTGATACTCAGAGGAGCTCCAGGTGTGAAAGTCTCGCTATCTATATCTCGCTATTAAGAGATATCCAGCATTTACGAACCAGCCTAGATGTTGTGTAAACACCTGCTAGCGCATTTATGGCGGCCTTGCTGTCAGTATAGGTTAGGATATGCTGCCCGTATAGACTGTAGTACCTCATCCAGATTACTGCTCTACCCATTGCCGTAACTTCGGCTTGAATGGCACTACACTCATTACGTAGCCTAAAACTAATCCTCCGTTGAAATTGGGTTATATTATATATCAAACCCTGCATTTAACTTCAAACTATTTCGAATCTATCTAAGGACGCATTCGACAGCTTTAGGCTGAGTCCATTAACGGTCATTGGGGTCGGTGAGCAGTAGTCAATGCAACTCGGTAGGCCCAGTATACTTCCAATCACCGGTGCATGCCCTGAGTCCGCATTTTTCCACGTGCCACCTGCCTTCAACGATATTTGTTGTTGCAGAATGAATGCTTACGTTTGCACGCAGCTGTATCAGAAGAGAGTTGTTGACCCCAAATCAAAGCGCAAAAAATTGTGATAATCGTCTAAAATCCTGTTCAGCTGAAGTCAAGGACACATGGATAGCAAATGCTTCCTAAAGAAGCATTTTCTTTCATAAAATGCATATGTATATACGTTTCGAAATTTGTATTTTGTTAAAATATTTTCACTTATGCCGACATATTACCACCCCTGCGTATACGTTACAAATATTGCTCACAGTTTATTAATAATAAAATAACACTCATACGCAAGTTCAATGTACAGAGTAGGAAGGGTCGGTCGGTTTGTATGGACAAAAACTAGTCGATAATATGCGACTTTATTTAAAAAAAAAAAAAATTCATTTTCAAGACTTCCGATTTCAATTTTTGGTTGTTTTGTACTTTTGTGTAGGAGCCCCCCCTAAGGAATCGTAATACGGTGTCGATGTGTTTGAAAAAATTATTGGGCAAACAAAATTAATGGGAATTGGTCTACATCTACGTGCACGCTGTTAGTGTGATGAGAGAAAATTTTCATGTTCGAGACTCCCAAATACGGGTCCCCGGGTATCCGCAGAGAAGTCAAGTGTATGACCAGTACTTTTTTTGGAAATATTTTTTTTTACACAATATTCTTTTGGGAAAACAACATTCCCGTTCTATGCCTGCTTAGGAGGAGTCGCTAAACGAAGCCAAAATTTGATAAGCCATAGTAATGAAATACTTTCTGTATCAAACAAGCTTAGAGAAGATTCACACCGAAAAAAAGGAAAACTAAAAATGTAGAAAATAAGTAGACCCCAGACAATAACAAAAAAACACTCTTCCAAAAAAAAAGGGTCTTGTGACAAATTTTTGTTCAATTATTTAAATATCTTTCAGTTATTGTTTTGCCTCTTTTTGGTGCGTTTAAACAACGTATAACTGATATGCGCGGAGATGTATTGCTATTGTATAAAATATCATTTGTTTTTATTTATTTATTATTATGTTGAAACTTGACAAATGTAAGTTGAAAAAAAGAAAGAGTTTTTATTAAATCACTAAAAATAATTACAGAGATCTGTATGTGCTTATAAAAACTATTTCATCAACAGATTAAAATAAAAAATATCTCCCGAAGAAGATGACAAACATTATCGACGAAACGTTGAGAGAAACGCACGATGAAATAAAATTGTTTTATTTACATCTTGAGAATAAGGTGTGACCGTTATTAGCTCAAAAAGTCAATCTTTTTAATATTAAAACTTATTTTATTAAAAAAATAAATAATTTTGATGTATGTACATCAGGATCTAACTCCGTATGAATTTTGTTTACAAACTATTTTGTTTTCTTTTTTTTAATTCGCGGACTTTGATACCATTTTACAGCTTCACTAGCAAAGTGCCGCCCAGTTTGTTAAAATGTCAGTCTAACACAGCATAATTAATATAGTAATGTCTTGTTTTTTAATTTACCGAACATACTTCAATTAAACTTTATTGATAATCAATCCTCCACAACAAAATGAATGAAGGCATCTTCACAAAACTGTAATTGGAATTTTCTTTTTAGGCCAAATAAATCAGTCACTCACTTGTGGCTTCTTTGATGTCTTCTTGTTTTCTCGTGCTTGATTCAGCTCGTATCAACAGGTATTTTACCCGATATATTTTCTGGGTTGACGAATTTCAATTGACTGCGTCATGACATGACAACAGACACACGCTTCAACAATTTATCAAGTAAACATACATAACAACCAACTAATTGGTCGAAGACTGCCGCCGATATGAACACAAAAACAAAATAACTTAAATACTGAAACACACTCTACCAATCTCGGATCGAACGAAGAACAATCACACAGTTGCTATCAGCAGACCACGAGAGCACAGCAAAATCATACGAATGAAAAACTAACCGAACAAGTTGTGAATAGTACAAACAAGCCAACAAACAAACATCCATCCATCGTACGGACCAACGTTTGTATCGGTTAAGAAAGTGTGTCTGGTTTCACTGGGTGCCTTAAACTCCGCATGAGATGTGACAGAGTCATTGGGGATACAGCGATTCGCAGTTGTGATGTTGTTGCGCTTGTTGTTGTTGTTGTTGTTGTTGGGTGTAATGTGTCACACGCATCAATGAATTTACGCGTTTGTAGTCATGGTGTGCTCATACCACAACTCTGCTTAAGCCGATATTATTTGTGGATGTGTGAACACACACACACACACACACATGCGTCCACTGCTCTCGCTCATTAATAATGTATGAAGTAGACACAATTTTGTGCAATTGCATTTTAGATGAAAACGATGACGAGTATACAAATGCATACGTTTGTTGGTTGCCACATAAACATGTATGTAAATATGCGTGAATGACTAGATATGTATGTACATGTGTATGTATATATTCACATCTGCAAATTATTACTGGCTACAAGTTGTTGTTGTGATGCAAACAGAACTGCATGTAAAAATGTTCTGCTACAATTTGCCACATTTATGCCCATTGAAAGCACCAATCAGATGACAGTTGATATGAAATGATTTAAAGGTTGTAAACCAACAACAACAACATAGCAAGATTTTTTTTTTATTTTATATATAAGAGTAGATATCACAGCAAGAAAATACACCAAGCACACAGAATGAAACCGCAGTGTAAAAGTAACATGAAAAAAAAAAATTTTGATTGAAAATCATGTTAAATTTAAAAAAAAAAAAAAAATAATAAGCGAAATTAAAACCAACTCTCTACATAAATTGCTGCAATGGTTGACGGTTCGAGTCCCGTCAGAGGTAAACGAACGGCGCTGCATACAGGCATCAAATAAGTGAAATTTAAACGGTAAATAAGACAGAAATACAACTAAATAAGAAGAAGAAGAAGAGAAAAACAGAAAAATATTATATACCATTTTTAACATTAACTGGAAAATCAGGTGGAATTAAAACGAAACTCCCACGAAGCAAAATCACCACTGAGAAACATTAAATTAACTTTGCTTTTCTATCGTTTTAGCTTGTTTTAAGGGTTCCGTACTCATCAGAGTGAAATGGAACCCTATTACCGAGACAACTACGTCCGTCCGTCCGACTGTCCGTCACAGCGTCCATTCTGCGAAACGGTAAGAGCTAAAGAGCTGAAATTTTCACAGAATGTTGTTGTACCTTGCCGCTACAACAACAAATACTAAAAACAACAACAAAGCGAAAACTACCAGGTGTCCCCATACACGGAATGTTACAATTAGCTATAACTCTCGAACCGTAAAAGATAGAGAGCTGACATACGCACATTGTATGTATTTATAAATGCTCTACAAAGAGAACAACAACTGCAAAACTACCAGGTGTCCCTATACAACCTAAAGTAACAATTGGCAGTAGCTGCTAAACTGTAAAAGACAGAGAGCTGAAATACGCACAATATATGTATTTTCATATGCCAATACTGAAAACAAACAGCAAATACTAAAAACAGCAGCAAGTCGAAAACTACCAGGTGTCCCTATGCAACGTAAAGTAAAAATTAGATGTAACTCCAAAACTGTAAGAGACAGAGGGATGAAATGTGCTCAACATATGTACTCACATATGGCCTACAATAACAAATGCTAAAAACAACAACAAGTCGAAAACTACCAGGTGTCCCTATACAACGTAAAGTAACAATTAGCCGTTACTCTCGAACCGTGAGAGACAGAGGGACGAAATTTGCATAAGATTCACATATTCACATATGCTCCACAACAACAAATGCTAAAAACAACAACAACTGTAATACTACCAGGTGTCAACGTAACAGCTATAACTCTCGAACCGTAAGAGATAGAGAGCCAAAATTCGCACAGTGTATGTATTCCCAGATGCCTTACAACAGCAAATGACAACAACAACAAGTCGAAAACTACTTGGTGTCCCCATACAACATAAAGTAGCAATTAAACGTAACTCTCCAGCTGTAAGAGACAGAGAGATGAAATTTATACAATATATGTATTCACATATGACATTCCATACGTACATTACACATACGTACGGAACCCTAAGTGTGCGAACCAGCCTCGTACTTGACTGAATTTGTTTCTATTTCAAATAACTCTGCACAAAATAAAATAAATTAGAAGTTGAATTTTGCAAAAACTTGAGAGCAATTGTTTTTTATTTTTTTAGCTTGGGCCAGTACTCAGGGGTTACTGGTCCACTTTAATATAATTAGAAACTTTCTAAATTGCTAAATGTTAAACTTAATTTATAGGAATTTTAATGTTAGAAACGTTCGATTAAGATTCAAAGGCTTAATTATTTCTTTATTCAAAATCCAGTGGAAATCATAAGCGAGACGATTATCTCTTGCAACAAACCTTTTACACATGAAAATTAAATTATTTGGCTGGCAATGCAAAAAAATCATATTTATAGTGCACCGGTTACCGACACAAAAAACCCCTCTTTAGTTGAATTATTTGAGAAGTAAAAATAGTCAAAAACGCTTGCATTTACGCTTTTTGAATACTATTTCCAATGGCAGCCGAACCACTCTTATGAATAATATTGCTGCCTAAAGAAAGCTTTTGAGTAGATCTATCCAAGCTACCACTCGTAAGCAAGCCAAAATTTTAATTGATTTTTGTTTTTTTTTTTTTTGTTTGTTGAACAAAAATTAGTTTTACTACCAATAATAAACTCAGTACAAAAAGTATATTTCTTTGAGTCGCTCTAATGTCTGAATTTTGATGATAAAATAATATTTTCTTAAACAATTAACAAATGCTCATAAAAGAACTGGATCAAAAAATCATAGCTAAAAGCTGAAAACTGAAAGAGAAAAAAAGTTGAGTGTTTGTTGAAGCCAAATAAAGAAGAGTTACATACACTGTGCAGCATAAATCTCATACATAAGTATTTTTGGATGTGTGAAAATCAAGCCTGTAGTACATATTATATGTATGTACATACTTGAGCAGCTTTAACTCCATATCTGTACATCTTCCGTATTTTCACCGAACAAATAAACACACTCAAGTGTTAATGAAATTAGCAACCCTTCTTTTAATTTTTCAGGTTTGTTTTTTCCTTTCCTCAACTCTGAGCTGAGCTGCAAATGCTGCTCTTCTTTCAAAGCTGCACTTTTGCTACCAATATAGTTGGCCTGTGAACTGTTTAAGGCTTACAATTAATATGGACATTATCTTGAGGTTTTCTATTTTCGAAATTGGTGTTTGTTGGCTGCTGATGCTGCTGCTGCCATTATTGCAGTTGCTGTTGCTGCATATTTATGTACATATGTATTTCTTGGTCTGTTAAAAGCAAATAATATGGATGAATGAATGAATGTTTGTAGTTATCTATACAAACACATGTATGTATGTGTTTACAAAATTAAGTAAATTTTTCAGGGTGCTAATTGACAGAATTCACAATGCATTCGCACGTTGGAATTTCTATTTGTTCAGTGTGGCCGGCAAAAACATGGTACAAACACACACAAACATACCGTGCTGCCAGTTACTAAGACCGGAGATCTAAGACCGGTTAATACTCGATGTTTGTTTGCTTGCTTACTGGTTTGTTTGGTTGTTTGTTAGTTTTCTGGCTGTTACCTTAAGTCCAAGTAGCGACAATAAGACTGACTGACTGACTGACTGGCTGACTGACTTCTTAATGAATACTCCTAAACTCCAATTTCTTTTGTTGCTGTTTGTTACGGATCTATGTAAATTAAGTTGTAGTTATGTAGCATGTATGTATGTAGCTTGTATGTATGTGTATACCTGTGTATACGTGTACTCGTGAATATGTATACACATGTGTTACATTTTCTCCATTTAATTAGTGTAATTAAATATCTAGAACGCATTTAACGGTTTGTTGTGCCTTTTTGTTTGTCTTTGTCGTCGTATAGATCTTTGAACAGTTTACTGTTACATTTTAGCATTTCGCTGACGAAATTTACGTCATTATGATGAGGTTTTGTTATTGATTTTCTCTTTCATAAATAAAATGTGCGGCTCTCATGAGCATTAAATTATTTCGAATAATTATTCTGAAACAATTTAAATAACAAACCTTGTACATTTAGCACCGTCGCGAATTTCCTCTTATGCCGATTTCTTTTCTCAAAAAGTTGTGTATTTATTTTGCACTTTTTTTTTTTTTTGAAATGGAACTTTAAATAGTTTAGCGAGATTAAGCTAAAATAAATTATAAAAATCAATCTTCTCTTTTTGTCTAAAACAATATTTGAAAATGGCATTAATCAGAATTTTGTCTCTCTTCGAACCTTTCGCCTCACCTTTTGGTGTAATAATCGGACAACAAGAGGCAGCACAATAAACTAAAGACTTACCCCCAATTTTTGACTTGGATTTTAAATGCCATTTCAATTTAAATTTGATTTAAATACAAAATTGAGTCAAACAGTTGCTATTTAAATCAAATTTAAACGGCCTGCCGTGCCCATTTAAAATCGATTTAAGTTTTTCGTACTGCCATATGATTTTGACAGTTTTGGTTTTGTTCTGCAAATTAAGGAAATTGCACATGTTTTTTTTTTTTTGTTTGTTTCATAATTTGATTTTTTATTATTTCCAGAAGGTAATCAACTTCTGTGGCAGTGAAATTGGGAGTCCTTTTATCACTTTTGCTACTCAATTTAATCATTTTTACAAAACAATTTATTATTTTCTAAACTTTTCACAATTTCACTTGCTTCCAAATTTGTTTAAACAGCTGTTTTTTATTGAGTTATCTATAAGTTGTTGACACTTACATTGTGCTGCCGTACTTTTATTACAATTAATTACCAAAAATAATTTTAGACTGTAAAACAAAAAGCTATTTTAAATCCAACTTAAATTTTGAGGAAAATTTACTAATTTTGTATTTAAATCCCAAGTCAAAAATCGGGGATAAGTGTCGACTAGCTCAACTTTTTTTTGAATCTTCCTAGTAAACAGTACTGAAAGTAATCAGATATGTCATGAAAAATAATTGTCTTCACTTTTAAGATCGATTTATAACAGGTGAGTCAAAAGAAGTCATCCTATATTGTGTGGCTTTCATAATATCGGTGGTGGCTTGCGCAATGTGTGTCGTTGCTCCGTCTTGTTGCAGCCACATGTCCTCTAGAATTAATTCGTTCAATTGCGCGTTGTCGTTTGACCAGTGGCGTTCTCGGAACATATTGCCGGATGACACCTCCAGTGTAAACAGGGCAACATGCAGCCACTTTGAGCGGGTGTAAGGGCTGCTCCTGCATCATTGGTGGATTTTTGATGCCCCAAAAGCGAAAGTTTTGCTTGTTCAAGTCCCCGCTGAGGTGCAAATGAGCCCCATCTTTTATTATGATTTCGGACGAAAAATGGTCCACTTTGTTATAGATACAATTATTCCACGTTCTTGGGAAGTGTATGGCTCCATGGCTTGTTCACTTGTATACTACAGCTGTCTAATTCACAAATTTAAAAACAGATTTGATATTGGACACCATTCGCGAAAATAAAATCAACTTCCAATTGGATGATTTCTTTTCGCCCACCTTGTACGTGATGAATTTCTCACGCAGCTCACATTAGTTCTTTTCTATCACTTCACTTTACTCTTGTGCCAAAAACTAGATTATAAGACTTGTAATATACATTTATATTAAATTACCTTTTCAGGCTCAAGTTCAAGCCTTGGTTTTGTCACTTTTAAATCAATATTAATTAAGTAAAGAAAAGTAAAATTTTTATAGCCGGCTGTTTCTGGGTAGCAAACACCCCCTTCATCAGCACCTTATGAACTTTGGACTTGTCAAATTTCACAATTTTGTAACATTATTTGTACATACACTTCATTAATACATATTATTTGTAAATAAAAATCAAATGTTTGGGACCTTTTGAATTTCGGTTTTTCGTATATCATGTCTTTTTAAATATTTTGTTAGCCGCTTAAATTTGACCACCACCATCGGAAAGGTCGCATTCTTAAGATTAAAGAATTGACAAAAATAAAATTAAAGTTTAATGAAACAGCTGAAAGCTCTTTCACCTTTACCTTAGATAAATAGCAAATAAAATTGGAATTTTTTTTATTCATATAACTGTAATGACTTGGCATTTTGTAGTGCACGTACTTATGTATGTAGTAATTTGCAGCCTTCCAATATTATTCCAAATTTGGGGGTCGGCCCCCATATTTTGTCCTCAAAAACTGTTTTCAAACATAAACCTATCTCGTATCTCTAGTCATATAAGGACTCCCATGCAAAACTAATTTTAGAAAACGTCTCCCCTCATCTTAACTAGCCCCCTTAACTTGTCTCTGGAGGACTAAAACCCTTTTACATTTCTTTTTCCAACATTTTCCCATATCCTTCCATTCACACATAATTTTTTTAAACTTAATCCCCATCTTTTTAGGTAGCCCCAGGTTTACTCTAGAGGAGTCAAATTTGTGACCAATCCCTCTTAGTTTTGCTTTTTCGACATTTCCTCCCAACAAAATAACTCTCTTCAGTGGCCTGCTTAGGTGCAAATTATTTAAGAAAACTTCCCCCTTCGTCTTAACTAGGGTTAAAGGCTGCCCTTTTATAGGTTAGTCTAGGTTGATTGAGGAGTGCGCTAGCCCATACCGTGCGACATACACATAAGATAAAATGGGCTTGTTGTGTGCTCCACGTATTTAATCACAAATAGTTTGACGCATGGATCTATAGGAACTTTGTGTCATTCATAAATTTCCTTAATTTCACACAACATATGCCCCGTATTTAGGCTATGTCGGGTAATGTGTCTATGTCGAGATATCGGCACCGTATATGTGAGAAGGCTTTCCACCCCACATGCTCTCCATTCATCTGCTCCTGCTATTCCTATGGGCTTAAAATGTGCCAGCAGCTGAGAGCGACCAGTTATAACTCCCATTAATCTAAATAATTCGGGCTTGCTAAGTCTTAGCAGTCCCCCCGTTTTTTCTCCGTCAGGATCCCCCCACAGAATTCTTGCATTGACTGCCACGGTTTTGTTATTCCAGAGAGTTAAATAGGCGATATGTGCCCAATTCTGTAGCTCAGATTTAACTGCAAGCTTTATATTGGTTAACTCTCTGGCTCTTGAAGCAACTGAGTTTGCTCTCTCATTTCCAGTTATTCCCAAACGCCGTGCGCAGTTCACCATGAGTCGAGTAACTATTAATATAGCATTTTCAGTTTAAATTAAACCTTTTTCAAAATAAATGAAACCTTTTTTAAAATGAACGAAACCTTTTTCAGATTAAACGAATTTTTTTTTTTAATTAAACGAACCCTTTTTCAAAATAAATGAAACTCTTTTCAGAGTAAATTAAACTTTATTCAAATTCAATTAAACATTTTTCAAACCATATTAAACCAGTTTTAGAATTTGTAGGCTTATCGTATTTTGTTGTAAATTTATTTTTTATGTTTTGCAATTTTATTTTAATCGATTACTGTACATGACCTATTGTTGTTGGTGTCTGATAATGGTTAGATTAATTTCTTTACTTGATAATTGCACATTCAAAGTCAAAAGTTGAAAATGAGTGATTTAGAAGATACCCGATAGAGAAAACATTTTCTAAGATAAAATTCCACGCCCGGTCATTATTAAGTAACAAATATGAACTTAATTATTTATTTGCTTTAAGAGCCAATTGAAAAGGTTCATTTTTGGACCTGAATTAATTATTAAGTAACATTACCACAGAGCATAACATAGTAAGTGTAATTGAGGAAAGTGTCGCACAAATTAATCAAAATGATTGTGCGAACTATTTTATGGATATGATCATGATAATTCCAAAATTCTTCATTAATTTTAACAAGTATTATATAAAAATGAATATGTTTAATATGTTTTATTTTTTCTTTTGTTTTCTATTAAGTTCTAAAACTGGTTTAATTTAATTTGAAAAATGTGTAATTGAATTTGAATAAAGTTTGATTTATTCTGAAAAGAGTTTCATTTATCTTGAAAAAGGTTTCGTTTAATTTAAAAAGAGTTTCGTTTAATCTGAAAAAGGTTTCGTTCATTTTGAAAAAGGTTTTATTTATTTTGAAAATGTTTAATTTAAACTGAAAATGCTATAGTATTTTTGCAAACCCAAATTGCTTGTGATATAATCCGCCCAGCTGAGGTCGCTCTAATGGCCATTTGACTATCCGTGAATATGTTCACAGATCCAGGTCTGCCCATCTCAAATGTATAGCTACACCTCTAATTTATTCTCTCAAACAGTTTTTAGAACGCAGTCTCTCCTTCTTAGGCGTTCCATTCTACCGGAGCTAGGGAAATAGGCGTAGGAAGAGGGAGGAATGGGGAAAAGGGAAGTATTTGCGAGCAGTTGATTAAACAAAGTCCTAATAATGGAATAATAAAATTTTTAAACTTCTATTGATTTGTCTTTTCCCCGTCTCCAGTGTATATATCCAACTTAAGTCCGATAAAATAAGTAACTATTGTAAAAATTATTGTTTTGTAAACGAAGTAGTTAAAAACGCTCAAGTACAAAAACAAAGGGAAAAACAAGTTGCTTCTGGAGGCAAATTCTGCACTAGCAAATCGAGGTCAAACGTTCTGAAATGCATAAATGTTTTATCATTTTGTTCGAAATCTTTATTCGCGGCTAATGTCATAGTTTTCTGGCCACACTTGCAGAACCTTAATAATAAATAAAAAATAAAAAAAAACAGCAAAATTGCTACCAAATCTCACTCACAAAAAGTTGTTGTCAGCAACGGCCTGATAAATAAATGCTTATGATAACATTGTTCTCCCACATTTGAGTCAAAGTGAAAGTCCAAAGAACATGATGGAATGTACCAAATAATGAAATTATTTTTAATTTAAAAGATCTTTGCTAGGACTGTATACAAACTTATGAATTAGTTGAATGCAATTGTTTTTTGTTTCTGCATTTTCTTTTCAGACACCATAAAAGTGCTGTGTGAAAAATTTAAACCAACATTTCTGCAGTTGTTAACGCCTGCTGTCATAATTCTGTTTTTGCAAAAAAAAAAAAAAAAAAGGAACACAACAACAACAAAGTTAACAAGCTTGTTAATAAAAAGTCTGCGCACACATACACCAACTGAACAGCACATGTGAATATTAAGAAAAGAAATGTAAAGGCGTTAAATGTTTCCACTTACACAGATCTTGAAACAATAAAAAGATCTTGCGGAAAAATAGCAACAAAAAAATTAATGGAAATAAACTTTATAAATTAATTTTTATAACTTCAAAAGAGCCAAATTTAAGCATCTAAAAATTTCATTACAAATTTCTAGACTTGGTAAAATAATTGCAGTTACCTCCCAACCAGGGTTGCCGCAAGGTCTGGATTGAAGTTGATTGTCCCGTTAATCTGAAACTGGTCCAATTAGCAGGTAAAATATATTTTTTTTTAATTGTTAAAAATTATCTTTGCGGTTAGCGAGTTGCATTTATTCTGCAAGAAGGCGCTTGGTGCAAGAACTCTGCAAGACATATTAAATCAAAAATTGATTATATATGATTTAAAGCAGACATTGGACTTATGTCAAACTTAAAAGTAATTATAACAGACTAATTGTTGCGCAAAAAAATTGAGATGATTATTTCGCGTGCTTGGGGAGTATATCGCGCTAATCTCTAACTGCCCCTACACATATGATAGGGCCACTTTACAAGAGTCACTTTTGGGATATCTAGTTATATCTGTGCTAAGAAACCACAAAAATTTAAAAACTATAGGCTGGCCCACCCAGGTCGCCTAAGTGAAGTGGGTGAAGCCACTTTCACGGTAGTACGGAATCAGCCAGGCACGAGACTGGCTGAATTTACTTTTTGTTTTATTATAATTCAGTTGTCTTATTTCTCGATTTCTGGCAGCTGGTATCCCTGCTCCTCCAACACCCTGCTTACATTTACATCTCACCTGTTTTTTTTTTATTTTGTTATTTCATTATTTTAAAACCTCCAAATACAAAAAGCAAAAAAAAATAAATAAATTCTTGAAAAAATGATACGTTTAAACACCTTCTGATAGAAAGAATTGTATTGTTGCAGCAGCAGAAGAACAAAAAAAAAACTCTAAAAAAAAGAAAATGTTCAATTTAAGGGTCGGTGCTTAACCTTGTTTCTTTTCATTATTTTAGATTTCAATTTTTTATTCACTTTTTTGTCCATACCACCAACTACATTGAGTTTCTTTCAACCAAAAATTACTTTAAAGACTTCAGCAAAAAAAAAAGCTTACAGCTTTTTGAATCAGTTCTCAGACACTACATAAATGTGTATGTGGCCGAGTATACAATTATGTCTACGCTGGAGCAATTGAATGTGGTTCAAAATAATAACAAACAGTGGTGTTAGTGATCCCCGGAATATTATAACAATGTTTCTTTATAAATTTCTATAATATTTTCTCATCACCAGATTCTTTTGTCGCGGTCAGAACCTGTTTTTGGCTGAAATTTGCTTAAACTCCCGTTTCATGTCAGAAAACATTTTTTATCTCACTTTTTGGTATAAAATATTATTTAATCTTGCTCATTTAAAATTTCCTTAAAATTCCGGTTTTCGCTTTATATCCGCTATACTTATGTGGACGACCGATATGGGGAACATTTTTTCGACTCTCAACAATCTTATCTTTTCTTATGACCAGCTTCAGTTTTTGGTATAAAACATTGTTTTAAATCGCTTTTGCTGAATTTTCTTTGGGACCGGGTTTCGCTATGTATCGGTCCTATATAGAGCCAATGTCGGAAAATATTCGTTTCGATCCTAAATAAACTTCTTTTATCACCAGATTCTCATTTTGGCATAAACTACTTTTTTGACTCGCTTATAATTGAAATTTCCTACACACCCGGTTTTCCCTATATCTCGCCTACATATGGCGAGATATCGAAAATTATTAATTTCTTGGCTTCTTAAGGCCATAAGATATCATATTGCTAAATTTGGCGCAAAAAAAGTTTTTTTTTTAAATTCCCATTTTTGCCTGTCAAAATCCGTGTTTTCTTGGCTTTTCATGAATCATTTTTTTTTTAGCTTGGACTAGCTGGCACTCAGCCAGTAAAATGTGCATAAGAAATGATTCTTTGAATTTTCTTATCACTTCTCTATGGCAATGGGGATGACTCCTATCTATGCATTGCATTGTACTGGAACTGGAGAAATTAGAAAGAGAGATTGATGATGGGTGAAAAAAGAAAATGGGGAGTGTTTATGGACTTTTGATTAAGCAAAAAATAATTATAACCAACACGAACATTTATTTTTGCAAAGCGGTCAGTAAGTCAGGATTAACTGGTGCTAATTTGTCTGTTTAGTGTCCAGTGTATCCAGCCACTATCCAGTTAACAACATTTATTTAACGAAACCTCGTCAGTATTGCAAAATTTTGACGACACATAGCCACGATAAAACCTATTACGAATGTATACTTTAGAGGAGTTATTTTTGAAAATATATCATGTGCGTGATTTTCCGCCAGGGCTGGGCAGTATTTGAAATACATGTATTTGAAATACGTATTTAAAATACAAATACGTATTTTGTATTTGTATTTTAAATACATCTCACGAATGTATTTGTATTTTGTATTTTAAATACTAACTGCTTGAATATTTTGTATTTCAAATACTTGTGCTCCCAAAATACATTTTTCAAAATACATTTTCAATTTATGATAGAAAATATGCACTAAATAATATGCGCAAAACTTTGTTACGGTTTTATTTTCAAAAAATGCCAATACTACGATTTAATTCCCAAACGCAAAGTACATGTGTAAAGTAAACGGAACTAAATGCATACACATTGAGAAAGTCGCTAAGCTTTCAGAACAGAAAGTTAAATAATGAACAAATAAAATATAAGGAAAAAACAGCTTTTGAAATTTTGATCTAAAACAAGAAGAGAAAAAAAATGTCAATCAGATGTTGACTTGGATAGACTTTATATAGTCTGTGGTCAAACGTTTTTTCATTGTCCCTTCATTCTTAATTCCCTTATTTCTCTTTCAATAAAATATCGTTTTTTAATTATAAATCATTAGGTTTTTTCGATAGCTGGTTTTAGTCATTCGCCCTCAAGAGGATGTTTGTCTGATACCATATTTGAAAAGCTGGTGTTTATGAATGGAAATAAAAAATTTTTTGAATAAAAGTATTTTGTATTTTAAATACATATTTTTGTTATACTGTATTTTGTATTTCAAATACATGCTTTTAGAATGCAGTATTTTGTATTTTAAATACACCAAAGCATGTATTTTGCCCAGCACTGTTTTCCGCATACACATTTAATAAACATGGATTATTTTCGTTTTAAATAAGCCAACAAACAAAAGCAGGCATTCACCTATTACGATTACACATCATAAAAAAACACATCCGCTCTGATCAAAACTTAAATACTGTAAAATTTTCTAAGTACAAATATGAACTTAATTATTTATTTGCTTTAAGAGCCAATTGAAATATATTAATTCAGGTCCAAAAAATACAGCAAAAATTTCTTGAAAAGGTTAATTTTTGGACCTGAATTAATACATTTTCTAAGTACTTTAAAGGGAATGAAAGAAGCAAAAAAAATAGTGGTTATAAATGTCACTTAATAATAAATTATTTGAAAGAGCTTTCTGCAAGGCTTAAACACATCAAAGTTCATCAAAATGTATCACATGTAGAAGTACTTCAACTGTTTTTGGTAAAAGTAAAAAAGTTTGGAGGAGTAATACCATGTTCATACATGCGCCTTTATTGAGATAATCGCAATAAAGTCCCTTATTGAGCTCAATATTCCATACAAAAAGTCAATAAAGTCAAAATTGCTTTGAATATTGAGAAAAAGATGAAACACAACACTGTAAAAGATGTGTTTAATAAGCAAAAGTATACAATGCGAGATGAATGACGAGATAAATGTCAACAAAAGCAAACAAAACAAAGTAATAAAAAATAAAAAATTAAAAAAAATTAAAACCTAAAAAGTTTTAAACATTGCAGCATTTCCAAATATTTATTTCTCTTTCTTTTTATTATTGCCGCTTTGGAGTCACAACATGAACGCACTACTTACAAGTAGTGCGTTCCATATTTTTATTATACAACACTAAAATCTTTTTAATAAAAGGCAGTTTTTCTTCCATTTTTCTTATTTGAAAATATTTTTCACTTTTTCTTTCTCACTACCAAAACAAAAACTTTTTTCCAGCTGTCAAATACTAACTGAGTTAGCGCAATATTTGTATGTATGTATGAACGCAAAAAATATAATGTCAATAAACTGAATATTATCTCAATTAGAAATGCATGTCTGAACAAGGTATTAGTTCGATTTTATATATCGTCTGATTTATAAACTTTTTGTAGTTGCTAACAAAAACAAATTGTTTCTCGTTTCTGGCTTTGCTAACCACTGTCCAGACATTGCAACGTCATCATTGCCGTCATCAACGTTGCCATTATCCACATCAATATCACACAAGTCTTTTGGCGAATGTTTCACACAACCAAAAACAGAACAACAAGTAACTACGAAACTGTTTTTTTTTCCTCTGTTTTTTTTTTTTTTGTTTTTCTTTTTTGTACAACTTTACTCCCAAAGTAAAGTAGTTAAGTTTAAGACTGACTTTTTTAAGCGATTTATTATTATTTTGCTTTTTGTTTTTGTGGTGGCTTTAACTTATTGGATTGCATTAAAAGCACTAATTAATTGGAACAAAATAAAATGGCTTTAAAACGTTTTATTTTCGCAGCATCTCCAATGACCACGCAGCAGCACTCGTCTTCCAGTTTGCAGAAGAGATCACGGCGAGTAGATAAATGCCAAACTACAAGCTGCTGCTGCAGCAGCTTCCACAAAGGTCATTTAATGAACTAAAGTACGAACAACAACAACAACAACAACAGCAGCAGCAGTAAAATAACACTACTGCTGTTTGAAGAAAAACGTTTTGAGAAAATAAAAACTAAGATTGAGAATTAAAAAAAAAAAAGAACAACTCAAGATAAATCTTATTATTCTTTCTTTCTTTTTTTTGTGTGTGTGTGTGTGAATTTTAAATTAAATCCCACACGCCCTAGAGCTTTGTTTATATATTTTAATTAAAACCCAAAAACGAAATTAATTTTAATTCAAAATTGAAAAATTAAATTAATCTTCGGCAATGTCTAGTTGTTAAACACATTTGCATGCATGCATTCCTGCATTCGAATTGCTTTACTCTTTGGAATAATTATAAATCATGTTATAAACAGCCAAACTTTGAAAAGCCACAATTATTAATTTCTTGTGACAAATTACTACTGTCACAGCTTATCTGTAAGTCAATGTGTTTGTTTGTCTTCTTATTATTATTACTATTATTGTTGTTGTTGTTGTTGTTGTGCTTTTTCCACTTGTGCACAAAAAAATGGAATTTCATGTACTTCACAGAAAGATGACTTTTGCTTTTTTTTTCTTTCTGAATGAAATCATGGAATTGAAGGTGCGTCAGTCATTCTAATTACACATGAGCATTTATGTTGTGGAAAATGTCTGCTATTACTTATCACTTGCCACCCAAAATGCATTAGACAAAATTTGGATTTTATGTAAAATTTATAAGACAAAACATTCCGTAATAGCTTTTTTAGTCTAAAACTCAATCGAAAATTAGCAATTAATTAGTGTGAAGTTTCTGCAGTACAGACAAAGGAGAGAAAAATTAATATAGAAATCAGTCAGAAAATTGAGTGATTTTCAGTTAAAATTTCTGCAAAAGGCACTTGCTTGTGATGCGATAACTACACCACAACTAAATATGTGCTGTTAAAACTATCCTAAATTTACTATTTTTGGTCCAAAATACCTCTTTAATTATTTTTTGTCTAGCTTTTGCAAAAATGTCTGCAGCCAAAAGGCAAGACAGACAATTAAAGAAGGCTTTTGGATTCCAAAAATTAATATTTTGTATTGTGGATCTACAGAGATTTTGAAAGTTTTGTACCCAGACGAGAGATCCTTTCAACTTTGCTATAAAAAAAAAACTTACTTTGGTATTTAGTAAAAAGGGTGTTTTAATACTTTCCGAAAAAATGTCGTAGAAGAAAAACTGATTGGAGCCAGTCAAACACTTGACTTCTCCAGAGGCACCACGTAAAAAGGTGAAAGGAAAATATATATAAGAGCATTTTTGTATAGAGATAGAAGGTCGGTTTTTGATGAAAAATTGTATGAAAGAATAAATTCCGGGATCACCTATACATAAGATTCTTCCGCAGCCAAGATATGGCTAGTTAAGGCAATGGGGAAGTTCCCGAAAATTTGCATGAAAATGTCGATACATTTGACTTCTCCAGAGGCACCCTGGACGTTGGGGAAATTTTTTTTTTAACACCTTATTTTGTAAATTAAAGAAACAGTCGACTAGGTTTGTCCAATGGAGTGAGCAGACACCCCCATTGGGTTGGTCATATATTTAACTTCTCTGGAGGCATCGTGTGGCAAGTTAAAATTATGGGAGAAATTCTTAAACTGTTTTTGTATAGAAGCCGCCCTTAGGAGAGGATATCGAAGTTTGTTTTGTTACGTGAAAATATCGAGGAAGGGATATTAATGAGAGTAGGTCATACATTTGACTTTTAGAGAGGAACAGTGGGGCTAGTGAGGATGATGTGGAGAAAATCTATGATAATAAACTAAAAAAAACAGTAGATTAGTTTCTTGCAATGAAATGTCTAGAAAGAAAAAGTAAACGAAGTTGGTCATACATTTGATACCTCCAGAGTCAGCCTGGGACTAGTTAAGGCAACGGGGGTAAATTTCTAAAACATTTTACCAAAGAAGCAGCCTACGGAGAGCAGTTTGTTTTGTGGAAATGTCGAGGAAGGAAAACTAATGGGAGTTAGCCATACATTTGACTTTTCCAGAAGCCCACTAGGGGCTAGGTAGAACAAGGGGAAGCAAAATGTATGCTAATCCTAGAGGAGATATAGAGGGTTGGTTTGTACGAAGAAACTTTAGAGAAGGAAAAGTAAGAAGGGTGGTCAGGTATTTAGCTCATCCACTGACACCCTAGAACTAGTTAAGACTATGGGAAAAAATGTTCTAAAAGTATTTTGATATGGGAGTCTGGGGAAATAAAGGGCTGCTTTGTTTTAAAAAAATATCGATAAAGAAAAACTAATGGGGTTGGTCTTACATGTTATTCCTCCAGAGGCACCGTAGAGCCAGTTAGGACAATAGGGAGACAATTTAAAAAGAAAACAGTATTTGTTTTTGTATGGGAGCCCTCCTAATGAATAGAGATACGAAGTAGATATGTTTACAAAAAATGTAGGAAACAAAAAATTACTGCTAGTCGGTCCCATATTTTGGCTTACTAGAGCTGTTATACTAAATTTTGTGAAACTTATCGTATTTCTCTTCGACGTCTTCTAATGCAATATGCCTAGAATTTTCCACAATATAGTGTTTTGATACAGAGAACATTTTTGGGAAGAGGGATAATGCGATTTCTCATTTTTTTTTTTAAATAAGACACACTCTGATGTAAATATAATGTACCGTATAAAATAACATGTTGCTGCAAAAGATGTTTGCGGGGACGTATTTTATTTGACGATTTCTTGTATAAGGTGTGGAATCGTAATAGATAAACACATGTTTGTTTACTGGCTTATTTCATAGAATATTATATTGTATAGATTTTTGTCAAATACCAACTTAGAAAACATAATATTTTTATAAATAATTAGGTTAAACTCGTAGTTCGTAATATATCTTGTCGTTGTTCTGTTTTTTCTCTATGCATACATATGTACACTCAAAGATTTGCAGTATTATGGAGAATGCGTTAGCTGCCGATGATTGGATAGTGTCGCAGGTATATACGTTTTTTGTTTATAAAACGTTCACAAACACTCTATTCCCCTTTACCCACATCTCCTGCCCACACTTCTTTCTTCATATTCTCCTAGTTCCAGTACAATGTAATGCATATGTAGAGGCCATCTCCCGAGTACTGGTCCAAGATAAAAGAATACTCCTTCGAGTTATTTGAAATTCTATTGCGATTTGCCAACAAAAAGAAAAATTTGTCGTCTCTTACCCTAGCATAGATATGCGCCAAGTTATGTACAGAATCCCAGACCTTAAAACTTAATTCCACATGAATAAAATCTTCAATTAATTCCTTTTTAAATTTGTCTGCTTCCAAACATATATTTTTTTGTATGTGTGTATTTATTTTAACAATCGAAAACACTAATTATAAGTCTTGTTCTATTTCATACCTCATTTTTCATCAAAAGGACGTAAAAAAAGTAATCTTCACTGCAATTGCACAGCAAAAGCTTTAACCATCTCTCTGCAGTGTTACGACAATAAAACCAATACCCACACTGATACACCTACAAAAACATGGCCTCTGTTTAACTAAATTGAACCCATTATTGTGGCGTTTGCACTTTTGAAAAGTTTATTTTCAACATATTTTTTTTTCTTTTTATTTTCCCTCTTATTTTTGTTGTTGGGTTTTTTTTTATATATTCCTACTCAACCAAAATCTTGATAAGCATTAGTAAAATCCTTTTACGAAAAAAAAAATTATTTTGCAAATAAAACCAAAAACTTTTTAAGCTGAAGAAAAAAACCGCAACAAAATTCAAGAGTTTTAGAACACAGCAACAGTAAAGAAACACTATCAGATATTTTTTTTAGAGTAAACCTGGTGCAAATATTGTCAGTAAATTCAACACATTGAACAGTAACTGCTGTATTATAAAAAGCAAAAGCAAAAAAAGAAAAAAGAAAAAAAAGCAAACACACACCAAACAAAAAATCGACATGAAATAAGAAAACATTTGAAACAGTTTTGTTTCAAATGTTTCGTTACATTCAACAACAGGAAAAAAACGCCAGTATTTGTTTTCATGCCTTTTTTTATATTTTGAGAGTCTGTTTTAATTCACAAAAACCTAAAACAAAAGACTTGAGCAACGAACTTTATTTTCAGTTGCTGCTGTATCGCTAAACGTTTTTGCTGCAGCATTCTGCATCTCATTCATACATTCATGAACAGTTAGTTAATGCAAACAACAAACATACATACATACACACATTTCTGCTATAAAACATTGTATGATTCGTTTGTGCCCAGAATACAAAATTTTACTTTTTTGTTGTTACAATCTAATGGAAAAATTTTACTAAAAAAAATTCATAATTTTTAGCTCTAAAACAGTAATGTGCTTTCATAGTTCAAACCATATTTTCGATTATTTTTTTTTTTTCACATAAAACTAACAAATAATTGCGATATAAAAGAATTATTTAACATCTGGATCTTTAATTGTTAAATTTTTTATCGAGCTTTAGTTCGCTGATTTGCTAACTCGCTTTGGCTGCCTTTCATCTCTGTATTCTCCTGAGACTTTCAAGTAATCGGATGATTAACGGATCCGCTGTTGAGGCTACCTTATTAGTTGTATCAGGGTAGCAAAACAAAACAAAAAACACAGTTCACAGTTTTTTTATGCGGTAAGAAAAAGTATGCAATGCAGAATGTATCCAACTCTTTAACAGGCCTTCCATCAGCTGATTTGGGACACTTTTTTCACCTCTGTGTACTCTGTGCTTCAAAGTGAAAGTACAAAAGCAAAAAAAAAATGTCTGTCTCTTTTTATCTCTTGACTCTTTAGTATGCTCAATTATATTTTATTTTGCAGTTCACTAAAATCTAGCAGACTATTTTTAGTTTTCTTAAATGGAACTCCCAAAAATTTTTTTACTATTTTTGAATCGATCAAAGATCTGAGAAGATCTAATATTCTACGTACTCACTTGCTGTATTCTTTCAATATATTTCTCGCATTTTAATGCTTTCATTATCTAATCCATTTAATTTTGCACCCCTGTTAATAAATGTTTCTCACACAATTTGTTGCAACAGTTGTTGCACTACAACTGCATTCATATGCCAGCCAACAATTGAAGGTCAAAGTTGGTGAAATATTATAAAAAAAAAAACACTTTTAAACATTTTTATTTAATGGAAAATAAAACAACAACTGTGTTTTAATTATTTTCAAAGTCTTCGCTAAGCAACGACTACAACAACAACATGATTTGTAAATCAACAGAAGCAAATACCTACATAATGTGCATGTTGCATACATGTGTGCATAAAAAGTGAATTAAACATAATTTAATAAATGTTACAGCCTGACAACTGACAGTTTGGGAAAAGTTATAAAAAAGTGCATGCCTGCTATAAGACTTACCGAGTGAACATGGCGGAATGTTGTTGCTGCTGCTGCTGCTGCTGGTTACTGTGGGTCTGTTGGCTGTTTTGTTGACTTTGCTGCTGTTGCTGTTGCGAATGCTGGCCGGTAGCGTGTTGCTGACTTTGTAGTTGTGGCTGTTGCTGCTGATGATGCTGTTGCTGGTGTTGTTGGGCTTGCAGTTGATGATGCTGTTGTTGTTGTTGCAGATGCTGATGTTGCGGTTGCTGCTGCTGCTGCTGGCTTTGATGCTGACCCAACTGTTGCATGTTAGCATGTTGTTGCGATAATATTGCATGTGTTGATATGTGGTGTGAGTGTATTTGCAAGTGATGATGATGATGCGAATGATGCTGATGATTTGTTTCGGCTGTTTGCACTAATTGCACCGCATGTGCTGGATGTTGCTGGTGATGATGCATTTCATTAACCGTCACCGGTGGTAGGTGAGGTGTTGGATTAGTCAGTGCTGATTTTTCTAAACATTTATCGGGATACATCATCATTAATTTTATGGCTTCTATATGCATGTGTGTTACATCAAAACAAAAACAAGGTGTGAAAAATGCAAATATTTATGGGTGCATAGCAATTGTGTTCTTGTTGAGGTGTCGCCCTTTTTAATTTGTCTTTTGAACAATCACAAAACGCTGAAAAACAAATTTAAGTGAATTAAATTTTTGTAAGCACATAAACCGCTCTTTCATTTAATACAATTAATAAAATGTAAACGTTAATTCTCATTCATTAAATTTCAATGAAAGATACTGACGGCAAACATATTAAATTTGACATTTATTACATTGACCGGTTGCAAACGAGTTGCAAAACACTTGAAGTGCTTGTAGTTTAATATTATCTAAGTATTGCTTGCACTTTAATTGAAAAGAAAACATTTGTAGCGAATACGTTTTAGTCTCTACGTGGTGTTGTAATAAAACGATTATTAAACGCTGCACATAAAACTGTCGCTAGAGAACTTCTAAGCGGGAATGAAGTACTCAAAAATGAATTTGCTTCAAGAGCCCATTTAACTGTATTATTTTAGGTCTAAAAGTAGACCTTGAATGTTTTCTGTCCTTTTCAGCCGTCTTTCGAACGAAATGCCGCCGACATTACGTTGATGCTAATCAACTCATCACTAAACTAGAAAAATGCTTAAAAGAATGTTTGAAACCCAACTTTTTATTCCAAAATTCTCATGAATAAAATCAGAATTAGGAATGTTTAAAGAAACCTTTAACTCAGAAAACATTTTTTCGTTTTGCAACACTTTTACTTTTCTTAACAACGAGTTGCCATCGAGTTGTATTTTTGAAAGTATCAAAAAGTAAAAAAAAAATATTTATTTGCTTTAAGAGCATATAGAGGGCTGAGAAAGCCAGAAAATAGTAAGGGCTATTTTTAGATCCAAAATAGGAAATGAAATTCTAATGGGCTTGTTAATGAAAAAAATTATTAGTTTTTTGAAGCTTTTTAAACTATTTGGAAATTTTTCACATGAAATCAAAAGAATAATAATACATCTCAGACATTGGGATGGCTAAAAGCTGCTGCTTGAAAACAGTATGCAGAATGGGGAAACATTTCATTTTGTGGTAAAATTGTAGCGATCAACATTTTTTAAAGAAGACAAGAAAAGTAAAGATGAAGACTTATCCAGCCACTAAGTCGAAGTAAGTGGAGTAAGTAAATCGAACTCAAGCCTGATAAAATTATTAACAATTAAAAATCGTCTGCTTGATACAAAATTTTAGTTTGAGGTCTTAATCTCAGTTCATGTCATAGCTGGTGTTGCCTCCGACTACACTATACATATTTTAACACAAGCAGCAAGCGGCTTAGATGCTTTATTACTTTCATTGTCACTAATTGTGATACAGGCGCCACTTTGTGCTACTCATGCGTCTACTGTCAAAGTAAACGTTTTAAGCAGCACACAGAAATCTTATTAGTCCGAATATAAAAAACTAAAAAGAAAAAGTTAATACTAAATAAACAACACCAAATAGCATCTCCGGCAAGATGTGATAAAAATATGATTGTTTATTTTTTTAATTAGAACTCCATTTCTATGCGCATGCATACATGTATATTGACACCATTCAGCTTCTTCGGCTGCTTTTAATAGCCATCGAATGAATTCAAGTCAATTGCAAGATTACCCAAGTGATGGAGAACTAAATTTTTTTGAATACATTTTTGCCTTCACAGTAACAACTATTTTTCTCTTTCATGAAAAATCAAAACTAATCGAAACTGGCTTAACTCAGTATACTGTTCAACATGATGAATATGCTAACTATAATGCAACAAAAGCAATTCCACTGTTTGAAACGTTTTTAAAAACATACACCGGTATTCATAAAAAATAAAACGTTGCTGAAATACATTTTAGAACAAATTTTATATGAAAAATTTGTTCTAAAATGTGTTTCAACAATGTTTTATTTTTTATGAATACCGGTGTTATTATTTTAGGTCTAATATCACTTTTCTAAATAAGGAACTTGTATGGTAGCAAAGAGAGAAATATTTAGGAATAACAATCGACCCAAAAATTACATTTAAAGACCATATTCAATATATAACTCAACATTCTCACTCGCATAATCTATCCTTTTATTAACAGAAAGTCTTCTCTAAGTAAAATGCTTACATTTAAACTGATCTTCCAGGCCGTTATATTCTATGCAGCTCCAATGTGGGCTACAACTGCTTCATGTCATATCAAGAAACTTCAGATTGCCTAGAACAAGTTACTGAAACTTGTATATAATCTTCCTTGGTTCTATTCAACCCGCAGACTTCATACAATTTCGAATTCAGATCTTGCAGTTACCAGACTTAATAAACTGTCAGAAAAATTTTACTCCAAATGCTCTTGGTCAATACATACTCATATTAATGATTTGACATCAGCGTTGGCAGTTCGTAGGCTTTTAGTTAAGTTGGTTTTATTAAAATATTCGAAAAATATATTCAAATAGGTTTTTTCTATAAATTTTTGCCTCCAATATAAATTTTTTTGCAAATATTGTATATGTATAATTTTCATTTTTACTAAAATTTATTAAGTGGAAAAAGTAGAAAAAAAAAGCGACTTCAACTACTGAAATCTAAATTTAAGTTGAAATTGTAAACACATATGCTATACGAGGAACAATAAATTGAATTGAATTGAATTATTTTAGGTCTAAAAATACACCCTAATGTTTTCTGTCTTTTTCAGCCGTCTATATGCCGCCGACATTTCGTTGATGCTAATCTACTCATCAGTAGACTGAAAAAATCTAAAAAGAAGATTTAAAACCCAAGTGTTCAAACAAATTTTTTATACAGAAAACATTGGATGACCACTGATTTTCTTGAAAGTATCAAAAAGAAAAAAGACAGAAAACATTAATACATATTTTTAGAATTAAACTAATACATTTCAATTGGCTCTTATAGCGAATAAATAATTAAGTTTATTATTTGGTTTTTTCCGACCCCTTTTTATATTTTATATATTTATTTTCGTGAGCTAAAGGTATTTTATTAAAATAACTAAATAATTATTTACTTTTACTTTTTGATACTTTCAAGAATACAGGTCACCCACCCATTGTAAGGAAGTGCTAAGGAAGGTAAAAATGTTGCAAAATGTAAAACGTTTTCTACATAAAAAGTTTGTTTGCACGTTTCTGATGCTCACTTTCTTCATGAGAATTTTGGAATAAAAAGTTGGCTTTCAAACATTCTTTTAAGCATTTTTCGCGTTTACTGATGAGTTGATTAGCATCAACGAAATGTCGGCGCCATACAGATGGCTGAAAAATACAGAAAACATTAAGGTATATTTTTAGACCTAAAATATATTTTAATATATTTTATATTTTATATATATTATATATTTATATTTTATATATATTATATATATTTTAATTGGCTCTTATAGTGAATAAATAATTAAGTTCGTTTTTTAAAAAACGTTACTTTTTATACCCTTCACCCTTCATATATATAAGTTTGTGATTCCGTGTGTAACGCATTGAAATAACCATCTCAGACCCCTGTCCGTCTGTCCTTCTGTAGTCGTTGAAATACTGTTTCTGAGAAAACTGTGTGAGATAGAAACCGCAATGTGTTAAATCCCGGTGGTGGGTCTTCTATTGAAATCCAGTAAGATCGGTCCACGAATAACCGAAATATATCAAAAAAAAAAACCGGGTTTTGAGGGGTATTTTTGGCCATTTTTTTTTTGTGATAATTTTGAAAAAAAATTGTTTCCTAAAAAGTTACCCATATCATTTTTAATGCCGATTAGATCCCAAAAATCGAAGAACTTTTGAAATTGGCCCATTTATACCCGAAATATAGCGTTTCCCGATTTTTCGAGAAATCGGCTCTATAAGCCAAATAAAACAACTTTTGGCACTAAAAATCAATCAGAATGGTACATATATCATTGTGAAGGGTATTTAAGATTCGGCCCAGCCGAATTTAGCACTCTTACTTGTTTACTTTAACAACTTTACTTTCATGCTCGCACAGAACAATTTTACTTCAGCAAGTTCCAGAGCGAGTGTAGCATTTTGCAACATTCCGAATGTCAACACTAAACAAATTTTCAATTACGAATGAGAATCAAAACGAATTATCAAGTGCAGGCAAGTGTGTACCAGCTTTCGCTCCCTTCTCCCTTTTTATCGCCTTTGCTCTATAAACTAAACGATTGCCGCAAGTAACTTGCGCTGTGAAAATTGAGTTCAAGTATTGTAACACGATCGCATCAAGTTTTCTATCACTAGTGTCAAAAAAGAAAGAAAAAAACAACGCTGAGTTCTGCTTTTGTACACAAGTGTGGCTGGCGCCTTCAGTTTGTACAAAGAAGAAATGCTTGCACACGGCAAGAATTATCACTATACAAGAACTCGATCTATTTATTGAAAGTGCTCCGGCTTAAGCACCAATTGACATTTTCGTATGGTTCCATAGAAAAATATTTATTCACATTTAAATTGAAGTTTTCGCTAAAACGTGTTTACTTTCATTTTAAGATGCTTCCATTATAAATGGAAGTATGAATGGAAATATTTTACCAATTCAAGATAAACGAAAACCACTGGATATGAAATTATATAAGAATACACATAATCTACGTAAAGCTTAAACAATGAAAATAAAAGTTTAATTTTATTTAATCCCCTTCTATTGTATAGAAAACTTTTGATTTGTTTGCCTAAAAGTAATAAGTCATCAATCATGTTAAATTTGGCATGTCAGCTATTGATCTGGTAATTGATCTTCTGCCCCAAAAAAGTCTTTTTTCTTTGTATGAATGGTTTTTTAATTATTTACATGTATTTTGTAAGTACATTTATTTTGACAAAAAATCTTTGCTTTTACACCAGTAAAGGAATACTATTGTTATACTACACCTTGATGCCACTAAAATTAATAAAAAGTTTGGCAACCTCAACGAAATTTCGCATAGTAAAGAGTTTGCAGTGAAATCTTTAGTCATTAAAAGTCAAAGAGAAAAAATAATAATTACACAGATTAAAGAATATGTGCAAAAAATAATCACCGCTATCGTAAACACTCTTTACCAAAAAAAATTTTTTTGCCATTTCCTTGAATTGCAATCGTTATTAAATTTCGTCTTGAAATGTATTCATCGTTTGTATGTGTAATTCAGTAGCGCTGAAAAAAGTTCACATTCAAATGTAATTCGCCTGATCATAAACAGTTACTATATTCCAAGGCGAATCAAGTATAGGTGGTTGCAATTCAATTCGCTTCAATATAGTAAATATTTTAGGGCGAACAAAAAAATTTTAATTTGCAGATATTGTTTTTTTTTTGTATCCTGAAATAGCAGCCTAGAAAAGAATAAAATCAATCGGCTAATGGCCTCTCTTCAATTACTTGAGGACTCTCAGAACCTCAAATACGACAATTTTGTTTATTAACATACCCACCGAGTGAGTGAGAAATGTGCTTCATCGCTGAAGAAAATCCACCGCCTGCTGTTCAAGCACCCATTCCACGTAACTACGTCGTTGTGAATGATCAGCTGGTTTCAATTAAGTAAGACCTTTTAAGTAATAACACGGTTGCTTCTTCTTATTAACCCCAATGGCTTTTATTAAGTACACTTTTAAATACGCTTTGCACTAAAGTCAAGTAAAAAAAAAAACTTTAATTTAGTACGAGCTTTTTCTTTCTGTATTTCTGTGGTTACATTTTTGGAGCACACATATTATTTATAATAGATCATACAATTGAGTAGGATAGTGAATTACAGCCGTAAACGAGCGAACGACCCAGAGAGATATTGGAGGGAGGGAAGGGGGAGGTGGTTGGAGAGCACTTAAAGCTGATGCTCTTTATTCTTTATTCTTGCGTCTGATCTAAACCTTGTAGTAACACCAAATGAAAACTTTGACTTTTGTTACATTTTGGAACACAGCCAAAATTTACCACTTTCTTTCACATAAAGCCTGGTGTAATTAGCAAATTCTACACTTTTAAACATTGTGTTTAATAATGCCCAAATTATTCTCATATTCAACTTGTTATCACCGTTTACTTAAAGAAATGTAATACAATCTGAGAAAGAAGTACACACAATATTATTTGAAGCAAAGTAATTATAAATGCACACATTAATCAGAAGAAACACTCACACAAGCACATAAATTTACCAACACACTTACTTGCTTTGGCATTGTTATCGTACTTTATACAATAAATATATTTGTTATTGTTAATAAAACAATTTTGTCTATTCATCATTGTTCAATTGAGATCAAATAGAGATTACAAGTATCGATAAGTGGCTTTACACTCAAAGCATAAAAGTGTTTAAATTAAACCATACCCCAGCAAAACGAATTGAATCGAAACGAATTATTTTTCTTTATTTTTATATATTTTTTTTCTTTTTGGCTGTGAGTTTTGTTTTCTTCGTAGTATTTTAAAGATATAAAAAAAATTTTTTTTTGTTTCTTGATTAATGCAACAATTGTACTTGGGTGAAAAAAAAATAAAATGCTTCGAAACGTAAGTTGTAAAAAAGCGTGTGAGCCATTATTTGATTGAGGTTTTTATTTCAAAATTCTTGTTTCATGTTCTGTTTACTGTCTACAATAAATATGTTCGAGCAGCCGGCCAATGATATTGCTTATAAGCAAAAAATAACATTTCTTATTAGGGAAAAGGTTAAAATTATTCTTTCATTAAAAATATGCGATTCAATCTTTATGTGCACTTGCTTACAGTAATAGTATAGGCAACTAATGGGAAATGCATTTATGTATTTGGCAGAAGAAAAACATGTGTTTTAAAAATGATATTCAAATGAGCAGATGTTGCATTTTTAAATTCAATCGAAGCTTTATAAAAGCATTAATTTTTGTTTAGTCATTTGTCGGCAACACTTGTTGTTTGTTGATTTAATAAAATGGCAACTAAAGTTCGTTGCTTAAGTCTTTTGTTTTAGAACGCTGCAGGAGTTTAACTTTTTAAATACTTATTCGTATAGATGTTATCAGTGCTACGCTGCTATTAATTTAGTTTTCTGATCGATAAAGTAAAGTCTTTGAAATGTATCAGATGCCGAACTTAATTAAGTTTTTTAACGATTTGATCTAATGTAGATATAATGAGGCTCTCATTCAGATTATCTAGATGGTGGTTAAATTATAAGGGACGATGTTGATTTTCAACTAAATATAAATTATTTAATAATAAATTAAATTTTAAGGCTTAAGATCTTTTTTATAAAAAATGTTTGCAACAAAACACAAATATTTATTTATTTCAATATTTGTGTTTTGTTGCGAAAATTTTTTATAAAAATGATCTTAAGCCTTAAAATTTAATTTATTTTTAAAACAAAAAAGATCAAATAAACTATACGTTATAAATTATATAAGAAATTTTGTCATCTCTTCCTATTATGATAATATTGTTATGATCCAATTATGTATGGAACAAAATATCAGCGAAATGGCCGATATTTTGTTCAAATTTTCGTTGACGCTGAAGCATAATTGAGATTCTATGCCATTAATGTGCCGAATTATCTCATCCCTTAGCTCTTGAATTGTTAATGGCTTAACGACATACATCTTTTCTTTTAAATAACCCCAATTAAGGCAGTTTAACGGTGTTAAATCACATGATCTTGGCGGTCAACTGACATCACCACGTGAGAAAACACGGCCATTGAATTTGTCGCTCAAAAGAGCTGTTAGCTGTGTGGGAAGTGCCACCATCCTGTTGAAATCACATATCGTCCACATTCATATCTTCCAATTAAGGCCATAAAAGTTCGTTATCATCTCACGATAGCGAGCACCATTCACAGTAACCGCCTGACCATCCTCATTTTGGAAAAAAAAAATACAGCCCGATGATGCCACCAGGAAATACACCGCACCAAACAGTCAATCTTTGTGGGTGCATTGGTTTTTCAACAATCATTCTTGAATTATCATTGCTGCCCAAATGCAGCAATCCTGCTCATTGACGAATCCACTTAACTTAAAAAATGTGCCTCATCAATGAAGATGGTTGTCTTCGAAAATTGATCATGCTTTGTTGCCGATTCTTGCCACCATTCTGACCATTGACGACGCTTGGAATGGTCAAGAGGCTTTAGTTTTTAAATGAATTGCACCTTATAATCAAGTAAATGCAAGTCTTTATCCATAATGCTCATCAACGACGAGCGGGAGAGATTCATTTGTTGGGCAAGACGACGAGTTGAGGTGGACGGCTCTTTACCCACATTATTGCAAACAGCAGCAATATTTTCTGCAGTACGAGCTGTACGTGCATGAACTGGTGTTTTTATATTTCCTACAGACCCGTTTTGCTCAAATTTTGCCCAATTTTTGCTACTGTATGCACATTTGGACGATTAAATTGACCGAAAAAATCACAAAGTGCACTTTATGATGCATTTTGATTTAAACGCCCATTTTCATAATCAGCCTGAATAACCTCAACGTCTTGCTCGATTGTGTACTTTTCTATAATTCTAAGAAGATTAAACTGAAATTGAGAAATATCAAATGAAGTGCGGAAAATGGTTGATGTCCGCCCTCAGAATTCAACCACCCGTTGTATTCCAACCCCGTAATTCATAAAAGTTATTACAGGCTTATAAGACTGTTATTTGTCATATTTGTATGGAAAATCTGTCAAATAAGAGCTTTATGAACCTGTTATAATTTTTATGAATTAGAGGGTAAAAATATACGGATGTAAACTCAGAGAAGACGGCATTCTTTAATACTATAATCTTTAATTTAACAACAAAATTCCGCTGCATATTAAATTTTTTTTTAAATATTATTATCCATTTCTTGGTTTTAAAAGTATAGGACTGGAATTCGACATCTGTCAAAAGAAGTTGTTAAATCAAATTTTTTCTTCTCAGTTGAAAGTCTGACATTGACGAAAATGTATCGCTTAACTATCACACAACGCATAAAAATTATCAAAACATACCACAAAAATGGTGATTCTGCCACAGCCACATATCGGCGATTTTTCGAATAAAATTTTCTTCAGCGATGAAGCACATTTCTCACTCACTCGGTGGGTATGTTAATAAACAAAATTGTCGTATTTGGGGTTCTGAGAATCCTCAAGTGTTTGAAGAGAGGCCGTTACATCCAGAAAAAGTCGCTGTTTGGTGCGCTCTATGGTCCGAAGGTGTGATTGGACCTTACTTCTTCGAAAACGACGGTGAATTAAAACGAAGATGCGTGTCACCGTCAATTCGGAGCGTTATGGTCATATGATAACCGGCTTTTTTTTGCCTGCTTTTGAAGAATACGACTTGCAGAATATGCGGTTTCAACCAGACGGTGCCACATGCCACACAACTCAAGCGAATATGGCCTTATTGCAAAAGACATTTCCTGGCCGCGTAATTTCTCGTTGTGGCGATATCAACTGGCCACCAAGATCATGCGATTTGACACCATTAGACTTTTTTTTGTGGGGCTACGTGAAAGACCGTCCTTATGCAGATAAATCTTTAACTCTTGAGCACTTAAAAACCAACATTCGTCAAGTGATGGCTGAGACACCGCCCAATATATGTCAAAAACTGGTCGAAAATTACCTCAAATGAATCAATACTTGCAACACTTCGCGTGGTGGTCATTTAAATAATGTAGTATCAACGTTCAAACTTTATAGTAAAAAAGGTATTTGTTTTGTTTTATCCATCATGATCCATGTTTGCATAACTACTCCTTTTTACTTTCCAATAATTTCCAAATGGTTACATTTTAATTTTATATTTCAATTTGTTGTACTAAAACACACTTCGAAACATTTCGGAAAATCGGAAAATAGTTTGTAGAACACTAACATTCTTACTCGTAAAAACCACTTCTATAAACTTGAAATTGTTTGACAAATTTGTATGAAAAATTTTTCAAATATGCCTGAAATACTTATAATGAAGAAAGTGATAAATAACCAACTGCTTGCCTTAAAAAAGTTTTCAAAACAGTTTGGTATATACCTCAGCCAATAACTCTTGAACTTAACGCTTCTTATCTTCTTTAAAAATGCTGCTGTTTCACCACCAAACAAAAAAATCTTTTTTCAATTCTAGCCCAGTAAAATTGAACTAAAGCCTGATAAGGTAATTAACAATTAAAAAAGTTTCTGTTATTGAAAAGCTCTGGCTTTATGGGACAAATCGGAATATTGGTGTTCGTAGAAGAATGAACTTGAATTAAGAAATAATATCTAGCCCAATTTAATTTATAGTTACGCTTAATATTAAATAAGCAACAAAAAAAAAAATTGATTGATAACTACAAATTAATGCCGTTTTCGTTTCTTTATTTTGCACTTTTTTCCTTTCAATGCCATTTTTAAGATTTAAGTGAAACTAAGATCAAAAGAAATTGTCACCAAAACGATAAATAACTTTGAAAGAAAAAAATAATAAAAATATGCCCTTCAGAGTTTTGGTTGCCCTTTGCTGTAGCAACGAAAACTGCATAAGAAATTGCCAGAGTGGAAAAAAAACCATCCAGCTCAATAATAGTTTTCAAGCGTTAAACACTTCTAGTGTCCTTAAAAAAAAGCACACAGAAATCCCATTAAAAGCATTGTTTTAGTATTTTAAAACACAGTAATCTATTGCAGGACGCGCCATATTTTATTCACTTCTTTATTAACAAAAAAAATCCACTTACCAACTATCAATTTAATTTATAACAATAATCCACATATGTATGTATGTATGTATATCCAATATTTGGCAAGTCTTATTAGTTTTCAATTGAATTACATATGTAAGTAGGTACGCTACATTCACTTTCTATCAAAAGCTTAACTTTTGCAAAACTTTTTGTACATAAATTTTTTTATATTTTTTACTTCTTTTATTCAACTTTTCATGCTGCACTTGGTTTGAATATTATTATTTGGTTTAAATAGTATTTTCATTTCTTTTTTATATCAATTATATATTTCATAAAATTTTTCAATTTATTTTTTCTTTCACGATCATCTCAATTTGCGTATTATCAATTTATTTGTTTTATTTTATTTATTCTTTCTTTTCTGCTTTCAATCTCCAAAAACTCACTCACGCATCTTCGTTTTAATATGTCTGCTGTCTTTAGCAACACTAAACAACACAAGTGCCCTTCGAAGAAAACCCCTTAACCCCTTTCATTAGACCTCTTACCACAAACATAAGTTTGGAATTCTTGAAAGCACATTCTTGTTACAGATAAAATGATCATCAACGAACGACTACGACTGTTAACCGACGGCAACCGAATCACTCAAGTAAGAACAAAATTATTGAAATCAAGATCCAAAACCGAAATTCTTTATTAAGCGATCGTTAAGAATAAAGTATTGCCTAAGAGCGTTTCAAATAGAAACTGAATCATGTTTTAGCCAAATCCAACACATGACTACCACTTACAACAAACTCTTTTTTCTGATTGAGTAAAATACGAAGAAAGAATTCGGTGGTATGGGTGGCGGTAAGTTTGTGTGTTTGTGTGGCTTTCAGTGTGTCTGTATTGTGAAGGAGGTGATGTTGGTGTCTGCACAGTGACGGGTGTTTAGGTGGAGAAAACTTGTTTGTTGCTGGGGGTTTAAGCTTTTTAGCCATATTGAGAGAAATGTAACGCCCATTGCCAACGAATTTCATTTGAGAGCAAATGGTATTTAAAAACATGATGCCAGATTTTAAGAGATTTTATTCCCTAAATTATAAAGATTTATGGAAATTTGCGATATTCAGATAGTGATCTGGAATTTTATGCTGTAACTTTTAAAAATTTAATTTCCATTGCTAAAATTCCACACTCAGAATATTTTTGCAGTAACTGACCGTAGTTTATTCTAGAAGTAATCAGTGCAGTTATTTTTAAATGACAAAAGAATGAAGCTTTAATTTTAACTGATTTGTACAGTTACCTAAAAAACTAACTACAGACAAATATCGGATTTTCACTGACACACAGAGAAAAAAGCACCTAATAAAGTAGAACAAAATCAATAAGATATCTCTATGGTTTTTTTCAAGAAGGATTCCTTATTATTTTAAATGGGAAAACCTTATTGAAAAAACAACAATTAATGAAATTAAAAAGATGATTTTCGTGTGTTTATATAGGAAACTAATAAAACCAATAGGAAAAAATTAATAGGATAACCTAATAAAATCAATAAGAAATCCTTATTGTATACAATTTACAAGAAAACCTAATAGAATCAATAAGTTCTTCTCTATAGAATTTTTTTTTTTTTGGTACCATGCAAATCGGAAACTGTGTAAAAACAAACGTGAGTAACAAGTTTTCTTCTTGGTTTTATGTGTTTTTCTTGTTGAGACAATTAATAAGATTTGCAACATGGAAATAATAAGAAATACCCATAGGAAAATCTTCTTTTCTCTCTGCTGGGATACCCCTCAGCCTAAAAACGTTTCAAAGAGAAAATCTTATTGAATCTATTAGGAAGTTTTCGCTCTGTGCAGTTAATAATGACAGTAGTAACTTATGTTACACATACATGAAGGAACAAAGCTGTTAATACATATTTATAATATGGTTCCTACATACATAGTGTTTATTTAAATAAGCGATGGCTGAGTGGGTATGGCAGCTGCTTTCAAATCCAGATGTTGCAAGTTCGAATCTCAGCAGAGGCTTTACAATACAAAAATTAAATTAGCGAATTCAAAAAGGAGATATCACAGATAGCAAACTATAATTAAATAAAATGACCAGCTAAGAAAAAATAACAAAAAATTTTACCAAATGATTACGCATGAATTATTTGTCAGTTCGATCAAAGGAAAAAATATCGAAATATCGAATTCAATAAACACTTATAAAAAAAAACAAGTGACCTTAAGGCTCGAACAATTAAAATACTAAAGAAAAAATCATTATTTTTACCGATTGTATTCCGTAGATTTTTTAATATTTAAATTCAAATGAAATGATAAGTAGATTTAAATGAAAAATAAGTAGAAGGGTTTTTAAAAGAAGTTTCATTTATTTTAAAGAGTGTTTTCAGTTTTCTGAATGTATAAATTCAATTAAACTGTTTTTAGCTACGAATGCAGTTCTGTAATGCCAGCCGTATTATAAAAGTACAATGTTCAAGCGATCGCATTTACAGAACAATCATTTTTTTTTTTTTTTTTTTTTTTTTTTAAAACAAACACAAAACTGCGAAGCTTTTTGCTTGTCTGCAGCGACACCCAGAGCCTTCGGCAGGAATCGAACCTGCGACCTCGAAGACTCTTGGTAGAGCACTCTACTAATTCATCCATCGAGGCGCACATTAAGTGACATCACGAAAGTTTTTGTGTTGACTTTTTCATAAGATTTCAGCAAGCATAATTGCTGAATAAGAAGGGGGCTGGTAGTGCAATGGGAATAACAGTTTTGCGAATACACTTCCGATCTTCATCTACATGCATCGCAAACATTTTTTTGTTATCATGATCCATATTTTAAATAAAATTGATTTCTGAAAATGTGTCCCTACAATATTTGTTAGGAAGGGTTGTTCGCTTAGCAATCGATATTGTGCTATCGATTTTTTCAATAGCTCTTGGTAGGAGGAAAAACAAGTTCCATTAAAACATATCAAAAAACGAAAAACCTCCCTGAGAAGGTTTGATATGGGGTCGGTGTGTTCGAGAAAAATATTAGGGGGAAAAACTTACTGGAGGTTAGGGTCATACATTTGATTACTCGGCGGCCATCCTGGGGCAACTGGGTGTGATGGGGAGAAAATTTCATTTCCGAGGCGGTCAAGTACGGAACCCAGCCATGTACATGTTTTCATCTCTTTGAAAACCGCTTTGAGGTAAATAGAATCTTTGGAATAATTTTGTCTTAAATTTTTTTATTTTAGGTTCTTGTAACCAGTTCTCATCATTCGCTCATTTACTAAAACTAAACTAACAACGTCATAATACGTGATAACGCCCCAGAGCATTACGCCACACTCTCTGCTATGTTATGTTACGCGGGCCGCCGGTCATGAGACCGGCTCACTTGGGTCCTAGAAAGGTCCCGTTGTGCTATGGTGACGGCTTAAAAATGTTTCTTCTTTCCTTATATCATGGAAATAATAACACTGTGCTTGAATTTGAAACTTTTTTTCCGACAGACGGGGCATCCAGTGACTAAACCAAATTCGGATGCACTGAATTCAGTGGTGCTACCCGTTTGTTTAGGTTAGCTCTTGTTGAGTTGAGTTTTTGAAAGTCATCAAATATAATTTTAAATGCCCTGAAAGTGTAAAAAATTTTATGAAATAAACAGAAAATGTTGCTCTTTAATTGAGTAAAATATGTGTTGTTTAATGCCAAACATGTGGCAACATTGTATTTTAGATATATTTAACCAGGCTCTGAATTCGGCTCTACAAATAAACTTTCGCACACAGATGCAAACTTTTAAAAGTGGTTATTAGTTGTAGCTGGCTGGCAGCACCTCAAGAGCAACTTTGATCGAGCGTTTCACCAGCCAACCAACCAGCCAATCGTTGTTAACGAAATCATAAAAATAGACAGACATTATAAATTTTTTTTACAAACTACAACAGTGACAACAACAACCACAGCAAGCGATTAAAACCAATACAATCCTATACGTTATTGGTTTATTTGTGCAAGTTTGTATTGTATTGTATTCATTTGTATAAATTTACAATTAATTACATTTTGACAAAAACATACAAACCATAAACAGTTTGCTTGTATTCCACTCGATTGCTCTCTGGCATCTTATATTTTTTTTTTTTCTTTATATCTTTTGTTGCTGTTAAAGTGTAGTTAAATTTAAACACCACCAATAGTATTATTTGTACATTATTGTTTTTATGGTAAATTTAAATAAGCATGGGGTCATATAGAAATAAAATGTCTAATTAAAATGTTTAACATTCAATAGAGGTTTCACCAGTGGTACCAACCCAATCGGTATTTATAAACAATAACAAGAATGACAATATAATAAATTAAATTACAAAAAATTATGTTGCTGTTTAGTTGACAGAAGCCAAAATAAAACACTCGAAACGAAAAAGAAAAACCATTGTCCTATTTTAGCATACTCTTTTCAAGCTACTTGTTGTAATTGAAATTCTAAATTAGACAAGAACATTTTTTCCACAAAAGTGACCATATGGCAGTCATGTTTCGCATACAATATGAATCATTTCTTTTTTTTTTGTGATTTTTTTTTTTTAATGCAATAACACAACGCAACAGAATCTTGTGGAAAAGGACAACTCCAACCAACTACCACAGTCGACAATATGTCGTCGAAAATACAACTGTGCGTATCTTCGAAAAAAATCAAAATCGAGTTTTGGATTGATTATGATTTGTTAATTTATATTTTTCTTAACACTTGGATCAGAACTCAGGCGATGGCCACCCCATATGCATTGCATTGTACTGGAGCTAGGAAAATAGGAAGGGAGGAAAGAAGGAGTAGTGGGTGGAAATTTGATTAAGCAAAAAGAAATCATAACATAAAAGCAGAACAAAGCTGAGTAAGTCATAGCTAGATCAAAAGATCATTAATATGATTGAACTCTAGATAACTTGCACATCGCATGGTTTCGTACCGGCAACAGATCTTTCAAATGTCTGCCCTATCCACTTTTGATGGCAGTATCTAGGACTATCATGGTTGCAACGTAACGCGGTAGTGGGAAATAAGAGTTCGATCGCAAAGAGGGAGCCTGAGAAACGGCTACCAGATCTAAGGAAGGCAGCAGGCACGTAAATTAGCCACTCTCAGCTCGGGGAGGTAGTGACGAAAACTAACAATATAGGACTCATTTTAGAAGACCTATAATTGGAGTGAGTACACTTTAAATCGTTTAACAAAGTCCTATTGGAGGGCAAGTCCGATGCCAGCAGCCGCCATAACTCCAGCTCCATTAGCGTATTTTAAAGTTGTTGCGTTTAAAACGTTCGTAGTTGAACTTGTGCTTCATACTGGTAGGTAGGTAGTACACCTATAATTGTAGTTTGCACTATACCTTGCGTATGCAAGCGTATTACCGGTGCAGTTATTCTGTATGTTAAATACTTTTTTCATATACTGCTCTTAAAACTGCTTCAGTGCTCTTTATCGCGTGTTGATGGGGGCCGGTAGACGGTACTTTGAACAAATTAGATTGCTTAAAGCAGGCTATGTCTTGCAACATACCCGCAAGTCAGTGTAGGATTGTTGTAGGCTCCTCCGCGTATTTAAGCATAAACAATTTGACTCATAATTCTATAGGAATTCCGTGTCATTCACAAAGCTCTTTGGTTCTCTTCAACAAAAATTCCGTATTTTGGTTTTGTCTGGTAAGATGTCTCTCGCAAAATATCGAGACCGTAGTTGTGGGAAGGCGTGTGAACTGGCATCAACAGTGCAGCAATGCCTCGCGCTACTTCTCACATGCTCTACATTCATCTCCTCCCGTTACTCCTATGCATCTAAAATATGCAAGTAGTTGAGAGTGACCTGTCCTAACTCCCATTATTCTACATAATTCGGGCTAGCAGTAACCCAGTAAGAAATAACTGCTGTTAGCTTTTCTATTTAGTGTCCAGTGTCAGGAAGATACCCATTCCTGAAGAAGATACCCATTGAGGTATCGAAATATTGAATTTAATAAACATTAAAAAATAAACAAGTGACCTTAAAGCTCGAACTATTAAAATATGATTAAATATAGACAGCCAGTAATGAAAAAATAATGTAATGGGATGGCTAAGCGCTGCTGCTTAAAATAATAGTATGCAATTAGTCATGGCCTGGGTTCGAAGCAATTCGGATGCTGATGAGCTACGTGGTGGACGCAAAACTGCCACGGTATGTACCCCAGCCATTAATACTGCAACTTTATTTTTTCTTGTCTTCTATAAAAATGTTAATCACTCCAATTCAATCCCACAGAAATCTTTTTCAATTTTGAGAAAGTAAAAATCGGACTAAAGCCCGATAAAATTATTAACAATTGTTGTAATTTGACTTAAAATTTATTAAACATAGAATTTTTATTTGATTTTATTAATATATGAAAAACTAATTTTTTCAGCTTCAGATATTTTCATATAAAATTTCTTAGCAACTTCATTTAATGTTTCTATTTATTTATAAAGTGAGTTCGGCTTAAGACCCTGTCAGTAAATAATTTTATACTAAATTTAAATTAATATAGGAATTATTTTATTATGTCCAATATTTCGGCCTACTTTCTTGGTCATCCTCAGGGAGTTTTTTAATTTACAAAGAAACATTAAATTACACTTACCACCAATTTTTGACTTGGATTTTAAATGCCATTTCAATTTAAATTTGATTTAAATACAAAATTGAGTCAAACAGTTGCTATTTAAATCAAACTTAAACGGCCAGCCGTGCCCATTTAAAATCGATTTAAGTTTTTCGTACTGCCATATGATTTTGACAGTTTTGGTTTTGTTCTGCAAATTAAGGAAATTGCACATGTTTTTTTTTTTTTGTTTGTTTCATAATTTGATTTTTTATTATTTCCAGAAGGTAATCAACTTCTGTGGCAGTGAAATTGGGAGTCCTTTTATCACTTTTGCTACTCAATTTAATCATTTTTACAAAACAATTTATTATTTTCTAAACTTTTGACAATTTCACTTGCTTCCAAATTTGTTTAAACAGCTGTTTTTTATTGAGTTATCTATAAGTTGTTGACACTTACATTGTGCTGCCGTACTTTTATTACAATTAATTACCAAAAATAATTTTTGACTGTAAAACAGAAAGCTATTTTAAATCCAACTTAAATTTTGAGGAAAATTTACTAATTTTGTATTTAAATCCCAAGTCAAAAATCGGGGGTTATAATATTAAATATAAAATATTTCGCTAACTGTTAGCAGCTTAAATATCAAATATTGTCCTGAAGATACTAACAAACTGTTAGAGAAATATTGAATGAAACTGTTAGAAAATCTCATATAAAAAGATCTGAAGCTGCAAAAAAAATTTTTCCTTTATAATTTATTGGTGGTTTCTTGCACTTGAACTTTCAAAAATATCTTCTCTACATGTAATAAATTGCGTCATTATTGATTAATATATTTTAATTAAATTTTCTATATTTTTTTTCATCGCACTTTTCTGTGAAATATTTATATTTTTCAACCATATTGTACAGGCTTTAAGTTCTTTTTGATAAAACGCTGCTATTTTGGTTAATATTGAATAATAAAAGTAAAACAAATTTTAGAACGGTGGACATCCAGATGTTGAGAAAGTGTTGCTTTATCATTTAGCAACGTTCAACTTTTTTTTTTTTTTTTGCTAACTATTTTAACACAACATTTAAAACAATACTTCGGGCCCTCGCGTTTTTCATAACATTAATTATTTACACTTTTTCTAATATTAATCTTGTGATCTCTATTTCAATGAACTGCAGTGTTTAACGTTGCATTGCATACACACAGTTAAATTCTAAGAAGAAACTTTGATTGCCATTAATTAATTTTATTATTAAAAATAACGATAGCGATCAATTCTGTAATTTCCAATAACCGTTTAATTAATTGTTTTCGAAAGGAGAGGAAATATTTAAATTTATTGCCTCGCAGAACTTGATTATCTTTATGAGACAAAAGAAGATAAATAATTGTTATTTACAACAATGTATTGTGTTGTTGCTGTTGCAATAAAACACAATAGAAAATTTGCAATTACTTTTGTGCTTCAGCAAAATTTTAGAAAATCCCTTATGTCATACGGGAATTTAAAGTGCAATTAGTCTTGACTTAACGATAAATGCCTCACAGCCATAAGACAATAAAACTCAAATAGTCTCTATGGTGATTATTATGATGTTATGATAAATCAAGCATAATCGAGTACTCGCATGCAAGTGCAGTTTTTTTTTTCTATGTTTCGACATGCGAGTAGGACTTCAATTTCAAAATGCCATTCAAGCGTAAACTTGTAGTAAAATACTTATTTTTAAAAGCAAAAAAAAATTTCTTTTATTTCTTTTCACAAGGATACATTTTTGGGGAGAGAATGTACATTTATTGTTATTATCATAATTTTAATAATATTAATGGTCTATAAGCGCACATGAAATGTTTATAATAAACAAAAACAGCTAGTTTAAAATGCAACAAAAAATAAGAAAAAATGCTAGTTTTATTATTCAATAACCATTTATAGGGCAACGCTATTTATTTACTTGACGTTTAGTCCCATGACAGTGTCAAATACTTACTCACAGGCAAAACTTGCTGCTAGTGGCGTATTCATTGCCAAATGTGTAAATTAGAATTCTTCGAATTAATAATCTTATCGGGCTTGAGTTCGATTTTTTACTTCCTCAAAATTGAGAAAATTTTATTTTGCCATAAAACTGATCAACATTTTTAAGAATACAAAAAAAGTAAAGTTGAAAACTTATTGGCTGGGATACCTACCATGGCTATTTCACGACCACCACGTCGCTCGTCAGCACCCAAAGTTGCTTCGAACCCGGGCCATGACTAATTGTATACTGTTTTTAACCAGCATATTTTCAAGCTCAATTCGATTTGAAAACAAAATACATCTAAACCGCTTGTGTTCTCAGTCCGATAAATAAAAATTTGTGCTTAAGGTGTTGAAATTGATAAAAAAAAAAAAAAGTATATTTCTTACATTCCAAAGATAAAATTTATTTTTGCAAAGGAACGTAAAACAAATTACTAGCACTGATAATGATGTAAATGTTTGACGACCATCGTGATTGCAAACAAAAGACTTAAGCAACGAACACAATTGTAAGCTTAAAAACCCGAAAACAAATGTATTAAAACTGTATGCACATGATTGGATTAATAATTTCTTTCAGGCTTGATTGAAGACACTTTAGATTTAAATTTATGTCATGGCCTTGTTACAGAGAGTCGAACGTTAACGTTCGACAATATTTCGAAGGTAAAAAAGATTGTTTTAAAGACTATTTTATAACTTTTCTTTTTGTAATTCAGTTTCTACTCCCATTGTTTTTTTTACAAACACAAAACTGCGAAGCTTTTGGCTTGTCTGCAGAAACATCCAAAGCCTTCGACAGGAATCGAACCTGCGACCTCGGGGACACTCGGGGTGGGACACTCTAACCATTCATCTGTCGAGGCGCTCGATGAAAATGAAATCGATTATTAAATGTTTACTATTTAGGTTTAAACAGACGTTTTTAGTTGATGTTTGTCTTTTTCTCAGCTCATCTGTGGACCCAAAAGAAAACTTAAGAAAAGTAAAATGTGCTGCAAAACGATAAAGCTGTTTTCTGTCTTGTTAATAATTTTATCGGAGTTGAGTTCAATTTTTACTTCCTCAACATTCAGAAAGTTTTTTTGTGATAAAATTGGAGTGATCAACATTTTAAGGAAGACAAAAAAAGCAAAGTTGAACACTTTTTGGCTGGAGTACATGCAATGGCTGTTTCACGACCACCACGTCGCTCATCAGCAGCCTGGCTAATTGTATACTGGTTTTAAGCAGTAGCGTATGTTTTCTGTATTAAAGATTTGCTACAAATAATAGAATTTCCCAATAATTTTAAAAACATTCCGTTACGTTTTTTCAAGTCTACTGGTGGTATATAGACTACTGAAAAAGGCAAAAAAAAAACAAATTAACAGTATGTTTGCAACTAATATAATAAAGTTCATACTTTAGATGATTTAGTCAAGCCTGATTATATTCTAATTGGAACCTTAATCGCCAGTTGGATTAGAAAGTATTTCACAATATTCGAATACGAACTTAATTATTTATTTGCTTTAAGAGCCAATTGAAATGTATTAATTCAGGTCCAAAAATGAACCCTTTCAAAATGTTTTTTTCAGCTGTTTTCACAATTTCACAATGTTCGATTAACTCTTAATCATCACCACTCAACAAGAAAGCTCATGTTGAGTTTAAGCAATCAAAATTCTCCAGTTGAAATGTTAATGCGGATTTGAAAAGAAAATAATCTAAGTAAATAAAATCTTCATATCTTGCTGATGCTAGTTTTTCGATCCTTGTTGTTGCATATTTTTGAATTTACAAATTGAGCATTAAAACTGAGATCTCAAGAACCCAGCCTAATTGATTTTTTGGGATTAAAGTCTACACCAGACAAACATTTTTTGGAGTCCATATGAAAATATAAAAATATAAAAAAAATGTGAAAATATAAAAAAAAAGAAAAAACAAAAATAATTTCACACAGAGCAGGTCGTATGTCTCAACAAAATTTTGTCAAGCGTAGACTTTGAGTAAACTTAAAATAGTTCAAGAAACGTATGTTCCAGAGTTTTTGGCATAAGAAATATATCAGAAAACTATTAAACGTCATGATTAAATTCCCGATTTTTATGCAAACATTTCTAGTTTAGAATTTGCTTATATTTAGTCTCCCAAAAAAAAAAAAAAACCACAAACAGTAGCAGTTTAACAGTTTTACTTACATACAATTAAATGGTATAAATTGTATTGTATTGGTGTTTTGCTCCTTAAATTTAAACACCTCATTTGTTTGCCTGATTCCCCTGAAACCAGCCTTTTCTTCCCTTTAGTGGGGAACAAACAATTGTACAAAACCAAGAAATTTTAGAACTCAAAATCAACAAAAAGGTGTTTCTTTTATTATATCAACAAGAATTCTAAACAATGCAACAGCAACAGAATATGCAACAATAACAGTAACATGAACAGAGCAAGCAGCGTCAGCAACAACAACAACAGCAACAGCACATAAAGCAACACACATGAACAAAAACTGTTTACTGTTTGTATGTTCATTCGTTTGTTGCAACTTTTGCTGCTTGTTGCAGCAGTGCTAATTGTGAAAGAAAGAAAAAAAAAGAAGAACGAAGAAATTAATGTGCTGTTGTAAATAACAAATTATTGCACACTTATTTTGTTTCCAGCAACATCAACTGTGCTGCTTTTAAAACAGCAACAAGCAACAGCAGTTAAATGTTGAACAAGTTCTTCTTGTGTTACTGTTGTTACATTCTAAGAATCCTTTCCTTTTTTTATTTTGGTTATTTTTGATTTTTGTTTATTTTTACTTTTGGTGGCTCAACGAGACAATCAGTTTTAATACTGACGCCGTCTCGTCGCCTTTTATTTGTTTTGTTGTCTCTTAAGTTACAACAACCACCACTACCAGCACAGCAACAGCAACAGCAGCAGCCAGCATTAGCAGCCAACATTAGCAGGAAAAAGGCAAAAAATTAATCCATGCTTCCATATTGTTTTGCTAGTTTTCATCATGGATCAAAACTGCTTTAACCAAATCAGTACTTTTCCCAACAACAATTGCCGTTGTAACCGCCGCCAGAAAATCCTAATGCAACATGCAGTAGCAAAAATAGCTTCGTCTTTTTTATTTAATGTTTTTGTTTGTTTTTTTTTTTTTTTTTTTTTTTTTTTTTTTGTAAAATAACAAATAATATTTTTATACTTGATATCCAAACTTTGAAAGCGCCTTTAAGTACATATTTTCAAATTTGTTGCCAGCATTTATCTTGTGTGCTTGAAGATTTTCCTCTGTTTGAAAATTAGCACTAAACTAAATTTGGAAAAAGGAGAAAAGTAGCTAATTGTGTGTGTGTGTTTTATATACTACATTTTAGCCTTTCAAACGCTTAAGGGACTCAATTAGTTGCAAATCAAATGATTGCTTACTAATTTCTTTTTAAAATATACTTCAGATTTTATTTAATTTACTAACAAATTGCTTATGCCTACTTCATCCGATCTAAAATAGAACTTAAACTGCTAGGTGGCACTCAGGCCTGGAGCATATTTTCTTCTCCAACGAATAACTTTTCTGTCGAAATATTTCCCTCTTATCTAAATTTTGCATCCGAGAAAATATTCATCTGAAATAATTTGAGGCAAAACTAAAATTCCCCTTGTAGCGAATAATTTTTGTTGTGTTGGTTTGTTTGCACTTTTTTCATTAAAAAGTGCACACAGATCGGACTTAAAATTAACTAATATAGCTTCACAACAGAAAACAGCACTTGCGGCACATTGCGTGGAAACAGGGCATAAACCGAACTTTGATAATGTTAAAATATTAGGAAGTGAGAGTAATTATAAAAAGAGACTTACTCTTGAAATGCTACATATAATAGACGTACCTACTGATAAGAGATTAAATTACAAAAAAGATGTTGAGAACTGCGCACAGATATATAGACATACAATTAATAAGCATAACACAAACAAAAGAAGTTAGTCTTTGAGTGATCAATTACAGTTCTGGTGTAAAGAATGTTTTGATATAAAAATAATTGTTATTTAAAAGTAATTACTTACACCGGTATTCATAAAAAATAAAACATTGTTAAAATACATTTTAGAACAAATTTTTCATATCAAATTTGTTCTAAAATGTATTTGAACAACATTTTATTTTTTATGAATACAGGTGTTAATGTTTAATTTTTGTTGTTTCATTTTTGTTGATTGTTATGTTTCTAGATCCCCTGAAGATGATCAACGAAGTTGGTCGAAATATTGGGCTTAAGTAATAAGATTAAAGAAAAGGAAAGAAAATATATTGACCTCAAGCCGAACGAAAAATTTGTTTTAAAGTTAAATTATTTATTTAAATTTTGGTCAAAAATAGTAAGTTTTTATTTTTACAGTTTCACCTCCAGATATATTGATCAAAGCAGCAGCTGGATTGCCAGCGGATTTATAAAACTGGCGAAAGCTAAGACATGAATTACTGAAGTTACAAATAGCGCTGATCCTTCTATCAAAAATGTCAGTGAACAGAAAAAGATAATGTTTTAATTTGTACATTACCAGGGCAGGTATTTCATGGTATATGCCATTTTTTCCTCCACAGTTTTGCCATTTCCTTAAATGTTTTTCATTGAAAAGCCATTTTAGTCATTCTTGCTAGAAAATGTAATTTTTGCAACCTAGAAAAAATTTATTATTGTAAAATTTTTCTTCGATTGTTAATAATTTTATCGGACTTTAATTCGATTTTTACTTCCTTAAAGTTGAACAAGATTTATTTGTAATAAAATTGGAGTGATCAACATTTTTAAAAAAGACAAGAAAAGTAAAGTTGAAAACTTACAGCGTACCCCAGGCACACCATGATTGTTTCACGACCACCACGTCGCTCATCAGCAACCAAATTTGCTTCGAACCCAGCACCAGCGCATAGCCATCCTACCACTTGAGGAGCTCTTCATTACTGACTGTCTATATTTAATCTTATTAATCAACGTTCCACTTTTATCACTGTGTGTTTTCTGTTGATAGGAATATAGTTTGTATTCTCTTGCCAACATGCAACTTATTTCTAATTAATTTTTGTGTTTGTTGCTTTTGTATCAGTGATATCAACGGTTTCAAACTTTTCGCCGGGCCCAGCGATTTTTAATTTTTTTCATCTTACACCAAAATCATCCTGCTGAAATTGATAATGCGCGACTTAGACAATAGGATTTTTCGTACGATTTGCATAAGAGTATGAATGGGATCGTCTTAGTTCAATATGTAATCAAACAGAGCGAAATTGGGAAATATACTGGTAAGAATTTGACTGCCAAATTTTGAAAATTTTCAACAAAAAAATCACCACACACCATTAGATTGCGGATGTATTTTTATGCATTATTTTTTCACTTTTTTTTTTGCTCTTTAACGAATAATGTTTAATGCAAAAAAAAAAAGGAAAAAAAGCAACTCGGAAGATTTTTACTTTCATATTAAAAACATGGGTGGAATTTCAGAATAGCTTCTCTTTGATTTTGTGTCCGTAAAGTCAGACTGTTTTCATCCCTTGTAAATTTTAAAATATTTACTCACATCAATTTGTCTAACGAGACGATGTATATGAAGCCGACACGCTCCTCGTCAGCACCCGATTTTGTACTTGGAGACCCATGTCACTCAAACTACTCAGCCACCTAACCGCCCATTTACACATGCAAGTACAAGTGCAAGTAACTCAATACATTGAAATTTTTTTTGCTAACACCATCATACTTCTGCAAGTTGCGAGCTCACTTGGAAGAGATTTTGATTGCCAGTAATTTTTTTTTTACTTGCATGTCGGTAAAATGACAAAAGGCAAAAACAGTGTTACCTTATAATGTTCATATTTTAATTTTAATAGATAACTTAAAAGGAATGATTTTTTTTTTATCTTACATACCGAAAAATACCATAAAATATAAAAAAAAGTTGTAGTAAAATATGGCTTTTATGGATTCTTAGTATAAATTTACTATTTATATTACTATTTACTATTTATATATTATGTCGTATGACAAATACTTTGGCAACCCAGCCATTAAAAAGCCATGTAGATGGCCAAAAAGCAGAGTAGACAACACACAAAAAAGGCAAGAGATAGTGATTTTTAAATATAAAAAATAGAACAGTGATTTTGTTCTTTTTTTCCGCATAATTGTTTTACTATTATTGTTTTCATTTTATTCTTTTATTTTGTAAAGTAAAGCAATTTTCTTTAAGACCATTTCCTTTGACGACATTTTAAAAATGAGCTTACACTTGCCTGTGTAAACAAGCAAGTAGCAACAGCTTTTATTGTCTCTGTCAGTGTATTAGTTGTTGATATGTACACACAACTTGCAACAAGTTACTTGCATGTGTAAATGGGGGGGGGTAAATTGCCTCTAAGCGTTCAAAGATGGCTACTGACAAGAAGCGGGGCGGCTTTGAAACAGCTAGTTATTGCCTACACAGCAGTATTTGATGCTTTCTTTGGATATTTTTATATTCTTCTTACTTGTTTTATATTTACTGTACGCAACGTACATACATATATGTATTCGCTACGCTCTGGCAGCATGAAGATGAGTTGCCATCACATTCACGAAATCATTTCGCGGGGAATGAGAATTTTCTGGCGGCACAATCACAGCTCAGTAATATTATACTAAATTCATTTTGATTCTTGTATACAAAGTTCTTTGAAACAAAATCATAAAGGAAAAACGTAAAATCAACTTTGTTTTCTACACTTGTAATTTATATTCTCGCTTTATTATGCAATTAAATTTCAATACCATTATATTGTTGTAGTAATATTAGTGGCATTTAAGTTTTGCATTATTCACACATTAACCCCCTAATTCATAAAAATTATAACAGGCTTATAAGACTGTTATTTGACATATTTGTATGGAAAATCTGTCAAATAAGAGATTTATAAACCTGTTATAATTTTTATGAATTAGACGGTAAGCAATTTAATTTTCCAATTTGTTAAATAAGCATTTTTGCCTCCGATTCTTTGCCATGCAGAACAGCATCTAATTATAAAGCCACTTAATTTTGTTAAGAAGTGAATTCATTTCAATAATAATAATAATAATAATAATAATAATATAATAAGCATACTATAATAAAATAAATTTATCTTGAGTTCGAAAACGCATTGGAAAATTAAATCACTGTTAAAATTCCACTCTACTAATCTGTAACCTTTTACTTTGAAAAGAAAGCCCCCCAGAACATGATTTTAAAACGAATGGGAATATTTAATTAATATCGATGACTCAGTCAATGTTTGGTCAGACTTTAAATGGTGGTGTCACCATAACCTTCTACCATTTACTTGTGCAGCTTATCTAACAGACCTTGTAATTTAGTGAGAATAAAATAGATAAGTAGTTAGAGAAATGGATTTTAAATATTCTAAACTAAACTAAACATGCAATGACTAATTTTTGAGCATACAGTTTTACGTTTTGATGCTCCGAATTGCTACACTTAATTGATTTCTGTCATCAATCTTTAATAGCACAATTGAACGTATTAATCATAAACGTATTAAAAACTAATATTGCACTATTATTCAATTATAGTTTTTTTTTTTTTTTAATTTTTCCCCTTCGAACACCTTTAATAACCGCATGTACCTTCTTGTGTTACAAAGGTATCATTGCTGTGTTGTACAAGTTGTTTACATGCCTTTTATTGAGTGGATGGAACCTTTAAGGAGGAAAAAATAAAACATATTAAAGATGTGTCTTTTGCACTTCAAGCAAATATTGTTTATCGATCTTTAAATAACAGCAGGATGCCAATCGTAGTCGTACAATATTTATTTGTACACGGTACAGGTTGTAAAGTACTTTTGTCTGCTCAAGCGTACGATATGTCTGCCACAAGGTGCTGCAGGTATGAAGTATGAAACGAACGTCCAGTTTCGGGCAAAAAGTAATCGTAACATAATAATGATTAGTGCGTGTTAGATTTCACACAGATGCAACAACGAATGACGATAATAAAGAAAATTAATGCAATGAGCCAGAGTAACTGCAGCACAACAGGGGTGTAAAAGAATTCATTACTATTTTGATAGAATATATATATGTATATATTAAAAAAAAATAATAATAATGTGATCATTAGCATTGTCCTTGTCGTAAAAAAAGGAATTTTAAGAAAAAGAATATTTCAATTGCCTTAAAAAGAATATTTCAAATACAAATAGGTCGGTCAAACTTTTTTTTAAACACAAAAACAGAAGTATTTCTTTCATACTTTCTTCATTGATAAGGAAGAAAAGAATTTATAACAAAAACTCATAAAGAATGCACATAAGAAAAAATAAAATAAAAATAATAGCACTGTGCTAGTTGGAAAAAATCGACAGACGAGGCACCCAGTGGGTAAACCTAATTCGGGTGCTAACCGTTTTTTTTTTTTTTTTTGGTTAGCTCTTGTTTTTGAGATATACCGTTATTTTATAAATGGAGTAGGTAGGACAACACATATTCCTTTAACTCAAAAACGGTTTAAAATATTGAAAAAATTTTTCCATATAGAAAAATACAGCAAACATTTTGAAAAGTTTCAAACAAACTTTTAAGAATTTTTTTAAGTCTACTGATGAGTTGATTAGCACCAAAGAAATGTCGTCGGCATATAGACAGCTGAAAAATACAGCAAACATTTTGAAAAGGTTCATTTGTGGACCTGAATTAATAACAAAAATATTATTGTAATCAAATAAATTCATTCGAATTCTTTTAGCGTAAATTGTTTTAATCTTTTACGAATCATGTAAACTGCAAAAAAAATCTTTCTTAAGCATTCATTTAAGTTTATAGTCGAACTATATGAATTATAATTATTAATTCTTTTATCGGACTTTCTTAAGATTATTTCTATCATTTCATAATGTTATTGTCTACTGCCGTTTTCGTTTCTATCGCAAAGAGCAACATTATTAATTTTGTATGCCCACCAAAATTCTGAAGTGCATTATTTTATGAATTCTTTTTGTAATTATTTATGTTTATGGTGACATTTTCTTTTGATCTTAGTTTTACTTAAATATTAAAAGTGGAGAAAAGAAAACATTCCTTCAAATATATTTTTAAGCAAACAAGTAGAAAGCAAAGCGCAAGACTCAATCGTCATCCTTTCATTAGATTCGTTCGAAGTGTGACTCGGTGCACACAGAAATTAATTGAAATTACAACAGATTTAATGTTTATTAATCACGAAAAGAAGAAAAAATATTTAAATGGAGATTCCCTGGCGTTTAAATGAAATTTGAGAAGTTACGAGTGTTTAAGCTACATATTTGGAAAATTTACCAAGTGTCGAAGCAATTTGCAGTACGTAAGAAGAGACACTGAGTTTTTCTTAACCCGGCGTCATGCAGTTTGGGTCAATATGAAGCAAATACATGCTATTGTCTTTGCAAGGTATTTATTATTTTGTTTCAGTTGTTTATTGAACAGGGGTAGAGATGGTCAACTGAAAAGCTGTATGTTGTCATATAAAAAATACGTTCATATAGAAGAAGGTGTTACATTATCAAGTTCGGCCTATCAACACTCAATGCGCTCACACTTTTCTTACTAATAGTTATACTCTTATTCAAGGCAGATTTACTAGGTACAAGCACTGGCAGAACATAAAAAATACACGAGAGTTGTTGGTAGAAAAATAACTGCATACTGTCAAATTCTTCTCTCATTTGTTTTGTTAAACTGGTTTGTGAGTGTGTACAAAAAACGAAATTACACAAATTTCATAAAATAAATTTATTTAAACCACTTAAAAATTATCACTTTACTTTTTTATGGAATAAAAGAAACAAAATCACTGACTTATTTTACTTTTTCTTCAATAGTAGCTACAAAATCATTTGCACATTTCTTAGAAATCAGAGCACGTTAAACGGCTTGTAAACAAACTTTTGACAGTGAGCAGTTAATAAACAACGAGCAGCTGGTTTAGTGATTTTACCTGTTTAATCTGCCTTGCTCTTATTATTACAAATTGATACCAACTTGCTGTCATTTTCCCGGTCAAGAAAATAGCTGAGAAAAAAAATTGTTCTCGTCTTCCTGAGAGCGGTTTTACACCGCACCGCAAAGCTTACACTCAAAGAAAATACATGTTTAATTGTGGCTGCAGCAATAATGTTATGTTCTGTATAACTTTACTATTGGCTGCAATCATATAATTCGATACACATTCATATTATGGTTGTCTACAATAATTGTTTCAAAGATATTTTAAGCTTAAATATATTTTATCTGCCACTGATGTTTTGGGCATGCTTAAGAAAAATGCCGTGACACAAAGGCTGGAATTATTTTGACCCGGGTTAAATAAACTTTTTGGCTTTCTTGCACTGATATTTCACAACACATACATATGTATTTCTCTTTTATAAAGAAATATGTATGTGAATGCGTGTAAAGAGCAATTGGTATATATTTTTAAAAACCATACATCATTGAAATATCAACTCGATGTGTCTGATTTTTTGTCGTAAGTTTTGTTTGCCGTCTGTGTGTGTGTGTATGTATGTATGTACGTACAAGCAGCATGTTGCAGAATGCAAGTAGTTCTTTGTACTACAAGTATCTAAATATTAATGTTATTGTACTCGTATTTGTGTTTCTTTAAATGTCTATCGATGACATCGACGTGGGCTTTTACTTGTAACTTGCCGGTGGCATAAATCAATCGGTCTCTTAAAACGTTTTATTTAACTTGCAAGTTTGGCTACATGTGTGTGTGTGTGTGTGTGTGTGTATGTGCTTTTGCAAAAATTTTTGAAATAGTGTCGTTTAATATGCAGACACTTTGTATGTAAGACACCGTTAAATTATGTATTTTTTAAGCGAATACAAACAACAACTTATTCCCATAACATACAATTGTTTCTTTTCGACCAGATATCTTAAACGAATAAACAAGCAATAATAACAGCAACAACAACAACAACCGCAGTCGATACGGAGCTAAAAATGCGATTGAATTGTCAATGTCTTGCAGCTATTTTTGGCTTTTGAATTTTTCAGTTAATAAATTAGTAAATATGCATGTATGAATGTATGTTTGTTTGCAAAAATGTAAAAGTAAAAAAAAAAAATGTCTGACACTTAAAAATTGCATTTCATTCTCCACGTTTATTAAAATTTATTTAAGAAACTAAAAAAAATAAGACGTTTGGTTAAGCTGAACACAGCTATCGATCGCACCAAAAGTAATCTTTAGAATCCCTTATTATAATTTTCCAATAGCTAAAATCGGGTTAAAATATACTATAGTTATATTTTAGTTATCTTTGGCTTTTATCATATAATTACGAAATTAATTTCGCCACCAAACAAAAGCAAATCGAAAGGTACAAGTATGGAATGGGGACCTCATTTTTTCTGAAAATCTTTTTGACAGTACACAGCTAATTAAATTATTCTGCCTAATCATTTAGTTGCTGTTAAGAGGACACAGTTTGTAGCAGGGAAAAAATTAGCAGGTGAATTCATGGATCCTTATAAGGCACAAAAGGTTAAGCACAACAACAGATATGATGTCGTTAAAGCAGCTGATGTGGAAGGTCCAAATAAAACGGCGACCAGTTCCGATTATATGAAGCCATGGATAATCAATGAAGATGGTGATTCCGAGCTGACATCTGGGACAGATGACTATCAGGATGGCCGAATGTAAGATAGTAGCGCTTGTCATGGAAAATAGTAAGATGGTAACTCTGGAGATCGAAAGTAAAATCAGAAAGGGAATTGTAACTTGCATTTTTGCAGTCAGTTGAAGTTGTAAAGTGGAAAAGTAAAGTTGAAAAGTTGTATGTGAAAAGTCGAATTTGTCAGCTGCTATCTATTAATTAATAAATCTTTTTAATTAAAACATTTCTTTTCTGTATATTTTTTCATTAAAAAAAGTGAAATAAATCAAAATATTGTATTAATTCAGGTCCAAAAATGAACCTTTTCAAAAAATATTTGCTGTATTTTTCAGCTGTCTATATGCCGACGACATTTCGTTGGTGCCAATCAACTCATCAGTAGACTTGAAAAATTCTTAAAAGTTTGTTTGAAACTTAACTACTTATTCCATAATTCCCATGAACAGAATGAGAATCAGAAATGTTCAAACAACGAAATGTCGTCGGCATATAGACAGCTGAAAAATACAGCAAATATTTTTTGAAAAGGTTCATTTTTGGACCTGAACTAATACATTTCAATTGGCTCTTAAAGCAAATAAATAATTAAGTTCATATTTCAAAATATTGTATTTGAACTAAAAACTAAAAAATAATATTTGTTTTACTTTTTTGTATTTGAACAAAATCATCTTTTCAGTAATCGAAGTACTGCCTTAGCAAAAGCTTAATGATTTTTTGCGAGCTTCAATTTTCTGTTATTAGGATGATACATTAGGGTGGTACCAACTGAGATCTGGTGGGTGAATACTATAACGGTATATTTGAATTCAATGACTGTTGAAGCAAAACATTGGTCTCCTGGAAGCAAAAACAACGATATATCACACTTTAAGATCTGACTGTAAATGACGAAGATGTAATGAAAAATGTATTTTAGCGACCCCTACGTTCGGCATAAAATTTTTATTTTTTTTTTAATTTTTCGTAACTCTCTTGCAATTATACTTTATATTCGGTGGTGTATGGCGATCTTTTTTTCGAGACGCCCTAATGTACATATTAGGCGGCTTCTATTGGAAATAGAAACAAATTGTCAGAATCTTTTGCGCAGTGAAAGCGTGCTGGGCCCATAACCTATAGTTATTTAAATAATTCTGCAGCGGTATTGCAAACAACAGGAGTCTTTATTAAAAAGTTTTATGTGTGTGTTACACGATATTGAAAAACAGAACTGACTATTTTATCAAAAAAAATATCTATTCAAAATTATTTTCAAAATCAATGAACTATTTTTATGTTAGGAAAAATATAAATTACAAAAGTATTTTTCCTAACAGGTTTAAATTACAACAAAATTGTGCTATCGATTCTTTGATAGCTATTGGCATGAGGAGAAAATAATTTTCGAGGCACCCAAATTTAAACTGTTTGCATTGTTGCATTTTTTTATATTTTTGCAGAATTTGAGAGCCTTGAAATTGTTCCCCCATCACACTTGCTTGTCAATAGTCAATAATTGTTTCTTCCCAATAATTTTTGTGTGAGCACAAAGACCCTGTACCACGCCTCCTTAGAGATGCTGCCATAGAAAAATACAAAAAAAAATTTTAATGCGGAAGCCTCGAAAATTATTTTTTTTTTTTTTTTGATGCGTTGCCACAACTAATTTTCATCCTTACAAATCGACCCACTCTGAATGATGAATATGTATAAATGTTTTACATAAAAATAGTAGATAACCTTGGGATAGTTATGAATTAAGTTGATAAAATAAAATTGAAAGCTGAAAGTGCAACGTGCAACGTGGAAAACGCCAAACGATGAACATGAACACACAAGAATGACTTCTAGTAGGAACCAACAGATACTTGAGTGAATTTTTAAGGTGATCCTTGCGGGTATAGAATATATGCATGTTATTTTAATGCCATCACATACACTATGATGTAAGAGAAAAGACCATGTAACGGAAGAACAGAAAAAGAATCACCACCATCCCACATATAGAAAAGTAAGAAACAAAAATTACTCATGTATACAAACATGAGGTCAAAATGATGAATAAATGCATTCGTTAATGTGCTGCAATTGTGCCCGTCTCTGGATTGTATTGCATTCTTTAAAGTTTAACAATGCAGGCCATAAAAAGTGAGGAAAATTGAATTATCCCAATGATGACACCAAACGCTGGCTGTGAATTTTGTGAGGATATTTTAATTATTCAAACAATTTTAACATTTCAGTTCGGCCAATTCATGAAAATGTTACTTTTTTTCTATAAATTTTAAAATCTATTTTTATGTTTATTTTAGGTACATATGTATGTATGTATGTACGTCTAAACTGCTGCCAGTGAACAAATTAAACAAATAAAAAAAATGCTCTCCTAGAAACGTTTAGGTGTGTCTATTGGCATGGTTATCATGAACCACAAAAAACAAATCCTAATATATTGTTAGACAAACAATAATATATGACTGACTGACTGACTGACTAGCTCGTGCCTGTTCTTAATACGTGTCTAAAATATTTGGACATGTACACGGACACTTTGCACATGTATTTTTTGAAAATATGTAATTAATTTCCAATGCTTATTGCATCTAACTAACATTCATTAAACGCAACTTACATTAATTTACATATTTTTAAGAGTTAATTTTAAATATTTTATATGTAAAACCGGAAGTTGGTGCACACGTGTGGACATATCGAATACCTTTGATGTCTGGCCGACACAAAATATTTGTCTGCCACTGATAAACGTGATCAAAGCACATTGCTTGAATAATTTGATTGCATACGTGGCTCAAAATAAATGAGAGCAAGAGAATATGAGTCAAATGCAAGAGTTATGTACTTCCTAAGGTGAGAGAAATGAGGGGGAAAAAAATTATGGTTGGTCTTAATTAAAAAAAGTAGAACATATTTTAAAAAAAAAATATTTCCCTAAATTCAAATAATTATTTATTTGCTTTAAGAGCCAAGTGAATTATGAAATGTATTAATTCAGGTCCAAAAATAGACCTATCAAATGCTGAACTGAATTAATACATACATACATAGTAACCGATGGTAACTCGTTGTACAGAAGGTTGCAAAGAAAAGTAAAATAGTTGCAAAACGAAAAAAATGTTTACTGTGTTAAGCGTTTGTTTAAACATTTCTGATTCTCATTTTGTTTATGGAAATTATGGAATAATTAATTAAGCTTCAGACATTCTTTTAAGAGTTTCTCGAGTCTACTGATGAGTTGATTAGCACAAACGAAATGTCGGCGGCATATAGACAGCTGAAAAAGACAGAAAATCTAGCTATAAAATTTTACTTTTCTTTGCTTAATTAATATTGATTTAAAAGTGACAAACCAAGGGTTGAACTTGAGCCTGAAAAGGAATTTAATATAAATGTATTTGAAAAGTCTATTTTTGGACCTGAATTAATATACATATTTCCCTAAATTGTAACATATACATTGAAAAAACAATTCCATCCATTTGTACTTAAATCAATCCCAAACGGTGTCAGAAGTTTGTTAAGTACGTGTATTCTTAAATCAAAGGCCCCCACGGACTGAAATTGGTGAGTTTTCTTAAAAAAATTATTTTATTTTTAAAACTTTAAATCAGGCTGAACTTTAAGGTCAACCTTTTAAGAAGCTAGTGGAATGAGTTTCAGTATTCCTGCTTTAATTAATTATAAAAGGTTATCCATTTCGTGGTTTCAAAAGTATAGGACTGGAATTCGACATCTGTCAAACGAAGTTGTTAAATCAATTTTTTTCTTCTCAGTTGAAAGTCTGAGATCGACGAAAATGGATCGCTTAACTATCACACAAGGCATAAAAATTATCAAAACATACTAAAAAAATGGTGATTCTGCCACAGCCACGTATCGTGCCTTAAGAGGAGATTATGGGTTACATAATCGTCCAACTACGCCACCAATTAGTAGGAATGTGAATAAATTTGAAGAGACTGGAGCGGTTACAAATATTGTAAGGCCTGTGTATCATCGTTTCGCTCGTTCTGCTGAAAATATCGCTGCTGTAAGTGAGTGTTGCCGAAGAACCGAATGTGTCGATTCCTTGTCATTCTTAGGAATTAGGACTGTCTTACGGCACATTATGGCGTATTTTACATTTAGATCTACACCCACGTCCAAATAAAGTCCAGCTCACACAACAACTGAAGCCAGCTGACCATTCACAACGTCGTAGATACGTGGAATGGGTGCTTGAACAACAGGCGGTGGACGGCGATTTTTCGAACAAAATTTTCTTCAGCGATGAAGCACATTTCTCACTCACTCGGTGGGTATATTAATAAACAAAATTGTCGTATTTGGGCTTCTGAGAATCCTCAAGTAATTGAAGAGAGGTCATTACATGCAGAAAGTCACTGTTTGGTGCGCTCTTTGGTCCGAAGGTGTGATTGGATCATACTTCTTCGAAAACAACGATGGTCATATGATAACCGACTTTTTTGCCTGCTATTAAAGGATACGATTTGCAGAATATGTGGTTTCAACCAGACGGTGCCACATGCCACACAACTCGAGCGAATATGACTTTATTTTAAGAGACATTTCCTGGCCGCGTAATTTCTCGTTGTGGCGATATCAACTGGCCACCAAGATCATGCGATTTGATACCATTAGACTATTTTTTTGTGGGGATACGCGAAAGACCGTGTTTATGCAGATAAACCTTTAACTCCTGAGCACTTAAAAACCAACATTTGTGAAGTTATGGCTGAGATACTGCCCAATATATGTCAAAAAGTGGTTGAAAATTACCTCAAAAGAATCAATGCTTGCAATACTTCGCGTGGCGGTCATTTAAATGATGTAGTGTTTCACACATAATGTCAACGTTCAAAATTTATAATAAAAAATAAATACCATGAAAAAACTATTAATTAATTTTTATTATTCAAACTTACATATGTACACATATCATTATTTTTGTATCAATTTTATCAGGCTCAAATTCTTTCCATATTATTTTTGTGATTGATATCAATTAAATAAGACAAAGTAAATATGCTATGATAAATACATATAAAAATAATAAAACATAGAATTGGTGTGTTTGATATACATAATTAAAAATTCAAATATGAACTTATTTATTTATTTGCTTTAAGAGCCAATTGAAATGTATTAATGCAGGTCCAATTTTTTGAAAAAGGTTCATTTTTGGACCTGCATTAATAATTAAAAATTTATACAGAAACTATACAACAACTTGGGTGGCTGAGTGGCATGAGTGTCGCTTTAGAAACATGAGCCCCTGAGTTCAAGGACGGGTACTGACGAGAAAGTGTGGCGGCTTCGAAACAACTAGTTGTCCACCCTGCTAAATGTATTTGATATCTTCTTTGTCTTATTTGATTTATATCAATCCCAAAAATAATATGGAAAGAACCTGAGCCTGATAAACCGTAATACAAAAGTAATTATGAAAAAAATATTTTATGTGTTTTATTTGCGTTTACTTTTGAAACCGCAAAATGGATGGATGACCCTCGTACTCGACTAAATGTTTCATTAATTTTCAAATTACATTACTTATTATTAAAGAAATTAAACAATTTCTCTACTGGCACCAAAAAAAACACAGTTATTTCTTACACTAAACAAAATCATTATTGTAAGAAGAATTATTATTTCACTCTTACTTTTTAGTATTTCATCTGCTGGCGACTGGAGTAAAACTATTGCAAAAAAAAAAAATTTGCGTCAACTTTTTTACATTTTCATGCCGCTTACAAAGACATTTTGCCGGCACGCAGGCAAAACTTCAAAGTGATGATGGTTCATTTACCATCTAATTTCATTTGTTTTGTAATGCTACAAATTTGACTAGATTGTTTTTCACATGCGCCAGTACTGGACGCTTGATCACTCGCTGGTTCTTTTATGCCAGCGACGACTACTCGATCAAACCTTCGTTTAAGTGTATTCACAAAAATAGCAACATCCTCCACACTTTCTCACTCTCCAAGAAGAAGTAAAAGCTTAAATTAATAAAGAAAAAAAAAAAAAGAACATAAACTAAATTTCCAATATGCTTTACAAAGTAGGAGATGAAATTTTCATATTGCAAAAAGTACACAACATACACCCGCAAGGACTTAAAGATGCAAACGTCCAGCCAGCCGGTCGGTTGGTTGACCAAACAATTTTGCCTACAAGTAACGAAGGCCCACTACTAATATGCACAGCCAGCGCAGAAGTTATGAAAAATTAATAATAATGTCGAATCGATTGATTTTGCCAAGCAAAATCAGCGGGTACAACTAATATGAATCCCTTTGCTATTTAACTTCTTTTGTTGGTGTACGAAGGCAGCAAAGCAGCTCTATTCACTTTTAGAGTTTCCGATTGTTTCGTTGTGGTCAACTTAAAAGAAAAACGCTTTAAGTGATTTCGTTTTTTATTTCGTTGCTTTTTTGTTTGTCTACAACTTTCGTACTTTCGTAATTCAAATGTAACTTAAATCTAAACCTCAATAAGTTCAAACAAACGGATGGTTCGTTGGGTGAACGTTGAATGAACGATGGAAGAACACTATAGCGGCAAAACATTTATTGGCAAATGAAAAATAGCGCCAATTGCCCGCCAGGCGTTACATTATGTATTTTCCTATTTTGTTGTGGTTGTCATCGTAGTTGTTGTATTTATTGCTCTTGTACAATTAATTCTTTAGCTTTCAGTCGCATAAACAGTCATACATACATACATACAAGGATTTAAGTTTTTGTTTTTTATATCCTGTATGTACTTTTGTGTGTTTTTTGTGACTTACATATCGTTACCTAAAATCCAAAAGGCCATAACTGACACACCAAAAAATCAAAATCGATTTAAAGTTTTACTCACATTATTATTTTGTATTACATTTATGTGGCTTAAGTTCGTTCTATATTATCTACTAGCTAACCCGGTCCGCGTTGCTGGCCATAAGAAAGCTTTTTATGAAAGTTTTAAAATTTTGATATTGGATCATTATTTTAAAAAAAGCAACAACAAAAAATTAATAAATATAGGTATATATACATACATACATATGTCATTGGTGGTGCAACATGAAAATTGGATTTTGCCATACATACACACAAAGAATTTTATATATGTATATAGACTATAGGGTGCGCTAATACACTGGATACCCTTTAATACAAAAGTTTTGAGATTTTTGCTACATATTTGTTGTTGTTGTGTAGAGAGTAAGGCAACTACATATTCTATTCAAACTGCAGCTATCTATCTCATATCGTTAAAAAGTTACAGCTGATTTTCACTTTTGTATGGGGCACCCTTTAATTTTAAATTATATTTTTTTGTTGTTTTAGGTATTTGTTATTGTAGAGCATGTGTACAAACATATCCTGTGCAAATTTCAGCTCTCTAGCTCCTATTGTTCAAAAGTTACAGCTAAGTTTTACTTTTCAATGTACAGGGTGTTTTCTTTAGCGTCGGGTTTTTGTTGCTTTTAGTGTTTGTTGTTGTAAAGCATGTGTAAAGAAATATCCTGTGCAAATTTTAGCTCTCTAGCTCTTATCGTTCAAAAGTTACAGCTATATTTTACTTTTTAATGTACAGGGGTTCCTTTGCATTTTGCCACGCCCTTGAGCCGCCAGACGGAAAATCGAAATTCAGACTTCATAGTGTCAGCCGCCAGAATATTCTGAAGACTCCCTGAAAATGTCATCAAAATCGGCCCAGCCGTTTTGGAGTCTATACGTTACATACATACACACAAAGAATTTTATATATATGTATATATACATACATATATAGATATATATAGATGTGATTGATGTCAGGGGCCAGCATCAAGTTTACTTAAATTCAAATACATTTGCTTTTTCAAATATTAGTTAGAAGTGTACAAGTTTTGCATTAAATGTATTTTCCATATTGTAACGTTTAATTTTTCAATATTGTATTTTCAATATTTTAATTAATTTCTGCTGCCATAAAATATAAAAACCCTTGAAAAAGTCGACAAAAAATCGACGAAACGTCGGATACAAAAGTAATTAAAACTTTGTTTTAATTATAAAAGATATTAGGCCTTATAAGCCTAATTGGCCAATATATACTAGAACACAATTTTTATTATACTCAGTTTAAGTTTAAATAAAAATGACGAACAAAAGTAGCAAATTCAAAGAAAGCAAGAGACAAATGAAAATGTTATTTATTCACCCCTATCATGAATAATTTTTCCCCAAAAATTTTTTTCCCTTTTCCCAAAATTGCGATCATTAATAACTTTTTCCATTCGAAATTTCTCCTTATCGTGCATGGATTTTTCAAAGAAATTTTTCCCATTTTTTGTGTTAATTTGTTCATTTTATTTTCTTTGGGGAACTAGAAAAAATGCATGATATTCAGATAGCAAATTTCCCTACTTTAAAAATGAAAATTTTATGGGAATAAAAGTTTTACATTTTATTCATGAGAGGGGTGATTCTCTCCGATTTGTATAAAAAAAATAAAGCAAACAAGCTGTTATTCCCAAGTGTTACGTAGCATAATTATTCAAAGTACAAACTTCTTTACCTTCACTTTCCGAGAGTCATAAGAATCGTTGACGGAAGATTTCTGTTTATTTAGTGATATTAAACAAATTTTATTGTTTGCTCCAAAGTCTCGAATATAAAAAATAGTTATTTTAAAAACTCAAAAATGATTTTGATTATTCATTTGCTATATATAACAGCTAATTGAAATGTATTGCTTTAGGTCCAAAAATAGACGTTATTAAATGTTTTCTGGCTTTTTCAGCTGTCTATATTTCATTGATGCTACTCAATTTGTCAGTAGATTCGAAAAAAAAAACTTAAAGGAATATTTGAAACCCATGGACACAATGAGAATCACTAATTTTTACATTTATTTTTGACCAATCGCAGGATTAATATTATTAAAAAGATTGACTTTTTAGGCTAATAATGGTCATACCTTATTCTCAAGATGTAAATAAAACAGTTTTATTTCATCGTGGGTTTCTCGTCGGATAGCTGAAGAAGCTATCCGAAGAAGAGCGAAATATCGACAAAAATAATCAAATATTTTAATAAAAAAAAAGACCTTTAGCTCAAGAAAATAAATATATAGGTACACCCTTATTCACAAAAAATATTGCAGGCTTATACGGCTCTTATTTGACATATTTGTATGAAAAATTTTTTAAATAAAAGTTTCATAAACCTAAAATATTTATTATGAATAAGACCCCTAAAATTTAATAAGGTTTATTTTTAAGCCTGAAACAACACATTTCAATTGGAACTTAAAAGCTACTTGCTTTCAAATATCCCTCAAAACTACTATAATTCAGATTCTTATTTAATACAGGTGCTTATTTGAAAATAAGTGCATATACATACATACATACCTATTCTTTTTGTCATATCTGTATTGTAAATTGTAAAAATTAAACATTTATGTACATATTTGTTGTCTCTCATATTAATGAGAATTTATTTTGTCTACGATTGCCTACGATCATCATCACCCCATAAATTCAACGAATGTATGCCATACAATTGTTTAGTTAGAAAATACTCACGCCAGCCAATTTTTGAACAAAACCTAATTAGATGGTCGACTTTGCTGCAAAACGGTGTGGAATAATTGCTATTGTTACATTTGTCGATTTCTTTAGATGTTTCTTGCTGAATAAGTTGTAAACAATAAGAAAGTTCATTTTTTATTGCCTTTTCCAGAAGATGTACTTCATCCTTTTCTATTCTCTCTCTTACAGCGGCCTCCAATTCTTCTAAATGGTCATCGTGAACGCCTGGAAAATGACTAGCCATTGCTATACTTAGATTAAATAAGTAATCACGATTTCTGCCACTTGGACCAGCAGAGGTAAATATCTGCTCTGCTATTTTATGAATTTTGCTATCCTCTTCACTTCCAGCCCAGGAATCATTCAGAGAAGTTGCAATATAAATAACAATATCAATACTTTTTTCGCTAATGTCATCAGGAAATACATAAAATGGAACTGTGCAACGTTCATAACCATTTTTTTCTCGAAAATCTAAATGCTTTAGAACAGCATCTTTATCTTTGGCTGCTACACGATATGCTATTCCATATACACGGTCTTCTGGCTTAGCCGGTAACAGGGTAACGACACGTCCAGGCTTTATTTTAACACCCCTATGGTCAATACTATGTTGGTAAAAACGCCTCAAATAACCGCCAATGTAACCTCTTCGCCAATCTATACATGGAAAGTCCACTTTCCATATTAATGATCCATAACCGAATATCCATACGTCATCAGGATTCTTTGATTGATTACTTAATTTGTGGCCGATCTCTTTGTGGGCTGCTGCAAAATCTGCGGTTTGCATGTCCTTGGCCTCCACAATATTTTTAAATTTTTCATTATAAATTTCTTCGACTTTAGGATTTAGAGGCATTAAAATGGCTGTTTATATTAATTTGTGTTCTGTAAAGAAAAATTAAACACGTAAATTTTTTAAAACAAAGAATAATCACAAACGAGTAGAGATGAAATACATATATGTACGTGTATGGAAACTATTTAGCACAGCTGTTAAAAAACGTCTACCGTTTAATAATCATGTCCAATTTAACAACAGATGGCACTAGTAGGTCATTTGTTATTTTTGCTTTTTAAGCGTTTTGCGGTAAAAAAAAAAAAAAAAAAAAAAAAGTCCATATTGACAGTATTAATACACTTCATTGAAAGAAAAACTAATTTTTTTGAGGTCATTTAGCATTTTGTGATATTTTTCAATGAAATGCTTCCATTGATTTTACTCATCGTTTTCCAACACTAAACGGTTATCAGTTTAGTACCTGTTTTGAAAATTCATCGCGACTAATCGGTCTACCGATTGTCATCTCTAGTATAATACTTTTCTTGTTGGTTCCAATTTAGTTATTTGTTGTAGAAATTTGTGAATTTTACCTAAATATCAATAAAATGTGCATTTATGATCAACTTTGAAAGCTAATATCCATAAAAATAATGCAATTATTAGAAATTCAGCAGCTAGAGGTTGTTAGTTTTACTGATAATAAGTATAGGCGTAGACAAAAGTTACAAAACCTATTTTTATTTGGACTGAACAATCAATCACACATTTCAATTAGTTTATTATCTCTGTGTACATAAAAGTGGAAATTTTAACAACGAATAAAAAACTGCAAACGAAACAAAAACACACGGTTTCCGTTTAAGTGAATATAATTTAAAGAAATATGTGTTGTGTGGATTTTTTAATTAAAATATAAATTGGTAAGAATATACATACATACATGCATACATATACATACATATGTAGCTTAATGCATTTTATATGTTTCATCATGTTTTACAAATCGAGCAATACTTGCTGCACAATATCATTTACAAATTCATGGGATTAAATGAGAATGATTCCAAGTAGCTTCTACATTACTTACATATTTATAATCAATGGTTCATTTGCCTTGTAAATGTGGATGTTTTATATCTATTGGCAAATGAAGGTGAACTGCTCCTAATACGCTTAAACTATTCTTATTCATCGTTCTGTTTTCTTACGCACATTTAAATGTTTGTTAATTTTTGGTCTACAGTTGTGAATCGGTATTCGTAAATAAAAAAATCTATGTAAAATAAATTTTAGAATAAAATTTTTATGAACTTGTATGTATTGAATTTTGTTAAGATTTATATATGGTTTTATGTATTTATAAGCTTATCACTTTGTAAGACATAATTCTTAATCATATATGGCCCTATGGGCTCGATAAAATTTATGAAAGAAAGAAGAAATTGTTCCAAACTGCCAGTATCTGAAATATCTTTAATTTTCTATGAACACCGTTGTTAACTTCTAATACGATTTCAACAACATTAGATACCTGCAAATATTTTATAATTTTGTAATGTCTCTTTATACATACATTTATAAAGTTATTTAAAATAACGTTCGCATTTCTTAATTGGTTTAATTAAATTTGAATGTCTTGTAGTAGGCAATAAACTACGTACTTATGTACCAACATACATATGTATATACAACCATAAACGTATGAGGGGCATATGCACAATGGCTTAATCGCCTTTTCCAAAAATTGTGTACAGATAAGTGGGTGTCTAAATAGACGTTTTCTTATTAATTCAAATTTAGAATCAAGCCTACAAAGCCAAATATGATTCATATTCTACTCCAATAACTTAAAGTATATCATAGTTATGAACTACAAATTTTTAAATCAAAGAAAAATTAAAGTTAAAACTGAATTAGAAAATTAAAAATTAAATATAATATTTTGTTTATACATATTTTGTATATACATAATAAAGGTACTCTTGCCGACTTCGTCCCGCCAAAAAAGTTGAAGAGAGAAAATATATGCTTTTGCTGGCCACAAGCATACGAAATACATTATATGTATATACATTTTATTGTTTGTTTTTTTCCCGACATTATGTTGATAATACTCAACTCGTCAATAGACTCGAAAAATAAAATTGAATCTATTACTCATACAGATTTCCCATAATTAGCTTATTTATTTCGTTGAAAGTAATATTTCTAGGTGACAGTATTGCATACCGAACACAACCAATGAAAGTCTTTTTTATGCAATTTCTCGACTGTGAACTCTTTCAGCTAATGACATACTACATACAAATGTATATACATTACATGTTTATTTGAATTTTTTAACTGATAGTAATTTTTTATTGTGAAAATTGGAATATCCGAATTGAATAATTCAAGCCTATTCCCCATTTTAGGTAGAGACGCAAAAATGTTAAATCCTTTTTATTTGTAAAAATCTTTTTTTTTATTTTTTTTATTTTTTTTATTTTAATTCTTTTATTTACAATTATCCAATTTGGACAATAAGCAAATTATATAAATTAATATAAAATAACATCAATTGCTTAAATTCTTTTAAGAACATGAATATAAAAATACAAAATTAATCATGCTTCATTATAAAACTAATCGAAATGATAATAAACAATCATGTAAAGGTAAAAAATTTTGAGTCCCATTATTGTGTAATGATAATTAATTTTTGTGTAATAATAATTAGTTTTAAGCGATGATTTTTAGGAAAATGGTAAGTCCAGTATATGTTTTCTCTTGAGCCTTCGAACTTCGTTTGTGTCATCAAGAAGTGTTACAGCTAACGGATTACAGTGATTACTTAATCTTTTTACTTCATTTTGAACCATAGGCATAGCTAAGTCCTTATGAATGGCTTTGTTTTTTATATACCAGGGCGCATTAGTCAGATATCTGAACGTTTTTGATTGATATCTTTGTAGGATTTCCAGATTGGAATTGCTGGCTGTTCCCCACAGTTGTATACCATATGTCCAGATTGGCTTTAAAATTGCTTTGTAAATAAGTACTTTATTCTCGGCACTGAACTTGGATTTAGGACTTAATAGCCAATAAAGGCGTTGGGTTTTTAATTTGGGTTTTTAAGTTCTAAAAAAATTTTTTTCATTTATTTATTTAATTCATAAAAACTGTAATGCAAGATCTCATTTATTAATAAAAAAAACAGTCTTCAAAAAATCGGTTGGCACACTTTAAAAGTATAATAAAAATATGCCAGGCTTCGGCATATCAAGTAATATATTTTTGATGCTAATTCTTCGACCTTTGTCACTTGTTTTTGATGTTTTTTCAAAAACCAAAAAAAAAAAAAAAAGAAAAGGTTTTTGAAAAAACACCGAAACATTCCTGAAGAAGATATCCATTGTGATATCGAAATATTGAATTCAATAAACACTTATAAAAAAACAAGTGACCTTAAGGCTCAAACAATTAAAATAACATTCAAGTAATTTTTTTTTTTTTAGTTGTAGAGATTATCATACTGGGGCTCCGCTTTATAAAATATTGTGTACTCTCTCACAACAAATGTTAAGTGTGTGATTCCGTTTGTAATCTCCACAATTTTCATTTCCCACCTCACGAAATCAATAGAAAAGTCGATTAGGCGGTGACCTAGTGTCATTTGAGAAAACTTTCTGTCTCAGAAAAAATTTTTGATGACAAACTGTTTGTATGTCGTTTGAAATTGAGTCAAATCGTCTCACAAATAACAAGAAAACAAAGCATTTTCTTATGAAATTTTTGAAAAAAAAAATTCTTGCGCTCATAAATTCTTTTGTTTTATACATATATAGCCAAAATATACCGAGACCCGGGCTTTTAAAAATTTCAAGGGTCGGCTTTAGTATGATGGTACCAATTGCCGTAAAATGAAAAAGTATGCTGCCAGATGCTTACAAATTTTGTACGCGAAGCCGGTGTTGGTTATACCAATGACCAGAAAATCCGGTTTTCAAAGACAAATTTTGCATACCTTTGCAAAAATTTATTGAATTAAATGTAAAAAAATACGATTTTGGATGCTTGAAACCCTTTATGAATTCGCGATTTTACATATATTCTGTGCAAAAACTTTCCTCTGTCAGCACTGTTTTACCAACATTTTCATATTTTTCTTAGTAAATTCCGCAACTTTAACATCGAATTATTAATAAACTAAAAGCCTCCGGCAGACCATGACTTCAGTTTTGGGAGGTCCACGACCTCCTCTACGAACCTATAACATTCTTTCAAAGCCTGGCTCATTATTCTAAAGTTTCCCCAATTTCGATAAGCGAGCTAAAATAATATTTTATACCAAAAAGTGAATCGGTTTATAAAAGAAATTTATTTACAGCCGGAAAAAAATGTTCCCTACATTAATCCATTTAAATCAGATATACAGCGAAAACTGGTTTTTAAGAAAATCTCAGCAAAACTAGCTCCCTTTTTCCCGAAATTCTCTACATACTGGCCGGTATGTACCCCAGCCAATAAAATTTACTTTTCTTGGCTTCTTTAAAAATGTTGATCATTACAAATTTCTTTCTTTCTTTTAGTCGTTCTAACAAAAATATTAAATATATTATTAACTATTTATAGGGGTTTAGTTCGGTTTATACTTCTTTTGTTTAGATTGTGAGAGATTTTCTTTGTTTTAATTTTTGTGGTAAATTTTTCAAAGAAGACAAAAAAAATATTTTACGTTGTTTTGCTGACATTTATTTATCTTTAGTTAAAGAAAGTCCAGTTTTATATTTTAAACCAAAAAAAAAAATTACTATTTTAGTCTATTTGCCAGAAATTTATCATTCCGAATTGTGTGCATCATTTCTAATTTCCTTTGTACGAGAAAATCTCGAATGAAATATATGTGTGCGAATACTTTTTAGCTTAATTGTACCATGTATATGAATTATACATATGAACATGCATACATATGTATGTACATACGTTTTTTTGTATATAAACTGTTTTTTACTACCTGTACGATTATGCCTAAACGAAAATGTAAATAAAACAACTGCGTATAAAGGTGTATTCACCTTTCTTTTAGCTACCAAAAAAAAAAAAAAAAAAAAACACAACAACGTCTTCTTAACGCTACTCGTTTGTTACTCAAAAATTAAGCTTTCATATAACATTATGTTTTTTGCGCTTTTAGAATTATAAAGACGTGTAATTACAAGTCGTTTAACTTATGTTAGACCAAAGTTACGAGTATTTTTGTACTCTCTCAATAATATAGAGATTGTGCACTGAACGATTGTCAAATGATTGTACTTACCTTATGCTATTAAAACTTGTATTATAAAACGTGTCTTCAAGGTAGTGCATTTATGGTTCGTCCAGCTCAGGTAAAACTTTTTGAACAGCATTTTGCAGTTTGCGATTCGAAACGTCAAGATTTGTTTTGATTTATTTATTGAAACATAATTTAAAGGTTTACAGACATAACAAACTAAAACAAGTTGTTCTTTTCTTATTGTATTCTGAAAGATGAGACTTGCCAAATTTTAAGCGAATTGCTTATTTTCAGTATAAGCTGGAGTCTCAAGAGTTGAAGTGTTTTAAAACATGCGTGCGGCATTTTATCAAGTTATTTTTTATGTATGATATTTTTATACGATAACTATTTGTTGGGCCAGAAATAAAACAGTACAAAACTACAATGAGTTTGCATCAAATATTTAATGCCGTCTGGTTTGTAATTATAATTTTGTTATTTGCCAGACACCAAACGCATGGTGCTCATTTACTTAACAGTTATCTGCCAGCATCTATGCAGGCCTTAGCATACTACATTGATCTTTTGCAATATGAACCACTGTCAAGTACTACATTAGAACCGCCTTTTAGTGAAGCTGCAGAACAAGACAATGGCATGGACAATATTGATCTTTCAATAACAACGACAACACCAATAGTTCAACCCTTGAGTTCCACAGCTTCAAGCTGGTGGCAACCTCCGAGCTGGTGGATGCAATCAACCACTACAGAAAAGCCCAGCAAAAATCCAACTGCTCCTCACAAGCCAGCATTGTTTGCACCAGAATCAACGAATTTCTTAAAGCGACCAGCTCAGGGCTATGATATATTCTATGAATTGGGTAATACTTCTGAGGGATTGAATAATTTGCCACTTTCATTGATCAAAGACATTATAACTGAAGTCAGCCATGACGATTTTAACAATGACGTCGAATCTCTTGATAATTTTCTGCGCTTATATGATGATAATTATGGACGGGCTGCGTTTGATGCCGATTTGGCAATGGATCGTTGGTCTTCTACCTCAACTGCAGGCAAGAAACGAAAACCTCCCACAAAGCCTTATGTAGAATTTTTGTTAGTGTATGATCTGCTTAAACGCGATGCCAAATCATCTAATCTTGGTAAATACGAGGGATATTGCGATGATCTCTTAAAGGATCTTAACGAATTATCCCATATGTCATCGCAACGTCAACTGTATACGCTGTTCAAACGGATGCTGGACCGTGGTGACATACAACGTAAAGATGTTGTGTCACGCATACAAGGCATCATTAAGGACTTAGGAAATCCTAACAGTGCTACTGTGAAAGCTCTCCGTTATATTCCTGCCATGCCTTTTTCACCCTAACTAAAGTTATGTTAAATGTAATTAAGTCCAAAATAAAATTCTAATTAATTTACAATATGTTTTACTACAAAAAAAAACTTTGTTTCTCATTAAAATGTCGGAAGATAAATGAATTTATTTTGTTTTTTAAAATGTGAATAAAGTGCAAAAAAGGCCAAAATTCGTATCAAATTTAAAAATAAAAAATGAGTTACAGTGTATTTTACAAAAATCACAACGGGATACAAAAACGCGAAAAACTAGTCTCATAATAAGCTCAAAAAAATGTTAAACGGTTACAAACAACACAACCGGTAAAAGAAAGCGAGTTTTCAAAAAAAAAATTGCAGAATGTAAAAAAACGCTCTTGTATCTCTTGTAGCTTTTTAATGCTCTTATAGCTTTGCAAATTTTTTGCGGATTTTGGTATTTTTTGTATTTTTATTAAATTACTTTTTAACTGGCTCAAGTTCAACCCTTGGTTGGTCACTTTTTTATCAATATCAATTAAGTAACGAAAAGTAAAATTTGATAGCAAGGTGAACTGTTTCATTTAATATAAATATATTACAACACCATAGTTCAATGTAATTAAAATATTTCAATACCGTATTTTTATTTTTTACATTTTACAAATTTTTCGCTGTCTATCGCGTTTTTTCGCCCTGTTGTGGTTTTTGAAACTGCTTAAGCTTTTGCAGACTTTCGCTTCATTATTTTAAAGAATTAATTTTTCTAATTTCACGTTTTTCCAGCTGATCACCTCTGGTAAAATATACCTCAATTGTATTTTTGTATTTTAAAAAATTTTCGAGGAGTTTCGCGCTTTACACCTTTTGTAGCTCAGCAACTGTTCAACTTTTTTAAGTCTAGTTTTGCGAGCTGCAATTTTTTCGGTTTTCTAAAAATGACTGAGAGTAAACATACATACATTATAAAAGTCCTAGAGCTTCCCTGGTTACCTGGACCAACAATATAGTGGCGAATGAAATTTTAATTTTCAGGCGCTCAAATATGAATCTCTGAGACTAATCCAGGGTGCCTGTGGAGAAGCCAAATATATGCCATTTTAAAAACCACTGTAATAATGTTTTTAAACCTAAAGCTAAAATTTGGCTTTAACGTTAAAACCATAAAAATATGATTTTGTGTTCACACTACAAATTGTATAAAATCATGTTTTATCCCACAGTTTGTCTAATAAACTGCTGGTTAAAGCAAAATAAATTTCAAATATTTGCTATTAAATATTCTCGAGCTGAAGGTCTTTTTATTATATTTATATATTCTTTATATTTCCTTTTATATTTTGTCGGTATTGCGCTCTTCTTTAGAACAATAATATTGGAATTTTTCTTAATATTATATACATATATAAAAAAGTACATGTATATGTATAATAAAAAGTCCTTTAGCTCAAGAAAATACTAATTTTTAATAAAAAGGGCCGAATAAAACCAAATATTTGCTATTACAGTTAAAGTAAATTTTCAAGTAAGTTTTTTCACGTCTACTGAGGAGTTGCTTTGCACCAATGAAATGTCGGCGGCATATAGACATACTGACAGAACTAAAAGACAGAAAATAGCTATAAACGTCTTAGATTTTTTCCCAAATAAATTTCTCCAAAAATTTTTTGACAAACTGTATACAAAATTTGTTTGTTCATTTTTAATTGTTTTGCGTGATTGTCTTTTTATTTACTGTTATTGAAAGTCATTTATAATGCCAATTATTTTAACTTTTTAGTTGACACCACTTTATATACTGCATCAAAAACATAGAATCATCGCATTTCATAAAATCACCTTAAAACCAATTTACAAAAGGTTTTCAGATGGTTTTAACAAAACAATTGTGTATGATAAATTCAGGTATTAAGGATTGATTTTAACATTAAAACCAAATTTTGCTTAAAACCAGCCAGTGTGAAATTACCGTACGCTTTTTGTATTTTCCAAATTTTTAGCAAATTTTTTAATAGTTTAACTATTTTTTTTTACAAATTACAATATATTATTGACTCTTGCAAATTTCTCTTATGAATGTTCAATAAAGTGGGTAAATGTTTTTATTTTTCTCAACCAAGCGGTTGTCCTAATCGTAATATGTGGCTAATTCTAAGAAGGTTTGCTCAAGAAGCCATAGTACAAAGTCAAAATCGTGCTTCCGGTTTTTAACAGGATACTTTGGAAATGAAAAGTTTATCGTCAAAAAACTTGAGCTTAGACCCACGGTTTCTTGAGCAAATCTTCTCAGAATTAGTCGTAGATTACGATTTTGACAATCGCTTTAACGATTTTTAAATATGTACAAAACTGAGCCACTATATTGTTCATTGTTTTATAAAAACTACTGGCTGACCCGCTCACACGTGAATGTGACATCATAATAATAACTTTAAGTAGCATTAGGTAAAAATTTATGCATGTTTATTAATTAAAATTTCCAATTTTGTTTCCGTTAAAAGCTAAATTGCTTTCCGCTTTAGTCACTACATCTTGTTTTGTGTATTATTTGCATGTCAACAGTAATTTAAACAATTCTTAATTCCCTCTCGTTTTCTCTTACCAATGATAGCAAACATATTATATTATTTCTCTTGCCTCTATGTTGTGAAAATTTAAAAGAGTTTTCTTTATTTTTATAGTATTTTTGGTGCTTATGTTTTATTCTTCATTCAGTTTTCTTCTATAAGTTGTGCGAAAATGTTGTTCTTAATTTGTGACGGTGCGGTGCGCGAGCAAATGCCGCAAACACAACAATTTCACTAAATTCATTGTTCAAGCAAAAAAAGAAATGTGAAACAATTTATTAGTTTTCTTACTGTGCTCAATTAGTTTAAATGAAATGTGTTTAGGAATAATATTTTTGAGATGAAAAAGAGTTTTGTTAAAATCTTGAATGTAAATTATTGATTTGTTCGAAAGAAAAGCAATACATTAAACGCACACACATACACACACAAACTTACATACTATACTTGTGTTTCTTCTTGCGACCTTGAACTATTGCAAACTATTCAAAAATATACAGATCTAGTAAAACGTTTATAAAATGGAGAACTTGGAAGCCTACATATTGACTACTACCCCACAATTTTTACGAAAAGCTATTGGTGAGGCCAGGAGGTGAATATACATAATCATAATGGCATGTTATTTAATTGTTCTTATGCTCTCATTACGAATCTGCTTAAGTGCAAAATCAGTTTTTAAAGTATATGTACTTCAAGCGCACCGTGTTTTTTTATTTTCTTTCCTTTGAGTTTGGTACTGTAAAAGAATGAAAGAATGCTGATTGCACTTTCTCCATAAATTTTCTGAGGAGGATAAAGCTGATTTCACTAAACCAGTTTGTGGGTGTCGTTGTTGAATCATAAACTTAATTTTAAAAATTATCGAATTTTCAACTTTATATTATATAAACACGTACAAAATATCAATGACTTAGTACACACACTCAAGTTGCATTATCAAGTATTTTGGAACACAGCTAAGTTTTTGTTGTTCTCAATTTTGTTTGAAAACAAGTGCATTCGTGTATTAATGTATACATACATACGTCATATGTTTCATCTTAAAACAATAAAAAGTTTTTTAATAAACACAAAAAATTCTTAAAGGCAAAATACATAAAGAAATATTCGACTGTTATTTTATGCACTGATTCTTGAAATGAAATTTAGCTGAAGAGATTGAAAAATTGTTGGTGGCAACAATTGGTCTTAACTGCAGTATTCAGTTCCGATACATGCACATGTATGTGTATATAGCGATATGAATGATGTTGGCTGAATTTGAAATACATTGAACATACGTATTTAAAATGTATGTCTAGATATTTTATTGATGAATTACGCGAATGTATATACATATATTCATACTAGGCCGGGTCGATTTGAATCATGGACAAAAATTTTTCGGAAATTGTGCCATCGATTTTTCGATAGCTTTTGATATGAGACAAAAAATCCACTACAACGTATCAAAGAAATCATTTTCGCGGCGTCCGACTTTTAATTTTTATATAAGGGTTAGAACATTTAATTTTGAGTGGCTCAAATACATGCCCCTGAGACTAATCCAGGGTGCCCACAGAGGAGCCAACACCCAATATTTTTCTCGAACACACCACGCCTTCTTATGGCCAATGTTTATCTTGATATTTAAATGTGAAATCAGTTAATTTTCATTGGAATGTAAGTTTTATGTAAATGCAATGTTAAGCCCTAATGCTTACCCAGTTGACCATGTCTTGCGGACATGTTGCAAGAGGAATGCGTGAAGATTCCATAAACACCATCACTAGCTCAGTTATGCGTTTACCAACACAAACAAAAATTATTGAAAGGCTGACTAACAAACTCCACAACAAGTTCGATTTTTTGTACGCAAAGTATTTGTTTTTTTTTTTTTTTCAATTTTATAGCAAAAATACTTTATTTTAACCATATAGTCGAAGCTTATGATTTACAATTGCGCTTTAGTTGAATTTTATTTTCTCACAACGAGAAAGATTTATTTGTGATGAAATTGTAGTGACCAACATTTTTAAAGAAAAGAAACGTAATGCTGAAAACTTATTGACAAGAGAACATACCATGGCTGTTTCATGTCCACCGCGATGATCATCGGCACCAAAATAACAGTAACCACATACTGTTTTTAAGGAACTGCGCCTAGCCATCCCCATCCTACTACCTCAGCTCTTCACTACTGACTGACTTTATATAATCTATTGATGAACTTTCAATTTTATCACTGTGTTTTTCTGTTGATTGGAATATATTTTATATTCTCTCACCGACATCCAATTGATTTTTGGGTTTGTTGCTATTGTATCGAGTGATGACAACGATTTCAAACTGCGCTGGGACCAGCGATTTTTTAACGATAATATTAACTTTATAGTCGAACTTTACGATTTACAATTGCTAATTGCTTTATCGGGCTTGAGTTCGATTTTACTTCCTTAGAATTGAGAACGATTTTCTGTGGTTACATTGTAGCGATAAACATTTTTAAAGAAGACAAGAAAGTAAAGTTGAAGACTCATCGGCTGAGGAACATACAATGAGTGTTTCACGTCCACAACGACTATCATCAGCATCAAAATACTTTGTATCGGAATTTATTAAATATTTTTTTTTGAATAAATCTGTCAAATTTTATGCAAAAATAACGTTTGTTGGATACAACAATTGAGGTCAAGAAATTATTTTTAATGCATCTCAAATCCAATTTGCATAATTTGTGTCATAAAATAAATTTTAGCAACGAAATAGCTATTATTAAAGAAATAAAATGATCATGTATTGAACCTAGTAATTAATTTTCAGCAGTTAAATAAGGCAAAAAAAAATCTTTGCTAAAATCCGAGATAAACCTGAATCAGCGCAAAATCAAAATTAGTAAACAAAGTTTTCTTTATGAAGGCCTGTATGCGCGCACCTCTTGTGGAATTTCACATTTTAATTTTTCCATTTATTTCCACATTTGAAAAATCTTTTCAGTTTTTTTGTATAATTCTTGATTTTCTTCACTTATTTGTTTACATGATCAATAATGACGATAAAAATAAAACGAATGATTATACATTCTTTAACAAAACAATTGTCGATACATTAAATTTAGTTGTGTGTTCAAAGATAAAAAATCTCCACTTTCTGTTTTACGTCCCTTTAATTAAACAAATACAAATTTTTCTTTTCAATTGCAGAGCTGGAAAATGGAAATTGACGTAAGAAATTTAGTAATCTGAGTTTCAGTTTTTTTACACACACTTACAGAAACTTAAAATTCTGCCTTAATGGTTGACATAAATTAAATTCGTATTTTTTTTTTTTTTTTTTTTTAATTAATAAAATTCCTATTTTATAAAAAATGTTATAGGCTAAATTCACAAGCCCAGTTGTAGCGTTTGTCATTGTATCCGGATAGAGAAATTCAAACACCAAACCCAAAGCTTTCAATTTGTTTATTTGTAAGTTTAATATTTTTATATGAAATTATTTCTCCAAATAAGAAAAAATTAATTGTTCTGTAGTTTGTGGTGAAAATGATGATGATCAGCAGGTTTGAAGTTTAGAGCTGCTAATTAATACCGTACCACTTCAGGACTGTCAAGTTTCTTTTAGGAAATCATTTTTAACTCATATGGAATTATTTAAGCTGTTTAAAAATGATTAGTTTTTGTGTTACACATTAAATTGAAATGAGTTGTACGTTTTTTGAATCGTTATACAAAACATAGATACATATCTGCATATTCCTCTCTGTTTTCATTTGTTCAAATGATCCATGTTTCTTTTTTCCATAAAAGTAATGATAAAGATTTAGCAAGCAAAGTTTCATCATAAACCAAAGACCGAATCACGGCATTCGTGATCCAATGAATTTCGTCGCGAATGCTGTATGTTTGTTGCTTATTTTGTTTTACATTATTTTTACTCGATATCTTATTTGATCTCGAATGCCGTAATTCGACCCCAGGTAAATTTTGTTACATACTCGTATACAAAGTTAGAAGGTGCGCACATACGTTTTAGAAATAAAGCTTGTATTTTAGCGGCTGAACTTATTTGGTGTTGTTTTCTTATTTGTGGCATTTATAATTGCCCATAAAAACAGCACATGTATAAGTTAATTTTTGCTTGAACTCATCATTTCATCCAGTTCTTCATATTTTTTGCATCACGTCATAAATTATATACATATGTATGTATATGCACTCATATGTACTTTGTAGACATATAAACCTACACCATGCGTTTCTTTATTATAACGATCTTCAAAATAAACACAGAATGCAAATTGTTGTTTTTTTTTTTTTTCTTTTCTTAGATCATTTGTGCGCTGCGATAACGATCGTCGATTTAATAGTGTTCCAGAGGAACCAAACTCACATGATACAATGGAGTTGGCTGCACATAGTTTAACATTAAATGAGGAAGCTCTTAAGCAGTTGCCGGAACCAAAACGTTCCGTATTTATTTTCGAATGGTTGGGTTATTTAGAAAAAACACTGCTTGTTATAGACCGCAATGAAATCAAAAGTCATCAAACTAAACTCGTTCAACAATTGACGGCTGAAATCAATGGCTCTCCCGGGCCGCCGACACGGAAACTATTGGCCAGTTGTTTAGCTACGTTATTTTCTGTTGGTGACACCTTCATGTTGTTTGACACGGCGAATGTGTGCAATGATATTTTGAAAAATAAAGATGATTCTCCCAGTTATTTGCCAACAAAGCTGTAAGTAAAAGTTTTTTGATGGTGGAACCTCAATTATTTTATTCATATTTTAAACATTTTAGTGCGGCAATATGTGTTCTGGGCTCCATGTATGAAAAACTAGGCAGAATGATGGGTCGTTCGTACGAAGAGACCGTTAATGTACTTTTGAGGACACTGCGCAACGCCGAATCTCAAACTCGCATTGAAATCATGATTACGTTAGAGAAAGTATGTGCTGGTATGGGTACCGCCATTTCTAATGTCCACAAAGACATATACAAAGCGACAAAACATTGTCTAACTGATCGAGTTATGGCCGTTCGCGTAGCGGCAGCAAAATGCATTTTAGAAATGATTCAACATGCTCCTTTTCTCTACCAAACTGAACTTGAAAGCTTGCCAGCACTTTGTTTTCGTGCTTTTGACGGCAGCAGCTATGAAGTACGCGCTGCAGTAGCAAAGCTATTGGGTACTCTGTTGGCATTTACGCAACAGAAACAAAATGATGCCAACAATAAGAAGTTGGGAGTACAATTGACGCAGCAAAAGTCCTCTGCCAGACAAGTATCCTTGGACGAAACATTAAACATTCTTATGTCTGGCTTTTTAAGAGGCGGTGGATCATTTCTGAAAGGCACTGGAGAAATTATCAAAGGCAGCTCTAGTGTCAATCGTGAAATACGTGTTGGCGTGACCCACGCTTATGTACTGTTTGTTGATTACATGGGTAGTGTTTGGTTAGAACGCAATCTATCTAATTTTTTGTCTCATATTCTGGATCTAGTGGCGAATCCGAAAGCGGCCTCTTCACATGTTGATGCTGTTTATTCAAGAAAGTGCATAAATTTTATACTTCGTTCTGTTTTGGGCAAAATGCTGGGCGAAAAGGCTCAAACATCAGCTTGCAAAGAATTAATCTATATGATAGCAAAGCAAATGAACTCTATTGACTTCAATCCAGAAAATGCAAAGGACTCGAATCAAGAAACCTTGTTTAGTCAACATTTCTTAGTGTGTGCACTGCAAGAGTTGGGCTCTTTGGTATTGGGTCTAGGAACAACGGCTCAAAATCTTTTAGCCGATCAAACTTTGAATGCCATAGATACCACTTGCGCGGTTCTGGTACATCCAAGTGCAGCAGCTCGTTTAGCAGCTGCTTGGTGCTTACGTTGCTTTTGCGTTGCTGTTCCAAGTCTAATAACACCATTAATCGATCGTTTTGTTGAAGCTTTGGAGCAAATGCGGTCATCACCAGAAGCTGTAGCTGGATTCAGTTGCGCTCTAGCTGCCATCTTGGGAAGTGTACGATATTCACCTCTAGGCATACCACACACCAAAGGCAAAGTTGTGTTTAATGCGGCGGAAGAGCTGCTACGTTCAGCCTCTCAAAACAGCCGCATGTCGTTAAATCGCACCCAGGCTGGTTGGTTATTAATTGGATCAATAATGACTTTGGGATCTCCGGTGGTAAAGGGTTTACTACCAAGACTGCTGCTATTATGGCGGCATTCCTTTCCACGCTCCAATAAAGAGCTGGAATCGGAAAAGGCACGTGGTGATTCATTTACTTGGCAAGTTACGCTCGAAGGTCGTGCTGGTGCATTATCAGTAATGCAAAGTTTTTTGGTAAACTGTCCGGAACTGGTGTCTGAAGATATTACGAAACGTTTATTGACACCAATAGAAAGTGCTTTAGCAATGCTGGTAAAGTAAGTATGTAGAAACATAAAATGTTATGATATCAAAATGATGAATTTCAATAATCAAGCGAACTTTTAAGGTTTATTTGTTTCCTTGTATATAGAAAATATTTGTTTTTAATAAAATTTTGTTTAATTGGGGCTTTAGTTGATTCTAAATTATTGTTTTTATGATTATTAGATTATAGTTTTTCATTTGAATTTTGTTTCTAATCTAACGAAATGTATACATTTCTTCAAGCTTGTCATCAGTATTGAAAAGTTATGGTACGCAATTAAAAGCGCCAGCTGCCATGGTTAGATTGAGGCTTTACGAAACATTGTCACAATTGCCGCCGAATGCTTTAGAAGCCTCTTACACTCACTTATTGCGAATGCTCATCTCCGAATTTACCCTGGCAGAAAATCCAGCAAACACTACTAACTCCCTTCTACGAAGCCTTTGTCATGCGGATGACTCTGTTATTCTGGGTACTTGGCTACAAGAAACCGATCACCGTATTATCGAAGATCAGGTATGTATTTCATTTATTTCAAATATTTCTAAAACTGGAAAAAAAACAGCAGGTCCCAAATCGCCGTATTCGTCATCGAACAAATTACGTTAGGTATGTCGTGTGTTTGTTACTTATATTAAGGGCATTCACGATGGCAGCTGTGCAAATATGAATTGTGCAAATTTGCAATGCATTTCGTGATGGATCGTGAGGGCACGGTTTTTTTTGTGAAAATTTCCTATATTTGCGAAAACTCTTCATTGAAGATTTGAAAAGTCGTGACTTTAGTTAACAAATTTTTTTATTTGATTTTTAAGAGCACAATTGTTGCTTTTTTGGTTAAATTCTTTTATGTGTTTCATAATTCTAAATAACGCTACTGTAATATGTAAATAATTAGTCACGAAATGTCACAAAAGGCGATGCCAACATCGGCGTCAATTTGGCTTGCAGCCGCCGCCGACTTTATTTTTGCATTACAAGCCGTTGCCAATCTTACTTTGTTTTTGGAAAGACACCCATATTAATTTAAATTAAACATCGCCGCTATTTTTTGTCTATTAGCGGAAAATTGTTAGTCGGCTTCGCCATCTGCTGGCGCCATCTATTGTTGTTTACATTATTTATTTTCATCTGAGCATATTTACACACTTCTATTTGCTCAAGGTTTTCTTAGTGCAAATGAGGCAAAATGAAGGAAAGTGCAAATTTTGCTGTTGTGTGTTAAACAGCAGAGCATTTTTGCTCACTATTGCTTTGTTTGCACTACCCATCGTGAAAACAATAAGTTTTGTTTTACAATATTTTATTCGATCACGAATACAACGATTTCGCACCTACATACCCACAGCCTTTGGTGATAAGTCCGAATTTAGGCCAAAAGCTCATAAGACTTATTTAAATATTTTTCTTGAGATTATTACATAAAAAAATGTGTGTTAGTTTTAATATTGAATTTTGTTTGTTTAAATTAAAATAAAATAAAAATTGCTGCAAAAAGATGGAGCCTAACCGTAGATGGGATGGTGATCATGTAAGTGCAATGTTGCTTAACACAAAACTTGCTGTTTGTTGTTGTGCTTTGTTTTTTATGGATTTTTTTTTTAACTGACGGAATTTTTATGCTTATACTTTGAAAAATATTTCGATGCTTTCAAAGCAATATCATGTTCCTTGAATACTAATAAAATTGAGAGCCAATTGCCTTTATTTCGGGAAACACTTAGCTTTAATGCTCCCAACAAATGTACATAAAGGGTGGAAAAATTTGAGATGAGGAAGTAAGTTGTCGAAGAATAATGAAATGTCAAGAATTCTGCAGCATTCCTGTGACATTTATTTAGTAAAAAGTTGAGAAATTTTAAGCTAAACTTTTGAGCAAAGAATTATAATTTTGAAAATATTTTTGTAATGTGGTGTGGAGAATAAGTCGCAACAATTCGGCATCGCCATGGGCACTTTGCGCAACGTTTTGCTTAAAGATCAACTGGTTCATGAATTAAAGCCGGCCGATCATTGTTCGCATTGAACGTTTCTCGATTTGGTCAGTTGGCCGCTTCATTCTTATGATTTAATGCCGCCGAGTTATATTCTCTGGGGCCATTTGAAAGGGCTTATGCGAACAAACCGCAAATCACTGACTGTGAAAAATTAAATTCAGGTCGGTTTGAACAAAATGAGCAACCGTTTGAACCGTTTGCTTGAACAGACGTCTATCGACGTGCTAAAGGCGTACATTTGCCAAATATCATATTCCATTATTAATTCCCATATTTCTAGTTTACATTGGTGTCAATAGAAGTGAATTTTTAAAAAGTATGTTTTTAAAATTATTTTTTCCCACCCTTTATAAATCAATTTTGGAACCCAAAAATGGATAACAATATCGTGTTGACATCGGTATAATTGTTTTTCGGTATTTTCAGGTTTAAAAATAATTTTTTTTTAAATATAATAACGTATTGTGTGTTTTTTATTTATTTATTTTGAAAATCATTATACCGGTATGGAAAAAAACAATATATTGGGTGCTGGTACTCTCGAACGGAAACGGTTTTTGGTATCGATAGACGATATTTTTAAGATACTCGTTGCCAATCGTAAAATAAAAAAATCATAAGAAAAAATGGTGGCATATAAAAATACATATTGGGTATCTTTATGCTACAAAAATAAGCTCACTGTCGTTTTCTTGTTACGAATTACATTGTTTATGTTTAAAGATATTTCAGGAATATTTGAAACAGATAATTTGCTGTCATATTCCCTTTGAAAGAAATTCATTCTTTACTCACGAAATATTCTTGTCTTCGCGGAAGTTGGTGTGCATAAAAGTTCAAAATTGATTTCAATAAACTAAAACTTAAAGCTGTTAAATATTTCCTAACCTAGCTTCATTCAACATTTTCATTAACGGAAATTTGTTTCCGTAGTTTTGAGGTGAGATTATATTTTTTTACGCTCATTTTACTGAGTAAACAGGAATCTCAACCTAAACAACCAGTCAGAATTAAGAGCTTTTAAAAATATAAACAAAAAAAGAGCTGAGAAATTTTAGAGCATAGACGTTTTTACAGGCCAAAAGTTATCTTATTTTTTTGCTTTCTTAATTGTTTTAATTATATTTTAATAGATATTAAGAAATATATTTATACGGGTGATTCTCATTTTAAGTGTACACTCTCTGTGTGTGTTTTTTTTTTAGTATGTCAATTTAGTTATTAAAAACATGATAAGGTAAAATTCACATTAAAGTTTTCTTTCCATTAATTTAATTTTCAAATAAAATTGCGTTTTTTCGAACCTGTAATCCTGTTCGGACTAACTAGTTCAGAATTAAGCAGACCGCTTTAATTGTTTTCCATCTAGCTTTTCAGCCGTCTATATGTCACCGAGATTTCACTGATGCAACTCAATTCATGAGTAGACTCGAAAAACCTCAAAAGACTGCAAAAAACTTTACTACTTGTTCTCTCCAAGGTAAAGCAAAGTATGGTTAACCATATTGTGAGGTATCTAGAGTCGCATAATTTACTTTGCGACCGACAGTCTGGCATCCGCAGGGATCGCTCAACAGGTGACCTGGTGAACATTTGCATTTGACAGAGTGTGCATTACTGTCACAACTCATTGCTTTTGGTGTCGGTAACGACTTCTCTGGATTCACAGCGATTTACCTTAGAGAACGCACTATACGTGTTTCGTTCAATTTTTCGTTCCATGCTGAATCAATAATACCAGCCAATATCTTAAAGTCCTTGGATTTAATAATTGAAGTAATAGGAAGATACATATGCCTCATTAAACTTTAAATAACAAAATTATATTATTCTAGTTCTTTCTTCAGTTGTGAATCCGTCCATTATTTAGTCTCTAGATGTTATTTATACAATTTTAAAAATCTTTAATAAAGCGTTTTCTATCCTTAAATTTAATTAAAACATTCATTTGAAAGGTTTAATGCTGCCACTATCTCTGAAATATAACATCGTTTCCAAAATGTTCAACCTGTCATGCCTCTGGCGCATAAATCAGGCTGAATTTGACCGAAGGTTTTGAGGACTGATATGGTTTGGGGCACAAGAGAAAGTCTAACGGGGCCGAATCGCACGATCCTGGAGGCTAATACACATTACCTCCACGTGAGCTGAGCATGCCCTAAAATCGCTCGAGTAGAATATCCAATGTAGCATGAACTGTGTGGCACGTAGCACAGTTCTGTTAAAATCACGTTTCCTTAGTTTCCAGATCATCCAGTTCAGGCCAATGGAAGCTGATAACGTTGACGTCGCTGGCCCAAAATCTACACAAAATCTTAACTTTTTGGGATGCATTAGATGAGATTGTCGCCCCAAATGCGACAACTTGTTTGCTCATGTGCACATTCATCCAAAAATAGATTTCATCGCTAAAGACGGTGTTTCAATGCAAATTACGGTCAATTGGCAACTAACTGCTCCAGAGCCCATTCAGCAACAGTTTATTGTGGTCGTTTACCTTTAGCAGGCGCAAGTCACGCAGTAAAAAATTGTGGTGATGTTTTTGGCAGATCTTTCGTCGACGTACGTACATATGTTAGTTGATAAGTTACCAAACCAGTGGACTCAAATTCACCACAATGGAATAGTCCTCTCGGTGAGACGATTATGGACACCGCAAAGTGGGCGAAGCACTCAGTACGTTCCGCGAACAGAACACCCATTTGGATAAAACAATTTTATAATTTTCACATGTTGTTAAATTCTAGCTTCCGCTATATCTATTCATAGTAGTTTGGCAAAACAAACTGATCAAAGTTCAAAAGCCTCTGCGGGAATATCATTTATAAAAAAAAAATTATTGCACTTTTAATCACTTTGAAGTCGTTTTTCCATGGTTACATTTGGACCAACCTTAAATTTTAAGTTGCTCAATTAAATAACGTCTTAGATTGTTCAAAATAAGAATTTTCAACAGCGAGTTCATTTAGGTTGCTCGGAAATCGAATTTTAGCAAAAAGCATTTGAAATGAGAATCACCCTTAAAGATATGAGTGTATGTATATGTATATTATCATGTTATATATTTTCTTTTAAGTTACAACCGAATAGTGCAGCCGGATCTGGTGCCTTAGAACATGACCCCTGCTGTTTGTATAGAATTTCCGGCAGTTCAAATAACGCCACTGTAAATGGAGCTTATGGTTATAAGGCAGACCAATGTCCTGGGCCGCTTCCGCTTGGAGTGGCTATCATAGACATGTCAATAACTTTGTTTGGTGTAATATTTCCAAAAGTTGCCAACAAACATCGCTTACAAATGTTAGAGCATTTCGGAGAATGTATAAGGCAGGCGAAGAGCAGCCGTCAAGAGGCGGTACAAATGAATGTTTATACGGCTCTTCTATGTGGCCTAAAAGTGTTGACGGACAATAAGGCTGGCATTGGACAAGAAGATGTAAGAAAAAGTTTTACAAGTCTTGTCACAACCGGTCTAAATAGTTCCAATTCAATGCTACGATGTGCATCGGCTGAGGCATTGGGACGTTTGGCTCAAGTTATAGGAGAATCTCGGTTCACAGCAGAATTAGCCCAAAATTCGTTTGATAAACTCAAGTCAGCACGAGACGTAGTAACGCGTACGGGTCATTCTTTATCTCTGGGTTGCTTGCACCGCTATGTCGGTGGTATGGGCTCATCTCAGCATTTGAACACAAGTGTTTCAATTCTGCTAGCCTTAGCACAAGATATTTCTTCCCCGGTGGTTCAGTTATGGGCATTACACTCTTTGGCATTAATTGCTGATTCCGGAGGACCCATGTTTCGCAGTTTTGTTGAGGCAACTTTGACTTTGTGTCTTAAACTTTTACTCAACGTTCCACAATCGTACGTAGATGTTCACCAGTGTATTGGTCGAGTCTTGAACGCTTTAATTACCACAATGGGGCCAGAGCTTCAGGTAGCTATAACCGCCTATTAATATCTATATGTATTTATATACATACTATATAGTTATATAATTTTTGTTTTGTTTATTAAAATGAGCTTAAGGTCACTTCACATTCAATAAACATATATTTTTTATTTATTGTTAAATTATTCGATATTTCGATACGCCTTTGTGTATCTTCTTCAGTAAAATGTGTTTTCTAATTAAGCTCAATTTAATAAACCAAAGAAAATTAAATAAAAAAGGTCAAAAAACCAGCATCCAAAACATATATGGTTATATTAATAAAACATTTCAAATCAAACTTCACTTAGGGAAATGTTGACGGAGTTACAAAAATGCGCAGATCCTTTATTTGTGCTTCTTACATTATGCAGAGCCATACCGATCCTTTGGTTCAAGCGGAAGCCACTGGCTGCATACAACAACTTCATCTTTTTGCGCCGGGTAGCATTAACTTACCCTCACTAGTTCCCACGCTGGTCAAAAATTTATCAAGTAACTATTTAACCCAACGTAAAGCTGCTGTTTCATGTCTTCGCCAATTGGCCCATCGTGAAGCTAAAGAAGTTTGCGATTTGGCCTTATTGATCAAGCCCGACGATTGTCCAAAACTTATTGTGACTGAATATGGTCTTCCTGGAATTCTTTTTGCCATGTTGGATACTGAAACTGACCTAGAAATGCTTAAGAATATTCATGACACCTTAATGTCAATGTTACAGCTGATGGCAGCTGAAAGCTTAAGTTCGTGGCTTAGCTTATGTAAAAATGTTCTTACGGTTGCAGTAGAAAATTCCCCCTTGCCGGATGATGTTGCCTTAATGTCAAAAGGCGAAGCGGCAAAGACAAGCGCTGCTACAGCTTCGGGAGGATCTCATAATTTGGCCAATAATGACCGAGAAGAAGAAGACGAGGATGATGACGCTGACGATGTAACAGAGTATCATGCAACAGAGAATTCTTCCACCCATCCGGCCATACAACCGCGCTGGACAACTCGAGTATTTGCTGCACAATCTGTTAGAAAAATAATGTCAACTTGCGAGTCCGACACTCCCATACACTTTGACTTGCTGCAGGCCAAAGAAATGCAAATGACAAAATCTAGTGGTGACTATCTCATTCTTCACCTACCGGAATTAATACGTATGTCTTTTATTGCCGCTACATCAGACTCCGATCAACTACGCTTAGAAGGCTTGAGGACTTTACAAGAAATTATCGATCGTTTTGCAAATGTGCCCGAGCCTGAATTTCCGGGTCATTTGTTATTGGAACAATTTCAAGCTCAGGTAAGTAAGGCCTCATTTTTTAGGGCACGCGTTAAGTCGTCCACGAATTTTGTGCGAGTGAAAAAATACAAGTTACAGCGTACGCGCTTTGAAGCTTTTACTGTTATCATAGAGTAAAAACGGAACTCTATTACCGAGATTTCGCTGTCCGTCTGCCATTCACAATGCCCATTCTCCGAATCAGTAATAGCTGAAATTTTCACAGGATATGTATTCGTCCTGCCGCTACAACAACAAATACTAAAAACAAAAAACTGAAAACTAACAGGTATCACCGTACAAGAAATTGTGAGAATCACTTGAAATTTGTACAGAATATTCAGTTACATGGGCTCTACAACAGCAAAAAAAGTTAAAAACTATAGTGAAGCGAAATAGATAGACTTGAAATTTGCTCATGATATATAGTTGCCAGGGCTCTACAAAGCAAATTTAGTTCAATACCAAAAATAACAAAAAGTTCAAATTCGAATGGTGTTTAATACATGGGGACACTCTTTATTTAGTTTCAACATTGATGTAACTTTTTTTATTCATATGAAATAGAAACCTCAAATTTCCACAGTATATCTAGTTGCCCCCCGGCCTCTGTAACAAATTCCGAAACTAACAAAAGATTTGAATTTAAATACTGCCTCATTTAAGAGAGCACCCTTTACTTTAAAAATTAAGCTATAACTTTTGAGCGGTGAGAAATAAAGACTTGAAATTTTCACAGTATGAACGGCTATACATACATAAGTACTAGATTATCAAATAAAGAGAACAAAGCTTGAGCCAGTAAAAAGTCATTTAATATAGTTCAATGTTCAATATAATTAAATATTTCAGTAAAACGTTAACAAATACCGCATGGCATGACGAAGATGTTTAAGTTGTATGAATAAAATGAGCTTCTAGCTCTCTAGAACGCAAACCAGAACATTTTTTAAGAAAAAGCTCTCATAAAAAGGGCAACTAACAGTCTTCTGTGATGATAAAAAATCATCCATAAAATAGACTACAAAAAAGATCATAGAAAATAAAATTGCGTGAGCTTTGGTTGCCGAGTGGTTTAAACGGCAGTGTTGAAATCGTGAAATTTAACACGTCCAAAGTTCAGAGGGTGCTGATGAAGGGTGTTTGCGAGCCAGAAACAGCCAGTTGTTCTATCTAGCTAAAAAAATTTACTTTTCTTTACTTAATTGATATTTATAAAAAAGTGACCAACCAAGGGTTGATCTTGAGCCAGTTAAAAGTCTTTTAATATAAAAGAACAAAGCTAAATTATAGCATAAATAACTTCAAGCGATTTTTATTTTATTTATTTATTCAATTCATTTTACCGAGCCCCTATGGGCCATATATGGTAAGTAGCGTTAAAAGATAATGTACAAGTTATAAGGATTAGCTTACATTAATAAACAGTATGTTCTATAAATAGTAAAATAAAAGAAAGTAGAAACATGCAAGCCAAACCTAAAGCAGTCAAAAAGACATTATTCAGTATTCATGAGGCAATGTTTTAATAACGAGCTCATATTACATTCTACAGCATTACACTAAGAAAGGAACATCATTTTTATTGGGAAAAGTATTCATGAAAAATAGATTTAGCTCTAGCCAGCGAGAAGGAGAAAACTTTAAGGGTGTTGGGGAAAGAATTCCAAATATGGGCACTCCTGACAGCAAAAGAATGCTCGTATGTTGCCGTAAATATTCTATTAATTACTACCTGAGGAGATCGAACAGAATGTGAGAAATGTATACTGTTATATAAGTGGGACGGTAGCTTTTGGTAAATAATTTTATAAAACATTAAAATAAGTCTAAATTGGACGTACTTTTCGAAGGATAGTCCAAGGAATTGCTTAACATAGAAAGAAACATGATCTCGTATAACCAGCCTGAAGACATATCTAACAATTCTATTTACAATTTTGCTGACTTCCTTTAGATTAGTACTGTGCGAGTCAGTATCATGCTTAACTAAATTTATTTTTTTTATTGTTTAATAAGCTTATTTTTCAAGTAATAAAATTCGCTAGTTAATAATTTTTAGGACAGTGAAATATGACAATAAAATTTATTTGATCAATTTTTCCTAGTTAATGTGTGCTTGTCCAACATATGTATGCATCTGCCGGTGTTGGATGCTCTTTATGCAAACAATGTTAATGCAACATTTCTATAAACACAAATTTTTTTATAAAAGATATTGGGCAATTATTTCATAAATTGGAAAAACATATGATTGAGTTGAATTTTCTTTGTAAAGGCCTGAATCTTTTGTCATCTCTCTCTCTCGTGAGGTTGGGTGATTTGTTGGTATACAAGGCTCTTCTTGGATTAGTAGGAGAGGCCCAATTCAATGTATCAATCAACATAGGGCACGATAACTCCTTTTGTTTGGGAAGCTGGCAATATGTAAGCTTAAGGAAAAAATAAAGGGCTCAATTTTGGTTTCGAAAAATTTAAATTTGCCGTGTAAAGGGCTCAATTTGGTTTGGGAAAGTTGAAAATAGATCGCAAAATCGATATGGTTATTAATTTAAAATAAAGTTCTACACGGCGAATATCTACATACGTTTTTTCATTGATAGGTGGGAGCAGCTTTGCGTCCAGCCTTTGCTCCGGACACTCCCTCACATGTTACAGCCGCTGCCTGTGAGGTTTGCTCTGCTTGGATTGGCTCTGGTGTTGCGCGTGATTTAAATGATTTGCGAAGAGTACATCAGCTATTAGTGTCGTCATTGAACAAACTTCATACCAAAACCAATAGCACTCAGCTGTTCAACGAATCAATGACTACCCTTGAGAAACTAAGTATACTAAAAGCTTGGGCTGAAGTTTATATTGTTGCTATGATAACTAACAACACAGCACCCGCGTCATTGCTAAGAAAGCAATTAACAGCTTCGAATCTAATCCCCTCACTTACAAGTGATATTGACATGGATGAAGACGAATCTTGTGCTGCTGAGTATGGCAATGACAGAAGTTGCGAGAGTCTGTTGTCATTAGTCAAGCCAGAACTAGATAATCTGTCCACTCATTGGCTGGCTGCCATGAAAGATCATGCTTTACTTCTCTTACCTGCCGAATTTCAGAGTCAATTGCCCTATGATGGCGGTGCATTTTATACTCCCGATACCATTAATTCTTCAAAGCCCCACTATTTAGCTTCATGGCCTCCAATTTTGTATGCCTCCTCCCTATGGCTAAAGGATGAGGGATTTCAGTTGCATTTGTATTCTCCTAGCCAAACAGAAGCTGAGACTAGCAACAAGGACTCTACATCCTTAGAAGCCAACAACAATATTTCACACGGCTCACTTTCAGCAGATCGTTTTCATATGATATTTGGCCTGTGCATGGAAGCTTTGTGCAGTGCCAGGACGTCGGAGAAACCCAAAAATGTGATAAGCTGTTTACAGTCCATGTTTACTATATTCGATTCGAAGTGGGCACGCCAGCAGTTAGTTAAAGATAAAGTGTTAACTATAGAATTGTGTAACGTGCTACACCGGCAAATATTAACGAGCGATGATTTGTATGTGCAATTGTTGTGCATTGAAATTCTAAAGCAGTCTGTGCAAGCTTCGAAAGAACAACTTACAGATTTGCGTGATAATTTCTTGGAGAAACACAAAAATGTAGAAAACGCGGACAACATTTCGCTACAAGATCAAATCGACCAAATGGGAGAAGGTGGCGGTACAGGAGAAATAACTCCAGGCTCTTCCCACATTTATGCCATTCTGGAAGTGTGTTTATGTCTTTTTGTTCGTCAAATTCCCACAATGAATCCCGGCGCTGCCAACACAGTACAATTTCGCCAAGATTTAATAGCAAAAACCGCTTTATCATCACAATCTTTCTTTAACAAGTTAGCAGAAGACAACGGCAGATTGGTGGCCAGCGCTTTAGAATGTGTCGAGGAACTAACAACTCTTTGCTCCCCAAAAGGAGCCTTGGCAATTTTACCCACCATACTTTATATGACAACTTCAATTATAAAAGAAATTGCAAACAAATCATTTATTGACTCGTCTATTTTGGCCAACACCGTGGCCATTCAAACCGCTTTACACACTCTGGAAACAATTTGCAAGGATAAATGGTCTAAACATCCTACTGTGTCTAGTGAATGGCAAGAGTTATTACAAAGCGCCCTCGCAACTATAGTGGACTTAACCAAAACAGCTGGCAACAATGAAGATCGCAAAATGGATGAAGTGACTATGCTGAGAGCAATAGCCGTTTTTATATTACACACTCCATCATCCGTGGTATCAACTCCCTCCCTACAATATCCCTGTATTAACCATTTTCGTCAGTACTTGCAGTCTGAGAATTTATCCGTTAAACTTAAATGCATACAAACTGCAAGACTTATATATGCGCAATCTGAATTGAAGGTGTCCACACCGTACATACATGCTCTGGCGCCACGTATTATTGAAGGACTATATATGGAAAACGCCAAGCTTCCACGAACTGAACTGGAGTTGCAAATTGTGTTAGAAAGCATTGTCACTGTTGAAGCTCTTATTGACCTGGCGGAACCAAAGAATCGTAAGTTGTTGTGCTTCGCTTGAGTTTTAAAACAGGCTTTATTCTAAACGTTAATTACTATTAAATGTATTTGTTCCACGGACAAGACGAATTTAGAGCAGATAAAGTTGTCAGTACAGTTGAGCGTTTCTGCTCTGTTTTAGTTGCGATTTGATGTCAACATTTACTCAACAGAGTAACATTTTTATTTGTGTCCTTGCGCAACGATTTAACAAAACTATAACCAAACTACGCTTGCAGCTTTTGTTGTTATACTGACGATTTTACCTGTTATTAATTCACCTTGGCCTTAACAAAGGCGAATGTCGATAAATTTATTGCTTACACTAATTTCAAATTGTTCAGAATTATATGTTGGATCATTTGATAATGTTGCGAATGTACGCATAAAACTAATGCTTGAGTTAATATACATAGTTGTAAAAAGCGAGCCTGTTGAGAAAATAATAATTTTAAAAACTGATTCTTACATACATATTTATACCCTAATTCATAAAAATTATTTCAGGCTTATATGGCTCTTATTTGACATATTTACATGGAAAATTTGTGAAATAAGAGTTTCATAAACCTAAAATATTTATTATGAAAAAGGCCCTTAAACTATACAGCATTTATTTTGCTTATATTACACAGATATTTGTTCAAATATATTGTTGATATGTATGTTTCCCACATATTGGCCCGAACCGATTTGTATGAACAAAAATTTGTCGATACTGTTTGGCTTGAAAAAAGAAATTCCACTGCGTCATATGAAAAAAAAAATTTTTTTTCACCTCCAAGCTGGCGAGGTACAGGATCGGTGTGTTCGAAAAAATATTCCTACAAAGGCTCGTTAAAATTATTGATGTCGCCAGAGCCGCTCTGGGGCTAGGATGGGAGAAAAGCGAGAAAATTTATAAAAAATACTATTTTTGCAGAAGAAGACCTCTGATGAGGGAAAATACGAGGTTGATTTGTTTAAGGCAAAATGTTGTAGGGAAAAAAGTAGTGGATGTTGGGCTTGCATTCTACCATCCCAGAAGCGAGTTAAGAAAACTTGTGAAACTTTCAGTGAATTGTCAGACCTTTATTTGCAATGCTTGAGAACAATGCTTCACTATTTTTTATTTCATGTTTTTTCAAACCTCACAAAATTAAATCTGGGTAGTGCATTTCGAAATCAAGAAGTCGTACACTATGGCATACTTAATGTACATATACATACAGCTTTGTTCTTCAAGTCACGTGAGCTCAGAAAAATTATATTACAAAACAAAATTGTAATTGAGTCAAGTTGCAAATAACATTTTTAAAATTATTAACCTTAGAAAAATCACATAAAGCAGCATAAAGTCAGTTTTCTGGCGTTATTTGTCCTCTGAAGTCACCTCATTTCAAGTATGTATCGTCGCTTCTGGCTCAGCACCATCTAAGACGCCAATCACGGTGCAGCCCTGGCTACTAGCCGATCCCATAGTCAAGGAAACTGCCATGAACTTGGCAGCAGGAGGAATGTGTAAGGATGCGAACTCAGGACAGCCTTCGATAATTGGAGGGATGAATAACCTTCCGAAGACCATTGGCCACCGGCCCCAATGGCCGACAAGGACTTAGCCTAAACTTGTCGAACGCGGTCTCAAATACTGTCAGCTAATCAGATATTTTAAAACATAAAAATATAGAAGCAAGTTGTATGCCAGTATTTGTAATAAAATTTTATAGCGCATCTTTTGATGGGAGAAGGGTCTTCCGAATTATGGTTAAATATATGGGTGTAACTCGATAATTGAGGGGGCAAAATAGCCACGCCCATTAAAAAATGCTTTCGTGATAGAGAAAAACTGAAAGCAGATTTGGGTTAAGAGCACCAAAATACATACATATAACCTACATATTTTTTCTTGAACCCATTTTCATTGTTGGACAGTGTAATTTGTTATCATTTGTAAGAATTTCGGACGCATACTCGTCACATACTCGTTCACATTCTCTTACTCGGCATTCGCAACATTACCATCGTTCATTCCGATTTTTAAATACATGTTGTATTCGAACTGATTATTAATATAAACACACACACACACATAAACAAGTTTTCAATACTTTGCTTGTCTGTTTTGCAAAGCTTTTAATATCTCTAAATTTTGAATAGAAAAACTAAGCAATAAATTATTTGTCATTTCCTTAAAACAGTTCTTATATTTATGTGTATACCTATTTATAAATGTTTAGTATATGACAGAATTATCTAAATACATTTGTATTTTTTTTTAATCTTTGTTTGTCTTTTTTATCTTTAATAACCATGAATATATTTTTTTTACTCAAACCATTATCAATTGTGCCCGTCCCTAACATAACATACAATAACACATAACGTAATATAGGAAATCTTATGCAAGGTAATTTGAAAAATAAACTTTGTAGTATGTACATATAACATGTAGTGAGTGATGCTGTCGACACTTAATAACTCATATTTAAAAATGTCCCTAGTAAAGTTTTGTCACATCATAATATTTTTTTGTTTCTATATATGACCTTATTCTGCAACTGACAACTCTATGTTGCCTTCATTTTGTGTTCCATAAAAATGTTAAGGCTACTAACGTTAATAGTCCGCAGTTAAAGTTGTAGAATAAGATAGTTGATTACCTATGTATGTATGTAATTATTTAAAAAAAAAAAATAACAAAAAAAAATTTTAAATTTATCGCCATATTGTAGGCATACAAATGTTAACGCTACTGGTACCAGTATTAATAAACTATTTAGCCGAACCTTCAAAGTTGCGTTATTTACCCAAATATCAACGTCAACTACATGAGCAGGCTCTGCAGTGGCTAATGAAAATCGGTCCTAAATACCCACAGGAATTCAAATCGTTGATGGGTCAATCTCCTGAACTACGTCAAAAATTAGAAGTTGCAGTTCGTTGCCAGCAGCAGTCGGTAACTATTGCCAACCGAATGCAAACATCACAAACTCGCAGTGGCGCCGATAAACAACAAAAGCCCACTATAAAATTGAAAACAGATTTTAGCAATTTTCAGTAAATCAAATTTTTGAATGCAAAGTTTTCACATACATATTTTGGAATTAGTATAAGTTATTATGCAATTATAGATACATAATTATAAATATAAAAGTTAAAAATATGCATGCATGCAAATAACATTTATGCATCGCAAACTCTCAAACAGTTTGTGTTTAGAAACATTTCTCGTGTGAACTTTCAGTTACGCAATGTGTTACGTTTGGGCCTGTTCTGCAACTCACGTGATTTCGAAACTCCAAATAAGCATTACTTCAATAAGATACAATTTTATATTACTCATGATATCTGGAGTAAGGTTTTAGCCAACTTAACTTTAAAAAGAATCATAAATGATCTGCATAAAGTCAGGTTTTTAGTGCAATTCGTTTATAAAAATCACGTGATTTTCAGAACAGACCTACGGCCCTATTCTATAACACGCTAAAATTACAGACATCGCTAAAAATCTCTAAACTGAACTAAGCGATTCTTAGTGATGACTTCACTTTGAAAAACTTTTGTGGGCGAAAATTGAATTTTAGCGCTGTTGCTAAAATCTTAATTTTTTGCTCCAAGAAAGTAAATTTTTTAGCAACAAATATTTTTTGAAGCTAAAAATTTGACTTTTTTTGAAGAAAAAAATTAATATTTTAGCAACGGCCCTAAAATTCAATTTTCTTCAATTCAATTTTACGGTCGTCGCTAAAACTCGCTTTACCGAGTTTAGAGATTTTTGGTGATATCTCTAATTTTAGCTAGTTACAGTATAGGACCGCTGGTTATTTTACTTTTTTAGTTGGCGATATAACTACTATAAACATGTTGATATACATATAAAACATTAATATATTATTATTTTAATTTTTCATTCGCAGTTTCAAAATCAAAATTAAGTGAAGCACTGTATTTATTTTCTATCACACATACAAATGTAACTATATTCTGACAAATGTTGCATGTTAAACGATTATTCTAAAGGCGCTGCCATACGTTCAATATACATACATATGTATATAGTATATTACAATGTTTGCATAGCGATCCATGTTCAAAAAGTATCACGTTAGTATTTACGCTTTCATGATTTGGAAATTTGTTTAAAAAAGGTTTTATTTGCTTATAATTTTACAAAAACTGTTAATAATTAATAAGTAAAGTACTTATGTATGTTAAATTTTTAAACCACATATGTTTTTATTTACTTCTCATTTGTTTTGTTAGCAATATATATATCACATGATTCTGATGTTCTGTGATATGAATCGGCTTCCATCAATAAATATCACGATACTAAATGCTGCTCAATATGCATATATCGAACGTGTAGCAGAGCCCTAAGTAAAATAAAATTAAATAAATATTTACATACATACATATGCATACTAATGTTAATAGACACCGCTAATCATTTGTTTTAAAGAATTTATGTGTATACAAGTGGTGAGTATATTATTTTGCTTTAATTGGTATTAATCTGGAGACTTATTCTGTATAGCGATACATACACATACAAATCAAAAGTTTTATAAATTGTGTCTGCGAATAATTTATATTCTCCAGCGACCAAAAATGTATTTGAGAAAAAATTCCATAACGACAAAAAAAAAAAAGAGTGCAAATTATTAACAAAAACTATTCATCAAACAAACCGAAACAAAAAAGTTTAAGCACATTTATTAAAAATTTCAAACAAATTTATCAACAAAAAAACTAAAGATTAAACAATTGTATGTCCGTCCGCAAGCAAGTGATTTAGAATTGCATAATTTTTTCTCGAGAAAAATGTAGAGAAATTCTACGAGATTAATAATTTGAATGAATAAATTATTCAATGGTTTAATGCGGCACTTTAACATAGCACAATGGGACCTTTCGGGCACCAATTGTGTTTAAGAAATAAAAATTAAAACTTCAAAACAAAACGTTAAATATATACTGTTTCGTTAACAGCGATTTACGATGAATATATGTCGATAAATACTAAATAATGATGCCTGATTGCAGCAATCTGAAAATCGTGTAAGTCTGAAACGCTACTCACTAAAATTATTACAACCTCCTAATGAATTTATTTTCTCTAAAGCGAAAATAACTGACTGCTTCTCTAAATGTAAACGAAGTTTCTATCGAATATTTCTTTCATTCCTCATTTTTGAAATTTTGTAAAGCCTTCTATGGCTAATAATAACAATAGCAAACCAAATTATATTTAATTTCTATTAAATAGCCATCGTTGCTACTGCTCTTTCTCTAAGAATTTAGTCTTGGAATCGTACCCCGCAAGATTAAATAAATATAATAATATATTATTTTTACACTCATATTCATAAAAACTATTGAAGGTTTATTACACGTTTATTTGACAAATATTCCGTAGAAATACTTCAAATAAGAGCTTAATAAACTTACAGTAATTATTATGAATATGGCCTTTAGTCTATAAATTTCTTTCTTTCTTATAATGCTGAAAGATGTCTTTTTTCGACCTAACATGTTAGATGAATTATTTAAAAAGAATATAAATTGAATGGCGAACTCATTCACCATAAAAAAATGACAGAAAACCTTAGCGGCTATTTTTAGACGTAAAATAATAAATTTCAATTGGCTCTCATAGCGGATAAATAATTAAGTTAATTTTTGAATATTCATAAAAAAATGACTTAATCAGAAATTGTGTATGGAACCAGCCTAAGTTAAAGAAGAAAATTTAAAAATATTTAGTAAAACCGCTTTAAAGTAATCAAAAAACTAAGAAATACTTTTAAATATAAAATTATTCTTAAGAAAGAAACAATCAGCTATCAACGTATGTAAATGATTTTGGTCCGACCTATCACAGAAACAGCTTCTGTGCTTCAATTCTCTAATTACTAGGATTACCGAGCTATATAGTATTGTATTAAATCATACAAGAAGAAGAAAATTATATTTCCATTTCCGTTTTTATTTTATCATTAAGAATAACAGACATGTCTTTATTGTTATCTGTTTGGCAGACGTTTTCTTCTCTTTTCAGCGGCTTTGGTTCCACAGGTTTAGGTTCACTGGTTACTATTCCCACCATGGAAGGATTCAGCCGGCTGAGAAGAACTGTTGAATAGAATATTATGCGTAAACGTTCTCGAAATCTTTTAATATGATCATTATCTGTGGGATAATCAGGAGGTAAATTATTCGAAATGTCTGTTGTATTAATGCACAGCGCACGAAAACCCATTGCTGTTGACCAACTTGGAGGCAAGAGTTTGATTGTTTTAAAACTTGGTAATAATGTTGGATTCCTGATTATATTTTGTTTCACATATTGCGTTATACCGGATTTGAAATCGTATAAAGGCCGTTCATAAAACAAAGGTTTTAAAGCAGCCTGGACCATTGCAAAGTCATTGTTGTTTATATGAATATCTTGACAGGGATGCTGATCCATTTTGAAATTGTATGCATATTTGAAGAAATTGTAGCAGTTTACATCGTTTTTCCCTAACCGAACAAAATATGGCTTTTTTATTCGCTTAGTTTGTTTTCGCGCTTTGGATTTTTCAGCGCTATTTGGTATTTTTCTTTTACGTTTAATACTTTTCGCAACTTTTTCTGTTTTCGGTTTTTTATCCATGCATTTATTTTGTTCTTCACTATTGGTATTAGACGATAACTCGTCGACTTTCTCTTTCCAATTCTCTATATTAACTTGTTTTATTCTTTTAGATAGACTTTTTCTCGGTAAAGTTTCTATGGAGCAGTCGGGGTTTTTTGCAAGATGACTTTTAATCGTCAAATATCGGGTGCGACATCCTTGCCGTGCATGTCTGCCTTCTAGCATTTTTTCGCACTCCAACCAGCTTTTAGTACCATTATCTTTGACAAATTCCATTAATTTAATATCATCCTCTAAAGTCCAAGGTTGGCGGGTGTGTCGTTTACATAAAGTGTTTTTGTAGTGGCTGCGCAATTGAATTAGGCTTCTGTTTGGAAACAAACTTCGAGGTATGCAGCTAAATTTTCCATACTCCTTCAACGCCGCTATTAAAAGAACATCTTCTGCAGATGTAAACGCAACTGTTAAAGGAAAATTTTTAATCATCTCTAGATTAATATATAAAATTTATTTGCATTTACCGCCGAGAACAATGTTTGGATTGATGGACAAGTTGTACCGGGAATGGATTGTGGTTTTAGCTTTATGCGGAAAATAAGCTTGGACATTGCTCCAATTTATATTTCCATTTACGGTATTTTTAGCTACTGCTTCTAAGAGCAGCTTATCATCTTCCTTTGTCCATTTCGTATACGACTCTGGTAACATGTGACAAACATGATTTTTATATTGCACAAAGCACTGAAAATATGAATATGATTAAAAAATTTAGTTTTTATTAATTTTTAAATAAAACCTGAAAATCGGAACGTCGACCACACTCTTTGGCTATTTCTTGCCAATTTTGGAAATTAAACTTCTGCGCAACTTCTAAAAGCTTGTAATTCTCTTTTTCTGTCCATGAAGAACGGTCTAAAGATGGGTGCAAGAATAAATTCCAAATTGCTTCACAGTTTTTGGCAGAATGGCGATGACTTAAATTGCAACTTGATATATAATCCCAGTCAATATGAAAATCATCGGGAACCATTTTCAAAAGTTTAGCCAACTTTTCGCTATTTATTTCATTATTTTTCTTACAACGTTGCTCAGAAGGATGCGTCAAGTAATCTATTATCTAAAATAGAAAAGAGCTGATAAGCTATCCAACATTTTCAATCGAGTTTCTTACTTGTTCTTTTATGCCCAGTATAATTCCTTGTTTATCCGAGTTAGACCACATGTGCCTGGCCTTTAAATTGAAGTCCATTGGAAATACCTCGTTTTCATTTTTCCTATTTTTATAGTCTTCATTATTGGGACAATTACGACATTTAATATCTTTGAAAAACATATTTCCCTTGAAGTAGAAAGTTCCTCCCTTCAGATAAGCTCCTTTTATTCCATGCCCCTTTTTTCTTTTTTGAACACCCTCCTTGATTAAAATTTCATTAGCTTTAAAGGTGTCTTGGACGTTCGTCAAAAGCATTTCGAGCTTTTCTCGCATCAACAATAGTTGATTCTGCATTTGAATATTTAAATTCAAAGTATTTTCCAACTGAGATTTTGCATCCGATTTATTAACTGCACTCATTTTTCAATATTTATAAATTTTTGTACTTAATCTAAGTATTTAGTATAAAGGTATATAAATTAATAATGTAAACCAAATAATAAAAAGAAATACACAAGAAAGCGAAAAAAGGGTTACCCTGTCTATATTAATAACATAGCGTCTTTCAGCCAAATGGAATAAAATCGTTGCGTATAGCAACGAGCTATTTGACGGACCAAAAGAGATAAAATTTATAAAGTTATGCCTTGGTATCTACTATTACTTTCCTGCACTAGATCTAATACCTAATTTTCGCGATGATTCTTACACCCATTTCTATTTATTATATTGCTGCTTCCAAAACTAAGTTACATTTTCATGATGAAATTTAAGGGCATGCCCTTTTTGCATTGTTGTTGTTGTTAAAAAATTCATATATAAAGAGATAAACTGACCTTATCAACAGATAAATACAAATAAATCAAATTAGCAAAACATTGAGAGTGAAAGAAATCAGAAATATATATATACATATATCGAAAATATAATTTGTGTCTTTTTTGCTACCCCTTTTCTCATCTACCTCAAATATACACAAGACGTGGGAAAAAGCAAGGTAAAAATTACGCGTAAATCTCAGTTTCATTTTGGAAAAAAAAAATTTTTTAATTTTATTCTAAAAAAAATCAAGTTGCCTGTCTTACTTTCTGGCATCATTAGTGCTAGCGATTTTTAGGGTAGGTAATATTGAAACTTGGCAGCACTGTGACTATATTTTTTTTATATTTTGCAAAACAAAATTTGTATTAGAAAAAAAAAAGCAAAATAAGTCACCAAAATTAAGAAAATTTTTGGGTTTATTAAAAAAAATTATTAATTTGCGTACTTTGCAAAGATACAATTTATATGTAACAACACGGCAATACAACAGCATGAACAATGCCAATTACATGGATGGCGTACCAGTTAAGATAGCCGAAAAGTATAAACCTCCTCCTCCAATATACAATATACCACAACCCGTGCTAAATAAAATAAATATAGAAAATGATTTTTACTGGAAAAGTACAGCGTTTTCATACGATTTACAACTTGAAAAAAAGGCTTTATCAAAAATTGAACAATGGAAACGAATACGTCAACGTAATAAAGAACAAAGAAAGGAACGAATCTTGAAAAGAGAACAACTGCGCAAACAGGAATATGAAGAAAAACAAAAAAATTTGCTAAACAATGTATCATATCCTAGCACAGATGATCTTTCATCTGAGGAGGAAGATGAAAAAGTTAGGTTGGATTCTAACAATGAAGGAAACGGCTTAACTATGCCAAATATGAAGTCGACGTCGCCACAAACTGGTTTACAGCAGACAGTGAGCAGCTTTGATAACATATTACAACCGACAGTATTGGCCTTTAATAACAGCTCAGCAGCATACAATACCCATGCATCAATTACTAAGTCATCGCTTGAGAATAAAGTCTCCAATTCATTTAACTATAAAGATTTTGAGGAGGACACTTCATCTCCTTTCGATAACATTGAGCTTAAAACTATTAATGACTTGGACGTATTGGCCCAAGTCTTACACAATTCCCAAATAAAATCTCCAGCTGATGAAATGATGAATAATGGCAATATGAATGACTTTAATAAAAAGAATACTTTCACATGCGAGCACCAAGAAGTTTCAGTTGAAAACATTCCAAAATATAATACAAATTTGCCACGTTTTCATAGTGATTTAAACTCAGCTCAGGGAATACAATTGCCACTTAGGGACCATAATTTAATTTCGCCGCCTGCAATGCAATTTACAACTGATTTGCCTCATTCCTCTTTCAACGTTGGCTATACTAATCAATCTGATACCTACAATGCTAGTGAAAATGAATTGGTCAAATATCAGCAAAATAAAAATCTTCAGAGCTTATTAGATGATCAAATAAGATCAAGAAGTGTGCCAGATATTTTAAAAGAGCTAAGAGATGAAATTAAAAAATCTGAAATAAGGCGATATAGAAATTGCAGTTTCAATATGGAGCACCCTTCAGAACCAAGCGGTATGTATGCTGTTGTACTAAACTTTTAAACAAACATAACTTTAATTTATTTGATTATATGTGAACAACAAAGATGTGTGTTTAACAAATGCAACTGAAGATGAATCTAGTGATGATGCAAATGCAGATGTCTTCTGTAAACTAGATAGTAATGCCAAGGAGCTAGTCGCACAAATAAGTGCAATGGGATTTCCTTTAAAACGTGTAACAAGAATTGTGCAGTTATTGGGAGCAGATGACAAGAAGGTGAATTTATTTTTATTGCATATATTTTCATATTGTGTTATATGTTATTCTACATATATGTACATATGTATGCAGGTTGTTGAACATCTTATACCCCTAAGTGAACTTGCAGATCTAGGATTTGAGGAAAACAAAATCTCTGACGCTTTAATACGCAATGAAAATAACAAAAATAAAGCTTTGGATGAACTAATTTCATAGCTTTCTCCATTATGGTAATGATGATATTTAATATTACTACTCCAATGACGGCTTACACATACTATAAACATCCATACATACCTAAGTATATATTACATCCAGTTACAATGTCTTATCGAAAAATGAGTAGCACGCATATAATGTAAATTTTTAAATATTTCGCAAATTTGACTCATTAACTGTAATTGAAAATGAGCTGCTTTTCATTAACTAAATATAATAAACTCGCTAAAAGTTATCAAAAAGTGTTTTTCTTCCATATATGTACATATGATACCAAAACCGAAAATAAAACCGCTAGGTGTAACAGAGTCGTAATGATGGTATGTTCGCAATTACAAAATAATAATCGTAACGTTAAAGCAAGCAATAGAACGAATTCGTACAACGCTGCTATAAAAAGAAAGTTGAATATTTTGTAGTTGTTTTGTAGCATATGTGAGGTACACACCATGTTGCCAGTCTTTTTCTTTTAATATTAACTAGGGGATGAATTATATATATTCAAAATGTATATAAAGTGAAATTACTGTAAAATGTAATCAAGTGGTACGCAAATAACAACTTATAATACAAAATTATTGTCATTGGTAATAGGTAACAGTTATATAATTTCATATTCAGGTTTAACAGGTAAGCTTTTCTGTTTTGGTAAATTGGAATACTTGTAAGACAATTTTTTTTTGTACGCTGGCAATACTGATTAAAATACTGCATGCAAATAAGAAAATAAAATACTTTGAGAATTGTTGAAAATAGTGAAAAATAATAAAAAAAAAAGCTTAAAAAAAAACACTGAATAAGGATAATTTGTGTTTTGATACGCAGTAAGCAAAAATAAGCATTTGTCTGGTTGGGTGTTTCTGATTATAGAAGTGTTTTTCATGATTCCGTTAAAAAGAGAAAAAAATCCTTTGGCCGCGGGAACAGTTTTTATGAAATAATGGATACGATCATGACACAGCAACATAGTCGCTTACGCAGCACCACACCCGTGAACGTTAGTACCAGCAATACCCTGGATAGTGATATAAGAGATGGTTCAAGTACGCTTACAATGAATACTGAAGCAACCGAGCCAATAGAAGTTCGTAGCACGTCCTCATTCGCCAATTTGTTAGATGGCTTTACCTCTCGTGTTTCAGGAGAACGAAGCCAAAGTGCTGCAAGTACACCTAGTTCTAGTAATTCATCTAGCTTAAGCCCCATAGCTGTTGCTGGATCAGCGCCAGGAATATTGCCAGGAGGAGTGACAAGTGTTGGTTCCATATCTAGTTTGACCAGTATCGGAAACACTGCCAATGCATTTTACTCCTCCATTGGTCTTGCATTCAACTCGTTGACATCCCCTATAACGGCAGCAGCGGCAGCAGCATCCGCAACAACTGCAGAAGCTGCAGCGGTTGTTGTGGCGGCTGCTTCTGCGATTTCAAATCACCTTAGTTCGCCCACGAGTACAACGCCTCCCAGAGATCCAGATGATGAAGATGAGGACTGCGAAGAAGATGGAGATGAAGAAGAAGTCGATGACCGTAAAGAAATTTCAGAAACATATAAGAAATCCTGGTCAGAAATAAAGGCAACTGTGAACGAAATAAGAAGACAAGTTTCAAATTTGTCTAGTATGGTGCCAACGAATATACAATTTAGAACTCTATCTGATGGCCGTGTTCGTTGTTATTTCCTAAGCACGCCGCCAAATGCTTGGGAAACGACCTTACTCTACACTGACATAAATGTAGTTCTCTCATCTTCCGATGATGAACTGATATCACCCGATAGCCCCAATGAAAGCGGGAGCACGAAATTCGGTTCTCCTCTTTCGTCTACAACAAAACTCAAAACAGGAGCTTTTATGAGTGCCGATCTAGTTGGCAGTCTAAGCAACAGTGGTATTAAAAGGTGTTTCCTAAAACTTTACTGCATCACCATGACTGGGGAATAATGTACAATTTGTCTGTTTCAGACTGCAGTGGAATATTGTATTACAGCAGCCAATGTCTAGTGTAGCAGCTTCCGTTGCGGGTAGCAATGTTAATGTTTGGTCTAGAGAAGTTCAACTGCTTCAGGAGCGTAAACGTCTTTCAACTTGGGGCATAACTTCTTACGAACTGCACAAGCCAAGTGGGAAAATTGTGTTTCCATGTTTTAACGATTTGTATCAATGCCTGGACACTGGCTATAATGTGAGATCTATATTACTTGTGATTGATAATGGGAAATTTATATTTTTCTTTATTTTGCGTTAGTTATTCAAAGAAATTAACCATTTATATACAATGCACATATTAAACACAATATACATACGAGTTGACCTTGATGATTTTTTCATTTCAAACAGACTAGTCCACTCTTCCCTATTCAACTGCGAACTTGCCCTCAATGGGCGGCTTTGGATCCTCAAATATGTCCCCAAAACTCTGATTTAATTGCTTATATAAGTGGTTGCGATATTTGGGTAACCCATACGTTAAGCGGCCATGAGGAACGCCTTACATTTGCCCATGATGGCCGCCGTTCCTTTGCCGATGACCCGTTGAGTGCGGGCTTACCATCATATGTAATGCAGGAAGAGTTTAGTCGATATCAAGGATATTGGTGGCAGCCTAATTCTGATGGTAGTATTTTTATTATATTCGCTTCTAACTGTGACTGAAATAAATAATAAAAAAAAAAATTACAGATGGAATTTATCGTATTGTATATGAGGAAGTGGATGAATCCGATGTGTGCTTGTACACGTTTCCATCTGCCCATTCAATGCCCGGTGAAATGGAAGAATACAGATTTCCGCGCACAGGCACTGCAAATGCAAAGTCAAAGCTAAAAATGGTTCAGTTTATGCTTAACGAGTCGCTGCAAATCAGCGATGTGTGTACTAAAGATTTGCCTTATTCCCTGTCGGTTGTATTACCTTGGCTAGAGTACATAGTGCGTGTCGGTTGGACTCCAGACTCACAATAGTAAGAATTATCCAGGAAAATTTGTTTTTCAATTTTATCGTGTCTGATTTTTGCTTTCAAGTGTTTGGATGGAAGGCATGGACCGAAAGCAGCAACGATTGGAGTTATTACTTATACATCTGGACAATTTTTGTGAAACTTACAGTAGCTCAACATCATCTCCCTCAGGCTCCACTGAACACAGTTGGAAAGTCCCTTACTGCAAGACAATATCGCCACTTCAGGTCACTTTAAAGCACTGCAGCACCTTAATTTACATATTTTTTACAAGAGCTTTTCTTAATGCAGGTCTTATATACTCAAACTTCTGATACTTGGATTAATGTTCACGATCTATTGTACTTTTTGGATACAGACAAGTCTAAAGTAACATTTCTTTGGGCATCTGAAGAGACAGGATTCAGACATATTTACTTGATTACATCTAGCCTTTCTGCTAAGACAGTTAATGGTTGCATTGATGCCTTGCCAGCGCCCTCCTGTACTAACGCTTTCGATAGCAGTCAACGTTTGAAATATCATTTTACATCAAGCATGTCAGACACTCATGGAGATGTTGTTGAAACAGCTACTCTGCATCCAAGAATCTTAAATAAGGTAGGAAGACCTAAATTCATTTTAATAACTTTACCTGTTGAATCCAATTAGTTGTGTACTACAAAGTTCAGTTGAAAATTGAAAAGAAATAATTGCTTTCTACATACTTATTTCCAATAATTTTCTGTGTCCTTAAGGTGGCTCTCACTTCTGGAGAATGGGAGGTATTGGGACGAAATCTGTGGGTGGATAAAGAGAACCAACTAGTCTACTTTTTAGGTCTTAGAGAAACGCCACTTGAAAAGCACTTGTATGTTGTCAGTTTACAAAGACCTGAACACATCCGACAGTTAACCGAGCCAGGATACTCATATTTAGTAGAATTTGATGAGGTTAACAAAATATTATAGAAGTGTAAGTCTAAGTGGTAATTATTAATCTTGTTTTGATTTTAGTCATGTCAATTAATGTTGCAAGTTTATTGCAACATTCAACGTTTGCCATCTTGTAAAGTGATGCGAGTTTCCCAAACGTGCCAAAACGGTGGCGTGAATGGCATTCAGTTGTCGCTTATGGGCTACTTGCATGAAGGTGGCAAACCGGAACCACATTATTGCCCTCAAATATATTCACCTCAATTGCCTTCGGGTGAGATCGTATATGCGATGGTATTCAAACCTCATAACTTTCAGCTGGGCGTAAAATATCCCACAGTTTTAAATGTTTATGGTGGACCAGAAGTTCAAACCGTCAATAATACGTTTAAGGTTTGTTATGTATTATATTAAAAAATTCTATTACAAAAGATGCGTATCGATCTCTAGGGGAAGCACCAGCTTCGCATGCATATGTTAGCAGCTCAGGGCTATTGTGTCATTTGTATTGACTCCAGGGGCTCAAGACATCGAGGTATCAAATTTGAGGGCCATATAAGGTGTCGTATGGGACAAGTAGAACTTGATGATCAAGTCGATGCTTTAAGAATTCTAGCTGACCAATTGGGATACATCGATATGAATCGAATTGGTATACATGGCTGGTCTTATGGTAACTTCATGTCAATTATTAAACATAAATGAAACTATAATATTAATTAAATAACTTTTAGGAGGATATTTAAGCTTAATGGGTTTGGTGCTTTATCCCCACGTATTCAAAGTGGCCATAGCGGGGGCGCCAGTCACAAATTGGGAATATTATGACACGGGCTACACGGAACGTTATATGGACTTGCCACAAAATAATAAGCATGGTTATTCTGCTGGCTCGGTGCTGAATTATATACATGCTTTCCCCGACGAGTAAGTATTTATATTCATAATAATAACTCTACATTGGTTACGCTTAAAATTTAATTCCAGAGAAAATCGCTTATTGCTCATTCATGGACTCATCGATGAAAACGTACATTTCTTTCATACCTCTCAGCTGATAAATGCCTTGAATAAAGCAAATAAGCCCTACACTCTACACATTTTTCCAGATGAGCGCCACTCATTACGAAATCTGGAATCGAATAAAAACTATGAAACAAAGTTATTATCATTTTTGCAAAACCTGTAAACTGGTTTGCTTGCGTCTTGCGGTAATTATGTATTAAAAAATGAAGTATCCAAAAAAATCTATGTTGCAACAAACTTTTTAATGCAAATACTATTTATGTTTTGAGACTTTGACTTCGTTAATTGTTCAACGGAAAACTTTTGTTATGACTGTTTTTATTTGCTGCTTTTGCTTCCTTTCCCATTCAACAATTCAATCCTGTTTATTTTAAAAGAAATTACGCCTGCTTTATTTTTATAATGTCTGCTAGAAGAACAACTTAATATAGCACTTTTACTCTATTCTTCAAATTGACAAAAAAAAAAAAAAAAACAAAAAAACATGTGCTACTTAAAAAGTTAATTGGTTTTACGTATATATCTTAAGACAAAATTACAAGCGATTGTGAAAAAATGTAATACATGAAGTAGACAACCTGTTATTTAATTGTGTGTTCGCTCTAAATTTGATTTCAGTATATTTTTGTAATTTAAATAAACATAAATTTATCAATGTTTTTATATAAATGAAATTTCAGTGTTGTTTCTTAATTGATTTGTTAGCATTTTACATCATTTTTATATTTAAGCTCATTGCAACAATAAAAAAAACTTTGTTTGAAAAGCTATTGAAATGATAATTTTTGTTTGTTTCTGAAGCTGCACTGTTGCCAATAAATCAAATCCTTTATGTATACATATGTCTGTATGAATTCAAAACTAATTCCCTTATTACAAAAGTTGACATCGATGACACATCGATGTCAGTTAGTGACTTCTAAAAACCTGACTATATGTCTTTAGTGGTTTTTCTAATGCTAAGTCACTTAAAATGTTATTCCAGGCTGCATTTAAAGTATAGAATTTTATACTCTAGAAGTTTAGAAAGCATGTGATTTGCAGAACAGGCCCTCATGTTTGGGCCGCTGCCTCAAAGTCTATTTTGGGGCTATTCGACCGTGTGCAGGAGAGGGCGAAGAAGCTTATCAGTGACAGTAGAGGATCCAACTCTATTGATTCACTAGAGCATCGTGGCAGTGTGGGATGTGTTACATTGCTCCACCGCTATTATAATATATTTTACTCAGACGAGATCAGAGATCTTGTTCCCGAATCCCGCATATTCTTACGCAACACACGTGCGTCAGTGACATGCACAAAGCATTAGAGAGAGAATTCATTTTTCCGCCGTACGATTCGTCTGTGGAAGAAATTGCCGACAGTCATATTCCTCGCCAGTTGCAATGTAAAGATGTTCAAATCAAACGGACCCAAACACTACTCCTTCTTTACTCTCCCCCAAAACCTATTTTCCTAGTTCCGGTACAATGAGCAGCATAAATAGGGGTCGTCTCCTGAGAACTGGTCCACGTTAAAAAAAAGGTGGATGAAGAAAAATCGTTCACAAAATAGTAGTTTTTTCTAATTCAAAATCTATTTTCAACTACAGTCGAAGTGGAAATAGAGCATTCACTAGTGGCCACTAAAAGTTGCACAAGGTGTTTCATGTCTTCTGTACAGCCTAAAAGTATGTGACTTTTTTTTTTAAATTTGTATAGTACTGCTAACACTTGAAATACGGCTTTTAATCTAATTTTAATCTCATTGCTAGCTACTTTTCAGAAGTACTAATCCATACAGATTTATATACTTTGACATTATATTTTTAAAAACATACCGTTGTCCACGGTCTTCAACTATTCCGCAATACGTTTCGTAGCATTGCTTTTTGTTAATAGAAGATATCTTCAGAAAGTTCAAATTATGATATATTTGCATAATCACCCTTATTCTAATTTTCGTTTCTAAACACTTTTCTGTTCGGCATTCTTGGTATTCTGCATTCGATTCGTTAGATCGTATATATCCCGAACTTCGGTAGTAGCTACGACTTTCTTAGTTTAAAATGTCTCCTCCAATTTTGATATTTATAGCTTCAAAAATTGTGTTAGTACATACATAAAAAAATACAAATGCAAGTACAAAATAAAGTAGGCCTGCAATGATTATATTTTGAATTTGATTGCCTATGAAATTATTGTAATTCTTTTAGATTGCAAAATATAATTTAAAATAGTTTAAGAAAACCTCCAATTGTTTTTAGCAACTATTTTAAGTTCAGTCTTGCAAGATGCCAATTTTCAGCGAATTAAAAGATTTACAGCAATAAATAAAATATTTTTATGATAGACTCTGAAGTTTCTGTAAGTGATGGTACAAAAACAAATTTTAAAAGAAGTGTTATATTTCTGAGCTGCTCTGCAAATCACATGTTTTCAAATCACGTGGTTTAAGAGATCGAAAGTGGTATTAGCTCAATAAAACCAAGTTTTGCCATATAAACGCATAACTTGATTTTAAGTATCATGATTTTCAGAACATACCTTCATCAATAACAATACATTTTTATGTTGAATTCCGCAATATTACACTACCCTTAACTTAAAAATAAAAAAGCTAAAATATGTGGCAACAAAGTAAAATCGATGGAATTGAAAATTCATAATATAAACCATTCTGAATAATTTCTGCAATAGGTCTTCTTCTTTTTTATCTTCCAAATTTTCTTTTGGTTAGCTACCAGTTTCACGATTTCGAGCCTGTTCGAGCGTTCGCGTGAATCCATTTAAAACAAATTACCAAGATTTTGTTTTTGTTTTAAATGTACTTATGCGAGCACTAGAACAGTAAATTTTTTGTTTACAGCGGCATTTTTCGATTCGAAAGTTTACAGTTTCATAAAAATCAGTTCAAAATCTTTTTAAATATACACATGTGAAATACGATTTCTTGCATGTGGACTTCCTTTAGGTTTTAACTTGACTTTGTTCTTGTTATATGACATTGTAGTACTTGTTTGTCCATATTCGTTCAACACATAATTCACGTAGTAGGTCCTTCCATCATAATAAACAATAAAAAAAAAACTATAAAATTTAGTGCTGTTTTCTGTCTTTAACTTTTCAGCATGTCTATATAAAAACTTATGCCGATTTCTTTTTTGAAAAAAGTGTGCACTTATTTTGCACCGTTCTCTTAAAATGAGAGTTTTAATAGTTTAGTGTGGTTAGAATCAAAAGAAAATAGTGTCAAAACTATGAATGAGTAAGACAATCAATAAGCACCATGCTCATCTACAGTTGTTATGCAAAACAATATTGAAAATGTTGCTCGTTTTGTAGAAAAGAAAACGGCGATAAAGACAAAAAAAAAACAGCTCTAAACTTTTTGGTTTTTAGAAAATTCACTGTGGCTACAAACCAAGTAATAAACTATTATTTGAATAACACTACCCAACAGCAAAAACAAAACATGGCTGACCACTACATATTTTTGATGTGTTATGCCTATCTGAAATCATAAAACTTTCAAATTCTATGGATCAGTTTTTTTCTTCTAAAATATGAGATTTTCGTAAAGGTTGATCCAGACCTCTGGTCATAACTTAAAAACGGCATGTCCCATTTAATCATGTAATACGTCAAAACATTATAAATTATGCCAGCTTTATGTTTTGCTAAAATTATTTTATGGTGTCGTTAATAATTTTAGAGTTAGGAAAAAAAAAGTTTTTTTTTTTTGAAGAATTGCAAAATTTGATATTAGAAAATTTATATAAAATATAAATTTGCAAATATTTTCCAGTTGTTTTTATTTATTTATATAGCTGCATGTAATAGCAATAAAATGAGCCCCCTCATCTATTAAAATCTGTCTGTTGATGTTTATTTTATTACCGGAAAAGCAAAAATACCCATTTCGGAAAAAAAACACTGTGTAGTACGATCGATGTTTTAAAACCGAAGATTTTCAGTTAATTAGAGCAAAGTGATCTCATCATTGGTATAAAAAAAGAGAAGCAAAAAAAAAATGCATTTCTGCAACAATGTTGAAATTTGCATGGGCCTTCAAGGAGCATGCAGGCAAAATGGTGAGAAGCAAAAGGGTGAGAAAATACGAAGTCTACTTGTTATTGTAGCTTATAACAGACATAACTATTTGATTATTTTTTTTATATGTATCTATTGCATGCTGCTGAGATAAGCAATTGCTTCAGTTTTGGGCAATGACAGCAAAAGTTTTTTTTCTTTTGGCCAAAATGGGTATTTTTGCTTTTTTGGGAATAATATAAACATTAACACACATATTTTAAGAGATAATGGCTCATTTTATTGCTATTACATGCAGCTATATGAATAAATAAGAAAACTGGCAAATATTTGCATATTTATATTTTTTTTTGTTTGTTATAAATTTTCCAAAATTAAAAATTTTGCAATTTAAAAAAAAAAAAATATGTTTTTTTATTTTTTTTTTCCTAATAACTCTAAAATTATTAACGACACCAAAAAATGAGTTTAGCAAAACATAAAGCTGGCATAATTGGTAATTTTTTGACGTATTACATGATAAAATCGAACACGCCGTTTTTAAGTTCTGACTAGAGGTCTGGATCAACCTTTACGAAAATCACATATTTTAGAAAAAAAAAAAATCCAAAAAAACTGATCCATAGACTTTAAAATTTTTATGATTTTTGTACTTAGGCATAACACATGAAAAAAATATAGTGGTCACCCATGGTGTAATAAAACATATTAAGATAATTAACTTTACATTTTTTTTTTTATTTACAATTAACTTCGTGCGTTTTGGCTGACCACCCTTTAGCAAATAGAATTCAACTTTCAAGAGGTTTTTTTTGTGCCGACCATGTCTACTGATTATGTTAATTAAGCTCGAAATCCTGTAAAAATAAAACAACAGTTTTTGTAAAAAAAACTTGGTTATTTAACATTGCTACATAAAATAAGAAAGGCTTTAATGATTTCAATTTGCTAGAAGTGATAGGTTCGGCCTCTATTTTATGTTCTTGTTGTTGTTGTTTTTATTTAATTAAATTCTTAATTATACAGAATTTACAAAAGAATATTTTTAAGATTAAAAATGTTGTTATGGTTTTGTTAGTAAATATATTATAGTTTTTATATTAAAAATGTGTTAATGATTTAATAGATGTTGTCACAACATTAGCTTACGTTTTATTTAATTTATTTAATATTTTATGTTTTTGAATAATATGCACACATAAATAGAAATCAATTGGTTGAGATGCAATCATTTGTTTGTTTTTACTTGGCAGTTTTATAATAGATACAGACTGTACATACATGCATACTCGTAGGTAAGTATGTAAATTATATAATAGTTTAGCAAATAGTTCAAAATTAGTAAAAAAAATAAATAAAACAACAATTAGTGAAATTTGTCTTTTCGCATACCTTAAGCCATATATTTTTTTCAAAAGATTTTTCTTTGCAATTTTAAGAATTCGAAAAGGAAAAATATTGTATACATTTTTTAAATGCATGAAATGTTTTTAAGATTATTTTTTTTCTTAAATTTAATAATAACTTGAAACACAAAATAACTTTTTGACACTTACATTTAATTTTTTGTATAATATTTAGTATAAAAAAAAAAAAAACAAACAATAATTACATATAAAAAACATCAAGTGCATTAGCGTACCAAATTTGTAAAAATAAGTTTCTCATGTATGTACAATTTTGTTTATATAAAATTTTAATAGACCATAAAATGTATTGAATTGCTATAGAATATTATAAAACTACTCCTCTGAAGAGCGTTGTTGTTTACCAGAAATTTCTTAAATGACATGAACAAAAAAAAAAAAAAATAAATAAAAAAAATCGAGTAAGCTATTGAAAAATCAACAAAGGACATTATCAGGCCGATTCAGCAAATCATGTGCTTTTAAATCACGCGATTTCTACAATCAAACTGAGTACTACGTCAGCATTATAAAACCCTGCATTAAAAGTGGAGTTTTGAAAAGCTTTCTTATTTTTACACTCGTTCCTGTTCTCAATGCATGATAAATTGCTTAAAATGATAAGTTAATATGTATTTTGTTGATTTTTTCAAAATAAAACTGGCGATTTTGCAAGAAAAACTTATGAAACTTTGAAAAACTTGAGAACGCTTTGTTTTTATTTGCATTTGTGATTTTGAGCTTGTTCTTCAAGAACCCAGCGGTTCGCTTGTGTTCTTGGCAGTTAAAAAATCCCATCGGGGCCTTATTTATAAAAGCACATTGTTTTTAAATACACAAGTGATTTTCAGAACAAATCTGATAATCATGTGGTACATTTTCCGGAGTAAAGTCAATCGACCAAAGTCTGAAGAAGGTGAAACAAAATCGACCGAATCAAAATGTCACAATCAATAACATTTCGAATAATTTCTGTGACAGGCATGTTCTCATACTCGCAAGTTTCTGAGCTCATCTAGCGACTTGAAAACGCCAAGGTTTCGTTTAGATGTTCAGTGAGTCATGCGTTCTGCTTGCGATTTGCCATTTTGTTTTTGATCAGCTGTTTGCTCAAGCTGAACACGAGTACATATGTAAGAAAACAGTGGACAGGAAAATTTAGCAAAACCAAACAGCATTTTGTAAACATAATACAGTGAAACTTCGATATTACGAACTTCGTTATAACGAAAAACTCAATATAACGAATTTTTAACTGAGCCCCCTGAAAAAACCTTTTTATTGCAAACTTTTTCATACAAAAATGCTCTATAGCTATAATGAAAGAATTCTGAGCTATAAAACCTCTATATAGCGAAGCCTCTATACAACGAAGTCAGAATAAAGCACAAAGCAGAAATTAATTTTAAGCAAAACGGGGTAGTCCCTTTTCAAAACAACGAAAGGTAAATGTCTTTGCAGGTTAATATGTAAAGCGCCACAAATTACATAGTCAATTCTGTTTTGGTTCTTTGGCCATATCTGAGCAAGAAATTGCTAAACAATTTAATATACCGCTGAGTACTCTTTCTACAATTTTAAAAAATCGGAAGATTATTAGCAACACTAAACCTTTACACCCACATTCATAAAAACTATTGATGGTTTATTACACGTTTATTTGACAATTGTTCCGTAGAAATACGTCAAATAAGAGCTTAATAAACTTACAATAATTATTATGAATATGGCCTTTTAAGGGCAAAAGATTGCGCTTTGCAGAATATGAAGACGTTAAGCAATGTTTATCTAAATGGATGATTACACAATGACGAAATCAAACAAACAAAAATTACACAATATTTTACTAAAATGTGAATTTTAATTACATAGTATTTTCGTGTAAAATAGAATTTGGACAAAAAGACTGTAGTTATAATGAATTTCTTTCGTATTTCTTTAAATTCCCTTATACCAAGGTTTCACAACGCATATGTATAACGAATCAATCGCTATAACGAAGTATTTTATTAAAAACGACAGTGAAAATGAGAACGGCAACGAGAATTGGCTAATTGATTACGATCAATTTTGAGCTTTTTTCAATTTTTTTAAGAAGTTTTAAGGGAGTCACTTTTTCAAGTTATATATATTTTTTTTTTAGACTGGGGGACCAGTAGTTAGGGGATGTCGCCTATGTATACATTGCATTGTACTGGAACTAGGAAAATTGAAAAGAGGGATTGGTGGATGACAGAACCAAAACGTTTGATTGAGCAAAAAAAAAAAAAAAAAATAAATAAATTATAACATAAAAATAGAACATTTATTTTTGCAAAGCTGAGTAAGTCAGAAGTAACTGTTGCTAATTTGTCTGTTCAGTGTCGACACTTTCCAGTTAACACCGTTGAACGCAACCTCTTCAATATTGCAACCTTTTGTTGACCATACAAAATAAAAGGACGACACAATAACCACGATAGAACCTATTACGAATGTATACTTTGACGGACTTATTTTTAAAAATATGTATGTATATCATGTTTATTAAGATCTCATTTGGTAATTACCCATAAATAATTTCCCAAATAAACGTTTAATAAACATGGCATATTTTTGTTTGTTTTTGAATAAGCCAATAAAAAAAAGCGTACGTTCACCTATTACAAAAAATACGTTCGCTCTGATCAAAAGTTCACAAACAACTTATAATGTAAACATTGAGAAACCTATAAAGTAAACATATGAACGCAATAAATATTTTTTTTTTCTAATTTAGCTGAGGCATATTTTCTATTTTATTCTTATGATGGCATAACTGGTTTCATCGAGACGAAAAAACTTTTCACATGACAGGCGGTAAATAACATGTCTATGCTCTGTTAAACACCCACTCAAAATATACTCCTTGGAAATATGTTGTTACTTTTCTTTTAATTTTTATTTTTGATGTATCCATAGTGTATGTACATGCATTTTTTGTTGTTTATATCGCTGTGCTTGGCCAAAATATAAGTCAACAAGAGAGTAGTGGTCATGTTGTTTGTGGGCAAATATTTGACATTGTAAAAGTTCTTTAAGTCATCTAATTTTATTACTTTAGATCAAAAAATAGACCTTAATGCTTTCTGTATTTTTTCAGCCGTCTATATGTCGCCAACCTTTCGTTGTTGCTTAACAACAGTAGACTCGAAAAATCTAAAGAGAATGTTTGAAGCCCAACTATTTACGCCAAAATTCTCATGAACAAAATGAGAATCAGTAATGCTCAAACAAACTTTTTATACAAAAAGCATTTTACGTCTTGCAATACCTTTACTTTTCTTAGCACTTCCTTACAACGCGTGTGACCCTTGGCTACCAACGACTTGTATTCTTGAAATTATCAACAAGTAAAAGTTTTTTGAATATTCAAAAATGAACTTAACTATTTATTCGCTATAAAAGCCAATTGAAATTTATTACTTTAGGTCTGAAAATATCCCTTAATGCTGTCTGTATTTTTTCAGCCGTCTATAGGCCGCCGACATTTCGTTGTTGCTAAACAACTCATCAGTAGACTCGACAGAGAGCATTAAGGTATATTTTTAGACCTAAAGTAATAAATTTCAATTGGCTCTTATAGCGAATAAATAATTAAGTTCATTTTTGTCATTTAATTTTGTTAAAAAAAATTCTAAGGTTTTGCAGTAAACATATGTACATTTTATTCGAATAAAATTTATGTTTTATTTGACTTTATGGCTGTTTTCGACAAACACAATTCCTTCGGTTAACATCGATAACAACATTGTTCTTCCTTCCAATTGTTATGCTAAGGGCGGCAACAGTATGCTGTGCAAATTATAGACTAGATCGGTCATTAATAAAATCTAACAGTTAACCGTGCCCTATTTAATTAATAATGAATACTACATATAGTACATAATACAAACATTTATTATTCGATCAAGTAGAATGTGTTCAAGCAAAGAGTACAAAATGTGGTTTAATAACAAACAAAAAAAAAAAAAAAACGTTATATGCATAATAATTTATGTTTTCTCTAATTGGCCGGCGATAATGTCTAGATTAATTTTTCACGATTACAAAAAATATATTATATATTTTTGTTATATTCTGCACATTTTGTTAGATGCATAACTGCAACTTTCTCAATCAGTATTTTAACAATTCCATCAAGAAAAATTTAATAAGAAAAGACTATAAAATTTTGAGAATTTTTTTTGTAAATTATATATGTATATATATATATATATATATATATATATATATATATATATATATATATATATATATATATATATATATATATATATATATATATATATATATATATATATATATATATATATATATATATATATATATATATATATATATATATATATATATATATATATATATATATATATATATATATATATATATATATATATATATATATATATATATATATATATATATATATATATATATATATATATATATATATATATATATATATATATATATATATATATATATATATATATATATGTATATGAGTGTGTGTGTATTTTGATTTCTAAGTTGCATGCATATTAAGAAAACGAGTTATTTAGTGTAGATGTAATACATATTTACATACATATGTATGCACATAATTTTATGTACTTTTCTTTTTTGTTTTAATCGTAATTTTATTTCTGTATATATAAATTATATATAGATTTACATAAAAACAAAGGAACTATATATTTCAGTCTTTTTAGTATAAAAAATATCTATTGTTTGCATAGTAAACATATGTGTATGTGTGTGTGTTTGTTTGTAAGTATATTTATTATTTTAACTTATTTTTGTTTTTACAAATGTAAATGGATTTTTTTTTTCGTTTTTTGTTTAATTTAGTTTTCGGTTCTTTTTGTTTATATTATAAAAAAAAATATAAATATATATTGAAAATTTTTGTTATCTACAGTTTTATTTTGTCTTGCTTTTGAAAGAAAATTATTTGTTCTATTTCTTGGTTTTCATTTCAAACATGGCTCATGTTACGTTCATACTACTTATTTATTGATAATTAAAATAATAAGTAAGTTTTAGTATTGTTCAAAAATATATAAAAATTATCTTTCTACACAAAAATAAAAGTTTAAGTTTTAACTTGATTTTTTTACGACCTCGTAGTGGTATGACAACTATGTTATAATCTTTAGTTGGGGCTCCAGGTTGTACATACTTGTTATACAAAAGTAAAAAAAGTTGTATAATTATGTGGTTTGGTTGCTATACATATACAAATGTATAAACATACATATGTATGACTGCAGTTTAACAAAGTTTGCAACAATTTCTCAAATTTCTTTCAAATAACAATACATATGTACTATGTATTCACAAGCTAAATAAAAACTACTTTGAAAGAAATTCTTCTTCTCGCCAATTACATTTTCCAGGCGTTCATATTTTATCATCCATGAAATTTAAGCCCGATATTCAATATTTATACAAAATGTCTGTCTTTTTTTTTAAATTAATTAATTACATGCATTATTTGTAATATAATTTTCTTAAATAAAATTTGTTTATATATTTAATGAAATTTTTAATTTTGTTACGTTAAGAAATACGAATACATGTAGAATATTTTTACATTAAAAATTTGCAGCATTTCTTATACAACTTTATATGGCATAATTTTATATTTGGCTTTAAAAAATTAATAATCATTAGGCCATTGTTATACTAGTAAGTATGAGTAACAAGTGATTTTATCAAAACATATTCGTGTTTATTCAGCTCCGCGAAATGTTTGAGTGTTTGAAAAAGACTAAAGAAAAGGTATTCAAATTTCCTTTAGTCTAATCCATACTCTCGATCAATTCGACATCCGGAATAAGCATAATTAAAGTGAATGATATCTTGACTGCAACGTTATTTTGCACATACATACAAATGTATGTAAAAGAGAGGCCACATTGGCAAATATTAGGACCACTTCGCTCTTGTTGACCTTAATTTTGTACATGGATGCAAATAACAAACAACTGTAAAACGTAAGAACATTAAACTTCACAACAGTATAATTTAAGAACAAACATAATTTTGCTCTAACTATTGAGCTTGCTCGTTGCGCAGACATAACCTTAAAATATAGTCTTGTGAAATTTAATGTTTTTACGCTGTTTTGTATTTTTCATTGTTGTTTGTTGTTGCATCCATGTGAGTGCATATGCATTTCCAGTTGTTTGTATGTATTTACCTAAAATAAAGGTAAACAAGAAAGTTGTGGTCACGTGCTTTCCCGGGCAAAAATTGACAAATATATAGTTAAGTGTAGCCGTACCCTAAATATTCTGTTTCATTTACGAGGAATGCCTATGCCAACTTTGAAACTCTCAATAACATGTTGTTTAAGAGCTTTCATATGCTTAATTGCCAATAAGCGCAAACATCTGCAAACTTCTTATATGTAATACCCAGTAAAAATATTTTAAAGTAGTTTAAAAAGTTTGTCATTTTCAGTGCTTCTGATTTATTGCATGAAAGAATGAATTTTTTTTATCAGAAAAAATATGGAATTATTGAAGGGATTGAACACAGCATGTACGTCATCTATTTGTTACTGTTAACTTGGTTATTCTTGAAGTAAAAAACGAAAACAAAATTTCTTTAGCTTATGAAAAATCAGGTTCAAGTCATGGAATATAGTTCATTTCACTCATTATAACTGAAAGATTTCTTTCTAAATTCTCGCACAGAAACACATGACGCCAATGACCTAAATTGAACCAGATCGTATGCACTTGAACCCATGATTCAACAGCATTTTTGTCATGAATTTTTTTGGTGGGTATGTAATAAAAAACTAATAATCGCTAGTGTCCCAACGAGCGTTCAAATTCGGTTACGGAGTTTAGCAAATAATGACGATCCGTGAAATTTTTAACGAGCACCGAATAATTTTAAGTTTCATGTCTTGTACATGGAAAATACCGCACATAAATTATAAAGAAATAGAAAATAAGTATTAAAAGCACCGAAATTTCGACCATGTTAATGAAAAAAAAAAAAAAAATACAAAAAGTATTTAATTGAATCTTTAAGTCCTCGACGTATGTACATATATGTATATGTGGACATTGGAATTATTAGGTATGTTCTCACTAACGCAAAACGCTTAAAACTGGTTCTTACGATTTGAAAACATCAATTCAGGTGTTCTGGTAGACAGACGTACATCATTTTACGATTTGAACATGAAACAACTGCAACTTGCTTTAAATTCGCAGCATGCTCATTAAAGTACATACACTTAAAAGTGGAACAAAATTAATGCAGAAAAAAATATTAAATATTTTTTCGTTATTTATAAACTGTGTTAAATGCATTTTGTTCGCGTATTAATGTTTTAAATTAAATGTATGTACACATATGTTCAAAATATAATTGTGACGAAACATCTGGAGAAATAATATAAATAAAATGGAGTTTTAATTACTTAGAAGAGGTTTTGGTCCAACAGGCTTAAAAAGTAAATACTGCATATTTTCATTCTATGTTACTGAAAACAAAAGCGATTATTCTATTTTTTTCCTGCAATATTTTTCTGAATCAAAAAAGAATGCAGATTAGCATTGTTTGCTTAATATTTTTTTTTTACTTAACTATAAAATAATTCCTTTTGATCTTATTGTTACAAAGCTATTAAGACCCGCATTTTCAGGAAAAAGTGACAGATATTTAGTGCTGCTGGACAGCTGTATGCAGACCTGCGAATAGTAGCAACGGTGTTATGTAGTGTGAAATCGCGACATTCAACAACTATCGTATCAGGCATATCACAGAAATGTATTTCAATTCCCAAAAAAGCTTTTTTAGCAGATTAATACCGATTTTTTTTTTTTCTTTTCATGATCGATTAACTTTTTCCTTTATTTTGTTCTATGCATTAAATGGTTTAAGTTAAAAATTAACATAGTTAAAATATGTCTGAGTAAAGTCAATCGATCAAAGTCTGAGAGAAGGTAAAACAAAAGGGATCCAATTAAAAATTCGTAATCTAAATATATTCCGAATAATTTCAGGCCTTTGTAACTAATTGTATGTTTCCGCTTTGTTTTGAGTACACTTGTTTCTTACGCTTTCGCGCCTAAGCCGCTAGGTCGATTTCGAAAGCTACCAGTGTCTAACAAAACTGCTTCGGAAGCAGTATAATAACACCGGTATGTTTTTTTCCTTTGAAAAACATACTTTTTGTTCGATTGAGTTTTAATGGTTTTGCCAGTTTGAAAGCCGGTTTTTATCCAGTTTTTTGTCGGTGATTTTCCACAAAATCAGTGAGTAGGAACGAGAGATGGCGCAGGTGAAGGCTAGTTCAAAATAAAATGTTTCTTAAGTGGGTGCTGCTATCAAAAAAAAAAAAAAAAAAAAAAAAAAAAAAAATAATAATAAATAAATTTGCGAAATAAAAACTCTGAGCAAAAGGCTTTAAATTGCTCTTAAACATGTATGAGTTGCGAGAGGTTGTTACAGTCATAACTTTAATTTCAGAAGTTCTAAAACAACATGTGATTTTATGAAATTTATATGGAGTCTTGCGAGAAGAAAAAAAAACCGGATTTACATAACGAGTTCACTTATTTTCTTTTTATTTTAAATATTTCAAAGAAATAAAATCAATGTGCCATGTTTTAAAAATGAAGTTTCAGAAGATTTATTCGAATCCCATTCCTGTTCATATTGTTATTTAAATAATTTTCAAAAGCCAGAACAACTCTTGCAATTTTTTTTATACCAATAATTGAAGAAAAAACAAAAACGTTGCCGACAATCAAGTTACTTTAAAATTGAAATCAACAGATTTAAAAAAAAAGAAAAATAAAAAAAGTTTGAATTTAATAGCCTTATGGCAAACGGAACTATAAAGTTAAAGTGAACGGGTTGTGGTGTTTGGTAAAGCTGTCGTCATTACAGCAATTTGTGTGTAAGTGTTGAATTGTAAATTTTTGCTAATTTTAAACAATTGGAGTGAAGTTACAACATTATTTATTAAATTTGTGTGTGCTTAATATGTAAATAATATGAGCTAATTAATAAAAATTGCATAGTAACTAAAACTGCATTAAAAATGCCAAAAACTAAATAGGAAATAAAACATGACGTTTAATATGAGTTTGCCTGTTAGTTTTCTCTTTTCAAAAAGAAAAGAAAAAAATTTGTATGTTTCTGTGGTGATATATGAATGAAGTTTCGTTTCGTTTCTTTTCTTTGTTTCGTTGTTATTATTATCAATCAGGGTTTTCACTCTTGCTCCTGTAGTAAGGTACTAGTGTTTACAACACTGCAATAACAAAGTGCATTGAATTGTTAGTAAGACAGAGTTGTTAAATTTGCAACAACATAACAATGAATTGTTTTGTCGCCATAATAGTTGGAGTTTGACAAAAAAAAAATAAAATAAATAATAATAAAAGCCTTCTCTTATTTTAAGCGTACAATTGCCAAAATATATTTTCCATATTCATATAAATAGTCATGACTCGTGTTTTGTGCTGCAGAAGTCGTAGTAAATATCACCGAGTTGTAAACACAATAGAAGAGTGAAAACCACTAATGTACACTATCTAACGATTTGCTGGTTTGTAAAAAAAAAAAAAATGTAAGAAATCTGTATTTAAACTTTGTTAAGAGATATTTTTGTTCTTAATTGAAATGTTATTCTCTTTTTTTTTGTTTTTTGGCATACCATTTTTTTCTCTTATAAATTCAAGTATTATTTATATATGTACATATATAGTTCATTTGCTTTCTACATATTTTGTTTCAAAAAATTTGTATTAAATTATTTCTCTAGGTGACATATTATCAATAAGTTTACCTTAATTTAAGCTTTATTCACTATTTACATTTCTACAAAAGGTGAAAAAGAAAACAATGTTGAAAACTGTACATATACTCGGTATAAAAGGGAGCCAGAAGATATAATAGTAGTCTGCTCAGTTTCCCTCGTACAAGTTCATATCCCTCATTTGCTGCAATGTCACCACAATTTAAAAGGTGCAGATTTTGGGGCATTAGAGCTGAATATTTAACACATTGTGCAAAAAAAAAAAAAAATCAGTCAGCTCTTTTGAAACTTTTTAAAAGTTAGAAAATCACCCAATGTCACCAATTCAGCCATTTTGAAGTATTAGTGGTACAGTGCGGCAAATGGGCGTTATGTAAATGTGAACGTTTTCTTTAACAAGCCATAATCGGCCAACTACTTGTTGTAAAAATTATTTTATGCTTTCTGCCCCAAAAATGAATATAAAATTAGGCTATAACATTTATTATAAAAATTCGTAATAATTTTTTCTAGTTTTTAATATGTATGTGTATGTATGTATGCATCTTGATAAAACAAGATAGTTGTTACTCACATTACTTTCCACCAATAAGTGTTGGAATTCTATGAACATCGTCGTTTTGCAACTGTTGAAAAAATAAAATACATTATAATACATGTACATATGGAGTATATCTTGTGAACATTGTACATATACATATACACATATAAATATGTACGTTTTCATAGACTCTAAAATCCCTATGTATTATTGTTGTTTTCGTTTAATATTAGGCTATTAATTAATTAATATTTACAAGCGCAGTTGTGTATTTAAACAACTCAGTCAGAAGGTAAATTTTTTCTTATATATAAATACACAAATGGTGAATGATATAGCTTTTTTGAGCTTACGATGTTTCTCGTCCAACAAAACCATTAGGTGGCGGGGGAGGTTGCGAGCGATTGTGATGTGGTTGCGTAGGTAGTTGTTTTAACCAGTTTTCTTTCGTTAAAAGCGTTGAAGATGCAATTGAGGATATTGGGTTCGCAGGAGATTTCTGATGTTGTTGTTGTGATGTTTTGGTTGCTGTATTGCTACTTCGGCTGCTGCTGCTGCTACTTTGGCTACGACTTCGATTATTAGAATGTTTTTTCTTTTGATTGCGATCCTTACTACTGCTTCTGCTAAGGGGTATGCGATCTGATTTTATACCTTTTCGCGTTGGCGGCATATCGTCGTCATCATCTGTTTCGTGACCCGAAGATGAAACTGCAGATGATGAGGACGAGTTTTTCTTTGAATGTGCTCTTATTGCTGTTGCAGCTCCACTCACGCTTCGACTTCCAGCCGCTGAAGCCTGCGGTGGTAATACTGACACTGACATTGGACCAGCTGGAGCAGAGGGCGGCGGTAGTGAACCCATCATTTGATAGTTGGGATTGCTGTTTGTACTGATGGCACTAGTCGTTGAAGCCTTTGGTTCATTCATCATAACATATGATGAAGTATTTTCGGGTTTTTGTATCGCGGGAGCTTGCATTAATTGGTAGTTAGGGTTCTCACTTGTTTGCAGTGAAGGACTGCCCATTGCAGCATTACTAACAGAAGTAGATGCTCCTGTTGTGTTAAGTGATTCATCTAATACTTGATAGTTAGGATTTGAACTCATAGTAAATACGGAAGAGGTTGGTAGTTTGGGTTTATTAGAAAGAGTATTACCACTACTACTTTCATCGTCAAGTCTTTTATAAATAGGATTTTCGTTTGTGCTGGTTGCATTTTTGGGTGTGTTAGCTTGTTGTGGGTTAGCGCAATAGCTGCCAGCGCTACCACTGCCGCCACTTTCAATTGTGCCCAAATTCTGGCCGCTCATACTTTTACCACGCCCGCCTCTTGTTAAGTTATTACTGCTGCCGCTGCTAACACCGGCACCACTACTTGTTGTAGCACTTTTAGGATTCGAGCTTGTACTTTTATAACTGGCATTACTTCCAGAACGTTTATGCGTATTAAACAGAATGCTCCGGAATTTCGCAGTCATATTGTTTCCGAAATCGGCAGCTGCTTTTAGACCATGATACTTGCCGGTTTTAGATGATGCATTTGAGGAAGCAGCCGACGCTGTTGATGGATGAAGGGCTGACGATGGCGGCTGCCCAATAACATCGTCGGGCATTGAACTAGACAAAGACATTATTGTTGGCTGTCTTTGACGTGATTTTGATCGAGACAGCAGATTTTGTCCCGCATTAGAATGTACATGGATGTCGTCTTCTTCGTCGTCGTGGACATTTGCGGTGATTTTTTCGCTATAATTTGGACTGGGATCGTACAATTCGTAGCCCTGTTCCTCAGAGGCTTGTTTTATTTCCATCAGGTCTTTCAGCTCAATGTCGGGAGGGACATATGCGTCAACGTCATCGGAACGATTATAGCGTGCTTGCTGTTGTTGTGCATAGCGAGTGGGTTGATACAGATTTCGATGGTGCGGATGAGTGTGTGGATGTGAGTAACTACTGATACCTGAGCTAGTCTTTCTCAATTCAGCCGAAGTTGATGGAGCCGAGTTCAATATTTGATTGTGCGAATTTATTATACGCGACATGTTGTAATTGTTTCTAACATGTTCGTCCGGCGTACTGCTGACGATAAGTGGCGAGCCTGTCAGACTGTAACGTGACACAACAAAAATATTCGCAATGAAATTTTATCTGCTAATATATACATACATATGTAAATAGGAAAATAATATGCAAATTACACACATATCTATACTGTAAATTGAGTTGATAAGAAATGGGTATGATAGTCGTCAGGCGACTCATTATACAACACAGGTTTTATGTTTTATTGCATTGTTGGTAAAAAAATATAAGTACATATATCAGCACCTTAAACGCTATATGTATGTATGTGTTAATATATTTGTACCTGTATGGTGAATGTGGAGCATCATCGTCTATAACCATAGATGAATCTGCTCGTTGTTCCACAGAGGAATTAATATCCATGTTCATTTTATATCCACCACTGTACTCTTCTAAGCGCAGCGGAGTTGTTACATCCTCCATGTCATTATCACCATCTTCAAAAACATCTCCTGAATTTTGACTTCGCCCTTTAAAAATATTCCATTTATTAAAATTTTAACACATTTTCGCTTTCTTTTGATTTTAAGTTTTGCAAATGTACCTGCAATTTCTTTCGCCAAATTTTGTTGGCCTTCTTCCGAATGATAAAATGACACCTCACGAAAATGAGGATCAGCAAAGTCGAGCAAATATCGTATAATATCCAGAAATGATGGTCTGGCCGATGGCCTATGATGCCAGCATTTTTGCATTAGGCTATAAAGTTTATCAGGACAATTTTCAGGACGTTCCATAACACCGCCATCGATGACATATCTCAAAACTTGATCGTTTGACAGTCCCTTCAAGAATTACATGGTAAAAAGTATGATAAGTTGGTAAATAGGAATTGGTGATACTTTAATGCAGCCAGAATCAAAAATAAAAATAAAAATTTCTACAAAAATAAATAACAGCTGTAAGAAGTTTGTGTATCTGACGCTGAAAAGGTTAAGGTAGTTCAAAATCAAAACCCATGGTTAACTTTCATCTGTCCAGCATCAATTTTAACAACAAGTCCATTTTTGTATTTTGTTTTTTAAGGTTATAGGAATGTATTTTGAATAGACGACTTTGGGAGGGTTAATTCAAATTGGATTCACAAAATAATTTTTAGGTGTATATAGCATTGATTACTCGAGAGCTGAAGCGCATGAAGACGGTATAGGTTTTTGTACTTTGGTGAATTATTTAGGGTTTAATCGATGATTTATATATAGAACGCTTTGCAGTAGTGAAATTTGCTTCGTATTGAGTGCAGTTATTCATAAAGGTTCCATACCTTTGTAAAGAGTACATCCCATTGAAAATTTTGTTTTATTATGTAAATCAAAGATTTCATGGAATATACTTACTTCTCTTCTGAATGGGAATATTTTATTATTATTATTTTTTAATACTAGTGTACCATTTATTGTAAATTTTTCGGAAAAAATTCAACGTTGATTTGTATCTCGAGATTTGAATTTCGACCAAATACCAGTATTTATGTAAATAAAAATAAATAGAAGTTAAATACCTGATAGGGTTGTGAAGCTAGTGTAGCCATTTCCCATAAAACTACGCCATAGCTGAATACATCACTAGCTGTTGAATAAATGCCATCTCTCAAACTCTCCGGTGGCATCCAACGAACAGGCAGTAAACCTTTAGTACCTTTACGATAGTAGTCGTTTTCATAAATATCTCTAGTCATTCCAAAATCTCCAATTTTAACTGTCAAATCTTCGGCTACCATGCAATTTCTAGCTGCCAAATCGCGATGAACAAATTTTTTGGCTGCCAAATAAGCCATTCCGTCGGCAATTTCAATTGCCATTTGATAAATCCGTTTAATGCCAGGCGGTTGGGCGCCAGGTATAGATCGCGGCATACCCATTTCATCTCGTTCATCAGGACGATGTGCACGCAAATATGATTTTAGATCACCTTTTTTCATAAGCTCCATTACCACTAAGGCCGGCTGTCCATGGGAACAAACTCCCAACAGTTGCACAACATGATTAGTTTTGAATTGCTTCATAACGCATGCTTCATTCAGAAAGTTAATACGTTCCCGATCCGTAGCATTTTCGTTGACGGTCTTTATAGCACACGGTGTATCTTCAACAGCACCTTTAAGATCTTTTATGATACCCTCATAAACCATGCCAAAGGAGCCTTGGCCCAAAGGATTTAATTGAATGACTTTATCACGAGACACTTCCCATTCATCCGGTATGTACTGCAGACTAATGTAATGCGGATTTACAGACGGGAAAATTTTTAAGTCTGAAGGCGGTACTAAAAGACGTTTTCGGCATAAATAGTACGTTAGAGCGAACAAAAGAACAACTGTTAAAAGTGCTCCAGCTGCTATGCCAAGAATTGCACTAAGCGGCATAGTGACGGGCTAAAATATAACAAGTTAAAAATCAAGGGTCGGGGCTTAAAGAATCTAATTAGTACTCACCGGAATATCAATGGAAATAAGTTTTGAGGATTCTCCTTCTCCGGCGAACGTATTTGTACTAATTCTTATTGTATAATTGCCAGGATTAAGATTTGTAATAACATAACCATGTTGTTGATAACCCAATTCTACATAATCTGAGTCTGTGATACATTTTTTCTCTTCAACAGCATCCTTTGCTTGTAACATGTAATATATGGTATAGGATACCACTGCTCCATTCGGTCGTGACGGTCTTTCCCAAAAAAGTCGAATATTGCTTCTCGATGTGTTCGTAGTTTCCCTTATGGCCCGTAGTTCTTCCACTCTATCAACATTATCTGCAAACGAAACCCAAAATCAAATGAAATAAAATTGTTTGAAGTACAATTCATTTCATGCAAAATAAATGTAGCATACCGAGTTTTAGTGTGCGCATTAGAGTTTTTACTTCTAGACTGCAGTCTGAGGTATCATTTTCATAATCTTTTTCTCTACACGCTTCAACACCAAGTATGTACCATGAAAAATATTTCAATTTCGAAAAAACATATTCTGTCGTTGATGCATTCACAGAATCTACAAAAACTTCATAGTATTCTCCCTCAGGATCCATGCGAGTTTCATTAAAAGAAAGGATACCGTCGTACTGAGGATCGACCGATGATGCGGTTGTGGTTGAGGTCGTGGTCGTTGATGTCGTCGTTATGATATCGTAGGCTGAATTTTTCTTGCTTGGTGGTATATCTCGTATGTGCCGCAAAAGAAAACTATCAAAGTTGTCACCTTCACTGGCTCGACGATTTCTATTGCTGTTTTGAGCGAACAACTCATTTAAATTTACATTTTTTGTAGTTGTTCTATTTCTCTCCTTTCTACAAAAACACAGGTAATTTACATAATAAGAAATATACAAATATTTTTTTGCATGAACTGTAAATTAAATTGAATGTAAATAAATAAATATATGTGTTTTTGTTTTTACAAAAGTTCATCTCTTTTTTTTTGTGTGGCGAATTTACATTCGGGGAAATTCATTTACGTTTTGGGGAAAATTTTTCCTAAATATGTACTCTTATTTCATTGGAGTTTTAAGTTATGCATAGCGAATAATTTATCTAGTTTTTCTTTCAAGTTTTTTTGCACTAAAACCTGTTGCCCGCAAACTCCGAATAACGTCAAAAAGAAAACTACAGAAAACGGTTGCTTCTTTAAAAGTATTATAGAACATGAATAAAATAACGTAAAAAAACACTGAGTTTCTCTATAGTTGTATTATTATTATTATTATTATTATTTTAATTCGTTTTCGATTTTTATGTCGTTTTCCTCTCCATTTAGAGATAAATTAAAAGATCTAGGCATTTATTTTAATAAATTATTTAAGTTCAATGCTCATGCAAAATTTGTGTTAAATAAAGTTTTTCGAATAAAAGGATGCTTTAGCACAATATTATTCCATAAATCATTACCAGTTAAAAGTTTGTTGAAATAAAAAAAATGTTAATTTTAATTCACACGAATTATGTTTTTGTTGTATTTTTTGTCCACTTCGCGGAAAATTGTTAGTCGGCTTCGCCATTTGCTGGCGCCATCTATTGCTGTCTACATTATTTATTTTCAACTGAGGATTTTTGCACACTTCTATTTGCTGATGGTGTTTTTTTAGTGCAAATGAGGAAAAATGAAGCAAAGTGCAAATACAGTGAAAGCCCGGTATAGCGAATACTCAGTTTAACGAATATCCGATATAACGAATGGCGAAATTTTCACATTAGATGCCTTATATAGCGAATTGCAAAAAAAAAGAATCTCGATTTAACGAATAACAAAGCAAAATACATTAAAAAATAATTACAGAATCGTAAGATTGTGGGTGTTTTTGGCTTCTTTGCTTTGTATTGAAAGAACGCGTGTGATGCGTTGCTTTTTTTCTTAAAATTTCAGTAGTTTTATTTGGTTCATTGTGAAAACGAGATGTCGATTTCTTAAGAAATTAATAATGTGAATGAAATGTAACAATAAACCTACACATGTTAATAGCATCCAAAAATATAAGTACATTTATGATTTTTAATGAATTTACATATTAGAAATAAAAATAATAATTAAATAAACATTGAAATATCAATTATATTTTTATTTCTACACTCTCTTATCAATACAATTAAATTTTGATGTTTTTAAAACTGCGGACCACCGTCTTTTATAAAATTTTAAGATAAAAAATTACTGTTCGATATAACGAATATCTCGGTATAACGAAAAGTCTGAACATTATATCATTCGTTAAACCGGGCTTTGACTGTACATATATTTTGGTGTTGTGTGAAAAAAGCAGAGCATTTTTGCGCCGCCGCGAAAACCCTCAATAGAACAGTGATAAATTTTGCAAAACAAAATTTAAAATGTTCGCTTTGGTTGTAGAAAAGAAAATGGCATTAGTGCTTTTAGAATTCCTATCAAATTTTAAATTTTTGTGTACTAGTAAGAAAAGTATGAGTGAATTGAAACAACTTGGGCGTGTAACCCCTAAAAGAATGTGAGTGAGGTCCACTGAATAAAAGTGCAATCTTACTGCCTGTTCTTCTAAACGCAAAGGAATTTTCATTTTGCATATTTCTATTGAAAAGAACGACGACAATTTTTTAATTATTTTGTTGTTTTCAGTGCAAATGTGCGAAAAAAAACTTTGATCGCATTTCGAGGAACAATGAGTTAAACTTAATAATAAAAATAAAAAACTGTCTTGAACATGCTTTACTATACTCAAATACATTCGATTCGAGTGGTAATGTAATGCTACTGTTTTGAAGGAGAAACATCAGTATGTTTTCAACTCACTTTACATAAACAAAATTTTGCAAAGCATTTTCCAATTCAATGCTCTCGTGAATACTCGCATCGATTTCTTCACCATCATACATTTGGGTATTTGAATATTTGCAGCTGCAATTTTTTTGCAATAATGGCTTCTCCGATACTGTCGGTGTAGGAATTTCGGGTTTAGTAGTTTCCTTTATGGCTGAAAATAAACAATATCACATTTTATTTTATAAGCCCTGTAATTATTGTAAGATATAATATACTATAAACTTACGATCTTTGCAGTAATTTCGAGGTTCTAATCTTTGTATGCTTTTATCGTACAAAGCTCGAATTTTGTATTTTATTAGTTTGCCATTTACTGTTGTAGGTGGTAACCAGCTCAAAACTATACTATCACTTGAGTTGGAATAAGCTACTAATTTATTGACACTTTTTGGTTGATCGGACTTCGTTTTAAAATAATGAATTTCACTCTGAGCATTGCGGCGCTCGGTTGAAATTGTCAATGTTTTGACATAGAATGCATACTTTGTGTATGGTTTAAGGTTTTGAAAAATATGAATCGTTTCTTTACTTGGATCGCTTACTATCCACCTGTTTGAAAAAGCACAGAAATTAAAGCTTGAAATTTACAAAAGAAGAAAGAAACAAACGTACCCATCTGCACATGGACGATTAGCATGCTTAGTAGCATTTCCAAAAGGATCTTCGGTGTGAAGAAATTGATAACCAATAAATGTTCGTTCATCTTCGTAAACCATGGGATTATCAATTCTTACAAATGCTACAAGTGAACCCACGTTAAATACAGTAACATTAAGCAGCGCCGTATTGCCTTAAATTGAAAAGAAAAAGAAACATTAAATTCTCTGTAACAAAATACTTTTTGGAAAATATTATTTATTTACTCACATTTTCCCTTAGAGCCATTCGAGTCTTCAGATACTTCATTCAAATCGAATTTTGTCTGATTTAACATTGGGAGCAAGGAGTTTATTTCAGATAGACACAATTTAGGATTGAAATGAAAATAAACACTTCCTCTTAATATTTGAACTGTCTGGTTTGGGTTCCATATTGTTTCAAGGTCAGTATTTTCCAGCACATAAAAAGCATATCTAATTGATAAAAAATGTGTTGTATAGAGATTATAATCAAACAAACAAATAAACAAATTCACAAGCTGTGCAAAGAGTTACATTGTACTAATGTAGTAAACGTACGATCACTTTTACATAGATACAAACAACTAAACTGAATATGCCTTAGAGTGGGCCGATTTGTAAGGACACACATTTGTGGGTATTGTGCCATCGATTTTTCGATAGCTTTTGGCATGAAAGAAAAATTCTTATTTTCAAAGCGTTTCAATTTAATTTTTTTTTTTTTGTGAGAGTCCCCCTAAGGAGCCATGGTACGAGGTCAGTGTGTTCGAAAAAATATTGATGGTTGGTCATATACTTGACTCCTCTGCGGGCATCCAGGGACTGGTTATTGTGATGGGAGAAAATCGAGATTGAATAAAATAGGAGTTACTATGATCAACCGCCAATAATTTTTTCTCTCCAATACATTTTTCGAACACACTGTTTGTTACTTCATGTCAAAACCCATTCGAAAATCAATGGCACAACTAAAACGTTCCTTCCTAATATACATACATACATACGTATGGATGCATCAACAAATACTAATTAAAGTGAAAAACAGGAAGGAAAACGTAGAAACATTAAATTTCCCAAGAGTATATTTTAAGGTTAGGTCTGCTCAACGAGTAAATACAAAGTTTACAGCGAAAAATAAGCAACTCAATTTTATATCAAAATTTAAAAATAACTAATAAAATGTTTCAATAAATAGATAAAAACCCTTGAAAAAGTCGACAAAAAATCGACGAAACGTCGGGTACAACAGTAATTAAAACTTTGTTTTAATTATGAAAGATATTAGGCCTTATAAGCTAAACCAGAAATTGGAACAAAACACGAAAAATTATTTGATTTTAAATAATTTGAGATAGACATATAAATAAATAAAAGCCTTGCAAGAGCAAATGTAAATTTGGCCCAAATTTTACGTTTGTACCCATAACCTTAAAATGATCACTTGTAAAATTTAATGTTTTTGTTTTTTTTTTCGTTTGCTGTTGTAACCATATATGTATTTTGATCGTTTTCAAGTAGGTATTGGCCCAAAACAAAGGCTAAAAAGGAATAGTAGCCAGGGGTTTTTCTTTTAGTCAAAAATGAGTAAATATTTGTTCATATGTGATCGCATCTTCAGAATTTGCCTACAGCTATGTTATTGTTTAAAAAATTAGTTCTATTTTTTAAACACAGTTTTATGCCATACCACATTAAGTATACCAGAATATAAAAATCAATCGTGTCGTTAGAAAATCTATTAAATTCAATTTTACATACATGTGCATATGTAGCAACTATACACAAGTACATAGTTTTCAAATATGGGAAGATATGACAAAAATGTGTAGATTGTAGATACATAAAACTGTGAAGAATGAAAATTGCTATCAATTTTTTGTATAAAAAATATTGCTTACTTTTCTTCTATCAGGCTTTTTCCTTCAATTCTTTGTAGATTTTTAAAAAACTTCAAATTAAAAATGCTATAAGTTCCATGCACTTTCAAAGAACTTTCAATTGAAATAATAGCTGATAAGCTCCGCGACAAACTGTCCATCAGTTGACCTTTAATTAAACCAAATATATTATTGATATGAAAGTGAAAATAAGTTCAGAGTACTTACGACCACCCGATTTGATGTTTATGATTAGCGGCGATTGCACAATATGAGTGCAACCATGAAGTTGTCTGGCTCTTGCCAAACTGTCAATAATTGTTCCTTCACACTTTTTTATGCATTTGTCACCACATTTTACACACGTCATATTTTCTTTTGTATAACCCTCTGGACAAGAAGTTGAACAACTTCCTCCGTACGCTACCAATACCTCTTGCCGATTGTTTTCATACTTTGTACCAATAATATTGCAGGATTCCGCAGTCAAACAACGTCGGTCCAAATACTGTAATACATGAAATGTTATTTTTGCTATTTCAATTTATGCAAAACTATTTAAAATTTAAGTTTTAGCAAAAAACTAATTGCTAATATCTAGTATTCCCACTTATTGCATTTGGCGTAGTTTAGAAACGACAGCTGTCCCTGTTGCTGACGAATTCCAAATCACATTTAGTTTGTACATTTAACTGTCATGATTGAAATTTATACGGTGTTCTTGTAGTAGATTTTGGAAAATGTCGCATCTTTTACAAATCACAACACCATTTTTCAAAAACGTCAAACGCAATAATGATGATTATTTTATTATTCAAGCTTAAGGTTTTTTCTTTTTCAAGGTTTTTTTTTTTTAGTGCAAATGAAGCAAAGTGCAAATACATACATTTTGTTGTTGCGTGAAAAAACAGCAGAGCATTTTTGCTCAGATTTGCTTCGTTTGCACTACCATCGTGAAAACCCTCAATGTAAATTTTTGCTTTAATAGCAAATAATAAACTAATTTATGTTAATAGAAAATGTTATAATAATACAATCAATATGTGTCTTTTATGCGGTCGAATTTCAGTAGCACGTAACGACCCAATTATAATGTAATGCACTAAAATGACTATGATTTATTTTGTTTTTTAATTTACCTTATAATAATTATTAGGACATTTATCAGTACATGTTGTATTGTAAATCGAAAAGTTTCTGCAGCTTATGCACTCATTCAAATTATTTGCGGAACAGCCTCCAAGACAAGCTTCATTGCAACAGGTGTCTTCATCAACGCAATTGTGTCGGCATTCTTTGGGACAGACTTGAAATTATTTGTAGAAATAAACTTAAAATGTTGTAGTAATAGATAATATAACAAAACAAAAAACACCCTTCTAAAAACATAGTGTACACTATGTAAGAACATAATCGGTCAATGTAAAGAGCGTATTGCTTTATAGAAAAAAAAAATTATTGTAAACATACATGTAGCGCAAAGTACTGTACTATTTTTTGAGTTCGTCAAATATCTTCTGAGATATGGTCATGAGTATGATTGGGTTCCAAAATATCACAACACATTGTTGTCCTGCAAATTCTTGTTATTAAGATCGCTCAAAGCAGATCCATAATTTCTTGTGATCTCCAACATCCAGATGCATTAAGCAGGCCGAGATTGCCATTATGTGAAGGTCAATAGAGTACAGTATGGTATAGTATAGTATAGTATAGTATAGTATAGTATAGTATAGTATAGTATAGTATAGTATAGTATAGTATAGTATAGTATAGTATAGTATAGTATAGTATAGTATAGTATAGTATAGTATAGTATAGTATAGTATAGTATAGTATAGTATAGTACAGTATAGTATAGTATTCAGTGCTTCTAAAGGATTAGTTATTAGTAAGCCTGTGGTAACCATGCAAGCTGATTTCTACTCTATATAGCTGGTCTACGTTTAAATTTCCCTCTATTGTATTCCACCATACCACAGATCTATAAATAATAATGGGATGTACAATAGCTATGTACAGTTATTTGATAACATTGGTACAACATCTCCATTTTAAACCGAGCATCCTGCCACAGATACAGTAGGCTACCGTTGCCTACCTGACTCTGTATTGGATATTCAATTTCCATGTTCGGGTTTAGACTTCGGGACAATACCTAACGAAGCTTAAAATCTTGGTCGTTGTATAGAATAGTACGAGTACTGTTTACTCCTCTTTAACCCCGACCAATATCTATGGCCAGGTTGCTAAGTAAACTAAGGGCATTGGATATGACCACACCAATCACATCCGGCAACACTAATATCATTACATCGTTACAACACTAATATCATTAACACTAATACATTACATCGTTCGCACAAGCAACAGCTTTCCTCACTTTATTTTCATGTTTAATAAAAATCGAGTTAACAATATTAAGTCATAGCAGAGCAGAGTTTACACCAACCTGCCAGCTTGCTTGGGTTTAACGCTGATACCAAGACATTAACAGCGTTAACTATTCTTGAATTCAACATCCAGCTAAATGATTGCCTGTTGAATTTCGAAGGAAATTCATTGAATTTCCAAGGAAAGAGAAAGCCTCCAACTTCTAAGAAGGTTGCAATTTTTGACATTTCGGAACTCATGCATTTTTTTCACCACTGTTAAACTAGTTGAATATAACTCCGTGATTACAACAAACATGAAATACTAAAACAATACGAGTACGAGTACGTATACATTCTCATAAAATTTTATTGCAATTTCGTCAAAACTGAAAAGTAATTTAATATAAATGGAAAGAGTTTAATTTTCCAGTATTTTAGGAGATTAAGCCCAACGAATTCTTAACCATGGCTGTTTTTTGATTACAATTGGTAATCAATTGCATTATTTTTCATGACAAATGGTACTGATCATATAATTCTTTTAATTAAATTTCCGGAAATTTTTTTTTATCGACTTTCGAAGTTTACAGTAAAATGCCGATTTTCAGGAAAGAGCCAAATTATTGCTAGATACCAAGAGCAAGAGCTAGCAATAACTTGGCTTTTACAGATTTAAAAAATATTTTACTAAACGAGTTATAGCCAAAAACCATATAAACAATATGCTGAAAAGTTCGAAGGTTAATTAAAAAAAAATCTCATTAATATAAACAAACGCCGTGATACGCACTCACTGTCTGAATCGACCTAACTTTTGCTAACTTGAATTTGTTCCACAGTGTAATTCCATAAGGAGGTCTTAATTACTTACGATAATTTTACCTTGACAAAAAATGGAGTCAAAAGGCGTTAGTACATAAGTTTTTTAGAATTTTGTTAATAAGATTGTTATTTAATTGTTGGTATGGTGGATCAGTCTAAAAGCCGATTTTAAATTTTTATAAGTTAGGAATGTTTTGAAATCATGAAAAATTATATTATTAAATACTCCCATACATTTGAACAGTAGTACTCACACTTCTGACAAGATTTGGCGTTCCAACAATGACGTGCACCGTGACGTTCTTTGCAAGAAAGTTCATTTGGTTCAGCGCCAGAATCACCCGGACAACGGGGACATTCATGGATGCCACGATTTTCCTGAAAAAATATTTTTTTGTGTTAATATAAAATAAAATATTAATTTTTAATTGAAATGCATTTAAAAACGATTTACCTCGATAACTACATCTGTGGTGTTGGAGACAATTTGATGCCAATCAATTGTTTTTACAAAACATAACATGACGTTTTTCTCAATTCGTATACCACCATTTGATATTGTTGATAACTTGGTAAGGCCAAGTTCTTCAAGATGGGAATTGGAGTACACAATCAAAGCATAACCTTCAAATAAAGCTTTGCCACGAATGACACTCAAGTTAGGAAAAATTTTTCCAATCGATCGCAAGTAGTGGACTTGATAAATAACTAAGTAGTCTGTTATTTCTGTTAACATAGGAAATGTTCCGTTGTAGTCTTCCAGCGAATTTCCGTTTAAGAGAGTGATAAGCAAGAAACCTTCTATTACCGTGCAGTTCTCCACCTGCTGAAATTGTTCTGCAGTGTTTCGAATGTCGAGAGATTTACAAACTAAAACGAAAAGAAACAAACAAGAAAGTTAAAAGAATATCAAAAATAAATTAATATTTTATTTATAAAGTAAGTTCGGCTTGAGGTCCTTCAGTAAATAATTTTAAACCAAATTTAAATTGATATAGCAATTATTTTATTTTCTCCAATATTTCGGCCAACTTTGTTGGTCATCTTCAGGGAGTTCTTGAATTTTCAAAGAAACATTAATTTTTAGTTATAATATTGCACATTTATATATATTTATACATACATCTTTATTATTTTATTTTATTATATTAGTAGTGTCGTCAGTTGTTAACGTAAGTAACTTTTCTCGCCTACTGTTTTGTTATTTGTATGTCAGTTATATTTGTTGATTGCGTATCTGTATATGTGTGCGCAGTTGTCTGTGTCTGCTTTATAGTTGATGCGTTCATCTGCAGGTATGTTAATGATATGAAGCATCTCTTTTAAATATCTCTTCCTGTAGTTTGTCTCTCTTTCTAGTATTTTCACTCTGTTTAAGTTAGGCTTATGTTTGGTTGTTGCACAATGGGCCGCAAGTGCAGTTTTTTGGATCGTTCGGTTTTCTGTCACTTGTTCTTTTGTGTCTGATTTGTGAGATGATAATCTTGTTTTTAATTTTGTTTGTGTGGTGCCAACATATACCTTTTGGCATGTGTTTGTGTCATCTCCGTTACATGTGATTTTGTACACTACATTCGATTCGTCCATTATATCTATTTTAGACTTCATGTTGCTGAACAATTTTGTCGTTGTATTTTTCGTTTTCATCGTAATTGTATATTCATCCTTATTGTAAACATCTGAGTTTATAAGTCTTTCGGATAGCCCTGGCACATACACAATCGATTTATAAATTTTTGACGGTTTCGCAACTGGAACGTTTTCATTTTGTTTCGTTGGCTTATTTTGAACCTGTTTAATTAATTTATTTATTACATTAGTTGGAAAAGCGTTTTTTTGTAAAATAGATCTAATTTTTCTTATGTTTGTGCTGTGAAACTCTCTGTTACTTATGTTCAATACCCTGTTTATGAAGTTTGTGGCGGTGTTTATGATTATATTTTTTGGATGCTTTGAATAAAAATTGATCAATCTTCCAGATGCCATAGGTTTCTGATACCAATCTAGTTTCAATTTATTTGGAGCTCTTATGATTAAAGAGTCTAGGTAGGGGAGTTTATTGTTTATTTCTTTTTCCATTGTGAACTGTATTTGTTTATTGAAACTATTTAAAGCTTTTAGTGTATTTTCGACTTGATCTGATTTTACAATTGAAAAAATATCATCGACATATTTAGTTACTAATCTGGGCTTAATTTGCATTTGGTCAATTATTGTATTTAGTAATTCTTCCATTACTATATCCGCTATTGCCGGCGATGCGGGTGATCCCATAGGCATACCTTTATTTTGTTTATAATAAGCTTCATTATATTTAAAATACCTGCAGTCTTTTATGCAAAAGTTTACTATTTCAATGAATAATGATTTTGGTATTTTTGTGTAGTTCTGGACTTTTTCCCAATGTTTTTCAATGATGTTGATTGCCAGATTTATCGGAATATTGGGAAATAACGAGATGACATCATATGAAACCAATACTTCATCGTCATTTATTTGGGTATTGTCTATTCTACATTTAAACTCTGTCGCATCTTTGACATTATATATTGAGTCTTTCGTAAGATTTTGTAATATGTGAATAATATATTTTGATAATTGATAAGCTGGTGAATAAATGGATGAGCAAATAGGTCGTAACGGCATGTTATCTTTGTGTACTTTTGGTAAACCGTATATCCGTGGTGATATGGCTGTTCTGGTTGTTAGCTTGTATTTAGTTCTTAAATCAATCAGACTTAGATTAAATAATTTTTCGACTAAAACATTGTTTTTGCTTTGCAGACTTAGAGTGGGATCTTTCTTTATTCGTCTATAAGTGCACATGTCTCCTAAAATATTTTTCATTTTCTGATTATATTCATTCTTGTTCATGACAACTGTCTTGTTGCCTTTGTCGGAATTAAGTATAATTATATCTTTATTTTTCTTTAAAAATTCTTCGGCCTGGCCCATTGTGCTCAGAACTAACTTGTCTCTTTCACTTGTTTTCGTTTTTCTCTTGTGATCATCTAACAGTGTGATAAATTTTATCCTTGCAATTTCTTGGGTTTCTCTATTTTTTATGGTTTGTATGCATTGTTCACTGTCTGCAATGCAAGAGAAGAGAGGGAACTTTTAGGGAACTTTTAGTTCCCTCTCTTCTCTTGCATTGCAGACAGTGAACAATGCATACAAACCATAAAAAATAGAGAAACCCAAGAAATTGCAAGGATAAAATTTATCACACTGTTAGATGATCACAAGAGAAAAACGAAAACAAGTGAAAGAGACAAGTTAGTTCTGAGCACAATGGGCCAGGCCGAAGAATTTTTAAAGAAAAATAAAGATATAATTATACTTAATTCCGACAAAGGCAACAAGACAGTTGTCATGAACAAGAATGAATATAATCAGAAAATGAAAAATATTTTAGGAGACATGTGCACTTATAGACGAATAAAGAAAGATCCCACTCTAAGTCTGCAAAGCAAAAACAATGTTTTAGTCGAAAAATTATTTAATCTAAGTCTGATTGATTTAAGAACTAAATACAAGCTAACAACCAGAACAGCCATATCACCACGGATATACGGTTTACCAAAAGTACACAAAGATAACATGCCGTTACGACCTATTTGCTCATCCATTTATTCACCAGCTTATCAATTATCAAAATATATTATTCACATATTACAAAATCTTACGAAAGACTCAATATATAATGTCAAAGATGCGACAGAGTTTAAATGTAGAATAGACAATACCCAAATAAATGACGATGAAGTATTGGTTTCATATGATGTCATCTCGTTATTTCCCAATATTCCGATAAATCTGGCAATCAACATCATTGAAAAACATTGGGAAAAAGTCCAGAACTACACAAAAATACCAAAATCATTATTCATTGAAATAGTAAACTTTTGCATAAAAGACTGCAGGTATTTTAAATATAATGAAGCTTATTATAAACAAAATAAAGGTATGCCTATGGGATCACCCGCATCGCCGGCAATAGCGGATATAGTAATGGAAGAATTACTAAATACAATAATTGACCAAATGCAAATTAAGCCCAGATTAGTAACTAAATATGTCGATGATATTTTTTCAATTGTAAAATCAGATCAAGTCGAAAATACACTAAAAGCTTTAAATAGTTTCAATAAACAAATACAGTTCACAATGGAAAAAGAAATAAACAATAAACTCCCCTACCTAGACTCTTTAATCATAAGAGCTCCAAATAAATTGAAACTAGATTGGTATCAGAAACCTATGGCATCTGGAAGATTGATCAATTTTTATTCAAAGCATCCAAAAAATATAATCATAAACACCGCCACAAACTTCATAAACAGGGTATTGAACATAAGTAACAGAGAGTTTCACAGCACAAACATAAGAAAAATTAGATCTATTTTACAAAAAAACGCTTTTCCAACTAATGTAATAAATAAATTAATTAAACAGGTTCAAAATAAGCCAACGAAACAAAATGAAAACGTTCCAGTTGCGAAACCGTCAAAAATTTATAAATCGATTGTGTATGTGCCAGGGCTATCCGAAAGACTTATAAACTCAGATGTTTACAATAAGGATGAATATACAATTACGATGAAAACGAAAAATACAACGACAAAATTGTTCAGCAACATGAAGTCTAAAATAGATATAATGGACGAATCGAATGTAGTGTACAAAATCACATGTAACGGAGATGACACAAACACATGCCAAAAGGTATATGTTGGCACCACACAAACAAAATTAAAAACAAGATTATCATCTCACAAATCAGACACAAAAGAACAAGTGACAGAAAACCGAACGATCCAAAAAACTGCACTTGCGGCCCATTGTGCAACAACCAAACATAAGCCTAACTTAAACAGAGTGAAAATACTAGAAAGAGAGACAAACTACAGGAAGAGATATTTAAAAGAGATGCTTCATATCATTAACATACCTGCAGATGAACGCATCAACTATAAAGCAGACACAGACAACTGCGCACACATATACAGATACGCAATCAACAAATATAACTGACATACAAATAACAAAACAGTAGGCGAGAAAAGTTACTTACGTTAACAACTGACGACACTACTAATATAATAAAATAAAATAATAAAGATGTATGTATAAATATATATAAATGTGCAATATTATAACTAAAAATTAATGTTTCTTTGAAAATTCAAGAACTCCCTGAAGATGACCAACAAAGTTGGCCGAAATATTGGAGAAAATAAAATAATTGCTATATCAAATTAAATTTGGTTTAAAATTATTTACTGAAGGACCTCAAGCCGAACTTACTTTATAAATAAAAAAAAAAAATAAATTAAAGTATTGTTTTGCAAAGTGTAGCTTATAAACCCATACATACATAAATATGTATGTATGTTTTGTACATGGTGGGCCATTTTGCAAATGGTGGCCAATGTCATATCTGTTTTTACATTTGTCAACTAGAATACAAGCTGTAGAATACAAGTGAACAAGCCACCGAAAGCTTGCGAAAGAATTTGTCTGTGGTGTTGGCGGAATTCGCCGATTCTGCAGTCGTCCTGCACCGACTGCGCAAAAACACTGCGCCCTTTGGCCTTGAAGAGTATGGAACCACACGAGACGCTGCCAAGAGTGGCCGGCTCCGGAGCGCCCGTTCTACTAATCGTTCGTATCACCGTTGTTGCCAACGATATCGAGCTGTCGCCAGAAACATCGACCAGATGTTTTGCTCATTATTTCCAAAATTATTTCAGAAATGACTTTAACTGTGCAACTTAGTGGACCTCTTGGAGCACCTTTTCTATATAGTGGCATGTTTGTACCATTCCATATTTTTCCGAAAAATCCACTTTTCCTCTCAAGAAATTTAGAAAAAAAATTATTTTGCTCATAATTTTATTTCCAAAATTATTTCAGAAATGCCACTAACTGTGAACCTTAGTGGACCTCTTGGAGCACCTTTTGTATATGGTGGGATATGTGTACCATCTCCCAATTTTCCAGTACGACCGCTTGTTTTTCCAAGAAAATAACATTCAAATAGTGTGTTTTGTCCTTAGGAATTGTTTTCAATATACTTTATAGTCAAAACTACAAAATACATATTCCAGAGAACAGTTTCCACTTCATGTCTTCCCAGAATGTTACTCAGATTGGTGGATATCCCTCCAAGAAAATAATTCATCTATTTGGCAGTGTCTGTTAAGCAGTTAACAGAGCTCTGTTAACCATAAAATTTGTATGTCTCCGCTAGTTAAAGTTAACTTTATCTTCACACACATGAAAATACGACATTTTCCAAACTATGTTTCAATACAAACGTGATTAATAGTGAGAATTTTTTTCATTTGTCGAGCGTGAAATTGCGTGTTTGAAAACATTTTGGTAGTGAGCGTGCGTGAGGTGAGGCCCAAAAAAATTTCGTGCGTGAGGAAAATTATTCTGATGGTGAGCATGCGTGACGTGAGCCCCAAAAAAAAAATACTCACGCGCACATCTCTAGATAATTTGAAAATTTTTTACATTAAAGAAAATTTTCTTTGGTTTATTAAATTGAGAAATTGGTTTATTAAATTGAGATTTATCAAGGTCACTTTACTTGCAATAAATATATATTTTTTATTTATTTTTAAATTATTCGATCTTCTTCAGGAAAATGTTTTTCCTGAAGAAGATACACTAAGGAGTAACGAAATATCGAATAATTTAAATATAAATAAATAAAAAAAATATATATATTTGTTGCAAGTAAAGTGACCTGAGGTCAATTTACCCGGCATTTAGACGGGAAAGTACTTTCATAAAATTTTTGTATATGTATTATGAATAAAAATTTCAATGAAATCTGTGACTTTCATGAAAATTTCTTGCTCAATTTCAAAGGAACGTGAAAGTTCATTTTAAAAATGTCGTCAAAGCGAAGAGTTGCAAGTATTATTATTTTAAAACTGAGTTGCCAAGACTACTACAAACATAAATGTATAGGGCAACATTCGAAAATAATTTTTATTGCTAAACTTTTATTAATTAATTTAATAATTATCACTATAAATAAAAATGTTTTAAATGTTTTCTAACCTACAAAATAATTTAAAATTCACAATTATTATTCTACTGCAATACTGAAAATTTGTATGTGCCATGGGGTAGGCAACCGTATTTACTACCTTGTCACTATACTTTCAGTAAATGTCAAAAAATTACTTTCAGAAAAATTTCGCTGAAAGCTGAGTTGAAAGTTAGAAAATTCTGAGTGTGTTGGTAAAAAAAAAGTGTGAGTGTAGCAACTTTCAAGCATATAAATGACGGGTTAATAAACCACAAAAAAAAAACTAAATAAAAAAAGGTCAAAAACTTGTATCCAGAACAATTAAAGAAAGCTTGTTAATGTAAAAGCCACGTGTCTGTGAAAAAGATACATACATATGTATTAATGTAGGCGATTTTAAAACACTTACCATGCTCTGGACGTGCTAGACGCACTTTTTCAGGTGGCATGGACTGATTGTTTTTCAATTCATCTGGTATGGCAACATCTCTGGGTGTTCTTTCTAATGCGGCTAATGATGCTTGCAGGGTAGTTTCAAATGACAATGACTGTGACAATGGCAGAAATATTGACAGGAACGATAAGCTTAGTAAACAAATTTTAGTAAATGACACATTTGGTGTATGGATTGATGAGTTTTGTTTGTTGCAGTGAGAATATTGTTGATTTTCCAAATTTCTCAGTCTCTGTTTTACTTGAATAGAAGCGTTGTGATGATGCCCGGCTTTATCCAAATCTAATGGCGCAAGAAGAACACTAGAAGACTGTAAGGGCTGCGTTCTAACAACAAAAACTAACAGCATTTTTAATATCATGAAAATGTTATAAAATTGCAAAATAATTTTCTTTTTCGTTGAAAGTTCTTTAGTGTAAGGTATATCGTTTGGCGGAGAATATTCTGTTTTGTGTGACAAATATGTTAATAGTTTTGTAGCAGGATGAACAGTTGCAGGCAGAGTTGTTGCAACCATGTAGTTCGTTGGGGCGCAGGATGTTTCAATTTTATTTGTATCGGTTTGAGCTGAATTCCGCTCCTGTAGGCTTCTTAAAAAGTAATAGGAATTTTGCATATAAATCTCTTGATTGTTGCTGTTGTTGTTATTATTAATATTATTATTATTAGTATGAAACTGGTGGCTTGCTGAAGAATTTTGTGCAGACTTATTATTGAGTACGTTTTTATGGTGGTTGGGTCGCCTACAACTACTGTGGCAGTTTTTATTACATGAGCAATTGTTGTTGTTGTCTACTTTAGATAGTGATGTACAGCAGTCATCTGACACACTGAGTTGAATATTTTCATTGCAAATGCAAAATTCTGGTTTACTCCTGTAACTGTAATTTTTCTCAGTATCAAGCGCTGATTTGCAGGATGTCAAGCAAAAACTTCGAAACGAACATTTTTTTAAAGAATTCGATTTTGTCTCTCCTTGACTTGATGATATTGGAAATTTCAATGAATTTGCATAATCTTTCATTTCACTGCAAACAGATAGTTGTTGTGCTGTACTGAAGCCGTCTGTGGCATCAGTACTGCACAATACGTTTATAGTGTCATCTGCAGATTGAACTCTTTTTAGCAAATATAATTTACGCTTTTTTTCCATTATATCACTAACAGTATAAAATTTAGCTTCCGATTTCCTCAAGTTATCCCTGGTGGTAGTCATTTTTTAAGGCATATTCTTTACATCGAAAATGTTGCTAATATCTGCAAAAAAAAGAGAAACAGAAAACTTTATTTATTTGCGAAACTAAATTTTTACTTATAAACAGTGCATATATGTATGTACGTATGTATGTATGTATGTATGTATGTATGTATGTATGTATGTATGTATGTATGTATGTATGTATGTATGTATGTATGTATGTATGTATGTATGTATGTCTGTATGTATGTATATTTTTTTCTCTATTCAAGTTAAATATTTCGCTTTTAAGCAAACGGATGCTTGTGGTCGCCAGTTAGAGATCAACATAAACTGCATGTTTTTGCAAATCAAGAGTTGTTTGTGAACGTTTGATGACAGCGCGGACGTGTTTTCTGTGATCCTTTGCATAAGGTGTGGAGTCGTAATGGGTGAACGCGTATTTGCTAATTGGCTTATTTAAAAAATAGTTCATGGTTATTAAAGATATTGTTGGCATATATTTCCACACAACATGTCTTATGACTTTTCCTCATGTTTATTACATAAGCAATGTTTTAAAGGTAACATACGATATGTAACCGTTTGGCAGATACAATATGAAAAACACTTCGTCTGTGAGGTACTTTAACAAACATGAACCATTATTTTCAGAAATAAGACCGTTAAAGTATATATTCGTAATGCGCCTTGGGTCGTGGTTATTGTGTCGTCTCTGCCCTCCTTCTGTATAGTTGAAGTTTTGCAGTATTAAAGAGGTTGCATTAAATGTTGTTGACTGGACAGTGTCGCATATACATACATAGGTATACCGGAATTTACACACTACAATTTTCTACACCTCTCAAATAAAACACCAAACAACAAATTCGATGTTTCTGCAGCAAATATTTCACAGTATGGACAGGCGCTAATGAAATCAGGTATGCTGTAATAGTGTGTGACATCGATATCGTAGCGTATGCTACAAAAATCTGGGCAATATATGCACAGCCGAAATGAACTGCAGTGCGAGTTCGTAATTTGATACTTGAGTGAAATAAAATCCAATTACACTCAACGGGGAGTTTCGGATAAAAAAAAAACCCTGAATCAGAGAATGGAACTAAAAAAAAATTTGGGAGCCTTAATTATAATATTGAGTACAGGTACACACACACACACACACACACACACACACAAACTCATGCTGCCGAAAAGCGAATGCTGAACACAATCAAATGATAGTTATGAAGTTACATACTGAGCAAGAATTCTTAGGAATTTATTGTTGTTGTAATTGCGGCCTTTTGATAGTATAACATGTGTGTATGTAAGTGTGGTTGTGTATTCACTGGCATTTATTATTGTTAAGAATGATCATGATTATTATAATGATTACTAGAATATCATGACTAGAGTATATAAGCAGGGCACAAATCACACTTCAACTCAATGCTATGACAGTAGGGTAACCAACCCTATTTACTCACTGCAGCATCGTCGAATTATGGGGTACACTGTTTTATCGCTTATTATAATCATTTCTGCTCCGACGAGATCAGGGAATCAATTCCTGAAACCCCCACATTTTCCGACATACAAGTACATCTTCCAGTCAATTGTACAACGCATTACAGAGAGAAATTGTTTTTAGCCGCAGGGTCCGTCTAGGGAACAAATTAGCTGCAGACACATTTCTTACCAGTTACATTGTAGGAAGATTCAATTCAAACACTACTTCCCTTTCCTTCTCCCAAAACCTACTTTCCTAGTTCCCTTAGTACTGGTCAAAAAAAAGAAAAAAAAAGTAGAACCTGTCGAATATTGAGAGATCACCTTGTTGGACTTTCCGAGGCATAGGCTGTTCTAAGGGGACTTTGTCACATGGGAGTACATGCGAGAAGACTAAATCTTCCATATAATGATTTCTGCGGAGGCTGCAGAAATGAGGAAGAGGAGGAGAGTGTCGAACACTTTCTCTGTCGATGCCCAGCTCTCTTTGACAAGAGATCAAAGTAATTGGGCGGACCGACACTAAATGGGCTACCGGAAGTGTCGGAATGCGGTTTGGACCGGGTGGACTCCTTCATCCGTGCAGCGGGGTGGTTCAGTTCGGAACTTTAAGGCGTTGTTCGATAGTGTATTCTTCCATTTTTCAAATTGAGTTAAGCTGAAATTGAGAAATGTCTAATGAAATGTAGAAATAGACTAGACGTTTAGGTGTGGTTCACATTCAACATCAGCCCTTAAAATTTAACCACCCGTTATTATGGGATCGGAAATTAAAATTGTGCAGATTACAAGGAGAATCACCAACTTATAAAGAAGATCTACCCTTAAAACTGGTTGTGAAGGGCATATATACATATGTAAAATGAAATGGTAAAAACCTGACAAGATTGAATGGCGCAAGTTAATTGAGTGCTTATGAGCGGTATAGCGGATGCAAACTGGCTGTTCTAAATTAACAATTCTACGAGTAACTTTAAAAATTTACCACAGTATTATAAATTTGCTTTATCAGCAAAGTAACAAAAACGATTAAATTACATCACATGCTAAACAATTATCATAAACGCAATTTTATTGCTGTAATTAATACTTTTAAGGCAGTTGCTCCAGGCTTCCGAAACGTTATGAAACACCAAAATGGAGCTTTCAATGTCACCCTAATGTATGTGTACGTTTAAGAATTCATAAAACAAAAAAAAAAAACAACAAATACCGCAGGTCCAATAGCAATAATAATTTTTAACGATAGGTTAACAAAAGAATTTCAAACATTTCACAACGCTGCTCATGTGGTTGGTATGTGAGTAATAAACTGGTGGCGATTAGATGGATGGCTGCCTGCTTATCTGTGTACGGGTATTTATTTGACTGTAGTTATGCAATTATTTGTTGTTTGTTTACAGTTAAAATTTATTAACTAGCCAATAGTAATTGGAAATACATATTTGTGTGCATACATACATATGTATGTATGTACGTGTTAGCTAAATATGAATGGAATGAAGTGGAATCGTATGGTTTTATTGTAAATGAGAAGCAACTTGTTTAAAACCCATACGAATTCATTCAAAAACTTCTACAGAATTATGAATGAATTTAAAAAAAAAAAACTTTAATTACAAGCACTTAAAGTTCACCTTCTTACGGAATGATTAATTTGATAATAATTTTAACTAACATGTACACACATATCGTTACTTGAAACTCAAAACGCATTAACTAATTTTCGAACAGTTTTACGGTGGAAGGAAAACACGGAATAAACATGTGTATAAGAGCTTTTAATGCAAATTCCTTCTATATAATAAAAAAAAGACTGAAGAATAATTCATTGTTGAATGAATTTTGCAATATATGAAACATTTGGAACATTTGTCTTCGCACTTTTGTGAGGTAAATAATCCCATCGGCTCTGGAATTGGTTTAAAATTCTCTTTTTATTTTTGTTAAATAACTTGGACTAGTAAATTTTAAATAAACCACTTTTAGATAAAAACTAAAAGTAAATTTGAAATAAACCACTTTTAGACAAAAAAAAAATAATAACGGGTTATCCATTTCGTGGTTTCAAAAGTATAGAACTGGAATTCGGCATCTGTCAAAGTTTTTTTCTTCTCAGTTGAGAGTCTGACATTGACGAAAATGGATCGCTTAACTATCATACAACATACTACAAAAATGCTGATTCTGCCACAGCCACATATCGTGCTTTAAGAGGAGATTATGGTTTACATAATCGTCCAACTACGTAAGTAATTGGCAAAATTGTGAAAAAAATCTGAAGAGACTGGAGCGGTTACAAATACTGTAAGGCCTGTGCTTCATCGTTCCGCTCGTTCCGCTGAAAATATCGCTGCTGTAAGTGAAAGTGTTGCCGAAGTCCCGTCGTTCTCAGGAATTAGGACTGTCTTACGGCACATTATGGCGTATTTTGCATTTAGATCTACACCTACATCCATATAAAGTCCAGCTCACAAACAACTGAAGCCAGTTGACCATTCACAACGTCGTAGATACGTGGAATGGGTGCTTGAACAACAGGCGGTGAACGGCGATTTATCGAACAACATTTTCTTCAGCGATGAAGGACATTTCGCACTCGCTGGGTATGTACATATATTAATAAACAAAACTGTGGTATTTGGGGTTCTGAGAATCCTCAAGTAATTGAAGAGAGGTCATTACATGCAGAAAAAGTCACTGTTTGGTGTGCTCTTTGGTCCGAAGGTGTGATTGGACCTTACTTCTACGAAAACGACGATGGAACGACTGTCACCGCCAATTCGGAACGTTATGGTAATATGATAACCTACTTTTTTTTTACCTGCTATTGAAGAATACGACTTGCAGAGTATGTGGTTTCAACAAGACGGTGCCACATGCCACACAACTCGAGCGATTATGGCTTTAGTGCAAGAGACCTTGCCTGGCCGCGTAATTGCTTGACGTGGCGATATCAACTGACCACCAAGATCATGCCATTTGACTCCATTAGACTTTTTGTTGTGGCTGAGATACCGCCCAATAGATGTCAAAAATTGGTCGAAAATTACCTCAAAAGAATCAATGCTTGCAACACTTCGCGTGATGGTCATTTAAATGATGTAGTGTTGCGCACATAATGTCAAAGTTCAAACTTTATAATAAAGAAGAAATATCATGAAAATATATTTTGTATGTGTTTTATGTACGTTGATATGTACTTTTGAAACCGCAAAATGGATAACCCTTTACTTTGCACTACAGCCACAAAAATCAAAACTTTTTGAGTTTTGTGTTTACTTTATACTTTGACAAGTACTACAGCATGATCTAAGCTACTAATTTGTACTTGTATGATTTATAGCAACGTGTCTACCCAGTATAAGATTGATAAACACTATTATAAAGCAAGTAACATGACAGTGTAGCTATTAGCCACTGGTACTCATGAGATCAATTCACAGCAAAATGTTGTTAAATGAATAATACAAACATATTAATAAATATTAAAATAAAACGCATTTTATCGAACTTCTGCGTTTTTCACATACAGGGTACATCTGCCGGCATGTATGCAAACATTTGTTAGACATTTACACAACTTGTATGCTAAATTTGTGCAAGAATTCGTGCGAATGTCGGCAGAAAACTCGGTATCCCTCATGTCTTTTTCTGTAAGACTACTTTCAGACGACTTGTCTCCTCACAAACTGCAAATTTACCACATGTTTGTCGCCATTAATGTCAACCACTCAATATGTCTTTAGTCCACAACTCTCGACAGAAATCGTTTAAGAATCTGATTTTCCTTGTTTGATGTCGTGATACAATTTTTGCTGTTGTGGTACAAATTTATGTTCATATATACATACATACATATGTACATACACACATGCTTACAGCCAGTAAATGGTCTGTATTCATCAAGCCATTTTATGTTTAAAACATAATCCAACGTGTTTGCCTGTATAATTAGGTATTACTTTATTTTCAAACAACTAAATAACGAAAGAAAACAAAAGAAAAACATTCACAATTTGATTTTACTTGGGTATTATTTATATTTTTAGTTTTCTTCTTTTCGATTTGTTAAAAATAGCGTGCCACAAATTTTTAAAAACAAAAATAAAAAGAAACAAAATTTTAAAATATTTGCATTAAGCTGCTAAATTTAGATAAACTAACAAAATAATACACTTAAAATAATTACCCGCTCGCTCACACAACGAGCATAAAAACTCACCACCAGTGTTGTTAAGTACGGCAATTTGCCGACAAGCGTGGTGGAAAATAATTACCCAAGAATACCTTTCGTACATTTTCGAAGATAATAGTTATAACAACTTTTACTTTGTTTTGCCTCCTCTGTTACTACTTGTACCTACATACATATATACAGGTTATATAAAACACAAAATGAATGAACTGAAATTTTAAAAATATTCGTTTGCTGTGTTTTATGGCGTAAAGTTGGTAGGCAACATTCGTAGATACATTTCTGAAAGAGTTTCCCATAAATTCGGCGGAGATTCGAAAAGGTTTTACGAAACAGTACTGGTGAGATGAAAATACATTGATCAGCATGATCAACTTGACCCAGAGCAAAAACAACCGATTACACTGCGTAACAAATGGAAAAACAATTTTCTGATATTGGATGACCACAATATTTTTTTGATTTGTTATACTTGTCTAAGAACAAAAATCATAAAAATTTCATATTCTATACATACGTAATAATTTTTTTTTTTTTTTCTAAAATATGAGAAAATATGGAAAGGTTAATCCAAACCTCTAGTCATAACTTAAAAGCGGAGTGTACGATTTTGTTAAATAATATGTCAAACAATTTCAAATTGTTATAACTTTCAATTGTACCAATATCATTTTATGATGTAATTAATAATTTTGGAATTATTAAAACAAAAAATTTTTTTTTTTTTTTTGAGAAATTGTAAAAAATTTTATTTTGGAGAATTAAATATATACACTGGTATTCATAAAAAACAAAATGTTGCTCAAATACATTTTAAAACAAATTTTATATGAAAAATTTGTTGTTAAATGTGTTTCAACAATGTTTTATTTTTTATGAATACCGGTGATAATATTTATTTGATCTTTTTAATTATTTGAAAAACTATTTAATACAACTTCAGATCGTTTTTAAATAAAAATTTTATTAACAATTGAACAAAATCGTGGAATATAAAATTTTGCGCCAAAATAATTGGATTAGATTTAGAACTCTAACCAAATTATTAATATAATTTACTCGGTGTGAATAAATTATATTCGTAGTTTAGGGAGGAAAATGGAAAGAAGAGATAAGTATGTGAGTAAATGTGCAATCTGGTCCCTTGGAGCAAACGGTTAATAATTACCTCAGGTAAGTATTGATAGGAACGTCTCTTTAAGGTAAGTAGATCTTGATACGATTGAGGTAATTCAACAATTTTATTTTCAAATTAGATATAAGTATATACATATATAAATGTTTATACGCAGTCAATACAATGTTGAAGTTGCGGTGATACAAAATGGAATGAATGAAAAATGGCTTAAGTTCGGTCTACAAGACAACTTCAGTATTAATTGTTCTGATCCTTTCCCATGGAAATTTCCACTTGTCCTATTAAGCAACATTTTGGACAGCAAAAGCATCTTCAACATTGTAAAGCTTTTGAACAGATAATTAAAGGAGTAAAAAGATAAACAAATTCAGGAGCAATACTTGCGAATAATTTACAAATTCTAAATTCAAATAAAATCTACTATTAATAGCAAATGGATGATAATTGTCCAAGTGAACTTGGACAACAATATTATTCAATATTTCGATAATTTTTCAATTTTTTAATTTTTTTAAATCAAAAATTTTTTCAACATTTTCAATTTAATTACAAATATTATCCTGAAGATGATAACAAATTGTTATCGAAATATTGAATAATATTGTTAATAAAATTTTTATATAAAAACGATCTGAAGCTGTATTAAATAGTTTTTCAAATTTTGGAGAATTTATGGAAAATAGAAATTCACAAATATTTTGCAATTTTTCTTTATTTTTTCAAATTGCGTTGAAAAGGTCATGTCACGCGTGATCGTGATTAAATTAAAAAAAAAAATTTTAAATTTAAATTTCGTGCGTGATCACCATTTTAAGGCTGTTCACGAAGTTTCACAATAAAGTTAAGTCACTAAATTTTTTCGGTTTGAAAAAACACTTTCTCACACCTCAGGAGTCAAGTTATTTTACAATGCAATGTAATTTATCTCAATGTCTACAAAGGCACATGTAATGTACATTTACCCGGATCAGTTTGTATGGAAGGTAAAAAATGTAAAACACCGTGGGGGAAATAATTGCTTGAGTAATTTTAAACCAATATGCTACATGTAGTCATTATATAGTAGTTATAAGCATTATAGTAGTTATAAGCTACCACAACAAATAGAGTTCGTATTCTCGCACCCTTTTGCTACCTGCATACTCCTGCGAAAGTATATACTTTCACCCGAAAAAAACCCCCTCTTCTTGCCGTTATTGCCGAAAATTTTAACAATAGCTTGTCTTAATGGCATGCAATAGGTTTTTAGGTTATGATTAGAGGTCTGGATCAACCTTTACGAAAATCTCATATTTTAGAAGAAAAAAACCAAATTATCCATAGAATTTGAAATTTTTATGATTTTTGTACTAAGATGGACATAACACATCAATAAAAACATAGTGGTCACTCATGGTTAGAATTTTTTTTTTCCATTTGTTGTGTAGTGTAGTCGGTTGTTTGCATTGAGGTGTAATCCAGTCGTCCACCAGTGCCTGCTGTGAAATAGTTAATAGATTTAAGTCAATTTAAAGTTAACTTCGTTTCCGGCAGGGTACTTTCTTTTGTGAAGATTACATTAGATTAAATAAAAAAATTATTTTTAGAAATTATAAAAACCTATTTGCTATATTTGACTAACATGTGACAGGCCATTTGGCGTGGAAGCTCAACATTAAATCTGACAACTCTGCTCAACACTACTGCAGCAACAACAAAAACCTCATACACATATTACACAAAGTAAACACACAGTATATGTACGTATGTACATATATCGTATGTACATCTAACATGGTATCTATAAAAACACATACATACATATCTAGACGATTGAATGATTAAGACAGTTGGTAAGGTCTATCTCTTCTATTTTGGAATTTATTAAAACAAAGGAAACATACAAAGAAAAGAAATGAAAAATACTGCAAAAACAATATTCGTTTAAAAATTCAGCCAAAACTACATAAATGTAACAAACAACAAATAACATGCCAATCCAACCAAAACTAACAATAACAGCAGAGATCAGCAGCCGCTTGCTCGCTCAGCTCATTGTCGATCGTCAAATCGTGTAATTTTTTCGTTGTTATGTACCTATTTGAGGTTAAATTTAGCAACGCAGACGTTTATTCAAATGGAAAAAGAAAGTAAAATGAAATGAAACAACAAAAACAATGTCAAGGTTGGTGGAAAACAAAACAATATGCTTCCACACAAACGCATATCCCATCATATAGACTTTAATATGTGCTTAGGTACGTATGTATGTATGTATGTATGTGTGTGTATATAATAATAACATAAATATATTTGCAAACATACATACATGTATGTATATCTACATATGAAGAATATGAATGTCCCGAAGAAAACCCGGCACTTAAGTGTCCCCAAGTCAACAATTTGTCAACTATTTTGGTGGCTTTTCGGTGACATTGTTAGTGAAGCGTCAACATTTTTATATTTGCATTTGATGAGTTCAATAAATTTTGTTATAATAACGTGTCGACGGCATTATCCACATATATTCCCAAAAAAACAACCAAGAATTAAATCGATACCAGTGTTGACCAAAAAGGAACTATCTGGCCAATAATACAAATGTCAGTAAACGTTTTCCAATTTTTCAGTTTCCAGTAATTGGTAAAATTTTACTGGTTACTGAAAGTTTTTTCGGTAAGTAGTAAAATTTTGCTGGTAACTGGCTAAAATTTTACTGCTTTACTATTCCTAAACCAATTTCTATAAACCAGTAAAAAATGTTCTGCTTCCTGAAAAAAATTGATAACCCGTAAAATTTTACTGCTTATTGGAAATCCCATGTACCAGTTAAATGAAGTCTACTTTTTACTGGAAAAAATGTCAGTAATCAATTGATATGAGTAAAATGATCAACAAAAAAAGCTCTGCAAAATAAGCAGTCTGGTAATTTTTTATGAACATTTTCCTATGTATATGTACACATGTGTTTCTATGCATATTTTTCCCAGATAATTGAAAATTTAAATTTTTTCCTTTTCTCATTCACAATTTTATTGAGCACTGCTTTTTACTCTTTACTGCAACTTTTTCAGTCACCAATAAAATTGTATTGGCTACTGAAATTTTCCCGATAAAATAAACTAAAATTTAAAGTCCTATGAAGCAAAAGCACATCGAAACATAAAATCAACCTTGTTTTGCACTCTTGATGTGCATAACTTTTAAGAGGGAAATAACTTCTATGATATCTATCACGTGTAACAAAAAAAAAAGCACTGCAAATTTGTTTCTAGTATAAATAGTAACAACGGCAACCCTAAATAAAACAATCAAAGATAAAAAAACATATTTGTTTCAGTACTTGGCTTGATTTCAACAAACCCTCCTGGATTGCGGATATTTTTATGTTTTCGTTGTTGTATTCGTACTTGTTTATTCTCTGTAGATAGGCTCTCTCTGCAGATAGGCTGTCTATCTGCCCTCTATTGATCTTCGTTCATATGAATGTATGTAATCCAAAGAGAACTGTTAATAAGAAGCACGAGCCCAGGCAAACTCTTTCTACCACAGGCCTTATTAAAGGCATTTTTGGGCATAATTTGCACTCAATTTTCATTCTTATTTTCTAGCTAAATAATCCCTCACAGAATACATCGACTCGCAAATATAGCAGTAGCAGTTTATGTCTTAGTTTTGTTGCGAAATCAAAAGCAAATCAGTTCAGATATAATTCTTAATTAAACGCTAAAAATGCTTTATTGAAGGCCTTGATTTTTATGTATATATTACAGGAAACACATTCCGCATTTCCACGAGAAGCAGTAACACATTTTCTCTTCTTTTTTTTTCAATAAAGCAAAATTACACATAACTGGTAAGGGTAAAAAAATTAATTCTCACTTCTTTTTTTTTTTGATGTGGACAACATCTGAGCATCGAATGAGACCGATCCCATGCCCCAAAAGTGTTCCCTCCCAGAGATATGTATGCGCGTTTTATGAAAGTGATGGTACACCAAAGATACACGTATTTAAATCTTTAAGATGGCTCTCCTGAACAAAACCGGTTTTTACCCTTAGGTCCCTTCCTTTCTAGTTTGCGCGTCACAAATACTAAATTTATTAAAATGGTTAAAAATGCTATATGTATAGAATGTCGAAGAGAAAAAAATCAGTTCAAATTTGTAAGCACGCAAAATTTAAAAATTAAAAATCATAGACAAATTCTCAAGTATTCAAAAGTGAACTTAATTTTCTAATTTTTTTCAAACGTCTATATACCGCCCCGACATTTCGTTGATGCTAATCAACTTTCAACAGAATGTTTGAAACTTCACTACTTATTTTTCAGGTCTACCGATGAGTTGATTAGCATCAACGAAATATCGGGGCGGCATATAGACGGCTGAAAGACAGAAAACATTTATATGGTCTATTTTTTTTTTATAACTAAAATAGATTAGGTTAGGTTGATTGGAGGGGTTTGTTGCCCATGTCTTACGACACACACCTAAGCCAGTATAGGCTTGTTGAAACAGTTTGACTCATAGGTACATATGTATATAGGAACTCCGTCTTATTAACAAAGTTCCTTAATTTCCTCCAACATATACCCCGTAATTGGGTTATGTCTGGTAAGGAGTCTCTCCCAAGATGTCGGCATCGTATTTGTGAGAAGGCGGGACACTGACACAACTAAAATAACTAATACATTTCAAATAGCTTTTATAGGTAGCAAACAAATAATTAAGTTCTTTTTTGAATACTTGAGAATTTGCTTATGATTTTTCATTTTTAAGTTTTGCGTGTTTATAAATTTGAAGTGTTTTCTTTTAATATAAAAATATTCTGCTTTTATAGTATGTAAGTAAGTATGAAATGAATTTTTTTAAAAATTTTAAATATTTTTTTTAAAGAAATAGGTACAAGTCTTTTCTCCACTTTTAAGCGCTTCGAAATTTCCAAATTGACAACGCTGTCAATTAGTTACAACAACGTGTGTGGAACAGATATAAATATGGCAGGTGTGGAGCGAGCAGGCCTTTCACAACCAAAAGCAACAGTACAGAGGCCTTCTAGACTACATCTTTACTACTGATTTTTCCCGCTGGGAATGTGCCGTATAAACAATATACATACATATGTATGTACGTAAGTATGTATGTATGTTCTTACTATGTACAAATATATGTATGTATGTATGTGATTCACAATCGTAATTGAGAGAACGAAACAAGTGGTTAATATTGTGTGCTTTAGTTGTTACACAGTGGGGTTGTATTTGCCATCTGAAGCCTCCTTCCTGCAAAGTCGTTTAGGAGGGATCTTATTAGCTTTTAAGACGAAGCGAAAAGAAAGCTCGTGAAAATTGTAGTAGGTACATACATACACATGCCTGCTACATTTGTATGTTTGCATGTAGCCACTATTTAGCTCATTTATTGAAACAGCTCAAAATAATTAATTAATATGAAGGTATGTATGTATGTAATAGGTGGGTAGATACTTATATACGTACATATGTACACAAAGTTTCTTAATAAGTTCCTACCTAGCTAGTAGGTATTATGGGTAATGTACCTTGTGCCTCTTGTAACCTCTTCGCACCAGAAGCTTTATAAAAACAAAGGTACATAAAATTATGGTAGGTGACAGATCTAATATTAAGTTTCACATGTTCTACATTAGAGTAGGTACCGACATACATACATATGTACATATCTAGGTATCTATTAAAAGAACACTATCCAATTGTGATTATATCAATTACATTGTAACTATTACATTTGTAGTGTGTACCCACATACATACATATGTATTAATTGAAGAAAGAACTAGAATCTTTTTCAGGATTTATATTTTGTACATTCATCATTAACACACCATTTTTTACATTGAGAAAAACAAATAGAAAGATAAAATTAAATACAAATCAAAATATGAGCGACGCATTTGTAAGACTCGTTTTATTTTTACTAGCACCATTTTTATTTTCTTCTGTTCTATTTTTTATACTTTACTGTTTTCAAAACACTTTGTATCAAATCAAAACAAACAACGATGTACACGACTGCTAAGAAGAACATACCGGTGTCGACTATTTGCAAACATCAGCTATGATGTGATGTGGAGGAACAATAATAAAAATAATAATAACAAAAAAAAAAAAAAAAAAATAAGAACGCCAGAATACGAGAACAACCCTCAAGATGACGTTGACCCCGAAAAAATCAAAAGCGTAATAGCCAAAATAATACGCTTATACATACCTACATCTATACATACATGTACGATAAACACATAAACACAATAGGAAGACACACACACACACACACACACACACACACACACACACGCATGCACGCTCCCATCTCTAAAACAGAGCAGACTACAAAAAATAACGTCAAAACGTGGACGGCGACAAAAACTTTGCGAAAAGAAGAGGTTGAAAGATTAGAAAAACAAAAATAATATTGTGTATTTATTTGAGTGGAGTGAATTAAAAGTGTTTCAAAAGCAATTCAGTTACCAAAAAAGCGCATGCGTGATACAAAATACAATATAAAGTGGTCAGGGATATTTCACTTTACTCTTCAAAAATGGGAACACAAAATCCTGAAGAATAATTTTTTAAATTCATTCAAAAGACGAAAAGGTGGAGAAATGCACTTTGCATGTATTCGAGTTGCCAGATTATTAACTAGACACCTACTATTCGAGAGAATGCATAGGCACCTATGTATGATAATCATATTGATCAGCTTTCCGACAATCAACAATTAGTCATGGCCTGGATTCGAAGCAAATTTGGGTGCTGATGAGCGACACGGTGGTCGTGAAACAGCCATGGTATGTACTCCATTCATTAAGTTTTCAACTTTTCCTTTCTTGTCTTCTTTAAAAATATTGATCACAAAAAATCTTTCTCAGTTTTGAGAAAGTAAAAATCGAAATAAAGACCAATAAAATTATTAACAATTGTAAAAAAATTATTTGTATAATAAAAGGACCTTTAAACCTCAAAACGTTTTTATTGGTACTGGAAATAAAAAATTAAAAAAATATGCATATATGTATGTAGGTACATATTAGAAATAGCTTTAGCTAAAGAAAATACTAATATACAGTTCACATATGCCTTTTTAATTGAAACAATATTCAGTTAATTGGCAATATCGTTTTGGTGTTCATACATACTTAATATTGCTACGACAATTAGCATTTGGCAGGTGAAAAAGTTATTGTTTACATTTGGTTATTTTGTAAAGGGTGTTTTTTCGATGTATAGAACTCTAAGTTGGCATTACTGTTCCAGATGGCTACCGATTTAACAGGTGTCAAGTGATCTATTCTCAGTTTGGTTTGGCAATATGTACATCATGAATAAACTCACGCGTGAACAAGGCTTGCAAATAGTGCAATTTTATTTCGAAAACAATGGTTCTGTGCGGAATACGTATCGCGCACAATTTTGTTTAGCAATGAAGCGCACTTCTGGTTGAATGGCTACTTCAACAAACACAACTGCCGCATTTGGAGTGAAGCTAATCCTCAAGTGCATGTCGAAACACCGTTACATCCACAAAAACTGACTGTTTGGTGAGCTTTATGGGCTGGTGGAATCATTGGTCCGTACTTCTTCAAAAACGATGATGGCCAGAAAGTTACAGTCTATGGTGATCGATATAGGGTCATGATTACTAACTTTTTCATTCCTGAATTGAATAACCATGATGTCCAGGAGATGTGATTTCAACAAGACTGCGCAACATGCTTGTGCCACAAACGCTTGACCATTTGGAAGACAACATTCGCTGTATTATTGCCGATATACGGCCAGAAATGTTGAAAAAAGTCATCGAAAATTGGAAGTCCAGATTGGACTACATCCGCGCCAGCCGTGGCGGTCATATGCCAGAAGTCACACATATTTAAAATGTAATGCCACAAGATTATCTTTCGGATAAGTAAAATTCATGCCAATCAAATAATCCATCGTTGTTTTATTGCAACTTAAAGTTGTATACATCGAAAAAAAACACCCCTTATCATAAAAAATTTAAAAAAAAAATTTGTTTTTTTTTATTTATTTTGTTGACATTTGATTAGTAAAATTTTCACAAGGAGTGTTGAATATGTACTGTTATTGTACTGTTAATACAAATTGTACTGTTAATACAAATCTAACAGTGTTGCATTATAAATTTTACTCATTATTGAAACAATTATCTCTTAATTGCCAATAAGCTAATTGTAATTTTTATATGAAAATTTTGTCTCAATAATGGCTTTAATTGTTATAATTTGAATATTGCTGCATGTATGAACAGGATATAACATAAAAAAATATTGGGATTTTCCCAAATAGTTTTCTAATTTAATGCTGTTTTTTTCGTGAACTTGATGAACTTGTCACGTGGATGTATATGGGTACTAAAGCAAAAAAGTGGTGGATGAGCTGATTAAAATAGAATTATCTGAATGAGAAAAAATATATTTATAGCAAATTTGTAGACTAACCGTCTAATTCATAAAAATTATAATAGGTTTATAAAACTCTTATTTGACAGATTTTCCATACAAATATGTCAAATAGCAGTCTTATAAGCCTGTTATAATTTTTATGAATTAGGGGGTAAATATTAAAATATTACAAATCTTATAAAAACCGTTGACACATTTTATGTTTTTCATATTGCTCCGAAACCATATACATACATATATGGAGTGCTTATACTCAAAAAGTGTTCTGTGAACACACAAAAATTTTACTGGACAGCAAAGATATTGGGATTTTTCTCTTGACCCAAAAGGTGATAGTTAAATTTTAGAAATAATTCGTTCAGATATATTTATTCAGATATACATAGCATACTATTGCCAATTCTAATCATACTTTTGTAATTTCCAAACATACAGTTGTCAAATGCAACTACATTATTTTCATATTGCTGCTTGCTCATGAAAATATTGGTTAAATTTAACACAAACATGATTCTTCAAGACAATATTATAACTGAATTTGACAGCGATATGGTTACCCTAAAACTAATTTTAATAATACAGCTGGAAGTAACAATATTATCCTTGACAATGTCAATAGTATGGCCAGACATGGCAATATTATGACTGAATACAAGAACAACAACAACAACATGGTTATTGGTCACAATAGCATACTTAATTAGATATATTTACAGAATGCAAACAAATATTTTTACGTACATACTCATTCAAAGCTCTTACTTACACACACAATATAAAAGAAGCTTTTCATATGTTCCATAATTTGTCTTATTTAGGTTTTAATAACTGCGATATTTGATTTATCTTACTTTTGTTACTTCTATTTGATAAATAAAAATTTTCATTAATAAGAACACACAGAATTTCAATCACAACACAAAAGTTGGTAAAAAAATTAGCTGTGAACTACATCAACAAAAACTTAGTTAAAAACAACAATACTTTGTTTATTATTTGGTTATCATTTGATAAATGAAAAATACTATGTATGCCAAAAATAAAGCTTGTTCAAATTTTCATTATAAAATTATTGTAGATATTGTTTTTTTTTTAAATGAATACAACCATATTTCAATATTCATGGATAGTGACAATAAAACTGTGTTTACGGAGACCAAAAATGGTTTACGGATTTTAAATAAAAATATTTTGTTTGCTACAACCTTTCACATCCTTATAGGCAACATAACATAATATGGTTGTCAACATTTTATAATATAGTTGTTGCAACCATATTGAAAAATGATACTTGAAATGGCATTGTGAAAGGCCGCGTTGAAGCTGTGGCAAGGGACTTTTATTATAGCATGTTAGGATTACCAAATACAGCAATTTTCTTGAATCCCAGAAATTATGCCCGGGTGTCAGTTATTGATGTGGTAACGCTTAAGCTGAGTTTATTGCTCTGGCGAGAATTCTTAAAATGTGAAATAAATTAATAACAAAAACAACTTGAAAAACACGAGAAAATTAAGGGCGGAAACAACAAAACCAAAACACAAGCAAGAACAACAATACTAAAAATAACACACACAAAAATAAATGTAATTTATAGCTTAAGTTTTTTTTTACTCAATGGATTGAATACTTGGCTGGTTGTATGTACCTATAGACGGATGGGTAAGTTGTATTTTTAAGATGGATTGATGAATTGCCGGAATAATACTCATACAGAGTACGTACGACATGAGTAAAAATAGTAGACATGAAACAACACACACCGTTCCTCACTTCTACACTTCGTAATGTTTCATGGCACGAGCAAATGTGCAAGCACACACACACACACACACAAATAAATATGGGTACCTATAGGTACATTCTTATACACACCTATGTATGTACATGTATGATGAGTACATTAATATACAGACTTTGCTACACTTAAATACGTCTATGAATGAACTATTTTGTATGTAGATATGTTCATACAAATGTACATCATGACTCGTTATCGATTTCTTTTGTGATCGAAAACTGATTGAGTTATCACTTGAAACGCGGCTACAGGAGAAACGTTTATTGTGTAGAAACTTGAGCAGCATTGTGAACTTTGAAGTTTTAAAACGCACCATAATGGTGAAGAAGACACGTATTTTTGGGGAAAAGTAGCTTTTTGCTTTTTATATTTATATTACCGCCCTGTTTTCGGGAAACAATTTGTCTACAGGGTGCGTCAAAACGTTACTTTTTTTCACAATTGCATTTTCTAAAAGCGTATATCGTCTTGTGTTGCCACTTACTGTCATAGCTGACAGTTCTTTATCGGTTTTTGGCGCACAATTATCAAACGCCCAAACATCAAACTTGAGTGAATGAAAAATACCAATCTCCCACAGCTTTTCCATAGCCACAAAATCTCGTGGAGAAAATAAATTCGGATTTTTTAATCAAATATTAAAATATGTATGAATGCACATTTAGAAAGGAAATATAAAAATATATTTAGGTGGAAATTTGTTCTTGTGCATTTAACAATCGAAAAAAAAAACAATTCAAGCTAAAAAAAAACAGTAAGCAGGGAGGACTCTGTAGTCACAAGAGCAATCCAACCGCACTGGAGAAAACATTCATTACACATATACTTATTTTGGCATTTTTGTTAAATTGAAAATTTTTATTTTTCATAAATATGCTCTAATGCCACTGGAATCAACAACAATTAAAAAAAATGTTTACTTCCTTCATATTTTTGCTTTACTTGAGTATTTTATGTATATGTATATCCACTCAATTTTTGTATTTTTAAATCTGTAAAATTATTATTTTTATTTTTCAACAATTTTTTATCTCTTTTCTGTGGTATTTTTCATGAAAGCCAAACTCAAATACAAAATGGCATTTCATGCTTAACTGCATGTCGAACATCGATGCTCGGTCATATGATCGACCATCACTGCCCGAGCATGGTCTTTATTAGCTATGAGCGATGTTCTACACCATGTCCACATCAAGTTCATGGCTAATGGAGACCCCTAGTTACAAAAGCTGCTGACCACTGCTTCTAGCTTCAAGAACTATCAAAGATTTGTTAACAAACTGCATATATACACAACATAAACGTGAGCAAATGGGAGACAGGACATAAAGTAATTCTAAAAAACAAATGAAGTGTTTGTTGTAGTTATGCAGCTACCTGGTTTTAAGGTGCCCTGGCTTGAGCTAAGCGAAAGAAGATTGGTGGTAAACACAGACTAGTGACTTGGCGCATATTATCGGTACTCGATTTGCATAATATGCGTCTTCATGAGCTCCGCATTCGTTAAATTCAAACGAATGGTTCACAAATACAAAGATATGAATAATAAAATGATGCAAGTAGACCAAATTGTGATTGAAAAGTGAGCGATTGAAAGAAACTAGGCGAGTTAAAAGGTCTGAACTCTTTTAAGCTGAAGCACTAAAGAAAGCATGAAATTGGTATCGCTTGTTTCGGATTGCTTTTCGATTTTTAATTCTTTTTGATTCACTTTCAATAGTCAAAGATGCTCCCGATTATTTTTAGATTGTAATAGGCTAATATGTAGCGGTATGACTCATCAAAATAAATTGCGGCCATAAAGCACTTTTCTTACTCGAAAGCGTATAAGCTAATTTATTATCGCGCAGCAGAGTCCAAAAAGATATGAAATCGAAGTAAAATTAAATGAATTCTAGTTGGGAAGATACGACAGATGCAGATAATATAATTTGCAGACACATACCTTTGCTTGTATGTACATTAGGGTAGGTCGATTTAGTAATCGATATTGTGTCATCGATTTTTAGATAGCTTTTGTTAAGAGAAAAACAGAGCTCCACTATGACATACATAGATATCAAAAAAAAAAAAAATTTTTGAGGAGGCAAGAAGTCAATTTGTTGAATTTTTGTAGGTGAGTTCCCAATGACAGCGTGGTACGGAGCCTTAGAGAGTAAGAATTATTGTGAGTTGGTCATACATTTGACTCCTCTACGGGCATTCTGCGACTGATTAAAGTGAGGGGGACCATTTTCGTATGATTTTTTTTTTTTTTTGATAGGTACCTAGCCAAAAGTTATCGAAAAATCAATCGCACAATATCGATGTTTGTACTTACAAATCAACACCGCCCCTAATGTACATACATAAATGGGTTTACTTTTATTGGTAGTAGAAGAGCTACACAAGCATATATGTAGATACACATACATACATACTTATGTATGCACCTACATGCATACATTTATCTGCATGTATTCATAGTAGGTACCTAAACACAACCGAATATCAGACGTGGTGGAGAAATAAAACTCTTCAACATATGCACATTCTTTAAAGTGTAACAGTGTCATTCACTGCTGTAGAGACTGAGAGAGAAAGAGAGTGAGAGATTTTAATAAATGAATGAATGAATTATACCTACCTAAATGACAGAGAATTAAATTAAGTCAAATACGCTGTCTGCTGCTTAAAGTGAGAAAACAACTAAATATGCACTCCGATTACCACATTTCAAACAAGGCTTAACATTTTTCCAAGATTCAAAATATTATTCATAAAGCCAATGCAAGCGAACTATTAGAAATATACACATTCATGCACACCACACATAAAACCAGTCATCAAACCAGGGGACGGACAATTGAATGGAATGTGAAACTTGCAGCCAGATGAACAAATTTTGATACAGATGTGTGTACATATGTATGTATGTATGTATCTGCTAGTACCTACATCAACAACAATAACAAACTGAGAAAAGAACCATTGCTTTTTGTTTATATGCAGACAACGACGTCGACGTCTTCGCTGGCGTCGAAGCTTTTTGTGTTTTCTCTTTGTTGCTTTTTTTTACTTGTCTGTTGAAAATCATATTCTCATGTCTGAAGCAAACACAGATACACATTCCGATCCAAACACACACACACACAAAACCACGCACGCTCCCGAGAGTTCCGTCACGAATACGGTAACAAAAGGAAATACCAAAAAGTGAAAAAAACAAATAACGATGTGAAGAGGAATACTTAAAAACTGTACAAGAAAAACAAACAATAGTGTTTGCGAGTAAACGGCAAAAATAGAAAAACGTTTGGTATCACTAAAATAAGGCGGAGAAGAGTAAAATGGTGCACATAGTAAAGAAAAATTATAACCAAAACAAGAGCCGCTAAGAAAGACAGAAGTACTTTTAAACTGACTTTACTTAAAATTTGCATGGTTGCCAGACTAATCGCAAACTTCAGCGATTAAAAACTCGAATGTTTTCAGCGATTTACATTTCAATAGGTAGTTTTAGATTTCGTTCGTAGACTTTTTAAAAGTACAATAGGTCGACAATTCTAATATTCTAAAAGTAGCACGCTACTGTTGAGCGTGCACTGATATACATAGTTATTGAGTATGTTGTTATTATTATACCCATGTATTGTTGAAATTATGCTTAAAAATCTATATTAAACTGGAAGTAGCTACGTATTTTGATTACAAATAGTAAAAAAAATTGTTAATTACTTTTATCGGGTCTTAGTAGTAAAAATTATAAAATTTTAAATGACATTTTTCAAGTTTCTGCAGTGATTAATTAGAATATCTCCCCCACTTTTTCTTACTTTCGGCGAGATATCTGTGTTTACTCGTTTGAAGACTGAGTAAAACTACGTAGGTATGTGAACTCGGTTCTCAAAGCACCAAAAACTAAAATTTGTTTATACCTAAAACGTGAAATTTACTCTAATTCAGTTTACAGAACAGACATGACGAACACCGAAAACTCGAAAACACCGAATTCCAGTAAATCTCTCGCCTGATGAGCCAATAGTTGTTTTCGCTGTTCTACAAATGAAAGTTGGTTGAGACTAAGAAAAAGCAGGCAATACCCTAACAAACACTGCAGAAACAAAAAAACACGCCGGTTTTCATAAAAGTTAAAATGTTACTGATATACATATGTACATTATACAGCAAATTTTGTAAAAAAAAATTTTATCTAAAACATATTTTAACACTTTATTTTTAGTGAATACCGCTGTTAGTTATTATTCAGATCCAAGCGTCATATTTAGGAGTTTACGATCTATGCAAACGATTTCCAGTTATCTCTATTACGTGCTAGTAGTACTGTTAACTCAATGAACGATTTGCTGGTTTCTCTGAGAACAGATTGGCAAACTCATTTTTTCAACCTTCCACGATTTGGCACACCTTGCGGGTTCCAGGCCAGGAGGATCATCGCAGGATTTGCCCAGAATATGCCCAGTCCCAACATATTTTCTCTTCCTTATTTCAGCGTTGATATTTTTCCGATAATGTGATTCTTCATAGCTCTTGTAAATATTAGATAGATTTGGTACTCGGCCACCATATTTGAAAAATGTTTCGTGGGCACCGGTTTACAAAGCTTTGAAGTTTTGCTATCTTTTTCGTTAACAAACGAAGTTTCTGAATCGTACACAACCGAAGATTTCTAGTAGTCATTGAAAATTCGGCAAGAAACTTCGCAGTACCAGCTTTTGTTAGTTGCATGGCATATACATATGTATGTATTTTGCAATTTGGTGCCTTCTGTGTATCGGCTAAATCTTTTCCTGCTTAGCCACTAAATTGAAATAAAGATCACTACTCAAATTGCTAAATCTGTCGACGTTTGCTATGGTTTGGTCGTTTATTGCAAAATCTATGCCATTCGATAAACAATAAATCGCATTGATTCTGCTTTGTTAAATGTTGATAATTACTCCTACCTATAATGACTCCATATTGCATAAATATTTGTCAAATAAGAGCTTATCTGCGGGTTTGTCTAAAACGCACATACATATATTTTGTTTCGTGTATTTCTGTTAAAAATAAAATCAAATTTTCATATTTTATTATTGTTTCCAATATAAATTCAAGAAAGCAATTTTCTGTGCGAAATAAACGTAAAGTATTTTTTATAAATAAATAAATCTGGAACATGATATTTTCACTACTAAAATTATTGGCAGTTTATGATGCAACGAGATTTTTATTTGAAGCCACGAATTCAATTGCTGATTCAACGAATTCTGTGATTGAGTATAAAAAATTGTTTTTGCTGTTGGCCATATTTAGAGGTTGTAAACAAAAGAATCTCACATATCATCGAAGAAAATGCAAAAACCCCTATCTTACATATTAAGAATTCTACAGGAAAAGCAGAAAAACTATTTAAATGGAAAATATGGGTAATAACTACGAGCCGGTATTTTATGCAAATGCATGTTGACATGAGTATATAATCGAAATTAGCTAAATATCTGTGCGGATCGAGAGATTGAGGTAAAATTACATAATTTGGTAAAATATGAAAAAAATATGCAGTAATTTTTTTCATATTTTACCTGCTTTTGAAAGTCAAGTAGTCTTACTTGCATGTTTAAATGGTACACATGCAAGTAACTTGTTGCAAGTTGTGTGTAAATATTAACAACCAATACATTGACTGAGACAATAAAAGCTGTTGCTACTTGCTTGATTGTTTAGTAAAAAAATTTCAATATATTGAGTTACTTGCACTTGCGTGTGTAAATGAGAGGTTATCTTCGCTTACTCTAAAACATTTTTAAAAACTAATCTTCTCAAAGTTCTTAATTTATTTACATACATGCAGTTTGCATGTATACAGACAGACCGTCATCTAAAATGCAAAACCACGGAACATAAGTTTGTGGAGACATAATTTTATTCCATAAATCACAAGCAGTAAAAAAATTATTTTGCTGAGAAACACTTTCAGCAGGCGCAAAGAATTTTAAACATGGACTTTTCAAAAAAAATATTTTTTTCATTGCACTGAAACACATTTTAAAGATCAAAAATTTTGGAAATCTGTTTATATGCTAAAGAGATATTCAAAAAACATTCTTTTCGATTTCAACTCAAGACAATAATACATTCATTTTACTAAGAAACCTTTTTAAGAAGTAAAAAAGAGTTTTGAATATCGGTTTATGAATTTTGAATATCGTTTATTCAATAAGCGATTTTTGGATTTCGAAAGCAAGTGAATGCATTTATGTATTTGCGCTTCGATGATAATTATAGCTGTAGAACGTTTATGGAACTGAATTTTCTATACTTTATTTCTATACTTTATCTTTTTTTTTTTTTGCCATCAATATATATACATTTTTTTTCACAATTGCTAATAATTTGATCAGACTTGAGTTCGATTTTACTTCCCCAAAAGTAAGACAGATTTGTTTTTGGTGAATGAATGGTGAAAATGTGATCAACACTTTTAGAGAAGGCAAGACAAGTAAGGTTGATAATTTATTGGCTGGGGTACATACCATGGCTGTTTCACACCCGCCACGGCGCTTCGATTTCGAGGAAGTAAAATCGAAATCAAGCCTGATAAAATTATAAAAAATTGTAAATCATACTCGTATAGTTCGGCTGTGTTCAAGTAAATGCTATTTTACTTTTACCGCATATTTTTGCGATGTTGAGCGTACATGTATTTTAAGTAACAGGTGGGCTAAAAGGAATCACAATATTGCAAGTTACTCTTATTACTGCAAATGGCCGCCAATCTCAAATCTGTTTTTACATTTGCGAACTAAACAGCTGTAGAGTAAAAGTGAAGAAGCCAGGGAGCGATACACTCCTCAAGAACGCGGAATAATCGTTTCTATGACGAAGTGGACGATTTTTCGCCAATAATGAGCGATAAGGCTCATTTCCACCTCAGCGCGTATATGAAAAAGCAAAACTATTGCTTCTAGGGCACCGAAAATATACAAGTGATGCACGAGGAGCCACTACACCCGCTCAAAAAGACTCCATGGTGCGCTGTTCACGCTGGAGGGGTCATCGGGCCATTTTTTCGAGGACGCCGCTGGTCAAACAACAATGCTCTATTGGGCCATGTTAGGTTAATTTGTGTACATATAGGGCCATATTACCCGAGTTTTTTTTTTTTGCCGCAATTGACATGTGGTTCCAATAGGACGGATCAACGGCACAAACTGCGCGAGCCACAACCGATATTCTGAAAGCCAAGCAACAACATCGGATAGCTTCTTTTGGCCCACCTGTTACTTAAAACATGATTTTAATTGCATAAAAAAATCCAATCCCCAGCATTAAAAATCTTTTTTAGTTAGGTATATTGCTAAATTTTTTGGCAATTGTCAATATATTTTGCATTCAATCAAGTCTTTGGCCTCAATTGTAAAACTCTTAATATGTTGAGATAAGGCATTTTACATTTTTTGCAACGATATCTCTTAAATTTGACAACTAAAAAGTCTGGCTGCATTAAAATTTATAGTTGCGCTGATTCTTTTTTCCTGTTCATTTCTTTCGCTGGGACGGCGAAAAAAAAACCAACAAAACAATGCCAAATATTATTATCTTTTTCCATTTATGTATTTTGTTTTAAATTTTATTATTATTTTTTTTGTGTTACTGTTTGCATGCGTGCGTAATCAATGACGCATTTTTTAGATATGAAATAAACATTTACTTATATGTCTGTACAAGCATACACACATACAGACAATGTACATTATGTACTTATGAACGTCTAGAAGTTTACTTGTGGCTATACACATGTGCATGGGCACACACATCCATACACATATATGTAAATATAGATGTGTGTGTGTGTGTGTGTATGTAAATACGTATTTATATAGATACATTAGAGTGGGTCGATTTATAAGGAGAAACATTTTTAGATATTGTTCCACCGATTTTTGGATAACTTTTGGCATGGGGAGAATAAGGCCCAATACGACATATGAAGGCATAAACAAATTATTTTAGAGGCGTCCGAATTTCAATTAAGCAACCCCTGAGGAGAGGTTGGCGTCTTTGAAATAATATTGGAGAAAAACTTTATACCTTTACAGGCACCCTGGGACTGAATAGTGTGACCGCAGCGAATATCAGGAAAATATGAGCTCGGACCTTTAACATTAATCAGTTCCAGGGTGCCCGTAGAAGGAGACAATTGTATGAGTTTTTTCTGTGCAATATTGTTTTCCAGCATAACGACTTTTCCATGCCAAATATTTGAAATTCAGTTGCTCGCAAAGCCTTTTTTGATGTTTTGATAGCCAGAAGCTATCGAAAAATTGAAGGCACGATAACGACTGCTGAATCAACCAACCACCCTAACTTGCATACATACATACTAATGTATATAACTATGTATTTTTATACATATGTATGTGGTTGTAAGCCAATGTAGACAATTAGACATAAATGTGTATGTGCACGTACATACATAGATACGTACGTGTGTATGCAAAATTTGTAAAGAAAAAAATGTGCTAAGCACAAAAATTAAGATCCTATTTGAGTCATAATGAACTTATTTACATATGTAAGTAAGTATGTACATATGTATGTTGAAAACATACTCTTTATTGTTTTAGCGTGTGTACACCAGGTGTCATAAGTTTACGTTCTCAGACTACATGATTTATAAACGTTATAAAGAAATAATAAAACGGCATATTAAGATATTTTATGAGAGCAAATGTGTATTAAAATTCTAGAACAATAGTACAGAGATTTATCCATTATTAGAAGTACTAAGAAGCTTGTTCGTCAATAGTGTAAAGGTACGCTCACACTGACTAATATTGGCCTACAGGCAACGTGACCACTATTCTCTCTTCTTAGCTTTTTCTTTGGCCAGAATTTTGTAATATCGCACCAAAAAAAAAAAAAAAAAGAAAACAAAATATTAGCGAAGAAAAAGCAGTGGAGAAATCACCACAACTAATTTAACTGCACGCCTCCACATGAAATATCTATTTCCGAACATGAGCAATAACGTCAGCACAATAACAGTAGAACTATGTTCATGTTCAGGCTTATGTTTTGGGGTATAGAACATGTATCGTGTATTGGACATAAATAAAAAATATTCACTGTGAGTGGTTATACGAAAGTTTTAGAACTATTTAAATTCTTCTAGCGGAAACTAGTTTTATTTCACACAAAAAAATAAGCATTACAGAAATTACCAATAAAATTTGACAGTTTGTTTATGTTCAACATAATTTCCTGAAAATAAAATCGAACAAATATTTCGCAATACATTTGCAAATAAATGTTGTTGCGGTCCACACGTGAATCGTGAATAAGATGTTGGCAATAGACAGCTGTGAACATAATTATTTCCAAGTTTATTTGCCGTGGAGACTCCGAGTAACGTATAAGGAAAAAGTCCTGAATTTCGCACAATCATGTCATTGGTTTTTGCTAATAGTAAACTAAAAAAAAATCAAAAGTATGTCGATTTTAAATAAGGAAATGCAGCTAATTATATTTTCCTTTCATGGGACAAGTTCGAATCCTGAAAATTTTCTGGAATACGCCAAATCTTGCGATCTCAGAGATAATGAACAAAACACTATCATTCTTTAGGAATTTAAAGTGAATCCACGCATCCTGGAGAAATGATAACGTTGTTATAAAACAGAGTTCCCAACTCTGCTGGAGGATGGTAGTGCAGGGGCTGGAATAGTTGGGCCTAACTTTCACTGGTTTGCTAATCCATTTCGCAAGTAATCAAAAAGCTGCGTGGACTCTGCAGGCTAAATCTTCTTCCACTACTTCGACGAAGTTGTTTTTTTAGAAATATCCATGGCTGCCCTGTTGGTTTCATATCAGAAGCTTTTAGCGGCCGTAAGCTATATTTTCGATGCGATGCATAATAACCAAGTGAACTGATTAAAATAGAGATATGTATCTATTTGGATCGAATCAGTGGACATATTGCTACCAGTTGTACAACTGAGTTGCCCAAATCGAAAAGTTAGGAGTTTTCTAAATTAGAATTTAAATTTCTCAAATAACCCATACAGCTTGAGAGCGTAGACTTATGATGTCTAGTGCAACTGTTTACATTTGTATGCAAATATTTGCAAACATGCATACATATGTATGTACCTACATTAGTGTGAACATGCATATGGAAATACATACATACATATGTACATATTTATGTAGGTATCTCTTCTACTACATTTCTTTTTAAGTTGGATTTGCTATTACAATTCTACATACAGACATACAGGCATACATAAGCATGTATGTACGTATGTATGCATATATAGTACAATTATGTATGTATAAGGAATATATATACATACATACATATGTATGTGTAGTATATACTCATCAGACAAATAATAGTATATGCATAGTTATGCACACGTGTATGAACGAACATATGCACTTACATTCATAACACAAATGATGTGCAGAAATAAACTATATATGTATATATTTTTATTATACATAATTAGGACACGCCTACAAAGCAACAAATTTGCACATAATTCATTTTTATTGCACAATCTACTCCACATACCGCCTACAAAGACATTTGAACATGCTTCTTTTTCTTTAGTCAAGCGGTGTTACAGTTATTCTTGACATATGCCCATATACACATACATACATATCTATGTATATATGTATGTACATATAGATGTATGTAAGTATGTCTGCAGTGAAGATAATTATGTGAATAAGTTTGAAAAATAACTTTCTTACGTCATCGCTTTGAAATATCGACAAGACAATTTTACATTGACAAGTGCTTTGAATTGTTAAAACATTGGAATTTTAACCGGTTTCCGGTTTATATACTCATTAATTTTTCCTTTCTTTACTTTACTCTCGAATTGGCAAACAACAATTTGAAACGTTTAAGAATAAAGAAAATAATAATGAAATAAAAACAGTCATCATATCATCGCAACGAACTTGATTTGCTTTTAGCAAACTCTGGTTTAAGAGAATGCAAAATAATTTTTTGTCATCAAAAATTTAACCAAAAAATAAATAAATTTGTTTCATAAAAAAAAAAAAAAAATATTAATCACAACTTCAAATGCAAATGCGTATACGTATACTACATAGGTATGTATGTATGCTGTAAAAGCATAAATATGGACTAAGGCAGGTCGATACCAGGTAGGCTTACAAGCCCAGCTGATTACTGCTTTTAGCTTGAAGAACTGTCAAAATACCCAACACAAACAAACATATGCAAACAAATGGGTGATGGGGTAGATCAAGATTTCTACTAAGAAAATACATCAAGTGTTTGTTAGTGTTGTGTTTGTTGTAGCTATGCGACTACCTGGTATCGAGGTACCTTGATATGGCCTAAGGCAGATTAAGAACAAGTTACGTCAAATTGTCACCTCAGCTGTTTGCTCTATATTTTGATGTGGGACGGTGAGTAGAAAATTTTAAAAACATTCCAGTCTGTTCTGTAAACCGATAGTTTTATAAAAAAAAAAAAAAGAAATGCGGTCGGGGGACCCCCGTTAGGAACGAAATTCCTTACGTTTTTTCTTCATCTTCGAATGTAATACAAGGTGAAATCTGTATGTTTTATTTTGTGTTGTTTTTGAAATTTTTAAATTTTATATGCTTCTTCAAATTTTTGGAATGTTTTTTTTTTTACTTGTGACACATGCAGTATTTTTTGTCAATCTGCTACAAAACGAAGAAAATTTTTCAATATTGCTGTTTTTTGTTGTGACGATTTCTACCAAGTTTCACTACCACCAAGCCGCGTTAAGGAACTCCGTTCCAAAAACTTGCACAGTTTGAATAAATAAGTTTATTAAAAAAAAAAAAAAAACAGCTGGCACCGGTTAAACGGAGTTGATTAATTTTATGGATGGCGGCCAGTACACAAGCGTTTGTGAGCTGCGAGTTTTCTAAGATTAGTATCTCATTTTTATGTGAAATGCATGGATATATAGATATCTATATATGTATGTATATCGCCTTTAGCGATTAAATAAATCTATTCCTGTTTGGATACGTAAGCGTTATACGCATATTGCGGGTATTTTTTGCACGTATATTTAAAATATTTTCTTAGAATATTATTTGCGGCATATAAACAATGTCACCGGCTCGACGAATGCGTTTTAGCCGTTCGCCTCAGATGTACATATGTATGCTGTTAACTTAAGACGAATCACTAAACACAGTCGATGAAGCTCTATTATTTTATGACTTTATTTTTGTTCGAAGCACAACAGCAATGTTTCGAAACTGTCTTAAAATGTTAGACCATTCTGACATTATGACACAATTTAAGACCGTTTGAATATCGTAATTATTTTCATCTTGCAAAATATTTCATTCAGACATTTGATGGCATATGTACACAACAAAATCGAATACGCTCTATTTGAAAATATGTCTTATGACTTTGCCTCATGTTTATTACACAATGTGCAAAACATGTCGTCTGTGGGGTCCTTTACCAAAACTTCCATTTCATTCAAACTTTGCGTCACTCAAGCAATTTAACCTTTACATATTATTCGTGCTTTTCTAAAAAATGGTTGGCAACAGTGTCGCAAAATTTAGCAGCTAACACATGCATTTGCAGTTTAAGAACACAATTTTTTTTTGCGTTTAATGGCAGTTTCAATGTTTACTATTAATAGCGGATTTACATTTACTCACATCTTTGAGATGTGTGTTGAAGATGTTGAAAATTTAAAAAAGCTGTTTACGTTACATTTTCAACATCTTTCATCTGTCAAATATTATTTCACGTGTTTGAGCAAACTAAAAAACATTACACACACAAACTAAAAAACATTATTTTAGTCTTTTTTACTAAAAATAAAAGTATTGCATTACTAATTTTTTTATATTATCTTTAATTTAATTACATTGTTTGTTCACGCTCATTGTAAACATTCTTGACACTTGTATATTTTCTAGTGATGATATGAACTTTTATAAAATTTTTTTAACTTCTTTTTAGTGATGACATTAAAATAATCGAAAGATGTTGAATACGGCGAAATGAGAAATGAACATCTTGTAAAGATGTTGAGTTTTTTTCATATAGAATTTGTATAGGAAGATGTTAACAACATCTTGCCAAAATGATGAAAGATGTAAGATGTGAGTAAGTATAAAAAGCCTATAAGAGAATCGCTAAACATATTTTAAACAGAAAAGGCTGATCACTGGCTTTTTGTATATGTATAAATGTGTACATGTTGACATCAGAGAAGTTCTTTGACCCCACGCCAGCAATTAAGGGTTAATTTTACAAATGTGACAGAAAAGCACCGACTGGCTGGTTAGTTATAAATAAAATTCCCTTAAACCTTTAGCTATACACTTCAAATTACTATTGCCATGCTTCGGCAAAAACTATGTATGTATGTAATGATTTTATGAGCCGTTCATTTCGACATTTACACTAATTTCTTATTATGGAAAGATTTACGAGGTAATATACTTATTTAATAAAGGCAAAAAAGCAAAAGGGGGCATTGCAAAACTACGTTGTAAAATATATATTTTTTTTAATTTTTTTATATTCTCATCTTAAAACGTAATAAACTTTGGGTGTTTGTTGTGTATTATTAAGACATTTGCTCGCGCTAAATAGAGTAATAAAACATAAAACTTACTGTCTGTCGATTTGACTGAATGGAAAAAGTAAAACGATGCTTTTTCTGTGTTTTTTGTTTTTTTTTGTTTGTGTGATGGAATAGCAACTTACCTTTGTTAAGAATGATGTTGAAGAATTTTTACTTTTAAGTTTTGTTGGGTCCTTAACTATATACATACATATGTATGTATGTACATATGTATGTATGTTAAAAAAAGCAGCGATGTTTTGTTGTCTGTTTCGAAGTTGATTTTTTGTTGCTGCTGCTGCTGCTGCTGTTTGTTTTTATGTTTGTTTATGGTTGTTTATGATGTTGTTTATTTCACACTCATCAAATTTATTACACTTTTAAAAGAGTTGAACTTTATTATTATTTCTTTTAAATGATTTCTCATTCATTGTATGCTAAAGGCAAACTTCATTCATTGTCTGTCTGTCTGTCTGTCTGCGTTTTCTCTTTCAAGTTTGTTATTTGATTCAATTTAGGAGCTTTTTTATTACGAGTTTAATTTCGTGTTCTTTTTTTCTTTCTTTTTATTCTGTATTCATTTATTGATTTCATAAATTTCTAAACTGTAGATTTTACTTATTTACATTCACTTGTTATTCTTCTTGTTGCTTTTTTAATTGTTTTTTTATTTTGCGTTTTTTTTCAACTTTTTGTTGTTTGTTTTTGTTTTAATTATAAATTATTTATAACCAATCTACATGCATACACATACACAAAGCACACATGAAATAAAAATAGGTACCTGCATAAATAAATTTGTTTTGTAGATTTTTTAATATTTTGTTTTTTTTTTTTATCTTTTTTAGCATTTGAAATTATGCACAAACATACATACATGTGTATGATGCACATGATAACAGTTCGGAAATGTATCAAAATAAATAAAACATTTGAAGTTTTTGAATACGGCGATCAAGGTGCAACGGAAGGCGACTTCATACAAGGTGACACAGCAAGAACAGTGTCGGTCAGTTGATGCATCATATGACCGACATTGGAGGGAGATGGGTTCATACATCAGGGTTTCTATCATTTTCTTAAGGCCAAAATAAAAAAAAGTAATGTAATTATTTCTTTTAACCAGCGTTACCACCTCAGCAAAGTGATCATTCGAAATCTTTTTTTCAAAATGGCCATAAAATTACATATAATGCTATTAATTTCTTTAATATTAAATAAAAAAAAAGTTTTTTGAAAAATTAAAAAAAAAAAACAAACAAATCAAAAAGAATGGCATAAACTATTTTAGATAAAATTAAACGAAAAACAGCATTCAGTAGCAGTTTTAACAATAAAAATCTGAATCATATGGAAAGAAACTTCCGCAGCACCATTTTTTCCAAAGAAAAAAGGGACAAATGAACCTATAAAAACATTAATGTATACACGTAGTTCCAAACGAAATTGCCAAACTAATACGGGAAAATCAAAATATTAAAAAAAAAAATCATTGTAATGGCAATGCTGGAAGCTATAAAATTGCTTTGCGTGTGTTGGTAAATAAGTTGTTAATGTGTTAGTTTTCATCAGCTATCAGCTCAAGATAAAACAACACCCTACATCTGCTGTTGGTTTCCTCCGCTGTACATAGCCTATTTATACCTATGAGCCTGATTCTCGGTGTCATGTAAATTTTTTGTTGGCAGTGACACTACACTCAGAATATTTTAGCAGTAACTGACCGTAGTTTGTTCCAAAAGTTATCAGTGCTGTTATTTTTAAATGACAAAACGTGTAAAAATGAATGAAATTTTAATTTTAACTGATTCGTACAGTTACTTAAAAAACTAACAACAAATAAACACAGATTTTCGGTCACAGTTACTAATGACACTAGTAACTCATGTTACACATACATACATGAAGGAACCAAAATGTTAATATTTATATACATATTTACAATTTATTTTCTACACATATTTGTAGCATATATACTCTTCTTAGGTATGGCAGCTGCTTTCAAGTCGAGATGTTGGATGTTCGAATCTCAGCGGAGGCTTTGCAGTACAAAAATTAAATAAGCGAATTGAAAAAGGAGATATTACAGACAGAAAAATACAATTAAGTAAAATGATGTACAAAAATCACCACACGAGAGAAAATAAAAAAAACTTTTACCAGTTGATTACGCATTAATTATTTAACAGTTAGAATAAAGGAAGTATCATTATTTTTACCAATTAGCTTCCGTAGATTTTTTAACATTTAAATTCAAATGAAGTAATTAGTAACCCCCTAGGTCATAAAAATTATTTCAGGCTCACAAGGCTCTTATTTGACATATTTGTATGGAAAAATATTTATTATAAGTAAGACCCTTAATGTATATGAAAAATAAATGAAGTTTCATTTATTTGAAGAGGAGGATATTGGCAACATTTTGTTTCAACAGCCGAAGCTACACTCGATGTTTTGAGCTGTTTTCAAAAAAAAAAAGTTATTTGGCGGACCCTAAGAAAAGCAAAAAATGTTGAAAGACGAAAAAACGTTTTCGGTATTAAAGATTTGTTCGAACATTTCTAATTCTCATTTTGTTCATCGGAATTTTGGAATAAGTATGTAATTCAGCGGCGGCATAATAAGTTCTATTTTTAGACCTAAACTCATACATTTCAATCATCTCTAAAAGCAAATAAATAATTAAGTTCACTTTTAAATATTTCCCATCATTTTTCATCATGTTAATTTTACACGACAGTTCGTTTTCTATGTTACTTTTTCGTAATAATGATAATTGGAAAACTCAACAATTTATGGATAAATTTTTAGAATTCAAATTAGTTTCTTTCATCGATGTTTGGACGTCAAAAGCTATTCGTTTAACGCGTTTTAACTGCCTCTTCAAATTTTGTTACAACTCGTTATGGTATTTCCTTTCAAAAAGCTGCTAAACTATGAACACAAAAATGTAGGCTGTTTTCTTTTAAGTATTACAACAATTTATTGAGCTGTCACATTCATTAATCATTCAAAGGTTAATGACTTCTTAAACTGCCTTCGTATCAAATGGCCAACGTAATTTATTTTTAAATTCTTGTTTTTGTTGTTTTTAATAGTGTTCTTTTTATAATTGTTATGATTATTTATTTTTGTTTTTAGTCTTATTCCATTCTTTACTTAATTCACTTAAATACTAGGGAATAGGAGCTTGATTTTTTTCTTAAAATTTTTGTTTTTTTTTTGGATTTCGTATAATATACACAGGTAGATTTCGATTAACGAAAAATAACGAATGTTCCCAAAAAAAAAAAAAAAAAAATTGGCGTATAGAAAACTCATATTGAACGCTAGAATGTGGAGATTTTTTTTTGACGAATTTTAACCACAAACAATAAAAAAAATAAACAACAGTGTAAATTAATCACGCACAAAAGTTTATTTTTAAATCATCGTAAAATTTTGAATAACAGATGAGATTGTTGGTATTAATAAAAATAATAATAATAATAAATAAATAAAAAAAATCAATATGTATGGCTTTATCATGTTAAAGTCGAGAACAAAACTTGTTTAGCGTTTTTAGAAAAGTAACGTAAAATCTGATATATGCACTGTAAATAAACCGTATTACCAGGACAACTTATGGCCATTTTTAGTGAAAATCACGAGTATCAGGCCTGTTCTGCAAATCACGAGATTTCAGAAATTAAAAATTATATTATTTCAACAAATGTAAATAATGAGTCAATTCTCAGATAATGTTTTGAACTTCGTAACTATAGAAAAGCCACAAAAGAGCAGCAGAAAGTTGTTTCTGATGTAATCTGTCGCCAGAAGTCACGTGATTTCGAGTATTGTGATTCTGAGAACTCATATATGTATATATACACTTATTTTTTTTATCTTCTAATTATTTGGTGGCAGAAATATCTGCTATAGAGACAGCAGCCAGTTGACTGACGTTGTGCACGATATAATATTTAGATATTAGATACACTGATTATGAATATAAATTCAGTACGCTTTCATTAACCTCAAATGCAATCAACACTTGTGCAGACTTTCAAGGGAATGCAACTCGCACATCTAAATACTGATGGCAACAGACAGACAGTCAAACAGCTCTGAAATTCTTTACTATAGTTTACACCACGTCCAGTCTTGTGCAAGAAAGCCGCCCCTTCTCTGAATGAGATGATAATCCATTCAAACTTGGACATGGATTCAATCATGGCAGCAACATAGCCACAGGATTGCGTAAAATTTCGTCAAGGACAATGATCTCTTCTATGGACTATCCCTTTCAAAGCTTAGGAAACGTACAGGGCTTTCCGCACTGGAGTAGGCACAGCAAAGATGGTTTTCAGAAACCACTTGCTTCTTCTCAAGGAACTTATGATGTGGCTTAGACCCACAAAGAACGACAGAGTTCTTCGAAGTTACTAGTTATATTGATGGACACTGCTTACCCTGAAATCATACTTTAATCGGCTGAGTTTAAGTTTCAATGACATCTGTAGAAGTTGTGAAGATGAGGACGATAGGGAGACTGTGTTCCACCTCTTTGAAACCTGTCCGGCGCTGGGAAACCTTCGACAAAAGTGTTTGCATAGAAAAACTTAGAAACACATACTAACACTTAGCAAGCTCGAATTGAGTAGAATAATGTGGGTGATAACAGGTCTCTCGAAACAACTGGCACATCTAAGTCGCTTTAGTATAGCGGGAGACAATAAATTTAGAGCATGTGGGAAAGATAGTGAGACATTGGACACCCGCTTACTTGGATGTGACACCTTACCAAACAGGCTGGAGAAAATTGAGAAATTTTGTAAACGATACCGAATCCTATACACTGAAAAAAAAATTGTTCAATCTAATTGTACGGTGTCAGAAATTCGGTAAGTATGGATTTTCTTGAATCAAGTACATTGTGCTTAATTTAAGTACGGATTATTCAAGCACTAAATACTTAATATTAGCCCTATTCAATCGTGATTTCGGATTGAATATAGCAAAAATCTATACAAACACGCGGTACTTGATTACTGAACATACGTACTTGTCATACTTTTGACACTGAGTGGAATTGATTATAGTATATAGATATAGATTTAAGGCTAAAATCTCAAGTCTGGCAGTCCTAACGGGGATTTCAAACCCTTTCCTCACCCCCAAAATACTATCCCAGTAAGCAAAACGGCGCAGGAATTTTCTGTTTTGTGTGAAAAATATTGACAAAATTTGCTCTGTAGTATTTTGGGTCAGAGGAAAGTAGTATGTGAATATTTATATAAAGCATGGATAAAACAAGATCTACTTGCATTTATTATTGCTTTTATTGCAATTATATATTTTGTTGTTGTTGTTATTATTATTTGGTTTTTTCTCCTGTTTGTTGTGTTCGCCATGCAATTTTAATACCCCATCTTATTTGACCGTAACACGTTTTCAGTTCCATGCATATGTATGTACGTAAGTGTGCACTTATGCATTTTACTATTGTGTTAGTTGTTGTTTTGATTATGGCTGTGAATCTCTGTCTGCCTTCAGTAATTCTTCAGGTTTGTCTGTTTTTGCAGTCGCTCGCTCATAATACGCCACTTGTATTTTTGTTTATCATAATTTTACTTGTGTATTTCTCTTATAAATAATATTTACATATACATAACCATTTATATTAATTAACTAGTACACACAAATGGATAAACTTTCATATGGAAATGGTCGTATTCACATCCGATTAATACAAACCATATTGAAGTAATCGAAAGGATACGACAGTTTTATTTTTCACAACAACACACGTTTTACTTTTGTGTCACAGTTTTAAAGGATATGTACATACATACATATACACATATGTGTCTATCTATACATAACTATTATTTTCTTTTGCACCACGTTCTTCGCTGCTTAAGGAGCTGAGGAAAATTTTATCTCTTGTGAGTTGTGAAATACAAGAAAATAATATTATTTAATTTTTACACATTTTTATGTTATAGATCGTGTAAATAACACCCGTCTCACTGCGGACTTCCGCATCGGCCTATTTTACTCGTCCGTTGCTTATCTATTTTGTGTATTTACGCCTAAGTTATTTTGTCGCTAGTATTTTTATTTTTGTTTTCGCTGTCGCCACATTTATTGTTCTCAAAAGCCAAACACGAGACTCACACTCTTACGAGTACATTTACATTTACATGCCGACGTATAAAAAGGGCAAATCTAATACTACAAACTAAAATAATGAGCTTGCCAATAAAACATGAAAAGTCTGCAAAAAACAGGGATACATTTTCCAAAATGTTTTTGAAGGGTACGTTTTTTTTTGTAGGAAAGTACGGACGGTATCGTCTAAACTCAAGAAATTGTGAAAAGTTTGAAAATTTGAAAAAAAAAAACACCTTTACAAACCAACAAACAATGACTAATAAAGACCTGACAAATTATAACTAAGTTAATTAGATTAAATAATTAGATTTGAGCCCCTCGATGGATGAATTGATAGAATGTCCTACACTCATAGAAAAACCATTATAGCTATGATGTATTTTAACATGAATACGATGACAAAAAACATCGTTTTTGACCCCATGACACTTTTCATCACGGTGATGTCAAATTTTACATAAGGTGTTCCAATTGTTATTAGCAGTAAATATAACAATTGTTACATCAATGCCATGTCCAGTGTCATCAATATGATGTCAATGAAAAATTACTGCAATGATGGCAAATATACGTTAATATGATGCCATTTATTGAAACCGTATAGGAATACATTTAAACACAAAAATAATAAATTAAACCATAACTTTTTTTATATATAATTATAATTCATAAAACCTTTTTATTAAAGTTTTATTTCTTTCCTATTAGTAAAACTTATAAAAGTTATTAACATTTTACATTATTTGATGTCACGGCAGTCTTCACATTGATGACACTCAATTTATGCCGAAATTCTCTATTGACTTTTGTCATCAGGTTGATATCAAGTTTTAGATCTGTGATGTTGTTTGGCATAATATTGATGTTAAAATTTTTATGTTACGCTGTCATCAGTATGAAAATACATTTTTCTATGAGTGTACTAAAGGTCCCGAGGTCGCAGGTTCGATTAGTGTCGAAAGCTTTGGGTATTCCTGCAGACAAGCCAAAAGCTTCACAGTTTGTTTGTTCAAAAAAGGATATTTCAATGTTTTTTTTTTCAAAAAGAAAGTCCTATAACTTTTTTAAGACAAACCTTATCGAAAAAATCAATAAGGAAACATAAAATTATTATTAGGTGTTCTTATTAGCTGTGATCCCGTACTCAACATTAAGAGTCCGCCTGATCTCAATTTGCACGAAAACTGTTTTCGTACTCCAAGTTCGTGCAAGTGAGAGGGATTTTGAGAGAGAAATATTCGTGCTCTTATCGCACGAAAAAGTCCGCACCAAGCTACCTCGATACCAGGTGGTCTTACAAGCTCAGCTGACTATTGCTGTTAGCCTGAAGAACTGTCAAAAACCACAGCACAAACACGCAAATGGGCGACAGGATTGCAGGATTTCTACTAACAAAATATATGAAATGTTTGTTGGTGTTGTGTTTGTTATAGTTATACGGCTACCTGGTATCGAGTAGCTAAACAATTAGTTGTTGCAAAAAGTAAGCAAAAAAATCATCTGAATCAACAACTTTTTGATGTTTTTCAATTAGTAGTTCATATAAAAGTACTTGCAAAGCACTTTAAAATCTAAATGCGTGCAGAAAAACATGTCATTTCCCAATTGTATTTGTGCTTTAAGCACTATGAAAACAAAAAAAAAATGTTTATCACAAAATTTTTAAAATAATATGGCGTCAAATTTTTTGCAAGCAAAGTGAAAAAAAAATTTTTTTGATAAATGAAAGCTAGTTGGTGCAAGAAGAAACAAATAATCACCTGTGCTACCAAGTTCACCTTGTAATGCATCCCCCTAGTAATAAATTTGCTTAAGATCTTGCAAGGTTAGCTTCGCTCATGTGAGTTTGTTACGGCTGGTGGACAATAGTTTAAACTGCGTCATAAAAAACGAATTTGGGGAATTTTAATTTCTGACGGTTTATGGTTTCGTGAGCAAATCGTAAATACATACATATGTATGCTTGCACATAAATATGTACGCATGTATGTTTGTACATTAAGAGTGCGAAATTTTTTTTCTCGACTAATCAGTTGTCATAGTCGTAATATACGACTACTTTACTCACGTTACCTGGGTCTAAAATCAAAACCGAGCTTCCGATTTTGATTGTTGACCCGCGATTTCTTGGGCAAATCTTCTTCCAATTAGTCGTTGATTATGATGTTGACAACCGTCTTGGTGATTTCTTCCATACATACAAAAATAACCGACTCTAATTTACATCAATCACTGAAGTTTTTTACGAGTACAACGAAAGTTTATCACTTTTGTCCCGAAAAATTACATTGTTTATTGTTTTAATACAAAGTTATTCTATTTCTAAAATTGGTAAATACCTTTTCTAAAATTATGCCTTTATAAATTTGCGACAGCAGTCCATTATATCAACACATTTTGGCTTCCATCGAAGGTACAAAGTCGATTGGCTTCAAGCCGGCTTGCTGCCTTGTGCCTGTCGCAAGTGAAGAGCTGTTTCTAACTTTGCCAGTTGATTTCCGCTAAAAGCTCAGTTATTGCATATGTTTTGCTTGACATTTCGTTTTACCAATTATGTTTAAAAATAATTATTTGGCATCTGTAGAATAAACAAGTCCTGTATGTTATTATTCAACCCTAAACTGCCATCTTTTGTCAATATGACGATTCACAATTTTATGTTCGAGTTACTGCCTGCTCCTCTAAACGCGATCAAAGTTTTCTTTCATATTCCGCTAACTTTTAGAAAACAGTCACAAAGTGAATAAAATTTTAAAATTGTTGAAAAAATACATAAATTTGTTGAAAGTAAACAAACATCCGGCCAGAAAAAAGTGAATAAAATTTTAAAATGGTTGAAAAAATACATAAATTCGTTGAAAGTAAACAAACATGCGGCTTGGAGCCACCGTCGAATTTTGCTGACCGGCTTAGATCTCTGATACCAAATTTCCGAAGCCATTATTTATACACTTAAGGCAAATTAAATTTACTATTGCAGCCACCTTTCAAAGTTAATCTGTCTGGGCCAATTCGTTCAATTACATATTAATTTATGTGTGTATCTAGATATGTGTATGTATGTGTCTATGTGAGGCACAAATCATGATACAATTAACAAGGTAGCCTCGTCAGCTAAACCGTTAATCAACTGACTACTTTAGGTTGTCAAGAGATTGCAGAGATGAAAGGTAGCCAAAACGAGACAGCAAATCCGCATAAGCTCAGTGCATCTCTCTTCTGTAAATGTAGAAGTGGCGTCTTTTTGACAGTTTGCATAAGTTGTACAAAAACAAAATGCATGTTATTTTTATTGAAGTTGTTCTTATTGTAGCGAAAAGGCTACCTTGTTAATTGTATCATGGCACAAATATTGAAAACGAAACCAAATACCTACAATATTTGTAATAACCATGTGGCAACGCTTTAGGTAAACATCAACGATGATAGAAAAGAGTGAGCATGAGCGAGAGGGAAAAGCACGATGAGATTCTCTATATATGTATGTACTTTAATAATATGGCATAATTTGCTGCGTAGTATTTTGTAGTTTTATTACTTAGTTACATACATACATACAAATGTATTTATTTTTCATTATTTAGTTGTTGTTTCTGTTAATGTTTTTGTTATTATTTTCAAAGAATTTTAAGTAAAATATCTTTGAAATTCACTACTACAATGTACATACATCATACATATTTCTATTTACATATGTACGTATGTACATACATACTTATGTACATATGTATGTATGTATGTATTTTAATTTAATATCCAAGTTATGAGGCGAATTTTTATACATAACTATGTACATACAAATACATATATACATATCTACATACCTATCTGTACATATGGATGTACATTTCTACTATTATTTTAGTTCGTGAAGTAGGTATGTATGTATCTATGGATGTATGTATGTATATACCACATACATACATACATATGCATGTATGTATGCAGGTACATACATACATGTAGTTAGTACGGCGATTTTATTTTTTCTTTCGTTATTTTTATTAGGTATTATGTACGTACATAGGTATTAACAATTATTATTTATTTATTTTTTTATACTTATGTACATATGTAGGTACCGTATGCATGTGTAGTGTAGTTATAATAGAACGAATTTCATCATGATAATTTGTTATTACAACTCGTTTTTATTTTGTTGTTTTTAATGAGTTTTTCAGTTGCAATATAACACTGTATTGTTGTTATTCTTATTTTACTATAACTCTTAATTAACTAATTAATCACTTGACACATTTATTTATATTTATTTTGCTATTTTTATTTCTCTATGCATACGTATGTATGTATAAACATACATACAGTGAATGTATGCATATAAGTATGTATACATAATTAAATATACATACATACATCTAGGTATGTATTCATGCATGTTAGTTGTATGTTTTTATTTTCGTCTGAACCTACATGAATACATAAGCCGATAGCTATGTGGGTATGCATGTATTTGTGTATAAGATACATTTTCTGCTTCTTTTTTGATGTTTTTTTAATGCGTAGAATAATAAATACAATAGATATTCTTCATTCCATTACTTAATTTTTTTAAATAGAACTAGAAATCACTAAAACTTATTCTATTCACAAATTAAGCAATGTGTAGGTATTTATTATTCAACATGTAACTGGGATTATTAAACATAATATTAAATTTTTATCCACAATAGGCACATAAATAATGGAATATTTCGGAAGCACACTTTTCCATTTTCACTAATTTTATTAAAATGCATAGGTATGTATGTACACAAAAAACTACGCTTTTATTTTCTTCTTCTTCTTTGTAACACAAGTTATTTTCGGCCCCACCGTTAGTTAAATTTGTTAATTTTCAGCAAAGTATAGGAAGATTTATTTTTATTTTTACAACAAATAGGTATTTATTATGTATTTCCGGCTAATACAAAACAATTTGTAGGTAGAACTGCATTTGAACACAATTTTAACTCACAACTAAACTCTACTCTAGTTAGTAGACTAACCTTCTAAAAAAACACACACTCTCACAAGGCACATACACAAATTTTCTGTTTTACTTTTACTACTCTTTTAATGTTGGTATTCTTCTTCGTAAACACCCAACTTTTACCGTTTATTTCTCTCATTTCATTTATTTTGAGCATAATTACTAACATTTCTCATATGCACACACACACACAACTTTCCATGCATTTCTTTTTGCTTTTTTGTTTTGAAATCATTACGCACAACAGAACTAAGGCGAAGTCGCGGCGACGCTGACAGCAATGTTTTTGTTTTGCTTAAGAGACACGACATACGCAAATACACTCGCTCAAATGCCGAGTATACGTACATTCAACATACAAACCTACGTACATTCAACTATCACACGACAGTCGTAAATAAAATCATTCACTTTCTGTTTCGTATGAAATTCTTTTCATTCGTTTTTGTTTTTACTGACTGTTATTATAACTACATATCTTTGTTTCAATATTGCTTTTCATGATTAAAATTAGATATGAATACGTATTTATTTGTTTTTACTTTTAAATGCACTTTGCCAACTTTAAATAAAAGTTGTTTTTGTACTAGCATACAATAAATGTATATTTTTCGCTTGCATACATATTTAGTTATTTAAAAAAATTATTCCACGCCAACAAAAAAAATTCAAACGACCAACATGTGTTAACAAACGCGCTGCAGAAAGTACACTAAAAGTAGACAGAAAGAGCGAGCTTATTCGCTTCTTTCCTTCATTTTCTTTTCCTAAATGCTGGTGATGCCACATCGTTCAGCAGAATTGAAAAAAGAATATTCGCTCATTATACCGCAATAAAATCGATTAAAAATGACAAGTTTCGCATCGAAAACAAAGTTATCATGATTAACACTTTTTTTTTAAAAGGTATATAAATGGATGTAATCGAATTTTGCTATGAATTAACAAATCCCTCATAAACATAATGTCGATAAAAATTCATTTATCCTTTCAATTTAACCAGCTCGCTCACGCCATATGTAGCTCGACAATCTGATCCACTTTCAACTCAACTAAACGAAAGCATGAACAATCATTCAAGCCTGCTGTTTCTCTAAAATGTCTTTATTTTCGAGATATTCCAAAAGTTTAGCTTAGACGATATGTTAATGCCAAAAAAAAAAAAAAAAAAAAAATCAGTGAGAGATAACCAGTACCTTCAATTTAAGCTAACAATTCTATAAAGCAGTGCACATTTAAGCTACCATTAAACGAAGAAGATTGCTCGTTTAAGATTCAATTATAAATATAGTGCATATGCTGGAACTAGTTGACACAACCTGCACAAGTGTTGATTCAAATAAATAAATAAACTTATTTACTGAATCAACCTTTAAGCTGAGCTTAAATAAAATGAAAGTTTTAATTAGCTAGAGCTTTAACTCCCAGTGGGGTTTGCTCACAAATGACCAATATATGTACGTATATAAGTTGAAAAATTTCAACATACATATGATTAACAATACTTGTTAGCAATCATATGTTTTACAATTTTGGCACATTGTGTAGACATCTACGGCATTATTCACAACAAAACTAAGTTCCTGCTATCTTTCATTTAAGGGAATTTGTACACAAAAACCGTAGCCGGCAAACGTTTTTTTTTTGCTATGAATAAAGTTCGATACTTTTACTTTTAAAATTTTTTTTACTTTAACTAACAAATATTAGCTTTTTGTTTGTTAAAAGCATATTACAGCTCTACTTCTTGCATGACAAATTTGTATTAATATGTGCTGAATGGCTAAGTCTTTGTTGCATATAAATTTTAATACATTTATTTCTTTGTTGTGAAGTTGTTCTGGTTAAAGATATCATATTATTTCCTACACATAGCTGCCCCACAGTTCCCCAATCGATCGGACCAATTTTGAAGCACTTATTCGAGTGCATGGTCGTATCAAATGCTCAATTGTCTCTGAGTTGACTTCATAACAGTGCGCAACAGAAAGCATTTATGCTAATTAGACGGCCATTAAACATTTCATGCAATAAATTGATTGTGGCATGAGACGTGTGGTGGCAAGTAGGATTTGATATGAACGTATGTTATTTCTATTCGATAACGAAAGCTTTTTGAGTGCTTTCTTTCAAATAATTTTGTATTGTTTGGCATGATTTTTAGTTATTTTTGTGGAAGAGGTAAAACTTCCAGCATATGACGTTTGATTCCAGTTTTTCCGTTGTTTGTTTTTGCGAGTGCTGCCAGCTCCCACAAGCAATTGCTCGTCTGTGTGCTGATGTGAAGTACGGCAGCCCTGGTTACGAAGATTAACGTTTTTTGAGATAATTTTCTGACTTCCAACGAGTGGCATTTCTGTAGAACAAAATAGCTAGTCAACACTAGATGGCGCTGATTATGAAAATATAAATCTGCGGTATTTTACTGCAACCTTTTGAGTTAACATAAGATAGAATAAAATGTTTGATGAAAATTTCAAAGAAAAACTGCATTTAAGTAGAAATAAGTATAAAACAAATTTACTACGGTATTGTGAAATAATACAAAATAATTTTATGACCGAAAACATATAATGATAGCTGAATTTGTAAAATTAGAGACGTTTTTTTTCATTTTTAAAATTCAGCTTAAGATATTATAAGCATTAATTTTAATACGTACTACAGATGTGATGAAGGCTGTGCACATACCTACAAGCTTACTTGTATGTATAATGCTTTAATATTATTGTTCACCGTAGAGCAGTCCCGCAATTTTTCATTAACACAGTAAACAGTGTAAATGCGATTTAATAGTAACCCGTCATTTAGACGGGAAAGTAAATGCCTGAAAGTTGCAATACACTCACACTTTTTTACTAACACACCCACAGTATTTTAACTTTCAACTCTGCTTTCAGCAAAATTTTCCTGAAAGTAATTTTTTGACATTTACTGAAAGTAAAGTGACAAGGTAGTAAACACGGTTGCCTACTCGGCACATACAAATTTTCAGGATTGCAGTAGAATATTAATGGTGAATTTTAAATTATTTTGTACATTAGAAAATATTTAAAACATTTTTACAGCAAATATGAATGAAGAACACAAATGAAGTATATTTATTGTGATAATTATTAAATTAATTAATACAAATTTAGCAATAAAAATTATTTTCGAAGGTTGCCCTATAAATTTATGTTTGTAGTAGTCTTGGTAATTCTATTTCAGTAGTAAACAAAACTATAATACTTGCAACTCTCCGCTTGGACGACATTTTTAAAATGAACTTTCACGTTCCTTTGAAAGTGAGCAAGAAATTTTCATGAAAGTCACAGATTTCATTGAAATTTTTATTCATAATACGTGTACAAAAATTTAATGAAAGCACTTTCCCGTCTAAATGCCGGGTAATATCATTTTTTATTATGTCTGACTGGATGTCAGTTGGTTCCAAGGCAGCAGAAATCTTGAACTACTGTCACCCATTTGTTCGCGTATGTGTGTTTGTGTTGTGTATTTTGACAGTTCTACAAGCTAAAGGCAGTAGTTAGCTGGGCTTGTAAGGCTACCTGGTATCGAGCTGCCTTGGTTGGTTCCTTATTGGTCCCGTTGAGCTTATTATTTACATAAATGGGTAATTGTTAATTTTGCTGCTGTTGTGGGAGGAGTGATTTAAAATATCTAAGAGTAAGATTTTCATTTTCTTATTTGATGAACAACTTAACTTGTTTCAGTAACGATAATTGTAAGAAGGAAGAAAGAAGAAGAAAAAAGAAAAGAATTTAAACTACTGCCGGAAGCGGAAATACTACTTTTATTAACACCTTGTTTACATTTTAAGGCATTAAAAGAATGCTGCTCCTACCGTTTCTTTAAAATTTATTAACTTCCTTAAACATTTTCATTATAATGGCTAAATATCGTTGTTTTTGTTGCTGTTGAACGTAATTGTGTATACATGATAATATGTGAGCATAAAATATATGTATGTGTATACAGACACACACACGCACACATACACATACATACATGTATGGGCAAATATAACTACTTTATTTAAGTGCGAAGGCGGAGTGGGAGGTTGGAACTGGTGGCAAAAGAATTATTATAATTCTGTTCTCTCATCACGTAAACAAGCATATTTCCTCAAAAAGTAATTAATTTTCTTTTAGTGTGACCTGCTCATAAATCTCCGCTTAAATGAACACACAATAAAGTACAAAATATTAAAGGGGGGAAGAAACTCAAAAAGTAAGGGAGGGGCCATTGCAATAAACGGGATGAAACTTAGAATATTTCTACTTTGTAACTTCTTCAACATCCCTCAAACAGAAAACAAAAAAGGAAATGGAAGCAAAACATCATAAACGAAGATAGAAGCGCCAGCTTATGTGGGTGCTAATTAGCTGTGAAAATTGTTTAAGGTAAATAAATTCCATGCTTATGTGTATACATACATGGGCATGTAAGGAAATGCCATGTGTATGTATGTGAATGAACACTCAGAAAAAGTCGAGAAATTAGTACTTAAAGTACGATCAAGAGGGGCTATTATGGTTTTTCTAGAGCCAAATAACAGGTGGGCCAAAAGAAATCACCCGATTGTAAGTTACTCTTATTTTTGCAAATGGCGGCCAATGTCAACTCTGTTTTTACATTTGTAAGCTAAAAAGCTGTAGACTACAAGTGAACAAGCCATGGAGCGATATACTACCCAATAACTTTTTGCGTAACAATTTGTCTGCGGTGTTGGAGCAGCATGAATTCCGTCACCGATTTGCCGGTCGTCTCGCACCCACTACGCCGTTTGTCCACAAACCTTGAAAAGTATGGGACTACAGGACACGCGTCCCGGAGCGCCCGTTCTGCCGAGAACATCCTTGCTGTGGCCGAGGATGTCGAGCTGTCGCCAGAAACATAGATAAGACATCGTGCCTCGCAATTAGCTATCAGCCAGTCGCGCCTAAGACGAATTTTGGTCATAGACCTGCGTATATTTCCGTACAAAGTCCAGTCCGTGCACTAGCTGCTTTTATTCATTCAGAAAAGCTAAGAGCCAAACTAAATTGGATGACTTCTTTTGGCCCAGCTTCTTGAATCAAATTCATTAAATCCCAAAGCAAATTCATTAAATCCCAATTCAAACGGTATGATGATAAATTTCTCATACACTGAAATAAATCTGTTCGTTAATCCAAAGAATTCTGGCTTCATGAATTCCAAGGTTGGACAGTTAGAATAAAGAAAAAAATCCTTATTTGTACCGATTGGGTCCGTAGATTTTTTAACATTTAAATTCAAAAGAAGTTATAAGTAAATTCAAATGAAAAATAAGTAGAACGCTTTTTAAATGAAGTTTCATTTATTTTAAAGACTGTTTTTTACTGAGTGTACTTGTTTGTAAATGATCAATCATCATTTACAAAGAAATCATTTCAAGCAACTTAGCCAACTGTGCGGTGCTTTATATACATTATGCAAGGGATGATATGGTATGCAGATAATATTGTTTGCAACAGGATTAGGATACGTTGTAGCTTACACTTTGCGAGGATTAGAGTAACTGCATGAGCTACAGTGCCCAGGACAATATTATCACAGTTTTATCAATATTATAAAGGGATGTTGTTCCCGTAACGCCCATATTTTCACGAAATATATGGGCTCCATCCTGATCGATTTGTCACTGAATCGCACAACGTATTGCAGAGAACCTTCGTTTTTTTGCTGCCGTACTGTTCGTTTGCGAAATAAATTGCCTGCAGACATATTCCCTGATTGTACCCAAGCACTACTAGAGGCTGAGTACTGGAAAAATAAAATTAAAATAGTGTTTGGAATATGTCTTGCAGTTTTTACGTATCAACTGCAAGACATACTGATTACATAATACCCTTTCCCCAGGGAAAAGAATTGTCCATGCAAAACATGTCTCTTCTTGTACATACATACATATGTATGTAAATTCGAATGTGAAAATTCAACCCCTAAACTGTCACTGTCTATAATTGGTTTATTTGTAGTGCTCTCTAATATGTCTTTATTGCATTTTAGTTAAAATACATATTAAAGAAATGACAGTGAAATAATACACTACATATAAATTGAAAGTCTTCATTTACTACTACTTATCACGACACACCAGGCCGTGCTACAATTGAACGAGGAGCATGTACAACATATTTACATTCACGCTAAAACACGCACGTACACGCATACGTACACATGCACACGCAAATGCTCATAAAGTATGTAGTTGATTATTAATTATGTATGTGTAATTGGATGAGCATACATGTCGTCATACGATTTGAAAAAAGTTCTACATTATAGAGTAATCAAAATCGACTTTTTGGTTGCTCCCACTGTGCGGCAAATAACGGCTACGAACACCTGCGGCTGCATGCTATCAGTTTTATTGTGATAATTGCATTGTTAAAATAATTCCTGCTTGTTCCTCAATGTCGCAAGAAAATATGAGCGATCGAAAGGTAGTCGCTCGATTTCTAATCAATTTGGATTCCTCTATTTCGATAGAGGAAGTGAGTGTATTTGTAAAAAAGTCTGAATGTATTAACACTTAAAAGGCAAAACTTGATCGTGTAGACATACCAGATCGGCAAACTAAAGTTTTGGTTGATTTTTTATTGAAGTATTGACAAAAGCCATGATACAATTAACAAGGTAGCCTTTTCGCTACAACAAGAACAACTTCAATAAAAATAACATGCATTTTGTTTTTGTACAACTTATGCAAACTGTCAAAAAGACGCCACTTCTACATTTACAGAAGAGAGATGCACTGAGCTTACGCGGATTAGCTATCTCGTTTTGGCTGCCTTTCATCTCTGCAATCTCTTGACAACCTAAAGTAGTCAGTTGATTAACGGTTTAGCTGACGAGGCTACCTTGTTAATTGTATCATGACAAAAGCTACTAAATTGTTCTTGTGTAAATACAACCCTTCGTAAAACTGGTCAGCTGTATCTGACAAGCCAAAGCAAATGCATACATAAATAATTACAATATACAAAAGCAAACATTTGGAAAGTGCGAAAATAGTTTTTGTGGTGTTTTAAAATTTAAAGTTTTGTTTTTATAAGTGTTTCTCTGGCAAACTCAGGATTTGTGAAAAGTTTAGGAAAACCACATACATACATATGATAATTAATGTAGGTCCAAAAATGTAGGTTCATTTTTGGTGAAAAACGCATTTCATTTTGGTGAGGTACTTAAGCTGCAAACAAATTAATGCTTGTTGAGTCTGATTTCATATCCATTGCTTGGGTAAAATTTTCGGTCTTCAGGTTTTCTCTATCTCCTCCATAGAAGATACTGACCGCCAGGGGAATATGGCTGCCACTATGTCCACCTCTGGCCTCTCAACCCACTTGGTGGACACCTTGCTCATGTAATTACATTAAACTCATGTAATTTTATAGGCAGATTTTGTAAACAAGTTTGATTATTATTTTTCACTTATATTTTTTGCACACAAAAGGTCCACTTCTGATGAAGGCCGCGTTATTTTAAAAATTTTGAATTGCTAGAATTTGGATGTCTCACTCTAACATATACGTTAGAGTGAAAGAACTACTGTAATATTTACCTAAACCGAGGTACCTCGATACTAGGTAGCCTTACAAGCCCAGCTAACTGCTGCTTTTAGCCTGAAGAGCTGTCAAAATACACAGCACTAACACACAAACGCAAACAAATGGGTGACAGATATTAGAGATTTTTGCCAACAAAATACCTGAAATGTTTGTTGGTATTGTATTTGTTGTAGTTATGCGACTATCCTGATGTCGAGGTACCTTGAATTATTACTGAACACAAACTGTCAAATATTGTTACGTCTCTCTGTCAACGTTATGTCTCATGTCCAGAAATGTAAATTGCCAACGCAGGCGTGGTATAATGAGAGTACACAGGTTTCTAAAATCGCTTAGAAAATGAAGATTTACCGAACGCTTGCCAATTTTTGTATCGGTGTTCTTTCTTACTCAGTACATTTTGCTTTTACATGAATAGCTTTGCTCAATATACAGAATTTTTTGACATGTCGTAATACAAAATATTACCATGTAAACTGGTCTTAAATAATACTCAAGGAGTATAATAAGATTTTAATCAAAATGTGCTGAAAAATACAGCTGCTTACTATCGTTAAAATTAAGCAAGCGATAAATTGTGTAGAAAAGTATACGACTGATGGAATCGTTAAAAGTTACAGAATCGAACTACTGGAGGTTGATGTAAGGGAAATCAACAAAACGTTTGAAATTATTAAACGTAGTATTATTATCTATATATGTATATACATATATAGATATTCATGACATATGACAAATGTACGATTGCAAAAACATAATAGTTTTTGGGAATTATTTTAAAATTGTTTATTGTGCTAGAAGAATCTATGGCAATTGTATGTGGAAAACACGATGTTGGCGAAATACTAGCCCTTCGGTGCATATCTCTAGCCCTCGGTTCATGTTTTAATGATTCTGAGACATAATTGAGGTTCACAGTCATTAAGGGAACAAATTATCTCATCGCTTAGCTCTTGAACCCTTTTTCATTGAAACACCTCCGTAGAAAGAAGTCCAACCGTGTGAAGTGACATGATTGATTATTTCTCATTTGTTGCATAGTGTTATTTGCCAGTAGGAGAAGTGGAAAAATTTTATATTAAAGAATTGTTTGCTTCTCCTCGAACATGAATTCCATGAAATTCATGACTTTAATGAATTCATCTGGCGATATAGTTCATACATACATGTTCGCGTGGCTGCGTTTATACACGTGTGTTAATAATGTAACTTACTGGCATGTTTTCAACTGTATTTTATGCATATGAAAAGTATTTAACGTTAACAACATTAGCAGGGCTCCAAAATTATTCAATTCAATCAAGGATTAAATTTCATTAAGATTAATTCACAAGCATTAAACAGTTATTTGGTAACCAGAATTTAAGGGGGAAATGTGTAATTTTTTTTCCACATTTTTTCACCCGCCTAATTTTATATGGAAATTTGGTTTTGTACGTTCAAAAAATAATTACTTGACAGTGAGAGTATGTATGTACATACATACATACATACATATAAGACAAAGAGTGAGTTTGTATGAATGCAGGAGGATTTCATTTTGCAATTAGAGAAAATTAAATGCAATTAAAAATAAATTTTTACGCAGTATTTCGTTTTGAGCGACCTTTACTGTCTGTTGTTGCTGCGTTTAAATTAGTTCGTTTCTTCCAATTGTTGTGCATTAAGCAGTCGGTTGTTGCTATTGTTATTTGTTTAAATTTAATTAAATTAATTACATTAAATTCTCATTATCATTTTAAGTACTTGTACGTGAGCGAAAGCACACAAACGAAATTAATGTATGTAGATATTTTTCTGTTTTTCTTTTATTTCTTAAAAAGAAAAAAAAAAAAAAACAATTATTTACTTGATTCGAGTTGAAAATAAAGCGTATGTTGGAAGCATTAAACAATTTTTGTTCCATTTCGTTTTATATACACATTTCTCTTTCACGTTTTGTTCGGGTTCAGTTGGGTATGGCGTTTACTGTTTGGGCGCATGGAATTTTTTTTATACACTCTATAAAATGTTGCTGGTAAAAAGTATTTTAGGGTTTTTTCTTCATTTCAAAATGCAAAAGGTAAAAGATAAAAATGGTATTAAGAAATTCGCAAGAGGCGTGTGCATGGCAAAATGAGCCTTAACCGCGAAATTAGTGTAATGGATCAAAATTAAATTTTTGCAAGAGCAAGTTTTTAGACATTTTTCTATTTTTAGCATTTGTTTTTAGCGATAATGAAAATAAATGTGGCATTCGATCATTGGCAGAATCACCAACAGTTTTTGTTACATAGAAAGTTTTGTTCGTTCACATGGGAAAATAGTGCAATATAAAATTAACACTAGCGGTACTCAGCGTTTGGTGCGTTTTTGGTTGCGACTGATTGCATTTGCGATTATATTGCAACTGATATTGAGCACCTTTTTAACAACTTTGCAAATTTTATTGCATTCCAAATAACAGCTGATAAATTAGTACACAATTTTTAATTTTTTACGTTTTAGTTTTGTGGTAATTGCTGTTGGCTCCATCTCTACAATTTTTTGTTTGCTTTGTTTTAAAATGTCAGCTGTTCGAGTGTCAGTGTTGCAAACGCAATACTCATGCGAAAAAAGCAACACGTAATTAGCGGTGCGTAAATGCAAAACTATTGCGAGTGCAATCTTGTATATTTTGTTGTTGGGTTGCAAAGAAAAAGCAACGATTTCTTGCATTCGCACTTACGCAAGACATTTGCACCAAATAATAAACTGCACTACTATAAAGTAGTAGTGCGTAAGAATCATGTTAAATTTTAACAAAAATATTCATCTAATTTAAAACTAGAGGTGATTTTGAAATTACTTGCTGTTTAATTCATAATAAATATTGCCAAGCCTATGTTGTGGCTCAACTGTTGCGAGGCTGCGGTTCGAATCCTGTCAGAGGCAAACGGAAGACTTTGTATTTAGTATAAAATTAATAAAATAACGGGTTATTCATTTTGCGGTTTCAAAAGTAAACATATATGGATGCTTTCCTTTCAGTATCCGCCTTGACATCAAAAAACACCTTCACTGATTCCAGTGCAACAGAATCAGCTGCAATGCTTACAATTTCTCCTGCTAATTGATTCAAAAGTGTATTACCAGCCGCAGGCTGTCGACATTTCAAAATGTTGCAGCTGGCATTAATTTTTAATTCTCAATACAACTGTTTTCCCAACTGTGTTCTTTTGCAATGTAATATTTATCCAAAAAAAAAAAAAATCATTCAACGTTTGCTCATGTAGAGCTGGAGGGTTACAGTAAGAAATCTCTTTATATAGCAGGTGGGTCAAAAGAAGTCATCCGCTGTTGTTTGGCTTTCAGGTTGTGAGTGTGTGTCGTTGGTCCATCCTGTTGGAACTTCATGTCCTGCAGATCTAACTCGTTAACGTCCTCCTACAGCGTGTTGTTGTTTGACCAGCAGCGTCCTCGAAAAAAATGATGTGATGACTCCTCCAATGTGAATAGTACAGCATGCAGTCACTTTGAACGAGTGTAATGGCTCCTTGTGCATCCATTACGTGTGGATGCCTCAGAAGCGATAGTTTTGTTTGTTCGCATACCCGCTGAGGTGGAAATGAGCCTCATCGCTCGTTATGATTTTGGTAGAAAAATTTTCGACATACTTCATGATAGACGGAATAATCGTGTCTATAACGAAGTTCGTAGAAGATTTTTCGACCAAAATCATAACTAGCGATGAGGCTCATTTCCACCTCAGCGGGTACGTGAACAATCAAAGCTATCACTTCTGAGTTCTTGGGGAATGTATCGCTTGTCTACTTGTATTCTACAGCTGTCTAGTTCACAAATGTCAAAACAGATTTGACTTTGGCCATAATATGGAAAAATAATAGCAGCTTCCAATAGAGCCCATCTTGAAGATTTGGCAGTGCTGTAAGATGGGTCACTCTAAGAGGCAAATAAGTCTGATTGATTTTTGTAATAATTTCTAACTCAATGAAAAAAAATATACACATGATTAACAATCCGTTTTTCTCCAATTTTACAACTCTGCTATATTCACTACGATTTTTACCACAAAGCTCGAGTGACTTTGTTACCTCAAAGTCTGCATGTTCTTGCAAATATTCTAAAACTTGCTGATATTCTTTATCTGTCCACCTTTTGTTGTGAATTTTGTCACGTTTTCTCTTCACCAGTATATTTTTATTTGTTTATTTCATATTTTTTATTTTCTCAACACAAAATTAAGTTTTGCCGGCAAAACGATTCACAGCACAGAATATCTGTGATTCCCAGTAACTTTTTTAAAATGTTTACTAAAGCTTTTTGTTTGATTTTTTAATCACAGCGTAGAAAATAAAAGTTCAGTACATTTTGTTGCTGCAGTGATGTAAACACTAGTACTTTAATCAAATCTGCTACTTTAACCAAACGTGCAACCGAGCTTACTATCAAGAGTGAGAACCTCTAATGTTTTAATTAATTGCTTTTCAATTTTTTTCATAATAATTTTTTCTTTTGAACGCAAGTAGTTTTTTTCTTTCTTGCAAAACCGTAACCTGACATTCAAATTAAAAATATAATTAATTGTCTACGCTTGAGAATGTTTGAAAGGTCATTAATTAAAAATGTGTTTAATTGAAATTATTAATTGTAAAATAATTAATGGTAAATTTATGAAACACACATTTCACTTTGCTCATTATGACAGTTTTTACATTTTCACTAAAATTTTTCCAATGAGTGTAACTGACAATGTTGAAAATATTTGTAGCGGAGGTAACGTGTAAAGGTAAAATGAAGCATAAAATCTAGCATTTGTTTGCGTGAATTCTTCTAATTAACAGCTGTACGAATGGCAAAACCAGAAAAACGGAACAAGAAGAAGAAGGCAACAAAAAAAAAAATGGCAACAACACACCAGCAAATTAAAAAGAAAGAAATAAATAAAAAGGCAAAACAAAAAACAAAGTGATTTAATTTCGTGTTGTTGACGTTGCTTTACATTTTACTTCCGTTTCTGGTTGTAATAGGCGTCCATTAAGGAACTGAGCGCGTACAGACATAGATTACTGGCGATTTATAATCGCACCGCACGACAAACACACAAACACAAGGAAGATAATGAACCCATGTGCACACACAACGACACACTAACAAACTCATACTAATTTTCACATTTTAACATTAAACAACTGGTTAACAATAAAAAAAAGTCTCTGATTTTCACTACACAATTGTAAAAGCGGAAACAGAATGAATAGAGAAAACACACACACACACACACACACATACATACACACAAAGCAGAAAACTTAAGAAATAAAAAATAATCCTTAGCCGTTGTTGTTGCCATTGTTATTGTTGCAGTATATATTCATATAAACGACAAAAAACAAAATAGAAACAATGAAAGAATATAAAACTGTTTTAATTGTTTTTAGAGGGAAATAACACAGACACACACACACAACACCATATAACAAGCCCAACAAAATGTTGCTAGAATTCCAACAAAAACAGCAACACCATATTGGTTTGCATTTAACAAAAGTAGCACTTTTTTTTTTTTGAATTGCAGTTGCTTCAAACACTTTCATACAAATCCAAGTGCGAGTATGAGTGCGAGTGCGAGTCGAAAACAATGCGATGCAGTGTTAAATACAGGGTGTAAAAGTTTATGGCTGGGGGGCCACATTAAAAACAAACAAGCAAACAAACACACAACAAACAAAAAGAGCAAAACTCTGGATGAGGGGGGGGGGGGGGGGGGGGTAAAGAAAAAAACGAGTTTAACAAAAAAAGTGCCAGAACTAGAATTGAAAAGAAATAAAAAGCCTTTCACTTGTACAACACAGCGCAACTGGAGATTGAAAGTAAAATTGTGGGGTTAAGTACTCAAGTTAACAATTGCACAACACTACAGCAAATTTGCACTAAATAAGAATATTTCTTGTTTTGAAAAATGGAAGAAACAAAAAAAAATCGACAAAAAGAAGCACAAGATGAAAAATTCTCTCACTTAAAACTCGAAGAACAAAGCAAGAATGGAATAAATTCCACAGGGATATTGGATTTCATAAGTGGCTGTTGTGCAGCAGAGGGTTTTGCAAAAGGCAAGAGAAAAGTTTCGAAAAGTTGCTGTTTAAGTGAAAATGTTGCAAATTTTTAATTGTTTTCATTTAATTTTTTTCTTTTTTGTTATCGTTTTTGCTTAACATCATTTTTTCATATTTGTGCTGGCATGTATTTCGTAAACAATAGCAAGACATAAAGAAAAAACCCCAGCTTAACTGGAAATTGGAAATTTAATGACAAAGTATTCTTTACATACCAGTTCTTATTGACATTTTGGCAAACACAATATTTTCTTTGTAGTTTCAGTCAGTTTGATTTTTACTTTTTTTTTTTAATCATCTCTGCTGAACACCAACACACAATCATACAAACCTTGAATTTTAAATCAAATTATGCTTCCGTAATGTTTAGATTTTTTATTTCAATCAGTAAAATTTTATGTTTCAATCAAATTTATTATACGAAATGAAATTATACTAGTTAAGTTGCATTTTTTTTGTGGTGCATACAATTTGTAGGAAATTTTTCATATATTGTATTAAGGGGATTCACCGCCTTGTGCAAAGTTGCCATGAACAAATTGCAGTGCATAATACGATTGATCGCGGGGGGGATATTGCAACACTGTCTTAAGCGATTCTCTCTTCTAAATTCCCAGGATTTTTGTGATGGCAGTGCCAACGAAGCAAATCTGAGCAAAAATGCTCTCCTTTTTTTCACACAACAACAAAATGTATGTATATGCACTTTGCTTCATTTGCACCAAAAAAAAAAAAAAAACATCAGCAAATAGAAGTGTGCAAAAATCCTCAGTTCAAAATAAATAATGTACACAACAATAGATGACGCCAGCAGATGGCGAAGCCGACTTACAACTTTCCGCGGAGTAGATAAAAAATAGCGGCGGTGACAAAAAATTTCAATATTCATGTGAATTAAAAATAAGATATTTTTTCAACAAATGCAAGCATAAAATTTAATTTATTAATAACAAAAGAATACATCGCAAACCAAGTAAGATCAGCAGCGGCTAGTCACACGAAAATAAAGCCGGTGGCGGTTGCGTGCCAACTTGGCGGCAACGGACTTTGCTCTCTGTGACATTTCAACTGCAAGAAATAGCTGATGGAAACTAACACATTAACAACTAACAATTACCAACACACGCAAAGCTATAAAATTAGCTTTCAGAGTTGCCATTACAATGATATTTTTAGTATTTTGATTTTCGCGTAATAATTTGGTAAAGGTCCATTTCTCCTTTTTTCTTTCAAAAAAAAGAGGTGCTGCAGAAGTTTTTTCCATATGATTTCTATTGTTTAAACTGCTACTACATACTCTGTTTCGTTTAATTTTATCTAAATGCATCTCTAAAATAGTTTGTTTTATTCTCTTTGAACTGTTTTTTGAAATGTTTCGAAAAAATTTGTTTTATTAACAATAAGGAAATTAATAACATTGTATGTAATTTTGTGGTCATTTGCAAAAAAAGATTTCAAATGATCACTCTGTCGAGGTGGCAACGCTGGTAAAAAAAAATCACACCTGCACGAATGTTTATAGCAGTTTTTTCATTTTGCCTTCAAGAAAATGATATAAACCCTGATGTATGAACCCATCAGCAGTGTCGGTCATATGATGCATCAAATGACGGACACTGTTCTTGCTGGGTAATGGTAACTCGATGTCTATACATCATGTTGTTCAGAAAAGTAAAAGTTTTTGTTTACTAAAAAAATTTTGCTAAAACTAAAACTGCTTTGCATGTGTTAGTAATTAAGTTGTGAATGTGTTAGTTTGCATTAGCTATTTCTTACAGGGTAATTGCTACGATTTGTATTTTTGATAGTATCAAAAAGTAAAAGTTTTTTCGATATTCAAAACTGAACTTAATTATTTATTTGCTTCAAGAGCAAATGCCGGCTGCACAAGATAGAAAACAATATTTTAGGTCTATTTTTAGACCTAAAATAATTAATTTTTCTTACTGCAAAAAAATACTTCGAACTCAAAAAAACAACAACTAATTTTACACGATAAAATGATAAGGCAGTGCTTCAATGTCATACATGATAACGCAGTGCTTCAATGTCTGTACTCGTATGTATGTAGTTTGTAAACAAGGAAAACAATTGATTTCCATTTCCATTCAATGTGCCCCGTCGCCATTCAATTCTGTATGTCAGCAAATTTAAATATTGTGATATGCACCTTTTTGTTTCTGGTAGCAGTTTATACATATATAAAACGTCAACAAAAGCCAATTAAGAAAATAACAAAATTTTGAGAATTTATTTACCGGATAATTGTTTTAAACATTTTATTTTATTAATGGCCTCTTTTTTGCACTCTGCGCAGTTTCTGCTCTAGTGCTTCATAAAAGCATCTTTTTTTTCCTAATATTTTCATACTTTATATGTATGTATGTATACATGTGTGCACATAAATGTGTATGTGTGTGTATATTTAAAGGAAAACAAAACAGCAGCAACATGTCAATTCAATTATTTGACCGCTTATTGTTTTTCATAAAACATAAAACATGCATAGAAAAACAAACAACATGTCGTTTGAAAGAGCGGGTGGGTGGGCCATCCGGCGGGCGTAAGTCCACTTGTACAGAGTAACCAACAAATGTTTGAACAATTTTTATTAGGCGCAACTAAAATACATTGAAAATGATGAATTTGGCCACAATCACCTTTATTTTACACATGAGTAGTCCTGCCACTTTTGCGGTTGTGCTGCCATTTGAGATTATAAATTTTATTTTGGCTTGTTTAGGTGTCTACTTTTTTCTTCTTCTTGTTTTAGACAATATATTGTTGTATTACCACACGCACACATGCACTTACATATTAGAGTGATCGATTAGTATGGTTTCGTTTTTTTTTTAATTTAAGAGAGAAAAAAACCGCTTAACCGGGTTTTTCTTTAGAAGCAAAATAAAAAGAGGATACATTGAAGGTTGTAATGAAATCGTTTGCAGAGGAGAAAATTGTATTGCTTAAAAATCATGTTAAATTTGTATCTACATAATTAGGATCTAATTTAAAGCTCATTATGGTTTACACAAACGTCCAACTACGCAAGCAATTTGAAAAATTGTGAAAAAATTTGAAGAGACTGGAGCGGTTACAAATATTGTAACAGCTGAAAATATCGCTGCTGTAAGTGAAAGTGTTGCTGAAGACGCGAATGTGTCGATTCCTCGTTCTGTCTTACGGCACATTATGGCGTATTTTGCATTTATATCTACACCTACATCCATATAAAGTCCAGCTCACAAACAACAACTGAAGCCAGCTGACCATTCACAATGTCGTAGATCCGTGGAAGAGGTGTTGGAAAAACGGGCGGTGGATGGCGATTTTTCGAACAAAATTTTCTTCAGCGATGAAGCAAATTTCTCACTCGGTGGGCATGTTAATAAACGAAACTGTCGTATTTGGGGTTCTAAGCATTCTCAGGTAATTGAAGAGAGGCGATTACATCCATTACATTGGTGCGCTCTTTGGTCCGAAGGTGTGATTGGACCTTACTTCTTCCAAAACAACGATGGAACGACACTGTCACCGTCCATTGGGAGCTTTATGGTCGTATGATAACCGACTTTTCTTTGCCTGCTATTGAAAAATACGACTTGAATAATATGTGGCTTCAACAAGACGATGCCACATGCCACACAATTCGAGCGAATATCTTCTTATTGCAAGAGACATTTCCTGGCCGCATAATTTCTCGTCGTGGCGATATCAGCTGGCCATCAAGATCATGCGATTGCACACCATTAGACTTTTTTTTGTGGGGATACGCGAAAGATCGTGTTTATGCAGATAAACCTTTAACTCTTGAGCACTTAAAAACCAACACTTAAAAACCAACATATGTGTGAAAAAGTGGTCGAAAACTACCTCAAAAGAATCAATGCTTGCAAGACTTCGCGTGATGATCATTTAAATGATGTAGTGTTGCACACATAATGTCAACGTTCAAACTTTGTAATAAAAAAGAAATATCATGGCAAAAAATTTCTTATATGTGTTTTAGTACCATTTACTTTTGCAACCGCAAAATGGATATGCCTTTTTAAATGGTTACGATTAATGGGAGAGTGCGGTGGCTGGTCAACAGCCGTGAGGTCGTGGTTCGAATCCCGTCAGAGGCAAACGAAAGACTTTGCAGTGCAAATATAAAATAAATAAAATGTTAGAACTATAATAAAGTAAACACTTATATGCTTTTACATATATTTTTTTAAATATTATTTACTAGCGAAATGCAGGGAATTTGCACAGAAAACAATTCATCAAGTACATTTTTAGACTACAAGTAATTTATCCTTAGCACTTATTGTAAAGGATATACAAAATATAAAAATTTTCATTTTCATTCTTGAATAAAAAAATTTGTTGAATTTAAGTTGAATTAAAGTGAAAGTTCTATGAAGTAAAATCACCACCCATAAAACATAAAATCAACTTTGTTTTTTAGGTTTATAATTTGTTTTTCTTTGTGTGTTTGAAACCGTAAAAACCGGTTTAAAACTCGCTTAAAAACCACTACGATCTCTCTAAATACTGACAAACATACATACACACACACACACACACACACACACACCTACGTATAGTGTGTGAGTTTATTTGTGTGCGCCGCTGTGTTTGGTTGAGTGAATGGCATCGAAAGAGACCGACCATACAAGTCAAATCATATTATGTCAATCATGACTTTTTATGATTTGCACTTTAATGTTTTTATTATATCATTTACTAACTAACTGTTGTACTTGTGTGCCGTTTGTGTTCATATTTTCACATTACGAGCACCAATACCCACACAGATGTTGTACAAGTACACATTCGTACGAGTACATACATTTACAGAGCATAGAACATACATACAAACAGTTTTGTAAATGTGGGTTGGCTTTTTTTTCGTTCTTGTTTTACAAAAAGTCTACAAGGTGCGAATATGTGTCATAATCCAGTTAAATTTCCATTTGAAGGACGTTTATAATCCCCAGCTGACATTTATTGTTAAAAGCGGTGAAAAAGATTTAAAAAGGCAAATAAAAGGAGAAGCACACTTTCAAACGAAATGTTTAATGAATAATTTAACAGTTTTTCTTTATTTTTTATTTTCGGAATAAAATTATCAACAGCAGACAGTTATTTGCACTCGAAAAGCTTCAAGTATACGAAAATAAAATAATTTTTTTTTGTATAAACGCCTGCATATGCATAATTTAAAGAGGATTTTTTTTTACAAAAAAAAGAAAAAAAAATAGACTTTTCATGAAGCATAAATTAAGCTTTCACATGCATTTAAGCTTTGTTTTATTTTTGGCAAATATTGTTGTTCTTGTTCACTTTCACAGCATCTCAAAATGAAACTCTTTGCTCAAGTTTTCTATTAATACTCATAAATGAAATAGTAAGAGTTTAAATTTAATCATAACAAAAGTAATCACAAACAGTTTGGGTTTGCAAAAACGATATTAACAGTTGCTCGACTCATGGTGAACTGCACATCACATGGGTGCCAGTGCATGCGGGAATAACTGGAAATGAGAGAGCAAACTCACTTGCTTCAAGAGCAAGAGAGAGTTAAAAACATAAGCTGAGTATGCGTGAAACCTTTCGATACAGTTAAATTAGAGCTAAAGAATTGGCCACATAGAGCCCATTCAACTCTCTGGAATAACGAAATCGTGGGAATCAATGTAAGAATTTTATGGGGCCTCCTGACGAGGAAACCATCAGGGGGACTGCTAAGACTTAGCAAGACCGAATTAAGTAGAATAACACTTTGGAACAAATTAGCAAAAGTTAGGTCGATTCTGAGAGTGAGGGCTGAAAATAGAGACTGAATTAGAAGAAAGGTTATGTAAACAAGCAAAATTGTCGCATTTGGAACACAGAAAACCCGCACGCATACATTGAAAAGCCGACGCACCCAAAACGAGTCACTGTTTGGTGCGGATTTTGGTCCAGAGACATAATTGGGCCATTTTCTTTCGAAAATGAGCAAGGAGTGGCCGTTACAGTCATTGGCGATGTTGAACGAATTTTTGTTCACAAAAATTGAAGAGGAGGATATTGGCAACACTTGGTTGCACTTGGTGTGGCGCTACGTGCCACACAGCCGAAGCTACACTTGATGTTTTGCACCGTTTTCAAAAAAAAAGGTGTTTGGCGGACCCTTTACAAGGAAAAAAACACTGTTTGACAATTTGATCTAAAACAAGAAGAGAAAAAATACCAATTACATGATGACTTGGATAGACTCTATATATATATGTATATATAAAGCCTTTGGTCAAACGTTTTTTTGAAAAATTGAAGAGGAGGATATTGGCAACACTTGGTTTCACTTGGTGTGGCGCTACGTGCCACACAGCCGAAGCTACACTTGATGTTTTGCACCGTTTTCAAAAAAAAGGTGTTTGACAATTTGATCTAAAACAAGAAGAGAAAAAAAAATATCAATTACATGATGACTTGGATAGACTCTATATATGTATGTATATAAAGCCTTTGGTCAAACGTTTTTTTTTCTTCCCTTAATTCCGTTATTTCTCTTTCAATAAAATATCGTTTTCTAATCAGAAATCATTGAGATTTTGTCGTTAGCTGGTTTTATTCATTCGTCATGAAGAGGTGGTGGCTTAGCTGATACCACATTTGAAGAGCTGGTGTCTATGAAAGGATCTAAAAACTTTTTTGATTTAAAGCATTTTGTATTTTAAAGGTCATATTCATAATAATTATTGTAAGTTTGTTAAGCTCTTACTTGACGTATTTCTATGGAATATTTGTCAAATAAACGTGTAATAAACCTTCAATAGTTTTTATGAATATGGGTGTAAATACATATTTTTGTTTTTTATTTCAATTACTTGCTTTTAGAATGAAGTATCGTGTATTTTAAATACATACATTGAATAAAAAGTATTTGTATTTTAAATACACAACTTTTATGTATTTTGGGGTTTAAATACATTAGAGCATGTATTTTGCCCGCCACTGCTCACGAAGCCAACGAAGAAAGAAAAGCTCTTTTGCGTGAAAAATTCAACGACCATGTTATCTCACATGGTGAGAATGTTAATTGGCCGCCACGGTGATTAGGCGTGAGACCTTTTACTTTGCGAATATTTAAGATTAAAAAGTTACATCATCAAGCCAAGAACATGTTAAGAGCTAAACCATGCGATATTTTGCAATTTTTAAGACATTGAACCTCAGTTATGTATCAGAATCAAAGAAAATAAATTTACACATAATTTCCCTCGATTGCTCTATTACAATAAGAAATATTAATATAATTTCTTGAAAAGTTTTTGCAATACATTTACATATTAAATTACTTTTTCCGTTTTTGTTTTATTTACATTTAGGACAGTGCGTATGGTTTGGAGACCCCCTTTTATATAACTTTCTATTTTCTGCAACACATACTTACTTTTTTTCTAGCAATTCTTCGTTTGTCTTGCCATTTAGTGTAGTAACATTTTTGACAATTTGCATATCTTTAATAATATTATGGACGTTGACAGTGTTGTGAGCAAATATTTGATAGTTTGAACGTCTTTTATGTCTTCCTTTAACATAACAACTGGCAAGCTGCTGTGTACTGCTTGTATGATGCATGTTTCAAATCGTACAAAAACCACTAAAAAAAAATCCAAAAAAAAATATTTTCCTTTTTGTAGTTGTCATTTTAAGATTTGTGCTTGCACGAGCATTTCTGGTGAAGGCCAATTCAAAAAAAAAAAAAAACTTAAAGTTAAAAAATAAATAAAGTTTAGCATGTTTCACAAGAATTGCTTATAAAATATTCATGTTGTTTATAACTTTTGTAGGTATTAAACAATAAAATTTAAAAGTTTTAAAAGTTTTTGTACTTTTAATTGAAAATTTATTAACTAAATAGTGTAGACACGAAAGGTGGTGGCATAATTTGCAGTACTTTTTAATTTTGTTAAATAATCGCATTACAGATGTAAAAGAATCCTTGCTACTAATTTAAGCTGCTTAAGTTATAAAATGAAATAGTTTGGAAAATATTTTCGAACATGATACTTGCTCTTTAAGCCATTTAGTTAATTTGTTTACTGTTAATTTATTGGCTTTTTCAATTTTGTAAATTTTGCTATACATTTATGGTGCTAAATAACTTGTGCTTTGAAAACATGCACACGCACACAGACATATCTTCTCGCACACATACTCTCGTACACCAGCATGATAAATATCTTTGAGGGGGAGTGTTCGTGTGTGCTTTTGTGTGAACAAACTTAAACACCATCAACAACTGCTTTTGATTCCACTTGCAGGAAAAAGCTCTTGCCACTCTTAACGTGTTTTATTTATTAGTTTTAAACTTCAAGTAGTGCTGCTGCTTTTCTGTTGCTTGTACTCGTATGTGCCTGCAGTTTTGTGTGTAGTGTTTGCTGTGGAATCTTTGAGCGTATTTTGTTTTGTTCAGCTTTTGAAAAATTTCGGTGGGTTTTAGTACCATACAAATGGATCAATTATTGTTTTTCTTTTTTGCTTTTCTTGCACAAAATTTAATTCAACTTTCAATTGAAATTGATTATACTAGAGATCTACAGACAAAGAGGCAATAAGAAGTCATAGATACATTTTAAATGCCAACTGATATACAAAGGGAATGCATACAATACAAGCGTTAGTGGAGTAACTGTAGCGAACAAATGCGATTTTCCATGCACCGCAAGAAATGTGCATGGAAAAAGACAAATTTTTCGCATGCAAATACATTTTTATTGAGTTTTTCCTTTAAAGGCCATCTAATTTTGATAATTCGGTTAATATGGGTCAAACACTTAAAATATTAAATTATAAATAAAATAAAAACTAATCTCTTAAAATTTTTACTCCACATTTCGTTGACTTTTTTCGAACATATTCAAGGTTTTTCTAAAATGCACGTTAATTTAACATTTTACTGAAATTTTAATTACACATTTAAGTGTTCTTTGGCGAATACGAGTGTTCGCGCCACCACCAGCGGAGTTGCCTCTCTTCAACCAAAGTCTCAATTTGATACTTTTTTTTGGGTCTGTGACTTTTTGTGTAATGCTTTTAAGAGCCGCTAATTTTTCCTACTTTGCCATTTTATGTTTTTGTAGGCCCACTCAAATTTCCTTCCAACATCCTAATATGTCCTTAATATAATTTTTTTTTTTAATAAAAAATCACTAAAGTTAACCTTTTCTAGCATTGACTAGCGTCATGTAATACGTTTGGGGGCAATTTTTTATGAGCTTTTGCAATATAGAAAAAAATTTACGCTTGAAGACTTACTGGCTTGAAATTCAAAATTTATAAAGTATTTTAGGTTTTTTCTGCTCTCACTTAAGAAATTAGAATTTGATAAAAACAAATACTAATAATAACATTTCTTCAAGTGTTTTTGCCTTAAAGCTTACCCACATAAATATGTTTACATGTGTGTGTGTGTGTGTGTGTGTGTGTGTGTTTGTGTGTGCGAGTGTGTATTTTTGTAAAATTGTGTGTACGTATAAAGGGAGGTTTTAGACAAGCATTGTTTCCTTTTTCGTGAAATTTTAACAAATTAATTGCACACAATAAATCGTAGTAAATTTTCTAGCAAATAAGTAGATCAAGGAGCCCATGTCGTTTTTTTTGCTCTAACTTTTTTTGTTGTTGTTGTTTTTGCCAACCAATTGTATAATTTGTAGTTAACCCTTTTTTGTGTTGCGATAACTTACAAAACATTGGCAAAGAACGTGCAACAATAGACACCCACACGTGTCAAAAAGCGCTAGAACAAAAGAAATCTTGAGCACATAAAAGAAGAAGAAGAAGAAGAAAGAGAAGTAGACGGTGGCAGAGAAATTATAATAAAAACAAAAGAAATAAAACTTACGGCGATGATAGGTACAATTTATAAAGTTCTTTGCTAAAGTTTAATAAGATTCCACATGCAAAGTTCGTTTCAATCTTCATACATTTACTAAATAAAAGGGAAACACACACGCATGCAGTTATTCCAAGAATTATAACAGACACAAGCACACACACACAGATTTACTCGCACACGCCAACAAAGTGTAGTGTATGACTCTGACACCTGAAACTGATAACGGCGATGAGCACAATGCGTTGTTGTTGGTTGCTTCACTCTGTGTGTGTGTGTGTGGGTTTGTTTGCACGTAAAACCACTTTCATGCATTATAGTCATTCATACGCATTAGGGCGGGTTGAGTTGCCATTCGATATTGTGACAGATTTAGTTTTTTTTTGTATTTTTGCATACGTTTACCCCTAAGAAGACGAGGTACGGGATCGATGTGCTCGAAAAAAATATTGAAGAGAAAAAATTATTGGGGGTTGGTCATAAATTTGACTTCTACTAACTCATCAATCTGAACTTTCCACCTCATCGCACAAGTCTGCCTCAGGATGCCCGAACTCATATACATACATATATGACCAACTCTCAATAATCTTTTCGAACACCTCTAACCCATGCCACGCCTCTTTAGGGGAACTCCCATACGCATATATAAGTAACTAAAATTCGGAAGCTTCGAAAATGATTTTTTTCCGATATGTTGCAGTGCACTTTTTTTCATCATGCCAAAAGTTATCGAAAATGAGATGGCTGAACATCGACTTCTGTTTAATCCTATAAAGTGACCCACCCAAATGTACATACTTACATGTGTATGCGTGTATATAACTGCCGTTTAAGGTATTGTATGAGTTTAAATATTATGGTTATAAGTAGGTATGTTCATATTTATATGTTTGAGCTTAAACTTAAAAATTATATATAAAAACGATATGAGGTTTTTTTCTCTTTTATTTTTGGTACAAACATGCACGTCTGTTTGGCATTTGTTTGAACGTTTTAACACTGATTTGAGCACAGTGTTGCAGATTAAAACAAGATTTCAATAATTACTGATTTTTCAACAGGAATCTGTTTAAAAAATACTTACGCAAGTGTTGGGATTATTTTTAAGTACAATTATTGTAAAACAAAGATTTTGATTTAAAACCGATTAATCCCTATAAGAAGTATTAAGTTTAATTGGTCTCAGTAAATTAAAGAGACTCAAAAGATTTGTGTTTTGTTTGTTGTCCAGTCTGGTATAAAATGAAAAAAGTGTTTTCCAACCACAGACTTTGAGAGATTTCTTTTATGAAATCATAAACAAACTTTTGAAAAAAAAAGAAAAATATTTTTTTTTTTTCCAAAAAATAAGCAACAATCGAGAAGGAAAATAAATGCTTTTCAGGCATTTACCAGACATTTTTTCGCCGCAAAAATGTATGATGTTGAAATGGAAAAAACCATTCGTAAAAGAAAATGGCTGCAAAGAAAACTGCAGCCAAAAAGATGTGAAGAAAAACAAAAACCGTTCGATGGTGTGCTAAAGACAGAAAAATCTTTTTTGTTTTCAGAGCACAAATTGCATTTTCAAGGTGCGTTGTGCTTTAAAGCAATTATAATTTTTCAACCATTCGTTGCAAACACTCAAAATGACATTATATTTAATATTTCATCATCAAGAATGCTGGGCAGAATTTATGAATCAAATAGTGAAGTCTGACTGGCCATGAATTAGTTTTGTTAATTCTAATTTGCAAATCAGAGAGATATTTTCAAAGCACCCCAAACAGCAAAGGTAACTCTCAGATCAAAATAAAGAACAATTGAGGAAATTAAAAGAAACCTAAAGACGCACATAAAAGACAACAAATTCTCTGGTTAGGAGAGTATGTTGTTTCAACAAGACGGTGCCACATGCCACACAACTCGAGCGAAAATGGCTTTATTGCAAGAGACATTTCCTGACCGCGTAACCATATGATGCCATTTGATACCATTTGACTTTTTTTGTAGGGCTACGCGAAAGGCCGTGTTTATGCAGATAAATCTTTAACCCTTGAGCACTTAAAAACCAACATTCGTCAAGTTATGGCTGAGATACCGCCCAATAAGTGTCAAAAAGTGGTCGTATATGACCTCAAAAGATCAATGCTTGCAACACTTCGCGTGGTGGTAATTTAAATGATGTAGTGTTTCACACATAATGTCAACGTTCAAACTTTATAATAATAAAAAAATATCAGGAATAAAAAACATTTTATGTGTGTTTTATTTACGTTTACTTTTAATGCACAAAATGAATAACCCGTTATTCTTCTCTATGGACAATAGATGATAAAATCGCTTCCTTCCGCTGGTATACTTCTCAGCTCTAAATCGTTTTATCGACGAAGTCTGCTTGATTTTATTAGATAATTTTTGAGTTTTGTGGTTTTATGCTGTTATGTGCGGCACAGAAAAATAATAAAATTATGTTTCCAGCAGCCACATGAATTGTTTTTCGAAATTATAATCATGTTGCTCAGAAACAATTTGTACGCTTTTGCTTCATCTTTGAAATAATGTTGGTGCAACTTTTCATTTTCTTTGGCTTGTTTAATAATTAACAAAACCATAAACACATACTTAGAGACGGATTAACACTGTGCCCAAGTGCAAAACTAAATAGTCGTATACAAATTTTATGTATGCATGCATAAATATGCAATAAACTTTGCACAATTGTATTCAGCAAAAAAAAAAAAAAAAACAGAAAAGAAATAAAACTTGTTCTTATAATAATAAAATTTTTACTTTCCAACACACGCACACACACTCACACGCACGTATGCATGACACAGAAATTGCATTTACACACACACATATATTTGTATGGTATCTTAAAGTATGTGTTAAAAAAACATTTTTTTGTTTATAACCCTTTGCGAAAGGCGTAATTGTTTGTGTAAGAATAAGTTAAAGTTTAAGTTACGAGAATTAACTACAATCTCATACAGAAAGAGAGCAAAAAAAAAAAACAAAACAAAAACGACAATTTAAAAACTCAAACCCAAACACCAGCACCAGCAGCAACAGCAACAGCAACACTCACACTCCAACAGACAAAAGCACCAGCAAATAAACCAAAAGTATATTTACCATAAACGCATAAACATATAAGTATGTAATAAGTGACTGAACGAATGAGTGAATAAAAAAATAAAACCTGGTAGAATGGAATAAAAAAAAAAAAAAAAATAAATAAGGGAAAAACTTTTAATATCATTACATACAAAGCATTAAACCGAATATGTCTATTAAAAGAGTACGTTCGTGTCTATCATTTGTAGCGTTAAATGTATGCTCACATAACCAGAGTGTGGAAGAAGAAATAGTTATGTATGTTAAAATTAAAGAATAAATGTGAGATTTTATATATACATACGTATGTATGTGTGTATACAAACATGTGCACATAACATCTATAATATTTATTTGTACATCCTTAAATATGTCTACATACTTAAATGAATACGAAGCCTACATGCTTCCACAAGCATGTGTGTGCGCGCGGATGTGCGGATGTGTGTATGTGTGAGTGTGTTGACATGTATTGTTGGCTGTTTGGTATGTTTCCAACATTAAACATACTCAGGCACACAGTTTGATAGAGAAAGTATCGTTAATACTGTAAATGACAGTTATGTAGAACACAATGCATTGATTCATATAAACAAATGTATGTTCATGTGATATAAATTATCTATATTAAGTATAAATGCATATAAACACACCATTTAAACACACACACACACGCACACACACACACACACACGAATACACATGTATGTGTACAAAGTCAGGCATTTGTATTAAATGTAAGTTAAAGTATGAGTTTGTTGGCATACTCACACTTTAATTTTAGGCACTGTGTGTGCAGGGCCTGGTATTTTTTTTTTTCATATTCAAAAACCTGCACCACTTTCACTTGCTTTACAGAAACAAATTTAAATCAATTTATGTATAAATATATATATATATATATATATATATTTTTTTTTTTTTTTTTTTCAAAAAGTAAAACAAATTGAGCCACACAAGTTTACGTTCGATTTGTATACTAAGATCATTACTGCAAGACAGTGGAAAAGACTGTATAAATTTCGAATGTAGTGATAGTCATTTTAGAAAATTAAATTCGAAAGAACTTTCTTCATTTTAAAATATCCTGTTGTTTGTGTACCTGTATTAAATTTATTATTTAAAGATTTAGTTGAAAAGAACTATAAATAATAATTTTAAAATTAAATTGTTTTTATACTTTAATTAAATGAAAGTTCTCATGTTTAAGTCAATTGAATGGAATTACATGTGTATATTAATTTTAAAATAATCTGTTTTTGTAGCTGAAATAAAATTTTATTTGAAAAGAACTATTCATATTAATTTTTAAAAACCTTTGTTGTTTTAACTGAATTTAATTAAAAGTACATATGTTCGTATTATTAGTTTTTTACTCATTTTGTTACCAAAGCTTTAATAAAAATATATATATTTTTTATAACTAATGGTTTCTTCTATTTTAGTGACAAAAATGAGTAGGGGTTTTTGTAGGGGAAACTTTTTCAACGTGTGGGGAAAAATCGAATTTTTTTTTAGCATGTGTAGGTATTTTTTCGACAAATCTACTGGAACACTGATTGGGATACAGATTAAAAACGAAAACGGCATAATTCTGCTTTTAAGCATTTTCGCCCAAGCGTATACGTAATAAGTACCAGTTAACTTAATTTCTGATCTAATAACACTCATACGCAGCCATGACCGTGTTACGTTTGGTCTTTTAAATGCATTGCAACTGTTTCATCTGCTGTCTGATGGGTTGTTTTTATAGTTACTTATCAAGTTGCTGAATTTTATATAAAAATTCGAGTAAATTGATTGCACTCGTTTTTTTTTGTCAATACTTCGGAAGCAGATGTCATCACACCTTTCGAAAAAGTTGTACAGCAACATGACATGTAATAAAGTCTAGTGCTAAAAATCAATACGGCATGTATTTTTTCTAAGAATAAAACAATTTTTGAAAATTCAATGGTAGTTTTAATGCAATATTTAGCTCATGTAGAGTTATCATATTGAGTACATACATACGTACATTTTCAACTTGGCTGGTACAAATAATATTTTCCATACTAATTGTGCTACATATTTATCTCTGCACACACATATACTTATACTGAGCATGTAGATGATATGCCCACATACATATCGCACAGCCACTTCAAAGATAATACAACTTCAAATTGGGAATCTGAAAGAAAACACCACCAAAAAGTCACTCTTTGTTGATGCAATGGCATCACTAGTGGGTACTAATTTGCTCATAATGCCACAGTTTTGCTAGATAAGGAAAGCACTGAGGAAAAAGTGTGTCTGGTAACTGAAAATAGTACCAGGTGGTATTGTAGCCATGTTGTATGTTCAGTTACGAGCTTACAAAGTTTAATGAATTTAAGAACTGAAACTTAATGAACATTTGAAACGTCTTCAATACGCCCAATATTTTGTTTGAACGTGAAAAAAGGCAAAAAAAATTATCTGCCTCGTAACTGAACATACTGTGTGGCTCACAATATCTCTTCAAAACACACGTTGTCATAAATATATTAAAACTGACAGCAAAATACATACAAAACGAATGACTCGAACGTGATCTCATGAGCCTGGCAGTATGTTCAGTTACAAAGCAGATACTTTTTGATGTCTTCTTCTGTTTGTTCAACCAACCATTGGGCGTATTGAAGATGCTTAGAATGGTCATTACGTTTCAGTCCTTAAATTGATTGAACTCTGCGAGTGTGTAAATTCAAATCTTTAAAAATTCGCTTCAGTGATGTTTGTAGGAGATGTTTAATTGTTGGGCAACGATTCGGAGTTGTTGGCTTTTGCGTCATACTGGAAATGTTTTCCAGAGAACAGATGCTCAAACATTTCTTACAGACATGGTTTGCCACAGTTTTCTGCATTATGGGCACATTATATCGACTTTGCTGACCACACAAATCATGAAGTACATGAAATGCATTTTGAATTGAGTACAACACATATTCGTAAAATGCTACAACAGTCTTGACGGCCTATTCAATTGCATACCTTTTTGCCAAATACTAAAACAAAAAAATTTCAAATAGTTAAAGAGATTGCTGATGACAATTCGAAGTTGCTGGTTTTTGTCTTTCAGAGAACGAACTGTGCAAGTACAGGTGTTCTCACATTTCTTTCATTTAATCACAATTCTCTTTATTATGAATGTATTTGGTCAATTATGCTGACCACACAAATCATAAAGTGTACCAAAGATATTTTGATATCGCCGTCCATATTCGTAAAAGGCTTCAACGATCTTGACGCTCTGCTCAATTAAATACCTTTACATGGTTGAAATAAAGAAATGTCAAATAATACTGGGCAAAAAACTTGACCCTTCATATATGTATATGTCTTTTCATGTATTGTCTTTGTCTTGGACACGTATTGGACCGCCTTGTAGATGATTATGAATAGTGTGACGCATCCTTCACTTGGACAACGCTCCAGTAAGCGGGTCAACAAGATGAATTTCCTGCTGTCAACAATGAACTTCTTCGCTGTCTGATACACAAAATCGAGTAACGTAAGCTCTCAAGTTTGGTTATCGGCTGAAACATAAGAATTTTATATTGAAGTTTATTTTGGCTGGGATATTCTGTTCTTGCTTGCTATAACTAGTATTAACGGAAGGACAAAAATAAAGCAAAATTATGGCACCACTAGCTACGTGGTGTAACAGGTGTGCCAACAGAAGTCATCCGATGTTGTTTGGTTTTCAGAATATCGGATGTGGCCTGAGCAGTGTGTGCCGTTGCTTTGTCCTGCTGGAACCACATGTCTTCGAAATCTAGTTCGTTTAATTGCGGCAGAAAAAACTCTGTTAACATGGTCTGCAGCGCGTTGTGGTTTGATCAGCAGCGTCCTCTAAGAAAACAGGCCCCATGACTCTTCCAGCATGAACAGCTCACCATTCAGTCACTTTGAGTGCGTGTTATGGCTCGTCGTACCCCAGAAGGGATAGTTAGAATTGTTCGCTTACACGTTGAGGTGGAAATAAGCCTGTGCTTCCTTGTGGAATGTATTCTGCTTCCTTGTAAAGTGTATCGCTCCCTGGCTTGTTATCTTCTATTCTACAGCTGTGTAGTTCACAAATGTAAAAACAGATTTATTGTTGGCCGCCCATTGCAAAAATAAGAGCAACTTCCAAAAGGGTGATTTCTTTTACCCCCCCCCCCCCCCCCACCTTGTAGTTGCAAAATCAGCTGAAGTGTAGTTTAATCGTACACCAGAAATTGGAGCATTTATGTGACTTGCAAAAGGTGTTTAGTTCGCATAAAAGTGAAAGTTGCACATTTTGAGTTGTGTCATCTTCGAAGTGGCTGCGCGACATGTATGTATTTGAATATCTGTGTGTTTATGCCAGTTTAACAGTGCATTTAAGCATTTATATTAAATGCTGTATGTATACTTCATTTGACGGCCTTAATTGTTTCTGGGAATGTAGGACAACATTTAGTTTATTTATCTGCTGGCACACTCGTTTGTAAGAAGTTAATGTCTCAGTGTGCCCTGCAGAGCGAGATTATATTTTCTTCTTAACAGAAAATCAGTAGAACAGATACTTTTCATGTATATGTATGTGTGCTAAAGAACATTTGTAAGTGAAAATACTAACAAGCATTTTAAATATAAGAACAACAAATCGGTCGAAGAAAATGAAATGAAAAGCAGCAACAATGATGCCGACAACAGCTGAAATGATTTCTCCATAATTTTGTCTCGGCTGGCAAGTAGAACAAATGAACGAATGAATGAACGAATGAGCAAACGAAGCAACGAACACATCAAAGTAATGCTGGCACAATTATTTTATCGGACATTTAAGACAAGCAAATCTTGTCAAAACATTTACTTTTACAGCAATATTCTGTGGGGTGTTAATTTTCTGTAAGTACTTGTACGCATTAAATGATTTTCTTTTGTAAGACTTCAAATGATGTGAAATGATGTGGGTACAACAGCATGTTTTTTTCTTTTGTTTTTTTTTGTTATACGTACGCAACAGACGATGAAAGTTACAAGCGACAGGAACATGAAAAGGGGAGAGGTGGGTGCACGGGGAATTGAGACAGTTTAAATGTACTGAAATTGTAATTTAAGTAATTAAAAAAGACTTTTTATGCTCGAAAGAAGAAAAAAAAGGTCGTTCGTGTCATAAACGATCTGTTGTGTAAATATTTAAAACAGCATTCATTGAACAGTTTGTTTGCTGGTAAACGTTTTAAAGATAGTAATTGAACAGCTTCATGGGAAATTAACTTTATAGATTAATGAATTCTTGAAGCACAGAAATAATTGATTCAAACGAAAGTTAAATGAATTGAAATATTTATTCGCTGAGTTAATTAGAATTTTAAAACTGCGCCAATAAATTAAACTTCGTTTTGCTGACTGGCACTTCAGACCACCAGCAAAATTTAGGTTTTACATAAATACATTTTGTACTCACTATTAAAGCCAATTGAAAATTATTATTTTGGGTAGAAAAAAAAAAGAACTACATTTTTCAAAGATTTTTAAGTCCAGATACGGCTGGCGACGGCTGAAAAGCCAGACAGAAAACCACAAAAGCAGTCGTTTAGATTTGAGATAATAATTTTTTTTTACCCTTCACAGCAAGTCTTGGGGGTTTGTGTGAAAGTTTGCGATGCCATTGCTACTTTCTCTTTAGCACCATTTTTAATTATTAAGTTGAAAATTTATGTAACAAAAAAAGGTCAAGAGGATAGGAGTAAAACAAACCCTTTGGGGTATTTATTTGTATTTGATAAGATATTAGTGTAGACGCCACAAAAGATGCGTATTATTTTTTTTTTTCAAGAGAGCAAAACTAATAATAACCCACGTTGCAGTTATCATCATCATCGTTGATAGATGTCTCCTCGCTGCCAACTGCACTTAAAATTATTGTCGACGAGCAGCGTAAATAGAGGAAATAGTCTTCCAACTCCTACGCTACTAGCCCTCTTTGGCTGGTATTAAGAATACTTTTCTGGGTAACCACATAATTTCCGAACCTGTTGATCTACTTTGTGTTAAACTGATTGCCCTGCTGAGATATATCACTGCCACAGTCACTGGATCTGATACCACGATACATCACTAAGTGATTTTAAATGACAAAAATGGGATCGCTTCGACTCCACTTGACTGTTTGCATGCGTAGTGAACTGCCACTTTAACCAAGCCACCAAAAAAGAATCAATCCAGTACCAAATCAAACATATTTTCAAATTCCAGTGATTGGAAATATCTTTTAGCTTACACCAAAGAAGATGTGGATATTCTAAAGCTGCCAATCAAGTCCGTCAAACTCATTACAGACCGGATATTGCTGAATTAGATGTTTGTTTCAATGCATTGTCCGTTAAAAGTCTGCACAACTGATGAATCCATTGATTTTGAGGGCAACGAAAGTGAAACGAATTTGGGTGTTTGAAGCATGGCTGAGTTACCATGTCTACTATATTTGATTTTCTTTTACATAGACAAATTGTTGGCTACACTAAGCTGCTGCATCTCAATAATGATTTTTTCCCCTATTTTTTTTTTGTGCACTTAAGGCAACTATTTTGACTTTCGAACACTAGTGTCAGTCTGTTTGGTGACCTCATGAAATTGCACTTAAGCAATTTCAATTCCAAGCAGTTATTTGAAATAAAGAATTTAATGTATTCATGGCATACATTATTTTCAACGCTTAGTAAACTAAAATTTTGTTCATGCTTGAGAGCGTACACAAAACATATGCAATAGTTCCTTTCGAGTTGACGAGTGAAACCAAAAATATTCTATCTTCTTACGTAATTTGTAACAGAAATTAGCAATATAACTTTTATACATGCTCGTTGTCGTAAAACAACACAGACTCATAAAACAGAAATGAAAAAGTTACGAAAACTCCATCATAAAGTAAAAATTGCCAAATAAATAATAAAATGTAATGTTTGCTTCTACCACAAACCGACAAAAAATACCGGCCATAAATGTTCGAAAGCAATTTTAGCTTTCCAAAGCCCATCAATTTTGGCTTTTCGTCACAGCGTGTATTCGACAAATAACAAAACAGTTTGTTTGTATCCATGTGAGCAATTTCTCAACTTGAGCTGAACTCCCCCGTGACGAGAGGTCATAGCATAATTAAGGAAATTTCAGAAGTTTTGAAAAGGCCGCCGTTTGCGTGCTGAGTGTAATTTTCAGTTTGCTGAATGCGAGGTGAGGACAAAATTTGAGGACAATTGTAAATAAAGTTTATTTTATTGACAAGCCAGCAGCGGCTGGACTCAAAACATGTAGAATGAAATACAAAAAAAAAAAAAAAAATAAGCCACAGCCCCTCTCAGCTGGTATTGAACGTTTTAATTGACACTCAAGCACACAGCCACAATTACATCATGCATTCATACAAGTGAATATTAGCATGTGGTCTTTAAAAGTGATTTAAAACTTTTTCCAAAAAACAAAACGAGCACCAACAACAGCAGCAGCAGCAGCAGCAGCAGCGGCAACAGCAATTTAAAATAAAACAAAGGAAATTCGCATTGTATCAGGGCATAAAAGAGAATTTGATATGATAAAACAATTATATCTTTATTTTTTTTACTGAGTTTTAAATCTTTCTAACAAAACCAACAGCAACAATAACAAACTTAATGCTTTTTGTGATTCAATTACACACAGAAATCAAGTTCAAAAGTAAAAATTTCAACAAATATGTGCTTGTAAAAGTGTGTGTTGGGGTGTGCAAAATTTTGTTATAATATTAATATGAGTTTGTACAAGTATTTTATAGAATGTTTATGGTTTTTCTTTCTTTTTTTTTTTTTAATAAAACTTGTGCCTGGTTTGTTCACAACAACATGTGCGGAAACTGACACCCAGTGGTGAAAAGTTTTATTTTGATTTAAATACTTTCAATTCTTCCTCCGGCTCAAGTTCAATTTTATAAATTAATGCTTATGATTTTGGTATTAGTTAGGAAAGGAGAAGTAAAGTACAGCTAAGGTGGATAGCTAGCCGTTTCGAACCTGCTACGCTTCTCTTCATTAGCCATTTCAACTTGGTCGTGCTCCGTCGCTGAAGAGGATTTTCTTTGTACTACACAAAAGGCATTACGATTTGAACGCCTCTAAACATTGAAATTGACAATAACTGAAACAAAGAAATTTCGTAAATTGAGTCAAAAAACTTGATATTAGGCTGTGGCTTAAAATTAATATTGTCCATTAAATTTTTTTTTGCCGGCCCTCTAACTGTTATCGAATCGAAACATCTCTTTGAAACATTCTTAGACTGAGAAGTGCTCCAAGAGAGAGAGAGAGAGAGAGAGAGAGAGAGAGAGAGAGAGAGAGGAAGAGAAAGAGAGAGAGACAGAGACAGAGAGAGAAATGAAAATATTTTCTTTAGGGATTCCTTATTATATTTTAAAAAAAATTTTCCTTATGGATTTCATTGGGTCCCTAATGATCATGTGCACATCATGTACTACATTTGCTCAAACGTTTTTGAGTACTTTGAAGGCCGAGATTGTTGAGTGGACTATCTGACAATCGCAAGATTTTCTTTCTGAAATCAATATGAATATTAGGTACTTAGCTATTAAATTCATAATACTTTTTTTTAAACCATCAATTTAGTATTAATTAAGGTCTATTTTTAGTCCTAAAATAAAAATTTCATTGGCTCTTATAGCGAATAAATAATTAAGTACAAAATAAACTAAAGTTTAAGGCTTAAGATCTTTTTTATGAAAAATTTTGCACCAAAACACAAATATTTATTTATTTCGATATTTTGCCCACAATTTGTTGGCTTCTTCAGGAATATTTTTTTTATATTCCTGAAGAACACTTCAATTTCACAATTGAGGTGTTTCCATGTAATATTAACCGTAAGCATCTTTTATTAAAAATATTTATTCCCAGAGATTTGGAATTTACTCTTTTTAAACGTTTTTAAAATTTTTCTCTAAATCATGTTGCAAATTATTTGACTGCTTTTTCAATATGCTTTTAGAAGAGATTCTCTGAGGATATTTTTTATAAAAAAATATATTTTATATAAAAAACATTTGAAAGACAGAACAGGCTCATGGAAAGTCTAATTAATAATACGAGTATTGTCATACATCAAACATATGTAGATATTTTTAAAAAATTAAAAAAATTTTTTTTTTTTTTTTAATTTGGCCACTGGGCAAATATCTTTCATGTGAAATTTGCATGGCACTAGATAAAAGCAGTAACTTTTTTGTGCTATGTGTGGGTGCATGTGTGTTGTTCCATACCAACCAAAAAAAAAAAAAAATATATAAAGAGTGTACAACAGAAACTTAATAATATTAAATAGCAGCAAAAAGAAAAAAAATTTTGAAAATAAAACAGCTATTAAAGCAGTTTCAATTGCACAAAGTAACAAACGATATTTAAAATGCTTATTTTATTGTTTTGTTATTGAGGCACTTTAAGTTGTTAAATGTTCGTTCCAGTTGAATGCTGTTTGCTTAATAGAAAATTTTAACTGCTGGAGCATCCGAGTTGTTTGTTATTTGTTGACACATTTCCGCAGAAAAAGACTGTCTTTGTCAAGGTACCAATTATCCAACAGTCTCAACGGAAACAGGCAACAAAATTGGATTAGTTTTTTTTTTTTTTTTTGTTAAATTAAGGCTGAAATTGTAGCATAAACTCTTAAAATGCCTTAGACATTTTTGTAATCGTGTGGAAAAAATTGTATTTTGCTGATAAAAGGAAACTATTGAACGAACCAAAAAATATCTAGGGGTTTATTCACACAATATACTTCCAGGAAACTTTTTTTTTATAATGGGTTATCCATTTTGCGGTTTCAAAAGTAAATGTCAATAAAACACATATAAAATCATTTTTTCATGATATTTCTTTTTTATAATAAAGTGTGTGAAACCCTACATCATTTAAATTACCACCACGCGAAGTGTTGTAAGCATTGACTCTTTTGCGGTAATTTTCGACCACTTTTTGACACCTATTGGGCGGTATCTCGGCCATAACTTGACGAATGTTGGTTTTTAAGTGCTCAAAAGCTAAAAGCTTATCAGCATAAACAAAAAAAGGCTAATGGTGCACAATTGCATGATCTTGGTGGCCAGTTGATATTGCCACGACGAGAAATTATGCGGCCAGGAAATGTCTCTTGCAATAAGGAGATATTCGCTCGAATTGTGTGGCATGTGACACCGTATTGTTGAAACCACATATTCTTCAAGTCGTATTTTTCAATAGCAGGCAAAGAAAAGTCGGTTATCATATGACCATAAAGCTCCCAATTGACGGTGTTAGACGGTTATTCCATCGTCGTTTTCGAAGAAGTAAGGTCCAATCACACCTTCGGACCAAAGAATGCACCAAACAGTGACTTTTTCTGGATGTAATGGCCTCTCTTCAGTTACATGAGAACTTTCTGAACTCCAAATACAAAAATTTTGTTTATCAAAATGCCTACCGAGTGCGAAATGTGTTTCATCGCTGAAGAAAATTTTGTTCAAAACATCGCCGTCCACCGCCTGTTGTTCAAGCATCCATTCCACGTATCTACGACGTTGTACATGTTCAGCTGGCTTCAGTTGGTGTATGAGCTGGACATTATATGGATTAATGCAAATTACGTCGTAAGACAGACCTAATTCCTGAGAACGACAAGCAATCGACACATTCGGGTCTTTGGCAACACTTTCACTTACAGCAGCGATATTTTTAGCGGAATGAGCGAAACCATTATGCACAGTCTTTACAATATTTGTAACCGCTCCAGTCTCTTAAAATTTCCACACAATTTTGCCAATTGCTTGCGTATTTTGGACAATTATGTAAACCATAATCTCCTCTTAAAGCACAATATATGGCTGTGGCAGAATCACCATTTTCGTCAATGTCAGACTTTCAACTGAAAAGAAAATAATTTGGGTTAACAACTTAGTTTGACAGATGTCGAATTGCAGTCCTATACTTTTGAAATCAACTAATGGATAGCACGTTATAAAAAAATATATAAATAAGCTTTTAACGGTTTGCTTAATATCACCGCTGTAATATTGCTTGGCATGTAGCATATGCTGTGCATTTTAGCAATCAGATAATTTCTGTTTTATAATCGAAGGCATTGTGCTCTCTTTATTCTTAAATTATGCCCAGTAATAAAATGTTAATTTTATTCATGAACATATACATACATATATGTCCATAAATGTACTTACATTTATTATGTATTGTATTTTTATTTTGTATATTTTAAATATACATTATTTAAACAGGCATACTGAATTCCCATAATTTTCAACTTCCACTTTTTTCCTGCATTTCTACAGTAAATTCCATATTTACACCTTTATTTTTTTCAATACCTTCTTCGTAAAATGTAGACAGCGTTGTTAAGTATCGTGGTGAAAAAATTACTTTTTTATTTATGCAATATCTTCTATACATTATGTATAGAAATAGTTTTGCCTAACGTACCTTAAGTTCGTAAAATCGTAAAATAGTACATAAATTATTCAAAAATATTTTAGTGTGTAAGTTGTGTCCGGATTGTACCTAATTGTACAGGTATAACAGGTGGCCGAGAAGAAATCCCCCTGTTGGAAGTTGCTCTTACTCATAGCTGTTAAGTAATGATTTGTAATCTTAATCATTGCTAATTAGATTATTTTTTTAAGGCTAAAGTAATTGATGATAATATGACTACTTTCGATTTCTCAAATGATTTATTAACTACAGTTAAGAAAACATTTAGAAATACATGGGATTACTTTAGATTATTTAAAAAGAATCAAAAAAAAAAACGATAGCAGTCCAAAAGTGGTGCGACTACTTTCAAGGATTATTCTCGATTCTTTTTGATTATTTAGAAAATTGGAAATAAAATTACTAAAGGTTTCGCATAAAAGTTAATTTTATGTATGTGATCATCAAAAAAAAAAAAAATCAAATAATTTTTTTGCATTACATACGTCTGTCATTTAGATGTCATACTGAATATAAAAACTCTACTTTAAAAAAATTGTGCCTTGTACCGTACAACAACAACAGCAAATAATGACAATAAAAAAGCAAATCAAAATAAATATATTTGCATGTATGTATGTATTTTGCATGCACAAAATTATTTTTGAATTTAATATCTAAAAAAATGTGTTCAGTGTGTGTGTGTGTGTGAAAAACATGTGAATATGCCATAAGGCTTTGTTCTTTCCCCGTAATTCAATATCATTTTTATTATACATATTTTTTTTCATTATTATTTTAACAAATATTTTCCAATAGAAATGATTTAATTAAATTAAACTGAAATAATTCTGCTTGTTCAATAGCAAAAATTGTACGTATGCATGTCGATGATGTGGAAAACATTTTAACACACACACACACACATGACGTCCATACAAACGTTTTTCTCTTAAGTGCTCTCTTAACTTACTAGTTTTTATCCTTATTATATGTATGCTGAGCAAAAAAAGCCGAAACTGAAAGGAAAACTTAAACCGGAATTAAAACGAAAAGGAGGATCTCAATAAACAAATCAATTATAATAAAAAATTTCAAGAGCACACTCTACAAGCATACTTACACATTTTCATTTATCCTACTTCTAACACAATTATAATGAATAGGAGAGTGTAGTCCGTTTAAATGGCATTGGAGTGGTGACAATGATTTTGCCAGAGCACAAACTCGTAATGGATTTTTTGTATAATAATATAAAATAAAGCGGCAGGGCATACAGCGGTAGTTGTGTTTGTATATAGATGTGTGTGTGTTGGTAGTGCTGGCAGTGTGGAGGGAACAGCAGACTAAAGTGGCACCTTATGTACTAAAATTTGAAACAATTTGCACAAAATAAAGTATACGCTTGTACGTATGTATGTATGTATGAATAAATGTATATACACATGTTGGTATGTTCAATTTTATGCAGGTATTTGTATGCATGCATAAGTGTGTGTGTGTGTGTGCCAGCTTATAAATATTACATGCAATATTCGAAAAGAGCCGGAAATTAATTATAAATCAATTTAGTGAAAGATTATGAATATTTAGAGGCAAAAAAAAAAATATAACTAAAAAAATAATATTAATAAAATGCAAGAAAAAACCATCAACAGAGAGGAAACATTATTACTTTGGACTTCCATTGTAATTTACATAAAATAATAACGACTACATACTTTGTTTTAATACAAATTTATTTCGTACAAAAGTATTCTACCTGGCAATTTGGAGCAGCAACTTGTGAACAAAATTGGGAACACGTTAAGTTTTCATCTTTTGTTTTCCACACAAAGACCAGTTTTGGGTCATGAACTTTTTCAGCTGTTTATCAAATCAAAATAAATTAAAGTGAAACAATTTGCCATGAATAGCTCAATAGCAGGCAACTAACATATATAAAATAGTTTTTCATATTAGCATAATGTGCAGGATTGTAAAGCCTTTAAGAAAATTTAATAAGAACCATTCATAATTAAACATTTTGTTATGCCCACTAAAAAATTTCACATTTTTGCACCTAAAAGCGAATCAGGGCTGCACTTTGGAAAAAAAGTACTTTTTAACAAAAGATCTTCTGACACGTACCTTTCAGTTATTTTTAGAAAAATAAAACAAAAGCTATACACTTCAAAATAGTATCCCTTCAGAAACTATATTAAAAAATAGCCTTTAAAAAGATAGATTAATAAAACTACTTTTTAAAATAACACCTTTCTAAACAGTAGCCCTTCAAAATAGTACCTTTTAAAAAAAAGCAGCTTTTAAAAATTTGAAATACAAGAAATTTAAAATATAAAATATCAAAACAGATTCGAAATTTTTGAAGAAAGTTCCTTTAACAAAAATTTAAAAGAAATTTAGGAGAAACTACATTTTTAAAAATTGTTTTTAAAACGTATATGTATAAAGTAAACAAACTATCCTGAAATAGCTGGTTATCTGGTTTACCTAATTGATATTGATAGAAGTGTGACCAACCAGGGTTTGAACTTGAGCCAGTTACAAGTCATTTAATATAAAGAAGTAAGTTTTATGAAAAAATAAGTAAGGTGATTGATTTTAAGAAAGTACCCTTTAAAAAAGTACATTCTATAACAACTACTTTTATGAAAGTACATTTTACAAAAGAGTAATCTATAAAAACTACAGCTTTTTTAAATATATCCTTTATAAAAAAATCATAATTTGGAAAACGTGGCTTTAAAAAGACTATATTAAAAAAAAAACCTTTTTAAAAATATTCCTTTTTTACATATATTTTTTTAAAAATATTATTTAAAAATACATTTAAATCATGAGTTATTGGTAAAGAAAATACCTTCTAGAACTTGAAAGAAATAATCCTAAAAAGGACCTTTTAAAAGCGTACCGTCTGGAAAATATTTTTTTAAGAAAGTACCTTTAAAAAAACTCTTTGAAAGAGCTAGCTGTGGAAAAGTACATTTTGGAGAAAGGACTTTTTAAAGCTGACTTTTAACAAAGCAAGTTTTGCAAAAAAAACCTTTTGAAGTGATTAGTTTAAAAACGGACCTTTCTAAACTCTACATTTGAAAACATAAATACTTTTTAAAAAGCGGTGTTAGTCAGAAAAGTACTTTACTAAAAATTACCATTCAATAATAGTACCTTTTTTTCAATAACTAGTTTTTCAAAAATAGTATCTATTAAAAAAGTAACTTTGCAAAAAATTACGATTTTAAAAAAGTTATCTTAAAAAACAGTTTTAGAAAAGTCTTTTTTTAAGAAAGTTCCTTTTAAGAAAATTATCTATTAGAGAAGGTACCTTTTAAAAAAATCACGTTTTAGAAAAAGTACTTATAAAAATAGTATCTTTAATTTCTTGCTTATTATTTTCAACTTCAACATTTCGTTTTCTCTTTGCCAAGAGAAAACGGGGAAATAATTTAGAAAAACATTTTTTCCTGAAAAATGAAATATTGAAAAGAAAAATGAAGTATTGAAAATAGAAATAAAAATAATAAACAAGGACCTCAAGCTGGAAATCTAAGAAATCTTACAATAGCATCCTTAGGAGAGTAATTTTTAAAAAATATGGCTTTGAAAACAGTACTTTTTTTGAAGAAGTACTTTTTTAATAAAAGTGCTCCTTAACAAAGGTACTTTGTAATTAAAGTACTTTTTAATAAAAGTAATTTTTAATAAAAGTAATTTTTAATAAAGTTGTTTTTTAGTAAGTGGTTTTTAATAAAAGTCTTTTTTGATGAAAGTACAATTTAGTAAAAGTACTTTTTAAAGCAGGCTCTTCTTTATGAAAGTACTATTTAATACAAATATTTTTAAAAAAAAAGTACTTTTCAAACAAATACTTTTGGATCAAAATATCTTGCAAAACCTACCTGTTAAAACTAATGTCTTGTAAGATCAAGGTATGCTTAAAATAAAAAATATACCTTTAAAATAAGTACCTTTAAAGAGATCGTGCCTTTCTAAAAATTATATTTTAAAACACATGCATACTGTTTGAAAAATATAAAAAAAATGTTTTTAAAATTAGGAAATTTTTCAAACACTATCTATTAAAATAATTACTTTTTTATAGTAAGAACGTTTAAAAAGTTATCTCTCAAGAAAGAACCCTTTATAATAAGAAACCTTCAAGAAAGAACCGTTTAGATAAAAACCATTTAAAATAAGTACCTTTAGCACAAATAATTTTTTAAAATAAAGCACTTGAAACGAAACACGTTCAAGATATGCACCTTTTAAAAAAGTAGTTATTAATAATTTTGAAAAATGTACTTTGTAAAAAATATATATTTTGAAAGAAAAGAATAACACCCATATTCATAAAAACTATTGAAAGTTTATTACACTTTTATTTGACAAATATTCCGTAGAAATACATCAAATAAGAGCTAAATAAACTTACAATAATTATTATGAATATGGCCTTAAATGTTTAGAAAAGTACCTTTTGAAAGCCCCATCCTAAAAAAATTTTTTTGAAAAGGTTCATTTTAAAGCAAAGTGCGTTTTTCATTTTCAAAATAATTTGTAATAAGGAAGAAAATCTCGGAAGATGTTGCAAAGTCCCAACCAAATATTGAATTATTTATGAGATTAAGAGTCTTTTCTTTGCATCAATTAAACATTGATCTTAAAAACCCAAATATGTATATTTCTATTAAACAGCAAAAAGGTGCGTTTTGGAAAGGTAGATTCGAAAAAAGTGTATTTAGAAAATAACACACTTTCTCAACAAAAGTAAGTTTTAAAAAATATTTAAAACGTACTTTTTTAAAGATGACTCTAAAAAATTACCTTCAAAATATATAGTTTATGGACCAAGTACTTTTTAGAAAAAGACCATTAAAAAAATTGCATTTAGAAATGTCTGTTGAAAAAGTATAATCATAGTTTAAAAATAGTATATTATATAGTATATTATATAGTATATTATATAGTATATTATATAGTATATTATATAGTATATTATATAGTATATTATAAAGTATATAATAGAGTATATTATATAGTACATTATAAAAAGGCCGTTTTAAGTAATAAGCCTTGTGAAAAAAGCAAATTAGTGTTATAAAGAGGTAATTTTACGCAGTTATCTGTTTTAAATTCAACTTTAAAAAGGCTATTTTAATAAAAGTATTTCATTTACAAAAAAAAAACCTAAAACACAACAACGCTTTTTTGGAATATCCCTTTTTAATTATAATACCGTTGATGACACTTTTATGTATGTACAAAAAAAGTTCTTCAATAATCCTTGTCAAAAGAGACCTTAAAGAAATTATCTTTGGAAACGCTAGCTAACAAAAATTATAAAAAGTATCCACAGCAATTCCCCAAGGATGCGTAGCAGGCGGATATTGATTGTGACACAGGTTTCCTTTTTTGCATTTTTTTCTTTCTTTTTTTTTTTTTGATAACGAAAAAGTGATTTAAGCCAAATAAAAAGTTTTCCGATTAATGATTCTTTTATGAGATAAGTGTTGGAATTAGTTCAAAGTTTATTTGTGGCTTATGAAATAATAAATGCGTACCATAATTCCAACAATTCATTAAAGTTGTGCTAAAAAGAAACATTCAAATTGAGTGCAAAAACTAAACGTTTGCGTGTGACTACTTTGTGCCACTTATCGGTTGCTTGTTGTTACCTTCAGATAAAACAAAAGTTTCCACAAACTGTTTTGTTTTGAGCATAAATTTTTTGTTGTTGTTTTAAACACAAACTTTAGGTGTTGCAAGAAATGACGTATTGATTATGGGCAATAAATTACTTCAGTTGTCGCAACATGTTGTAAATAAGTATTGGCCCTCGAACACTGACTCATACTTGTTACAAAACTTTTACTCATTACAACAAAAAGCCAGTCACTTAAATGTTGAAGTAAACTTTTACTTTTGCTGTTGTTGTCCGATTTTTTTTACAGTTACTCGTATTGGCGAATTTCAAGAAATCTGTTCAAGTTCATAGATGTTGTTTTAAGTTTTTGCTGGCAAAAATGCGGGGTATTAAATCAGCTAAATAATTCCTCTGGAGATAATTTAAGAGTTTGAATTGGCATTAAAAAATGTTCACAAAATGACTTTTAATTGCAGGTAAGAAAACTTTTTTCCAGGCAAATTTGAAGTTAGCTGAACTTTGACAAAGAAAAAAAGTTTTTTTTTTGTTTTAATGCTTTGTTTATATGCATGTTTATTTGTATCTGCTTGCTGTTATTTTAAAATATTTACTAAGTAATAATACATATAATATTATGGTATTTTTTTTCGAAATTTTCAAAAAAAATTGGCTATCCCAAGCAAAGTCAAATACAGTCAAACGTATAAAAAAATGAAAAAGCTTCAGATCGACTAATAGAAATTTTGAGTGAATGCGGCACAACTTTCCGTACCCTGTGCAAAAATAAATTTTCTTTTTTTTACGGCGGCGTTAAGCAAATTTTGGGGGAAAAAAATTGTCTCCATACGTTAAATACTCACTGTAGTGTACTAGATATTATCATGAATATTAAGTATACGCCCCAATATTAGAAGAGACAATTAATAAAAAAATTATGTTGCATATTTAGAGGAGTGAAAATTATTGAGGAGCGTCGCATATTTATAAAAATCCTTACAACTTTTAAAATTTATATAACAAGAAATTAAAGCAAACAAAATCTTTATTATTAGCTATGTTTCTTTGCTTTTTGGGCAAACTTCAGTAAAATGAGAGTCAACTATAATTTCTCTCAATAAGAGACAAAACTGCACAAAAGTACGGGAGCGAATGAAAACAAATATTTTCCCCTGACAACTGGTCCCAGTCTGAAAAAAAAATTTTAAAAACAATACAATTTGAATAGAACTTTGGTGCAAAATATATTGTTTTACTTCTTCGAAAGCTCGCAATATATAATAAATGTCTCCAATAACAACAATTGAGGCAAATTAAAAATCAGTATTACAAATTATGTTGATAATATTTCACATGAAAATATGAAAAATATCAACTATAGTTTCCATTAGTGTTGCTTCTTTGGCTTTTATTTACAGTTTAAAAAAAAGATAAATTACAAACAATTCACTTTTAGCAACAAAACTTTTCAAAAATTATTGCGACAACATTCCATTAAACTATCTCTTGTTCTGACTTATTTGCTGGCAAACTTAATTGCAAACTTTTTGAAAGTTTCTGCAAAGAAATAAACTTCACTACATTCAATACATTATAGTGAAATACTCATTACCGCCAGTAGAGTGACCCAGTATTGAAGAATGAAAATTGATAAAATTCAACAAACAATTTAATTGATGGCATTTCGAATAACTGAAAGCATATTGCGCGTAACAATGAGCATTATAATTTCTAATATTGTTAGTATTTTTCTGGTCTTATTTTCCTTTGCAGCTGAATCTCTGCCATCTATAGTCTTTAGCTTAGTTAACAATTTCACCCAAGAGTCCCAAGGGGGGAAAAAAGTTTTCTTCTTTACTATCGCCTTGGAAAGAATGAATGAACGAACGAATGAATGAATGTGGAAAAATATTTTAAAACTATATATTTTTTCTTAATGCAAGTTCAAACCATAAACTATTCGTGCAAGTGCTACAAACAAGCTCAAACTGAAAAACACGCACACACACAGACTTACACACACTTGCAGCACGGCACCACATCTTCTACAACTGAATGCACTCTTTTGTGTAGAGCCACAGAAGGGATTCGAATTTTGAAATGTACGAATTGTACCCTGTTATTGGAAAATTGTACTTTTCAGTTGTAATTAAAAGAATTTACAAGGAATAAACAACAAATATTTTAGTTTTAAAGTCTCAAAAGTGCTGACATTGCAGTATTTCTGTAGTCTAGAGTAAACGAGTTTTTGGAACACAAGAAAAAAGAAATTTTCTTGATTAGTTAAAAGCTAAAAGGCTTAGATTAAAGCCTTATTATTTTTTTGCTAGAATTTATGGCAAAACAAAAGTATATTTTCAGGTTTATTTAGTTTATTAAAAAGCAAATTAATTGCAAAAGTTGGGCACATGCATAATTGATTCATTCGTATTTTGTTGTGAAATTGTGAAGTTGAAAGGCAAGCATTAAAAAAGTTAACAAATAATTCAAAACTGGTAGTATAATGGCCAAATGGAAATGTGAAACTAATTAATTTTCATTTCCATTTTATATCTATTTAAATGCAGTATCGGTTTTGGTCTCGTAAATTAGTGATCGCATTTAGTTACATCAAAAGTATGGCAGTATCATTTCGTTTCCAAATTTTATGGAAAGTTTACAATACAACAACTGCTTTTCCATTGAAAGAACGAAATGCTATTATTGCTAATATTTCTTGTCATACTATTGTTTTTCACAATATTAAAGGTTTATTTTTAAGATACTGCTTGAGGCAAAATTTCACACACGCATCTGTATGTGTGCTTTGTTTACTGTTTGAGCACATCTGCAACAAGAAACACTAATCACTCAAATTTATTTATGTTTCATAGATTAAGTATATCCAATTACTTGTTGTCACTTTGATGACAGGTGTAATACAAAGGTATAATAAGAGAAAAAACAGCACAATATTTGTTTTTTCAGCTTTTATCTGATAACAACTTAAATGAACAACTCTGGCTATTCAAAGTTTAGTTATGTTTCATAGATTAATAATGTATCATAGATTAAGTATATATGCTAAATCTATGAAACATAACTAAACTTTGAATAGCCAGAGTTGTGCATTTAAGTTGTTATCAGATAAAAGCTAAAAAAACAAATATTGTGCTGTTTTTTTCTCTTATTATCCGTTTTTTATTACACCTGTCATCAAAGTGACAACAAGTAATTGGATATACTTAGTAGGGTTGCTAATTACTTTAAATTAGCACCCCTACCAGCGGCAGCATCGTACCGACCGACATTCGTACACCTTGAATTAGCGCTTGCTTGTAAAGTAAGAAATTCCAGAAAAAATAAACGGCTGCTGTTGCTTTGTATTACACCTGTCATCAAAGCGACAACAAGTAATTGGATATACTTAGTAGGGTTGCTAATTACCTTAAATCAATACTTAAGATAACTTATATTGAATGTTAACATGAGTATGTGATACATATATATAAATATACATATATAAATCATTTTTATACAGCACCTTGATCCTCCTAGTAGCGGTTGGTTGCAAATTAGTGGAATAAAAATATTATGTACCTAATAAATTGAAGAATAATAATTAATTTTCTTGCCAACATATGGTTGTTAAATACAACCATAGTACAACATTCTTGTATGATCACAACAAAATGTGTTGTGTTGTTAATCGAAAGCAATTTTACGGCCTTTTAAATCAAAGTAGTTTGTTTGGCAAAATTCAACATGTTGCTATAGAAAAGATAATATTGTTATCGCAACCACTCCGTAAAATGTTTTTGCTGGCGTGCTGAGTGGCCCAGTTATGGCATATCTGATCGAATGAGCCATGGCGTAAAGCTCATGTAGAGCAAAAACCAAATAAACAAAAAACACACAGCTTATGCTAACGAATTCATTCGATCATGAATGCTGTTATTCGGCCCCTGACTTCACCGGCCAAAAAAAGTACCAAAGTGGCTTTGCTACACAATTTCGAAAAGGACAAAAATTGCTGAGAAAAAAAAAGTTCTGCATCTCCGTTTTAACGTACATGTTTGCTGTTGTCCAAATACCCACGCAAGGAAACACGATTATTTTCATAAAACTTTAATGCTTTATGTACCTGAAGAAGAGAAAGAAGAAGTAGAAAAATAAGCGCCAGAAATATATTAAGGTGTTTGTTCACTTTTAAAACAAATAAAATATCAAAACCGAGTTGAAAAAAAGATTGAGAAAAAACTAGAGAAAGGAATTTTAAATAAGACAAACATCACCAGCGGCAGCCTCGTACCGACCGACATTCGTACACCTTGAATTAGCGCTTGTAAAGTAAGAAATTCCAGAAGAAATAAACGGCTGCTGCTGCTGCTGCTTCTGCTGTTGCATTTGCACATTTTTGTTTTCGCATGTAAGACTTGAAAAGTTAAAGTGTTTGCAGGTTTAAGTATCTACAGTCAAACTTTTTTTTCTTCTACTCTAAAACATTTATTGCTGTTGTTGGGCTTTTTTTTTCCTAGTTTTTGTTACTGCTTGTTTTTTGTTTTTTTTTTTGGTGTTAAGGAAAAGGAATGGAAATAAAGTATGAAAGGATATCAAGAACAAAAAAAAAAATATATACATATGTGTGTACTATATTTATATTTAAGAATACAAACAGAAATAAAACGAAAAGAAACTGGAACAAAAACTAAAGTAAATTCTTGCGCATGCAGAAATTCAATTATAGAAGTTTTGACAGTGAAATATTAGAAGTAACGATTTTATGCCATTATTTTGTGCAGTGCACCTTTCCTCATAAATTCCACAACAACTCGAATGTGTGAAGCTGTATCAGTTTAGGTTTCTGTTGGTAGGAAAGATGCCTGTATGACTGCCGGTGGTGTGTGTGGGAATGTGTGTATGTGTGTGAACAAGCTGTTGAATTAGTAGTAGTTTAAACAACTGTTTATATAGTGTGCATGTGTGTTCGGTGTTTGAACAAACTCTCAACGTTTAACAAGATCCTACAAAAGAAATTTTATAATAAAATTAATTCATAAATTCATATCTGAACAGAATGAAAAAGAATCAAATCTTTAAAACAAAAGATAACAGGAAGTGAAAATTAATATATAACGGGTTATCCATTTTGAGGTTTCAAAAGTAAACGTAAAGAAAACACATATAAGATATTTTATTTCATTATATTTCGTTTTTATTATAAAGTTTGACATGAAGTTGACATTATCTGTGCAACACTACATCAGTTAAATGATCACCACGCGAAGCATTGTAAGCATTGATTCTTTTGAGGTAATTTTCGACCACTTTTTGACACATATTGGGCGGTATCTCATGCATAACTTGACGAATGATGGTTTTTAAGTGCTTAAGATTTAAAGGTTTATCTGGATAAACATGGTCTTTCGCGTAGCCCCACAAAAAAAAGTCTAATGGTATCAAATCGCATGATCTTGGTGGCCAGTTGATATCGCCACGACGAGAAATTACGAGGCCAGGAAATGTCTCTTGCAATAAAGCCATATTCGCTCGAGTTGTGTGGCATGTGGCACCGTCTTCTTGAGGCAACATATTCTCCACGCTGTATTCTCAAATAGCAAGTAAAAAAAAGTCGGTTATCATGTGACCATAACGCTCCAAATTGACTGTGACAGTCTCGTTCCATCGTCGTTTTCTAAGACGTAAAGTTAAATTACACCTTCGGACCAAAGAGCGCACCAAACAGTGACTTTTTGTGGATGTAATGGCCTCTCTTCAATTACTTGAGGAATCTCTGAACCCTAAATACGACAGTTTTGTTTATTAACATACCCAGCGAGTGAGAAATGTGCTTCATCGATGCAGAAAATTTTGTTCGAAAAATCGCCGTCCACCGCGTGTTGTTTAAGCACCCATTTCACGTATCTACAACGTTGAGAATGGTCAGCTGGCTTCAGTTGGTGTGTGAGATGGACTTTATATGGATGTGGGTGTAGATGTAAATGCAAAATACGCTATAGTGTACCGTAACACAGTCCTAATTTCTGAGAACGACGAGGAATCGACACATTCGGGTCTTCGGCAACACTTACAGCAGCGATATTTTCAGTGGAACGAGCGAAACGATGATGCACAGGCCTTACAATATTTGTAACCGCTCTAGTCTCTTCAAATTTCTTTATAATTGTGCCAACACATAATTAAAAAAACTAATAGTGTTGTGAGTAAATATGGATTTATGGATGGATGGAAATTAATTTAATTAAATAGATTAATTAAAATTTATTTTAAATGTTTTTTAATCGTTTCTGAATATTTTATAACATTTTCTACTTACGTTTTTTTTTAAATTTAAAATTTTTTAACTTAAAAACACAAATAAAGGAAACCGTTATAGCCTTTTCACACTTATCAACATCTAACATCTACCATCAATTTGCGATGATGTTGAAATTTCCCCATAAGAAATATACAGGGCTAAAAACCAACATCTTTCAACATCTTTATAAAATGTTCCTAACTCGTTTTGTTCCACTCAACATCTTTCGATTATTTTAGTGTCATCACTAAAAAAAATTACAAAATTGTAGTGGCAGCACTGTAAATTTTGACATTCAAAATCATTAAAAAAGGAGTTGTGTCCAAAATGATGTCTTCATGATCTTCTTCCTCCAGCAAGCTTTTTATGGATTCTATACACTGCATTAGTAGTAGAGATTGTTCTTGCAAGCTAACTGCTAATCAAGGCAGACTAAATCTGCCTTGCTGGTAGTCCTACTATTATTTTGTCTTCAAAATCTATTTATATTATATTTTTATTGTCTTTAATGCAAAACGTGGCTTTATTTATTTTGGCAGCTGTGTATGTATATGTGATGTTAGATGTTAGATGTTGTGTGTGAACGCATGTTTCATATTTTCAACATCTTCAACACGTTCCACGAAAATGTTGATAAGTGTGAAAAGGCTATTACGGTAACAAAAAACCAACTGAAAAAAACGGAGCTACGCTTGTAATGCGGAATACATACACGCGAAAGAAACAGCGGAATCGAAACGCAGAATACCAAAGTTGTCAGACGGAGAAAATTTCGATTCTGATCGAAACGCAGAATAGCCCCCAATGTATAAAAATGACAAAATTTCTTGGGCAATTTGTGTTTTATTCAAAATCAACAACGGCCGCTCAAATTTAACCCTACTTTTCCTCAAACCATATTTCTATAGTCTTCTTTTATAGCCTTTTTACACTGACTGACATCCACGTGAAACGCATGGAAGATGTTGAAAATGTGAAACAGTCCTTTACATTGACAACATCTTTCATCTTTCATTTATTTAGATGTCAAAAAAAGAAGACGCAAAATTTTTGTGAAAAATAAAAAAAAAAATTAAAATGGACTTTTGGACTTTTTTCTTTCCATAGGTCAAGCAACATGTTCTCATATGGAGATTGATTGACCATACGATGGGCTTTCGTTTGTACTGCAATTAAAATGAATTTATTGATAATTATTTAAAAATTATATGAAAAACATGTTCCGCTCATTTTTTTTATGTTAAATTTGTTTTCTGAAATGTCATGTTGCTAGTGATGGTACAAAAGCAATCGATTTTCTGCAATTATTTTAGTGATGGCACTAAAAAAATCGAAAGATGTAAAATGGAACAAAATGAAAAAGGATCATCTTCTACTGATGTAGAAAGATGTAGAATTTTCGCCCTGTATAATTCTTATGGGAAGATGTAAACATCTTTGCAAATTGATGAAAGATGTAAGATGTGCGTCAGTGTAAAAAGGCTATAAGAGTTTTTCACAAAACAGGTTTTTTTACAACAACGTTCATTTAAAAGTTTCTGTTTTTAAATACATGTAATTTTGAGACCAGATTTTTCTTGAAAATATCAAAATGTAACTCTAAGCTTTAAAAAGGTGTTTTACATTTATTGAACACTTATTGATTTAATTTTTGTATAATATTTGTCAAATAAACGTTTAATAAACACAAAATAACTTTTGATAAATGAGTCAGCTTCAAAATAGACTAAATATTAATTTAACTACATACATATGTAAGTATTATTGATAAGCATTGTTTTTTTTTGCTTTTATAATATTGAAACAATTGTTTAAATGAATGTTATCACATTTATCTAATGTTCTCTTTATGGTTTTGTTAACAAACCAATTTGAGTTCCCAAAGGGCAAATTAAATCAATACTCTATTTACGCAATATTCGCTAGAGGCATAAAAAAATACATACATATATCATAATATGCCAAGTTACAAATTAAATATGTAATTTATTTCCAGATGAACTATTCGCTCGCTCGCTGTACGTTTGGGGGAGTGATGAGAGAGAGAGTGTGAGAAAGAGCGATAAGGGATAAGTGCAAAAACAATTCGTGGAAACATGTACTACACATGCACTATACATATAAATAAATAAATGTGTATGAATGTTTGTTTATTGTTTTTTGGGATAATAAATAATGACTAGAATTATTTTAACAGGATGTTTTTCTTTTTAAATAAACTGTATAAAAATTATATTTAAATGCTGGCTTTGCAAACAATTCGTGGAAGTAGAATAAATTTGAATAAAATGAAGCCCAAATGGACTTGGCATGAATTTGCGGAAATGTTCTTTGTTATTCACTTAATGCTTTCTCATACAAATAAAACATTTTCGAAAGATCTACAAAGGCTTAAGTTTTATTATAATATTTTAAATCAGTACAAGGAAACAAATACGATGACAGGGTGGAAAAGCATGAACACGTGTAGAAAAATTGAGAACTATAATAATTGGCTTATTCGAAATAGATTTTGAGAATTTTAAATCGTTTTCAAAAATGAAACTCGTGCACAAAAGCGATAATATGAAAAAAATTTTCAAAGTGCAGACTTTGATTTCTTAAAAACATTACACAGCTGCATAAAGCACAACTGCGGGGAAATGCGTGAAATATGGTTTAAATTAATTTAAATTGGTAGTTGCATTTGACTTTAAACTGCGTACACAATTATTGCATCGTACTAGTAAACAGCAAGAGCACATAAAAAATAGTTTTAAAATGTTTACACTGCTTGCTCCAATGGAATCCTAAAAAATTTTATCTGAAATTTAATTTGAAGAAGTCTTTTTAATAATTGTTAATTACTTTGTCGAGCTTGAGTTCGCTTTCACTTCTTAAGAATTGAGAAAGTTTTTTTTTTTTTTTTTTTTTTTGATAAAATTCTAGTGATCAACATTTCTAAAAGAGACAAGAAAAGTAAAATCGATGACTTTACATCCACGCCAACGCTCATCAGCATTCAGTGGCTTCGAACTCAGGTCATTACTAATTGCTTACTAGTTTTTAAGCAGCAGCTCTTGGCCATACTACTGCCTGAATACTTCATTTCTGACTGTCTACATTTAATGTTATTAATCAACTTTCAACTTCGAAAATACTAGTTCATTTTTGTCACTTTTGAATCAAATTTTAGTATAAGAACTCAGTTAATTACAATCTTATTTTCTATGCCATAGTACCATAGTTCGAAACTTTAAACTTCCATGCACCCTCATCTATCTTGCTGGCAATAGAAACGTAAATCTGTATAAAATACCTTAAAAGCTCTGTGTGCACTTGAGCAACTGCATGCATACACCATACACTTTCATAATTCTTCAAATATTTTCATGATGCTGCTAACACTTCCATTATTACTGTTGCTCGTGGGGGATTACTAAAGCTTACTTGTGTGTACTCGTTTTTATTTCCCTGCAGGTAAAACAAATATAAGTTAGTTATACATATTTATTTCAATACATTTATATTAAATTACTTTTTCAGGCTCAAGTTCAACCCTTGGGTTTTCACTACTTTTTAATCAATATCAATTAAGTAAAGAAAAGTAAAATTTATTTGCTAGGTGGACGACCGGCTGTTTCATTTGCATCTTACGACATCTACAAAGCAGTTAACATTTTTTTTAGCAATTGCTTTTATTCTGTGTGAACGTATTTAAAAAAAAAATGATTGAAGAGATGAATAATAAACGTGGAAAGGCCCTGCTTTAGGTCTCTCAAGAATATCTTGATATAGAGCAAAAAATGTGTCGTTACATAAGCATGGAAAGCTGATAATGTATTAACGCGTTATCCATTTCGTGGTTTCAAAAGTATAGGACCGGAATTTGACATCTGCTAAGCTAAGTTCTTAAACCAATTTTTTTCTTCTTAGTTGAAAGTCTGACATTAACGAAAATGGATCGCTGAACTATTACACAACGCATAAAAATTATGAAAACTTACTACGAAAATGGTGATTCTGCCACAGCCACATATATTGTGCTTTAAGAGCAGATTATGGTTTACATAATCGTCCAACTACGCAAGCAGTTGGTAAAATTGTGAAGAAATTTAAAATTGTGAATAAATTTGAAGAGACTGGAGCGGTTACAAATATTGTAAAGCCTGTACACTATCGTTTCGCTCGTTCCACTGAAAATATCGCTGCTGTAAGTGAATGGGTTGCTTAAGATGCGAATGTGTCGATTCTTTGCCGTTCTCAGGAATGATCTACACCTACATCCATATAAGGTTCAGCTCACACAACAACTGAAGCCAGCTGACTATTCACAACGTCGTAGATACGTGGAATGGATACTTGAACAACAGGCGGAGGAGGGCGATGTTTTGAACAAAAGCTTCTTCAGCGATGAAGAACATTTCTCACTCGGTGGGCATGTTAATAAACAGAATTATTATTATTATTATTAAATGTTTATTGTATTTTCCATATTGCAACATTTAATTTTTCAATGTTGTATTTTCAATGTTTTAATTAATTTCTGCTGCCATAAAATATAAAAACCCTTAAAAAGAGTCGACAAAAAATCGACAAAACGTCGGGTACAACAGTAATGAAAACTTTGTTTTAATTATTTCAGATATTAGGCCTTATAAGCTAAACTAGAAATGGCAAAAAACCCGTAAAATTGTTGTATTTGGGGTTCAGAGAATCCTCAAGTAACTGAAGAGAGGCCATTATATCCAGAAAAAGTCATTATTTGGTGCGGTCTTTGGTTTTCTTCGAAAGCGATGATTTAACGACTGTCACCGTCAATTCGGAGCGTTATGGTAACCGATTTTTTTCTATTGAAAAATACGCTATTGAAGAATGCGACTTGAAGAATGTGTGGTTTCAACAAGATGGTGCCACATGCCACACAACTCGAGCGCATATGGCTTTATTGCAAGAGACATTTCCTGGCCGCGTAATTTATCGTCGTGGCGATATCAACTTTCCACCATGTGATACGATTTGATACCATTAGACTCTTTCTTGTGGGGCTACGTGGCAGACTGTGTTTATGCAGATAAACCTTTTACTCTTGAGCACTTAAAAACCAACATTCGTCAAGTTATGGCTGAGATACCGCCATATACATATGTGTCAAAAAGTGGTCGAAAATTACCTAAAAAAAAATCAATGCTTGCAACACTTCGCGTGGCGGTCATATAAATGATGTAGTGTTGCACACATAATGTCAACTTTATAACAAAAAGAAATATCAGGAAAAAAAAATATTTTATATGTGTTTTAATTGCGTTTACTTCAAAAAATGGATATTTCTTTATAATCAATGTTTTCGCGAATTTTATGTTATCTTTATGTATTTAAATTTGGTATGTAATTTATCAATTTATTTTATGCAATAATGGTGTGAAATTATTCATAGAAGTAGTTAATTTAAGCTGGAATACTAGTAGGTAGAACACTAAGTCAATAAGCAAAAACAAAAGAAAAATATAATAAGCAGCATGGTTTTATCTCTCTTAAGACTACTAGCATGCCAACTAGTATGCAACTGGTCCATAGAAGGACCAGTTCTATTGACAATTCCATGTAGAAATCTATAGTTAAGTATAAAGATAAAACAAGCAGCTACGCTACCACTCTGCAATTATAATGCTTTTCAACACATTTTCGCCATTTCAGCTGCAGGACAGTTGGTAGGAGCATGTGTGTGTGTGTGTGTGCATGACTGTTAGATCGGCTGTGTTGAAGAGTGTGTTCAGTGTGTTTCTTTTTGCTGTTGATTTTGCTAAAGCTTTGAGTTACAATTATAACAATCTGTTATAATATTTAGATACCAAATATTGGTTTATGAAATATTTCATCTCATCAACATTGATATACACACACACACACACTTACACACGCTTACTAACATATCCTTAGCGTTGTATTTATCCTGCTGTACGTATGCACAGCACACAACACTTTATATTTTATCTGAACACGTTTAGAGTTGTTTCTCTAACAAATTATTAATATGTGTGGATGCTTTTCTTTTTGTCTACAGCTATTTGTTGGCTTAAGGATTTCACTGTTAAGCAGATTAACCTGATACGGTTTTGAGTGGCCTTGTTGCTTTATTTAGACATCCAATTAGGTTTCGGTTAAAAGAAGCAAAAAAGAAAGTTGTCTGTAAAAAGTATCCACTTGAATTATTACCCACAATTTTTCTTACAAATTTAATGTTGTATTTTGTTTCCTATGCTTTTTGTCTTTCTCATTTCTGAGAAGAGATTTTCAACTTTAATTTAAACCTCTTTGATTTTGTTGTGGTTGTCGTTGTTGTTGTTATTTTTTGTTTGCATTTGCTTTGTGCATTTTCGTTGTTTATTAAATTTCAAAGTTTTGCTTTTTTTACTTCTTAACATCTCATTACAGCACAAAAATGAAAACTTTTTGGAGCAAGGAATTAAGGAAAATTGGTTTTTAAAGAAAACTTTTTTGCTACAGCGCATGTCGCACAAAATTGTTATTACTGCAGGTATAAGAGAAGGAAAGAATATGTAGATATTTGAAGGAAGGTTGTGCGTTTGGCTTTGCTTACATGTATGTATGTATATGCATGCGAGTGTGTGTTTGTTTGTTTGTGAGTATTGAAATAAATTTGTTTAAACGAAACAAACTTACTATGCCTGTTTGTGCTCGTACTCGCATTAGAATAACTGAATGTGCGTTTGTGTGGGTATTTTAGCAGCCTGCTGGTATTCATTTTCACTTTCCTAGAATGCTGGATTCTAATGACTTTATTTGTTATGCAGTGTTTATGGGCAAGTTTAAAAGATGAAAGTATGATGCAAAAAGGAAAAATGTCTAACACAAACAGTCAAAACATTTTATAAATATACAAATAAATTAAATTAAAAATTGAAGCTACTGAGCTGAAATGATACAACTGAGAAGCTGTGATTTTTTTAATCTCATTTTTTTTAGTTTTTGCTCGACAGGAGAAAGCAAAAACAAAAGGCAACTTTAGATCCTGGTTTATCAAATGGTTTGCCTTGCTCTTGAAATAACAAAAAATAGTCAAGTGTTAAAATAATTTTTTAATTAATTGCAAGGAAACCAAGTTGGGTTAAATGTATTTTGTATTTAGATATAAATAAGTTAAAAGTTTTTAAAAATAAACTTTATTCTGGCTTTGGTCTTTCTGTTTTAATTGTCTAAATAAAAAGGTAAATTAATAAAACGAAAATAATGCTGAGTAAAAGTTTCTAAATGAAACTTTGCAAAACTGAAGCATAGAGGATTTTTTTTTGATATACTTAAAATAAATTCAATTCTTCCATACTTTAAATTAATGCCGATCAGCGTCAAAAGTCAAGTAATTAAGAATGTCTTTAAATCAAGTACAGCGTGCTGATTTTTAAGTACAGATTTTTGCTATATTCATATCATATCAGATGAATTAATATGGCTGAAATCAATCCGAAACTGCGATTTAATATGGCTTAAACCCTTTGTGGTGCCTTGCCTATTATCTCTTCAAGTTGACACTCTGCTAGTAAATGTAAACAATATTATACAATAATATTTTTATACAATAATATTTTGAGGTATGTGTATGGTCTACGCAAGCATGACCGTATTTCAAACTTTTCTTCACAACCTTACGGCGTATCCCTCGATAGTCTACTTAAGGTTCGTGTACTCATATTTCTTCACAAGACTATTTTCTGGCAGTGTCCGTTTTCACATCTAATTAATATGTATTGGTATGTGTCTCCGCTGCTGTTAAATAGTCTCGCTACTTACCGTCCATCATACACAACTGTATGTCGACAGATATACATACCAATACATATAAACAGCTCACACGCTTTCGTGACGATTTCTACTAATTTACACTACCAGCAAGCCGCATTAAGGAACTTCGTTCCAAAAAGTTGAAAGTAAAAAGGTGTCCGCATGCAAGAAGATGTGATTGTTGGCTATTATTTTTAAACCGCAAGCAATAACGAATTTTGCAAACAATATATGGTTGCCTGGCCTCAACAGCAAGCAATTGAAAACTAGTAGGTGTCCATATGCAGGTAACTGTACAAGCTAGCGGTATATTTCGAGACGCAAAATATAAAGACTTGGAGTTTTCACAGAGTATATAGACTGAATAAGTGCTATAATATCACATAACAATTAGTAAGGCCCTTGCATATATTTAAAAGTATTTTTATCAGGTTCTAAGCGCGACCAATTTTTGGTCTGCTAAGTGAAATAGGTAAAGCCTATTGCACGTTAGTACGGCACCCTTGTTGCGCAAGTCAGTCTCTAACTTGACTGCATTAATTTTTTCGTTTTTGTTATTGATATGCATGTAAATGTTTGTATTTTTAATTGATGGGTAAGAAAAGCGTCAGACACGATTTTTTCTGCAAATATTTATATAGTGTGACCGTGACTGGAAGTAAAAATTTTTATATTTATTTTTATTGTGTTCAAAAATTAACTTTATTATTTATTTGCTTTAAGAGCTAATTAAAATGCATTGTTTTAGGTCTAAAAATATACCTTATTAATGTTGATTACCATCAACGATATGTCGCCGGCATATAGACGGCTGAATAAGACAGAAAACATTAATAAGATATATGTTTAGACCAAAACTAATACATTTTAATATTTTTCCTCAAATAAAAGGTATTCTACTAGCTGAATCAATCCAGTAAAAGTTTATACGGTCCCATAAAATTACTTTAGGACTAAAAAAATAGACCTTAATGGTTTCTGTCTTTTTTCAGCCGTCTATATGCCGCCGACATTTCGTTGCTGCTAAACAACTCATCAGTAGACTTGAAAAAACTTAGTTGGGCTTCAAACATTCTTTTTAGTTTTTTCAAGTCTACTGATGAGTTGTTTAGCAGCAACGAAATGTCGGCGGCACATAGACGGCTGAAAAAAGGCAGAAAGCATTAAGGTTTATTTTTTTAGACCTAAAGTAATAAATTTCAAGTGGCTCTTATAGCGAATAAATAATTAAGTTCATTGTCCCATAAAATATATAAATTTTTTGTTTGATACTTCAGGAGTGTTGATTTGCTTGAGCATGTAAAAGTCCATGCCCTATGGAAACTGGAAATTATGCGAACAAAAATAGTTGAAAAATATGTAGAAAATGCATGACACGAAAAATTATTGCGAGCAGTATTGCGCCCCTAAGAAGTGGAAATACTTTTGGTATAATAATCAAGTTCTCCCTTCTCTGTATCACCTGTTTAATAGCTTAACTCAACCTGCCACCCTATTCTTTAACTCGCTAAAATTAGAGACAGTGCTAAAAATCTCTAAACTGAAGTAAGCGATTCTTAGCGATGACTTCACTTTTAAAAACTTTTGTGGGCGAAAATTGAATTTTTGCACTGTTGCTAAAATCTTAATGTTTTGTTCCAAGAAAGTAAATTTTAGCAACAAATATTTTTTGAAGCTAAAAATTTGACTCTTCTGAACAAAAAAATTATGATTTTATCAACGGCGCTAAAATTAAATTTTCGCCTACAAAATTTTTTAAAAGTGAAGTCATCGCTAAGAATGGCTTAGTTGAGTTTCGAGATTTTTGGCGATGTCTCTAATTTTAACTAGTTACAGATTGGGACGGCAGAACGCTGGCAATATTTATAAGAAAGCACTTTAAGCGACTTGTAAATATTTTATTACCAAAAAATACTTTTTTTTCCTTATCTGTTCCTAATATTCACATGACGCGTGACGAAGAATATTTCTGCATGTGTCGAGCAATAGATACAATTTGCTTAAGCTTCCTTAGTCATCGTCCTAATACATATTTAAAATATTTCTACTTTTTTGTTTTATGCGTAAAACACTGCTTACTGGTTAAGGCATCTGCAAAATATCGTTAAAACTATTTCTGTGCACCTAATGAATGTGAATCAAAGTACTTCATCTATTTTTAGATTTATGATACAAACTCATGTTACGGATTTTTTTAGTTCGAAAGCAGGCATCAACGTTTTAATGGAAAGGCATAAAAAGCAACTAAACTTTAACAAATCACTGTGATTTACATGAACAAATGCATGGTTTAGCACAAACAGGCACACGCGCGCATGTATATGCACACTTTCATGACGCACACACACACACAAAGGCAAACGTAAATTCTACCGTAAACAGATATTTCAAAAGTAATACATCATAATCTCTTCGAAAAACAAAACATTATGCACCAGTCAAGCCATCTGTACACAATCTCTAAACGCTTTAAAATTGCAACCATGTTTCAAAAACGAAAAAAACAAACACACTCGCACTCACACTCGCACTCACTAAACAACAAGTATAAGAGAGCATTTCAACACGACCCGTTAAGTATAAAACTGCATTGAGAAACTTCGGCTGGTAAGAGCGTGAGAGCGAGAGCGGGAGAACTGATTTTTACAACGCTTTATAGCGAAGGATATTGCCAGAGCAATACAGTCACATTTGGGATACGTTACAACCAGGACGTTGAGTACGCAAAATGTGAATACGGGCCATGTGTAGTGAAATTTTAATAGAACAAAAATGTTTAAAAGAGTTTCAACTTTTCTAGCCCCCCAAATCCAAAAATGGCAACCGAAAGCTTTACAACCAAAAAATGAAAAAGTCTTAATAAAACACTAGGCAACGATAAAGGGATTAAGCAATAATACGGTTACTGCCTTTGACTGCAAAGGATAAAGGAAATTGTGCGTGTTAATGCTTTATGGCGAAAACGACAACAACGAAAACAAAGACAGTTTAAACTGCTGGCAAAAAAATGAAAAGAAAATAAAGCAAAAAAATAAAAAATTGAATGCACAAAAAAAGAAAATCGATAAAAGATAAATTGTACGCTCACCTAAATGTGAGAAAAATTTAAGAAAGCGACAAAAATTTTGCAAAAGAAAAAAAAAAAACGGAAAAATAATAAAAACGACAACAGCAAAAACATGCACACAGATACTTACTCACTCACTCGGCCATTTGCACACGATTACAAGTGTATGTGTAACGAGTTTTTATGTGAATTTATACGAGTGAATGTATTTATAAAATGCGAGTGGCACCGTTACACGACGGCTGCGAGAGTGTAAGTGTGTTGCAGAGCGTAAATATGTGTACTTACATACAACGACCAACTCCACGTCTGTATGTACAATATTAATTTAAAACAATAAAAAAATATTATTTGTGTGTAATTAGATGAAGTGCAAATTGAACAAATAGCATAAAGTGCATAAAATCATAAAAGAAATACACAGCGAAACATAGAGAAAGACGTGTGAGTGAGTGAATCGAGAGAACACAGAATGTAGAGTCTAGTGAAGGAAACGGAAATCAAATTAACACATTTCCACGATTGGACTAAGCAAAATAAAAAATATAAAAAATATCCATACATAACTACATTTATATAAGAAAAAATAAGGCATAAAAAACTAAGCCACAAATACAACACATTTGCCAGTGCGTAGTGAAAAAGTTAAAACATTCTCTATGATGTCCCTTCAATTTAGAGTTTTTCTAATTTAAATTAACACCAAAAAAAAAAAAGAAGCAAAACTTTTTACAGTGTTGTTTCTGCTGCAGCTAAAAGGTGCTCGTATACTCATATGCTCCTTGAAAGGTTTGTGTGTTTTACTTATTATACGTTTCTTTTTTTTATGTTCTGCTTTAAAGTAAAAGACAGGTTTGTTTTATGTCTTGAAAAAAAAAAATAGAAGCAAAAAAAAGTGTTTTTGCTGTATTTGTGAAAGCGAAAAATCCTTAAGGCTATACTTTTAAACAAAATAATATTTTATTTGCTCTTAAAGGTCAGTTATTTTACCATTATTACAGGGGATACAAACGTGCATTACATTACCTGTATTTAAAATTAATTGTAGTCTGAGTGAAATTTGCATTTTATGAACTCCGTAATATGTGATTATGGACATGCATCAAATGTGCAGACAAACAAACACACAGGCACTAAATCAAACAAACTTGGGAAAATAATATACTGTGAGGCAGGGATGAAAAAGTTGATGATGTGAGAATTAATTTTATTTGCATAATTCTTGATGGGCTCAAGTTCGACTATTCTTTGGTCACTTATTTATTTAATTTCAATAAGGTTAAAAAAAATAAAACTTTATAGCTAGCTGGACAACTGACTGTTTCGAGGTCGCAACACCTCTCATCAATTTCACTATCTAAGGCTATCTTCTCAGTTTTTAAATGCAATTATTTCATAAAATACTAAACGATATGAGAGAATGTGGCACCTGTAGTGTATTTCTACATAAACAGGCATTCAGCTGCCTTAAACTAAAATATAGAAAAAGCCAGTGGCTATCAACAGCCGGCTAAGTATATAGGCAGGTCCTTTCACTCCTTTTCTACAAGGCACTCACACTCACACTCACTTAATCTAAACTTCACACACTTTACACCGTTGCAATTATTGATTATGCTGATTTGTCGCAGTGGAGACATTTTTTAAGAGTAATGATTCTTACGCAGCTGCTTGTCAACAATTTTGTTCAAACTGCGATGTTCGGTGAATACATGATGGACGAGTAGAAATTTACTGCCTGTTTCTTAATGTCACAAGAAAAATGACTAAAGGGATGCTGTTTAAAAACAGTATATAATTAGTCATGGCCTGGGTTCGTAGCAAATTTGGATTGCCGATAAGCGTCATGGTGGACGGCAAATAGCCAAGGTATGTAACTCAGTCAATAAGTCTTTATTTTTTACTTTCCTGATCTTCTTTAGAAATATTGATCACTTCAGTTTTGCCGCAAAAGAAAGTTTTCTGAATCCTGAGGAATCCTTTTTTCAATAGATGTATGTTAATGACTTGACTAGATATCTTACAGCTCTTAAAGGTCAGATATCTTACAGTGCAGCTTTATTTGAGTAGTTCTTCATAATCAGTTGCCAAAGATGTTGCAAAATTAAATTCTGATCTGGACAACATATTCGGATGGGCCCCAGCTAATGGCCTGTTGCTGAATCCGCTAAAGTCTACGTCCTTTTAACCCTTCACAAGAGAAATACAAACCCCGTTCGCAACGTTGGCACGTTGAACGGGTAAATAGAGAATATGTTAATGTTGAAAACACTGCTAAAAATCTCGGTTTGATTTCCAATACCAACCTTACTTGGACAAATCATGTTCATACACTCATAGGCAAAACTTACGTTAAATTTGGCCTACCCCGTTTTATACACCTTTACACATAATAGAACTGCTTGGCAAAAACTTTTTGGTGCCTGGCTGCGAAATCTCTTCAAGTTGCCACTCTGCTAGTAAACGTAAACTAAATATTTTATACAATAATATTTTGAGGTATGTGTATGGTCTACGCAAGCAGGATCGTATTTAAAATTTTTCTTCACAACCTTACGGCGTATCCCTCGATAGTCTACTTAAGATTCGTTTACTAATATTTCTTCACAAGACTATTTTCTGCAAACTCCGTTGTATCTTCGATAAAATTAAATTTACCCGATCACTTAGAGGTAGAAAAATCATTATTCCGCGACATAGTTGTCTAGTTTCAGAGTGGCAGTTTTTTATAAATGCAGCGCCTCCTTGGAACCTTCTGCCAGCTACTCAGCAACTTAATAGCAACGCAAAAAGTTACAAAACGTGTTTGTTTAATAACTTCACTTAATTTATTTTATTATATTGTATTTTTTAACTTGTTTAGTTTTAATTTATATAATAAATATATTTTCTCGAGTGCTGCCTAAAACTAGTTGTGCCCCTTTAACGTATTTCTGTAATTTAAATATAAGTGAAATCTTGTTGTACAACACCTAATGATCACACCAATGACTTGACTCGGTCAAATCAACGAAGTGCGACTAAGGCCATAAAATCAAGAAGGCATCACCGCTTTCTGTTTGTTCGGATTTTATTTTTGTTCCATCCTTTTGTAAATATTGTAAATAGTAGTATGTAGATAACAAATTAGTTTTATGTAATTTTAAGGTTAGTTTAATTTTTTTTACAACCACATGTATAATCGTCGTTCCGGGAGCAAGAACAAATGTAAAAAAATGTCACCGAATATCTTTTTATTTAAACTATATATTTAACGTCAGCAAGTTGCTTTTACTTTTTATCTAGATTAGAATAATACACATAGTTCTAAGTTGTTATTTTTTATTGTTCTTTTTTGGCATTTATTATCTCATTTTGAAGTCTCAATAAATTCAATTGTTGTACAACAATTGGAAATAAATTAACAAACGAAAAAAGAAAATTGAACTCAACTCTAATAACTACTAACTATTGAAAAACTCTTTCAAAAATTATTAAGAACATTGAACATTAGTTTATAATTGAAAATACGATGAATTTGTTAATCGATTACTTCTATGCCCCTGTTTTTACATAATTGTGAATAAAAGCGAAACGCGTCCATCGATTTTTATGATTTATATCTCATTTTGTTCATAGGTTATGCGACTTTATGTGAAAGTAATAGGACTTGACACTTTTTTATCCTTTTGAATTTTTTATAAATTAAAAATTAAAAAAATCAATTTTTTAGGTAAAAATATTTTTTTTTCATACATTTATTTATAACTGCGAAACTTTTGTTTATGTAGCGAAACGTTTTAAAACGTTTATGTAGCGAAACAGATTAAAGGAATTGTAGTTCCTAATTTGTTAAAATTTATTTCTGCTTATTCGGACTAGTGGTTCTCGAGTTATGACAAACAAAAGAGCATAAAACGTGACAAACTCCCCTACATGATACTTACTAACTTCAAATTAATTTTTAAGTTATTATTTGAGGTACCAAGACCAAACGAATGATGCAGAAGTTCTTCTTTTTGGGGCTACTTTCATAAGCAATTATCAGAATTGAGTCCCGAAATCATGTGTTGTACAGTGGAATGCATATACATATAAACATGTGTATATGTACATATTTTTTGCAATATTTTTAGTATTTTCTGACATTTTTTCATATCACCTTGATCTATGGAATTAAAAGTTTATATTCATACCTGAAAAAATTAGTATAGTTTGAAAAAAGAGCAAAAAAAAAAAAAAACGTTTTGATGCGGACAACGCACCAAAGAAAATAAGCATTTCAGCTTAACTGTCAGTTTAATAATCGAATAAGTCAGCCTTAACTTGTTTTATGCTTATTTCTCCCGACCATAAACCAAAACTCATAACTTGCTTTTAGTGTGGTTATAAGTTTTTAGTTTACTAAATTTAGAAATTACTTAAATTTACCTTATTTTAATATTATTTTCAACAAAGTTTTTAATTTGCTAATTCCCATTAATAAATAAGAGTATTTGAAAACATAAAAGGGGTTTTAATTTTTGTAACCAGCAATGGCTGATAGTCATTATAAAAGTAGATGTTATTGTAGCAAACATCTTTTATATAAATTTCATAAGAAAATTGTTACTACTACACATACACACACACACACACATTCCATGAAGTCAATTCAAGCTGAATTATAAAATTAGAATTATATTATAAAATTAGAAAAAAGAAAATGCTTTTCTATATATGTGCCGCTAATTAATTTGATTGCAATATTCAAGCTAATGATAAATTATTTAAATTTAATGATGAATGTAGCCATCTTTTTTTTTCTGTCATGCTTTCATTTTGTCTTCATGTCTTAATTAAGAAAGAATTAATCACCATGGCAAAATATTTGGGAAGACAAGGCAAGTTAAATAAAGATACTAAAGTTCAACTATTAATCATTTGAGTGGTGATTAAAAATTAAGCTTCGCCACAAAGCTTTTGACAATATTTTAATAGTATCCGTGGGGAGTGTACAAACTGAATGTAACGCTATTCAATGTTAGAATGGAAACATAATTAATAAAGTGCTGCCAGACAGCAGCAATTGCTGTATGCATGTATATATTGTATAGCATAACTTACTTTTTCGTTGCAGAATATCTGTACAAAATATGTTAAATATTGTTAGTAAAAGTTTGATAGGCTCCTGGGAGTTAATGGGGGATGTGACAATTGTGAAACAACTGTTTGCCTTAGGATAATCTTTTATGTACTTACATTATATATATACATATACTTTCTTGCATATAATTTATCAAATTGATTAATGAAAAATATACTTATATTGAATCTATTCAAGTCTGATTTATTTCAGTGAAATCAAATGGGCGGCTAGAGTGGAAATATCACTATTATGTACTTTTTAAGGTATGCCAAGTTTTAGGCAGCAAGCGTTAGAGTTTGTAAATATATGCAGATATTTAAAAATACAAACAGCCATATATACTTTTGCGGTTGCGAAAGTAAATGTAACTGAAACACATATAAGATATTTTTTTTTTCATGATATTTGAACGTTGACATTGTATGTGAAACACCACATCATTTAAATGACCATCTCGTGAACAACATAATTTAGAAGAAAAAATCCAAAAAAGATTTTTCTAATTTATTCTCTGTAAAATACTTCTTACTTCTTCACAGCCATCATTTGCACATACAGTCAAAGCCCGGTATAGCAAATACCCAGTTTAACGAATATCCGATATAACGAATGGCGAAATTTGTACATTAACTGCCTTATATAGCGAATGCTAGAAAACAAGTATCTCGATTTAACGAATGACAAAGCAAAATACATTAAAAAATCGTTACAGAATCGTACGATTGTGGGTGTTTTTGGCTTCTTTGCTTTGTATTGAAAGAACGCGTGTTATGCGATGATTTTTTCTGGAATATTTATTTATTTGATTTCAATACAAAGAAAGCCTCATGGCCAATAATACATGTACTGTTAGTGAAATGTCTATGTACACTAAAGCCCCGACTTGCGTCGTTTCGATTTGCGTCGCTTTTTAAAACTGGAATAATTCGATTTGCGTCGTTGCGATTTCAAGTTGCGTCGGTTTGAGTTGCATCGTTTTGACCCCGATTTGCGTCGATTCGATTTGCATCGTTTTGATTTCAATTTGCGTCGCTAAGCACGGTTACATTTTTTACTGCATCATTGTGGATTACCATTTTTAGCATTTATAGTGTAGTATGTATTTAGCATCTTGAATTCATTAGTTTTTACAACTTCTGGCAACAACGATCGTCACCTGTACGTTAAGAGATTTCCAGATTGCGTGAAAAAAGGGGAATCCCCTTTTCTTTTTTATATAAGTGGTGCTAAGAGCTTGTTACAAAGAAATATATCAGCAAAAAAAATCTTTAAAAATTCAACAAACTTTAGATATTTTTGTTAAAAAAAAAACAGTAAGACCATCCAATCAAATGGATCTAAGTGTTGTTGATTTAGATGTATCATCTGAAGAGAGCCCAATGTAAGCAAAAAAATAAAATTTATTAATGCATATACTTTTTATGAATAGTATACATGTATGCATGTATGTGAATTTAATTTTTATGTTTTTTTCTTAATTTATGGTTTTGTTATTTCTTTATAATATATAAAAGCATTTGTTGAAGTAAATTAAATAAATAAAAACGTACTCATACTAGTATTTTTTATCAAAAATACAACATTTTTTGCTTTGTTTCAAATATTTTCCCCAACTAATTAAATTTCAGTGCATTTATATAGAAAAAATTTGTATGTATTTGAGCAACATATTATTTTTTATGAATACCGGTGTAATACTTTAGAAATATGAGAGAAAAATATATTGTTTTTTTTTTGATTAAGTGGCATTATAAAAGAATGGGGAAATTAAAAGAAAAGAAAAGCCCGCAATCATCTAGCCTTAACCAATATTTTTCCAATGTCTCTCTCACTTACAGAAAAGTTGAGATCATTTAACAAAATCTCTGTTCCGCATAAGTAGACCGGAATAGCTTTCAGTTTATATCCAATGAATATGTTTTTCCCAGCTCTGTGCCAAATATACTTTAGCACAAAGAAAATATGAATGGGGCAATTAGTATGTAATTTAAGTACCTTTTGTGTGAAGAAAATAATAACAGAATAAATTCATACGCTTTACACAACCAAACACACAGACACACACACTTACTCGAACTACGTATGTATATGGTGTTGTATGTTTGTGTACACACACGTACCTCTACAAACTTGCTCATATAAATACACATATATGTACATTAATTTTTAATATTTGTTTATGTGTTTATTCATGCACTTAATATATTTTCATAATATGAACAGAAAGAATGCTTAATAATTTTGTTCATATTTTATTTTTTCCAAACAACACACAATGCACACAAGAAAAATGAAAGAAAACTCTTATACCGACAAGCAGCCAACAAACAGCAAACAACAACCATGCAACTGTACTTATTCTAATTCGTCATTTTACTTTAACTTTTGTGTCAAGAGTTGCCATAATGAGGCAAAAACAAAATAAGCAAAAATATAACTTTCCAAAACTGTTTTTGAAAATAATCGACCAAATTTCGAAATGTAAATGCAAATTGAAATAATTGAGTTGCGTTGAGTAGACAAAACTAGAACATTTGCCAGCAAGATAACAGTAATGGAAAAAATGATTTAAGTTTTCTTTTACGAGTAGTAAAAGCGATGTTTAATAGAAGAACTAATGTGTGTGAGTACAAATTGTAATTTAATTGCAGTAAAGCACACTAGACATTTCAATTGAAGCAAACAATGAGAAGGGAATGTTTAGAACAGCTTCCGCCATGCAACATGTTTCTTGAAAAACTGTAATGAATTTAAATGAAACTTCTAATTACTTATCTCAATACTTTACACTAACACCCGTATTCATAAAAACTATTGAAGGTTTATTACACATTTATTTGACAAATATTCCGTAAAAATACGTCAAATAAGAGCTTAATAAACTTACAATAATTATTATGAATATGGCCTTAAAGATTTATGCAGCATAAAAATGTGGTATAAAAAATGATTTATGTATGTATGAGTAAAGACTGTGGGTCAACACAAGCCAGTGATCTTTGTAAGTTGGACGACACTTACAAAGTGTGACGCACATCTTACATCTTTCATCAATTTGCAATTATGTTTACATCTTCCCATAAGAATTATACAGGGCGAAAATTCTACATCTTTCTACATCAGCAGAAGATGATCCTTTCCCATTTTGTTCCACCCTACAGCTTTCGATTTTTTTAGTGCCATTACCAAAAAAAAATTGCAAAAAATTGATTGCTTTTGTACCATCACTAGCAAATTGAGCGAAATATGTATTTTGTTATAATTTTTTATTAAGTATAAATAAATTCATTTTAACTGCACTGCAAAAGAAAGCCCATCGTATGGTCAATCAATATGGAGAACATAGAACATGTTGCTTGACCTATGGAAAGAAAAAAGTCCAAAGTCCTCCCCTTTTACTTTTCACACAAATTTTACGTTTTCTTTTTTGACATCTAAATAAATGAAAGATGTTAAAAGACTGTTTCACATTTTCAACATATTCCATGCGTTTCACGTGGATGTCAGTCGGTGTAAAAAGGCTATAAAAGTATGTATGTACATACCCTTATAGCCTTATCAACACTTATATTACTTATCAACATCTAACATCTAGCATCTACCATCAATTTGCGATGATGTTGAAATTTCCCCATAATTATTATTATACAGGGCTAAAAACCAACATCTTTCAACATCTATATAAAATGTTCCTAACTAATTTTGTTCTACTCAAAATCTTTCGATTATTTTAGTGTCATCCCTAAAAAAATTAGTAAATTGTAGTGGCATCACTGTAAATTTTGACATTTATGACATTCGAAATCATTAAAAAATGAATTGTGTCCAAAATGATGTCTTCAAGATCTTCTTCCTGCAGCAAGCTTTTTATGGGTTCTATACACTGCATTAGTAGTAGAGATTGTTCTTGTCAGCTAACTACTAATCCTATTATTATTACGTCTTCAAAATCCATTTATGTTATATTTTTATTATCTTTATTTATTTTGACAACTATGTATGTATATGTGATATTAGATGTTAGATGTTGTGTGTGAACGCATGTTTCACATTTCAGCATCTGCAACTGGTTCCACGAAAATGTTGATAAGTGTGAAAAGGCTATTACTTATCTTTTGAAAGATAAGGTAACTCTATATTAGGCAGGCTTACAAGAACAGCTGACTACTAATTCCAGCTCGAGTAGACTCGAAAAATTCTTACAAGAATGTTTCGAACTCAACTACTTATACCAAAATTCCCGTGAACAAAATGAGAATTAGGAATGTCCAAACAAATCTTTAGCTCAGAAAACATTTTGTTTTTTTTTTTATCTTGCAACACTTTTACTCTTCTTAACAAGATGAAGAAAAAATTGTATTCTGAGCTAAAGGTTTGTTTGAACATTTCCAATTCTCATTTTGTTCATGGCAATTTTGGTGTAACTAGTTGAGTTTCAAACATTCTTTTAAGAATTTCTCGAGACTACTGATGAGTTGATTAGCATCAACGAAATGTTGGCGGCATACAGACGGCTGGAAGATACAGAAAACATTAAGGTCTGCTCTTAGACCTAAAATAATATATTTCATTTGGCTCTTAAAGCAAATTAAGTTCATAGTTGAATATTCAAAAAATTTTTTTCTTTTGATACTTTCAAATATACAAATCGTAGTAACCGATGGCATCTCGTTGCATAGAAAGCTGCAAAAAAAAGTAAGAGAGTAGCGAAACGAAAAAAAAAAAATTTTACTGTGTCAAAGGTTGTATTGTATTATTACTAGGTTGGTCCAGGATGGCCCTTTGCACTGCGACCAAAGATGATCTATTGTACAAACATTTTTAAAATGTTTGTTTAAACGTTTCTGACTCTCATTTTGTTTATGGGAATTATGAAATAAGTAGTTAAGTTTCAAACATTCTTTTAAGAATTTTTTCGAGTTACTTTAAATAAAATTATTTTATTTTAGACAACAAAATATTGTTGTCGCAGCCGTATTGCAAAATGTTTTTTCTTTGCATGTAGTGCGATTCTGAAGGACGATATACTGAATTTACAAAATTCTGTATCGTATATGTTGCATTGAATACACTATGCGTTCACATTGCACATATAAAAATCTCATATTTTCTATGAGAGAATAGCTTTAATATGAATCGGAATGTTTATTTTCATGCAAAATAAAGCATCAATAAAAACATACGATACTAACTTCAAACTAATTTTTAAGTTATTATTTGAGGTACCAAGACCAAACGAATGATGCAGAAGTTCTTCCTTTTGGGGCTACTTTCATAAACAATTATCAGAATTGAATCCCGAAATCATGTGTTGTGCAGTGAAATACTCCAAAACTCAACTGATTGAGCTTTTACGCAAAACCACAGTTCTAAAAAAATTGTTTGCCGTCCCAAAAAAAAAAAAAAACGTTGTGTTAGTAAAACAGCACATTGCATTTTGATAACAACATCACCAATTCAGCTTTTAAAAAACGCATAAAACGAAATAAAATAGTATTTATAAAGTTAAATTAATACATAAAAGTGTATTTAATTGTTATAAGGAAATTTTATAAAAAAGTCATACAGTATTAGATTTTAATTGAACAATACAAGCGTACAAGGCATATTACAAATTCGGCAACGGTACTTTTTCTACTTTTCGGCGAAAAGTCGTTTACAAAGTTTCTAGTCTTAAACATTTGTTTTCAAGTTCCTTAAGTTGACGTAATTTGGCAAATATTGTTATGTTGCATGCCAATTTTAACATTTTTAGCATGAAAAATTAATGAACTGACAAGAAGTATCCCAAAATAAAAGTTCTAGCAAAACTGATTTGTACAATTACACTGCACAACAAAACATATTTTGTGTGTACTTTGCAGTGGCAGAATTAAGAGCAGCATATTTTTTACTTTCTGTTTCAGTTGCTTTTCTTAGCTTTGGTTTTGTTATTTTATAATTTGCTTGCGATATATATTATTACCATATTGGTATAACCCTGAAAGCATCTTTTAAGTTTTTGTGTTGATTTCTGGTATTAAAGTTGATGGCATTCGTTTTAATGGCATTCTAAGACCTGAGTAAAATTTCATGAGTAACATTTTTGCAGAATAAACTGTCACCTTTGATCCCTGATTTATTGGCGGTTTGTGCTGTTCTTTTCAAAAAACCTTCAGAAACACCCACTTTCAGAAGAGGTAGAGGGTTGATGTGTGCCCACATAATGTTGAAGGGGGGTTTTTTTTTTAAAGAAATTAATGTACTAATATCTTATTTGTAATAAATGTATCAGATTTATTAAGGTTTTATTTGACAAATTTGGTTCAAAAATTTATCAAATAAGAGCTTTATAAACTTGAAACAATTTTTATGAATAAAAGTATACAAATCTCAGAATCACACGGTCCTCTACGTTTTTGTTTTACTGTACAAGTTTGCAAATTTGTATAGGCTGTAAAATGAGTTTCAGATGTACAATTTTAAGACGCTGCTATATGTATAAAATGGGTTCGCCACCTAACGTTTTTTTTTCCAACTAGTGCTTATTTCGTGAATGCTAACACTTAACTTATGTATGATTTAACAGATAATTAGTTTTATCCTTCCGCTGAACGAACATGGTTGTGTATAAGCTTCGCTAAGTGGACCTGCGATCAATTTACAGAAGATGCCAATTTTGCAAAAAAAAAAAAATCATTCTTTCAGATGTAGCTTATTTTGATCTTGATAGATATGTAAACAAACAAAATTGTTGCATTTGGGTTGCAGAAAACCCGCACGCATGCATTGAAAAGCCGACGCACCCAAAACTAGTCACTGTTTAGTGCGGCGGCATAATTGGGCCATTTTTCTTCGAAAATAAGCAAGAAGTGGCCGTTACAGTCAATGGCGATCGCTATTGGGCCATGCTGAACGAATTTTTGTTCACAAAAAATTGAAGAAGAGAATATTGGCAACATTTGGTTTCAACAGGACGGCGATACGTGCCACATAGCCGAAGCTACACTCGATGTTTTCCATCATTTTCAAAAAAAAAGTTATTTGGCGGACCCTTTATTTCGTTAGTCTCTTCTACAAGAATCAGTGGCCAAAACATTGCTATTTTTGGTGTGTTGGACATTGCTATCACTATTTTTAGGGAAAAATATTTAAAGAACGCAAAAAAAGTACTTTTTGTAGGCATTCAAGCTGGGGGACAGCCAAAATTTTTGATATTTATAACAATACGTATAGCATAAGTATTAGCTTTGAGCTCAAGTTCATGTTATTTGCTACAGAAATGTTCAGGACACCAAACCAACTTTGTGAGCTTATACAGCATCACGAGCGGTTATCATCATAAATGATGTTTAAGCTGCCATTCAGGAAGATTTTAGCTGGAGCAGTTTATATTTAAAGAAGACAATAGTAGTATGTGTGGCAACTCATGGGGCGGGGCGATAGCTAGCTGTTTCATATCCACCACGATACTCATCGGCCCTCGTTCGCTTCAAACTCAATTCATGGCTTTGATCTTATCAAGAATATTCCTATTTATTCTAACAAAATCACTTTTTGTATAAATTTTTGCTCTTAAGAACCTACAACAGTTGTGAAATACAGAACATTTTTATTTTTACACACACTGGCTGCCATCTTTGTTGAGTTTATGATTTAAAATTAATAAGCAGCACATGTTCTCTTAATGTATGTATGTTACAACGTACACAGTAGACAAAAGTTTACATTCGCCAGCTGTGTTGTTATAAAATTGATATAGACTTTTTTTTTTTTAAATATAGTATTGATATAAAAAGTAACGATTTTTTGCTACGCAATGTACACACACACACATAAATCAGCTCATTACTTCATTTTTTTTCCATTTTTTTTTTTTTTTTTTGTAAGAAAAGTTCACTTGTTGTGTGTTTTTATTTATATATTCCCACAAACAAAGCATTTCCAACTCCCTTTCGTTTGAACTCAGCTTTCTGTGATAAAGAAATTACTGGAGTATTAAATAAATGATTGAGTGTACAAATAAATAACACATAAGTTTATTTCCATTTATTTATAAGTACAAAGTTCTGTTCCACATAAGAATGTTTGCTGAGCATTTGTGTGCTATTTTTCTTTTCATTGTGTCACGTACACAAATTAATGGGAACAAATCGTAAAAATGTGATGATAAATTATTTATCAAGCCTCCACTTAGTTTGTATCAAAATCATAGGCATTACCAGGCAAATAAGTGTTCATCTAATTAATTAAGCTGTTTCACTGAATTATTATAATTGAATAGCTAACGAATTTAGTTGATTAAATTAATTTAGAATTACGAGAATTTGTTTGATCAAAGAAATATTTCTTATTAGCTCTTCCCCTCTTTTTAATTATGTACGTATGCATGTAAGTCGGGCTGCAGGGGCTCTTGCAGTTGTCGCTATTCACATAGATATGTCTTTAATTTTGATTTATTTGGTTGCTGATTTTTTGCTAGACAGCATGGACTTTTATATTTATTTCATTTTAGTTTCACATTTGTTTACCTACAAAGGCTCTCACAATGTACAGTGGATTAAAACAGAAATTTTGCTGACTTTCATCTCTACGCGAGGCCGGTGGCTCCCACTTCAGCCTCCAATTTCTTGGCTCTTCTACTTCTTCTTCAAAGCCCATCACACCTCCTGGCTTCGAAAACGCCTTCACACCGCCATACGTTGTGCATAAATATGTATATGTATGTAGCTAGATATTTTTTCTTCATTTATAAATAAAAAAAACTATAAATTATTTTTTAAAATCAATTTTTTTTTCTAAGTAAAACCAAAAAATGTAAATAGCGATAAAAGTGGACTTCTCTGAACTAAAAGCCTGCTTATTCCTGTTAGTGGGGATTTCAAAGCAAAGCGAATATGGGCGATGGAAACAATACTATTTATTCGTCGAGCCAATCAAAACGATTAAAGATGATGGGTGCATTATCAATAAATCTTTGCAGCAATAGGCGAGTCTATGCCGGAGACCAGACGAGAGGCCAATTGCAAAACACTGATTTCTGACTTTCATTCCTGGTTGACAGAGACCTTGAACCAGATCGCCATTAGACTTCATTATTACACGGATTAATCAGGGGCGAGGAAAAAAACAGAACTTGATATTTGTATAGAAAATACCATGAAAGTGTTATTCCGTCTACTGGACTATTGCACAGGTGGAAGTTCGGGCAATTACGGACTGTATTAGGGAGCCCAATGAAACGGAAAGGCCTGTGTGGATATGGCCTGCTGAGTGAATTAAACAGTTTGTGATTGCAAAAAGGCTATTAACAGTTACTCAACTCATGGTGAACTGCGCATCATGTGGGTGCCAAAGCATGCGGAAGTAACTGGAAATGAGAGAGCAAACTCACTTGCTTCAAGAGCAAGAGAGTTAAAAAACATAAGCTTAGTATGCGTGAAACCTTTCCATACAGTTAAATTAGAGCTACAGAATTGACCACATAGAGCTCAGAGCTAAGACTTAGCAAGCCCTACCTAAGTAGAATAATAGGAGTTATGACATATCACGCTCAACTACTGGTCACGCCTAAGATTAACGGTGAGAGATGAATGTAGAGCATGTGGGAAGTAGAGTGAGACAGCAGACCAATATTTATGCCAGTGCCCCACCTTCTCACAAATGCCTAACCCAATTTCGGGGCATATGCTGTACGAAATTAGAGAACTTTGTGAATGACACGGAGTTCCTCTAGACCTACGAGTATGATGCAGGACACGGGCAAACAAACTCCTTCAATCGTCTTAACCTAACCTACAAGTAGCTTCACATTGCATACACCACTTCTATTAAGCGGACAAGTGTGGCTTTTAAGAATTTTTCAAGTCTACTGATGAGTTGATTAGCACCAACAAAATGTCATCGGCATATAGACAGCTGAAAAAGACAGCAAACATTTTTTAAAAAGGTTCATTGTTGGACCTAAATTAATACATTTCAATTGGATCTGAAAGCAAATAAATAATTAAGTTCATATTTGAACAGATAATTAGTTTTATCCCTCCGCTGAAAGAATATGGTTGTGTATACGCTTGAACAATGCTGGAAAATATTGCGACATTACTTTGAAAAGAAGATGACGATTTTGCCACAAAAAAAAAATTAATATTTTCAGATGAAGCTCATTTTGATCTTGGCGGGTTTGTAAACAAGCAAAATTGTGGCATTTGGGGCACAGAAAACCCTCACGCATACATAGAAAAGCCGAGACACCCCAAACGAGTCACTGTTTGGTGCGGATTTTGGTCCAGACTCATAATTGGGCCTTTTTTTTCGAAAATTACGGTCAAGGGCCACGTGAATGAATTTTTGTTCACAAAAATATTCTCCTCTTCACAAAAAGAGAAGGATATTGGCAACATTTGGTTTCAACAACTTTTGCGCCATTTAAAAAAAATTTTTTCGGGGGACCCTTTAGTTTACAATTAGTCATGGCCTGGGATCGAAGTAAATTTGGATGCTGATGAGCTACGTGGCGGTCGTGAAATAGCCATGTTATGTACCCCAGCCAATGAGCCTTCAACTATGCTCTTTTTTCGTGTCTTCTTTAAAAATGTTGATCACTCCATCGCAAAAAAATGTTTCTCAGTTTTGAGGAAGTAAAACTTGAACTAGGAGGCCAGATAAAACTACTGACAATTGTAAATCATATAGTTCACTATAAACTTAAATAAAGGTAAAATAACTTTTTAGCAGAGTGCGGTGAACAGTCAGATGTTTCATTGCCAGCATCGAAAAGAAAAATCAACTTAAAAACTGTATGAAAGATTTAAAAATAAAAATATTTCATAGAAAAATTCGCTTAATTAAAAATCGTAAAAGTAAGTTGTTAAAAAGTAATACTGTTTAGGAAAATTGAAAAAAACCTTGAGCTCATATGTTTTGACAATCTGTTATGGTATTATTTTTTCACCCCCATAATACACTGCAGTGGCACCCTCACACTTTTGCTTATTCTTTAAGTGTTTGACACGTTTTAATGCAAAACATTATACTGTAGACTGTCGCTAAGTAGCATACAAATGTAAGCCACAGACATAAACGATAAAATAAAGGGATCTCAAAGCTGATTCCGAAGGCAGACAACAAACTCGATTTTATGCCATTGAAATCCCTCAAAAAGGAGATCTGTCAATGAGATAACAAGGTCTACCGAATAACCATCACATGATAAATGGCTTTCAGTCTGTGATTGGATTGATTTAAAATGCCTATTGAAATGATAACCAAATCAAACTGTTAATGGTCAAACTAAATTAAATGCCTCTATTTGTATGGTCTCCAGAAAGCTGCCAGCAAACACTTTAAAAGCTTTACTGCTTAGTAAAGTCTTAATTAAATTTTAGCTTTGAATACTTTAAGGCAGCAAGATGTTTTCATAAAGCTGATTTTGCTCTTGTGTGGGGGTGTTGAGGGGAAAAATGGGATTTTCTATATAGTGTAACTATTTTACAAAGCTGCAAAACGTCAGTATAAATTTAACATATATATTTATTTGTTTTTCTTTAGCCTGCATTTCATTTCCAAATAACCAACTTTGTCTTACACCGCAAAAATATTGAAGGGAATGCAATTTCGTTCAGTTTTAATTACAAATTTAGGGGGAGAAGAACAAAAACCAACTTCATTTACTTTTTCTCTTCTGTGTTCTTCCGCGTACTCTTGTTGTTCTTCTTGCTGTGTAGCTGTAGTAAAAGGAAACTGAAAATAGCTTTTAGTAAAAAGATATCCGGCTTGGCTTCTCAAAAGACGATGGCATTGAAGCTCGTGTGTTCGTGTTTAAAAGATTTTACGCCACGGAAGTATATTCAAATATCAATTAAACAAAGCTTTTATCTTTCTGTGAAGTGAATATATTTAATTTCTTTTCTTTTAACTCAATTCAAAGTTGCAATATCTCCCTCATTTTCACTTTGCACTTGTTCTCGTTTAAATCAAATTTAAACCTGTATTTTTCAAAGCTGCAAGCAGAAAATTTAATAAAAACAATTTATTGAGTATGCAGCATATCATGAAGTTATGGGGGGAAAAAGTACAAAATCTTGTTCTGTTTGGCAATTTCATTGCAATTTATTTGATTACTCCAAGTTTATTTTGAAAATTAAGTCGATAGGGGAATATGGCAGAGAAAAAAAGTCAAATAAACAACATTTTATGAACATACATACATCAAAAACATATTCCTTGGGTAGTGTTTTTTTTTTCAAACATATGTATGTATGTATATGTACATAAGAATATTGTTTAATCTTTTTGATATCAGAAGAAAAACAAAAATTTGCAGATTGTTATAAGCTATAGGTTTTTCGATCACTTTCGTGCCACCACCACCACACATCAAAAAATTACTTGCGAGGCTTCGGATTTTCATTCTTTTTTTTTGCATATTTCCTGTAAATATAACTCGATATTCGTCAGATGCGACTTCGTGATTTTCAAAATTTTTTGATATTTTTGGCAATGCTTTCAAGCCCAGCGTAAAGCTCTAAACACTTAGACGACAGCAGACAGCAAGCAGCAATATGTCAAAAATAAAATGCATGTGTTTAAATGAAAACGATTATTTTGACGGCAGCAGAGCAGCACGACTGCACAACAGCATTTGCTGCTGCTGCCAACTTAGGCCATTTTCTATTTTGACAGGCAGCAGATAAGCAAATATAGTGTATATAAATTGGACAAATTAGAACAAAAACTTTTTTTAATATTAAACACAAAAGAACATTGCAAAAATGCAATAAACAAATAAATGTATGTGTTTTTATAGTTTTTTCGTGATATTATTACATTTTTCATCAATAATTTTTAATTTTATTCATTAACAAATAAAAAATGCGGCATCAATGAAATTTGCACTGCTAAAATACACAGCTGTTAATTTTTTGTGATATTTTATTTAATTTTCATCCTGGTTGCTTTGCAAAAAAACGTTCTTCATCATTTTCCTTAAGCTGTTGTACACATGTTTTGTAAAAGTCCTCTTCATCACGGGTTATATTTACTAGGCGAGCCTACCACTTTCGGTTTCTTGTACTATTCGTTTTAAAGGCTTTATACACTTCAGCTGTAGTCTGAGATATTTTAACAATTGTTGTGATAAAATTCACTAAATTTTCTTCGCTCATTTTTTATATTTTTAAACTTTGAATTTGTAATATTTATAAAAATTATGTTGTTGCTGTCTTCAAAATAATTATGAAGCCGACTTCAGAGCAGCATTTCAAGTTGGCGGCACTTGAAGTTGGCGGCACTTGAAGTTGGCAGCACTTGAAGTTGGCAGCATTTGAAGTCTGCTGTCGTCTAACTGTCTAATTCATAAAAATTATAACAGGTTTATAAAGCTCTTATTTGACAGATTTTCCATACAAATATGTCAAATAACAGTCTTATAAGCCTGTTATAATTTTTATGAATTAGGGGGTAAGTGTTTAGAGCATGAGGCTGTAAATTCAGAAAATGTTTTTGTTCTTTGCAAATTAAATAAAACCAACTTTCAGCTCATCACAGGTTAGGTTAGGTTGATTGAAGGTATATGTTTGCGCATGGCTTGCGACATGCACTCACACCCGTACAGGTTTGTTGTGCGCCACGTGGACTTAACCATAAACAGTTTGACGAAAAAGTTTCACCACTACACATCAAAAAATTACTTTCGAGGCTTCCGATTCTTTCCGTTCTTTTTATAACCTTTGTCATAAAACATCTGTTTTCGGGCAGCGGTTGTGAGGCCAGCAGACACTTTATTGATCTAAATCTTACTTTAATCACTTTTTAAATCGGGTTTATAATTACTGAAATAAAAAACATAACATAGTTTTTTACCACATTTATCATTTTATAAAAAAAAGCAAAATCTGCAAGACGGGCTCAAACCAGCAACATTCAGGTTCGATAAGCAGCAGTGCTAGTGTTACCACCGATTGCCATCGCCGATTGTTGATGAGAGTGGCAATTTACATACATGTAGTTTCATGTCTGAATTTTACCCTTTTTCATCCAGGTTTGATTTTTCATAAAACATAGAACTAGCCTTTGGCAAGATACAAACCCTGAGTCTTATGTGTGTGTGTGTGGGTTGTAAACAGTGATGCCAATTAACTTTGCTCAAAAACATAATTTTTGGGAAAAAATCGGCAAATTAAAAATTGGTAGATTAAAAATAAACTTCTTTGTTGATGAAAGTCTGTGTATTAATTTGAAAAATATATTTACTTAAAAGAACAATTTATTATTATATTATACGTTATATAATACAATAAAAAAATGTATTCAAAAGATTGTATTCTTTGAATAACATTTAGTAGCTCATGCTAACTGCTTTTAAAACTGACAAAAAATAAAATTTTTTCTAAAAATTTTTATGCATTTGAACACATGTGTTTCACATTTGTGTTTGACGCTTTTATTAATTCAGCTTTAATATCCCCACCAAAACAACTTCAGCTATTAAATTTTAAATATTTTAAAAGAGAAATAACACTTTTTAATACATTCATTTTGTAAGGAGCCGCTAAGTTTTGTGTTGCTTAAGCTGATTTAATATTATTATTTTCTTGAGCTGAAGTTGTTTTTGTTGTATACATTTTGTGTATTTATTCAAATATTTTTGTCGATATTTCGCTCTGCCTCGGATAGCTTCTTTAGTTATTACTAAAGTAGAAATTTGTAATTAAAATAAAAACCCATAGTTTTATGCTTACAAAAATAGTAGATATCATTACTGTTGACGAATATAAAAATATATACACAAAAAAATTTATAAGTATTTTTTTATTAATCATTTGTATGTAAACATCTTCTACCTTACTTTCTTTTGTATTGCAAAGTTTTCCGGCAGGATTTAAATCGCCATCGCAATAAAACGGTACAACAAGCAATTTTAATAGATGTTGTGTTGCACTATGATATTGAATCAGGTTATTATTTTTGTACGAATTTAGTATGATTTTTAATCAAGTTTTGCTCATACCAATGTTAGTTATCAAACATCAGTTAAACGAAAATATTTTTCATGTTCATGCTTGGACCTCTTGGCTTAATTACGACCGGATATTACACATTTATATAGCAAAGCTTCTAATTACATTTTGGTAAAGGGTATATAAGATTCTGGGACTCGAACTCGAACCCCTTGGCTTAATAGTTGGCACTGTGTAATAATGAGTTACATAAAACAAAACGAATGCGATGTCAAATACATACAATGTAGGGCAGAAAGTGGCAGATATATAAATATATTTACAATGTAATCCAGCCAATAGTTACTTGCAAGTGAAGTTTTCGGTGGAATGCTACAAACATTAGTTACCAAAAATTTAAATTACCGTTACCGCTGCCAAATTGACTTCTTTATGCAGTGTTTGTATCACACATCGCTTTCATCAAACCAAATTTCAGCCATTTAAACAGATTTCCATTAAAATAAGGATTTCATTAAGCGAACGAAAAAATTAAAAAAATGTTAGGAAACTTTCAACGCTATTTTGATTTCCAATTAAAAGAGCTGCGTTCATCCAAATTCGACTGTATTTTACATTTTAAGTACCTTCATACAACGTATGTATTTATTTATTACTTTTTAAGTACACAACTTCCATGTAAATATTTGCATTTTGAATACAGCAGATCATGTATTTTATGCAGCACAGAATGTATGTAAGCAACTGAGTTATCCTCTTTGATTGCTTATACTTTATAAATATGCATGGCACTATTGATGCGATAATAAACATGCATGCATACATACATACATAAATATCTTTCGAGAAAACCAACTTTAATGTTTGCTCTTCATTAGAGCTGAAAAATCACCCAAATCTAATCTTCTTTGCATTTCAGAAGGTATATATTACATTCAATTAAAAGTAATTTCTTCATTTTAATATGACTTGGAAAGTATTTCAAATTATTATGATTGCTGGAAATTTCTTATTAAAAAAGGATAATCTGTTTGCTGTGTTTCGCAAAAAAAAAAACCAGAAACGTCTTAAAAAAGAGAAGCATTAATAAATCAAATTAAAAAAAAGTAATAAAAGTAAAACACACAAAATTCCCCAAAAACGAAAAAGAAAACAAATTTAATCTGTTATAAACTTTTTACTTTCAGTAAATGAAAAAATAAGAAAAGCAAAGAAGTGAACAAAATAAACAGACTTTTTACGGTTAGAGAATTACATTTTATAACAGCTGTGTGTGAGTTTGTGTGCATGAAAATGTAAAAATAAATGCAAGTGTGAGCTAGTTGTTTCGTTTTGTTCTCTTGGTTGCAAAGAGAATTCTCTCAAATTTATACATGCATAGTTGCAAAAAAAAAAGATGCAATTATTTTTTGCTGTTGTTGTTTAATTTTCTTTTTGGTTAAAGGGAATATTAAAGCGTATTTAAAATGGTAGCCATTTGCTCGCTCGCTTGCTCGCTCTTTCTTACTGTTCTCTTACTTTTAACCTGGCAAAAGACCAAGATTGAAGGCTTCGTTATATGGGTGCACATGCATATGCAACTGTTTGCGTGTGTATATGTTTGTATATGGCACACGACTGCTCAGGTGCATTCCCTGCAACAACGGTCAACATTTATAGTGATAATTACAAAGGTAACAGTTTAAAAGAACAAACCATTTTGTTTTAATATGTACGTGCAACGGCAACGGTTTTACTTTGGGTTGCTATTGCTCTTGCTGTTGTTGTTGTTATTATTGTAAATGGCTTTGTACAGAAACAGGCTTCCTTAATGGATATTAAAATATAAAACACACTCAAACACACAGGGGCAAACACTCATATGTTGTACTACAACTGCTACTCGCAAAATGACACACATGTCAAAGTAACAACACACGCTCAACTTCTACAGCCACCATAAATGTGATTTGTATGCATGTGTGTGTGTGTGTGTGTGTGTATGTGTACAAATAAAATATGAAAACAATTGTACAAATAGAATAGTAAAAACAACTTTGTACTCGTTTAGCTGCAGCAAATGATTCAGTTTTTGTTGTTCTTTGCTTCTAAATCTCTATTTATAAAAAATAAAAGCACAATAATATTTACTACAACAACAAGAACCACCACCCCGACCACTACTTTGTACAAGAATATTAAACATGACTTAAAAAAGGAATAACATGCAAAAATATTATTAAAAGGAGTGTTAATGGGAATTTTCCATCCACATGTATGTACATACAGATATGCATGTATATAACATACATATATGTGTGTGTGTGTGTATGTAGCGTGTACATGTAGTTGAGTTTGTTTTCCTATCTGTGGCTTGTTCTTTATTATTGTCGTTGTTGTATTTATGACATAAACATTAACTGGTGTGTAAATTTTAAAATGGGTGAGTGCTTATACATCTATATACATACATACATACATCTGTATACAAACAAACAAGTATACATATATAGCAGAGTATTAAACGTGTTTTTAAAATATAAATCATCATAAATTATAATAATTACATACACATGTTTTATGTCGTGTAAATAAACGGTGTTCTTAAATAAATAGCAACTACATAAAAGGCATTCCCACTTTTCCACAAACTTATTTTTTCCAGTTGTTGCTATTATCATGTACACTGTCACAAACATACCGAAAGACAGTTACATATTTAAATAACACTCACTCCGCACATTTAAATATATTTACGCTTCAGTAACTACTGCGAGACGTGTTCCTGCACACACGAGTGTGGTTTGAAATTAATTTTCCATTGACAAACGTGTAGTTAATATGAATTTAACACCCAAAAAAAAAAAGTGAACTGAAAAGCTTGTCCTCAAGTTTACTTTTCTTGTCTTCTTTAATAATATTGATCATACCATTTCTCATCACACAAAAAAAATCTAAAATTGATATATTCAAATATGAACTTAATTATTTATTTGCTTTAAGAGCCAATTGAAATGTATTAATTCAGGTCCAAAAATGAACCTTTTCAAAAAATATTTGTTGTATATAGACAGCTGAAAAGTACAGCAAATATTTTTTGAAAAGGTTCATTTTTGGACCTGAATTAATAAAATTGAAATATATAAAACTAAACTGAAAACCATAAAATGTGTTACTACTAATCATTGTAAATTACAGAGTTCAACTAAAAATAAATAGAATAAATGAAAAACTCTTTCGCTTTAGTTCATTTCTTGAAATAATCGCTATGACTGCTACGAATCATATTAAATTAAAAACTGAGCTGGGGTACAACTAGTTATTGTGAGACCGCCAACACTCAGTGAAAAGGAAAATTATTTTTGTTTTATTTTTGTCTTTATTAAACGATATGTATATATATTACATGAATATCACCATATTTTTTGGCTTTTTTCAGTCTCATAATTAATCAGTTGTAATTGAAACTGTGTGTCTGCACAATTATGATGTGCTGGTGCATCAAAATGAAAAACTCCGTTTTATATTCCAACAAAAGGAATCATGTAGACTTATTATGAACTTCGTTGCTGGTACCACGGAAATTGGTCTGGAAAATTCTGGACATACGTCGGATGGATAAGGAAATTTTCAAAATTCGCGGGCTTGGTATTACAAACTCCGAGTGAAACGAACTTTTAGCTAGTTTTTATGAGAATTTCTTACAGACTTTTTTGTGTATCAGAAGGAGAGGAAAATTAATTGCAAATAAGAATAAATGTAAAAGAGTGTTGCTGATGTAAAGAAAAATGATTTTAAATGAATTGTGAAATCATATCTTGATAATTGTGATTTGTTCCATGATTTGACTAAACAAAAATAATACATGCTAACTAGAGATGTAAGCGTGAGTGTTTTTGGCTCACGTTACGCACGGTCACGATTAGAATAATTTTCAAAATGCACTTTTACCTGCATAAATATAATACTTATCTAAAAAAATCATTCAATGTTTATTCATCAAGAACTAATAAACTATATACATCATACATCATACATATCAAAGTTTGATCTTCTACCAATTCGTTTACTCTTTGCAAACCATGCTCTTGGATCTTAATGTCATGAAATTTATGCTTTCAGGCTATTAATTTTTATTCCAAAACAAAAAAAGTTTCACATGTTTTGATACATACAGCTTATTGGGTTAAAATTACTTATGGAGTTATTTCCCTCAAGGATTTTCTAAATTTTTTCTTCTTCCATAAAAACTTAACCAGGTAAATAGTAAATTGCATTGCAAAATAGTGCAGGGAAAAATGTGTGGAAGTTTTTTTTGTAAACCTTCTAACTGGTTCGCGTTCGTTGCCCTCCAAAAGCAATGACTCTCTTGTGCAGACTTTAATCGGAATGCTCTCCGACTTTCTTTTTTCTTGTCTCTTAACTTTTTCGTGAAGCTTTGTGAGCTGCCTTGAACTGGTAGTTGCGCGCTATTACGCACGAAATTTTGATTTTAAATCACGCTCACGCTCACGCACCCACCAACTTTTCTTTTTAAAAGGCAGAGAATCGCTAATGGAAGAAGCTATAAAATGCTAATTGTTTCCTATTATGATATACCAAAAATCATATACATACATATGTGTAAGAATTAAAATAAAACGGCTGCTTTGTGTTTATGCTAGAACGATTTTTCCTGCCCAAAAACAGCCAGTCACAGAATTAAACAGAATCAAAATTACCACAAAGCTTATTACAATATTAAATATGTAGACTGTTCTACAACATATATAACATTAATTGGTACTTATATCAAAAAATTACACATTCGAAATAGTATTAACATGTTGATATGTAATTTTGTTTGTTTGTTTTGTTAATTGATTTGTGGTCATCGAACAGAACAAAAAAGGGGGGAAATTAATTTGATTTACATTAGAATTGTATTGTATTTGAGCTTCGATAATGATAATGCTGTTTTTAATTCTCATTATTGTATTAATTTAAGAATCACAAAAACAGCAATTTGAAAGGGTTAAAATTTGTTTAGAATAATAAATCTTTTGTGTCTGTGCAACACTAATCAATACACAATTTCAATATCCTGCAATATTTAATTATAAAAGCATATAAAATAATGAAAATGTTGTAGAAAGATTTATAGAAAAAGGTTTTCACAGAATTTTTAATCATACACATACGTGCACAGGCAGTGGACCAGAAAATACACGCTCTAACTTGTCCTTAATCCCACTATGCAACAGACACAAGAAACCCATTTACAGCTGCCATACGTTTCTGATGCTTTGCGTTCCCCTGACCATCATACTTTTCAGATTCTGTGAAAAGATTTTTTTCTAAAAAGTGATGATGTAATGTAATGTATTGTAATATAATGTCATGTATTGTTATGTAATACATTAGGTAGGCATTTTCCCTTCCTTCCAGAAAAAAAAAATTGTTATGTAATATAATGTAATTTAATGTATTGTTAGGTATCTTAACGTAGTGTAAAGTAATTTAATGCAATGTAATGTAATGCAAGGTAATATAATATAATGTAATGTAATGAAATGTAATGCAATGCAATGTAATTTAATGCAATGTAATGTAGTGTATTGTAATGTTATGTAATGTAATTTAATGTAATGCAATGTAATGTAATGTAATGTAACGCAATGTAATGTAATGTACTGTAATGTAATGTAATGCACTGCAATTCAATGTAATGTAATGTAATTTAATATAATGTAAAGTAATATAATGTAATATAATGTAATGTAATATAATGTAATGTAATATAATGTAATGTAATATAATGTAATATATTACATTATATCTAATGTAATATAATGTAATGTAATATAATGTAATGAAATGTTTTGTAATGTAATGTAATGTATTGTATTGTATTGTATTGTATTGTATTGTATTGTATTGTATTGTATTGTATTGTATTGTATTGTATTGTATTGTATTGTATTGTATTGTATTGTATTGTATTGTATTGTATTGTATTGTATTGTATTGTATTGTATTGTATTGTATTGTATTGTATTGTATTGTATTGTATTGTATTGTATTGTATTGTATTGTATTGTATTGTATTGTATTGTATTGTATTGTATTGTATTGTATTGTATTGTATTGTATTGTATTGTATTGTATTGTATTGTAATGTAATGTAATATAATGTAATGTAATATAATGTAATATATTACATTAAATGTACTGAAATAAGTATAATGTAATGTAATATAATGCAATGTAATGTGTTGTAATGTAATGCATTGTAGTGTAATAGGGACTATTTCCTGATCCAGCCAGTTGTACTGCAACCAGTGTTTGATCTATTGTGCATTTCTTATTCCTTATAGAATTAATACATCTAGGAACTGCAGCAGCTCCGTTAGTGGGAGCCTGTGAAAATCTTGTTCATCCAGCGTATAGACGGAAGAGAATACAATATTCTGCAGCCTGTTTCTGTTTTGTCCAAGTAACATGCGATCAACGATTGCATGTGTCTGTTCCAGATAGGCCTTAGATACTGTGTAGTTGTCTGATACAGATGTTTGCTACAGGTGTTTGCTACAGGCTTAATGAACTATAACTGTCCCAGATAGTTGTTTGAGGTCCTTTCTATCCAGCTTGATTGATAATATTTACACAAAACAAAGAAAACATCTAATACCTTTAGCTACCTGCATGAGAATTTTTTAATCTTCATTCGGAATTAGGCAAATACAGACAGAGAAGTAAAATGTTTGCCCAAAAATTGAAAAGAATTTGAAATTAGTTTTAAGCCCAAAGTTCTAGACAAAATTTTCTTACAACTCATTGTAAACAATTATGACCGCACTCCTCAATATTTATTCAAATTGTAAAACAAAATGTTTCTTTTTCATTTTATCATTCTTCGGCTTACTGGGTGACAATGAATTTTCAATATTAGCACAAAGTTTGCTTGGTAATATCTTATTATAAATTTTTGCCCATAAGCTCTTGTTGGTAGAAAAATTTTAACATGGAAATTTATGTAGCATCTTGCTACATAAGTTTTCACAAACACAAATACTTTTTAAAATAAATTTGCCTGCTCCATGTTACAACTAATACTTGTAGAGTAAAATTAATGTGGTTTTAAATAACCACAAAAATATTATCTCTAAAGGGTTTATAAATATTAAAAGTACCCCAGAGCCATTCAAATTAAAATTATAATTTATGAAGGGCCGGCCTTCTTGTATCGTAACAGGGAGAAAATAACCACTTGAAATAATTTTCTTAATACTTCAGAGGCAATAAACATTATTAAAATGTAGAAATTTCTGCTTAACAATAAATTAATATGCATATTCCACTTGCAGGGAATTCAAGGCACAACAAAATGCAGGAATTTATGGTTTTTCTTCTTGCGTATTTTTCTTCATGAATTTAAGGCAAAATGAAATTAGTATAGCTTAAGACTTGATTTAATTTGCAATATGGAGAATAGAAAGAATAGAAAGCAGTAGAAAAAAAAATGTTTGTTTTTTTTTTGCAAACATTAGAAGAAAACATCAAGCAGAATTTATTACGTTCATTTACCTGCTACGAAGGCACATCTGTTTTATGTTAGTTCTATGCAGTATGCCGGAAATATTTGGCTTTCATTAGAAACTGATAATCTGGCTTTGAGCGAAATTGTGTTCTTAGATTTCGGGAATTTTTATTAACTGCTTACCAACAACAAAATATGAAGTCTACTGACAAGTTGGTTAGCACACGCAAAGACAAAACATTTCACAATATGGTTGCGACAACAATATTATCTTGTCTATAACGATGCAGAAGTTTGTGGCACACAAGATATTTTTATTTAAAATGCTGCAAAAAAAATTCATCACCGTAAACACAGTTCTTGTTTTGAAATTGAAATATGGTTATATTCATTTGATAAAACAATATCTACAACCACTTTATAATGCATATTTGAACAAGCTTTATTTGTAACAAACATGGTATTTTTGATCTATCATGTGGTAACATGTTGCCCGTTGATAGTTAATTTTTTTCGAATTTTTGTGTTGCGATTGAATAGTTTTATTGACAAGTAACAGTAAAAAATAAGTTAAGTAAAAAATCGCAGTTCTTAAAACCAAAATAAGGTAATTATGCAATACAAATTAAGGAACATATGAAGGGCTGCTTTTATTGTGTGTGTGTGCGTGTGTGTAAAAGCTTGCAATGGTATATAGATGGGTATGTTCTTAAAAATATTTGTTTGCATTCTGTAAATCTTCTAATAGATTAGCCTATGGAGACCATTAATAGTGTTATCGATGCATTCAATAAATAATACTGCACTGCCTGGTCACACTACTGTCATTTTCAACAATAATATCTTCACTTCCAACTCTACTATTGACATTCCCAACCATTATATTATTTTCAAATCTAGCCATATTATTAAAAAAGAACTTATTGTAACCCTACTGCTGTCAATTATGACCAATCATTTCCCCTTCTGCAAGCATTTTCCGCATATGCATTGCAGAAGCATATGCCTGATTTATTGTAAATTCTAAAAAAAATCAGGATAACTAGAATTCTGTACATTACAATCATAGCGGACATTAAGTTATTCAAAATCTATAGTTTTGCTTTCAATATGCCATGTTGCTTAACGATTACAGTGACATAGATTCGCAGCATATACAGTGAAAGCCCGGTATAGCGAATACTCAGTTTAACGAATATCCGATATAAGGAATGGCGAAATTTTCACATTAGCTGCCTTATATAGCGAATTGCAAAAAAAAAGAATCTCGATTTAACGAATAACAAAGCAAAATACATTAAAAAATAATTACAGAATCGTAAGATTGTGGGTGTTTTTGGCTTCTTTGCTTTGTATTGAAAGAACGCGTGTGATGCGTTGCTTTTTTTCTTAAAATTTCAGTAGTTTTATTTGGTTCATTGTGAAAACGAGATGTCGATTTATTAAGAAATTAATAATATGAATGAAATGCAACAATAAACCTACACATGTTACTAGCATCCAAAAATATAAGTAAATATGTATATGCACCTAAGTACATTTATGATTTTTAATGAATTTACATATTAGAAATAAAAATAATAATTAAATAAACATTGAAATATCAATTAAATTTTTATTTCTACACTCACTTATCAATACAATTAAATTTTGATGTTTTTAAAACTGCGGACCACCGTCTTTTATAAAATTTTAAGATAAAAAATTACTGTACGATATAACGAATATCTCGGTATAACGAAAAGTCTGAACATTATATCATTCGTTAAACCGGGCTTTGACTGTACCTAATTCAGGAGATTACCAACAGCAGTTGCGCATTATGGCATGTCTAACTTACACCAAGTAAGGAAAGGTGTGACAAAAGTTTTGAATGATGAAATGCATTATGAGAAGAAGAAAATATAAGTAGCTCAACAAAACTAGACCTAATCTTAGGAATGACAATTTTAGGATTTGTGTTGGATCTAGAAAAAAAAATCTCGAGCAAATTTTTGGTGGCTGACCACTTTTTATGACTCTATAAAGCATTAAAAGATTACGATAAGCAATAAAATTATTAAACGAAACCACCAAAAAAGCAAATGTATAATTCGAGAAATACATCCTACATCAAAAATTATAAACATAGCGTACAATATCATTGACTATTCGTCTTAGTCTAGCAATTATATTACTAAAATAAATGATACGCATATAATCAAACTGGCACGTCTCTAAGGCCATAGCAAATAATAAATTATTGATTGTCAGGGGTAAATGTGTAGCATTGTGTTGCTGCTCCAAAAAGTTCCACTTCTTCTAATAACCACTAAACGAACACAATTTTAAGATTGCTTTCTTAATTAAAAATGTAAAATGTACGCAGTTGAGCTCTCGTACGTGTGTGCGAGTGTGTGTGTGTGTGTGTTAGTGTACGCAAAACAACGAACAAAAAATATTTAATTGTATTTACTCAATTACCTCCTGCAATTTTTAATGGATGTTTTTATTAGCAAAACAGTACTGAACGAATGCAGCGCAGTGAAGAGTGGGGAGAGAAGAGAGAGAGAGAGAAAGAGAGTTGGTTGCAGCCAGCTGAGCTGGTCCGCTAGATGGTCGGTTGTTAAATAAACATGTTTTTTTTTTATTATTCAAAAACAAAAAAGAAGAGTTCAGAAAATATGAATTAATATTAAAATAATAATTAAACAAAAATGTTTTTGCTCATGTTTATATTCGTTTAACACTAACGAACAAAAAAAAAAAACAAAAACAAAAACAAATTGGATATAAATACCAGTTTTAATATTGATTTTAAAATAACATAAAGAGTTAATTAACTTTGAAGAAAGTCAAAAATAGAACAAAAAATGATTGATGTCGTAATGGCATTATTATTTTTTTATAAATTTTTTTTTGTTTTCAGGCCAACAAGGGCTGCTTATTTTGCCACAATATGGAAATAAATTTCCTTTATTTATTATGCTAATAAGGGATTTCAACAATTTTTTTGGAGTCATGTTGGAAAAAAAATGAAAATTTACAAAAATATCCTGTTTGTAGGTTTAAGGAAGTAGTTGCTAAGAACTTATTTTTTTTTTTTTTGGAAAATAAGTAAAAGGAGACTTGTTTACAGCAATTTAAAAGTACTTAAAAATGTAAGTCATTGAGACTGATTGAATTTTGAAAAGGTGGGAGTGACAAGTGGAGGCTTAAATTAAATTTTGCCTATTAGAAGGCGAGCACGAGAGTTTAAAAACCAAGAATAAACTAATGAAAACTTTATTTTAAATCATTAAAAACAGCTGGTCTGCGTGCAAGAGATTGGCTAGAAAAAAGAACATGTATAAAATACAAACAAGTGCTGAAGGCAAATTTTAAAGATCATTAATAATTTTAATATTTTGATTAAAATTTGTATAAGATTCTTGATGCAGAAATAGTGAACTCTGGGCTCGAGCTGTTGTTATAGCATTCGACTCGTGATATTTGCATATTTATCCGTAATAGAAAAAAACGTTCAAAATTTGCTCTGGCCTTGAGTTTAAAATTGATTATATATTTTTCCTTTCCCGAAAAACACAGACTTGAATTTTGGACGTTGTCTGTATCATGCAGTTTTTGTTAAAATCCTAATTTTTAATTGTTTTATTTTAAGAACAATTCGTCATCGTGACATCACTAAGACATTTTACTCATTTCTTTTCTTTTGTTCTAGAGTTTCTCATAAATGTATTATTTTAGGTTTAAAACTTGACCTTATTAACGTTTTCTGTTTTTTCAGGCATCTATATGGCGCCTACATTTTGTTGTGGCTAATCAACTAATCTAGCATACACGAAAAATTCTTAAAAGAATGTCTGAAACTTTACTACTTATTATTCCATAAATTCCTGGATTGAAATGAGAACCTAAAATAATACATTTTAATTAGCTCTTATAACAAATCAATAATTATCTTCGTTCCTCATGCATACTTTTTCCATTTTCGATTACGTTGCAAAGCTTAATAATTTTCTTTCCAATTAGATGAAAAACAAGTTTGATTATGAAAACAGGAAAGGTAGAGAAGCGATCAAACTCCATCTTAGTAAACAGTTTGATCCCTTCTCTACCTTTCCATTATTCATAATCAAGCTTGTTTTTCATATATTTGGTTGTATTTGAGGAACTTAAGAATGTGCTGCATAATGTGTTGCTTACCTAGAACTCACTACAAATTCATGTCAGCAGAAACGGTACAAATTTACTTAGTAAATATATATTGTTACACAATTTTTTCAGGACAAATTCACATTACTTTACAGGACATATAGGCAGTGTATGAAAACAAACGGTGCCACTGAAAAATGTTTTAGCTCGCTGTGGTATTGGAACAAAATGTTTGTTTTGTTATATAAATGACCAAAAACAAATAAATAATTATAAAGAGAATAAAGTGCAAACAAAGCAATTTGCTTTGTTCTTGTTCTCACAAGGCGATATAATCGTAGAACTAGTCAGCAATCAAATGTAAAAATGTTTTATTTTAAGTGATTGTTTTGCATAGTGTATAAAGTTTACATGCATATACAAAATTTTGATCTTTTTATTATTCTTCTAGCTTTGTTATTTTATTAAAATACTGACTGCTCTCAATTGTAAGAACTAAGCAAAAGTAGCTGGTTGAATTGTTCTCACTGTTTTGGTATTGTTTTTGGTTTGCTCACGGCAAAATTCGAAACAAATGGGTATAACATATTTTGTTGTCTTTATTTTCATACACTGCATAGGAGTGGTTCAAAAATTTAGTAGATTTCCCAATTTTTTTCCATTGAAATTTGGAATATTAAGTGGTGTTGAGCTTTAGGTAAATTTTTCCTATTCGTTGAACATTAATATATTATTATATTGTTATTATTATTATACTTTATTACATTTAAAAATGAATTCTTAGCCTAAAACTTAATTGCTAGGGGCACTAGCTGAATAGGCTATCGGCCCTTTACATTAAAATAAATACTAATATTCGCGGCTATTAAAAATTTATATTCTCAACGTCACTAAAAAGGAATCAAAACATAAGTATACGTATTGTAATCTCTTACAGTTCATTACACTTGAAAATCACTCATACGCAACAGTTTTCAGTTTGTTGAACTACAGCTTTTTTCAGTGAGAGCTATTTTTTGCTCCGCTCTTTTCTAGGGTGCTCTTCTAGTTCGTTAGTTTGAGATAAATTTTTGCAAATGAGCTTGGTAGTGGAAACGTGGTTTGCGAATAGTAGAATACAAATACAGAGACGCAATGTACTTCATGACAAGAAAATGAAAGTTTGAGCATAGAAAGGTCAGTGTGTTGAGTTATGTACTAATTCAAAACTAGTGATTAAACATTTTTAAATTGAAACACATATGTATGTAGTTAAGCAGATTTTTATCGTATTTATAAAAATGTTCAACAAAATTGTGCTATTTTCGGTTTTTTACATTTATTTATTCTTAGATAATGTACAAAATAACTATCTCTTGTTAATAGCCATGATTAAAGAGTTATTGAAAAATAGCTTTGAAATTAAAAATGAAGTACATTTCAAATTGATAGACTTTTCGAAAAAGAGAAATCACGAAAACTGAAAGAAATTGAAAGAGCACGCTATTATAAGCGGCTCATTTAGTTCAGTCACAGGAGTAGTTCGACCGAACTAGTTAGTTTACATATTACCCACCTCTGCTCGTTACCGTGATCTACATTTCAAATGGAAAACATGCGATATTAAGAATATTTTTATAGAAATATTTCTAACGCTACTTGTCATGCATTACTAAATAAACAATAATCAAATAAATAACATAATTAAAACTGCTAAGAAGAAGAATATACAAGAAAAGAGAGCGTTCCAGAAATTTAATTTATTTTTGGAAACAATCTTTTCAGTGGATAAAAAAAACACAAAAATTTCAGCTAATGTCGTTGTATTGAATTCCGGTGAAGTCCAGAAATTCTATTGAATTTTGGAATTACAAAATTGTTCATCTATTATTATTTTCTTAATTGCTTAAATTCGTATTTGAAAGATTATAAACAGTGGCTTAATTCACAAACTCAGTCGTTTCGTTTATCAATGTATTTAAAGAGAGATAATTTCAAACATAAAACCTCAAAACGAAAACAAGTATAAACAACACAAAATAGCCAGTGTGTTGTTTTTAATCACCACATAATCAAAGTATTTTCAAGTGGCCTTTAGCGTGCTTGTAGAGAAGTCAAATGTATGACCACTCCTCAATAATTTATTCCTCCAAATATTTCTAACCTAAGCCAAATCTCCTTAGGGGGGCTGCCATACAAATATATAACCGAAATATTGAAAATCGGACGACTTGAATGAATGATTTCTTGATAAGTCGCAGTAAAATTATTTTGCTTGAAGCCTTTAAGAAAATCAATGAATCAGCATCGAAAACTGTTTGCCCATACAAATTGACCAGTTCTAAATAGTAGTATATCTTCAGCTAAGGACTTCTAAATGCTTTTATTGTTAACTGGCTAATTATTAACTGCCAAGAGAAGAAACACCATTTGTTATCATATGCCTGCGGCTGCTATTTAAGCCGGACACTTGCTGACCTTTACAAAAGATGTAGTTATTTGCAGTAATTTAATTGTATTTTAATGCAAAAATTACGTTAAATTTCGTTTTTAATAGGCTTTCACGAAAACCCACTTGATTCAAGCAATATGTTCACACGTATGAAGAAAAATACAAAAATGCCTATAATGAAATGCTCGAAGATCCTAAATAAGAAATTCGTTTTATTCTGTTGATAAAAATTAAGTTTTCAACCTTAATTGGATGTAAGTGAACTCATCAAACTTGAAGTAGGGCAGCATTAAGCTGATTGTGAGCTATAAATATTTATTGTTAAGCCTCCATATGATTTATTTGCAAGTAAAGTAGATTGTTTCTCTTTCAATTTCTTTTAAAATTAAAATTTCTTATGAAAAAGTATTTTACTGGTCTTTACATTTCGTTCGAGGAAAATGCTGCAATAACAAAAGAAGCTAGAACACTGATGCAAAATCATGCAGAAAATGTTTAAGAGAACAAATTCCTTCACTGGGGAAAACAGGAAAAGAAATTGTTGTTACCGATTCTGCTTTATGCAGCTATTCACTGGAATTATGCGTTAAATGGCAGCATCATGTGTTTTGAAAATTCCTTTGCCATAAAGACTAAATAAATTATAGAAAGATGGAAAACTTAAGAACGGAAAAAATTATTGCTCAGCCAAGGTGAAAGAATAAATATTGATGGTGTACAAACTGTTGGCTTAGGGATATAAAAGGTATTTTCATAAAAAATGCTAAAACAGAAACACGTAAAAAGGACAAGAAATTTTATTGTAACGATTTAAGGCAAACATTTAATGTGCTGCTTTTTACATACGAAAAGACATTAGAAACTTGTGGTAGCAGGCAGTTGTAAGAATATTTCGTTGTTAATAAAATATATTTTTGCAAAAAAAACGAGATGTCTATTTTACAAAATTTCAAAAGATACATGCCACAAAAATTGAAAGGCAATCACACAAAGTGCATATAAAATAAAAGGATGCTGCTCTTAAGAAATTTCGGCCAAGCTGAAAAATCAATGTTTATTGCTCACAATCGGTTTAATGCTCTTCTTTTTTCAGTTTAATAAGTTGAATTACCTGAACCATAGAACCAAATAATTTCTTATTTAATATATTTAACGATATTTTCTTTAGGCATTTTGCTTTGTACGTACAAGTAACAGGTGGGCTCAAAGAGATCACCCTATTCAAAGTTGCTCTTATTTTTGCAAATGGCGGCCAATGTTAAACCCATTTTTACATTTGTGAACTAAACAGCTGTAGAATACAAGTGAACAAGCCATGAAGCTATACGCTTCCCAAGAAGGCGGTATAATCGGGTCTATGACAAAGTGGACGATTTTTCTACCAAAATCATAATGAGCTAGGAGGCTCATTTCACCCTCAGCGGGTAGGTGAACAGGTAAAACTATGGCTTGTGTATATCTATGAAGAATAATATAGAAATGAGTTGTTTGATAGTCCTACAAATGGGCTAAGCTGTGTTTATTTGGTAATATATTCTTACGATGTGAACTGAATGTTCCTCTATATTGGAGTCGTGCGATTGTTTGCTTTCTGAGCGAAAGAAAATTGTTCTGGGTTCCTCTATGACGTTCTCGATAGACAAGTAAGTAAGTGTAAGTAAGACAAGAGACGTAAGTGTTTTCATACAAAATCCAATTTCTCTATATCGATCATCTTGTCAGCACTGCGAACACAAATATCAAAGTCAAGCACTTGTTGTTTTGCTATTGAGCGGGAATTTTTATTGGAAAATATTTTATATTTATTTGCTAAACACCTGGAAACCCCACATACATATTTTTCATTTTTATTCTATTTAGTAAATATACGAGTATTAATACCGGTATTTACGAAAAATAAAATGTAGTTTAAATACGTTTTAGAAAATTTTTTTTCATATAAAATTTTTCTAAAACGTATTTCAACAACATTTTAAATATTATGAATACCGGTGTAAATATTTATCATCTAAATGTATGTAGTTTTCTTAAACAGATCCTGAGCTTGCCGGAGAAATAACCGTGTTCAGTGCGCCAAAGTATTTTTTAAATTTTTATGAAAAAAAGTACTTTTATATTTTAAACACCACAAACACTATTTTCGCACTCTCAAGGTGTTCGCTTTTTTATTTGCTCTTATTTATGTATATATTTGCTTTGGCTTTTCAGTTTTAAGAAGGGTTGCAGTTACAAAAGAATAATTTAGCATTTTGTCAATACTTTAATAAAAAATCACCCAAAACTTTAATTTACCGATCTGGCATGAGCCCATGACGTAAGCCCATGCGAACGCAAGCTGTCGAGATGTGCGACTACATTTCAATCGCTTACATTTTCTTGCGACTTCGAGGAACAGGCAGACGAACTTTATTTTGAGTATCACCAACTCAAGCATATTGTAGAATAACAAATAGTCAATTGCTCGCTTTTAAAAAGTTTTCAGTTTTAAAAACATTCAGTTCACAGAACAAACCCCATAAATAGATTTTTAGTTGCTTATTGCTAATAATTTTTTGGGGCTTTCGAGTTCGATTTTTTACTTAATCCAAATGGAGAAAGATGTTTTTGTGATAAAATAATCTGCCAAATAATTTTTTTTTAAACGGCGCAAAACATCGAGTGTAGTTTCGGCTGTGTGGCACGTTGCGCCGTTCTGTTGAAACAAAATATCTTGGCAATTTTCGTCCTCCTCTTCACCTCTTGTGAACAAAAATTCATTCAACATGGCCCTATAATGATCGCCATTGACTGTAACGGCCATTCCTTGCTCATTTTCGAAGAAAAATGTCCCAATTATGCGTCTGCACCAAAATCCACACCAAACAGTGACTCGTTTTGGGTGCATCGGCTTTTCAATGTATGCGTGCGGGTTTTCTGTGCCCCAAATGCGACAATTTCGCTTGTTTTAGTTTTCAATTGTATTTTTGAAAAATTTCAGTTATTTCAAAACAAAACAAAAAACTACAAGATTAATTTAACTTTTACTAATTGCATCAACATTTTTTCAGCAGCCAATTTCAAATGCAATTCCTTTTTTCAGCGTATTTTTCGCCAGGGCTTCTTTGTTTGGCAATTTAACACATCTGCTGGTTAAATTGTTTGCTTGTATTTATTATTAAGTCAATTTAATTTGCATTAAATACTTAAATGCGAACAAACAAAATTTGAATTAAAAACTTCGAATGACCTTTAAATAATTTCTCTCGCATGCACATTATTTATTTCTGAGTACATATTATTATTTTTAATTAAGTGCCCTGCTGCTTGTTAAACACAATTGTACAAAATACTCTTTTAACCGCGTGCACACACACATACATTAGCACACACATACAGACATGTACACATACACTGTACATACGTACGAGTACTTCTTAAAAGTTGGAGTTGAAAAGAATGTTGGAATACAGCCTGACATGCTGTTTGCTACAAGGATAAACTTTTCCGAAAGTTTTGCTGTTCCTCTTGTTCTTATTATTCTGCTTCTTCTTGTTCTTCTTCTATTTGGTTTTCAAAAATTAGCAAAACTTTTGTGTTTGGGCTAATTTCAAGGCCATTTATGAACATTTTTTATGTTCTCTATGTTCAACCAATTAAATTTGTGTTGAACAAACGCTGTTTCCATTACATAAACAGGGAATAAACTAATTATAGCTGCACCACTGTATTGTATCTGTGAAACTTAATTAGGAAAATAAATTTAGAAATTATAAACATAATTAATGGATTTAATTAAATCAAATGCCATTGACTTGTATAAAATTGAGATATAAATACCATAAATGTTTAACATTAAATTCAATATTTTATTAATCCCACTGCAAGAGTAATTAAAACGTTATAAGCGTAAAATACAATACAATTTTTAATTTGAGTACAAAATACAGAGCACCAACACCAAGGAAGCCCAAAAGTTAATACTTGAAATATTTCTTGAAGGCAGTTTATGAGAAAGTATCTTTAAGCTAAAAAGAGAAACAACTCCGTTTTAAAAAGCAGGTCGTGGACCTCACAAAACTGAAGTCAAAGCCGGCCGGGGCCTTGTAGATTGTTAATAGTTTGATGTTAAATTTGTGGATTTACTAAGGGAAATATGAAAATACTTGTAAAATGGTGCTGCCAGAGGAAATCTTTTGCAAAGAACTTAAAGTCGCAAATTCATAAACGGTTTTAATCATCTAAGATCGTGTTTTGTTAACTTTATTCCCTGAATAAATAAGTAGTTTCTAAATTTTTTCATAAGTACGATAAACTCGTTCTTGACAACCGGCCTTAGGCCGAGCAATAGGATTTTTTCCTCTAGAGTACAACCAATACCGGCTTCGTGTGCAAACTCTGTAAGCATCTCGCAGCTCACTTTTATATTTAGGCAATTGGTACCATTATACTAAGTGTCTGTTGCTCAATGTCACAAGAAAATATAAACGATCGAAATGTGGTCGCTCGATTTCGAACCAGCTTGGATTCCTCTATTTCGACAGCTGGCACTCGAATGGGCTTACGTTATAAAATGTTGGTATTTACTTCACAGACATACCAGATTGTCGAACTAAAGATTTGTTTTATTTTTTATTAAAGTATTGACGAAAAATACATTGTTCTTGTGTAAAAACAACCCTTCCTAAAACTGCTCATCTGTATCTGACAAGCCAAAGCAAATACATATCTAAATAAGTACGAAATAAAAAAAGCAAACATTTTGAAAGTCATCAAATAGTTTTTCTGGCATTTTAAACGTATATTCTGTGCTTTAAAATTATTAATTCAGGTCCAAAAATAGACGAAATGAGAATCAGAAGTGTTCAAATAAACCTTTAACACAATAAACATTTTTTCGTTTTGTAACTCTTTTACTTTTCTTCTGATGAGTTGAAATGTCGGCAGCATATAGACGGCTGAAAATGACAGAAAACATTTGTAAGGTCTATTTTTGGACCTGAATTAATACATTTCAATTATCTCTTAAAGCAAATAAATATATTATATTTTATTTGGTTTAATAATTGAGCTCAAGGTCACTTTATTTTCAATAAATATACTTTCTGTTATTAAACCGAATAAAGTTAAATAAAAAAAGGTCGAAGAACGAGTATCCAGAACATTTATATTACATTTTTAAATAAATATATTATGGACTTAACTAATGTACGGAGACATTTCGTAGAAACCGAGGGAGAGGCTGGTGATGAAGCGCATATTGTTGCAAAGCTGTTGCCACTCCGCTTCTTTTGAACTCTTTGACTCACTGAACACTGGCAAACTCAAGATTTTCTTCATTTCCACAAGTGCCAGCCAATGTTCCATTATTGATTTTTTAAACTTTTGCAAAAATTTTTAAGAAAACTGCATAAACAATTATTATATTGTATTAAATGTGTTATTATTATCGACCTTTTTAAATTAGATAAATTGATCCGTTTTATGGTGTTCAACCAAAATGGGCTTGCAAGGTCCTTAGCTTATCTTTTCATTTAAAAGAAAAATTACATTTTTTCATTTAAATTGTTCCCGACGTTTCGTTGGTTTATTTTCAACTTCTTCAGGGGTAAATTTTTATTTAGTGCAATCTGGCAACATGATTAAAAAAAAAATGAAAAACAATATTAAGCAACAGCAACCGATTTTGGAAACTAATAACAAAATTAATTACACTTACTTTTCTTCATTATTTAAATTGTACATGCATGTAAATATATCACAGTTTTGCATTGTAAACTGGACAATCACAAACACAAAATTAAATAATTGGTAAAATAACTAATTATCACAAGAAAATATCACAGGTAATTATATTGTTTAATATATGTATAAAATATGTAAATTTTCCAGTTTCTTAACAAATAAAAATAAAATTTTTCTATAACAATTGCCACTCGATATCAAAATAACAATTAAACTCAAAGTAGCTATACGTGATATGTGTAGATTTGTATTGCTATTGTATAAAATATAATTTGTTTTTTTTATTTATTTATTATTACGTTAAAACTTGACAAATGTAACTTAAACTATTAAAATAAAAAACACTATCGACTAAACGTTGAGCGAAACCTACAATGAAATAAAATTGTTTTATTTACTTCTTGAGAAATAGATGGTCATACCATTATTAGCCCAAAAAGTCAATCTTTTTAATATTAGTCCTACGACTGGTCAAAAATAAATAAAATAAAATTTGTGTTGGCAGGGCTGACGACATGATCGAAATAGAGGAACCGGATTTTGTATGAAAACACTTCTGTCTTTTCGACTTGTCGATTGAGAAGCATGTCACAGAGGAACCCAAAACAATATTCTTTCACTTATACCATGTTCATACATGCCCCTTTATTGAGATAATCACAATAAAGTCCATTATTGAGCTCAATACTCCATACAAAAAGTCTATAAAGTTATTGCTTAATAAACTCAAAATTGCTTTGAATATTGAGAAAAAGATGAAACACAACACTGTAAAAGATGTGTTTAACTAGCAAAAGTATTTAATGAAAGATGAATGACGAGATAAATGTCAACAAAAGCAAACAAAACAAAATAATAAAAAATAAAAAAATAAAAACAAAAATATTTTTAAACATTGCAGCATTTCCAAATTTTTATTTCTCTTTCTTTATATTATTGCCGCTTTGGAGTCATAACATGAACGCACTACTTGTACAAGTTCCATATTTTTATTGTACAACACTAAAATCTTTTTAATAAAAAGGCAGTTTTTCTTCCATTTTTCTTATTTGAAAATATTTTTCACTTCTTCTTTGTCACTACCAAAACAAAAACAGCAACTTTTTTCCAGCTGTCAAATACTAATTGAGATAGCGCAATATTTGTATGTACATATGTATTATCTCAATTAGAAATGCATGTATGAACTAGGTATTAGAATGCGAACGATCGCACGGATTCGACATTGAGGAACGGGCAGTAAAGCTGACTCATGTATTTCACTGCAAGAGTGTCATTGCATTGATTACATGCTTACATCAAACTTTTACCAAGGAGCCATTCCAACGAGGTTGGCATACAGCTGCATTGCTGAAATAGTTACCATAACTGCCGCTAACAAATATCATAGCAGCTGATCACGTTGATTCAAAGTGTCATGCGTTCAAAACTAATGACTTATGTCATCATATTGATGCTAAAATACATCACATTTACATACTTTTGATGTTTGGTTCCACGATAGTATCTTCGATAACGCTTTTGTTTTGTGTGTAAACCACTTTATGGTTTTCTTTTTTGAAATAATTTTTTCCGAACGACCCAAAGTGTTTGTAGAAAACATTGTATTAATTGGAACTTTCACAACAATTCAGTTTTGTCTCTTTCTGTTTTCAGGCTTCCAAAAGCAAATGGCTTTGTATGGCTGCATTCGCGTCTGTAAGTGTGTGTGTGTGTGTGTCTGATTGCTTGGGTAAATTTGTATGTACTAGAAAATAAGCTGTTCATATCAAAATGTGACCTAATTATTTGGCAAAATACCAAATATCAAACAGTATAATCTGTTTGGGTCTTTAGCAATTTTTAGTTTCCATACCATAATTGACACACCAAAAGTGTTATGCTTAAATATAAATAGTGTTGGGATAAATGAAAGGATACTAAAGAATTTTTAATTTTGAAGAGTTAAGTAAATTGCTGTTTAGTTTCTCTTTCATCCACAATTGGCATTTTCACCAGAAACATGAAAAATGAGTTCTCTTCAGGCGTAGCATTTCCAAAAATAAGCCAGGAAAATGCTTTTATTAAAAACGTATGTGTCACTTAAGAATTTCTAATAATGATTTTATTTTATAAGCGATTTCTGGTTGCACTTTATTTTGAATACTTAATTCTTAAATTTAACATTTTTCATGCAAATCACTTGTACAAACTAAGAATTTTTGAATAAGAAATTTTCTTTCAGGCAGTCAAGAACGTGCCCTTGAGAAAACAATCAGAAAATGCATTAAAATTGAAAGTTGTTTTCCAAAAAAATTCGCAGTCCCACAAAAAAACCAAACAAACAAAATATACATTTTCTACTCTAAAAGCACAAAAGACAAAAAGGACACGAAATACATAAAAATTATACTTATATTCCTTTTTATTCGTATTGTTGATTTATTCAAAACTAAAATTAATATTCCAAACAAATGTTTCGTGTTGGTCTTTTTTTTTTTTTTGCTGCATCTTCATTTGCTGATGTGCTTTTCTCTTCTTCTTCCTCGTGTTCTTCGTTTCGCCTTTTTGCCACTGCATTACTGAGTGATATTGTTGCAAATAAAAATTTGATTTTTATGTAAAAATGTTTTATAACAAGCATTATACTTATAAAACAGACTTAAAAGAGATACTGAAGGAAATCTCAACATTTGCTTTACATTTTGTTCTGTCTCTTTTGGATTTAAAAAGATGAAATTTAATTAATCTGCTTTAAAAAGCTGGTATTAAATAAAGTAAATATAACACTAAATCAAATGCATTGCGAAGAAGGCATTTTTTAAGATCTTAAAGTAAATGATAAGGATAAAGTTAAGGTGACAATGCTGAAAAATATTTTCTCTAATCCATTTTAGTTTATAAGAATGAAAAAAAAACAAGTTAATAAAAATGCACACAACTATACGATAACATAAAACGAAAAAAAAAAAAAAATAAAGGAAATCCAGATGAGCTATTATTTAGCAAACACTGGTTAATATGAAGCAGAGAACTGCAACGGTTGCCCGTTATGATTACATTACGCAATAGCGCAGAAAACTAGTGATACCTGTGAATTGCAGGTAATTACACTTCTAGTGCCCGCCGAAAACACATAAACTAACATAATAACTACAACAAACATTACAAAAACAAACACTTCGTGTATTTTGTTGGTAGCAAACTTGAGCTACTGTCACCCATCTGTTCGCGTATGTGTGTTTGTGTTGTGTGTTTTGACAGTTCTATAAGCTAAAAGCAGTAGTCCGATGGGCTGGTAAGGCTACCTGGTATTAAGCTGCCTTGCACTAACACATACATTGTGTTAGTGTGAATCCAGGTACCTCAATACCAGGTAGCCACATAACTACAACAAAGACAACACCCACAAACACCTCATGTCTTTTGTTGTTAGACATCTTTAAGTTCTGTCACCCATTTGTTAGCGTTTGTATTATGTATTTCGACAGTTCTGCAGGCTAAAAGCACTAGTCAGGCTACCTGGTATCGAGGTACCTTGGTGTAAATTGTTTTCTGGTTGTCGAAAGCTGAATTAGTTCTAGATGTACTCCTGATACAATTAACAAGGTAGCCTCGTCAGCTAAACCGTTAATCATCAGACTACCTTAGGTTGTCAAGAGATTGCAGAGATGAAAGGCAGCCAAAACGAGATGTAGCTAGTCCGCGTTAGCTCAGTGCATCTCTCTACTGTAAATGTAGAAGTGGCGTCTTTTTGACAGTTTGCATAAGTTGTACAAAAACAAAATGCATGTTATATTTATTGAAGTTGTTGTTATTGTAGCGAAAAGGTTACCTTGTTAGTTGTATCATGAATGTACTAAGTTGCCCAATAGCATGGCCAATTCGGAACAGGTAGGTGCATTAGAATTCGCCGTACAACACATGCTCTTGTTAGTGCAAAGTGTTTTTTTTTGTCAGGGTCTAAATGTTCGCTAGACACTTACAAATTTAAGCACTATTAAAAAAAAGATTATAGTCGCAAAACTTGTCTACCAACAAACATATTTAGAATAACATGGCAACAACTTTTTTGTGAGCAACGTGACAAAAAGTTTGACATGTAAGAGCTCTTTTTGATGCAAGAAGCCACAAATAATCACCTGTGCTACCAAGTTGACTTTGTGTGAATTCGCCCAGTGTCAATAATTGCGTTCAAGGCGAATTCATACAAGATGAAATTGATGACACAGGCAAGGCGAATCCATTACAGGTGCCCGCATACCAATTCTCTTCAACATTTTTCCACGATTTTATCTTCTGAGTTGTCAAACCTAATAGCAAACGACAACAAAAAATGTTTGACGTCTCGAGAGAAAATGTTAAAGCGAATTGAATTGCGATCACCTGTAGTGGATTCGCCTTGGGCACAGGTGATTATTATTTGCTTCTAGCAACAAATGTCTTTAAAAAAATTTTTCTGTAAGAAAACCAACAAACAAGTTGGTACCATTTTATTCTAAATATTGTTGGTGGTACAACAATTTGGTTATAATTTTCTGTTTGTTTTCATAGCGTTTGAAGCATAAATATAATGTCTAAAAAGTTTGGCAAATATTTAGACTTTGACAACTAAAATCACTTTAAGCTGATAAAATGAATGCGTTAGCCTGTGTGTGTTGTACGGCGAATTCTAATGCATCCACCTGGTACGAAATTTGCACGCAACAGTCGAGAAAACCAGTGAGACTAAAGTGAATTCATACCAGGTGGGTGCACTCAAATTCCTCGAAAGCATACAAACTAAAAATTGCATTTTGCTAGCGTACAAGTCCTGTTCACACAACTGTGAAGTTGGTAGCACAGATGACTATTTTTTGCTTCTTGCATCAAAAAGATCAGACATTTAAACTTTTTTTCTTTGTTTACAAAAAAATTGGTGCCTTTTTATTCCAAAACATTTTTATTGACAGAAAAGTGTTGTGACTATGACCTTTTTTATTTTCACAGTGTTTGGAGCACAAATATAACTTCTTAGGAGCTTCGAAAATATTTAGACCTTGACAAGAAAAATCACTTAACACTAACAAAAGCATGATGTAGTTTGTGTGTTTTGTGCGGCGAATTCTAACGCACGTACCTGGTCTGAATTTAACTTTGTTATACACCAAACACTATAGCACCCATATTCATAAAAACTATTGAAGGTTTATTACACGTTTATTTGACAAATATTCCGTAGAAATACGTCAAATAAGAGCTTAATAAACTTACAATAATTATTATGAATATGGCCTTAGGTAATCTGAATCAGAGAACTGCAATGATTATTTTTTGCTTCTTACATCAAATGCTTTTCAGATGTCAAATTTTTTTCTCGACGTATGACTTGACGCCGCATGACTTCTTTTTTATTCCCGTACGTAAAAACCAAGTAGAGAAGTCAATCTTTTTCGACAGCTGAAGAAACCCACAGCCGCTTCAGAATACATGTTGCGGAGAGACCTCAATCAGAGTTCAAAAAAAAAACTTCATAAATCTTCATGGGGAGTATTTTGAAAAATAATAAAGTGATTTGTTTTGAATCTCTAAAGCGAAAATATAAAAGGCAATACTCGTACTACTGTTTTGTTCAAATTTCACAAATAGCCACTGCTTTTATTTTAATCATATGAGTGAACACAGGCGCGTATTTTTTATACAGGGTGGCGCAAAAATAACCTTCTGATGTTTTTTGGCTGTAATTAAAAAAAAATTAAAAACTATGATTCTTCTTGTGGATTATTTTTATTTGGTCTTTTAATTTTTTTTTTGCATCAAGTCGAGAATATGATGTCATATAAATGGCCGCCGCCACAGTTGATTGTCATTTGATCCCTTTTTATAGCATTTTATATCACATTGGCCAAAACTTCCGGCGATAGGTCCTCACATTCTTGACGGATATTGTCCGCAAGAGTCTGAGGCTTATTGACATAAGCCCGTGACTTCAAAAAGTCCCACAAGAAGAAGTCTGCAGCGGTCAAATCAGGCGATCTTGCTGGCCAGTGCCCCAGAAGCGTAAATTTTGCTTATTTACGTACCCGCTAAGATGGAAATGGGCTTCATCACTCATGATTATTTTTGATGAAAAATCATCTTCTCTTAGTGGTGATCAAGGATGACTTGAGCGTATGTTAGACCGTCTGGACTTTGTACGGAAACATCTTCAAATCTTGTAGCAAAATTCGCTGTAAAGACCGTCGACTGATACCCATTTGCGTGGCACGTCGTCTGATCGATGTCGACGGCACTTCCATGACATCCTCGGGTACAGCAGCAATATTCTCTGCAGAACGGCTACTCCGGGATCTGCCACGCCTGGCAGCATCTCGTGTTGTGCCAGTCTCTTCGAGACGAGCGGCTAAGAATCGCAGTGTTTCACCAGTAGGAGTTGGACGGCCAGGAAATCGGCGACGAAATTCACATTGTGCCAAAGTCACCGACCAATTATTGGACAAATAAATAGTCACCAATATTCCGCGTTCTGGAGCTGTGTAGCGTAACATTGTTTATTAACGTGTATTTTGCATGTGTTTACTACACAAATGTCAAAACAGAACTGACATTAGGGTCAAACCGCAAAATTTATAGCATTTTCTGATAGGAGGATTACTTTTGCGCCACCTTGTACCTATCATTTATTTTCGTGAAAATTGTCTTCCATAAGCTTAACTAACACACTCGTACAAGTAAGAAATACATTGTACATACTGTATTGCTGAACAATAAAACGCTTGCCATAAAAAACTTTAGGGAAATAAAAACATTTTATGTAATTTACATTTTTTTAGCGTGTTTCATTAATATCCCTCATATCGCTGTTATCACAAAGAATAACTTTGCTTAAAATGTATTCTATTTTTTTTTGCTCTTCTAGAACAGCATAAACAAATTTAAATGTTTGCTTGTACGGGAAAAAAAAACAAAAGCTTTGAATTTCACGTTAATTTTCATGAAATCTTTTCTTTCCACGAAAATCAGCGTCAAAATTACGCACAAACAGCAGCAACAGCAATAGTAAAACTAAGAACATGTTTTTGCCAGCTTAAAATGCATTTGTTCAAAACTGTATAGAGCAGGGAAGAGAAGCAACAAAATAATTAAGCGAAAACCAGTGGAGAACATCGCACTTCTAGAACCAAAACCTCCAAACAGCCAGCAAACATTGTGGGGAAATAAAAAACTAAAAATGTGAAATGAAAATAGATTCGAGCAAAAAGAAACAACACGACATTAAAAAATAATTTTTTACACGTACATACGTGCTTGAAAACACAATTTTACTACACAAGACCAACGAACGCATTATTCTTATTAACGAATGTGTACATACACAAGTGTGCGTGTGTGTGTGTGTGTGTGTGTATGTGGTTTTATATGTTTGAGCAGGTGTAGATCTCCAACATGTGCGTTTATTTTGTGAATTCTTTTTTTTCTTCCTTCCTTCCTGCCTGCCTGGCTGCCTGCCTGACAGCCATTCCTCTACAATCGTAAACAACTTGGTACATTTGATAATGTAAACAAAACATTGTACTTCTTTTACTCTTTCAAAAAAGATTTAAAAAAAAATTCTTATAATGACACATTTGCTCTAAAGGGAAACAACGTGCACACAAAGCAAAGCAAAGCAAAGCAGACACCGAGAAAGAGATTGTCCGAGATTATTTTATAATGAAAATTGCAAATTATATTTCTTTTTTCATTGATTTTTGTTTAATTTAATGTTTTTAATAAAAACAAAAGAGAGGTTGTTGTGCGAGGGTATACATTTGAATTTTTCTTCTTTTCCTTTTTTTTTCGTTTTGCAACATTCCCATACAGACACGTACAAAGTACAAGATTGTTAATAAAGATATAACCGAAAACTGTAATATCCTGCAAGTTTATTTTTATAGAAACACTCAAATAAAAATATATGATGTAAGGACTGATAAATGTAAATAAAATGTTTGTGAATGCCTGGACTGCAGACGTTCTGGAAAAAAACCCCCCAGCACAGTATAAAACAAAAAGATGTTTAATAATAAAGAAGAAATATTGTTTTTGTACCTGATGTTAAAAATAACAAGATACTGCCAGGAAACGGCACGAGACAGAGACAGGGGCTAAAATCTTGTTATAGTTTAACTTTGTTGCTGTTCAAGAGAGCAAATGGATTCTTGAATTAATTTTTTCATAAACAAAACTGTGCACTAAAATGAAGTTCTGTTTATATTTTGCATATATTCTTCTTTTTAGGAAAATTTAAATTATCTAAAAATCAGGGGTCAATTCTCGTTCTGTGAAACATGAAATGAAAAATGTTTTCACTTTGGTCTAAAAGTTTCGATTCCTGTTCAGTAAAAAAAATTTCATATGAAAACAAACGTTGAAACGAAACGATATTTTTTCTGCACTTCACTGCGCCTCCGCTTCTTGATTTGTGAAGCCGTGCATCTGCAGCTTCTTATTTTGAAAGCTTTGTTTTCTCTGGGCTTTTTTTTGCAAATAAAAAGTGGAGAGCACCCTCTCGAGTAGATTAATTCAGCGAACTTAATTCAATTTTTGGTGCTGAAGCTCCACCAAAGACCAGTGTTTATTGACGGCGTGGTGTATTCAATCGTGATCGTAGTTCACTCGAACACGAATTTCGCGAAGGTCGTCCAAAATCAGTTGTTGTTTCGAAAACCATTGATGCTGTGCGTCAACTTGTGGTAGTTGTTGTTGTTTTTAGCATTTGTTATTGGAGAACATCTGTAATTGAAATTCGCAAATACACTGTGCGAATTTCAGCTCTCTATCTTTTACGGTTCGCGAGTTATAGATAATTGTTACTTTTCGTTGTGTGGGGACACCTGGTAGTTTTCGATTTGTTGTTGTTTTTGGTATTTGCTGTTGTAGGACATCTGTAAATACCCAGCTGATGGAAACTAAAACATTAACAACTTAACTACTAACACATGCAAAGCAATTTTATAGCTTTCAGCGTTGCCATTACAATGATTTTTTTTTTATATTTAGATTTTCCCGTATTAATTTGGTAATTTCATTTGGAACTACGTTTATGCATTAATATTTATATAGGTTCATTTGTCCTTTTTGCTTTGAAACAAATGGTGCTGTGGAAGTTTTATTCCATATGATTCAGTTTGCTATTGTTAAAACTGCTACTGAATACTGTTTTTCATTGAATTTCATCTAAATGTATCTCTAAAACAGTTTATTTTATTCCCTTTGAATTGTTTTTTGAAATTTTGTGAAAAATTATTTTTTTATTTAAGAATAAGTAAACTAATAACACTAGATGTCATTTTGTGGGCATTTTTAAAAAAATTATTTAGAATGATCACTTTGCTGAGGTGGTAACGCTGGTTTAAAAAAGAAATCACACGTACACGAATGTTTACATCAGTTTTTTCATTTTGCCCTTAAGAAAATGATAGAAACCCTGATGTATGAACCCATCAGCAGTGTCGGTCATATGATGCATCATACGACCGACACTGTTCGTGCAGGGAAGTCAATCCTATACGACTTATGACTCATCAAATCGATGTTTTGGCTGCTCAAAAATGCAGTTGTTTGAGTCGCTGTGTGAGTCGTGGTCAAGAGGGCAACTGACAAAGAAATCGTTGTGTTCCATTCAGAATTGATTCCATGGATTCATACATCAGGGTTTCTATCAGTTTCTTAAGGGCAAAATGAAAAAACTGATTTAAACATTCGTGTACGTGTGACTTAGTTTTTTAACCAGCGTTACCACCTCAGCAAAGCGATCATTCGAAATCTTTTTTTCAAAATGTCCACAAAATTACATGCAATGCTATTTATTTCTTCATTACTCAATATTTCTTTATTATTTAAAAAAGTTTTTTTTTTTCGAAAAATTAAAAAAAAAATTATACAAGGAGAACAGAATAAATTATTTTAGATATATTTAGATAAAATTAAGAGAAAAACAGTAGTCGGTAGTAGTTTTAACAATAGAAAACTGAATCATATAGAAAAAACATCCACAGCACTAAGTTTTTTCAAAGAAAAAAACCCAAATGAACGTATAAAAACATTAATGCATAAACGTAGTAACAAATAAAATTACCAAACTAATACGGGAAAATCAAAATATTAAAAATATTATTATTGTAATGGCAGCGTTGAAAGCTATAAAATTGCTTTGCATATGTTAGTAAATAAGCTGTTACTGTGTTAGTTTCCATCAGTCATTTATTGCAGGGTTGGCTCCGAGTGGCTTTTTATACTCCCATACGTAAGCAAATACTGAGATGTCAATGCCTTTCGACACCTGAAGAAGCGGTTACTGCATTCACAATGCACAGTTTTGTGATACCTCAATCAGAGTGACAAAAGTGCCTCGACAATTATTACATACGCATGCAAATGTGTACAAATCTTCATTGGCAATGTTTTGAAAAACAATAAAGTGATTTTCAATGATTAAGATTTGCTTTTATTCTCTGGTCTCCAAATACAAAAAGCAACTTTCCTGCGGAAATAGGGCCTACGCCTTACGCGCGTGTAGAGAGTACTCCAAAAGAGGCCAGGACAAGTCCAAAAGTAATCCAACGGTATGGCAAAGAACATGATCCATTTTATATTACAATGTCCTAGTAGAGGACCATATTATCCAAAAACACATTATCTCAGAGTAATCCAAAAACTAGTCCAAGTAACTAATGTTCAAAAATGAACCTAATTATTTATTAGCTATAAGAGCCAATTGAAATTTATTATACATTTATATTAAATTACTTTTCAGGCTCAAGTTGAACCCTTGGTTTCTCACTTATTAATATCAATATTAATTAAGTAAAGAAAAGTAAAATTTTTATAGCTAGCTGGACAACCAGCTGGGGTAACTGGGTAACAAACACCCTTCATCAGCGCCCTATGAACTTTGGACGTGTCAATTTTCACAATTTTGGCACAGCCGCTTTAACCACTCGGCAACCAACTTAATTAATATTCATTTAAAAAGTGACAAACCAAGGGTTGAACGTGGGCCTGAAAAGTAATTTAATATAAATCTATGTAAAATATCACAGTTCAATAAAGTTAAAAATTTCAGTGAAATTTATTACTTCAGGTCTATTTTTAGACCTAAAATAATTACTTCATATCACTACTTCATGGATTACCACATGCTAGTATTGACAAATCGTTTTGTTTTTTTTTTGTTCGTCATGGTCCATGTTTGCATTACATCGGTCCATGTTGTGGCTACTCCTTTTTCCTTAAAACGGATCATGTACTCCGATAATTTCTACCGGGCTTCTGGTTAATGTTCTAAGTCTTATTCTGTTAAATTTAATCTCTAGTTGTTTAAATTTAAATCTATAGTTGTTTCTCTGAAGTAATGCGTGAAAACAGAACAACTTTCGAATATGATGCGAATGCCAATTTTGGCATGACACAAAACAAAGAACGCTGACATAATTTGATTACTTTGTAAAGCTTTCGATTGTTTGAGAACCTCGCAATTTGTGGAACTTTTCTTTTATGTAACAAGTTTATGCATTTGAATTAAAAACAAATGTATGTTATACATTAAAAGTGAGATAAGAAAGTGTTTGAACTTTTATGTAACCAAAAACTTTCACTTGTTTTTTTTTTGTTTGTTTATAATTTTGAAAGCGGAATATATTAATGAATTTCTTTCATTTAATTGCGCTCATTTCTCCACCATTCGGGAGTATTTTTTTTTTCTCTTTGCATAATTCAACAGATACAAAACTTCAATATCTGCCAGTGTAAGAAGTTATTAGTGCAGAAACAGTACTATTAGAAGAGCTCCTTGTGATGGTCATTAATAATTTATAATGCCTGGCTTTGTTTTGTTATGCACTGTATATGCTCCAAACTGAATGTGTTTCTTTATCTTGTTGTAGTTGTAAACATGTCTCCTTCATTCTATTGTATGAATAAAATACAAATAAAAACTAAGGAAAAAAAACAGAACTTACATTTTATAGTGAAGATTTGAATCTTTAATTTTTTTCTTTCAATAGAAAAAAAAAATGAAATAATCAAAATAAAACCCAATAAACATTTCAACATTTTAATCAAAGTTTCTTCAAGTTGCTGTGGTGGGTGAATAATTTTATTTTGTAGCCATGGTAGGAATTGCCAGGAGTGTAGTGGGAGTTAATGGGTGGTGGCTGATGGGTTGCATATTTCGTATTTCTTTCTTTTTCTTGGGACGATTGATGGCAGCAAAGCTGAATTTTTTTATGTCATAAAGTTGTAGTAGAAACAATAAAAAATAATATAAAGCCCCTCTTTTATGATTAAAGATAATAACATTTGCTAAAGAGAATTATTTATTTTTTTACTCGTATTCCTTCGAATTCAGGCACTTTAGGGTTTCCATTTTTCGCTCTCTCCCTCTCTCCTTTTTTTTCGTTTTTATGCAAAGAAGGAAACTCTAGAAATGATTGAAAAATTGATTATTTACTTAATGCTAGCTGGGTGATAAGTCTTCACACTGTTAATAATCTTGGCATTAACGTTCGTTAACCGCAAAATGCCATTAATCAATTTCCAGATTTTCCGGAAGCACAACAACAAAAGTAACAAACAGAAGAAGAAAAAAATTAACAAAAGCGAAACATGGCTGACAAATAAAATGAAGAAAAATAATATTTCACAGTTCTTAATATTAACAAAATGGAAAAATGTACGCACATAAACACATGCACTAAGGATTCTATTCAATTTTGATTAATTCATTTGGGATTTGGGGCAGAAAAAGAGGAACATGCGAGCATCGTACGAAGGTGGAATTCCACTTTAATTGCCACCATTAGCAAAGTTTTTCTTTTATTCTGTATCCCTTGGGCGAATAAGCTATTAAATTAAAAAAAAAAACCCGAGTGGTTTTAAAAAAAAGAAAAAGGGCATTCCAGAAGAACAAAATTGGTGACAAAACGAAAAAGAATAACAAAAGATCGTACAATGAAAATCACTGACAAAAAACCCAATCGGCGAAAATGTTTCAATATATAAAGATAGACTTAATATGGTTTATGAAATCATAGAACGAATGCCAAATCAAGAACTAGAAGCAACCATGAAAATGGACGTAATATTCGCAAATTGCAAAAATAAACTTAAAAAAGTTTACAAAAGTGTCATGTTGTTACAAAAAAAAAAAAAACTTAACTTAACTGGTGAAAACACTAGAAAATTGCTAAATAAAAAAATATTCAGCTACAAATAAAAACGCAATTGGCGAAACTACGCCAAGGCTTTTCACATATTTACAAAATGTGAAAAAAGTAATAGACTAGCTTACAAAAACGGAAAAAAGGAAGTTGAGCTGGTTGTGTGGAACGTTTGGCGAGAGCTTTCATAATTTTCTTGCGATTATTTACATAAGATATTGTCGTAACCATGATACAACCAATAAGGTTACATGATACAACCCATTAAAAAAAATGATGATTACTTCAAACTGTGATGAGAATGCAGAGGTGAAAATGAGCCAAAACAAGAGAACAAATCAGTGTAAGTTCTCTTCATTCTCTTCTCCAATACGTTGAGTTTTATTTATTTATTGTAATAATTTGTATGCATAAATTTGGCCTACAATTACAACATTATTGCAGGCAGATAACAGCACTAAAATGTGTACATACAAATAGGAGATACCTGCCTTAAATTGTAAATAAAATCAACATTTGCTTATGGATTTCTGTGATTTCTAGCTTATTTTACTTCTTAGACATGTTGAATTTAGGAAAATGTAAAGAATGTAAAATGTTGCCCGTTTTTATTTCTTTTTATTGAATATTAAACATAAATATTTTATTTATAAAGTGAGTTCGGCTTGAGGTCCTTTAGTAAATAATGTTACACCAAATTTAAATTGATATAGCAATTATTTTATTATCTCCAAAATATTTTATTAAAGCAAAATTATTTACTAAAGCACCTCAAGCCGAACTCACTTTTTAAATAAAATATTAATATTAAAGGTCAACGTTATACAGTTTAACGTATTAAACATAAAAAAGCCAATTTTCATTTCTGAATAAATTTGAATTGGAAAAATATAGAACCAAATTGTATGCCAGTGTTCCAAATAAAATTTTATAGCACATCTTTTGATGTAATATTTACTAAAATTCTCCGAATTGCGGAGAAATATATGGGCGTAACTCTATAGTTTAGGGGGCAAAATTAGCCACGCCCATTAAAAAAAATCCTTACGTGATAGAGAAAAACTGAAGGTAGATTTGGGATTAGAGCAACAAAATGGCTGAAACGTTATGCGGAAAGAAAAATGGCGCGCTCTTCCTGAACTACTGAACAATAAGAACTTCATGAAAATATATTTGCCTAAGGATGTGTGTACATGCGCTATTTGTTTTAACCAACTTTGTTTATTTTGTGTCGTTTGGGAAACTTTAAAATAAGGAGCCAGGCTTTGAAAGGAATGAGTTTTATAGGTTTGTAGAGGAGATCGTGGAGCAGCTCACAAAGCTGAGGAGAAAGTCTGCTGCAGGCTTTTAGTTTACTGATAATTCGATGTCAAAATTGCAGAATTTACATAGAAAAATATGAAAATGTTGGTTAAACAGTGCTACCAGAGGAAAGCTTTTTGCACAGAACATAAAATCGCGAATTCATAAACGCTTTCAGGCTTCCGAAATTGTATTTTTACATTTAATTCAAAACATTTTTTTTAATAGGAATTTAAAAGCAATTTTCTTCGCCATGGTATAACCAACACTGGTTTCGCATACAAAATCTGTAAGCATCTGGCAGCACACTTTTTCATTTAACGGCAATTGGTACCATTGTACTAAAAATGGATTTATTGGGAGAAACATATACTTACTTTGAAGTAGACATGTTGATGCGAAATATAGTAACATGTTTGAGACAACAATGTGATATAAATATTAAGTCTGAACATATATTGTTACCTAAGACCTGTTTGACATAATCATATCCACAAACATTAATAATAGTTTGTGATTGTGATTACATCAGCCATTTTTTTCTTTGCGTGTGCTTAGCCACAAATAAAAGTAATATTTGAGTTATTAAGAAGAAAAAAAATGGCTCAATCTAACTCTCCCAATTTTCCCATTTCCTCTCTTCTCATCTTGTTATTCTACACTAAAAGAATTTTGTTCATAAATCCAATGAATTCTGACATTCATTTAATGAAAAAACTCAATATTTTTCAACCAATGTTGGGGTTCATTGAATCTATGAATTTTGATTGAATTTAATTGAAATGTATGGTTTTAGGTCTAAAAATGTACTTTATTGAAATTTTCTGTCTTTTAAGTTTTTTTTTCGAATTTGAATATACTGTGAGCAGAATGTTACTTTTACTTTCCATACTCCATCTGTTTAAGAAAAATAGTTTTATGGAAAAATAAAACTCGTGACAATGCGTGTCCATTGGCTTAAAATAATATTTAAACAAAATTAATTTAAGGTTTTAACAATTTAACACGTTGGAAAAATATTTCATACTTCTTCGCTCACAGCAAATGTTCAATTTAAGAGAAGCAACCCCAACAAGGGTCTCTATTTTGTTTATTTAAATTTAATAAAATATTTATTCCAGATGTTTTAGTATTTCTGTGTGGGTGTGTGTGTGTTTGTGTAATATCCATGTTTCAATTAAGTTTAAAATAATTTTGTACCCCACAACATCTTTAAGAAAACTTGGTCTGCAGCATTCCGAATTTTTCCTTCATCATCGTGATACGGGTTATAATTTAAATACATTTAAATACATGGTATGTACAATAATCTTTTATAATAAAATCTAGCTTTGTATATGTGTGTATGTGTGTGTGCGAGTGTTTGCTTGTGAAAAGCGTGAGGCAAATAAGGATATTTACATTTTTACGTCATTGTGTTTTTTTTTTCGCAATAGATTGAAGTTTGATGTTTTGCATCCTTTCAATTTTATGCTTGGTTGACTGTTTGTTTGCTTAGTTAACAAATTTTTGCTAAAAATTATGATCAGACATAAGAAAGACATAAAAAAATACTTTTTTGAGTGCGTCTACTGAGACAGACACAAAAACTTTTTGTAATGAATGGAAGGAAATTAATTGTGGTGGCAAAGTTTTCTTATTTATGTATATTTATTTCTTTATAAAACCAAATTTAAAATTTTCTTTAAATAGATCTGCTTTCTACTTCGTTTAACAATAGTACACATATAAAAAGTTTAAACTTGTTTCCAATATCTATACTAGAGTAATACTACGCAGCAAATAGAAAAAATTTCTGCTTATTATTAATTACCAGCATACTTTTTTATGACTGCTAATCATTTTTAATGGGTCGAAGTTCGATTTTACTTCCTTAAAGTTGAGAAAGATTTTTTTTCAGATAAAATTGTTGTGATCAACATGTGTTTAAAAAGGACAAGAAGATTTAAATTAAAGACTAAAACTGGCTGGAGTGCGTACCATGGCTGTTTAATTTTTATGCATTAATCTTTTTTTTGTTACAAAAATCATTAGTAATATGAGAATTTTGAAAAGGCTGCTGAAGATAACTCATCACCACTTTGAAATCTCATATTTTGATATTATCACGCCATGTGCTTGGGAATTCTATTAGTTTTAAACTATTTTATATCATACAAAAGATGTGATTCTGCCACAGCCACATAGCGTGCTTTAAGAGGGGATTCCGGTTTACATAATCGTCCAACTACGCAAGCAGTTGGCAAAATTGTGAAGAAATTTGAAGAGACTGGAGTAGTTGCAAATATTGTAAGGCCTGCTGTAAGTGAAAGTGTTGCCGAAGACCCGAATATGGCGACTACTCGTCGTTCTCAGGAGTTAGGACTGTCTTACGGCACATTATGGCGTATTTGGTCTTCAGATCTACACCTACATCCATATAAAGTCCAGCTCACACTTCAGCGATGAAGCACATTTCTTGCTCGGTGAGCATGTTAATAATCAAAATTGTCGTATTTGGCGTTCTGAGAAAATGAATTACTTAAAGAGATGCGATTACATCCAGAAAAAGTCACTGTTTGATGCGCTCTTTGGTCCGAAGGTGTGATTGGACCTTACTTCTTTGAAAATGACGATGGAACGACACTGTCACCGTCAATTCGGAGCGTTATAGTCATATGATAACCGACTTTTTTTTGCCTGCTATTGAAGAATATGACTTGTGGAATATGTGATTTCAATAAAACAGCTTTAGGAAAAATCTGATCCACATGATTTTTTCTTTGTTTGTTATTGCTTACTTTTTGCAACAGCTGACTGTTTAGCTGCCTCCCCAAACTATAGCAAAAAAAAATGCAGGTTGTTTCGTGCAAGAAGGACAAGTATATTTTTCTCTCAAAATCTCGCTCACTTGCACGAACTTTGAATACGGGAACAGTTTTCATACAAATTGGGATCCTGCGAGCTCCCAACATCGGCTTCTTAGTTTTTTAGGAAAAGTTGCAAGCTGCCAGTTACAATAGCAATGCCCTGTATAGTGGGATCTGCTCCCAGTTTCAATTTTAGCAGAGTGTTATTACTATGTCCTTTGCGTAAAGAAATAAATAATAAATACTTCTAACTTTCTCACTTGATGGTTAAAATTTGTTTTAAAATCGCCCTGGTTGGAGTGTAATAAGCAAAGTCATTTCCTATATATCTAATTTTATAGTTGAAATTTCTGTACTTCTAATACTACTGTATCTATCGTAATGGTGCCTAGGCGTTGAGAGACTCTTATCCAATGCTTTTTTTTAATGTAAAAAAAATGACAAATTCAAACTAAGATTTATAAAAAACGTGCACAACATCAGTTTGTACCACAATTTTACATTGCTTTGCATAGATTTACGCACTGTACAATTGTTGTTTACCATTTAGTTGAAATATTGATATAATAAGCTTTTTCTGCACTTAAAGCTTTCAAATACCCTTGACAAACTTTTTTTTTTAATAAAAATGGTTACTTTCTGCACTACGTTTTATAAATTAATGCCGTATATTCTTAAATCATGACAAAATCTGCTAAATTAATTTTGGTAGAACTCTCAAACGAAAATTTTACTCCGAGTGTTCACCTGAGTAAATAATGTAATGCATTTTCCATCCCTGTGTTATTTCATTTATGCCCCAACTGTTTTAACCTTTTTGGCAATCCTGCTTGATATAAAACAGAAAAAAGAGTGAATTCAACATATAAGGAAGTTAACAAATCAAGCATTTAATTGTGAATTATATTATAAATATCAAGTTGTATTTATATAGTTATAATAAAACTTTAAATGAAGTTTTTCGTAAAACTTTAATTACACTGTGCTTGAATTTGGAACTTTTTTTTGCCGACAAACGGGGCACCCAGTGACTTAACCTAATTCAGGTACGCTGAATTCAGTGGTGCTATCCGTTTTTCTAGGTCAGCTCGCATTTTCGAGATTTACCGTTATTTTAAAAATGGAGGAGGTTGCACTATATGTATTGAACTAACTAAAAAAAATTTTCGTTTATTGAACTTTAGTAAAAAACCGAAACTCCGCAATAAAATAACCTTTAATCTGATATATAATTCATTAAAAAAAATTTTTGGAAAAAAAATTATTTTTTGCAAAATCTTGAAATTTTGTGATTTTTAAAATTGCATAAAAAATTGAAAAATTAAGCTATGCCAACAAATTTTCCCGTGTATATAAAAAATTATGTTTGAAACAAAACGAGCTTTAAATGACCAAAATCTGTGGGCAACTTTTGATTTTATTCACAAAAGATGAAAAATTGTAGTTTCAACCTGTTACCAGACGAAACCTCAAAAATTGAAAAAAAATTTTTTCTTGTTAATTAATTTAATTCTTGTTAATTAATTAAATCATTTTTCTGCATGTTCATATAAAAAGTTTTTTGTAATTATCTAACATTAAGATGTGTTAAAAAAGTGTTATGAAACCTTTTTGCATAATTTGTACTTCGCTTGAAGAGCACCTAGTGTTCATTGGAACACTAAATGGAAAGGCGTCTCTGTTTTTCTTCCATTTATTAAAATGGTAAATACACGTTGTATACACTATTGAGGGTGTCTAATTCTTAAAATTTTTTTAATGAATTATATATCAGATTAAAGGTTATTTTATTGCGGAGTTTCGGTTTTTTATTAAAGTTCAATAAACGAAAAATTTTTTTAGTTAGATCAAAACATATAGTGCAACCTCCTCCATTTTTAAAATAACGGTAAATCTCGAAAAAGCGAGCTAACCTAGAAAAACGGATAGCATCACTGAATTCAGCGTACCCGAATTATGTTTAGTCACTGGGTGCCCCGTTTGCCGGTTTTTTCAACTAGCACAGTGTTATTACCCGCCTAACAAATATTGTTAATGTATAAGTATACCCAACCTTATTTTCTCTAATAAAAGATTCAGTTAATTTTATAACGTGTTTGGCCTCAAGAATTTTTTATTTATTGGAAAAATCCTGCTACTCCCAAACGTTCCTTCGAACCCGTTAAAACCAGGATACTGCCACGTTTCACATAACATATTAAAATTTTCGGGCAAAGTTGGGAAATTACAAAGGTATATAAAAATGTATTTTGTCTAACTTTTTTCTGTTGCCAATTATGTTTGACAATAGAAATATAATGTCTACACCTGACAAAATTTTGTTGCGACATACGTCAGACTGTATATAAAACACAAAACAAAAAGACTTACCGCTAGTTACCGTTAAGAAAAATTCAGACATTCTTTGAAGTTTCTTTCAAATCTACTGCGCTGTTGCGTAGTGTCATCGAAATATCAGCGGCATATGGACAGCTGAAAAAATAGAAAACAAATATTAAGGCATGTTTTTAGACCTAAAATAATACACTTCAATTGGCATTTACTGCAAATAGATAATTAAATTCATTTTTGAACTTGTTTTTCCAAAATGTTATACAAGAAAATCCCCCCCAGTTCAGCTTTTTTATATATCTCGGCTGTATATGAACCCACTTCGTTGAGTTTTAACAATGGCAACGCTACACAATATCGGAATGAATTGCCTGCAAAAAATTGTTCGGAGTAAAGTGGTTTTTCCAGAAACTGAGAATCCAGACGCTCACGGTTACAAACTAGCATGAAAACTCAAAAAGCATCATTAAATAGAATAAAAATAAATAGACCCGTATCTGGTAATTTTTTGAAATTCGAATAAAACTGAATTTCTGTACTTTTTTTAGTTGCATTTATCCGTAAAGCAGGTAAGGAACAGATAAAAAATAAAACCTGAATCGGACTTGCCTTAAAATGCTTTTTATTAAATTTAAAGATTTAAGGCGTAAAAGGGAAAAATCTGTAATTATGTATCTCCAAGCCTAATACAAGTACGAGAAAAGTTTAAAAAAGGCCTGAAAACCTACTAAAATTATTTAGAAAGTTGTCTGGTACTTTTTTGAAATTCTGAATTTGAGGCAGATAAAAGGGATAAACACATAAATTTGGTGCTTTTTTAAATTACGAAGACGGAAAGGAGCTGAGAAAGAGTAAAACAAGAATTAGACACCTGAGCAAAAAATATTGAATTCACTTTTTAAAAATTTGGGGATTAAAAAGGGATAAAAAAGGACAAAATCCGTAATTCTGTATCCCTGAGCAAAAAATACCGAATTCACTTTTTAAAAATTTGGCGAGTAAAAAGTGATAAAAAAGGACAAAATCCGTAATTCTGTATCTTTGAGCTAAATACAGGTATCAACAAAGTTCAAAAAGGGCCTGAGAGTCCGCCAAAAGTAGTCGGACAGGTGTCTGGTACTTCCCTCAAATTCTAAATGTTAGGCATATAAAAGGGGCGAAAATATAAATTTGTTACTGTTGATATTAATTTTATCGGATTTTCCATTTCTAGTTCAATTTTCGCTTCCTCAAAATTGAGAAAGATTTTTTTGTGATTAAATTGGAGTGATCAATAATTTTAGAGAAGACAAGAAAAGTGAGGATGAAGACTTACTGGCTGCAGTACATACCATGGTTGTGTCACGACCACCACGTTGCTCATAGAGAGAATATAAAATATATTCTAATCAACAGAAAAACAAAGTTTTAAAGTGGAAAGTTGATCAATAAGATTAAATAAAAATAAATAAACAAAACATACAAACAAAAAATAAATAAAACAAAAACATCTTTCTCACTTCTGAGCAAGTAAAAATTTAACTAGAAAGCCTGATAAAATTGTAATCAATTTTAATTCATATATATTTATATTATTTAATCTTTAGATTGTTAAATTAATTATTCAAGCTTTTGATCTCTGGTTTTTGGAACGAAGTTCCTTAACGCGGCTTGCTGGTGGTGCAAATTAGTAGAAATCGTCACGAAAGCGTGTGAGCTGTTTATATGTATTGGTGTAGCTGTCGACAAACAATTGTGTATAATGGGCGGTGTCTCCGCTGACAGCAGACGCCTAACAATAAACATTAATTAGTTATGAAAATGGTCGCAACAAAAAACAGCAATAATGAAAAATTATCCATCAGTTGCTTCTCTTCGTTTTGCAGCAGATTGACAAAAAAATACTACATGTGCCAAAAGTAAAAATATGAAACGTTCCAAAACTTTAAAGAAGCATATAGAATTTCAAAATTTCAAAAACAACACAAAATAACACACAGATTTCACCTTGTATTACATTCGAAGATGAAGAAAAAACGTAAGGAACTTCGTTCCTAACGGGGGTCCCCCGACCGCATTTCTTTTTTTTATAAAAAATAGTTTTAAGCAATTATTTATTTAATCATTTCTGTATTAAGTTTATCAGGCTCAAGTTCTTTCTATATTATCTTTGTGATTGATATTACTTAAATTAGACAAAAAAAACATCAAAGATATTTAGCAGGGTGGACAACTGGTTGTTTCGAAGCTGGCACACTTTCTCGTCAGCCTGATAAACTTAATACAGAAATGATTATATAAGAAAAAGTTCAAATAATAGAAATTAATTAATTATTTATTTATTTTCAATATTTCGCCAACAATTTGTTTTTGTTTTTTGAATTTTATAATTATTTTCCTGAAGATGCCAACAAATTGTTGGCGAAATATTGAAAATAAATAAATAATTGCTTAAAATTATTTTTTATAAAAAAAAAACGAAGATCAAAAGCCTGAATAATTAATTTAATTCATATAGTAAAACTAAAATTAAAATTAATAATAAATTTAATACTTTTATGGATTCTGGAGACGGATGTGAGCAGGAAAAGGTAAAACAAGAATTAGACTCCTAAGAAAAGATTTCGAATGCACCATGCAAGTCTGGCATTTTTTTTTGAAATTCGGAATTTCATAGAGATCAAGAGGCAAAAAAAGAGTTTTAGTTTGAGTCCCTGGAATTGTTCGAAAACTGCTAATGAAGCAACACTCTTGGTGTTTACATTCGTATAATAAACTCTTTCGAATGGTGTATTCTACCATTACATACATTACATATTTCCACTGCTCTCTGAGTCTTGCAGTGCCATATAACTTTACGAAAATTATAATGCATACGTGGTGCTGCTAAATAGCCATATTTTTCTATTTTTCAAAACACAAATAAAGTAGAAAAATATGATAATGACAGGAGGATATTGCAGCAAAATTTATCTCCAAGTGCTAATTTTAATATTCTGCTCAAAACTCGGTCCAACGATCAACATTTCTTTTTGCAGTCCTACAGGAATTTTTCTTAGAAATTTCCAAATTTATGCAGAATTTGTTGTACACCTGATCACTGTCCACATTCGACAAAATTTTCACAATAAAATATAAATATCTATTAAGCTTCAGATTTAAATTCAGCGAAATAAATTGAATTTCCAAACAATAACGATTGACTGGAAGTTTTGTATGGAAATATTTACTAATATCGTTTTTTGTTTGTTTGCTGCTACAGAAAGTAGTTATAATTCTAATTTATTTCGCATTATTGATGTTTTCAAAATTGTAACAACATCAGCAAAAACGACAAGAAACAAAAATAATTAATGATAAAAACTGAAAATGTTTATTGTTTTTGTTTTTGTTTTAGTTTAAGCTACGTTTTGTGGAACGAAAGCCTGAATAAATTTCTTTATATCGAAATTACTTAATCATTCATTCAGTCAGTCAAACATTCATGCGAACGTGTTATTTAGGTGATTTGGTTGAATAAACATGAAAAAATAAATGCCTCTTCATTCGACACAGCAAACTACAGACAGACAGACATACATACATACATAAATGCATGTGTACCTACATATAAGCATATTTTTCAGCAAAATTATGAATAAATAAGAGCATAAAGTATGTTCGTTGTTGTTTGTGTCGGTATCAAGTAAGTTATAAAAATAAGTACATAAAAATAAGTACATGTGTGTGTGTGTGTGTGTGTGAGTGTGTGTTTATGCATGCCAGTAGGTTTTTATTTTAAACAAAATGTTTTATATACAAAAATTTTATTTTACGTTGTTGCTGTTGTTTGCAATTTAATCCCCTTTAAGCCCGTAATAGTTAAAAGTTTTTCCTGTTAAATTCAAATTAAATGTGTTTGTGTAAAAGGGTAGAGGTGTAGCTGGTGTAGACCTGTGAGTGTGTTTGTAAAGGTGTGTATGTTTTATTATTTTTTGGTTTCTTTTTTTCTTAATATGGAGGTATGTGTCATAATTCCTACCTTTAAGAGTATTTGTTTCATGCGTTCGTTTATTGGGAAATTGTACGAGTGTGTGTATGTGTATATGTACTATATTGCTTTTATTAGTATACATATATATGTATATATGTATATATAAAAAATATAAAAGAAATATGGCAAGTACAGGTGTTATATTTTTATGTGCGGACCAACATGTGTTCAATAAAAATTTACAAAGCAGTTTCCTCGCACGCTATCACTCTACATTTTGCTTGTTTATAATAACATTGTTTTTGCTGGAAGAAACCTCTTTTGTGTAGCATAAAAAAGAAAAGTATTTTTAACTTAAGATTCTTAAAAACCTTTTAGCATTGCTCCCTCTTGAAATCATGATATCAGAATTTCTCAATAAGGAGATCATTTTTAGAGTCCTTTTTTTCAAAAGTAATAGTTTTGCTTCAATTGTTGCTTAATTTTCTTGGATGACATATAAAACAGGTAGTTTTTTTTAGTGCATGCTTTCATGCACAGTGGTTTCTTCGATAGAGAAAAATATAAACAAAAACTGATATAAGAAGATCTTAACTTGTACTTGAATATGTATACATGAATAGATAACAATACAATTCAAATTAATTCTAAATTATAGTTTAGTTTACGAGCTCTTATAAGAGGTGCTAAATGGAGCCAAAAAATTTAAAGCAAAAGTTCAAATAATCAGCTGCCAAAAAACCAGCTTTTGGAGCTCGAGATTAAAATGTTATTTCTGCTGTTTTTAACTAAATTTAAATCTGTTTATGGAAAAAGGTTTGCACCTTATTTTCTTATAATCCTCTTCTATATAATCTTTGTATAAATATTTTTAGCATTTGATGAAGTTTTGGAAAAGAACGAAAAGTAAACGTGAATGATACATGAGCTAGTTGAAACCTTCAGAGATTCATACTTTTATTAAAAAGCTAATTAATTTCTATTATTCGAACTTTTTCTTATATAACTATTTCTGTATTAAGTTTATCAGGCTCAAGTTCTTTCTATATTCTCTTTGGAATTGATATTAATTAAATTAGTCAAAAACGATATAATTAAAGAATTTAGACAGAAAATATACACAACTTAGGTGGCTGAGTGACATGGTTGTCGCTTTAGAAACATGAGCCCCTGAGTTCAAAGACGGGTGCTGACGAGAAAGTGTGGCGACTTCGAAACAACCAGTTGTCCGCCCTGCTAAATGTCTTTGATGTCTTCTTTGTCTAATTTAATTAATATCAATCACAAGGATAATATAGAAAGAGCTTGAGCCTGATAAACTTAATACAGAAATAATTTTTTAAAAAGCTTTAAAAAAATAAGATTAATAAAAAATTTAACTACAGTTAAAAAGAAAATTATTTAAGAAATGGATATTGCTGAAGTATTCATAGTTTTCAACATTTTGAAAAAAACTAAACCACATATGCTAAAATTATGTACTTAATTTAGCACCTCATGTTAAAAGCACCAAACCCTAGATATGTAAAAATTAAACTCTTTTGCATTTGTCAGTATTTTACGCTACAGTGGGACTCTAAAATCACAAACGACTTTGGTTCCTCCCACTTCAAGAAAGCAACTGGGATTTTGAGCTCAATTTTGGTTCTACCAAGTTGTGAAAATTGTATATGCTAAAATAATATATTACATCTTTTTCTTTTTTAAAAGTTAATAATTTATAATATAATAATAACAGTATCTGTGATGGTTCTGTGAAGGATTTCAAGAACTATTTAGTATTTACTTGAGCTCTCAAATCATTTTATGTTTGACGAAATGTAAAATGTTTTTTGCGCTTTTTAGGGTTCCGTACTCATCAGAGTGAAACGGAACCCTATTACCGAGACAAGTACGTCCGTCCGTCACAGCGTCCATTCTTCGAAACGGTAAGAGCTAAAGAGCTGAAATTTTCACAGGATGTTGTTGTACCTTGCCGCTACAACAACAAATACTGAAAACAACAACAGAGCGAAATCTACCAGGTGTCCCCATACCATGAAAAGTTACAACTAGCTATAACCCTCGAACCGTAAAAGATAGAAAGCTGAAATTCGCACAGTATATGTATAGATGTAAAGATGCTCTACAACAACAAATTCTAAAGACAACAGCAACTGTAAAAGTACAAGGTGTCCCTATACAACCTAAAGTAACAATTAGACGTAGCTGCTAAACTGTGAAAGACAGAGAGCTGAAATTCCCACAATATATGTATTTTCATACGCTCTACAACAACAAATGCTAAAAACAACAACATGTCGAAAACTACCAGGTGTCCCTATACAACGTAAAGTAAAAATTAGCCGTAACTCCTAAACTGTAAGAGACAGAGAGATGAAATGTGCATAATATATGTACTCACATATGGCCTACAATAACAAATGCTAAAACAGTAACAGCTATAACTCTCGAACCGTAAGAGATAGAAAGCCGAAATTCTCACAGTGTATGTATTCTCCGATACCTTACAACAGCAAATGACAACAACAACAACAAGTCGAAAACTACTAGGTGTCCCCATACAACATAAAGTAGCAATTAAACGCAACTCTCAAGCTGTACGAGACAGAGAAATGAAATTTATACAATATATGTATATTCCATCCGTACATTACGCATACATACGGAACCCTAAATGTGCGAGCCAGCCTCGTACTTGACTGAATTTATTTCACATATCAAAAATTTGGCTTAAGTTACCGAGAAGAAGCACAACATGTTTACATGCAATTTTAGGTAAATAACAAAAAAATAAATAATGCGTATGATTGATATGAGAATGTTATGAACTCCATACAGTTCAAAGAATTACATTAAGTATACGTATTAAACATTTGTGCACCAGAAAGAGCCCTGAAAACCTGTGTATTAACATTACACAAAGAAAAACTATAAATATTTTGTAGTATTTGTTATAAATATTTATATTTTATTACAAACGTTTTTATAGTTATTATAGATTCCACTTTATTTATCGTTAATAGGACATACCAAAAGAAAAAAGTGGCTTTAGCATAATTGAAAAAAACATGTCGTTATTGAATGCAATAAAACACGAATAAATACATACCAGCACTTAATTTTAACATAAAATATTATTTGAAATTGAGTTATAATTTGGCACTTTAAATGGCGATCATAAAACCGGAAAAAATAAAAAGTAATCAATGAACATAAATTTACAAAAAAAAAAAAAAGAAAAGCGATTTTGAGCTGAAATTGATTAATCCAGTTGATGTGGTAAACAGCATAATAAAAACGAAATGGCTTTACATTGAGTCTCCCCCAGTTCTAAATCAGAAACGTCACAAAAAAGTAAGAAAAACACAAAATAAAAAAACAGCATTTAAGCCGTAAAATTTTTGTGATGATGTTCACTTCTTTTCGTTCATTTTATTGTGTGGTTAAAATATGTACATAATTTGCTGGCTGATTGGTTGGTCATGGGTTTGCCGCATGGCACGAAAAAAACTTTTGAAAACTTTTTTCAAAATATATCAATAGCAATTTAATACCAATACAGCCACTGATTCGGTAAAATAATTTCAAGTTAAGTGGGATCTGTGATTGCTACTATAAAACCTGAAGGGCTCACTTTAAAAAGATGATCTCAAAAATGTTTTTAGAGGCTTCGGCTTGCAATATATTTTTTTCGGCTCGTGTTCTACGGCGCACTTTAGGAAGATGGTCTCAAAAATGTTTTTAACCAAATTGGCTGTAGATGTTTTGTTTTAAGCTTGGTTTTTCTTTTTTTTCAAAGCTTTTCGTTGTAGTAACCCTCATGTACGGTTGAAGTAATTTTTTTATTTATAAAAATTGAACAATATATATTCAGTAATTGGCGCAATAATTTCAGCAATATCACACAAGGCAATTTTAGTTGGGCGATTCTTTCGCTTGAGGAAGTATTGGGACTGGGGTGTAAGAAAGGAAAAATAATTGCTAGTAGTCGACGATTTTGTAGTCCGCTATTTTTTTCGTTAGCTTATATCTGGCATTCCATTTTATTCTCTGTGTCGGCTCGTGGTGTACATACTGCTGTAGTATAAGAGTTAAAAATTTTAATGGTATATAAATAAAGCAAAAAGGTGTTCATGTAAAATTATTTAAATTTCTAAGGGTGTATGCAGTATAATTAATAAGAGTTCGCATATTATTATTGCTTTTTTAACGTAAAATAAAAGCTAAAGGAAGCACAAAAAATTGCCATTACAAATTACTGCAAAAATCCTGTGTAGACACGAAAGCAAGTTCAAGGAGTACTCACGTAACTCCTTTCTCAGCAAAAATATTTCTCTTGAAAAATTATTCGGCAAACCATCAGTTTTTGGGGAACAGAAAACATGAAAGAGTGTCATCTCGTCGATCTGAAGGCAGCCATTTTGCTTTCTGACATTTGATTGTTAATTTTTAGCTCTTTTTTTTCATTTATTGACACGAGTACTTGTATTTTTATCACTTTTTCATATATTTATATAAACGAGTATTGTTCCAAAGGAAAGATGAAATTTGAATTACTTTGAAAAGCATTTATTTTCCCATGAATATCCCCTTCGTGCCCTTTAAAGTTCTTATCCTTACATACAATACACTGCTGCCAGCGCTTCCTCAAATCTTCAGTTTTAATCCAGTTTTTTTGCCGCAAACAAACAAATGAGGGCTGAAGAACATGTGCGGCCAATAGGACAGAGCAACGGCACACACTGCGCGAGTCACAATCGATATTCTGAAAACCAAACAACATCGGATGACTCCTTTTGGCCCACCTGTTACACAACTTTCAAAATTTATAATTCACTTTGTATTTCACTCTGTGTTTTTTAGTCAATAAAACCGTTTCAAATCAGCATAATTTACGAGGGTAGCCGTTTAAGTTTCAGAGCTCGGAAGCCCTAGTGTGGCAGTCTGGAAACTGACAGCTTTCCAGAGTTAGACATTCTCTCATACGAACGCTATATGTGTTCTTTATGGGAACTTAAACGATTTATCTCATCCCAAAAATGAAATAAAATCGTGAACATTTTCGTTCGATTATTGTTTGCAACTTTCGACGTGAATTAGTTTAGTAACAGTGAGTGCTTGGATAAATTCAATTAAATTGTTTATGCTGAAGCTCTACCCAAGACCAGTCTTTATTGATGGTGTGGCGAGTTCAATCGTGGCCGTAGTTCATTCCAAGACGAGTTTCGTGAAGGTCGTCCAAAATCAGTTGTTGCTCCGAAAACCATCGAACCGATATTACCAGATTGTGTTATGACTTGTCGTGAAATTGATGCAACCTTGCGCATAAGTGGGACCTGCCAACATTCAATATTACATAAACATTTGACTGTCAACAAAATTTGTTTGCTTTAGAACCCATACAAATTGTCAATCGTCTAAAAAAACAGAATAGTGTTGATGGGTTGAAAGAAATGCTCAAAAAATACAATGGCGGTGCTTCGAAACACGTCTCTGACACCGTGCCCGGTGATGAATTGTGGATTGACGCAAGGCAGCCTGACAGCAAACAACAGTCGACTGTATGTGTGCTGTGTGCTTCAATATGAGCAAAAGCTAACAAAAGTTGTTCGTGCACGAAGCAGTTCCTAGCAAATTGTTACCTGTTTTGCGGGAAAACTAGACATGTCGCAAGCGCAGTACTAGGACAATGCAGAAGAGTTAATTCTGAGTGGTACACAACGACTTCTTTGCCACTTGTCTTGCAAGAAATCAGGAAAATTAACCGGAGAAGACAGATCACTCTTTACCACGACAGTGCGAGCTTTTACACAGCAGCTCAAACAACTGCAGTTTGAGCAGCCAAAACATCGATTTGATAAGGCATCCGTCGACACAGCCTCTATCAGACTGGCAAAAGTGATTCGGCAATTGGTTCAAATTCATGCAAAAGTGTACACATCTTCATTGGGAGTATTTTGAAAAATAATTAAGTGATTTTCTATACTTAATATTTGTTTTTTTTCCAATCCCATAATAAAAGAGGCAACCCTCGTAGAATCCAACGTGTCATTTTAAATTTAAAAGGTGTCCTTAAAAATCTCATATTTTTTTAAAATATAATCTTTCAAAAAAAAATGTTTCTACAGAATCCCAAATACTGTTGTTTGTTTGAGTGTTTTAAGGTGTAATTTTTTTCATAACTTTTATCATGTTTTACTTTTATAACAATTGAGTTGTACTTTTTGTTTTGTCAAGTGTTTGTTTTGATTTTATTTTGGCATTTGAGCATTTGAAATATGTATGCGACTATTCTAGGAATTGAAGTGATTATAAATGAAAAATACATAATAATAATTGGGCTGTTATATGAAAAATTATGTACAGAAATTTATCAAAAATCAGCTTAATACATTTTTGAATAACTCCCTGTTACATACATATATTTTTATACTTATTTATAGCTGTCAAAATTTTAAAGCCATATTTGAGTATTTCCTAAATTTTAACCAAAAAATTATTAAAAATTTTTTACGATTCATTTGTCTTTCTTCTCGAATTGTATTTTCAAATATCTCGGAAATGATACTATCACAGATATGTATTTTAGTAGATTGAAAAAAATTTTAAATTTATAAATGTCTGTCCGTAAAACTCACTTTTCCGGCATGATCTTCTAAAGAAGTTCTTATCTTTATCTTATTCAAATCACGGTCTTGGCGAAGGTCGGAAATTTCCTTTCTTATGACCCACTTTAAGGGATACATTTAAGATAATTCTAATGCAAACTATTGACACCACTGCTAGGCATGAGTTTTGTAAGAGCCATCCAACATTTAGTTTGGTTTTATGATGTTCCCAAAAATTTTGTGGTCTGCCAAGGATATTCGCATTAATACCTCTGTTTATTAAGGAAAACACAAACACATACATGCAAATATACACATTCATGTATGTGAATAATACTACCCTGCATGAAAAGTAAAAATACCTTCTTATCCCAGGCCTTATCTGAGGCTTGCTTCAGTTGTTCTGCTCTTATCGAACTGCTAAGAAATATCTCACAAAACGTTCTGACTATTTTATATAAAAGATTATATCACATTGCAAAGTTTCTTCTATGAGAAGCGAGAACAGAGGTGAGCAAAATTTCTTTATGAATTTTGTCAACTGACAAGCAAAAGGATTCTTAAGCAAAAACTATACGTAAGACTACATTTGTTATCCCGCTGATGGCAAAATGAATCTGCGGGATCGCCCTCTCAATCTCGATTGTGAATCTTACTGTTTTGTATGTAATAGAACGAGCGAGCTGTGTCGAGCGGCATCGTGGACCCGGCAGTAAGTGTTTTTCTATGCTTTCAAATTGCTTTATATTAAAACTAAATATTACGAAAATGAGTTTAACTACATGTTTTCTATAGAGCCAATTGAAATTGAAATTATTTTAAGTGTAAAAGTAGAATTTTGTTAATTGTTTTCTATCTTATTCAGCCGTTTATATGTCGAGTCTAATGACAGCATAGGATGAAAAAAAGGAAAGAAAAAAGAAGAATAGAGAGGATAGAGAGGATAGGAGAAGAGAAAGGTAGAGTAGAGCAGAGCAGAGCAGAGTAGGGCAGACTACAGTAGAGTAGAGTAGAGTAGAGTAGAGTAGAGTAGAGTAGAGTAGAGTAGAGTACAGTACAAAACAGTGCAGTACAGTACATTACAGTATATTACAGTACAGTAGAGAAAAGAAGAGAAGAGAAGAGAAGAGAAGAGAAGAGAAGAGAAGAAAAAACTAAAACCTGAGAAAGAACCAAGAGACTAATATACTATTTTTTTATAATGCAAAAGCATTATAAAAAATAGATATTTTTCACCGAAGAACATACCGTTTACTATGAGCCTGGGTTCAACGTAGACAATTTGGTGCTGGTAAGGAAAAAATTTACCAGAGAGTAACTAGTCATTGAGTATACTGATTGCGTGTAATTGCAAATTCTAATGACAAATCAAAAGCGAAATCGCTATAAAAAAAAAGACCTATTGAGACCATTACTTCTAGCAGGCCTCTCTCCGTCTCAAGCAAAACATGTCCCGGAATGCTACCACCCAAGCAATACCTTATTAAAAATATTATGAGTACGAAATAAAACGATTACGGCTTAACCATGCAAAACAAGCAATACAAAGGCCTTCTTGTAGTCATCTGTAATCTTTCTTTTTACCGCTGAGTTCGTTACGTCATCATACTTTTACGGGGGAATTTAATCCCTTATATGTTTGTGCTAACACAACTATATATATTTCATGTGAAAACTAATGTTCATACGAGGACGATGAGTAGAAATGTGCTTTACTTTTTCTTATAAAATTTTTATTAAACATTTTATTTATTTTTTGTTTTTTGTTTTTTCTTCATTTCGAACCAATGAAAAGGAATGAAACACGGTCATAAAAATGTATAAAAAATAAAAGATTAATAAACACACTCACTCAACATATAAAAGCATACCCACTAAAACACACACTAACACACACACACACACAAGCTAACATTCATTCATATTCACCCAAATACATACATACAATCATACAAACTTATAAGCAGACACAAATATAAAATTTACAAAGAAAATAAAAAGAAATGTTGAAGTATAAAAAACAACATTATTATATGAGAAAATATTTGCGAACGTTTCTATCTACGAATGTGTGTAAATGGGTGTGATTGTGTGTGTGTGTGTGTGTGTGTGTGCCTGTATGTATGCTTTTATGTATATGAAATGTAAATTGAGAAAATCCTTTCAAAGATATCCATTTAATACAAAAAATAACACAACAAAGTGTATACATCAACACACATATAATTATGTGTACCGTGTAACACAACCCACCCAAAAATCGAATTTTGTTTCACCTTTTCAGTTACCATTTACTTTTTTAACGGCGATTTTTAATACATTCAGTTGGTCTATCAGTATTCTTTTCTAGCTAAAACATCAATATTTGGTCATGCTTAATTTAAATTTATGAAATTTAGCACATTCCTTTTGGTTATAATATCGTTTTAGCTTGACAGTCATATCAGATCAGTTAATTTTTAATAATTTTTCATATAACAGGACATTTGCTCACCAACAAATTTTGAACGTAATATATTGAAGGCAATTAATATAACAATTATTAAATTAATTAATTTTTATTATTCCAACTCTTTCTCTTACAATTATTTTGTATTACGTTTGTCCGGCTCAAGTTCGTTCTGTATGAATTTTGTGATTGATATTAATTAGACAGGACAAAGAAAGCAGCAAAGGCCTTTAGCTAGGTGGACAACTAGCTGTTTCGAAGCCGCCACACTTCTCAGTGCGGGCATTTTTCCAAAACTCGAACATTTTGACAAGAATTATGGGCAAAATATTGATATTGCTTTGTCAGTCATTGAAATCCCGACCAGTATTATTGCTTTTAATCACTGCGTTAAACCATATTCTTTTAGTTTGTTTTTGTCACTTTCTAATTTTGTTTTTTAAATTTTTTCCATAACAAATTTAAGCCACGTACGCGATTAGAGTGCTTGCGTGTGTGTGTTCGTGTGTGTTTATTTTCGTACCATGTGAATACCGTTATCATTTGAAATGCTAAACCACTTAAAATTTACGATGAACAACATATCATCAATTTAGTAGGGGTGGTTACATAAACATTTTGTGCTGCTTCACAGCAAATGAGCTGATTCAGTGCACAATGGCATTTGGAATATTTAGAAGCTCTTGACTGAAGTTTGTTTTAAACTTCTTTTTGTTACTTAATATGTATTTGACCGAAACTCCTGTTGCTTTCTTACATACCCAAAAGCAGTTAGTTAATCAAATTAATTTAGAGGGCGGGCAGACAAAATGATTGTTATGACTGATATTAATTAAAGGACACAAAGAGAGCATAGTCATAGCTTGATCTGGAGTACTAATTCAAAGAGGTCACGCTTGTCATCTCCACCGGTTATAAACTTAGTTTTATGTAGAGTAAAAAACAACATTTTCCAGTTTCCAGCATATGTCCTCCGTAACAATATAAAAGTTGTTCAAATACTCAATATTTTTATAAAAAGATATAATTATACTGATATTGTTAATAATTCTTTTATACATAATAACGCAGGACATAAATTATGGAATAAGTAGTTAAGTTTCAAACAAACTTTTAAGAATTTTTCAAGTCTACTGATGAGTTGATTAGCACCAACGAAATTTCGTCGGCATATAGACAGCTGAAAAAGACAGCAAATATTTTTTAAAAAGGTTCATTTTTGTACCTAAATTAATACATTTCAATTGGCCCTTAAAGCTAATAAATAATCAAGTGTGGCGACTTTGAAACAACTAGTTGTCCACCCTGCTAAATGTATTTGATGTCTTCTCTGTCTTGTTTAACTAATGTCAATCACAAAAATAATATAGAAAGAACTTGAGCCTGATAAACTTAATACAATAATCATTTTTTAAATAAGCCAATAAAAAAAAAGCACGCATTCACCTATTACGAGTGCACATTACAAAATACATGTTCCCTCTGATCAAAAGCTCACAAACAACTTTCGGACTTATATTTTCAAACTTGAATAAAAAACGTAATAATTAGCAAAAAAATTCTATTAAGGGTATCAAACGAGAGGGATGTCGCTATGACCAATCTGATGAGTTTCTAAGGGAAATTTTCTTAAGGCAAATTCATCGACTTTCTGGCTGTGCGTTCAGCTGCCCTATCCTTTCGAAACCACGTGTATCAAGAGTACGATAGTTTTGGTACACAGTTTTGGCAAAACGAGTACCGTAATCTGGCTCCAAAAAATTTCACCGTTGATATTCATCGCTTGGCGTCCAAAGTTTTCGAGAAAAAAAATGTACAGCGATCTCGTGAGTGGACAAGGTACACCAAACAGTTACCCTGGTATACTGCAATGGCTTTTGCGGTTTCAATCAAGAATAGCCCGTTCTTGGAGACCACATAATGGCAGTTTTGTTTGTTAAAGTGATTGTTTTAGCGAAAGTGAACCTCGTCACTCCAAAAAATGGAATTTACAATTGGGTAAATCAAAATCACTTTCACTCTTTCAGTTCTAGAACAGAGTAGGAATCTTAAAAGAATGGAACTTCTTAAAATTTCATGTAAATGGCTTGGGACTCTCAGTCAGGCTGAGCTTTTAAGTACTGAAAGCCTCGGATTTGCAAGTGTGAGGACCCAAAAAGTTTTATGAAATTTGCGGCAACAGTTTGTGGCAAAAAAGAAATAAATAAAAAAGAAATGCGGTCGGGGGACCCCCGTTAGGAACGAAGTTCCTTACGTTTATTCTTCATCTTCGAATTTAATACAAGGTGAAGTCTGAATGTTTTATTTTGTGCTGTTTTTGAAATTTTTAAATTTTATATGCTTCTTAAAATTTTTGGAACGTGTAGACACCTACACAATTGTTTGTCGACAGATACACTAATACATATAAACAGCTCACACGCTTTCATGACGATTTCTATTAATTTGCACTACCAGCAAGGCGCGTTAAGGAACTTCGTTCCAAAAATATAATAATATTTTGTAGACAAAGCTGGTGAATGATATTCATCAGCCAAGCAGTGGAGGGGAAAGTGATAGAAATCACTATATCTGTCGCTCGAAATTTATTTCATTTTAGGTGGGGTATAACTAGAGGAACAGCAGTGGTGGTGAGTTCGTTAGGAACGTGGTGGGATCGAGTCAGGAGCATTTTGATCGGCAAAATAGAGAAAGAAAACAAAGCCTATATAAGTGAGAGGGCGAGAGAGAACTACATAGTACGCAGTTGTGGTGTAGTACGAAGACAAGAATTGCAGTATTGTAGAAGCGAACGAAGCCATGCAATCGCAGGGTTTTTCGATTTTATAGCTATCATATCAGGAGAATTAGGTTTGGGCTGCGAACAAATAAACATCCAATAGAAGAGAAAGTAGAAAGTGTGAGATAATATATTATAATAAAGGGTACGATGACTACAGGTGAGAAGATTAAAGGAGTTTCTAAGTGGCAGTGTTGGTAGTGTAGAAATCCAGCAACACATATACATACACATACACAATTAAATTATTTATATTGGAGGAGTTCAGGCTGGTCTCTTGAGAGTTGGCTAAAACCCAGCATAGCCCGTCTGAATAATACTCAGCGGGTTAGAGTTCATCCAGGGGGCTAAAGTTCTACTGGATAGTTTTTTTTTCTTGTATCCAGATGATATCCGGTAGGGCAGCTATAAATCCAACTTAGGTGCGTTGTGTGTGAAATATACCAGAAGCAACTATTGTCACCGCCAGCTGTACAACCTTAGAATAAAGGAAAAATTTCAGAGAGTTACTTGGTGTTGAATAAAATAAAAATTGTGTAAAAATCAAAATTACAACAAATTGCTTTCTTATTTTGAACAAGGAAACTTTGGGGATTTTGAGTTTACCCTGGCATTCTCTGAATAACCGGCAATCGGTGCACATGTAAGCTGCTTTCAACCACTTCAATGTTGTCGGGAGGCCTTGAAGATTGGCTGGGCCCTGGTCGTGGGACATTCATAGCCAAAGTATTCGCCGAATATTGAATTTTAAACAAAATTTTCGACGAGCAGTTGCTTAAGAATCTGTACTGCAAATAGTTACCCTGGGGCAATTAAAAATTGTCTCCTCAGGGAAAGCGCTATGCTGACTGGACCACTGTGACATCGTGATTGACGAATCCGCACAATCGGTAATTCTAAAGACATTACCATTTTTTCCTCACAATTTATTACTTTATGAAATAATCGTGTTTAGACATACAAATTTGCCACCAGACGCCGGCTCGTTATCGAACATTTAAATTTCTTTTATTTCCACCTTGTGCAAGGCTTTAGCTTTACACAGTTTCATTGTCTTAATCAATATTTCTATATTGAATAAAACCATGTTATTTGTGAAAACATACGTTACACGTCGCATTATAATTTTGCCAAAATAGTATTCCATAATATTTTTTCTCTATGTGTAACTTTTTGAATTAAGCTAATATTTGTATCATCAATCACTTGCAGTTGTTGTTGCTCCCTGGACCCTACACTACGTGTTAGTGTCATCAATTCTCTTGTGATGCCATTTTGGTATCATGATGAAGTGATGACAGTACTCTCAACAATTTATGCAGGCCCTGCATTATTTTAAATGAACATTTCAAGTTGTTAGTTAAACTTAATATTTTAACGATTCCATTAATTATTAAATGTGACAAAACAGTATAAACATTTATTTCTGATTTTTTTTTTGCCTTTTCTAGATTGAACAAGATAATGCATTAAGTCTTTTGATTTGCTGAATTTCAAAAAAAACCAACCCCCCTGCAACATTTTTCAACACCTCTGTACATACCATACCAAAAGAAACTATACATAAAATAATATACAATAATAAAAAATAAACAAGCAGATATACAGCAGCAGTAGCAGCAGCAGCGGCATTTATTATTTGATATTTATAAATATTACAAAAATAAATATAAAGTAAAAAGCATATAAATAAATTAAAAGCGGAAGGTAAAAAGATATACAGAAAAAAAGAGAACAAAATATGAAGCCAATTGCAAATGAGTGTCAATTCAAACTTCAGCATGCAAAAAATCAACCGAAACTTAAAAACAGACGAAGGCTATTAAAATCATCACCAACAGCAGCAAACACTGTTAAAACACATACAAAACAACAACAACTACTACAAGAATAATCATACCATAAGAACGAAAAAGCAGTGGAAAAAATTGCAGCCATTAAAATTGTGACAACAAAAACATGTTATTAACAATAAATCATCAAAACCATCATCATCGAATGGCAAGTTTGATTAATATGCAGCTATTATTTCTCATCTTATTGGGTAAGTGAAACAAACATTAATAAATTATTTAAATAATCAATGATTAACAAGAGAAGAGAGAAAAGAAAATACGCAGCAGATAGAATGAACAAGTGTTAGCAAGAAAATCTTTTCAGATAACAAGGCTAAAATTTCTGTTTGAATGAGCGTAAATTCCTTAATATGACAGGCCCAACAAACACACCCTTTATAGATACACACACACACACACACACACACACACACGCGCGCATACACTTATTATGCCAACACCAACAATAATATGTAAAATGCTAGAATTCTGAAATAATATATGTATGTGTAATAATATGTAGTTATTTCCAGACAATCAAGTTTTGCAGCAAAACCTTTTCACCAACTAGAGCGATAAGCGACATTTCCTAATTTGTCATTTTGGTGACGCACGTTAAGTAATTGAAGGCAAGTGGGCAAATAAAATTGGTAAATATTTTGTAAGAGGTGAAAAGAAGTGACTTACTGAGTTTGCCCTGGGACAGAGCTGAAACAAGGCAAGTGTGTGTGTGTGTGTGTGAAAGTTCTCTATTATTAGCCGAATAAACATTGGTTAAATGTGGATGAAAGGAGAGAATTATTTTAATAAATATTTACTTAATAAATTAGTTTTTTCCAAGAAAAAACACTTTACTTTTATTACCATTAAAAGTTGGAAACGCTTATTACAAATTTCTATTGGTACATAAATTTTCTGAAACAAATTCGAGTGCCATTAGAAATTTAATAACAATGGCAGCAATAAAGAATGATACATTAAGCTGAGATAACACTATTGGAGCCTGGCAAGGACGAAAATAATAGATTATAATCAATAAATTGGTAGGAAAAACGCAACAAAGTTTATTGCGAATTTGCTTCTGGCATTGTTCATGATAAAACAGAAGTGAAGTTTAACGATGACTTCCAACTTTTAACATCAAATAACACTAAGAAAGGCATGAAAATAGTTTTTATAACCGCCATATTCGGCACTGAACTTTTCATTAGGCAGGTCGTTGGACCTGGTCGTTGCAACAACAAATACAAAAAACAACAAAAAATCAAAACTTAAAAGCTGCTTCCATAAAATAAATCAAAAACTAACTAGTTGCAACTTTTGAAGCGCAAGACATAGCGACTTTCCTGCCTTTGTGTGGTGGGGAACTTTTACCCAATGCATATACAATGATACATATACATAAATAAAAAAAAGCCAGAATGGTTGTGTTTGATATAATTAAAAATTTAGACAGAAAACATACGAAAACTCGGGTGGCTGAATGGCGTGAGTGTCTCCTTAGAAAGAAGAGCCACTGAGTTCGAGGACAGACGCTGACGAGAAGTGTGGCGGCTTCGAAACAGCTAGTTGTTCACTTCGCTTAAAGTTTGCAATGTTGCCTTTAACATATTTGATTAATATTAACTACACTAAATAGTACATAAGGAACTTAAGCTTGATAAAAGTGTTACAAAATGAATATATAAGAAAGAGTTCGAATAATGAAAACTAATTAATTACACTACACAACATATGAAAAAAAAAATTGTTTTTCTGACCATGGGTGACCACTTATTTTTTTGATGTGTAATGTCTATCTAAGTAGTAAAATCATAAAAATTTCAAATCCTATAGATCAATTTTTTTAGATTTTTTTTTTTTTTCTAAAATATGAGATTTTCGTAAAGCTTGATCCAGACCTCTAGTCATAACTTAAAAACGGAGTATCCGATTTTATCATGTAATACGTCAAAAAATTATAAATTGTGCCAGCTATAAGTTTTGTTAAAATTATTTTTTGGTGTCAGTAATAATTTTAGAGTTATTAGGAAAAAAATAAAAACAAGTAATTTTTTTCGAAAATTTGCAAAGTTTTTAATTTTGTAAAATTTTTAAAAAAAATATAAATTTGCAAATATTTTTAAGTTTTTTTATATATTCATATATTTAGCTACAAAATAGCGAAAAATGAGTTCTCATTTATTAAAATTTGTGTGTGTTAGTGTTTATTTTATTTCAGATAAAGCAAAAATATCCATTTTGGCCAAAAAAAAAACACTTTTGCCCATAACGGAAGCAATTACACTCATCTCAGTAGCATGCAATATATACATATCGAAAAATAATCAAATAGTTATGTTTGTTATAAGCTACAATAACAAGTAGACTTCGTATTTTCGCAACCTTTTGCTACCTGATATCTGCATACTCCTGCGAAAGTACACAATTGCATCAAAGAAAAAACCATCTTCTTGCCGTTATTGCCAAAAATTTTAACCAAAGCTTGTCTTAGTGCAAGGCAATAGGTACACAGAAAAAAAAGATTCAAATTTAATAGTGACAAAATCAGGTGTCAAAAAATGTTTAGAAATTTAACCAAATTTTAGTAAATACAAAAAAAGAATTTGTCAATATAACACAAGTATTGTTTTTTTTTAATTAACTCAGTCAACAACTATTTTTGTTGGGTTTTGGCTGATTTATTTGAAGTTTTTTATTGTTAAACTAAATTTTCAAATAAACCAACGAATATTTTTGTTAATAAAGTAAAATGCATTGCTAATATTGCAATAAATGAAAAATTAAATCAGTTAAATGTTTCAATCATTTTATTGTTGAAATTCCAGAAAAAAATACATTTTAGCTGCTTTTTCAATTAAAATAATATCAATACAACAAATATCTTTATTAATATCACAAACTTTTATTTTGTTTTCAATTAAATATTTCAACAACATTTATTGTTGATAATAATTTAGTGGCGGTATGTACACACGTTTACATACCAACTTACATATGTATGTATGTTTATGAAGACCTGCTTTAGCAACTGTACTCCTACAAGCAAGAAATTAATAGAAAAGTGATCTTTTTGATGTTGTTGCTAGTTATTTGAAAAAGCTTAAATATTAAAAATGTATACATCTACGTTATTTATGGCTGTGCAAATACTCACATACATGCAAACGTATCAACATACATACATACATACATACATACATATCCAAACAAGCATAAATATGTTTTATGTTGTTATTTGACCGTCAATGTTTTATTTCTTTTTTTACTTTCAAACGTGTGGTTATTTTCAAAACGTGCGGTTGTATACAGAGTTAAAAGTGAAGTTACAAAAAAGTGATTTATATATTTATTAATAAGGCATAGGTATTAATGTAATCAAATTTTAAAGAATACCAATAGAAGAAATTACCAGTACATATTGCAAAATGGTGAGCATAACGAACTGTTTTTTATGTGAAAAATTATTGCAAATATTATTAGTAATGTTGTTTTTTACTTTTTTTATTTTGCAGAAACAAGTATTTGCTATGTTTTGGTTTCTCCACCACATATTTCCGCCAACGCTTACTGTCTTGATAGAATCAAATGGCTGTGTCATGTCGTTTGCAAAACTTTTTCTTATTAAATATTGTCAACATTATAAAAATAAATTTAAGGGCAAAACGTTTCCAAATTATTAAATAATATTCACATTTATTAGTAAGTAACTGAATTTATATCTTAATAAAGTGAATTTTTATTAAAATTACATCTTTAGTTTTATTTAGAAATCAACGGTAGGCAGATATTTGTAGAATATTTTGTTGAAACAGATAAGAAAAATAACAAAACCTGTTGTTGATGTAACAATTAATTTTGTTTCATCAGGGATCAAAAAAATAATAAAACTTTTTGCCAAACAATTTAATTAAAATAAAGTTTAAAATAGCAATTTATAGTTGTTAAATTTCAAGAAAATAACTAACAAATCTTTTTGTCAAAATGATTAATTAAAAAAAAATTAGAAAGTAACAATTTATGGTTGTTAAATACACAACGAATTTGTTTGATTATAGGAAAGTTTTTTTGTTGAAAACAAAAGAAAATTCAACAAACATATTTGTTGAATGTGGTTTTCGAAATCAACAAAAATATACTCAGATCAAAAAATTTTTTGATTGAAAAAAATGAGTTGATTTTTTTTTTTGGAGTTACAAAAGTGTGTTTGTATTTACAAAAATCGTTGTTAGCTCAATTTCAAACAAATATTTTGTTGTATTTACAAAAAAATTGGTTGTATTTACAAATCTTTTTTTTCTGTGTACCTGTGTATATCTCCATGAATAATCAAATCATTACATTTGTTATAAACTAGAATAAGAAGTAGGCTTCGTATTATCGTACCCTTTTGCTACCTGTTACATGCATACTCCTTGAAAGCAAAAGTAGTTATATCTCAATAAATACGTTCTTCTTTGTAAGACTTTACTTTGCAAATCAATCTTATTCTACAAGAGACTTTCATTAAGGTACAAATGTGTTCGGAGTAATAAAAATGAGTTACCAAATTAGAAAAACTTTGTGCAAGAATGATCCGAATTTATTTTGTTACGTGTGCGGAAAATATACCCTCAGAAAAAAAACGCAAAATGGGTGTTTTTCAAGGACCGTAACTCTATCTATGACTATTATCGAAAAAATCAAGAAATAAGAGTTATTTTTGATTTTTATATTTTTAGATAGAAAATAAGAGTTATTTTTGATATTTATTTTTTTTAAATGAAAAATAAAAATTAGTTTTGATATTTATATTTTTAAATGAAAAATTAAAGTTATTTTCGATTTTTATATTTTTATATCAATAATAAAAGTTATTTTTGATTTTTATATTATTTTATCAGTGATAAAAATCATTATTTTAATTGTTTGTGCCTTAAGGTAACTTGTTTTTTTTATAAGTGTTTGTTGAATTCAATATTTCGATATCACAATGGATATCTTCTTCAGGAATGTTTCGATGTTTTTTCAAAAACCTTTTCTTTTTAACAATTTCAAAAACAAAAACAATTTCTACTGACAAATGTTTGAAAATTACATACACTTAAACAAAATATTTTAACGTATATACATACATAATAATTAAGTTTACATGAATACATGTACACACACACATGCACATACGTACCTACATACACCTACACACCTACACCTGGGAGAGCAAAAATTTTGTGTTTCCATGGCTTCCAAAATTAGTTTTAATTGTTCATTCTATACCTGCCACTCAAGTCAGTGTAGAAAGGTAATTTTCAGCACTCAGATTAATATTGGGAGATTTGAGATATAATTTATCTGAGGAACATTTAAAATCAATTATGATGGTAAAATTGAACACCTGAAAACGACCTCTTAACACTGACTTGAATGGTAGCCAAAACTTATAAGCTCTTTCTAAGCATTCATGTTTCTACAGCTGGTAATGGATATTATATTCATATAGAAATTCGAATGAAGCAGCATATTATAATACATATGGCATCAGCAAATAAATAAGAGTTTTGAATTGATTTTTTTTATTGATACAAAAATATAAAAATCAAAAATAACTTTTATTTTTCATTCAAAAAAATAAAAATCAAAAATAACTCTTATTTTTGATTGTTAAAAAAAAGTTAAAAATTTAAAAATCTTGCAATATGTTGGATGCATTGCGCCTAAAAATCATGGTGGTGTAATTAAAAGTTTTCTACGATGTTCATTTATGTATGATTTATATCTTCAAAAATTGAAAAATAACTCTTCTTTCCGGTCCCTGGTATTTTTGCTTTTTTTGGGAATAAAACAAACTTTAAAACACAGATTTTAATAAATGATGGCTCATTTTATTGTTATTGCCTGCAACTGTATGAATAAATAAAATAAAAATTGGAAAATATTTGCAAATTTATATTTTTTATAAATTTTCCAAAAATCAAAAATTTTGCATTTCTTCAAAAAAAAGATTATTATTTTTCCTAATAACTCTAAAATTTTGAACGATACCAAAAAATAAGTTTAACAAAACTTAAAGCTGGTATAATTTATAATTTTTTGACGCATCATATGATGAAAACGGACACGCCGTTTTTAAGTTATGACTAGAGGTCTGGATGAACCTTTACAAAAATCTCATATTTAGAAAAAATTCTGAAAAAAAACTGATCTATAGAATTTAAAATTTTTATGATTTTAGTACTTAAATAGGCATAACACATTAAAAAAATATAGTGGTCATAGATAGTTTTTTTTTCAAATTGGGTATAAAATTATATTAATACATTAAAAAAATATATTAATACAGCGAGAGGTTCTATTTTTTTTCTCTATTACTTGCCCTCCATCTGTGTTACAAATTTTATTATTCCCGTGGAACATTTGTTTGCACAATATTTATGCACACAACAGAACTAATATGGAATAACCACTTGCTGTTATGACGCCGACTCTTAAGAGACTGAGATGCTCAACGAAAGTTACATTTTTAATTCTTCATTTCATTGTCAAGCACACCAATAAGTATATCCCTCATGAACTAATAGATTGAGGCATTGTTAATGAAAATATTATGTTAATGAAAATATTTTGCTAAGGAAAATATTGTGTGTGTCAATGCGTGATATTGAGAAAATGTGCGATTTTTTTCTCTTCGTACAAATAAAAAAAAAAAACAATAAAAGACGCTGGCAGCAACATTCAATTGTCTTTCGAATGTTTTATTTGTATAGTTTAGTTTTGTTATTATTTTTGAGTTGCCTGCCTCCACTGTGTAATCGCGGCTCCGTCATTCCAACTCTCTGTCACTCAGAAAGTCAGCGTGTCGAGTTAATTGTTTCCAAGTATTGTATTGGGTAATGGTTGCTGGTAGTAGCATCATAATCTGCTCGATTTACTTTCTACTGTTTAAATATACCACTTTTTATACATCATTGTAGAGACCATAACATTGTTAACGCCGCCAATATTGAAGAAAGAAAATTTCCTGTAAATATTTTTTATTTATCATGGTTCTCATATTTTAGCTCCACTTTCATTTGTGTTTCGAATTTGTTTAAAAATACTGGAATTTGAAGGAAAATTTTTGCAATTTTTTTTTAATTTTACTGACGAGTTGAGTAAAAGCCACAAACAACTACAGCTTCGGCCTTCTAGGAAAAAAACTTGCCATTTTTAAAACACAAATTTGTTTGCCGTCAAGCATGAGCAAAAAGGCACTTCCAAAGAATATAATTTTAATTATCAAACGAAATTCAATAATTTTTTATATGTGTAATACAAGCTGTATACTTTGTACATACATATGTATGTGGATAAGCTCCTCATTATTCACAGTCATGGTATGGTCTGTTGAAACTTCGAATCCTTGTTGCACACAATCATAGATACGAACCACAAAAAGTCGGCAGCTTTAAATTTAATTTTGTATTTTTAATTTAATTACGACTTTAGAAATTTTATTTAATTTATAACCATTTTATAGAAAAATATTTTTGTTTTTCAATCACTTTTAATGAACTTTCATTGCCCAACTTTTGTTTAGTTTTTCACAAATCAATAAGTTATTTTTGCATTTATTTTCAATAATTAATTTGATGAGGTAGAACTTTAAACAAAATGTTGTAGTTGCATAAATATTTATGTAAAACAATTAAATAAAAAATGTGATGCTGGCTGAAAAATTTCACCCACAAAAATGGCTCAAATATTGGGTTCACAAATACATGCCTAAGAAAAAGACCAGCAAACAACAGAGAAAGAAGCGGAAGAGTCATGACAGTTTTTGATTTTCTTAGCAACTTTCAGCTGACAAGGCAACACTTAAGTACTGAAAAATATTTAAATACTCAACTAAAATGCATTATATTAGTAAATAAAATTGATGTTTGCTTTGATCAGCTTAAGGTAGAATTATTTATTAAATTATTAGCCCAATTTTTATTTATTATCATCAGGGGATCTAAAAAAAAACATTTAATACTATCCCCAAAAAAAAAATGTTTAGTATTACTATATAAAAACAATAAATATTTACATTTTGACAAGATAAATGTTGCATCAAACTTTTTACCAATTTTAAATCACGTTTTCTGCACACCTATAATCAACAGATAGAAGTGAACATATTTTTCTGCTATCCTTATTTGTACAAGGTGGGCCAAAAGAGATCATCCTGTTCTTACATTTGTGAACTAGACAGCTATAGAATACAAGTAAACAAGCCATATACACCCCTAGAACGAGAAGTAATCGTGCCTATTTTTTACGTAACAATTTGTCAGTGGTATTGGCGCAGGGCGAATTCCGTCGCTGATTTCCCGGTCGTCCGGCACCGACTGCGCAAACACTGTACCATTTGGCTACCAACGTTGAAGATTAGCTAGCCGCGGAGAGCTGGTTCTGCCGAGAATATCGCTGGTGGAGTCAAGGATGTCGAGCTGTCGCTAAAAACATGGACCAGACGCCGTGCCTCACAATTTAGTCGAATTTTGGTCAAAGACCTGCGCCTGCTCCCGTACAAACTCCAGTCCGTGCATCAACTGCTGCATATTGATCGCCAAACGTGTGTAACCTACACCCACACCATCCTCAATCTTGAGGATGAAGTGAACAATTTTTCGACCAAAATCATAATGAGCGATGAGGCTCATTTCCATCTCAGCTGTTACGTGAACAAGCAAATCTAATGCTTCTGGGGCACCAAACATCCGCAATTGATGCACGAAGAGCCATTACACCTACTCAAAGTGACTGCACGGAGGCCTGTTTATGGTGGAGGAGTCATCCCTCCATCTTTTTAGGCCTCCATTGGCCAAGCGACATCGCGCTATAAGGCCACGTTAACCGAATTTTTGTTGCTGCAATTGAACGAATTAGGTGCTGCTAATGGGACAGAGCAAGGGCACACCCAAAGCGGCATTCCCAGGTCGCCTCATCTCTCGTCTTGGCGATTTAATCTCCCGATTTAACCGTTCTAGACTTCTATTTTTTGTAGTTTTTGAAGTCTTGTATTTAAGTGGTTAAACTTCATACCCCGGAAGCCCTCAAAAACAGCATTCGACACGAGTGCGAGAATCTGTTGCCGGAAATTCTAGTCGATGTGCTGAAAAATGCCATAAAACGAGCCCGTATCATCTATTCAACCGATATCATCTATTCAACTTGACCAATAAAATTCTTCAGGTTCAAGTTAACATAAGCAAAAGCTAAAATCGTAATTTTTCATTGAAAAAAAAGTGAGATCCAAACAATATTGGATGACTTCTTTTGGCCCACCTTGTAGTATGTCTATTTATTTTAGCACAATTTTCAGTGTCTTATTTGTAATTTAATCTCCTCGCGTTGCGTACATCTATAAAGCGCAGCAATTCAGTAGTAAATCTCATTCTATAACTCCTCTCATTCCCTAATTCTTTAACTTTATGAAAGTTTAGCTTTCAGCACAGTGGGCCGTAAGTGTTGCTTTTTGTGTTGAACATATGTTGGTTGAATTTTAATCGGATTTGAGTGCAGCCAGTGTAATTTTTAACTTGGTTTAAGTTTAACAACTTGTTTAACTTGTTGCAAGTGTCCAAATCTTTGCCATTGCAGTGTATATTTATGTAACATTGGATTTTTCCACATTGTACAGTTTTGCAAGTGTGTTATTTAACAGTGTCGAACAATAAATAAAGCTTTTGTAATGTTAAGTAATAAAAATAACAAAGCTGTGTGTGTGTGTTCTGTTTTCACTTGCAATTAAAGAATCTACGAAGAATTTTGAAAAAAGAGCAAAAAACATTGTTACGTTTTCAACTTGCATATGTTGGGTTGGCTGGGTTATTATTTTGAGGTTACAGCAAACACAAGGTTAAATGCTTCCAATAACATTCTAATTTTTAATAAATATAAATTTAAGAGACAGTTTTATAGTAAAAAGGTCGAACTTTATAAGAAAACAAAAGCTTATTTCATAATACCAGCTATTGAAAAATTTTTTTAAAACTGCAATTACCTAATGACAGGTTTGTCCTTTGTGATTGTTTAGGTTTTTATTTCAACTAGCTTGGCATATGAATAAAAGAAATGTCCCTTAACAAAAAATAAAATTTCAAAGACATTTTTGCTGATAAAGTTTTATATTAAAAAAGAAAAGAACATATGGGGAAAAGCTTATCAGACGTCAATAGCAATAGAACTCAAGTGAAGGTACTCAAAATTTTAATTCTTTGTAATAAAAAAGAGTTCAAAGGCCAAGATTATAATTCTACGTCAAACTAATATATCACATGCTGTCAAAAAGCATTTTTAAATTCTGTCGCAACTGCTCCATAATGAAAAGGCTACCCCGGATACAACCTCTATTGTTACGGTGACTATTTCTAGCTAAATATTTTCAAAAGAAATTTCTATTTTCAATGGCAGTACAATGGCAAGTCGTTGCTATGCTTTACAAGTTTACATTATTAATTTACAACCATTAGAGTTAATGGTCACTTATGCCCTCACATGGTTAAGACTTCGAATTCAATACAAGAACAGGTAAATAAGCCCATGATTTCTTGAACCAAACACGAAATATTTTATTTTTCAAACTTTGTCGCCTTTAATCTCTATGATGTCCATGATTTCTGCAATTTTTTCAACCTTTTCCTAAAATAAGAATAGTTGGGCTTAGCAAAATAAGCACTATTTATTAGTGAGACGATTTCGTCGTTGAATTTTAAGTTCGTTTTATAGTCTTTGTGTAGTTTCTTAAACAGCAAAAGACATTAAAATAGAAATTAAAGTAAACAACAAAACTTCACACTGAGAGATAATACCTTAATGCCACAAGCCTTTTTCAAGCAAAACAGTTTTGTAGGTTTTTTTTGATTACAAATAAAAACAAAACACACTCAGCTTTTTAGTTTAGTTCAAAACTTTATTACTTGAACACTTTTGACATTGCACGCAGAGATAAAACATTTTAAAGTCTGATTACGATAACAACATAATGTTCTCTACAACAATGTGTAAAGTTGTGGCAAACAAGTTATTTCCATTTAAAATGCATTAAACCTGCTTTCGATTGCTACAAACACATTTTTCGTTAAACGTTAACAATAATATGTTTCTCTTCGAATATGGTTATCTCAACCATATTTTTGGCGAAACTTTAGAATAAGGAACCAGGCTTTGAAAGAAATGAGTTGTTTAGGGTTTTAGGTCATGGACTTTCCAAAAAGTGAAGAAAAAGTCTGCGGAGGCTTTTAGTTTATTAATAATTCGATACTGAAATTGCGGAATTTAGAACAGTGCTGCCAGAGGAAAGTTTTTGCAGTGAACATAAAATCGCGAATTCATAAACATTTTCAAGCATCCAAAATCGTGTTTTTTACATTTAGTGTAATAAATTTTTTCATGGATATGCAAGATTTGTTCTTGATAACCGGCCTTCGGCCGGGCTAAGAAAATTTTTCCCCTCCATGGTATAACCAACACCGCCTTCGCGTACAAAATCTGGTAGCACACACTTTTTGATTTTATGGCAACTGGCACCGTTATACTAAAGCCGAACCATAGTTTTTCTTTACGTTTGTTAACACCACGGCTGTAAAAACCAGATTGACTTAAGCTTGTTGTTGACATTAACACAGTTATAATAATACTGATTTCATACTCGAATTCATACTTAGCTTCCAGAAATTTTTAAGTCAAGAACCGTCTTATAGTATTTATAGCGGCCAGTAGAGTAACTAATGTACTCTCGATACTCGTCATTTGTCCCAAGGCTTGAGACAAGTCGAGGTTCTTCTATGGCAGTTCTAATGACTTCGTCTGTACGGCCATGCTACTCGTTGTTTATATTAGATTTCCTTACTTAATATGAGTGGCATACTTTTAGGCATTCAAAAATTGAACTAAGGTTAACTGCAGGGCTATGAGAACATCATTAGTTTTAAAGGTCGTCCTAATATGTACATATATAACCAAGAAAGCAGAAAGTTTTACGAGAACTTTATCACAAGAAGACGTAACTCAATCACCCAGTTTAAAAAATACCAAAATGTTTCCAGTCCCTGTGTCCTCTAATTTTTCAATAAATTTATGGTGACAGATTTTGAAACATGGCAGCTCCGTTTCGTTGCCATTAATATTTAAGCACTGGGTTTGTAAAATTTAAATGAGTAACAATTGTGTAAAAAATTTACCAAGAAAAAAATAAAAATAGTAATAAAAAATTATGCGCCTCATTGAAATCATCAAAATCGTATTCGTACACTTGATGTCAAATAAAAATTACTGCGCCACTCACAAACCCACACAGCCCAGAATCTCTGGCTAAACCCAATTGTCCATATTAGAGTCAAAAACATTTGTTTTTATATCTGTGTGAAGTTGACTACCTCAGATAGTTTCGTTTTTAACATATCTGTTTTTGTTTACATTTGCTGTTATTTTAACAGACTTGTTACAGTTTGCTAACATTTCTAACGTATTGCATTAACGTAGAGCATTTTTAAGGAAAATGTTAACATACTTGAGGATTCTCAGAACCCCAAGCACTCATTCGACGTATCTACGACGTTGTGAATGGTCAGCTGGCTTCAGTTGTTGTGTGAAATGGACTTTACATGGATGTAGGTGTAGATCTTAATACAAAATACGCCATAATGTGCCTTAAAACAGTCCTAATTCTTGAGAACGACCAGGAATCGACAGCGTTGCCGAAGACCCGACTTCGGCAACACTTTCACATACAGCAGCGATATTCTCAGTGGAACGAGCGAAACGGCCTTACAATATTTGTAACCGCTCCGGTCTCTTCAAATTTCTTTATAATTGTGCCAACTGCTTGCGTAGTTTGGCGATTATGTAAACCATAATCTCCTCTTAAAGCACAATATGTGGCTGTAGCAGAATCACCATTTTTGTAGTATGTTTTCATAATTTCCTAGTCCTATGCTTTGAAACCACGAAATGGATACATTATCTGCAATGTTTTGTCAAATACAACCGCCAGATTTTATAGTACACTTTTGCCACGACGCGTGCCTGCTACGGCCAACTGGGATACGTCAATACGTATGAGTGTGTATTAAAACAAGAGGTTTATTGTACGCTGATTGTTTATGTGCGTGACGACAAACATAAGTATATATAAACAAAGGTGCTTGCCTATAAAACCTTATATTCATTGTTTAAAACTGGTATTCACAAAAATCTATACGATTGTCTCTATTTTTGTTTTGGAATATGTTTGTAAATTGTTGTTTTTTTTTTTTTTTTTTTGAATCGCAGAACGCGTTTGCGTTTTGCTTTTGACATTTGCAATGAAAAAATGTCGTTAAATAAAGTGAAAAGAAAAATCCCTTATTGTAAAATAAATTGTATGGAAACGAGCAAAAAGCTAAGCAGTCATATGAACAGATGATTTTTCATTCAACTTGACGAAAAACTCAAGCAGAGAAGTTTGCCATTCACAAAGAAAACAATTTTCCTGCTAAATGGAAAAGTTCATGTTAAGATTATTGAATATTCAAGTTGTTATGCTTATCGAAAGAAATTTCTTTCCTACAATTGAATTTCTGGTAATAAAAAAAAAAATAAATGATTTGATTTTATGAATAAAAAGTATTTTTACAAAAAGAACGGAAGTAAAAATGGCTTAAAGAAATTCTAATTTAAAGTTGCAATTTGACTTTATATTTTGGTAACCAAATTGTTGATTGTATTAACATGTTATTGCTTAGAATTAAATTTCAAATTTCTTAAGGAATTGTGTGCTGCTGTTTAAGCTTCATAAGCTTTTACAGTATGCAGCAGGATAAAGAGATTTAAGCAGTAAGTTAAACGCAGGGTTAAATCAGTCACTCTTAACTCTGCTATTGAATTGCCATATCTGGGATCGAACGGACAATTGGAGAATTAACACATACGATTGATAAGCTGTTGCACAGTGTGGTGAGGAAAACAAAAACTTAATGAAAAAGAATTGTGTGCCACAACTTTTTGAAAAGGGTGGTCCATGCATAATGTACGATGTTAATTGTGAGTCACAATTTAATGTCACGTGTTTTGTGCATTTTTATTCCTTAATTCTTTGCTTCAGTGTTTGGCAAATTAAACAGGGCAAACACCTTTGACTTCTAAATGAAAAGTTGAATGGCGGCTCAGAAAAACCACATGGAATTTAATTACAACCAAAATTCCAAAAAAAATTTGGATAAGAAACATTTCTCTCTTCCCGTCTTCTGTCGAAATCTTGATATTAAGACGAAAAAATCTTACTAAATTTGGAAGCAGTAAAACTGCACTTAAAGCCCATTAAATAGATAGCTATCAAGAAAAAGGCATTTAAAATACGGGCTTGAGGACAACGCTACCTAAAAGTTGGAAGCGCTCTAGACTAGGAGCTTGGATATTAAAATCACATGTAGTAATTCCTAGATACTTACAATTAAAGAAAATTCTGTACATATGTTTTGTTTTTTGTTCCAAAGTAACTGCAGCTGAATCTCTAACAACAGTTTATTGCATTGCCTGGGTCACGTAAAATATTTATATTTATCCTCTACTGCTGGCTGTGCTTAAAGTTTTAGAGTTTTTCATACCACTGTCTCTTACAGACAATGCCATGAATTTCGTTCTACTCACATATAAATATTGTCCAATATCAAATGTCTTTAAAATATTCATAAACCAACAAAATATTTATCGATTGCATGTCTTTGACAATATTTTCATTCAATATCCAAATGAAAATTTAAACAAAGAACTTGTCTCATTGATTCTTGAAGGTATTCTTTTATTTTAGAAATAAAATTAATAAATCACAAAACAAGGCAAACTGCATGAATGTCTTCTTGCTGAAATTGTATACGAGAAATATTGTTTTGGGCTACGTAAACAATATTAAATAACTTTAAATATGTACATATTTATTGTAGAATTTTAAAAGTCAAAAGTCCGGAGTTATAAATTTAGACAGTTGTGTTGTGTTGAGTCATGTTTTCTTAAAATACCGGATGTGGGCATTTGCCATTATTAAACATTTCTTTCATCAGCCCGAAGATGTAGAGGAAAAAGATGTTTGATAATTGAGCTGGAAAACAAATACCTTTTATATGGTCAATAAAATTTTCAGCAACACATTTCCCAAAACAAGCAACATGTTTGTGTCTGAGTTGTCGTAAAACACAATCCATTAAATAAAGATATTTATAAAAAAAAAAAAGAGAAAAACAAAAATAAAAGAAATGAATTGCCCCACAATAAGTTCAGTTATGACATTAACTGTAATGTTTATGTACAAAACGTTGATAGAGGACTACGTTGCTGTTATCTGTTGTATTGAGCTTGTTGTAGTTGTTGCTTAAATAAAATCCTTACGGACCCAAACTGACAAGAACATAGAAGCCATGAAGGAAATACGACTAAAGAGGCATTTTAAGTGCAACATGTTGTGAAATGGTCTAAATAAAATCTTTGCGTGTATGCGTGTGTGTGCGCGTGTGTGTTCATGTCAGTCTGCTGGAGCAAACACAATGTGCCTGAAGAAGGCAGTAAAACGGACGTTTGGTGCAAAACGAATATTCGACTTTGTGCTCAGGTTACAAGGACGTCATGCGTTTAAGTCAAAGCCAAAATGAGTGTGTTGAAATTCGTGATTAAAAGATGAAAGTTGAGGTTTTGTTTGCCGGCCAACCCGGCTGACTTGTATGTCAATAGATTGTCGAAGTGAGCAAACCCCAAGGTCTAGCAGCAAATTAAAGTGATAGATTTAGTTTTCATTAATCGAGAAATTTTCAACATAATTTCGCTATCAATGGCCGTTTGATTCGGTTTAATTTTCTTTTTCTAGCTCTTTCCTTTTTTTTCTTGCTCTTTTTTCATTCAACTTTGCTGGCGTGTACTTGTACTTGTAGTTGTATTTGTATTGAGTTTTTTTAATTAATTTTAAGCAACACATCGAAAAAGTTTTTCTTGAAATTTCATTGTAGCAGGCGAACGAATTACAGCTTTTTGGGGCTTTTGTGGCTTTTGTGTGAACTTGTTGGTCTTAAGCAAACAAATACTTTTGTTTTCTACGTTTTTCTTCCTCAAAGTTCATGCGGTAAATAAAATCTATAGAATAAAAAGGAAAATGTAGCACAATGAATTTAAACGCAACACAATCAATTACAATCTTGTTAATTTAACATTTCTTCTAACCGGCTTGTTTTATTTATTCACTCTTCATATTTAATCAACGAATGAGTTCGTTTAATTTTTAAACAAATGGGTGTACATAGTTTTGAATAGAGATTCCAAAGAAAGTGATGCTTTTATTTAATGCAAAATTGAATACCATATATTTGATATAATTCAACTAAAAGCTGTTTCTTTTCTAAAAATAATTATGTATTAAGGAAAGCTCACTTAAGCTTTCTTCGCCACAATCCTAATCAAACTTTCTACTCTGAAGGTAAAAAATTTAGTTTAAAAAAATGTATACAGACCCTTTGCATCCGCAAAACATAAAATTCCGGGGTGCAAAAAAATGCCAGTCAGTCGTTTTAATTAACAGTTTTAAAAAAAAATTAACGGAACTTAATTTTTAATTCAGGTCCAAAAATGAAACTTTTCAAAAAGTTTACTGTCTTTTTCAGCTGTCTATATGCCGACAACATTTCGTTGGTGCTAATCAACTCTTCAGTAGACTTGAAAAATTCTTAAAAGTTTGTTTGAAACTTAACTTAACTTATTCCATAATTCCCATGAATTATGTCGAAATGTCGTCGGCATATAGACAGCTGAAAAAGACAGTAAACTTTTTGAAAAGGTTAATTGTTGGACCTGAATTAATAAATTTCAATTGGCTTTGAAAGCAAATAAATAATTTTATATTGGAACTCAATTTTGTGTGAAAGGAAAGTCAAATAGCTTGAGCTCAATTGATAGTGCTAAAATATGTGTCTTAATGTCCATCATAGTGGAGATGGTGGGAACTGGTGTAACGATTTTGAAACTTCAATATGAAACCATATCCATAAAAATTAACCCTTCATTAGTTCCTTTAAAATCTAAAAAGGGCTAAATCAAATAATTCCTTTTTTTCATACCCTTAATTAACTATTCAAATATAAAATACTTAAACACAGCTCAGCATAAATAAATGAAGAAAAGCATAAAAACGAATGAATAAGTTTTAAGTCTGAATGTCGTCATTTTAATATTAACTTGTCTTTATTTACTTTCACTATTCGTTTATTTGCTTTGTAAATACAAAAATACACGAAAACTTGGTATCGGCGATTATAAATAAAATATACTTGATAAACGAACGATTATTCGAATTGCACTTGTATTGTAAAAATGACCACAAATGTAAACAGCACAGTATGGTATAGATTTTGGATTTTTTTTTAACTCTGTGTACGCATTGCTTGTATTGCTCATGTCTAGATGACAGAAGAAACATATCTACCTGTAAATGTGCATGTGCTTAGCTAACTTTCATTGCATTAGAAATTAACATTTTTCCAATTGCATAGTTGTGGTAAATGCCTGGATTACTTTCAAGGGAATTAACTAATTGCCGGCGGGGTATTTAAATACGTAAGCATGCAGAACACATCCATACATGCAGACGTGATCTATAGCGGAAGCAATCTTTAGTACACGTAAAGAAAAAATATGGTCGAGCCAAACATATTTGAAGAGAAACATATTATTGTTCACATATATGGTTACAGTCTAATAATATTAATTTTTAAATATGATATGAACAGGAACCATATTATTGTTTTGTCATATTCAACGATAATAGTATCATTGAACATGACAAAACAATTCTTCAACCTTACATTTTTCCAATTTAGTCTAGGCCACAGCTACACTGGGAATCGGCCTGAAGTAATGCCGACCAGTTCGTTGGTGAATATATTTCCCATAATAAACAGAAGAAGAGAGTGTTTTGGTCATTGTTCATATCACAAAAGGTGATAACCCATGTAAAAAAAAATTATAGCTTCCAACCAAACTATTTTCAACCAACAATATGCCAACAAATGTTTATACGTACATATATGCATATATGTATATATGACAATAAATTTTCTTGCTTAAACTCACACATACAATATTAGCAGAACTTCATTTGTTCCATATATATTAAGCAGTTCTATTGCTATTAATAGCTGCAGTTTCTTCAATTATTTTCTTTTTTTTATATAAGAACAATTTTCATACGGCGAGCACACACAAGTTTTCCAACACAACACAAAACCGAGAATTTGTTTATTTCATCAACAATATTTAGTTACCATTTAATAAATCAAAAATATTATGTTCAAACTTTCATTATACATTGGATGTACATATTTTTTTTTTTTTTTTTTTAATAAAGTGAACATATTTCCAGTAACAAAACCATGGGCACAGTTTAACAGAAAATGTCCTCATAGTGATCAAAAGCAGGTTTATTGCATTTTAAATGGAAATAACTTGTTTGCCAGAACTTTACACATTGTTAGCGTAACCAGGCTTTAAAGTGTTTTTTCTCTGCGTGTATGAGTAGCAAAAATATTCGTTCTAGCAACCGAAAAATATCTAGAAATACTGGTTTTAATCGGGTATTTCCTTTTAATCATTTTGAATGTAAAATGTCATTTTTCTCGCGATTTTTATTGTTTATTTCCTTGGTTTATTTTTATTAACACAAATATGAGATACATTGTACTCAAACCAATGTTGTACAGATAAGTATTTATTCAAAAAGCAATTGATTATATTTCAATGCCGTTTAAACGTACCCTTGCAGAGGTCTAATAAAAACTACAAAAATCGTTAATGCCACGTTAATATCTATCTGTACCCCGCTTTAAAACATTGGTAGTGTATATGATGAAGTAAGTTAACAAAATTAGTTAATAATTAGTTTTTAAGCATAAATATATAGAAAAACGAATAAATCCCAAAGGTAACAATCAAATATATCTTCTTTTTAGACTTAATTATTGAAAATGTATACCATTTTCATCTTGAGCTAATTGCAAAACTAATTCTTTTATTGAATACGAGCATCTTTCGAATAAAAGTAGTGCGCATTCAAACATTTCTTATCTCTACTAATTAAATATTATTAATTAAACTTAACAAAACAAGCCTCTTTATTGATTTATCTAGTTATTAGCAACAGAAATCTAATTATATGCTTTGGTCTTAAGAAAATCGTATTGAACAAAGAAGGTAGAAGATTAAATTCACATGCACACACACACACACACACACTCATGTGCAGGACTTTAAATATGTGTATAGAAAAGAAGAAGCAGAAATATGCAGGATTTATTTTTCTTGCTTGAACACAAAAACACTAAAAGGAATATGTAATCTCTTTGATAATATTTTTTGCTTGTTGGTTTAAGTCTACCGGTTTAAGGGTAAAATAAAATTGAGAGATAAGCCATCTCCTTAAGAATTTTCCATTTAATAAATTGAATGGCAAAAGGCACATATCTTTATTTTCTTTATCTATTAAGTTTCACCACAACAATTTGTGCTTCTGTTAGGCATAACTTTAGCAAAACTAATTAAGCATAAATTTTGAAAGAAAAAAAATCTGTACAATTTCTTGTATCGATTTTAGGCCTAAATCTATGTACAACATGTATCAAAGTTAACTGCTTGTTCTTGTCTGTTTGGATAATTTGCTGCTTTTGCTTTACAACTATAAAATTTTTAAACAAACTATAAACGAGTATGATTATACATTCATTCATTCATGTCCCTCTCTCTTTTCCTCACCGTTTATAATGTGGAAAACATTCATAATAATAAAAACAAAACAACTACAAAGGTCCAATAAAGGCAACAAAAGGCAAACAAAAAAAAAACCTACATAAATTTTTTGGTCAAAAACTTTTCTTTTTAATGCTTTGCCCGTAAACTGCTATTTAACCACCACAGCGTATGAGTGATGAACAAACAGTTATGAATAGAGTATGAGTCTAAAAGTGTTTATGCATTGAGGCAAGTGCCAGAGTACAGCTTCAATACACATTCTTGTGAGTATGCATGTGTGTTTTGCTCACATCAGTGCAAAGCGTATGAGTGATGAAACCAAGCAGTGCATATAAAAATATTACTTATACCTAAATAAAGTAGTACAGTGTAGTGATGTTAAGAAAAATTTAATTTTTCGTTCATCACCAATGCGAATATAAATACTGTGGAATCGGTATCCACCGAACAGGGGGTAATAGAAGTTACTTGTTATCGCTGAGAAGTACACTTGTGTTTTCTTTTATAAAATTAAAAAAAAACCTATAACAGCAATATTTTTTTTATATATGTATTTCTTATGATGCCACTATACTACTGATCAATATACTCCCACTCACTTTCGTTATGAGTTTTTTTAATACAAATAGAACTTGAGAGCAATAACTGCAGCATTTGTTCGGTCTTCTCTTTAAGTGGAAAACAATATGATTGGGGTAATCATAGTCGATGACCAACACACTTCTGATAAAATATGCTTATACGAAAAGTTTAACAACATCAATGTCTAAATAATGCTGGAACGGAAGCTATATTGTTGTTGAACGTAACTGAGTTTTTTAATTGCGAAGAAGCTATCCGAAGGAGTGTGAAATATCGACAAGAATATTCTAATATATGAAAACTATATACATATAGTAAAAGAAAATTCCTTCAGCTCAAGAAAATAATAATATTAAATTTAAAAAAGCGGCCGAAGAAAACCAAATATTAACACTGGTATTCATAAAATATCGGTGTAAATCTTTAAATAAAAGTTAAGCAATGTTCTAAAAATTTAAATGACTTTTCTAAAACTTTTATTTTATTAAGAATATCATATACATATGTATGTGTTTCCATATATCTTTCGAGCCAAAAATTATAAATATTCGTAACATCACTAGTTCATTGGTTTTCATCAAACAGGCATGTGTATTTATTTGGGAAATTTTAAAAGCGGCAGTAAAATGAAAAAAGAAATAACTAAGTAAACTAAACTTTTAGGTTGAAAATGTTTTTATGACTATTTATTAAGCACTTAATTATTAAAAAGGGGCTACCTTCATCATTTTTTAAATAAAAATTTTTTCTTCAAATATTTTTGATGGCATTATTTTAAAAGTTCAAATACATGCAGATGAGAAGATTGACGACTATGCATCAAATGCGAATTATATAATTAGAAAATGCAACAGTCGAAAAAACTTAACTATATAGGTTTAATACTAGTACAAAAGAGTAATTAAGTTCTTTATTCAGTTTATTCAAATCGATGGCTATTTCTTTTCTATGGGCCTCAAAAGATTACGAAAACCAATTGATAAAAAAGTGAACCCCCTACAAACGCTGTTCTTACCAAATTAAACTCTTACAGATAACCACAATTTATCAATAATAGTATTTCAATAACAACAATTTGAACGTACATTAAAAATAAAGCTTAAATGTGCGCTAAAACTGTTACATAAGCGTAAACATCTTGCAATCGGCTCATTATTTTTATAGGCTGTTCTGAAATAAGGCTCCTCAAACGAACAACTGATTCTCAAGTCCCCCACATGCCAAAAAATAGTATTGATTTAACCATATTCGAAAGGGAACGTACAGGCTAGCAATAGAAATTGTTGAATAAAACATGCACGTTATTTCTAATTCCACCTTTAGCGGCTAGGTTGCTGTGGCCATTAACCATGATATTGCTATATGCAATTATAATCTTGTCATGTCCGAACATTTCCAACTATAACTACCGGTTTTGGATACAACAATAGTATTGCCATTTCTTGCCATCCTGCAGTCCCATCCAAATATAATATTGCTATGTGCATATCCATTAATGCAAACGCTTTTTATGGAATTCAATTGAAAACGGAAATAAATCACACTCAGCTATTTCATTTACAGCACTTTCAATTCAATTTAATCTTTATTAATTATTCAACTCTGTTAAAAAACTTTACTAGAACACTTTTTAGACTATTATACCACTGCTGTAAAAATTCAGATTCACCCACTGGGTAAACCTAATTCGAGTGCGCTGAATTCCAAAGGTGCTAACCGTGGTTTTAGGTTAGTTCTTGTTTTTGTGATATACTGTTGTATTAAAAATGGAGGAGGTAGGACAACATATATTCCCTTAACTCAAAAGCGGTTAAAAATATTTAAAAAAAGTACAATAACTAAGATTTGGCAACGAAATTACCTTTCGATAATTGTAAAAATCTTTTTAACCGACTTGGTAGTTTAAAAAATACCATTTCGATGAAAAAATAAAATTGTTTGCAAAAGTTCGAAATTTTTTGTTTGTTTGTTCAGCATAAAAAAAATCTGAAAATAAAGTTATGCTGACGACTTTTCATACATTCATAACAAATACAATTTCAAACAAAAAAAGCTATAAATGACTAAAATCAGTGCACAACTTTGGAATTTAGCCTCAAAAATTAAAAAAAAAATTATTAAATGAAAGTAGTATGAAAGAAACATTTTTACACTCCCGTGCATGAGAAACCAAGAGAAATAATGTGCCACATTTTTTTTTTTAATATTAAAGAGAATTGTAAATTTTTTTTTATTAATTAAAATACTCTTGAACTTTAACTTCTATATATTTTGCAAAAAAAAAAAAAAAAATTCCTTGTGGTAATTTTTCTCTAGCCAAACAATTGCTCAAGAAGTTATAAAGCTTAAGAACCGCTTAAGCCAGATTATAAATAAATATCGAATAATTAAAAGGTATGTGTTTTTTTTCCACACAAGACTTGTTTGTGTCTCTTAGTTATTTATGCAAATTACTTATGCAGTTTAAAAGGAAACGACATACTTTCTTTTCCACTTGCCCTCTTTCTACTCTCCACACATGTACGTACTTGGAAATGATGGCTTGTGCAACTTTACCTCAGTACGAAATTACTTTTGCTAAGCCAACCAGAAAGTCAGAATCATAAATTTTGTGTTCTTAATTAAAAAATATGTTTGTTGACTTTTATTAAGTGTACATAAGGTCTTAAGAATTCAAGATATTTTTAAATATAGAAATTCATAAATTCAAACTGATGGCCCAATTTTTATACTCTCATTGGTAATTACATTTACTGGAAAAAGCGCAAAAGTATCTTTGAAATGGAAATAGGAATTTCAAATAAATGAGGATTTCTAATTTAAACGGCACTTTTGGGCAAGAAAAATGCGAGGCCAGCAGACTTATTACAAAGGATGCTTCAAGCATAATGCAGTACGCTAATTGTGCGTCAAGGTCTACTAAGGTGGCATCTGACACTGGCAAAAAGGTTCGAGACTGTTCAAGAACGGGTATGACATCGAGTGCCATTGTGATGATAACAGATATGATCCTTTGAGTAATGCCTTCCTCAAATGGCAACGCTTCAAAATTATTACCGACCTTATACTATCTGTACATGCATACATTGTTCAGACACATTTTGACTGGAAATTAAGCTCCAGATGTTGCAGTTTCTTAAATATAACTGTGAGTAAGTCTCTCTGTCTTTTTATCTTACGAACTGTATTTCTTAAATTTTTACTTATGTATTTTGTTGCTTAATACATAATCTATTTTATCATTTATTGGTTTCAAACAATGGTATTCTTAGAAGCCAATCTGTAGCTGCACATGCACATTTTGCTACAACTTTTGCAGCAAAAAGTGGTAAAATTCCGAAATATTGCTAATTCTAAAAATACTTTCAATTCTTTTGTCTACTTTCCAAACAATTCAGGCTGTAGAAATATTTTGAATAAATAATTTGCTATTTCAGTCAGTTGATAAAACAGCTCCGCTGGCAAAAGCCTTTTGTGAATCCTTCATCAAATTCAGCCTGTTTAACTGCTGCTTTAATGTACGAGTTTTGTTTTTTTTTTTTTTTTTTGCTAAAAACAACCAAACAAAATGCAAATAGCGCCATGTTCATTAAACAAAAATGTTAAACTGTTCATGGTGTTGTTTGTAATAAAAGTTTTTATTGAGATGCCTTCAGTTAATTGTGAGCTTAATAACAACTTGTGCATCGATGGTAATAAAAATTTGATCATGATGTTCACGCACATCATATTTGCCATGATTTTAATAATATTTCTCCCCAAAATATACGAAATATTTTTGAAAACTAGCAATTATATCAGTAGAGAATCTTTAATCAAAATTTCAGGTTCTGTTTTTTTTTTTTTTCAAATAAGCTAGATGTTTATCAGTTATTTTTTTAACGGCTGGTTATATTTTAAGGGCCGATGTTGAATGTAAATCACACCTAAATGTCAAGTTTTTTTTTTACATTTTACCTGAAATTTCTCAATTTCACACTAATTCAACTTGAACCGTGTAAAGATACACAATCGAGCGACGCGTTATTCAGGCTTATTATGAAAAATTGGTATCATGCACTTAGTGATTTTTAAGGTAAAATTAATCGTCCAAATGTGCCTCGTACAGCTTGCACTGCAGAAATTGTTGCTGCCGCTTGCGATAGTCTGGCTGAAGAGCCGCCCACCTCAACTCGTCGTCGTGCCCATCAAACCCGCCTCTTCTGCTCGTCTTTGATGATCATTACGCATAAAGATTTACATCTGGACACTTACAAGGTGCACTTGACTCAACAACTAAAGCCCATTCCAATCGTTGTCAATGGCAAGAATGCTGACAAGAAACTGCAACAGTGTATGATCAATTTTCAAAGAAACCCATCTTCAGTGATGAGACACATTTTCATCTCAGTGGATTCGACAATAAGTAGAATTGCCGCATTTGGGCGAATGATAAGCCAAGAATGATTATCGAAAACCCAATGCACCCGCAAAGAGTGACTATTCGGGGCGGTTTATGGGCTGGTGGCATCATTGGGCCGGTTTTTTTTTTAATTAGGCTGGTCAGGCAGTTATTGTGAATGGTGTTCGCTTCGCTATCGTGAGATGATAATAAACTTTTTATGGCCCTAATTGAAAGATATGGATTCGGGTTTCAACAGGTCGGTGCCACTTGCCACACCAGTAGCGAGACAATAGCTCTTTTCCACGACAAATTCAATGGCAGTATTATCTCACATGTGATTTAAGACCGTTGGACTTCTTTTTTTGGGGGCTTATTTAAAGGAAAGGGTGTACATCGACAAGCCAGCAACAATTCAAGAGCTAACGGATGAGTTAATGCGGCATATTAACCACGTAGAACCTCAATGCTTACCCAGCGTCATCGAAAATTTGAACCATCGTAGGGAGGTATGCCGTTGAGTTCGCGGCCAATATTTTATGCGATACATAATTGAACTATACCAAGATGTTTTGTGTCGTATTCGAAACCAAAATCGGTCCTTAAAATTTAGCCACCTTTTATATATACAAAATCGTAAAAAAAAAATGTAAACGATAAAAAGCTAATTTTGTATTAGTAGTTGTTGTTTGGTAATTTTCTTGCCATTTTTCAGCTTTTTTATGAAAATTCAAATATTTGTAGTCTGAAACTGACCCTTAATAATTTGCATCTCAAAATAAAATTTCCCTCAAAATAACCATCTAATCTAGTAAGGTTTTAGACAGTTTAATACGAGTTAATAAGCGGAAATCGAGGAAGCTTTATTTACAAACACTGATTGCCACTGCTAAACTGATTTTGGGATTAATAATTTTTTAAGCATTTATTGCCGCTTCTACCCTTCTCTAAAACCTTTTATAAGCTGACATTTCTATTAAAAAGGCATATTAACACAATTTTCCTCTTAAAAGTTTCGAATTTCAACTTCGCTTTTCTTGCCTCATTTAATAATGTTGATCACAGCGACTTTGCCACAAAAAAATCTTTTTGAATTCTGAGAAAGTTAAACCGAACAAAAGGCCAAAAAGTAATGAACAATTATAAATGCGTGCCTTATATAAATATTCACTACAACTGAAACAGAAAGTAATAGAAAAAACTTTTTGAAAACAAAACAAGACCATGGAATCCCATGGCTCCACGTCAAGGTCAAAGGTGAGCTGGAACGGCACAAAATCCACACGAAACGTTCATAACTGTTCCTGGCCGCTCGAAGAGGGATAATATGTCAAACCGGCACCCACTAAAACAACACCGGATGACTTCTTTTGGTCCACCTATTATACTACAATTTAATTAGTTTGAAACAAAATGATTTAACTTGCATTGTTGCGGTTTGCGTCATATTTCACCGTTAATACCGAAGATCTGGGATAGAATGCACTAGGTCGAGTGTATTGTAAAATATATGTTTATAAGACGCGACCCATTCGAATAGGGCACTATTGCTTTTTAAAGATTTGGACCATCATAAAATAAATTGAGCCAAGTACAAAACTGATTTGCACAGCAAGTGTTCCATACCAACGTGCAAGTGGTAGACAAAGGGCAACTCTTGTATAAGGTACCCTTCAGTATTTATCGGTTTTAGTATTTGTAGCTGTGAAGGCCAGGCAACCATATATCCTGCGCAAATTTCAATGTTCTAAAATTATAGCTGATTTTTAATGTAAAGGCTGTCCCCGTGTATGAACGCCAATTAAATTTTAACTTTTTGTGATTTGCTGGTCCACATAACCACATATCCTGTGCAAATTTCAAGCCTCTAGCTCTTACGGTTCAAAAGTTATAGCTAATTTTCAAACTAAAGGGTGTCCCCATGCATAAGGCAACATTAAAATTTTTTCTATTTTTTATAGTTTTTTGTTGTACAAGCTTATATGAATTCCAAGTCTCTAACTCTGGCGGTTTGAAAGTTACAGCTTATTTCAGTTTCTTGTGTGGGAGCACCCTTTAGTTTTTTTCCACTTTTTTCGTTTGTATTATTTGTTGTGATAGCGACCGTTTAGCGTCACATGTCCTGTGAAAATATCACCTAGATAGCTCTTACCGTTTGGTAGACAGAGGCCTGTGTCAGATGGTCGGACGGGCAGTAAAGTCTCAGTAATAGGGTTCCATTGTGACTCTATGAGTACGAAACATTAAGAATTGCAACAAAAATGCTAAGATTTGAGTATATTTTTAAATAAAATGAAAATAGACTTAAACAATTTTAATTTTAAACATTTTATATACGATTTCAAATCTATTTTGCGATTTCCCCAACTCTGGCACATAAATTCTACATAATTTTTACGAATTAAAATAATTTTTGTGAATTTAAATAATCGAACTTTAAAGTTCGTTTTTCTTTTTAATTGTTAATGCAGCAAGTAAAATTTGTAAATTATTGCTGGAGGTGGGCAAATTCAGTTCTTCTTTTGGGCACATCGTTGTACACTTTTCTAAACAATTGAAAAACTGCAACGATTAAATGCTCAAAAATTTCCATCTGATTTTGACATGTTTTAACGGGTTTTCTTCTTTTTTTTTTTTTGTTATTCAATTTCCACAGAAATTTATTTTGCCCACAAACAGCTGGTTAAACACTTTTATCCCTGAACAAATTTAAAAATTGGCTGCACTGTGAATTTCTGTGCAATTGGTTACCTCGTTCGTGAGCCTGTGAGTTTTTGATGTACCAACGTATTTATTCATTTTTATAAGTATGAACATGTGTGCGTGTGTGTGAATGTTTGTAGTTGTATTCGTTTTATGAATAGAAGTTTGAATGCCTGTGTAAAATACTCAATAAAAATTACATGTCTGTTTGTTTACGTGATATTTTACTATTTTGGTTTGTGTACTTGAGCATGTGTGCATGGGTTTCTGTGTATGTGTGTGTGTGCGTTATTCAATGAGTACATTCTCATGTGATTTTTTTTTTTTATTGTATTTAAAGTACATATTATTGGTTTTTTGTGGCTGTATTGAAACGCTTTTCTATTATGAAAAAGCAACGAAAGCAGGACAAATAAAAAAACGCAACCATAACCGAACTGGCAAAAACGCGTGTTAACAAACAAGCGGAGAAGATTTTTAGTTGCATGCCATAAAAATGAGATTGGAAAAAAAATTATTTTTAAACCATTTTATAACTGTTTGCTTTTTATATTTGCTCACTTATTTTCCTTTGTCGTTTTTGTTCTCTTTTACTCTTTCTTTTTCTCACTTTTTCCCCCTCTTCAATGTGCGGAGCAACAAATTTTCTGTTTTTCCTACCAAATCGAATTTCTATATTTGGGTAATAAATTTTATATTTTTATTAATGGTGCGAATATAAATTAGACACAGCAAATTGGCTCTTCTTGTGATTGATCGAAGGCGATTAAACAAACCTTCCAAGTTGTCATAAAAATGGTTAAGTACCATCATGAATCAGTTGAGTGTGTGACAGAGAAAATAAATACATTTTATGGAGCTTAATAAAATACTAAAAGAGATTTCGACGAAAAAAACCCTTTGAATTTTTGTTTTTTTTTTCTTTCTCTTAAATTATACTGCTCTACACTCCCCCCACAGAGATTCATTAATTATTTAACTAGATTTAATGTGTGTTTTAAGCTGGCTTCTTCTCACGTCTTAATAAAACAAAAGAAAATTGTTTATTTTGATATAAATTTTAACCGTCCTTTTCACCAGCAAAATGTTTGTGCCGGGGAAATTAAAAATCAATTATTCAATAAACAAAGAAAACCCTAAAAACAACAACAACAAAGTCTAAAATATGGGGGTGTTTCTTTAAACTGAAAATATTTTGGTTGGCGTTTTTTTCTGTTCTATTATTTTATTTATTTTGTTGTACCAAAAAAAAAAAAAAAAAACAAAATGTGAGTAATGAGAAATTAAACAGTTTGGAAAGAGTTTCTTTTTTTATCTGCAACTTTAAACGCAGCTGGGGGGTAATTTACATATTTTAACATATTTCAAAACTTTTATAAGTTAAATTAGTGGCGCATAAAAAGTGCTGGACAAAACTAATTTCATTGTTGTCTTTTGTTAAAATGGAAGAAAAGAAAAAACTTGAGTTTTAAGTTTATAACAACCAAAGCAAAAGTTTTTCAAAAGAAACAAATTTTTTGTATTTCATGCAGTTTAAAAGTTTACTCGGAATCTGAGTTTTGCATACTGGGACAAATAATTTTTCCTTTTTTCTGTTTTTAATAAAATCAAAACAAGACAAGTTTTATCAATGGAATTTGGTAGGGGAAGCCAGTATAAATAAAGCATTTCGTTGTTTTAATAACTCAGGTTTTGCTTTTTTTCGAAAGGGAATTTAAACGTCAAAAACAACCCCCTTCCCCCCCTTGTTTTATTTACTTATTAAGTATTCACAGACCTACAATTTCTTTCCTTTTTTTAATTTGCATAGACTTTAAAAAAGATGTGTGTGTGTGTTTCACAAAGGCAGACAGCTAATGCCGCTCAAAATAATATGCTAAACATTACGACAAACAGTTTTTCTAAATAGGATAATAAAAACGAGCTCAATCAAGCAATAAACAAGTAACTGAAACAAAAATCAAAATCAAGAATTGAAATTAAATTGTCTTTTACTTAAAGTTAATGGATGAATTCAATATTGTTGTGAATTGTGAGTAATTTATAAACGTGATGTTGCCAAGGGAATGAAGTAAATATGCAAATTACTAAACTTAGTGCCATGCCATTTGTCAAATTCTAAAAATCGTTCGATCATATGCCTTAAGTCACTAAAGCCGGGTTCATAAGCTAGAAATGTTAATGGTTTTGCACCAGCTGCGTTTCCTTCTAACTTTCTAACAAGTTCGTTTTTGATATTATAAGTGTTTTTACAGGAAAATGTATGAATTCCATCACATATGCTTTTTATTTTCATTATTTTCACTCGCTAGCTCAACTGATCACGATTGCCGTATTTCGGTCCTCGAATTTTAAAACTGCTATATTCCTTTTTTTGCTTGTTGCAAATTTTTTCTCAGATTTTCACGCTTTGAGAGGCCTTTTTTCCTGTAATAAAATAAGAGTGATTATTAACATTTTTAAGAAAAACAAGAAAAGTAAAGTTGACTACTGGAAAGGGGCTGCAGAACAACTGTTTCACCTCCACCACATCGCTCATCAACACCAAAATTGCTACGAACCCAGTTCATGAGTAATTGAATATTGTTTTTTGAGCAGCAGCGCACAGCCATCTTGCTAACCTTGAGCTCTTCATTACAAATTGTCTATGTTTAATTTTATTAATCAACTTTCTATTTTATCGCTGTGCTTTATTTCGTTGATTGAAATTTAATTATTTTATATTTTCTCACCAGCGTCCAATGGAGTTTTGTGTTTGTTGCTGTTGTGTAAATGACAACAAGGCTTTCAAAATTAGCGCTGGACCCAGTGTTTCTTAAGCATTAAAACAACTTTATAGTCGAAGTTTATGATTTAGAATTGTTAATAACTTTATCGGGCTTTAAGTCGACTTTATTACCTCTGAATGGAAAAAATTATGTTCGAAGTAATTCGGTTGTTGATGAGAGACGTGTGGCGGCTTGGAAGCAGCTTGTTCATTTAATATTGTGTTTAATTAATATTAATCATTAATTTGAACTTCATGTTGAACTATTTTATTTACAATTGTTAATAATTCACACAATTTAGCGCTTCAAAATTTCAAAACGAAGAGTTTGAAACCGTTATTATCACTGATACAGTAGCAACAAACACAAATATGAATTGGATGTTGGTGAGAGAATATAAAATATATTCCAATCAAGAGAAAAACTCAGTGATAAAATGTAAAGTTGATCAACAAAAATAAATATAGACGGTTAGTAATGAAGAGCTCAAAACAATGTACAATTAGTCATGGCCTGAGTTCGAAGCGAACTTGGCTGTTGGTAAGCGTCGTAATGGTTATGAAACAGCCCCGGCATCTACGCCAGCCTATAAATATTCTTTTTTTTTACTTTTCTTGCCTTCTTTAAAAAATTCATTATAATAATCCTTCTCAATGCTTAAGAATGAAAATCGAACTGAGGCCCAATTAAGTAATTAGCAATTTCAAATCATGAAATGCAACTATAAAATGGAACTTTTCGTTTCACAGTTTTCGATATGAACAACTTGTTCTCAGAAGGTGTGTCAAGCTTTATTATTTATACCAATTTTTAGTTTCTTTATATAATGTTTACAGCTTTAATTATTTCCAGATATTTGTTCAATGCAACTATTGAAAATCTTAGCATTTTAATGTATTTATTCTCAACAAGATTTTCAATGCAAATTTCTAACAACAAATGTAATTTTATTTAAAGTACTACAACAACACAGCTGAAACAACGACGCAACGGACTTGTGAATTCGTTGCACATTCATTTGTATATTTGATGCAACCAGCCCCATTGTCATGGACTAAATTTAATTTCTTTTTGGATTTTAGCTTTCAATTGTTTCTTCGAAATATAAATATAATTCAAGTAAATATTATTTTCATCTTTTACCTTTGAAATAAACTAATTCAGCATGAGCAGACAATAGAAGACATTATTTTTGTTTGTTGAATACACTGCTCTTCAGCACGGTAAATTTTATTCAGTTTAATTTATTGTTTGCTGTCTGTCTTTGCACGACCAAATGCTCAGTGCAAAGTTATTTGGGAAGCAGTTCTATTGAAAAAAATAAATTTTATCTATTCTAACGCCTTTAAATTTATTGCAAATCATTTTAAGCACTTGATTTTCATTTGACTTTCAAATGGCAGCAAGAATTTTATACCAGTATAAAAATAAAATATTTACTCAACAAATTCCACTGAAATTAAAAGCAATAAACGATTACAAAAAGCAAAAGCAAAAGCTTAAGAAATAAAAAAATAAGTAATAATCATAATTCAAATAACTCTTTGTTTGTAGGGGTTTTCCTCTTTATTTTTCCTTTATTATTTCTTTTGTTTTTATCGATACTGAAAAAATGCTGAAAAAATGCATAATAAAAGCAAACTGGTAAATATTTGTATCGTTTATAAATAAATCAAGAAAGAATAAAACTGCAACAACAACAGAACACAACTCAACAATAAACGTACATTTGCTTGAAATGCTGAGTCAGTTTAAAAGGATTGTAACACACTTTGTTCGTAGTTGGATATTTAAAACACACCACTTGAACAAACTGCACTCTTACACTCACTGACTCATTCACTCTCTTGCTCAGCACTCGTAACAAATAAGGATATATTGCTTTTTAAGGATCTACTGGCAATGACTCTCACATGCTACTTGCCATGGCAGGCAGGACTCTTCGTTCCTTCTACTGACGGCAAGCGGTGTTCTGACAAGGCAACGTACTGCTTTTTATGCAACCGTTTGCATGTATGTATGGGTATGTGTATTTAAGTCTGTGTGTGTGTGTGTGTGTGTGGCAAGTCAAGTGTTTTAAGGTAAATAATTTCAAGTTCGTGCAGGAATTTTAAAAATGTTTAACATTTATATTTAACTTTATACTTTGTGCTCTCAAACAAGAAAACCCTTTTTGCCATCAGCATTCATCTTACTATGTGTTTCTTTTTTTCAGGAATAAAAAAGAAAAAACTAAAATTAAAAAATGTGTGTTCGAGACAAAATGTGGCCACCAATTTTTCTCAAAATTAAACGTGACTTTCTGTTTCCAACAATTTTGCATTGTTTGCTCAGTCACCGAATCTAATACTGCACAAATTTATTGCCAAGAAATTTACTTAAAACAACAACAAAAAAATTGATTGTTAATAATTTTATAGAGCTTTCTAGTTCGATTTTTATTTACTAAAAAATTGAGAAAGAGTTTTTTTTTTGTGATAAAATTGGATGCTGATGGGCTACGTGGTGGCCATGAAACGGTCTTTATCTTCACGTTTTTGGTGTTCTTTAAAAATGTGTATCACTCCAATTTTATTACAAAAAAAAAAAAAAATCTTTCTCAATTTTGAGAAAGTGAAAATCGAACTAGAAAGCTCGACAAAAATAATTATTAATTGTATATCATATAGTTCACCACTATAAAAATTAAATTAATGCAAAAGAAAAATAATTCTTGAAACAACCTTCCATTTAAAAAATTTTAATAAAACATGTATGATTATACGTTATCGTATCGGCAATCGTAGCACTAATATGTATGACTGATATCCCATGGAATGAAGGTATCCATCCCAACTAGCGTTTTAAAGCTATAGTAGAGCCTACTAGTGTTATAAAGAGGACTTTTGCTCGTTCATGAGTTCGGTTTTATTCATGTAGGACTTCTCTTACGAGAATAAGTGTTATACGAGGTCATTCTTCTATACAATTCTTCTACAATGCCCGAAAGATACATACAAAGGGTAGTTAATTTTTTATTTTAAAATTATTTAGGAAATTTTGTCATTTCTTTTCTTTATGATAATACTGGTATGGTTCAATTATATATGAAATAAAATATCGGCTAAACGGTTGCAAAATTTTCGATGACTCTGAAGCATAATTGAGATTCTATGCAGTTAATAAGCCGAATTATTTCATGATTTAAGTCCTGAATTCTTACTGGTTTATCGAGGTACAACTTTTTTTATAAATAATTCCAACCAGTGCTTCCAGGTCAATGTATTTCTTCCCCCAGAAAGATTTTAAAACCCCCTAAAATTCAATGTTTTACTACAAAAACCCCCAAAAAAATTTTGGTGAACATTCTGCTTTAGATTGCGAATCACCAATAGTAATGCGGAAAATACATAAAATTGTTAAAATTTCTCCAATTAAAAAGAAGTAAAAATTAACTGATTATATATATTTTTCAGTGCATATGTTATGATTACAGACGTATGTTTATTTGTTATAAACTTTCTATTTATTTGTATTCACATATTTTGAGATCTAAATACATATTTATAGGCAGCTGGAAATCGTTATCTGCGTATTAAAAAAAAGTTAAGTTTCTCCCAAAATATTAAGAGTTTCTAAGTCTTCTTCGCTCTTAACGTTCTTTTGACATTTTCATAAAGAGTTTCAATTTTATCAAAGGTTCTTAGATATTTTAATTTTCCCAATTCTTAAGAAACGGAAAAAATTGAAAGAAATTACCCATAAGGAAAAAATTCATTCAACTCAGCAAAAAAAAAAGTACTTAAAATTACCAGTTGCAAAATTCTGTACTTCAAGTTACCAGATGAACATAAAATATTTCATTTCATTTAAAAATCGTTAAAGACTTCAAACTTATCAGTTGAAAAATCTTCTAACTGCTACCATTTTACCGTTCAACCAAACACAGAAATCCCCAAAAAATACCCCGAAAGAGTTTAGTACCCTAAACTCACCCTTAAAAGAAAAAAAAAAATGCTAAATCTAGGGGCAAACCCCCTAAGCTGGCAACACTGATCCCAACTGACATTGCCATGCGACCATTGAATTTGTCCCGCAAAAGAGGCATTGCTTCGTAAGCTGCGTGGCACGTGAAGCGGCTCTCACAGTGAAACGCTTAAATAAAAAGGGTGAGTGAATCGATCAGGGACATGAAGCGCATCATCAACAAATCTTTACAGCCATAGACGAGTCTACACCGGCAAATGTGACATCAGATCGCATATCGGAGATCAGACTAGAGGTCAATTGCGAAACATTGATTCCTCACTTCCATTCCTGGTTGACGGACCTTTTGAACCAGATGCCCAGGATGTTTCATTGATTAGCGGATGGAACAACTTTTTTGTACAACTTTATTTAGTCGTTTTCTAAAACGACTTTTTGTGACACTTTTTTCAAATTCAGCAAAGGCAACCCTGCATAACATGTTTCAAAATATGTGGAATTAATTGTCTTGTAACCTTCTCAGTAACTTTTTTAAAACACAAACATACACACTAACTTGAACAAAAACAATTCATGTACGGATATTTTTTTAATGTCTTTTAAAAGTTGTTTTATAAACTAAAATACAAAATACTAGTTAAAAACAAAGTTATTTAATTTAATACTTAAAATAAAGTATTGTAGAGAAAAACACAAAGTTAAATAAAACTTTACTGATTTTAATGAAAAAAACTTCATCAGCCTTCATTTTTTTCTTCTCTACCACTCTGATGCAAAACAAATTCAATCAACTGCTGTTGTCTTTGTTTTTTTTTTGCACTGCAGTCAAACAGATATAAATTGAATGAATAGAATTGAGGAGAGAAATTTTGCATGTGTGTGTGTATGTATGTATTTCTATTATAGTACATATTTTAGTACACAGCTAAATGGGGAAATTGATGTATTGAATTTGCACTTAACTAGTAGTTGGCAATCAAATTATATTGAAGAGTGTTTATTTAAACAGACTTAGAGGATGAGTTAATTCAAATGAAGAGCTAACTGCAATTTATCTCGTGAAAAATCTAAACGGATGGCTGGTTGGTTGGTCACATTATGAATGGCATTTAAATTTGTTATTGATTTTTGTTTTATTTGTTTATTTATATCCTTATCGTTTACCTCTCTGGCATTTTGTTTGATGATTTCAGGTGCCATTTACAGGCTTGTTGTGTTATTTATAGCTCAAAATATTACTAGCAGTATAAATATTCTTATGTAAGTATGTATATAGTGTTGTTACATACTGTTATGTGTTTACCTAACTAAAAACACCTTACAATTAGAGCTTACGGTGATTCTCTTAACAATACGGTGGTAATAACTGAAGTATTTTAGAGAAGTATTCTTATTCTTATTAGTAAGAGAACACGCTATCGGATTCCGATTTAACACAAGACTGAGATTCATTTTATTTTATGTATAATGGATTTGTTACACAGTTGTTTATATTAGGTTTACATAGTTGTATATATGTTGTAAGAATTATGTGGGTGCGATCGATACTATGTTCATATACTTCAATAACAAAATTACTTGTGAAATCACTTGCTGGGTGTCATCGGGAACCACTGTTTTGTTTTTGTTTATTTGATTAGTTTTAAGCACGTGGGAAATGTTACAAATATTTGGTTGAAAAAAAGTTAATAGTTAGTAAAAGTAATAGGAAAATTTCAGAGAACCACTTTCTTTTTTTTAAGTTTTGTAGCATCTCTTAATTAATTTTTGTTTCCAGTTAAATATTATTGAAACCCCAATGACATGGTAATACAAAATTCAAAACTAGAAGTGGCTCGTGCGGATTTCTTTACTTTTTTTTCCTCACTTTTTATGGCAGCTCATAATTTTATTCATAAAATACCACTGTTGGAAAAACCACATTACATTCGTTTCACTTTATGACCGGCTAATTACTTTATGGAGTCTTAGTGTAATTATATTCATCAGAATTGAAAAATTGCTTTTGTGTTTGTTTGGTTGATCAGCATTTTTTAAAAAACCAAGAAATGAAAAAATTGACGACTTATTGGCTGTAAAATAGACCATGACTGCTTCACGTCCATTACACCTATTGCCTTTGAATTCCGTTCATTGCAGAATTACATACGGTTTCTTAAGCAGCAGCCCTAAGCCTGAGCTCTGCATTGCCAACTGTCTATATTTAGTTTTATTGATCAGTTTTCCATTTTATCGATGTTTTTTTCTATAATTTGGAGTATATTTTCTATTCTGTCACCAATACCCAATTGAGTTCCAATTTATTTTTGTACTTATTGTCACTGTATCAGCAATGACAATGTTTTCAAGCTTTGTGCCTGGCCCACCGATTCATAAGGATTAATTTAAAGTTATAATAGAACTATATGATTTTGAATTGTTAATTACTTAATCAGGCGTTAGTTTAATTTTTCTTCCTTAGAATTGAGCAAGCTTTATTTTTGTGATGAAATTGTAGTGATCGAAATTCTCTAAGAAGACTGTAAACCGTTTTAAAGAGGTAGCGCTTAGGTTTTCGTGACTGACTGTCTATATTGTTGTTTATTGATCAACATTTCATTTTATCGATGTGCTTTTCCCGATTCCCTCACCAATATCACTTCGTGCACGCCCACTAGCGAATCACTCATTTTTGCGCTCGAACCTTTTTTAATCACGCAACTTCAGGCACAAAAGACGTTATTATTGAAACAAAATACAAAAGTATTTTTATAAAAAAGATCTTAAGCCTTAAAAATTTAATTTATTATCAAAATAAAAGAAAAGATCAAATAAACTATACGTTAAATATAATATATATATTCAATGTATATATTCTTTTATTTTGTATATACAAAATAATAGAAAATAAAAACAAATTAATATTCCTGACGATGCTAACAAATTGTTAGCAAAATATCAAAAAATTAATAAAGAAAATTAAAAGACCTAAAGCTTTAAAAATAGTTTTATTAATTTTCGTTAGAGACATGAAAATTTCACTTAAATAGCACTTAATATGTGAAATTTAGCAGGTATGAAATTTTGTGGAATTATAGCATATTTAACTTGATTTTATCCCAATTCAACTTATATTGCTATCGCTTGTGAGCACAGAAACTTACGCAAATAAAAGCAAGTTATTGTACTATATCCCCTAGCAACTTTACTAGTTACAGTGCTACAGGATCTGTTGGAGTGTTTAAAATTACTCCTGCTCATTGTTTCAAAAGTTTATTTAAAGGAGACTGCAGGCATTTCAAAATGTCACAGCTAGCACTAATTTTTAAATTTATTCATGATGCAATTTAATTTTTAGCACACCTGTTTGGCGAACTATTTTCATTTGAAATGTAGTACTTATCTAAAAGATCATTCAACCTTTATTCATCAAGAACTGGAGCTTTACAGCAATCAATCTCTTCATGTAAATCTTATATACATATCAAAGTTTGTTCTTCTACCAATTCTTTTACTCTTTGCAATCCAAACTTTGTGATCTTAATGTCATGAAATTTATACTTTTAGGGTAATAATTTTTATTCCTACATAAAAAAGTTCCATAGGATTTGAAAAAACAACATTTTTCGTACAATATTATACTAATGATTTAAGGCCATTATCATAATAATTATTGTAAGTTTATTAAGCTCTTATTTGACGTATTTCTACGGTATATTTGTCAAATAAACGTGTAATAAACTTTCAATAGTTTTTATGAATATGGGAGTTAATGTTTGGTTTTGCACTACATACAGCTAATTGAGTTAAAACGATTTTTAAAATTTTTTTCCCGCCAAGAAATTTACCCAGGTAAATGTATATTATATTTATGTGTAGTAGACATTGAGCTAAAGTATATTGCATTGCAAAATAATACAAGGAAAAATGTGTGAAAATTTTTTTGCAAACCAAAAAAAAGTTCGCTAAATTTCTACACTACATGAACTGCCCCAAAATGGTGCTCACTCACTCACACACACGTAATGTTTCTAAAATTCAATCACAAGTGACACGGCATTTTCACGACAACCGCACAACTCTAATATACGTATATTTATGTTTTCACTTATATGTATCTTTGTTCACTTTGTTCACATAAAGACTGAATTGTTATCCGTATACTGATTGAAAGAAGGATTTTTTTTTGAATATAAGTTTTAAAATTACTTCTTGGAAAAATTCACTCAATTACACTTTCAGCACCGATTTCGAATACATTTGAAAATTAAATTTTTATTTGAGCGTTTTTATCACCCCGGTGCGTATGCGTAATATATATATTGTACATACATATGTAATTAGTTGGCACATAACACTCATACGTCAGAGATTATTCGACTACAAAGTAAAATTAATGCTTCAAAAATGAAAAAAAAAATTGAAAGCGCTATTAACACAAAAAGAAAATCAATTGTATAATAGTGAGAGAACATAAAATATATTTCAAACACCAGAGAAAACACAATGACAAAAATTAAGCTTGAACAATAAGATTAAATATGGACAGTTAGCAATGTAGATGGCTAAGCGCTGCTGCTTAAACACAGTATACGAGTAGTCATGACCTGGGTTGGCAGCAATTTGGATGATGGTAAGAGTCGTGCTGAATGTGAAAGAGAAATGTTATGTATCCCAGCCAGTAAGTCTTCATCTTTACTCTTCTTTTTTTCTTTTTTAAAGAAAAGTAAAATCAAATTCACGTCCGAAAATATTAACAATTGTATTAATAAATAAAAATAATAAAATAAAAAATAAAAAATTAACAATTGTATTAAATGAACTGATTTCTGCTTTTCAGAAAAGATCACGCAACCATTTCTTGCCTGTTGATTGTATAATTTCTTTTAAAATTATTTTCGTCTATTTAATTTTATTCACTTTTATTTGCTTTTACCACCAGTCGCTCTTGAAGCTTCTGACAAATAAAATAGTTTTAAGAGTTTTTTTTTTATAAATATAAAATATTTTTTTTTTAAATTGAAACATTCCATCTGCAAGTGTTTGCTTATTTATTTTATATTAAAGTCTTGCTCAAGTTTTATTTATTTGCCACAAGGGCTAATCAGTCTGTTTGCTTCTGTCTGACTCCTTCTTCTCTTGCGAATATTTTCTTGTCTTGTCATTTTGCACATCATTTTGCCCTTTTTTTCCTCTATTTCTAAAGGCATTATTAAAGCGGAAAATTTAGCAAAAAAAAAATATATGTATACACGTATATTTTCAGTATGTCTGTCAGGTTTTCTTTCATTGAATTAAGCACCTTTAATGGCCAATGAAAAAAAAATGTAAATAAATAATTTTCGTAAATATTTGTTAAAAGAATGATTTTGGACTGCAAAAAAAGGTATTATTGACGAATAGACTGAAGTAATGTACTCAAATTACAACAAACCCAACAACAACAGCAATCAGCATGATTAAGAAAACAAACACATTTTGTTTTAAAAAAAATAAGGACTCTTAAACAAACAATTTACTTACTTTTCTTTCTTTTTATTACTTAACAATCAAGTCGAAATTAAAAATTCTAGCTGCAGCTCTTTATGTACACATGGTATTGATTGAACTGCTAGTAAAATTAATGCTGCCAGTACATTTTTCGCAAAATACTCCCACTAGTGAATCGACTAGTAAGTCGATTTCGATTGTAGTCAATAATCGATGTTCAGTCTTAAAAATTGATTATTTTGCAATCGATTACACATTGCCAACTTTATGTTGAAATTGATTTTTGGTGCCAAGTAAGCAAAATAAATTGGAAAACATGTATTTTTTTATTTTTTACAAGAAAAAAAGGCGATTGTTTGATACAAGTTGTTTAAACGCGAAACTTTGTTGAAATCGAAACATTGTGAAATTTGTAAATTAAAAATAAACACATTATTTGAAAAAATATTGTTACTTCATTAGCAAGAAATGGCTTTTTATGGAAGCACTGTGGAATTAATGCTTCAGCATTACACTACTGCAAAAGTGGCAAAAATTGTGGTTAAAGAAATTTCGGAAGATCAACAAAAGCTCCAATAAAAAATTCGATTGCCATAGAGCACAAATTATCTTCCACAAGTAAACACTGCGTTTGTTCGAATGAAATGCTGCCGCCCGTAGTAATATTATTTCAAAATTCTTCTTTCCATAAATTAACATTGAACCAAAAGTGATTTAAAACCTGTATGTAGAAGTCTTTATGGCTTGATTGCTCAAAACTTTGTATCGCCGTCGTCATATCAAATCTACCTCGAAAAACTCGTACTTGTACACTACTCTTCGACAAACATTTTCTGGCTATTTGTGGATATTTAAAATATTGTAGACCTAAGGACTAGATAAAGACTATCAACCACCTACAATTGTTGTTGGTACCCTGCAGAAATTATTGAAATACCATAATCCGTTTTAAGTAAAAAGGAGTAGTTACAACATCATACGATATAATGCAAACATGGACCATGATGAACAAAAAAAAACTATTTACCAATACTCACAACATATGATTACCATGTGGAAATCCAGGAGTAGTGACATGAAGTAATTTCAAGACTAACCCTGTGTTAATAATGTGCGAAGTAGTTACTTGGACTAGTTTTTCGATTACTCTAACGTAATGTTTTCGTTGATTACATGGACATTGTAATGTAAAATGCATCATGTTTTTTTCCATGTAAGTGGATTACTTTTCTACTAGTCCTGGTCCCTTGTGGCGTACTCTTTACGCTAGTGTAAGGAGTAGTCCCGATTTGTGCAAGATAGCTAGAAAATCATTGCTAAGTTTTTTACGTCGACCTAATGTGACGTCAATTGGAATATGGGAGATTAGATTTATTAAATTTAACTAGTCATGGCCTGAGTTCGAAGCAAAATTGAATACTGACGAGCAAAACGGGGATCGTGAAATAACCATGGTATGTACCCCAGCCAGTAAGTCTTCAACTATCTTGATTACACCAGTTTTTTTCACAAAAAAAAATTTTCTCAATTTTGAGCAAGTAATCATTAAACTTGAAATCCCGATAGAATTACTAACAATTGTAATTGTAATTAAATTAATGCTTAAAAACATAACCTTTCGCATCATTATAGACAACATAATATTGTTGTCACAACAATGCTTTTTCTTTGAGTGAAGAAAGACAGACATTGCTCAATCGATTTTCCATTAATTCTGACTTAAAAGTATATTTTTAAGGGCTTGAAAATTAAGTTTGTGGAGTATACCAATGGAATCACATACTTATAACTAGCCATAGCACTCTTTGAGAAGGATAAAAAATATATTTTATAGCCACATTAACAGCAAAAAAAAAATATTCAAGGCAAACGTTTAGGTTTATTTTTATTTTAATTGCTTTGTTCAATTTTAGTAAAAAGTTTTTAAGTAGTTTATTCTTGACCTTGTAATATAACGTTTGTTGCGTCGTGAAAAGCACTTCAACGAAATAGTATTTAAAGTTTTAATGTTCATTAATCAAACGAAATAAATCATTATAATGCCAGCCACACATACATACACTCACACATGCCCACACCCATACACTGAGTGAACATAATCTTTATTTAAGGAACAATTACCTCAAATGGTATTACATAGATAAAGTAATTATTAAATAAATAATGTGTAAATTATGAGAATGCAGACAGCAGAGCGCATTAATGTTTATGTTTAAATCATGTTGCATGTTGTGTAATTAATATAGATTAACCATTGAAGCCACTAACGAAAAAAAAAGGAGAAAACTCAGCAGAGTAATAAATAAAATTGTTTGATTGCCTGACCTCTTTACGGTGATTATGCCGTTCAGAATGTCGTCGACAATTGTTGCACGTCGTTACATATAATTAATTGGATACTCTGCTGGTCTGCTTCTCTGCTCGACTCGTCTCTGTGCCCGATCTGTTCAGTTCACTGCACTCACCTTTCTTTGTTTTGCACAAGTGTAAGTGCACGCTTATTTATTCGTTATGAGCATATTATTTGCTTATTTTGCAGCTGTAAGTGCAATTGGAAATATGTGTGTGTGTGTATGTGCATGTTGCATGTGCGGGGGCTTTATTCATACATACTCGTTGATGTATACAAAAAAAAGCAACTTGTTACTTTGCAAAACTGATGAATTATCTGAAGTTTTAACAAGTGCTATTATGTGCCATTTAAAAACTCTCCCTTTAACTGTTTAAGGACTTTTTACATTTGGTCATTTCACTTGCTTAACAAATACACATTCACACACACACACACACACATGTTTTATACTTGTTGAGCCGCATAAAATATGGTTAATTTCTCAATGTGTATTCGGCTGCATTGCCACAGGCTTGAAAAAGCCATTTTGGGTTATTATTCTGTGTATGAAATTGTGAAAAGTTTATTTGTAAAAAAAGTTTCTGTGGGTGTATTAATATGAATTAATTACCAAGTTTTAAGGGATTTTTTGTATTATTGAAATTTAACCATTTCATGCATTAAAATTTATGGTTTTACGTGTTATTTTCTTTTCATTTTATAACTATTAGAGAAGCACAAGAAACTTGAATCAGAATCAGAGACGTTGACATAGTTTACTGCATTCAAATGAAATATTTCAATAGTCATGAAAAGAGCTTAAGTTCGCTTTTCTCTTCCTCAAAATCGCGAATGATTTTTTGTGGTGAAAAATTATTATGACTAACATTCATAAGATAAGAGAAATAAACTTGAAGAGCTATTAGCTGGCAAATAGACCATGGCTGTTTCACGTCCACCACAAGCATCATCAGCCACCAAATTGCTTTGCATACAAGCAGTAACGTACAATCATCCCAATACCCACATCCCACGTAAAAAACACACCATGAGGTAGTTTATACGATTTGTTAGAATAAAGTCAAAAAATACCGCTGTGAGGTATAGTTGCAGGGTTAAGATAATCAAGCAAAATATTTGCCGTAACATTTCCTGCAAGGAAAAGAAAAACATAGAACAGACCGAAACTAAGAAACTTTAGTAGCCTCTAAAAACAAAAATCCGATATGATGTTGCAAAGCACTGACAAACATTTAGTCTACTTTTTTCTTTTCTCTACCTACCAGCATCAACTGTCGCAAAACATTTGAAACTGTTGCGCAGTATTATTTCAATTGACATAATGACACTTTATTTCTTTAAAAACATCCATAATATACAAACTCCTTTCGATTATACATATATTTGTATACCTACTTAATCAATTTAATCCCCACCACCAGCAATCCAAAATATTTCTTTATGTATATTATTAAAAATATACCATTATTTTCAATTCAAATAAAAATTATTAAATTCATTTTACTTGCACGAGCTTGTTTTCCACTCAAAAGTTGTGAAACTAAACGCTTGAGTTGTAATTAAAAATAAAGAAAATAGCAAAAAAAAACCAACGAGCATGAATGAAAAATTTTAAATGTCGAACACATACGAAATTCTATTCATTCATTACTTTAAATTTTTTCACAACTTAACTGAAAAGTTTTTCGTTGAGAAAAGTTTATTTAAGCTGCGCAAAGAATATGTTGTTTGTTGAAATGTGTTGATTAAAAAAAAAAGTTGCAACAAAAAATAAAAAGAAGAGAAATTTCGTAACTTTAAGCAACAAGGATTTAAGATTTGTGAAATAAATGTTGTAACAATATTTCTATATATTTTAATGGAAATAGAAGTTTAAGCGAATAAAAAAACCGTCTCTTTATACAAACTAACAGCGAAGAAGCTTTCAGTTGGAAAATGTTGAAAATATTAAGCAAAAGTGGAAATTGTTGTTCATTTTATGACTAAGAAAAAAAAAGAAGAAGAAAAAGTGAGGAAGTATTTACAAAGTGTAAGATTTAACAACCATATCCATAAACAAAGCCTTAATGAAGGCTTCAAGCACTTATTAGATACAAAATACTTTAGTACAAATAGTCGCTAAGAATTGTATTCATATTTAATATTAAAACTAACAAATACTTTATCGAAATTGAATGTGAAATAATGGCAACATTTACATTTTCATCGAATACGAATATTTGATGAATAGCACAGTCTTTTCCGAAAAATATATGTATATTCACTTTTATTGTTATCAGTTTAAATCAGTAATTGTTATCAGTTTAAAAATCGCACAGGTATTATTCGTTTCACAGTCAAATACCACGACAGCGATTGCAATTTCATGGCTTTCTTTTAGTAGATTTTCAAAACCTTTGTAACGAGTTATCCATTTCGAGGTTTCAATAGGACTGGAGGACAACTACGTTGTTAAACCAATTTTTTTCTTCTTAGTTGAAAGTCGGACATTGACGAAAATGCATCGCTTAACTGTCACACAATGCATAAAAATTATCAAAAAATGCTACAAAAATAGTGATTCTGCCACAGCCACATGTCGTGCTTTAAGAGGAGATTATGGTTTACGTAATCGTTCAACTACGCAAGCAACTGGCAAAATTGTGAAGAAATTTGAACAGACTGAAGCGGTTACAAATATTATAAGGCCTGTGCATCATCGTTTCGTTGAAAATATCGCTGCTGTGAGTGAAAGTGTTGCCGAAGACCCGAGTGTGTCGATTCCTAGTCGTTCTCAGGAATTAGGACATTATTGGGTATTTTGCATTTATAGCTACACCTACACCCACATAAAGTCCAGCTGAGGCCAGCTGAGCATTCACAACTTCGTAGATACGTGGAATGGGTGCTTGAACAACAGGCGTTGGACGGCGATTTTTCGAACAAAATTTTCTTCAGCGATGAAGCTCATCAGTAGAATCGAAAAATCTTAAAACCAACTACTTAATCCAAATTCCCTTGAACAAAATGAGATTGCAAAATGTTCTAACAAACCTTTAATACAAAAAACATAATGCCCTGAAACAATGCATTTCGTCTTGCAACACTTTTACTTTCCTTAACAACTTCTATGCAACGAGTTACCCCATCAGCTAACACGATTTGTATTTTTGAAGGTATCAAAAAGTAAAAGTTTTTTGAATATTCAAAAATGAACATTAATAAGGTTTGCATTTCAATCAGCTCTTAAAGCAAATAAATAATTAATTTTGTTTTTGAATATTCAAACAAATTTTACTTTTTGACACTTGTAGGGATATCTTTTGAGCCCTGTGTGTATTTGAGTCGGAAAATGATGTTTATTTTGAATGTTTTATAAAACAATAAAAATTAGTTGCTTTTATCTTTTGTAATTTTGCCTTATTTTTTTTTTGGGAATCGCCTTAAATTCTAAATTACAAATACATTAAATCATGCCTGACATTTGGGTTAAATAAAGTTGTTGTGTTTAAACAATAAATTGCTTGATTGTTACACCCTCATATTATTAAATATTTATTTAACTTTATTGTCTGTCTTGTGATTCTCCTAAATTCATCTTGCAGTTCGTAAGTGAACGACATTTTAATGGAAAGTAAAAGTTCAGGGTTTTTTGTTTTGTCATATTTCATGTCCATCAACTCGTTTGTAAATTTATTTTAAGTCTGATTAAACTGCAGGAGTTTAATTGCATGAGCATTAAAAATAAATTAAACAGTTTGAAATGTGACATTCAACAGGAAAATAACAAATAAAATAATTAACACTTTTTCTCAAATTGCCTTTTCTTTTTTTGTTTTGAATGGGAAAAAGGAAAACTTGGGGTATAATTGTTAAAATAAAAATGTTCATCAGAACTTGACAGTTGGTTTTATTTTTCATCATTTCTATTTTTATCTTGCATTTTGAGTTTCAGTCAAATCATGTTTTAATGCCAAAAAAGAAACAACTAGAAAACTAAAATCACTCTCGAACACACACACACACATTAACAATTCAAGGATAAAATAAAAGACATTTTAAGCCAAATGATAAAAATAAACTTAAATGGCTTTTATTTTTTACAACAATACAACTAAAGTGTACTGCTGCTTTAGAAAATTTAAAATGTATGTATGCATTTGGCTTCCATGAAAAATCTTTTTCCAGAGTTTGAAACAATTGGTGAATGTTGCTGATGTTGAGAGGGAAAACGAGAAAAAAAAATAAACTTTCTTTAAACACAAAAATGAAAAATGTCGAAATCTTTTCATCATATTTAAAACAGTTTTTGATTAGACGAAATTTTGTTTACGTATGTACATATACTTCATGCTCAGGCAGGAAAAGCAAGTTTTAGTTAAAATTATTTCTCATGTTTTGTTAAAATATCTTTCTGTCTTTCTGTCTGTTTGTCTATTTGCCTGTCTACCTTGTCAGCTTAGTTTCTATTTTAATGATGGGCGTGTGGGTGGGTGGGTGTGTGAGTGTATTTACTTATATATGTATGTGTTAATAGGATATGAGACATTTGCATGAGTTTTAAATGAAAGCATTTCCATTCAAAGACTACCCAATTTTTTTCTTGAAAATTTGTTATTGCTGGTAACTGGACTTAATAAACAATTTTTGGTAAAGAGTGCGTTTTGATTACACAATTTACAAAAGTGCTTTAATGAAAATGTTTGACTCTAATTGAATTCTTGGTAAGTTACGCATTTCAATAAAATGCTAATAATAATGAGATTGCTGTCAACTGTGTTTGAAAGCATGCAAAGCAGTATTTGTAGTATTTGCTAACCGATATTAGAGGCCGTATTGAATGAAATACAATATTTCTTGCTTACTAACTGTGTAGTTTTACGAACTTTCATGCAAAAGTAATTATATAAACTTTTACTGAAACTTAATTATTTATTCGCTTAAGAGCCAATTGAAATTTATTATTTTAGGTCTAAAAATAGACCTTAATGCCGCCGACATTTCGTTGATGTTGGTGTTAAAGAGAAATTTTTTTCAAAACGAATAGTATTGTACGCTAATATTGCCTTTAATATTTCCAGTGTATTTTCTTCTTCATAAAAAAAGAGTTATTAATAATTTTATCGGGCTTTCTAGTTCAATATTTAATTCCTCAAAATTGAGAAAGTTTTTCTGTGATAAAACTGGAGTGATCAACATTTTTAAAGAAGACAAGAAAAGTAAAGTTGAAGACTTACTGGCTGGCGTACATACCATGGTTATTTCACTACCACCACTTCGCTCGTCAGCATCAAATTTCGCTACGAACCCAGGCCACGACTAATTTTATACTGTTTGTAAGCAGCAGTGCTTAGTCATCTTTCTACCTGAACTCTTCATTACTGACTGTCTCTATTTGACCTCATTGATCAGCTTTCCATTTTATTATTATGTTTTTCTGTTGATTGGGCTATATTTAAGATTCTCTCACCAACATCCTATTGAATTTCTATTGAGTTTTGTGTTTGTTGCTATTGTATTAGTGATAACTACCGTTTAAAACTTTTCCCGGGCCCCAGCGATTTTTAAGCATTAGTTTTTTCAATTGTTTGTTTATTCCAAAACAAATGGGTTTTAAAAAATCCAATCAAAAAAGATTTTCAATTCTATTACCCTGAGAGAGCAATCCTTAGGAAAGCGAAATATTGAAAAAAATATACGAATGGGAAAAAATAAGTCATCCGATGATGTTTGGCTTTCAGAATATCGGTTAGGGCTAGGGCAGTGTGTGCGGGTGCGGGTGCATCCTCCAGACCTAATTCCTTCAATTGCGGCAAAAAAAAAACTGGGTTAACATGGCCCTATAGCGCGTTGTAGTTTGACCTGCGTTGTTCTCGAAAAAAGAAATGGTCCAATGAGTACTGCAGCATGAACAGCACACCATGCAGGCACTTTGAGCGGGTGTAATGGCCCCTCGTGCATCACTCCTAGATTTTTGGTGGTTTTGCTTGCTCACGTACCCGCTGAGGTGGAAATTAATCTCATCGCTCATTATGAGTTTGGTCGACAAATTATCCACTTCGTCATAAACACGACTATTGCACGTTCTTGGGGAGAGTATCGTTCCATGGCTTGCTGCTAACTTGTATTCTACAGCTGTCTAGTTTACAAATGCCAAAGTAAATTTGACATTGACGGTCATTTGCAAAAATGAAAGTCAGTTTCAATAGGGTGATTTCTTTTGGCCCACCTTGTTTAATAATTATTGATAAAAGACCTTTTGGTCAAGAAAATACTAGTATTAAACATAATTTTGTTAATAATTTCAAATCAATTAATTCAGGTCCAAAAATTAACCTTTTCAAAAAATGTTTGTTGTATTTTTCAGCTGTCTATATGCCGACGACATTTCGTTGGTGCTAATCAACTCATCAGTAGACTTGAAAAATTCTTAAAAGTTTGTTTGAAACTTAACTACTTATTCCATAATTCCCATGAACAGAATGAGAATCAGAAATGTTCAAACAAACCTTTAACACAGCAAACATTTCTTTTTTCGTTTTGCAACACTTCTACTTTTCTTTGCAACCTTCTATACAACGAGTCACCATTGCTTACTACGATTTGTATTTTTTAGACAGCTGAAAAATACAACAAACATTTTTTGAAAAGGTTCATTTTTGGACCTGAATTAATACATTTCAATTGGCTCTAAAAGCAAATAAATAATTAAGTTCAGATTTGAATTTCAAATCAAAATATCTATTTAACCAGAATCATGTCATAATTATTAAATAAAAAATAGTATTCTCTGGTGAATATTGCGCTACACGCTGCACTACAAACCCATACATATGTATGTACATAAATAATGTAATAAAAAACTTTATGTCACAATTATTTTATTCCATGCTATTGAACATTTCCATCAATGCCATCAATATTTTGCTTCAAGTCCTTCCAAAGTTAAACTTATTCTGTAGCCAAATGGGTTATTTAGGCATGTGTATGTTTAGGTGTGTGTGTGTTCCATAGTTAATAACTTTTGACCCTTTGGCAAATTTGAGTTGCAAATAAATGTATAATACAAGTTGACATAACTGAAAGAGCAAAAAAAAAAACAACTTCTGTTCGAATCAAATAATACCACATTATGAAATGATCATTACAATTGTTTTATAGTCACGTAGCAAATGCCTATCGCTTCAAGTGTCACTTCAATTTCAATAAAAATGGCTAAAAGATTATGATTTTTTTCAATTCTCCAGTTCGTTTTTTGTTTTTTTTTTTTTTTTGCTTCTTCTGCTTCTATTTTGGTGCTGTCGATAACGTGTATTTTTTCTGCCAACAAAACTTATTTTTTAGGAATTTCGTACACAACTTGCATAAAAAAAGGAAAAATTGAGCAACGTACATCTTTATGTATGTATGTATGTATATTCTTGACATTAACATGTTACCAGCAAAAAGACGTAATAAGAAGCAATAAAATATGTACACAAACGTAAGCATATTAAATAAATAAGTGGAAGCCATAAGTGGAATTCTCTCTGGACACTTGCCTGCCTGGGCAACATTCTATCATTAACAGGCTTCAACTTTTGGCTCAAGTATTGGACAGAGAACATGCAATTTAATTTCCTACTTACAAAAGTTCAAAATGGCAGTACATTTGACCCTTAGGTTTGTATGTGTTTAACACATTTTCGTTTTGAATTACGTATGAATATTATGACATAAAGATTAAGGCCTGTGTGCAAAACAACTTAACGAACATTGTTAAGCGATTGTTAAGCGAATTGCCTTAACGATGTATGCAAAAGAAACTATTAGCTTTATATACATATTTCTTGTTTTCGTTTTTAAATTCTCGCGTTAAACATTTTTAATGTAAATAATAAATTACATTTACTGCAAAAAAATGGATTTGTTAAATGTTTTAAAGTTCATCAGAATAATTGGTATAAAAAACATGGTGATTGCGAAAAAATCAATGTAAAATGTGTAAAGTTTTTATAATTAGGTGCTGACCTGCAATTATACTATAATTACAGCTTGTCATTAATTGCAAATCCATTAATTATTTTCTTTAGTTTTTGTTGAAACGCTTAAAAGGAAACTTAGTGATGTACTTACCTACATACATCCAGTCAAATGAGTGTGCAGATAAATATGCCGAGTTAAATATGTTTGACGCAACAAAATAACGTAATGGCATATTTAAATGTGAACATAAATATATTTTTCGTAGGCAAGCATTAGAACAACACGTCCATCAGTAAAACTAAACAAGTACATAAAAGCTCATAAGTAACTTTAACAAAATAAAAAAAAAACAATAATTAAAAAAAACTAACATTGAGGAATTTTTAAAAAGAAATTTTGAAACGATGACTCCGTAAAAAATCAATGATCTCTGAAAGAATTTGGCCATATAGGGCCACTTTTTTATAGTGTAATTTAACTGAACCATATGGAAAAGAAAGCAAAAGTGTTATCTATTTAGTGGTATAAATACCGTTTGAAATTGGGCTAAACTTTAGAGTAAGGAGCCAGGCTTTGAAAGAAATGAGTTTTATAGATATGTAGAGGGGGTGGTGGATCTCTCAAAACTAAAGTCAAAGTCTGCCGGAGACATTTAGTTTCTCAATAATTCGATATTGAAGTTGCGAAATTTACTAAGGAAAATATGAAAATGTTGGTAAAACAGTGCTGCCAGAGGAAAGTTTTTGAGCAGACCGTAAAATCGCATATTCATAAACAGTTTTTAGCATCCAAAATCATATTTTTCTAATTTCATTTCATACATTTTTTCATAGGCATGCAAAATTCGCTCTTGATAACCGGCCTCTAACCGGGCTAAGGGATTTTCTTCTCCATGCTACAACCAAAATTTTGTACGCGAAGTGTCTGCCGGCACATTTTTTCCATTTTTGGCAATTGGTACCATTGTACTAAAGCAGACTCTGAAATTTTATACGCATGTCCAAATTCTTTCAGAGAACATCGATTTTCAGCAAGCCAAAATTTCAAAGAATTTTTTAAAAATTCTGAAATACAACTGGTACTTAGACCACACTCTGGGTTTCTTCTCGTATGGTCTACTTAAGTTACACTCCAAAATTGTGCCCATTATGCCCAAACACTTTCAGATATCATTAATTTTTCACAAAGCAGAAAAATTTTTTTCTAAATTTAAACAAAATAAATTAGCTTTTATTGTTCGAACTTTTTCTTATATTTTGTTTTAATTTAATTATTATTTTGTATTAAGCTTATCGGGTTCAAGTTCAAGGAGTCAAAGAAAACCTCAAAAAGATTCAGAAGGATGGGCAACTTGGTGTTTCGAAGCCGCCACACTTCTCGTCAGCACCCGTCCTTGAACTCAGGGGCTCATGTTTCTAAAGCAGCACTTACGATACTTAGCGACCCAAGGAATGGGTCATTCATCTGACTCTTCTACAGGCATCCTGAGACACATTTAGTAGCGAACATTTTTTTCTTCAAACCTAAGACACAAAGTCGACCCACCCTAATGTATATTTTAAATGTATATTAAAAGATATATAGATTAAGTGATGTCCGTCGGTTCACCCACCCGTCAGTAGGCTCCTGAAGTACCATTTCTGAGAAAACTACTTGACTCAGAAAACTCTTTTAGTGACGTCGTGTCAAAAACTTGGTTTTGAGACGAATAAATAGCAAAAAAATCAAAATTTAGCAGATATACGCGATATATAACGAAAATTGTTTTTTATATAATTCATAAAAAAAAGCAAAAGCAATATTTTACATCGCAAACTGTGGTGACTAATGATGGTTGTTATGTTTTATATGTTTTCCGAAACGTAGAAAATATTTGGTCTTTAACTTAGTTTCAGCTAGAAGCGAACTGAAACAGTTTCTGATAGCAATAATTAAATACATATAGTGAAGAAGTAGCATTCCTTACGAGTCAAAAGAGATTGTTTCCCGATATCGTTCCTTATACAGCCGCTACATAATGAAAACTTGTGTGGTAAGAAATTTTAGCCATAAGCGAGCAATCAAAACTGCGGAGAGAGGTGCAGCAAGGTCCTGTATAGACTTTGAGCCTTTTTGCATAGCTAAAAATAGTTTTAAGGACAACATTCTGCGGCAATGGAAGGAGGAAAGCCTTGCGAACTACTGAAGAGCATGCGACAAACAAAAAGACTAAGGAATCTACGAGAATGAACTCTAACCATATTGTAAACCTCGTCAAAAAGGACTATCATATCAAAAACTTGAGACTGGTAAACAGCGATTTCGGCAGATTCTGTAATGAGGAGAAGGAAACGATGGAACATATCCTTTGCCAAAGTCCTGCTGCGATGCAGCAGTAATCATCTACTGGAAATGAAAAATTCTCAGTAATAGGAAATTCGCCCGTTTAGACAATTTCAAAATTTCATTGCCAGACAATAAATTTATCAACCAACGAAAATTGTCAGTTTACACGGATGTCAGATTTTCTACGTAGCAAAAATTGTCAGCTAATTGGCATTGTCAAAATACGCACACACACGCACATAATTCGTTAATGCTCTTTTCTTTGCCACCTTTCACTATTTATATTTCTTGCTCAACGGCAATGTTTTCAATTTATTTTGAACTTGTTGTATCTTGTACTCACTTTTTTACTCTTCTCTTGTTTTTTTCTCTCCTTCGTACACAAACTTTTTTCTGTAGTATTCTTTGTCATGACTCTGACAATGACGCCATTGTAATGTGTTGAAAACTCATGCATTTTGCAACATCCCAACGTCTGATAATGTGCTGACAATGACAGCGCCACAGTATTCAGACGATTACCAGTTAGCTGTTAGTTAATTGTTAGGCATGCTTTTGTCGTCAATATTATCAGGAAAAAATTGTAAGTTTAATGATTGGCCAAAAATATTCTGTACATTCTCTGACAATATTGTCAGCTCTTACAAAACTTAAGTCATGATTAACTCCACGTCAGTTTAACTGAAATGTCGCAACCTTAGCCATGAACGAAGAAAAAGAAACAAAATGAATTTCGCGTTTTCATTTGATTCAGAAAGGGGCTTAAGAGCAGCTTTGAAAAACTAATAACTCATATAACCGTCAAAGGATAAAAAACTAAAATATTTTATTGCTTTTGGTCAAGATGCCTTTTTTCCTAAGCCAAATTCAATTTTCATTCTGTTTCTCATCCTTTCTTTCCAAGGAAGTATGCGAAAAACTCAAAGAAAAATGCAAAGCTTTTCTATTGCTATTCTTTTTTTGCAAAAAATAAAATTTCTGTTAATACTTTTACACCTCTTACACGAAAAAGCGAAAATTGCTGAGATGCCTCTTCAATCGTTCACTCATTCATGCACCCATTCATTCAGTCAGTCATTCTCTAATGAGGTCATAAAATAGTATATATCAGATAATAACTTCAAGAACATTTACAGTTGTTCTTTTTTTGCATGCTGGCTGTTAGAGTTGCTGTTGTTGTTGCCGTTATGTTCGTTTAGTTTGTTGTAATAAAAGTGTTCCAAGCGTTAAAAATTGTAAAATTTTCGACTGAAATAGGGTCATGAAAAAGTATATACATACATACATACATATCTACAAGTCAAAACACAAAATGTGCACAAGACACAAAATGCTTAATTTTCTGTTTTCATTTGACTAAATGATAGAAAAGTTTTCGATTATTTATATTTTTATTTTTATTTTTTTTATTTGCCAGTTTTATTGCTGTTGTACTTGCTCAAGTATGTATATTCAAAATAAAAATAATTTAAGTGGAAATTATGGTTAATTTGAGATATTTAATTGAGAAAAATGAAATAGTCAAAACATGAATGGCAAACACTAAAATGAAGCTTGTAGTTAATTTTCATTCTGCTTTTTGTTCACTTAGCAGTAATAAAGATAGTGGAAGAAAGGATATATAGATTTTTTTAATTTATTTTTTTTTTTTTTGTCTTTGCTACTTTTGTCGTTGTAGTCAAATTAAACTAAATTATATTTATGTTGGCTGCAAAATTTATAGTAATGTCAAAATAACTCGGCCTGTGAAATAAATAAGTGCTTAAAGATATGCAATATTGTACGAGGGTTGGCGTTTATGTTACGGAATTTTGCAACGCTTGCGTAGCAATCTGGCAACAGACAGCTCTATCGTGAAGTGGTGGGCAATTGTTGCGTAAAACAACAAAATTTTACGTTGTACTGAAATTTTGATTTCATTGGACTATGATATTTTAAAACATTTATATTAAATTACTCTTTCAGACTCAAGTTCAACCCGCGGTTTGTCACTTTTTAATCAATATCAATTAAGTAAAGAACAAAAAGCAAATAACAGTCTTCTGAGATGACAAAAAAGCATCCATAAGAGACTGCAAAAAAGATCATTGCTTTGGTTAATGTTAAGTATGTATATAAATAGAAAATAAAATTGTGTGAGCTTTGGTTGCCGAGTGGTTAAAGAGGCTGTGCCAAAATTGTGAAATTTGACACGTCCAAAGTTCATAGGGTGCTGATGAAGGGTGTTTGCTACCCAGAAACAGCCGGTTTTCTACCTAGCTATAAAAATTTTTACTTTTCTTAACTTAATTGATATTGATTAAAAAGTGATAAACCAACATTTTGCACTTCGAATTTTATGGGTATAGTGTTTTTCATGTGAATCAGGACATACCTAGAACTCCGTAAAGCTTTTAGTAGTAGTAGCATATTGTCGGAAAACTTTCACGCAACCTTTTGGGACATCTACCGTAATAAGTAAAACATAATGCACAATTATATTATTTGTTTATTTTTCTATTATTTAGTTCAATTTCGAAATTGGAAGAGAACTTTATCACCCAATTAAGGAATGTGTTGAACAAAAAGTTTTGAAGTAAAAATCTTGAAACTTAATATCACTTAGTAGTGACAACGAAATAGTTGTGGGTGGAAAATGGTAGCAGCTGAAGAGGAAAGCCTTGCTAACTACTGGATAGCCCTAAAGGGCATACGGCAGGCAAAAAGGCTAATATATTCCGGCGGAGTGAAATCCGACCATATTGTGAACCTCAGCAGAAATGATATTAGATTATATACAGGGCCACGGTAAGCTAAATTACCATCTCAAAAAACCGAAGCTGATAAGAGGTGATTCTTGCAGACTCTGTAATGAGGAGAAGGAAGCGACGGAACGCATCCTTTGCGTATGTCCAGCAGCGTATAAACACGGAACCACATACACTTGGCCCCTCAGTTGTTGGATCCCAAGGACATAGGTAACATCAAACCTATGGCAGTAATAGTTTAGGTCTGGGTCTGTAGGAAACAAGGGCTGCACAAGAGATATTTTTGGTCGAGGTGTCTAATTGACCCCAAATGACATCTTGTTATTGTTATCATTTGGGGTCAAAATGGTAGCAAATTTTACACGAAGAAACATGGAAATATTTACTCAGTATTAAGAGAATTGTCTGTATCTGTGACCAAAGTTGCTTGGATAGATAGTATCAAAACAGCTCAATCAGAGGACGTGGCCACGATCTTTACGGATAGTTCCAAGTCGAGCGCATAGGCGTTTGGGGGGGAAATATATCCCCCGATTTTAGCGGAGAGTCCGTTTTAGGCTACGTGATTAGTACAGGATCATTAAGGATGAATAAAGAGAGCGGTAGGCTGGATGAGATATTACAGGATATACGGGGTGCATAACTCAATCTGTACGTACAGCAAGGTTCGTAAGTAGTTGATGTCTCTGAATGAGACAGCAAGACATCCAGACCGGCAGCTTCTCTGGCTAGCTGGACATAATGTTGTGACCTACTTACAACATTAAAACAAGAAAAAATTCGTCCTTGTCCAGGAACCTAGGCTCTTCTGGCTACACAATGGTGTGCTCGGTAATATAGTTGCGAATGAACTGGCTAAATCTGTTGCCTGCTTAAAACATGAGAACATGAATGCATTCGTTGATGTTTCTCTTAATAGTTGCAAACAGCTAATACTATATAAAACTGTACAATACAGTCAAACCAGATCATCTGTAGAATATCCAACAATATGCGAAATGACAAAATCGTTCGTATCATGACTACTGTGGAGGCTGCAGAGACAAAGAACAGAAGGAGCAGAGTGTCGAAGACTTCATCTGTCGATGTCCAGCTCTTTACAATAAGAGAGCGAACTATTTGGTCAGACCGACACTGCATGGATTGGCGGATGTATAGGAATGCAATTTGAACATCTGTTCATCTAGCGGGCTTAGGGCTAAACCAGTGAGCTGTGCGTAGGGCTGTTTCCCTTCCGCGTCCTGCAGTGGCACAACCGGACCTCTTAGCACCCAAGTGGACTGGTTTAACAACTGGCAGCCTCTGAAACATAACATATGTAACGATTACTATAGCTGCTGAATATTTCTAGCGTGCGGCGCGTCTTCCGCCTACATGAAACTGCTCATACGACGCCGATGAAAATTTTACCAGGCATCTGGTATTTTTGATTGAATTTACGTTAGATTTTGTAATAGTCACAAGTAGGAGTTTTCTTGTAAAGTGCAATGAAAGTATTAATAGTTACTTGTATAATAGTTTGAAGTGGCCTTTAATATGTAGCTGTGACGCCATCTGGCAAATAGTTCACGAAAAATAAAGATAACTAGAGATTAAGTTATTTTCATTTTACATCCTCTTACTTATTATTGTTTTCTTTTACAGAGATGCGTGTAATATACGGTGATGTATCCTCCCATTATTGGGAAACACCATACTCCCAGCCCTACTTTGATAACTCATCCAGACGTGAGGTAACCTCGATAGTTGGCCAAGCAGCATTGCTACAATGTAGAGTTAGAAATTTAGGTGACAGAGCGGTAAGTTGTACTGAAGTCTATATAATAGTTACTCTTTAAAAATAGAATTGCTTAATGAAAAAAACATAATCAACAAATAAATACACAACAGGTTTCATGGATACGAAAACGTGACCTACACATACTGACTGTGGGCATTTTAACCTACACCAATGATCAACGATTTCAATCTCTGCACACCGAAGGCTCCGATGAATGGACATTAAGAATATCATCACCACAACCTCGAGATTCTGGCACGTACGAGTGTCAAGTGTCAACTGAACCAAAAATAAGCCAAGGTTTCCGTTTAAATGTTGTTGGTAAGTGGAAACCAATGCCAACCACATCCATCCACCCGTCCATCCACCATTAAACTTGTTTTTTACATTAAACCCTTAAATGCATGTAACTTGATTTCATTTCTCGTTTTTTTCCTTTTTCTTTTTCTATGTTTTCTTTTTCTCTGCTTTTAAAGTGTCTCGAGCGAAAATTCTTGGTAATCCTGAACTGTTTATTAAGAGTGGTAGTGATATAAATTTAACATGCCTTGCGATGCAGTCACCCATACCGCCTTCATTTATTTACTGGTACAAAGGAAAACGTCTAATGAACTATTCTCAACGTGGTGGCATCAACGTTATAACGGAACGTACAACGCGCACAAGCAAATTATTGATTTCAAAGGCCACATCAGCGGATTCTGGAAATTATACATGCTCCCCCAGCAGTTCTGGTACGTACATAATTGCATTAAACAAACAGTTTGTTGCAAATTGTAGCAACTTCTATCTTCTTTGCATTTGCAAACCACCGAACTAACGAATGAACAACATACACACACGCATCGTTGATGAAAATAGTAAAATTTTAATATGCACTATTAATTTATTAGCAGCACTTAAAATATAATTAAAGTACATGCCAGCTCGCAAAGAGAAGTTTTGTAGCAATTGCAGCACAAGACAGCACGAATAATAGAAAGTGTTTGTATGAATGTTGTAACATAATATTTATACATGTGAATGTAAAACAATCCTATATAAAGACTGTTAAATGTCATAACGCTCAGTGAAATAGACATAATAAGGATGGGGGAACGGTAAAGAGCAAACTGAAAGGGAAAATTTTATCAGTAGTTTTTTGGTCAAATTTAAAATTTTTCGAATAAATCAGTTAAATCTCTTTGCTACTCGTGTTCAGTTTTCGTTAAGTTGGCGACATGATATGCATCGCTGTAAGGGCCATTTTCACAACTTCCTGATAAAAATAAAAGATACCTTTAACAAATATTCGATCACATATATATATATAGAAGATGTCTGGTAGCAAATTTATATTTTCAAACTTTAATACAAAACGTAAAAATTGAAACAAGATTTTACTAAGATCAATAATTCATCATTCTGTTAAAAACAACAGCGTTTGGCTAAGAAAATGTAAACAAAAACAGAGTTGTTAAAAACGAAGCTAACTGACGGAGCTAACTTCACACACATAGAGCATGTAACGATAGAACGGATATTCGGGTTTTATTTTTTAAGGAGTATCTCATCCACATGTCTTCCGTCGAGTTAAACACCGCAGACTGCAGTAAGTTTGGTTCAATTGAGTTGATTTTTCGACGAATATTTTCCTTTAGGGCCACAAGAGATTAGGGATTGTCCTTATTAACCCATTATTTTAGGTAAGCCCATAAAAAATTCATAGGAGTTATATCAGGTGACCTCGGTGGCCATGGGATGCCTCCAAAGTGAATGATTAGTTTTTGGGGGAAATTTTCTCGTAGCAAATTCATTGAAGATCTGGCTGTATGTGCAGTCACTCCATCCCGTTAAAACCACCAGTGAAAAGTATGATGGATGAGCTTGCAGGTTCGGCAAGAAAAATTTCATAATCATGCGTCAATAGTTTACACCGTTGACATTCGAGGATCTGCGAAAAAAAATGGTTCAATTATTTAAAGTGCAGATAAGGCACACCAAAAGTTTTAGCCGAATTGAGTCATGGAAAACCGTGCCATAATATAATGCTAAATGTGAAAAAACTCATAAAATATACTATAACTGCCGTTGCTGTTAGGTCTAGTGGGATAAACTGTGAGACCCCATTAAGTTTTCGTCCAAGGATTTTTTTCGAACCAACCGACTTCGAACCTCTATTCACTAGAGGCAGTTCCAAATATTTACCTGTGGCAAAGCAAATTCGGCTCGAGGTCCTTTTAATAAATAATTTTACATCAAAGTTTTCAATTTGATATAAATTATATATTTTTTTGTTTTAAATATTTCGGCCATCTTTAGAGTCATCTTTGGAAATTAGTTTAGTAGTAAAGTCATCAGTTACATACTTAGGGTAGGCGAAAGAAGTTATGTACATAAACAACTGATAACACCACCAATAAAATCAAATAATTTCCGAAGATGACTCTAAAGATGGCCGCAATATCTCAAAAATAAATATATTATTTATATTAAATTAAATTAAAGATGTTGGTGTAAAATTATTTAATAAAAGGACCTCAAACCGAATTTGCTTTGCCAAAGTTAAAAATTTATAAGAATATTGTTTTAATTGACCGAAATATTGGAGCAAAATGAAATATAGTTTATATCAAATTGAATATTTTGCTGTAAAATTATTTATTAAGTGAACCTCAAGCCGAATTTACTTCACCAAACAAATATTAAATAAAAAAGGTCCACAGCTTAACACATATATTTTTTCCTTACTTCCTGACTAGTCCCACTGTGCATTAATACGAGTAAGAGTCGAATGTATGACTTTGTTTTCTCCACGTTTTTGGTTTTTATTTCTCGACATTTTCTCGCAACAAGTCAACCTTATGTCTTTACTCCTTAGGGGCGTTCCCATGCAAAAATAGTTTTCTAAATTTTAAGCCAGCATCTAAATTAGCTTGAAGTTGCCTCTGAAGGTAACAACTTTATGATACACACGCCCTTAGTTTTGCCTTCTCAATACTTCAGTAGAACAAAGCTACACAGAAAAAGCTATCATTAAAATATATTCAGTTAAACATTTGTTTGAAAATACATTTATTTCCAACAAAAAGTTTTGTTGGATCTACTAAACCAGTGTTTCATATTACAACACTGAATTTGGGATTAAATAGGCTTCAGAAACATCGAATCAATCATCACAACCAAAACAAATCCAATCCTTACGTACTTAAATCAATCCCAATACGGTGTCCAAAGTATGGTAAGTACCAAGTACCAATGTTCTTAAATCAAGAACGGCGTTCTTGTTTTTAAGCACTCATTTAAGCTATATTCAATCCAAAACGTCTGAATCAATCTGAAACTGTGATTGAATATGGCTAAAATTAAGTATTTAGCGCTTGAAAAATTCCTACTTAAAACAAGTACAACGCACTTAATTTAAGAAATCCGCACTTGCCGGACTTCTGACACTGCTTGGGATTGATTTAAAAGCAAATAAATTGAATTATTTTTTCACTATACTTAATAGCCATATTTTTCAATTTTTAAAAACGGATATAAACTAGAAAAAATATGATAATGACATAAAGATGCCACGGCAAAATTTGTCTTGAAACTCAGAGCAAAGCTGGATCTATCCGGTAATAACACTATAAGTCACTGAACGATATCATAACTATTAAACAAAGTTACCTGTAAACATTATGGCTTGAGGTCTAGTCGCTAAATAAACAAAATAAATGGTACATAAAACGCAGATTAATCGTGTTTGTGCCTTCGTTCATTCAACTTGGTTGTGCTCTTTTTCAATTATTCAGTGTACACAAACAAATAATTCGGTTCGTACCAATAAAAAAAAGTTGCTACAAAAATGTTACACAAAACATGTTGCCAGAAACATTTTACAAGTGCTCACATCATAAACGGAGTACTATCACAGCAACTTTATTTCATAGCTACACATTTCATATGCATTTTTTATATGGACTTTTGACAGCATTTCGTACGAAACGGCGAACTTTAGGCTCTAGGCTCTAGGGCTAGATAAAATTGTATTCACTCAGAAAATAAACATTTTTAAATTATTAATATTTATTTTTCCTCCCTCCAGATTCGGCTTCAGTAGTGGTACATGTTATTAACGGTGAACATCCAGCCGCAATGCAACATGGCAACAACAGTGCTTCAACCCTGACACCATCAATTAACAAAGTTAAACGATCTTTATCGCATGGCGCTCTTATTTCGTCATTGGTCAATTTTACAACTCTCCATTATATGCTCACATCCGTAGTTGAGTTAATGATTACAACAAATTGTTGTTTAGTCCTTTTGGGTCTGACTGTGTCGCATTATTTTCTAGTGAATAATGGACGGCTGCCACGTCGTATCACCAGGTGACTGTAATCGTGTGAAAGAGTTCGGCTTTGGCCGAATCTAATGCATTGCCCAACATCGTTAACACTCTCACTGCAATTGCAACAGCAACTACAAAAACAACCACAACAAGAACAACAACAGCATCAGCAGCATTATTTATCGCCACAATGGATGTTTTTTTTTTTTAATTTTAAATTTTAAATTTTAAAGCGATTAAATCGTTTTTATTTTAATTAGATGTTTTTTAATTTTTAAGTTTTAAAACCACATGCTCTACTTATTATAATTTTCAATTTAATCTACAGCAACAGCATCTGAATGCAGGGAGTAATAGCCAAAACAATTTATACATTGAAAGCATTAAAAGTTTTTTGGTAAAATGGATGCTCACATGTGGATACAGAAGGCACAAAGAAAATGGAAAAATAAACATAAATAATTTTGGCGGTCGAGACTGTTGCAAAAACCAAGTTAATTGTATGTGTGTGTGTGTGCAAAATAAAATAAAGAGTAAACTTTGCATTTGTTTATATTGTTCATAGTTATTAAATAAAACATAAATAAATAAATTATATAATTAAGTAAGTTAAAAAAATGACACAAACAGATTATTAAAAACAAAACAAAAATAAAAAAGATTTTAATTATGTATGACATAATATTAAGTAGATAAACGTAAAAATAAAAATAAAATTAAAAACCAAAGACAAACCATAATTGTGTGATTATTTTTGTGTCATAATGTATATAAGTAATTAATGTAGCTTTTGCTTTGCAGTTTCATAAAATATGTGCATTTCCTATGAAAGTTAATTAAAGAGGTAGCCAATGACTTACTGCAGCAATGAAAGATGACCTGCACGACAGTACATGCGAGCAATTTATATTCACTTTGTGTTACAAGATTTTATTTATTCATCTATTTACTTTAAATGGTAGCAACAGTAAAATTAACTTGAAATTTTTTATGGGTTTTATCTTTTTATTTAGAGTTCATCTTCACACAGAAAAAATATGTATTCGAAGAGGTTGCTCTATATCCCTTTCCCCTACCACTGGATCTGCGCCTGGGCGTTAGTAAGGCCAGCATACATTCACTATTGCATAAACATTTGTCTGTCAAAAATTTTTTTCCGCCTTGGATCGCACACCATTTTTCAAGTAAGCAAGCAAAAGAGAATAAACGATAAGCAAAAGAAAATTTTTTATTGACGACATTTTGAAAATAAACTAGCACTTGCCTGTGTAAATAGTCATGAAAGCTGTAACCGTTTTTATTGTCTTTCCCAATGCATGTGTAAACGGTATGTTACTAAGAATACGCCTTCCGTTCTCTGGTTGTCCAACTAGCTAAAGGTCCTTGATGTTTCGGCTGCCTTGTTTAATTAATATCAATCACAAAAATAATATAGAACGAACGTAAGCCTGATAAACGTAATACAAAATAATGAGTTCAGCAACGTTTAGCGAAATCTTTAATTTTAGCAAGTTACAGAATAGGGCCACAGGCAGTGATATAAATATGATCATCACTTTCTATTTGTTTTTATGTACCCAGCAATAAAGCAGTATGACATACAAATGCAATTTATTAAAACTTCTCTATAACCCTTTTTAAACCCTTCGTTTACATATCACTTGCTTATAACAATAGTTGTAAATTGATCATTTCTGCCGTCATACAATGAGATTTGGAATAATGAAAATATCTAAATAAATAATTATTTATAGTTTAATTTTCAAATCTTACGAACTCATAAAAACTGCAACAACTTATTTTTATTAATTGATTTCATTAATTTGCTCACATTCTTTTTAAACGCGTAACTGCAAGTCGTTGTTACGGAAAGAAGATTTCTATTCACTTGAAAATTTCTTAAGCTTCGTTATTTATGCAAAATTCCTTACAAGTCATTCAGTTAAACTTCTACCAGAGAAAAAAAAACGTTCTAATAAATTTTATGCACATAAATAAGAAAAATAATAGAAGAAAATGGAAAATTATAATAGACGATAAAATAATAAAGAATAAATGAGAGGAATTAATCATTTCTTTTTTTTTTTTTGTTTGTTTTGTTCATCGCAAAAGGAACACAATTTAAAAGAAACCCACTGAAGATGAGTTATTAAGCAAAATAATGGGTCAATTGTTTGGTTCAGTTGGTCGACCGGTCGGTTTGCCGGTCGTTAGGTCGTTATGTCTGTCTTTCTTTTTGCTGCCTTATTTTAATATTTATTTGCAATAAATTTGTAACTTTTTGAATTTTGCAAAAGGAAAACTCAAATTGAATTGTTCATGCTGCGTTGGCTCGCTGACTGGCTGACTGGCTGGCGGCTTGACTGGCTACGGCTACTAAAAACAACAAAATATTATTTGACCTTGGCCATTTTAACCCCCTTTAGTTTAGTTTAATACATAATTGCTTCACTTCAGTTTGGTTAAGTAGTTGTATTTTTACATCCTTGTGCTGGTCTTGCTGTATGTGGCAAGCAAAATTGTAGCTGTGGAACCAGTTGCTGCAGCAGCAGCGATGGAAATAGCAGAGATTACACACAGAGTGATAAATATAATTTATTGTTACAAAAGAAGGGTTTAAGTGTATAAAAATAAAATACCATCAACATTAAGAACGTTGAAAAAAATAGTAGCACTATAACGTTAAATATTAAAAGCTTAACAGCATATTGAAAGGACTCTTAGGTGAATGGGCAGGAAGAAGGAAACAAGAAAACATATTTTCTGGGTCAATGGGATTAACAAGAAATAAGCAAAAAAAAAAAAAAGATAATAAGTATGACAACTCAACGTGAAGAAATGAAAAATTCTCACAACCAAGAAACGAGTTTGACTATTTGAAAATTTGTTAAATGTAGAAATAAAATCAAAAGCAGTCAAAACACAATGTATTAGAAATGTTCAAAAAAACCTTTAACACAGAAAACAGTTTTTCGTCTTGTAACACTTCTACTTAACAACCTCTATACAACGAGTTACCATGCCTTACTACGATTTGTATTCTTGAAGGTATCAAAGGTTTGTTTGAACATTTCTGATTCTCATTTTGTTCATGGGAATTATGGAGGTTTAAGTTTTTTTGGCATCAACGAAATGCCGGCGGCATATAGACAGCCTAAAAAGGCAGAAAACATTTATAAGGTCTATTTTTAGACCTAAAATAATACATACATTTCAATTGACTCTTATAGCAAATAATAACTAAGTTAATTTTTGGTTATTTTGTAATAAATATAACATAATTTTTACTCAGGTTTTCAAATATAGAATACATACATACATATCTGAAAATTATTATAAATAATTGTTTTTTGGACTTGTCGATGTTCATAAATGCTAAGCACCTGGTAAAGTCTTTTAACAGTTTTACTATTTTGATCGAAGAAAAAATGCGGATAAGGTTTGGTAAAATGAGAAACATAATTTTTACTCAGGTTTTCAAATATAGAATACATACATACATATCTGAAAATTATTATAAATAATTTTTTTTTGGACTTTTCGATGTTCATAAATGATAAGCAGCTGGTAAAGTCTTTTAACAGTTTTACTATTTTGATCGAAGAAAAAATGCAGATAAAGTTTAGTAAAATGAGAAACCCATTTTACTCTCTCATGTGTGTTTTCATTTATCCAATTTTCAACACAAGAAACACTTTTCGGGTAAAATTAGGAACCTACATCGAACACATTTAGGGGCTGTTCACAAATCACGTAACGCAATTTTTGCGGATTTTTCACCCCTCCCCCTCACCACCTACGTAACAGATCGTAACAAAATACGTTCCCCCCTCCCACCATACATATGTAAATAACATAACAACCACTAAATAATAAAAAATTTTATTAAAAAAAATAATAATGTAATTCCTTTTATGTACATGTGTATGTGTAGTGCACAGTATATATAAATATAACTCAAGAAATTAAATTCATTTATTTAACGTGTAATTTAAAAGCAAATTCTATTGATAAAAATTAGGGATTAAAAATTGGCTCATTTCAATTATCGGTCCGTGGAAAGATAAAATATTCATCCATTGATAAAACATGTATTTTATTTACTGCAGCTACAATCGTCTACAATATTTTCAGAATTTGTTTTATCAATGTTCTCATCATCAATCCATTCAACATCTTCACAGCCTTCTTCCAGAGAAATGATGGCCATTAGCTCGTTTTGTCTCTGGCCTGCAATACGTATCGCTCTTATTTTCCAATAAATAATATTTTTTTGTTAAGTAACATTTTTACGAACCCGCCCCTCCACAAAATTGTAACAAAACTTATAACCCCCTCCCCCCACCCCCTTAAGCGTTACGTAATTTGTGAACAGCCCCTTATTATTTCATAGAAATTTTTTTATGCCGTGGAAACGGGGAATAGAGTACACGCCAAGTACGAATTCTGCAGGGCATAATTTTACAGATTCGCTGCATAATACATGCGGTCTAAAACATGCATTAACATCTGTTCTACTAAAAAAAAAACCTGCAAATTCTTGCAAAATAATCTTCGTGTAATTTTTTACAACTTTTCATTTGAGCGAAAATTTGATATTTTCACTAACACAAAGCTGCTGAATAAATATTGCTTGAAAAGTAAAAAAAGACACCTGATGTGGCCAAGTCTTAATATTGTTTTCAATTGGTTTAATGAATAAGGGCTTTCACGTTAAATGAGCATAGTTATATGGAAAATACTAACCCCCTAATTCATAAAAATTATAACAGGCTTATAAGACTGTTATTTGGCATATTTGTATGGAAAATCTGTCAAATAAGAGCGTTATAAACCTGTTATAATTTTTATGAATTAGACGGTAAATCATTTATTTACTTACATATTATTACGAGTGAAATTTTAATAAGCGCGCTTGGGCTACATTTTTCTTTCTTTTAACATTTACACCAAACACTTATTCCTACATATTCCAATTGTCGTCACATCAAGTCAACATCAGAGAATTCGCACCGGTACCCTCCTCTTCGGCAACAATTTTCTGCTTCTTCTTAGACATTTCACATTTCCTAGTCCTAAGGGCTAGATAAAGTCTATTAACCACCTTGAATTATTGTTGGTAGCGAGAAAACAAGTGTCAACACTTTACGTCGATTTAATGTGACAATAGGAATATGGGGGACTATTTTAACATTTGCCACATTTATTACACACATTTACATACATATGTAGAGTAGCATACCACCATTTTCACAACTCAAGAAAAAAAATGCAACGAACGACAGCACAAAGCAAAAACAACGACCGCCACAAAACCAACAATTTTTCCATCAACTTTACACTTAATTTTTACTTGATTATCTCACAAAACTTTTACATATTTACTTAAAACAACACTTTAATATTATTATTAATAAAACAATTTTAGCATTTCTTAAATACTTTTATCAGAAAAAGTGAAATTTTACAATTTTTTTCATATTTTTCATCCACACGACCGAAGCGTATTAAATTTGCGCGTACACTAAATTGGCAATGAGAGAAGAATGCATTGGAGAAATCACTTGTTAAAAAACAATTTGCTCTTTCTGTGAGTAAACAACAGGTGGAGAGTGACAAAATGCATAAGCCCGAATTAATTTATAGAAAATTTATGGGAAATGAAATATGAAGAGAAGACGTTAAACAAGTTGCTGATATTTTAACGTAACAGCCTAATTCAGTGTTGCCAGAGCTTTTAGGGAGATATTTGGCAAATTTAAAATTTTTCCCCAAAAAAAATTTATATAAAATATGCTTTGAATTTTTAAAATGCTGGAAAAAAATTGTCACATTTTAAAACAAATTAGTTATATATTGAAAAAATTATAAATACATCTTTTCCTTTACTCTATTAGGTCAAAGTTAGTAGGCTCACTCAAAGCTACAGCTTTATCTGACACGTGCTAACAATGAGTCTATTGGTCTCTTATCTAATTGCATTTTTCTTTCTAAAATATTATACCTAAATTTCTTACTTTATTCTTATTCATATTTGACCTTGAATAATCCAATTTTAGATGGTATTTTCTGCATTTTCTTATTCTGTTTGATTGATTAGTTTTTATTTTAAAGCCACAAAATCTACTTTGCAATAATGTAATTGCTTAATTTTAATATAATTCAAGAATGCAAGATTAGATTGAGACAGGTTTAAATTAAAAGAGTCGGAATGTAGACAGCTGCAAATATTTTGAAAAGGTTCATTTTTGGACCTGAATTAATACATTTCAATTGGCTCTTAAAGCAAATAAATAATTAAGTTCATATTGGAGTAAAAGATATTATTTATTTATTTAATAGTATCATACTTTAACACAATGGGATCTTTGTAGGACCCAAGTGGGCTGTTTTTATGAAACATATCATACTTTATTGAATATTTCAATGAATTTGAAATGGAACAGAAAAATAAGTAGTAGTTGTATAATATTAAAATTTGATTCTTTGATTCATTTCATAATCGTTGCATTTTAAGATCTTATAAAAAATTTTAAGTTCTTTCCCGAACGAAATTCCGTTAGCGCCATATTGCAACATTACCTGCACCTCGAATTTCGAAACTTTTATATAGATTTTAAGCTGCAACAATTTTGGAACGTTTAATTATAGTTACATATAAAAAAATGCACAAGCAAGTTCAGCCAAGCTGAATTTCATAACCAATAATGTGGAGTACTCATGTATAACAGAAGTTTTAAGATCTAAAAAAAATAAATAAAAGAAAAACAAGCCTGGAAAACATAGAAAACAAAACATTTTATTTAACTGCCCTTAAGCGGCGGCGTCGAAAATGCCAACCCAATAAGAAATAATATAATCAAATGGCGGTTGCATTGGTTTTCGATGTAGTCTTTACAGTGGTAGTGGCTGCAGGTATTTGTTCGGTTTCCGACCCACTACCCAGTTTCTTTTGGCCTTCTTCCTGTTGTTTGCTTTCCTCCGTTGGAGCGATTGCTTCAACTTCAGGCTCTTCAATAACCTTGTATGTTAGAGGGGCTGGTTGCGGTGCTGGCAACCAATCGGGTATAATTTTATGGTGTAAACGCCATTTTCCGTATTCATTTGAAATATGTTTTTCAAATACCACATATTCTAGCACATCTTTAGCTAAAATTTCACTACCATGCATGAGGCGACCAAATCTATCGTAAATTGCTAACATTTGTTGTGTGTGAAAACGCACAGTAATTTGTGCATATAGATTTTCTTTTGAAATGACATCGGTAACACGTGCATGAACCACCCGTGGTGGCTCTAAGGATTTTAAAAAGCTCCAATGTATGGTGTTATATTTTACATTATGCCTCATCTCTGGATAGGCACGTTCGGTAACGCACTCACGCAGCTGGTGTTTATTTTTTTCGGCCATAAACTTATGGGCATTGATGTATACATCTTGAGCTAAACTTGGAAATGTACTTATTTCAAAATCTTCCTCATATGAGCATATCTTGCGAACTGCCAACATGGATTTGGATTTCTTCTCTAAGAATTCAAATTTTTGCTTTGCTCCAGCGGTAGAAACAAATGATTTTTTCCCATCGCCCTCAGGAGGAACATATGGCTCAAAGATGCCACCGGTACAACTGATGCAAAAAGGTCGTTCAAGCCAAGGCCGAGGCGGTAAGAAACCACGCTCCTTCATTCTTTTCTTTAATTCATCTTGGGGTACATCTGCTGATTTCTCATTAAACTTGGGCAAGTCCATTTTTATAAACTTTAACTTTCTCAGACGTTTGAATTCAGGCTTCCAATGCTTTGTTTGCCTATGACGGACTTGCTGGGTTTGTACCAAGGCCTGAACAGCAGGAGTCAACATGCCCGGCTGCAAACACTGAATTCGAAATATACAATTACAATACACAATTTTATTTTTAAAGAAATCGTTTAATACCTGCAACAATTTGATGCAGTTCCTAGAGGATAATAGCATTTCCATTTCTGCGATTTTTACGTAACACTCTTTATTAACAACTTTATACAATAAACTTGGAATTATTATACCAAAATTTGTGGACAGTTCCTTTGCAAGAACAAATGTCACTCACTTTCGATTGATAACATCTCGTGCATGTTATGCAAAAGTGCTGCCAGACTGATACACAGTGTACTTATAAAATCATGTAAGCTCTATACAATTCGACCAGTTTAACTTGGCAGCACCAGAGTTTATATTACGACTCTTGAAAATTTTAATTCGCCGTGAGATGTTTATTATTGCATCCTAATTTATATCTGTCATTTTAATACTTTTTAGCAAAGTGGGTGCCCTAGAATTCACCGTAGAGCACGCACAAGCTAACACAAAAAAATGTTGACATCTGAAAACTGTTTGATGCAAGAACCTAAAAAATACCTGTTCTACCAATTCGCTTGGCGTCGATGGTAGTGACAGGAAATGTGAATATCAGCAGGAATCTGGTCATTTTACCTTTTCGCCTTAATATAATAATCAAAAAAGTTAACATAAACATCTCGGACCGAATTAAGGCATTCATTATCGAACAAACTATCAAGCAAAAATCATATAAACAAAAAATAAATAAATAAATAAACAAGAAATACACAGCATTCGATCACTAATGCCGTAGTTCGGCCCCTGTTGAACACTTCTACACTGTATTATCTACCAATAACCACAGGGCGCACTCTAAGAAACTTAAGATTTTCAGAAAATCTCACTATAAGCAAGATAAATTAAACTTTTATACCGAAAGCGGAATTTGGCAATAATAGGTTATTAAGAGCCGGAGAAATTTTTCAAGACATCGGTCCCCATATATCCGATATATAGAGATAAGCGGGTTTTAAGAAATTCACATAAACTCAAACCAAAATAGCCAAGAACAATTTTTAAAGAAGTTCGTCCTGTATTAGAACCTGGTGATAAAAAAGATTAATAGGAGTTGTAAATTCAATTAAGTAAGATTCATAAGATGATACACTAAAGCAGTGATTGTGTTGTTTCTAATAAGCAAAACTATATTTAAAAAAAAAACCGCCTTCATTGACGTTAGCGTTTGTTTTTCTTACTTCCATTTCCACCTTTTCTTAAAAATAGTTGGCATTGCTGGTGGCAACGCTAAAATTTGGTGGAGCATATGTTTATTACTTCTTTTCAATACCTTTCTAGTGTTCGCTTGCCAACTATCAGAAAATTCATTTAGTTTAATTTTTAGCTGTTAATAAAATTTAAAAGATATACCCCTCTTGTGTTTACGTTATTAAAATGGGTCAGGAATTGGACACCAGGTGGTTAATATGCAGAATATGTCTAAAAAGCGAGAATAAGAAATTATACAATATATTTGAACCAGTAGTGGAAGATGAAATTGAAGATTTGGGTGCAGTTCTTCTAGACAAAATAGAGCTTTGTGGAGATATAAAGGTAAACAACATGAATGTCCATAATATTACAGAAAAGTTAGTTTGCTATATTTTTGCAGTTAAGTCAACAATGTAATTTACCAAATAAAATTTGTAATCGGTGTGTGTTATTGTTGCGTGCTGCATATAAGTTTCGGGACTTATGCCAACAGTCCCAAAATCAGCTAAATCAATTTATGGAAAATATTACACACAAAGACGAATCAATTGCAACAGTTGAAACACAGTATGATAGAGTAAATGACGATCAAGGAATAGAAGTTCAGGAAGATGATACAAATGGACAACTGACAGAAGAGTGTGATTATGTGATTGAAGAAAATTTGACAGAATATGATGATGATACATCGTATACAAAAGAAGAAAACATGGATCCTAAAAATAACGATTACATTACTGTCGAAGAAGATGATATAGTAGAGATTCAAGAGCTAAGTGATTTCGAAAATTCTGAGTATATTGTCGAAGAACTCGGGGTCAAAGATTATGGAAACGAAGAAACAACACCGAATTGTGAAAGGGATCATGATGAAGAAGGATCACTTTTCGAAGAAGTAACTAAGAAATCAGAGACACAAAATTTTACAAAACATATCGAAAAGAAATCTAATGCGAAAAGGAAACGGAAACACAGCCAGAGCGATGCCAATAATATAATATATAATTGTATGCTATGTGATAATACTTACACAGATAAAACGAAGTACAACAATCATATGAAGATCCATGCTAAGGATAAGCCACATGAATGCGAGTATGGCAAATTTAATATCATTTTATTTTTTTCTAATTTCATTCCAATATTTGATAGGATATGCAAAAAGCGGTTCTCCACAACCCCCCAACTGTCGCGCCATATGAACTCTCACACAGGCAATCGACCATACAAATGCCAGTACTGCGAGGCTAGTTTCGGCGATCCTTCCACAAAAATTAAGCATGAAAGGTAGGTGCACAATTGACAAATAGAAGTGTATGTATTTGGTTTAAAAATATTCGTCTTACAGAATTCATACAAATGAACGACCTTACAAATGTTTTGTTTGCAATAAAGCGTTTGCGTATTCCAATGTCTTGAAAGTACATATGATGACACATACAGGAGAAAAACCTCATACGTGAGTATTACACAAAAATAAATTCACATGCGTACTTTAATATATTTTTTAATTTTAGCTGTGAATATTGTGGCAAATCCTTTTCGCAGATTCATCATAAAAATGCCCATGAAAAACGGCATACAAGTGTTAATATGGTCCTTGCGCAAAATTCTCTCGATGATGAGTACATAGAAGAAGAAGAGGAAGAGGAAAATTTAAAGGAATACAGGATTGAAGAAATAATATAAAAATTGAAATTATTTGGACATAATTCTCAAAATTATTGCAGAAATATATTTTGATATCAAAATGTGAAAACGTGAGAAATGAAAATTGTTTTCGATATCGGTCCATATTACCTCGATATATGTATATCGAAAGCCGGGTTTATAAAAATTTCATCCATACGCGAGTTAAAAATATTGTTGTCATGACAAAAAATAGCATAAGAGCTAAAAAGAGATAGTTTGAAGACAAAAGCTTTTCCGACATTGGTCCAATTATGAAAGGCAGCCAAAACGGGACAGCAAATCGGAGTAAACTTTATTAATCTATCTTCTGTAAATGCTGTATTGTTTGTAGCAGTGGTGTCTTTTACAGTTTTCAGAAGTTGTACAAAAGCAAAATACTTGTTATTTTTCTTGAAGTTGTTCTTATTGTAGAGAAAAGGTTATCTTATTAGTTGCATCATGGTTCCTGATGCCAAAACGCTATCGAAAAATCGATGGCACAAAACCTAATTTTACTTGTCCATATAAATCGTCCCGACCTAATGGTACATCTTTGCTACTCACCACGATACAAAAATTATTAGTTGTATCATGCTACTTCACCACAGTCTTTTAGATGAGTCGTCTTTGAAGGTGGCATCACTACTTTGTGACATACAAAAAGTGCTGTGTATGGGGATGAGTGCGATTTTGACACAACCACACATTGATTATTTGACAAATCAACGAATAAAGTAACAACAGAAAACAAGCGCGAGAGGCGTCATTTTTATTGTAGTGAAATAAAGAAAAATTACAAAAATAAGGTTTTATAGAACTTTATAGCTAAATAAATCGTTTTAATAAATTTTTGCAAGTTCTTAAAAATGAAATCTGGGTTAAATGAAAAATGGCTGGTGTGCAGAATTTGCTTGAAGCAGCCTAAAGAAGAAATGCAAACAATATTTGACAAAAATGCTGAAAAAGATTTAACACGAATGATATTGGAATGTGGTGGAGTCCCGGTAAGTATATAAAAATAATATTTTTATACGTTTTTCTGTAATAAAACTATTGAATATCATTTCATGTTAAGATAAAGCAATTTGATCATTACCCGGACAAAATCTGTGGCAAATGTTACAAGTACTTGCAAGTTGCCTATAAGTTTCGCTTAACCTGTCAGAGGTCTCACAACCATTTGAGCAAATTTATTGCGCCCGTGGAAGTTGAAAAAAAACCTGAGAATGAATTAGATGATGAAAACGATTCATTAAACAACGACTTGTCTGTGCCAGAAGGCTTTGTAGTCGAAGAAGCTAATGATGGATTATTGGTTAAGATGGAACAAGACAATGCTGGTATGGTTAAGGAGGAATTTACGGTACATATACAAGAAGAGGACGATGATTTTGTTGAAATTTATGAACCAATGACAGAAGAAGAAGAAAAAGAAGTTTTTCAATTAGCAGATGGATCCTTTGACAATGACGTATACAAATCAAATACATAAGTATATACCTACGTGTTAAGCTAATTGAAATTTATTTTGCAGAGTTTGCCCGATAGCCAAGACAATGTTGAATACCTTGAGATGGAGGAAGATTTAGAGTTGCCTTCATCAGGTGACGAAGAGTTTGTTAAAATCGAGAGAAAACCAAAGTCCAGGCCACTGCCTAAGCGTTCCGTCGCTTCAACGAGTCGCAAAGCAACTTCGTCAGCAACAGCAGTTAAACGTGTGAAACGGGAACCAAAAGAGAAAAAACCCAAGGATACATCGTACATATGTGATTTTTGTGGCAATAAGTATCCTTCGCAAGGAAGACTCACAGAACATATAAAATTACATAAAGGCATAAAACCTCATGAGTGCGAGTAAGTTGAAAATTATAGTCCCCAATTCTTTAAACTACAACTAAAATTATGTTAAAAAAAATATTCTTACAGAATTTGTGGTCATTGCTTTGCTCAAGGACAACAATTGGCACGTCATATGAACACCCATACTGGCAATAGACCATATAAGTGTAGTTATTGTCCTGCGGCATTTGCTGATTTGTCTACAAGAAATAAACATCATCGGTAAGATGGTTGCAAATTATTTACAATCAACTGAATTAATATTGTCTTTTTAGTATCCATACTAATGAACGTCCTTACGTTTGCGATGTTTGTGGCAAGAGTTTTACCTACACAAACACTTTGAAATTCCATAAAATGATTCATACTGGTGAGAAGCCATTTGTGTAAGTTTCCAATTCTGTTGTACCAAGCTCGTTGCATTTTTCAAGAGTAATATTTTATAGATGTGACATTTGCGGCAAAGGATTCCCACAGAACTATAAACTACGCAACCATAAAATGATACATGAAAAAAAGGGTATCAAACTCGAAGTAATTGATGTTGCCAAAATTGAAAGCCAGGACCCTGATGCTGTCTACCATGAGGTGCACGTAGAAGCAGCCGCTCAACATTTGCTCGAAATCTAGGAGCATCTTGATTTTTTTTTAAATAAAAGCTCTACTTACTGCGAGTTAATAAACATTCATTTCTTTAGTTTAGCTTTTACATTATACAAAACTTTAGTTTAATAATAAAGTGCATACAAATGTATTTGAAAATTAACTTCATATAAAATGTAAAATAAATCTCAATGAGCAAATGTGTTTTCTCTTATTGTTTTAACAACTTTGCATGATAGGCAACATGTTCATTGATAAATGATGCGATGTAGTAGTAGCTGTGGTCGTAGCCCTTTCTCATTTTGTATATGGTTTGCAAGTTTCCATTCTTTATAGTAGCAGCAATTAAGTTGTCCGGAAGCAGCTGCTTCTCCTCAAGAAAATTATCTTCACTTCCTTGGTCTATAAACAGTTCCAAATGTTTGCCTGCATATTCCGCAACCAAGTACGTTGAGTCCCACTGCTTCCAAGTTTCTTGGTCATCGCCCAGATATCCCTTGAAAGCTTTTTTACCCCAAGGACTTTCAATTGGATTCGCAATAGGAGCAAAAGCCGATACAGATTGATATTGTCCTGGATTTTTCAATGCACAAATCAAAGCACCATGACCGCCCATGCTATGACCGAATATACCCACTTTGTTGGGCAGTACATCAAAACTAGCATTAATCAATTCAAACAGTTCTTTAGTGATGTATGAAAACATTTGATAGTTCTTAGACCAAGGTTCCTTTGTTGCATCGATGTAAAAACCTGCACCACTTCCAAAGTCATATGCATCATCTTCTCCGTCAATATTAAGGCCGCGAGGAGATGTATCTGGATTAACAATTACTAGGCCATGTTCTGCGGCATATTGCTGAACTCCAGACTTGTGTATAAAGTTTTCGTGTGTACATGTTAAACCGCTAAGGAAATATAACACCGGACATTTTGTTTTGTCTTCCAACATGCAGGGAGGAAGAAACACACCAAATTTCATCTTACAACCTAAAGCTGTGGAATCATGGGAATAAACACGTTGTTCGCCATCAAAACATCTGTTGCTGGAAACAAGTTCAAGGGACATATTGAAGATTACTTGGAAAGAGTTTCAAATTGTGAAAAATCAACAAATTATTGAACTGTGATTCGCGCTGGTAATAAAAAATAGATATTATTGGAAACACTTTGTGATTGGAAACATAGATAAGGTATTTGGTTTTAAAAAGTGGCAGCACAGAAATTACTAAGAGATATGGCAGGCCCATGATACAATTAGTGGGCTGTCACATTTGGCAATTGAAGGACATAAGAGCGTAGTTTTTCTCCTAAGCGCTAGAGTGCACACACTACACTATTATCTGCACCAGACATTTATGAACGTTTTTTGTTTATTGTTGCTAATTTTCATTCAAATTGATGTGAAGTAAACATCAGTTTTCTTAGGACATTGTAAATTGATGCTGCCAGCTAAGTGTGTGTTAGTTGTGTGGAATTTCTGTCTGTCTGTGGAGTTCCCGGCTGTAAGCGCTTTGAACGAGACCAGAAGAGAATTCAAAAATTGTATTATTTTCAATTTCCAAACTCTATAATGCGTTTAAGAGAGTCGAGGAAAAAAGGGTCAATGAACTCTGAATTGAATTGAATTCAGAGTCGAGGAACCGAAAAGCATACATTTTATTAAGTTCCGTTTAGTCCTGCCCGCAGCTTAACACTTAATCTTATATAATTTGAATAATGTCGACAGTTCATTTGAGTTAAGAGTTAGCGCAGCATGATGTTGGAATTATTTGAACCGTTAGAAGAATTTGTACCGTTAGAGGAGGTAGCGATGTATCAGAAATGTGGATACCCAGCATGAACAGTGTCGGTAATTTGATGCACCATATAGCCGACACTGTTCTTGCATGGTAGTTAAACAAAATATGTATCTGGCAGCTCTAACTGTTTGAAGCTCCATATGTATTTTGTAAACAATCCCAGATGCGAAATATCTACTGGCAGCACCAACTATTTGATGCACTATTTGTAAACAATCTTGTTGTATTTAGAAAACGTTTAGAAAATATGTCCGAGGAAGCTGCTCAGTGTGAGATAAGCTCTGGCTTTAAAAAAAGGAACATAAAAAAGCCTGCATTTAGAAGAAAACAGGAATCTAGTGAAGAAAGCAGTAAGACAATTTGGCTAAAACTATTTTAGGTATTGATGTTCATACATATGTATGTATATTTCAGACGCTGAAAAAAGTGACCAAGAACAATCGACCACTTCTGCCGTTGTCAGAGCTGAGCAAAGACGTAAGCGTACAAACCCAAATTTTCAGAGCACCAAGCATTTGAACCAAAAGAGAGAGCGTCAAACTAAAGAAAGTTCTTCTTCTGGCGAGGAAAGTGACAAGAGTGCAAAGGTTACCGTCTCTTACAAGTCTAAGCGGACATCTCAGCCAAATGGCCCACAAGACCAGGGTGCAACTTCTGTGAACGAAATCGATACTGAGGTGGACCGCGATGCCCAGTCTATTCACGCAAAAGCAATGAAAATCAACGAAGAACTTGAAGGCAAAGCCGATGATAAAATATATCGGGGCATTAACAACTACGCCCAGTATTATAAGAAGAAAGACACTGCTGCAGGCAACGCCAGCTCCGGCATGGTGCGCAAGGGACCTATTAGAGCACCAGCGCACTTACGTGCTACCGTAAGATGGGACTATCAACCAGACATTTGTAAAGATTATAAAGAGACTGGATATTGCGGTTTTGGCGATAGTTGTAAGTTTTTGCACGATCGCAGTGATTATAAAGCGGGCTGGCAATTGGAAATGGATTATGCTTCGCAACAAAAAGGCGATTGCGAATCAGACGAGGATGATACGAAATATGAAATACATTCCGATGAAGAATCATTACCTTTTAAATGTTTCATATGCCGACAAAGTTTTGTGAACCCGGTTGTGACCAAGTAAGTTTATTATTAAGGAATACGTTTCAACAGTATTGGGAATTGTTTTCTGTTTCAATACCATTTTTAGGTGCAAGCACTACTTTTGCGAAAAATGTGCCTTAGAAAACTATAAAAAGTCTCAGCGGTGTTTTATATGTTCCCAACAAACCAATGGCATCTTCAACCCTGCAAAAGAATTGATTGCTAGACTAAAAAATCACCCAGATTCTTGCGGCTCAAGCGAAAGTGATGCAGAGGACAGCAACTAAAATAATCACATTTTTTAATAATGTATATATATGTACATGACATAGATTTGATTAATAGTGGAACGAGTTTGGGATCTACATGTAAATACATACATATTATTTGAATGTATGTAACTACAAAAATTAACATAATTTTTAATAAAACTTGATATCTTGTTCAAAATAGCTAAAATTAAATTGAATAAAGAAAACTTTTATTATAATACGGATAACAAGTTTTTTTGGAGGGAGACATTGAGCATAACGGATATAAAGGCGGGTTTTTGTAGATCTTGTCAATGTAATAGATGTCATTAAAATACCTACTAGTTTTAACAATACTGCTGTATACACTCTACAGCACTTTTATTTACTACCCTGTGGATAAAAATTACACAAAAAGTCCAGTAAAACGCAACAGTCTATAAAAATCTGTTGTTTTGCCACTTTAATTTTATTTTATATGATTATAGACTTACATAAAGCAAGTTCGGTAGTTTTTGCGGTGAAAACGGGTAGTGAGTGAAAAAAAAAATTGGAAGTAGTCGTGACGCGAAATCCAGTTGATTTATTTTGAGCACAAAAAAAGTTAAACATACATGGTGAACAAACAAAGTGTAACAGAATTGTGATAATAACTTGAAACACAACTGCTAGTAATGAGTTAAAGCCATATTTTGGAAATTCTGCTCTGCACCAATTTCTTAAGATTTCTCTTTTATATATAGTATGCCATCCATCGCTGTAAAAATGCAATTAGAAAATGTGAGCCAGTGGCTGAACGCGATTGGTTACAAGCAAAATGGTTACGAACGGAGTTGTTGAATGCAATTTACAAGTGTAAAAGAGTTAAAAAACAAAAGCTGAAAAGTATTGAAAATTAGAACTGCACATGATACAATTAATATTAGTTGGAACCACAATGGAACCACCATAAAGATATGCGGTTGAGAAATAGCGAAAATATGCTCTTTTTTTAATCAGCAAATTTCTCACAGTTTGGCGTCAGTCTCAATGTGTATGTATTGAGTTGCATCAACTTTATTAAATATACTTTGGCACACATTTTATTTTAAAATGATTTTTTAAAGCCATCTATTAATACTACATACATACATATCTATAGTGAAAAAGTACTTTATCTGACCGTTTCTTTTTCGCAAAAAAACGTTTTGGAAAATAAAACTTGTAATTAATTTTCAAATTAAACAATTTCAATATTATTGTCCTGAAGCAACTAGGCAAAGGAGAGTGATATATGGATAAGAATATTCGGATAAATAACAAATATATATACACTTATAATAAAGAAAGACCTTCAGATTAAGGAAATAATTATATTAAATATAAAAAAAAGGGGTCAAAGAAAACCAGATATTAAATTTTAAATTACTTTCAACGAAAAAAAAAGAAAAGAATATACGTACATACCTATCTAATCCTAATTTGTAATTTAAAACCTTACCAGTATCTGGGCTTCAATATCTTAAACCCACTTAACATTTGTTGCAATTTTCAATAAAATCTGAGTCTTTTTTAGGGTGCCGTACCCCTCGAGTGAAAACGAAACCTTATTACAGAGACTTCTACGTCCGTCGGTCCGTCACAGGCCCACTTTTTCCTAAACGGTAAGAGCTAGAGAGCTGAAATTTTCACAGAACATGTGGTTAACCGGCCGATACAATAAATTGCCGATGCAAGAAATTGTAAAAATTATGTAAAATTAGCATTAACTTTTGAACCATTGGCTCTGCAACAAACAAATGCCCAAATCAAAAAAAAAAAAATTTAAGTAAAGTTTAAAAAACTGCGAAAATTTGTAAATATAGCTGTAACTTTTGAACCATAAGAGCCAGAGAGCTGCAATTTTCACAGGATACCCAAAAACAACAAAAAGTTAAAAACTAAAGGATACTTCCATACAAGAAACTGAAATTAGCTGTAGCTTTTGAACCGTAATAGATAGAGACATGCACGGTGCATGTAGCTGTCTGGCCTCTACATCAAAAACTATTAAAAACAATAAGAAGTTTAAAAATAATGAATTCCCCATACCAGGGTTACCCTTTGCCTTGAACTTGCAGTACGGTAGTACGGAAGTCTTAGTCTCGTACTTGGCTCAATTTATTTAATACTTTTTATGCTATTAAAATGCAAGTTTTGGTGCTAAAAAGCAGATGTTATAAAAAAATAAGTTTAAATAAGGCAAACAACAAATATTTACGTTATCTGTCTATATATAGGCGACTTATAGCAAAAACTGATTTCTTAAGGAGTTGGCTGCGTAAGCAAACATCAACAAGTTTTGGTGCCAAAAGTAGATGTTGTAATCAAATATGGCTACTCAATGCAAAACAATAAAACTTTTGACAGAGGTCCATATAAAGCCGCGATAGAGTGAAAACCTATTTCTCAAGAAGTTGGACCTGCTGTACGTGAAGTTAACAAGGACAAGTTATTAAGGACAATATACATAAAGGGTCTTATTCATAATAAATATTTTAGTTTTATTAAACTCTTGTTTGACAAATTTTCCATACAAATATGTCAGATAAGAGCCTTATAAACCTAAAATATTTTTTGTGAATAAGGGTGAAAGTGTTCATATAGGTTTATATATGTATGTACATATATCGGATTTGAGGCTCAAAAGTGTTATTTAAGAGGAGTATTTAAGATTTGTGTGTGTGTGTGTGTGTGTTTTTTTTTAATTTGTTACTAACTGAAAAATTGATGCCTATCGTATGAGCTGCAAGGTAAATATCAAAAAATATAATTTGGCCCAATGAAGTACTATAATTTGCGTTTCACATTTTCTTTGCAGCAGTATAAACGGGGTAAGTTTAACAATTATATTTTTATTTATAAATTTAAATAGCTGATACTGTTTACAGAAATGATATTTCCGCTAAAATATTGGTAATAAAAGCCTTTTTGTTATACATGTTGCAACTTTTACAATTATCACTGCCAGCAGTTTTTCCAACTGCTTGCCTTCATTTCATTTAAATAAGGTTCTTTCCTTTAACATACCCATTGTATTGACAACTATTTGTATGGAAATATTCACCATTCACGTAAAATGTGTTCTTAAACTAATTCTGTTGCACAAAAGAAACGGGAAATGCATTCAATTCAAACGCAAGCAAAAATATGCACTCGAAAACAAATAGATATATACCTGCAATATCAAACCTTTTTCAATTACAAGCCCAAAGTAGCCTTTTTTTAATTTAAAACAATAGTTGAGGCACTTTACTTTTTTTTAAATTTACACAAGAGCTTGTGCACTTCACTTTTGAATTGCTGAAAGGAAAGAATTGATTGAGGCGCTTTATTGTTTACTTCTTTGAGTTTTTAAGTTTTAGCCGAGAATTGAGCCCCCAAATATAAACTGACGATCGCCAAAACAAATCAAAGGATCCAAGTGGTTGGTTTATAACTATTTTATTAGATTATGCTATTAAGAGTCCGTGAGGTCGCAGGTTCGATTCCTGCCGAGGGCTTTGGGTGTTGCTGTAGACAAGCCAAAAGCTTCGCAGTTTTGTGTTTGTTTTTAAAAAGAAAAAAACTTTTTTTGATTGTGGCTTAACAATATAGCGCTTTGCCGTGTTCCGGTTGATTTTGCCATCGTCAAGTAAAAAAAATTATTAAAAGGGATAGCGCTTGGCAGTGTTCGCATTTTTTGCACATGCACGTACAAATCACGTGAATACAGAAAACTTTTATAATTGTACAATACTAACAAAAATATGTACAGGGTCCGCCATCTAACTTTTTTTTCCAACTAGTGCTTATTTCGTGAATGGTAACACTTAGCTCATGTCTGATTCGACAGATAATTAGTTTTATCCTTCCGCTGAACGAATATGGTTGTGTGGACGCTTCGCTAAGTGGGCCTGTGATCGACTTACAGAAGATGCCGATTTGCCAAAAAAATCATCTTTTCAGATGAAGCTCATTTGATCTTGGCGGGTATGTAAACAAGCAAAATTGTCGCATTTGGGGCACAGAAAACCCGCATGCATACATTGAAAAGCCGACGCACCCCAAAACGAGTCACTGTTTGGTGCTGATTTTGGTCCAGAGTCATAGTTGGGCCATTTTTCTTCGAAAAAAAGCAAGGAGTGGCCGTTGTCAATGGCGATCGTTATCGGGTCATGTTGAACGAATTTTTGTTCACAAAAATTGAAGAGGAGGATATTGACAACATTTGGTTTCAACAGGACGGCGCTACGTGTCACACAGCCGAAGCTACACTCGATGTTTTGCGCCGCTTAAAAAAAAAGTTATTTGGCGGACTCTTTATAAGCAAAAAGGAAAAATTACAAGTGATTTTATTTCAGCGTATTTCACTTATGTATGCGTAGTGTGTTTCAAGCAGCATATCTGGTAGAGCAGATTCTGAAACTTTAATGGTGGCAGAACACTCCGCGGCAAATACTGTAAAACAAATTAAACAACAAAAACGTAGCACGAGTGACGAAGTTCGTTCCATCACGAATGCGACAATTTGGCCCCTGACTTTAGCTGGGGAATAAACTAGTGATTTCGAAGCCGCTACGCTTTTACATATTTTTTCTGTTTTTCTCTCAGTGTTTGTTGTTGTGTCTAAGTAAATGTGTAGGCCAACGTGCTTAGCCAAAATAAAGGTCCACAAGAAAGTAGTGGTCACATTGTTTTGCTTAAATATGGGAAACTATTTATTCATTCGTTATGACCCTACCATTAGTGCAATCATTTTAATAAGACTTTACCATGAAAATATTGCATATCAAACTTTCATCATTATTATAATCCAGCAGATTTGCTTCTTTTTTTGGGGTTAAACTTTAAATTTATAATTTAACACTTAAGTTTGTGTTAACAACTTCCCTTTTTTCACATTTCCTAATAATAAAACAATGGTTTCCCTTGAATACCTTGTATAGTTTGAAGCACTGTGTTTTTTTTTTTTGGTCACAAAACAGTAAAATGTTTCAATAGACATAAATATTCAGCCATGTTCTGACTTTCCTGGCGTATTTGAAATATTTGCATTTGCCACAGAATGATTCTCACAACCTCCCATTTTAGTTTTAGCCGAAAGTCAGAACAGGACCTCTTACAAATGTTGAAGAGGTTTCGTGTGGTGAAAATGTTTGTTTTTCTTGTTTTAAGTACTTCGTTGGCTTTTGGCCAAGAGCAGAAAAATATTGTTTTTAATGTAAAATAGAAACTTAAATAACTATTAAAAAAATTGTTTTTTTGAAGTCTTTTTTCCACTTACATGGGCCATATTGTTTTACTAGTTATCATAGTTTTGTCTATTTCAATTCATTTTTAATTTCGTTGTTGTTGTTGTTGTTTATGGTATTCAGGGTGTTGACAATTTTGTTATTTTTGTGTCAGGATATTTGCATACAGAAAAACACACAAACGCTTGTTCGATGTGTTGAACAGAGAATGGCTGCAAAAGGACGAACATTTCCGTCTTAACCCCGTTTTGCTTTAAAATTGTTTGTGACAAGTGAAAATAAGTGAATAAAATGTTAATGAAAATGTTTTACCATATTTAACTTTTGGCTTGTGGTTTTTGTTGTTTTTGTTTTAATTTTAATTGAGGCTGTTTGATTATTTAATTACAAATTCGTTGCATTTTAGCATATCATGTCTGATTTGGAAGCAATATTGAATTCGTCCTTGTTGGTCGCTTAAGAATCAATCACTAATACAAACATTTTTTTAAGTTATTTAAATTGCCTTGGAGCCCAACAACGGGAACGTAAATGTCTTTAGACCAGTGTTGCCAGTACATTTCTCGAAAACATACCTACACATGTTAAAAAAATCCGATTTTCCCTACACGTTGAAAAAAATTTCCCCTACAAAAATCCCTACGCATTTTTGTCATTAAAATAGAAGAAAACCATTAGTTATAAAAAAATATGTATGTTTATTAAAGCTTTGGTTAAAAAAATAAGTAAAAAACTAAAAAAAATAATACGTATATATGCACTTTTAATTAAATTCAATTAAAACAACAAACTTTTTTAAAAATTAATATGAATAGTTCTTTTCAAATAAAATTTTAAAGGATAAATTCAATTCAGGTACAAAAGCAGGTTATTTTAAAATTAATATACACATGTAATTCCATTCAACTAATTTAAACATGCGAATTAAATTAAAGTATAAAAACATTGTAATTTTAAAATTATTATTTATAGTTCTTTTCATCTAAATCTTTAAATAATAAATTTAATACAGGTACACAAACAACAGGATATTTTAAAATTAATAAAGTGCTTTCGAATTTAATTTTCTAAAATGACTATCAGTACATTCGAAATTCATGCAGTCTTTTCCACTGTCTTGCAGAAATGATCTTAGTATACAAATTGAACTTAAACTTGTGTGGCTCAATTTGTTTCGCTTTTTGAAAAACAAATATTACTAAAAAACGTTATGTTTGCATTTATTTCATAAATAATGCGACATGACGAAAAAATCCCTACATTTTGGAGAATATAAAAATTTTTTGGGATTTTCCCTACTCTTCTATTTTAGTATCAAAAATACCTACATGTAGGGAGGGATTTTCCCCTACTTCTGGCAACACTGCTTTAGACCACGAATTTCCACTTATACCCTGTTCAGTTAGGTACTTTTAATTTTGTCAATATTAACACAATAACTTTTCTGTTCACATATGAAAAATCTAACTGACGTAGTAACCACATGTCAGTTGTTAAAAAGATCAGACTTCATTTTAGGTTAGTTGGGGTTAGCTTGATAGCCCATGTCTTTCCACATACATTTAAGCCAGTGTAGGCTTGTTGTCCACTCCGTGGGTTCAACCATAACAGTTTTGACTCATAGGTCTGTAGGAATTCGTTGTCGTACACAAAGTTCCTCAGTTTCGCCTTTAAGGTGTTACTCCTTAGATGACGGGATTGTATTTGTGAGAAGGCAGAGCATTGGCATAAATAGTGATCCGATTTCTCACTATTCTCCCCACATGCTATGCATTCATCGACTCCTGCTATCCCTATGCGCTTTAGATATACCAATAGTTATAAGTGATCTCCCTTATCTTTTTGTTGACTTCAATGAGTGCCACTATTTATAGTCCAACTTAGCTCCCAAAGTTTTCTAAGTCGAGAACCATCTACGCCTCATGCCAGTATTATCGATACTTGAATTGCAGTGTCTTTTGTACTGATCCAGATCCTTCTATTTCTGTTGCCTCACGATATGGCCGTTCTATTGACATTGTTTGTACCACTAGTTATTGAGATTAGACTTCTTTACTGAATGTAAGAGGCATACTTTTAGCCGTTTAACAATTGAATTGAAGTCAATTGAGAGGTTATACAAAACCACATGATTTCTAACACTAGTAACAATGTATACGAATCAGAGACTGGCTAGGGATATCAAACCTTCGAGCACAAACATCTTTTGCACAGATTTTTTTGATTACAATTTTTTGTTAATGAACGATACAGTCTTATTTTAGCAAAAGTTCATATCAAACCAATACTTTTATTTACTTATTGTTGCAGTTGCGTTGAATGTTCCTGATCATTTCTTTGGTATCAATGTACCAAAACTGATTAAACCAAAAATAATGCTCGTGTTCATTCACTGGCTAAGGAAATCGAACTTTGAATCATACACAAACATTTACCGCTTTTTTTAGGATTAAAACTTTCAGTTCGAAAACAAGACAGTCTTGTTTCAGCCAAAGAGGCAAGCTAGAGTAGGGCTGTAATATACATACATGCACATATACATACATACATACATATACATACAAAATCTCTTAAACTTGAGAAATTTTAAGTATGCATTAGTTTTTTTTTTTTTGATTTTAAGGATTTAGGTTTGCGTATTTTCAGTAAAATGAGCAAAGGTTTTTAAACAATTCGGAAACCAGTTTATCGGAAGTGTCGCATAGTTGACAACTCTAGAAAAACTTCATTAAAAAAACTAAAATTATTACAAATGATGATTTGCAGGGATAACTAGTCAGTGCACATTTATATATCGCCAATAAAAAACATGCATTTGCATGAACACTCATGTCCGTCTCATTATACTTTAATTAAAGCGGCATATAACGACTCAGATAAATACCTCGAATTAAACCTCAATTTCAAGTTCTATGTGCCTTAAATAAAAACACTACTTACATACGTATGTATTTGCTTTTATACAATTTAAATTCAAGAAAATTCCCGACAACACATTTCTAAATACACATTCCCTTAAATGAGCGAACGAACATATTTTTTTTGCGTCTGAACTAAATGCCTTTCTAAGAATGAGCTTAGGAAACAAGCAAACGGAAATAAGCAAGAAAAAAAAAAGAAAAAAACTATCAGTTGGTTTGATTTTTATCATCACCCCTGCTTCTTCATCATTTGTATTCATTTACTGAAGCTGCAGAGAGAGAGAGAGAGAAAAAATGCTTTTGGAGCATGTGAGCAACAAACGTAAATTAATATGTTTGGAAATTGTCTAACCATTGGGTATAATATTAAATAAACTACATACAATATACATATGTTTGTGTTTTGTATACAGATGTGCACATTCTGCCATACAAAACACAAGAAGTGTAATAAGTAAATTATAAATTTTCCTTATTTGTTGTAAAAACCAACTGGCTGGCACTGCTGCATTCGATTCTTCCACTCATATCTTCTGCCTTAAATGTACATTTTTCTTGTATGTGTGTGTAAGTGTGTATATGTGTTTGCGGATGTTAAGACATTTAGATTTTATGGGTGGCCTACAGTAAAAAGAAAAAGCAAGGAGGCCCAATTTGCAGATACCAGGCCTTCTTACTAACCAAAAGAAGTCAACCAATATTGTTTGGCTCTTAGAATATTGATTGTGGCTCGCGCACTGTGTGTCGTTGCTCCTCCAAAGTAGGTCCTCTAGATCCAATTGTGACAGAAAATAATTCGGTTAACTTGGTCCTATAGCGCGTTGTCGTTTGACCAGCGGCGTCGTCGAAAAAAAACTGGCCCGATGACTCCGATGTCAGTCACTTTGAGCGGGTGTAACGGCTCCTCGTGCATCACTTGTAGATTTTCGGTGCCCCAGAAGCGATAGTTTCGTTTGTTCACGCACCCGCTGAGGTAGAACTGAGCCTCGTCGCTCACTCTGATTTTGGTCGAAAAATCGTCCACTCCGTCAAAGACACGATTGTTCAGCGTTCTTGGGCAGTGTATCGCCCCATGACTTGTATTCTACAGGTGTCTAATTTGCATATGTAAAAACAGATTTGAAATTTACTGCCATTGGCAAAAATAAGAGCAACTTACAATAGGGTGATTTCTTTTGGCCCACCTTGTAAATGTCACACTCATATGTTTTTTGCACTCAATGCCAGTCAAGGCCCTATTATGATGACTAAAAAGGTAGGGATTTTCTATTCAGTATGTGGCAACGAAAAAAACTAAACAGCGAAGTGAAAGGTATAGAAAAAAAGTACAAAAACAATACATTCATTGAGCCAATATACACGAGATTAATTGTGCTGGCATAAAATGGTGAGGGGAGTCGTTTTCAGTTGACATAATTTTTCATCCAGCTTCAACCCCACATTAGGAGAACAAAACTAATACATACACCTATAAAAAACAGGTTCGGATTTTTTCTTTTTACAGACTGAATTTAGTCTGTGGTCGTCTGTAGTATTGGGCAAGATATTTCATTTGAGTGAATCGTTCATTCTCTATCAGAAAGTTAATGTGAATTAATTCTTTCTTTTAATTCATTATTCATTCATTCAGAAACATTGTTATACATAATTCAGAATGAAGGCAAGTGAAAATGTCTCATTCACATCAGGGTTTTGCTTCTTAGAACCAACAAGTGCTGTATTATAAGTAAAAACGCACTCATAAAATCTAATTATTTATTTTTTTTAATTAGAAAAATAATAATAAAAAATAATATTTTTGAGAAACAGGCTCCAGGTGGATTTACGCAAGCACAGGCATTAATTATTTGTAACTATAAATAGCGCAACGTCAAAACTAAAACATTAAAAATAGTGGGCCTTAACTATAGTCAAACACTAAAGTCGGTTCTTTTTAGCAACAACTTAAATTTTAAAACGTGTTGCTAACTTTTTTCTAACTATAGTCAAAATTAAAGTTGACTTTAAACTGAATCAGCTTTAAATGGGTGCCACATTATTTATCGAAAATGCCAAGTTATTTATTATACAAGCTCTTACAAATTTACGTAAAATCCCATCGCTAATAAGATGACTCTCAAAAATTATGTATACATGTGAACACACACCTACATAAATGTAAGATTGTATTAGTAAGTAAACAAAAAACATCAAAGCGAATTGGATAAAAGTCAAATTTTAAAGAAAATTCTAATTAATAATAGTTATTAAAAAATCTTTAATTTAATTATTTAATTTAAAAAATTTTACATTAAAAAGCTTTTACATATAAAAGTGACATTTGCTTGAGCAAAGCTGTTGCTAAATAAGTTAAAGTAAACTTTTGAGCGTAAAGTCGGCTTTTTCTCGTCTATAGTAGACAAAAAGCATACTTTTATTTAGCAGTGGCTTAAAATTGCTTAAAGCTTACTTTTTCGATGTCTATAGTTATGGGCCAGTATGATTGCTTTTAAAAGTCAAAATTAATAAACATAAAATTATTTTTTAAATAAAATTGAAATCATCAAAATTTAATTCAAAATATTGTTGTATGGTGTAAGCGGAAAAAATGAAACAGAAAGCTGAAAGGTATAGAAAACAAATGCAGAAGAACATCATTCATTCAGTTGAAGGAATCATTCGGTTGAATTAATTCATTTACGAAAGACACAATCCTAATTGTGTGTCGTGAGGTTGATTGAATAGGGATGTTGGTCTTTCCAGCGTAGTTTGAAGCTAAAACAAATGTCACATAAATATGTACAAACAACACTGTTAGTGTGTGTGTGTGTGTGTGTACGTATAGAATTTTATGCCAGTTTAATTAATTCCGTGTGTTTTGGGAAGAACAAAAGTTATGCGGACTACAAAATAATCTCGTGTATATTGGCTCATTAAGTTGAAATAATTCATTCATGATCCTGCCAGCAAATTGGTAGTCGACTACAAATAAAATCGACTTATGGTTCATCCCTGTCGGACATTGAGTAGTCGACTACTAAAATAATTAACTTTACGTTAACTTTTATGGACTAATTTCAAATTAGCTACCATACAATCGATTTGTAATTCACCTTTTGTATACTGGCTATAAACTAGCTGAAACGTAGTGCAGAGTTAACCCAAAATTCAAATAACAACATACACACATACACGGTAAATAACTCTTTAATTAAATTGCCTATTGTCGCATTCGTTTTAAGTGTTGCGATGACTGAGTGGCTATGTTGGCTGCTCACCAGTCTTGAGGCTTAGTGGTTCGATTCCCACCAGAGGCTAACAAAGAAAAAGAAAGTAGGATGAAATTTAATTTAATAAAATATAATATTACCACCGAAAAATGTAAAATCAGCCTTGATTTGTACATTTTTTTCTGTGGGTACTGACTTTTAAGTAGCTAACTTTAAGTTAGTTGAAAAGTAATGCAACGTCGGACTATTGACTACCTCCTAGGACATCGTAATGTTAAAATAGTCAGTCATCTCCATTAAAAATAATCTAAGTGTCAACCACCACCAGTTGTAAAAAAGTTAGCTTATAATTCATTACTAGTTAAGTGAGTTGCCGGCAGGGGAATTTCACAAGCCTAGTGCTGGACTACTTTGTGATCCAAGGGAAGGCGCAAGAAGGCCTTGTATGGGAAGCCCTGAGGAATTTTGCCGCTGGACATGTGTGCGCGTGTGTAAAATTGTTGGCGAATTGTTTGCTAAAGCGTAAGTTGTTTTTAAGTAGTTAACAACATTTTATGTGCATGGTTGATGGTTGGTGATTATACAAATACATACATATGTATGTACATACACACACGCATACTAATTCATGTGCAGTTTCTTATGAATTCAGTTACTACATATCTACCAACACATGTGTGTAATACTAGCAAATATTATATGTTGGTTAATAGAATTTGAAACGAAAATGTTAGTGATGGTGTATATTTCACTTAAATGAATAGACATTTTAGAAAAATACTTTAACAGTTTGCTAAAAGAAAGCAAAGGAATAAATGGAAAGTGAGCTAAGCTGATATATAATTAAATAAAACCGTTAATTAAAGTGGAGCAAATTTTTTAGTTGCACATTTATATGTATGCATAGAAAGAAAAGAAATTTAGAAGAATCTTTTTTCATTTTAACTAGAGTAAAACTAGTAATTGGATGGTTTAACTTAAGCTAAATGGGTAGAGTATTGATGTACTGTAATTTAACTAAAATAGAAGTTTATTATTTAAACTTTCTTTTTTCACAAAATTGTTGGAGATGCTTGATAGTTCCATGATGGGAAACATCGGCCACATTAACTGGCCTGAGATGCAGATGGTGCAACATATAAAGAGGCACCCTTTTTATGTTAAGTGAAATGGGCCAAGCCGCTGGCACGGCAGTGTGGAACCCTTGCTGTGCAAGCCAGTCTGAACTTAATTCAATTATTGGCCCTGAAGGTCCAGCAGAGACCAACTTTTATTGATGGTATGTTGAATTCAATCGTGGTCGTAGTTCACTCCAAGACGAATTTCGTGAAGTTGTAGCTCCGAAAACTATTCATGCTGTGCCCGAACTGATATTGCAAGATCGTGCGATTCAGAGACTCTTAGGCATTAGTGGTACCAGCATACATTCAATATTGCATAAACATTTGACTGGCAGAAAAATTTGTTCGCTTTGGATCCCACACAATTTATCAGTCGCTCAAAAAATGGCTCGTGTCGATTCGTCGAAAGAAATGCTCAAAGAATACGAGTGCGGTGCTTAGAAATACGTCTATGCCCTCGTGACAGGGGATGAATGGTGGATTTAGGTGTATGAGCCCGAAAGTAAATACACTGAGAATATTTTTGCAATAACCGACCATAGTTTATTCTAGAAGTTATCAGTTATTTTTAAATGACAAAACGTTTAAAAGTGAATGGAATTTTAATTTTAACTGATTTGTACAGTTGCTTAAAAAACTAACAACAGATAAATAAATAAAAATCGAATTCAAGTCCGATAAAATTATTAACAATTATGCATAGAGTTTTACTAAAACCTAAAAATTAACTTTCAACAATAAACTTTTATGCGTGTACATTTTTTCACTAATAAAAGTTTTATTACATATCCCTTTTACATATTTTAATAACTTAAAATTCAAGTTAATATTTATAGTTATGTTTAATTAATTAGTAACCACAGCAGCACTTTAATAAATTGTTTGCATGAGAGTGATGCAATATGCATGAATTAATTTTTTTAAATATGTATATTCTTTAATAAAAATTTCAATAAAATACAATTACTTGGGTGTTGGTATGAAATGAAAAATGCATTAAAAACAACAAACAAAATTTTATTAAAAAATTTAATAATCAAAGCAACAACAGTTAAAGTCAGGCATATGTAGACAATGAAACAATTTCTTGCAAAAATTGGAAAAATTCATGAAAAAATTCATGAAAAAATTAAACAAAAAATAAATGGCTTTTACAAACAACCGCACTGTATACACATGCACATATACGAAAATACAAAAAAAAAGAACGATAACGATCTGATATCAGCTTCCCTTACCATCAACCTCTCATTCTTTCACTCACTACCCGTATTGCCGCAACGGCACATACACAAAAACTTTGCAGGCGAATAAAAAATATTAAAATCAATTTTGGTCACATTCACACAATAAAAACAACAATAACAACAACAGCGGCGGACTTTGGCCAAAATGAAAATGTAAGAAAATTGAAAAGCGGACAGCAATATTCTAGAAAAATGCTTGGATACCTGTATAAAAAGAATTTGATATTTTTTCATTCAAAATTAAAACAACAAACTCACACACACACACTACATACACACATGTGCATGTATGTAATTGCATACAAAATCGTTCCAAGCCAACATTGTCAAAAGGTAAATGTGAAAAGAAACAAGCGGGATGTTTTCATACAATTTAATAAATGCAAATGAAAAGAAAATGTGATTTATGGTTGCAGCAAAGTAATTTTTGTGGCCCGTGAAATTGCTCAAGCTTAATGATAGTTCAAAGGTAATGGTGTAGGAGCATAGAATTTACTAGCATGTTTGCCATACTTTTTGCTAACGCCTCAAAGCATTGTGGTAATAAACTTAAACTTAATTAAGCTTACACCACTAAGGCCCAAAAATCAGAGATAGTTCAGCTCGAGGATTAGTATACGCTTAAACTATGGAGTTATCTTTGCCTTTCTTGTAAATATACTAATTTGGGTTTTGTCCGGGCTTACGTTCAACCCTCTTAGATGAGCTCAGTTGTGTGCCAGGGCTAATGACTTTCCTGCACGGCGGAATACATTATTCAATACAAGTATTTTTTTTTTTTTTATTAGACAGAAAGTGTGTTTTGAAAATGTTTGCTGGGAAAATATATGGGCTTATGCAGTTTAAATACACATGTGTTTGTGTATATGTACATATATGCCTCTTCTTCTGCAACACCTTGAATGCAATGATTTAGTCGTTTTTGCTGCAGAACTGATTTGTACTCCACATGAATATAAGGGGAATAGACGTTGTTTTAAATTACCAAATCAGAGCTGTTACAAAAGATTTACAGTGGAGAGTAATTAATATTATTCTAGTAAGAGAGTAATTAATATTAGTCTAATAAAAACTTTTTTATTTTAAATTCAACAAAATTGAGAAAATTGTTATTTATTTAATACGAATTTATATTAGAAGCTTCACACACTGATTCTCTATTATTGGAAAATAATAAATCAGATTTATTTCTTTGTTTACACCGCTATTCTATCCAATCAGTTTATTTAGCAAAGTCACTTTACTGTGCAAGAAATGTTACAAATTTGTTTTGAGTCAATATTTACGCCAGCAAATTTAAGTTTAAACAGCTTCATTGCTTTTATAGTTTTAAATCTGATTCGAGAACTTCAGAATAAATCGAAGACACTTCAATATTTAAAGAAGTTCTTCAGCGACATGGTCTTTATATAGCTTTAGAGTTTGGACAACAACCTTAGTATAACAAAGCCACCTATATGGTTTATAGAACCATTTATTTCATTTAAATTTATCACTACATTATACCAGCAAAAGTACAGCAATTAAATTATATGTATAGCCCACTATATTTATATTATTTTGAAGCATTTAAAATCAGTCATCTACTAAAGTCTGTTTTTTGAAAGTAATTAGCACAGAATTACTCGGAATATGAAATGCGGTAATTGGAATAATCTAAAAGCTTCTCACTGAGCCAAACAAATTATATTTAAATATATTCTCAACTAGCGGACCCGTTGCCTGCTTCGCACGGCAAAACAAAATAAGAAAAGAAACACACTTGTAAACCATATACGGGCCACTGCCTACGTAGTGTATAAGTTTGGTTGAAATCGCACGACGCGTTTATGATTAGTTCGGCGACGTACATATACGGATTTATTTTCATATACATATATTCTCAATAAATAATCAGATTATTACAATTAGAACGAAAAAATGAGCACATAGAAATGGAACCAAATGAATAGTGTATTAGAATTGGAAAAAATAATATTTTTATTTATTCTAGAGAAAAATGTGTTCTTACCAGGATGACGATCAAATTAACAAGAAGGTAGAACAATTCTTTCTTCGCAGCGAAAACATGTATATTAGCCCTTTTTAGTTATCATAACTTTTCGATAGAAAACTTAGAAAGAGACAAATATTAGGACTTCGAAATTTGAAGTCATATTTTAACGTATGAAATATTAGGGGAAGCTAGACACTAACAGAAAGTAAGTCTTTTAATAAATAATCAATCACTTGTTAGTTATCTTTGTGGTGAGAAATTTTCACCCAATAAATATGCAATGAAAATATCTGTAAATAAAGAATAATAATTGATTGTGTTTGATAAATTTAAAATTTAGACAGAAAAAAACATAACAACTGGGGGTCGATTCTGGTTCTCTGAAACGGTAGGAAAAATTCCATTTTTGTTAATTTAATTTGAAAGGTTCAAGCCCGGAGGAAGAGGAAGTGCATAAAAAACTATTTTTTTTCTGGGAAATATCTTCAATTCATTAACCATTTCAGTTTGATATAGCAAAGACATAACCGAAACTAGTAAATGCAAATGTTAAACCTGCCGCAAATTTACCGGTTGGAATTTTGCTGGAATGTTGTTAACGCTCACTGTTTTTGAACGAAAGTTGTAATAATGAAAAATGTCATATCTGCTCGATAAAATCCTGCTTTCAACTAATGCCAAGTTGTAATAATGTCGCTAAGAGTAATACAAAATAGTTTAATATTACTAATTTGCTTAAGCTTTAATTGCAATTTTTTCATTAAAGAAGTTTTAAAATTGCCACGTTTTGCCATATTTTTCTTTCTAAAAAGGTATTAGTAAAAATGAATGCGTTTTTTATTTTTTTTATCGGTTTATTGTGAAATAAAACAATTGCGAACATGTGATGAGAAATCTTATTTACCAATACAAGCTCACACATTGTTTTGAATGTGTGTAAATTGATTTATGCTATATAAACCTTATCCGGCACGTTGCTGTATGTATTTGTGCTTGAGCAGAAACATCCCATTGGCCATGGCAGGCAGCTTTTTCGGGGCCTAATCCAAATCTATACTGACGGCAAGCCAGCCATAATCGCGCTAGGCCGAATTCGTTGGCGTTTCCCTCAATGGTTGTAAACAGCGAATACGATGACAACTGTTAAGAACTACGCTGGACACGTGGTTGAATGAGATCACCTGTCGTATATCGGGTTCACGTGGCCCTTCCTTGTGGATTTTCCGCGACAAATGATACACACCCTAGTGCGAGAAGACTAAATCTTCAATATAATGACTTAGAAGTATTTTCAAAGATAAAGAGGAGGAGAGTGTGGAACGCTTTCTTTGCCAAGTGAGCGAATTACTTGGGCAGACCGACACAATATGGGTTGGTGGATGTGTCGTGATGCAAATTAAACAGAGTGGAGACTTTCACCTTTCACTTTCAGAGTAGAAACAGCAGGTGGTGTGTAGGGCTGTTTCCCTACCGTCTCTCTCTGGTAGCACATCGGGGCATTCTGGAAACCAAGTGGACCAGTCTCACGACTGGCATCCCGTGAAACATAGCATAACAATGGTATTTATTCTCGTCCACATATATGGACGAGATCCGTACAGCAGAGCTTTGCGCTGAGAGATTTTGTTGACGGAGGCTGGCTTGGCAAAAACTGTCGATGGCTGAAAATCGGCTTAAGATCACAAACAGTAGAAAGTTTTTTTTTAAGGTGGGATCACACGATTGCTGCAATTCACCAATTTTTGTTGTATTTTGTGTGCCAATCGTGTGATAGCACAATTTATTGGCTTATGCCGCAATCAAAACGAATGTTGTTTCCTTTTGTCTCAATCAAATACAACCCTGATGCAAACACTCTATATACAACTATTCACCAATAAAAATTCTACGAATGCACCAATATTTATTGTGTTCTCATGCGGCAACCAAAGAAGACAATACGCGCTAATAATATACATACATATGTATACATATATTTAGCTTCAAAATTCTTCAAACGTGTCTTCCAAACATAATTTTGGCTCTTAGCACGTAAACTTCAATTATTGTTACTATTATAACAATTGTAAAATTCTTGCAGTTTCAATAGGCAGCCATGTGTTTGGGAATATTCTTCCCCGGACTACAAGGAGCGGTATTAATGGGAAAGCACATTTCGAGAAATCTAAAAAATTTGTACGGGGCATACGGTGGAAGACTGTAAAGCCAAATGGGTCAATATTAAAACTGGATATCAAAATGTAAAAAAGAAAATAAAAAAGTCTGCTTAAGGGGCAGAAAGCGACCAGCCCGCACAACATTATAATAATAGCCGAAGCAATTTTCTTTCTTTTTAAGGAACAAACCATATTTTTAGCTTTTAACTCCTTTTTTATTTTTGCAAAACAAACTTTGTCATCAGCTACAACAGCTGTTTCTCAGAGTTGCCGTATAATATATGTATCAATTATGTGACTATAATGCGGCAATTATTGGTACTGAATTGTTTTGTGCCAACTTGAGACAAAAAAATTTCAGTAAATTGTGACAATCATGTGATTGCAGAGAATTTTATTTTGACAAATTTTTTATTGTGCTCCCATTTAGTCCAACAAAAATTGTGTAAAATTGGTGCATTGCTGCAATTCTTAAAAGTTTGTTTGAAACCTAACTACTTATTCCATAATTCCTATGAACAAAATGAGAATCAGAAATGTAAAAACAAACCTTTAACACAGCAAACTCTTTCTTTTCGTTTTGCAACTCTTTTAATTTTCTTTGCAACCTTCATTCTTCTACTGATGAGTTGATTAGCTCCAACGAAATGTCGTCGGCATATAGACAGCTGAAAAAGACAGAAAACCTTTTGAAAGGGTTCATTTTTGGACCTGAATTAATACATTTCAATTGGCTCTTAGAGCAAATAAATAATTAAGTTCATATTTGAAAGTTATGTTTGGTAAACTGTGCTGTGCTTGCTAATTCCTATTGCTTTTTGTGCTCTGGGACCCAGTATTCCTGCCTCAAGTCACTGGAGTTTTTTTTGGATTCATCCACACACGATTTTTGTGGGTCATCTGGCAACCATCTTGGGCTTGCACAACACTATTTCTTAGTCGAAGAGTAGAAAATAATATCTTCTCGCAAAGGAATGTATAGGACCTACCTGATTGCTTACTTGAGACTTCTCGAGCATGTCTGCGATAGATTTCATCAACTATCATTTAAAAGAGCTATCAGTGAAAAGTTTTTTCAACAACTCCCTGCGGAGACTTGACAATAAATGGCAGGTCATGTTCTCCACGTTTGTTTGGCCAACTGGGTAAATAAGCACTTATAACTGCGTGCAAACATGTACATATGCATTTTAGTACCCGTATATACATATGTATGTATGTGTGTATATGCATCTGTATCTACTCTAAAATATTTTGATGTATTGCTTCCTCTATGTGCATGCTTTTAGAGTAGTCAATGCTTTAGAGTACGCGAGTGTGTGTGCGTGTGTGTGTACGTTGCATCATATTTATGTGCGCCTTCAAGTGCAGCTGTGTATTTATGCGCCTCAACGAAAAAGGTGTCACTGAATTTATTTATTTTGGTTTTTTGTTTCTGCTACGGGTTTTCTCTGTGATTCGGTATTGAAAATTGTTTCTGCTGTTGTTCCTAAACGACAGCCATAGATTTGTTTTATAAAAAATGGATATGATTGTTCACACGTGTGCTAGAATGTTTGATTTTTATATATTTGTTTTAGATTCCAATGAATTCTTCACGTGCCTTGGTGCAGTTCTGTTACTGCAATTTCGGCCCCAATGACATTTTTCACCTTTTTTCGCTTTTTCAATTAAAAACGCGTTGATCACTTACGGCAAAAACTTAGTTTTTGTTATTTTTTATCTTTTTTTATTTTTAAGAACATTAAAGGTGTAACAAAAACAAATTCACATACATATGTACATTCATGCTGAAATCATAAATTCAGTTTTTTCTATTAGACAAAAAAAAAAAAAAAAAAAATTGAGCACAATAAAAGCTAGAAAAGGAAAATTGTTTTCAAAAAAATTTGCTGTATTTTTTAACTTGTTGTTGTTGTGAAATAAAGCGTATCAGGTTATAAAGTTCAATCAAATTGCTACGTGACGAGATTGCGGCACGTTTTAGATTTTTGCGTTTTTTTTGTGCTGTAAATTGTAGCAACAACATTCGAAATATTTGCAGAAATCAGTACAGCAAAGATATGCTAAGAAAAAATTTCAAATGCCTTTGAAAATTTAATTATGAAAATTTATCGAAAATATTGTTATTTATATATTGAGGACAACAGCAACTTTAAATGCACATTAAACTGTTATAGAAACTGGTAACATCAAGAAAAATTATACAAATTCTAATAATCATTACTGTTTAACAAATTTTAAGCCCATCAAATGGCATTGAATGAGTTTTCTGCCCGGTTTTCTAGGAGATTCAATTTTAATATTAGCCGCTAAAATCACCAAACTGTTTCTCTCGAAATAATGGTGGTACTAATTATTAATTAGAATAGCTTAATTAATTAGAATAGCTTAAAGCTCGCATAGCTCAACATTTTTTTTTTTTTTGCATATTTTGTGTTCGTCTTTTATATTTTTCTTGTTTTCCTTCAGAAGTGCTATTACACACTGGCTACTTTTGCTCTATCTGAAGCAAAATAGGTCCTTACAACTGTTTCAGGTCTAAATAGACTTTATAAGTGTCGTATTAATTGGTTTTTGTCTTTCTCAACTCATAAGTAGGCTCAAATAAAGGGTCCGCCAAGTATCTTTTCTTGTTTTGAAAATGACGCTACACATCGAGCTTTCCTCGGCTGTGTGGCACGTAGCGCCGTCCTGTTGAAACCAAATGTTGCCAATATCCGTCTCTTCAATTTTTGTGAACAAAAATTTGTTCAACATGGCCAATGACTGTAACGGCTACTCCTTGCTCATTTTCGAAGAAAAATGGCCCAATTATACGTCTGGACCAAAAACCGCACCAATTTTTATCTACCAGCAGTGCGGTTATATCAAATATCCAGTTATTCAGATAGAAAACAATTTTTGGTTTTTCTTTTTCACATATTATGTGCCATAATTTATATCGTTAACTTTTTCAAGACAGTAATAAAAAAAAAAATTGCTTGCTAATTAATTCACATTTTCTTTTGGATTGGTTTTGGGATTCACCCATACATATGCATTAAGTGAACTATGGGTTTCTAGTATTTTTCGTTTACCTCATTTTAGGTAATTTTTAATGAATGATAATAACAGCTTCATCTGAGGACAGTTTTATCTATTCAGTAACCAAATCGTAATTAAAAAAGACAAACAATTTTGTATTCATATACCGCATACATTTTCAGTTTTATTTATTTATTTATTTTTTGTTTGTTTTCGTATCAATTTATTATGACAACATCTGCTGACTGCTTTCGTTTATTTTGCTATTTTTTGTGGTCTAATCATCGAACTATTTTCATGTTTTATGTGTTCAATTGTTATATATTTTTTTCTTTCAATTTTAGCCTTAAATCTAAATAAATTGCTTGTAGAAACATCACGAAAGATGGAAAAAAAAAACGTAATAGCAAATAAAACAAGGGGGGGGGGGGGTTGTATGCTCAAACAAAATATGCAATTATATGAAAACACAAGCACGTCTTAAAACAAGACGTGTTATTAATGTTTCAAAAAATTCCTAAAGCGGAAGTGTGTGCAGTGCATCACACACACACACACATACACACACAAACACACATCTCGATGTACAGAAAGCACATCTCATCAAATACTACAGAGAGCCTTTTCAACACCACATCAACAAATTGTTGTGTGCTAGCTTATTTTTTTCCATCGCTTGTATTTTTGGTTTTTTTGCTTCATTTATTGCCGTTTTATATTAAAGAAATTGCGAGTTTAAGTACAACACAATAGCTGATCATTTTGAATTTTTAATAATTTTGCTTAGTTCATGTCTGTTGTTGCTGGTGTAGTGCAATTTTCTGCTTGAACACACAACATTAGCATTTTAGGTGGCAGCCAGTGTGGCCAGTTGAAGAGATTTGCTCTACCTTGAGGTTTCACTTCTCGTTTTCGGGAGGGATATTTAGGAACGATTGTTTCTAACTTGTATTTTAAAATTATAAATTATTATCATAAATGGAGTTTTAGTTCGAATTAAGAAACAGATTTGAAACTAAAAAAAAAAAATATTTTCTGTATTAAAAGTTTGTTTGAACATTTCTGATTCTCATTTTGTTCATGGGAATTATAGAATGAGTAGCTAAGATTCAAGCATTTTTTAAAGTTATTTTCGATTCTACTGATGAGTTGATTAGCAACAACGAAATGTCGACTGCATATAGACGGCTGAAAAAGACAGAAAACATTAATAAGGTCTATTTTTAGATCTAAAATTATAACTTGAAAATTTTGTTAAGTAGTAAAATCAAATATGTACCTGATAGTGATGATAAGATCATGTCTGCATGAGTCTCACAAGTTTTACATTTTAGAAAAATAAAAAAAAAACAAAATCGAAGAGAAAAACCTGTCCATAAAATCTAATGTACTGGTGATCTTTGTAGTCAGAGGGCAGTAATAAATCGTGGGAATACATTTTTTACTTCAAAGCTTTGCATCTAAAATCGTTCTGTGGAGACACTATAACATGCTGCATGGTCTGCTTACAGTTGCAGAAAATATATAATGTGGTTTTTATTAATCTGTAGTGCTAAATATCAATCATAGAAAATTTATTAACTTTTTTTTTGTATTGCCATCAATTATAATTTACTACTTATATCTTTTCCTTTTGTTTTGCCTTTTTTGATATTTCTTGAAATAAAACTTCGTTTTTTTATCTATATATTTCGAACCTCTCTGTTCATCTACAGGATCTCATTATTTATGTTTAAGCCCAAAAATATTTTGATATTTAAAGAAAAATGTAGAAACTTTCTCTTATGAAATTTAAATGCTTGGGAGCTTAACGCTCATAAGACAAAACTTAACTGGCAACACTGTCGGCAGGCAAGCATTTGTGCAGGTCTTAAAATTTTTTTGTTATTGTTTAAATTGTTTTTCATTGTTGCTACCTTTTCTGTATGTTTAAGATAAATATTGAAATATAATGTTAAAACAACTGGGTAAATAACAGATAAATAGCAACTTTCAACATTAAAATAAAAAATAAAAAATAAACGAAACAAAGAATCAAGGCTATAAGAAAAAAGAAAACATTTTAACACGTACGTTTGCATGCACATCGTTAGAGCCATGAATAATAAATTTATTTTTTATTAATGGACTCAAATTAAGTTTTATTTCTTTAGCAGTAGATAGAAGAATTTTTTGGGAAAAACGGAGCAGAAAAATTTGCAAACATTAAATATTTGATTGGCCTAAGAAAATTTTATATTATTTAACAAAGTCTTAAGGCGTTATCGTTTCGGTTTTTAATCAAAGAAGCAAAAATATATTAAAATATGCAAGCATGCAAATTTATAATTGCAAAAAAACTCAAAATAAGTAGCGCATTCTTTTAATCATTTTACTGGGTACATTGCTGTACACTGATAAAATTGAGCGGTGAAAACAAATGAAATAATTCAATGATTTCCACTCAAGCAGCTTTGTGCCAATCAGTGCTGGGCAAAATTCATGTTCTAACATACAAAATACATGATACTTTCATGTATTTGAAATACAAAATACAAATACTTTTTATTCCATGTATTTAAAATACAAAATACTGCATTCTAAAAACAAGTATTTGAAATTACAAATACAAAATACTTTTAATCAAAAAAGTTTTTATTATCTTTCATAAGCACCAGCTTTTCAAATGTGATACCAGACAAACAACCTCTTGATAGTGAATGAATAAAATCTGCTAACGACAAAATCTCAATGATTTCTGATTAGAAAACGATATTTTATTGAAAAGAAAAATAAAGGAATTAAGAAATAGGTGATAATTAAAAAACGTTTGACTAAATACTATATATGTACATAAAGTTTGTCCAAGTCAACATCTGATTGATATTTTTTTTCTCTTTTTGCTTTACATCAAAATGTCAAACGCTGTTTTGTCCTTGTAATTTGTTTCTAATTGTTTAACTTAACTTTCTGACAGCTTGGCTTGACTTTCTCAATGTGTATGCATTCAGTTGCGTTTACTTTACACAGATGCTTTGGTAATTGCATTGTGGTATTGCTATTTTTTTGGAAATAAAACAGTAGCAAAATTTTCGATTTTAGTTGATATATCAAGGAAATATTTTTTAACATAAATTTTAAATGTATTTGGAAAAATGTATTTTGAGAGCATAATTATTTGAAATACAAAATACAAAATACTCAAGCGCTAAGTATTTACACCCATATTCATAAAAACTATTGAAGGTTTATTACACGTTTATTTGACAAATATTCCGTAGAAATACGTCAAATAAGAGCTTAATAAACTTACAATAATTATTATTAATATGGCCTTTAAAATACAAAATACAAATAAATTCGTGAGACGTATTTAAAATACAAATACAAAATACATATTTGTATTTTAAATACGTATTTCAAATACTGCCCAGCCCTGGTGCCAATTGTGTTTTGTGTAACTGCTTAATTCTCTTAAAAACCACCCAGCAAAAAAGTGAGTAATAAGAAGAAGAGAAATCACCACAACTGATTCAACGAATCAATTCCAAATTTGGGGAAAAAGGTAGAAGAATTTTACGTGAGCATGTCATTGGAATGAAGTGCTTGGTTGTTAACACTATACTTGATGCAACGAGCTTGTGGACTTACCAAATGTTTTTTCAGTGCGCCTTTTCTCTACTTCTTATTCTTTGCCAAGATTTTTCAATTATCAATTGTACTGTATTGAAAAGAAAACTTTAAACTGGTGATTGATTAGTTCCAGGAATGAAAGCATACTGAAAATATTCTTCTCACCGGCTAATGTTTTCCCAGTTAAGAATAGAGTTCAGTAGGAAATTACATTTAAACAAGCCAAGAGAATAAAAATCTAGAAATTTGTTGTATTTCAAGCTTACTAAAGGACAAACTTTGGATACTAAAATAAAACTAGGCTAAAAAATCATAGTAGGTAAACTTTTTATACTCTGCATCTGTAATGCATGCAACCAAACTTAATGTTATGAAAAGCTGTTTGAAGAAACAACCCAATTGATTAAATATTTGCTGCAACATAACGGGTGGTTAAATTTTAAGGGCCGATGTTGATTTTGAAAGGAACAAAAAAAAATTCTCTTTATTTTGATAATATTGGTATGGTTCGATTATGTATGAATAAAATATCGGCCAAATAAGCTGCCGCGACTTCGGCATAATTGAGGTTTTATGCCATTAATGTACCGAATAGTCTCTTTGTTTAGCTTTTGAGTGCTGGCTTATCGATGTACATTTTTAATTTTCAAAACCCCAAAGAAAGAACTTCAACCAACTTCATCAAACCACATATTTTTGGCCGCCAATTCATATCGCCACCATGTGGGATAATACGGTCATTTAATTTGTCGGGCAAAAGAGTCCTTGTTTCATTAGCTGTGTGCTTATGAAACCCTTCTTTTAAAACCAAATATTGTCCACATCCATGTACCAATCGGGCCTTACAAAAATCACTGTCATCTCCCAATAGCGAACACCATTCACAGCAACTGCCTGACCGGCCTCATTTTGGGAAAAAATACGGCCCGATGATGCCGCCATCCCATAAGTCGCACTAAACAGTCACTCTTTGTGCGTGCATTAATTTTTCGACAGTCACTTTTGGATTATCATTCGCCAAAATGCGAAAATTCCGCTTTTTGACGAAGCCACTGAGATGATTGATGAAGATTATTTTCTTCGCAAATTGATCATCCACTGTAGCCATTTCTTGCCACCATTCTGACCATTAATGACCCTTGGAATGGTCAAGAGGCTTTAGCTGTTGCGTCAATTGCACCTTATAAGGTGCAATTAACGGGTATGAGAATTGCAATTGTTTTACACGATGACGACTTGAAGTGAACCGTCCACTTCAACTCAGCAAAAGCATTGCGAACCGTAGCAATATTCTCTGCAGTACGAGCATGAACTGATATTTTCACATCTCCTACAGTCCCGGTTTGCTCAAAGTTTTACACGATTTTTCCGTACAATCGGAACATGGGGACGATTAAATTGACCGAAAAAATCGCGAAGTGCAGGATAGGCGTTTTGATTTGAACGCCCATTTTCATAATGAGCCTGAATAATTATAACGCATTTCTCGATTGTGTATCTTGGTCTGAAACTGAGATGTATCAAATGAAATGCAGAAGCAGACCTGACTTTTAGCTGCAGTTCACATTTAACAACGGCCTTTAAAATTTAACTACACGTTGTATTAACGATTTTTAATTGGTAATAATTTTATCGGGCTTGAGTTCGATTTTACATCTTCAAAATTGAGAAAGATTTTCTGTGACAAAACTGGAGTGATAAACATATTTAAAGAAGACGAGAAATGTAATGCTGCATTTCACAAAATCAATTTTTTTCGAGACATTTTGCCATCTCATACTTAAAGCTTTCGAACCAATTTTCATTTGTTTTCGAATCATGTATCATCCCTCATATCACTGATAATAAGTGAGACGTATTTGAATCGTTTTTGTGTCCTGTTTTACTTACATTTTTAATTCTTAGCGTTTTGCTGTGGCTACAGTGCATTCCGGCTCTCTACCCTTTTAAATATGTGTATACGCACATGTGCTGAAGTTCACCTAAGCACATTATAGTTTGCCCAAACTAATTTCGACATTACCTTCTTTACTAACTTCCACACCACATGGAAGGCGTTTTAAAGATGTGGCCAATGGGGATGTATTATATAGCGACTGTTTTTGTTTCTGTTAATATTGTTTTTTACAGACCTGTGTTTTGGTTATTCCGTCCTTTTTGTTTACATTGAAATACCCGCTTGTTAACAACTTCAATATTAGGATATTGCTGCAGTAAGTGCAAACTATACATTGTAAGTGTGTGTGTAAGAACAGGTGATAATGCATAAAAAGCACAGTGGGATAGAAACATAATAATTGTAGCGAGTTCATGTGCAAACTGTTCTTATAGCAAATAAATAATTAGATATATGTTTATATTTATCTAATAATTTAAATAAAAGTAAAATTATTTTGCTAAATGTGTAATATTTTCAATGTTTGGCATAAATTCGGATATACTCCTCCACAGATGCTGTAATAAATAAACACATAAATAAATAAATAAATTAATAAATAAATAAATAACAAAACTCACGAAAATACATTTTACATGTCCATTAATTAGCATCTATGTCTGTTTGTACTTATCGACACAATCCAGCATTTGAGTCCAGGCAGAAAAACTATGTATAGAAGAGGAACATATTATTGCTGAAAGATACGGTTGAATAAACAGCGTGGCCCAAAATTAACGAAAGGGTGTGAATTGCTCATAACTTTTTTATTTAGAACATAATTATTAATTTTTTTTTGATACAGTATGTAAATGGAAAATATTTTTAGTTTAGTTATGAAAAATAATTTCTCGCAAGTGGTGGCCATTTTCTGCTTCTCATATCTGTGCTCTTTCCAATAAATTTTTCATAACCTTTCGCATGAGTTCAGGTGTTATGTTGTTTATTTCGTCGCGTATATTACTTTTTAATTGCTGGATGGCTCTTGGCTTATTAATGTGGACTTTTCTTTTCAAATGATCTCAAAGGAAACAGTCTGCAGCGGTTAAATCCGGTGAACGCGGAGGCCAATTAAAAACCGTATTGAAACCTTTTTTGAATTGATTTAAATTGATTTTATGAAATGCGACATTGTTTTTGATGTAGTATATAAAGAGCTGTCGAGTAAAAATGAAAACAATTGGCATTTTGAATGATTTTCAATAAAAATAAATAGAAGGAAAATCACGCAAAACAATTAAAAATGAACGGAAATTTTTTTATATAGTTTATCATATGAATTTTGTAAAGGGAAAAGAACAAAAATATACTTTTTCGTAGAGGAATTTATTTTGAAGGAAATCTAAGAAGTTTATAGTTGATTTCTGTCTTTTAGTTTTTCAGTATGTCTATATGACGCCGACATTTCATTGGTGCAAAGCAACTCCTCAGTAGACATAAAAAAACTTACTCAAAAATTTACTTTAACTCTAATAGCAAATATTTGGTTTTATTGGACCCCTTTTAAGTAAATATTATTATTTTTTAAGCTAAAGGGCTTTTTATTATACATATATATATATATATATATATATATATATATATATATATATATATATATATATATATATATATATATATATATATATATATATATATATAGAACATTGGGAAAAAAAATTTAAATCTTAAGAAGAATATATAAGAAGCTATCTGAAGGAGAGCGAAAAATTGACAAAAATATACGAGGAAATATGTAATAAAAAGACCTTTAGCTCAAAAATTACTAATATTTAATACCAAAAATTTTAAATATTGTTTGCTTTAACAAGAATTTTATTTGACAGAGTGTCAGTCAAAACCTGATTTTATACAATTTGGAGTGTGAACTCAAAATCATATTGTAGCGGTTTTAACGCTAAAATCAAATTTTAACTTTAGGTGTGCAAACACTTTAATATACTATGTGCTAGTAGACAACTAGTATATAATTTAAAATTTTTTTTGTTCCACAGTACGCAAGCAAAAAAAAAAAAAAAAAGAAAAGGGGAAGAAAAAATACATACAAATTGTGTAAAACTTTTCCCACAACAAAAATAAGCAACATGAAAAGTTTTCCATTTAAGTGAAGTTTTTAACAAAACATACTACGCTGATTGTTGTTGTTGTTTCTTTTATTATGGACGATATTGTATTGAAGAGAACAAAAAAAACTGAAACATTTTCTATTTATAAAACATTGAAAAGCCTTTGTTAACCCAATTTACAAATACCAATATAAAAGTTAAAAAAAAGTAACAATACAACAACAAAACTTTAAACTTAAAATAAAGAAAAATTAAAAGAAAGGTACCAAAGTTCTTCATTTCAACAATATTTTGCAATATTGAGTTGTGTGCGCGGGCGTGTGTATGTGCATCTTTTATAACTTTGATAAACTTGAATTTTTACTGTCTGTTGGGGAGTTTCTCTGTAGGTGGCCGACAGAATGTTTGTCAAAGTTTTATTTAAATGGGTTTGTCTTAAACTTTGTTGCTGTTACTTATTATTTGTTCTTTGTTGACTTCATTTTGCACCTTCAATACGTTGACATCAATATTTGTCATAAGGCTTCAGGCTTCTCTTTTTTGCTGTCCTCCCCCCCTTTTTCAATTTTTTTTTTCCTTGATTTGTTATTTTTTTCTGCTGCTGCTCTAAAACTTATGTTGTTTCCTGTTTCTTTAGTTTTCAATTTCTTTGATGGTGTGTTTGGTTTTTCTTTTGGTTGGGGGTTTCAGTTTTTCTACACCATCGCTTGAGTACCTGTTCTTGTCTTTGTTATAAATAATGGCCACTTTTTATTCCAGTTATTATTCTGTTAAGGTGTTGTTTCCGTTTTTGATTTCAATTCGCTTTTCCTTTAGCATTTATTTTTATTTAATTTTTTTTCTTGCAGTCAAAGTGTTTTCCTGCTTTTTAGTTTGTTTAACAAAAACTGATGTAGGAACAAGAATTGAAGGAAAATTCCTAATAAAAATATGAATTTTATAAACATTTTGAAAATAAACATTTAAAGCAAAGAACAGGCAAGACCATAAAATGTTTACTCAAACCAATTACACGATATTGAATAAAAGAATTAAAAAGAAAAATCGATTTATCTAAATGAAACCTGATTTGGTTGCAAATAAAAGGAGGGGAAAAAAGAGATTGAGGAAACTCGTAGCGCCCAAATTAAGAGCGAATAATTTTAAGACAAAGTTTTTATATTCATTCAGATCCAAAAATAGACGTTTCAAATGTTTTTTTGTCATTTTCAGCCGTCTATATACCGCCGGTATATAGACGGTATGGTGCTAATCAACTCATCAATAGACTGGAAAAATTCTTAAAAGAATGTTTGAAACTTAACTACTTATTCCATAATGCCCATGAAAAATTAATTCTAACAAATGATGTAAAGTCTCTGTTTGCCCTTCGATTTTTGTTTTTGTAATATTTGAATTATTCAATTTTAATTGAAATTGATTTTTATTTGTATTTAAGAAAATTGCAAACAAAGTTGAAATTCTTGATTTGAAAATACAAAAATTCCATGTAAAAATTAAAAATGTTAGTTTTTGATTGACAAAATTCAACATTGCATCACTTGTGTTTGCTGGGATATTTTTTTCAAGCAATTTATTATTAAAGTCCTTTTGAAATTTATCATAACCAAATTGAGAAGTTTTATTCGCTTCAGCTTTTAACTTTAAATAATATTATTTATAAACGTAAAGTTAAAAGGTCACAAATCATTACTGCCAGCTGTGATTACAAGTTCTCTGTTTTTAACGACAACCAAATAAATGAATAAAACAAAACACAAAGAAAAAGAATTCAATATTTGTGTTGCCTATTGACAGACCAATAATTTTTATCAACATGACAATATCGAGTTTTCATTGTTGAACATGAGCACTTGAACACAAGCACAACCGCAAAAAACACACCCTTAAGCCAACAACCAGCGATATGAAGCAAACAAAATGCCAAAACAAACAACGAACTCCAACACAAATCATATATGAAATGTAGCAAAATTTCTACTCACATAACTCATGCTCCAAAGCATAAAAAAGAAACATTCTTAGCTCTTACGAAACCACAATCCGTAGACACTTGAATGGAGGTAAAAAAGGAACAACATGGAAAATACTAAATCGCTATAATACAAAACGATAGAATGTGAAGTAGAACATTTATCAGCAACACTCGTATTACAAATGTTAAATTTTTAGTTGCTGTTTTCATTGTAAAGTAGCATTTTATATTTATGTAATATTTTCGTTTTACATTTTGCAAAAAAAGAGGAGATTAAACAGAGGTGAAAATATTAATATATAGGAAAGAAAAAAAAGCACAATGGCACAACTCTCAGCTCATGGTATACATGTTTGTTGTTTTGAAGCTGTATCGAAAACTTCGGTACAAACAAGCATACAATTTTGACATAATTAGAATTGAGAAGGTTTTTTTTTGTGTAAAAATGGTACGGATAATTTTATTTAAACAACACAAGAAAAGTAAAGTTGAACACTTACTGGCTGGGGTACTACATACCAAGACTGTTTCACCACGACGCTCATCAGGATGCTAATCTATTTCCATCCAGGTTAAAACGTATTGCATACTGGTTTTAAGCAGCAGTGCTTAAAAGACATCCTACTACCTGAGCTCTTCATTACCGCCCGTCTATGTTTAATCCTATTGATTCGCGATAAATGCCCTAGTTGGTGTCTACACGGCATCTAGATCAGTTCGTGAATGCCAAATATCTCTGAATGAAATAACGAGCCATTTGGCACCTTTCTGAGTCCCAGAACACGATAGTGTGTCTGAAAATGTAGTTGCGGAGCAGGGTGAAAAGGAGCGAAAATTCGCTAATCTAGACTTGAAATAGTTTTTAAAGTCTTAAAACAGTTTCCAAACGCTTAACTGCTACAAAAACGCTAGATAAGATATAGACGAGTTTGCTGGTATTCCATTTAGCAGTAAAGAACTGGTAAAACAGCACTTGATAACAAATGCCCAAAGTAGATGGTCATAGATACAGAAAATTTTAGCTCTGTGAATTTTCCCACAGACAGGACACTACCACATGGGCATACGAGTACATGCGAAAGATGGAATCTTCTGTGTATAGATTTCTGCACAAATTGCAAAGACAAAGAGGAGAAGGAGAGTGTCGAGCACTGCCTCTGCTGATATCCAACTCTCTCCAATATAAGAACAAAACATATCGGCAGACCGAATCCACCTGACTTTGCAGATGTTTCGGAATGCAAACTGAATAGGGTGGAACTTTGGATTCGCTCGTTTGTATGATTTTTCGAATAAAACCATAATGAGCGATGCACGAGGAGTCATTACATGCACTCAAACTGACTGCTTGGTGCGCTATTGACGCTAGAGAAGTCATCGGAACATTTTTTTTTCGAGGATGCCACTGAACAAATGACAACAGTGAATGGTGCGCTCGGTTTTTTTCTACCGCAATTACACGCATCAGGAGTGGAGGACATGTGGTTCCAACAGAGCAAGGACACACACTGTGCGGGCCACAACCGATATTCTGAAGTTGACGCCTCATCTCTCGTTTTGGTGATTTGCTCTCGCCCACCAGATCCCCCGATTGAACTTCTTCAAACTTCTTTTGTGGGTTTTTTTAAAGTCCTGTATTTTCGTGAACAAGCCCTGAAAGTCCTCAAGGACAACAGTCGACACAAGTGTGAGAATCTTTTGCTCGAAGTTCTAGCAGAAGTGATGAAAAATGCCATAAAACGAGCCCGTATAGCAATCAAATGTGGCGGCTTCCATTTATCCGATATCATCTTCTCGACTTAATCAACACAATTCTAAAGGTTCAAATAAACGCAATCAAAAACTAGAATCGAAGTTTTTCACTTAGACAAAAATGAGAGCCAAACAATACCGGAGGAATTCTTTTGGCATACCTTGTATTTTCAGAACATTTTGTTGACAGGTGTAATAAAAAAATCAGTATTAAAAAGAAGAAAATTAGCTGCGTAAAGAAATTTTGTAATAAGGAATTCAATACGCAATTGATGAGATAAAATTCACTGTTCACAACGTGCAATTCAAATGTTTATTTTAATACGTTATACACTATATAAAGAGAACTTGTGAATTGGAGAAGTCATTACATCCACAACAACATTTGTAAAACAATGTTAATATGTGTTTTATCAGAAATACTTGCAACTGTTATATGCCTTAAAGTTTTAATGGACATGCGTTAATAATAAACATCGGATCTTACGAGGGTTAACATTGACCCTATTTTTATGATGGCATTCCGAGATTATTCTTAGTTTGTTAGTTCTGATAGGCTAGGCCTATTATTATGAGTGCGAATGGCAAACCCTGCAACCATATGCAAAAAAAATGAGTATGATTGAAGATTTTAGCTGCTGATTGAATTGATGAAGTACTCTAGCAATAGTCCTGAAGTCACACGTTAGACTCCTGCCAAGGGCTGTGGGTATTTATGCAGTGGACTCCAGGGCCTTGCAGATTTGTATTAACTTGTTGCTTACTAGAGACCATGTGCTATAGTAACTATGGTTCCAGGTCGAAAGTCCAATAAGACAAGCCAGTGAATCGTTTGCGGAATTTATTAAAACTTTTTGAGGCATTAGGTGGAAAATATCAGAAGATTAATAATAGAGTTTGATGAAATTATTTTTTTGAAATTTTTTTTTTGTTTGAGTTTGTTTTGGCATTTTGTTTCCTTTTACTGCTGTTTATTTCTTATTCTTTGTGAGTCTTTATTACATGTCCCTATGTTTATTTTAAATAACCCAGCTTTTTTTCCATCAACAGATACAAATTTTTTTCCCCATCAAATATCATAAATAACTTAAAAACTATTTCTTAACAGAATTAATTTATTTCTCTTTCAAAATTTCTATGTTGTTTGTATTTATAGTTTTCAATGGCAGGTTGCCAAAATTTGGCCAGGCAATGAGCTTTTTGGACTAAAGCAAATAAAATGGTTTTCGTTTTTAATTCATTTTTTTTGCTCCCTTTCATTTTTGTTTGTTTGTTTCAATAGCTGGCAGGACATGGTTGAAATATTTGTTTTGTTAACATCTTCCTACACTTAAGGTTTTGAACTTACAACTACATTTGCCGGCTTTTCTTCCATTGTTTTTTGTTTGCTCTCAATTTCTAAAACATATGGAATGAATTAAAGCTCAACTAATATTTGGCATATTTTTATATTTTAACTTTTTTGTTTTTGCAATTTTTATTTCTATGTTTTTTGTAAAGAATGCTAATAATGTTGTTTCGGTTTCAAATCTCTAAGAGAGGGCCAACAAAAAGGCTAAACATACACTAACACATACTCTCTGTTGGCGGGGTAGGAGAGGCAGCCTGGTCACAAAAATATTGCTTCAACAGATGTTGGCCAAACGTCTGCATTGTTCTCTATGGCTTTTCTAAAAAATCATTGGAATTTTTATTACCGAAAAGTTTCCAGCAAATTGCTTTGTTAATAAAGGCAACAATTTTTGTGAACTTTAAAGAATGTTTTAAATTAATTAAAGCCCTTAAAGGGCGGGGCCACAAAGCAAATTTTAACATTTGCAAAGTGTGTCAAAGCAATGGCATGCTTGATAAACAGCTAATTAATGTCTAGAAATTACAAGCCATCATATTCCAAATAATTGTTGTAATCAGCACAAAAGGAAACACAATTTTGCTAAATACTCACAATTATGGATATTCTTCTTAAATGACAAAGGGAAGCAAAACATACTAAAAGAATTAAAGTTATTTATAAATTAACGATGAAAATTTCTTTAACAAAGTCAATTAAAACAAATTAACATAACAAAAGAATTTTTATTTCAGCCCAAAGCAAAAGAGACAAAACTATAGAAAGTGCTTTGTATGTGGGATTTGGCTTAAAATACTACTTAAAGAAAGTTCACGAAAATAATTTTTTCTTGAAACTCATTTATTTCTCTACTGGTTTTTTTCTTTTATAAATAACCAAAAACAAAAAGAGCAAACACTTTCATGCCATTTAATGAGTGTTGTCTTGTAATTAACCCCCATTGACTTTTGTACAATCATCAAGAGTGTGCTTTGTAACATGCAGTCAGCCTCTATCCCTCTCTCCCTCTCTCTCTCTTTCTCTGCAGCACCTCTCTAGCATCTAGTGACTGGGTTGTTTGATGACTTAAAGCTGAAGTTACACAGCACGCTTTCTACGCGTCGACGCTTTTCACGCGGTTGTCAAAAAAGTAGGATTAGTGCATTTGTATGTGACAAGTTACAGAGCACAAAGCATAGAACGCGAAGACGCGTAGAACGCATAAAGTAGACCTACTTTCTACTTTTATATGCGTCACATGCGTCATGAGAAAATGTCATCTGGTTTTATTAACCAATGATGTGCCTACTCTCAACGTTATCGATAAATACCTTTTATATCGTAAAATAATGTATAAAATCTTTTGCAAAAAAAACGTTTTTAATAAAAAAGAAAAGTTTTGTTACAAATTTTATAAACATTATCACGAGTAAGACAAATTGTAATTGTTTTTTTCAACACTTTTTTCATTAACAAAATTTTGATTCAATTTATCGATTGCGTTTGCGTACTGAGTATCATCACTGTTATGTTTACAAATATTTTCAATATATTAAAACAAACGATATGGAAGAGAAGCTAATAAATGCAGTTAAAAACCACGAGCTTTTATATAATAAAACCTTGCTGCTCTATCAGAACAAAAATAAAAGAGCAGCTGCATGAGCAGTTCCATTTTGTTAATATTTTGTTATTTGTTTTGTATGTTAAAAATATTTGCACAACAGCTTATCAAAACAAAGAAATATGGCGCATACGAAGCGTTGTATGTAACTTGTAGTATGAAACGCATAGAACGCATAAAACGTATAAAAAGCATGAAAAGCGTGGACGCGTCTAAAGCGGGCTATGTAACTTCACCTTTATCGTTTTATTGATGCATATTTAAGCACTTTTTCGCTCGCCTCACTAACCATGAGATCCGGCTTGAAAACAGTGCAAAAAAAAGAAAGAACTGAAAATAAAACTTTGTTTCTTTTCTGGCGCTGAAATGCAATAAATTTTAAAGCTTAAGGCAATTTAACACTAAATTAGACATAAATTTGAATTTTTTTCTTTTGGCGTGAAATAAAGACAAACAAACATAATGACCGTCAGTTTATCGCAATGGTGATTTTTATTTGCGGAAATTTTTCATAAAACTGGTCTAACTCTGCAGTAAGGACAGGATGTGGTGTTTATGTTAAACAAAAAATTATGGCTTAAAAGCAAAATGTTTGAGGAGTTGGTTGAGTTTGTAATACAAAGTGACAATAAAGAAAATGCATTAATACAAAATGAATGGTGGCTTTTTATAAGCTAATGATGTTGCGGAAAAATCTTATAATTTCTGAATTTGCGAACTATTTTTATAGCAATAGTTCGGCTTTAAGTTTAAAACAGGCAGGATTAGTTTAACTTATGGCAGTGAATATTATATAAAGAAAGCCAGCAAACTCAATTTAAAAAAAAAAAAATTATTGGCTGGGGAACAACTGTTTTGTGTCCACCGTAATGCATATTAGCTGTAAACACAGGTGCTTGGTAAGCATATACTGGTTTTTGCAGTGATTGGGCCTTCGATTTCACTTCTTCAGAATTGAGAAAACACTTTTTTTGCTGCAAAAATGTAGTGATCTATATTCTTTTAAGAAATTCCCAATTCTGAGAAAGTACAATAAATTAAAGTTCGATAAAGTTATTAGCAATTGTAAACCATAGTGGAAGGCCCACGATATCACTCGTGGGCCTTTGCTTGCAGAATACCAGGAAAAACAACACGAATTTTTCAATTTTGTGCTTTTTTTGCATTTAAGTAAGTGAGCGAGCGATGTCGAGTGACACCTTGAGCCTGGCAAATAAAGAGTTACACAAACCAGAACAGGGAGAAATGGCAAAAGTCAAGAGTGCATTTAAAATAGTCAAAATGTAAAAGAGGCACAAATAAAACAAGCTAATGAAAAACCGCAAATACTTTTGAAAAATTCACTAAATGCAAACATTTTTGGTATTTTTGCGACTGCAAATAGTTTTGAAAAAAGTATAAAAGCTATAACAGCACCGCAAAATTCCCCGGAATCTTAAAATTTAAAAATAGATTTTACTTAGCTTCAAAGAGTGTAAAAAAGTTATAAAATTAGAGCTGGAAGAAACCATGAAAGCTTGCAAATAACTTGAAAAATGCAATATCCCACGAAAAAATAATTTACAAGAAGAAAAAAGTGGTATACCAACAGAGCGGAAAAAACCAGCAAAAACTTCAAAATTCTGCAAATACCAAAATTAATTTATTGAAAAATTAATTAGTTTATTTGCTATAAGAGCCAATTGAAATGTATTATTTTAGAATTAACAATATACCTATTAATGTTTTCAGTAATTTTCAGCCGTCTATATGCCACCCACATTTCGTTGATGCAACTGTCAAAAATATGTTTTTAGTATTAAAAGTTTGTTTGAATATTTCTTGTTCTCCTTTTGTTCATGCGAATTGTGGCATAAGTAGTTAAGTTTTAAGCATTCAAGAATTTTTTGAGTCTACTGATGAGTTGATTAGCGTCAACGAAGTGTCGGCGGCGGTGGGGAGAAAAAAAAAGTTCAGGTATATTTTTAGACTTAAAATAATAAAAATATTATATTAAAATGTAAATGCGTTAAAAATAACAAAAACGTTGACAACCCTGCCAAAATTTTTTAAATATTTTAAGGTATGAATACCGATTCAAAATAGTAACTCAAACTCTCGAAAACTAGTGAAAATCGCAAAACAAATTCATTTACTCAAAATATAAAAATACCTTAAACAATTTTAATGCAAATTACCAGGCAAAAGCTACGAAACTTTTGCAAATTCAAATTTAAAAAATTGCTTAGTTTAGCTTAGAAAATCCTAAGAATTAATCAAAATAGAACTGTAAAAAATCGCTAAAAAAAATTTGCTAAAAAAGTAAAGGGTGGTTAAATTTTAAGTGCCAATGCTGATTTTATATAAAACACTATATAACGTATTTCATCCTTTAGTTCTTGAACTCGACGTACACATTTTCCTTTAAGTAACCCCAAAGAAAAAAGTCCAACTATATCAAATCACATGATATTTGCGGCCAATTGACGTCACCACTACGTGAGATTACACGGCCATTGAATTTGCCTCTCAAAAGAGCCATTACTTCGATAGCTGTGTGGCAAGTGGCACCATCCTGATGAAACCAGATATCGTCCGCATCCACATCTTCCAATTTGGGCCATATAAAGTTTCTTATTATCTTACGATAGCGAACATCACTCACAATAACTGCCTGACCCGATGATGCCACCAGCCACTAAACCGCACCAAGCATTCACTATTTGTAGATGAACTGGTTTTTCGACAATCACTCTTGGCTTCTCATTCGCTCAAATATGGAAATTTGGAGAATTGGCGAATCCACAGAGGTGAAAATGTGCCTCATCACTGAAGATGATTTTCTATGAAAATCGATCATCAATGCTGTCATTTCTTGCCACCATTCTGGCCATTGAACATGCTTGGAATAGTACATACACTTGTAGGCCATCTACTGGTTCAAATTAGAGCCACTGGTTCTATAGGGTCTGACACTACTTACGCGAAATTTAATATATTTTATATATCTTATAGAAAATATATACCTTATATATAATTTATATTCATTATGTTATCTTCACCGAGCGCAATGATTCGACTCACTCTTTGTTTTCGTTTTGTTGATTTTAGCAATAAGAAAAAATCATATGCTCTGATAGGGCTCATTTTCATCTTTGTGGGTACCTTAGCAAAATTGCCATATTTGCAGCTCAAGACATCTACACTTGGGGAGCCCCAGCAACCTTTGGCTTTACAAAATAAGAGCAACTGTTTGGTGCATTTTTGGCCCATATTTTTTTTGAAACTTAGATCCGCACATCCATTACGGTCAATGGGGACACTTATTGTACCAGGATACCGATTTGCTTGCACCTTATGGTTGGGTGTAAACAAGGTTTGGTTTTAACAGGACGGTGCAACTTCTCATGCCACAGTCTATTTATTGCGTCAAGCGTTTCATGCTCATTTGGTTTCTGAAATGGTAATGTGAGCTGGCCGACAAGAATGTAATATAACACATTTAGACTATTTTCTGTACTGTGTCATTAAAAACAGTTACTATGCCTACACGTCAGGTATAATTAAATATTTAAAGACCCACATTAGTGGTGCCATTGCCCAGATACGGCTCCATACACTCGGAAAGCTGCTCGAAAATTAGTGCAACCGAAAGCGATATTGAGAGGCCAGCCGTGGCAGCTTAATTTTTGAAGTATTATTTTATCTCTATCAAGAACAGCATTACCTTACAATAAAAATAAATTTATGTTCTTCTAAATTTGAAGCAATTTGAAGTAATTTTTTTTAAAGAAGCTTAATTTTTTTTGATAACGCAAAACCTCCATATACAGAGACAATTCAAAAAAGTAATTTAACAGCCTTGATGCTCTATATCAAGTGAACACAAATTTGCTACTAAGACTTAGAGCTTATATAAAAAAAAATTCTCATTTTGTTGGACTGTGTTATTTACCTTAAGAAATTATGTTTTTACAAAGCAGGCGATTTCTTGCTTAGGAAATTTGCAATCAATCTGGTAAAAATTTAAGTATGCTTGAAAAAGACATTTTTCTGTTTATCTTGTTAATGGAAACAAACACAGGAAGTGTCACTCTACTATAAAGTGCTGATGCTCAATGCTCAACTCACTAAAGATAAATATTGACAATTTCATTCCTGAACGTGTGTGCAATGCCATAGGGAATTTCGACAGCGAACTGACAACTTTTGGAAACACGATGCCAAATGGCTTTTAATGTCAAATTGCAAAAATAAATCTGCCAACACTTTTGCATTAAACAGCTGTCATCTATGCGAAGTTCCACTCAGGCGAACTGTGGGACACAGGTTCAGGTAGTATTAAGGCCATTCTAGTTTTGTGTTAAAGTATTTCAAAATTGCTTTACCTTTGATACGGCTTTGATATTCGTTGGACTTTTCAGTTTATTCTGCAAGGGTTTCAAACAAATGTATGGTTAGTTCACATACTCTTAATTAAACTGTAAAAATTGTATCTTAACCAAAGAATCATTTGTGATTGTGAAAATATTTTCAAGCAGCCAATCACTACTTTCCTTGCAATTTAATTTTTCAAATTTATGTTCTCTTGAATAAAGACAACTAAGAATGGTTTTTCAGCACCGTAGTTTTCTCAGGAGCTTGATATCATCAGACTTTGAAATCAGAAAACATCAGACTTTCAAGCTTTCAACAGATCGATACTGATCCAGAATATATACACCTTCTGGGGTCAGAAATGAAAATTTGAAGAAATTGCAAATGAAATAACAAACTTATTGTTAATGATATAACAACTGCTTGGAAATATGAACAATTATTAAACGTTCCACTGCAAAAAAAAAAAAAAATAAATAAAAAGAAAACGTTCTGCGGCCGTCAGAGTTAAATAGAGCTTCATATTAAAAAAAAAAATAATAATAAAATAAAAAATATGAACTGTAATTTTTAACATTCTTTTGTACAGCATGACATCTTAATTTAAAATTAAGCTTAAAAGCATTTACAATAATACTTTACAGCAGCAGCAATGGCCACCGGATAATAATAAATTTGTATGCCTTTAAACAAACACACGCAGACATACACACATACACAGAAACACACACACCTTCCAACAATTTGCCTCTTAAATGTTAAAGCAGCATTAAATTAAAAGGTATAATAAAATCTTTAACAAACCTGGGGTTAAATTCATTTTCCTTGTTCGGTTGTGTAAAATGGGCGTTTGCGTGTGTACGAGAGTATGTGCGCCTGCACGAATGTGCGTGTGATTAACACAAAATAGGCAGGGGACAATAATTGGAGCTTTTACCGCCAACTAACAACAACAACGACAATATTATCCATACATTTTCGTTTACCAATAACAACCTGGTTAAAAGTGACGTTAAAATTGTCAACAAATTGTTAACATTATAGAATCAATAAAATCAACACAAACATAAGCACACACGTAAACGTGCACACATTTACATGCTCTCATACGTGCAATTGCTCTCAGCCACGTGCTCTTACGAAAGGTCAATGTAATATCAATGTTTCAGCAAAAAATATTCATTTCAATCCCCGGAATTTTAAAAGACATTTGCTTAAACAGCACACACAACAGTGTGTGGTGATGCAATGTGAAACATAAGACTTCTTGGACATAATCAAATATTTAAGGATATATTTTATACATTATTAGGAATGTTCTAAGGGTTATCTTTGTATGCCTTATTTACACAAAGCACAATGTTATGAATCGATTTTTCAAGTATTGGTTGAGTCAACTCATAGCTGTTACGTACAGGTTATCGATCATAATCATTTATAATTTCATGAATTTTATTTTTAAGGCAAAACAATTTACTACATTATGATTAAAATTGCTAATTATTTTATCGGGCTTGAATTCGATTTTACTTCCTCAGAATTGAAAAATTTTTTTGCGATCAAATTATAGTCTAAAGTACACTTGAAGAGTCTATCTTAGGACTTTTGGCTGGGGGATATACCCAGGCTGTTTGATGTCTACCACAATGCTTATCCACATTTAAATTACTTTAAACCCAGATCATGACTAATTGTATGCAGTATTTGTACGATTGTACTAAATGAGATCTTCATTACTGTCTATCTACATTTAGTCCTAATAATCAACTTTCAATTTTATCACTGCGTATTTGTGTTGACTGGAACGGATTCCATATTTTCTGATCAACATCAAACTGCTTTTCAATTGATTTTTGCCCATGTTTCTATTGTATCAGTGATAGCAACTCGTGCTGAGCTATTTTTGAGCATTAGTTTAACTTTATTATCGAACTAGTTGACTAACAATTGCTAATTATTTTATCAAGTTTGAGTTTGATTCAACTAATGAAATCAATTGGATGCTGGTTAGAGAATATGAAATATATTCCAATCCACAGCAAAACATTGTGATAAAAATTAAAGTTGATTAATAAAATGAAAAGATCAGTTTAATTAAATACAGACAGTCAGAAATAAAGTGATCAGGTGGTAAGACGGCTATGTGCTCCTGTTTGAGAAGTAGTATGCAACTAGTCATGACCGAGATTGGAGGCAACATGGGTGCTGGTAGGTATTGTAGGGGACGTGAAATATACCCCGCCCAATAAGTCTTCAAATTTGCGTTTTCTGTCTTCTTCAAAAATGCTGATCACTACAAATTAAAGAAAAAACATTTTTCTCAGTACTGAACTAGGGGCTGGTGTTATAAAGCATCTCAGATTTTTTTAACCTTTTTTATAATTCCAGGATATATGTAAATCTGTTAGAACTTTTTAGTTAGGATCTAACTATGTTGCTATATACATTGAGCGTGCATTATCCATGGTACTTTTTAATTTACTCGTCAGTTAAATTTGAAAACTAATCTTAGTCAAAATATTTCTAATTTTCTATCACTTCCTGCCTATTTTTGTTTAAAATCATGCTCCTAGAAAGTTTTAAAAATTAATTTATATTCCTGCCTGGTGGTAAACGTTTCAACTACCGACCATTTAGCCAATGTTCTCCAGTCATTTTTTATTACTAATATGTCAAAATAAGTCAGTTTAAAGTTCGACTTCCTTTCAATGATAAATTTGATCTAGTATGTAGTATGTGTGATAGTTATTCAAAACGTTCAAAACATTATATACATATTTTATTTTAGAAACTAATAAAACTAAACTAACAATATGTTTTGTAAAAATTCGATATCTAGGTTTTTTATTAGTTGTTAAATTATTTAATAAAATTTCAAATAATTTCCTCTATAGCTATACCACATGGCAGAAGCTGAAGATCTCATTGAAAGTTCTCTTCGCTGAACGTATAGCTGCCTCTTGCAATACAAATAGATTAAATGCTTTTTTTAATATAAAGTTCTACTATATGCAGGCAAATATGTTTACCTAATCTGCCTTATCTGAGCCTACCTTCACTCTATAATACCAGCAGGTATAATAGAAAAGAACGATACTGTACTATGAAATTATTGTATTATCACAATGCAAATTTTAATATTTTATTCCAATATCGCAAAGAGTTTTTCACATTATTTGTAATATGTTTTTAAAATTCATATCATCACATATTCATGCTGGAGAAAATATGCCTTTTGAAAAATTCGTCTTATTAAAATTCTCTTTATAGGCTCTAGCACCAAGTATAAATATTAGCCCCTGTATAAATATAAGTTTGAAAAAGGTTCACACCAACATTGCCAATTTGATTCTGCAATCTATTTGCTGCATCCCTATTCATAAGCGAATAAGCGACCCTGTGCGAGTCGCCGACTACATGATCCACTAGTAACTCTCACATCTGCGGTTTTAGTGCTTTGAACTGCCTCTCTGTTTAGAAGTTTTTGGTGGTAAGAATTATATATACAGAGTTCATAGAGTTCTAGACGCACTATTTACTTTTTAGGAACAATAATTAAAAATTCCAGTTATTTTATTTTAAAATTTTTTATTATCTTGTCGTTGACCATTGACTTCTAGATCTATATTTTAATAACTTTTGTTATCATATGTTTCAATTTTGAATTTTACAAATATTTTCTTTCTACGTCCTTACTATGCTGTGTTCCATACATCTACTTTATTAAAGAGACAATGTAACAACATCCTGTTCTGTATCCATTTCTGCTAAAGCAAAATATATTCACCTTCATTCTAAGACTGAATTTAAACAACTGCATGGTTGTATTCTTTAGACAGTGACAAAAATAAAACAATAAAAACTGTAAATTAATAAATCAACAAAAATATTTATTCAGATATGTAAAAAATCATTAAAATGCATATAATTTTCATAAAAATCAAATTGGTAGATCGTATGTAAACTCTAGTCACACAAGCGTATGAGTAATATTTCAGAGCCAAAGTGATGTAAAAAAAAAAAAATGTAGTATACGTTTTTGAGTTTTCATTATTTTGCCAGTCGTTGCGTATGGGGAATTTATGAGTTATTCAGCTACCAACACTGTTGCCCAAAACGTTTTAATTGAAATGTTAAAATTTACATACACACATATGTATATAAGAAACAAATTAAGATTCTGTGTAAATTTTCCATTTGGAAAAAAAGAGTCTATAATTACAAACAAAAATATTGGTTCTTTACGGGACCAGCAACATCAATACGGATTTGACTCCAAACAGTGAAAGGTGATTTCCATGGAATAAGACTACCTTTGACAGGAATAGAATGCTGTTTCTGGCAAGGTAAACCATTTTCAATAATCCTTTTGATTAGTTTTGGACCACCAGACATAAAAACGTGCCCGAGCTTTCGTTTTAACAATGCCTAAATGAGATGAATGTAGTTCATTTAGTATAAGCTCACGAAAGTTTTGAGGAACTGCAGCTCTATATCCCCACAGTATACAATCATTCTCAACAGTAAGCTCTACTACTTTAATCCTAAAAGCATCAAATTCCTTGGTTCTTAATTCAGCAGCTACTCCTTTCTTAATAGTTTCGCTTAATATTGACAACATTGGATCACACCTGGCTTCCTTTTCTATATTTTTATAGCATAAGGTTAAGTAATAATTTTTCTGAATAAAATTGCGGTTTTTGCTTATATTGCAATTTGATTGCAGCATCTTGGATAAACCATTAGCCTGATGGAAAAAATTTATAGTATAATTAAAACCTGATAAAACAAGAGCCCATCTTTCAAGTTATTTTCACCAAAAATTAACAACAAAGGTTTGTGGCCAACTTTACTTACTTACTTTTTCCTTTCAAAAAGAGATACAAAAATATAAACCTCTTAAAGACATATTAAAATATACGTATACATAATATATTAAAATATATATATACATGCTGTAGTTGCATATAGTCCGCAGAACACTTTGTTAGCTATACGTAACCGATGGCACTATTTTCGATCTCTCCACGGCTGTGCAACTACAGAGCTAAAATAAATTCCGCAAGACATACATATAGGGATTTAATATTATTTCAAGTACAATATGCCAACAATGGCTTTTACACTCACACAGTCATACCTAAACATATTTCAATACCATCATCTGGCTACAAACATTCATTCATATTGAGTGAAATGTATCCTTAATTGTCAAATAAATATAAAATTTAAATTGCTAATTTTCCTAATTGATATCGGTAATAAATTGACTGCACGATAATTGAATTAAACACTCAAATTTTATTCAAAATAAAATAAGGTCTTAAGAGATGAAGAAGATAAAATGAAAAAAAGTAATTGTTAAAACATGGCAGACGTTACAAGGCCATTGATAAGCAATAATAATAATAATGAAAGAAGTAAACCATGCGTCTATTTATTGCCTACAGTTGACCTTCGTTGAAAATAAAATCTTTCACTTCGAAAGCATTTAAATGAGTTGGGAAAATTTAAAGTGAAATTAAAGAAGGGAAAGGAAAGAAAATTAAAAGCATCTAATAGTCGTACAAACAAATGAGTGTGCTAATAAAATCCACAAGAAAATGATAAAACGTTGCAAGTACTAAACTGGAAAGTAGCAGTTGCTTTAAAAGAGACACAAATGGCTGAGGTAAAGTAATAAAAGGTGCATACCATGAAGAGAGCACTCATTTAAGAGCATCACAATCCACTTGTTTGCTTTCACATGCGCATTCAATTTGCAGCCCCACAGCGCCCAAAAAGTCTTAAGTGGGTCCTAAGCTATATTAACCTTTTTTTCTTTTTGCTGAAAATTTAAATCTAGGTCCTTGAACATCGCCTATATATATATTTTTTTATTACAATGGCACTTTGTTTTGGTTTTCTTGTGCTTGGTTTTTACAAAGTAAACGATTTTTGAGGTAAATGGCCTTAATCACATAAACATATGTGAAATTAATAGTATTTATGTGGCAGAAAGAGAACAGAGCTTTAATAAAAGGTTTAGTCAAAGAGCAGTAATAAGATTGAAAATTATTTTCCAATAGTTTTATAAAGCAATTAAAAAGGTAATTAAAAAATTTATTTCCAAATTGTAGTTCAACTTAAGGCAGATCCATTTCATCAGTTTTTTTCATATTTGAGGAATTTTGAAGTTTTATTTGAACTACTAAATTAAAATTCCTCTCAAGTATGTTTAATTTAGCATTTTAGCTTTACAAACCCTTGTTATTATTGTCTGTCACACTTTTCAGCCGTCTGTCTGCCTGTCATTGTTTTATTTTGTTTTACTTATTTTGAGTTTTATTTGTTTTAAACACTAATTCATTTTTACAGTTTCACTATAAATTTTCCCTTTTTTTATGCCAGAGTTTAATATTATTTCATTAAAAACATTTTAGCCCAGCCTATTCTTCACCGTGTTGTTGGCAGTCAGACATCCTTGACATTTTGTTGAAAGTTTATTATTGTCCTTTGGCTCTTTAAGAAAAAATAATGGCAAAATGAATGTGCAAGTAAGTATTTTGCAATCTCATGGGTATAAAGGCGAATTAAGGTCATTAATATTTTGGTTGGACTTGTTAAAGGATTTGCTGAAGGCAACTATTGAAAGAATGTAGAATAATGTAAAAAAAATCAATTCGTTTGTAAGTGGCACACAACCTCGGGTAAAATAAAGTGGTTAAAGTTCCAACACTATTGGATTTCCTAAAACTGTTTAAATAATAAAAACCTTTTTTATCACAGTCAAGTCAACAGCAGTTAGCTTGATTTATAACAAGAGTATTATAATCGGTAGAGCCGGAACTTAAATACCCTTTACAAATGGTCCCGATCATATATACGATATGAAGATATCAAGTATAAGGTGGGCCAAACGAAATCATCCGATATTGTTTGGCTTTCAGAATATCGGTTGTGGTTTGCGTTGCTCCGTCCGATTGAAACCACATGTCCTCCAGACCTTATTTGTTCAATTGCCAACTTTACGATAGAGCTGTCAAGTGCCAGATTGCAACACGAGGGTTGCCTAATTCCGAAACATAAAAGGCGGTTGCCTCTTTTACAAAAATTTGATTCTGCTCACGACCAGTAGATTTCTCAAAAAAATACCTACCCATGCTAAAATAATTCGATTTTTCCCTACACGTTGAAAAAATTTCCCATACAAAAATACCTACGCATTTTTATCATTGAAATAGAACAAAACCATTAGTAAAAAAATATATATGTTTATTTAAGCTTTCGTAACAAAATAAGTAAAAAACTAAAAAAAAAAATACTACACTTTTAATTAAATTCAATTAAAACAACAAAGATTTTTAAAAACTAATATGAATAGTTATTTTCAAATAAAATTTTAAAGAATAAATTCAATGCAGGTACAAAAACAGGTTGTTTTAAAATTAATAAACACATGTAATTCCATTCAACTAATTTAAACATGCGAATTAAATTAAAGTATAAAAACATTGTAATTTTAAAATTATTATTTATAGTTCTTTTCATCTAAATCTTTAAATAATAAATTTAATACAGGTACACAAACAACAGGATATTTTAAAATTAATAAAGTGCTTTCGAATTTAATTTTCTAAAATGACTGCCAGTACATTCGAAATTTATGCTTAAAACACGGTCTTAATATTGTTAAGTGTATATTAATATCTTCTCCGAATCACTGTTTATGATTAGAGAAGCTTGTCTAAAATTATTTTTCACCAAAAAAATAATAAAAAATAAAAATTTAACCAGTCTACCAGAACTTAAATACACACTTACCTATTTTAAAGGAAAAATCTTCTTCAGCCCTAACAATTTCCTGACATCTCTTATCAAGGATATTTTAATGTGCATTTGGAGTTTTTATTGCAAAAACATATTATCTTTTCTTGCAGTCTATAATATTTTATTTCCAAGCATAAAAACAAAAGCCTTAAATCTGTTAAAACAAATCCGTGTTACCACATAAAATGACTTTACACTTCGACAGCTTTATTTTTATTTTTTTTACTCATGTCGTTATCTAAGATTTATGTTTGTTTAAAAATTAGCGATAACGTGGAACAATAACTTTTCTTATATGACATCTTATCGGGCAATAAAAAAACACAAATCCGTAAACATTTAGCCAGTCGCATAGAACGCCTGTTGTGCACATTATTTTATGTAAATGAAGCCTTTAATAGTGAGAATAAAGAAATTATGAAAATGCTTTAAATTCTCAGATTCACAGGTGTCTTTTCCAAATCAATTCAGTAGCATGGAATTGCAAATAGCACCACATTTACCGCCACACTCAAAGAAAAGACAATAGAGAAGCCAACAGGATGCAAAAATATGATTATAAAAGACTCCAACTGTCATTCAAACACATGTGTTCGAATTAATCATGTGACAATATTATTTGTCACAAACATTCGTTTTTAGTGTTGACAATTTATTTGGTTTTTTGGCGTGACAATAATCCAAAACAAAGGATGAGCGCAGACAAAGGTAGAGAGTCATTCACTCATATTTACACATTTGCTTGCGCAAATGGAAAAGTGTGTGAAGGAATTTGTTTTGTAAAACGTCAACGGTAAAATTGAGTAGGCCTTCAAATAACACTAGGCAACAAATAATACATTTTTGTCATGTTTTATAACCATAATAACTCATATAATTTTATTAAAAAAAATAAAATAATAATAATAGTTTTAAACTGTGCTGGCTTCAAACTGCCATAATATTATTTTAAGAGTAAGCGGAACCCCATTACTGAAACCACGCTGTCCATCCGCCCGTGCAACACAAGTCCCATTCTCTCAAACGGTAAGAGCTAGAGAGCTGAAATTTTCACAGGAAATGTGTCTGACTAGCAGTCACAACAACAAGTACTAAAAACAAAAAGCTTAAAACCAAATAGGTGCTTTCATGTGACAAACTGAAATTAGCTATAAAATTTGAGCCATAAGAGATGGAAACTTTATTTCTGCACAGGATATGAGGTTATTTAGGCTCTACAGTGCTAAAAACAATATAAAGTTAAGTGCTAAGAGGTGCTCCCACATAAAAAAATTAAAAAAAAAAATAAAAAAATTTATTACAATACAGAAGTTCAATGAAATTAAAATTTTCAGTAAAAATGTTAATAACGCAGGGCACGGCGTAAATGTTCAAATTGTATCAATAAAAGAGCATCTAGATCTCAATGATGCAAAAAAAAAGACAGAACATGTAGAAAAAAGCTTTCACATAAACAGAGAGCAAAAAATAACAGCCTTCTGAGATGATAAAATATCGTCCAAGACTGCAAAAATATCATTGTTTTGGTTAATGTTAGTTAAGTATATAAACAGAAAGTAAAATTGCGTGAGCTTTGGTTGCCGAGTGGTTAAAGCGGCTGTGCCAAAATTGTGAAATTTGACACGTCCAGAGTTCATAGGGTGCTGATGAAGGGTGTTTGCTACCCAGAAACAGCCGGTTGTCCACCTAGCTATTAAATTTTAAATTACCTGTAACTTTTGAGCCGCAAGAGAGAGAGAGAGAGATTGGAAATTCTCATAGGATGTGGAATAGAGAACAAAAACAAATGTTAATCATTCAAAATCACTTTATTGTCTTACAAAATATTTCTTTATACACTTTTGCACTCGCTTGAACCAATTATCGAAGCACTTTGCCACCTCTGATTGTGGTAGATCGAAAACATGCATTCTGAATGCAGCAACCACTGCTTCAGGTGTCCAAAAATGATAATCTCTCAGAGTGCTCTTTACGTATAGGGAAGAAGGCGTTCGTAACAAATTAGGACTATAATATGGCACATGACAAACATCAAATCAAATTGAGTTGTTGTTTGAGTTAATGTCTGAGTGCCCGCATTGTCGTGGGAAAGAGGGATTCGTCTTCGGCTGTTGAGTTTTCTGGTTTCTTGAAGGGCAAGTGGCAAACACATCGTTGTGCATCACCCGAAATTGACTGTTCTGCATTGTTATAGTGATACAGTTGCGACATGTCTAGTTTTTTGAAAAAAACAGGCGACCGATTGCTTGGAAGCACTTCGTGTGCTAACAACTTTCGTTGGATTCTATTCATCTTGAAACAGCCATAGAGTCGTCTGCTGTTTACTTTTGGACTCATATGCATAAATCCATAATTCATTGCCCACCACGATGTCATAGACATAGTTCGAAGCAGCGCAATCCTATTTTTAGAGCATTTCTTTCGATTAATCAACACCAGCCCTTTTTTAACGATTGATAAGTTCTGTGGCATCCAACGCAAAACAAACGTTTTTGGCAGTCAAATGTTTATGCAATATTGAATGTATGCTGGTTTCAATAATGTTTAAGGTTGTCTTAATCTTACGATTGGTGATGTGACGATCTTGCAATATGAATTCATGCACAGCTTTAATGGTTTTCGGAACAGCAACTGATTATGGATGACCTTCGGAAAATTCATCTTAGAATGAACTACGACCACGATAGAATTCGTTGAGCTTCAACGCCAAAAATTCAACTAAGTTCATCCATGCACTATTGCTGATTTAGTCCGCATCAAAAGTTGTAAAAAATTATCATAGGAAAATGCACACGATTTAATTCCATTTTTGGGCCTACATGAATCTTTTAAGTTACTGTGAACAACACAAATGACGCTCGTATATCAACACGTTATGACCTCAAAAATGTCCAGCTTTACGATAGAGCTGTCAGTTGCCAGACTGCAAGACTAGGGTAGCCAAGTGCCGAAACATAAAAGGCAAGCCTTGTATATATTATAAAATTGTAGATTATAATATAATTTTACTTGCATATACATATGTAGATAATAATATATGTTGTTTAAGTAGATTAAATTATAAAATAATTGGAGAAAGAGTTTTTTTTTGAACATTTCATCATGAATATTAAAACAAGGAGTTGGCAACAAGGAAAAATTAGTTGATACTGCACCTGTTCTTGAATTGTCACTGCAATAATTTCTTAGCTCACACCTTTACCCTGGCAATAATAAAGTTTAAACAGTCTTGTGCATAACGCTGCAAAAAAGATTCCTAAAGGGCCCTCTGTTACATGGCACAGCAATGTGCGTGGTTGATTGGTGTATGCTTGTCTGTTTGTAAAAATATAACGAAATTTTTCACAACAGAATTGTGACAGATGTACAGTCATTGAACTTTTGAGTAAATAGCAAATAATATATTTATAAAACTATTTGACTAATATCTGGTTTCATTCTCACATACACCAATACCATCAAGAGCTACTGACACCTCTTTAAAGCAAGAGTATTCAAAATTTAAATTGTGCTTATCTAACGAAGCACTATACAACACTGTTAACCTCAGAATGAAGCTCTACTTCTTTGCCACCCAACTCAACTGAATTCCTTGTTTGTTTAAATATTTTTCTATAACCTAAGCTCTGACTCATGTGTGCGGCAGGTTAGATATTATTTTGAATGGAATGTGGGAGTCAGACATGTAGTGTGTGTATGTTTGTCTGTATGTTTGTCTATCTGCTTTCAAATGTGTCTGTTCAGGTGTTGGCAGTGGTGTTGATATTCTAAATGTTTGTGCTACGAAAAATGGCATTAAGTCTGTCATAAAATGTAACATATAAATTTATTTAAAATTCTATCTGGCAAATAAACGAAATATAAAAACAGAAATAAGGCCATGATAGAATATAACTCAAACTTTCATGCCCATGAGCAGGCACATTTTCAAATTAATCTCATATCCAATTGGCTACACATGCTATCAAAATGCAACTGAGTAATTAAGAGAATTCAAAAACATGCTTTTGAGATGATTTTTAATATATTTATTTTTAATAATTTTTAATATATTAATTAAGTAATTAAGTAATGTTTTCTCTTCCAAGGAAAAATTATTATTTATTGAAAGAAGTTAGGCAATTTAGAAATAGTTCTATTGGCTATCTATGGGTATCTTCTTCAGGAATTTAAAAATTTTTTTTTGAAAAAATATCAAACCTAAAAAAATTCGTGAAGCAAATACTCATTGAGGTATCGAAATATTGAATTTAATAAGCATTAAAAAAAAAACAAGTGACCTCAAGCTCGAGCTGCTAAGTTAAAATATTAAACAACAAAGGTGCAAAAATTAGCATCAAGAATACTTTGCTTTTACTTTAATGACTTCTGTACAAGTTGCTTAGATAGTAACTAGGAAGAGATTGAGTTACATGTCCTTGGAACCTGTTGCATGCTGGAAGAGCTTCGATAAAGATTGTTGTGTTAAGGAGCTACGGCCGTCGGCTTTTCTGTGGAACCCTCCAGAGCCTTTGGCAGGAATCGAACTTGTGACTTCGGAAACTTTTAGTAGGGCTCTCTACATTCATGGTACAACCATCGACATGCCCACACATTTCGGTTCATTACTTTCTGTTGTTATGAGTAGCAGATGGCTGAATCAGTCGTAGGGCGGTAGTTAGTACTATTCTTTGTTTTCCCTCCCCCATTTTTCTTTGAATCTCAGCTCTTCACCTTCTTCTTCTCACCTCCTCTCCTCTCCCTGCTCTCTTTCTGTTACTATCTTTTTTAATGTAATTACAATGTGATTTTCACATGATGCGCCCACGTGAGCTGTACATCTTGCTTTGCCATTTCTCAGCATCCTGTGTTCACTTGACTTATCTGTGTTAATTTTTTTAATATCGTATTATATTGTATTCTAGATGAGCTTTACTTCAAATGTTTGCTGTAGGAGGTATTCATTAAAGTACTCTAGTCATCACATCAAATCATCAGCATCCAAGTTGCTTTCAACCCCGGGCATGACTAATTGCATAGTATTTTTAAGCAGCAGCCTTTATCCATCCTACTGCCTGAGGTATTCATTACTGATTGTCTATATGTAATCTAATTGATTGACTTTCTATTTTATCACTGTTTTTCTTCTTCTTCTGTTGATTGCATATATTATAACTACATACTCTCACCAACATCCAATTAATTTCCAATTGATTTTTGTGATAAAACTGGAAAGTTGATCAATAAGATTATATATTGACGGTCAGTAATGAAGAGCTCCGGATGGCTGTTGCTTAAAAACAGTGTACAATTAGTCATGACCTGGGTTCGAGGTAGGTTGTGTGCTGATGAGCCTCGTGTCGGAAGTGAAGAAACCATGACATGTACCGCAGCCGATAATAATTAAACTTTGCTTTTATTTTTATGCTTAACAATGTTGATCACTACAATTTTGTTAAAAGAAAAACTTGCTGGGTTCTGAGAAAGTGAAATCACACTCAAGCCCCATCAAATTATTAACAATTGAAAATCTTTTAACTTTTTCTTTTTGAAACCTTTAAATGCTTTCTAGTTAGACTATTTCATTTAAATAATAAATTGTGTAAATAGAGTTTCAATTCAAAAAGAAGTAAAAGTATTTTAATGTTTTCACTATTAAAAAGTTTTATTTTTCTACAACATGTAACAATGCGTCATGTTAGAGACATTAAAATAGAAACAAGGAAAACAGTTTCTCTATACAATTTACAAAGCGCCAACACCTCTTTTCTCTTCTTTTTAATATCTTTCATTTCAGTTTGCCGATGCAGTTTAGCTACACTACATGCAAAACCAACAAAACTGCTAAAAGCGGCAACACAACACAAACAAGTTGTAAAAGCATGAGTTTAAATGGCAGCAACTTAATAGCAACAACAACAGCAACAGGGCAAAGCAACTTTATCGCTAATAGTAAATCTTTGAATAAAAAAAAAACCAAAAAATTTTATACACACACAATCAGCTCTTCATACAACCCGCCGCCAGTCAACGAAGTTTGTAACCAGCAACCATTTACGAAAAGGAGAGGGGGGAAATAAAAAAAGGAAGAGAAAATTAAAACAAAACGGATATAAAAATAAATGGAAACTAATGTTCTGCTCTAGGTTTTGTTCTGCTATTCACTGCTGCTGTGCTAATGTTGTTGGTGTGGTTGTTGGTGTAGTTGCTTTAATGCGGTAAAAAGAATAAAGAGTGTGTAAATGCTACAACGGCACAGATCACTTGTTTAATGGTGAAAAGAGTATAAAAAGCGCTCAACTGAACTAAACTGATATAAAGCCAAAGTTATAAAGTTTTAAAGAAATAACCGCATTAACAGCGTCAAACCGCAGAACTAAAAAGCAACAGCAGCAACAACAGCCACTAAATATAAAACAGGATCTTAAAAAAAACTAAATGCTTTCGTTGTGTTTGTTTTAAATAATTGCAGCTGTTTACCTTAATTTCGTAATTTTTAAATATTAACCAAGAAAGTAATAAAAAAATAAAATCAAATAAATGCAGCCAAATATGAGGCTGACTTTTACAGCAAGAGATTGGTTTTCTAAAGCTAGTGCCTGAGCCCATTGCACTCAGCAGACTAAAGTACATAGAACATGTGCAATAAGTTCGTCCTTTCTTCGGCTACACGTACATGGGATCAGCTCTGTTTGAAGCAAAAATCAAAAGTTTGTGATATTTTTATTTGAGAAATTTTTTCCAGGATAGATACATAAATAAGCGGATAGATGCATAAAACAAAAGCAAAATATTTTATTTTTTTCTTCTTTGTGTCTCTTTATGCATATATATAGATATAAGTGCATACATATGAATTTTGTTTTTACCCTGCACGAAATGTGACTGCAGTAATTTATGATTGAGTCAGCTGTACTACTGACAATTCCTGAAAATACTATAAACATTTTAAATGAGGGTGTTATTGAATATTGACGTTTGACATTATAATTACAAAAATCTACATTCATTGTTTCATGGACAATTCGTTGCAATACTCTTGCTGCCTTGTAGATGCCTTTCTTCAGTTTACTACAGGGGAACTTAATTTTCAAAAATATACCTAACCGTAAAAAGATAATGCATTCCAGGATACAAAATCAATTGAGAACACACTGTTTTCTTTGGCTTTGATTAAACCAAAATTAAAATTTTTCAAGTTTTTATATGTATTGGAAGCCTTCATGGCGCAATTGCCAAGCGATGGAAAAAAGCGTGACTGACAAAAAAAAAAAATTATTTTATGTTTTATTGAAAATTATCTTTGTGCGAGATAAAACAGCACAAGCCAGAAATAACTCACCACCCTCCGGCATAATAGAAAGGAACGAACGCTAGAAAGTCACACACAAAAATTTTAATGTTTGCGTCTTTTATTGAATGTCTGCAGCAAATTATTAAAACTAAAACTGACACGCACACGCAAAACGACTTTTCTGTACATACATTTGGGCACCTAAGATGAGAACATTCGGTGTTGCTTACGGCTGTTAGAGATTGTTTAAATTGCTCGAGAGATTTCGATGTGTGTTAAATTGTTGGTAGTATGAATGAAGCACCTTTTAATTTTTATGTTTTGATTTTTATTTTTGTTGAGGCCAGGCAATTAGATGTACAAAACAAGTCTTAAGTTTCTGTGTCTTATAGTTCAAATGTTGCAGCTGCTTGGCCGGTTCTGACAACTGTTTTAGTTTTATTTTTGGTTTCGAAACAAGTGAGCCTGAAATGTTTTGTTTGGCTTATTTTCATACACTGCTTTTCATTACTTGCACGAAAAGAGCGGTGATAAGTCGCTACAGAACAGAGTGGCTTAAATTTAACCCAGCTAGTAAATATGACACCAGTACATAGACCGCTGATTCGAGAGCAAAACATGAAGCTGAATCAGATGTTTTTGCTCCTGGCTTGGGGTGTATAATTTTTGTCGTTTCTCAGATGAGTGTTTGTCCTCTTTTTATTTAAAAAATATTACGCATAAAGGGATTTTTTGTTGTTAAAATAATCCGTTTTTCAAATATCTTCATATGCTTTTTACGCACCTGAAACTCACACAACCTCAATTGAACTAAAACAGTTTGAAGCTGGAATGCAAGTGATTCTTAAGACAAAACAGAAGCAAATAAATATTTCTATGCCTTATGCTGCTTTAGAAAGCCATAAATATATAAAGTAAAAGCACTCAAAACACCTCTGCGCAAAATAAGTGACTTTAAACATGAGAACTGGAAATTCTGATAAGAAGAAAGGAGATGCTAAGACAATACCTGCGTTTTGTTTTTGCCCTGCCATGGATGCAGTGTGTTACAGCGATAAACATTTAAAGCCTTTTAACTTTTTACACCACATGCAGCCTTAAATATTTATTTTAAGTTTACTTAAGGCAAACTTTAACATTGTGCGTAATTTTTCATTTTAAGGATGGTATGAATATTAAAAAAAAAAAAATGCCCATAATTAAATGAATAGAATCTATCTGTACTTTAAAATGAAAAAAAGTAAAATAAAAGCTAATTGACTTCTATTTAGATCTACAGTGATGATCTATTTTGATTTAGCAAAAATGCTTTGAAATAATTGTTATTGTGTTAGTGTTAGTGTAAATGTAAGGTCTTATTAAAATAATTATTTTATGTTCACTAATCTCTTGCCTATTTCACAAATATCCGTTTGGTAAACACAAGGTAATGTTTATAAATAAACCAATTATCAATCAATAGCACGATTCCTATTACCACATTTTCTTGATGCGCTGATGAGGACCAATCTACAAAAATCGCTAGGAGTTCGATTCTGGTTCTGTGAAAACGTGGAATTTAAATAAAAATTTTGCGTTTTTGTTTTCATACCAACTTTGCACTGTATCATTTGACATTTAAACAATATTGCTATATTTAGTGAAAAAGTGTCTCATTCCATATGATGATATTAAACTTTTGCCACTGAGATTGAAAAATTTTGTACCAAAAGTCAAACCAGTATAAAAAAATTTTAAAAATAATACCTACAGGCATATACATACATCTAATGATTTTTTATCGTGCATACATTTAAATAATTTTCTTTATTAATTTATTGGCCTTCTTATCAAAAGTGAATTTTACATGACAGTTTATTTTTATTTGCATAATTCATACATTGCGGTCCCCTAATCATCATTATTCAAAATACAATGCTTAAGCTTTGTTAATGCTTTTTTTGTAAAGTTGTGGATTTTTGAAATTACATGAATATATCTTTTTATAGTTTTCAAATGACATACTCGATTTCATTGAACAATATATAAAATAATTTAAAATTATAGAAGCTCTAAATGGTATAAATATGAATTTTGAATACTATTTAATTTCATGATTTCTGACAACCGTCTATACGAAGCTTAAGTTTTAAAGAATTCTAAACTTAACTGTTGCTTCACAAAGGGAACAGACTGCATGGCGTATGAGCGATACTGGTAAGTTTCAAATACGTCAAAGGCAGCTAATAAATGATTTTGCTCTACCTCTATATATACACATATGTGCAGCGTTCCAGCTACCAAATGCTCACCCACATTATGTCAAAGAAGGAGCAACTACTGCAGAATCTACACAAAATCGTCAAGGTGCAAACATAGAAAAGCAAATGGACTCTAAATGTTTGTGCAACATAATGAGATGTATTCTACGCAATGCAGTCAGTCAACGTGTGTTCTTAGCAAACGTAAGGTTAAACCCTCCATTCTCCCTGCTTGATATTTCCATCAGCTCACAAAACTGGCAATAGCAGCAGCAGCTGGAATATATTTAGTGCAGTGGTAACAGTGTTAAAATTAAATAAACGCAGCAAACAGCAAGGAGCTTTTCTATTTGTAAAGTGTAGATGGTGATGTTGCTGTTGTTGATGCTGCTACTGTTATTTTCTGGTTTTGACAGCATCATACTAAAGTTGATATTGTAAGATTTTACGAGTTCAAAATATTTCTTGCTATACAGTTTTGAAATTGAAATTATTCCTTGAAGGGGAGCTTTGCTACCTTTCATATCAGTGCCGTTGTTGTTGTTGTTTTTGATGCTGTGGCAGCTGCTGTTTATTATTAGACTTATTGTAGCTTTTGGGGATGAGTTTTGCTGATGCCAGGCAGCTCTAAGCCGTTGCATGATGGTGGAAGCATTTCATATCGATGATGGTGCAGAAACACCTTCCAAACTGCAGTCTTGCATTAAAGAAATGTATACTCATACACACACACACACACGCACATACAAACATCTTTTTGTTATTGTTTAATGCCATAGACAAACAGTGGTATGTGTGCTTGTGGTTCATAGTCGAAACTCCCATGTATATAACGTTTGCTCATTGACTCTTGGTTCTCATGAGCGTATTTGCTCACTTTTGTTTCCATTTCGTTTATATTAATCAGTTCTCAGCTTTGTGTTTGTTTGTGTAAGCATGATTGTGTGTTCATGTTCATGTCATTGCTACGTAAACGTTAAGGTGCTGGTTAGTTGGTTGGCTTGTGTGTGTGTGTGGTCTTATTATTTAACTTAAATATTTTTCTCGACACCTTTATTATTTCTTTGTCAGCTGTTGGTGTGATGTTGTTATTGTAATTCTACTTTCAAACAGTTGGTTGCGTGTTGTTTCTTGCAATTTTATGGATAAAATTTTACAGTTTGAGTTTGCTCATTAATTGTTAGCAGTTGTAGAAATACCGCACCAAACCGTATATGTTATTATTTTGCATAACGCTCGTTTTAGATCGGAATAAAAAAGTGCTGAATGTTCTTTTGCAGCTGCTTTAAGAAATTGTATTTAAATATATTTTTGCTAAAAAATTTATTTGTGCTGCGTTTTTTATTAGTCTGAAATGTCGATGAAGGGGAAGTTTTCTTCATCATGGCTAAAGGTAGTTTTTCACATAATATAAACATTTGTTTAGCATGATATATCGTTTATAGGGTGAATTTGAAAACAAGTAACATTTATTAAAAATTAAGTGCTTCTCATATCCACAGAAAAAATTGCAATGTAGAATTAACTAATGACAAAATGTTCATTGAAAATCATGTCCCTCAAAATGAGAAAGATTTTTTTTTCTGATAAAATTGAAGCGATCAATATTTTTAAAGAGGACAAGAAAAGTAAAGTTGAGGACATACCCCATCTTTGTAGATGGGGTACATACCATGGCTCTTTCATGTCCACAACGACGTTCATGAGCACCCAAATGTGTTTCGAATTCAGGCCGTGACTAATTGTATACTGTTTTTAAGCAGCAACGCTTAGCCATCCTGCCACCTGAGCTCTTCATTACTGACTGTTTCTATGTAATCCTGTGGAACAACTTCCAATTTTATCACTTTGTTTTCCTGTTGACTGAAATATATTTTGTATTCTCTCACCATCATCCAATTGATTTTCGTATCAGTGATAACAATGGTTTCAAAATTTTCGTAGTGCCCATCGATTTTTGAGCACAAATTTTAATTTCATAGTCAAACATGAACTTACATATTTATTTGCTTAAGAGCCAATTGAAATGTTTTATAAATCTAAAAAAAATCTAAATATTGAGGTCTATAAATCGACCTTACTGTTTGCTGTCTTTTTCAGACGTCCATTTGCACCTACATTTCGTTAATGTCAATCAACTCATCAGTAGACTCGAAGAAGGAATATTTGAGAAACAACTACTTACTCCAGAATTCTCATTTTGAAAGCCTATTTTACGCAGTTCTATGGTATGCAATATTTGTCAAATTATAACTTTCAGACGAACAGTCTGACAAATCTGCAAATGCAGGTCGTTTCGTAGTCTTCTTCTCTAAATATTTCCGTTTTCAAATTGATTTGTCTGTTTACTGCAATAATTGCTATGGCGTACAAGTAATTAGTACGATGATTAGGCACTGAATATAATTCTTGACTTAGAAATTTCTAAAAGCTAAGTTGCAGTGTAAATAGTGCCACACATTCGAGTTTGGAATAAGTATTGTCTTAACTGTGTTACAATCTATAAAACTTATAAAATGAGTCTGACAACAGTGGTGTAATATTGTGAAAAGTGCTTTAGCAAAGTGTTTAAACAGAGCTTGATAGTCAACAAAGGTTGCTCTGAACTGTAAGTGCAGTAAATAAAATAGCAGACTCTGTTTTATTTTCGTTTGCCATTGCAGAGTTCGCAAAATCGGTTTGATCAAAGGGTAAAAATTTGAATATATGACGATAACATTCATGACAATTCTGTTTAAGAACTCATGACAATTATGTGCATTAAACACTAGCAATACTTTTGACAGCGTATGCTGTATCTGGTGGTGACTGTGAGTTATAATTAGTGCTCAGCATACGACTGCCTATCTCATGTTTTGGCTGATTGACGACAATTGCGTTCTTAATTATTTTCTAAGCAACAAGTGACCACGAGTGATATGATGGTCCATTGAATTGTCATTGTCTCGTTGGCAAGGAATAAAGTAAATTTTTTTCTTTCTTTGACGAATACTAGTTCATAGAAATTGATTTACGTTTATGGCTTGAATAAAATTTCAACAAAAATTTTCAATGTTGCTGCATTGAAAATTTACAAAAAAAAAAAAAATTGAATTTTTTCTCAGAGGGTCCTCAGTGCTTTTTTAGTTTTATTTGCATCTTTAGTTTGCTAAAATGTTTATTTAAAATCTTGAAATTTTTTAAATAAAAGATAAATAATTAGGTTCCAAAACTAAGAAAATTTCACTTAAACCGCAACAAAAATTCATTATATGCACTCATTAATATTCGGCATTTTTGCTAAACAAAAAAAAAAAAAAAAAAAAAAAAAAAAATCAACAGTAACTGGTTTCAGAAAAATAAAAATAATGTTCACTTGCTTGTTAAAGGTTTGCCAAGACATGCAATTTTTTGTTATATTAACCCATTATGGACTACAGGCCTGTTGAGTAGTTTTTATTCTGAATAAAAATATCACTTACAACAAACCATAGCACTCGGCATAAGTTAAATCGAAAAATATATTAATAAAAGCTTTAAAAAACTTTCCATATTTAATTTATCCATCTCAGGAAGAGTTAATGGAAAATTGTTTTACCAACCACTAACGCCATTGTGTAGCCTTTAGTCTCATTTCTCTTGTTTAACCGGGCTCTTTGTTTATGCTTGAACAAACATTAACAGTGGCCATACATTTTAATGTTCGCAAAACGAAACAAAAAGGACACTTATTAACGGTTGCATTGTGTATGTGCAGTGAGTCAGTCCGCTTTGTTTACCACTGCAGCTGCAGCACTTAAATGTTCACTTGTGGCATATTTCTGGGGCATAATTTGCACGCTTTTAGAAATTGATTATAAAAAATTCCACATGTGTTTTAGCAACCGCATACTATTTGCCACATCGAATTTATGTTTATACATTTATATGCTTGCGTTAAAAAAAAAAAAATTATGGTTTTTGTAAATGAAAAATCTGAAATAGTTTTCCTTGAGAGGGTGCTGCTTAAAAATGCTTTCAGTTATCAGCTAATGGCTGGGAGATAAACTCTTGAAGATTATAAAAATGTGATGATATGTTTCTTGGGAAAATCAGCTCTTTTAGTTTATAATTGTAATAAAAACATTTCTTGCAATGCAATGAATTCGTGCCAACCGGCATTGAAGTTTTATTGATATAATCAATAGATTTTAAGCACTTATATTTATCCATTTGCTACAATGTGAAGTGATGAAACAGAACAGTATTTACAACTTGCATCTTACTTTGACGTAATTTTCTACTAACTAGAAACTGCTTTTAAAAAGAAGTTTGATGCCCCTTTATTTAATACATCAATACTTTCGAAATCGATATAAAATATGTATATTGCTTAAGTACTAATTTAACCTTATAGCCAAATTTAAAACCGTTACTAATTTCATTGGTCTTGTGTTTGATTTTACTTGTTGAAATTGAGAAAGATTTTTTCGTAATAAAATTGTAGTGTTTAACTTATTTTTTTTAGGAAGGCAAGAAAACTAAAGTTACATATATACTAATTGGCTAGGATATATAACACGACAGTGACACGTCTACCACGACTCTTATCAGTACCCAAATTATTATTTTTTTTTGGTTTTTTGATTTTACTCCATTTATTTGCTTTGCCATTTCGTTTATTTTGTTTGGTAACTCTCGTTTGTCTCTAGCGATATTTGAACCTTTTTAGCAGCCATCAAATTTAATCACAAAAACTAGATATGTGAATCCCTCAAGAAAATATGCGAGATAAGGTAGTCTAATATTTCTTTTACAACACAGATGAGGCTTAGGTGCAAAGTAAATATAACATCTGTAGATCCTTAGAGAAATCCATGGAGTGCAAAGCCTAAGTTACCTCATTAGGCTTTTAACCATAACAACGGCTCCCTTCTTGGGCAACAGTACCGCGAAACTATTCCATCTTTAGTGGGTTTTATGGTGCCAGTTGACAGCCATTGAGTTGCCGTTCAAATAGACATTTACATTATGCCCACTTATGCTAGTCCATAACTGTAACTCTAAGGGGCCACTTTTGCCTATAGTAATGGTTAAAGTTCAACAGATGGTTCAATAAGGTCATACAAGGGGAAGTTGTGAAAAGCTAATTCACCCAATATTTCTATACAGTTTTGTAACATGCAGATAGAAAGCCTACAGATGGAGTTGCTAAAAGCTCTAACCTGAACCACCGTTGGGATCCTTATGCGCAAAAGAGTATAGATTTCAATAATACCTTAAAAAGCTCTTTGGGAAATCAATTGGATGTTGGTGAAAGAATATAAAGTACATTATAAGCAACAGAAAAGACAGTGATAAAATTAAAAAAAAGAAAGAAAAATCGAATGAAGTTTGATCATAAATTTTACTCCTCTAGAGATACCGTGGATTCAGTTAAGACGACAGGGTAAAAATTTGAAAAGAAAAAAATTATATTTTATGGGCGACGCCCTAATGATACGTGGTCGATATGTTTCGAAAAAATCTTGAAGACAAAAAATGATTGGGTGTTATTTACACATTTTATAACGCTAGCGCTGACTCCACTACAGTTATGAAACATTTTGTAAAGTTTTCCGAGTTTCCTTCTCGGTTAACATTCTCGAAAGGCAAACATTTATTAGAAGCAATAAATGAGTATAATATTTCCTTGGCTACAAAAGACATTTTGGCAGCAGTGACAGTACACTTTTGAAAATTTTTAAAGTAAGGTCCACCTTAATGTACATATATACATACTGTTGCGAATTTAAGTAATGCTGTTTTTATGACTACCAGACTAACTGCAGCTTAATAATTTAAAGCCTAAAATCATGCTTTAAAATTTAAGTAAATATGTCTATTTAAAGTAGTGCTGCCATGCAAAGCTTTAAACTGTTAAGTGTTAAAAACATTAGAGCTGTGTGCCATTTACAGAATCCGCCAATCGGTTCATTAAGGAATACAACCTAACCATAGGTATGCATGTATGTGTCTAGGTTAAAATTTCCTTCATAAATAATTCTTTGCCTGGCACCTTTTGTTTTGATAAGCATAATCTTTTTTTAATTAACTTTTGTTACCTTAATCATAAATCTTGTACAATATACTGGGTGTTTCTCTTTTCCTGCTGACCACGAAATCGCTTTAAGCATGAAACAAAGCTGTAATGTAATGAGACATTTAATAAAACCGTAATCCTTAAGTTTTAAATCATCTTTGTGTTGTTGTTGCTGTTGTTGCTGTTCAAGCTTCCGGCCTCGCAAAAAGAAACAATAACAATTTCCCTGTAAACTGCATCGCTTTCATAATGACCAATTTTTAAAGAGGAACAAATAAAAGAGAGAGAGAGGAAAGAGTAACAAGAGAAAAAGAAATAGAAAATGTTGTTTGTATATGAAATTGTTTTCAAAGCAAAGTCAAAAGAAACACGGTATAAGAAGTTCAATTTAGTAGTTTAATAAAAATTGCAGGAAAAATAATTTTTTATACGCCTAAAGTTCTGCTACTGAAAGTATAAGAGGCAGGTAAAAATCTCAGGGTAAATTATTCAGTAAAAGTGACTCTAAAACTAAGGTCTTTAAAATTTTAAACTTGAATTATATCTCGTGTTTATGATGAGCTCAAAATGGACAAGTAGTAATTTTTTGGCATGTACTAGATGTACATGGAATTGCTGCCACTTCAATGCGTGCAAATCTAAGACGAGTTCACACGAGGTGAATTTGGGAGCACATTTCATTAGCATTTTGCACTCATAGTTGTTAATTTTTTTCCTGGCTCGCAAAAGTGTTCATATAATTTTTATCTTAAGATATAAAGGCATTCAACAGAAAGATTTTTGAGCCTTACTGGATGGCTGAGCCAAGGAAAATTTATACCAGTTCGCTTTAACATTTTCGCGGGAGGTGTTGGTATTTGCTACAAGTTTTGCCAGTGAGACAGTGTTAAAGTAAGTTGGTATGCGAACACCTGATGTAAAATCGCCTTGGGTTGAGCAATCCAAGGCGAATTCAGATTTTTATAAGCAACAATATTACTTACACACACACACACACACACACACACAGACTGTACCACTGAATCATCAGTATCCAAATTCGTTTCGAACTCAGCTCATGGTAAATAAGAACATTTTTTTGTTGCACCAATACTTAAACTTGATCCAAAATTAATACAAAATAAAGTTCTAATAACAAAATAAAACATCTCATATTGGCGACCAACCACCAGAGTCAGTTGCTTGTCTTTCCTCCTTTATTTTTTTTTGTATAATATTTTGTTGTCAAAATCTCATGCACAAGCAACAGATAAATTTTATATTATTTTCCTTCCTTTGCAATAGATTGTCGCCATTCCCGTGGATATAAAAATTCCATTATTGTGTCAATGGAATTCAATTAACAGTGTCAATGGGAAACCGAACAAAACAGATGAAAAATTGAAACATTAAGCCACAACTATTAGGAGGTGGTTTCTTTATTTTTATTTTTATATTTATTTTATTAAAAACAAAGCATTTTTATATCACGTTTGTCATTGGCATTAGTTGGCTTCAAATGAATTTAAAAACAGCAGTCTTTGGCCATCAAATTGCAAATTAAATTTCGAAAACAAATAAAAGTAACAAAACTGAATGAAATAGTAAAAACGGGAAATTATAAAATCCTTTCAATATTTTTTAGCGAATGCTGCTCAAAACAGATGTTAATAACACTGTATAAAGTAAAAAAAATATTATTCATCATATTGCCAATTTTGAAAATTCATAAAAAACTGAATTTCGATACACCGTATTAAACTGAAATCCAAGATAAGCCATTTGATCACACAGTGGGTGATGTAAAACTTCAAAATGTCTGCATGAAAAATTTTTTTCTACAGCATGTTCAAACATTAACTTAATTATTTTTTTGCCTTAAGAGTCCGGGATCACATTATGCAAAAGAAAACAGGAATTTAGTAGAGAAGTATAGAAATTAAATTTTGCAACCATCGCTTATTCGTTTTCTATATGGAAATTTTCATTTATGGTCAGATCAAACAGAGGCCTGGTTAAGAGAGAAAATACATTTAACTTCTTTAGTGTCATCAACTGAGAAAATTATAACTTCTTAAAACAAACGAATATTAAAAGAAATGTTAATTTCTTTAAAATAAAACCAACCACAGCTTTTTATTTGCAGGAAAAAGGCATCCTCGTTTTCTTCGAGTTCTTGATAACTGATACATATTTTTCTAATTTGGCTTCAGGCCAATGGATTCCAAACCTTTTCTTGAAATAAACTCTTACTCCCAAAAGCATTTGCTCTTCTAGAAACTACTTTATATGCAGATGTGTGTAGACATTTACACATCGATGGCTTGATACAAACAGGTAGTAACTCGATTTTGGGCAAAATTGTTTATTTTTTCTGTAAAATGTTGCATACAAATAGAAAAAGGCACTCATATTATACTGGTTCAAGCTTTTTGTGGTTTTATTTAGTTATCTTTATTTTATTAAATTAATATAAAATCAAGATATATCTTTTTTAAATTTAACTATCCATATCTTCCTTTTGCCTCCGAGGGTCCTTTATTGTTTGAAAACACTTGCCTTAAAATTATTTGAGTTGTTTTTTTGAGTATTGCAATGAATTTATTACACCCAACCCTTATTAAGTAAAGAAATCCCCATTTACCCCCATTTCAACTTAAGAAACAAAAAGCAAGAAAAAACATGATACAAAACTCTTCATTGCTTGAGGCTTTGCAATTGGGCACATTTTTCCCCAAACCATTTATCAACATCCTGCTCACATACCAACACACGCCTAGCAACATTCTATTTAATAGTAAATAAAGGTCTGTTGGGAAAAAATAATTTTATGGATTTTTAAAAGTAATTTTATGTAAAATTATCACTGTATTGTACTGAACTAATTCATTTATTATTTGACACACTTAAGACCTTCATTGTAGAAGTGCGTCAACTTTATTTGCAAAAACTAAGTGATATAATGATAAAATTTGTATAATAATTTTTATCTGCAAACAGTTTTCACTAGAAATTTCTGAGGTAAGAAAAGTACACAAAAAAACATTACAAGGCCTATAAAGTTTGATAGAGGAGCAAAAAAAGACACGTGAATCGGGGTTTTTAAAGTTTACATCCGAATTTCATTTGAGGGAAGCTTAAAGTTTCCCAGCTCTGGCATATTCTTATTGTAATTTCAAATACTTCCTTTAATAAATCACAGTTCCCTCTCACCTAAGATTTCTGAGTTTGAGTCAGCCATCTTTTCTTGAACATTTTTGATTTGGTTAATCGATTTATTTAATTTATTTATTCACTTCATTTGTTATCTAAAATTTGCTGGTGGCCAAGAAACCAATAAAATTGCTCACTTATTTAATTGGCTGCTTTATTATGTATTCTTATGAAACAAAAAGACATTTTCTAGGTCTTTAAGTTGTTTTTGTTTAATTAAAGAACAAAAACCCATAAACATACAAGGAAGTCGTACAATTTCATTGCCAATGGGTCTTAGGAAATTTATTGTTTGTTGGAAAAATAACTTTAGCTGGACACAAACGAGGATGGCAAAGCAAAATGATATGCGCACATTATAATTAAGTAAGTGTATTTTATATTTTCTTGCTGGCTAGATGCTGATTAGACAAATAAAAGAAATCAATTTGTAATCTATCACGAAAAAGAGAGAGAGAGTGAGAGTTCTACTCTACTCTCAGAAGAGCGGGAAGGTGAACATGTAAAGAAAATATGAAATGATTTTGCTTATACCGTTACTCAAAAAGTCAATTTATCATCAAGAAAGGGAGAGAGAGAGAGAGAGAGAGAGTAGAGAAGGTGGGCAGATGAGCATGTAAAGGAAATATGAAATTAATTTGTTTGTGTCTGCACTGAGAATACGCTTATACTTCCATTTGTTTACTATGGTTACACGTTCACTCAGAATATTTTTGCAGTAACTGACTGTGGTTTATTCCAGAAGTAACCAGTGCAGTTTCTTCTAAAAGACGAAAGTTTAAAAATCAATTTTAATTGAAGGCTGTTGAATTTGTTCTGATTGTTGCGATGACTGAGTAGGTATCGCAGTTGCTTTCCAGTCGAGGTCTTGCATGTTTGAATCTCAGCAGAGGCTTTGAAGTACAAAAAAAAAAAAACCAATTGAAAAAGGAGCTAATACAAATGGAAAACTTTAATTAAAACAAATATAGTAAAAAAATCACCACTTAAGGAAAAATAAAAAAACGATGATTACGCATTAATTTATTGACAGTTGGAATAAAAGTAAAATCAATATTTTCAACGATTGGTTTCCTTAGGTTTTTTAACATTTAAATTCAGATGAATTAATTAGTAAATTTAAAGGAAAACTAAGTAGGACAATTTTCAAATAGAGTTTCATTTTTTTTAAAGAGTGTTTTCAGTTAATAAAATAAATAAAAATATGGTTAGTATGATAATATTAGAAAAAGCCACAAACTGTTGTTAAGCCATATGTAGAGTTGCAACTAATCGTACCATAGATCTGATCCAGTTGTATGTAATACATTGCATTACATACAAGAAATAGTTCAACTATATTCTAATCTAGCCATATTTTAATTCTTATAACATATTTTAATTCTTATAGGAACTTGTTTGCCTATTATGGTGCCAGGCCAAGCGAGCTGGGTCTTTAACTACAAAATATTTAGTTTGAATTCCTTGTTTTACAAATATGCAACTTTAAAAAGTTTCTCCTTAAGACTTTCTAACTGACTTAAAATATCCATACTTAAGAGAAAGTTAAATTGATCCAATAACTTTTGTTTTTGAAAAAACAAATTTTCAATCGATTAACTGAACAATTTTAAAATCAATAAAGAAATGTTCATGCTCAAGTGCGTATGCACGTTTGTTAACACGAATTCATGCATAAACAGACATGTGCAAGTGTATGCGTGTATGTTTTCAGACTCATGTAATCATTTTACTATACATAAGTATAACGGTGGTGGTAACATCAGATTCGAGTTTTGATTGTATCATGTATTAAACAATTAAATTAAAATTCAATAGAAATGTTTATTACTTTCGAACGTTTTACAGCTTCATATAGTTAATATTATGTTTGTTTGTTTGTTTGTTTGTGTTTAGGAATTTATATAACATAATTAATATTTGATAATTTACACAAACTTTTATTACAGGATATTACTATTGTTGTTGTTTATGTTGTTGTATTACGTTGAATATTAGCAAATATTTTATAACAAATAATTGGTACTAAGCATTTTTGTGTTTGTGTTTTATGCACTTTTCTATACATTTGTTGTCTACTGTGTTGTTTATTGTAACTTTCATGTTTTTGTGACTTTCCATATTTGTTAAATAATTATTATTACAGGATAACATTGTTTGGCTAAATTAATATTTGTTAAATAAAATCAGTTTTATAAATTGTTATATTAACAAAATTATATTTCTATTACTGAATAAAAATTTGAAATTGTGGTTAAGTTTTGAAACGTTTTTTTTACTGCATAATGACATAATTAAATTCAATGGCATCAAATCACAAAAGATAAGGCTACAATAACAAATGCAAATAGATGCCAATGCGAAAAGTAGCGGCCTTGAAAGAGCAGGTTATTTTTCAGTAAAATTTTAATTTTCCTTTAACTAATTAGTATTAATAATAAAAAATCGTTTGAGACCAAAACTTGAAACCAAATAAGGATTACACAAATATAGCAGAATATTATTAAAATAAAGTAAATGTTAAATAATTTTGTTTTAACTCTATGATTAACAATTGCTAATAATTTTGTCGGGCTAAGTTGAAAAGAAATAAAATTCTCGTAATGTTTATATCATTTCCACATTTCGTAGATCCCGCATAATACCTTAAATAGATAAATAAACAAAAAAGTGAAATTGTAATTTTTGTCAACAAGCAATAGCACTAAATTAAAAAAAAAAAAATGAAAAGCACACGACTTAAAATTACACAATTTAAAATCACCCGATTTCGAAAATCGGGTGATTTTAAATCACCTAGTTTCAAATTGCATGTTATCGAACACGTACACCAGATTTTAAATCAAATAATTCCAAATCGCAAAATCTTAAATCACATGATTTGAAATCATACGATTTTAAATCACTTGATTAGTGAACATAACATTTTTACGTACAATTAATCAATTTTCTGTAAAGAACTGAACTCACATGGTTTTCAGTCACACTACCTTACATTACAACTCAAATCACATGATTTCGAATCATAAAAAAAAATCAAACCAAATCATTTTGTGACTGTTAACGTTAAATTTTCACGAAAATGTAACACACAGTTTAGTTTAAATTTATTTTGCACAGACGATAGCATTAAATTAAAGCAATTTTCAGTTTCACTATTTTAAATCACATGAATTCAAATCACTCAGCTAAAAAACACATAATATTGAATAGCATATTTTCAAACTGCAAAATTTTCAACCAAACATTTTAAAATCGCATGACTTGAAATCATATAATATCAGATCATATGTTGTCAAATTAAATAACTTTAAATCACATGATATCAACCGCACAATTTAAACTTATATGATTTCTAATTACTTAATCATGCTTTTATTCGATTTTATCTCCTTCAGAATTGAGAAAAGATTTTTTATTAGAAATCAAGAAAAGGCAAGTTGAAGAGATGTTGGCTGCGGAAGATACCCTGGCTATTTCATGTCCACTACAACACTCATCAGTCTTAAAATTTCTTTGCACCCAGGTCATGACTAATTGTAGACTTATAAACAGCAGCTCTTAGCCATTCTACTACCTGAGCTCTTTATTACTGACTATCTATATGTAGTCCCATTAATTAACTTTTAATTTTATCACTGTTTCACTGAATCTATTTAGCGAATTTTGTTTTACTATGGAATAATGTAGAAAATGTGGGAATGTCAAAATAATTGTCATTAACAAAATGTATGAGATGTTTAATGTAATAATTTTTTCTGCAAGCATTTTTGTGGCACATTGTTTGTTTTGTGTTATTAATTGTTTAATAGGAAGTCTATTTTTTAACTCGTTGACTAATGAGTTCTGTTCTTGTGTCTAGACAAAATTACTTTGAAATAACTGCAGATATAAACTAAGAAATGTGTAAAATGTTTCTAGGAAGCCAACTGACGCAAGTATTCTTGTAACTATTCAGCAAATCATCGAAAGTTGTTCATGAGAAAATTCACAGTTTGTTATTTTTACTCGGAATCAAATTTTTCAGTCATGTAACAAATTGGTTACAAAAGCCTGCATAGTGGCTCATAAATACGATTTATATTATAACATCTGAATTTTATTAAAAACCTGAAGTGATGTCATAAAATTCCAGTTTGAAATTAAACATGCTTAAATTTTTTACAAAAAAAGAAACAGTAATTTTTGTCTCTATTTTTCTTTAATGCATTGAAACATGTGTTTCTTAACAACAATTAAGCAGCTTAGAAAACATAAATGATTAACTTAATTGACTTTATATTTTCAAACAGTTTAGAAGCTGTTTTCTTTTGGTACACATTCACCGCTGACTTAAGAAATTCTACCCTCCTGTGAGAATCAATGTGACTGTCAGTCAGTCGAGCAGGCATCCATTTATATGAACAAATGAGCAGGAGTAAAAATATTTCAGAAGCAATAAAATCAATAGCAATTACAATTGTATGTCGGATTTTTGTTGCTGTGATTTACCTTGCCACAGCAACAATTTGTACCCCTGAACCCATTAAAATAAATGCTGTCACTTAACGAGCTGAATTTGTAGCTGCTGGCGTGTGTGACAGTGTGTGCGTGTGTGTGTGTGTGTGTGTTCGTATGTGTGAAAGTAGTAAAAATAACCATTTTCATGCTCAAATATTTGACTTTTGTAGTATGTGGACGTTGATATCTGTAGAAAAGTTAAAACGTATATTTAAAAAATTTTTTCCTGCTCGTGTGTGTGTGGTGGTGTGTACAAATGAATTTGTCTGCACATATGACATACTTATGTCTATATGTATTTTTATATTAAAGATTGTGTATAAAATCATTGCATTTAAAAAAAAACAAATTTATTTATTCTCAGAATGTTTGTACACTTGTGTATAAATATTCGTGGCACAGATTTAATTTGAGCAAAATGAAATTGCAAAACTGTTTCAATCAACTTAAGATATCTTGACCAACATTTTAAGGACCCTACCTGCCAAGCATTTGGGAAGACTTATTTTATAAATAATTCAGGAAAAGTGTGAAAAGATATTTTCACAAGTGTAAGCTGTATAAAAAGGAGAGAAAGCAAGTTGTAGCAATATTGCTATTTTCATGTAGAAATGCCGTAACTTAAATTTTTCTTAATATCGGGGTTTGGCTTATTTCAATAAAAGATTCTTCAGCTTTAAGCCCGGTATTAAAAAACTTACTATTTAGGGACTTTCCTTACAAGGCCAACGGTATGTTGGGCTGTAAAGAATCTTGATTGCGCTTCATAATATTCAAGTTTATGCTGTTCTGTTGGTGGCAATTTTAAAAATCGATTCTCCTGCACCTGGAGATCTATTTGTCACTAGACAAAAAAAATTTTCTTTTAGTGTAGAGCTCTTGTTTAGCTGCAATTTTCGGAGCCATACATTTTAACGCCTTTTTTCAGCTTTTACAGTGCAAGATCAATTATAATTTTTTATATGACCATTACGAAAAAAAGAAACAAATTCAAAATAACATTCCTTTTATTCTGCTCCATATCGTATTAAAACAAAATATTTTATTGAGCACACACACACCTATACACTACTGGCATCCATATTCAATGCTGCGTATTTGTAGTTTGCTGGCTCCTTATGTTTGATTGGATATAAAATATTTTTCCAGCTGTGTACCAAAATAAAATTATTACTTTTAATCCTTTTTGCTGGCGTTCTCTTTTAAATTGCATTATAGCTGTTACACAGAAATACACTCGCGCACGAATATGTATATCGCTAGCTAAATCATAAGCAGTTGTAATTCAAATATTTTCCCAACTGCTGTACTATCGGGAGTTGGAAAATCGCAAGCATTTTTTTGATCTGCTTATTTCTATTTTTTAAGTTGTGGCTGCTTATGATTAAGTATGCGATATATAAAAAACCAATGTTAGATGTTATTTTATGTATTTTACATCCGTTTGCACATTGTTGTAAACGGAATTGTTTGAAAGAAATATTAATGTAATATGGATAGTTTACGGCAAAATTGTCATAACTTTTATTTTAACAACTATAGATATTTAGGTATAATATAAGAAAAAGCTCAATCAAATTGGAATTGAGTAAAGCTCAAGTCAGAAACTCAATGCAAAAATTTGTTCAGAATTCATTTCAAATGGATTTTAATTTTTATAACTATAAATGATAAGCTTCAAGTTAATAGAACTACTTTGTAGTATCATATATTTTTAATATCAAATTAAGCATTTTTCAAAGTAGCTTGCCACTAAAGAAAGGATATAGTGCGTAAGATATTTTTTCTTTATACCAGTCTTTTTTTAAATTTATTTTTCTTTGGTTTAATACACTCAGCTTGAGGTCATTTTAGTTATAATAAATACGTTTTTTGCTTTATTTCTCAACATTTAGCATAAGTAACCATATTAATAATATCCATTACATGCTGACATACTGTTAGCGTAATATTGAATAAAATTGTTAATAAATATTATATAAAAAAGGATCTGGATGTGGAAAAATTAATTTTTCATAGATTAATAAGATCAAATAAAAATTATATATTTATTAATATATATGCATATGTACATATGTATGTAAATACATAAACAAAAGTAGCATTTGATTCATAAAAATGTAACTTATTTTCCGCTACAATGCAACATTTTTATATTGTGCTCAGAATATGTAAAGGAACATATATTTTTTTTTTTAATTTGTTTTACTAATTCATAGTTTTGACAAGATTTTCTTTTGATCTTTGTCTTGCTAGACCATTAAAACTCGCATTTTAAGAAAAAAATAAAGTACAAAATATATGCACACATTTTTCCTAAAAAGAAATCGGTATAGCATTTGTACACTGTCGATTAACGAAGCATTCGAATATTGCTCATACGCTACAGGTGACACAATAATACTCAAGAAAGTATGCTACTCTCTTTGTGTGAGCAGTTTTTACTCTAAAATGTTACTCATACGTAACGGGTATCCGGTAGGAAGGTATACTATGTACATACTTCGTTTATAAATTTTTATTATATGAAAGAGAATGGATCTTATTGTTGCTATTTGGAGCTTTTAGAAACCCTCAGTTGATTTCAGTTTAATTATGAAGTACAAAAAAAATGCCCCCATGTTTAACAGAGAAGTACAATTTAACTAGTTATGTTGCCAGAAGGAGTCCATAACAGTGCCATATAGTAAGGTAATGGATATAGAAAGATCTAGACCAGTACAAAAGATACTGCAATGCAAACAGTCGATAAAGCTGGCATTTGGAAGTAAAACTGAACTTAAAAGCCTAATGTATGTAATTTATAGTAAACAATTTTTTATTAACAAAGTGGTAAATCATATTTTGTTAATTACTTTCGATTCTGAGAATTTATGCAAAATTTTAACAAGACCAAAGTAAGGTATTCGAGTGGCCCTATAGCTCGTATATGTAAATCCAAAAGCTGTCGCAGTGCATTGGCGTTTGCTAAATTTAAACATTTTTTTTTAATCTACAAAAGACTTGAGTATCATCAGCGAAATGTTGGCGGCATATATACGACCAAAAAGTACAGAAAATAATTAAAAAGGTATATTTCAATCTAGAATAATATTTTAATTCCAAAATAAGTACGCAGTATTTACTTTTGTACAGGAGCGTAAGTGCTTAGTCAGATTTAGATTACAATCTATTTTTTATTGAGCAAAACTTAAAACATAGTATTTCTTCAACGAATTTCGCCGAATTTAACTCAAAACATGAATACTAAGAATTCGTTTTATTCCTTTCATTATTGTAGTTATTATTTTGTATGTTATTTTTTGTGTATTTCTTTTTTATTGTTGTGGAATTTTTTTTTTGTTATCGCTTATTTTTATATATTGCTTCACAGCATGTCCAAGTGCAACCCAGCCAACAACAGCTATAAGAAGTATAATCGGTTTGAAAAAAGAATTTTTTTTTTTAATTAGTACAATTTGTTATAGGTCTCTCTGCATTCCATACAGAGTACAGTATTTATCGGATATAAGAATATCTCATATAAGAACAAAACGCTTATAAGAAACATTTGCAAAAACACCATATCTTTTTAGTGTTTTTTCTAACAAAAAAAGTGTCATATAAGAAAAACGCTTATAAGAAAAAAACTGATAAAAGAACATTTTTCCTGAACACCAAAACCACAAAATGTATAGAAAGAGAATTTATATAAGAAACTTTCAAGGGCAACACTGAATTTATTTATTTATTTATTTTAGTTTGCATGAACATCTCTGTTTTCTGACAGTTTTACAACAACAACAACGTTTTTTTTTTACTTTTAGTGCTCATGAGAAGTTTTTGTTTCTTGCCTCGTAAATAAATAAAAAAATAGTACAAAATGAATTATGTATGTATGTACATGTATTTACTACATATAATTTTTTTTCAAATTGAAGCTGTCTAGTTTTTTATATCTGTTTACTAAAGGGGTTAATAAAATAAAATTTTATTTGTTTTATTTTTCTATTTACATACATATGTACATCTACGTATATACATAAAAAGGTAAAAAAGCTCGTATATTCATATAAGAAACAAATGCCTTATGGCCATAGCTACTTATATAAGAAATAAGTTTCTTATATAAAATAATTATATATAAGAAAGAAACTTTTTTCGTGGATTTTTCAAGTTTCTTATATCCGATAAATACTGTATTTCGAACGTTGCTCATACGCGACAGCTGACACAATGCTACCCAAGAAAGTGTGCTTCTCTCTTTGCTTGAGTTCTTGTCGCTTTAAAATATTACTCATACGTATAATATTTTTACTTCACAAAAGATATGAATCGGTACACCGTATGTGAGGGTCGGTGTGTTTGAAAAAAAAATACTGAATAACAAAATTATCGTTAGTTGGTCACACATTATTGGACAGTTTGTTTCTTAATTTTTAGGCAAAAAAACTGAAGTTAAGCGCTAAGTAAATAATTCATTCAGTTTTGCCAATAATGACAACATCCAAGGTCCAACTTTTTGTAGTGGTTTTGTTGTTTGCTTTTTTAATTTTAATTTCTTTGTGTTCCAAATCTTATTTCAATATTTAAAACATTACGCTAGGTCTTTTCGCTTAGCGTTACTTTTAATAGTTTTATTTTATCGAACTTTTCTATTTAGGATTTAAGAATACAAATATTATGCATTAGAGTTCTATAATAACTATAAAAACCATAAAAGTAATTGATAAAACATACAATTCTGCTATGTGCTATTTACCACTCGTAGCTAAAATACTTTGCTGGAAAACTTCTCTGACTTAGCTTATTGTTTATGGCAACACTTTGCTAATAAGACTGTCTCAAACTCAAATTAGTTGCGGTGTTTTAGTCGCAGTAGAAGTTTCCTTTTATGTTTGAGTATTTTTTTCTAGCAATGTCAGATTAGTCAGCCACTTATGGAGACAATATTTGTTACTAAGATGGTTACTGTCTCCCTATTTGAAATTTAATTTATAAAAGCATAGTTTTAACAGAACACTTAAATAACACGTTTAAAGCTCAAGTAAAATAATCAGTTACAAAATTTTAATAGCTAAAACTCGCCACAATGGCAAAACAACTTGCATTGGGTATTGACCTCAGACCTCTTGTAATTTATTGAATGCAATAGAAAGTTAACACTATTTTCCAGTAGATCTGTTGAATGCAATATTCTTAAAAGTGCTTTTCTCTAACAAAGCTAAAATAAAAGTGTATTCACTACGGACTTGGTCAATTGGGTTAACAAATCGTTTGCCAGCATGTAGGAATCATAGTGAAAATGTGAAATATGGGTACAAGTATTACTTTGTAATCGAAATCCTTTTTGTACAAATGTGTTGGAATGCTCTGGCTTTAAATGAAAAAGAGTCGATGGTTTTTTGATTCTTCGAGATTCATTGCGATTTTTTTTAAATGGACACCAGTGTACGTAGTTGACTTTAATTGACTTTGTTATTTACAAGACTATTAAAAAGGTTAAAATAACGTTTAATCTTCAGTTTAACAGTTTATCAATGACAAAGTATGGATACGACAAAAATAATATAATAAAAATGCAGCTGTTCCCCAGTTATATATAAGATGATTGCCTTTCAAAAAAAAAAAAAAAAAAAAAAAAAAAAAAAAAAATTAAAATAAAATAAAATTACATGCCACTATTTATTTAAGATGTTTTTTAATATTAGTTTGATTTCGAAAATAGCAATTCTGTGGAAAATAAAACATACTTTTGAATTGATCTGATTTGTGCCGAGCATATAATTTTCGTATTTTCAAAAAACCAAAAACTTATAGCCGTTTGCTGTTTCTGAGTTCTCAGTTAGTCTACGCCCCCTTTGACTTTGAAAACTGGTCATATATTATTATTTTAAAGTTATAGAAAATTCGCGATTTCTTTCAAATTCAAAATTGGGCTTTCCTTAGCGATACAAAACATGTATTGTGAATTAAATTTTTTTTTGGTTTCTGGATTATAAAAAATAATATTATGTTAGCAAAGGATTTAAAATCGTGTCCAAAAATCACATACATTCAAGTATCTTGATTTGTAGAACAGACCTGCTGAAGGTCCTTCCTATATTCATATTCTTCAAGCATTTTATATTTTCAAATCTTGTTTGCTTTTAAAAAGTTTTGTTTCTAACGTCATTTAGAAATGCTTTATTTGTATTACTTTGACCATCATTAGCGAAACATTTATTATCACAGATTATTTTATAATTACAACTTAATTTAGTATTAAAAATTAACTCGTGTTTGAAAAATCCTCACAAATTGTAAAAAGCTTTAACAAATCCCATAAATTATTTATGACAAAAAGCGCTGCAATCACTGTTAACTTTACATTTATCACGAAGATTAAACTGTCAGAAGCTTAATGCTGTTACGCGAAGTGATTTAAATTACGATTCTTCCACCAATGGCTGCGTGGTGTAGAAGAATAGCGACAGAAATAAAGCATACCTTAGGGGATAAAATAAATTAAAAAGTGTGGCAGCAAAAATTCAGGCATCAAATAAAAAGAAAACTAGTAACGAAATGAAGACAGTTTTGAGGAAAAAATATATTTTTTTCTAAGACAAAGAAATCGAGAATATTGTATGAAAATGTTAAGTGTTATTGGAAATGCGGAAGTGATAATGTGACAATAAATGATGATCGTCATGGAGGACATGAAAAAGCCATGGCATTTCCCCAGCCAATAAGTCTTTAACTTTACTTGTCTTGTTTTCTTTAAAAATTTTGAGCAACACAAAGTAAAAGTCGGATTAAAGCCAGTTAAAGTAATCAAAAATAGTAAATCATAGCAATTATATTAATATTTAAAATGTTTTATTTAATTAAAGTCGCCACTTACAGAGGAAATCAATTCACCAGCCTTGTTTAATAATGTTATTCAATACGTTTGCAAAATGTTTTAGAATAAATTGGTATATAAGTGAAAACCATTTTACACAAGGGATTATTAAAAAACTGACTGAAATTTGATTTAAAGTTTTGCAATACAACATTATGAGCTTAAATTTTCTCTCAATGTTCGTTTTATACAAGTGGCTTTTAATATTGTTTTTCCTCTTTAGGATTTAATGCAGGTATTAAATCTTATGCTTTTACTGGTCTCTCTTTGTTTTTAATTTTCAAAAATGACTTTGGATTTTTGTTGGCATATTTGTATATCTGTTTGCGTTTGTGTGGATTCTTTAGTGGGATAAGCACATGTACTTGTATGTGTATAGGTGTGTTCATTTACAGATCATTTGGTGTTTCTAGAATGAAATAAAATTTTAATAAAATGTGTTGTGCTTTTTAGGAAAACATATTTGATAGATTTGTAAAAATATCAATATGTGAATCATCTGGTATATACGTATACAGTCAAAGCCCGGTATAGCGAATACTCAGTTTAACGAATACGGATATAACGAATGGCGAAATTTTTACAATACCTGTCTTATGTAGCGAATGACAAAAAAAATAAATCTCGATTTAACGAACGGCAAAGCAAAATACATTTAAAAAGTCGTTACAAATCTGCATTTGCAGATTTGCAGGCACTTTCCCGTATAAGTTGTAATTTGACAAATATTCAAAACCAAAAAACTGTATAGAAAACCCCTCCCCACGGAGGCACAACTTGTTTCTACTGTATTTTCTAAAATAATTCTTCCTCACAAAATTTGAAAACGGAAATATTTAGAGAAGAAGACCACAAAACGACCTGCATTGGCAAATTTGCCGGCACTTTCCCGTATAAGTTGTAATTTGACAAATATTCAAAACCAAAAAACTGTATAGAAAACCCCTCCCCACGGAGGCACAACTTGTTTCTACTGTATTTTCTAAAATACTTCTTCCTCACAAAATTTGAAAACGGAAATATTTAGAGAAGAGAACTACAAAACGACCTGCATTTGCAGATTTGCCGGCACTTTCCCGTATAAGTTGTAATTTGACAAATATTCAAAACCAAAAAACTGTATAGAAAACCCCTCCCCACGGAGGCACAACTTGTTTCTACTGTATTTTCTAAAATACTTCTTCCTCACAAAATTTGAAAACGGAAATATTTAGAGAAGAGAACTACAAAACGACCTGCATTTGCAGATTTGCCGGCACTTTCCCGTATAAGTTGTAATTTGACAAATATTCAAAACCAAAAAACTGTATAGAAAACCCCTTCCCATGGAGGCACAACTTGTTTCTACTGTATTTTCTAAAATAATTCTTCCTCACAAAATTTGAAAACGGAAATATTTAGAGAAGAAGACCACAAAACGACCTGCATTTGCAAATTTGCCGGCACTTTCCCGTATAAGTTGTAATTTGACAAATATTCAAAACCAAAAAACTGTATAGAAAACCCCTCCCCGCGGAGGCACAAGTTGTTTCTACTGTATTTTCTAAAATACTTCTTCCTCACAAAATTTGAAAACGGAAATATTTAGAGAAGAAGACCACAAAACGATCTGCATTTGCAAATTTGCCGGCACTTTCCCGTATAAGTTGTAATTTGACAAATATTCGAAACCATATATGCAAATACCGTTGGATTGTGTGTGTTTTTGGCTTCTTTCTTTGTATTGAAAGAACACGTGTGATGCGTTGCTTTTTGCGTTAAAATTTTAGTAGTTTTATTTGGTTCATTGTGAAAGCGAGATGTAAATTTCTTAAAAAATGAATAATATGAATGAAATGTAATGATAAACCTACACATGTTAATAGCATCCAAACATAGCTGAATATGTATATGCCTCTATGTACATTTATGATTTTTAATGAATTTACATTATAGAAATAAAAACAATTCTTAAATGAACGTTAAAATATCAATTAAAGTTTGATTTCTACACTGAGTTGTCATTACAATTAAATTTTGATGTTTTTAAAACTGCGGACCACCGTCTTTTATAAAATTTTAAGATAAAAAATTACGAATATCTCGGAATAATGAAAGGTCTGAACATTATATCATTCGTTAAACCGGGCTTTGACTGTATATGCAAATGTGCTTAAATTAAGTAGCAATATTTAACTTTTTTAGCATACTTTTCAATAAATAAATAAATAATAAGATTTTATTTTTGACTCAAAGTAAAAAGCATGTAGTCTATACATGTGTGTGTACAGAAAAATATTTATATGAATATTTGAATACAAGAATAAGTGCAAATGTTTATGTTCTTGGAATTAACTTAACGATAAGGAAAACATGAACAGTTAATAATATAAAAATGTCCAGCAATTTGCTAGGTAGTTAAACAGCTTTTAAGTAAAGTGCTAAAAAATAGAAGGGTATGTATTTACTGCCTGTGCGTCCAAATGCGCGCGTAGTTTTCTTTCGTACATTTCTATTGAAAACAATAACAAGTTTTCAATTTGTTTTGTAAGTTTTAATACAAATTGAACTCATGGATGTATGATACCGCCAGCCCATAGTTCGCACCAAACAGTCACTCTTTGTGGGTGCATTGGTTTTTCGACAATCACCCTCGGATTATCATTCGCCCAAATGCGGTAAATGTGCTTTTTGGCGGATCCACTAAGGTGAAAATGTGCCTCATCACTGAAGATAATTTTCGACAAAAATTGATCATCTAAAATCGCAAATATCAGTTTTAACAAATTTCAGAACGAGGGGTTGTGAAGTCAATTATTGAATAAATAAAATAAATGGGGGTTAAGTTCATAAAAAAAGGTTTTCTTTTATTTTGTTATAAATTACTTAACACTTGTAATGCTTGATGTACTCTGCCCCTGATTTACATTGTATTGTCTTATTTTATTTTAGATTATAGATTTTATCTTATTTTATTTCATGATTATAGAAGTTTCTTAGAACTAAAAATAGTAAAAAATTGCCAAGGAGAATGGAATTGATCACACAGTGATGATAAAAAATTTATCGCATGTACGAAATCAAATGAGTGACGATTTTATTGCACTTAAGAAACGAGTTGATAATGATCTGTACTAAAATCTAAGAAGCAAACATTAATGACCTGTGCTGCCAAGTTCGCTTGGTAATGGGTTCGTTCGTCTTGCCAATACGTCTCATATATATTTCATTAGGTTACACTTGGTGGAAGGCTAAGAAGCAAGCTTATATAAAAAAATGGATTAAAAGAGTATCAAATCTCTTGTTTTTTTCCTTGAGTCTTCTACACTATAAATTATCATAATTGTGGAGGCTATTGGATTAACGTGAATCTGAAATCCATTTAATTGCTTAATTGCCAACTTCTGTTTTTCTTGTTATTGAATTTTTTTTTTTTTTTCATTATAAATATATGAATATTAAATTTAAATGAATATTAAATTTAAAAGAAAAAGAAAAGAAGTTAGTCTTTGAGTGATCAATTACCGTTCTGATGTAAAGAATGTTTTGATATAACAATAATTGTTATTTAAAAATCCCCTGAAGATGATCAACGAAGTTGGTCGAAATATTGGGCTTAAGTAATAAGATTAAAGAAAAGGAAATAAAATATATTGACGAAAGGTCAACTAAAACACAATAATTTGTTATATGAATATTATTTTAAAAATGCTAAACAATATCAACCCCAGATTTGTAAGCCATTCGTCGAGCTTTGGTTTAAAATTTGGTTGTGCATAAGAAAATTATTCACAGTTCATATTAGGGAGTTTCTCCCTATAGCTCATTCAAATTTACACAAATACTACCGGGGTCATTTATGTTTCTTATTACCACTACATTTTAGAATCGAGAAAACACATGAAAATTAACATCTTCCTTGGAAAATATTTACTCTAGATAAATGAAGCCTTTTGTTAAATTCAAATGTAATTTGATTCATCCACACACACACCCACAGAATATTCATAAATTTATTTATTTACATGAAAATGTACTTGGCTTTCCTGACATCCTTTACTGGCTGGCATTCACATGAAGTGAAGCCAAAGTGCATATTATGTGTTCTAAATGAATAATAATTTGAATAATTTAATTTTTAGTTTTCCTATGGAAAACAGTTTCACAGAAGTGAAAGCTTAATAATTAGAATATTATAAAAATTTGCTTTAGTAATGTAGTTGTACTGAAATCAAGTCATTAGAAATACTATTGTTTAGGGTGCAAATCAACTACCCATATTGTGATGTGATTTTAACACGGGTAATACAGAAAATTTGTGAAGTCTTAGAAAAGCAATATTTTTTTTTTTTTTTTTTAGAAATAATTGTTAAGAATGTGTTCAGAAAGATTTTCAGGCAGGCCAGGAAGATGTTACATTTTTTAAGCATTAAAGAATTTTTTTTCAAAGAAATCTTTATTGATAATATTCCAGAGGAATGACTGTTAATAATAGAAAAATCTTAGGGCAGGCCAAGAAGATGTCGTGTTTTTGAAAACGTTATTGATAATATAGAAAATAAGGACAGAGAAAAAATCGAATGCAAAAGCTCTTAATATCAGAAAAACATTCAGACAGGCCAAAAAAAAATTCCACATGATTTTCTCATGGGAATGAGGACAGCGAAAAATTCCAGCAGAATGCCTATTCGTAACAAGACTGACTATAAATGCGTGATCATAAATGTGAGTTCTTGATCTTTAGTAATTAATTTTCTGGTGACTATTTCTTTTACACACAACCCAGTAGCTCTAATAGTAACAAAAGAAAAAGAGAAACTGGACAAATGTTTCCAAATGATAAATGCTGCCCATAACAGCGCAGTGTACTGGAAATTAAAATGATTAAATCTAACAGCAATTTCAAGTAAAGGATAAGAACAATGGCATAAAGTTGAATGAAAAATGTTTGTAATTTACTTTTATCTCTTGAATAGAGAATCTTGTAAATCACTTATGAATGGTCAACACTAAAAACAATGTAGCAAAAGTTAGGCCGAAAAAAACAAATAAAAGTGTAACTTTAAGACTGTGTATTGTACACCTCTCAGTTTGCTAGAAAAAAGCCTACAACTGCCCATATTAATCTTGTTCATCATGAGATATTGTCATAAGCTTACAATTTCTAACTACAAAAAACGGCGTGTTGAGAAAGGAAGAAGTGCAGGCTCTACATGCAATAACTAATAACTTCTTTTACTACAGTTGTCCTCCTCCTCGCTAGTTTTTTATGAAAATACTATTGTTTTTTTCTTTCTCAGCCAGCCTGAGGACTCCTAGTATATATACATAAATGTAGGTTTTCTTCTTTAGTAGCAACTTTTTGCGTTATTTTGAAACTTGAGCAAAAGATGAAAAACAACAAAGTGCCTGAAAAAAAAATTGAGTCATAAATATGTCAGGTTTTCTTATTGTCTTTTACGCGGCTTCATGAAATGAATGCAAAAAAATGTATATAGACAATACCCACAAACTAAGCTTCCATTGAAATAAGTTTAGAAATAAAAAAACAAGAAACTGAGAAATCGTTTTAAAAAAAGGTCTAAAAGAAATCCACAAGTTAAAGCACAAATAAGTGCTTTAGAATAAATTGTAATAAAACAGACACACAGGAAAAGAGAGCGCCAGAGAGGAAAAGGAAAAAGAGCGAGGGAGAGAGAGAGAGAGACTGATAGAAATACATCTATCTATACAAGGCAGATTCATTACCAGGTAGGTGCATTAGAATTCGTCGTAGAACACACACACACACAAACTAACAAATGCTTTTGTTAGTGTAAAGTGAGTTTGATTGTCACGGTCTGAATATTTTCGAGACCCTTTTAAAGTTATATTTGTGTTCACACACTATAAAATTAAAAAAAGAAATATTATTACAGAACTTTTCTACTACCAAAAATCTTTGAAATAAAATGGCGCCAACCACCTGCTCTACCAAGTTCACCTCTTATGAATTCGCCTTGATTCTTACCAAAGCGTATTTATACAAGGTTAACTTGGCGGCACAGGTGATTACTTTTTGCTTCTTGCTTCAAATAGCTCTTACATGTCAATTTTTTTTTCTTTGCTTCCAAAACGGTTGGTGTCATTTTATTCTAAAGAATTTTGGTGGTAGAATAGTTTTGTGGCTGTGTTTTTTATTTTTTATTTTCATAGTGTTTAAAGCATAACTAAATTATATTTAAAAACGGCCTAATTCATAAACACATTATAAGAGTGTTATAAACAACTTATGAGCAAAAATCCAGAAAAGTGTATTCATAATCGATTTATAGCTTATTGTGCTGTTTATAACCATTTTATAAATATGGATATTTTTATTGTGGCCTCTACCCAACTATAAGCGTTTAATAGTGAAAATTGTTGAATTGAGGATTTTTTATTTTAACACTATTTACCAATTTTTTGCTTCTTGAATATGTATATGATTGCATTTCATTGTTTCTTACACCAAATTATCATTATACATTAAACTATGAAATTCGAAAATATGTACATATGTACTTTAAATTCTACGAAATTCTAAGAATCAGTAATATACAGTCATAAAGACACTTTAACCCTGCAAAAATCATCTCATTTGTTTATCAAACAAATTTTCTTTAGTTTTCATATAAATTACAAATATTTTGACGAATTACATATATCGATACAATACACAAAGAAATACAGACGTACATACATACCTATGTATAATACTATCTCTATTGCAAATTTGAATTGACATGTACATATGTATGTATGCATGCATACACATACATATCTACACTCTAAAACACTTTTGTTGAAAATTACGTCAATTATAGTCGGCAACACTTTACCGAATATAATTGACGTAAAATTACACAACGTGTATTTTCACACATTATGTGAAATTTTGAACAATATATGTGTAATATTGAACAAAAGAAGTCTAATACTTTTAAACAAATTGTGTTCAGTTTCTTCCCCTTTTTTACGTACATATATGTATGTTTCATTTTAAACATGATTAATTATTTAAAAATATACATGTAATTTTTTTTTATTTAAAATTATATTTATTTTGAAGAGATAGCAATTAAAAACTAAGTTTATAATACTACAAAAATGAACTGAACTGTGTTTTAGTGATATTTAAATAATTACTTCCTGCTCAAGATTAAAATTCACATAACAATTCTGTTAACATATTTGTGAAACTATTAATGCTCACGTTAATATTGCCCAAAATTCCACTGGTGTCTTCCATCAAGTTAACTTTTACTGCTTGTGCAGCAGATATAACATATCCGGAACATTTTTTTTTTCTGAATTAAAGCATTTTTGCGAAAAGAAGATGGATTACCGTAATATTTTAAGCAACTTAACATCCGGCAAGGAATTTTCTCACTTGTAGGGAAATATTTTAATACGTGGGAGTAAATTTCATTCACACCCTCTCCAGTAAAACAGCAAAATTTCACTAAGCAACTTATCTTAACATGAGACTCCAAATTTTTCTTGACCTTGCCTTTAGAGGTATGATACCGTGTAAAGTGCACTGCACTGCTTTTTTCATTTTTATGGACGTACAAATGCAAATGATACGTTTTTATGCTTTGAAACTTTTTTTGACAAATTTGGCACACTAACATTTTTTTATAAATATTTAAAATCTATGTAAGTTATTTAAATCGAGTTGGTTATAAGAATGACCAATTTTTATTTTTAATACGTTAAGAAGCACAATATTTAATTTTTTTGAAAAAAGTTGCTTTGAAAAATAGTTGATAATTTTAAATTAATTGTTTTTGACATGTGTTGAATTTTAAACATGTTTCATGTTGGTTAGGCATATTGGAAACATTTTTAAACACATTTGTTTAAAAATTCACAGTTTTTACATAAAGTTAGTATTTTGTTTAAAAATAGCACAAATTATATTTACTTCTCGTGCCTTTTTCTGTCGTAACATCAAAATTGACGTAATTTCAAACAATAAGATTTCTTCATCGGGAATTTAGACAAAATATGACCATAAATTCCAGCAAAAGTTTTAGAGTGTACGCACAAACAACAATAGCGATCCTGCCTGTATTTACAATGTATACACACGCATTGGCTTCTACTTAACTATAAGCGTTTGATAAAGAGACATTCGTTGAGTTGATGAAGAGTTGCGAAGAAAGAATTCATCAATAAATTAATTTTAATAAAAGATATTAGCGAATTAAATAATATTTACCACTTTTCATTATGTTTTCATGAAAAATATTTGCAAATAATTATAGTGCTACACAAACAAATGCTAGAGAGTAAGTAGTCGACTACTTTTGGTACCAGTCGTTAAACAAATGTGTTTAGAAACATTTTTTTTTACAATTCAAAGCCTTGTATACATATTTTTCGTAATAAAAATAGGTAAACCAATAAATTATTTCTTATTCGAACAAAATTATGTTATATAAGTAAATAATATTTTGCATTTTTCGAAGCTACGCAAATAATCAGTTTCTTATATACATCTCATATATGCAGCACTAGGCACAAAATGAGAGTGAACATTGCATGGTATTGCCAACAATAAAGTACAAAATTAATAAAAGAGTTTATTAGTTATTTCACGTATATAATGTGTTTATGAATTGAATTTCTTATGAGTTGCTTATAACACTGTTAGTGTATGATAACTATTACCAGCTTATAAGCTGAAATAAGAAATTTTTATGAATTAGGGGGAAAATGTTTAGCAAATATTGAGAGCTTGCGAACAAAAATCAGTTGTTGAAGATTTTAGTGCAAATCTGCTAGATTTTGTGTAGTTACATTTACATTTACCTCAGCATAAACTTTTATGACATTAAAACAGCTTTTTATTAGCTGTTCCACTAAATCATAGTACACTTTTTGATTATAAATATAGTATTTGGTGTTATTCGGCTCATTTTCTTGTATGCTATTAGTGATATTTTTTGAGCTAAAGGTCTTCTACCATATACATTTTTTTATATTTATCAGTACGTTTTGTTCTTTCTACTTCTGGAGAATCTGTCCGAAGGTCAGGGAAATATCGACAAAGCTATATGAAGAAATAAAAAACAAAAACATAACAAAGCACATACGTTTATATTTAATTACTTTTTCAGGCTCCAGTTTAACCCTTGGTTTGTTGCTTTTTAATCAATATCAATTAAGTAAAGAAAAGTAAAATTTTTTCAGCCAGGTGGGCAACCGGCTGTTTCTGAGTGACAAACCAAGGGTTGAACTTGAGCCCGAAAAAGTAGGGACCGTAACTGTTATAACTTTTATCGTAAAAGTCAGAAAATAAAAGTTATATTTTGACTTCATTTTTGATCATATGCAAATTATTTTCACAGAAAAATTATCTATGTTTGAAAAAGTTTTTTTTAATAAATATAACGAATTTTTCACAAAATAACTTTTATTTCTACTCGAAAAAATAAAAGTAAAAAAATAACTCTTAATTTTGCTTGAAAAAATAAAAATCAAAAAATAACTTTTATTTCTACTCGAAAAAATAAAAGTCAAAAATCACTTTTATTTCTGCTCGAAAAAATAAAATTCAAAAAATAACTTTTATTCATGTTCGAAATAATAAAAGTCAAAATAACGGTTATTTTTGCTAGAAAAAATAAAAGTTAAAAAATAACTGTTAAAATCAAAATTTAACTATTATTTTTGCCTGAAAAAATTAAAATCAGATTTTTAAAAAGCGTCGCATTTTCTGATAATTTGGTCCAAGACTTTTAAAATGGTTTCATTCTCCGACATTTCCTTGAGGTTGCTTTTTTTAATCAAAAATTCGAAAATAACAGTGTTTTTTGGTACCTGTGAAAAAGTAGTTCAATATAAATGTTTGTAAATATCATAGTTCAATAAGATTAAATTTTTTTTTATAACAAAATGTTAATAATAAAGCACGTTTAGCTGCAGAAATATCTGCTATTTTTTTGATTATATCAATAATTACTATCGACACTACAACGGACAGGAGCTGTAATCTTATAATTCAAAACGCAGCACCAGCACTTGAATGAACAATAATAAAACAATTTTACATCCCTTCAAATATTTGTTGCTGTTTTGTACACAAATATTTAAGTCCTCAACACTAGAAACGAAAAGTGATGCATGAATTTAATTTGATTTTTGTAGTTGTATGAAAATTAATTTCACCAGCTATGGTGAAATTAATTCCGTTTAAATTCTAGCATTGCGTTACAAAACTCGAGCCTTAGCACCCACAGGGAATTAATCGTCTTCCAGAGTGAATTTATCCTTATCATTATCCTTACAGTATTCAAAGATGTGCGTTTACATTATAATCTGCCTTTGTTGCTCAAATTTTTGTTCTTATTTCTCCTGCAATTTAGTTTTTAAATTTCTGTCGAAGGAAACTTTACCAAAGATTTCTCATTGCTGTAAAATTTGGGTTGTCGCCGTGTCACCACAGTCGTTAAAATGGAAATAATCTGATATGTTTTCTGCTCCTCATGAAACTTCATACATTTTTCTTATGGTTTGGTGTTACTTGCCATTGTGATTAGCTTGCATTTTTAATTTTGCTTTTTTCAACAACTAGTTTCCATAAGCCTGGGCTGCCTGTGTTAGAATTGTATACACATCTGCTTTGCTCATTGAAACATATTTCTCAAAAATTGTACAGATGTCTACATACAAAGTGGCTTGTTCGCTGTCGCAGAGAAGTATGTTTTATTTGTTGTCATCGTTATGGAGTTGTGGTGCGTTGCTGTATTTGTAGCTGCTTGTTGTGTCGTTATGTCAAGAGGCTACAAGTCAAACAAGCAAAGAACTAACAATAGTCAACCATTAGCCACGTGAAGTCAAATAGCAATCGATATGCCAGATTCTGTAGCTGCTGAATTGAGAAAAAAAAAGACTTATTCCAAGTAGTGTACGTATATTTTCTGGGAAAAATCTCAATCTTTGTTTATTTGTTCGTCGTTTTAAGGAAATAACTGTATTTTGCATATGTAGTTCCCACAACCCAATTGACCAGATTATTCAAGCGTTGTTCAGATTTGCCGAATAAGTAGTTCTTTTGGAACAAAAGAAAATTCATTTGTAAATGGGAACATTGTTATGTGAACAACAACCTTTTAAGTATATACATGATTATTATTGGTCTAAATAAACCTGCAGGCTTATTCTGTAACTTGCCAAAGCTTAAATCTACAAAATTCAATTCAGCAATTCTGTAATGCCGGCTGTACACTTCATAAGTTCAGTGTTCACAATACTGATTGAGCGACATCGCTTAAGATTTTGTTGCAATAGGATTTTAGCTGTCGACCTTTAGCTTTATCTAATAGAATTACAGAATACTGGGGCTTAGCATGAACAAAATGTCTAGAATATATATGCATTTTAAATATTTGTAAATTACCTTCAATAGATATTCAATAAAAATTTATAATCTCTAATTTCTGTAAACGAAAATTCTAGCTTCTTTCTATGGATCCATCACAGTGCTCTAAAGACCATATTATCTTGAATTCCTAGTATCTGCTACATTTAGTCTTACTGCACTCCTTACTACTAACTCTCTTATTACAAAGTAAATTTTGCCAAAACTTTGTTCCTTTTCCAAGGCAACATTTTGAGTATTATTTGAAAGACGCTGCTGTGAACATTTGTTATCATCAAGAGTATGGTCAACTGGGAAGCGCATTATTGTCACACTCGTTGAATATGAAGGGGCGAGAAGATTTTCAAAAATATTATTTAACAAGAAGTAAATTTTTATACACTCTAGCAAAAGCTTGTTGCCTATTCCTGGGTTATATTCGGTTTAGTTCGATAATTTAAGAGCACTCATATATTTCTTGGAAACTAAGTTTGAGATCAATTTAATAGTTGTTATGTACAATTCATGCAATTAGGAAATTTTGAAGCAAAACTTATTTACAACAATTTATGTGTACTATAGTTGCAATTTGAATGCAATACAAAAGAAAGAAAGAAAGTAGTTTGTAGATTTTTTTAGAGTGAAAATTACAGATTACGCTGCTTTTCATTTGAAAAAAGTCATTTATAAGTGATTGGTTATTGCAGCTAATACTATTTTAATATCTTTTCTTATCTAAAAATAATGCTAGAGATAAATTGAGATAGAGAAACTTTAAAATGCCAATGAATGGTTTTCAGTTTTCAGTTTTCTTTTCTTTTCTTTCTACACAAAAACCGGTCTGCTTTGTGGACTTTCTTTACTGTTTTTTGCACTTGAGTCGGTATGTGTAGTGGCTCGTAACTAAAATATTTCAACCAGTCTTTTAGTTGTCTTCTAGAAAAAAAAAAAACAAACAATAAAATGCATGTCAGTGAATAAAACTTTTGAGAGGTTTCAAGGGAAAAAATAACAAAAAAAAAAAGTTGACGACGGCGTTGAAATGAAGTAAAGACGATAAAGTTATAAGAAAATAGTAATGATAAAATGAGCGCAATGTGATGTGATTCGATTTAAAATATGATAATATTATATGCATGCATATGCAGGCTCATATGCATGCATATGCATGCACTTCTATTTATATGAAAGCAGTTTATCTAAATGTCATAGACCTTTGATTATTTATAGGGTAAGAAAGTTTTCATGAGTAGATTTAAAAGTGCAATATAATCCAATATGTATGTAGTTATATAAGAGTATGCACGTTTGTGTCACAAGCAGCTTATCATCTTTTCCTTGATTATTGTAGACATTGTTTTTGCTTGAGTTATGGTAAAGGAAAATATAACAGGAAACTTAGTCAAAGTTGAGTTATGTAATAAAGTGTGGTTAAATTTTAAGGGCCGATGTTGATTTTGAATAAGATACAAATTATTTAGGAAATTTCGCCATTTCTTCTGGTTATGTAAATTTTGGTATATTTCAATTATAAACAGAACAAAATCTCGGCCAAATGGCAGCCTCATCGGCACACCTCTATCTCGTGGTGCCAATTTTCTATGACGCTGAGGCAAAGTGAGGTGCTATGCCCTTAATGTGCCGAAACGTTCTTTAGCTATTGAATCATTTCTGGCTTATCGACTTATAGCTTTTCTGGGAAACAGTTTTTTGTGGTAAAACTGTAATGATCTACATTTTTAAAGAAAATATTCTTTGTTTTACTAGCCTACTAGCTTAAATATTTAATCTGTTATTCCCTTTGATTTTTCGGGCTTAACTTCTTAAATATAACTTTACCTTGCAAAAGATAAATTCCTAAAACTTCTCGTTAAACTATGCATTCCTTCATAAACCTGCTTTGGCCTTACTTTATTCTTATGCTACTACTTTTCAACATTTAAGGTAAAAGTTAAATAAAATTGTCATCCTAAATTGATACGTGTTATTGGGGTTATTGTTTTAGTATAGTTTTAATACAATATTTAAGTGATTGTATATGGGATTTGGCTTGCAAGAATATTCTTTTAGTTTCTTTCACTGCAACATTTTGTGTCACAAGCCATTGGCCGTTGGCGGGGTGGGTGGCAAGAAACATCAACAAGGCTTTGTGGCTGAGGATTTGATGAGCAATTTTGTTTGGGTTGCAGCTAGAAAAGAACAAAAATTATACTTAAGGTTTAGTTTGAGGTTTAGTGTCAGAAAACTTTTTTTTTTCTTATTTCTTGTGCAATTTAATAATAAATGCTTTTAAAAATTTTAAAAATTTTCTTGGCTTCACATCTCTGAAGCATGAAATGGGTATTAAAAAAAAAAAGGTGTCACTTCTGGTAACAAAATAGTTGGTTGAATATTTTACTGGAAAACTTTTTATAAATCGGACTAAGACATAGTCTGGACATATTTTCTTGCAGTCTCATGAGAGCATGAAATGCAACTAGTGACCGAAGCGATTAAAGCAAAAAGTTGTGGTGATTCACTTGGCTCAATTTAAAATTAAAAAAAAGGAAATTGATATAAATTACATCAATGTAGACGAAAATATTAAATTAAATAAAAATAATAAATTATTAAATTAAAAATATTACGACTGCAAATCAGAACATATTGTTACAAATTTGGTCGTGAACGGACCGATTGTGATTGTTCTAGAACGTACTAAATCATCGTTATTTTATATGTGCGTATATTGTCTTGTTATTATTTGTAAATGAACACAGGAGGTATATACACACATTCATACATGGAAGCTTGTTGATAAACAAAACGGCAGCACAGCGAGTGCGCACATACTGACACACATGTGTGGATAAATAAGCACAACAGCGAAATAAAAGAAACCACCACCGCACGATACAATATTCGTGTGTGCATGTATGTGCGCGACTCAGATGCTTCCCAGCTAGCCATTAGACGTTTAACACACGATCACGATTAAAAGACGAATCTTTAATCCTGATTGTTTGACGAGTAACAAAAACAAAACAATGCAAATTATTTTTGCGCATTATTACTGTTTTTTAATTCTCTCTTTCACATTCGTCTTTTAAACTTGCAATGTTTCATATACGACTTTTCAAAAAAACGTCTGCTGTTTATCTTTGTTTACATCTTTTTAACAATCGTCTTTTAATCTCGAAAGATTCTTTCGATGATCTTTTTGTTTTTGTTAATTTTTTTTCATGTAATTAACCGTTATATTTTTGTTTATCTAAATGTTTTTTCTTATTTAAGTTTTGAATAAGACGCGTGCGGTACGTTTTTTGTAAATTTAATTAAAAAAGGTGAAATTTTGTTAAATTTATTGTTTGTTAATTATAATGTTATCATCGAATGCAATAAACATAAAGAGCAAACGTGAAGCTTCGATTATAATAAAAAGATTGTATAAAACAAGTGAAAATGATTGTGGCAGCAGCAACAAAAAAGAAGTATGTACGTGAATTTTTAAAAATAATAACATTCTTTTTATTTATCGAAATTTTTATATATTTATACATTTATAGATCTTTGTCACTCAAAATTTCCGCAGTGTGATGATTCAATTATTAATAGAACGATGCAGCAACACTTTGTCCATGCAAAAGATCGAATTGAAAGCCGTCTAAAAAAGCAAAATTTTACAAAGAAGAAGTTGTAAACTCTTCCGGGGAGTTTAAAGAAAGATTTTATTTATACTCATAATAATTTTATTATTACTTAAACTTTTTTGTGAATTCTAAGCCTTTATTTTTATTATTATTGAAACAACAATCTCTGCATTTTTAATATACATAGTTCTTTTCAAAACTTAACTTAAAACTTTTTGTGAATTCCAAGCTTTTTTTTATTATATGAAAATATAGTCAATAAAAATATATATGTACATATGTATTACAAAAATTTTATTATTTCTTATATTAAACTCGTAAGTAAGTATCGAAAGACTCATCCAATCTTCCTTTAACGAGCTTTTTATGAATCTCTCAATGATTTACACAAGTATAAGTTAGCGAATTGTGAAATAATCTTAACGTGACGCTCATAAAACTCATTGTATTCTTCATACAAGATTTGTGAGATAAACATTAACAAATCTTGAATGATTTTATCTACAATTAATATTGGAATCTTTCGTGGCGTTATAAACGACTCTTTAAAGACTCTTGCAGAAGAATCAGTTCGTTACACACTTTCTAACAACTAAGGGTCTTTCACGATTCAAAAATGAGCTCGTTGACGATTCCACACACACTTCACGCGATTCTCAATGGAATCGTTCACGATTGAAAAGGCTAGCTGGGTTGAGTTTTACTGCCGCGTGTATGTATGTCGGTGTGTGTGTGTATATCTTTTGTTCATGATGAGTCATCGCACATCGCATGTATGTCGGTGTGTGTGTATATCTTTTGTTCATGATGAGTCATCGCACATCGCACTATAGATGTGGCGTGATTAGCTTCTGTAAACGTCTAGAATGTTCTAGTAATGATCATTGGAGGTATAAAAGCAGCGAAGCTCAACGCTGAACAGTCAGTCGATTTTTAGCTGCGCTAACGTGTAAAGTGTCTAAGTAATAAAAAGTGAATAAGTTGTTCTTTTAGTAAAGTGTTCTTAGTAAAGTGTTTACAAGTATAGTGTGTTAAAATAAATAAAGTGTTGAACTGTTGATCATTGTAAACTGAAGACGTGAGTGTTTTAACTTCATTACAATTAAAGAATCTACGAGAAACGTTTTGAAAAGGTTAAAACGTAACAATATAATAAAAATCTCCCAAAAAGTAGCAACTGCCAATCTTTTGAGATGACAAAAAATCATCCATGAAATAGACTACAAAAAAGATCGCTGCTTTATTAAATGGTAGTTAAAATAAATGGAAAATAAAATTACGTGAGCTTTGGTTGCTAAGTGGTTAAAGCGGCAGTATTAAAATTGTGAAATTTAGCAAGTACAAAGTTCATAGAGCTGTGATAAAGGACGGTTGCTAGCCAACCAACAACAGCCGGTTGTCCACTAAACTATAAAATTTTACTTTTCTTTACTTCACTGATATTGATAAGAATTGACCCACCAAGACAGTTAAAAGTCATTTAATACATGTGTATTATTAGAGCATAGTTCAATGTAATTAGAAGTTCAGTAAAATATTGGGTCATCTACGTATATGCCTGCCATAATTTACTTGACGAGTTGTTTATTTTCAATGGGTATTTTATAATTTTCTAAGGAAATTGCTCAAGTGTAGTTCAAGTCCGTTATTGTAAATAGTTTTAATATCATATTGAACTCTAAACAAATACCATTCGTTTTCCATTTTATATAACTTCAAATTAAAATTAATCCAAAAATATGGTCATATGTGCCATGCCCATTTTACAAAAAAAAAAAAAAAAAAAAAAAAAAAAAAGTGACCACTATTTTTTTTTTGTTTTTTTGGGGGGCAAAAGCATGAATGCAAATAACTAAAAATTCACATAAAGTCTTATAGATCCAACAACATAAACAAAATCGTTCAAAGAATGTGAAAACAATAAATTTCACAGAAACAAATTTTGAGGTTATGTTCGCCTTATGACCAAATATAAAATTCAGAGCAAATTTCTATTTAAGCTTTGCTAAATTTTTGCAAAATTTATTAAGTGTTTACTTTTGTTTCTGTATTTGCTCGCTGAATATAACATAACCTTAAAATATGCTTTTTACAAGTTAATATTTTGTATGTCTTTCTCTCTCTCTCTCTCTCTCTCCCAGTTTTACGCTTCTTTGATATTAATTGATGTACCTACAGGCCTGTGTATACCTTACGATCAGTAATTGCTAAAAAAAAGATTAACAACAGGGTAGTAGTTACGATAGTTCCAGGCTAATATTCGCCAATATGACGATCCCTTAAGCTACCACGATTGTTAGTCGCACCTGCAATTATAATATATAATCTATTTTGAGGTTATGAGCCTTAACAGGATTGATTCTCTTTAATAATTCCTATTAGACTTGTCTTCAGTACACTTATATGTAATGCAATAAAAGAATTTCATTCATAAATCCATTGAATTCCCACATTAATCTAATTAAAAAATTCATTACTTTTCAGCCAACCTTGGGGTTCCTTGACTCCATGAGTTCTGATTCATTAAATTTATATTAATGCTCGTTTCGTTTAATAAATGAGTTTTAGTCATGAAGCTAATGAAATATTTCATTGTTTTAATGACAAAAAAATCATTAGCTAAATGAAACTATGCATTAAATATAGGAATTCATTCATTGGTCTAATGAAAACAGAACATAGTTTTTATGACATATGTTGTTAAGGTTACGAATAATTTTATTATTAACAGATATTCAAAAAAAATCTTTTTTTGTGTGGTGCTACTTGCAGCAGACTTCAAAACCTTTGCGAAAGATTAAAATATGTTACCATATATGCATATAAGAATTAAAACCTCAATGAACAAATACATTGCTTTAATGAAATTGTTGATTGATTTGCTGACATTTTTTTATAAATCAAATGATAATTTTTAATGAAATTATGAAAACCAATAAATAATTACTAATGAAATTTATTTATTAGATCTATGAAAATTCATTGCCGTAATAAACATTTTCATTGAATTAATGAAAAAGTATTATTTAAATAAATTCATTAGCCCTATGAACGAAAATTCGTTCAGTGTACTTAAATTTTCAAGTACGTTTCGTAGTGGAAAAAAGTTAAATTTAGAACGATCTTTTTCTTTCTGGGTACATACAAATTTCGGAGAGTTACCATAATTTGCCCAGTACCAGCCGCTTAGTATGGCTTGGCGTTGTATTTTCCTCCCACTCCGGCAAATTCAAGAGTTGATTAACAGAAGTTGATGTGTGTGAACTGGATCTTAAGTAATTCCTCAAAGTGCTAAAGTTGTTAAACAGTTTTTTTCTGATGCAGTTTTTGAGTAATTAACCCCATCTCTTATTTACGTTTTAGGGCCCAAATTATTGCGTGTACATAATTAGCAATTTCTCAAGTGTAATTAATTGAGTTTTTGTGGCAACCAGGAGTCCATTAGCGGCGGTTTTTTTTTTTTTTTTTTTGTATTAAACGCGCTGCCATTTTATTTTTCTTTGTAGACAAAGTCATGTTTATTTGCTCTGGTCGAATTTAAGATAAATTGTTGGAATTCCAATTTTAATAATGTTTTCAACTGTGCACCACAAATCATTAATTAAATGCGAACAGTTTTACAAACTCCTGCACTTGCGAATCAAGCAAAATCATTTCGCACAAAATGCAAACTTTGGCTTTTAAAACGGCGAGAAGTTTCAAAGATTTAGATAACGTCATGGAGGGGTGGGGGAGAAATTGAGTTTTATATGAATTTTAAATAATTGTTTGTTGGATTGATGGTTGAGATAGAAATTTGCAAAACATGTTTTGTAAATATTTTTGGAACAAAACTTTCTTTTATATTTTTTGCTGTCCTTAAAGATTTCTTTTAAAGATTTTTTGCTTTTTCTTTGTTTATCTTTTTAAAAAACAAGAAAAATGTTTGGGTTGCAGCTGCTTTGCTGCTTGTTTCATCTGATGTTTGGCACTTTATTGAAATTTAATACTTGCTTGTTTTCAAATATTTTTTATTTTACTTTTAGGAAAACGTATATTCCTACCAAGAATTTTGTGTGGGGAAATATTTTTCAGTGTGGTTGGTGTTATTCGGCGAGAGGTAACTTTTAATTTAAATAGGTTTTTTTTTCTACTAAAAAAATATTTTTTCAAAGGAACAATTTTATGCATTTAAAGTTATAAAAATTTTCCTGACAGTTTCAAATTCAATTAAAACCATACTTCTCTCTTACCAGTCAAAATTTTTTTAGAAGTATCTGGCATTGGTCACCAAATATTGTTTTGTTTGATTTACAGGGAAAGCTGTTGCAAAAAGCGGTTCCAACCAAGATTTCAAGCGCTTAATACTGTTAATGAATTTTAGCAAAATACATGGCTAACTTTCTATTGCTTAATACAAAAAGACAACATCTATACATATGAACCGATATCGTAAATTGTTGTCTTTTTTGTGTTTAAGTTAGCAATTTCTTTTGCTGAAATCCATTAGCAGTGTTAACGGCTTGAAAACTCGATTTACATTATGCCGCATTATTAGATTTCTTACCACCCGAACTAAATTTTGGTAGCAAAAGCTGTTTTTGTTCCCTTATAACTGATATATCAAAGAATCCCTGGTGGTGTTCACTCCGCTTGTAGCCTTATATTTGTACACGTGATCATACTTTAAGTTGAAATGTCTTTCAATGCTTCATCTCATTTGTTTTGTTGCCTTTCGCTACTTTTGTGCCACAAAAACAGAAAATTTCTGGTCTTTCATCTACGGCAATAACACATTTGTATGCTCACGTTGAAAGAAGAAAACTAATTCAATAAATTACTTGTCATTTGAAAACCAAATGCCGAAATATAATTTAGATATGACAAGCAGTAGACGACACATTTTCAAATAATATCTCTTTAATCTAGTGAGCAGACATATTAAGTATCTTATTATTTAAATAAATTCTTTGTTGGCTTGTTGTTATAAAGAAAAAAAAAATAGTAATAATACCAAATTATTATTAACAACCTTATATATCTTCAATAATACTTTTGCATTAGAAATCTACTGAGGTCTACCAAAAAAAAAATAAGTTTTATTAGTACAATATATTCAAGAAAACGTTTTATTAAAGTCCATACAAATCAGTGTCCATTAAAGATTTAAAGGTAAAAACCTTTAAGAGAGGTATATAGATAGACACAATATTAATGGGCGTCGAAGAAAATTCTTCTGGTATATATTTTGCACCTCTTCACCACACGAATATATGCAGTGTCTGGTAGCAGATTTATATTTTTAAAATATAATAACAAACGTAATAATTGACACAAAGTCTTATTTGGAAATCTGAACTAGAGAATGAAAACGCGGATTTTACTTTTTTTTAAGAATGTGTCATCCATCGAGCTGAACATACTGATCTAAATAGAGCATTGTGTTCTGAGGCACACGCTGCAGCAAACTTGGTTCAATTGAAGCCACAAGAGATTGCCATTATAAACCCCCTCTTTGAGGTAGCTCCACAAAAAGTCCATGACAGTTAGATCGAGCGACTTCGGAGGCCATGGGCTGTTCTAAGACCGACTGATAAATTTTTGTGGGAAATTTTTCCGGAACATTATCATCAGAGCTCGCAGGTTTGGCAAAGGTAATTCCGCTTTTGTGACATGGCAAATATGCTCAGTCTAGCGGAAATCGAACTGAATATTCATGCTAGGAACATTGAGATATGCATAAATAACTAAATAAATAAATAAATAAATAAATAAACAAATAAATAAATAAATAAATAAATAAATAAATAAATAAATAAATAAATAAATAAATAAATAAATAAATAAATAAGTAAATAAATAAATAAGTAAATAAATAAATAAATAAATAAATAAGTAAATAAATAAATAAATAAATAAATAAATAAATAAATAAATAAATAAATAAATAAATAAATAAATAAATAAATAAATAACTAAATAACTAAATAAATAAATAAATAAATAAATAAATAAATAAATAAATAAATAAATAAATAAATAAATAAGTAAATATATAAATAAATAAATAAGTAAATAAATAAATAAGTAAATAAATAAATAAATAAATAAATAAATAAATAAATAAACAAATAAATAAATAAATAAATAAATAAATAAATAAATAAATAAATAAATAAATAAATAAATAAATAAATAAATAAGTGAATAAATAAATAAATAAACAAATAATAAAATAAATAAATAATTAAATAATAAGGAAATATATCAATAAGCAGCATATCAGAAAGAAGAGGAAAAAAAAAAGAAATGCTAATAATAAATGGTACTAAAATACTTATGCATTTGCTGCGTAGTTTGGTGACTAGAAGCAGCTATAGTTTCTTAGAAACGTACAAATATTGCTTATGTTACAATAAAAATTTCTCCAAATGGTATATGCGATATTCACATGCAACATAAACATCAAAAACTTTGAAATTATTTCCAAATTTTTGCTAAGCTGCAAGTTTTGTTATTTTCCTAACACAACAGCTTTGCTTTTTTGGATCATTATTATAATGAAGTTTTTCCAACACGTCTCCGAACATGTGAATTATTCGTGCCCGGCTGCTGGTGTGCACGTCTGTGTGTGCTTCTTTCTTATTGTCAGACACTAATTTAAGTATGTGTTTAAACACTTTTCTCTGAATCGTGCGGTCATATAAAAGTTCACCATAAAGGTTTTTGGCATTCGCTGGCAGAGAAGCCTGGAATTGTGTTAACTTTATCTAAATTGATATAACATTTGCTCAAATGACCTCACGTATTACAAACGAAATATCATTTTAATATTTTTGTGTTACTCTTTTCTGTTCTCTACCATTTGATAAATTCTATACAAGTGTTATGTGTGGTTTCGTACATTTTAGTTTTTTTGATATTTATAAGTTAAGCTAATAAAAATTTGAATTGTAAAGGATGTTAAATGGTCGTAAAGGTTCGTTTACATGTAACTGTTTATAAAACTAGTAGTCACAGAAGCCATAACAATATGAAAACGAATAGTTTTTTTATGTGAATTACTTATTTGAAGCTTAACAAAATAAAAGAAATATCAAAATCAACAAGCGTGGCAAGTTTAGGGGAACTTTTGTGTGACGTGCCTCATTGAAGCCTTTTCTTTGGCTTTTATAAAAGTAAAATAAAATAAACAAGTCGAAGATGAACTCATTTACGCTTGGCGGTTTCCCTTTCTCTCTCTCTCTCTCTCTCTCTCTCTCTCTCTCTCTCTATTGGGGCACATCATTCTGTTACCTTTAGTGCCATTTAATTCGCTCACGAGTAAAATGGAATAAACACACGAAGGAATAATTTTCAAAGAATTTATTTGATGTTTGATCGGCAGTCAAAATAATACTGCCAATGATTTAAAGAAAACAAAACGATAAAATAAGAACTCCAATTCAAGAGTGTTAACGAGAAGAGTAATTACATATAAATGAATATAGAAAGTAAATTAAGTTAATATTGCGTGGTAGTTTACACGAGATTTTTGCGTTTGCAATATTTAGTGCTTAAAAAAAGGCAAGTTACATAACACGCTCTTAACAGTTTTTACTGTCATCTGTCCTTTGTGTTGCTATAATTTAATGACACTACTAGAGGCAAAGCACAAAAAGTTTAGATGCCGATTTCTGTGCATCAGATCTGTGACCCAGTACACAGAAAAAATTTATATTGCAAGAGGAGCTTATCATTACTGGAATATATGGTTGAATATGTTATGGTTGTAGACAGCCATAATATGGTTGCAAACAATCGAACTGTGTGATTGCTACCATATTAGTCTTACTATATGGTAGCCATAACCATATTATATGGTGTCCGCTGTCATGTTTGTAGTTATACAGAACATAACATTGTTGCCGCAGCCATAATTGAACATGTTTTTTCTCTGTGGTGTGAAGGTGGAGGATGTTTAAGATTCAGCTCGGTCAAATAAAGAACTCTTACTTCTTTATTAGTAAGCATGTGCACTATACCGTATTTTTCTTAGATTTGCTACCTTTGAAGAGTTGACAACCCCATCAGGCGGTTGAATAAAAAGTTGCTTCGTATTATATAACAATATAGTATATTGCTTTACGCATATTTATAAGGGAATCATTGCCATTTTCAAAGTTTTTCTTTGTTCTTGTAGAAAATATTAATCTAATCTTGCAGTCTGTTTTCCCAGTCTCCCTTCACCATATTATACAAACTTATACTTTTGAGTATAATAACATATTCAACTGTTTAAAGCTCCTGCAGAAGGACGCTTTACAAATTTTTTTTCAAATATTTAAAATTATTTAAAATTCGCTTTTGAAACAATTCTACCTAAATTTTGTGCTGCTTCAAGTATATCTTTATTTTCAGCCACTTTTTTTTGGGGGTTATTTTGAACGTGTTTTAGTAATTTGAATTTAAGTCTGAAGACCAAATTATCCTTTAATTAATTTTGTATTTTGTGTGTGTTTCTTCCCCTTATAATTGTCCAACCGTTAATTTTCAGTTACTGCCATTTGTGGCTTTCAGTGTTTAAAAGGTTGTACGAGTACAGGATCCTTTGTCGCTTTATTTTACACAGTTTTTTTTTGTAAAAAAAATAAATAAAGTACTGCTTATAGATAATATACTTTGTTCGACAGTTATCACAGTCACGTATGTTATTACGAGTATTTACGCACAGTTGCCCTTTTTTCGGTCAAAAAGAAAAAGTTAAAAAGGAACCCTTTTTCATACAATTTTATTGCTGAAAACAACAAACTACACCATTCGCCTAAAAGAAGGTCTGCAAAAGGATTTAAAATAAACAGAAATTATGTTTTATATACACGGTTGTTGTGATTTAAAAATAAATACAATACAAGCGTCAAGTATGATTTTGCCTTTGCCATTGTATTCTTAGAGCAAATCTAAAAAGGCCTGAGAACAATTAGCAGAAAAATTATTGTAAAATCGGCATGTATTCCTGGTTATTTTAAATATATTTTGAATTTGTTTTGCCTCTGGATGTTAATGATTGTTGCATCGAACGAAGATTAATAGGAAAACGTCAATTAACAAAAACTTTGCGTTTTTATACAAAAATTTATGGGCAAATCAATATGTTGTAGTTGCAAAAATAAGCAATAAATCTTCCAGGTGAAGCTAAAGAAAGCAACAACATTGTCAGATATGAATTTAAAACAATAAGACTGATTTCTTGAGCCCAAATAAATATAAATATGAGGCGGTTTTCAGAAAGCATTTAACTTAAATAAATAACAAAAGGCTTAAAAATTTATTTTCATCAAATATTGGCGCATGTCTTTAACCACTTTAAACAATTTCAAAGATTTCGTTTTGTAACGAATGGTTGTTTCTTATCTAAATTTTTGAACAGGCTTCGTTTTTATAAAATGCTGATATTTTGGTTAATATTGAAATTTTTTAAATATGAACTTATTTATTTGCTTTAAGAGCCAATTGAAATGTATTAATTCAGGTCCAAAAATGAACCTTTTCAGAAAATATTTGGTGTATTCTTCAGCTGTCTATATGCCGACGACATTTCGTTGGTGCTAATCAACTCATCAGTAGACTTGAAAAATGTTTGCTGTTAAAGGTTTGTTTGAACATTTCTGATTCTCATTCTGTTCATGGGAATTATGGAATAAGTAGTTAAGTTTCAAACAAACTTTTAATAATTTTTCAAGTCTACTGAGGAGTTGATTAGCACCAACGAAATGTCGTCGGCATATAGACAGCTGAAGAATACAGCAAATATTTTTTGAAAAGCTTCATTTTTGGACCTGAATTAATTGAAATTTTTTTTGAAAAATGTTTTTTTTGCAGATATTTTTGGTTTATTTTTGCAATTTGTGGCTCTTTAGCTATTAGTAATTACTTAAACTAATTGAAAAGTGCTGAAAGTATATATAGTATATATTTTTTGCGACATATATTTTTATATATATTTTTTGCGACACTTTCGCACTTTTACCACTGTATTGCAGTAATTTTTCAAATATTTTTTTAAAATAATTATTTCTGTGTTAAGTGTATCAAGCTCAAGTTCTTTCTATATTATCCTTGTGACTAATATTAATTAAATTAGACAAAGAAGACATCGAAGACATTTAGCAGGGTGGACAACTAGTTGTTTCGAAGCCGCCACACTTTCTCGTCAGCACCCGTCTTTGAACTCAGGGGCTCATGTTTCTAAAGCGACAACCATGCCACTCAGCCACCCAAGTTGTTGTATATTTTCTGTCTAAATTTTAATTATATCAAACACACCATTTCTATTTTATTTTTCTTTATTTATCATTGCATATTTACCGGGTGAGAGTTGCTCACCACAATGAATACAAATTATATTCCAATCAACAGATAAATACAGTGATAAAGTGGAAAGTTGTTCAATAAGATTAAAAGTAGACTGTCAGTAATGCAGAGCTCAGGTGGTAGGATGGCTGAGCCCGACTGCTTAAAAATAGTATACAAATAGTCATGGCCTGGGTTCGCAGCAAATTTGGATGCTGATGAGCGACGAGATGGTCGTGAATTTGAGCAGAAAATCTTCTCCATTTTGACGAAGTGAAAATCGAAGTAGAAAGTCTGACAAAATTATTAACAAAAGTAAATCATATTCTTCACTATAGAAACTACAATTAATGTTAAAGTAAATCTTAAAATATTTTCTGACTTTGTCCGTTTTGAATTTGTAATTGATTCGTCTACTATTATTTTTGTGGTACATGATTTAATTAAGTTTTTGTGTCTTTTTTGTGTTGATTTTTGTAAGCGCTTTCAATTTCTATATGTTCGACAGTTGCTTTCAATTACTTTGACCAATGAATACAAATTTATTGCATAAAAAGCAGTATATAATAAAAGTCATCACTGCATAAAGCTACAACACAGAAGCGGATGAAGATGAATTTAATATCTGAAACTGTTTACAAACTGATTTTGTCATTTTTCATTTGACGATTTATTTTTTTGCATTTTTATTAGATGCAAGAAATAAAATCAAACGGTTGTAAGTGAAAGTGCAGTTGTTAGTTCTTAAGCTTTGATTCAAAAATAATGGTGAGATTTAATTTATATGAATTGTGATTTATGAGCATTTACTTGAATACTTTACAGCATAATTAATATTGATAAAATTCCATTCCGTTTAATGAAACTTTTTTAATGAAAAAAAAAAAAAAAAAAAAATGCATACAAACAAAAATTTTCTTATGAAGTATTGGAACTAATATAATTTTTCCAAAAATAGTTCACCATTTGCTACTAAAGAATATTCAACTACAATTTCTTTGTGTACCTATTTATATAAAGCTTTAAACCATGAAAATAGCTAAAGATATTTTTGGTTTGTAAATAAGTTTTTGGAAGACATTTACCAGAAAAATAAATTTCGTTTTTGTGATACTGCGTTTTAATGATTTTTTCTGCAGAAAATTGCATATTTTTAATTGCTTGCATACTAAGAATTTGTTTTGATTATGTATCTATTGCCAAATAATGCAAGACTGGCTACCAAATACAAGTTTTGCTTCCAAAAAATAACTGACAATAAAACCACACAACTTCCTCTACAGCATTCTGAAGAAAATATTAAATGTTTCACCATTAAAACAAGCCACGCTGAATGAAGTGCTTTGTCTACAGCTTATAATTTTTCACATTGCAGCACAGAAATAATTTTAAATATAAACAAAAGAACAAAAAGTTGAAGTAAAATTTAATATAAGATGAACAAAAGTGCATTTAATAAAGAGGAAGTCTTGGTTGTTAAAGAAAATTATGATAGTCTTTTGTTAGACAAACATTTTCTTTCCGAAACATCAGCGTAGAGCAACTGCTTAACCGAAATATCCTCTCTATGTACTACTTCTGAAGCTCTCTAGAGTTAAGAGGAACAAGTGCTTTAAGAAAATATTAATGTGTAAAAATAAATTCATTTATTTCACCCGTACTCAGAGCATTGATTCAATAGTTTCAGAATCTAATGGCATAAATATGGAATCATAATATATTACATCTGGCAGCCATCATTCGCTTTTCTTTTCACTGTTTTATTAAGAAAATATTGCAATTTTGCTGAATTTCATGTATCTCATTATTTTTAAATATTTTCTTTCACTATTACGGAAATTAAATTCTTTGCTCAACCTTCTGGTTGTCCAAGAAATTGAAATAAATAAAATTGAATGCAATTATGACCCCAGTGTAAAACAAAACACGGACACCATTTGGTAGCCACGTTTATAAGAACGAGCAGAGAACGGCAGAAGTATACTGTAACTTTAAGTATACTGATTGTGTAACCATCTTCTCACCTCTTCGCTTCTCTTCTGTTCTCTTCTCTTCTCTTCTCTTCTCTTCTCTTCTCTTCTCTTCTCTTCTCTTCTCTTCTCTTCTCTTCTCTTCTCTTCTCTTCTCTTCTCTTCTCTTCTCTTCTCTTCTCTTCTCTTCTCTTCTCTTCTCTTCTCTTCTCTTCTCTTCTCTTCTCTTCTCTTCTCTTCTCTTCTCTTCTCTTCTCTTCTCTTCTCTTCTCTTCTCTTCTCTTCTCTTCTCTTCTCTTCTCTTCTCTTCTTTTCTCTTTAACAACATGTGTACCATCTTCATTGAAGCAATTATTTTGTGTTCCTTTTATGACATTCATCTTAAAGTATAAGCTTGCTTGAGTTTTAAAATAAGCACTCGTTGCAGTTCTCTGACTCGAACATTTCTTGAGTTATTTTTCTGTTTTTAATTTTCTTCTTGTATTGCTGTATCGTTCTCTTAAAATATTTTATGAAATGTTTAACAAACGATAACGATGGCAGCTCATTTATTCTTAATATTTGCAAGCATTTTTACAGTTTCTTAAATTTCAAATTTCATAGTTGTTACGCGGTGCTTCACTTTTTTGCGGTGTTTTTATGAAAACGCCCACAATGAAGTAATCGCGATGCAAGAAAAAATAGCGGAAATTCAGTACCTAGTTTAAGTTGCAATATTAAAGCACTATGGGAAGCTACTCCTCAAAGTAGGAGTATTAGATGTATCTGGCTTGCAGAGCCTTCGTGAGCCTGAACTGACGGTGGCCGAGAAGAGCGAGAGGTTCCTTTGCATGGGTGATAAAAGACTCAAACATTTACGTTGTGACACTTTGCAAGCAGTTTGAATTCAGAATAACCGTGAAGTCATGAAATAATTTCTTTTGTTTTCTTTCAGCAATTTCAAAACTAGAATGATTTCATCTATGAAAAAGCATTAATTAAAATTCGCTCTGAAATGCTTGAATGTTTCATTTGCAACCAGTTACTAAAAATTAATATTGTTTTGCACGTTTTTTAGCCATAGTGTTTAAAGCTAAAATTCTTTATAATTGCAACAAACTGATAAATAAATAAAATTAACAGTGCGTTATAATTTACCCTTGTAATAAGATTGCGATTAAACGAGTTTCTTTTTTTTATAAAGCATTTTTTATAAAGCAGCAGCCATAATTATCGTTCTACCGCAACAGACTTATTAAACAGTAATTACTTAATTTGAAAACCCGTTAGTTCTTAAAACAGATTGTACAAGTTTTTTCCACAGTTGTAATATACACTGTGTTTTCGATGAACACTATAGAAAGTTCATCAAAAGTTTCATTAGAAAAATAAAAAAATCATTAGTTTTAAATCACTGAACTTTCTTGAAATAAATTTAACGTTTTCGGAAAAAAATTCATTATTTTGTGTTCGTTGAAGAAGGAAAAAGGTTAATTTGTGTTTTAAAGACCACATGTAATTTCAAACCCACATGTGATTTTGAGGTGTTTGAGTTTCTTTGTTTGATAACTAAATGTGATGGAAGAATACATGTGATACCGAAAATGCATGTGTGATTTTAAAACTAAAACCACTTATGATATTAAAATCACTTGTGATTTAAAAACAACATGTGATATCAAAATCACATGTGATTTAAAAATCGCATGTAGTGTTCAGCACTACAAAATTATATTCCTCACAGTTTGCGTATGTGAATTCCAAATCGCATGTTGTGTCAAAATCGTATGTGATAACATTTGACTTACAAAAAATCTGAGAATTTGCAGTAGAAATGTGCGATTTCAAAACCACTTGCGATTATTGAATTTTTATCGTGTTAGCTAGAAAAAAAAAGTGCTAGAAAAAAAGTGAAAAAGGTGCTTTAACCTTCATAGAGTTGCGTAACGGACGGCTATTGTATACTTATAGAACATACGCTGTAAGAAATAAAATTAATACTAAATTGTAACTATCGCACATTTTTTATTTCAGAGGTTAATGAACACAAATCGAATAAAATTACTTGGTTTTATTTGTTTTTCTTCTTATGCAATTGTTAAAGTTGGCAAAATCAGGAATGAACAGCTGATCTCAATAAATTTTTTTCGACGCCACAGAAGAAATATTGACTCACTTGATTTTTTAAGATATTTTTTTCAATTCAAAGAAATGTACAACAGATTTAAAGAACTTGTATTAAATAATTTGACTTGTAACCCTTTAATTGCTGCAAAATCTTTGCTTCAGCTGGCTAATGATGCCACCCAAAATAAACCGCTCTGATTTTTTTGAAGTTATACATTTTTCTGTATAACTATATTCAATTACAAATATGTAATTGAATATAAAATTGAATTCATCTACTTATTTCGAACACCATGTTTTATACAGACAAAATAATTTTTAATGTTAACCTCGATTTTACTTTCTCAGAGTTGAGAAAGATTTTTTGTTGTGTTCAACATTTTCAAAGAAATGTAACACTGCAGAGTTATTGACTGAAGATCACACCATGGCCGCTTCACATCCACCTGGTCAAAAGCTGATCAATACCTTAAATATAGACAGCAAATCATGAAGAGCTCATAGTTTGACTAAGAGCAGATGCTTAAGAACAATATGCAATTAGACATGATCTGGATTCGAAGCAATTTGGGTGCTGATGAGTGACGAGGTGGTCATGAAACAGTCATGGTATGTACCCCAGCTAGTAAGTTTTAGTTCCACTTCTCTTGTTTTCTTCAAGAATGTACATCGGTAATTGACAGTAGTTAACAATTGTAAATCAAAAAATTGGACTATAAAGTTAAGTAAATATATACTACAATTTTTAGTTTGTGTTTTAGAAAGCGAAAACAAATTTGATACAAAATATTCAAAAATTTGTGGAAAAGGTAATATTTTTCGAAACAAAGCGGAATATATTACGTGAGAACAGACGAGCAGGGTTCTACAAGAACCCATTGTGCCACAAAAACATTAAAGCCAGTGCATTTTATAGCCTTAGAAAACAAAAGCAATAACCTGTTCAGACAGAAAGAAAGGGCTTAATTTAGCTAAAGAAAATATAATCTGGCAGCATTGTACATGTGCTTTTTGTTGCAAATATTAAGGAAAAGCTGTGGATTTTTTTTATCTCCGAAATGTAAAAAGAATTTAATGTGATAATGTGGTGTTTATGTTTTGAAAAAGTGAAAGTGTTTCCTGCCCTGCCACGAACTGCTGGAACAAGTAAAAGGAAACTAACTGACAAGAAGCTTAAGAATGAAAACGCGGTCACTTTGTTACATAAAAGATTCTCAGCAAGGGAAACTGAATCCATTAATTTAACTTTTCCATACTTCTTTTGTCTTTATTTTATGTGAAAAGAAAACAAAACTGAGACAGCTAAAAATAAACATGTCAGACTCACCTTTTGTCGCTCAGTGTACCCTTTGAAAAGGTGCAAAATATTTCGCAAAACCAAAAACCAGAAAAGGACAAACGGTAAATGAAAAAGAAAATGCAAACAAAAAAAAATTTAAAGTGAGTAGAGTTATTTTTTGAATTCTGCTGGTAAAACTGCTGTTTATACTTTACGGTTTTTCATTATTTGCTCTTTATTTTATTTAGCATTTTTTTTTGTTTGTCAGTTTTCTTACAAAGTTTCTATATAAAAGTTTAATTAAATTAAAAGTTACCATTATACGTTGTATGTGTTATTTCGATTGCTTCTTGTAACTTCTTTTCGCTATGACGTTTTTTTATTTGGTTTTTTATTTTCAATATCAGTGAACGTTAAAAAAGAAAAATGCTCATAATTAAAGGAAATATTAATTAACATTTTTTAAACTGAAAATAGAAGCATAATATGATCAAACTTTTAATGATATACAAAGTGTTGAAACGTCAGAAATGTTTGCGAAATGCAAGCAGCATTTTTTTTTTGTTGGCATTAATAAACATTTTTCTTTATATACGCAAGTACTCTGCAAAAAATAGTATTAACTTACGGTTTTTATTACAGGTAGAACAAAGAAAAGGGAATAAATAAAGAAAAAAGAGCAAAACGTAAAGGCAACACCGATATTAACATATCATAGCACGTTTTGGCGCCACGCACAAGTAAGTTACCACCAGCGATGTTTAAATTAATAGTAAAAGTAATACAATTTTGGTAAAAAGGACGGGTAAATTTTAAGGGCTGATGTTGATTTTGAATAAAATACAAACTATTTAAGAAAATTTTATCATATTGTTACGAATTTAGTTGTGAACAGACCAATTGTAATTGTTCTAGAACGTACTAAATCGTTGTTATTTTATATGTGCTTGTTATTATTATTTGTAAATGAAGGTATATACACACATGCATACATAGAAACTTGTTGACAAACAAAGCGGCAGCACAGCGAGTGTTTACATACTGACACACATGTGTAGATAAATAGGCACGACATCGAAATAAAAGAAACTACCACCGCACGATACAATATTCGTGTGTGCATGTATGTGCGCGGCTCATATGCTTAAGTTTCATTGCTGCGTGTATGTATGTCGGTGTGTGTGGATATCTTTTCTTCATTATTAGTTTTGTTGCGAGGTGGCGTGATCAGCTTCTGTATACTTCTCGACTGTTCGAGTAATGATCATTGAGGTATAAAAGCAGCTCAGCTTAACGCTGAACAAGTGAGTCTATTTTTAACTGCGCTAAAGTGTAAAGTGTCTTAAGTAATAAAAAGTGATTAAGTAAAAGTGTACTTCTTTTAGTAAAGTATTTGTGAGTACAGTGTGTTAAGTAAATAAAGTATTGAACTGTTGACTACTGTCAACTGAAGAATTGAGTGTCTTAACTTCATTACAATTAAAGAATCTACGAAAATGTTTTTAAAAGGTAAAAACGTAACAATATATTTTTATTATGATAATATAAGTATGTTTCAATAATGTTTTGCATTAAATAACGGCCAGTGGCCACTGCAATTTCATCCTTTAGTTCTTGAATTGTTGATGGCTTATCGACGTACATCTTTTCTTTTAAATAACTCCAAGGAGAAAAGTCCGCCACGTGAGATAACATGACACATTTAATTTGTAGCGTAAGAAAGCCATTATTTTGTTAGCAGTGTGGCAAGTGGCCCTGTCCTGTTGAAACCACATATCATCCACATTCATATCTTTCGCTTCGGGCCATAAAAAGTTTGTTATCGTGATCTCACTATAGCAAACACCATTCCCAGTAACTGAATGACCGGTCCGATGATGCCGCCAGCACATAAATCGCACCAAACAGTCACTCTTCTGCGCGTGCTTTGGTTTTTCAAACGTCATTATTGGATCATAATTCGCCCAAATGCGGCAATTGTGCTTATTGACAAATCCACTGGATGAAAATCTGCCTCATCACTGAAGATAATTTTCTTCGAAAATTTGTCATCCCCTGTTGTTATTTAGTGCCACCATTCTGACCATTGACTATGCTTGGAATAGTCTGGACTCTTTAGTTGTTGAGTCCATTGCAGTTCGTAAGCATGTAAATGCAAATCAGCAATGACGAGCGTAAGGGCTGTGATTATTGTTGGTCATGATAACGGTTTGAGGTAGACGGCTCTTCAGCCACAGTGTCGTGAACAGCAGCAACATTTTCTATAGTATGAGCTGTAGAATATTTTGCACGATTAAATTGAACGAAAAAATCAAAAAGTGCACCATATCCATTATGATTTCAACCCTCATTTTCATAATAAGCCTGAATAAATTTAACGCGATGCTCGATTGTGTTTCTTTCATAGTTCAAATTGAAGCAGTTTAAAAAGGAGAAGTATCAAGTGAAATGCAGAAATAATGCTTGATGTTTAGGTATGGTTTTCGTTCAATATCCGCTTTTAGAGTTTAACATCCTGTTATATACATTTATATAATTTGAAATAATAACTAAAAGTAACAGTCAAATAAGCAGTGAGTCTGATTTTACAGCAGTGAAAAGTTCTCTAGCAAAGTGCTTTAACAGAGTTGAATAATTAACAAAGGCTAAAAATAATTTAGCTGAGTGTGTTTTGTTTTCATTTGTAATTTTATTTACCATTAAACACTTTTTATTAAAAGATAAAAACGTAACGTAGGCATGTGATTTTGGGAAAGACAAATGCATGACCTATCATTCTTTCTGTTCGATATTTCCACATATCAAATTAGGCCTTTATCTTTACTCTTTAGGGCTGCTGTCATATAAATTTCGCCCCATTGTCCCAATGATGAAACACATTAATTTTAATTTTGCCAATACTTCTTATTTACATGGCCAGGCATTTTTTCTAAGACAAATCTTTTTCTTTCGAATCACTTCGTTCAGAAGAGATAATCTTTTTTTCGGATATTGGTATTTAAAGTATGCTTTACTTAAACCGCAATCGAGTTCAGGCAACAAACCTCTGTAAGAATAACACACAAACAAAAACAAGAAGAACAAAAGCAATTAAAACTGTAACCACCACAACAGGCATTAAGAGTTGTCAACACAATAACAACATCCGTTACAAGACAATCACTGTAAGGATTTTCTAGCGATTGATGAAAGAGTAAACGTTTGTAAAAGGAAATTAAAGGTAAGGAGAAAACAACCTCAATAATCTCATTCTGCAGCTGACCGAACACTTGGTGTCTGCTTAAAACAAGACAAAGTTGTTTCTGAGGCTGCCATTCACTCACCGCTACCGGCTGCAGCAGGACAAAACCATCTCCAACCATTGACCATTGTGTGATGACAACACTACTAGTTTCATTAGGATTGCAATTTTAGTTGTTACAACCTTTTCAGTGACTTTATGGGATGATGCAAAAACACTACTTGAAACAGTCTTTACAATAATTTTCGTCGGCGGCAAAGAATGTGATGTCGGCAAAAGGTTGAATTAATGTGTTAACATTGTTTTGTTGTGTCAAACATGCAGCTGGCAATAAAGATGTCGTTTATGTTTGAAGTTATAGATTTATGTGCTTTTTGTTTGGTGGTACGAGGGTTGCCTTTTATGTTTCGGGATTTGGTATTAGTGGTGTTGTACTCTGTTAATTAACAGCTCTATGGTAAAATTGATCGTTCTTGAGGTTATGTGTACTCGAAAAGTTTTGACACACGGGCGCTATTTGTGTAGTTTACACTGTTTACAGTAATTTAAGAGATTCTTGTTATTTCCAAAATGGAACATTTTCGTGCGATTATTTTTACAATTTTCAATACAACTAATTGAAGATGTGATATATGGATATTCGAAGAAGCTTTTTGCCCTATTTCCATCGTTTGAACTGCCATAACCATGAACTGATTTGCCTTTAATTAAAGCAATATGTACTGCTTTCAATGTTGTCAAGTACTTTGCGTCATACGCAAGGTGCAAACAGAACTCCAGAAATCTCATCCTGGCATAAAGTGGTGATGTTCCAAATTTTAAAGCATCTTTTTTTAAAAAATATATAAAAATTTGCTTTCATTTTATTAGCTTTGCTCTAAAATTTACTGGCTTCATACTTCCATTTCCCCCGCTCACAACCCAAAAACTATCAACTCACACTACCACTTTTATGAATATGTGTGAGTGTTTGTATCCATATGAATGGCAAACAACATGTATGCTTTTCGATTTAGGTGTATTTCGTTTGGTGAAAAAGTATTTTGTAGGTGGTTGTTTCTTTATGCATGTTAAGATGAGTATTTATGAGATTGTTTTAGGATTATTGCTTGTACTTTGGACTTTTTTTTTACTTATTGTGGCAGGTTGTCTTATATTCAGGTATTAAATGGTGGAAACAAGAGCATTATCGACAAAAAAGAAGAAACGACCTCAAAAATCATAAAGCGGAAACTTCAAGCACACAACTAACCATGGTGATGACCCAAATCAGAGGCAATAACCCAACATCCGATTTGCAGGTGCTAAGCCCAAAGAAGAAGTGACTTTAGTGCTTTGCTTTGTGGCAAAAAATTAGGCCAAGGATTTTGTGCTCAAATTTAAAAAAAAACATTGTAATTGAAAATTAATTGCTAAGAAATGATTTTAGTTGGACAATTTGCAGCGGCAAAAAATTGATATTTTATTATGTTTTTTCGAAAGTAGTACTATAAAGGAAAAGGAAAATCCAATTCTAGCTTAGTTGAATTTTAATACTTAAGTTTTCGAGATCACTGTAGAGAATCTCATAATATTTAATATACTGTCAGCTACTCTGGCTATCAGCAATGCTTTGGCGTTACTGGGTAAAACTATATGGTATTTATAATTGCCAGTAATATTATTTGGCTTTCTATTTAGAATTTTACTTCCTCAAAATTGCGAAAAAAAAAATGTTTATGATAAAATTGGAATGATCAATATTTTTAAAGAAGAGAAGAAAAGTAAAGTTGAAGACTAACTGGCTGGAGTACATACCATGCCAGTTTCACGATCATCACCTTGCTCATCCGAATCCAAATTTGCTTCTAACCCAGACTTTGACCAATTATATACTGTTTTTATGCAGCAGGACATAGCCAACCTACCACCTGGGCTCTGTCTTACTGACTGTCTATATATAATCCTAGTGATCAACTTTTCACTTTATCACTATGTTTTCTGGTTTTAATTCAGAAAAAATGAGAGCCAAACGTCACCGGAGGACATCTTTTGGCCCACCTTGTAAAATCAATAAGTTTTTCTCTATGGATTTGAGTTTCGAACCAAATACAACACAAGCTGAGTAAAAAAAAAATGCCAATAACAAGTTTTGGTTTTTTATATTTGTTTTGTTAATTTTTAATATTAAGTAATTTTAAATATGAACTAAATTATTTATTTGCTTTAAGAGCCAATTGAAATGTATTAATTCAAGTCCAAAAATGAACCTTTTCAAGAATTTGCCGTATTCTTCAGCTGTCTATATGCCGACGACATTTCGTTGGTGCTAATCAACTCATCAGTAGACTTGAAAAATAAATAATTAAGTTCATATTTGAATATTCAAACTTTTACTTTTTGATACTTTCAAAAATACAAATCGTAGTAACCAATGGTGACTCGTTGTATAGAAGGTTGCAAAGAAAAGTAGAAGTGTTGCAAAACGAAAAAAGAAATGTTTGCTGTTAAAGGTTTGGTTGAACATTTCTGATTCTCATTCTGTTCATGGGAATTATGGAATAAGTAGTTAAGTTTCAAACAAACTTTTAAGAATTTTTCAAGTCTACTGATGAGTTGATTAGCATCAACGAAATGTCGTCGGCAGACAGCTGAAGAATACAGCAAATATTTTTTGAAAAGGTTCATTTTTGGACCTGAATTAATTAAGTAATTTTGTTAATATTAAGTTCGATACCTTAAAACAAATATTATTAGCTGTGCAGCTTTATTCTACTATGGGATCCCGGGGGATCCCAATTTGAGCGAAAAGCGTTCCCATACTTTTAAATTGGTGAGAGAACATTATGCTTGTTCAGCTCGCATGAAACAGTCCTTACTTTTTCTTCGGGCTAGTCTGGGCAAATAGTTCAGCTGTCAGCTGTTTCAAAGAAAAAACAATGACTTTGAAGAAATAAATGTTTTGTGGAAACTAAAAGAAAAATTGAAAATTAGTGTGAAAAAATATTTTAAAGCATTCTCTAAAAAGTTGTTGATTGTTATATGTTTATATTAACAAATTCATTTATGTATATGAATTTGAGTGTTGTTGTGCTCCTATAAAGTTTTATGCATTTCATTCCTTTTAATTGTTTGGAGAAAACTTTTTTAACACAAATTAAATAAAATATATTATTATTTTTTTAAAATAAATTTAGCTGTCAGAACACTGACGTTTGCCATTTCTTCAAGCTTAGACGCACTCAAAAGGGATTTCTTGTAACTTTTCGCAGAATAAACTACTCATCACTTCTAGAGAAAATTTTATTTTTTGCAACTTTTGATTTACTTTCAATCTGATTCTCAGTTTTACATCTTTTTATGATATACTGACCCGTTGCCCGGCTTCGGTCCACTATTTCTCCTATCTCTCATAGCGATTTATTGTTTTTATAGTTTTGTATTATCAGTTTTCTTACTTCAGTACCTACTTGACCCTGCTTATTCTTGGTTTCAATGTTTTTTTTTTTTTTTTTTTTTTTACAGAAAACAAAGTTAAACATAAAAACCAAATATGAAAATAAATTCAAAAGTTATGGTTTTTTATTTTCACAAACAACTGGCAAAATATTAGTATTGCGAATTCAATTAAAACTGTACGAGTTTGGGTTTGTCATTCAAAGTTGACACTTGTCAGAAAAGAGAGCGTTATTTTACCTCCGATTTTTGACTTAGGATTTAAATACAAAATTAGTAAATTTTCCTTAAAATTTAAGTTGGATTTAAAATAGCTTTCTGTTTTACAGTCTAAAACTATTTTTAGTAATTAATTGTAATGAAAGTGCGGCAGCACAATGTAAGTGTCAAAAAATTATCGATAACTCAATAAAAAACAGCTGTTTAAACAAATTTGGAAGCAAGTGAAATTGTGAAAAGTTTAGAAAATAATAAATTGTTTTGTAAAAATTATTAAAATGAGTTATAAAAGTGATAAAAGGACTCCCAATTTCACTGCCACAGAAGTTGATTACCTTCTGGAAATAATAAAAATTCAAATTATTTAAATGGGCACGGCAGGCCGTTTAAGTTTGATTTAAATAGCAACTGTTTGACTCAATTTTGTATTTAAATCAAATTTAAATTGAAATGGCTTTTAAAATCCAAGTCAAAAATTGGGGGTTAACATATAATACTGATTTTCAAAAAAAAAAAAAAAAAAAAAAAAATCTTACCATTTAATTTATTGCCCGGTAGCCTAATAAAAATTAGCTAATCTGGTCTTACAACATAAATAGCTTTAAATAAATTATATAAAACAAAAGCTTTTCACGACATGTACGAGTTTCGCTTGGTGCTAGTGTAAATATTTTTTTATAAATTGAGCTGTCAGAACCCTGACGTTTTCTTTTGTGGTAAAATATTTGTTTTTATTCGTTCCCGTATTTTTGTGCATTTTTGTCTCTTATTGAGAGAAATTATATTTTACTCTCATTTTACCGAACTTTGCCCAAAAAGTAAAGAAACAGAGCTACTATTTCAATTAACACAATTTTTTTTTTTTAATTTTGTAGAAAAAATTCAATAGATATTTTAATTGCTTTGGTTGTGAATTTTTGGTTTAGTCCCATGAGTTTTAAACTGTTTGTACTATGTTTTGAAATTTGCTCATAAATGGCTCATCAACATTATTTTTAATACTTTAGTAATTACTTTGTTATTTCTAAGAAAATATGTACACATTTATGTGAAAACATTTTATTGGAAAATAGGTTACAGAACAATGAGTTGCAAATAAAAGGTTTTTTTCTATATATACATATGTATGTATATACAAAACAAAAAGAAAATGAACGTGCGTGTATCGCACATAAGTAGACAATTTTTATGTTTTTTTTTTTTTTTTTTTTTTTGGTTGAAACGTTATGAAATTATTTAAATAAAGTATTAAAAACGATGATAAAAAAAATTCCAAAACCAAAATGAATGAGAGTACTAAAAGAAATGTTTAATGGATTTTACAATGCAATACTTTTGTTCATATAAATCTTTAATGCAAAACAATGAATAAAAGAAAATGTATTAAAATGGATATCACAGACTAACTTTTTAACACATACACATGCACGATCCTGCATACACACATTCATACATGCCCATGAGCAAACTTGTGGGTCTATGAGTGTCCTGCAGATGAAATGCGTAGTAGCATATGGATATCCTGTGTCCTTATACAATTTTGTATAAATGTTTCTTTGTTAAATCAGTTCATTAAAGCAAATACAATTGTAAACCTCTAAAAGTTGTAAGCAAAAGCAAACATTTTGGAGGGATTAAAGAAGGGAAAAGTCAAGAAAAAAAAAAACAAAGAAAAATAGTCAAGCACAGTCGTACGGGATGCCTTTTGACAATACGATACTTTTCGTTGAATGTCATTGTCTTTTACACCGTAATATATGTATGTACTCGTGTTATTAAATTTTGCCTATAGATGTGAAATATCTCCCTAGGCTATCAGGTCTAACTTGAGAAGAATTACAAAGGTAGGAAATTATATAGTGGCCAAGCAAAATATTCCTCCTACTGGCCGAAGCCGGGAATTCGCAGCACAGTTGGTAGATCGTTTCTTTTCGTTCTATTATACTATCAACCGGCATTGGTGAAATATTATTTAACCATGGCTTGAAAATTTTTTTACTTTCCTTAGTAAATCCCTATTGACTGGTTGACTGGGCTGCTCTAAGAAATTAAGGAAACAAGAAAAGTGAATAGCAAGGTATGAGAGAGAGAGAGAGAGAGTGTGTTTAGTTTTAAGCTATCGATTGGTGTGTGAATTATGGAACTTTTCTGCCTGAAGTTGCACGCCAAAGTCTGTTTAATATTTTATGCAAGTCACTTTAGCTAGTAATAGAACTTTGAGCTTAGCTGCAGGGCATATACAGACACAATGATTTAGTAATGCTGTATAAGCTGCAAGTGGTATTGTTAAAATAAATATGAGAATGTGTCTACTCTGATACTCTCTAATGCTTGTGTGTGTGTTTAAGTTTACATATTTTTATGATGGCATAAAATAAGATTTACGTTTCTCTTAACTTATAAATTTAAGTGAAGTTAAAGGCAATATACAATGGTTTGGTGGCCAGTTTTTCCTTACTTTTGCTCTACTGACATTTACTTGCTTTTGGATTTCAAAAAAGATTCTCCAATACAACCAGTTCTTGCAAAATAAAAACTAAAAAAGAACCTCTGTTTAGTAGCTGGATTAAGGTCTTTCACTCAACTCATTGCACGCTACTTTTCATTACTCAATGATACTCAAAACTTTTCCTTTGGGTACTCAACACTTTTAACGGGGTTTTCCAATCTTTAAATAGCAGGTAGTTTTTTTTTTCACAGAATACAATAGAAGGTTCACAGTTTACCAGCTAAAAAATTATTAATTTTTCTGTATAATTTCATGAAAGTGGCAGTCTTGGAGTGAAAGACAGAAAATATGAAAATATTTTTATACATATCTCTGATGGCAGGCTCCTCATTTGTTTACATTTCATTTTTGGTTAGTAAAATTTGGTTCAAATCCAATGCAAACAAAACAGCTTTGCAAGCAAACAAATAATACTTATTTGTATATAATATTTTATTTGCGTTGAGTACATCATAAGCAACTCATGGAGTATATTTAAAATTTTGGTTTTCAAACCTTTCCATTTATGTTTTCTACTTTTTTCGTAAAAATTACAACAAAACTAATATTTTCCAAATACTTTACAACAACATTTTTTATTGCTTATGTTTGTTTTTGGGTACACTAATTGGTCTCATACACCCATGTTGCCACTATTTAATGTACTGCGCACGTTTAACTGGCCCTGCACAAATAATATGTTCACTTTACAAATGTCACTTCTGGGATATCTGATTCGCCCCATGAACGGATGAATGAGTTCACCTTGTCCAATCTGCATTCCGACACTTCCGGTAGCCCATTTAGTATCGGTCTGCCCAAGTAATATGCTCTCTTATGAGAGAGAGAGAGAGAGAGAGAGCTGGACATCGACAGAGAAAGTGTTCGACAGAAATCATTATATGGAAGATTTAGTCTTCCCGCTTGTACTTCCATGTGAGAATGTCCCGTTAGAACAGCCAGCCTATGCCTCGGAAAGTTAAATAAGGCCACAGTTTTCCTATACTCGATAGTTGGGCCATGTGAGCCCCGATATTTGACAGGTGATCTCGTTCGACCACCTTTCCTGCGCAGTTCTTAGCAGCTGTCGTTGTATTAGCTGTTTGCAACTATTGAGGGGAACGCCAACGATCAGATCTTGCCAGTTCATTCGCCACTTCATTTCCGGACACACCGTTGTGTCCTGGTACCCAGCGTAGCTCCAGGTCTGAATGTCCCGCTGGTTCATTTAGAGATATCCGGCATTCATGAACCAATCGAGGTGTTGTATAAACACCCGCAAGCGTGTTTATGGCGGACTTGCTGTCAGTACAGATCATGATATGCTCATCGTAATCCTCCCTACATGCTCTACATTCATCTCTTCCCGATATTCATATGCAGTTCAGATGTGCCAGTAGTCAAGAGCGATCTGGGATAATTCCCATTATTCTACTTAATTCCCTGCTTTTTCCTCGTCTGGATTCCCCCTTATAATTCTTGCATTGGTTCCCACGGTTTCGTTATTCCAGAGAGTTAAGAAATATGTACTTATGTATTTTTCGCTTTTTATTTTTAATTTTGCTACTGTCAGCCGGTTCGGCCATAGTTCTTGTTGTGCTCTGCCTAAACGCTGTTTCTGAAAGACCTATTTACTTCTTTCTCTAAATCAGGTCTGTACAAATGCTCATGAGAATGTTGTAAACTTGTGTTTATGACCTTAATGCTGTCTGGTTCATTTGTTTTGGGTTGTGCTTGTCGGCAAGAATTTTAGCTACGGTCCATTATCATAAAATTATTTTGGCAAACTTATTTTATATTCCATTTTATTGTTTTCTTATTTTATTCTATTTCATCTCATCTCCCTGTTAACTTAACAACGTAAATTGTATTCAGTTCAGTGGTAGAGATGAACCAAAACAAAACTGAAGGCGTAGAAAAACAATAACAAACTTTCTTTCATTTTCGCAATTGAAAACTTTTAGAAGGAAATAGACAGTCCTAAGTAAATGAAACTCAAATAATAAAGACTTAAAGTAAAAGTTAAGAAAAGAAGATTTGGCTTGAGACGGCATAGCCAATTGTTTAGTTTTTGATTTTAGCATTTGTGTTCGTCGCAATCTACATCTTATATCTTATATGATTTTATAAAACTTCTGTGCAAATTAAATTTTCAACTTAGAAGCCAGCCAGACTGCTTTAGGATAAAAACTTTTTATCTACACTTATGACGGCCACACATTATACGAATTCAATGTTCAAATCTGGCCCTGCATACACAAATACCGTAAAAGTTGTGATAAATATTATACAGGTAGACGAGTGTATATCAGCGAAATAATGTATATGTATGAATAAGGTTTAAAGTAAATGGTTATTTAATTGCTATACTAAGCAAAGAGAAATAATAAGTTTAAATATATTTATCGCCTGCATTAATTTTTTTATGCTGACTTTAATTTGCTATAGAAAAAAAATCTGTACATGATATTTGCTCCTCTGTAATATTTTGTTGGCAACTCTCTAGAAGCATTAAAAGTGAAAAACGAACATAATACAGTGCAAGCGAAAAAAAAAACTATTGATTTCGGTAGAGGAGTTGAAAGAAAATAGTGCATCACAGTTATCAAAGACCACATGGGAATATTATTTCAGAGCTGGCTAAAGTTTCCCAGCTGAATAAAACCTACTTAATTTCATGATTTTATATCCCTACATTTGAGTATTGATTTGAATGCTGATCTGCTAGTAAAGCTATATTGGACTCAGCATACAGCTAAATATATTTAATTAAAAACAAAAAGTTTTATTCTCTGTGTAAAGCAATAGCAAGTGCATATTAATATATAAAATTCTTTTGCTAAAGTTGGAAAAATAAAATATGGCTTACAGATTACAAATCGAATAATTTTTATTACAAGAATATCTTGTGTATTTTTTGATTTTATTTTCTTTCAATTCATTTGTAGCAAAGTCTGCAAATAAACGTTTGTTTCTACCCTAAAATTTAATTTAAAGGCTGTATGAGATTTTTAATTAATTCTCTTTCTTTTTTGTTGCTGCAGGATAAGCTTCACACATGAAATTCAATTTAAGCTGAAAATTCTTATTGAATTTAAGGTATTTAAATATTTGCTAGTGAAATAAATTCTTAGCACTCTTCAGTACAGAGAACTGGCAATTGAAATAGTTATTGCACTTGTTAGACATAGAAAAATTAAAAGTTTGCTAATTTTCTTCACGGCTGGAAAGTATACTCTGACTGTGCCTGCAATTCTAACAGTTTTCATTTTCAACGCCATAAGTCATATACACCAAAAATAGGTAGACAATTGAATCGATTTCTCTCTAGGATTGAAGATTATTTAAATACTTTTCTTTCTTCTCTCCCTCTGAGATGCCGGACTTTTACTTTTTACTGCACTGTGTGGCTATTTGTAGTCCCTTCATTAAATTTTGCATACCCTTGCTTATGGTGTTTTAAAATCCGCAATACTGTTCATAATTATTTTGGTCTTAAACTTAAAATTAAAGTTTTGACAGCCCCATGCCTGGCGTCTGCCCAGCAAAAATACAAAAATGTTTGTAAACGTTAATTTCAAGAATTTCAAAAATTGATTGCTTAAAAACTATTTCTTTTCCCTAATAAGCAAACAAGTTACAACGCTGTGTGAGAATATCAGAAGTTTTATACCATGTCAATAAAATATCAGTGTTGGTAACTCTCTTGATAAAGATATGAAAAGCCAGAGAAGAAAAGCGATATTTTTGGAAGAAGGGTTACCACATCTGATCTGTAGCTTTCATTAAATCAGAAAAAGTTTTACGAAATTAAATTGACTTGTTTTGGGTGTACAAATAGTTGCCATTTTAGTGGCTAAAGGCCAGGGATGTGAAGATCAAAATTTCAATTTGGTGTTTGAGCCAAAAGCTGTTACACATCATAACGTAAAACCTAATAAAACCCTCAAAAAAGGTCTGCAAAACTTAAAGATTAGACTACAAATGACAATAAAGTGCACAAAAACCTAAAGGAGAACAACAGAAATCACCGCCAGCTAACATTTAATTTCAGGAAGTGACTGAGTCAATGGTGTTTTTTTTTTTTGGTTGGGCGACAACTGATGGTAGAGATATCGAGTAGTTGATGACCGTTGGTCCGTGGGAGCGTTTGGAGGCAGCTCAAGTAGCGTTTGCATAAAACTACTTCACTCAAGCTGCTGTGATATTGTCAGGTATTTGCCCTCAAGCCATGTGACCACCGATATCTTGTTAATCATTGTTTCAGCCAAGTATGAAGATACAAACATACGAATATCCAAAAATGTATGCTCATATACATATGCAAATACCATCGAAAAGAGAAAACAAGGTAAAAATAGAAAACCCGCACTAGATCATATCCAGGGGTTATGTGTGTTCAACGAGTAAATAAATTTGCTTTATATCTTGTTTTGTCGGTGAGCAAACCTAATGTTAAATGTGAAATTCAATGTTTATAATTTAAAACTCTCAATTATTTAATGGGGCTTATATTCAATTTTACTTTCTCAGTTTGTGGAAAAATTTTTGTAATCAATAGTTTTTAGGAAAGAAAAGAAAAGTAATAATTATTAACACCCCAGTGACTTCGAATCAAGGCTATAATTATTTTCATACTGTTTTTCACTTAGTCATGCTACTACCTGACCTCTTCATTGCTGACCAAATTTATTTAATGTATTTATTGGTCAGATTTAAATTTTATCACTGCTGGTTTCCAATTGCTTCTTGTGTTTTTGCTATTGAATCAGTGAGATTTTTAGTTGTGAACTGGGTTCTGTGCGAAGCAATTTCGGTGCTAGTGGCCATCGTCTTGGACTTGAAAGAGCCCTGATATGTTCCCCGGGGTTAAAAACTTTGCCAGTTTACTTTTCTAGTCTTCTTTAAAAATGTCGATCTCTACAATTTTGCCATAATAAATCTTACAATTCTGTGGCAGTAAAATCGATGTGAAATCCCGATAAAATATTAAAAAATTGCATATTTTAAAGTTCATTCATTAAATTTCAATTAATGTTTATTGTTATGGTTTGCTTTTCTTGTTGTTGTTTCCATGTGGTTGTTTGAGTATTTTAGTTGTTTGCGTGCATTTATTTTCTCAAACCAAAGAACAGCAAATACCACTACGGTCACGCCTTTTGGGTAAAAATTAGCTAGTATTTGTTTATTGTTAAATTAGTTATACAAGCTTTTGATCTTTGGTTTTTTTATAAAAATAGTTTTAAACAATTATTTATTATTATAAGTGAACATAAAATTCACGAAACGTCGGGATAAAATATGTAATCAAAATCAAATGCATTTTTATTGACATAGAAAGAAGTTAGGCCTCACCAGCTAAAGAAGAAACTTAAAAACACTTAAAAAAATTATTTATTTATTTTTAATATTTCGCCAACAGTTTGTTAGCATCTTTAGGAATATAATAATTTCAATGGCGAAATATTGAAAATAAATAAATAATTGTTTAAAATTATTTTTAGAAAAAAAAAAACAAAGATCCAAAGCTTGAATAACAGTACAACATTTTTCAGGTGATTGATTCGGGACTCAATTCTGATAATTGTTTATAAAAGTAACCCTAAAAAGAAGAACTTCTGCATCATTTGTTTGGTTTTGGCACCTCAAATAATAAATTAAAAATTAATTTGAAGTTAGTAAGTATCGTGCAGGGGAGTTTGTCACGTTTTAGGCTCTTTTGTTTGCCATAACTCGAGAACCACTAGTCCGAATAAGCTGAAATAAATTTAAGAAAATTAAGAACTATAATTCCTTTAATCTGTTCATACAACGTTTCGCTACATTAGCAAAAGTTTCACAGTTATAAATAAATGTATGAAGAAAAAAAATAATGTTTGGCTAAAAAATTGGATTTTTTTAATTTTTAATTCATAAAAAAACCAAAACGGTGGAAAACTGTCAAGTCCTATTACTTTTACGTAAAGTCGCATAGCCTATGAATAAAATGAGATATAAATTATAAAAATCGGTGGACGCGTTTCGCTTTTAGTCCGGAGAAATCATTTGTTACACCGATAAATAGGCGTGAGCTCGATTCAGTGTAGTTTCCAAACATACACCTTGGTATGTCTGTATTGCGGTGAAATAATAGGATTCTACCTTAACTCTACACTAATGTGCAGTGATATTATTAACGTTTGTTGTTAGAAATGTATTTCTAATTCTTCACAATATGAGAATGTCCGTAATCTATGTCCGGATCGTGAAAAGGAAATTTATATTGTAACATTTCCTACCGCTGATTACAAACTCGCTACAGCTTTATCATGAGCTTGACTTGCAGTCACTACACAAACTTAAAATAGCTTTCATTAGTGCAACACTATGTTCTTGGCAGTTCCAGTTTCGCTAGTGTCTCATCATGGCGTGAAACGATTTTAGGTTGTGAACTAAATGACCGTTTAGCTGTAAGAAATTTATATTTTTTGCATGACTTATTGAATAAGAAAACTCCTACATACACCTAGAAGTGTGCACGTCAACACATGCAGATTCTTTTTCATTTTAACGCTATTAAGCTATGGAATAGTCAACCAGCATGCATTAAACTCATGCAGGGAAATAACAGTTTTGCTAAAGCACTCTTCGATCTCTATGCAATTAGATAAGTAAAATCGCTAAAACTTTTTTTTGCTGTCAAACATTATGTATCGTGTTTTTATGTTGCTACAATTATATTATAATAATCTTAACCAGTAGTGTTTTATTACTTATATGCAAGCGTGAGTTACCTCGATTTCAATATCCGATGTATCAGGTAAGATGGCCACCTTGGCAAAACTCGGAAGCTTTAAGCTTTTGAACCGTTTATAGCTGTAGTGAATCTTATCCACCTTGAGTTAAATCCTCTGAGATGAGATTACAGTTCAATAAAAATGTCTTGATCTTTGTCAAACTTTATCTTAACTATGCTTTACTTATGGTGGTTTTGGAGAATGAACCGATTTTAATAGCCACCACATATCTCCCCACATATAAAACGGCCAACCTAAAAAATGTCAAAAGCTTACATTTTTTGATTTGCTTATGGCTGTAGTCGATCTTAGCCCACCTCGAGGTAAATGTATTTACCCCTGTCAAAATTTCTCTTCCATTTGCCTTTTATGTAGTAACAATTCTGTTCACCATTGCTTGTACCCGTGTGCTTAACATCTGCTTCTATTTGTATAACTTTAAACACATAAACATATTCAAATGCTCCAGTTCTTGCAAGGAAACACAAAAACAAAACAAAAAAAAATTCCTTGAATTGTTGTGGATTTTATTTGTTTTCTTGGTAGAAATGAAAGAAATATTCAAAAATATTGTTGATGCATTTTATTGCACACATTTTTGTTTATTCTTTGAGAAATCTTCTAAATATTTCCATGTTCAGTAGTATCGATAAAATTCGTTTGTAAAAGTGTTGAAGTGTATTTAAATGAATTTGGAATATATTTTGCTGATTTTGTAGAATTATGTGAAGGCATGTGCCTTGTATTTGTGCTTAATTGAGTTTTATTTAATTAAAAAAAATATTCTATTTAAGATTTATCAAGATGACTTAAGAGGAAAAATTTCGTTAAAAAAATATATGTGAAGATTTATTTCAGGAAAGCAAGATGATTGACAAAGAGTAAGCTGTCGCGTAGTTTCAAATGCGTTTAATTTGTTCGAAAAATATCAACCACAGCAATAAATTACAAAAGTTGTTCGCACGGATTTCATTTTTTTTCAAATTTCCATATTAAAAATCGAGGTGAAGTAGAGCGTGAAATGTTTAATTTATACGCTGTCTATGCCACCAATTCTCATACAAAATGGATGCTTTGGATAGCCACAAAAATTTTTTTGGAACGCCAGCTGAGACTACATATCCATTAAAAATTTTCATGCTTTAACTCTTATATTTCAAAAGTTACAGGTAATTTTCAAACTAAACAGTGCTCCTGTAAAAAATATAGCATACATTCTTACTTTTTGTTATTATTGGCGTTTGTTGTTGTATAGGTACATCCTGTGCAAATATCAACCCCCTAATTCATAAAAATTATAACAGGCTTATAAAACTGTTATTTGACATATATGTATGGAAAATCTGTCAAATAAGAGCTTTATAAACCTGTTATAATTTTTATGAATTAGACGGTAAATCTCTATCTCGTATGATTCCAAAGTGCTTGTTTAAAATAAAGAAATTGCCGCTAACTCTTATAGATTGTTGTACGAGTCCCCCTTTAGTTTTTAACTTTGTTTGTTGTGTTTATTATTTCTTAATGTAGTGGCTGGGTGTCCAGATGTTCTGTGAAAATTTCAGCTGTGTCATTCTTAGCGGTTGGGAGAACAGCGAAGTCTCAGTAAAAGGGTTCCGATTTCAATCAACCAGTACAAAGCCCTAAAAGTAGTCAAATAATTCTAAAAAATGCGGCATACTAAAGACAAAATTCGCTGCTAAATCGAAATAAATAATGCTAAATATAGCAGTGAAAATGCTAAAAGGATGACGCGGCTCGTATAATATAATGATAAAGAGAGAAACAGGGAGAGAAAGAGATAGACAGAAAGAGAGTTAGAGGGCAGCGGAGGTTTAAAGAGAAAAACAATTTTTTTTTTCAAACGGAGCCAGAGTAACAATTTTTGCTCTTCTGCTCTTTTGCTCTTTGTCTCTCTCTCTCTCTTTAAAACTTTTTATCAGGATTTATTTTAACAAATTTTGAAGGGAAGCACTTCTTAGCCTGCTGAGTAAAGGAGGCTACACCGCATACTGCACAGTAGTATGAAAACTTTGCTCTATGAGCCAGCCTTGGACTTGACTAAAACTACAGTCCTTAGTTTTGGATGAGTGGAAAAGAAACTCAGACTCCGACAACTGACCAAATTTTATCATCCCTTGGGAATATCAACAAATATGCCAAGCTTTGTTACCATAAAATAGTTTAAGCTAAAAGCCCCGATGACTGTAAAGTTTAAAGGAATAATTCCTCTTATTTTTGGCCAGCGTCTGCAGGAAATGACGACACTGTTAGTCGGTAGGCAGTATTTCGTTGTTTTATATTTTTTGTGTTGTTTACATATAGTATATATTATATTCTTTTCATTTATTCCTTGTTGTGTTCTTTTTGCGTTGCCGAAAAGCCCACAAATGAACAAAGTGTCCTCAATAACTTATTGTTAAAAATATCAATGAGGAAAGAACTTCTTATTAATTAAAACTCTCTTTTGACGATTTTCTGTTAAATTTTTTCTTAGACGCTGAAAAAGAACATATGGTTATTTTTGTTAAATTCACAGGCAAAGAGAAAAGCAAGCAAAATGAATTCCATAATTAATTAATTGAAAAAAGGGCCTAATTACAAAGCGTTTTAATTGATATTCTTTTTTCTGTCTTTTGGTTCTTTTCTTTTTCTTAATATTTAATTAATTCTTTTCTCTTGGTGGGCTTACAGCTTTTTTTTAACATTGATTATGAAGCTATGAGTGTACAAGCTACCCAACAAAAATAATTGAAAAAGGGGAACAAATTATGCAGTTGGTTTCTACAAGGAGTGATAAGTAGAGCCATGGTCACACTTACCAATGTCATAAGAAAATATAAGCAATCGCAATGTGGTCGCTGGATTTCGAATTAAATTAGTGGCCTTAAAGCTGTCACACTTCTCGTTAGCTCGTTAATTAATGAACTCATGGGCTCATGTTGCTAAAGCGGCACTCAAGCCACTCAGCCAAGCAAGTTGTTGTACGTTTTCTGTCTAAAGTTTTAATAAATAATATCAATGTAATATAAAAAAAGAGTTCGAATAACAAAAATTAACAACTTATAAAGTTGAACAACTTATAAAGTTGAACTTTATAAGACACAATTGTTAATCCTCTATCGGGTTTTAGTTTGATTTTACTTAATGGAAATTGAGAAAGAGTTTTATTGGTACTAAAACTGTAGAGGTCTGCATTTTCAAAGCAGATAAGACAACTAAAGTTGAATATCAGTTGGCTGCGGAACCTGTTTCATGTTCACTGCGGCGACCAGCAGCACCGATGTGGCTTTCAAAGCAGGTCATAGTTAATTGCCTATTATTGTTGAGTAGCAGCAGCGCTTAGTCATCCTACTACTTGATAGAACTTTTCTTAGAAACAGATAGATATACTATGTGCTATATTCTCTTTTCTACAGCATAAAAGGAACTGTAAGCAACGGGTTTTTCTTCTGTTTTGGTACAAGTATTAGCGCATTTCCAGGGGCGCGGTGAGCAGAGTTTACGCTGATTTCGTTTTGGCCATCTTTCATCTTTCCCTGTTTTCTGGTTGTTATCTGTTTTTTTATTTTATCTATTATATTTATTTGTTCTCTTTTGTTCAAGGCTCTCTATCTCTAACATCGAAGCAAATGACATTCAACCTCAATCAATGTTATTGATATCATTTTTTAACTGTTGAACTTATTTGCTGCAATAAATACACACTCGCACACACACACACACACACTCATATCACAACAATTACAGCTGCACTTAAAGTCATGTAATCCATAAGCAGATAACTGATGTAAAGTTTTTATAATGATTTTATGTACAAATATTTTTAAATAGCTCATTAAAATATATTGTGGGAAATTAATAAGGATTTTAATACATATTTAAAAGTATAATTTACTGAAATGTTTTTTTTATTAAGTCTGATCTCAAAACCATTATGATTTAGCATCAAGTTCCCGGCCCAATTTCTGCAAACTCATAAATGTATGCATTAGAACATTTTTTTTTTATTATCTTCAAAATGCTTGTTGCTAAGGCATTGTCTAATAATTTTTCGCTCAAATATTTCAAGTTCACTCATTACCGTTGGTGAAAAGGAAACCCAAATTGAAAACGCATAAAGTAGCATTGGCCTAATACTCATTTTATAAATAAGCAGCTTTGTCATGGTGTGATGAAAAAAAAATAGAATAAATAAACATGAGTGACTTAAAGAATAACATGAGTGAATGATAAGAGTGAACTTATGAAATAGGTTATAATAACTAGTATAAGTGAACTTATAAAATACACTACAGTCATAAGGAAATTACGCACAACAGGAATTAATTTCTCGTCCCATTGAATTTCGATCACGAATGATAGTTCTCTCAACCCTTTGTGTTGTGAAGTCGAGCATGACTTTTCAATAGCAAAGCAGACTTTCCAAAATCCTCATATTAAAAAAAAAAAAAATTAATAGTTTCCAAAAATTTAACTTATTCATGAAATATGAAATACTGATGACCTTTATAATTACTGGACCGAATGGCTCAAGCTCTTAGTTTATAAATGGTTAGGAAATAGTTTTGCATTTGTTGTATAGTAAAATGGGACGATCGCAAATCTGTTTTAACTCCCACTCAGTCTTTCATAGAATCACAAATATTCAAATAGACATACATATATTTGTAGATATTTGGAGGAAAATAAAAAAACGGAGTGTGTCTTGCTTTTGCACTATTCTTTAATTTTACTTATATCACGATTTTCAGTTCTTGAGCTTAATTATAACTAAGGGAATTTTATTGGTGGTACGTAGTTGCCACATTTGGGAAAATTACTGGGCGCCTTAACCATTTCCGAGGGCTCACCAACCTGTAATATCAGACCCATACCTATGGACAAATGCCATTCGTAGTGACAATGCATCAGCCAGAATCCTTAAAAAATAAAAATTTTATTAGTTTTACATGGTGCGTAAAATGATTTCTCTCTATCAGCAAACGTACCAGGATTGGAGGCTCTTAAGCGCAAAATGGCATAACCGCGGCTTGGTACAGATACCGTATCTTTAAAAGGCGGACTTGGATTTATGCTGCCTCTTGACAATAAGCTTGTATTTTCCATTTTTATGGCACGCTTTACAGTCATTGGCAAACCAAGAGGATGAAACCCTATACCAGTCACCATAAATCTATGGCCATGCAAATGAAAGGGATGATTTACCGTGCCCACAGCTGCAATGCGAAACAAATTATTAAAAGTACAGAAATATGTTAACATAAAAGATTGTTGCAAGTATAAAAATAATAACATATTCTTATTTTGTGTTACGCTCATCGGGCTCTAGTTCGTTCTGTATTATTCACTGTGATTGGTATTAATTAAAGACTGTTTCGAAACCGCCACAGTTCTCGTCAGCACCCGTCTTTGGCATGAGTGTCGCTTTAGATACATGAGCCCCTGCGTTCAAGGACGGATGCTAAGGAGAACTGTGGCAGCTACTAAACAGCTGCTGATCCGCCTAGCTAAAGGTTTTCGATGTTTTCTTTGTGCTGTTTAATTAGTATCAAAAATTCGATTGTAGAAGATTGGATAATATTCTCGTTCTACTATTGCTATATAACCTAGTATTGCCATGAACATAATGAGAAGCAAAAATATGCAAACTAGCAGCAATACAGTGTTGCCACACAATAAAATTGTTTCCTGTTTTAGAGCTCTATTTAAATATTTGTGATTTTCATTGTGTTCATAGGAAAATTAAATTATGTAGTAGGACAAGTCTACTGACGAGCTGAGTAGCACCAATGAAATATCGCCGTCATACAGACGACATCATAAAGGAATAACACAATTAAAAATTACTATTTTTAAACCTTAACTAAAACAAAAATTTAATTTTACAATCATTGATATTGTGCTATGACACTTTTGAAGAGCCTGGATAAAAAAATTTCACTTGGCACTTACAAATATGAGTTTTTTTATTTTATTAACTGAAATTGTATTGTCGAATTTGCTGTGTTAAAACCGAACAAATTTAAATATATATCAACTCAAATAAGCAACAAATTTTGAGAGATTTATTTCTTTTATGGCTTCCTCTTAATAACGATTATGAAAATATTTAGTTCAAAGTTGAATTTAAATAGATGTAAAATGTAGTCAACTTGAGTTTAAGAAATCGCCAAGGTCGCGGTACAAATCGTCAAGTGATTATTTTTAATACTTAAAATCGTCAAGAAAAACATCACAAGAGCTGTGGTATGACTGTTTGACAAAATGGAAAATAGTTTTGACTTTTGCCACCGGTTCTGCAGAAGATTGCAGTAAATTTGATGTGTGCACATGTAATAACTTCAAACTCCGTTTGAAATCATGATAAAGCTGAAAAAAGTAGAATGGCTGCTACTTAAAAACAGTCTCAAATTAGTTATGACCTGGGTTCGAAACAGCAATGGGTACTGTTGAGCATTGTAAAGAAATAAAAGAGCCATGGTGTGTACCCCAGCCGCTGAGTCTTCAAATTTACTTTTCTTATCTTTTCATTTGTAAAAATGTTGATCACATCAGTTTTATCTCAAGAAATCTTTCTCAGTGCTGAGAAAGTAAAACTCGAATGCAAGCAAGATACATTTTTATAAAAAGTGTAAATCATTCGATTGTAAAGTTAAAATTAATGAAACATGTTTTTTGTTACAAAAATTTCAAAAATCATTCTACGACACGTTTACTAATAACACTGAGATTAGACTCATCTTTGGCCATCAAAAATAGCTCTCTGTTCTCACGTACAAAAATAGATCAACTCTCCGCGTTTTGCGCTCTTACTCATTTTATACGTTGGGCTATGCAACTTGTCACATATACACACACACACTCACACTGATTTTACTTCAGTGAGAGCCAAATGAAAAGCATGTCCACCACTATATTTTTTAAATAAAAACTTTGTGTATTTTTCAAATTGTGGCGCATACTGCAAAGCTAGAAAAACGTGGCAAGTAGAAGAAGTCCTTATTATTTTAGAAACCATGCAATTCTGTATACGCTAATTTTGCTAATTCAATTATGTAGAACTGTGGCAGTTTTACCCCCTTTTAACTCATTTTTCTTAAATGCTCGTTGGGCCATTATAATAACCCATGTTTATAGAGCTGCTTACCATCTGTTTCATCCACAATAATCAGTTCAACAATACTGTCCTTTTTCACTTTAATGCGATGAATGCAAGTACAAATTTTTGCATTGGTACATATAGCTGGTCTGTTGTTTTCACTACAGAACTGGCTTTCATCAATTAATTCAGGCTGCGTCAGGAGCGAATAGTCAGGAAAATTTAAGCTGATTTTATTAATGGCAGCAACCATAGTCAAGTTTGAGTTGAAATCTGTTGGGAAATAATTTAGAGATGCAACAATAATAAAGGCATAAATATGGGTTATGGTTATTTTTAAACTATATAGGACACTATGCAACGCTGCTAAAAATTATATTTATATATTTATCCCCTAATTCATAAAAAATTATTATAGGCTTATAAGACTGTTATTTGACATATTTGTATGGAAAATATGTCAAATAAGAACTTTATAAACCTGTTATAATTTTTATGAATTAGACGGTTATAATTTAAACAGTTTCAGTTTTTTAACATAATTATATTATTTTTTTGCACATTGAGAAACATTTGGGAAATGTCATCGTTTTTGCCTCTTTGCTGAGTCAGTTTTTATACCCTTCACAAAAATGTGTTAAAGGGTATATATAAGTTTGTTATTCCGTATGTAACGCATTGAAATAACCATCTAAGATAAAGTATAAAGTATATAGATAGAGATTATGATTAAGCGATGTCCGTCTGTAGTCGTTGAAATACCGTTTCTGAGAAAACGGTTTAAGATAGAAACCTCATTCTTTCTCGAAAATGTGTTAAATCCCGGTAGTGGTTCTGCTATTGAAATTCAGCAAGATTGGTCTACGGATATTCGAGATATATCCAAAAATACCGGGTTTTAAGGGGTATTTTTGACCATTTTTTTTGGAGAGATTTTTGAAATAATTTTTTTTTTCTAAAAAGTTAGCCTCGTAATTTTTAATGCCTATTAGATCCCAAAAATCGACGAATTTTTGAAATCGGCCCGAAAATATCCGAGATATAGCATCTCCCGATTTTGCAAGAAATCGGCTTTATAAGCCAAATAAAACAACTTTTGGCACCAAGGATCAACTAGAATGGTACATATAGGCTATTTAGAGGCAAAACTGGAAAGTGTTTTGACATCGGTCCATATACGTTCAAGATATAGCGCCTCCCGATGTCTCAAGAAGTCGGTCCTGAAAGCCGTACGAAACATTTTTTTGCACTAAAAATTTGTCAGAATGTGTACCATTCTGGGCTGTTAAGAGGTAAGATTAGAACATTTTTGAACATCGGCCCATATGCACCCCAGTTAACGCTCCTCCCGATTTCTCAAGGAGTGGGCTCTAAAAGCCAAATAAAACAAGTTTTGGTGCCAAAAATCGATCAGAATGGTACATATTTATATCATTGTGAAGGGTATTTAAGAGTAAAGGCTATTTAATAGTAAAAGTGCTATATTCGGCCCATCCGAATAAGAGTATTTAAGAGTAAAGGGTATTTAAGAGTAAAAGTGCTATATTCGGCCCATCCGAATAAAGTACTCCTACTTGTTTTAATTATTTTGCCTACTACGTTAGAAATAATAGATACATATAAATATGAAGAGGGGAGGCATGTGATATTAAAAAAAATATTGAATTTTACTAAGGAAACTCTTCTTGGAATTTTGTGTTGCAATTAACACAATTGTGTTCCATTAACACATATCAACAAAACCATTTTCGAGGCCATTTCCTCAGGAGGCTTGGCTACGCGGTCGATATGTTACCAAAAACAGCTTGTGGGAAATAAAATAATAGGGGCTGGTCATACAATTGTTTTTATACGGGCGTAGCCTATCGTATATGTTGCTATGCCCTTTGATTTAATTTTTACTGCTCCATATATATAGAGTGAAAGTAGTTGGAATCGTTTGAACTTTTTTGGTCAACTAAATTAAATATACGTAATTTGATCATTTAATATAAAGTTCTTACAGTTCTTGTTTAATAACAAATTTAATATAAAGTTCTTCCAGCTCTTGTGATACAAAATAAGTACAACAATTTCACTACAACACACTGATACTAAAAATGGTCTGAAATTAGCCCCCCTACTGGCATTTGAACAGACCACAATTTGATTGTTTAACCAGATGCCTTAAATCTTCCAAGGATTAAATTTTTGACACTCAACGGGTGGTTGGCCAGTGATGAAGCCATATTTTAGATTTATACTAAAGCCTAGATTTTTGAAACTTTATCCAATCACTGTTTTCAATCTGTCCCAAAGTGCATTGCTGTAATTATTCGATTCTACTCTCTGAAGAAGTTGTCTAGCTGAGGAGCTGTACAGTGTTGTATACATATATATCTTTGAAACTCACTCTGGAAATGAAAATATTTGCCCGTATTAAATATTGCTTCATTTGGTACCACATAGTTGTCAAAGGCCAAGAAGAACTTATGGTCTGGCTGGGAATGCCGCAAATCATCATCATCTTCGTAAGCTGTTAACTCATTGATACATTTACTACTTTCACCATTCCAGCAAGTTGCATTAGGATGATTTAGTATCTTTTGATTGATTAAAATTAGTTCATAATGTGATTTGTATTCAAATAGAAACTTACTGCATTAGCAGGATAATGTATATGGTAGTGAGGGTATGGTGGTAAAGGCCGTTTCTTCAATTTATGCCTGTAGTCAGCATTAGTTTCAAATCGTGGATCAACGTATCTTATCAAAGCATATGATTCTATGGGCTTAGGAGCACAATTACCCAAACCTCTTACACGCATCCAGTAATCACCCATGCCCTGGTTTGCCTCCAAAATGAAGTCGTAACGTTCGCCAGCGTTTGAGACCAGAGTATCGAAGGTACTAGGCATTACCGTAAAAGAATCAGAAGCAACGATGCTGAAATTGTGTTTTTCAATCTAAATTATTGGTAATTAGTATTTTGTTATTTCATTGCTTTATTTTTGTTTGTTGGTGTTGCACTAACCTGCATCATGAAGGGACAGAAATGATTGATGGCATTAACAAAACGGAAGAGGTAACGCTTGCCACGTGTCACGTAATAAATTGTGGGCCTCACTTTGTTGCACGCAAATGTTTTGGGCTAAAAAAAAATATTAAAGAACACATTAAAAAGAAACATACACATACAAAATTATTGCCTGAAATGTAATGAAATACTAATTAGTTTCTTTAAATCTTTTTTGACCACTTTTGGGAAAACATACAAAAACTTTGATTTTCGTCGTAATATATTAAAAACATTAAAATTAGACAATTTATTCTGGCTTTAATATGCATTCCAGAATGGAAATGTTTAAACATTTTAAAATAAATTGAGCCAAGTACGGGACTGACTCACTCAGCCAGGGTTCCGCACTACCGTGCAAGTTCTCGACAAAGGCTAAACCTGATGTATACTTTAGACCTTACGATTTTCTTTAGTGGTTTTTTTAAAGTTACGAAATATAAAATATAATGCTAGACTACATTTGTAGTATAATATTTTATGTTGTACATTTATATTAAATTAAATTTATATTAAATTTTATGTTGTAGAAATAATGCTCAGTTAACGTTCAGAAATCACGTGATTTAAGATCACATGATTGAAGAACAATGGACTTGCCCATATCCATGAAATAATAAATCAAAATTCTTTTAGCTTAACTTACATCAATATAAACTCCTCTACCATTGATCAATACTGAGTTAGGTCCTATAGATGATGAAGGAAGACCCGGGTACAAATTTTCGGCATATGTATGCATATAGTCTGATATGAGAACATGATGCTCTGGCAAATCATAATCGTATAAAGTTGCGAAGGGTTCCTTTTCCTTAGGTTGTCTTACAGTCAGAACACCCAAATATCCATTGGTCTTGTGATGGCCTGAAATGTTCATAGTTTAAAGCAGCCCGGCGCTCAAGAACAGCAAATATTTATATACCTACCAGCATGTGAGTGATAGAATTGTGTGCCGGGCTCGGTAGCTTTGAATTGATAACGGAAAGTATTGCCATACAATATGGGACACTGAGTCAGATAAGGCATGCCATCCATGAAGGGCGTTTCTACCTGATGAATGCCGTGCCAATGTATGGTAGATGCAGTGCCACCGGCCATATTATGTACATCCACAACAATCAAATCATCCTTGCAAACATGAATTTGTGGACCTGGTATTTTGCGGTTAATACTCATGACACCTTTTTCCGTACCATCACCCACTATACACTCAGGATGGTTGCAATCTTCATCTACACCTTCCCCGCATTTGCCACAAGCACTAAATCAAATAATGAACAAAAAAACAACTATTTAGGTATTGTAATAAGAAGGAGGTTTGCCATCAAAACAGATGTTTAGATGTTATTCAGAATTTACATGAACTAAACGATAAGAGCGGCCGTTTTCGGATTTTTGTAGTATATATTACTTGGGAATTTCGTTTAGACAATCTAAATTATGCAACACAGAAACACATTTATATTTGCTAATCCTTAAACAGGCTTTAATGTATTTTTAATACACCACTACTAAAAACGTGGACTTGTGACTGTGACTTTTTTTTTAATGAAACACAATTTGTGCCGTAAGACAGTCCTAATTCCAGAGAGCGACGAGGAATCGACACATTCGGGTCGTTGGCAAAACTTTCACTTACAGCAGCAATATTTCCAGCGGAATGAGCGATATTTTCAGTGGAGAGGTTACAATATTGTAACCGCTCCACTGAAAATATCGCTCATTGCGCTGAAAATATCGCTGCTGTAAGTGAAAGTATTGCCAACGATCCGAATGTGTCGATTCCTCGTCGCTCTCCGAAATTAGGACTGTCTTACGGCACACTATGGCATGTTTTGCATTTAGATCTACACCTACATCCATATAAAGTCCATTTCACACAACAACTGAAGCCAGCTGACCATTCACAATATCGTAGATATGTGGAATGGGTGCTTGAACAACAGACGGTGGACGGCGATTTTTCGAACAAAATTTTCTTCAGCGTGAAGCACATTTCTCACTCAGTGGGTATGTTAGTAAGCCAAATTATCGTATTTGGGGTTCTGAGCGGTCTGTGATCCGAAGGTGCGATTGGACCTTACTTCTTCGAAAACAACGATGGAACGAAAGTAGACCTTAATGCTTTCTGTCTTTTTTCAGCCGTCTCTATATGCCGCCGACATTTTGTTGCTGCTAAACAACTCATCAGTAGACTTGAAAAATCTAAAAAGAATGTTTGAAGCCCAACTACTTATTCCAAAATTCTCATGAACAAAATGAGAATCACGAGAATTTTGGAATAAGTATTAATTCCAAAATTCTCATGAACAAAATGAGAATCATGAGAATTTTGGAATAAGTAGTTGGGCTTCAGACATTCTTTTTAGATTTTTCAAGTCTACTGATGAGTTGTTTAGCAGCAACGATATGGCGGCGGCATATAGAGACGGCTGAAAAAAGACAGAAAGCATTAAGGTCTATTATTTTTTACACCTAAAGTAATAAATTTCAATTGGCTGTTATAGCGAATAAATAATTAAGTTCATTGTTGAAAAATGCTTAATGCGATAGCCATCGAATTTTTTTTTTAGTTCATTGATAGCACGATATTGCAAATCATCATCTGAAGATTTGTTCACTTTTTCACAATATCGAAAGCGATCATATTAAAAAGGAAATATTTGATCAAAATGGCTCGATTATACCCCTGTTCTGTTCTCTAACGCGTTGACGCATTAAGCGCGTTTTGTGCATTTTCGTTTTTATTTATATTTATCATATAGATATAAGCAATGGACAGAAAATGAGCTGCTTTTCCTAAAAGTCGATATTAAATTACTTATTTTATTTAAAATAAGCAAAACTACTTTAATATACGAAGGCAATCAATATGCGTTTGTATGGACATCATCATGGTATTATTTTCTTTCAAAAATTTATGTTGCACGCTACTCGGGGACTGCAGCCATTCCTGTGACATTTTTGGGTCATATTTTTCACACACATCGATTTAATTATATTAAAAAAGGCCTTGTTTTACTTCCACTAAATGCATCTTTATGAATAATCAATGAATTTATGGTGTGTAGTTGCAAAACATTAACTTTTTGGGTTTAAAGTCAAACAAATGTTTTATGTATAAAAAATGTGAAATTTACAAATAAAAAAAACTTACACTCCCATGGCCTGGTAGAACTCCAAGGTGAATTTGAAATAACAAATACGATGGTCATCTTGTTCGCACTGGCGGTTGCACAGCTCGCCCGAATAATTGGAGACATTTACATATTGATATTTGGTTGAAGGTAACAACAATTGATCCATTTTCATGTTGAATGCTGAGTTGGGATCTTCAATTTTTTTTGCATACTTCTTATTGAGCAAATCAAGCGCTTTGTGTGTTGCACTCATTCCTTTTTCTATGCCATAGTACAATGCATCATATGCACTGCTCTTCCCATTCCCATTCTCATTGCCAATTTCCGTTTGCTTCTGACGATAGGTAAAGCCTGGAACACACAAACAGCAATTCCCTATTGCTAAAATAACCACACTTATATTCACAAAATTCTGATTAAACATTTTGTACTGCTTCTATTGCTGGCTGTGTGCTCAGCTTCAAAGAGCTGAATTAATAAAGATAACTTTGCTACCAATCTAATTAGCTTTTAAACGATTTTCGTTAAAGTTTAAACGCATAATCGTTTATGGAAGCAACAGTTTTGCGTATGCAGATAGTTTTTTAAAAAATATCCAATCTTCGCAAATGTTCAAATATTTATATAAAGATCAGAAGAGTTTAAATCTTCTGAGCACAAAACTATTTCTTTAGCCCAAATTGGACTTTTACGCAGCATAAATGTTTGCGCGTGTCTGAATTGCGATTTAAAATAAGATTTTTATTCGTGTTTGTAGTGTCACAGAAGATAAGTTTTATAGTCTTGCTTGATGATAAATGCTTTATGACACTTATTATAATAATTACTACAAATAAAATAAAAAAAAAAAAAAATAGAGTTTGACGTTCTTTGAGGTATGTACAAGAAATACGACTAGAGAATTCAGCCTCTTGGTTTATTTAGTTGGCGTTAGTTTTTGCAAGTGGTTGCTATGGTTAAACATATTTCGAGAACATTTACGGTCATAATTCTGCAAGTGATAGTCATATAAACAGGGCTGGGCAGTATTTGAGATACATGTATTTGAAATACGTATTTAAAATACAAATACTTATTTTGTATTTTAAATACGTCTCATGAATGTATTTGTATTTTGTATTTTAAATACTAAGCGATTGAGTATTTTGTATTTTGCATTTCCAATACTTGTGCTCTCAAAATACATTTTTCAAAATACATTTTGAATTTATGTTAAAAAATATGCGCTAAAAATTATTTCATTCATACATCGACTAAAATCCGACAATTTTGCTACTGTTTTATTTCCAAAAAAAAAATAGCAATACCACAATTTAGTTACCAAAGTACCTGTGTAAAGTAAACGCAACTGAATGTTAAATAATAAAAAAAAAAAATAAAATACAAGGAAAAACAGCGTTCGACGTTTTAATCTAAAATAAGAGAAAAAACAAATATCAAATAAATATTGACTTGGATAGACTATATATAGTTATATATAGCATTTGGTGAAACGTTTTTGAATTTTAACTTATTTCTTAATTCCGTTATTTGTCTTTCAATAAAATATAAAATCGTTTTCTAATAAGAAGTTATTGAGAGTTTGGCGTTAGTTGGTTTTCTTTATTCGCCATCAAGAGATTGTTGGTCTAATATCACTTTTGAAAAACTAGTGTTTATGAAAGAAACTAAAAATTTTTTTTTAGTAAAAGTATTTCGAATTTTAAATACATAATTTTGTTACACTGTATTTTGTATTTCAAATACTTGCTTTTGGAATGCAGTATTTTGTGTTTTGTATTTTAGGTACGTGGAGAAAATGTATTTGTATTTTGTATTTTAAATACACAACTTTCATGTATTTTGTATTTTAAATATATCAGAGCATGTATTTTGCCCAACTTTTTGGATATATTGAGCATAGCCTTTCGGTTTATTAAAGTAGGCGGCTTGATAAGTGCAGGTTAAATATAACATATTGACTAGAACTAAACTTTTGAGAAGAAGCAACAGAATTCTCTATTGCACTGATGAATATGAAACAGATTCAGTGGAGTCTAAAGTCAAAAAGATGCGAGCAAGTTCAAAATAAGTGTGGTGGTTAACGTAAGAAAACAAAGGAAGTAATGTGGATTAGTCTACAACCGTAAACCAGTTAACCATGACATCAAGACAGCCACTATGATGTAGCTAGGCTGTGTAATTTACATAAATCTGTATAATTTACTATTACATAAATAATAATGATGTAGCTAGACTGTGTCCAGCATGTAATTTTGCAGACAACCATACTTTTGTCAAATATTAAGCGTTCTTCACTACAACAACATTAAAAAACTGCAAACGACAAAAAATGGTTAAATGGTTGTTTAAATGATTTTCAAATAAAATAATAGAAAATAAAAACAATTAAAGATTACTGACGATTTATTACTTTAGGTCTAAAAAAATAGACCTTAATGCTTTCTGTCTTTCTCAGCCGTCTATATGCCGCCGACATTTCGTTGCTGCTAAACAACTCATCAGTAGACTTGAAAAAGCAAAAAAGAATGTTTGAAGTCCAACCACTTATTCCAAAATTCTCATGAACAAAATGAGAATCAGAAATGCTCAAACAAACTTTTTATACAGAAAGCATTTTACGTCTTGCAACACCTTTTTTTCTTATAGCGAATAAATAATTAAGTTCATTGTTGATTACTGACGATGCTAACAAATTGTTAGCGAAATATAGATTAATAAAGAAAGAAAAAATATAAAGACCTAAAACTTTAAAAAATAGTGTTGACAATAATAAAAAACTCAATATTAAATGGTATTTAAAAACATCATTAGCTGCAATCATTAGGACACAAACAGGTTTCGACATTAAAAACTCTCATATTTTTTATAACAATTGGAAAAGAAATAAGTCTCAAGTAAAGAAATAGTATCAGCCACCAGAGCAGAATAAACAAAGAACTTCACCATTATAGTTTTTTTTATGTTTTAGTAGTGGCCTAAAACCTTGAATGACCCTGGAACAAAAAAAAAAAAAATTGTTTTTAATAGCTGTCGGATGCAGCTATAGCAAGCAAAACTTATCGTAAAAATTGTTGCATTGTTTGAAGCCATTTCGTTTTAGCAGAGAAAATAAATCAATTTGTCCCATTGAGTGTGTGGTTAGTCCGGATTTTTTTTAACGTTTTAAACGAATTTAGAAATAATTTATAACATGTTATCAACAGCATGTTCATAATAAAGACAATAAAAATCTCAAGTGAAAACCACTGAATAGATATCGGTGCGTTATTTATTTATGCAAATGACAGCAAAGCAAGGAGAAATTAAATGAAATCAATTTTCTTTATAAAAACATATAAAAGATATATATATGTATGTAATACACATTCGAGCATATTTGTGGTTTGTAGCCGGTGACAGCATGACCATACAACCGCTACAATTACTCACACAGAAGTTTTGTTAAGTTATAAAAATACAAATTTCGGGATAAATTGTCGTTAACGAATTTTAAGCTAAAATAATTATTTTTTATAGGAAAGCCAACGTACCTGGTATTAGTAGTGTCTAGCAGGAGTTTTACGTATTTTCTTGTAAAGCACTTTTGCATGATTAAGTGTATAAAGAGAAATATTTTGTTGAATATAAGTGATAATGAAGAACTGAAGCTCAATTTTTCAACATAATTTTTCATACAAATTTTGCAAAAAATCCGGCTGTTTAATATTATAACGTGCCATTACAAACTTTTCTTTAATTACTTGAAATGGTCAGAGAAAATTTAGCAGATAAAAAACTTTAGATGTAAATATTAAAACACTGGAACACTTGATTATTGAATGTGTGGCACTAGGCCATAGAAGACACAGGCTGTTGCAGGCCTATATATTGAGTTCACAGGAATTGCCAGGGCTTCCACAGAAGGAGCTAATACTCTTTCTTGGTGTATTAAACTCGTGAAGGACAAAGGGTTGTACAATACATCATCTATGGTCGCAGTACAAAGGGCCATCCTGGACCAACCTAGTAATAATACAATACAATACAAATATTAAAAGCTTATGAAGAGGGTGGTGGACCTCTAAGAATTGAAGTAAAAGTCTGCCGCAGGTTTCGAGTTTGCTAATAGTTCGATGTTAAAGTTGTGGAATTTACTAACTAAAGTATAAAAATATTTTACTTTAGGTCTATAAGTAGATCTTAATGTTTTTGTGTCTTTATCAGCCGTCTATGTGGCGCCGAAAATTTTTAAAATAATGTGTAAAACTAAACTGCTTATTCCAAAGTTCCCATGAATAAACTGAGAATCAGAAATGTTCCAGCAAACTTTTAATACAGAAAGCGTTCTTGTTCGTCTTGCAATATTTTTACCCGTCTTCATAAAGGCCAGTATACATACATGGTAGTATTTTGTATTATTACATGTCAAAAAGTTCTGTAAATTGGAAAAAATCGTATGATATGAAAGCAAAATGTATTAATTAAGGGAGAATACAGATACATATTTGACAAGTGGTCGGTAAATCTCTATTTTCTAAACCTTTTTAGAAATTTACTCTCATGAAATGTACATTATAAATTGAAGGTGTTAACAATTTCACACAATAACTACAAAAACAACCATCATCAACTCAGCAGACTTTCATGTTGGTTTTGTAAAGAGTGCAGAACTGAAACCATCTGCTTAATTAGCAATGGCAAAACAAACAAACAATAAAGAGAAAAGCAACAAAATTATAGCTTAAGCTAGGTATAGACGATTGTAAGATTTTAAAATATTGTCAGAAAATGCATTGAATATTTTTAGCCAATCATGAGAACTTACAATTTCTTCCTGACAATATTGAAAGCAGAAGCATTGACAGACCACCGTCCTAACAATTAATTGTCAGTTATCTGGCAATCGTCTGAACACTTTGGCATCATCATTGCTAGTACATTGTCAGGCATTGGCATATTGTAAGATGCACACCTTACAATGGATTCATTGTCAGAGTAATAGCAAGGAATACTAAAGAAAAATGTCTGCTTACGAGAGGTAGAAAAAACAAGAGAATAGTAAAAAATTGAGTACGAGAGACAAAAAGTTTCAGAAAAGAGAACAAAAAAATGTAAAACATAATTTTTCAGCCAGAACAATAAAGAACGAAGAGCGGCATGTGTGTAGACAGTTTTCGCTACGTAGAAAATCTTGCATCCATGTAAGCTGACAATTTTCGTTGGTAGCTAAATTTATTGTCACGCAATTGTCTGACAATGAGATTGTAAGATTTTCTTGCAATTGTCTGACCTGATAATTTTCTTAATTATGACAATTTTGTATTTCCAGTAGATTGCCAGCACGCTGTTAGGTCTTCCAATATTGTAAGATGTCAGATCTTACAATATTGTAAGACCTAACAGCGTCTATGCGAAGCTTTATGTTAAACTTAAATATGAAAAACGAAACTGATAAGAAATTAGTTATAAATCAAAATTACGATTTTTCGGTTTGTCACCCTAAATAATACCATGTAAACATGAAAAATAATTGCAACAGACTTTGGCTCTCTTTCTTCTATATACGGAGAGAATTTCACAATATCTTCATCCCACAAAATCGTTCTGCTTTGTAGTATCGTGTAAACTAAGCTTAACCGTTATACAACGAGCCACCATTGTTTACTAAAATTTGTATTCTTGAAAGTATCCAAAAGGAAAAGTACTAAAATTCTTGAATGCATAAAAAAGTAAAAGTATTAAGCATGTAAATCGTAGTCACCAATGGTAAGTCGTTGAATAGAGGTTATGAAGACAAGTGCATGAATTACAAGACGAAGAAATGTTTTCTTTATTAAAGGTTTGTTTGAGCATATCTAATTCCCATTTGGTTCATGGGAATTTCGGAATAAGTGTTTGAGTTTCAAACATTCTTTTTTCGAGTCTACTGATGAGTTAGCTAGCATCAACGAAATATCGGCGCAATATAGACGGCTGACAAAGAGAAAACATTAAGGTCTATTTTTAGAGCTAAAAGAAAATCATTTATGCTATTGAAAGGCATTGATTTAACAATTGGTCAGAATCAAGTTCTAGTTCTTGCCATAACGGGAATAAATAATTTTTATTTTATATTTATTTTCCCATGCTTCTCACTTAACGTCTGTGTCTGACAAAATTTCGTTGAGCCAAATGTCCGACTCCGATTAAGCAAATAGAAAAACTAAAGGCAAATTATTTAATCTTTTTAATGAATTAATAATTGGGAAAAGTAATGCTTGAAAAATTTATGATCAATTTCGTGATAGTTACACAAAAAGCAATCAAGCAATTAATTTAAAAATTTGCAGCACTTATATCGCGCCTGTCGTTAGTTCTGAGCAGGCCATGAGCGTCACAGTTAAGCGCTAACTTAAAATATATTTTTCCCTGCTTAAAATCTCTTGTCTCTTTTCAAAGTAACTTTTCTTGTTTTAAAATTCAGGTAACCAAAATAACATTTAACTATTTAACAAAATAACATCATAACTAAATGGCTTTTAAAAATCAAGTAAAAAAAAAAAATAACATTTAAGTCTTTAAAAATGTATATTAATATCCATTGATTCAAATGTAACTGCGCTAGCAAAGCGACAATACTGAGCTAAAAATATTGCTTACTCATCTGGAAAAATGTTGCAGTTGTAAATCAATACTGCTATATAAATGTCAAATAATATATTTTGTACAAATTTGTTACCACTCAGAAACTCATACATACACAGATTCTAAGGACAGGATACAGGCAACAAATTACAAAATAAGGAGAAAAAAATTACACTCTCATACTCAAGCGTTTTCCCACAACAAATACTTACGATTAAGGCAAATAGTTGTACTTACTCGTACAGCCAAATGAAAGCGGGCAAAATAAAAGAACACATTTCGAAACACCTTCAATAAAGCATTCAATATTTTCCATTGCTGAGGTGTATGTACCAGGGAACTTCACGGAGCTAACGCGATATCATGTGGATATCGATTGCTTTTATTTTTTATTTCTAGTTTCGGTAACTAGTAGGTAAAAATGTTAGTATCTTTAAGACATGCTGTCAATGCTTCCTTTAAAATACTAATCTGATGCTATAAGAGTATCGTCCCCCCTTAGAAATGGAAGCCCCTACGACCGTTTTCAAATTTGGCCTCAGTATTTCGGTGTTACTGAATAAGCTTTGCTTTTACGTGATAAAATTTATTTATTCAAATAATTTTTGTTATTACAATTTTTTTCCATAGCTATTTGGTATTACGTTTATTGGATCTAAATCTATGCTATTGTTACGATGGAGATTATATAAACAAGAGTAAGAAAACATTGAAGGTCCCCAGCTCGAGGCTTTTAATGTGTTCTCTTATTGATGTATTCTCAGGCTTGTTACTTATTTTCTTGAGAATTGAGAAAAAAAAAATAATTTTTGTGTTAAAATTGCAGTGATTAGTATTTTTAAAGGAGACTAAAAAAAGTAAACTTACATTTTTCTTGGCTAGAAAATATCTCAGGTCAGCATTTTTTTGAAGAATTATTAATAACTATACTAGAGCTAAGAAAGGCAATATGCTCTCTTTGGTGGCCGTAGTAAATAAGTAAAATCGCCATTGCAAAAACAGGTATATGTGGTATGCAGCACATTCCCCAAATTTTTATATTTTTTTTTGTACTGTTTTCGGATATTTGTTGATCATTTAAATCGTTTTTTATTTGTTGATCATTTAAATCGTTTTTTAAATCAAAACGAAATTTAATAAAACAAGTGTGTGGAATGTTTCCAGGGATTTTGGAGGCCATTTTGCTTGAAAAATATTTGTCTTTGTGGCAGCTCTATTCGTAAAATAAAGGCCAAGGGAATAAAATATATCTGATGAACTTCATAACCTGGGCCAACCGGTGCATCGCACTGAAGTATATTAATTGCATTACAAATAACAGGAACCACATCCTCGAATTTATTACAGCTATTGTTTTGGTTTGGTAGGCAATATTTTTCATAATTATTTTCAAATTGAAAAAATATTATATATTTAACAGTTTGCTGCTTCCAAAGTTCAGCGATTTCTTATTTATCTATATGTCTTTTAATGGCGAATTTTTGAGTTGATAATCAAATGCCATTTAGCTTTAATTTGAGTTTAAGCACGAAGTTTATTTTTTCAGCACTTATTTGATTGCAACTTAAATGAATAACTCTGGCCAATTAAAGCTCATTTATGTTTTACAGATTAATCATATGTTCTTGTCGCTGATGTGTTTCAAGAGTAAACAAAGCACACACACACAGACGTATGTATGAGATTTTGCCTCAAGCAGCACCCCCAAAATTAACTGTCATTATTGTGAAATCCAATGGCATGACATCAAATACTAATAATATAACACTGTACAACACATGATTTCGGGACTCAGTTCTGATAATTGTTTATGAAAGAAGAACTTCTGCATCATTCGTTTGGTCTTGGTACCTCAAATAATAATTTAAAAATTAATTTGAAGTTAGTAAGTATCGTGTAGGGGAGTTTGGCACGTTTGAGGCTCTTTTGTTTGCCACAACTCGAGAACCACTAGTCCGAATAAGCTAAAATAAATTTTAGAAAATTAGGAACTACAATTTCTTTAATCTGTTCTTACAAAATTTCGCTACATTAGCAAAAGTTTCACAGTTATAAATATATAAATAAATGTATGAAGAAAAAAAATATTTATTGCCAAAAAAAATTTGATTTTTTACATTTTTAATTCATAAAAAATCCAAAACGGTAAAAAATTGTCAAGTCCTATTACTTGCACGTAAAGTCGCTTAACCTGTGAACAAAATGAGACTTAAATTATAAAAATAGATGGACGCGTTTCGCTTGTATTCACAATTAAGTAAAGGTATGAATTTGGAAAAAATTTTGAAGGCTTTTTATTGATGCTTTATTTTGCATGAAAATAAACATTCCTACATACATTTATTTATAACTGCGAAATGTAGTGAAAGGTTGTATAAACAGATTAAAAGAATGGTAGTCCTTAATTTTTTAAAATTTATTTCAGTTTATTCGGACTAGTGGTTCTCGAGTTATGGCAAACAAAAGAGCCTAAAACGTGACAAACTCTCCTACACGATATTTACTAACTTGAAATTAATTTTTTAATTATTATTTGAGGTACCAAGACCAAACGAATGATGCAGAAGTTCTTCTTTTTAGGGCTACTTTCATAAACGATTATCAGAATTAAGTCCCGAATCAATCACCTGAAAAATGTTGTACTGTGTAATCATTAAACGGCTTCATTTAAGAGAGTTTTTCATCGTTGGTAATAAATTAATTGTTTTCGTTAAAAATAATTTTTTCCTCCCATAAAAAGCAGCTGTTGTATCGAAAGGTTTCCATAACATTTTGAAATTAAAAGGTGCTACCCTACTTTTGATTTAATTAAATTGCAACACTTATTTATGGCTGAAAAACTGGCACTGCATTTAAATACATCTTAAATTCATGTGAAAATTAACTAACTTCACATTTAAATATCAAGTCAAAAATTTTCCAATCTATAATCTTGTATGCCTGCCCAGTTTGGGAAGCTTGCGCAAAATCCCACATCAAAAAAATTCAAATTTGTCAAAACAAGCTATTGAAGATGAGGCTTAATTTACCATGGCATTTCTCCACCAAAGATCTTCACGAAAAAAAAAATAATATAAAATTAATTATTGAAAAAATAATTTTTTTAACAGAACGCTTCAAGGTTTCTTGTAGCATGTCTAGTAACCCACTAATTTCCGCCCTTTATTAAAGAAGACCAACTTATGTATTTAATTGTATCACAATACATACGTGTATATACTTCAATATGTATATACGACTTACAATTATATATGTATGTATGAGTGTATATGATTATTACATACCTATTTCATCTATTTAAATTGTATAAGATATCAAATCAGAGGTTGTATAATAATACTTTCCTCTGGAGTAAAATATTGTCTTCGTAATAAATATCCTCTTATAAACTAAATATTATTTTAGAGATGAGTAGCTAGTATGCTGACTAAAACTCTGTAAATTATGTGATAACTTTAGGTTAAGTGTTGAATTTTTTTTAGCAAATAAAAAAACATTGGCCATAAGACTTTAGATGTTTGAATAATCCTGCCATACTTCAATTTAAATGTTGCCGTTATCCAAAAATACTTTTTGAAGCGAGCTATAGTATAGTTATTGGACTTGGAAAATTACTAAAATTTAATTTATTTATGGAACGAACCTTACATTTTATTTTTGTCCATTTTGGTGCTGTTGCATTAGTGAACACAAATAAATAAAAAAAAATAAGAAAAACTGTGACTCAAGCCAACTCAAAGTATAGATACATACATAGGTTTCTGTTTCATTTGTTTGTATGCTTTGCTTTAAGATTTTCAGAACACAAAAACCTGACATTCCATAACATACATTCAATTCTACACACACACACACAAGCACACATACACTGTTACCAATATTTTATTTAAAAGGAATTGAAATGCAATGGCAAATGGTCTTTGTTCTCATCATACATGACAATAAATGGATGAATGGATGAAAAGATGAATTGCTGGTAAAGATGGAATAAAGTCAATCCATTTGTTGGTTAAAGCAAAAAAAAAAAAAAACCAAAAAAAGAGTTGTTGGAAGACAACTGTTGCAGCATGTGCTTCAGTATAACGTGCATGTTTTACGAATTTAATGGGAAAACTAAAAGTTAAGTATTGGGAAAAGGTTAAAATAAAACATATAAATAAGAGTCCTGAAATAAGAATATTTGATTACAATTGCAATTTGTTCAAAAAAAAAAACAAAAATGAGTTTAAGCACAAGGTGGGTAGCAATAAGATATAAAATTTATTGCTCTCAAGAATGCAAAAATAAATTGTTATTTTTAATGCAAAAGCCACTAGATTTGAAGAAAATTTGTTTTTAGATAACTTAACGGATACAGAGAGGGCTGCATAAAAGAAGGTATACAGAGTTTTTCTGCAGTTCTGAACTTATTTTAGACACAACAGTTATTTGGTTGGTAGCACAGTGGAAAATATTATTATTATTATACAATTTTAGGACTAAATTTTAGAGAAAGAGCACTAGCAACAGTGGCACTATGTTATTTCATTTTTCATTTACTTTACTTAGAATTTAGTTGATACGTTTTCTTGTATAAAAAAAAAAAGTTTTACTGATTTATCTAATACTAGATGTAATCACTCAGTTAAATCCAAATACTGCTATAAAGTAAATGTGAATAAAAGTGTTGAGAAGAATTAGTTTTAAAATATGATATCAGCTTTATAGTGTTGGTTCCATAGTGTTCTTTCTAAGGACTTAACGATATTTTAAACGTTAATGCAGGTCCAAAATTTTAACTTTACAAATGTTTTCTGTCGTTTTCAGTCAAGTTTAAAATATGTTTTTAAGAATTTTTCGAGTCTACTGATGAGTTGATTAGCATCAACGAAATGTCGGTGGCATATAAATGGCTGAAAAAGACAGAAAACATTTGTAAGGTCTATTTTTGGAAATGTGAATGCAAACGTATTAATTGTGGCTAGGATCATATAATATGGTTAATTTAACCATATGGTATGATTTCAGATATAGCATTGCTATATAGAACATAACATTGTGGCCACAACCATAATCAAACATGTCTTGTTTTTTTGCGTGTAATTTTGTAAAAACTAACAACATCTGCTTTGGATGCCTAATGTTTGTAGAATCTCATATAAATATAATGGAAATATAACAAATTTGATGGGTCGTATGCAGAATGCATACGGTCGTAGACACATGCTTATAAGAGAATCACTACACCAATTCGGTAATATTGGAAAAATATATAGTTATTACTATGATAATTAATATATAGTTAATACTAATAAGTTTTAATCCATTAGAATAGATATATTGAGATCCTTTTTGGTTGTTGAAATTTGTGATGGTTCGACTATTGATAGTTTGTATTCTCTACGCTTCACGGACTACCAGTCTATAAGACCAGCTCACTTGAATCCTGATTGGTCCCCCTGTGCTCTTAACCTCCAGCATAAAAATCTTGCAGCATGTCTCTCTAAAAATTTGATAATCAACAAAACCGAAGCTTTCTGCATCTGTTGGTCCTGAAAGTAAGAAACCAAGAGCTGCTTCAGATTCTAAACCATCTTCGCAAGAAATACAGTCACGGCAATAACAAAAATTTTATATTATAATTTTTTTTCGTTTACCCAAAGCAAATGCAATTCAACACTACAACCTTCTTGTTAAATTAATTTATGCTGCATTTTCAAAAATTGAATTAGTATGTATAGTGCACTCAATAAACAGAAAAACTAAATTGAAGTTGACATTGCAACAAATTAAATATAAATTGAGCACCCTGTTCTTATTCATTTCGTTTTCATTTCCCTTACACAATAACCGTTTTTACTTTTGTCGTAATATTTATGGGATATAAAAAAGAAATAAGTAAAGTTGGTTGGGGTTTTTACTGGTTCACTTGCTGTCATTGTTAATTCTGTTCGTTTCTTTATATTATATTGTGCTTTTAGCTTGACATTATTTTATAGATGACACAATGCACCAAAAGTGCTACTCGGAGATGGCATATTGATATGCAATATAAGGACAAGAATAGAGTTCAGAATTAATGATACAAAATTTGGATAATAAAAATTTATTTTAAAACCACGCACAGACAAGTAGACACACAAATGGAAAACACTTACGGCATTATGAATAATAGAAAACTTTATGCTAACTAACTTGCTGCTATCTTTTCCTTATGGAAATTTACATACAAAAAACTTAGCAGCTAGATAGTTAGCAAATGGTTTTTTCTTGTGCATAAGCCCTTTACACATTATATTTTTGATAAACCTCAAATAATAGAATACGAAGTAGAGTGTTTGAGCATATTCTCACAAGTTGATTGAAGTCGACGACACGCGCTGAAAGTTTAGATATCAAAAACTGGCCTAAACTTTCTGGTTTTTACAATTGCACTCAAGCATCGCAAAATGCTTGAATTCAATTTTTATTTCCACAAAATTGAGTAAGGTTTGTTTTTGTGATAAAACTGAAGTAAACAGCATTTCACTGGCTGGAATACATACCATGGCTGTTTCACTAACACCACGTCGCTCATCAGCACCGAAATTTGCTTCGAACCCAGGCTGTGGCTAATTGTATACTGCTTTTCAAGCAGCATCGTATACGCACCATACCAATTTAGCTTTTCGTGACTGACTGACTGTCTATATATAACCATATTGATAAACTTTCCATCTGCTGATTGAAATATATATTCCAATATAATATATATTCTGTCGCCAACATTCAGTGGATTCCCAATTGATTTTTGTGTTCGCTGCTATTTTAACGGGTTATCCATTTCGTGGTGTCAAAAGTGTAGGACTGTTCGACATTTGTCAAACTAAATTGTTAAACCAATTTTTTTCTTCTCAGTTGAAGGTCTGACATTGACGAAAATGGATCGCTTAACTATCACACAACGCAAAAAAATAAGCAAAACATTCTACAAAAATGGTGATTCTGCCACAGCCACATATAGTGCCTTAAGAGGAGATTATGGTTTATTTAATCGTCCAACTACGCAAGCAATTGGCAAAATTGTTGAAATTTTGAAGAGACTGGAGCGGTTATAATATTGTATCCGCTCCAGTGAAAATATCACTTACTTCACTGAAAATATCGCTGCTGTAAGTGAAACAGTTACCGAAGACCCTGTCACATACGGCAACCCTGTCAACAACTTCGTAGTTAGTATGCAACCGTGGACGAGCAACGACGTGAAGTTTAACAAGTGTGAATTCTTTTTATTTATTTTTTGTTTTTAATAAATATATAATTGAATTATACAGACAAACGTGTTTTTTTCGACCGTCCGTGACAACACGAATGTGTCGATTGCTTGTCGTTCTCCGGAATTAGGACTGTCTTACGGCACATTATTGCGTATTTTGCATTTAGATCTACACTTATATTCATATAAAGTCCAGCTCACCCAACAACTGAGGCCAGCTGACCATTCACAACATCGCAGATACGTGGAATGGGTGCTTGAACATCAGGTGGTGGACGGCGATTTTTCGAATAAAATTTTCTTCAGCGAAGAAGAACATTTCTTACCCAGTGGGTATATTAATAAAAACAATTTCGTATTTGCGATTCCAGGAATCTTCAAGTAATTGAACAGAGGCCATTACATCCACGAACAGTCACTGTTTGGCGCTCTCTTTTTGGTCCGAAGGTGTGATGGGACCTTGCTTCATCGAAAACGAAAATGGAACAATGAACTGTCATCGTCAATTCGGAGCATTATGGTCATATGATACCTGACTTTTTTTGCCTGCTATTGAGGAATACGACTTGGAGAATATGTGGTGTCAAGAAGATGGTGCCACATGCCACACGACTCGAGCGAATATGGCTTTTTTGCAAGAGACATTTCATGAAGGACTTTAAAACCAACATTCTTTAAGTTGTGGCTGAGATACCACACAATATGTGTTCAAAAAGTGGTCGAAAATTACCGCAAAAGAATCAATGCTTGAAATACTTTCTGTTGTGGCCATTTAAATGATGTAATGTTTCACTCATAATGTCAACGTCCAATCTTTATAATAAAAAAGAAATATTATTAAAGAAAGTATTTTAGATGGGTTTTATTTTGATTTACTTTTGCAACCGCAAAATGGATAACCCGTTATATTAGTCTTAACCACACTTTGTTTGGAAATGTGTGGCTAATTTACGTTAGTCTGTTACCTAAGATAGATATAATATTTATGCTTCCTCTGGAATATAATATGGCATTATTTGGAGAAATATAAAAATTGTCCTAGAAGCAACTTAATTGGTTTAAAGCTCATGTCAGTATATCAAAGGGTAGTTTATGTATATATTAACCGAAACAATTTCCTTCGCTGCACTAAAAGATTTCATTGTGTTCCAAGTATTTTTCTTTTATTTGTTATGCCGTGTATATTTCGTTTTTCGATTTAAAAAGAATGCTTTTGCCTGCACTATCGTCAAAACAAAAATAAAAAAAATTTTGCGTAGCAGAAAAGGCTTCCTCTTTGAGCTAAAATATTTAAAATTACTTTTGAAGCAAAAATGTGAAGGCTTGTATTGTAAAAATGGAAACTGCGAAGAGAAAGCAATAAAAGCTCGTGTTCGAAAAATTATTTTTACTTCAATGAATCTACAGGGTCCGCCATCTAACATTTTTTGTTTTTCAACTAGTGCTTATTTCGTGAATGGTAACACTTAGCTTCTGTCTGATTTGACAGATAATTAGTTTTATCCTTCCGCTGAACGAATATGGTTGTGTATAGGCTTCGCTAAGTGGGCCTGCGACCGATTTACAGAACATGTCGATTTTACCAAAAAAAAATCATCTTTGCAGATGAAGCTCATTTTGATCGTGGCGGGTATGTAAACAAGCAAACTTGTCGCATTTGGGGTACAGAAAGCCCGCACGCATACATTGAAAAGCCGATGCACCCAAAACGTGTCACTGTTTATTGCGGATTTTGGTCCAGAGGCATAATTGGGCCATATTTCGTTGAAAATGAGGAAGGAGTGGCCGCTGTCAATGGCGATCTTTACCGGGCCTTGCTGAACGAATTTTTGTTTAGAAAAATTGAAGAGGAGGATGAGTGCCACACAGCCGAACCTACACTCAATGTTTTGCGCCGTTTACAAAAAAAAAAAAGTTATTTGGCGGACCCTTTATATATACACTGCAAAAAAGAAAGAAAAAAGAAAAACAAGTTACAAACGTAGGGAACAGGGTTTATTTCATAAATTTTGGTGTTAACTTCGCTGCACAGGACTTTAGTTTCAATTCATGCACTTTAGATTCTCTTTGATTTAATATCTGAATGCAGTTTGATTGAGATAAAATTTTAGATGACGTGCAATTGGTTGTTTTTGAAGTTTGGTATAAATCTATTTATAATGTTACTTTGATTATCAAGTATAAATGAAAATTGAAATAACACATTTACAATTAGGTTAGATAATGCTAAAGCCACAAATGTTGCAATTAGTAACAAAAATATGTAAAGAAAAGAAAATTAAACATTTAAATAATATTAAACAAATATTTATAAAAGCAACAATAAAAATGTTTTCATTAAAAATTGTGTTAATTGTGTTTTATTTTACTGAATTAAACACCACAAAAACTGTGGCCTAGAGATTTAACAATTAAAAGACCAAACGTTAAAAAAATAACAAGCAAAACTAATAAATTTTTATCAAATTACATTTAAATGCCATGAAATATTTGTTACTTGGTTGCAGAAAAAAAGAGGAAAACAGGGCAATAATAGAGTTTTTAGGTTTTTTCTACATTAATTGTCAATGTTTTTAAATACAAAATTATAATTAATTAAAACAAATATAATGAAATTTACAAATAATGCAATTAATTTGAGTTTTTATAGAGTAATTTTATTTTTGCAACAATATATTTTGACTAAAAGAAATTTTTTTTTTAACAAAACAGAGCGTATTATTGTTACAAAAAATTAAGGCACGCCAACTGTGCAGCTTTAGCGAATATAATAAGCCAGGTTAAAGAACAGATGTTAAAAGTGTTTTACTGTTATCTATTCATACTTGTCGCTTGTTTATGCTTTAAAAAATTTTATTTCTGTAGTCCTGGCTGCCTTTTTTTTATATGATTTTTGACTTTATCAAATATTTTTCCATATAATTAGGTTATGTTATTTGTATGTCTTGCGGCATAAATGTATGCCAGTATAGGCTTGCTGTGCACTTCCTGGACTTAAACATGAACAGTTCTACCTATAGGCCGTTAGGAACTCCGTGCCACTCACAAACACCCTTAATATCCTTCAGTATGTGACCTGTGTATGTCTGGTAAGATGTGGCTCCTTAGATATCGGGACCCTATTGGTGTGACACTCGCATTGCTCGAACGTGTCTCTCCGATATTCCTATGCGGTTAAGACGTACAAGCCACTGAGAGTGACATGTCTTAACTCTTATATTTGTTTTCAATTCAGGTTTGCTAAGTCTTAGTTTTTTCCTCATCTAAACTCCTCATAGAACCTCTGCCTTGATTTCTACGGTTTCGTTATTTCAGAGCATTAAATGGGCTCTGTGTGCCCAATTATTTAGCTCATATTTAACTGCATCGAAAGATTTCGTGCATACTAAGCCTACACTCAGAATATTTTTGCGGTAGCTGACCCTAGTTTATTCTAGAAGTAATCTGTGCAATTATTTTTAAATGACAAAACCTTTGAAAACGATTTGTACAGTTACTTAAAAAACTAACTACAGTAAATAGGGATTTTCGATCACAGTTAATAATGACAGTAGTAACTTACGTTACTTATACATGAAGGAACCAAGCTGTTAATACATACATACATACATATGTATATACATTTTTATAATTTGGTTTCTACATACATATGTAGCATACATAATCTTTACTTAAATTGATTGTTATTGAATTTGTTCTGATTGTTGCGATGGCTGAGTAGGTATAACAGCTGCTTTCAAGTCGCGATGTTGCATGTTCGATTCTCAGCAGATGCCTTGCAGTACAAAAATTAAATAAGCGAATTGAAAAACGAGATAATACAGATACAACTATAATTAAATAAAATTACTATCTAAGAAAAAAAAAAAATATTTTTACCAGTTAATTACACATGAATTATTTCACAGTTAGAACAAAGGAAAACTCCTTATTTTTATCGATTGGGTTCCATAAATTTTTTAACATTTTAATTCAAATGAAGTACATAATTAGTAAACTTAAATGAAAACTAAAAAGGACGGTTTTTAAATGAAGTTTGATTTATTTTAAATAGTGTTTGCAGTTAATTTTAGTGACAAAGTTTTCTGAGTGTATGCAGTTCAACTCTCTTACTCTTGCAGCAAGTGAGTTTGCTCTCTCACTCTCCGTATGATGCGCAGTTCACCATGAGTCGAGTAACTGCTGGTTACCAAACTGTTTGTGATTTAATGCGTTCAGCTGAGATTGCTGTAATGACCATTTGATTATTCCCATTTCCTGGCCTTTTTATTTTATTTAGCCCCCTAATATACTCCGTAATTGTCCGAACTGCCGCCGGAAAAAACCGTATAGTAGTTCTGTGATATTTTTTATGTAAGTATCAAGTAATGTTTTCTCCTCGCCATTGATCCATGCTTGCAGCAATAAAGTCTCTTGGGGATTTGCTTCAAACGGACGGGCAACCAGAAAAATGTTTCGCAATTGAGATCTAGTCTGTTCTCAGGTATGCGATCTGACATCATATAGATTTGCCATAGGCAAATCTATATGAAGAGCCGCTTCATATTTTATACGAATTTTGGTTTGCTTGACGGATAATATTGCTTCCATTGCCCTTGTTTGTGTTGTTTCGAAAGCCTGATTTATAAATATTTCGAAGTTGCATTTGCATTCCTTCGATGTCCATAACACTTGATAACGTTGCTATGAGGCCAGCGTGTCATCTCTATATTCATTCCCATCTCATGCCCGTGTTCACATTGACCAACATATATGAGTCAAAAAGTTTTTTTTGACACTTGTTCTATGAAAAAACTCTAAGTGCACTTTTTTTTACAGACATGTTCAGTACGCACGTGCACTAGCACTTGTCATTTACTTTCACCTTTAAGGCCGTGACTCACTATCCCTCCCAATCATATGATCTGCTAAAATTTACATAAGGTCTTACAGAGCGGTCTGTCAATGTCGACTAAAAGTGTATGGGTGTGACATGTTCCATTTCCACATTTTAAAAAGTGTAAAATATATATATATATATATATATATATATATATATATATATATATTTATATTTTTGTGTAATTAGAGTTCTTTGTTCGGAGTTGATATCAAGAGTGTAACTGTGTGGCTATTTTGAAGCCATTTTCATTTCTCTACTTCCAAATTGTATAGATTCAATTGTACCAACTTTTCCACACCTGAATATGGGAAAGAAAACCAAAAATAAAATACACGAAAATTCTTCTACTAAAAAATCAACATTTTTTTTATGTCTCAGTAATGCGAAGCCCGATTTTGCCTATTTTCAATATCGTGCAAAAACAGTTTGTTAAGAACCGAGTAATTCAAAATAAATTTCAATAGATTGTTTAATGGCCTCAAAAACGGAGTTTATAAAATGTGTTTTTTGCTTAACAAATCTTAGTAAAGGGTACAACAAGAAGCGCGGACTTGAAATAAAGTTCCAGTTATTTGAAAAATCTCACTAATTTAGTCTTACAGAAAAAGTAGTCTGAGTGCACTTGACGTAATTAAGGATTTTAATTTAAAGTTAAAGGGTAAATTGTTAAAACTTCATTTTGCTTACCTGCCAGTTAGATCAATGTTTAGTTTTCCACTTCATTTCATTATATTTTAGTATTCAGCAGATTTTTTTTCTGTTGTCTCTACATTAGCTTGTATTTGTAATCCTTCACTACTCTCCATTTGCTTAATACTTTTGACACAATTTATATGTCGCATGTATTCAAGTATGTGCATTAGGTTTGATTGTTACACAACCTTTTGTATTTTTGCCATTGTCCTGAAGACAATGAGGCTGAAAAGTGAAAAATAAACTCACAGAACAAGAACATGTTGACCTGGTTCCTAAATACGAAATAAACATGCTTAATACGTATTTAGGATGGTCTTAATTTAATTCTGCGCAGAAGAAGAATTTTACCACTGAATGTGGTGATGCTCCCAATTTCTACTTTAAAACTTTACATACGATGGCTGTAACGAAAAGTAAACTTTAGATTGTAAGTTTTTCAATTTAGTCACAACTTTAAAATAAAAGATTGTCATGTGGAAAAGAATGTTGCAATGAATTTGATTGCTTATTAAGTTAAAGTGAAAAAAGGGACATCAGATTAATTGATAGTTCAGCTGCTGTAAGCTGATAATAAATAATCAAAAAAATGTGGGGCACTTTTTTGTGAACCACGGCAGCCGAATTGGGAATGAATAAAATTTAAAACAAGGAAAAATAATATATAACACTAAAACACATCATACTGTCTGCTAGCAAATCGAAGGGAAATCTTTTTGCATCCCAGTAAGAGCGCTATGTTCGGCTGAGCCGAAACTTAAATACTCTCTACTTCTAACTTTCAGCTTCTTTAGAGATCGGTTTTCACTATATGTTGACGAAACGTTCCCCTGTATTGGATTAAATGCTGTCAAATTTAGCGAAATGGTAACTAATTACCCAATAGATGGACGGACATCACTAAATCGAGTTTTATATCAATACGAATCTAGAATATATCTTACCTTACGGAATCTGAAGTTGAATGTGTGAAAATTATGAAAGCAGTCACAAACATACATAGCTTTTACGTTGTTGTGAGGGATGAACATGAATATATACATTAACAATATTGTTTATTTTCACGAAAACCGCTGCAACTCACATCTGGCAATTAAATATTCATTATCCCCATATATTTGTTTCCCGCAAGGTAATGAGCTCTAATAAGCGATGTCAGCACATACAAATAAACGTGCAATAGGTGCATGTATAATCACACACACACACACAAACACAGGCGTACTGACCACTGAGACTCACAGGTCAAACCCAGCAATGAGGCATCTATAGTGTACACATTCTTGTGGAAGATTATCGGTGTTTGTTCATGTCAACATACTACATACATGTATACATACATACATACATATGTATATATTCGCACAAACAACTTTGTTTAAGAAAACTGTAGCTAGAAGCATGCACAGACTCTGTGAGATAACAGCTATTAAAAATAAATAGCAATGACCATTGTCAAGCCGCAGGTGCCCAATCACTCAACTTAAATCAGCGGGACTGAATATGTCATAAATAATTTCAAGTCAGTAGTGGATTTTCCAAGATAATTGTTGAATTAAACTTATTGTGTTATTAAGAGATTGAAGTTCGTTTGCTTATGAGTAACTTTATTCAAGAAGATAAGAAAGCTTTACACCTCCACGGAAGTGGTCGTCGTGAGCCATACCAAAAATACAAAATATCACAGCTGGTACGCCTCGAAAGTTATGGTTTTGGCCTGCAGTGGTAATTTTTTTTTATACATGCCAAAAGCTATAAAAAAATCAATGGCACACTGTTAATTACGAATTCGTCTTTCCTGTATAAATAATCCTAAACTTTTACTAAAATTGATAATTTTCAGCTTCCACTATCGACGAGATAACTGAGCAGGATACCTGCAGTTGCTTTCAGAAAAAGATAGCAGCTTTAAATTTATCTCTTGCAAGTTGTTGATATCCATGTAAAGGAATCAGAGCGCTACAAAAGATTGTTTTTTTTTAAAGAAAACAAAAACAGTTTTGGATATCAATGACAAATTTTTTCCTGTTAAGGCACGTTTGATGCCATTATGTATGAAACTCGATTTCTTTTGTATGGCCACCACTGGCACGCTTGCAGAAGTCAAGACGCTGAACCAAACTTTCGGCGGTTCTAAAGCATAAATTGGCCAATACTGCTGTACTTAAACATTCGATATCCGTACGAAGTTCATCAATCGTCGCTGGCTTGTTGGCATAGACCATAGAAATGACGTAGCCTCACGCGAAATAGTCTAACGGCGTCAAATCGCACGACTTGGGCGGCTAATCAACTCGTGGGACAACACGTTCTAAAAACTCGGTTTTTAATAAATTGGTTGTGAGATTCGCTACGTGGCTTGTGGCGCCGTTCTGTTAGAACCACATGTCCTTCAAGTCCATGTCATCCAATGGGGTCCAAAAATATTCGGTTATCATTGAGCGGTAGCGATTCTCATTCACAGTAACTTGCCGGTCATGATCATCACGGAAGCAGTATATCCCAATGACGCCGCCGACCCTTAAAACGCACCAAACCGTAATTTTTTTCGGGATGCTATGATGACTCCTGGAGTACGTGTGGATTGCTGCCTGACCCATAAAGCATATTATGTTTATTGACGAAGCCATTCAGGCAGAAATGAGCCTCATCATAAATTGGACGCAGCGCTCTTAATGTTGAGGCCACTTTTTAGTGATTTTGACTCATGAAATGGTAAAACTTACTGAAGAGAAATGTCAAAAGAGCAGCAAGAAAATGGCGTTGTCTGCTGTCCCTGTCGCTGTACTTTTGTAGCGTCCCTGTTGAAAACCCCGTTATAACAACTGCGTACATTGTCCTGAAATTCATAATTGGAAGCGCATCAGCAGTTTATCTATTAACTGACGAACACAATTCAACTTTGTTTAATGTATTCTCCAGTTTAATTTTTTCATTTTTCTGCTTTCATAATCGTCTTAAGCTGCATAATTTGTTTTCCTGGGGTTGCAAGTAGTATTTGAAGTTATTTTTGTTGTTTTGAATTATAATTAACTGAATAATAAGTGTACGAGTATTGTGGTCTCTAATAGAATATTATAAACGTATAAATTTGCAGTTATTTTGAAAGTCTTCTCTCGTTTGTAGATTTTGTTGTGTTCAGGTAATTATGAATGCGGGGTTTCTAATATGCGCCGCATTTCTCCAAAACGTGAGGGAAATATATTTTAATTGCTCATAAGCTAATTTGCCTGTTAACTTTAAACTACAAAGTTCTACAACAACAAATACCCAAAATAAACAAAAATTTATAAGAAAAGGGTGTTCCGATACAAGAAACTGTTGAAGTTTATTAAAATTGCCTGTGACTTTTGAACCATAAGATGTAGAGGGATGAAGTTTTCACAGGATGTGGGGCCTTATAGTTTCCACAGCAACAAATACCAAAACCAACTAAGAAGTAAGAACTAAAGGGTGCTTCTATACAAAACACTGAAATTTGCTGTAACTTTTGAACGGTAAAAGATAGAGACTGCAAATTTCCACAGGACATGCAGCTACCAGGCCTACACGGCAACACCTACCAAAAATAGTGAAATGGAAAAATTTTAATGCTGCTCTTAATGCAGGAACACCCTTTATGTTGAAAAATGAATTTAGCCTTTGAACCATAAAAATAGAGATTTAAAAATTTCACAGTATAAGTAACAGTTGGGCTGAAAGAAGTCAGCGGATGTTGTTTGGCTTTCAGAATATCGGTTGGAGCTGGTGCAAAGTGTGCTTCGTTCTGTTCAAACCACATGTCTTCCAGACCTAATTCCTTCAACTATCGCAGAAAAAATCGGTCAACATGGCCCTATAGCACAGTGTTGTTTGACCAGCGGCATCCTAAAAAAAAAACAAAAAAAAAAAAAATAGCCTGATGACTTCTACAGCGTGAATAGCGGCGCACCATGGCGCAGTCAGTGTATGTTGTAATGTTTAATTGTGCATCACTCGTGGATTGTTGGTGCCCCAGGAGCAATAGTTTTGCTTGTTTACGTACCTGCTGGGTTGGAAATGAGCCTCATCGCTCATTATGATTTTGGTCGAAAAATCAGCCACTTCGTCATAGACACGATTTCTATGCGTTTTTGGGCAGCGTTTCGCTTGCTTACTTGTATTCCACAGCTGACTAGTTCACAGATATAAAAACAAATTTGTCGTCGGCTGCCATTTGCAAAACTAAAAGCAGCTTCGATTAGGGTGATTTCTCTTGGTCCGGCTGTTATTTCGCAATATATTATAGCAATGGAAAACAGTTTAATTGGTGTTCACACACAGGGATACCGTTTAGTTTGAAAATCAGCTGTAACTTTTCCACCGTAAGAGATAAGGCCTTGAAATTCATACGAGGTATGAAGTTGTTCAGCCTTTACAACACCAATTACCAAAAGCAATAAAAATTTAAAGTGTAAAGGGTACCTTAAGCCTACCACTTACTTAGCAGTAAGCGAACCTTTCTGTGCTGGTCAGTCTCGTACTTGGTCCAATTTTGTTTTATATTGTTATAAGAGAAAAAAACGCAGGTTTTTGATACAAGTTGTTTGGCTGCGAAAAATTATTGAAATCGAAAGATTGGAAAAAACCATTAGTGAAACCAATTGAAAAGGTTTTGTCATTTAAAGGAGCATTCATGAATGCTATTGTTCGGTTTTTTATCCTGTGTACAACTAATAAACGATAGTTTATCATTTATTTACGAATTTTGGTCTTAGGACGCTTCAAAGCCTTTCTTTCGGTGTGTCTTCTAAAAAAAAAGTTTTTGCAACTCATCTATCTGTAACAGTGGATATATGCATCCGTTGGCTGTATGTGCTCTCTGCTTTCTTCGTTATTTTTATAATAAAAGTTTACACAATGAATTCATAAAACTGTAGTAATTCACATGAAAATCAGTATAGTGGAGTATGGCGCTGACAAATGTTGATGTTAGTTTTTTATGTCAAAAAAAAAAAGAAATCATTTTCTCAGTGTATACTGAAATTTTATGAAGTTTATTAATTAAGCATCCTTGAAGCAAATCAAATTTAAACTCACATTTGTAAAATTCACAAAACAGTTCTCTTGCAGATGAGACCACATAATAAAACCATGCAATGGGCCATTTCAAACAAAGTCGTTCAAAATGGACGGAAATTGTCATACAACTTCCAAGCTAAAATTGTTGTGAATTCTTTTGCAACACGTTGGACAAAACGTTGCAAGTATTCTTTTTTTTTTTTTGTAACAAAAGCCTTTAGTCACGCCAGGGAAGGAGGTGGGGGTGGGGCGTTAGTGTCAACAATGAAGTTGCAACTGTGTTCTTGTTGCAAAATGCAACATGTTGCTTTTATGTTCTGGATTTTGCTTTGTATGTTCTGTGATGTGTGTGAATTGATGAATACATGGAATAAATAAAGTTTTGCAATGCTCTTGATACAATGTCTGCTATTGTGTACTTGAGTGTTGTTAAATTTTTAATACTTGTGAGCGCATAAAATGAATGTGTCAGCAAATTTGTTGAAATTTACTTTTTAAGTGATTTTACTTCAGTTGGCAAATATATTTTTGTGAAGAGAGAATATCTAGAACACTAACGGCCTGCAGTGTTGTCCGACATTTGTCTGATGTGCAGCAAATACCAGTGGAGATATGCTGATATGATTTATACAAGTACATGTAAAGATTTATGCGTTTGAAGGGGAGCGGAAAATTTTTTTCTATTTTTTGAACTTAAACAGAAAAGAAAAAAAATATTTGACACCAGTTTTAGAAATTGTTTGCCTAGAATATCTGAATATTTGAACGCTGCCTTTAATTTGATTTTAAGCCTATGAATATTTCAAAGTATACTTTGCGATTGAAGTCAAAATAAAATCTTTCATTTATTTTGTGGAATTTTTTGTAATTTGGGAATTTTTTTTTTTGGATAGCATGTTAAATAAATCGAATTTAACACATAATAATATCGGTTACCTGCAACGAAGTCAGCTGTCAAATTAATGTGGCTGCTGCAAACAGTTGTGTCTCTGGCACCCATCTCAAATTTGCATGTGCCACAACAACCACATCAAGAGTTGTATTGTAAACCGCATTGAGTAGTTTAACAATTCAATAAATACTCTGGCATTAAATTTCTGTTTTCAGTTAAATCAAGTTCAAACATACACAATTGTTCAGGTTAAATCGATGGAGAATTGCAACAGTTGTGCGTTAAGAGCGTCAGTTTTCTAATGATTTCCTGCATGTGATGGAAGAGACAATTATTTACAAGGCCATAAAATAAAATGGCTTGGCCTGATTTCTGTTAAAGGAAGTTATGATAGTAAGACATGTCTTGCACCTTGAAGTTATGAAATGGGTATAACAAATTTCTTGAGAAAAGTACTTAGTATATTCGATTGGTTGTAATTTAACAAATAAAATTTATATGAGTCAAAAGGTTCGCTAAGCCAAGCATATTCTTGCACTTTTTTTTTAATTGTATACATCGTTTTACTTAACACATAGAAGTGGGGTGATGTAACCTCAGTACCTGCCTCCGCAAACACTCTAAAAGTTGTAGTAAAAGAAAAGAAAAACTGTGCTTTACAGTTTCTAATGATGTAAAAAAAGTATGCAGTACAAAGTGTATCTACCTCTTTTTAGCATCAAGGCGTTCTTTCAGCTGATTTGGGCGATTTTCAAAAGTCACTTTTTGCACCTCTGTTTAGTGAGGAAAATTTTAACGAAAAGCGGCTGTGCCAAAATTGTGAAAATTTAATCGTTCAAAGTTCACAGGGTGCTGATGAAGGGTGTTTGCTACCCAGAAACAGCCGGTTGTCCATCTAGCTTTAAAAATTTTACTTTTCTTTACTTAATTAATATTGATTAATTGATTGATTGATTCCATATAAACTTAGGATCAATTACTATTCCAATGTATTTTGCCTTTGTATCTAAAAGAAGTCACCACTTCTATTAATTTGAATTGGTTGAATATTTGGTATTTTTGTATTAGAGTTGATTACTTGTACTGTTTTATCACTGTTTACTTGATAAAAAGACGACCAACAAAGGGTTGAACTTGAGCCTGAAAAAGTGATTTAATATAAATGTATACAAAATTTAATTGTTACATAAAAGTTAGTTAAAACCTAATTCTGTTGGCATTAAAAAAATAAACTTTAAACCATTTTATTCCTCTGTTAACACTTGTTGTCAGCATCTGGTGTTTGTATTTGTTTTGAAGTTCGTTTGTATGCAAGAAGAAAACAAAGATGGAAAAACTTTAAATAGTTTTGCAAAGGCGAGATTAAGTTATTTAAAATATTTTTAAGGTTATTATTACCAGTATCAACATTTCTCTGGGAATAGAGAACTTAAATCTATTTTTGTACACTCTGTGTTAAAAAAGTAGCGAAACAAAATGAGAGCCCAAATATATATATATATATATACATATAATTGGTATAAAATCCAATGAAATATCGGATAGTCTTTGGGTTACTGTCTTAGTCTACTATGAGGAAACATTCAGGTAGAGTAGAAAGGACTTCTTTAAAAAAAAAAAACTACTTTAATCGTTGGACATTAAAGTAGTTTGTAGGTGTCCTCCTCAATGTACTTTGAATAGTAGTAGTGATATCATATCAAGCCTGTAGTCGTGAAATAACTCACCAAGGTTTGCGCTTACATTAATGCCCACAGATGTGTTCTTTCGGACAGACTTTACAGAGGCGTTTGAAGACCGTTCCAACCTCGACCATCTATTATTCTTCATTTGTAGCCCCTGAAGTCCTTTTCACTTACTTCAGGCACAAGAGCTTTCATATCTAACTGTTAGCTATGAGTACCATTTCCAGCTAAGAAAAGTTAAATTTTAAAAATAAATTTTGCTCTTTTTGGAAGTTTTAATTTGTTTACAACAAACTTCCATCTCTTGTGATCCTTTAAGATTAGTAGTTCAATTTTGTCTTAGCAATCTTAACTCTGGTTGCTTGGTTTTAATCCTTCTTTTAGTGTTTAGGCAAGTGTCTGTATTTCATAAGTAAGCTATTTCCGAGGTCCATTACCACAATAACAACATTAAAAGCAAAATTTGACTCATACCAAAAAAATGTTTTATGCCTGTTGTAAAGTTGGCATTAAGTTTTTCTTTATCCTCTCTCAGTTTTCTTTGCCTTTCTGCAGCAGATTGCTTTTTAATAACTTGTTTACTTTGATGTTTTTTGTGATTGCAAGTTCTGCACAATTTGCATATGTAAATGCGTAAATGAATTTAGAGAAGAAGACAAGAAGTCAAAGCAATTAAAGCAAAAAATTGTTAAACAATGATGGGCAAATAAAAATAATGACTGCAGTACATCTCAGGCCTATAATTTAAAACACTTAAAATATTTACAGCGAACAAATGGCACTTGGAAATGATTTGGATATCTCTTAGTAAGATTTTTCTTTTACAAAGAACATTAATTAACTTAGCTAAGTGATAAGAATATAAAACTGGAAGAATATTTCAAGAAAATAATGATATTAAATTCTTTAAAAATTTCTATCACATTAAGTTTAGCGGAATTTTTTTTTTTTAATTCTGAGGAAGTAAAATCAAACTCAACCCCAACAAAACAATTATGAATTGTAAGTCATATATGTAGCTAGCTTACTATTTTTAATTATTGCTTAATAATTAGCAGTTGTAAAATATAAATTTCAAAAAAAAAAATTCAATAATGTAAGACTCTTAATGAATATATTTTCGTGTGTGTCATTCATTCTGAAATAGGTTTACATAGATTGAAAAAAATCCTAAAAAGTGTCTCCATTTAAAAACAAACATGCGAAATAACAGAAAAAATTTGTTAAGATTTGCATAGTTACACATTTTCTATTCACTGTTATGTCTTTACTTGGGCATATCATGGTCGCACCTGTTACACTCAAACAAATGCCGCATTATTTTCGCTTTGTCCATCTGTTTACTTGAACTATATGATGGCGGATAATCTAGAACTCTTCTGTAAGCTGTTGGAGTATTAAGTACTTAAGTATTACTTTCAGAAACGTAAAGATATCGAGAGTTTTCCATGCATACATATGTACCTATATTTGCCTATCGTGCAACTACGCTTTGAGCAATTAAAAAAAAGGTTGCTAAAAGGTTGCTGTTTCAGTTTTGTAAACTCAAGAATAAAATAATACTCACAAAACAATGCGAATACATACAACATAACAGTGAGAAAAGCACAGGTACACACCCGCATTTATTTTCCTTTAACAGTGCTGCACAATTTACATTCCCAAAACTATTGCAGAAAAAACCTTCTGCAGGACAAAAGAAGAATGCTGCAGCATTTTCCATCAAGTAGAAAGAATGACATGGAAATTAGCGGTATTTTCCTAAAAACATATGAACTCAGCTTCCAAGATCTGTAGGTTACAAAAGTAATAAAAACATCATTTAATAAGCAATAGCAGACATTTGTAGGAGCAAAAGCAAACATTTTAATTTACGTTTCCCTTAACCTACCTAGAAGTAATTAATAAGTACATCTGGCATGTTTCTTTGGCAGTTGTTCTCTTGTCCGCCCAGCACTTAAAAGAAACGAAAGCTTAAGACTATAATTTTTCTTGATCTACATCAAGTCTTTTGTTTTATATCCTTTGATGAGCACACCAGTGTGGTTGAGCCATTAACAACCACTGAATTTTTTTTTTAGTCATCAGGCGTCGACGGGCTTTCTCTTTCCACAGCGGGTTTGCTGACTTCATGATTTTCCTGTTTTAACGATGCTTGGTTTAGCAGTTTTTTCTTTTACTATTACTATAAAAAAAAAAATTGTGAAAATTTCTTAAAACGTTTGTACAGGATAAACTTAAAACCAACTTTATTTTGAGCGTTAAAATGCAATAAATTTTAAAACAGAAAGCAATTGAGCAGCAAATTAAATAAACCAATTTTGTGTTTTTCTTTTTCAAGCACTATAAAACTGTAAACATAATGACAGTTAGTTTGACCAAAGGCTCAAGATTGAACTAAAATTAATGGCGTGTTGGAGAACAAAATGGGAATTAGCATAATAAAATTCATAATAATTACCACGTGTTAAAGTAGCTGGGGGTTTTTTTCTTCTATTTGTTAATGGAAAAATTAGGAAATGGAAATGCTAACAAAAGATAAATGGCTTCTGCTTTATGAGGTGAATGACGAATTTTAAAATTTTACTATTTGATATGTATGTGAATGTCAGAAGCTGATAAGAATAGTGCGTAGTTTGTATAATAAGATAAACATATATATATATATATATATATATATATATATATATATATATATATATGTCGAATAAAGACAAAAGTATGTATTGAAAAAATCATCTGGGGGTTTTTATTTTTTTTTTTCATAAATTTTGTCATCACTTGAAAGTCTTTGGTAATTAACCGGCCACAAGTGCCAAAGTTCTAAAGCATACGCAATCATTAACCCAGTTTTTTGTGGTAAAATATTTTTGCCCAATAACAACAACACTGCTTGGTATCAGCAAGCATTTGTACCACACGATCGCTTTTATGTTCTTATAATGATAACAGAGTTGAATCGCTCTGTTGTTGTGATTATAAGAACACTGACTGGAGGCTGATATGTTGCTGGAATAATGCTTGTGTGGTTTTGCGTAAAGTGCCTTGGATACGTTCAGCTGAGGGTGTCCATCATTTTATAAGACTTTATGCTTATCATATGTACAATGAATTGTATTAAATACTCAATGCAAATGAAGAACTCTAATCTGTGGTTGTTTCAATTTTTGGGTACTGCTTGTTCGTGTATTTGTTTCTTTTTTTTAATTGTAGAACAATTATCTGTCAACGGCAATAGCAAGATCTTTGTTCAAAATAACAACATATTGTATATTATTTGGTTACCTGATTTGGTTATTTGATAGATCAAAAATAATATGTTTATTGCGAATAAAGGTTACACAATTATCGATTGGTTGTGGTTCTTATTTTATTCGGATGAATATAATCATATTTAAATTTTCATGGATAGAGACAAGAAGATCATCAAACTGTAAAAAAATTTTGTTTTAGGTGACGAAAAATTGCTTACGGCATTTTAAATAAAAATACATTGTTCGCCATAATGCTTCGCATCGTTGAAGACAACACAATATTGTTATCGCAACCATATTTTAAAATGTTTTTTTCTTTGTATGTGCGAACACAAATTGAAATATTTAAGTAGCTCCCGAATAAGTTGTTGAGATTACAGTTATACTGTTGCTTTCTTTTTCTTGGGAATGTCTCAGAAAATTTTTTCAATCCTTTTTAAAAGAAGTGTGCAAAAGTTTCATAAAATATGCAAAAAGAAAAAAAAAATATTGGCGTATGATTAATAGAAGTTATCATTATTGCATTTAGTTTTATTACTCATACGTTTCAATTAATTTCAGTTTTTTAAATTTTTGATGTGCATTTTTGCACACAATAAATTTTATTAAAATTATAAAACTAGCATGGTACTAGCTATGATGCTATTCAGTAAGTAAATATTTAAGCTAAATGTATTTTAAAAGCAACAATAACAGTCTGCAGCAGTACCTTAGCACGGAATAAACTTCTAAAAACTCTATATAAATTACATAAATGTTTGTGTACCGTAAGGAACTTAATACTACGCATTGAATGCAATGCACTTCCTTCACATTCTCTGCAACCTTTCAACCGTTTAAATAATAGATATTGTGAAAACATTTTTAGCATTATATAAGTGTTGGATTAAGAAGCAGTATTCATCAGCAGCAATTGCAAAACCCAACAGTGACGTAACTTTCTATGCTGCACAGGTTTAAAATTTCATTAGTTTGATGTAAGAATTTCTATTGTTATTGAGGAAAAAAGTTTGCGGGCATTAAGAGAACTTCAACTATCGCAATTTAGCAGCATATCGATGATGATGCAACACATTTCAAATTCCAGTCAAGCAATTTAACACTGTTTGTAGGTGTGTATGGTAAGCGCGTTTACATATACAAGCTGTTATTTTGGGCTACATACATATGCACATCTGCAAAAAATTTGTGCATTTGTATAGCTCAACATCAAGTATAACGGCAATGAACATGTAAACTTGCTCAGTGACTCCTGGCTCTCTCAAGTAATATTTCTCTCATTTTGTCTAACTCAAGCTAAAGAGCATGTGAGTGTTTGCACTAATGTGAGTTGTGTTCACATTAATGTGGATATTTAAGTGTTTGCTGGTGTGTGCCATTTCCATTAAAGTAAAACATTGTTTCTAACACCTTTGTTGTATTCTGGCTTCCTTTGGCGTGCAGCTGTAGTTGTTCTTAAACTGTTTTGGTATTTTTCGTTTCGCCTCTAATAATTGCTAATAGTTGCTGGAAAACCCACGATGCACTAAAACTAATGTATACGTGCACATATCCATATATACAAACGAATGCTGGTATGTATACAAACCATGAACATCAGTATTGTTTGATGTTGTAAAAATACCATATAAAATACAGGTGTAGAAGAGCGATTATTTGCATGCAATTTATTTTAAGGATTACAATAAGTTCCTAGTCATTTTACATTTTAAAACATTAGTTTTTAGCAGAAAACTTTTTAGTGGTGTAAAAATACAGCCCGAATAAAAACTCGTAAGCAACTCCATTTTGACATGAAATTAAATTATTTTTTGTGGGGTATAAAACATTTTGTTAACATGATGGTTATGTTTATATATGAGATTTACTGTTTTGAAGTTTTTCAAAAACATAGAGCATAGTTTTGTAATTCATTACTCAACGCCAGTTTAGCTTTGCTGTAAATTTTATAAAATTCGGTGCAATGATGCGCCCACCAATCGGTCATGCCAACCACCTATAAATAGTTTTCTCCAGCGCTTACATTTTAGTTAATTTTTTTTAATCAAAGGCATTGAAAACTTACGAGGCTTTCTAAATTATTCAATACTGCGCTATTAATTTTGCCTTGACTCAACTACACGCTCACCTTCTATAGACAACTTTTTTCCAGAAAAATTTTCAAAAACTTTACAAATTTTTTAATAAAAATCGCAATTTTTTCTTTCCCCAGTGGAGTGCTAGAATCGAAAATAAAAGCACATATTTTTTTTTATTCTTTTTTATATATCCTCAAACTCTTTTAAATTTTTTTCGAGATTTTTCGAGTCTACTGAAGAGTTGGGTATCATCAACGAAATGTCAGCGGCATATGGGCGGATGAAAAATACAGAAAGCAATTATAAAGGTCTACTTTGAGATCTAAAATAAAGCATTATACTTGGCTTTTATGGCAAATAAATAATGAAGTTTATTTTTGATCATTCTAAGAATTTTTTTATTTTGCCTACGGAAAAAAGCACTGAGTATCACTTTTCAAATATGTGTGAACTCAATGTGTATAAAGTGTCTTAAATTTTTAATTAACACCACCAACAACAAGCATACACGATTTTATCTCTGTTAAATAGTACACTTGCTACAAATATACAAGGGGTTTTGTGAATACGGCTGGTATAATTATTTTTTATAAGCAAACAGATAATTAAGTACTGAAACCATAAATAATTTTTATCTTTAGTACTTTGTATAAGATAAATTTATAAACTTGCCATTTTTTTAATTGTTATGTTGAACATGCAATACAAACAAATTAAACGAGAGAATTCAGAACAACAAACTAACTAAATTATCAGATATCATTTTTTGGCAGTGTAGGTTTTATTTGGACACTGCTTTTGCATTAGAGTGGTTTTGCAAAACAAAATTGATTATTTTAATTAGCTTTCATTATGCATAAAATGTTTCGTAGAATAAATAGATTAGCGTAACCACATTTTAAATTAATTGTGTAAATTGTGTTTAAGCAAAATACAAGACCATAAACTTTTATAACCTAAAAACATGTATCGGCAAGATCTTGCATCTTTTCAAGAAATAGTTTTTCATTTTAAAAAAACAAACAGACGAAACCAATTGCTTTTACTCCGGTCAATTTGGTGCCTTTTATTTTTCAAAATAAAAGTAAACATAAGTGATGTTCAACGATGTTGGGAGGAAGGGGATGTAGATGGTTAATATCACAAAAAAAAAACAACAAAATAAGGAAGGCAGCGAAAATCGAACTTAAGGCTGATAAAATGTAAATAAAAAGAAAGAAGTCAGCTTAACGTTTCAGTTATTTTTAGAGCAAAGAAAATGTTTTAGCTTCAAAATATATACATACACATATAAGTTCATAAGATTGATAATGATTTGTAAGAATACAAATTTAGTCGATATCATGCTAAAAAGGTTTTGTTAGCTTTTACTATGAAGAAAAAAAGTTGCTCTACAGCATATTAAAAAGAAAATTATATTTGAGGAGCCCAAATTTACATTTATTGTATTTTTGTATGGAAACCCCGCTAAAGAGGCGTGGTGCGGGGGCAGTATGTTCACGGGTAAAAAGTTATTGAGACTTGGTCATCGATTAATATGTAATCTTTCATATTAATCTAAAACTTGGTTTCACTTTAGTGTTTGTTATCAAATGAAAATGGTTTGGCGCTGGTTTTCGATTTTTCACTGATAGAGAATAAGAACTATTGTGAAAACATGAAACAGGTTTTAATTTCATTCCACAGAGCTGGGAAAACAAAACCGGTTGCAAGGTTTCGAAATATCCGGGAGTCTTATTTTTAGAAAAGAAGTTAATTATTTAGTAAAATATATTTCAGAATTCTATATATTTTTTTTGTGCAGAACAAGTCCAAGAAAAAGGAATTAATAAAGCTATTCAACCAAGTACGGGTACAGCAAAAGATCCGTACTACCGTGCCGCTGCTTTAATGCATTTTAGAAAGCTTAGTTGTTTTAATTATTTTTACTGTTCCGTAGTCACAGACTGAAAACTGAACACTTCAAATAAAAAATAAGACTTCGCTGCAGTCTTACTTTTTTGTTTTATTATTTTATGACTTTTCGACAACGTTTTCAGAGAAGTACTTTTTAGTCAGATTATTTTATTTAGATTAAAAACAAAATAGTTATTTTAAAGAAGGGACATTTTTCAATACAACGGGTTATAAATTTCGTGGTTTCAAAAGTATAGGACTGGAATTCGACATCTGTCAAACTAAGATGAGAAACCAATTTTTTCCTTCTCGGTTGAAAGTCTGATGTTGACGAAAATGGATCGCTTAACTATCACACAACGCATAAAAGTTATCAAAACATGCTACAAAAAATGGTGATTCTGCCTCAGTCATATATCGTGTTTTAAGAGGAGATTATATAGGAGATTACATAATCGTCCAACTAGGCAAGCAATTGGCAAAATTGTGAAGAAATTTGAAGAGAGACTGGAGCGGATACAAATATTGTGAGGCCTCATTTTTTCTTGGCTTCTTCAGAGGCTGCTCTTTTTTATTTTAAGAAATCTAACAAACGCAAACAAATTAAATGCTTACTAAACAAATCTTATTAACATTGAAATTAACTTACAATATTAATAATATAAATATTACACATAATTTGTATAGTGATCATGAGGTGATATCTTTATTTTTTTTACTCCCCCTTTTTTGTTGCTGGTTTACAAAATGTTTTATAATGCTTTTAGTATTCAAATAATTTTAATTTATTGTTCGGAACAAAATCATTGCAATGAGGAAATCATATTATTGTGTAATAAATATGACCAACAATTTATGGGGCAACAAAATAAAAGCAAAACAAATAGTTCTACTGTTTTGTCCAATGTGCAACAACCGAACGCACGTTTAAGTTGAAGTCACTTTTAAATATGCTGACTGAACTGCTGCTGATTTAGCAACACAAATGAATAGATTTATTGCTCGCAAATAGAGTTGACAAGGCTGGAAAATTAAAGCATTCATAGAAAATTAATTTTTAATTTATAGTCAAACTATATGAAAAGCAATTTTTAATAGTTTTTTCGGTCTTGAGTTCGATTTTTCTTACTAAAAATTGAAAAATAATTTTTTGGTGATGAAATTGGAGTGACCAAAATTTTTAAAGAAGACAAGTAAGGTCAGGTTGGCATACATATCATGGCTGTTTCACAACCACCACGGTAGTCGTCAATACCCAAATATGCTTCGAACCCAGGTCATTACTCATTGTGTACTGCTTTTAAGCAGCCTACCACCGGAGCTCTTCATCAATGATTTTTTATATTCAATCATGTTGATAATGAGCGACGTGAAGGTGGTCAAACAGCCATGGTATGTACCCCAGCCAGTTGATTCCATCAGCATTCGAATTGCTTCAAGCACAGGATTATAACTAATTGGATTGTAGAGCTAAGGAGCAGTGCTTAGCTTGTACTACCTCAGCTCTTCACTACTCACGATTTATATTCAATCTTATTGGTCAACTTTCTAAGTTCACATCTCGTGGCGAAATAAATCTGCATATTTCTGCCAATGATCAATTTCATTTTCAAAGCTTTAAATATATTCTACGCTATTTTTGTATTACGGCATTCTTTAAAGAAATGGTTGATGTGGTTGTGTATTATGTTTAATTTATTCAATTACTGTTTCATATTCTATGCTGTTCATTGTGTAACACGTGCTCTCAGTGTCCTCAACGATAAAACTAAAAGAGAATAGATAGAAATTACAACTTTAGCACGTTTTGCTATATTAATATATTTACATATTTATGTTTATATAATATAAACTGTTCTACAATTTGCTCGTATTTAATGTGAAAAAATAAAAAAACTATTATACCTTTGATGTACATTCATATAATTAAGATACCAAAAACATGGTTAAATGTGTATGTATTTAATAAAAAATAAATGTGTTCAAAGAACAACCTGGTTTGAGTTTTGAGTATTTCGTTGTTTCTATGTTCATTTATAGTAATTTAAATTTGTTGTGCTTGGTTAGTAACATGTTAATGATGTAGCATTAATATTCTATATTTGTCAGGCGATTAATATAAAATAACTTTGTTATTTTATAACATAATAATCAGTGTTGTTTGCTATTGTATCAGCAAATTAATGCTCGTTTTTGGTTTGAATTTAATTAAAAATTTTGGTTTTTTTTTTACCATTATAGAATAGGTGAATAGGTGATAGTTAGTGTAAATGCAAAATGGTATTAATATGTTTACTAAGAATTATAAATATTTGAGCAGAATTGAGATTTTCGTACCAGCATACAAGTGATAGAAAAAAATTAAATACAGTTCAGTGGCAAAACAAAGGTATAAGGGAACAATTTTGCTTAAGCATCTTAAGAATGTAGGTTTTTCGAAATAACACTATGTTGCAATAAAAGAGCCATGTGTAAAAACTCTAGACCTGAAATAAACACTAACCATCTAATTACCATAAAAATTATAACAGCTTAATAAAGCTCTTGTTTGACAGATTTTGCATACAAATATGTCAAATAACAGTCTTATAAGCCTGTTATAATTTTTATGAATTAGGCGGTAACAATATAGAAGATATAGAAATTTTGTGCGGTTTATAGATTGTCAGCTTGTTAGTATGCTAGGCAGTCTATTCATCCCTTGTCCTGTGGCAAACAGTTTTTCCACGTTTTTCTTAAATTGTAAATTACAGTACAGAAAATTTTAGAACACTTGAAAAATTTATTCTTAAATTAAAACTTCAATTGAAACTCCTGGCAATTTTTTGTTTTGTAACTTTATTTCCTCGTTGCGTAACGTTCATCGTTCCCTTGTGGTTAGATTGTGATTCATTATTTTTAGTTACATACACTTGAGTATACACTGTAATTGAAGCAGAATAATTTTACAGGCAAATGAGTGCACAGCATTGTTGCTCTAATTATTGTTGCTATTGACAAAATAATAGATTAACATAATTCATTTCTTAAGATATCTGCTTAATTTATAAATATGCTTAATGAATGAGCACAAAACGCGAAGTGTTAATTACCGACCATAACATTTCTTTTGTTTACACATGATGAGTAAAAGTTTGTGATTATTTTACGAGCATTTTGTTGGGCATTCAAACAGACACCTGAATTTCTTTGACTATTCAAGTATGATTTGTATGGTCTTAATTTCATGGCAGATGAAAAACTTTGAACGCAGGAAACAATAGCTTTTTTTTAAAATGTATATATTTTACTTACAATCGATTTAATTTGAATAATAAGCGAATTGTTAAAGATGAATATAAAAGAAAATTAGAGAACAGAAAAGAAGCTGCAATGTAAAATCAGCGTGAAAGAATTTTGTTTAATGTTGTACAAATTTATAATTTAATTAAAAGTTTCCATGTTGTATTTTAACTGCTTATTGTTTGATTCTGCTGAATAACAGTCGGAGGGTTGCCGTTCGAAACCCAGCACATCAGTGGCAAGCGGAAGGTTGTTATTCTGCAAAAATTAAATAAAGAATCCAGAGGATCCTTTTGCTCTGATGATTAAACTTATAGCTCAAGGTTTTGAATATAAATCATGAAATTAAGAGCTGCTGGCGTCACAGACAAAATTATTATATTCGTGTATTTTAAGGAGCTACAAAATTGTCTTACAGGGTCTGCTAAGCGGTACTGAGCTGTTAGCTGGAGCAAACTCCATTTTAGTCCCAAAAAGTTTAATTTTTAATTATCTGCACGGCAAGTATATGAAGTAGTAATCTATTGTGAAGCAGGCTAAGAATTTTATTTATATGGTTAATGTGCAGGTTAAGCGTTTCGAGATATAGTGAATTTAGCTTATTGAATTTAACTTATTATATAGTTCAGAAAATTGTTCAAATATAAGAATATATTTAGTGACATCATTTAGTTGTTCAATCAATGTTACAAATTGTCTTTCAATTTAACAGTATCTTAATCTGTTTAATCTCGAAAGAACACATTAATTAGACACAACAAAATTTTAAGACAACTTCTTTAAGCACACAAAAAGAACAATTGATTTTATTGCTCATTTAAGTTTTGCTGCTGTCAGACAAAAACACTCAAATATAGTTGTATGTATTTGCTTTGCACATCATTATATTCTCTTGTTACTAATTTATATTGCAGTATAATTAATCAAATTATCATATAACTTATGTGTGCCATCATGGCACACATTCGGCTCAATATGATCCGAAATAATTGACAATTTTATAGCTGAAGACATTTCTGAAGTCAATCAATCTGAATAAATGGCATTCACACGTTTACATAAATTCATGTGTGCACTTATGTATACACAAAGAGAATTTTCCCTTGCTAATTTAATTCAAAATATTAAAGTAAAAACTGTGAGAATTTAAGAAAAAAAAAAATAAATAAATTTAATAAGCTGCAAATTTAAGAATTAGAAATGGAATACAAAAATACACAGTGATAAAGTGGAAAGTTGATCAAGAAGATGAAATATAGACAGTGATTAATGAAGAGCTCAGGAGTTAGAATGGCTATAAGCTGCTGCTTATAAACAGTAAACACTTGGTCATGACCTGATTTTGAAAGAAATTTTGGTGCTGCTGTGTGACATGGTGGTCGTGAATATGCCATGATGTGTACCCCAGCAAGTAAGCCTTCAACTCTACTTTTCTTGTCTTCTCCAAAAATGTTGATCACTCCAATTTTATCACAAACAAATCTTTTTCAATTTTGAGGAAATACAAATCGAACTAGAAATCCCGTTAAAATTGTAAACAAAATTACCTTTTGCTACCACCAAACCTACTTTTTGTCTTCAAAAACAGTTTTGCGTTGCTTATAGGTGAAATTTTTTATCAAGTAGAATTGGCTTTACATCGAAAAAAAAAACGTTTTTAATCTTAATCATCATTTCCATCAGCAGATTTTTTATGGCTGTTTTACGTCTACCACAGCGGCAATATTCTCGGGTGTACGCACACTTTTTGGCTTTTCACGCTTTGGTTTATCGATGAGAATGCCAGTTTCTTTCACTGTTTTCACAAGATAGCGAACATACGGAGCTGATGGTGCTATTCTTCTTCCAAAATCCGTACGCAATTTTCGTACACATTCTGCAACAATACTATGACTGTCAAAGTAATGTCGCAATATTTCCTAGCATTGTTCAAGCATATACACAACCATATTCGTTCAGCGGAAGGATAAAACTAATTGTCTGTCAAATCAGACATGAGCTAAATATTGCCATTTACGAAATAAGCACTAGTTGAAAAAAAAAAAAAAAATTAAATGGCGAACCCTGTAGTATACACTTTCACGCTTGTTCGGAAGGATATATACGTATATAAGAATAGTCCCTCCAATGATGTAGTGGTCAGATCTTCCGTGAGGATATATAACAAGGTATTTACAAAAATTCCTACAATAAGCTTTCTTCAATTACAAAACATATTCTAATAAAGTTCTTAGAGTATTCCGCAAAAATGCTTCTAAGAACCATTGAGATGTCACAATTGCATATACACAGACGCACATATTTTTACGTGTCATGCGGCATAACATTTGCTGTCAGCATGTCACTACCGTTTGATAATTTATCTTGGCTGGTTGCCTGCTTTTTTTTTGTCATCCTGTGTATTTTCTTGTATGCCAGCCAACCAGCCAGCCAGCCAGCCAGTTAATGGCATTCATCAACATCATCATCAACAGCAGCATCACACAGCATTCATAATAATGATTACTCGTTATTGAATGAAATGATGATGAAGAGCTGAAATACACCATCAATAAGCAGACTTAAATTTTTTTTTATTCTTCATTTTAACAATAAAATCAATAGACATGCGAAGTCATAGAGACATCTCACTTAAGGCACGAAGAAGCGATATGGTAAAATAAATAATTCAAGTATGTAGAGTCTTCAAACCACTAACAATAAAGGTTGTAAAATTTAAAATTGTGTGGCTGGCTGAAATTGAAAACTGAGTTGTAATCTTGACTATGTGGAAGCAAACTACTAAAATCTTGCCTGAATTAAATCTTTCACTTTAAATGAACTTACGTTTTCTAAACTTTTTTTTTTAATGTCAAAGCAATTTACCATTTTGTCTCAAGGCATACTCCATTTGAATTATTTTAATATTCATATGGCTGGCATGGGTTTTGCATTTAATGGCTGGTTTAAATACAGATTTTGTTGCATACGGTTGCTATTGTGGTGCATACAAAAGAGCATTCTGAAACGTGTTGGGCACAGAAATACAAACTCACATGCCAAATATCGCTAACAGTCTTTCAGTAAAACCGTGATGGGAACTTGTTTAGACAGCATGGCTTGGAAGTGTTCAGGAACAGCGGTCGTTTTTTCTTAATTTACCTTTTATCCACCGCACTCAATACATGTCAATTCAACCGGTATCTCCATTGTCTTCTTGGTAGCATATAATAAAATGCAATTCTATGAATGCAGCAAATTTAACAAGGTTGAAAGAAGAGAAAGAAAACTGACGATGGCTTCGCAAAGAAGTGACAAAGAAAAAGGAATTTTAGAAAATAATACTCTTTAGATGAATATAATTTGATGTGATATGATATTATTGTATTATTTGCATGCACATGCACGCTCGTCGTGAATAGAAAAAAAAACTTGCAAAGGGAAATATCCATTTTCTAAATGACTAAGACTTTTCCTCATTAGAAGAGGAAATAAATTGTAGGTTATTATTTAAGTTGTTGCTCAAGCAGTTGTAGAAAAAAATGAATAAAGTATTTCTAACACATTTTATCATTTATTATGCAGTATCTGTAAATTTTAGCAACTATTATATTTAACGATGTCTGATCAAAAAATAGCCGTCGTTTTCAAATTTCGTAAGTTACGTATGTGCGATTTTCGCATTTTTTTTTCTGTTAGGCCGTACACAAGTTTTCGTCTCGCAAACACAGTATTTGTTCCAGTTTGATGATCTTGTTAATGCATGAAAATTTAAGTATATTTTCTTTTAAAAAACATATATCGACAACCATCTTAGAATTAATATTTAAACGAGTTTTATTTGTGTTTTTATTCTTTCAAATGGTGGCTAAATAATAAACAAATTATATGGTCGTTTTAACAAAATTTTTATTGTTGCCGTTGACAGCTAATTTTTTTTTTTTTTAATTTTTGTGTTGTGATGGAAAATGTGTGTGTGCTTTTAATGAATATATTTCTCTTATGAAAACAAAAAAAAAAAAAAAACAATAAAAATAATAAACCGCCAAATTATGAATCACATTGTGTCTGTAAGTAGAAGTTTTGAGTGATATATAAATGTATGTGAAAAGGGTGGTTAAATTTTTCGGGTCGATGTTGATTTTGTAAATAACACAAATTGTTAAAAAAAAATCCGTAATTTTTTTTTTTTTTTATTATATTTACAATATTGGTGTGGAGCAGAATATCAGCCAAATGGTCGCACACCTCCACCCGATTTCGATGACGCTGAGGCGTAATTCAGGTTCCATGCCGTTAATATGCTGAATTAACTCATCCATTTATTTTAAATTTAGAATCGAACTATATTAATTACAGTTATTAATAATTCGATCGAGCTTTAAAGTTCGATTTTTACTTCCTCAACACTGAGAGAATTTTTGGTGATAAAATTGAAGTGATTAACATTTTCAAAAGAATACAAGTAAATTAAAGTTGAGGACTTACTGGCTGCGGTACTTGCCACCACTTCGCTCATTAGCACTCAAATGTGATTCGATCCCAGGCCATGACTAACTGTATACTGCTTTTAGGCAGCAGCGCGTATCCATCCTCCCACCTGAACTCTGTTTTTTGTTTATTTTTTATTTATTTATATATTGTCAAGAGTATAATGATAAATTCACAATAATTTTAATATGTATTTAAAGTAAAGAGTTAAGTCAATTTTGATTTTTAAGCTTAGATATAACTTATTAATATTAACATGGATTTCATAAATGTAGCATAATATACAGATTATAAGGAAAAATTTACAAAATCCTTGTGTGTTAGTTGGGGGGGAAATTTTTTTTTTTTTAAACAGAATGAATATGTAGTAGTAGTTAGAAGTAAACTGTTAGGATCATAAGTTGTTGACATGTGCATAGGAAGAGTGAGCACATCTGGTAAAAAATGTGTTAGTAATAGTGTTTATTTTATCCTTGACTGGTTGGAAATTAGACAAAGATTGAAGGCGTGATGTCGAAAAATGTGGAGGTAAATTAAAGAATATTTTCAGAAGTTTGTTCTGGCAAACTTGTAGACGTTGTATATGACAGTTGGATGTGTCATGCCAGGCAGGGGCTGCATAGAACAAAATTGCATGGAATATTACTTTTAGTATCAGATGCTGAGGAGAGATTTTCTGTTTATAAATGGATACATGATCCTGGTTGTGATATTTATTTTGTTGACGATATGTCTAATGTGTTCGTTGAACAACATTTTTCTGTCAAGTGTAACACCATTACTGACTGTATGTTAAATCTTATTGATTAACATCTCACTTTATCACTGTGTTTTTGTTGACTGGAGTACAGTCTATATTCTCTCCGCTACATTAAATTCATTTCCAATTGATTTTTGTGTTTGTTGATAGAATAACTACAATTTCAAATATTAGGAATAGAATTTCAGCCAAAAGGGTGCAACGATCTCGGCGGCACATCTCCATCCGATGATCCAAATTTTCGATGACACTGAGGCATAATTGAGTTTCTATGCCATTAATGGGCCCAATGATCTCATCTATTAGCATTTGAATTGTTGCTGGCTTATAGGTGTGCACCGTTTTTTTAAATGACCCCAAAAAAAGAAGCCTAACCGTGTCAAAGCGCATGATTATGGCAGCCAATTGACACCGCCAACATGTGACATAACTCGGCCATTGAATTTGTCGCGCAAAAAAGCCATTGTTTCGTTAGCTGTAAGGCACGTGGCAGCGTCCTGTTGAAACCGCTTATTCTACATATTTATATCTTCCAATTCTAGCCATAAAAATTCAATGCCATCTCAGAATAGCGAACACCATTCACAGCAACTATCTGATGATGCCACCAGCACACAAACTGCAAGTAGATTGGTTTTTTGGCAATCACTCTTGGATTGCCATTCGCCTCAATGCGGCAATTTTGCTTATTGACGAATCCGCTGAGGTTAAATATGCCTCATCACCAAAGATGCACGATATGCATTTCGATGTGAATGTCCATTTTCATAATAAGCTTGATTATCTCAAATGCGCTGCTCGATAGTTTTCATGCTTCAAACTAAATAAGTCTGCAACTGATTAATGTCAAATGAAATGCAGCAAAAACACTTGACGTATAGGTGTGGCTCACATCCAACATTGGCCCTTAAAAATCAACCGTCCTTTAGGTATACGTGTTTGTTTGCATTTTTTTAAACATTCAAACCGGTTAAGCTTTTGTGGCTCCTAACCATTTTGTTGATGTATGATGTTGCCGTTTTCAACAATATTACTGTCATTTTCAATCATACTATTGCCATATACAACCATTGTAAGTGGCCACAACAACCTGTAACAATGTGCATGTTTTATTTAACAATTGATATTATTAGCTCTTAATCATATATTTTAACTGTAGCTTGTTGCTCCTCGAATATAGTTACCGCAACCATTTTGCTATTTTATGTGTGAAAGTGGTAAAAAGGGCAGAAAGTAATATTTCATAAGCTCGAAAGTTTTCTATTAAATTTATTACGTTATTGCTACAGCTTTTTACATTTAAAGCAGTTACTGAGCATAAGTTGAGACTTGGCTTTTATGCGTGTACTTAAAGAAATAATAAATATAATTTTTCAATATTTATAGTGTAGTGTTGGGGCGTAAGGCCGAGAGTGTTAAAAAAAGAAAAACGGATGGATGCACAAAAAGAGGCCCAAAAACTAAGGCTCGTACCGGCGCCTGAGACGCCTGGGTATAATGGTAAAGTTGAGGCAGTTTTAATGCCTGTAATCTTTATTGAAATAAAACAGCCGATCTAAAGGCTGGTTAAAGATTGTCCTTTATTTGCCAAATTCAGTTCTTATAAATAAAAATAGCGGTATCCTTAAAAGCACAAATTTAGTATTTGTTATTGTAATTACACTGTACAGTTTCCAATTGAGTGAAAGTAAAAATAAAGTGCGATTAATTACATTACTAGTGATGCGAAAATGAAACAAAGCGATTAAACATACAAAATCGAACAAGAATAATGGAATTATATAATATAATAAAATATAATAGAGTATACACTACAATAGTTTTTGTAGAAAATTCTTTGCTCGTAGCCACAGTTAAGGCAGTAGAACTGTGCTAGTACTAGGAAGATTGGCTACGAAAAAAGGCAAAGACAGTTAATTGGCTGCGAGTAATTGACTTGAACTGTTCATTATTAGAGAGTTAGAGTTCTAGAGTAAATTCATTACAGATGAGTACAGATCAACAAATTAAGGAAGATAATGCTTGTCAGCGAGACTCCTGAGATGAAAATATGCTGACAGAAAATTATAAGATGCTTACAAATGCATTTTGATTTCAGCACTGATTTCTATAAAAAGTTTCAAAAAACTTCCCATACTTCTTAATGCTGTACCACTTCATTGTTAAATTCAGACTAAAGCAATTCAATATTAAATTAAGCTGAGCAAAAAACACGACATTAAATTGTGACTCATAATTAGCCTTGCGTGCTATCCACTCTTTATTTATGTGGGTATACATTAATATCTCCAGCTTAAATATATTTTTTTATGTGACAAAACGTTTTCTTCAGATTTTTAGAATTTGTCGTAACAAACTTGTTGATTATATTTTCCTAAAAATTAAATTAAATAGTTGATACTTGTTTTTCCAGAAAATGTCTCAATTTTCGAAAACTCGTTACAGCTTTATTTAGTGTTGTTGCTGTCATAGAATAAAAAAAAAAAAAAAATTTATTTTGTTTGCTGCTGCTTGTGTCGGCTGTTGTTTAACAATTTTATGAAATTTGATGCTTGTTTTAATAATTTTTTTTTCTTCGTTCTTTTGAGCAAAAATTGTTAACAAGTATTTTGTCTTGTGATGAAGGCTTTTTATATTCTATATCATATTTCGTAAATGATGCTCACCATGTCTGGTAATAAAAGAGATTTTTTTACAGAAAAGATGATTTAAATGCAAGCGAAAAATAATTTACTGAAAGCAGAATTTTTTTTACCTTGTTGTCACTTGAATTTATTGTGCAAGAGAATGTGATTAAATGAATACCATTGTAATGCCTCTAATAAAATGTCGTTTGATTAGCAAGTTTTTTATTTATTGTCAAGGTATTTTGTATAGGATGTAAATATTTTTTTACAATCACAAATCAAGAAGCATTAAGAAAATAAAGTAGCAATAATCACTTGCGTTGCTATAGATAAAAAAATTAAATAAAAAAGTATGCCGAAATAAAAAAAAAAAAACAAAGTGCTAAGTAATTGTCATATCAATATTAAGAGGATTTAGAATTGAACTTAGCGTTGCAGAGAAGTTGTAAAGAAAAGTAAAAGTGTTAAAAAAAGACGAAGAAATGTTTGAATATATATGATTTTAATTTTGTTCACGATTTTGTTTTGGGATCAGCAGTTGGATTTTAAAAATTCTTTTAAGACTTCAAGTCTACTGACCAGTAAATTAGCACCAACGAAATGGCGGCAGCGTATAGACGGTGAAAAAGGACAGAAATAATTAATATGGTCTATTTTTAGACCTAAAATAATAGATTATTACGATTATTTTGGCATACAATTTGTGGTGGTTTCTAGCAGCTGTGTTCTGCTTATGCAATCAGTTTTGTGTTTAATAACACGCAGAAAAATTGGCAATGAAAAAAAAAAATAGCGAATGATAATAATTATTTGTGTGATAAAACTAAAATTTAGACAGAAAATATATAACAGCTTCAATGGCTGAGAGACTTAAGAGTTGCTTCCGAAAAATGAACTTCTAAGTTCAAAGACAGAGCGCGGCGAGAAGGGTAGTGACTTCGAAACCGCTAAGTGCCCCACAAACTGAAGACTTCTGAGTTCTTCTTTGTTTTATTTGAAAAATGTCAACTACATGCAGAAGAATATGGAATCGACTTAATTCCAAATACCAAATATTAAATAATAAGCAAAGCAGATATTGAAAAAATCGAATAAAAATAAATTTACTACACTCAAATAACTTTAACAAAATATTAACACCGGTATTCATACAAAATAAAATGTTGCTCAAATAAATTTTAAAACAAATTTGATATGAAAAATTTGTTCTAAAATTTCGACAATGTTTTATTTTTTATGAATACCAAAACAAAAATTTAACCATTCCGTTTTTAGTTTAAAAAACATACGTTCATAGCAACTGAATTAATTTTATTTAACAACAATTTAAATGAAATTGCAGCTCTTCTTGGTCTTAGTTTTTTTTTCGATCACTTGGTTTTGTGGTGTGTGATGCTGATTTCTTTTCTTTTCAGTCTACATCCTTTCGCACTTTTATTCATATTTTATGCTTTAGCAGAACAAAAGAAAACAATTTCTTTTAAAAACCAAAAAAAAAAAAAAAACTGGTATTTGGTTTGCAGCTTCATGACTCAAACACAAAAGGTTTTGCCATTAAAATAAACTTCCGTAAAACAAATAAAGTGAGCCGAAATGGGAGTGTAATGTTTTATTTTTGTAATGCGCCAAATTGTTGCAAGGAAGTACGTTAAGATTTAGTGAAATAAAAGTTGGTGTATTTGAATAACATTCAAAGACTCAAAAGGAAAATGCATTAAAATGATCAGTTTATGCGGAAAAATTGAATTAAAAGTAAAGTGGGAAACTGGACAACAATACTCTAAGTCTGGATTTTCGAGATCTCAATTACACTAGGTTCTGTTTGACTGAAATTAAATACGTGCAGCCATTTGCAATTTTATATAAAATTTTTTGATGCAATTACTTAGTATGTTCTTCCTTAAGGTGGGATCATACGATTGCCGCAATGCACCAATTCTTGTTTAAAATTTGTATGCCAATCGTGTGATACCACAATTTATTGGCTCATATATTGGCACCAATATTTATTGTGTTCTCATGCGGCAACCAAAGACGACAATACTCGCCAATAACACGCATATGTATGTATGTATACATGTTTTAAAATTGTTTAAACGCGTCTTCAAAACATAATTTTTGTTTTTCAGTAAGTAAAATTCAATTGTTGTTACTATTATAACAATTGTAAAATTCTTGCAGTTTCAAGACCTGACAAAGTCTGGTCAGGGGACAGAAAACGGCCAGCCCGCATAACATTACGATAATAGCCGAAGCAATTTTCTTTCTTTTTAAGGAACAAACCATATTTTTAACTTTTTATTTTTATTTTTGCAAAACAAAGTTTATCATCAGCTACAACAGCTGTTTCTCAGAGTTGCCGTATAAAATGGCAATCGTGTGACTATAATGCGGTAATTATTGGCACTAAATTGTTTTACACCAGTTTGCGACAATAAAATTTCACTACAATGTGACAATCATGTGATTGCAGGGAATATGATTGAGACACATTTTAAATTGTGCTCCAATTCAGCCCACTAAAATTTTTGTTAAATTGGTGCATTGCGGCAATCGTGTGATCCCACCTTTTGTGAAATATGTAATTTTACTTCGTCTCGAACTGAGAAGAATTTTTTGATGAAATTAAAGAGGACAAGACAAGTCAAGTTGAAGACTTACTGGCAGCAGCACATACCATGACTGCTGCACTTCTACCATCCCGCTCATCACCATTCAAATTGCTTCTAACGCAGGTCATTATATATGGCACACTATTTTTAAGCAACAGTGCTTAGCCATCCTTCAATCCAATTTAATTTGTTCTGGACATGAGGTTTAAAGTGCTTTGGCATGTACAGTGACCATTGTCAACTGCGTTGTCTGGTGTATCCACCAAAATACTTCCTCCTCCTTTCTGGGGTGCTCCTTCCCGGGACCGCTATCTGCATGCTTCGGGTAAGCCAAGGTCTTTGTCTTTTTTTTATTTTAATATTATTATTGATAAACTTTAAATTTTATCACTGTGGTTTTCTATTGATTGCAATATATGTTCTTTATATTCTCTTACCAACTAGAGCATTTGCAATTAATTATTGTATTCCTTAATATTGTATTAGTGATCAAATGGGTTTCGTAATTGAATCGGAATATAATAATATAAAAAATAAAATAATGGCAAAAGGAAAATTCCAAGGATGTAAAATCGATCTTAAGCCTGATAAAATTATTAACAATCGTGAAATAATTACTTTTATCATTATTAATGTTTCTCGAATGCTGATATTGATCACACTTAATAAACAGTTCTGATTTTCATAACTACAAGAATTTTTATTCACTCTTTTTACATGAAAATATGCAAATTTTATGGACTATAATCAAAATACTCAATATATTATTAATTTGCTATTGTTGGTTTATGAACACACTTTGTTGTTGTTTGTAATAAGGTTGCCATGGCTGGGTTGCTAAATCGTTGATAGTCAATTGAATAACATTTTCTATGAATGTGTCTTCAATGAATGTGTTTTCCAAAGAACTTCATAAAATCAAACACCTTGATAATTTTGGAACTTAAAGACCAAAATGAAACCATCACTGTCTCTGATATGTATTTTCTGGCTGTAGACAAATCTAGCAATATCATTTTTCTGTTACGGTTTTTTTTTTTTTGGTTTGATAGTTTGTTGGCAGCTAAAGCTAAAGATAACATAGCAAAAAGAAAAATTCAGTAAAATGCAAAATACAAATAAAAGCCAATATGTAGAACGTACAATAATCCTTAAACAATCAAATTTTTTTTTATCCACCCACACATGCATAAAAACAAACCAACCACAGAATGCTCTTTTACATACACACATACATACGTACGCACACAGGCCACTTAAATACAAAAGCGCACAGGGATTTTAACAACCACATGAATACAAAGCAACAAACAACGACAGCAGCAACAACAATAGTAAAATACAAGAAAAATTGAATGCATGTAATTTTTTATTAACAATACGGCAACCTAAATTTGAAGTTTTAAATCCGTAAAGATTTTCAAAGTTGAAAAATGAAATGTAGATAAAAAAAAAGCAACTTCACACAAGCGCACAAAAATACGCGCTCACACACATAATAAAAAAACAAGAAGAATTATACAACTTAAACCAGAACTAATAAAATTGTAGTGTAAAAAAGTAGAAGGTATGGTGTTTGGTATCCTTTTTGGTATAAGTTAGAAAAATTGTAACTTCACCATCAGTTTATGTCAGCTACAATTCCGTAGTTTTGTTGAATTAAATAAATGAAATTTCTATTTTCATTCCACTTTTGAAAAACTGACTTTTTCTTGTTTTCATACCGTAAAAATCTAATGTTTGTAGACACAAGTATTGGCGTTAAAAGGTTAAGAACAAAACTAGAATTTTAAATTAAACACTTGAAATTTCTCTAAGTATGTATGAGGATGATTAAATGCTTCATAGGAGCTGGATTTATTACTGCGGACTTTGTCCCGTTATAATATTTGATAAGTAAGATTTAATTTAATCACATTTTATACATGCAGTGGTTCTACAGCAGAGTCTTTTGAATAAATCGAGACTACCCCCTTATTACGAAAGTCAACATTGTCCTCGCATTGGGTTTTAAAAAAAATTAATGGGTTCTTAAATAATGTTTTTAAATATTTAACTCTGAAGACGATTGATAAACCGTTTTCAAAAAAAAAAAAAAAAAAATTTATGTTGTAGAAATTTGTTGACATCGAGGTAGTGTCATTACAAATCAACAGCGAAAAATTATTTATCACATAAAATTTCGCTAGGGCAAAATAATTCACACATTGAAAACATTGACTTGTTATGGAAAATATATTTTTATCAGTAGCTGGCGGATAAGGCTTTTTTTTGGAACTTGTCTCAACAAGTGGCACATTGGGAATGATCCATATACGGACTTCAAGGTCAGTATATTTGAGGTCGTTGTCCTGCTATAGATAATAGTTGTCAGCAATACCAAGCTTTTGAATAATTCGTTGTAGATTATCCCCTAAAATATTACGATAAGCTGTGTTGTCCATCATTCCGCCAATAAACACCAAGCTACCAATACCTGCGGCCGATATACAGCCCCATACCATTATCGCCCACCTCCATGATTGACAGTTTTTATTATATTGTTACTTTCAAGTTCACGGCTAGGTTTTCTGCAAACTAGTCGGTTATTAGATTGAAGGATATTGAATTTGCTTTAGTCCGTTTTTTATTGGCTTATTAAAAAAACATATTCCATGTTTATTTAACATTTACTTGGCAAATTATGTATCAATGCCAACTGAGATCTTATAAGCCTTGCAGTCTTGGACGATATTTTATCATCTTAGAAGACTGTTCAATGAAATAAAAATTTTCAGTAGAAATGTTAATAATGCAGGGCATGGCGTAAATGTTTAAATTGTATCAATAAAAGAGTATCTAGATCTCAATGATGCAAAACAGAACATGTAGAAAAAAGCTTTCATATAAAACAGAGAGCAAAAAATAACAGTCCTTTGAGATGATAAAATATCGTCCAAGACTGCAAAAATATCATTGCTTTGGTTAATGTTAGTTAAGTATATAAACAGAACGTAAAATTGCGTGAGCTCTGGTTGCCGAGTGGTTAAAGCGGCTGTGCCAAAATTGTGAAATTTGACACGTCCAAAGTTCATAGGGTGCTGATGAAGGGTGTTTGCTACCCAGAAACAGCCGGTTGTCCACCTAGCTATTTAATTTTACTTTTCTTTACTCAATTGATATTAATTAAAATAGTGACAAAACCAAGGGTTGAACTGAAGCCTGAAAAAGTAATTTAATATAAATGTCATATTACATTAAAATTTTGATGCCAAAAGTAAGTACTTGCCATTGTGTGATTGCTTATGTCCCCATTAAAATGTCATAAATTTCGCAAATTTAAATCACTACTTTTGCTCAACAGAAATTTTTGCCTATTATTTTTTTTTACTTTTAACTTCATTATTTAAGGAATAGTTGGTATCAAAAATATTTCTTGGTAAAAGCATTTAGTAAGAAGATATGGGTTATTATAATTATTACAGCATCAGGTGCGAATAATTTTGTCCAATTGTGCATATTACATATTTAAATTCCCATTAATCATACGCCCCGCCCCCTAAGTTGTAAAAAGCAAACTTTAAATACTTCTAGTGTATTTCATAAATACAATAAAACTTTTATTTAACAAAAAAAAAGTCAGAATTATTACTATTTGCACACTTTCAATATTGTATCACATGCTACAGTTTTAATAACAATTAGTTTGTTTGAAGAAGAATGGCAAAATTAAATGAAATGCTTTATTCTTTGTTCTTCATGTAAATGTATACACATGTTTGTTGAAATAGTTTATTTATTCAACAATATTTAAATTTACTTTTGCATTCAAATTTCATTTGTTGTATGTTCTTACACTTTTGACGCTGATGGCAACCGCATTGGATGATTTATTTTTCTTTAGCGACAAGTGGTCACAATATCCTTGACATTTATGCTTCCTCAATCAATTGAAAGTGAAAAGCGCGATATCTGCATACATATTTTCCGTTATTATTGCCATTGTTATTTTTGATGTCTGTTACACTTGAAACAAAACTCAGTTACTTGGTTTTTTTGTTTGAAAAATATCACAACAATATGAGCAAACTTTTCTGCGGTTCTGCGTTTGCGAAAAAGTGAAAATTATTTTATATGACCACTTAAGCAGAGAAGAATGAAGAAAACGAAACTATTTGTAAGGTACAAATTATATACGTAACAAGACAACACAGAATGCATACTGCGTGTAGAAAGTTGGCAAGGAAGGTAAATGAATCATCATACAACATTTTTGATTGGGGACTGTTCGTAGAATTTTGAATTTTATGGCGATAAGTAATGACTGAATCTATCATTTTTGGATACGTTTTCAAATATTTGTCTGATTTTCCCAAAACAAATAAACTACATTTTATGTGTATGTATTTTATGGACGCATACAAGAATCTAGCAATAAAAAATATATTTGCATTATTTTTGAAACATTAAAGGAAAGAAAAAATCATTTAAATCATATATTATTTAAATTCAGCTTAATTAAATTTTAAGGTATTTAGGTACTAAATGTTACTCACCACAATTTTATCCCAAAAAAACAATCCTTATTAATATTGATAAAGCAAAATCAAACTAAAGGCATCATAAAGTTATTAATAGCTAGAAATCATTAGGTTCAATTACAAAATTTAAATGGCAAAGCTTGTAAAATAGTTGTAGATTCAAGTAGTCGTCAGCTGTTTGTTTTGTTTTCGCTTGGTGAGTAAATATAACCTACAAATACCTCAAAGCATGCTCTAGTGAAATTTATTGCGCTGGCGTTCTTCATAGGTTTTTTTTTTATTCATTCATGCTGTCTACATTGCGTACGCATCTCCAATTATACTTCATCACATAATTGACGAAAACAAAGTTCAGCATTAAAATAGTGGTCTCATTATTTGTAAGGTTTGCAAAGTGGTTGACTTGGGTTAAAAGTTTACAATAGCTTTTTCCTCACATATAGGATTATATTATGTTAAGTGCATTAGGAGTGTTATATTTTCCCATATCTTCGGACATTAATCAGTTTATTCTTGTTCCATTGTGAAGGTCCGTTACTTTCCTGCAGCATATGACCCGTAATTTGGTTATGCCTGGGAAGGTGTCTCTCTTAATATATCGGCACTATATTTGCGGAAGGCGGGTCATCAGCTTCTCTCTTATCTTTGCTCTTTCTACCTGCTGTTGGTCCTGTTAGTTCTATGCTGTTCAAATATGCCAGTAGCTGAGAGTGAGTAGTCTAATGTCGTGCGACATATTAAGCCAGTATAGTCTTGTTGTGGACTCCGTGGATTTACCCGTAAACGTTTTAATTCATAGGTGTATAGTGTCACAGCAATCCAAATAATTAACAGCAGACTTGAGCTTTTAGTTTTATGTATGACCGTGACAATTGCTAACTGACGACTAATTTTCATTTCTTAAAACTTTTATTTAAACATATTTTTCAAAACTACTAAGTTATAATATTCTTTATAAATTAAAGTATTTAAAGTCAAAGTATAAAAGAAATATTTACGACAATAGGAACTCCATGTCATTCACAAAGTTCCTTAATTTCCGCAACATACTCCTCATAATTGCGTTATGTCTTCTGAGGTGTCCTTCCAAAGATATCGGCACTGGTAAAAATAGTCTCTAATATCTCGCTCTCGCACAGAGCCCACAGGCTCTACATTTATCTCCTTCCGATATTCCTATGCGTTTAAAATGTGCCAGCCAGTAGCTTAGAGCGACCTCTCATACCTGTCATAGCTCCCTGTGCGCACAGGGCTCGCAGGCTCTACATTTATCTATCTCCTTCCGAAATGTGCCAGCCAGTAGCTTAGAGCGATCTCGCATACCTGTCACACCTCTCATTATTCTACATAATTTGGACCTACTGAGTCTTGGCAGTGATCCCCACTATTGCCAATACGAACAGAATTTTTGAATACTAGGATACTAAAACATCGTATATACCTTTTATTACCTTGTAAACGTATCTTAAAATGAAAATATTTGCAGAATGTTCTTCCCTTTAATACGTTTTTTTTTCATTGCAAAATAAACGCGATATTTTATTAAATTTAACTTTTAACGAAAACTGTGATAACATTTTGTTTTCCATTTGACTTCTTTTACTGTACGTCATTTGTTGTTTTATTACAAGGTGCTGTTTCTGATCATTATTTTCATTGGCGTGTCCATATTGTATGCAAGTATTTAATTGCTTTGTTACAATATTTTTCCGGTTTATGTGTGTGTAATTTTGTTCTTTGTTTCCGTTGTGCTGCTGGTCAGCAATAAAGGACATGTAAAAATTAACTCAATATATGATAAATATATCATTGCATGTACATATTTTTATTTTGCTTTGCCAGGTGATGCATATTATTAGAACTGAAAAAGTTATAAAAGAGCTGTTTTTGTTCTTCTAATTGGCATACACCAGTTTTTGTATACAATTTAAAGGAAAGGGATAATTTAAAGGAAAATCAATAAGTTAGAATGAAATTGAAATTTATTAATCATCCTTATTCTGTGGTTCGATTACGTTCCCGCACTCAGTTACGCTCGAATCGAAAGTAAGTATTCTGCAAAAAAACTGAATCGAAAGAAAAAGAAGAAGAGTGGGATGTGTTTAAACTAGGTTTTTTGTTGTAAAACGTGTGAAATAGAAACAACGAATACAAACAAATTTGTAAACATTTGAGCAAAAATTCTAATTTAGTGCACAAAAAATTAATAATTAAAATTAAATATTGTGTGAATGATAATTAAATAAATAATAAATGTTAATAAAGCATAAAAGCAAAAAAGTGACGAACATAAATACATATGTAAGTGAGAATGCTTCAACTTCCTCCTTAGGACGCTTGTAATAACCACAAGCAATATCATCCTTTGCTTCCATTAAAGTTACAAGCTTTTCGTACTGCTGAGGAGTTGTTGTTTTCGACCTGTAATAAATTAAATAAAAGTTTAAACCTTTGTTTATCTTCATATTATTTGATCTTTATATTGTTATATGTATTAATTATTCAAGCTATTGATCTTTGTTTTTTTTTTTTTTTTATAAAAATAATATTAAAGAATTATTTATTTATTTTCGCCATTATATTATAATTATAAAATTATAATTATAAAATTTTATAATTATTTTCCTGAAGATGCCAACAAATTGTTGGCGAAATATTGAAAATAAATAAATAATTCTTTAATATTATTTTTATAAAAAAAAAACCAAAGATCAATAGCTTGAATAATTAATACATATAACAGTTTAAACCTTTGGTTATATTAAAAATGCTTGCAAATCAATTTAATTTGTTTTTAACTTACATATTTTTAATTTTTTAATTTCACTTTAAATGATTCAACAAAAATCGAAAAAAATTCCGTTAGTGTATACATAACTTAGAAAATCTTGGCTTCGATCGTAACGCGGAATACACACAATCGAAGAAACAAAACGAATTGAAGCAAAAACTGAACACAGAATACCAAAGTTGCCGATCGCGGAAAATATCGATCCGAATCGAAACGCAGAATAAGGGTGAATATGGCTGCTGCATTTCTCATTCAGATTGCATATTTTGAAACTGACACCACTTCACTTGATAGATAATGAAATCGTAAGAAAAATATCAGTTATAGATTCTTCTATTATGCATTAAATTAAGTTCGAGAAAATAATTAACAATTCTAGATCACATAATTCGACTATAAAGTTAAATTGATGCTTAAAAATCACTGGACACTGCGCAAAGTCTCAAACTGTTGTCATTACTTATGCCAAGAAATCAAACAGAAATCAAAATCTCTGTTAGTGAGAGAATTCGAAATATGATCCACTCAACAGAAAAACACAATGATAAAATTGAAAGTAGATCAAGAGGAATATAAAAAAAGTCAGTAATTAATAGTTCAAACGGTAGGATGGCTAAGCGCTGCTGCTTAAAAACAGTACACAATTAGTCGTGACTTGGGTCCAAAGCAATTTTGGTGCTGACGCAAGTCGTGGAGAGCAGGATGAAAAAAAGTTACGATGTGGCCACCTTTAATTGACTCGCCATGTCCTGCAGAGAATAATACTTCTTTTTAAAAAATTTTTAAACAACAATTTAAAATAGTTGCAGAAAATTTGGAAGGAAATAAAACAGTGTACTAGTTTGAAACTCCTAAACTGGACAAACTCCTGAATGTCAATTGGGGTATGGTGCCCAAATGCAGCTCATTTTAAACTTTTCAGTAAAAATAAAATTATACATTATAAATATCTCAATAATATAGAAAAAAATATTAGCTGACCCATCAGACCCTGTCCTCTCCATATTAAAGAAAACTATTTGTTTTTGACTTTTAAAACCCGTTAAAAAGGGGGAAAAAGTATTTTTAAATTAAACTTTTATTCATATGCCTCTCGTTAGACACTTGCTGTGAATTTTGAGCATCATACGTGGCCGCTGATTCACTATTATTTTCAGTACCTCTGCGGGAATCCCATGCGATTCAGGGCCTTTTAGATTTTTTAAAGTCCTCACTGTATTTTTTAATTCGCTCTCCGTGAAAGGTATAACATACAAGTCTCTTTGCGCAGTCTCTGGACAAACTCCTGAATGTCAATTGGGGTATGGTGCCCAAGTGCAGCTCATTTTAAACTTTTCAGTAAAAATAAAATTATACATTATAAATATCTCAATAATATAGAAAAAAATATTAGCTGACCCATCAGACCCTGTCCTCTCCAAATTAAAGAAAACTATTTGTTTTTGACTTTTAAAACCCGTTAAAAAGGGGGAAAAAGTATTTTTAAATTAAACTTTTATTCATATGCCTCTCGTTAGACACTTGCTGTGAATTTTGAGCATCATACGTGGCCGCTGATTCACTATTATTTTCAGTACCTCTGCGGGAATCCCATGCGATTCAGGGCCTTTTAGATTTTTTAAAGTCCTCACTGTATTTTTTAATTCGCTCTCCGTGAAAGGTATAACATACAAGTCTCTTTGCGCAGTCTCTCTGTAACAACGAGGTTGTTACAGTTTTTTCTTTCTTGCAAGTGAGCGGGGAAGATCGGGCAGCCAAATTTTTTTTATATAGTTAGTGTACAAGAAGGACAAAGTGCTCATACCAATACTACCTGAAACTTCGTGTGACTTTATTAGTTCTAGTCTATTTAATTTCCAAAAACTACCCAAATATAGAGCTTTTGAAAAACTCCGCCCAGTAATGAAAAAAAAAACTAAACACACTGTCTTGTCGTATTTAAATATTAAACAAACAACTTTTTTCAACAAAATCAAAAAAGTAGTAATCGGTTCCAAACTTTGTGTAAAAACTAAATCTGAAACCTAAAGTTTTTGCTCCAAATTTACTTTTTTTCACAGTCAAAAAAAATTACGAACTTTGAGCGGCCACAACACCCACAATTTACATTCTTTTTAGAAACGGCTTTTTGATTTTTGATCAGTAAAATAAAGCTTACAATATGGATTAGCTTATTTCTCTCAAATTTTTTATTTTTGCCACGGTTTTCAGAAAAATGAGCCACTGATCGACGTTTTAAAATACTAACGTTTTCAAAAAATTATTCAGCTGAGAAACTATTGCTGCACTTTTAATATTTGAAGCCAAATCGTTAAATTCGCTTCATTTTGTTACTGAACAAGTAAAACAAAGGAGTGCTTTTCTTCACAGAGATGCCGAAGTGTAACATATAGTTGGTATTAATCAAACTCTCACCTCTGTTGAAATTAAACTTGTTTGGAAAAAAAACACCTTGTTTAACATGAATATTCTAAGTTGGTTTTGCAAATATTTTTATAGATAAATTTTTCTGTGTCAATATTTTTCATTCGTTTTAAAATACTTATACTATCAAGTAGTAATTTTTGTTAAATATAAAATAAATAATTTAAATCGGAGTCCAATTCATTTATTCTTGAAATATGGGCATTTATTTGCAACAACCTCCCACAAATGCCTGATGGGACTAATTAGGAAAGCGGAAGAAGTTTTTGAAGCATTTATGTATGACATATAATGGGTGGCTGCTGGGAAAAGTAGATTAAGGTAGGAAATAGTCATGTATTTTATTTTTTCGTTTTTGTATGGAAGCGCCACTACATGCGAAGAAAAAATATTTTTGAGGTAACGACATATTATTGTTGATATATGTATATGTTTACAGTCTAGCAAGATTAATTGTTAAATATAATATGAACGGGAACCATTTTATTGTTTTAACATGTCCAGCAATTTAATTGTTCTTGTCATTCTTACTATTTTCAAATTGAGTCATGCCCACACCTACACTGGCCATCGGCCTGAAGTAATGCCGACCAGTTTCCCGGTGAATATATTTTACAGAATCAAGACCACCCTAATGTACAAACACACTGACGACTTAAATTCGCAGAAACAATAATAAGAAGCTCATACCTTTTAAAGGTACTTGTCATAGTTAATGTAAACACCCATACAAGAATACAGAAACGAATGAAAGTAACAGTGAAAGACTTACATTTCAAATTACATGTAAAATGAAAAACATATAATCAGCACAAAGTTGTTATTTCCAACTGTTGCAAATGGTGCTTAATTAATGAAAAACGGAATATGTTGGTGTCTCTAGCAGCAAAATCGAAGCAATTATTTTATAATATATTTCACGGTGAACGAAAATCATAATATGGTACTTGCAGATTTAAAGACCATTTTTTCGAGATTGAACTATTTTTTTCGAGCTTTAGGTTATATTGGCCGATATTTCGCTCTCCTTAGTATAGCTTCCAACAAACTAGTAACTTTAATAACTAATAAACTTGAAATATCGTTTTCCCAGAACGTGCGCTAGCAGTTTCTTGATTGCTTAGATGTTCTTAATTATATTCATTACTATTAGATTTACAAACTAAGAAGACCATTGAGTCGAATACGACATTCGTACAATTCAATCATATTTAATAAATTTTCAAATTAAAAAAAAAAAATTATTGAATATTATTAATCTTACTGATGTTAGTTACAGGGTTAAACCAAATTTTCTACTTTTTGCTCTTCTGATTTTGTTTTTTGGATGATCCTTTCCTTCCTTTTTTAGTTGCAGCTATTTGCCTGGGTAAGCGATTATTTTTTCTAAAACTATTTTGCAAATGATTTCGCTTCATTAAAACACATGTGCATGAATATTGTGACTAGTTAATACATTCCTTCTCCGAATATTGGATTCTCGTGCACTCCTCCGCACACCACCTTGCAACTGCTTGTATTAAACTTGCGTTTGTACAGTCGTATTTGTACTCCTTTTTTTTAAACGAAGTTGCATAAACTGCTTTCCTGGGATTGCAGGTGGTCTTAATTATTTTACAGTTGTTTATCCAGAACTGAGTAAGAACATAAATGTTGTTGTGTTTCATAAGTTATTTGCATAGAAATTTGCAACTGTTTTGAAATTCATGTTGCTGGTGGGGATTTTGTCATGTTTATCTTGATTGACAATGAAAATCCGAAAACACGTCTGACAGTACGTTGGTGAGTTCGCAGATAATAGGAGTATGAGAAAATAATTACTATACTTTTCATGGCAGAAGATACAAATTGCTGTTTTTATAAGCTATTTATCTCTAATGACTTATTCCTGTGCTAAATTAGAAGTTGTTGTCAACATTATTCATGAGTGATTTAAACAGCAGTTTTTAATATTATTACTATTTGTTTAGCAAGTGATTGCTGTCTCATCTACACACATTTCCTTTTGCTTACTTTTAGAAAATCCACAACATCATTCCCAGGAAAGCTGGTTTTTTACTCAGGGCTGGGTCCTGTGATTTGTGCAGCCTGACCCTGACCGGCCCAGTCTCGCCAATTGATCTGAGCTTACTGCTCAATTTATACTTATTTCTGTGGCATTATTTAAGGCCTCAAAATAGACCCTATTAATGTTTTCTGTTTTTTTTTTCAACCGTCTATATACCGTCTTATATCTTTTGAATATAGGGACCATTTTATATAAAATCACTCACAAGTTTTCAACCACATTACAAAAATTGGGACAAAAGTTAGATGACAACGGAACTATAAAAAGTCTGTTAGAAATAACTATAGTTTGTTCAATGTATCAATCAATTTTAGTTATCATTGGATAAGTCAAAAATATTATGCTTGTCTTTAACAAGCGCTTTCTTAAAAGAATAATAAATATTTTCTACACTCTGAAGTGTCTTGTAGTCATCTCAAATCGAAAATTAAATTGGAAATACGACATATGTAGATGAAAGAGTCATTAAGGCACATATGTATTCTGTATGTCAATCTGTATCTATAGGGTGGTGCACATCGATTGAACACAAATGCAGCATTACAAGCACACAGAAAGTTCCAAAAACCTGTTGTCTTGGTATAAGTGGGGCTTTCAAAACGACACCAACAAAGGTGATGGAAGCCATATTATCCATCGAGCTAATCGAAATTCATATAAAATATGAAGTGGCTCTTACAGCGAAAGAATCAAAGATGATGGTTGAGCGATTCGATCAGTGACACGAATCGCATCACCAAACATTTTTACCGCCATAGGCGAGACTATATAGAAAAATATGACGTTAGATCGAATACCGCAGACTAGACTAGAGGCCAATTGCGAAACATTTATTCCTGGCTGAACCAGGGATGGCCGACCTTTTGAATCAGATCACCGTGGTGCTTTATTGTCATAGGGTAAATCAAGGGCAAGGGAAAAACATTACTTTATATTTCGATAGAAAATACGACGGAACTGCTATTTGACCTGCCGGGCTATTGAAAAGTTTTTACATGAAGAAATTCTAGTAATTATTGAGCGTGTCAGGGAGCTCAATAAAATGGGAAGGCAAAGACCCGTCAATATATTCACACATAGTCAAATGGCCTTTAGGGCGATCCCAGCTAAGCGGAGTATATCACAAACAGTATAGGATTGCAAAAACAATACTAACTCAACTTATATTGAGAATCATATGGGTGCCAGGGCATGCGAAAATGACTGGAAGGGAGAGAGCAAAACCCACTTACTTAAAGAGCAAGGGAGAGAACAAAACCCACTTGCTTAAAGAGCAAGATAGCTGAGTAAAACAAGCTTTCGATGTAGTTAAGTTTGAGCCACGGAGTAGAGCCTATATAAGTTTCTAGAGTAACAAAACTGTGGAAATCATTGCCAGAATTCTAGGGGGATCCAAAGAAGCAAAAAACAGGCGACTGCTCAGACTTAGCAAGCCCGAGTTCTTGAAAGTTATGACAAATCACACACAACAAATGGCACATTTGTTACCGCGTAGGAATAGCGGGAGGAAATGAATTTAGAGTATATGGGGAGGAGAGTTCCAGTGCGTCGCTTTCCCACAAATAAGCTCCCGCTATTTCGGCAGAGATGCTGTACCAGACATAACCAATATATGCTGGAGGAAACTAAAGGACTTTGTGAATGACATGAGGTTTTTAAAGACCTATGGATCAAATTATTCATGGTTTAATACATAGAGCACATAACAGGCATATACTGGCTTAAGTGTATGTCGCCCATCTTACAACATTTACAGATCATTAATATTATGCAATATAAGTATAAGTCTTAAATCAAGCATTTTTAAATGATGTTTATACACTGTTTGTGTATATTATTTTCGCAAATAAGTACAACCATATATAAGTTATCATAGATAGTTATGATAATATAATCAAAGTGTGACAAAAACTGTGTTCATGGAGACGAAAAATACATTTACGGTATTTGAAAAAAAAATATCTTATTTGCCACAGCCTTACCCATCGTTGTAGGGAATATAATATTGCTCGCGCAACCATATTTTAAAACACTATTGTACCAACAATTAAAAGATATATGATTAAATAAACTAATTAAAAACAACTTTCAAACCTGGTCACACTGTCAAAAATACTTGCTACTTAACGGTGGATCACGTAAAATATTCGTCGGCAAAAGTTTGGCGTTCATGTGTTGTTTGCACGAAT